>OV656838.1:14940336-19848200 GCA_927399475.2 Acleris emargana | reverse complement strand
TTGCTGGAAAAGAAAAAAACAGAATTGGCGCAGAAAGCTAGAAGAGAAATAGCCGAATACATAGCTGCAGGGAAGAGCGAACGAGCTAAGATTCGGGTGGAGCACATTATAAGGTAATGGAGAGGTCTAAATGCGGCACAATAGTAGCCTTTATTAGCATGTTATGGACTCGCACGATAATCAATTTAAGTGGCCTTGAGATGTATTCAATGAAATCAATTTACTTTGTCTATTAATAAGACACATTAGTGTAAACCACTTTTCCTCAGATTACACGGTCTGTGTATTTACTGTGTCAGTCTTGCTTGTGCAAGAAAATTACTCCTAGGACAACATCTATCAAATCATATTTTTTAAATTACCTATATATCTGCCCTGCAGAGCCTAAACCGCAGTAAGTGCAAAAAGTTAATTTCGAGAAAACGTAAAAAATGTCTATGAAAAGTAATTTTTCTACCTTTTTAATGTTTTTTGATTTAATGATTGACTTTCAATCATTAACACAAGAAACATTAGAAAGGTAGAAAAATTACTTTTCATAGACATTTTTTACGTTTTCTCGAAATGAACTTTTTGCACTTACTGCGGTTTAGGCTCTGCAGGGCAGATATGACTTATAAAGTAGCCAAATATTAGCCCTGTCTTTTTCATTCATGTGACAAAGAAAAATAAAGTGAAATGGAATCTCAGGGATGGCCCTTAATATGTTATGTTTTGAGAGAATAGTAATTTTATCAAAAGAAACATTAAAGTGGTTAATGATAATGATGCAAAATGCTAATGATATCTCACTGAGCAATACAACCAGTCATCACATGATCAAGTTATTTTATAGCATCATAATTATCTTCAATCCATCAATGGTCTGTAGTAGTTAGTTCTTTGTTCTTCTTCTCAGTTGTTGCACTTTTTACAGTCACATGCACAACCACTGCATTCCCCACCACAAGGTCTACTGCTAATTGTTAGGTGCAGATGTTGATTGCCAAATAATATGGTGCAATCTCCTTTGTTACTTACATACATTCTTGTTTTAATATTTTAAAGAATTATATCTTAAAGATAAAGACATTGATTCAGTAAGTAGGCTGCACGGGCACTTTTACACGTCAAGAATCTACATGTTTCGCAAGAGGAGATCACTGCACTGCACCGCAAGAAACTTAACATTTTTTAACCATATTTCATAGGTACTAGTAATAAAGGTTTAGATATTTTTTCCTGTATCAACGGTGTCCCCTAGATAAGATATAGACGGAGAGCTAGCGACCAAAACGGTCATGTGGCTTTAGCTGTATTGAAACTCCGTCAGGTACTTCCCTGATACTTACCTTTTTCCGATAATCTTTGTGCTGGCAGGCCGCAGGTGTAGTGGGGTGGGAAAAAAAAGAAAAAAAAAAGTGGGCTCAGTGACTTTTTTTTTCAAACTGTTGCTCTGTACTCCGTGTGCACCCAAAAAAAATTTTTAATCAATACGGAATTTTCATGTGGGCTCAGCTGTATTGGCTTTTTTTCTGACGCGAGATTAATTAATATGTAAACACATACATAATGCTTACACACATGTATCTAAAGTCATATTTATATTAAAAGAAACAAACTGATAGTTCATGTATGTTTTATTTTAATAATAGCTGTTTGAATTACTTTTATATTGGGGTAAGGACCAAAAAGTTGGCCACGCTAACTCACTCAATTAAATTTTCTATGAAACTTTTCCGTTGTGACACAAAATTTTGCCATACAATTATTGTAGGGATACTTTTTGTCGCGCAACAGAACTTTTTTCGACTTTGTTGTTTGTATGGTTAACTGCGCTTAACTATGGTCCAACTTTCTGGTCCTTGCCCATTAACTTACTTGAGTGATTAGAGCAAATGTATTAATACTGTTTTTTTTAAACATGTTCTTTACATTTTCTGTTAAGTTTCAATCAAAGAATGACTTCAGAACTGTCTGTTTACTTTGTCTAATAAAATAAGTATTTAAATCAAATACCTAACTTCTACAGAGAGGACTACATGGTAGAAGCCATGGAGATTGTAGAGATGTACTGCGACCTGATCCTGGCCCGGTTCGGGCTCGTGACACAGATGAAGGAGCTGGACGAGGGGCTGGCTGAGGCCATATCCACGCTCATCTGGGTTGCACCCAGGATGCACACTGATGTGCAGGTAAGGGGATCACATCTCGCTAATATTATAAATGCCAAATGTTTGTGTGGTAATATGTTCCTCTTCACGCTGACTTGGCTTGATAGATTTAGATGTAATTTGAAATTGATATGGATTTTATCCAGAATTTTAAACACATTTGGGGTGGGGTGACACAACCAGCGAAATGACTAATGAACGTGGAAGAATTACGTATTTGTAGCGATAAAATAAATATTTTTATATTTCAGGAGTTAAAAGTAATTTCAGACCTGTTGACAGCCAAGTACGGTAAGATATACGCTGACGCGTGCCGCAACGAGAGCGTGGCCACGATCAGCGAGAAACTGAGGCACAAGCTGTCCGTGCAGAGCCCACCCAAAATCCTCGTGGAGAGGTACCTCATCGAGATAGCAAGGAACTACAATGTGGAGTACACTCCGGATGAGCAAGTTATGAGAGAAGAAGAAGGTATGTATTTTTGGTTTTATTTATGTATAATAGTTATGAAGCTTACTTTAGCTTTATAAGCAGGGAAAACATATTTTAGTCAGTAAACATTTGTTAATTTATAAGCTTGAGGAAATAACTAACATGCAACTAAAAAAGGCCTATGTTTCTTCAACGGAAGTCTGTTGGCATGGTGTTTTTTTATGGAAATACAAGCTGAGTGTAAATGCATTGCCAACCTCAAACGCTAAGGGGAAATACCTTTGCCGTAGCATTTTCTCCAGTTCTCTTACCCCTGATAGACGAACAACAATGCAAATAATGGTTTAGTTTTTGTCACAGGGCTGACAGTCGCACTCAGCCAGTCAATGATGGTTTAGTCATTCCTTAGTAACAATTTTTCATACACGAATTAGAAAAGGAAAGAGTTTATTGTCTTTAAACCTCCTGAGGTCCCTTGTACAAAAACAGTGCATAATACAGCCATTGAGATACAGATCTAGTGCAAAGGAAGAACAGTGAAATTTCTTTTGCTTTTATGACTAATCAATAAATTAGAAAATTGACTCTTCATTCTCAATAGATTCATTTCGTTGTATGGTCTGCCTTAGTAAGCTAAAATGTCAGAAATAAAAATAAAATTGCTATTAAAAAAATTCGTGTCCGTAAGGTTTATAAATCATTTGTAGGTCAAAGCATCCTTTTCTATAATAAATTACCTGACGTTGTTTTAAAGTTACCATTTCCAGTACTTAAAACCTACTTGAAAAAATCGTTGATGTCTAAAGCTTACTATAGGGTCGAGGACTATCTATCAGATAAAAATGCTTGGCCCAAATTAAACACCTAAATAACTTAATAATAACTTAGTCATAAAAAATATGAAAACATTGTTTATTGTCTGGGGGACACGTTTACTGTGGGAGAATGTGTCGAGGCTTTTTATGTGGGTTTTCTTGCACCGTCGTAGGTGAGTGTAATTCCTAAAATTTCTATATTTTTACATTTTTTATTACTACTACTTATTAGTTCTTGTGAGTTTTGACACATTTTCCTGCTCAACTGCGCATGAATGTATTTATTTTTTGTTTTATGTGAGATTCATTGTTTTATTATACAAGCAATATTTAAAAAACGACTGACTGTTGAGTTTCTTGCGGCGTTTCTTCTCAGCAGTGGTCTCTTGTGAAGCGCTGGTAGATTTTTGACGTGTAAAAGTGCCCGTGCGGCCTACTTACTGAATAAACATCTTTTATCTTTTTATTTATCTGAGTACTGCAATAAGTTATGGAGTGTGTGTTTCCAGCCCGGGACGCGATGTTGATCGACATCAACGGGCCGCCCATGCCGCCGGGCTTCATCGGCTTCTCGCAGGGTCCCCCGGGCCCCCCGGGCGGCCCGCCCGGCCCGCAGATGCCCTCGCTACCGCCGCCCCACGTCACACCTTTCAGTTACCCCTCCGTACGTTCACGTTTCTTGATTTACTGCCCGTGGTCTGTATCGCTTTAAGACTAGTCGTGATGCTCATCATGCTGAATGCTTTGTTTAAACTCATAAAGCCACCAAAAGTAACAATCCCACAAGCAGTAGTCGCTAAAATTCCCCCTTTTCAAATTAATTAATTTATTGAACATCAACTGCAATGAAATATACTGGATTGGATGCTTGGATGGATGAAAACATTCTTAAAATATTGAGGATTTAAAGGATTTATATTATGATAAAATAACTGAATATTTACCGAGTGGTAGCAGCGAGATAGGTTTGCCATTGTATGTATAGTCAAGGAAATTGATTGTTTAGCAGTTTGACGTAATACGTAAATTAGCCTTATTATTAATTTCCTGGCATGACAAAACTAACTACACACGAATGTATAACCCGGAAAATTGACGTATCATATGAAACTGATAAACGATCAAATTCCTCGACTATACAATTTTCAAGTTAAGAAATATTGTATTTAGATTTTTCGTTTTGTATAATAGTGTTTACAAAACGAAAAATTCTCCCCACTAATATACCCACTGCTAGGGAATGGAAACAACCGGTTTAAACCGGTTATTTTCATAAAAAAACGGCCGATAACCGGTTAAATTGCATTACCTACCCACTGCTAACTGCCCCAAAGGCCTCTCCTGCCTGAGGATCTCCGCGACTGCCTATTTGATGCTTCTTCCCCGAGCAACTGCTTGATTGACTTGTATAAATGTTATGCAGGGGCCATCGGGCGGTAAGGCGGGAGGGTTCCTGGCGTCGCCCCCGCTGTCCCCGCCCGGGCCCGGCGGGTACCGCGTGCCGCCCGGGGTGGACTCCAAGGACCTCAGTAACAGCTTCTTGCAGGTACATATTTTAGAAACTCTCACTCTAACCTAGAAAACGACAACCTCAAATCAAAAGTGGCTTTGTCCGTTCCGTTAACCGTACATATAAATAGCGCGGCGAATACGGAAACAAATGTCGTCCCTGTGCGAAATCTTTGGACTCTGTTTACTTCGACGCGTGCGATAAAGCTCTTATAGTTACTATTTTTCTCCGCGGCTAGACATTGCTGGTGGTTATGAATAAAATACCAATAAGTATCATGGGATGATCTCACACAAATTCTGCCCTCCTAAGCCAATAAGAAGTATCCCAAAGTAAATAACCAAAGCAGTTTTAGTTCCGTTCTCTTAGTAATAAGGTTGATATTGCTACAGGAGTTTTATCTGACATACTGCGTATTAGCTTAGGAGGGCAGAATTGACCTAGTCCCAAACTATAAAGATAAAGATAAAGACATTTATTCAGTAAGTAGGCCGCACGGGCACTTTTACACGTCAAGAATCTACCAGCGCTTCACAAGAGGAGACCACTGCTGAGAAGAAGCGCCGCAAGAAACTCAGCAGTCAGTCATTTTTTTAAATATATTTAATATTACAATGGTACTACTTAGTCTAGCATTATATAAATCTATAAATAGCAAATTAAAAAATATTTCAAATATCCTGCGTAGTTTCCGCAGGAAAACACACCAAAATCTTAAGATAGAAAGAGAGAAAAGGAAAAAAAAGAACTCCTACGTATGTGTATATAAGACGGTGCAAGATGACCACATAAGATTGATATGTTTTCCTACATCAACGGTGTCCCCCAGACAAGATAAAGATTTTGAATTTGAAAAAAAAACAAATAAAAAATATATTATTGATTAAGTTTCGGGTTTAGGCCAAGCATGTTTGTCTATTAAATAGTCCTCGATCCTATAATACGCTTTAGACATTAACGACTTTTTCAAGTAATTTTTGAGTGCTGGAAAGGGTAACTTTAATACTACCTCAGGTAATTTATTATAGAAATGAATGCATTGACCAACAAATGATTTATGTACTTTACGGACGCGGAATTTTCGAATAGCTATTTTATTTTTATTTCTAGTATTTAAATTATGTATATCAGAATTTTTTGTGAAAGAATCCAAAATTTTTATAACATAAATAATATTCTCATAAATAAATTGTGACGCTACAGTTAAGATATTAATTTCCTTAAAAAGATCTCTTAAGGAGTCACGGGAATTTAAGTTGTAAATAGAACGAATGGCCCTTTTTTGTAACACAAATATAGTTTGTATGTCAGCTGCCTTACCCCAAACCAGAATACCGTACGACATAACACTATGGAAATAACTATAATAAACTAAGCGAGCTGTCTCAACATTGGTTAGTTGTCTAATTTTCCTAACTGCGTAAGCTGCCGAACTTAGTTTACCTGCCAGTACAGCTATATGGGGACTCCATTGCAAATTTTTATCTATTGTTATGCCTAGGAAAACTGCCTTATCTACGATTTGCAAACACTCGTCATTTAGAATAATACTAGAATCTAACGGTTTAACATTAGGCAAAGCGAATCTAACACATTTAGTTTTCTTAGCATTTAGTAGCAAATTGTTGCTAGTAAACCAATTAAGTACTTTAACTAGTGTGGAGTTTATGCTACTGAAGTCTATGGATTTTCTGTCTACCTTGAAAATTAGTGAAGTATCATCAGCATAAAGTACAATATCACAAAGTTTATCTACTGATGGTGGCAAGTCATTTATGTAAACCAAAAATAGAAAAGGACCTAAAATAGAGCCTTGAGGCACACCTATTTTCACTGTAGCTCCATCAGATTGTGTTTTGTTTACAACAACTGTTTGAGTTCTATCACTGAGATAAGAAGACATAAGACTTATAGCTTTATTAGACAATCCATAATGTTCTAATTTTAAAATAAGGGTCGTATGAACCACGCAATCAAAAGCTTTAGAAAGGTCACAAAATATTCCTACTGCATCGCAAGATTGCTCCCAACTGTTATATATATATTTAATGAGAACAGATGCCGCATCAATTGTTGATCGACCTCTGGTAAAGCCAAACTGGTTATTGTTAAGTAGTTTATTTCTATTAAAGTGACCTAACATATCATTCAGAATTAGTTTCTCAAAGACTTTACTTAAAACTGGTAGTATGGAAATGGGACGGAAGTTCGTAATATCACTCATCTCACCCGATTTAAAAAGAGGTATGACTTTACTATATTTCATAAGATCTGGAAAGATCCCTTCTGAAATGCAATTATTGTAAATTAATGCTAGATGGGGTGCAATTACACCTATGATAGGAAAAAGTACACTAACTGATGTGCCCCACAAATCCTCAGTCTTCTTTAAACTAAGCGTTTTAAATACTTTGACTATTGAAACTGAATTTATAGGGCTGAATTCAAAGTTTATATTACATTTACTGACATTAGTGCAAAGTAATGATTGAGCTTGAACCGCGGATGATTTGAGACATTTCGTAGTATTAATGGCTATGTTGGAAAAATAATCTTCGAATGCTAAGGCAACGTCTTTATTTGACGTGATTTGTTTGTCACCTGAGTTTAGGGTGACCTGATTATCGCGAGTTTTAGTTTTACCCGTTTCTCTATTTATAATATTCCATACAGTTTTTACCTTATTGTCAGACGATTTGAGTTTAAGACTAAGAAAATTTGCCTTGGCAGTTAAACAAACTTGCTTAAAGGTCTTTGAATAACTCTTAACATAATTTAGGAAGTCAGCGTTCTTATTGTCCTCCCTCTCTCTATATAGGTTGTAAAGCCTATTTCTACTTTTATGAATACCTGCAGTAGCCCATTCGCTAAATTTGGTTTTCGACCTAGTTAAAGTTTTCATTTTAAAATGGTTATTAAATTGATGCAGAATTACGCCAAACAAGTCATTATAAATACTATTACACTCATTATGTATGAAAGGTAACACTAATAGATTACTCTGGACTTTATTTTTGAATGATTCCAAACGATTATTAGTTATAGGTCGATATGTTATTGTCTGAGGTTTTTGATAAAAATCATTGACGAAAGATGCCTTCTGACCACTATGGTCCGAATTAAAACAATTAAATATTTCTTTATCCAAACATTCGCAATTACAAAAAATATTATCTAAGCAGGTTGCACTACTAACACCTATCCGAGTGGGTTCAAAGAACAGATTACCTAAATTAAAAGATTTAAATAAACTTAGTAACCTAGTGGTATTATTTGACATTTCGAGTAAGTTAATATTAAAATCTCCACAAACTATAATATGCTTCTGGCTATTACAAGCTAATTTTAACACATGTTCCATAGTTGATTCAAATGTGCAAAAATCAGCCAATGGTGGTCTGTAAATACATATTATTATATAACTTTCTAGTTCTGCGCAAGAAATTTCTACAATCCTTTCTACTGATAGCTTGACAATATCCTTTCTTTCCTTGGATTTAAGAGTACTTTTAACTATTATTAAAGAGCCACCATGAATGGCACATTTTCTAGCAAAACAACTAACTAATTTAAAATTTACAAAATCAAATATTAATTGGTCTTGTCTAAGCCAATGTTCAGTAATGCACATAATTTGTACATTTTCACTATCTAAGAACAACCCTATTTCTAGTTCTTTGCTGGAAAAACCTTGAATATTTTGGTGAATTAAATTTATACTCAAGGGTGTTTCCGCTGTCCTATAATTTAGTTTAAATTATGAGGCAAGGCACTATTGCCAATATTGGCTTGCTGGGGCTGGGTACTACTATATCCATTAGGTTCAATATTATAAGCTAATAGGTCAACCAAGGTCAAAATATATTTCCTTGGCACATGAATTTTTTGTGATGTTAGTGTGATGGGCTTTAAAAATTTATTTAAATTGAAAAAGTGGTATTTACTATTGCAGGATATAGCATTATACATTATCGAATTAAATTGAGCTATTCTATGATTATAACTATATGGCATTCTTTGTGAGTATGGTAACGCACACAGTATAATTTTACCTATGCCATTCTCTTCAATTGTGTTAAGTGTTGACATTAATTTATCAACACTGTATTTATCCACACTAAGACCATTTCCTATTAAAATTACTAAAGTGTATAATACATATTAGGCTATTTACTTTTAATATTTACTTTTAAATAAGAAACAACGGTAGGCTAGCATTATTAGCATGTGTTCAGCTTTGTTTGTACGCTATCCTCTTCCCTTTCTTGCAGGAAGAGATGCACAACCTGCCACCCGCTTATGACAGCATTAATCATGATTTGGTAATTATTTTATTTTTATTTTTTAAAAGCATGTTTTTTGTGTGATGCATGGTTTTTTAAGATAACTATTGCGTCATATTATGAGGATTTTGTGAGGTTGAAAAATTCCGTACAAAATCGAGTTTGTACGTTTTTCTTTCCTTGAAACAGAAACAAAAAAACGAAATCATACAAATTTACTTTAATTTCAACATATTCCAAAATTGTTGAAATCGGACTAGATTAAGGAGAAGAAACGTTATCTTACCACCCGAAGATATTTTTCTGTTGAGAAAATGTGACAGCTACGCGATTTAAGGGTAGCCTTACAATTTTCTTAAAGGAGTAAAGAAAAAAAATCGTTGCACAAGTTATACTCAATCTCTTTCCATCAGTCTTGATACTTATACAGTCTTAATACTTTACACTAGTTTACACCATACTACTACTAACAACGGTATATCTAGCTATGTCATAGACCGATGCCGAGAATTTACTTGTAACATTCGAAGCATAATTTCTATGGGAATGAAATTTCACAAACATTGTTCACAATTAAGGCCTTAATTGAGACAAAATTAACTTTTTTCCTACGTGTAACGAGGTTATAGTGCTCAATCGGAGACGTCAATTCTGACAGCTGTCATCGCAGCACAATTTATAACCTTTTTGGGTTTGAGATTATAATTTGTACAGAAATGACAGGTGTCAGGATAGACTTCTCGGTACGGCATTATAGTCATACAAAAAATAAGGTGTTTACTTGAGGTTTTAACCACATACAATGTTTTTGACGAAGAGACCTCGTCATGTTGTTCTCCTAGATATTAGGTATTTTATTTATATTTTATTGACCTTACATTTGTAATCATTTTATTTGTGTTAGTTTTAAAAATAATTATTTATTACTTTATTACCTTGTAATGTAATTTAGATACTTTTAAGTATTATTGTATTTAATCATTGAAAAAAATTACCTTCTGCTAGAGTTTCTTGCGGCGCTTCTTCTCCGCAATGATGGTCTCGTCCGAAGCGCTAGTAGATTCACTTCATGTTACCGACGTGTAAAAGAGCCCTCATGTGGTCAATTTACTGAATAAATATTTAGAATTTTGAAATTCACCCATGTACCTATGGTTTCGCAGCCGTCGCACATGCCTCCGCCGCGCGGGGCGCCCGCGCCGGTCCCGCGGCCGCTGTTCCCGGAGCTGCCCGAGCTGCCGGCCGTGCCGTCCGACGTGCTGCTGCCGTCCGTGCCGCACAGCGCCGGCTCGCGGACCACCCAGGACGGCAGCGCGCCCGACGAGATCGACTTCGAGGACTTGAACAGGCGGTTCGAGGAGTTGAAGAAGAAAAAGTAAATGCGGATTTTCTTGAGATGTAATTTTAGCGTTGCTAGACTCGTGATAATAGTTGAGGCGCTTTCTGTTTCGTCCGGACACAACATCGACTAGGTGCCCGAGGGTGGCCCGCTCAGAAATAGCAGCTCCGCACACCGAGGCTCCGTCGGATTATTTAATTGTGAGATGAATCAGAATCAGATCATACTCATTTGTGCCTCATTGCAACTGCGTCCTTATAAAACAAAATTGTGAAGAAACTTGTAAAAAAAATTGGAAATAATAAACTTGTATTCCCGAAAGCCTTGCCTTAAATGTCAATACATTTCGTATACTTCAAATATTGTTGTTGATCCGCAAGAGTTAACACAAATTGAACGAAATAAGTAACAAGCGATTCAGCCATCGCAACTCTTATAAAACAACGTATCATCTATTATAATAAAGTACAGCCTAACAATGGAGCTATTTAGTATATATTGTCGACGAAAAATACTGACAGAAAAAAATAGCGATAATAAAGAAAAACGAAATGTTTCGAACCAAAAATACTATGAATACTTTACTACCTTAAGCGACGCTAATATTCATTATCATAGTTTATTAGGTATTATGATTGATAATCAAATATGTATAGGTTATTTGGAGGAGGTAATCGTTACAGCTTACTATAATATCTACGCTGTAAAACTTTGATTATTGCAAAAAATCGAAAAAAAAATGTAATCACAATACATCTCGATTGTTAATGTCTCAAAAAACATAAGGTGATCTGCCCTATTGTTGGCCACCTACCAATTATTGGCCCCTTGAACTTTAACATATTTGGTAATAGGGACGATAATTCGAAATCACTAGGTGCCAATAACTGGTATTTTAGAGGCCAGTAATTAGGGGTTTTACCCTAGCCAAGTTACAATATGATAAATCTTGCTTATGTACCTACTAGTGTCTTGTAATTTCGTAGCGTTTAAAGTGTAGCTAGGGCTTTATTCTAATTGGTAAAACCATATAGCTTCTGTTACCTTAATGTCAACGTTGCGATAGCGCTTATTTACTTGACAGTAAGAGAGGCAGAGTTAAAAAATCGGGCAAGAGCATGTCGCACCATGCAGTGTAGGCTTCCGAAGCCGTTACTACAGACACAAACTACACACAACACGTATGACCTACCTATTTAAAGTTATTTGGTCGTCTTAAGATGATTAAATGACTAAAGAGTCCCCTGTGTCTCAGGCACTAACCATATCTACTTAGTTGTGATAATTTTTATATAAAGTTTGTTATATGGGCTTTCATTAAAGGATATTTTTATTATTTGTAGTTTTGGCTGTAGTGGGGGACGGACATGGCGAAACTATAAAGGTGCCTTTGTTTATAGGGTTCCGTAAACCCTATCAATATGATAACATTGATAAGCAATATGATTTTACCTATTAGAATAGAGATCTGTGGTGTCGTGGAGATCTAGCTGTAGTCGCAATTTAATTGCGGCGCACGGTACGCACGCATGCCACGCGTGAGCCACGCGGATCAATTGTTCGGGTTATTCCCTGTTACCACCAATTTGTTACCACTGGTAACAGCTGGGAATTTCTTTCCCACCTGTTACCACTTAAGTACTCGGTGGTAACAAGTGGGAATATTTTTCCCATTTGTTACCACAAAATATTTGGTTATAATTACACTTAAAACATTTTGGAATTTTTATTCCCAGCTGTTACCAGTGGTAACAAATTGGTGGTAACAGGTAGGAATAACCCAATTTTTCTAGGCGTGTCAGGTGCGTCATTTCGTGCGTGCCGCGGTAGGAGTATCTACATACATTTTGATACGAAGCGACGTTGTACCAACGCGTGCGTGCGTAGAATAGATAGCAAGAACTTTTTTTAAAGTTGTTCTGAAAGAATAACATTCTTATATCAACAAAAACACACTTTTTTAAAATATTATTATTTACTGAAAAAATATATACGCCCGCTTTGGACTAGAGACCGGAATGGCGTAATTTTGAAACCGCGTTGCGTAGCACTAGCTGTAACGTAAAAATGATCACGTGGCGTTTAAAAAGCTCTCTAGCCATTAGCATAAAGTTTATTCATTTATCTCAATAAATAATATACAAAAAAATTGTATGCTTTTGAGACGAATAAGTTATTTTTCAGAACACCCTTTAAGATAGTTCTTAGTGTCAATTCCGTATTAAGGTGGGAACAAATTATCGAACGAGTCAATCAACTACGGATGAGATGAGTGTGCACCGAGGAGCAAGAACATCCACTGTTGACTTATTTTATGGTCGAACCCTATATTCAAACCGCGGCTAGATAGGCTAACTTTGGGTTAAAATTTGATACATTTTGTATGGGTTTATAGATGCCACATAATTTGTTCCCGCCTTTACCTTTTCTTTTACCTTTCCTTTTTTGTACAAAGGGTCTAGCAGGCTAAGGAAGGAGAAGTGGCCCCTGTGACGAATATCGGATTTTTATAATGTCATTTGTTGGCTATCTCATATCATAATATAGAAACACCCTAACTTTCAGCCCCCTATCTTGAACCGTCACCGAGATACTGTCAAAAACGTCATTTTATGGACACATTTTTCAAAGTCGTTTTTCCCCTGAACTATATAAGGTAGAGCAATCAAACCAAACTATAGTTACAAAGGATGGGTAGGAGTATAACTCTGATTTTTTTAAATATTTAATTCCATGAACAAATAATGATTAAAATGTCAGAGAATTTTTTGACAGCACTTTTCAACAAGTATTTGTAAAGGTACAGCTACGGAAAAAATCACAAACTGCTAATAGTATTAGCTAGTACCATGCGAAAAATCAATTCAATATAATTGGTGCAACATACTTAAAAAAAAAATGTCAAAGAAAGCGTTAAATGAGTCTTTCATTCTCAAGGAGATTTTTCGATCCAATGAGGTTTAATTTGGTTGTCTAGCAACAGAATGTTTATTTCGAACTTCACGCATGGCTGTCAATAAAGGTCAAACTGCTGCATCTAAGATAACATGTGTAACTCAGTTTTCATCGAAACTAACTACGAAATCCATGAAATGACCGATTTATCTCTCATAATCTCCATGACTTGTATTGCGATGTTTGCTCTAATGAGTTATTTTATACTCCATAAACGGTGATACTTAATAGGTACTACCTACTAGAAACAATTGACCATTAAGTTTCTGTATTAAATAATTATAACATAGTAAATCGGTCATTTCATGGATTTCGTAGTTAGTTTCGATGAAAACTGAGTTACACATGTTATCTTAGATGCAGCAGTTTGACCTTTATTGACAGCCATGCGTGAAGTTCGAAATAAACATTCTGTTGCTAGGCAACATTTTAATCATTATTTTTTCATGGAATTAAATATTTAAAAAAATCAAAGTTATACTCCTACCCATCCTTTGTAATTATGGTTTGGTTCGATTGCTCTACCTTATATAGTTCAGGAGAAAAACGACTTTGAAAAATGTGTCCATAAAATGACGTTTTTGACAGTATCTCGGTGTCGGTTCAAGATAGGGGGCTGAAAGTTAGGGTGTTTCTATATTATGAGATAGCCAACAAATGAGATTATAAAAATCCGATATTCGTCACAGGGGCCACTTCTCCTTCCTTAGCCTGCTAGACCCTTTTATCATATTCAGGTGTTGTAATCGACGATTAACGCATCAGTACATGTAGCCCTTTATTTGACAAAAAGTCATGAATTCAAACCTCCTTAGACTTTAAAACAGCATAAAAATTGTTTACAAAATAATATGAAATTAAAGTATGTTATCGTAAGATACACATTGCCAAATAAAGGGTCACGTAGACTAACAACGCAAACAATGGTTTTGTTATCCCGGCAAAACCATGCCCTAGTCTTTAACAACTTGTACATTTTAAACTTTCCAGAAACAACATGGACGTCTGTAATATAAAATAAAAATATTTTTTTATAATAAAATTATTTAATCGTTGATGCTGAGAATAATCACCGCTGTTACACTAAGCAACTGTAAATTGTGTAATATAGCTATATCAATGCGTTTTCACTTCAAGTATTGAATTAAATCCATTTCTAATTACACTGCTTTTTATTCAATAGTTATGACCATAATATGTTAGTTATTGCTTTTCGTAACGCATACATATTAAACTACAAGTGCGAACTTCAATCGCTTTAAAGGAAGCTGCACGTATAATCACACTGCTAGATCAAAACAGTAATAAGTAAAAAAACTTGCTAGTTTTGTTTTAGATTCATAGAAGTTGTATTAAAGTTGATTTTAAAATACAGTTGTATTTTCAGTTGTTGCTATTTTGATCAAGCAGTGTGTATAATAGAATTAATTGAACTATTAAGGCGTGTGACTGCTAATAGAAAGACAGCCTTATTGACTTTATTCTGGCAGTACCGTCACAAAATACAACCACGGTTTTCAGCCCAGTTTCACTCTTTCCCTAAATAACAGAATCATAACAAGGTGTGGTTGCCGGGTTATAATAGTATCCATGTCTTCCCGTGGATGGCGTAAGAGGCGACTTAGAGAATAAAGGCTTGTACTACTGTTAGGCGATGGGCTTGCCACCTGTCACTAATACACTGGGAAACATCTTAGCCTACTTGTGCAAATTGTGGTTAAACAATTATCAAGAAGTTTTAAGACTTGTTGGTAATTCTTTAGCTCTGCCTACCCCACTCTGGGAATGAAGGCGTGAGTTTATGTATGTATGTATGTAATTGAATCTGAATCAGATATGTTTAATTAACAATGCTGTGTTTGTTTCAGAATAGTACTTATAATCCCGAAACAATAAGTTTATTGAAACAAATATTAGAATGGCCAAAAGGTATGACTGATTGCTGCATTTCCTTGCTAACCTTTAACTTTGTATTTATTGATTTGTTTAGGATTGTCAACAGTGGTAAGTAATAAGAAATGTACTTTCTTAAGTACTACTTAATTAAGAGCCGGGGTAGGCATGAGGTTCGGGGTGCGATACGATAAAGCTCGACCACAGTGAATAAAACATAGCATGGATCAAATCGTTTGTGATACTGGAAAACGGTGTAACTAACAAATTTATGATAGAGCAAAATAAACCTTACTGCGTTATAAAAAAGGTACTAATACACTGGTAAACATCTTAGTCTTGTGCAAAATGTGGTTACCGAGTTTTTAAAGTTGTAGGTAATGCTGTAGCTCAGCCTACCCCACTCTGGCATTTGTAATATTACTTACTTGCGGTTTTGGTACTCCGACAAAGGAATGATCTCTGGTATTTAGTAAAGATGCACAAAATTTCATGTGCTCTCATGCGCTCGAGAACAAAAAAAGAATAATCCAAATATGACATTAAAAATGAAGATTTGCTCAAATCGGTTAGACTGTACCGACCTTCAAAACAAAGAAGACTGTTTTATTATCATTTAAGACCAATTTTTAGGACAAATTAAACAGTTTTGTAACAAAAAGTCGACCTTGTGATCTCTCGAAATATATGCTGGCCACTGTACATAAATAAAATAAAAGACATACTACATTAAAATTCATGTCAAACAAGATAAAATTATGCGACGTTACTACTATAAGACTGCTCAAGTATCACTGGTAATTAATTCTGTTACTTAGAGATTGACTGATACCGATCAATGTTGACCTTAATCCATCGATTCATGTTTGTCGCAAGCAAATTCATGCACGTTTGATTCATTTTATTTATTGCTTGGCAAACGAGTTTGAAGTAAACTAGGACGTTTTTCGGAGTGAAACTGGTATCATGATACAATTTACACCGAAAGACTGTTGTTGTTGCCACTTGAGAATATGGAAGTTCCATGTCCTACCATGTCATACTAACGCTGTTCAGTTTTAGGTTGAGAGAAAGGGACAGAGCTGTATAACAGCTATAGCGCTGTCCCTTTCTCTCAATCTAAACTGACCTGCTTCAGTATGTCATGGTAATCCCCTTGTTAATTCCCATGATACACTTACTGACAAAAATACCCGCCCACCCGTCTTTTGTTCATAAAATTGTTTACAAGTACATCTTCTTAAATCAGACCAAAAAAATAATGAACGAATTCAGATGTAGCTTGTAGTGTTTATTGCTAATTAACTTAGTGCCAAAATGGCCATCAAATATGGGTAAGGACCAAAAAGTTGGCCTCGCTAACTCACTCAATTAAATTGTCTATGAAACTTTTCGGTTGTGACACGAAAATTAGCCATACTTAGGGATACTTTTTCGACTTCGTTGTATCTATGGTTAACTGCGCTTAACTAGGGTCCACTTTTTGGTCCTTACCCATATTATTTTTAAAGGACGTAACTCTTTCCACAGGAACTCAAAAGGCCCATAAACTCCCTGTTCGTAATAAAGGGGGTTACCCCTGGAGAGAGTTACCTTTTATAAAAATAAAATTTGCCGGCCATTTTGGATACAAGCTGCATCGAAATTCATTCAATATTTTTGAAGTTACCCTGTGATTTAGGTAGTCTTACTTGTTAACGATAGTTTGAACAAAAGACGGGTGGGCGGGCGTTGCCGGTGAGCGCAGGTGGCGCCGCGCGGGGTTCCCTATAAGAGGCTGAGGATCTGCAGCGAGCAGGCCTGTATCTTGGTCTTGTCGGCGCCGGCCGCGTCCCTCTTCAGCCGGCTGTGCAGCGGCTCGTTCGAGACGATCTTGGCCTGGATCACCAGCCGGTTAGGAGCCTCGGCTAGCAACGTGCCTAGAGATACCAGGGCCCTGTAACGAGGTTTTAATGTTATTATAGGGAGGGCTTAACCCTAACGTTTTTAGTTTACTGGCTAAGAAATTGAAACGAAAGCAGACCGGACCGAAACACTTGCAAACAACGAAATGTCGTGTAGTAACTTTAAAATGAATTAGTCGTTCTCATTCATCGGTGCTTATATTAGCTAAGTTCTCTGTTATGGCATACTTCGTCATCAGTATGACTTAAGGTCGGATTTTTATTGCCACAGAAATAATGTAAACAAAGTTACGTCACTGTCAAAGTGACATTTCAGGGGATCTCAAAGTTTGGACCAGCAAGAAATATAATATTGAGTTATCATTTCGCTCAACACGTGATGTAAAAATAAATTCGAGAAATAATTGAATTTAAAATCGCACAAATGAATCACTGGAAAGCGATTACGATACGAAAGCACGAATTGTGAAGCGAAGCGAGTTAAAGAGATGCTGCGCCGGCACCACCGACAGGTCCAGCAACAGAGACGCCACCGCGACCTACATAACACACGGGGTGGGCTGGTACCGGAAGTAGGCCTCGGGCTCGGGCAGGCGCGCCAGCAGCTGCAGCAGCGCCACCGACGGGTCCAGCAGCAGCGACGCCGCCGCGACCTACACAACACACGGGGTGGGCTGGTACCGGAAGTAGGCCTCGGGCTCGGGCAGGCGCGCCAGCAGCTGCAGCAGCGCCACCGACGGGTCCAGCAGCAGCGACGCCGCCGCGACCTACACAACACACGGGGTGGGCTGGTACCGGAAGTAGGCCTCGGGCTCGGGCAGGCGCGCCAGCAGCTGCAGCAGCGCCACCGACAGGTCCAGCAGCAGCGACGCCGCCGCGACCTACACAACACACGGGGTGGACTGGTACCGGAAGTAGGCCTCGGGCTCGGGCAGGCGCGCCAGCAGCTGCAGCAGCGCCACCGACAGGTCCAGCAGCAGCGACGCCGCCGCGACCTACACAACACACGGGGTGGGCTGGTACCGGAAGTAGGCCTCGGGCTCGGGCAGGCGCGCCAGCAGCTGCAGCAGCGCCACCGACAGGTCCAGCAGCAGCGACGCCGCCGCGACCTACACAACACACGGGGTGGACTGGTACCGGAAGTAGGCCTCGGGCTCGGGCAGGCGCGCCAGCAGCTGCAGCAGCGCCACCGACAGGTCCAGCAGCAGCGACGCCGCCGCGACCTACACAACACACGGGGTGGACTGGTACCGGAAGTAGGCCTCGGGCTCGGGCAGGCGCGCCAGCAGCTGCAGCAGCGCCACCGACAGGTCCAGCAGCAGCGACGCCGCCGCGACCTACACAACACACGGGGTGGACTGGTACCGGAAGTAGGCCTCGGGCTCGGGCAGGCGCGCCAGCAGCTGCAGCAGCGCCACCGACAGGTCCAGCAGCAGCGACGCCGCCGCGACCTACACAACACACGGGGTGGGCTGGTACCGGAAGTAGGCCTCGGGCTCGGGCAGGCGCGCCAGCAGCTGCAGCAGCGCCACCGACAGGTCCAGCAGCAGCGACGCCGCCGCGACCTACACAACACACGGGGTGGACTGGTACCGGAAGTAGGCCTCGGGCTCGGGCAGGCGCGCCAGCAGCTGCAGCAGCGCCACCGACAGGTCCAGCAGCAGCGACGCCGCCGCGACCTACACAACACACGGGGTGGACTGGTACCGGAAGTAGGCCTCGGGCTCGGGCAGGCGCGCCAGCAGCTGCAGCAGCGCCACCGACAGGTCCAGCAGCAGCGACGCCGCCGCGACCTACACAACACACGGGGTGGACTGGTACCGGAAGTAGGCCTCGGGCTCGAGCAGGCGCGCCAGCAGCTGCAGCAGCGCCACCGACAGGTCCAGCAGCAGCGACGCCGCCGCGACCTACACAACACACGGGGTGGGCTGGTACCGGAAGTAGGCCTCGGGCTCGGGCAGGCGCGCCAGCAGCTGCAGCAGCGCCACCGACAGGTCCAGCAGCAGCGACGCCGCCGCGACCTACACAACACACGGGGTGGGCTGGTACCGGAAGTAGGCCTCGGGCTCGGGCAGGCGCGCCAGCAGCTGCAGCAGCGCCACCGACAGGTCCAGCAGCAGCGACGCCGCCGCGACCTACACAACACACGGGGTGGGCTGGTACCGGAAGTAGGCCTCGGGCTCGGGCAGGCGCGCCAGCAGCTGCAGCAGCGCCACCGACAGGTCCAGCAGCAGCGACGCCGCCGCGACCTACACAACACACGGGGTGGACTGGTACCGGAAGTAGGCCTCGGGCTCGGGCAGGCGCGCCAGCAGCTGCAGCAGCGCCACCGACAGGTCCAGCAGCAGCGACGCCGCCGCGACCTACACAACACACGGGGTGGGCTGGTACCGGAAGTAGGCCTCGGGCTCGGGCAGGCGCGCCAGCAGCTGCAGCAGCGCCACCGACAGGTCCAGCAGCAGCGACGCCGCCGCGACCTACACAACACACGGGGTGGGCTGGTACCGGAAGTAGGCCTCGGGCTCGGGCAGGCGCGCCAGCAGCTGCAGCAGCGCCACCGACAGGTCCAGCAGCAGCGACGCCGCCGCGACCTACACAACACACGGGGTGGGCTGGTACCGGAAGTAGGCCTCGGGCTCGGGCAGGCGCGCCAGCAGCTGCAGCAGCGCCACCGACAGGTCCAGCAGCAGCGACGCCGCCGCGACCTACACAACACACGGGGTGGGCTGGTACCGGAAGTAGGCCTCGGGCTCGGGCAGGCGCGCCAGCAGCTGCAGCAGCGTGGCAGCCAGCGCGCCCGCGTCGCCGTGCTGCGCCAGCGCCACGGACAGGTTCAGCAGCAGCGACGCCGCCGCGATCTACACAACACACACGAGATCAGATCTACTACTTAAAATTAACTTGACTCGACGATTCAAAGTCAAAAAAAACCCCTCAAATAAAACACTCGTAGCAATCGCAACCATATTACTACCACTAGAGATTAGAATCTTCTTTGAATATTTAATTTGAGATTCCGCTTATTTTCGATAAGGTGGGCAGAATTTGTGTGAGATGCACCGTAAAATGGTTATTAATATACCGTCCCTCTCTTACCTGCGCGTTGGCGTTGAGCTGCGTGAGACAGATGATAGTGTGCATCACGCTCTCCCGCGCGGCCAGCACCAGCATCTCCCCGGGCAGGTCGCTGAACGCGTTCACGAGCACACGCATAGCGAGCAACTGGTTCGCTGGCAGGTTATCTGCCGATCGAAACCACAATTTAAACCTAACACAATGTGTCACTTACTCCCCATATGCTATGCTATGCAAATTACAACTTAATTCATACGAAACAACGTCTCTTAAATCTTCAACAAGGTGTTGGCTGCGGTCGAAGGTGACGTTCAAAAAGTCAAAGATATGTTGTGTAAAAATGAAATTTACAGTGACATCTGAGACGACGCGTTGGCCTAGTTGGTAGTGACCCCGCCTACGAAGCAAGCGGTCCTTAAGGGCAGATTTGTTCCAGAGTCACATTTGATAATGACAAATGAAGTGATACTTTTAATGCCCACTAATCTTCTAACATTGTTGATAAATTTGCTATTAAAAGAAGAGTTGAACGAATCCAAACTTAAAGGACCCACTATGAGCCCTGCCATGCTCGATGATACCATATTATTCTATTGTCATCGGAATTGCCTTAAATCCGCAGTAAAAAATAGGTAAATAACTGCCCTCCTAAGCAAATAAGTAGTATCCAAAAAAAAAATACCAAAGAAGTTTTAGTTCTGTTCTCTTAGTAATAAGGTTGATATTGCTACAGGAATTTTATCTGACATACTGCGTATTAGCTTATGAGGGCAGATAATGTCATAGACATCATTGTAGACAATTCAGTTCAACAAATGAACATTCAAGATTGTATTACATTAATAGTTACTTAAATAAGTGAAGGTAATATAATTGTGTTAAAATACTTATAATATAGCTTATATTATAAGTATTTTATCTGGTTTCGGACGGAAGACCATACTGAAGTTGAAATAACTCATTGGTCCATGGCCACCGATGACGTTCGAACCCGGAACTCGATACATTCGAAAGCACTCATATAATCATATCTATACATCTATCGCGTCAAATATCCCTTCAATTATTGGTGACTGCAACTAAGTGTTCGAGGTCCTCGTCACTGTCTTGAGTTAAGTGCGTATCCATGTTATAAAATAAATGGACTATGGCCACTTGTTCCTGGTTTTTCGGAGTAAATCGGTTTCTTAATTTATTGAAGATCCATTTATGAGTGGAAAATGATCGATCTACATCTACCGATGTCATGTTAATGACTCATTAAGTGACATTTATTTATCGATAGTCGATAAAACACTTTGGTCAAACCCTCTGACAGTTTGATTTTTGCTATGATGAATTCCGGTCCTTGCTAATAACAATTGCTGAACATTCTTGGGGGTTAAATCGATAGCTTATGAGCTGCTCTATCACCCCCTTAAAGCTTTGCACCTACCTACTAAAAACACCCTGTATATACACAAACCTAATTGTCAGTGGCATAGAGCATAGAGGCATATATACATATAATTATAGCGTCTTGGGGACGTAAATAATATTTGCGTCTTTAACTGTACCTTCCAATCACGAGTCGATCCTAACGTCACTGACGCTCTTCGGAAACACTAAGATAGTGTGCGACTTTTCAGACATAGCTTCAAATATGAAGAGGTTTCACACGCTCCAGAGTCTTACCTAAATAATCAATCATTTTCTAAAGCACAAAGGGATGTTTACTAACCTGGACCTATCAAAGATATGAGGTATTTGATGAAATTCGGCCCGTGCGTCGTGTCGAATAGCTCTGCATTAATTTCTTTATTTCTAACGGCTAGCCTCGTGATATCCAACACGGGGAAGAGAATTTCTGAAAATAAAAGTACTTATACAATAAATGTGCTGCTCTGCAAATGAGGCCAATTAATGAGCTCGATCTCGATAAACCAGAATGTTACAAGTCTAATAAAAAACCACCTTTAAAAACGCGAAAGCTTAAAAAAAAAACACTACTTTGTCTTATTTATTACTTTCATTACAATATTACAACCCGTGACCAATTACTGACAGTTGCTACGTCACCATATTTCTACAGACAAAGACGGCAATCCGTAGCGAACGCTATTGTTAGAAAGAGATAAATAGTTGTTTCAAATTGCTGGCTATTCCTGCCAAGTGCCCCCCTCATGGCCGCCATTAAACTACCCGTCTTTATCGCACTTATGCGATACCTAATTGTGTATCTCATGTTTCACAGGTGACAGTGACGTCGGTGCAAATTAAACAAAGTATGGCGATGTAAACAAAATGTAAATAATATTTACGACACTTACGAAAAAAAATTGTCTTTGATGCGTGCGTGTTAGCGGCCGCGGCGCAATTAAACGGTAGTATGGTAATTTACCTTCCATTTTGAGGAAGGCTTTTGCGCGCATATGACGTATCTTAATATAAAATATCATTGGGAAAAACGGGGAAAAATAACTGATTCTCACTATATATTGGAAACCCGAAATTTTATATTTTAATAAGACTTTAAACATCAAAACATCTTATCCCAATTTTGCAAAAAGTGGTTACTGATTTATCAACAACTTTTAAAAGTCTGGGATTACAGGCGTGACGATATGTATGTATGTAATAAGAGTTTTTTTTCATCTATTATTTGAACATGCTCTGTTTAAAAAAAAACATACATACATACATACATAAACTCACGCCTACATTCTCAGAGTGGGGTAGGCAGAGCTAAAGGATTACCAACAAGTCTTAAAACTTCTTGAAAAAAAAACAGGTAACTGATTATTCATTGAAGAAGTTTATTTTGCAACGATGAATTTGATAAGTGATAACCGTGCTTTTGACCTTTAAATTAAACTTACCTTTACAACCGTTATTGCTTTTTCCGTTTTCCGTAACAAAGCAATCTGTGTTGCATAATCAAATGCTGCTATTGTTTGTAATTACTGTAGTTTTTTTTTACCTTTAATTGACGAGGAGGTTTCAGACCATTCTCAAAATTATATAATAAATCAATTCTTAGGCCATAGCAACAAAGTTCAAAATAATAATCATGACGTCTGTGAGACGTATACCACCTCAGTTAAAGGTTAAACTATACGCGTACAACTTAATTGAGAGCCGGGGTATGCATGAGGTGCGGGGAGAGGGCAACGGTGACTACACTGATTCCAGAGGTCGGAATAGGCAGTGCCTATTTGCCTAAACTTCGCGGGAGGACGTAACTAAGAGTGGTTACAACCACCAAAAATAATGATTTATTTTTATTGAATGCGGGATTTCCGGGATTATTTAATAATACATAAATGTGGCGACTAAGGGAATAAAGGCTTGTAGTACTGTTAGGCGATGGGCTTGCTACCTGTCACTAATATACACTGTTAAACAACTTAGCCTAATTGTGCAAATTGTGGTTACAGAGTTATCAACAAGTTTTTAGAGTTCTTGGTAATTCTGTAGCTCTGCCTACCCCACTCTGGGAATGAAGGCGTGAAGGTATGTATGTATGTATAAATGTGGAAATTGATACTAAAACTCAATATCACATGTTAAAAACATTTTCTTATAGAGCGTCCCCATTATCAGCAGGGTCGCATAATGCAGGTGGGTGAATCAACTTCTAAGGTACTCCCCATTTTTCGACATGTTTCACAAATTATATGTTTTTAGAAAAACTATATATTTGCCAACGACGTAGCTTACACGCTTATTAAATCAGACAATTGAGCTAGCATTTGAAATGATTTGATTTAAAAATAGTACAGTTTGAAATAATAATATAGTTGGTAACGCAGCGGACGATGTTCTCCCTAGGTTTTGTATGGAAAATGTGCATTTTCCCCTGAGTTACCGAGTTTTTTCGAAGATTAAATAATATTTGAGGTGTTTAACGTGTAAGGTAAATTTGGTGGTCTGATATTAATATTCATACATTATTACTAATGATAAGTCACCAGGAAAGCTTTGATACCGCAAAAGAAAAGGAGTACCTTAAAAGTTGATTCACCCAGGTAGTAAGTACACGGCTAAAGGAGTCTCGATAAAATAAACAAGGTATGTAAAACAAAGTAATGAGGTAAAATACTATATAGGACGAAATACTTTGTTAGTTTATTTACATTAGAAATAAATCAGAATATATGTGTTATGTAATAGTACATTGTTGCCTAGGCGCGGAAAGTAAACCTCGTTTCCGCCGAGGCATACATAATGCTTTTCTCAAACATGTGAGGAAATAATACAAATACACCTTCAGCAAAGCTATTTACATTTTTGTTTGCCCTCCACAGCATAAATTGGTCATAAGTTCGGTTATATTTTTCCTTAGATTTAGCGGGAAGCAGGTTTTGCCTAACCGAGGCAGCTTCAGATTTTAATATAGGCGGTGTGGTACCTATTTCGTCGCTTTCGTCGCTTGAGCTCATTTTTTATAGTAAGTATTTCACACAACAAATAGTTTAATATTCGGTTTCACAATTATATTATGCAGAATGAACGAATGTTACCGACTGTCAATTGTTTTTAAATACTAACCATAGACATTGGAATGCAAATTCAAAAATAAACACACGCACTGTGCTAAAAAAGCGAGCAGTTGCCTTGGCTGTTTGGAATTTTTGTCTTGGTCTTTTTGATTTTGTATGCAAATTGACAGCATTTTTAAGAAATATATGGACATGGACGGAAAGTGTTTTCATATGGTTTTTTTTACTCCTAGGAGTACAATGAGGCTCTTTCCGTCCTTGTGTTTCAATCGGAAAACCGTTTTTTCCGAGCATGTTTGAGAAAAATTGTATTTCCACATTTATGTAATAATAAAAAGGAATCATTATTTTTGGTGGTTGTAACCACTCTTACGTACGTCCTCCCGCGAAGTTTAGGCAAATAGGCACTGCCTATTCCGACCTCTGCTGATTGCACTTTAGATTGGTGCTAATGACATTTGACACAACGTTTCGTTATACTCAAAGAGCACTTAAATTGCAGACCAAATATGTCTGGATTGAAATATTAGAACTTACGTATTTTTTATTATCAATAAAAAAACGTCAAAGTAACAAAACGTAATATGCATGTAACGAAACATTTAGTGATGCGACACCACTATACAACGTGTTTATCGATACTTATTAATTTGTAAGTATCGAAAACGTGTATTATTTTCTTACTTATATAAATCTATTTTATTGGCCTAAAGGGTAAAAATTGAGACATGTCTGTGTCGTCTGAGACTGAGTCATCTATTAACACGCTAGATTCGTCATCTGATTTTAAAGTAATAATAGAAATAAATGTAAGTTATGACGGCATTAATGATCAAAAATAATAGTTTTATCGATTCGAATTTTAACTTCACTAGCATCACATATCATTTCGTCGGTGAAACTGCAAAACCGCGTAAGTAAAATTTTAAATAAGGAGCAAAATGCACCTTTTTTTATAACGCAGTAAGGTTTATTTTGCTCTATCATAATTTTTTTAGTTACACCGTTTTCCAGTATCACCGACGATTTGATCCATGCTATGTTTTATTCACTGTGGTCGAGCTTTATCGTATCGCACCCCGAACCTCATGCCTACCCCGGCTCTTAATTAAGTAGTACTTAAGAAAGTACATTTCTTATTACTTACCACTGTTGACAATCCTAAACAAATCAATAAATACAAAGTTAAAGGTTAGCAAGGAAATGCAGCAATCAGTCTTACCTTTTGGCCATTCTAATATTTGTTTCAATAAACTTATTGTTTCGGGATTATAAGTACTATTCTGAAACAAACACAGCATTGTTAATTAAACATATCTGATTCAGATTCAATTAATATAAGTTATATTTTTTAACCCCTTACCAATAATAGAGGGGTGTTGTAAGTTTCACTAATCGACAAACATTATCGTGTGACATATCAAATCAAAGGGCTTGTCGTGAGAATCTCAAATATATTTTTTTCATAATTTTAACGTAAATTGTTTGAAGTTATTTAAGAAAATATACAGGACAGGTTTTTTACCTCATTTTGGAAAACCTATAGGAAGTCTATGGTATTTAAAATTTAAAGTAACAGGAAATTTCTCAATACGTATAGAATTCCATGCGAGTTGTTTTTTTAAAATAATGGTCTAGATGTAAAGTTGTAAAATATTATTTTATCAACACATCTCCGTGCAAACACATGTCTCTCCGCTCTATTCTCACGTGGAGCAAAAAAAACAGTATAGAAATTACAATATTAGTGAGTATTCTTACCATTTCACCTAATTTAACGATATCAGCTAATTGTTCCTCGGTGAGGGCGCTCAGGCCGTCGCCAACTTTGCTGTTAAACTCTTTTAACTTATCGCATATTGCTTTTAAGTTCGCTTGGTCGAATCTGGAAATGAAATGAATTTTGGTTATTCAAATGACTGGACCGGTGGGCTAGGGTGACCACCAAATGGGTTCGGTGTGAGAATAAAAAACCCTGTATTTACCACATTTCAGTGTTGTAGTCGTGTAGAATTAGATAAAATTATGGGTTACCGGTATCATCACTATAGGGATTATTCATGACTTTTTTCACAGCGAATAAAAGCAGAATAATGTAACAAACAGTTGCGAAAGATTATTTTATGAATAGCTATAAAAAAAAACAAGATATAAGCTAACAAAGATTTGTTCCTATTTCTTTGACATAGACTTTATATACTACGTGTTTCATGACATCACACGGCGTGTGGGATCTCTCTAACTAATCGCTATCTAATTATCAGTATTTTACGTTTTTTTTTTCAAATTTCGTTGCGAAATGCGATTTAAAAAAATCGATGCATAATCCCTACTGTCCTGTGTTATCTCAACGGACCAATAATGGACACTTGACACCTAACTCAAAGATCATAGGGTCGTAAAATAAACGAATAACCCTTATCTTCTGTTACATAAGAACCATTCGTCCACCGTTGGTCGTTGTCCATCACCGGTTCCGTTTCGTCCACTTTCATAACTAAGATTTTATAACTGGTTATGAATAAGGATTTTTATTCACTGTTTCATAACCAGTTATTAAACAAGACTTTTTTTTTCATTTTCATAACCAGAACCTAGATACCACTCTTATTTCAAATCAATTGGACAGTGTCGACGGAGTTCCGCTCACGCGGAGCTCCTATTTCTGGGTGGCTTGGCCCTCCGGGCCTGCTGCAAAGCTAACATAACCTAAACCTACCTAGTTTCTGATTATGAAAATGGAAAAAAAAGTCTTGTTTAACAACTGGTTATGAAACAGTGAATAAAAATCCTTATTCATAACCAGTTATGAAATGTTAGTTGTGAAAGTGGACTCAACCACCGGTTCCATCCCTAGCGCGCTGACCTTATGTAGGAGTCGTGCGGGATGAGAGGCTTGTCGGCGCCGCTGCTGCTGGCGGACAGCGTGGTGTAGGCGCCGGCGCCCGTGAGCGGGTCGGCGGCGGCGGGCGGCGCCAGCCCCGCGCCGCGCGCCGCCGGGCCCGGCACGTAGCGGGACTCGCCCGTCAGCGGGTCCGCGAACCTGACCGGGACAAAACACCCTGTTAGACCCTGCATAAACAGGATCTCATTTACTTCACACACACCACAAAACAATTAGATCATATTCATTCAACGGGCGGTTGAAATGCGCGCAGAATGGTCGAGCCAATTTGCGAGTTACATTACATCTCAGTAGTGTTGAGGTGTGTGGAGCCAAGGAGATAAGTGGGAAGGATTGGGCAGACTCCACTCCATTCAAACTCCACTCCATTTGAATAAGTTTTTTTATAATTAATTATTTCTTGAAGTGTATTTTCCATTCGCATTTTTCGCCATAACCACACTCATTACTAACATTGTAGCTTTTTCCGAGTCGCCTGTTTGCTCATTATTCAGATTATTTATTTAAAATCACAAAATTAAGCGGCGACAAAAAATAGCGACTTAGGTACGGGGTAACAAATTAAATTGAAAATACAGTGTTAAAATAGAACAAGTACGGTGAGGGCAGAAAAAAATAAAATAAAATAAAAAATAATTTATTTCAAACAATAAAAACCAGATAAACAATAAAAACATCTTAACCTAAATTACATTTTTGCACCCGAAACCGACGTGCGTGCATGACTCGATGTATGAATGTTGAAGAAGCGAAAGAAATTTGTCAAGATCGCAGCGAGTGGAAACAAGTGGCCTCTGCCTACCCCTCTGGGAAACAGGCGCGATTTAATGTATGTATGTACATTTTTGCACTCAGCTTGATGTCACTGAGTTGATACCGTCAGCGACGCTGGTTTTCAGCGGGTACAGAGGCCCTAGACAAGATGCGTAAAACGGTAAACAATTTTAGAAAACCGTTACCACAGTATATAAATAAACCAGTAAAGAAACTAGGCCTACTTTTCAAGATAAATACCTACGCTCCAATTGAGCGTAAGGGTTGTCCACTAACATTTTGTAAAATTGAAAAAAAAACTTGTTTATTGTATCTCAGCTAGTTAGTGCAAAATCGATACGTGTGACCTGCGACAACAAATCCGTTGCAGATTGAGAAAAAGTAGCCGCCATCTTTAATTTTTTAGTTATTCAACGGATTGCTTCCAAAATCGATATCTGGGGATGTGTATGGTCTCCGACAACAAATCCGTTGCAGATTGAGAAAAAGTAGCCGCCATCTTTAATTTTTTAGTTATTCAACCGATTGCTTCCAAAATCGATATCTAGGGATGTGCGTGGTTTCCGACAACGAATTTCTTGGCAGAATGAGAAAAAGTAGCCGCCATCTTGAACTTTTTAGGGTTCCGTACCTCAAAAGGAAAAAACGGAACCCTTATAGGATCACTTTGTTGTCCGTCTGTCTGTCTGTCAAGACCCTTTATCACGGGAACGCGAGGAGGTATCGAGTTGAAATTAAAACCATATACTCCGGTCTACAGCCCCGTGAAACTGTGAAAAAATCAAGCTCCTACGTTAACGAAAAAAAAAGATACGGCCGTTTATACCGCAAAAAACGTGTATTTCGACACTGTCGAGGGAATCAAAATGTATAGGGTATTTCCCGATGACCTAGAACTATGAAATTTCGCAAGTAGCACCGTCTTATACTACAAGTATAGGAAAAAGTCTGAAATTTGTAAATTTTAATTAAATAACCAAAAAATCAGGGCCTTTATGCAGGAAACGACGTGTGATCAATGAAGTGTTAGCTACTCGCTAGCAGATGGCGTTAGTAATCGTAAATAGAACTTTGAAATTTGGTAAGTAATACCGTCATGAAGTACAAGTATAGGAAAATATCTGAAAACTGTACATTTTTAATTAAATCACAAAGAAAGGGTCTTTATGCAAGGAACGGTGAAATAAATTTGGTGTAATAAATGAAGTGTTAGCTACTCGCTAGCAGATGGCGATAGTAATCGTAAATGATGGTAATTTTGGTTTGTTAAATCATTCTCCCGAACTCATTATTTCTTTGTATTAAATTTTCCGTTCGCATTTTTCCCCGAACGTGATATTACCTAATTTTATTTTTCACCATTCGATTTTATTACAGTCGCTTTTTTTGTTGTTCGACTTTTTTCCTAGTCGGTTTTTTTCCCGTTCGATTTCTATCTCAGTCGCACTTTTCCCAAAAGTATTTACATCGTAATTCGTAGGTAGGTTTAGGTTATGTTAGTTTTGCATCAGGCCCGGAGGGCCAAACCACCCAGAAATAGGAGCTCCGCGGTAGCGGGGCTCCGTCGACTCTGTATCTTCGACAAATTGGAACGGGAAAAACACGACCGTGAAAATATGGTGGTAGGAAAAGAAGCGACTGGATAAAACTCGCAAGGGTAAAAACACGAATGTAAAAATAAACCGCCGGAAAAAAAGTGACTGTTAATTATCATTTTCGGGGAAAAACGCGAAAAGAAAATTAGCTTCAAAGAAAAAATGCGTTTGGGAAAGTCATCTAACAAATCCTCTTTAAAACTATGATTTCAAAGGATATAAGTAAGTCCACTAAAAAACTGTTTTATTGGCAATTACACACCCATTCTTTTATGGCCTTTCTCCTGAGTGTGCTGGAACTATATATTATAACATTATTTCTAAGAAACTCTATCACTGTTGTCTCCTGGTTTACGGGACAGAATAACAACAACAAAAAGTTGATCCACCCTAATAACTGTAACTATAACTAAGAAATAAACGTTAACGCAGTTCTAGATTCAATTACTTTGTTTGTATGATTAAACACCTAAAATTACAAATTACGGCATATCCAATAGCAATAGCAATCGTTTTCATTTTGAAAATCGAAAGCTTGTCTGAATACAAAATGAGCACACTTGTTCCGCTTTAAATTCGATTGCGACCGCGTGTGCGTCAGGCGATAGACCCGCTGAACTATTATATATGTACCTAGGAATTTGTGCGGAACCCTCGGTGCGCGAGTCCGACTCGCACTTGACCGGTTTTTTTATTATTCGACAGGCTGCTTCCAAAATCGATATCTGGAGATCTGTGTGATGTCCGATAACGAATCCGTTAACATAATCAGTAAAAGTAGCCCCTGCAGATAAAATTGGGAAGGTAATAAACATAACTTTAGCATTTCAAGAAGTCTTTATTCTTCGTTAGTTATACATTTCAGATTAACTAGCGACTGCACTACCACAATATCAAATAAAACTGAAGAATAAACAAACATAATTTATTTATTGGCTGCTTTTAACCTTTATTACAAATTACTCACTTAAAAATACTTTCGTCTGCTACGACATGTTCGGAACGCTTTATTGTTTAATTTTATTGTGTAAAAAATCCCCAGATATCGATTTTGGAAGCAATCGGTTGAATAACTAAAGAGTTCAAGATGGCGGCTACTTTTTCTCATTCTGCCAACAGATTAGTTGTCGGAGACCATACACATCCCCAGATATCGATTTTGGAAGCAATCGGTTGAATAACTAAAGAGTTCAAGATGGCGGCTACTTTTTCTCATTCTGCCAACAGATTAGTTGTCGGAGACCATACACATCCTCAGATATCGATTTTGGAAGCAATCGGTTGAATAACTAAAGAGTTCAAGATGGCGGCTACTTTTTCTCATTCTGCCAACAGATTAGTTGTCGAAGACCATACACATCCCCAGATATCGATTTTGCAAACAATTTTTAAATTTTTACTTTTGCAACACGTCATCGTATTATAAAAAGCTCTTTATTTAAAAATATTTTATTTATTCTTACCTTTCAACACCAGCAGGGAGTTTAAAAAATGAAAGTTCCGGGTTTGAAGAAGCCGAATTCAAACAACCGTATACCATACTTTTGTGGCATCTTTCTCAAGAACAAGCGTAAAATGCAAAGGAGCCCATTCGTCTCGACGCGACACACGCGACTGACAGCACCGCCAAATCCTCTTAGCGGTCTCGTAGAGGCGTGCGTCTGTGTGAGTGCGTCGTTTCGAGCGTTTGTTCGTAGCTTCTTTACTGGTTTATTTATATACTGTGCCGTTACGGTGTGTGGAATTGACATTAAGCGCTTGACGCGACCATTAGGGAATGCAAATAACCTGTTATAACCTGTTATAACCGGTTTTAACCGGTTATTTTCATACAAAAACTGTAATAACCGGTTAAATTGCACTCCCTAGCGACCATCTGGCATCTTACGTTAATCCTATATATTTTCGACAACGATAATTATTTCGCAATACTCTGCATTATAAAATAAAAATGGCAAAACAACATACGAGATCATTTCAGGGATATCAATTTTAGAGGGGCTGGGATGTGTATTTTGCTCACTGGAGCACTGGCCGGTGAGCTAAGAGGTAACATAGGATAAAGTCGGTAATGTTCCGCGATTTCGATCTCAATAACCATAACGCCTTTGTTTTTTTAATATCGCACTGCTAGATCAAGACAGTATCAACTCAAAATCATTGTTAGTTTTGTTTCAAGCTCATACACGTTGTATTAAAGTTGATTTTATTTGTATTTTGAGTTAGTACACTTTTCATCTGGCAGTGCGAATATTAAACTCGATCATAAATGTATCCTTGAGACTGTTAACTGTGAAAACACGATGAAAAAAAATCCACGTAAGTTTTATTTCTCAAACATGACACCTTTTTTCGCATGTATTTGGTTAAATCTTCGAAACCCTACGATCTTTAACGGAGATTTTGAATACAATAGTTGAATACTTATAACTTCTTTAATCCTGGTAAACCAATATTTTAATCAATTTTGTCGTTTCAAAGTATACAGCAATTATTTTAATTTGACGCTGCCATCGAGGCCCGAGACTATCTCCATCTCACGCTCTTGGCGCAGCAGCACATAAAACCATCCCTTTTTATTCTTGTGTGAGCGTAGTAGCATAATGCTTTCAGACCCTTACAATAAATTTAACCTCGTAAGGCCCAGTGTGCAATAAGATGTACATAATCAAGGCAATTTACTTTGAACTCTGTTGCAATAACAATAAGGTATATTTTCCTATGTAAGAAAACTGAAAATGGCATTTTCGGACAATCGCAATTGAACTTTATTCCTGTATATTGTAGATTCAAAGTCCCAGTTACAACTTACAACCAGAAAAAACTCCCATTGTTCAGTAAGGTGGTGGATAAATATTATCGGCACGCAACAGGCGGCGTTAAGATAATATTTATAATATGACTAGTGCATCAACTTACTAAACTAAGATTATAAATTGTGACTTACTCTTAATGACTTACGGCGTTACTTATAAACGTGGAATAACCGTGGGGTAGCAAATCCATGATTTGTCCTTATCTATCAAATTCAAACGTCACAATGACAGATAAGGACAAAGCATGGTTTCGCTATCCCACGGTTATTCCACGTTTATAAGTAACGCTATTAGAGCTTACCTATAGTGCAAGAGATCTGAAACAAGTCCTTCGGATTCGGATAAAGCCAAGAGTAGTATAAAAGCCTGTCAGAGCGAATGAGAGAGAAGTAAAAACCCGAGGGAAGTTTTAAGATCTATAGCACGACGCGATAGTTGGATGCCGTTCTCAGGAATGCGATAGTGCTGTGACCAGAGCCGCAACTTTAGTATTCAAATAAAATCTTGTTTTAGTGGCAATCGGTCACAATAGGTGTGCGACGCGAGAGTCACTTTCAGGACTTTTTGTTGACATTACATACATAGCATTATTTAATAGATTCTTCGTTGCAGGGGGGCGTGACAACAAGCCGGCAACTATATGACCATTTTCAAGAGGGCTATACCTGATAGTATGTCACAATGCTGTAAATGAAAAACATTTTTTTTTCTTATTTCTCTTCCAACATGCGATCGGTCTTTAGATGACCATAAGCAGTTCTTGTCGCTTAGAATATAGAGCCGTGTAAGGTGTTCCCATTCAGTGTTGGGCAAAAATTAACTTGAATAAGAATAAGAATAAAACAGAAAAAATATTCTCATTCAAATCGATTTGAATAAGAATAATTCTTGTACCTCGTTAGTTGAAATGGAATACTAGTGAATAAATCATGGTACTTTTATTTTAAATGAAGAATAAAATTTGAAATAACTATTTTGGAAATGGGATTATTCTAACTAACGTTTTATTCAACTAACATGTTATTTGGAATAAAATTAATTTTGTAGTACAATAAATATTGGTTTTGGCACATTTTTTCAATGTACTTGGGTGGATCAACTTTTCGTTGTTGTTATTCTGTCCCGTAAGCCAGGAGACAACAGTGATAGTTTCTTAGAAAAAATGTTAAAATATATACTTCCAGCACACTCAGGAGAAAGGCCATAAAAGAATGGGTGTGTAAATGCCAATATAACAGTTTTTTTGTGGACTTATATCCTTTGAAATCAAAGTTTTAAAGAGTGACCCAGGAGACGTCACCATGGCAACGAGCTACAAAGAAAAGTTGATTGACCCACACAATGTGCAAAAAACTCCATAAATATGTATACATACTTTATGGCTACAGCATGGTTACACTGGTTCTCAATGTAAAAATAATACGAGGACCAAAGCATATAACGTTCGATTTACAAGATTTAATTAAGATAGCATAGTGGGTATAAATTAGACCAGAGTACTAGTTTCTACCTGTACTATACGTAAATATTACGTAAGTTACATTTACCTACTGTATTCTTATTCAGATACTTTTATTCAAAATAAAAAACCATGAATAAATGTAATTGACTAAGAATAAGTTATTTTTATTAAATTTTCCCACGTACAAATTATTCCCGACGAAATTATTTGAATAACTTTGACAGGAATAAAATCGAAATGATTTTAATCTTACGAATCTTCATTCAAATAATGATTTTATTCTTGAGTGCCCAACACTGTTCCCAATTTCTTTTTCTCACAATGTGATATCCCAATGTGAAAGTTCTTGAGTGGCGTCCGCGGACCGGGAGACGAGCTGTAGGCCTCCAACAAAATGGAGTGACGACCTTGTAAGGATCGCGGGAACGCGGTGGATGCGAAAAGCACAATACCGGTTTGCGTGGAGAGCAGTGGACGTCTTTCGGCTGATATGATGATGATGATATCCCAAATGTGCTGCCGTTTTAGGCGTCTCTGTTGCAAGGGTTTACTAAGTCCTCAGGCAAGGTTGTTTTGGTGATTAATTAAGCTATTTCTGAAGCACATATAAGTCCTAATATTCCGGACGGCGATTTAAAGGACATTAACCACTGCAACGGCTGGTGTTTCGTTATAACGGTAAACACTGGATGTATCTCCTAAACTGCTTAACCGCAATTGAAAGAGCGAAAGTTTCTTTCTCTGTGCCGTTTCTGCTGAGGATGATATTTTCGTCAGGTGGCCTAAAGGGTGTTCGTCGTCGTCTTCTCCCTGAGCACAGCTCCGATGGCATAATTGCTGGCGTAAATTTTAATATATTAAGTTTTACTATCGTCTGGTTGAACTAAGAGATGTAGTTAGGCAGTTCTTAAGAATTTCGAATGCTTGTTCATGTGCTTCCGCCCAAATCTATTTTTCTTCATTTTGTGTAAAAGTAAACGGTACAATCGCCCACACAGCTGAGTGACCAATGAAGATAAACAGAGAGAAACTGTCTCTGTCGTGCACATGAGATTCTTATGTAAAATCTATATTTATCTCTTTCTACATTTTCTCACTTCTGTCTTTGGACAGTTAAGTACGTGGCTGTTTGCACAGCGATATTTCAAAAATCATTTATAAACCTACTGTAACGAAAGCAAGTCTGCATGAATTTTGTTACGTGCCCGAGGTTTCTGGGTGCCGGCATAAGCGATATAGCTATTGTTGGAATGTTTGGGCGATAACTATTTAACTGTTCAGCCCTCGCTGGCCGACCGATCTGCGGTACTCGGTGATGTAAGAATGCGAGCGGCTGCTAACAGCGTCGTACGGATGCGAACAGCTTTACGGCAAATTGTCGTTTTCCGGTCGATAGACGTCGTTTCGCGTCGGCCGAGCCGATCGACGTCTTTTTCGCTGATATTGCGTAGACATTTCAGAGTTTTTTTGATCAGCTAACGCCGATTCCGCGTCGATAGTTATGGGGAGACCCTAACCAGTCTTTGATCATAATATAATTGTTGGTTTGTAATTAGTACTTGCTGTTCCAGAGGCAACTCATAAGGAACGGCGGAAAGGGACATGGTTTCCGGTGTTCGAACGGAATGTTCAACATATTTGGCTGGTTCGGAGCTAATTTTAAAAACGTTGAGGTTATCATCCAGAAATGATTGAAAGGTTTTTCTTTCATCAGCAGTTAAGGTGGTAAAGCTTCCCTCGTTGTCTTCAGTAGCGTTGTTGGAAGTTGGTCCTTGAACTTGGTTGTCAACAGTCACAGTCGGTGATTGCTCCAGGTCTGAAGGGATGCTCGCTCCAGGTTCGAGAATGAGCTGAGGAATCTTCTTGGCACCAACGATGCCCAGTGGTAGAGCTGGCTGCTCGGAGCGCGAAGTGGGCAAAGGGGATAGCAGCCTGTAGACCAAGATATCTAGCGTTGGCGGTGCGATATCTCTTTCGAAGATATGTGGCGACAAAACGGCGAATATGAGACTATTGACCAGACACGTCGCGTCAATTAATTTATTGATTCACTCACTAATTCACTGCACAGAACGAAACGGAAACATACACTCTTAAAAGCATCCCTAGCCGAAAACACTTCCTGGCTCTACTTCAATAAAGAAAAAAAAAACAGTGTTAATGTTTGTTGCCTATAGTTTGAAGCGTTTTATTGAGATACCTAATGCAATCTAAAGAGTGATTTTTGAAATAAAAAAAATTTGGCAAAATAAAATACATTTAAATCGAATTGTTAGAATATGATTTCAGGCGGCACACGGCTGGTTTTAAAGAAGAGCAATCGGAAAAGTCCGAATATCCGTGGGTATTTGGCGTAGACCAGAGATCGGAAATTCGGTAATTTATTTACCTAATGGGCGGCAGCGTTGTTGCTAAGTTGTATGGAAGCGGACTCAATTTTAGTTTATAAATACATTTCCCGGGATTTCTGAATAAATAAATTGCGCCAGCATAAATTCATAATAAATATTTACATTAACTATTTGAAGTTATTTTCTATGTACAGATTCACCAAAATGAATTTACTGGTTATTCCTCTATCCTAACCTAACCCATCGAAGTTTGAGGAGCAAATTGACGGAACGTTTCTATCTTACACTAGAGGACGCCCACGACTTCGTACGCGTAGAATTCGTTTCCCGCTACTGCCCCTACTTCTTAACACTGGGAGTCGATTTTCGGGAAATCCTTTCTTATACTTCATAAGGAACCTATGTTTTAAATTTGGAATCTCTAGACACGGCGGTTTGGGATGTGCGTTGATCGATCAGTCAGTTTTTACTTTTATATAATAGCTCTAAAATCGCTCTAAAATAGCTCTAATTTAATCTAAAATAGCTCCAGGGTAACATAGCTTTCGGAAAAATAAAAAATCAGACAAATAAATATAGGGAAAAAAGTAATTCGGAATTTTAAGATATTCCCAGATATAATTTAATATACACGTTTTGTAGGATCCCACAATCCCAGGTTTATATAATTAAAACAATATTTTAAAGAAGCCGACGCCATATTTGCTTACCTTTTTCCGGGATTTCGCCAACTTGAGCTAAATATCTTCCCGAATTTCTAAGATTTGATTACATTATTTATTTAGTTTGTTAGTAACAAGTAAAGCCACCAAAAGTGTGTTAAAAAGTAAACATAAAAAAATGAAAATTCAGATCTCAATTTAATTTTAAAAATAGCGACCGTAAAATGGCCTCGTGCGCGGTAATTTTGGCGAACTGACCATTATCCTCTAAATATTAGTTCAATTTGAAGGCGTTGTTCTAGCGTAAACCTATTAATAGTGCTATCACAAAACTTATTGACCATGGTCTTATAAAACAAGGTCTTCTCTTCCCAAAAGGTACTTTTTCTAAATCATCACACACTTGCCACTTTATTTACCCACAAATAAAGACCAATTCAAATTTATACACATTATTAGTAGACGATTAAATTTAAAAACTCTTTTATCTACTCTCATATCGTAAAGTTCGAATTATAAACTTCAAAACGAATTTGTATTGGCATACTTTATCAACACAATACCGAAAAAAAAAAACTATAACATTATTTTGTTAGAGAAATAATGTTATAAAGTAATTTTTTTACCATTACGATTCAAGTTAATTCAAAAAGTTAATATCATCAACGAGGTTCCATATATATATTTTTTATAATGGAACGCACATGCGGTTCGCGATATTTTTACAGCATTACAAAAAGTTTTTCCAATTTTTACTTGTAAGTGACAGCGCCCGCTTTAATGCATGCGCGGTGATGTGCTAGGTTTTGGCGCCATTCATTGAATACGTTTTGCTGTAGTTATTTTATTAACTTTGATATTTTATTTAGTAGGTTGAATCGCAATGTATGAGAGTAGATAAAGTAGTGTATGAAACTGCACATAACTAGGTATTAAAACACTCGTGTGATACTATTTAAAACCTCGCCTAGCGGCTCGGTTCTTAAACACACACTCGTGTTTTAATACCCCTCTTTATGCAATAAATTTCATAAACTACTATTTCACCACATGATATTATATAATTTATATTCATAATATTGAATGTTTAAAATTGACAAGATTTCATATTTTCAAGACGTTAATTTTATTCGTTTTATAGATACTGTTTGGAAGGAGGAAGACACTAATAGTTTTATTTTTTCCCTAGGATGTATAATTATTTTATTATTAATTTATTAAGATGTCCTTATTCTAAAAGGGCGTAACTTCAATTCTACGACACAATGGACACATTACGTTAGTCCAATCTGTATATAAAAAAAGTTTTTTTTTAATAATGGCGGTTATCCAATCTCAAGTATCTATCCATCTGTCAATAGTATCAATGTCAAACTTGAAGTATGACAGCTTTTTTTCTCGTGAAAAAGGCAATGGTATTATATCTATTCAGGCATAGTATTGGTAAAACTCGTTTTTTTTTTAACTTACTTGTAATTTTGTCAATAAAGAAAAATTAATATAAATAAATATTTTGCCGTGTTCAGGAGGCAAAACCCTTTCGATTCGTATAGTAATTTGCAGGTGTCACCAAAATGAAATGTTGTCAATTATGAGCAGGCATTTTTTGTAATTAAAAAGTTTAAATTACAATGATGAATTCAACCTTACGCTACTGTTATCGCCAGATTCTCCAACTCAAACTGGCCGGTTACAAATCTGCGATTTTGACGTTTTTTGCTTTTTCATTCAAATATTCGCTCAGGGCCTCTATTCTAGGCGGTAAAAACGATATCGTGTTTGACCTGTGATGGAATTGTTTTAAACTCGGCCGCCATTACTGTAAAATGATGCTTTATTCAAGGTTCACGCCTTCATTCCCAGAGTGGGGTAGGCAGAGCTAAAGAATTACCAACAACTTTTAAAACTTCTTGATAATTCTGTAACCACATTTTGCACAAGTAGGCTAAGATGTTTCCCAGTGTATTAGTGACAGGTGGCAAGCCCATCGCCTAACAGTACTACACGCCTTTATTCCCTTAGTCGCCTCTTACGACATCCACGGGAAGACATGGAGTGGCACTATTCTAACCAGGCAACCACACGGCAAATATTATTCAAGGTTAAGGTAAGATAAATTCACTGTTCAGATTTTTATACTTTCGGCAAAATTATTCCTTTTGTTATGAATGCTTGCACTACTAGGGTGATTCTATAACACTGCTTATTGTATTGATAAAAATATGCTTATACTCTTTGTAGTGATCTCTGTAAATAGGCACTGTAAATACCTTCAGATGTCTGGGTACGGATTCTCGAGAAGAGAACTCTGTTGGAAAATAGTGTCGCAAGAAAAAAAACAGTCTAAATTACTTAAATTTATTATTTAGTACTACAGGCGACGAACAAACCTTCCGGAAGACAATTAAATCTAAAATTGACCCAAAAAAAAATGCCAACAGCTTTTCGGAAGACAATAGCAGGCGAAGTATATTATTGTACAGTCAACAGCATAAATAAGTGATCATTTATGTACCTTGTCGCTTTCAATCGTTTCACTATTTTGTATAGCATTTCAAACATAACGTTAAAGTGACAAGCAAAGAGCGGAATTCTTCATAGCAAAAATCAAACTGTCAGAGGGATTGACCTAACTGTTTTATCGACTTATCGATAAATATTTGTCACTTAACGAAACAAAGTTAAAGTAATGAAATCAGGCTTTTGGATATACATACAAACAAATTAACGGTGTCCCTAATTAGCTGACCGCCACTGTATTTTAGTATAATAGTAAAGAATAAAACAGAAAATACTTTTTTTTTTATTTACTATATGAAACTTATCATTAAAAATTAAAAACAAATATTGCTAAGAGTAGGTAACTAATCTTCATTCAAAATAACAAAGACGAAATCTAAATCTGTACTAAATATGTTTTCTTCATCTTCCCTGTAGTAAAAGAAAAAAGTCATTATTTTTTCAACATTGTCACCTTTCAAATTACTCCTTTTTTCATTGTAGATCCATTTATAAGATGAAAACGAGCGTTCTACCTCAGTTGAAGTAACAGGAGCATATTTGTAGTACTCGATAACGGTGTTTTGGCTGTAATCACTTTTTTCTATAAAATCAGCATATCAGGTCAAATGTTACAGAATAATCTTTTAAGTTGATTATGGATAACTAATGCGATATTATTCCGTAACATCGATAAGTCAATAAAACAGTTAGGTCAATCCCTCTGACAGTTTGATTTTTGCTATGAAGAATTCCGCTCTTTGGTGACAAGGTACATAAATCATCACTTATTTATGCTGTTGACTGTACCATGCTACTAAACAGAGATCTCAATTTAAAAACGAAACTTAAAAAAAAAAACACCTGTTAGAAAGGTTACTCAGGGACTTGAATTTACATTGTAGTCACCAGGAATATTAACCCTTTTCCAGGCCTTGCTAACCCTTAATAAGGCAGAGGCAATATATTTACCACATATCAATAAACTGAAATTTGACTTTACTACCTACATTTTATGATACAATTTTAATTGTATTTTCCCGAAAAATAACTTCATGTATTTTTACTCTTTAGAGACTTGCGATTCCATTACTGTATTTGACGTTGGTCTAGTATTTTTAGTTAACGAGGCCCTATTAAGGGTTAAAGTAAGGACACAAGCAAGAAATGGAATAGAGCCACGAATTCGTAACTTCCTGAAGGATATTGATCCATGAAGTCATATTTCAGGAAAGTTCAATTAAATTTGTGTCATAAAATGTAGGTAGTTAAGTTAAATTTTGAGCGACATGAATGTGGTCGATGAAATGTACTATGCCTGGAAAAGGGTTAAATTCGGTAATCCCTTTAATTCCCGATGTAATGCCTCTACCAATAGTGACTGTACAACATTTAACCTACTCGAAAATTTTAATTTGACAACATTGATCGCATACTTGGTCTACGATGGTAACGGTCGGGTGCACAGGTCAGGGCATGTATTTATGAGCATACCTGGGATAACTCGGGGCAAGTTCTAGGGATTTGATATCGATAAAAAAAGATGTCGTTACAATATTTATATATTTAACGTGACGCGTGACATTGTATTTTTTCTGGAGAAAACTGCCATTACATTTAGAGCAAAATAATTTTGACGCACGTAGTTGTATGTCAGGATATTCACAAATCCACGAGTTAATATAATTATCGCGTGGGCGTGGATGTTTCTTGGGCGGCATGATTATTTTGGACTTTGTAACAAACGTAGCGGAATAGTACCTACCTCGTATATTATTCACTCTAAGATATGAATGGCACTGACAGTAAATTGTCATTTTGATTGAAATGACATTCGCATACTTTTATTATCTTAAGAGGCTCGATATCAGATATGACATCGAACCTCTTTACAGTAATCGAGAATGTTCAATGTGCACATGTATTAATTTAATTATATCGACGTTTTTTTTATCGATATCAAATCCCTAGAACTTGCCCCGAGTTATCCCAGGTATGTTTATGAGGGTTGTTTATAAGTTTTGTATGTTTTCTATGTATTTGTATTTATTATAATGTTTCGTTGCCTAGTACCCATAGCACAAGTCTTGAGCTTAGTGTGGAACTAGGTCGAGTTTGTGAGGGTGTCGTGTGTGTTTTCCGAGTGTCAAGTGATAAATTACCAAGAGTTCAGAAGCGTAAAGAGTAAATGGAACTCACCCGTTACTTGAAGCCGGTAGTACATCCAACTTGGCGTTGGTTATGATGAAGTTGGCGACTTGATCCAAGTACACTTGTGGCAGGTCGTTGCTGTAACAAAACATGTTTCAATGAAAACAAAATAAAATAACATTAATAAATATTCAATATGTAAATTAAAAATAAAAAGGAAACTAATCTTCTTTAATAATAAACGACAGAAATATTAATCAACACACAAAAATAAAAAAACAACAATTATAGAAGATGTAGTCACTAAGATTGAAAATGCTTCAATGGTTCGGTCATTTGGAAAGGATGGATGAAATAAGATTGACGAAAGAGATACCTATACAGATCGAAAGTGAGTGGAAGGGTCGGAAGGGGCCGCCCTAGGCGTACTTTTTCGAATCAAATCGGAGAAATACAGCGAAAGGGCCGAATCCGAATGTATGAATGTGGAAGAAGCAAAAGAAATTTGTCAAGATCGTAGCAAGTGGAAAGAAGTGGTCTCTGCCTACTCCTCTGGGAAACAGGCGTGATTTATAATGTATGTATCTATGTACACAACTATAGAAAGAACACGCAACGCAAGAAAGAACTAGCAGGTCCGCCCGCGCCATGGTACCTAAGACACATAAGAGGTAAGGGATGGATAACTAGCTCAATCCTTTGGGACCATAAAGTTACTAGAGAAGCTGCTTTAGTCACCATATTGCATCCGTCAGCCGCCCTTAACATATTATTAACGCTTCGTAATTCAAAAGACGAATTCGTTCTTTTTCATTTAAGCACATAACATCAATGACGATTTTATTTCATTTTGGAGGTATAAAACACAAACGCAAGAACATTGAAAATTAGTATCCTTTTCATTCAAGGTGGATTATAATAATTAGGAAACAGCGACTCCATAGATTCTAGAACCACGATATACCAAAAGTCCTAACCCTAGTTATAAGTGCAGATGTAAAATCTGTGCCAATTTCAATTGGCATAGATGTAAACACAACCAAACGAACCAACTTACCATTAGTACTTAATAATCACGTGCATTTAAAGATCAAGTGGGGACTAAGCAATGATTAACCTTTCGAAACCCGATACATATAGCGAAAAAACAAAACAGTCATTAATGTCTTAAATTAAAATTCAAGTTATTTTTGTCACCTGCTCCTTTGGGAGCCAGCCGGCACCAAAAGGTTAATACACTTGATCTTTTCTTTCACGTTAAGTTTAAGATTAAATAACGATTAATTTTATTCATTTGACGAATATTTGAGGTTATGTGTCAAACAGTACTAATTTGTTTACATCTTTGGCAATTTGAATTGCTACAAACTACATATGTTACCTGTGGATGAAGGTCTGCGCGGCGACCCAGGGGTCCTCGCCCTTGTTGAACGGCAGCTTGAGCGGCGGGGCGCCGTCCTTGATGTCTACGCTGAACACGAAGTCGTATTCCTGGAACCAACAATAGTCCTACAGCAAAAGGTCCTAAACAAAAACTCAGGACCGAGCTCTGTGTGTGTAAGTGTGTGTGGATGTCTGTGTGTGTGTGTGTGTGTGTGTGTGTGTGTGGTATTGTGTTGTGTGTACCTTCCCCTGGTGCATGGTCTTCCCCTCGGCGGGCGGGTTGGCGCCCAGCACGTCGCCGAGCTCGGCCCAGGCGCCCCGCGCGGCGCTCCACGAGTAGCACTTGACGCCCGCGCCGCGCCGCACCAGCTTCGTCTGTCCGTCCGTGCGGCCCGGCTCCAGGAGCACCTCCGGCCCCGGCAGTCTGCAATAAACATGATAACTCATCTTGAACTTTATTATATAACGTGTCCCCAGCTTATGGAGACAGGATGAACACTCGTAAATGCTGTGAAACAGTTTTTGTTTTAACAGATAAACGACAAAAAAGTAGCATCATTTTTGACACGAATAAGATGAAAAGAGATGCCTGTGTGAGTGTGACACGCATGTCAAAATCCAAGACACATGATCGGGGCAGGAGTAAGAACCAACCACAGTTAACCATACAAACAACGAAGTCGAAAAAAGTTCCGTTGTGCGACAAAAATGTTCTCTACAATTATATGGCTAACTTTCGTGACACAACGGAAAAGTTTCATGGATAATTTAATTGTAAATAGAGGGTGTTCCAAAGGCAAAAATTTTAAAACCATTTTTTTCTCGATAAATAATTGACCGATTGTTTTAATATTTTGCATATTGGTCAAAAATACCCTAAGTAACGTGTAGTGTTCGTCTGTTACCATAGGCTGAGGACACCTTGCATACTTTAGTTACATGGATTGAAAAACTGGAAATAATGGAAACTTGTTAACTTTTTATTTATAAAATGTTGTTTCAACAAATATTATTGAAGAATCCACGGACATGATTTCGAAGATTCATACATCCGAACTGATCAAAATGACGAATGTTCATAAACTCTCTACGGGCACCACCCACGTCGCACCAACAACTCCGCTCTCGCCGTCGCCCACTCTTCGCCCGCGCACGAGCTCGCTCCCCCCTGCCCGGGCCCAAGCTCCTAAATGACATCCTGGACAGCGACAGTCAACTTGATATTTTTTACACCTCTGGAGTCGCGTTTATACGCATCAGCCAGTCTGCACTTGGAGACAATTGACAACGTTTCATTTTAGTGACACCTGCAAATTACTATACGAATCGAAAGGGTTTTGCCTCCTGAACACGGCAAAATATTTATTTCGATTTATTTTTCTTTATTGACAAAATTACAAGTAAGTTAAAAAAAAAACGAGTTTTACCAATACTATGCCTGAATAGATATAATACCATTGCCATTTTCACGAGAAAAAAAGCTGTCATACGTCAAGTTTGACATTGACACTATTGACAGATGGATAGATACTTGAGATCGGTTGACCGCCATTATTAAAAAGAAAAACTTTTTTTTTATACAGATTGGACTAACGTAATATGTCCATTGTGTCGTAGAAATGAAGTTACGCCCTTTTAGAATAAGAAAATGAAATGAAAATGAAAATGAAAATCTCCATCTTTCCAAACAGTATCTATAAAACGAATAAAATTAAAGTCTTGAAAATATGAAATCTTGTCAATTGTCACCTTACTCTGTCCAAGTGTATTAATGCTTTAGGTACCTTTTAAGTTCTGCTGTTTGTAATTCTCATTTATAATTAACTAGCGACCCGCCCGCGGCTTCGCCCGCGTGGAATGTATTATACATATAAACCTTCCTTAAGAATCACTCTATCTATTAAAAAAAACCGCATCAAAATCCGTTGCGTAGTTTTAAAGATTTAAGCATACATAGGGACAGACAGCGCACGCGACTTTGTTTTATACTATGTAGTGATACGTGTAGCATGACTGTTAGTGTTAATTAAGACAAATTTAATAAATAAATAAATAAATAATTCTGAACAAGACTTTATTTTTTGATATCGCTCATTTAGATCTTCTCTTCTCACAAAGAGCCATTTTAGCGGGCTTTGAAATGTTCACTAGATCTCTTGTATACGCACAGCAAAATCCTTATGACATCTCTTCAAGTACAGTCAAACATTTAAATTAGGGACCCACTTTAGGTTCAAACTCAATCAGACATTCTACAGCAATAAGGTTGAGTTTCCTATTAGTTCAAATGAATTGGCATCTCTAATGATATTGACGACTTCAATCATATTTTTTTGAAATTGATCCTAAATTTACATTCCCGACAATCGTGACAGTACGTTATATGTTTGAACTCACTCGGAGAGCTTGAACCCGCCGATCTCCTGTTGCGAAGCGGCCTGCAGCTTCTCGACCTCCTCATCGAACTCCTTCAGCGTGGTCTCGTCGGCGTAGCGCGCCGGGTCCTTCGTGAACACGCGCACGATGCCGTCGCTCGAACCTACCATAGACAAAAAAAAGTTTTTTACGACTATCGCTAGTTTATATTATCTGTATTAGGGCGTTTTTCAAAAACAGAGCACGTAGTACGTCACGAAGCCACGAAAATTAGTCATACATTTATATACTGCCTTCATACGCTAATAGGCGATATCGCACATTCTGACTCGTTAGTAAAATGGTTGTGTTTGTTACAGGAGTTTTGTCTGAGATGCCACTGTTTGTTTTATAACAGTATAAGTAGTTGATTGTCGTGACGTGTAGTGCAAGAGTTAACTTTGTTAATTTTAATCCTTAAATATGAGCAGTTTTTGGAAATTTAAAATATTATTAGATTTTTGTTTGAAGTTTTAACTTCCAAACATTATCTGGGCGTTACCGATGTCTTCTTCGATGTTGGCAAAATACATACAATAATATTTGCTCCTGAATACCAATGAGATGTGACCGTGTATATTAATAAAGAATACCTTTTTGGCTGCTCGCAAGGCCCATAATAACAAATACCTTATAGATTAACATACTCTCAATATAAACTATCACCGAGATTAAAGAACGGTGTGGTCCTGTTTTGCTAAAATTGGCGTCATAGTCGCTGCTGGTGGTTGCCCCGAAACCGCTGGAACACGACACCTTTCGACCTTTCAGGACATCGGACGAACTCCAGCAAAAATAACGGCCCGCAGCTGGAATTCCGTCAGGCTGTATCAAACCTTCTGAAGGACGTAATCCACCACAATGTCTTACGTGGCAGAGTGGTGAATTCAGTAAAGCTGCCCGCAGCTCAGGACTCCGGTACGTAACTTGTAGTATCACACTGAGGCTTATGAGGGCTCCTACGCGCTTTGCTGTGGTGAAATGTGAACCTTAACCATACCAGAGCGAGGGAGCTCCTCCCTCGGCGCCTGAACAGGTGAAGTTCCGCGGCTATGCCGGCCGGCGCGAGTGGCGCTGGTGTAGAGTATGCAGACGCACCAGTGACGACGTCCCCGTTGTCCATGCAGAGCACGCTCCAGACGGAGTGCACGGGCAGCCGGATCTCGCGCGCGCAGGCGCCGCCCGCCCACAGCCGCACGGCGCCGTCCTCGCCGCTCGACGCCCACGCGCCCGCGCCCGCCGCCCCCAGGGGGCTGATGCTGGACAAGGAACACGATTCAACTCTCCTGTTCCGAAACTATGGTCTCTCATGGAAACCTTTTGGCTGAAATATGTTCGGCAAAATGTCCCGTTTCCCTCCCGTTGCATTAGCCAACCTGGTTTTTTCTGTAACTGTAAATATTTCAGATTTTTTATAAAACTAACCTAACATATAGGGCTCCCGTCCTGTGAAGCTGTTATGGTGCATGATACCATCAGCGAATCCATAAAAAAAAGGGTTCTACACGAAATTACAGAAAGAAAAGCGGGTTGGCAATGAAATGGCCAAATGTAAAATAATAAATATAAACGTTTTGTAAAATCCCGGAATCCCAGAACTTATATTATTAAAATAATATTTCTAAGAAGCCGACGACGCCATATTTACCTAACTTTTTCCGTAAGTATCTACACGAATTTCCGATCCCTGATGATAACAGAGTAGTCAGAGTCAGAGTAAAAATTTAAATTGACACTTAACATAAAACCCCCAACTATAAGCCTCCAAATCACAAGTTATTGGCATCTAGTGATTGTAGAATTATCCCGTTTCATAAACTAGCTAGAGGAAGCCCGGGTTCTCCGCTACTCTCCCTATTCCTTCCCATTTACGAAAAATCCTTTCTTTGTACACACCTGGGGTACACAAGGAATATTCCCTCGTTCCTAGGTTTAGCAGTTCAGGTTGTACATTGCCTGCAGACTGTCAGTTAGTATATATTGTAAAACAACTCACCTGTAGATGTAGTTAGAATGTCCGTAGTAAGTGTTGAGGCAGTCTCCTTTATTGGCCCACAGCCTGATGGAGGCGTCGTTGGAACAGCTCAGGAACGAGTCCTGGCTGGCCACAGCAAGCCCTCGCACACAATCCGTGTGACCTGGAACATGTGAAATCGCATATGAATATCATCTTTCTACAGTTTAACATTATGTTGCATTGTTTAAAATAGGAAAGGTATTTTATATATCAAAGAGCAAGCATTAACATCAATAATAATAAAAAATAAAATATATAATATAATTCATCAAATTAAAATATAATTTCGACTTCTACCGACCGGTTCTAATCACTACATAGTATAAAACAAAGTCGCTTGCGCTGTCTGTCCCTATGTATGCTTAAATCTTTAAAACTACGCAACGGATTTTGATGCGGTTTTTTTTAATAGATAGAGTGATTTTTAAGGAAGGTTTATATGTATAATACATTCCACGCAGGCGAAGCCGCGGGCGGGTCGCTAGTGATATATAAAACTCAATTTCGAAAATCATGTCGCTTAAGGGGTTTCTCCTTTCCTCCGTCGATTTAAACTTTCTGAGTAATTCCCTCTGAAAGGTGTTCCATTGATAAAAATAAATCTTTCTTGATTTTTCTTGTTTGAATTAACAAATGAGCTGTTGCCAAAATAAGATAATAGCAGTAACAAACAGTTATCAAACATTTGCTTTAACACAATCCTTATTTATTTTGTTAAATGTGTATTTTTCCTTGTGGATTATTTAGAGAAAGACAACTAAAGTCGCCATCAATAGAACTTCTGAATGATGTAAACAAATTAGTACTGATTGGCACATGACCTCAAATATTCACTAAATCATTGCAAAGACCTCATTTGATCTTTAAAAGTATGTGATTATCAAGTAATCATGGTGAACTGGTTCATTTGGTTTTGTTTACATCTTTTGAAAGTTCTATTGATGGAGACTTTACTTATGCTTGCAAGTTCGTTGAGAAACTATTTTTACTGTTCCTCAGCAATCTTCCCAAATCTCCAAGCTATAAACTATCTGTGTACAAATCAGAAGTCTATCATGAAGGCAGACAAACAAACACTTATAATATTAAGGAAGGAAGTAAGGATTGTAAGACAAAAATTACCCGTCAGAGTTGTTATTGAGGATCCATCTTTTTTCCACAGCCTAATGGTCTTGTCAGCAGATGCTGTAGCATACGTACGATTGCCAAGCTCAACTATAGCCCAAACAGCTGCTAGGTGACCTTTCAGCGTATTTGGAGTGGCTTTAGGAGTGTTTACATTCCAAACTTTAGCAGTGCTGTCCCAACTTGAACTAAGGGCGAAAGTTTTAATGTGATTATTCTGGTAAAACAGTTTAAAATGCACATGTTTGACTGGATTCGTTGGTTTTTAATACCGCCCTGGTAAGCCATATGGCAGTATCTCATATGCTCCAGATAGAATTGCCATATCATTAGTCCATTGTTGTCCTATATTGAATCGAATAATATTATGTGTAAAATTCAATTTAGTTTTCAAGTACTAACATTATTTCTAACCCCCTTACTTATAAAAGCGGAATAAGCTTTGAATAGTTTATGCCATACTTTGTCTTTATCTGTAATTGTGACATTTGCATCTGACAGAAAGTGACAAAGCATGACATAAACTATTCCAAGCTTATTCCACGTTTATAAGTAAGGGGGTAAGACTATACTAACAATAATGAGATCCAATGTTATCTTCAATTAAATAAATGAATTGAATTGAAATAGTAGTACGAGAGGATTGAGTCTGCTTTGTCTATTGAATTTGAGATGTTATTTAACACGTTGAACGCCATGACGAACACCATGTGTCTGACAGCATACTTTCCTCCGGGGCCTGACCGTAAATCCCGACATATTGGCGGTCACAAGGTGTCCGCCGCGGCCCACTGGGCTACACATGGTTTTTGGTCTGGCGTTCAACATGTTAATTGGCTTAGGAATAGTAAATGAAAAAGTAAATACCAGTTAATAAATAATTTACCCTATCTTATCTTGGCTTTCTTAACTTTTATGTAATGTAATCTTATAAACTACCTTACATAACCACCCCTAATCACATGGGGTGTGGGTAGATTTGCCAGGCCTAGCCTATCTTAAATTGGGATTGTGATAAAAAAACTAGACTTGATTTTTAAAATCAAGACCAATAATCACTTGCATCGCAGTCCAATTGTAAAAACCGTTTTGGCATCCTCAGGTGTTTTAAATTATTATATTATATATGAACACTAACAATGTGATGAAAATCTGGACAATCAATCAATATCATTAAAGCTTTATTATTATTAACAAATTGAGAGGGAACACACCTTAAAAGAATGCCAGCATCTGATCCAGGGGTGACACTACACACAGTATTCTCATGACCTTCCAGGGTCATCATCACAATGCCATCCTGCAGGTTGTAGCCCAGGATGGTGTTGTCGTGACTACCAGTAACCACAATGCCGTCTGGATAAGCTTCGCAAGGTGGCAGCCAACAAATGCAAGACACAAAGTTTTTGTGCCCTTTATATGTCACCGCATTAACAAAATCTTTAACCCTGATCAGAAAACATAAAACAATAGATACAGTATAGAACATTAGGTTATACTTTCGATTAGCAATAATTTTTGAACGATAATCTGACATTATAGTAATGCACTAAGCAGTGGATGCCTTTCGGTTAAAATGACGATGATAATTAAACATGACTGCATTAATGAAATGTTTGACCCTGATCAGAAAAACATAAAACGATACAGAACATTAGGTTTCACTTTCGACTAGCAATAATTTTTGAACAATAATCGGAATTCATTCTAACGCACTTACCCTTCAGGATGCCACAATTTAGCGGTTCGGTCTCGGGAAGCAGACAATATGCAGCACTCTTTGGTTTTCGCAACACATCGTACGTCTAAAGAATGACCGTATAAAACTGCACTTAGCTTATAATCAGGTAAAGCCATTGCAATACACAAATATTTTTAACGCTTCCGACCGATTACTATTTACTGCTGACGATCGGAAACAATCGCGGTAAGCGAAGTTGTCATGTCATTTGATAATATCAATAGTGAAACCATTCCGGTTTCCGTTTAAAACGCCTTAGGTTAAGAAATGTATGCAAGGGCAATCGTGTATATCTTGCTTATGTATAAAGGTAAAAGAGCCCTGCATACAAAATCGAAGTACAGATTTACGGTTTTATCATCATCATTTTAATTGTGATAAAAGCCCCCAAATACCTATGCAAAGAATGTCCTAAATGGTAGATCGACTGTCGTATTTTGGAGATCTACCCTGTAACTATCTTGTCTATGAACTAAACTGTACGCACGCAATGTAAGTTTCCAGGAGCACCATAACATGAAAAAAAAGCGGGAATTGCGAATATTGTACTTTTCACGTTATATTTTTTCATTATTGTAATACAACCTTTGAAAGCTATATAGAAGACTTATATAACACAAAATAATCCTTCATTTTTAGTTTTGGTAGTGTCTGATTGAACTCAATTTCTTTAAAAGTTTTTAACTTTATCGCTACATTTAAAGAATTTGACTCTAGTTACGTTCATCGTTCATCAGACATAATATTCATATCAATGTGAATTGAATCGGTCCTTTCATGTCATTCTTGGTTATGAAATTACTGTTTTTTTTAAATATTTTTTTTTACTATAAAACAGAGGAGCAGGAGATTGTGTGGCGGCGGCGCCTAGAATTTGGTGCGAGCGAATACACATAGTTAGTACTTATACATACGTAGTGCAAAGATGGCGTCGACGGTGTGTGTTTCTAGGTGCCGACTTTTAGCAAAATTAGAAATAAATCGTGGTTTGTGTTTGTCGCCGATATTTAGGGATTTGTCTAATAACAAGGTGAGTAATTGTGGTTTTTATTTAGTATTTAGAATTTTGATGCGTACCATACATACAGATTTCTGAAGTATTCTTGCGGAAGACTGTTTCATTATGCACGTGTAGTAAATTTAGATACATAAGTATAGGGACAATAGATGCTAGTATTCAAAAGCAGCTGTGAAACGTCATTTTTTGTTAAGAGTTCTCTGTTGTTTAAATATTTAATGTATTTGTTACTTGTTCCTAAACTTTCCACCAATTATTCAGAATAACAACTATTTAATTCAAAAATATGTCGTTATTAATGTTCGAAAATATTGTTAAATCAAATATTGCTTTAATTATTATCAAATTTAATAAAAGTAGAAAGTTGAAAGTTTGTGAAATTGTTTAAAAATAAACAAAAGAATGGGATTTTGTCATTCATAATTACAAAAGTTAACGAGGCTTCTAATTAGTGACGGTCGTCTGTGGAGGCCAGTGAAATACTGATAAAACTGGTCATGCTAACTTTGGTACTTTAATGAAACATACCAAATAAGTCGTTTCCTGATAAATAATTCCAATCTTGTGTTTCCTTTCTAGCTAGTAAACTTAACGACTTTTTCATTTTTTATTAAATGGGCTATTGTTGTTATATGATTTATGATGTAGGTACAAAGACTATATTCTCATTTAAATAAAATGATTGCAAAACCATACATCTGAATATCTGTCAAAAAACTCTTCTGTCAATTAAAGTTAGTAGATAATGTAGGTTAAGTATTGAGTTGTATGTAAATGATTTGTTTTTATTCATCCAATCTACATAGCCCCTTTCCAGATAAGAAGGTCATTGATCTAAACCTGTTGTCTAGTCATGTGTATTTTTTTTATTATGCAGTGAATTTAGATATCTACGCATTGTCCTAATAAACTTTGGAAACTTCAAAGATATTTTTTTCAGTTTCATTGGTCATATTAGGATATTGATATGCAGTTTAATTTTAGCTTGTTTTTCTGTTACATTTCAGTAACATTTTATACCAAAATTTAGAACTTTTATAATTTTTTTGTCCTTAATGCATTTTTTTTAACCTTTAATTGATGACATGGTTTCAGAGCACTTTGAGAGTTTTCGTTTAGTGCGAGTAACATTTAGGCCATGGCAACATAGAGTTCAAAATAATAGTGATGACGTCTATGAGACATATATCACATCAGATAAAGGTTAAAAAAAAAGAATTAATCGTTCATTTAAGCAATTAAATTAAAAATAACTCTAAGATCTGTATCAAGCTTTATCAATTTCTACTTGAGTGCCGCAGAAGGAGACAAAAGTTTTATTAAGTTTATAAAGCTAGTTTCAGTAAATTCCAGTAATTCGAGTAGGTAACTATTTAAAAGGCATTAACTTGATAGAATATCCTGCTGAATTAACCACACAATTTAAAATGTATTCTTTGCATGTTTGACAGACTATAAAAGGATTTAGAGTTCAACGACTGCTTGATTGGTTCCAAACTGGATTTAACTTTAGGTTACTGCACTGTGAAGGAACAGTAGGTATTTGAGAGTTATGTATTCATAACAACATAAGGGGTCACACCATTTCATTGTACTTATTGTCCTGTTTATAAAATTTAATTACATTAACACTTTTATAAGTGTACTTACACTAGCTAAAGTATGGATAAAAAAAATTGGAAGCTGAATTTTCAAGTTTGTTTATAGGTATGTAGAGTTTAATAATGTTTGGATTGATATGGTAAAATTTACTTCAGCTTGTATCCGTAACATGATGTTCAAAAAGCAACAATTTGCATTTATTATTTTAAATTGTCTCAGACTCGTTAGTATATTTGCCTACCTATCATGTTTCTAATGCTGTTTTATAGGTACTTAACTTACTCATAATCGACGATTACAGGCGATCATTTTAAGGTCACGATCAGCACGCAGGTAATGTGTGGAGGGCGTCATGATCGCTTATAATTGACCGTCATCATCTGGATTGGGGGGCGATCCCCGGCTTGTCGGTTTTTCATGCCCAGATTAAATTAAGTCTTTTGTAACTTTGTCCACATATCCTATTGTTTATATTTAGCTTGACTATACTAGCCAAGCAAATGTTACTATTAGCTTTTGTTGATAACATGGCAGTTTTCAATTTATGTTTGTAAATCGGGTTGTGAACTGCGTTTCATCAAAAAAAGAATATCGTTTGGAACTTTGTACACAACATCGTATTTTTTAAAATTAGCGTCTTGACTTCGTACGAGCCTAACAAGACGTTAGATATAGATACCTATGTTAGTCGGTACCTAATTAGCTTTGGTAGATAAATGTACTAATTAACACGGCGAAAAACTGGATTAAATTGGATCTTATTCTAACTGCGTTTCATCGGGAAAAATATCGTCATCAGCCCTGCGCCTCGTTTTTACCGTGTTGAAAAGAGGCCCAGCAAAGGCAGAGGCGGATGATAAGGAAAGATTAGCAAATAAAACAAAAAGTCATTATTAGCCTTCATTTTTGAGTAAGCTTTATTATTCTGGTCACACACACACGTTATGTCGCCAAAGCCACATTGAATGAAACACGTCAATCCTTTATCCTTCTAAACTGTACCGCCATACAAGGCAGGATCACAGAATAAGTACAGAAGTAAATCACATGTATGTACTTCACTTTTCATACCTACGCTCGGCGGTCGCTCTAGGGTTGTGAACTACCTATGGCTTATGCACAAAAAACTATCGCGGTTGTGGCACTCGTAGGTATCTAGTCGTTTGATTTATTGTTGAGAATGAAACTGGAAGAATGGAAATATAAATTAACAATAACTAAAAAAATATTTAATGACATTAACTATATTACAAATTTGTCACAGAAAATATAAAATATACCGTAGGTAACTTCAAAAATAGCCGACCAGACGAATTAATATTAAAGTGGAGGGGCATAGCCCGTAATAGCAAAAAACGTATCCGGAGGCCATTTGCAACGTTAAAAGATGGCGGACGTGTAATTTGTTTTAGACTTTAATTTTTGGGTAATTAGGTGTTCAAAGTTCTTTTCTGATAGTGATTTGTACTTTTTATGCCTTAGTGTCGCACAGTGATTGAAGACTTGGACTTATTTCGTGTATCTGGCATCTTTCTTCTCGTTTCAAGTGGACTCGCAGTGGTGCAGAGGTTAAAACTATCTTGACCTCTGACCTACAAATCACCGTACAACGTTGCCCCCAATCTTCCTAGAGAAGATTGGATTGTGTTATATACTCATATAAACCTTGACACTGGCGAAATCACTTCACGTGGAAGCCATATCCCTGCGGTAGTAGCTGTTCAAGTCGCCGCGGGGGCAAAAAAAAAAAAAAAAAAAACCTAAACCTAAACGGATTACCCTAGTTACACAATTTCCATTACCATATGCGTTTTAGACCTAAACCTATCAAAAGGCAGTAAAAACAACACAATATCTACACAAACAAAAAAACATGTTTTCAACTTACGTAAGGTGGCGTGAATTTACCTTACAAAAATATAGTTAAGTACTTCGTTCGTACTGATTCAAAATAGGAAACTATTATTTAAATCGATCTTAGATATATTCTTCGGGGGCCGGGGCGGGGCGCTCACCTACCTAATTCTTCTGTGTAACGTTAAAACGAACCATTGAAATACAAGTAGATACCTACTTACCTCTCTGAAGCCACTGGTAGCTTGAAAAAGGACAATTCACCGTTTAAAGTGGAATTTAAGCAACCGTCCACTGAACAGTTTTAATAACTTATTTTTTGTTACTCCATTATACCTAATTATCGCACAAAAAAGTCCACAGAAGCGACGCGTGTCAAGCGGACGGCACTCGCGCTCGCACGCGTCTCAACTCGTCTGAGATATTGCGTCCGTGAGCGGTGTCTATGTGTGCGTTGCTCGAGCGCACTTTGTATGTAGATTGTCTTCTGTACCTATCTGTTCTGTGGCAGGATTGCGTTATCAGCAACGTACAAATATTAACACAATATGATGTTATGCTTGCATAGATTGCGTGAAAGGTCTATCTCAGAAATATATGATGCATGCTAAGTTATTATTTCTCTAGTGCTGTTATTTTCTAAAGTGCACCGAGCCGCTCGCAACGCCGAGCTTGACTCTGTCGCTTAGAAATACAGTTTATGTTATAGTAATATCGTAGCCGGGTCGCTTTGTATGTATATATCTCCATGGTTTCTCGTAAAGTTATGTCGAATTAGGGCCTAGTATGACCTCCTAAGACCCACCATACAACGAAATTTGCCAGTGGAAAATAAACTTATTGGGATTGCAATAAAGTCTATTTTCTAATTTAATTGCCAGTCATAAAAACGAGAAATTCTACTTTATCTTCTTTACAATTGATATTTTATTGCAATGGCCGTATTATGTACATTTTTTTGTACGCGGGGACTTAAGAGGTTATGTCAAATTCGTGTATCTCAGGTTAGACTATCGCTCTGTTGGTTCGAAGACCTTATGGTGAGTTTAGCCTCGTTAAGTGAATGAAACACTTCACACAATTCATCATCATGATGTCAGTCGAAAGACGTCCACTGCTGGATATAGGCCTCCCCCAAGGCTCTCCACTCAGACCGGTCTTGTGCTTTTCGCATCCACCGCGTTCCCGCGATCCTTACAAGGTCGTCACTCCATCTTGTTAGAGGCCTACCTACAACTCGTCTTCCGGTCCGCGGACGCTTCTCAAGAACCTTCTGGCCCCATCGGCCATCAGTCCTGCGAGCGATGTGCCCTTACACGGCACGGTTCACTCAATTAGTTAGCGTCTATTCCTAAGAAGATATATAGATGATTTTCATCAAAGAAAGCCAAATGTTCTGATAAAGGCTGTTTTTCTAAAATCGTAGGTATACTTCTACTGTCTTGGAATTAAGGAGTAAGTTGTTATTGGGCTGCTAGGTCGGCTTAAAATTTTAGATCTGCCTTGAGCAAATTTTCTTTACCCTAAAATTTCCTCGTTTGTAAGGATTAAAAGGAAACATGTCGTATGACTTTTCTTGTTTTATCTGTCTGTCCTCACCCATTTTTCATAATAGCTAGCTAGCGACGATATTTTTCCTGCTGACCGCTTTTAAAAGTTCAACAGCTGCAGAATTGTATTGAATAACAGGGAAATAGGGGAAATGCATCTCTTTAATTTATTTATAGCCTCCCTAATTTTCTGTATACTTTTATTTCAAACTTTAAGAACAACCGATATGTTTTTAATTTGTAAAAAAATTAACTTTCTTGGCTGTTTTTTCTTGTTACAATTTAGTTAATCATCACGTTGATATACTTACGCTGGTCGCTCGTGGACACAAAAACGAACGGAATTCGCATTGTGATAAAATTTTCCTCCTGTTCTATTATTAGGTTTTCCTGACGTAATAAATCTGGGGTATTTGTGTTTTTTTGTATAAGATACAAATTGAAGTTGTAACTTTTAGTAATGTTATTCGTTTCATACCTTTTTCGTACACCTTAAAACTTACCAAGATTTTAATAATAAATATTTCCGATACAGTTACGGATTTTGCAACCCATAGTCGGTACTTAGAATTTAATTGCTGCTCATTAATCTGGTTTTAACTAATTAGTCATTCATTATAATTTTTCTCAACTTGCCTTCCTTTTTTCGATTATCGGGAGTGGTGTTCTGCCTTTGTAGATTTTTCTCTCCCTCCGCGACTTATTTTAGTTATACTCTTATTATTATGTTGTATTGTACTCCACTTGTTATTGTTTTTTTCCCGACAAAAAGGGGGGTAATGTCGTCAATTTCTGTTGTTATTTTACTTCATTAGAATTTGGCCTCGTAAGAGTTGGCATTACTGTTTCTTAATAAAATAATATATACCTAATGTAAGAAAACCTATGTGTTTTTTATTTATAAGTTTTTTCACTAATTTGTTGACAGGAGTCTTGGTGCTGGCGATGGCGACCAGCCCGTCGCTCCTTCTTCACAAGCGTATGCGCCCATGGATCCAAATCGTCATCAAAAGTTGACCACGAAAAATCAGACGGTAAGGATAGGCACGAGAATGGACGTAGCCAAAAAAACACATTAAAACTACTCAAATTGTAATTAAATACAAAGAAACCATCACCAAGACTACGGCATTCTTTAATTCATAATGTTACATTAGAATTCTAGATATCAGGATATGCTTACGAACTATATTAAATACATTTTAAGCTAAATATTTATATTAGGTACATTTACAAGCAATAATTTAATAGCATCAAACGAAAACAGATCACAATTTTATATAAGCAATAAGCTTAATATATGCAAGTTTTATTTATCATTTGACTGACTTATTGCTATTTAAACTATCGTAACAGGATTCTAATACTTCGAATTCTTCGAATACCATTTCTCCGAATTTTCCAGGTGTCACTTTGCTTTGCTCTAAGTTCTCGTTAACATAGTAATACTTCTTCTCAAAACTGTGCGGGTCGGTTTGCTTTGGTTCTATCTGTGGTTCATCTACAGATTCAGCTTTCTCAGTTAGTAGTTCCTGTTTTTCATCTTTTTTAATCGTGATTGGTTGTGTGACTTGTTGAGGATGGACCACATTCTTCTTTAAGATGCCTTCGCTTAGTTTATTAATTGTAGTAATGCTTTTAATTTTCTTGTCTTCGTTGTCCTTTTTTTCAAATGGTGTCTTCACGATACCCTTGTTGTAGCTCTCGAGGCGGCAGATTTTGTTCTTAACAGAGTTTTCGTCATCGTTCATTAGTGGAGGATCATCAGTTTTCAGCTGCTTACTAGGTGATCGGTATTTTATGCGAGGATTTTTACTGTCATCCGTCCCCGTCAGTTCTAGTCTGCTGCTACAACTATTTGATTTTACGAGTTTAAATTTAAATGACGGAAACCCCTCTGAGCGTTTGTTTTTATCACTGTCTGGGTTACCTGAGTCCGATGATGCATTAGAGCTTTGTTTGTCCGCGGCTATTTGTTTGTGTTTATCAGCCACCAGACAAGAACATTTCTCTCCACGGCATTTGATTTGACAAGAATAGCAGTCCCTGCTGCAATTTTTTTGTAGTCCTTTTATTTCCTCCATTATCGCTTTAGTCATTGGGCTGACTGTGGAACCAGGTTTTGAGTTTAATACTTTACCTCCATAATAAGTCACAGATGTGCCGCATTCCCGTATCTTTTTCATGATGTCTGGACTGACGTATTGACTTTCGCAACAGAAGTCGTGGCTTACGGAATCACAGAGGTACTCGTCACTGGAACTATACACAATGTCTTTCAAGTTCTTGTTTGGATATGGACTAAGCCCGTCGGTTTCGTAATCGTTGTTGGAGCTTAAATCTCCGCTAGATACTCCACTAGAAAGACTGGCGTTATCCCATTTTTTGTTACCGAAGTTGGTGTCTATAGTCAGTTGCCGTATAACTTTCTTCCTGCCACCAATTTTGCTGCCCTTTGATTCTTCGTTAAGGTTTCGGTACGAGGTAGCTCTTCGAGTTAATCCAATAGATTCATCAACCAAGGGTGGGTCTCGGGTAATAGTCATTGGGCTTTTCATTTTCAATGTATCTTCAAATAGGTTGCGAACTTTTTTGACCGTATCTGGATTCGGTAATTCTTCTTCTATTATTTCTTTGTTAACCCTAATTGGGTGGTAGAAGAAATGCCGACGAATTGCATTTTTAGATCTGTCGACATGACTGCACGAGTTATCGTTTTTCTTAAATAATGTTGGTGCTATTTTCCGGGTATCCTGACTATTGTTATTGCGAGGCATTGGTTCAATTTTAGTTCTTACTGGTTCAATGATGACAATGTTATTATTGACTAATAATTCTTGGAAGCTGTAATCTTGTAAGTATTGTAGCAAACCGTCGAATTGAGCTTCTTTGCGATAATTAGCTATCATACTGTTTTTAAATAGTTCTGATTTCATAACCTTGTATCTAACATGATCGAATTCATCACACTGTTGGTCGAAGCCCTTGGCTTTAATGAGTGTTGCTTGAGTCTTTTGATTCTGATTATCATCGCTGCTCAGTTCTACTATTTCAATTTCTGGAGTATCTCTAGATAAGTCTAAATCGGATTTTTTATTGCTCATCGTAAGTTTAGGTTTCTCATAAATAGTGTCATCGCAATCTTTGACTATTTTTTTGATAGCAGCTTCTTCAATTTCAGAGTCACTTTTAACCTTTTCTGATTCATCTTTCCATAGTTGTAGTTTCGTTTGACTCATCTTGCGTATGCTGTCTACTATTTTTACACTTTCCAAAGATTTGATAATATTGCCTACTGACACATCCGTAGAACCATCCGGTTCATCTTTAATATCTTTTCCGGGTTCTACGAATATTTCAACTTCGTAAGCTTCATTCGTTTTCAGTTTACATTCCGTTCTTCCATTGTCTTTAGTATCAGGAGACTTATCAATTAGTTTAGACCAATAGTTCTTGACCGAGTGTAATTTTTCTTGATATTCAATATCAGTTTTAATAGCATTATTTAGTTTATCTTTATTATTATTATCATTTTTGATTTCTTTTACTTCTTCTTTAATTTCTGAACTTAAATTTGACTTCAGAGGATTAGCAACCGGATCTTTTGTTTCGGCCATTTCTTTTTTCTTGATTTCTTCCTTTGCAGAGTCTTTTGGTTTTTTGTTTTTTGAGTCTGTTACTTGTAACACTTGTGGTCGAGTCATATTAGTGTTTTTCTTACTAACCTGCGAGTTGTGCTGGTCTGAATTTTGTTTATTGTCTTTAATAATGAGCCTGGTCGGAGGTTTCTCGAATTTATACTGAGCGCCAGCAATTTTCTCACAACTTTCTTTTTTGAGTTTCGGAATAGTTGTTTTGACAACTTTATTCAACTTAATGGTGATGAAAGGGTCTTTGGGAATCCAGTAACTTGAATTGTCTACTAGTTTACTGTTGACTTTGTTCTCTTTGATTTTATCGTTACTTTCAGGTAGTTTTACGGAGTCTGCTTTAGCAATTGGAACCTTTAGGGGCGTAATCAAGTTGGCCTTAACTTCCTTTTTTAGAATTGGTTTAATACAATTATCTTTTATATCTTGAGTTAGTGGTGGGTCTATAACAATTGTTTGATGTCCACTTAAAGGTACAATAGCTATGTTAGAGTCTGCAGATGTTTTAAATGATTGCACACGAGACAGTAACGGAGTACTGTTGCCTTCAACGATTACAGCACTTTTAATAGTAGAATTAAAGGGTTTTATTAGACGTCTCTCGACGGTACTTGGGCTCGGTAATCGATGGATATCATCGTCAGTGGGGTCTCGTTGTCGAAGTGAGTAATGTTTTCGGATTCCTAGTCGCCCTTTCTTCTCTTGTGTGGATTTGTTAATGTTATCGTGTGAAAACGATTTTGCTATGTTAATTTCTGGTCTATATGTAGAATTTGAATTTATCTTTAAACTTTCAGACTTTGTGATAACCTTATTATTTCGAATAGTTCCTTCAATCTCATTTATCTCCCTTTCGTTTTCATGAGAATCCGACCTAAAGAAATTAGTTTCTTTCTCGTCGGCGTTAGAACTATCTACAGTTATTATAGATTTTAAGTCATCTTCCAGTTTAGCAAAACTTTGTATTATTTGTGGTTCTCTGTAGTCAGCCAGATAAACACAATTGTTGGATTGATGAGTACAATTATTAGTAAGATTCGTTTTATTTAACTGACCGTAGTTTTCAGTGCCCTTCGTTGACAATATTTCTCTAAAATGCGTTTGTGCTATTTCGTATGTGTTCTCACAAGGTATATCTTCTTGATCTTCTTCTCTCAGTTGAGCATCAATGCGTTCAGATTTTCTTAAGCATTTACTAATGTTTATGTCAGGTAATGAATAATATTGATTTTCAATTAATGTTGTTACGAATGGTTCTGTTGTTATATTTTTAGATGAAGTGCAGTTGCTTTTGGTGGAATAAAGGTCGTTTTCGATGTATGTGTTGGTTACGAATACTTCGTTGTTAGGTTTCTTTGGGGCTTCATTAAATATGTTGCTTCTATTACTAAGGACAGAATCTCTTCGAATATCAGCAAACGTTCTCTTTTTGTTGACTTTAGTATAGATCTGATCACTTTCTGTGTTGTTGTTTTCGGAATTTATGGTATGAGATGCAACTGATAAGTTGTCTTTGAATTGTGACTCACAGTATTCGTCAATCTTCTCTGCTAGCGAGTTGGCCAAATATTCTAATTTGTGTGATTTATCTGTTGAAGAGGCTATTGAAATTGATATGTATGATGTGATGCTATCTGGTGGACTGGATATAGTACCGTCGTTCTCTGATACTACCGATTGTATATCCGCGTCTTTTCTGGTGTCCCTATTTTCAAAGGCGATATCTTCAGGCTCAGTATCTTTTAGGTTCTCACTTCTTTTGCTTTTGATCGAAATCTCGTCATACGAGTCTACGTCATTAATTTGCTCGGGCTCAGCCAATTCTTTTTTATCTTTGTCACTTTGAGTGATCGATAGGCTATCGTTGGTAAAGGATTTAGGGGTATTATTTTTAGATCTGTCTCGATCTTCTTGATCTGTGTCGTGATCTGTTATGTACAGTTGTTTGTTACGATCTGGGGTCACGACCGAACGTTCAGTTTCAGGAGAACTATCTTTGTAATTCTTTAGATGCGCTTCAAAGTTGTAATGCTTTCGCACGTAATTAGAATCCAGGCTGTCTATTTCGCTTGGGTTTCGAGAATGCCCAATACTATCTTCGGAGAGATTAGTTGGTTTTAAATCGTCGTTTAAGTTTGGCCAACTACCACTTATTGATCTAGAGTGGTGACTCTCATTTCGCGAGACGGTGTCTTCCTTTTCTGACTTGCGGTCAGTGCTCTCAATGTGACTTTCGTTTTCTCTTTGGCCGTTAATAGCTCCGAAACAGGACGCAGTGCTGTCGATGTAAATACCTTCTAAAACTTCCTCTTTTGTTTGGTATTTAGCGCGTCCGGGTAACCTGAAATATGTAAAAAGAATGTTTAACTTAATTGTCGCTTCATTCTCACTTCGAGTTAAAAGAGAAACCTGCTTTAAAAGCATATTGCACTTTTTTAACTACCCACTTCAGCTTGGCTTTGTTCCACTTCAGTTATACTTTGTTACAATAAAAAATCATCACCATAGGATCGAGACAAATGAGATCTTTGAATATTGTGTTTGTCTCCGTTCTGTAATCGTAGAAGGTGATAGTTTCGACAAATTACATTCTATAAAAGAAAAGGGTGGTTTTTTTTTATGTCGTAGTGTATTCAATTGGTAACCTATGTCAATTTGTTCAGTTTATTTTGTCTTAATGTATGTATACGAAAGGAACTAAAATAATATAAATTATGCTTATTCGCAAAAAGTATATTGCACTGAACACTACATCAAAGGAAACAAAAGAAGTCTAAAGGAATATTTACCTATCAAATGAATTTTTAAATAATCGATGAACCACTCAGTCAAATAACCAAATAAAAACAAGAAGGTTGAAAGAACAGGGTCACAAAGGCAAAAAATAGAATAGACAGCACATGAACTTATGAATTTATGTTTTATTAGCGCAAGAACTAGATCCGAGTCTTATAAAAAAAGTAAAAAACGAGTTAAAATGCGAAGTAAGAAAAGAGCTAAAGATTTATTTCAGTAAAGGACTATATTTACTTATTTGTCTGGCAAAGAAACGAACAGCAAGTCAGAGATCAAAATCATACTACTATATTGAACTTAATTTAAGTTTTGAAGACTGTAATTCATTAAAAATAAAAATAAAACAAAAGCATCGTACCTGTCCTTGAAGCAAGGCTTGTCGAATAAGCGGGCCCGTGGTATGAGCTGGGATCGCTTGCTCTTTGCGTGGTTTTGAATCTGCAGGTCAGTGAATGTCTCTTCTCTGATGACTGCTAAGCTACGGCTACGCCGTAAATTGGAACCCTCTGATTCTTTATGCTTGCACAATCGTCCGTAACTCCCATTAAACTCTGTGTCAGAATTCGAAAACCTCTTTTGTAATAATTCTTCCGCCGCTTTGGACCGTGTCAGATGTTGATAAAACTCGTCTTGTGGCAACTGCACAGGAAGCTTGTAATACTCTGCTAATTTACTTTGGTATTTCTCGTGTTTTTTGTTTTTGTTCTCACAAGCGTCCTTATCCTTTTCTTTTGATTTTGAGAGCTTCCTTTTTTTGGGACGCTCGTCTTGGCTCTTTTTGGATTCGAGGGAATTTCGCGGTTTGTCAAACTCTAATGTCTCTGAAGGGTTTTCGAAATATTGGATGTCACCGGCGGTGTTCGCTGCGGTTTTGTGTTCCTCCTGGTTGGATTTCCTTTCGACAAGTTCTCGAAGGCGGCTTCTTGTGGAGCTAGTGTTGGACGTGACGCTTTCCGGCCGTTTATGGGGATACTCCAAATTGGATGAAGAGCGCCTGAAGAGGCTTGTCTTTATCGAACCGAAGTCGCCTTCGTCTTGACAAGAAGCCGCTGAGAAGTTCTGTGTCCTTATGCGGTCAACGTGATTCTGGCTAGAATACGACGCGACCGAGTCCACTGAATGCCTGAAACGCAAAACAAAAATAGATTAGATTAAGGTTGTCTTCCATGTTGTCCACCAGCTTAGATAACAATGTTTGCTTATGATATTCGCTTTTGGCTTGGTTCGTTTGACTCATAGTCATTTAAGATGACGTCAAAACTAATATTTAGTTTGGGTACCATTGTACACGACGCGATTTTTCGTGTCATGGACTTATCGAGGACCAAACTAGAGTCTTAAGTGTAGGAATTTTGGGAGAGCATAGCAACGTCTGATGGCGATTTTTTACGGCTGTGAAAATTTTGGCGATCAGCCAATGCCGTGCAGCGGTACGACAACAACAGTCTTGTCAAATATATCTCGTTCCGCTCGATTATCGAAGCTAAAAGTAGTAAATTAGCTTTGAATAAACTAAACAGACAATAAGCACCGTAGTAAATGGCATCGTTGGTAAACGTAAATCATAGTTAGTCATACTTTACGGTTGCCTATCTTAATAAATTATAGTTATCTGTGATCATCTATGTATGTTTATGTAAACTGTATTGTAAATGGTTATTCAAATAAAACATCACGTTTTGTAATGAACATCAATAGAAATATAAAACCACTGAAAATATGATAAACTAAAAATGTCTACAGATTATTTACGGACTGAAAGGAAGAAAATTATGCCAATTGTGCAAACGAAGGCTAATATTTAAATGAAATGCTGCGATGAATTAATTTATTCCTGGCCTTAAAATAAGCTTGAATTCCTTCGGATCCTGTTGAATTTCATTATATATTTTATCAAGAATATTCTTTTTATGAACTCTGGGCACTTTTACCTTAATTCCTTGGTAAAATATCAAGGAATAACGTTAAAAATACCCGGCTAGGACGCCTTTAAAGAAATATAATCAACATCGGCCTCTACACAGTTAATTAGTGATTGCCCAAAATACCCTTGATCACTCGAAGCCTAGAATTTACAACTCCCTTTTGTTCCATTCCATTTCATTTCCCTTTTATTTATTTAACAACATTTCGTAATACAAGCATTAATCGGTTGACTGAAAGAGACAGATTGACACAGGCTGTTACGCCTGTTACCACATACACCTATCAACTCTCTTAATTGGGTTAGGGGTTAAGTTTCATGATACTTGAAATTGCTGTAGAAATCCATACTAATATTATAATCAAAGAGCGGAATTCTTCATAGCAAAAATCAAACTGTCAGAGGGATTGACCTAACTGTTTTATCGACTTATCGATAAATATTTGTCACTTAACGAAACAAAGTTAAAGTAATGAAATCAGGCTTTTGGATATACATACAAACAAATTAACGGTGTCCCTAATTAGCTGACCGCCACTGTATTTTAGTATAAAAGTAAAGAATAAAACAGAAAATACTTTTTTTTTAATTTTCTATATGAAACTTATCATTAAAAATTAAAAACAAATATTGCTAAGAGTAGGTAACTAATCTTCAAAATAACAAAGTCGAAATCTAAATCTGTACTAAATATGTTTTCTTCATCTTCCCTGTAGTAAAAGAAAATAGTCATTATTTTCTCAACATTGTCACCTTTCAAATTACTCCTTTTTTCATTGTAGATCCATTTATAAGATGAAAACGAGCGTTCTACCTCAGTTGAAGTAACAGGAGCATATTTGTAGTACTCGATAACGGTGTTTTGGCTGTAATCACTTTTTTCTATAAAATCAGCATATCAGGTTAAATGTTACAGAATAATCTTTTAAGTTGGTTATGGATACCTAATGCGATATTATTCCGTAACATCGATAAGTCGATAAAACAGTTAGGTCAATCTCTTTGACAGTTTGATTTTTGCTATGAAGAATTCCGCTCTTTGATTATAATATTATAAATTCGAACTAAATTAATATATGGTGTTTTTTTGTATCCGCTTTCGCAGCTAAATCGTTGATCTTTATTTGCTATGCTGATTTTAATGTGGTACTCGTATGGAGATAGCTCGAACCGAGAAGAACATAGGGTCCTTTTTTATCCCGGATTTTTGTACAGTTCGGACAGAGAAGCGAACTACAGATAATACTGTATTAAATTAAAAACATTAACCCATCTAATACCTGAAGAATGAAATACAAATGATTCAGTAGGTATGAAGTAACTTCATTTTTGAAGTACTTAAAAAGGCGTGAGTTTATGTATGTATGTGTATGTTAAAAATCCCGATATCAATGAGGTTGCGAAAATCGAAGGTCCTATCTAAGGGTTAGTGCTCTTTCTAGCACATGACATCTGCAGAGACTATTTGAAATGCTGCCAAAACAAGCCTGCCTTAAAGACCCGGCGCCTACTATTCTGGGATGGATTTTAATAGGAAGACATTTGGCCAGCCGTCATCGTACTTTTTGAACTAGTTCTTCTTCATTCCAACCCAGTTTATCTTGGCAACCACTTTGCATTTTAAGTTACTTTGTGGCTAACCTAATGAAGAGCAAATACGAAGTATTGTTTAAAGTTTACGCGAATTTGTTGAATTTATTTTAAATACGACCCAGAAAAATAAGCAAAGAATCTCGTAACGTAGGTAAACACATTTTACGCGGCGGTAAAAAATGTTTAATAAACTCATTATATTTTTACTTTCCTATCCAAACAGATGTTCTATTTTATCTTAGTTGATTTAAATTCTGCAACACGCATGTAAATGCGAACATGGCGTTGATACATTCGCAATGTGTCATGTGTTACTTTACCCTATTTTGCACAGGAATGCTTCCGTAGCCCTTAATAAGTTTAAACTTATCTTAAGATAGTAAGATTGCCCTCCCACAGCGACAACGTGTTTCCCTAAAATTATCACTTTCAGTTTCGTCTGCGTTTAGATCTATAAATATTCACGGTCCGGAGCCGGCGATGTCTGCCGACCTTTCTCTGAGCCGTGAATTTGCCCGGAGTGTCCCAGAACTTTGGATATGTTTACGTCTACATTTACACCCTGAATACGGATTACGACCCAAAGTTTTTTAATTTTGGAACGGCAGATTTATAACCACACTTTTTAAATGTTTAAATATGTAACCGTTAACGCGATGGTGATGGTCAAGATTTGTTTCTTACGTGGACAGTCATCTTACCAGCCTCTACCAAAATTAGTATGTTCGTTATTTTGATATATGGTTTCTTTTTTATACGTACGTAAAGATGTTTTCGTAGTAGACAGCGTTGCTACATAGAGCTATTAATCAATCATGTTGGAGAGGGTGCGTACACGTGTTTGAGAACTTGGCCGTATACCAAAGAAACAGTTGCCTGTCAGTAATAAAAATCGACGTCTTTGTGTCCATTACGGGTATTAATTATGTTGCGTTTAATCAGAAAGATAAAATCTCCTCATGTCAAGTAGCTTGCTAGTGATAGGTATTAGGTATACCTAGTACCTTTCTTAGTTTTTACATGTGTATAAGAAATGTTTATGTTCACAGTGAATTATCTCTTCCTTGGCAGTTCTTCCTCATTAGACTGAAAGGATAGCGAGGTGCGATTCTCAATACCTACCCATTTTTATTTTTCATAACATCTCCTTAATGTAAATCACCTAATCCATTGTCTTTAAAACTACTTTGGCCACTTAGTTGCCAAAACTTAAAAATGTCTATTAAGTACAGTAAAATCATAAAGTGCTGTCAGACTGAAGACTCTAAAACAAAGCACTGTGCAGAGTTAGTTCAAAGGAAAGCATTTCAATTAGCTTAAAGACACGCTAACCCGTCTGTTGTCAAAATTGAACTGAGTGGCTTAGGTTTACCAAGCTCTGCGATCTGCGGTCTTAACTGCGGCCAATTTCCTGAATAAATAATTTGAATTTTGAACACTAATATTGCTAAAATTCTAGTTCTAATTCACTTGACAGTTTTGAATGCATGTCATGCATGATGCATGTCGATCAGGACAGACATAAAAAACTGGCTAAGTGCGAGGAGAACTCGCGTGGAGAGGGTTGCGTACATGAGTATTTTTTTATATTTTTTTATCTAAAAGCAAAGAACTATTATTTTGTATAATTTTCAAAATTTTAGGGTCAGTAGTTTTGGAGATCAGTGGGAAATGGACAATTTTCGACCTCTTTAATGAATAAATCAATACTTACTATTTATTTAACGATAATAATAAAAATATGTTTGTGATCTTCATAACGAGCCCTTCCTTTCCACGACCCAGTAAGGTTTCCTAAACTTTTTTTTTATTTCCTAATTTGTCTCCAGAAAATGACCCTTATTTAAAAAAAATAAGCGCATCTGTGTTTGGGTCATAGGATTACACCATCCTACCAAATTTCACCTGATTTGGTCCAGTTGATTCGGACAATTTGGCTGTAACAGACACGTTCAGAAAGACGCACGAGTCATCCTATAAGGGTTCTGTTTTTTTTTTTTGTACTGAACCCTAAAAATGAAGCCGAAATGGCGTTTTCCTTAATATCTGTAAAATACTTAGCAGTACCTAATTGCTGTACATACAGGACGGTCCCAATTTCTCGACGCGTCCGGCGGCGTGCTTAACAATACAGATGTATTTTAAATAAAGGATGTGTCAGTTTTCCGCACTGCATGCTTGCTTGCTCTTTCCGGTGGCCTTATCAGTATACTTTAGGTATGCAAAGCAAGGAAGCTCATGTCATATTCTTTAACATTGTTTATTTTATGACTGTTGACAAAATAAAGGGTGATGATAGGGAAGTATTTGACAAAACACGTTGACCAATTAAGCTCTAATTAATTGACATGTTATTTAAAATCTTTCCAGCACTTAAAATAGCATGATGTCTATATGGGTAATATAAATATAATATAAATGTATAAGCAGAAATCAATAAATATTGTTCTATAATATTATAATCGTAGCAAATTGTTAGATCTACTAAAAGCATTTCAAATGCCCACCTCATAATCCTTAAAATAGTTGCCTTAGTTCTTCAAAGTTAAAGTTTAACGTTAAGAATCTAAAGTAATTTGTTCAGCTACAAGCAAATTACAAAAAAACATTTTTAAGATTTGTATGTATGTGTTAAATATTAATAATGGGTATTTTTTCACTTCACGGTGATAGCTTCACTAATACTTTAAGAATATCTACAGGTTTCAAACAGACTTGAACATCTGACCAACTAAAAACGCCTGTGAAAATGGCGCTTGAAAGATGGCGAGGGTCTTTAACTTGTCGGCCTTAACATATCCATTAACCACAAGATGCATACAGAATCTAGCCAGTCCTTAAGAAACCAGGAGAGCGTGAAGGTTTGCCTTAAGTCTTCTTAGTCGTAGATAAATGATGGAGATTTGCTCAGAGATCAGAGTGCAGTCAATTGAATCCAATTGCTGTGGTTGGATAGTTATGGTATTAACTTAGTTACGAGTTAACAAGGTCTCTTAGAAGTAAGACATCTTGAACCTAGCCAAGTCTCAAGCTCTAACTTGTCTACGCTTAATACTGATGCCATGTTTATTTTGGTCTCTGCCTACCCCTCTGGGAAACAGGCGTGACTTAATGTATGTATGTATGTATGTTTATTTTATGTCATCAATATACTAACGTGTATTTGCACGTAGGAGTTACGAGTAAAATATCTACGTAATATTACGTTGTCTGAGAATATTGGGAAGCTTGTAATGTGACAGTACCAAGTATTTAATAGCGGATAGAAAACGCAGACTGTAGACAAAAACGTCTGACAAAACAATGAATAAAGACCAACAATGTGCTGAACTGCTGAGCAAAAACCTGCGTGTTGCTGGTAATTATGTCATTTGCACACAAATCATGTACATGTGTAATTTAATTAATGTTTAGAATGCCTAAAAAAAGCAATCTTATGCCGTGGTAGAACTGGTATCAGTTCCTCTCGGCAGAATGTTTTATTATTTATTCATTCGACGATGATATTTAGATGAGCATAAAGTTGATTATCGTTAACAGTTTGATTTACTACACCATTTAAATGCCTTGGTTTAGATAAAACTACAGTTAAAAAAAAAGTTTGAAAGAAAAAATGTTTTATCAGATATACATACCGTAAAACCTGGTAACTATGGTCCAAAATCTTGCAACTATGGTCCAAATTCAATGACCAAAAGTACAAGTTCCCATTATCTTTAGTTAAGGAAACGTGTTATTTTATAGACATTTCTTGTTGACTAAAGGTTTAAAATGCTTATACTTAAGTCATCTATGAGGAATTAAAGAAATTAGACTTGGGCCACAGTTGAAGTACTGGACCATAGTTACCAGGTTTTACGGTACTCGTATTACATAAAAGTAGCGTTTCCTAAAGTGAAAAAAGCACAACGCCATTGCCTTGCACGAGTATAAAGTTACACAAACCCTTTAATGTGATTAGATGCGGCGGTTTCGGTTTTTCTACAAAAATATTCAACAGCTTTTCGCATTCGTCGGCAACCGCACAACGTTTTTTTACGGTTTGAAATAGAACAGTGTTTGTGATTCAGTGTCAGATATTTTAGGACACAGTCGTAAATGAGAGATACAACATTTCACGAATTTTCGCCAGAACTCAAGTGTAAATAAAACTGGTTTTCATTATCGAGGTTGATACGACGGCATTGAAATAAAAACTGTTTACATTTGATATCGGTATGGAATGTATGGTGGACATAGTGTAGTTAGCACATAATTAACTTTTTATCCCCATCCGCAACGCCCGCTTTCTTCCGTCCGTGACAACCCAGTTGCGATCTGTGTTCGTACAATTTTTTATTCACATTGCTTATCACCAGCGATTACGGTGTAAACATTAGAGATGTTACCTACATACAATGTTGGTTATTTGGTAAGATTGTTATTCTTCTGGACATTAAGTCGATGTCTTCATTTATACCTATGAGTAGGTACCTTTGACGCGTTTACAGGCTAAACCATATTATCTGTAGGGCGTTCACTAACATGTTCACATGGTACAGTTTTTGAACTCTGCAAAGACATTCTTGTTTAGCTTTTGTTTTATTGAAAGTGTTAAACTTTATAAACACGATAAAAGAAAATCAAATAACGACATAAAATATTCCAAATACTTATCCAAATTACGAATCCCACGACCGTAAAATGGGTGTATAAAAGAAGAATGGCGGCTGTGGCAATGGCAACCACTCCATTATAAAATGTTACCCTCTTCTGGTGAAAAGGTCCCGTTTTATTTTCTTTCCATACATTTCCTTTGTTGATACGCCAAATTAGTGAAATTACTTCTTGTTTTACGTATTTCCAGAAAAATATTTTTTTCCAATTTTGAATAGGTTGTCGTTTAGATACAATCGAGCTAGTTCTGTCAAAGCTTTAGTTTTAAACTTTGTCATAACTGCGATGGCTTATGGCGTTCGCGGTGTTTCCTGCTCCGCCAACAGCTTCAGTAGATTGTCATTAAACAAACTTAGACTGGATTAGTTCTCTGAAGTTGCGAATTCACTCAATATCGCATCGATTGTTCGTATTAACGTGAAATAAAGTATGATATATGTGATTCACTTGCTTGAAAGAGAAATGTAAAGGGAGATGCATTCGTAGCTACATAATAATGACCTCATAGCACGGTTTTTCGTGTAACGAACCGGCAAGTTAACATTTATTTGTGTTATATTATTGGTTACCTACTATTTATTTATTTACGAGCTATTTCTTTCTTAACAATGGATCGTAATCGTAAAGTAGTGGACTCTAGATAGATGCCACACAACTTTTTCCAAGGTGTTGAGCTATCGGTCAATTATTAAAACAATCTGTCTGATTTTCAAAAATAAATTGATACCGTTTTAAGTTCTTTGTATAAACCACTTAATCCACCAACAGGTATGTACGCACCGGGGACCTCGTAAAAATAAATGAGAATACCTGTTGTTTGGCTTGCTGACTTGATAAAGTTAAACTTGGTGCATGGATAAATGGCTCAGTTAACAGCCCAGGCATTATTAGTATTAAAGTAAAATTACTGATATGTACAAATGGACAAAGCGTGACTACGACTAGCTGAACAATCTATAATGGAGATCGACTGAATTAACTGGGTTTTAAAATCCGTCCCGTTGGCTTACGTCCAATTTAAAATGCATTTAGTTACTTATAAAGTGTGAGATTATTTATGATCTACTTAATTATAGTGTTGCCAAAAATAAATAATCGACACGATTGGTATTATTTATTATGAAGCAGGTGTGTCATCATCATCAGTAATAGAAAACGATTTTCCGACAGGAAAATATTAGTTTTTATCGCACTGTTCTTACAAAGGTTGGCAATTTACTTAGCTACTTACTTTTGCTTAATATCCACGGCGGATTAAAATATGTCGACACTGCGTGTTATTTTTATTTGTCTCACTTATCTACTTATAGTAGTTTTCAGAGTGAAATGATACTATTGCATAATTTATCTAGTGAGTTACTGTTTGCAACATCCACATTAGACCAGATCTTTACGCAACTGGACATGAATTTCTCGGTAAAGTTACGTAAGCAGCGCAATAGAAAAGTGATCATTACTTAATTAAACATATCAAGAATTCTTAAGGCGAATATTGTGGTAATCAATGGTGCAAAATTTTCCACTGATAATGCACATCCAAGACTACCACAGCGAACACAAAAGAGAAATACTCTCTAAAATAAAGTGAAAAGTTGAAAGAGAAAAGAATTTAAGACCAACGCTCAAGTGGTAAATAACACAAAAAATGCTGAAGTGCCCTTTATCTAGAGTGGTTACCTTTTAAACCGATTCGACCGTGAAGTCGATTAATGCGTCTGTTACAAGTTCGTAACCCTTATCATATTAGTTTAAATGGTGTCCTTAATGAGTGGGTTAACCGCTTTAACTAGTATGTCAACTGCCGCGAGATAATCAACTTAAATCAGTTACTACACAAACATGTTCTAATAACCAAGCTAACTGAAGTTTCTTGCGTCATGGACTTAATCTAACTTTTAACAGCGTTTTTAAAGGTTTTAGCTCAAACTAATATTTTGCTATGACTAATGAATAAGATCTTGCTTGTCGGATTACTTGTACCGACAAAATAAATCTTGTGATTGAAGATAAACGGGAAGATTATCTCGTATGTAATGTTTTTAAATAGGTACTATAACAAGTGCACTTGGGAACAGATAAAATATTGCGTTCATTCGTTCTACGCCTAGTGTAATTGAGGAGGCCAGTGGCAAACTCCATCTTGTCATGTTATTTTCGATTTAAAGATGAGCGCGTTAAAGCTTTAAATAATCTTTGACTATTTGTTAAAGTGATTGGTGTATTGTGTGGTCTGCCAAGAAATTAATTGAATTACAACGCTGCGTACTGATTGTGCCCGTGAAAATTTGATCAAAACAAACAAGTGTTATTGTCATTGAACAGCCAACCCGTGAAATGATATTTTAATGCCTTAAGCAAATTTGATTGCCCGCATCAGTAGTCCGGGCAGGTCGCGACAGCAAATTCACAACGGTGTTAAGGTCGGCGCGCCCGGTATCTTGCGCAAAGTTTATTTATATTTTTTGTCAAATCATCTGTCAATTGATCTCATTAAAAGTGTTCTACAAACGAAACGATCGACTCGAAAAAAGGTACCGGAAACGTTTATTTAGGACATGGAAGGCATTAAAGATTGCCAAATTACTCGTATTTAGACAGAACTTGCAATGCCAGAGACATGCTAAGTAACCAAGTCACAATGCAATGTTTGCATTTAAGACCTTGAATACCTGTTCTTTATGTTTGCTTACTAATTCTCATAAATGCACATGTTTTTTATATCTGGAACATGTTGTAAAATTTGCATATCATTTAGCGAAAGCGTGATTTTACAAGGCTGTTAACATGTTTGTGGTAGTCACGCCAAACACTGCCAATAAATAAGTCGTGATGCTTTTTCAACCATAAGAACTTCCCGTTTGCGATGAAACAATTCAGGAGGTAAATAGCGAAATTCACGCTTTAAATGGTTGTCTAACTGTTTAAAGTGAGACAAACCAACAAATACGAACCAGTAAAATAATAGTCTCAAGTAGGAATAACATTCTAAAATATTCTCAGCTGCAATATCCTACACATTCTGAATAAGAAAACCGCAAAAGAATTTAACGCTACTCTTCTTCAATTCAAGTATTTCCTGCTTCGCTGGGTCGGAACTAAAGCCGTGGAGGAATCAATAGGGACGGCTGCAAATAGGAAAACCTAAAACCCTAGAATTCATTCAGCTTATAACCACTTGCTTGTGAACGGTCTCAGAACACAACACGCGAAAGTGGATTCGATATTACTTTTTCTTGTTGTCAATCCCAATTCAATGGCGACACTAAAAAAGTGTACAGTGCAACGTTGGCTTACTTATCAGCATAACGGCACCTTTATGAATTGAAAATTATCGTACGGCCGCGCTTTGCCACTGAGTTCACTCAATTTGTAGCTATTCAATTATTTTCGGTTATCATTAAAATTAGTAATTATACTTGGTCGTTACTGCAGTTATTATAACCAATTAGCACATTCATTCAAAGCGCCGATTTGGTTTCTGCAAATTTTATATTTCCTTTTGAATATGGTTAGATTCTCAAAGTTGTGCGGAGCAGTTATCTAAGATACGTTAGTAAGATACATCATGTAATGTCACGCCCACATCGTTCGTAATATTAGGTTCGTTGATAACCCGATAAGGTCGGTTTACAACACTGATTCACCCACTTGAGCAGCGATAACGGAGAAAGTGCTATCACTACGTGTTGTTATATTAAGCACTGGGTTTAAAGTTATGGTGCTATCTCGAGATGCGTTACACTAAATAATAAAAAGCGAAGCTACTTCTCGACATTTTACTGCTGTGGATAAAATGCGTTTTACTTAAGATAATATTTAAACTCTAAAATAAATACGTTTTACATTGCTGACTGTGTAACTGCTATTTTAATATAAATATTTTTCCAATTTCATCGTGTTGGTTGCCAGGTAGGTAACCCTGGAAAATAGGATTTCGTTACTGAACGACATGCATGCTATAATATCGGACAGGGCAGACAAAACGTTTTATCGTTTGAAATTAGATCGTTTAGCCAGATTACCGCAGGCCGTTCAGTGAGATACTACAGGTCATAATACAATGTGTTTCGTAATTTCTTTGGGTTTAGAGAGGTTTTTAAAGGTACTGCGGTCACATACCAATAAATACAAAACCCGACTGCTTTTGTAAAATGCGGATGTTAATCTCTGCCACGTCGGGACTGAGGAGTCGAATGAAATTTACTGGGAAAGTCTTTGCTTGATATTTTCATCACGAAACTAAACCCCGTGGAAATCATTTTCCTTAGGTAGGCATTAACGTACACATACATACATAAATTCACGCCTTCATTCCCAGAGTGGGGTAGGCAGAGCTAAAGAATTACCAAGAAGTTTTAAAACTTCTTGATAACTCTGTAACCACAATTTGCACAACAACACAAACAGGCATTAACGTAAAAAAATAAAAATATAGTCGCCTGCACCAATGAACGAAAAAGTGACTTTCAGTTCCCCATGGACTGCAAATCCTCCGTAAGCCATCCCACTCAACTACTGAAGCGGCGAAGTGACCGAAATACATTTCGGATTCTTTTAGATCCGAATAGTTTTTCTTTCTAGAGATTAAGAGTTTGGCCGATGTTTATTCAAATGTTTGCTGTAGCTACTTGTTAAATAATATTGTTTTCATTGACTTTTAACTCACCGGAGGTTAAGTGTTGATAAAGTCGAGGGGGGGATTCGCACGCAGATTCCTTACCAGCCTATTCACTCTTATGACTACGTTATTAAAGAAACTATATAATACTTATAAACGTGCCATTAGGCATTAAGTCAAAGTTGCTGATGTTTTTACTATAGAGATACGAGATATCAATTTGAATGATATACGCACGCTCGTGAATTGCTATAGCTAATAGGTTGTCCAAATCGTTCGATCAATAGAGATCGATCAATCAATCGATCTAACCACGATTTCGTGTGTGATGATGATATTGACCATATGATACTTAGCGATGCCACATCCGTCAGAGGTTACGAAAAAAGTAGGTAAACAATAATTATGTAACAGAACATATTATGTGAAGAAAAAATACGAATTTGACCGATCGTCAATATAAAGGGTGTCCCAGAACTTGAGGTCAATTCCTATTACGGTACGAGAAAACCCACTTTATACCGGTCTAGAGTACAACTTATTTTTAGCTTTGCATTGTGTTAATTAGTTTAAGTACCTACTTAGGTACACCTTGATACCTATCTTGTCTTCAACAATATAGCAATATACTTAATTACAGCATAATATTGATTAATAGAAATACTCCAGTCTATGAATGTTGTGTATGGTTACCACTGAAATGTAATTCTAAACCTATTTTACCAGCGCGTTACATTAAAAAAAAATATATGTTCACGTTACGTTACCTAAAACGATCCAAAATATTACATACATACATACATAAACTCACGCCTTCATTCCCAGAGTGCGGTAGGCAGAGCTACAGAATTACCAAGCACTCTTAAATCCATACTCTCTTACCCACTAAAGCATTTCTCGTTTTTTTTATTTAACCACTTATCGATCTGAAACGAAATTGCTTTAGACCAATGTGACATGTTAACTCATAAGTAGATGCTTCTCATAAAAAGATTTCGAAAATGTGCAACAAGTATTAGGTATGGTATCGTACCTTTTGGCCGAAACTGTAAATATTTCAGGATTTATTTCAGTACCATCGTGTAGAACCCTATATGTTAGGTTAGCTTAAAAAAATCCTGAAATATTTAGTTACAGAAAAAAAGCGGGTTGGTAAATTCTTATGCAACTATATAATATTGCCTAAGACTTTGAAATGAAGTGTATCTCGTGTTGTCTTTTTAATTGATAGATCTTCTTCGATCTTTTCATGTGTGAGTGTGATTATAAAATTTCCTGAGTATGAACACAAACTAACGTGCGCTTCTATTGCTCCACAAACCATTGAATCCTTAAATAGGTATCTCTGTTTCCTCGTAACGTTTTGTAATTCTAATCTCATCGGAGAAGACAGAGCGTTATTCTCGTCAATGTAATGATGCGAGGCCGACTGTACACGCTCGATGAAACACCATTTGATCGTAGCCTCGAGCCTATAATTAGACGGCACTTGTACTTTAAGAAGCTTAATTATGTACTGGCTACATAAATAACTATTCCAGCTTTGACGTGACTAAAATTATTTCGTTAATGTCAACACGTCGACTTTAATTATTCAAGGCACTTCACACATATTATAATTTATTTTCCATTAAACTATGAGATTCACGATTTGTTACTGTCGATTAATTTTGTGTATTTGAAAGTAGGTAGAAATACGATTTCTCTTAGCTGAACATTTTGCTGGTATCTAACATGTGCATCTCAGCGAAACAATTAGGTGTCTTACACATCTTAAGACGTTGGCGTTGCATATACTTGGTGCTTGCTGCAATAATACAGGGCGTCTATTCAACACGGTAAAAACCATATCGTGTTTGAGCTGTGATCGTATTGTCACCGTTTTGATAGCTCTTATTTACTAGACAGTGATGGCGGCTGACGTCATAACGATACCATAACAGGTTAACTACGATTTTTTTTTTACCACATAGAATACCGGCCCAGGTTGTTTACGAGTAGTTCTATGTTAGCTTGGCTCCTATATAGATGATTACTGATAACTATTAACTAGTTACTATACATTATGCAGTAGTTAATGTGAATTAGTTCTACGTGACTAAATTGCGCCATATGTAACTCGGAATAGTAAAAATAATGGCGTCATTTTGTTCTACCGATAAGCAGATGGTTTCAGAGTACCTGGCCGCAAATTATTAATACAGGTAATTATGTTTCCCCTTATGCAGGGTAAAATGAACCTTTCTACTATAGTAAAAGAGTTTAGTGGGCTGTAGAAATTTTACTATAACCCCTCGCCCGGTGGGCGTAGTTCCTGCCGCATTGTCTCTGGACAAAACCCGGTGTGCTCGATTATGTGTTATGATAACGGTTTTGGTGTCCAATTTATATCAAGTTGATCTTTCGCCGGTACGTTTTTTGTTTGGCTGGCAAAATTTGCACATTTTAGGGCTGATGCATAATTTATTTTAGATTTCATCAGCTTAATTATTGTTTGAAATTAAATTAAAGAGCGTCGTGATTTTTACCATTGATTTAGTTAAAGTAAATAATACTAAACGTGACCTTCTTGGTAATTGATCTGTCAGTATGACATCATAAGGTGCGATTGTTCACTTAGGCAGGTAATCAGTTTATTTATAGATAGTGTAAAAAGGAGGTTTGTTTAGAATTGCTTTAACAGTCGTTGTACAAGTTATAACGTAAAACTGGAACCTTAGTCAAGTTAATGAAGAATGAGATTAGAATTCGAGTACCTAACTAAACAACAGTAAAGTAAATTAACTTTCTAAAGAATCAGTATTCAGAGTAAACCTCACGTACTAATTGCACAACTAAGTTAGTAAAAGGGCATTAAGTGCCCAGCCACACGAAGGTTCACATACTAAATGGGCTGACTTGTAATCGTGAAGCAAAACACGTCACGAAACTCCATATAAAAGTTCTAGTAACGAAAATGAACGTGAAAGTAGCGGCAAACAACGCGTCCTTGATATCATCCTTGAGATAAGTTACGATGTTTTTGAAGTAAGGACGATTAAAGATGAATACAGCCTTGGTATAATGTTAGCGACCCTCTGAGAACCCGCTAACTGAATTATCAGTGCTACGGCAGCGTATAAAATGAATGAAAACTTTGAAGTAAGATGCCATTATCTGCAATTGGCATTTCATATTTTAAATACCGACTGTTAAGAAATAATATTTTAAGTGAGTGTAATATTTGACCTGGTTAATCGTTTCCTAAAGCTTTGTCAACTATTGTCGGAGCTTTGTCACGTTGTCAGATAAAATTCTATTGTCAACCGAATTAGGTAATATATTTACGTAAAGAACGTCGTGACTTAGTATTATGAGAAATACAAATTTAAATTATAGTTTGTTAGCAGACCTATTTAAGTAAACACCGTATCAACTTCCCGCAGACATCTGAAGTTATCAGTCAAAGATAGCAAACGAGAGGCGACCTGAAATTTCGAAGTAGTTTGTCAATAGCAAATATTTTGTAAACCTTGTCTTTGCTAGACCTCTTGCTCAATTCTAGACAGCATCTCAGTGGCATTTTATTTCGCGACGGTACCCAAGTTTAACATTATTTCGTAATTGTTTTATCGTGCTCATGTTGACACAAACTGGCAAAATACTTACAGAAACAAAGATACCTTCCCTATTGTTACTGTGCGAGCATCGCAATCAATTAGAGAACAATATTGCTGACGCGCCAATGATATAATAAAGACGAATTAGCAATATGTCACCAGTAATAATCTATTGTACAAGAGTTGCATCATAATTTTTTGTAACAAATGATAATTTTGTAAACAACATTGTTACATAGGTTCTTGTTTGTTTTACTAATGTACCTATCCCGTTTTATAGGCCCTTTGAAACTTCGTCGTGTAAATTAAATAACTTAAAATACAATTAACAAGTACAAATTAATGTTTATTTACTCAGTAATCGTTATTTCAATTAGCCAAAAAATAATTCTTCCATTCAAGTTTACACGACCTACCTTCAGGAACATCTTGTCACATTACCGGAACACAGCGACACACACAAAAATATTAAATTATTTTTTCCATTCACTTTTGTCACACGCGTTAAGTACTGATAAGTGCGGAGGCAGCGTTGGTTATGCGGGAGGCTGTCGCGCGGCGGCCGGCGCGTCTGTTTGGCTGCGTGCGCGCATACATCACGTGCATCCGCGCCGGTGGCGCCGCGATGCCGGTTCGCTGCGGCCAAGTGTGGAACTAACGGTGCTTTTCACGCTCCAACAGTTATCTATAGTGCTGAATGGTTGCAATCTGTTGAAATCGTTATCGCAACGGACACCGGTGCCGAAACGCACTTGAATGACGTTGATCTAAAATAGGATTTGGTTAAAAAGGTTCAAAGTATGTAATCGTATGCTGTAAAGTGGTTTTTAAACGTTGTGGTTGTCATACTCAATTAACGAAACAATTTGTCATGTCCAGCAATGTTTATGTACGATTGCATGTTCGAATAGGACACTTTAGCACACGCTAAACTACTAGTAGGTTTAAAACCGAAGCAGTGATTAAAGAACAGCAAACAAACCCCCAGCCATAGCCATACAACTATGCACTTTCCAGTCAAAGCCTGTGTCAATAGGGGGGAGTAAACACTGACTAGCGCGTGTTTCTGTTTCGCAAGTGAGGAGGTAGGTATAACGAGTGAGCGTCTGTATACCTATGTACATATATCCACCCATTGAATACTCGTGTTGAATTCTGGAACTTTCCAGCGTCATCAATTAGGGTTGCTCCACCAAATATATCCCTCGCTAAAAGGTTTTCGATGAAAGATTGATCGTGTTCCAGAAAAGTAGATACTTACGTCACATCTGATCTTCATCAATATTAGAGTGTTTGAATGTTTAACATGATAATTAAATAAGTAGCCATCCCATTTGTTTTGATATTCGTTTGAATTGACTTAGGCTGCATCTTTAATATAAGTAATAGACGAACCTAATGGAATCAAAACAATTGCGTCCAGTCTTCACGAGATGCTATACCACAGCTATGAATATAAAGTGGCAGGGCTGTGTCACGTTCTCCACTTATTTGTCAGAGTCACGTGTTCGAGTAAAGAAAACCTCGCTGGACTGGAAGGTAATGATCATTCATAAAACCATTTTACTTGACACAATGCGTTTGTGATATTTCCGGGCTACATTATGACTGATTACTGTCATGAAAGTTAAACTTGTATTGGTGTTTACCGCACTTACAACGCATATGAGTTAATTCTTGTATTACGAGTAGGTACGATGATTTACATTTTTAACTTCTACCAGCCGTATTCAGAATTATTGTAGAGACCATTAAAACGTTCCTTTTTTAAACTTGTGTATGAAATATCTTCACTAAGGATCTAACTATAATAATGATAACCTGACTGGGTGCTGCCAAAAATTTGATTAAGAGTTGCTGTACATACCAACTTAATTTAATATTTAAAATAAGTTGCTTGTACGTCAGTTATCGCTAAGTTTAAAATCTACTTTCAAGACTGAAACTTCGTACGAACTTACAGTTCAAAAGTGTGCAAGTTAAAGTCAATTTGGCTTCATCTTCGCTAGAGCAGATATACTATCACACATTTTATTCTTACTATAAAATGAATGAACTAGCTAGAGGGAGCAATTTCTGTGAAATATAAGACTCGTCTCTCTGGTACTCCATCGAGAAAATTACTCGAAGATACTTGCTACTTATTGGAGAACTGAAAACTGAAGTCCGTCGTGTTGTGCCTTTTGTGAAAAGCTAACTTTAGTAAGTTTTAAGAGAAGATTTCTTACTGTGTTAACTTCTCTAGTTTACTGGCTCTAATAAATAAATTATTCTGTCGCATAAAAGTAAGTTCCTGAAAACTTTCCTGAGGCCATTACGAATTTAGGGTTTCAGGTTATCGCGACGGAAAGAGAACTACAGCAAATATATCTTCGACCTTTTCACCAGTTGTGGACTGAACTGCGTAGCGATGTCGCTAGTAATCCCCCAAAGAGTTTGCAACTCGGAAACTAATTCACATGTTGCCGTCATGTGTTAATGCGCGTACAAAGTCCAGCTACCGTTTAGGGGATTATTACGTGTTCAGAAACGTCTAAAGGTAATCCCTGTTTGCGAGAAGATTTCTTCGATTTCTCTGAAACTATACCTACTTTACCTGCCGCGCTAAGTAATGTGATAAAAAAAGCTGTATAGATCATGATTCGCATATTATATCTGTATAGGACAATTTGCTGCTTTTTACATACCTGCTTATTACAAGACGACCTTGCCGTGCGACGTTACGAAAATGTAGGTACTTCGACGTTTTATCGGGCGTTAATTCACAAATCGTGAGCATTAGATAACATAGCAGGCAATACTTACAATTTCGCTTCAATTCGCCTTTTTCAAATGATATGTACTACCTAATACTTGTAAAAATTACTTTGCAAGTGTTAACTAATTATCTGGTTCTCTTGCATTTACAATGTTTATGTTACATTAAACAACAATATCTTGCCTCTATTTCGTACCAAATTTTAGGTACCTATGAAAATTCTTATCTAGGAAATTGAATGGTAATTGTTTAACTTTACACAGATTGTCCGATAGCTTATAGCTAGGGTTGTGAGGAGGTAATTATTCACGACGCGGTCAGGGACGTTCATTCAACAAGCCACGGGCCCATGGCTAGACGGGCCATATTGTTCTATTTGATTATATGCTGACACGATTCATACGACAGGAGTTTAATTTACGTCGTCAGCCTAACAACGAGGAGACAAAGTAAAAACTCGGCTGAAAATTCGACTGCTTTACAAACTCTTTTGCGCACAAGTTTCCTATTTCGGGCCGTTGAAATTTGATTTTGAAGCGAGAAAAGCCATTATTTTAGATAGAAGCAATGATTGAAAGATTGACATGCAATCGATAAAAAATCGAATCGTGTGTGGTTTGTAATGCTGTATAATATTTATGATAATTCAGATGACACAATCGGAACTCAATTGCTTTCCATATCGTGAATATTTTGTGGATAAATTTCAATATGCGCGATAATTTTGGCAGCACACTAGCCACAGCACGCTTTTAACTCATAAATGGGTTGAATTGGTTGAGTGACCAAAACCGAGGAGTGTTACCGAGCATTTGGCCGTGTTGCGGGTTGTCAGCGGAGGTAAGGTTATAACGAATGCATTCAAAGTAGGCAAATGTTCAAAATACAGGGAAACTTATCGATTGGTTAAAGTAAGTAAGACCTTAACAATTTCGTTATGTGTAATTTAGGAGGTGATTAACTTATATTCAGTTATTTATAAATTGTAAGAGCATTAGTATTTAGTACCTACTCACTTTTTAAAATATCTAGATCTAGAGATACGATGCTAGGGTCCCGCCCGTTGGCCCTGTACCAATACCCATTAGGTACGGAACCGTAAAAAACGAATTGAGTGGTATACATAGTACCTACCTTCTTGCTTGGTCTACCTAACTTGGAAAGGGATTCTTGAAGTTGCGAACATGACAATGCACTAAACATCTTCGTTGGGGTACTGTATTCACCTAAATATTTAAGAAACCAAGCAAAACCAGAACCATTCGCTGTATTACCATCTACCTAACTATCAGTTTCACTATCCTAAAAACTCAGGAAGAGTTGTATGGCAAGTGATTGTTAGTAATTATCTCATTCAAGGCCGTTAACGATGCGAACTGTTAGCCTAAACAATGACTCGTTAATAATCAGCTAAGCCTGAACTGGGACAAAAACAAACGCGGTAAAGAGGTTTTTTTCCATAAGCAATAATCAATATAGTCGTGCTAAAGTACGTGATCTAGCTAGTGTAATAAATAAACACGGGCGTCATAAGACGTTAAACTGCGAGGATATTACAAACGTTCTGAATTTAAGGACGCGGAGAATTTTGCTTATAAGGGCCAAACATTTTTTCCCCAGTCTTTAAACGAGAGTATTCTTGAATATACCTAGGAAGAATCCCGGATGATGTCCTTTATTTCGATGATTTGTAAAGGCGTGGTGAGGTTTGAAATGGCTGCTTTCCACGCAGTTGCAGCAGTTAGAATTACCAGAGTACAATAGTTATTTGTTATACAAGTGGGGAAAGTTGTATTTTACCTGCAAGTGTTCATTGACCACGAGCGAAGCGAGTGGTCCAAAAATAGAATCCTGAGCGTAGCAAGTGTTTCAAGACACGAGACGTAAAATAACTTTTCACCCGTGTATAACACAAAACTTTTCACCTCACTACAGCGAGGAAACTAAGAAAAGGGTTTGTACTGTAAGCTCAGTTCCGCTTTTGGCACGGTTTTCTGTAATTCCACAGGTGATAATACGTCTTTATCACTCGAATCACTCATTTATAATAACAAAACAAACTAGAAAAACATGCGAATATTTAACGTTGACTACAGCGAGGAAACTAAGAAAATGGTTTGTACTGTAAGCTCAATTCCGCATTTTGCACGGTTTCCTGTAATTCCACGGGTGTTAATACGTCTTTATCACTCGAATCACTCATTTTTAAAAACAAAACAAACTAGAAAAACATGCGAATATTTTAACGTTGACGGCTTAATAGAAAAGTTTTGACGTAAGTTTTTTTTTTATTATTTCGGATGCGTTTTGTTTGCACATCGACTTATTTGGACTGTCAGAACATTTTATCCGTTTTTAAAACAAGAATGAAGGTTAATTTTGAATGCTGATATTTATGAATTAAAATAAAGTAGTAAGACTGTATTTAGTGTTTTTTACTCGATGCAATTCATTAATTGTGATGTTAAAAATTCAGCACTTGTAAGGTTTTACGTTTGGTTAGCTGTCAAATATCGCTTAAGCTGCCTTCAAATGTCAAAACTCTTCCCTCACTTGAGGATAAAAAGCGATTTTCTCAATAGATATCAAACAAACAAAAAGGGCTTTCCGAGCTAGTGAGATGAAAAATAAGGTTTATTGACATAATCTCCTACTTTATATTTTAACCTATTAATATTGGTATCAATGTTATATTTGCGGTACAATTTTGAACTGCTGTCAAAATGTATAATGTATTATATTTTCATATTTAATTTAAATAAACTGACACTATAATTTTTTTAATTTACCTGACTAGGTCAAAATCGCGGTCATGCCAGGGAAAGAAAAGGAAATGATTCTGACCGCAGTGCTAATGAGCCTATTGATTTACGAATACCTACCAACCAAACCGTAATTTAACTGTCTTGATTTCCATAGAAAAAGGCCTAGCCTCCAAATCAGGTTAACCTATATTTATTGTTACTATGATGTGAAAAAATCTAGTCTGCTTATTACTTTGTTTACCTATACTATACCTATACATATACGTTTCCGTGTGCGTGTAAATATATGCGTGTTGAGTAGTGGTAATGCGTGCGTGCGGATTGCGTGTTAAAGACGAGGGTTTATTCCACTATGGCCAGTCATTAGTTGATGGCGACTTATTCGTGGAAAGGAGCCAGATTTTTCACTAGTCGCTTAATTATTAGCCTTAATTCTAACCACATCGCTCTAAAAACGATCGAGAAATGAAATTTAATAGAGACTGTGTATCGTTGTCAACTGATCAATTGCAATTATATACATACATACATTAAATCGTGGCGTTCCTTGGGAGAGGCCTATGTCCAGCAGTGGACTGCAACAGGCTGATGATGATGATGATGATGATGATGATACATTAAATCACGCCTGTTTCCCAATTAGGTATATTATGAACGAAATTTTGCATTGTTGATAATGTTGATAGGTAAATTTTATTCTATTAACATAGGCAATCAGAAACTATAGTAACTATTCTATGGGGATGTCTAAACTTTTTTTTTTTTTTGCTTTCGGTCTTTTGTGCCGGGCTCCTAGATTTCAATATAAAATATACCCGATCTGGCGTTCCCGGTCATGATTGTGTTAGTTATGATAAAACCAATTTATATTTCGACAGTAGTAATATCCTAATGTCTGTCGTTTGCCTAGTCTATTAACTTGAGCGGTGATGATTAACGCACACACAAAGAGACAAATATTAAGGTAGGTATTATTATTCTGAAGTAGAATTCGTTACAGCAAAGGCGGTGAAGTCTGTTTTGCGAAGTCAATGAGCCATTTACGGAGGTGCTTTGTTTTGATTAAACTGGCTTATATTTCGGACAACTCTTTATAGGTCTTTTCTAATTTGTATTAAAATTTCAGTCACCTTTTTAGGTTAGACTTGGAATATAAAAGCGTTATTAAAGTCTAACCTTAAGGAAACCTCATTAATTTAAGATCTTACATAATCCTCGACTACCAAAATAAATAACTTTATTTAACTACCTAACTAAGCTTATCATTGAATATTACGCTAATTAAAATGTAATAAGGCAAATAATGGACTGCTTAAACAATTATGTGCTCAATCTGTTTCCCTGGATATTAATTATGGGTAGTCCGATTGGTCAGGCTACCAGTTGGCAAAACATCGAGCCCGCGCTGGATTAGATCCGTCCAATTTGGGAGACTGTCGATTTGTCTCATTAGACCATTTGTTTACGACCCCCGCCTTATTACCGCACGTTATTGACTAGATTTAGTTAGCTATAACAGCAGACACAGTGTTTAATTTAGCTGTAATTTACGCAAGTAATCACGTTATTACTATTTAGTTAGCTACGCAACACGACTACAAAACGTTTCGATGTTTTATTTACTACAAAGCTACAACTTGTAATGTCGGTTGAACTATAAAAAGTATACACAAAGATATGTCTTCGTAAGTACCTGACTTATTAATGTGTCTGTAAACACTTTCGGCAAATGTTTGCGAAAAGTATTTGGTCCCAAAGGAGCCCTTCGGGGCGCCTCTCGACGGAAAAATGTGCGATTATCAAAATTTACGAGAGAAAACTTACTCGTGGTGAATGGTGGAAGTATCTTAGCACTATAAAACTGTCTCACTTCGTTTGTGCATTATTTTTTAAATATGTATTAATAATTAATATATAAACCGACTTGCGTGCATGACTCGATGTATGAGATCGTAGCAAGTGGAAAGAAGTGGTCTCTGCCTACCTCTTTGGGAAACAGGCGTGATTTAATGTATGTATATAAAATTAACGCGGACTTTTTTTTTGTTACAGGTAAATACTCCAACGACTTCTACCGCTGTACCTATTCGGTAACATTCAATTCTAAGTAACATACAAACATTCCGCTTAGGTAACGGTCTAGTAAGAAGGTAAATAATTAAGAACATTTGGTTGAAAACTCCTTCGTGAATCTGCGTGTTTCTTGCGCTAGGATTAAATATTAATCTTGTTTAAGGCCCTAAGAGTTTGCTACCCTTTTGTAGCAAACTCTTTTCCATTGTAATTTGGGTCTGATATTCTTTTTGTAGCGGTTAAAATAATAAAAACAAACCAACGAATTTAGACACTTAAACTTACTTAGCGGTTAAATACACTCGCGGTCAAATAATACGGGTCAGAGTGCGTTTTTCATACTAAAGAGGCCATTTCGAAGCCTTGGTTCCTCGCCAGGGGATGCTTTTAGTGAAATCTGATGATGGATACCCCGAGCATTAATACAGGACTTCCAGAGTACCTAAGATACCTAACTGATTGGGTCTGCGGTTAACGCCGGAATCGTGCATGTTCAGAAAAACATCTAAAATGGCAATAAAATGTAAGGAAATCCAAATACTCACCCAAACTCTCTCGCTGTGGTGTTAACTGATTGTGCGATCAGTTAGGTATCTTGCACTTCAGCACTTCTGACCTCTATTGAACCTCGGGGTATCCATCATCAGATTTCACTAAAAGCATCCCCTTGCCAGGAACCAAGGCTTCGAAATAGCCTCGTTTGTATGAAAAACGCACTCTGACCCGTATTATTTGACCGAGAGTGTAAATTGATTTTATCTGCAAAAACACCGTCAACTTAAGTATTTAATATGAGGATCCAATTTAATTTCTTAATTAAAAATATCGGGAATACCTAGACATTCCGAATTATTTTTTACCAAATATTCATTTGTCAGAATTTTAATTTTTTCGAAAGGTACGAGTATGTTACATTTTTTTTCAATTACCCAGCTCGGGCAATAAAATATTGATATTCTTTTGATTCAGTACGCCGCAGCAAAATATAATCAAAATGTATTGTCACGTATTTCGTGCCAGTTTAAAATTTGCTTGGGCAAACGTTCCGTAAACAGAATTCCTCATATTTGGCGAACTTTGTTTACTTTTATCGTCGGCATATTTGCTACAAACAACAGAAAAGCTGTCTGACTGCATTGTGAGCTAATAAACTTTAGTCACGTCTTTCTTTTACGAGTATTGTTGCTCGGCTGGATCTATTCTCCTTGCCTAGGTCGGAAAGGGTCAATGCAGGATTAAGACCGAGACTAGTTCAATCAATTCTGCTTCAAGACAATTTTGTCTTGAATTGCAATGGCAGTAAGATTAAATAATAAAGCGAAGCAAATTTTACCGCACAATAAATGACACCGCGGATTCGCATTCTAGTAACTGACTTTTCAATATAAGTAATTGGTTTGCAATGTCGGCTTTTGCGTTTTTAGTATTGATTTTAGTAGCACCTATTGGTTTTTGCCTCATCATGGCGCTTTTCTAATGCTTTTTAGCATTAATTTACGGTTCCTTTTAACCTGTAAGGGCCGAAAATGCCGCAATATATTTCCTCCTTTTAACGTAGAACTTCTTTTTAACGTTTAGAATGCTTCGTTTCGCCACGAGAGTTGTATAGCAAATAGAGCACAACCTTTGATACAGTTTAGTTTGACGTTTGCATGTATTATGAGTGTATTATGCGGGTTAAATGCGTGTTCTGGTTACTGAATGCTAAATTAATTGTACAAATGGAAAGAAATGGTAGTTGTAAAGAAGGTTCACTGTCGCATATTTTTTACTCGTAGGGATCTTTACGCATAAAATCGTTTCGCCGGAAACGATCTTAACAATATAAACGGTTTTAAAGAAAAATCTAACCTAACCTAACCTAATCTACACAATTAAACGTTTATTACATTCTTTAATATCAGCCTAAAAGGATCTCATGCGAAAAGATAAATTTAGCGTTCAGAATATCTATTTTATTAATAACGGTGTCGATCTGTGTTAATTCTCCTCACACACATTCGCTCTCCTATATGACATTATGTATTTCGTAATACGTGTTTCTTTTCTTTGAAACACTCGAATAGTCGATGACATTTTTAAGTTTAGAAGTAACAACTGTGTACTCGTTTGGTTTTTACGGGTTGTGAGTATTTATTATGAAATAATTCAGTTCAGCATGTCGCTTTTGACTAAAGTTACATTCTCGTTTACTTTTTACTTTGTTCGTTAAAAAGCAAAGGAGTTTGTTTGGGAATTTGTTAATATTTGACTTCCCTGCAGCTTTAGTTAGCGTCACTCCAGTTGCGAGCATAAATTAATAAACTACTTTACTGCCAAGTTGGAATACTTAATGAAATAACATGTCAAGAGACGGTTGCGAATATGTACCTATGTTAGTACCGTGAGTCTATTAATTTTCCATTGTATTTAACTTTTACGTATCTTTTTCCGCCGCTGTTTTTTATAAGTTATGAAGTGATAAAAATATTTTCTTGGTGCAGATAATATTTTCGAATGTTTCAACTGTTTCAGAGACAGATTTTGCGTCTGTACTTAATTCGTATTGACAGCCACCACATAGTAAAATAATATGATACATCAAATCACCGTTTCCCATATGATCATCATCATCCAGTTTCTCTAACTTCGTGCTTAAAAGTCTTTACCCAAAAGCAGATGTATAATTCATCCAAGCAACACCTGTTGAACATATTAAGAAATCATCTTGAGGATTACCCCAAGCGCCAGCAGAATTGACTATGCGGGAATTAGTGAGCAAAATGCTACTATGATGTTTCAGTACAAGGTTCTCTTTGGCTTGAATGTAGCCCCAAGTTCAACAATCATTACCATAGAGTAGACCCTTAGTTATTAATCATCGCGGTTTATGCGATATTCAAAGAAATTTGCGGCTGACTTTAGAGTGGTGTCGGTGAACCGCATTCGTTATAAAATTTATTTACTGCTTTAAGTCATAAGTCATACCTAATGTAAGACTAAACCAGTACTTATCAACTTAATTAATGCAAAATATTCATGTTTAAACCGTGTTTTAATGTTAATGTAGAAGATTTTTTAAAAGACATTTTATGATCTTATATAATACTAAGTATTTTCTGTAAACAAATAAATGAGAGCTTAAACATAACAATTTAGTGAGATAAAGATACTAGTCTTTAAGGACAAACTGCTCAAGTATTTTGAACCCTATTCAATGGCAGAATTCATTGTTCAACTTTACTAATTGGGTATCGAGCATGACAAAGCTAAATTGATTTTGAGGAATATTCTTTACAAATTTTCAATTCAAATGACAATGTCTATAAGTAAATTGAAACGGCCAGGTATTTTGTATTATTAAATGGTTATTTATTCAACATCAGTACGAGCGTTATTCTCTATAGAAATGTATCGGCGAAAATATCACCAACTCGTCTGGTAACATCACTACTCGTAATTGGGCACATTATGTAATGCAAAATAAATTGCTTTACTTTACAAGAGACTTAGCGGCCCTGCCTGCACGTGTGGCTGTCGGGTTTGAAAAATGCCACTCCATGTCTTCCTGTGGATGGCGATAAGACTGTTAAGCGATGGGCTTGCAACCTGTCACGCTGGTAAACATTTTAGCCTATGTTTGCAAAATGTGGTTACCGAATTATCAACAAGTTTTTAAAATTGTAGGTAATTCTGTAGCTCTGCCTACCCCACTCTGGGATTACAGGCGTGAAGGTGACGTTAGTCATAAATATACATTTAATTTAATTTTCGCTCCCTTTTTTGTCTAAGGGTGATTAAAATAATACTGATCTAGCTGTATAAAAATTAAGTGGCTTATGTGGATGTTCACTTATTGCAAATAAATATTATTTCATTTATTATTTCATTTCATTATTTCACTTCATTTCATTTCATTTCAAGCTATATCGCAAAGACATAACGCCATTCAAAAATGCTTTTGGGGTTCTGATATGGGTCTGCATGGATTCTGCGGCGCATCGAGAATGTCCACGAAGGTTCACTTCCCAATACACCTTCATGTATTACGATAAAAAAACAATCGAGCAAGTACTTTCCAGGTACAAAATAAATCGCATCGCGCGAGATCGTCGCAACGTAACCAACCCCAAACTTTGAATAATAATAATAATTTACCGTTCATTTTCTAAGGAAATTTTCAAGTGTTCTATTCTCAAAAAGTCGATCTGCATTATTGTCACAAATCCGGGACAAATCCAACAGTTGTTTTGTTCACGTACTTATTTACTGGCAAATCGAGGCAATTAAGGTTTCACACTGACTTAAATATTTAACAGTACAAAGTTAGGATTTAACTTACCAACATCATATGATTCAAAGATGACAATAAATTATTATCAAGTACAATTAAAATTTGAATAATCATTTGGTCGTTTAACTACATCAAATAGTCAGCAGGACATATTATTTTTAATATGGGTCAGTGTCTAAATCACTGCCTATTTGATTCATAAACTTGCATAATGCGCCATTAAGGCTCGTTGAGAACACGAGATGTAATCGGAAACGGTCGCCTTGAACGTTCACGGTTCAAATCTTTCTATAACTAACAACGACGGGTAATGCCTTCCGGTCACGAGATGTAGCTTATTAATAGTATGTCATAGGCCTTTAATTATAATTGGCATGTATTCTTTAATGCCAGCTCAGAGTAGCCTTAGCCTCCTTTACCGATGTAAGCAACCACATACATGCAAAAGTTAAGTCAAAAATGGGGGAATAAAAGGGACAATTGTTAAGCGAATTATTTGTTGGTTTAATGGTAAAAATGTATAAGACGTTGATTCAGAAACTAGAACACATCAGACACATTAACAGTAAAAAAATCTACCATCGCTTACCAAGAGAAGAGTATGCAAAGAAGAAGTTAAAATATCGTAACTTTCAGTTCCCTATCAATTAAGATACTTTTTCAATGGTGAGAAGAATCTCTCGCTATTGCTCTGCCTGCTAACCTCCTCGTCAGGAAATCCCTTACTTTCCGCGCCTAGGCAATAATGTACTTTACTATATTTTTTTGCGGAGCCGGAGCACACATTCTAACTGTTTGAACTATACTTGCTTTAAAGCTGGCAATACAGTTCCTTACTATGTTGACCGCGGTTCAAAAGTGCGCTAACAATGTGGGTATACGTATCTACTACGAATATAAAACTGTGATGTCGTTTCGTTTGTGAGCAAATTGTACGATTAACAGTAATGTACGAAGTTTGCGAGCCACGTAATGATGGAGGGTGTCGCACAGACTTTTAATCAAATGTAACAACTGAAAGCGTATTAGAAGAATTATTATTTCCTGAGTATATCTATGTGAATATGTCGCGTTCGGATATAATGGAAGAGCGGCTGAAATAAAAATAAATATTCCATTATCGTGCTCCGACATTTTCGGCGTTACTTCTCTTTGAGTTGACATTACAAAAAGGACTCAGAGCGTTGGTTTTACTGTACTTTTTTCCGGTTTTCAGGCTCGGCGAATCCCTTATCGTAAACGTTTATACTGGAGCCCACGAAAAGAATAAACTGACCGTTTCCTTTTTATTGTTTTAGTTAATGCTGGTAAGGCGGAGTTATTTGCATGTTAGTAACCATTAGCTGAGAATTCTGAAAATATAAATGAGATATTTTTTAGGGTGACTATTTGTTTTTAACTTAACACGTTCACTGTCCCCATACAAAACGATCTGACAATTTCACACGTCCAACTGTGCATTTAGTATGGGGATGTGACCCCATAGTGGAACCACGGACTCCTGAAAAAAAACTTCATGACCCGACATTGGGGGCACCCGGACAGGGAACGTGTTAAAGCACATTTGTATACATTTAAATTGACATTAAATGTGATAAAGTTATCAATTCCAATATAAATTAATTTTAGTGTATTGTTACTTTGTCCCCCAGCCAGCCCAGCCTATAAGCTCAGGATCTCCACCTATCTGTCTATCTACTGGGTATATTGCTTGCCTTTGACGTGTTATCGTATTGTGATTAACTCGCCCTCCATTACTATCAAATACATAAGACCTATCGGAACGTTGACAATATGATAAAATATCAAAGGCAATATGGTTGTACCAGTTGTCCCAGTTTGGGACTAGTAATGGGCGGCTTGTAAGTTTCAATTCACTTAAATTTCTGCAATATTCTGAAAGTTTCATAAGTGAAACTTTCACCTAAAATTTCATGTATTATTCTGAAAGTTGCCAAAGTGAAATCGTTAAATTTCTGAAAATTACCTAAGTTTTGTAATGCAACGTAAGTAACGGAGACTTTTCATGAAATTTAAATGAAATTTACTTGTGTCAAAATCATTTCCTTCCATCTAATTATGTAAAACTTTCAGAAGTTGTAATTTTCGCAGTTAAGGAAAGTTTTGTAGTGTTTCAGAAATCGCCCATCACTATTTGGGACTAGGTTAATTTGTGTGAGTCAACTGACTTTGTTATGATGAGGTTACCAAAATACTTCAATCAAAATCGAGAGTTTTTCAAGGAAGCTCCTGGCAGCGCTGCAGGCGTTTTTTTCCTACACTTAATTGTAATAAATTGTTTTTTTAGGAGGTTCATGACCCGGAAAGTGAGCTCGGCACGTTTTCGTTTCGATGTTACCACTTCCATAATGTCAAGGCAGTAGAGGTGATTAGGTGATTTACCTGTAACAAAAACAACGTTTGTACTTAGTGTTAGTGTTTACACCTGTAAACCGTAGTTGGGTAATAATATGGCATCTTTTTGACTTTTTCAGAATACTTTAAATGAAAAGAGAAGTACATGGTATTATGAATATTTATATGATGGCCTGATAGAGATGTTTTGAGGAAAATAACATGCTGCTCCGACCCTAAAAAATTGGGATAACAGCAAGATGTTTGTATGTATGTAAACATTTTTCTGTACAAAAGAAAAATAATGTATAAAGGCGAACTTGAACTTATCCCAGATAATGATGATACTCTTCCGAAATTTTCATTAGATTATTTCACGATATATTTACTGAGCCAGTCAGTTTCAATCCTAATTTTAAAAGGCTCCCGAGTATTCAAAAATCACTTTCCTCCAAACATTACCAGTGCCAGGCTGCTCGAATGCCATGAAAATTGTATACAATATCGTAGCTGTGGCACTAAAGGGTTCGTCCAGGCCCAGATAGAGATTTACGGTTGATTCAATAAAAGCTACTAATGGGCTGGGTTTACAGCGGCAGTTCTGTAGTAAATGGCTTATTTTATGCCTTGCTCGCCTTTATACTTAGATAGGAGGCATTGTAGCGTGTTTATTAGACGTGGACGGGAATTTGTTGAAGGTGTTTGAAGGTTTAGTGGAAATGGCTTATTACGGTCTCGCCACAACGCGCGACGAGCGGTGAGCCGCAAGTGCCGCAACAAATACATGTATGAAGTATGCGTCATGCCGCGCCACACACGTCGCCGCGATGAGGCGTTTTCTATGCATTAGTTTTCTCTGTCGTCTTCCGCTATCTACCTACCTGACTAGATCACAATTTTTTTCCAACGTTATAGGTACCCATGTGCTTCCATTTAAGAAAAAAAACCGTTTTTTTTTTGAAAAAAAGAAGCCAAATTACAGCTTTGTAGTACGGACAGGCGGTAAGACGGCCAGACAAACCTAAAAAACCACGAGTAATTGTCTCCAAAATGACTACAGTAAGGCGGTTAGAGGCTTACATGCACGTTACGCTGTCAAAACTTTAAATGACATAAGAAATGCATGAGGCGTAGTTACGAAGCAAGTTAGCACAAATTAATACATTAACATGCTAGAGAATGCTTACATCGTACGTGTGCTGTAGTTTTACTGCACTACCCTCATTTCTTTATCTCTACACTAACCCTCTGGGATCTATTGTACTCGTTAAAACTACATTGCTTTTGACATGTTATAGTATTGTCAACGGTATGATATCTCTTACTTCCTTGATAGTAATGGGGGCGGGCGCTACAATACGGTTTTTAGGAAGCAATATTGTTTTAGGTGTAGAATAGAGGCCTTGCACGATTAGGATTACTTTACCATTTCATAATGTTTACATACATAGGTACATAAACTCACGTCTTCATTCCCAGAGTGGGGTAGGCTTGTTGGTAAAGAATTACCAACAAGTCTTAAAACTTCTTGATAATTCTGTAACCACATTTTGCACAAGTAGGCTAAGACGTTTCCCAGTGTATTAGTGACAGGTGGCAAGCCCATCGCCTAACAGTACTACAAGCCTTTATTCCCTTAGTCGCCTCTTACGACATCCACGGGAAGACATGGAGTGGCACTATTCTAATCCGGCAACCACACGGCAATAATACAAATGTTTAAAATACTGTTAAATACAAAATAGTTTTAACACATCGGTCTGAATCGACCCTATGTTGGAGATTTGTTTGTGATGACAAGATAGAAGATCAACAATTACTTGTCACTAAGGTTAGGTCATTTAGAATTAAATAAGTACCTAGGCATATCAAATTTACGAATTAAGTGGTCCAGGTATCCATTTAGCTGATTGTAAATAAGGGAAAAATGCTTCAGTGGCGCAAGTCGTGCAAGGAACAATATACCCAGGGACCGGAACCGCTTACCCTTTAAAAGGTTTTCGTTAGGGTATATAATTGACTGGTTTTTACAAACCTTAACGATGCGATAAGCATATCTTCGACTTACCCCAGTGAAGAGCTATCCCATACGATACAATTAATTCGACTAAGCGCTTACCAATTCCTTAAAACCCTCGTTAGGCTTTCCCTATGAAGTGTTTATTGAACGGCTTCAAGCTATTTTAATCTCTACGCGCAGTCCATACAAATTATTTTTGCACTACTTAGCAATTGATTGGCTATCCGCACACAGGCTTGAAACCAACCAATCACACGAATCTGCGAAACAGAGTCAACAGAGAGGGAGAATTAATAGGGTAACACTAACGTAATGCTAAGTGCTTAAATCCGAAATCCTTACGAAACTGGTAACCTCAATGGTTAATCATTCGTTAGGGTAAGCCTAACGATAGGGATACGCTAACGTTTGGGAGAGCATATGATGTAGTTACCCGATCGATAGACTTAGTCGAATAAAGGGGTTTTCCGGTCCCTGAATATACCGTGCCAAGTTTCCTTAACAATTAGCAAATCAGTGCCACATAGCCCAAGTTTAATACGAAATTGACCTGTTGGTGAGTTCTAGGCATTCAATGTTTTAATACTTCCAAACGTAACTTAACTTGATTATGTGACGATTGCGTGTTAAATAATTTGTTTATAAAGCAATCGATACAAATGAGAATTAAAACGATTTGCGTCTGGCTGAGAATAGTTAAATTATTACCTTTTTGTTTCAATCATTCCTAGATATTACAGAATAGCTAGCTACAATGCCATTTTTTGCAGAAGAAGCCGTGGGGCGGAACGAAGTAAAGTTACAATAGTTGAAGAAAATATTATTTTTGAAGTAGATTATTTTTGAAGTAGATTATTTTTGCAAATAAAAATTAGTCAACGAAGAACGAGCGAGTGTAGCATTTCTCGTTTGAATAATGTGTATACAAGACAAGTTTCTCACAGTAAATAATTACTGAAAATGTGAAACAATATACACGAGTCTGTCTCCGCGGCATGAGCTTACAAAGTACATTTGTCTCGACTGTTTCCAAGTAAACATAAAGAGGCATCTGAAGGAAATCCTCCTAGATTGTTTTGTGTAATACACAAAAGAAGTAGGTAGGTATCACTTGAAGCCTCGAAGTTTGCAATGCTTTGATGAGCCAAAGTTGCCTGGAGCGCTGTATTTCCGATGTTCAAGGCTTTAAGATGAAAGAGGTGTGATGGCGATAAAAAAACTAAAAAGAAATGAAGGGAATATGTTTATTTCTAAGCAGTGTTTCTTTACATTCAACATACTTGGAATGATATGCTATGTCATATCAGTAGGGAGCCCTTCTTATTTAATAGTAAACTAGCGGACCCGCCCTCGCGTCGCTTCGGTTTAAGTGAGTTTTCTGTAACACCCGTTCATAATCCAGAATTATACATAAAATCCTTCCGGAAAAAAATATCGAACTGATGGTGAAAACCCCATCAAAATCCGTGTCGTGGTTTTTAGGATGAGTTAGCGGATATACAGATACTGACAGGCAAACGCGGAAAGCGACTTGGTTTTATTCTATGTACTTATAGATGATTACTTTGCAAACGTTAAAACAAAATAGGTAAACCTAGCATTGTACCGAAAAATTGTAATTTCTCAAATTGTGAAAGTTTCTTTTCAGAAGTTCTCGGAAATTTCCAAGAATATTCTTAAATGTTGTATGGAAAGATAACATTCTCAATGCTCCCAAATGTTTCCGATAATATTCTCAGTAATTTCTTGAGAAGATATCTTAACTTCTGAGAATGTACTGCAACTTGTACATTGCTAGGTAAACCTAATCTGTTTTTCTAAATAAATAATCCAGTACGTATAGTACAACTAGCTTTTGCCCGCGACTTCGTCCGCGTAGAACTCGTTTATCGCAGTTAAGTACATTCATAGTTTAAAGTAATTTAATAGTTAGACGTCCTCCCTGGCCAGAATTATATCGACATAGCTTTTGCCCGCGGCTTCGCTCGCGTTAAGAAGTATTATTATTAATTATGTATAGTTTTTGCGGCTTTACTTTTTTTAGCGTGTGTAAAAAAATAGGGCCTTCAAATCTTCTTTGTACACAATATTCTTAACTAATCTGTCATAAGGCGCTAAAACAATCAAGCTACTGGGTGAACTTACTCGAGAGCAAGCAACATAAAACTGTCCATGAGAGAAGCAATGTTCTCTCTGAGACTTGTTTATTGTCATGGCAAAGCAGACTTTTAGGGGAAACTGTAATCGTTTAAATTCACCCAGTTAATATAGTGGCTTCCACTATATTGCGATGTAACGCTTTCACTTGCAGTCTCGTACCGTTACAAAGTTTTGGTGGTTTTAAATTTCTCAACAACATAATTGGAGTGCCCACATGCAGAACAGAATAAGCTTATGATAAGGCAAACCTGGCGGTTGCAATGAATTTAAAAATTCTACAGGGTAATTAGTAGCGTCATCTGTATTAACCACAGTATCAATCGAAGTATAGACCTTTTCTTCGCCCTCAAACGACATGAGCAGTATATCGTTGATAGCTGCTGCTTGATCGTTCTTTGGAGTAAGAACGGCACGCTCACATAACCATTCAATAGGCTTGTCATGTATATGAATAATGTCTGGATAAACTTTAGACAGTAATTCTTGAATCGTAGTAACAACTGTGCACAATTCTTCCGGGATGGTTATCATTCCCTCAAACGATGGAAAATCACCATTACCGATGTTAAGAAGGAGATCTGAAAATCTACCAGCAGACTCATCCCCGCCCAAATGTGCTCTCATAGTTTTAGAGAGCTTAAGAATATTAACCTGGGGCCACAAATTAGTTAATGCACGACTTTACTTCGTCAGTTCGGGTTCCTTTTGGCACCTCTGGTAGAGTCTGCCGAAAGTCTCCGGCCAGCAAAACTGTGTTACTCCACCCATTAATTTTGTATCACCCCTTATATCTCTTAGTGATCTGTTTAAGGCTTCAATACCACCTTTATGAGCCATCGTTATTTCGTCCCACTCGATTATTTTTGTACTCTTACTTCAGCAAAATTACTTTGTTTGGAGATGTTGCAAATGGGAGTCTCTGCAGTGATTAAATTGAGTGGTAACTTAAAAGTAGCATGAGCATTTCGATCACCTTCGAGTAATGTAGCAGCTATGCCGGACGACGCCACAGCCAGAGCAATGCCGTGAGTACTTCTTACTTTCGCCAAAGTAAATTAATAAGGAAGGTTTTACCAGTTCCACCTGGTGCGTCTAAGAAGAATATTCGACCGTCATTTGCGTCTACACTTGTGATAATTTTACTGTAAACTTCCTGTTGCTCGTCATTCATTCAAGGATGCTTCATTTTGTCTTACTGCGTCTTCTAAGGCCACTGTATCGTAACTGGTCTCCTTCATGTACTCTCTATTTCCAAATTGTATTGATGGAATTGGCTGAGGTAATCCATACTCTTTAAGAGGACGGCCGCCTAATGATAATACGGCATCCTCTAATACCGACAGGCATTTGTTGAATATCAGGTCCGATGAGTGCTCTGCATCCACGTCACCTTGCCTTTCCAGTTGTTTTTTAAAATCCTCAGAAAGGTATTCTTTGTATTTTTCCCAAAGACATAAGGGGTCGGAAACCTGGCAGAACAATAAAATTATAGCAAATAGCTCTCGAATCATATGCGGTGTTTGACAAAGTGCTGCCTCTTCAAGAGCTGACTCCAAATGACGATCATCTTCGAGTAGACCTTAGAGCCTTGCACGCGGATTGGAAAGTGGGATGTAAGTGACCATCTACAGCTTTCAACGCTTCAAATGAAATTGGGCCTCTGATAATCTGTATAAACCCTACCTAGAACGTGTTCTTTTTTGACCCCTGACCATCCTTTAACATTCACTCCTCTCTTCCTTTTCGTTCCATTAGGTACTGATAGGTTCAAATTAATACATTTACATCCTCCATCATCCCTTATTTTATCCCCATGGGGGTTGAATTTATAAAAATCCTATTTAAGCGGACGTCTTCACAAAAGTCGCTCCAATCTTTAATTTCAGTTCAATCAGTCAAAAATCTAAGAAGATTTATACAAACTTTCATCCCCTTTTTATCCCCTTAGGGGTGGAATTTATCAAAATCTTTTCTTAGAGGATGCCTATATCATAGTAGCTATATGCATGCAAAGCCTCAGCCCGATCGGTTTAAAATTGACAAAGTTTCATACAAACTTTCATCCCCTATTTTATCCCCTTGGGGGTAGAATTTATCAAAATCCTGTCTAAGCGGACGTCTTCACCATAGTAGCTCCAATCTTTAATTTCAGTTCAATCAGTCGAAAATCTAAGAAGATTTATACTCATCCCCTTTTTATCCCCTTAGGGGTGGAATTTATCAAAATCCTATTTAAGCGGACGTCTTCACCATAGTAGCTCCAATCTTTAATTTCAGTTCAATCAGTCGAAAATCTAAGAAAATTTATACAAACTTTCATCCCCTTTTTATCCCCTTAGGAGTGGAATTTATCAAAATCCTTTCTTAAAGGATGCCTATATCATAGTAGCTATATGCATGCAAAGTCTCAGCCCGATCGGTTTAAAATTGACAAAGTTTCATACAAAGTTTCATCCCCTATTTTATCCCCTTGGGGGTAGAATTTATCAAAATCCTTTCTTAGTGCACCTCTACGGTACCTAAGCTACGTCCCTTCCAAATTTCAAGTGCCTACGTTTAGCCGTTTAGGCTGTGCGTTGATATGTCAGTCAGTCAGTCAGTCAGTCAGTTTCTCCTTTTATATATTTAAAAATATATATAAGATGAGGCAGATTATACCGCGCGCAAACAGATATATTGTTTTGATTTGATAAATGCGAGTTTCAAAATGGTTTATTATTTATAAATGTTTGACATCAAGTCAAATTTCGGTGAAACAAACAAACTTTGAACTGAAATAACGGGAAAACGTATTGTTTCAATTCGGATGAACATTTAATTTTCCTGGAATGAATTTTGCCACGTTACTCTCATTTGCGATACCATGTGCTTTAAAGTTTTAAGTCTACGTAACTGAATATTAAAGCGTATAAAATTGCTTAAGATTTACAAGCTGAAGCGCCGACGTGGTTCTGAAAGGATCGTTAGAACCATTGTTTTTGTGATAAATAGAGCGAAGATGCGACATTCTTCTAACAAGCCGCTGCGGTGCTAAAAGTGACTCCTCATGAATATTTATTGTATATTCAAGCTAGCAACGTTGTCGGCGAGTCGTGGTTTTATTTACATAAAATACATTTTGGTATAACTAATACAGATATCTTATGGGGAGGCCTATGTACAGTGGACGTATTTCAACTGACGCGATGATGATACCTTAGTACCTATTAGAACCTACGTCGTTCTTAAGGTAACGCTAGGTGCAAACCTTTGTTTTAATCAAAATGAGGATGGCATTGTTATTTTTCGGATAAGTGAGTATTTATCTTGTTTGTATGTGTCTATATCTTGCTAGAGCTAACTGAGAAAACTGGACCTCTATTCGATACGATGTTTTTTTTTAAAGTACAGCTAATAATAAGATTAATAATCTTACGAAATGACGGCTTATCGTTGTTTGTATTTTTACCGTTCTTACGCCAAGTTGACAAATTCTGAAAAATGCTACATTACCTAATAAAAAAAAACATTTATAGTATTCACCAACTCCATTTTCGTAAAAAGTGTCCCGGAATTTAATCCATTTGAGCTTAGGCACTTAATCGTTACGCAATAAGCTCTTGAGATGCGGGTACCTACTGAGTAGGTTCTATTCAGCGCAGTCTTCAAGATGGATTAGCACTTAACGTCATTTTTTCTGCTTATCCTGTCTTTATAACGCGTTATACCTAGGTAAATCTCGTTAGATATACAACAGAGTAAAAAAAAGCATCTTTTATAAACCCAACTGCCATTGATATATATTTTATTGCTCTATATTGTTTTTTGTGTTTCACTTCTCATGCTTTTAAAATGTTACTTTAGTCTCTGCACATCGGGACTGAAGCTCCTTATAAATCTCTAGGGCTTAAAATATTTTTTATTGATTTTACTTTTGAAACCGGTAAACAACCAATCACGCTGTTGTGAATGGAGGATTATCAGTGATTGTGTATAGCCTATTTTTAGGGCGTTGAAATGACCTCAAAATGTCCAATTAGTTTTAAAATAGTTAAAAAGTTTGAAAAAATGCAAGTATTTAAAGTGTCACTTTACAAAAAAAAACGCCAAATAAATTCGTTATAATCAATATTGTAATTTTCTAGAACCAATGATATTTTATATTAAGATACATCATCTGCGTGCAAAAGCATTTCTCAAAAAGGAAGGTAATTTACCTTACTACTGTTTAGTTGCGCCGCGGCCGCTGACACGCACGCATCAAAGAATAAAATTTTAGAATCGAAAAGTAACAAATATATTTCATAAAAATGCCATCTTGTAATTTCCGAGGATCTCGAAATTATACTGTAACTGTAAAAGAAAGAAAGGATGTCTTATTTAATTAATAAGTACCGTTAATATTTTTTACCTTTTGACTTTTCGCCATAATTTGTTTAATTTGCACCAGCGTCACTATAACCTTTGAAACATGAGATACACAATTGAATATCGCATGAGTGCGATAAAGACGGGTAGCACAATGGCGGCCGTGAGCGGGCACTTGTCTTGGCGAGAATGGCGAGCAATTTGAAACAACTATTTATCTCTTTTTAACTATAGCGTTCCGATTCGTTTGCCAAAAAGAACCATACATATACATACGTAGATATAAGTAAAAACGGGTAACTAAGTATTATTGTATCGAAACCACTTTCATCGAACGTATCATTCATTACAGAGAATTTTCATTTTATCAAAAGGCATTTCTCGCCTTTTGTTTGTTAAACACGAGTCTAACCTAAACTACGTAATTAAAGTTTAAGGTATATCCTGAAAAAATCAAGGTTTCAACAGAAAATAGAGTCCGATGAAATGAATTTCGAAAAATTATACCATCGATGTAAAAAACATTACATCCCTACTCCTTCGGCAGGTAACACATGCCTGTGGCGGGGCGTCGCATAGCGCTGATAACACTAATTGATGCTGAATCACGCTGGGCGTGTGTGCGGGCGGGAACCTAAATTGAGCTCCTAAATGAGCGGAGTAGAATTACTTTTCTCTACTTTGGCGTCAGTACCGGCCCTTGCCGAGCAAGATTGCAAAATTGTCCTTCGGCGCCCTGTAATCGACGCTTTCACGTCAAATAAACTGTATTTCAGTTTATGTTCAATCAAATTTGGCATCTTCGCGCCCCTTGCCACCTGGCTTGCTACCAAGGCCGTACGGCGTTAAGTTTTGGTGCAAAGTTTACTTACACTCGTCATGTTGTTAGTGTGAAGTAGGATTTCAGGTGTGATTGTCACCTATTTGTGCAGTAAGCTGCTGAGAAAAGTGCAGTGTTCTTGCTTGCGTTGCGCACGCTCAATTGTGTCTTTTCTAGATCTTAATTAGTATCCTATTTCTACAGGTTTTATGTTTAATCATAAGATATTGTAAAATGTACTGTTTCATTATAAATAACAATTGAAAGTTTAGCTCTGAAGTGTGCGCCATTTACTATGTGCTTTGCTTTTATAAAAATTATTAAACCGTGTTGTATCAAGTTTGAAGCGATATGGTGGATTAAATTCTATCAAAGTTTTAACTCTGTCTTGAAATCGCAAGCAGTTTACAAGATAAAACACAGATCAATGTCTGCTTTACATTTTTAGGTAACAGATATGTCACTGCGTAAATAAACTTTCAATATCAGGGATCATGGTTAAAGCGCCTCGTGTAAGAAATAGCTTTTCCTGAACGAAATTGCTCTTCTAAAACGTTAGGCGTTAGTAATGCTTCTCGGTTTGGCTTCTGTTACTTTTATTTGAATTAATTTTAGTAGTTTCCCGGGAGGGATCTCTGTAGTAAGGGTTTTGTTGGAAAATGATGACGCATTGAAATGTCGGCACGTTCGGAAATTGACAGTTCAGTCCGGAAATCCAAGCCACGCCGCGATGATGCGTATTGGTTAACTGAGCAAGCGAATCTTCGTCGAATATTTCAAGTAGGTACAAATAAAGATGGACCCTTTTGTATTTTGTTGCTTTTACTCGTTGTATAATATTGTAGTAGCGGTAGTTTAAACATTAAGTTAGGTTTCGACAACTTAATATAATATAATATAATAATATGGCTACCTTCCTATGGCTACCTTCCTATGGCTACCTTCCGTCGCCACCACCATCCGGCTATATTCACGAACAAAAAAACTGCATGAACTTACGAACTACTTTCAAACAAATCGGTGCACATTGTAAATAGTATAAATTGCGGGTTTCTATATGGATGACTTCATTGTACCCGACTGTCTAAGACTTAGAGTAACGTATTTAGGTAATACAAACAAAATATCGCTTACAGTATTGTTAATATCAAACAAGCCTTCAGAACTCGAATATTGTTTCTTCTCTTTAACTATAAAATTATCCGTTATAAAAAGTACATACATACATACATACCTTCACGCCTGTAATCACAGAGTGGGGTAGGCAGAGCTACAGAATTACCTACAACTTTAAAAACTTGTTGATAATTATGTCACCACAATTCTGCACAAAAAGGCTAAGATGTTTAACAGCGTATTAGTGACAGGTTGCAATCCCATCGCCTAATAGTACTACAAGCCTTTTTTCCCTTAGTCTCCTCTTACGACATCCACGGGATGACATGGAGTGGCACTATTTCTATCCCTATCTAAAAAGTAGGTATCCTTCTAAATTTAATTTCAATTTAACAAATCAACTTTTGCATTTGTAATTCATACATTACAAGAAATAACAAAGGCAATGATGTATGTTTCAATACTCTAATGAATGAGCTACTCTCAATGATACGTGTAAAGTGTGTCACGTGCTTGTAAAGAATTTAACGTGCATTCAGTCCCATATATTCTTCCAACTTGCCAGCTGCTTTAAATTCTGCACTGGAATCTCGCTCTTTCGCCAGGAGAATTACGATTAGGACTAACTTTTTCGCCGGTAATGCGTTGGCAAACTCACGGGCGCACTATTCTCAAAACCAAGCAACACTAAAGTTTAGTTAGCTTCGTTTCTTTCTCTCCTTTTACTCACGAATGGTGAGTGAGTAGAATAGGGCATCAGAAGTTTCAATAGTTTATAAATTCATAAAAAAACTCGATATAATACTGCCGTGATACAGAAAAAGAAGGCGGCTAACTGCATAGTAGTAGTAAAAGCATTTGAAATCTAATAAGGTTACCAATAGAGTATATAATGCTTCGACTACTATGCGATTAGCCTTCCTTGGTATTACGGCAGAATAGCGACCCCTATTTTTAGAGCTGATAACTTTTGAACGGGTCATCCGATTCTCACATTGCTAAAAATGACCGCGATTAAACTAGCTTTCTCACACACGTTAAACTTATGACACTCCTTAGTTTGTGTCCTAGAAAGACTGTTTATTGGGCGATCTGTTGTTGCAATTCAAAATGTACGTTTGCTAAACATAAATCGCTCAAGCAGTTCATTGTCGCAGTCGTGTTACCGTGTCGTGTAGCTCTAACTCAAACCGCAACACGACTGCTGTGAACAGGTTGTCTATGGATGCATTACAGATAGTAATGTAAGTGCCTGTAGTTGTCAACAATCTTAACAGAACGTTACAGAACTGTTTTGTTAGGGCATAAAGCATTTTAGACTTTTTAAGTATTTTGTATGCGTCAATATATTTGATGGCCCCTGTATATATATATATGGAGACAGTTAGACTGACAATATTGCACGGAATACATGCATTTTACAATACGTCTACAAATATTGATGCGTATCACAGTATCGAGAGAGCGAAACCAAATATTTTGTAATATGTGATAATCCTATCTTGTTATTGGTTCATATCACGTTTCAGTGCCTTGGTTATAGCCATGTACAGCTGAATAATCCTCACGCACTCACAGACATAGTAAGCACGCGTCTTATCAGGTTCGAGTCGAGTTCGACCGTGCGCACGTTATAGAATAGCCCCCCAGGTATTTTTACTTCGTCTAACGAGGCGCCTGCCTCGCCACGACTGCGGCTCGCGTGTGTTTTGTTGCGTGTCCCAAAACAACAGGTGCTTCGCATATGATGTATTTTTAGCGGGAAATGGATGGATTCACGAATGACGAGTTTTATTTTTATGTGTTGTCAAAAAGAGGAAGTGTTGGGAGAGTTTATTTCATGATTAAAATTAAAATTGACCATGAAATTAACTCTTTTTCTGGGTTAAAATTAAAATTACCTTGACATGACTTTCAATTATGGCTGCGTTTATCGCGTGACAAAGTTTGGATGAGGCATGCGTCACATTCTGACAAGGAAATAAGTACGGACAGATGCTTTATCCACATTTGACACGCAATACAGACGCAGCCATATGTGATCTTGAAACTCTTCAACTTTAAGATATTAATCGAATTGTCGTCTGTGATCCGCCGTCAGGTTTGTACCAAAAAGGCGTGGTCACATCTCTGTGGTTCCCACTAACTCGAACTTGGCAAGTTTTTACACCTCCTACTACAGCATCAGGTCACCCATGTTTAGGTTTAATCAGCTTAAAATCAAGCGTAAAATTTTTGATAGCACACTTTGTTGCTCACTTTTTAAACTCATCATCATTATCAAAAGACGACTCAAATGAGGCCAAACTCGCCGGATCTTCTAGGAGCCATTAAAGAGTTCCTGTATGGCTACTTTCTGTCGCCTTCACCATCCGGCTATTTTATCTCACAATTAGAGAGAGCGTCCATCCGTCGTTGGAAATCATATTCGCAAAACATCATATACGCATAACATCATACTCGCAAAACACGATATTCGCAAAACATGATATGTACAAATAGTCGGGATTTATTATAAAATCGTAGGTAGGTTTAGGTTATGTTAGTTTTGCAGCTGGCCCGGAGGGCCAAACCACCCAGAAATAGGAGCGCCGCAGTAGCGGAGCTCCGTCGACACTGTCTAATTCATGTCTTAATAATAGTTATGTTTTGCTACTATGATGATTTGCGAATATGATATTTTGCTTTTATGATATTTTTCGGAATATCATGTTTTGCGAATATGATATCCAACGACGGAAGGCTTCAGACCTCCCATCCAACCTACTATCCGAAAAATATACGTAGGTACTACAGTCGTCCTTGTAAGTGGCACACTTTTGTACCGTGTCGCTTTAATTCCTTTGACAGATTAATGCAGCAGTTCAAACATGACGTTAAAGTGACAGAGCACTATAGTGTGCAGCTACTTAGAAGACTGACCGTACTTTACTCGCAAGCACAAGTTAATATGTAAAAGAGTATCACCTAAACAGGCTCAATATATTCCTGTCCCTGAAAATAAGTTGTCACCGTCTCGCTCGCTTAGACTCCTTGAATACTAACTAGTACAAAGCTTGGTTCACTGAAGCTGTGTTTTTTATCTTACAAAGAATTAACTGGATCTGAATCTTACCTTTGTACGTGACTGCTTTAAGGTATAAACGCAAATAAAAGCAAGTTTAACTTGGAGTTAGTTCGTTAGTTGACTACTTATTTGTGCTTTGAATTTACAGTTTTGTTTGCTGTAGTTTGCTTCTAGTATTAATTCGAATTTGGTGAAACAAAAATAAAAACAGGAATGAATCGAAGTAACTCTTAAAATGCATTATTTGTTTAAATTTACATCTCTTAGGTCTCATCTCTCTCTTTGGCCGTCTAAGTCAGTTTAAGTAGACCAATATCGAGGAAACCCTTTAGGGATGCCCTGGGGGGTTATTATGACATAGCAGTTTACGCTGAGAGAAAAGGACAGAGCTATAAAATTGCTATAGCTCTGTCCTTTACGCTCACCGTAAAATGAACTGCATACTTACGTCATATTAACCCCGCTGGCATTATTATGAGTCGGATTACGTCTCGAAAACGTGTCAAAACTTGAAGAAGCCAATTCGATCGTGTGCATTGAATGGTTTAAAAAAAGTGGAATGATATTTCAGAATTATTTCGTAAGGTATAACAATATATGGGTATATTTTCTTTAAAAGCAACCAAAACGCTGTAAATAATTTTGGGTTGAATTGAAAGCAAGCGTTCTCCACGTCGATATCAATTTAGGTTCGAACTTCCAGGGACACATTTGAGTAATTAGTAGTCTGTATATTTTAAGTCGTTTGATTCTATACACTACACAGACTAGATATATGTGGTCAGACACGACGTTTGCTCAAACCATTTTACTGACGGAATACTGTTTCCATATAAACTAATACAATGGCGTTTAGAGAAATGTATTGATATGTATTTGATCGCAACACGTGGTAATAAAGCCTGTACCGAAAAGTTTTTTTACATAACATATTCACGATAACAATAAAACTGTAACTAATAGTAAAGATATTTTATTTTAGTTATAATGAGTAATTGTGCCTTTTTACAATAAATATACACATTTTATGGTTTGAGGGTTTGGCGGCTGAAGCAGCGAATTTTTTTCTTCAAGCCCGTCATTAATTTCTGCACAGTTGTTTCGGAGACTGGTGGCATGCTTTTTCCATTTCTTTTTAAAATCTTCCTCTGATACTGTTGGAGCACAGTTTTTACTTAGTTCCGCTTTTACTAACGCCCAATACCGCTCAATGGGTCGTAGTTGGGGGCAGTTAGGGGGGTTCATTTCCTTCTGCACATATTGCAAATTATTCAAAGCAAGACACTGCTGTGTTGCTTTGGCATAATGTGAAGTAGCCAGATCGGGACAAAACAACACATTCCGTTCATGTTTCCTTATAAATGGTAATAAAAGCCCTTTTATACATTTTTGAACATAAATATCACCATTTATGGTCCTTTTCGTTATAAATGACCCCGTGCGATTGCCACAGGAACATATTGCTTGCCAGATCAAATATTTTTCTCCGATTTTTTCCATACTTATTCTTATCGCTAATATTCTCTTTATTCTGGGTAGTGAAGAATTGGTCACCTGGTAAAGTCGAAAAATCCTTTTTCACATATGTCTCATCGTCCAAAAGAACGCATGTTCCACTCAAATTGCACAGCAGTTTGTAAAGTTTTCGCGACCTTGTTACGGGGGTATTGTATTGTTTTACCGACTGTTTAGGGGCTTTTACTTTTTTGTAGGTTTTTAAATTCTGACACACTTTTGCTCTTTGCACCATAGATGCACTTGTTTTAACTTTTTTTGCCACATCCCGCACATATGCCTGGACAACAACAACAACACAACAATGGTACAATTATTTTTGTAAGTGGACACTATTTTCATTTCTAATTTTTTATTTGAAGGACCTGTCGGTCGTCCTTGCCGAGCTATTTCTTGGATTCTATAATCGTTTAAGTTGTATCGGTTAACAATATTTCGAACTGTGGCACGATTCATATTTACTCTCTTTCCGACCGACGCAAAAGTGGAATTAGGATTTTCCAGGTAAAGTCGCAAAAAATTTGCTCTTCGAATTATTTTATCGTCCTGCATTTTAAATAAAAGCGATATTTTTCGGAGATAATTGTGTCGATTGACAGTTCAAAATGACAAAAACGAAGTCATAAAATAAAAAAATACATACATACATACATACATTAAATCACGCCTGTTTCCCAGAGGGGTAGGCAGAGACCACTTCTTTCCACTTGCTACGATCTTGACAAATTTCTTTCGCTTCTTCAACATTCATACATCGAGTCATGCACGCACGTCGGTTTCGGGTACTTAAGATTCTGCCCTTTTCCAGTATTTCTCCGATTTGATTCGAAAAAGTACGCCTAGGGCGGCCCCTTCCGACCCTTCCACTCACTTTCGATCTGTATATCTCTTTCGTCAATCTTCTTTCATCCATCCTTTCCAAATGACCGAACCATCGAAGCATGCCCTTTTCAATCTTAGTCACTACATCTTCTTTTATTCCACATTTCTCTCTGATTTTTTCATTTCTTACTCTATCAATCAGTTTCACACCACACATACTACGCAAAGAGCGCATTTCAACTGCATTTACACGACTTACATGCTTGTCCTGCCACACCCAACATTCACTACCATACATCAGGGTAGGTGCCAGCACTCCATTGTGAACAGCCAGCCGGGCTTTTTGTGAAACACCCTGTCTGCTTACAAAGGAGTACAGGGCCCCATTAATTTGATTGCCCGCATTCACCCTCCTCTCGATATCCTTCTCACACTTACCATCTCTTGTAAACATACTTCCCAGGTACACAAATTCGCTCACTTGTTCTACTAATTCACCATTTATATTTATCACGCACTCAGTCATCTCCTCATCCTTCTCTATCACCATGACCTTGGTCTTGGTAACATTTACTTTCATCCCCTTTTGCTTAAATCCCTCATTCATCACTGTCACCATCTCCTGCAACTCAAGTACCGATGGGGCAAGTATAACTTGATCATCGGCATATAAGAGGCATTTGATTAGCAACTCTTGCACACGCAAACCCTTATCATACCCTTTCAAATCCCACATACAACTGTCCATGAATAGATTGAACAGCCATGGTGAGGCAACACAGCCCTGTCTAACACCTTTAGAGATATTAAACCAGGCCGAGTATGCGCCATTGATTCTGACACAGGCTTTGGAACCCTCATAAAGGGACCTCAAAGCCTGCACCAGGTTGCTGCTCACTCCATACATAGACAGCACCGTCCACAACTCCTTTCTATCTACCCTATCATAGGCCTTTTCCAGGTCCACAAAAGCACAGAAAACCTTTTGGTTCACCGCCAAGAACTTTTCTGTGATGGACCGTAGTGAAAAGACCTGATCCGTACATCCCATTCCCTTTCGAAATCCCGCTTGTACATCCCAGATTTTGTCATTCGTAACATTCAATACCCTTTCAATTAAAATCTTCGCATGTACTTTGCCGACAACACTAAGGAGGCTGATACCGCGGTAGTTTTTGCAGTCTTGCTGTGATCCCTTTCCTTTATACAGAGGGACGATAACGGCCTTGACCCAATCTTCCGGGACTCGGCCGCTACTCCAACATGCATTGAAAAGACGGTACAACAGACTACCCACCACGCCATCTCCTCTCCTCAGCATTTCTATCGACACTCTATCACAACCTGCTGACTTTCCCGCTTTCATACTTTTTAAAGCCTTCATTATTTCACTCATACTAATCACACTTTCATCTTCGCTACTTGCATCTTTACTCATGCTTTCTGGCTCACGACAAATATCTTCGCATTCAAACAAGCTTTCAAAATAAGTTTTCCATCTATCAAGCATTTTTTCTTCCTCACATATTAAGTCTCCAGACTCATCCCTCACCGCGTTTAATTTAGTTTTCTCCGATTTCCCCCGAGCCGAATTAATCAAGCTCCAAAAGAGTTTAATAAAAAAATAAAAAAACGATTACTGATCAGTACCATATCATGTGCAGAGTTTGTAAAAAAACTTTTCGGTACAGGCCTTAGTAGGGGATCCGAATAGGAGACGACCTTCGCCCAACTGTTTATTCTATAAAAAGCATTTTATATCGGATATAGGATATACCTAGGTCCGGTGAAAATTTTCAGACTAGTATAAAATAAATAAAAAATCAAAATAAACAACTTTACTACAGAAAAAATGCAATTGCTTGTTTAATAGACAAATTATATACCAATCGAAAGTAAGACGCCTATAGAAACGTTAGTTAAACTATTTTTTCCCATCATAACTATTGGGTAGGTAGGATAAAAAAAAACTTTTTATCGAATAAACAGCTGGGTCGACTCCTATTCGGATCTTAGATCATAAACTACGTCAAATCTGCCACCTCACTACGGTGTAACGTTACTAAAAATAAAATTGTATGTATATATTTTATGAACGCTAATATTACGTAACGAAAGTGCTTTGCTCATTTTAATTTCTAGATATTACGTATACACAAATGAAGGAATGAAGTGTTACGAGTATGTTTGTACATTTTAAACGCTTCATTAAAAATGTATTTTGTGTGCTCGGTTCCCAGCTTGTTTAAACTGAAGAAAACATTAATAGCACGCTCTATTCAGGAGTTGCACTCAAACAATGTTTCAGTTGTAAACTCGAGTAACGGACTCAAACTTAAATAACAATCCTTTTGGTAAATTTTCGAGTTCTGTCTGTCCCACTTTTCATCTACTAATTGGATTAAAACTTGTCCCAATGTACTTCCAGTTTGGTATATCGACTTTTGAGAGACACTCTTTCTATAATGAAAACCGCTATAGTTAAAAGTAGTGTAATGCTTTCTTACCAATGGTGATTGTTTCGTGTGTGAAAGAGACTGTAAAAGCTCGAATGCGGTTTGAATGGTTTCATTGTTAGAGCGTGCTTTGTTGGTTTGCTTTTAAAGTAATTAAGTTGCATAACTCCCGTCGAAATATAAACAAACAAAATGTTGTTACGTGTAAAAACCGTTACGTGTTTTTAAAATATTCAGAGATTCTGTTCGGTTTGTGGAATATAGTGTTTTTTTTATATTTCGAAGCCTTTTATTTGTTCATTAATTTAGGGTCTGTTCAATCTAGCAGGCGTTTTTTGGGGATTTTTTTTAAAAGCACTCTGCGTAGAGACGGTTTGTAGCGTTTATTTTTGCTTGACTGTAAATAACTGGAATACACGACCATATTTTTGACTCTGCCAAAAACGATTTCCACTAAAGTCGAGTCCGGAATTAGGCGAACTAACTTGACAGTTCATTGTACACTAATGTTGCCACAGTTTGGCTAGTGCTGTTAATATCGATATTTAAAAAGTCTAGTTTATCATTATTATTGTGTTTGGAATCTAACTAATAATTTTACTAAGCAAAATAATAATAATAAAAATTGGTTGGATTTAAAAATACATCGAACATCGTTTTAGACATCGTTAACGACGCAGTCCGCCATTTTGTTTTGTTGACAGTTCGGACCATGCCTAACAAACAAAGCAAAAAAAAAAGCCATTCGGCTTTCTGTCATCCTATGATTGATTTTTTTGGTCAGATTGTAACCTAGCAACAATACTTATTAGCGTATAAAATTAATTAAATCGAACACAGAACGGATTTGGAATTATCATCGACGATATATAGCGTTTGTCTCTATCGCACTTTCATATTTGCCAGCAAGAAAGGAATGAATGCTATATGTATGGTACTGATGGTACATGAAATGTACCGTACTAGCCCGACGGAAGCCACCTAAAAGGATCACAATGGCCTGTTGTTATTTTTGTATTTTATTCCTAATTTGAGGAGTAAGTATCGTAAATATCCGCTTTAAACCGTACATCCTTCAGATCATATTATATAGTAAAAATTGCTGTAGTTTTTCCCTATTTGGCAAGTATGTATGAGTGAGAAAGTTTCGACGACAATTACTTGATAAAATATAAATATAATCAGATTTATTTGTGTCGACATAAACCTATCACTATTTATTTTTTCCTATGTCTGGCAACATTTTCGGCTGTCAAGTTAGTTCGCCTAATTCCGGACTCGACTATAGGTGATTTTTTCGACATTTTTGTTTCATTTTGACATTTATTTGACAGTAGGGTAAGAAAAGCCCTTGCAGAAGAAATAAAAGCCGTTCGTATCAAAATAGATAGAAATAGTTTTATTAAAATGGTCTATTACATAAAACCTAAAAAAGTAGGTCGAACGGGCACTACTACACGTCAAAAATCTACCAGAGCGTCCCAAGAGTCATCACTGAGAACGCCGCAAGAATCTCAACAGTCACTTTTAAAATCTTTCTTATGACAATGATAATACTTAACCTAACATTATGAAACGATGAATGTTCAATAACAAATATTATGCGTAGTTTAGTAAGATAAACGCGTCATAAGAAAGGAGGATTTATGTCCATAATCTTAAATTATACTTCTGACGCATGACTCCCGTTTCAGGGATGTTCCTTTAAGTGAGTTAGACAGGTTAGACATGTCTCCGATTTATCGACTTAACGAGCCGCTGTTTGAATACTAATCGACAGAATTTCCAATAGCAGGTAAATCTCTGAACGTTAAGTAATCCCTGAGCGCTTACCGGCAGGTTATCAGCCATTCTTTTACTGAATAACGTGTTAAAGTGAAGTATGGAATTGTGTTTTTACTCGAGTGTGCGAAGGTGAAATAGGTTAATCAGAGTTTACATTTCTCTAAAAAGAAGTGATCCCTGCCTACCCCCTGGGAAACAGGCGTGATTTAACCTCCTGGGATCCCCGATTCTCGCTTGAGGACATAACAATAAATATAAAAGGTTGTTTGACAAGGTTGCAATTACAATGTTACCGTGAGCACCCCCAGGTCCCAGGAGGATGTATGTATGTACATTTCTCTACTTTGCCGGTAACGCACCGACAACTCTTCTTGAGTTGCTGGTGTTTATGGGCGATGATGATTACTTCCCATCAGGTAACCCGCATGGTCGTTTGCCTTCATCTCTTATTTAAAAAAACCGGACAAGTGCGAGTCGGACTCGCCTACCGAGGGTTCCGCACATGACCAGGTTAACTCAATCCAAAATTTGGACCGCCGTCGTTCCTTGCATAAAGACCCTGTTTTTTTGTGGTTGCCGAGTTAGAATAGTGCCACTCCATGTCTTCCCGTGGATGTCGTAAGAGGCGACTAAGGGAATAAAGGCTTGTAGTACTGTTAGGCGATGGGCTTGCCACCTGTCACTAATACACTGGGAAACATCTTAGCCTACTTGTGCAAAATGTGGTTATAGAATTATCAAGAAGTTTTAAGACTTGTTGGTAATTCTTTAGCTCTGCCTACCCGACTCTGGGAATGAAGGCGTGAGTTTATGTATGTGTATGTATTAAAAATGTACAGATTTCAGATTTTTCCCTATACTTGTAGTAAAAGATATTCGTTTGCCTTCCTCTCTTATAAAAAAAAAAAACAGTATGTATTTTGTGATCAAAAATCGGAGGTTCCTAGTTTAGTATTCTTAAGAACCCCAATCATCAAAGTGCATAAGGTTAGTTTTACATTCAATCTTACAGAAATATCAAGTCTTATAAATTTTACCCTGAATATTTTATATTTTTGTACCACTTCACTCAAAGCACGCAAGTTTAAAGTGGATTACCTGCACTCACGATCAAATATATCGGTGGCCGATCGCCAGTGTACATTGTATGGTCCATCTGGTGGAAATATACTGCATTTCCGTAACAATATCGCGTCGTTCAAAGCTGGTGCTGGCATTGGAAAAAGTTAGTAGCATGTCTTTTGTATGTATGAAACTGTTATTTATTTATTGATACGGTTTCCAAATCCGAATTAAAGTGGTTTTGTTCCACTTAACCATGGTTTATTCGGAGACTAATTGAATATTGATGACTCACGGAAATTTTGGCAAAACAAGACCGCGCTTTTCTGAATTAATTATTATTATTATAACTTTCACAATACGTTAGCAATATGGTTTTATTGAGTCGGATGGAGCCTAAGTTGGCCCTGTGTGAATTCCAATTAACAGAAACGTTCATCAACAAACTTTAAGCTCCTACGAACTCGTTAATAGCCAATCTCTGTAACTACTTAAAAGTTTCAGAATATCATTAACGCAATCGGAAGCTAGAACTCGAACTCTATATATTATGCCTCTTTCTATACCTACCGAAATATTGAAGTTCCTTATTAGTCTGCCACCATCAAGGAATTATATGAGTTTTTGAGATCAATTTGACACTTGAGTTTGTCTACATACAAAAGATTGCGATATAATTACTAATGAAAAAGAAAAGAAAAACGGTTGTAAACTGCCTACTTTAAAGAATCTGAGGATTCTGAGGTAATATTTTCAAGTGTATTCCAATTAGAGAATGCAAACCAAGATACCGGGTTCCCGCTTACATTATGCGAGACTGATCTCGTTAGTATTTTTTTTTCTTTATACTGTTGAGTCGAACCTCTAAGCATAATTTCATCAGAACACCTTAAAAAAATCCTGTTATTAATTTTCTATAACGATAACGTTCGCCAAATGTGTCTTGTCTAGGGAAAATAAAACTTTATCACTGCTTCTACAAAAAACGGCGCATCTTGTATAAATTTCCACTTAATGAGCGTGCTTATTATTACCATCATAAAGTTGAATATGTTTATCTATTAAAATGCACATGCATATTATTGCTTAAACCATCAACAACTACTCTACTAATTTGCATAAGATCTAAAAGGATTCTACGGAGCTTGAATAACACTCGCTACGTGAGCCTCTACGGCGTAGTAGCGGCTACGAGGCGTAGCGGTTGGCTTCAAAAGGCTTTCTAAACTAGTCCAAGAGCCAGAAACGCCAGACTTCGCGATATTTTCATGTTAGTGGAAACAATTTCAGCGTTTGTGTGGCAGTACAGTGTGAGCGAGATGGCGCGAGAGTGGCCGCCATTTTTTGTTTTTATGGCGCGGCTTATATTTATTAATGTATGAAATTTTTATTTTTTACACAAGAAGACTTATTGGGTTACAAATTAAGCGATAAAAATAAACCAGGTATCTTAAATATAGGTTAGCTTAGTCTGCTAGATTTAGTTTATTTTGATTTTGTTGTCATTTATAGTGTTGCAAATATTACAATATAGCTATTGATTTAACATTAGCTCGAACAACCAAATTTCATCAGAACAGTCAAATTGATATCCATATGCATTATACAACTGCAAATGCTAACAAAGGACGTTGTTGCTTAATGTAAAGCATTCCCTGCATTTGCCGCCATAGATTACTTCAAACTCAGCTCTAATTGTGCATAATTGCTGCATTTTGTAAGCGGAAAGAGCGAAATGGGATGGCAGCGAAAACAGATCGCAGTCCGCGGATAAAGCAAACACGCTGTATAACGAATTTGTGAGAGCAAGTTTACGATGGACGTAAGTTGAAGTCTTACTAATATAATTAGTTTCGCTCGGTACTAGCAAAGGAAATGTTGATGAAGTTGGTATCCATTTAATATGGCGTCTGAGAAATGTGGACTATGGCTTAATCAAAAGTCGGCGATACTAGGGTTCTATTCTAGTGGTTAAAACAATAGTGATCCGAGGGGACCCTGCTCAACTTACATACTTAGTACAAAGTTAAATACATACATACATACATTAAATCACGCCTGTTTCCCAGAGGGGTAGGCAGAGACCACTTCTTTCCACTTGCTATGATCTTGACAAATTTATTTCGCTTCTTCCACATTCATACATCGAGTCATGCACGCACGTCGGTTTCGGGTACTTAAAATTCGGCCCTTTGCCAGTATTAATTTCTCTGATTTGATTCGAAAAAGTACCCCTAGGGCGGCCCCTTCCGACCTTTCCACTCACTTTCGATCTGTATATCTCTTTCGTCAATCTTCTTTCGTCCATCCTTTCCAAACGACCGAACCATCGAAGCATGCCCTTTTCAATCTTGGTCACTACATCTTCTTTTAATCCACATTTATCTCTGTTTTATTCATTCTCACTCTATCAATCAGTTTGACACCACACATACTAAAGTTAAATAGAAACCTGAAAAAATACATTAATCAACAAATTCATTTCAAGCTTTACTTATCAGTGACAATTGACAAACCAATGTCTCGGAACTATAATGGTGGGTTCACTAATGTTTGACCAAAAAATTATTGACAAATGATCATTTGACAAACAACGTTTCACCAAATGATCATTTGGCAAACGAGACATTTGACAAAAGTATCATCTTACAAAAACTCACTTAGCAATTGATCATTTAGCAATTAGTTTACCTATTTCTGGGCAGAAAAAAAAACAACCTCGAAGGCCAAGGCGGGAGCCAAGCTCCCGCCTTGGCCTTCTAACCTAACCTATCCGAGTCGGTTATGCCCTGGTTCGTTTTCCTCGTAAAATGTAAATTTAACTGTTGATCATTTGGAAAAGTAAATCATTTGTAAAATGACTATTAGTAAAATGATCAAGTGACGAAACATTTTTTTGTAAAACGTTGTTTGTCAAGTGTCATTTTGTCAAATGACTTTTGGTCAAACAGCAGGACACCATAATGGTAATCACTTAATCAGGAAACGGTAATGAATTAGCTAAACGCCGCCGCGCGTAATTACCACGAATGTGACACTGCAGTGGAATGACACGCTATGTTTGTTTACTTTGTTCAACACACCGTTTTTCATTTAAGTTACCTACATTCTAACATTAGATGACATTAGTAAGAATTAGGCTACAATTACGCGATTAAATTTGGTTCATTGTTGTTTTTTTATTTTATTTAGGATTGACAGTTTTGAGATAAAGGTGGTCTAAAGTGTCTCGAAATGATTCGCGTAAATAATGACTAGCTACCTCAGCGTGTGTGACGAAAAACATGTTTTTATGAATTTTTTTATTGATTGCTGCGTAGATCGTCGCTTGAAATAACTTTTTAATCTGTCAATAGTTAAAAGCTCGCATTAAAACCATTCAGGAAGTTTTCCTCAGATGTTTTTTTTTTTTAGTAAAATTAAGGAAAAGTAATTGTAACTATAGCACGGTTATTTTAGAGTAAACTTACATGTAAGTTTTTTCAGGCTCGGGTGAAATCAAAATACGGGTTTCAAATATAAAATATAAAACAGTACCGTGACTGAGTGACGGCGCGACAGCGTACTCGGTAGTGACCCTACGAAGCTAGTGGTCCCGGGTTCGATCCCCGGTACGGGCTAATATTTGTGAGATGAGCGCGAGTATTTTCACGTGTCCTGTCTTGGTGTTTTTTATGTATTTAAGCATGTATTTATCTATATAAGTAAGTTTATCGTTGCCTAGTAGGTACCCATGGTACAAGCCTAGAGCTTAGTTTGGGGCTAAGTCAATTTGTGTGAGATTGTCCCCTAATATTTATTTAAATTTATTCCCCGAAATTCGACCCCCTAATAAATAGCAGTAGAGTAGGAAAACTAATTCTATCAATACGAAGTAACTGGTATCGTCTAATTTTCAATAATTACAATATTTTAAAAAGTAATTAAATTAAATGATTTTTCGAGTTTCACAATATATTTTTACTTAACTTAACTTGTAGTTTAATCTCACAGCTTGTGTCCACTCATGCGTATCAGCTCCTCAATATACCCCCTACTGAGATGATATGGCGTCGAAAATCCCCGCCCCGTAATAATCGATGATGAGAATGTACCAGGATAACAGCAATACAGCAAAGGTTTCCACTACTTCTTCTTGAGTAAAAAGGTCGAATGTACAATGTAGATTTTGAAGAAAATTCGACGTTGAACTACGGTTTCAAGAATGCATTAGCAACTGGACTTAAATGATGGTTAGATTATTTAGAATTGAACAGTGTTGCTGTTTAATAAAGTTGGCCTTTTTTACTGAACTTTGCTGACCTGTTTGGACGATAAACAAATCGCTGCTATTAGAAACGTTTGTGTTACGTATCACTAGCAGTGAACATGCAAGGGGCATTCGTGTCGGACTTAAGCTTGAAACAAAAGGATTGGTGACACGTATGCAATTTAAATTCATAATGTATTCGAAGAAATATGATTTATTTTGTTTAATGACATGCGGCAAGAGCTGACTGTGCTATATTGCTAATATTAATAGCATTAAAAGAAATCAAAACGAATTATTCGTTTATGGTCTTATCGTTAAACGAATGCCAAAGACAAAAACTTTGTTTTTAAATGGATACATTTAGTAAATATGAGCGTAGTAAAAAATGGTGTTCTTAAACAAGTTGGTTCAAACGATCAAATTGGGTGAAATTTTAATTGGTCTTAAAATTTGACACAATTTCGCATAATTTCAGTAACTGAACTAGATTAGTAACTATATCAGCAAAATATAATATTATGTTAAATATGTTTTGTTTACAAATTTGAGGGGCGGGCATAACGCAAAACTCCTTTCCGCATTATTTTAGCCCCAGGCATTTGCCTGCTCGGATTTACAACATACGAGCCCTATAATAATATGTATATTGGAACCAGTTCAGGAAAAGCTTCATCATAATATTCAACTAAATATAGCTCTATACCGCGACTATATCCTTGTTAATTTAATGTGAAAAAATGAAAATAAAAATGAAAATATTAATAGTTTAGAATAGTTTTAGAATTTAAGTTTTAAATTTGTTCTTAGATGGTAAGATAATAGTGTATACTAACCAATATGGGTCAGGTTACCCGAAATAAATGTTTTGAATTTGAATTTGAATAGTAAACTTTGTTGTTTGTACAAAAACGATGTGGTTTGCTTTGGTTGGAGGGAATAAAAAAACAATTAGGCAAAACTAATAATTAAACTTCCTTTCGTAATAAAGTAACAACCTGTATAAGTACGTTTTACTAGTCACACAGTTATATAGGGTGTGATTATTTTATACAACATGAATGTTATTTCTTCAAGGAAATATTTTTCCCAGTGGAATTTATTTTAGCATTATTGCTACTACATGAAAACGAATAGCTGAAAATCTTCGTTATGATACGATAAAGTTTACCAACAATGTGTATCTTCCAACTTTGTTTGTTAAAAGCCTCGTTGCCTAGTTTATGATGGCAGATAATATTTCCAACGTCGTTCCGTGGAAAATGCTAGGAGCACCTGTTAGTTTTATTATAAGGCTACTTTGGCATGCTAACAATACGTGAGATGTTTGAAGACTGAGTATGTTAATGGAACTCTTTGTCTATGGGATCTAATTTTTTTGTGTATTTTCAATTTAATATACGACTCATTGTTAAAGCGGCTATTGCCGAAGTCAGTAGTAATAGGCGAGTAATAACATATACCTGGAGTATTATTCGACATTATTTATACACCTATTCTTATCGTCTTTACTTTTAAATTGATAAGAGCTGTCAGAAAGTTGACAATACGCTAAATGTAGAACAGACAATGTAGAGGCCCCAGAAGTATAAATATAAAGGACCACTATCCCGCTTTGTTTTATCTTGTAAAACTAATTTTAAGTTTGACAGATTTATAACACCGCTATTTTATCCCGGGAAAAAGTCTCCTTCCCTAACCCATGGCATAGATTCAGCTGGCTGGATAACGGGTGCGAAACGCATCGGGGCCGCGATCTCTGCAATGCGTACCGTTTCGTATCGGCCAACTTTAACCGGGACGTCCCGACCGACTTTTGGCCGACTTTACCTACTTTGTCTAGGGTTGCTGGCCATCTTTTAAATAACCTATTTTTAAAAGTATATGTATATGTTCTGCTCAAATCTTGCAAGGAACATTTTAACCACTCCCCCCACCGATTGAGCTGAAACTTGGTATACCTAAGTAACTTCTGGTCGTTCGTCTGATGAGGAGGACGTAGGGTCGCCATAGGCACTCCTAAATTACACATTGATAAACTTACACGTAGTGTTAGGGCACGTTATACTGCTCTCCTACAGAAAAAAGGCACATCTACTTTATGAATTGTACTGCACTTTCAACCTTATTATAACACTTGAGAGTTTAATATGCTTCTATGAATTATGTGCACTTGTGTCTTTTCTTCGGCTGTGTAATCGTCGTGACGAGTAGTTGATGATTGTGCAGAAAAGGTACGGTCGGCAATAAAATATTGTCTCAAATGACTTTTTTGACAGTAACGTACGAGTTTTGAAGTGTTGTCTAATGTTTATCTAGGTACCTTTGTTTGTAAGATATTGCTATATAGCGATAAAATGCCATCTTAAAATAAAATGTAGTTGTTTTATATAATTTGTTATTATCTGGGGCGTAAAATAAGTATCATATTGTTTTGTTAATTGGTTCCTTCATATACTATTCAACATGAATTTGAAGACATGATTAACCTTAGAATTTGTTCTTAAAGTCATGCGGTAAAATTTAAGTGTTTGGTTTATAAAATGCAGATAAAAATATACGTCCGTACAAATTACGCCAAAACGTTGGAGTTACCCGGGAAACGGGACAAAAACGAGGACTAAAAGTTTGTTATGGAGACGCAATGCGGAGCATTTTCGGAGGGCCCTGGACGAACGAGTTGTCTTTGTGCCCCGAACAAATTGTGCCTTCTGCAACAGCACTTTGTAAACTGTTTAGTTGCGTTCGTTAACGTATTTGTACAATAACTATATCTATTACTTTGTATGCGTGCGTGCAAATATTTTTGAAATGTTGTTACCTTTACAAAAAGCAGGCTTTAAAAACCCTGTTTTAAATATATTTTCGTGTATAATAACTGACTTATGTCGGGTTCCTATATTCAAACCTTTACAATACATACATACATACATACATACCTTCACGCCTGTCATCCCAGAGTGGGTTAGGCAGAGCTACAGAATTACAACTTGAAAAAAGTTGTTGATAATTCAGTAACCATTTTATTTTACAATACAAACTGTGTCAAATATGAATCTGAAGTAAGCTTTATCTATCCGTGGTTTAAATATAGGAACCGGACATTAATCTTTCACGTTAATTTTGCTACTTAACACGACAAGGTTTGTTCCTTCTTTTTGTAGACACACGTTAGGTTTTTTTCTGACATCTTATTTATTCAATTAAAGTATTCTTTGTCACTTTCTGTCTAATTCAAATATCACAATGACGGATAAGGACTAGTCATATTTTAAGTACACTCTAGATATTGCAATATGAATGAGAGGGTAAGCTTTGATTTAATAAGTCTTTTTATGTTCTTCCACAATTCCCATGCCTTACTTACGTTTTAAGTTAGTAACAATCCTTTTAAAAGTATTGTAAAAGCGCGTATTTCGTCGTAAACACTTGAGGGTAATTTCTCCTGGCGCCGCAATGGCGTGCCTAGCCCACTAGTGGTGAAACGGGCGTGCAAATAGGGGACAAGGGGCATAATAGGGCAGTCAATTTACCGAACTTGAAGAGTTTACCCGAATTATACATTGTTGATACTTGATGACTTAATTTTTTACCCGATGGCTTAAGAAGGAAGATAATGTTTTTTTGGCGTATGTCGGTTAGAATGTAATAGTACATTGTTTCCTAGGCGGGGAAAGTAAGGGTTTTCCTGACGAGGTGGTTAGCAGGCCGAGCAACAGCGAGGCCTGCTAAAATACGAGTCAGGAAATCCTCGTTTCCGCCGAGGCATACATAATGCTTTTCTCAAACATGTGAGGAAATAATACAAATACATTTCTAAAAAGCAAGTAATTTAATTTTCATTTTTGTTTGCCCTCCACAGCATAAATTGGTCATAAGTTCGGTTATATTTTTACTTAGATTTAGCGGGAAGCAGGTTTTGCCTAACCGAGGCAGCTTCAGATTTTAATATAGGCGGTGTGGTACCTATTTCGTCGCTTGAGCTCATTTTTTATAGTAAGTATTTCACACAACAAATAGTTTAATATTCGGTTTCACAATTATATTATGCAGAATGAACGAATGTTACCGACTGTCAATTGTTTTTAAATACTAACCATAGACATTGGAATGCAAATTCAAAAAGAAACACACGCACTGTGCTAAAAAAGCGAGCAGTTACCTTGGCTGTATGGAATTTTTGTCTTGGTCCTTTTGATTTTGTATGCAAATTGACAGCATTTTTAAGAAATATATGGACATGGACGGAAAGTGTTTTCATATAGTTTTTTTACTCCTAGGAGTAAAATGAGGCTCTTTCCGTCCTTGTCTTTCAATCGGAAAACCGTTTTTTCCGAGCATGTTTGAGAAAAAATAATTTGACAATACAAGAGAGAAACAAATAGTTTTGTTAAATTATTATGACAAAATGACCTGGGGGGTTACTATGACGGAGCCATGCAGTACATTTTACGCTGAGAGAAAAGGACAGAGCTATACAACTGCTATAGCTCTGTCCTTTGCGTTCGCCGTTAAATGAACTGCATAGCTATGCTATGTCATAATAACCCATCTGGACATTTATAAATTGGGTGTAGTATTTTTGTATTCCTTTTTCAAAACTGTTCTCATCGTCCTTTTCTCGTATGATTTTTTCTGCATCGACGTTCTCAATCTAATAGAAAACCAGAAAAATATTAAAAACCGGGAGCCGTAATCCCCAGCAGCCTGTAATTTAATGTAAACGAGTTGATAGCGCCGATTAAAAGATTAAACCGTGCCGGTTAACCGCAGGGATAATTGAAACAAAAACAAATTTATTATCACTCTGTTTATATTCATTATTCGCGAGTTGAGGTATTGATCGAAATTTCTTATTAACATTGATTAACAATTAAAACGTGTTTGGATGAGGACCAATAACTTGGGCTAACTCATTCAATATTTTTCTGTCTATTTCAATTAAAAGTTTCTATGAAACCTTGTGCGACAATAATTAGCCAAACAATTGCAAGAAAACTTTTTGAAACTGCTTCAGAAGGAATCGAGTTAGTAGTAAACATGTGACACGTTTTCTGATTATGGTTTTCTTTAATATATTTGTTTTCATTTGAATAAGTATGAAATCGATAAAAACACCCGATATAAAAGCCCGAAAGAATTGAATGAAACCTAGCTAAGAAACATCCCAATTAAACACGCTTTTCTTTGATTAAATCGCATCCGAATAGATTCATCTAAATATTAGGGAGCTAAGATGCCACAGAAAGACACACAGATAAACGACACGCAAGGTAAACTTGTAAGACCCCCCTCTTTTTGTATCGGGGGTTAAAAATGACGGCAAACAAAATATCAAATTTTGTCTGAACCGATCTATATTACAAATACAAAAACACTCTCTAAACACGTAAACACGATGTCTACACGCGTTCCTAGAAAGTCAAAGGTTATTGAGTCCTAACTCAGCAACAACGAACGTTCACATTCACATACTTAAGTCGAAGTTTTAAACGAGCCATTAAAACTCAATCCAAAGTGAATCGATACCAGAGTACCAAGCGAAATTGAGTCGTAAAGGCTCAGCCAAATTATCAGCGCTCGTTCAATGCCGGTCTAACAGAATCACATACGAAATAGACCCGGTTTGGGGTTTTTAACATTGAATATAATATGGCATAATAAAGCGTCGCAAGCGACTGTTCTCGACATTTCCTTTTGCTTTTAGAAAAAACATAACCCTCCTTCTGACGCAGTCGGGTAAAAAAGGGATACTCTCGATTTTATTCTATTGAATCCGATTACTTTGGTATGAAAAAGAAAATTAATATCTTTATCCTGTAAGTGCAGGGCCTCTTTATATTTATATAAGCACTTCCCTAAATCAGAAGACTGCTGAGAAGTAACCCTAAACCTACATACATACATACATACCTTCACGCCTTCATTCCCAGAGTGGGGTAGGCAGAGCTACAGAATTACCAACAACTCTAAAAACTTGTTGATAACTCTGTAACCACAATTTGCACAATTAGGCTAAGATGTTTAACAGTGTTTATTAGTGACAGGTAGCAAGCCCATCGCCTAACAGTAGGTACTACAAGCCTTTATTTATATTCCCTAAATGAGAAGACTGCTGAGAAGTAACCTTAAACCTAATGAATTAATTGGATCTTAGACGAAGGATCGGTTGCTATTCTTGTGTAGATAAGCATTGTGTGATCCGTATTCGAGATATCACGGTCCGTAGTAGCTGTCGTATTACGGCCTTTTCCCATCATGTAGTGCCCAATACTGGCTCAACCGAATATTATTAAAAATACCGTTTCAATTTTCCGTTTGGAATCCGTTATCGTTTCCCATAATTGTGTTTCTTTTGCTATACTTGGCAGAATAATCATAAGCATCACTATACAACGAGGAAATGCTGTCAGCATCAGTGGTACTTTGCCCGGTGACCATTTTAAAAGTTATATTTATTGAATATTAGTTTAATCCTATTTAATTTTCAGTTTTTATTCTTTTTAATTTATGTTTGTAATATTTAACACAAACGATTTTTAATTTAACTACCATAAATTGTAAATATATAAAATGCATAAAATATTTTATATCCGAACATGGGAATGCTTTAAGCGATATATTTACGGCCATTTCACCGTCATATCATAAAATCTGTTGTAAAGTTTTAAGTGTGGCCAAAAAGTTCTAAGCCTTCAAGTATTGATCGAAAATTTATAGCATGAAGTGAATTTTACTACTCTATCAGTTTTGGTATTCGTCTCAATTTACTGTAAATGTTGTTCTACAGTTATTACTTAAAAAAAATGCTATAAACACAGTCGCTCCGTTTCAAAAGGCCCGATTTGACATCTGTCAACTGATTACAAATTATGTATTTGAGGCGTGTTAGAGGTTATAGTTATCCAAATTTTTGGCCGAAATATGTTTGGTAAAATAAGACCACCTGGTCCCGTTAAATAAGCGTCGGGATATAGCTGATACAATTTTCCTCCTTAAAATCACAACTGGCGTCATTGACTGTCCTGAGCTGCTACATGAACTATCCTTCGTTACTCCATCTCGGTCCAAAAGGCACTTCCCCCCTATTTCTCTTAAGCGTACATCGTCCAGATACAGACAGAATAGTTTTCTTAACCGTGCTAGTCGAAGAATGAATAATTTGACGAGAGAGTTTGATATTGACATATTTAACTGTGTAATACCTTCTGTGAGGCGTAAATTAACTAAAATGTGTTTTGAATGAGTGTTCTTCAAGTTGTGAACTGATAAGCGAGCTTAGTGGGTCGGGCATGTTATGAATATTCTCAGTTCTTTTAAGTTTTGTTAGGTCTTACATATGTGTGCATTGTTTTTTTTTTTTAATGTTTTAATTCCTATTTAGTTGCGGCACTGTTGTGCGTGTCACTAAGGTGTATGTATATTAGTTTATATCTATTTGTGAGTTCCTGTAATTGGCTCTGTACCTCTATTTAAGTTAGTATAACAATTGTTAAAGCTGTTGGTTCTCCTACAATAAATAAATAAATAAATAAATAAAAATGTATCGTCTCCCAGCCAAACGGATTTATTTCAGTAGGATAGTGTAGAACCCTATTGGTTAGGTTAGTTTTTATAAAAATCCTGAAATATTTAAAGTTACAGAAAAAAATCGGGTTGGCAAATGAAATTGTTTGAAAACGATACATTTCGCCAAACATATTTCTGGCAAAAGGTAGCGAGAACGGAGGTTACATTTTCTACTGTGTTGGCAGGTGTCATATCAGGCCTCTTAGAACGGCGCAATTTATAGTTTTATTTTCTTGCGGCCGACTTAGTATTTTTAAACGACAGACTAGACAGTCCCTCAAATCCCATAATAATTATATTTGGGAATTAAAAACCCTTTCCGTTCCCGTTTACGAAGTATGTGATTACGCTAATGCGTAAATGGGCTTTTTCTGCCCTCCGCTTTGTAATGGGAAAATGGGCCACTAATGGCTTTAGCCTTGTTTATTCATTGTTTTATTCGTGTATTCTGTTTTCTATAAAAGGTCATGGGAGATAAATAAAGCGTGAATGATATATATTGGTAAATGGAGTTTGTCTGAGACGAAAACCCCTGGAGAAAGGCACAAGGGCAATCAGCTGTTTCTAACATTTTCACATTTTCGATAAGGACAGGGGAGGGAGGAGCCACTTATCTAGGATAAGGACCAAATAATATGTGTGCCAAGTGTTATCAAATTCCGTTTAGGCGTGACTGAAACAAACATACATACAAACTACAAAAATAATATTAAAAAGTTATTCGCTCGTAACTTGTGTAAAACATCAGCAACCAATTTGATAAACATGACACGCGCAACATTGTGACAGCATAGTTCCTTTTTTCGTAAAAAATATTGTCAATTTTATCCAATTTTATCAGATGGTGGGTCCTGTTATGTTTAAGCAAATAGAAGGCTGGTAGTCATTTCGGGGTTTATTTTTTTCAAACACGCTCGAAAACGATGGCGGTCAAAAAGACCAATTAAAATCCTATACAAAATACGTAATAGGTACTGTAGGTACTGCTCGTTTTTTAACACATTTCATTTTTAGATATATTTTTTTAAAATGGCTTTTCAATAATTTACTTTCACAATTTGGTTTGAAATGCAGGATTTTCCAAATCCAGCGTAAGAGAAAAATTGAAATCAAATTCTTAAAAACAATACTTAATTAGGGTTTTAAAGGTTTGCATTAATTATTCTAATCTTAGAATGATAATTTCGAACAGACTGCTTCTAATCGACCCTAATTGACTCGGTCTTTTCAAGCCACTTACTCGCATTGAGGACGTCTAAAATAAAAAGGATCCACTGCGGTTGGCATTTAAGCTATTCTTGTTATTACTATTATACGAATAGCATGCCTTCACTGATCAAAACGGCGTAACGCCAGCCTCCATGAAGGATCCTTTTGCTTCAGACGGCCACAAATTGTCACGACCTCGACCCCGTTTATTTTGTGGCGGTCTATATCTCGCGAATTTTCATTTGTATTTTAATTAGATGCTAGAACTGAGTGTCGTTTGTTTTCACACACCAATTGGCCTAGGTGGTAAGGTCTATTCTGTGAACAATAACGACCACCAACAACAAAGAAAAAGCATATCAAGTCAAGGTATTTTGACAGTTCTTGAAAGTTGTAGGCTGTTGTATTAGCTCGTCTTGCTTTGATCTAGTAACCATATTGTTGATGTGATGGGCTAGACCATAGTAGAATTAGGGTCCAGAGGTCAGTTAAATAAGATTGAACAAGGCAAGGGTTTGAAACATTCAAATTGGAGGAGGTTCTTAAAAAATTCGAAAGTATTGGACTAATTTTTGAAACACTTTTTGTGTTTCGATTACTTCGAGATTTTTTACATATTTGAGATAAATCCATAAATCATTAACAGATCAACCAGTACCTTTCATCAATTTTAATGGAACATCATACTTTTCTATCGAACAATATCCAAGTATTTCAAGACATTTTTCCCGCGTCCCATTTCAATTCAATACAAATCGCGGTGCTCTTTGTTAAATATAGTAGGTTTTGGAAAATATTAGCTCTTATCACGATGGAATGGCATGCTTTAGATTATCCGTTCGTGCAGGTTCCTGAAAGATGGGATTGGAAGCTTAGTGCGAATTATTTGACATTAAAGCTAGCCTTAAATTTGATCTTTTACTGTACTGGCGTCATTTGAGGGTTTAATTCGAGATTATTTTTGATCGTTCTCTATTGTCAGTTCCTGATATTCAAATCGTAGGATAGGTTTGGTTACTTGGCGTTATCATTTTGTAAATAGAATATGTGGCTATTGTTGAATTTAATACCTTAAGTAGCCTAATCTATCCGCGGTTTAAATATTTGGAACTGTCATAATTATAGCGATTAGGTGGAAGAAAGTGATTTACAAGACCACGAAAATTAGTGTCAAATCAATTTCGGTGATTGAATGAAAAGTAGTACACTTAAATACTTAACATTAAAATAACTACGGATACATTCTGTAAAAGTAGTTTAAGTTATCAAATGTTAAAGGCTATTTAAAAACGTGACGTAGGTATCTACGGTTGAAATGTTTGATGAGTTCGAGCTACCGAAATGTATTTACCTAAATGTAACAGATTAAAAAACACAATCTATCTATCTATCTATCAATAAATTAAATGTTTATTGCCAGAACCATAGTAAAACAATAGATCGATGTGAAGATAATAAAAAATCAATTACTTATTCGTGATTTGTAATTTGGTAATTTCATTCTCATATAGGCCGCAACTGTTTTGTTGTTTTTTAAATATGTATCTATATATACTTATATCTGTACTAGATATTATGTATATTATACCTTTTTTTTGTATTTATTACTACTTACAAGTACATTATTTACATACATCGATGCCGATGACCTGTGATTCGTTGCAACTAGATTAAAAGTTTAAAGTCCAGGTGCAATATTTTATGTTTCTCATTATTTGTTCCCAGGTAAGTTTCCCGAGAACCAGACAGTTAGTCGATAGCCGTTTCGGTAAGTTCACTGCAGTGAACTCTGTTGCAGGTGTTGCGAAGCCAGATCCCAAGTGCTCCTTGATATATTATTCTAGGTATAAGGATAAAGACTTAAAAACTAGGATATAATATTAATTTTGGGGCTAAGTTCAAAGTCCCCTGGCTCTCTTAGTATTGTATAAAAATTGGACTTGGTGTTAAGTTTCTGGCTCTTTATTTATTATTTACATAGATATTGCAGTTGGGCCCGCAGTGGTGGCGCAATGACAATGGCTACATATAACTACAAGTATAGTAGAACAGCATATTATATTCGTTTGGGACTTGATAGAAGCGCGTGGACCAAGCCCTATGTGCTAAAAGATAAAAAAAAATAACAGATGTAGCTGATTCAGTAAGTAGGCCGCACGGGCACTTTCACACGTCAAAAATCTACCAGCGCTTCCCAAAAGACCACTTCTGGGAAGAAACGCCGCAAGAAACTCAAAGAGAAAATACTCCTTGACCAAAGAATTATCCTCACGGGTGAATCCATGGACTTATTTCTCTAAGAAGTTCGTAGGAGTGTCTATAAATAACTCTACATTCGCGGAATACACCTAAACAGGAGTGAAAGCCATTCAATTAGAAAAAAATAATTCGTTTGTTTGGGCTTCTATTAGTATTCATTTATAATTGAATAATAGTTGCTAAAGATAAAAAAAAAGTTCTAAAGAGCTCTCGTTTTTAATTATGAAGTTCCCCGCGAATGCCTCCGTACATCGTTTTCCCTCGAGAAAAGAAGATAAGTACCGTTAACAGTTTACCCGGATAAAAAAAAATTATATCGATATCTGTCTTAATAGTATGCGCAAAATCCTGTCTTCCCTTTCTTTGTAAAGATATGAAAGAAGCAAGAAAATATTTTCCGATTTCGTTATGTTAAATTCTCCACCCACTCAGAATTGTTGCTTAGTTTTTCTCCATCACATAAATAAATAAAACCAACCTTGTTTGCTCCTGTCGCCGCCCAGGAAAACAAATAAACGGAAGGCCTTTCGTGAAAAAAAAACACCTATTTGATCCTTGTCCTTGCCCTGTCTCGGGGTGATAAATGAGCTGTCGGTAAATAGATTTAGTTTCTGGAACAAGGGACAGTAAATATGGACGGAGCTGGAAATTGTCTTTGATTTATTTACCGTTAGAGAATTAATCAGGAGGGTTTGGGCGTTTACTTTCACATAATACCGGGCGAATTAGTTCTCAACTCTCATAAGACTAGGGCAAAATATCATTGTACCTATTTTGATAGAACATAGATCAATGCATGGTAATTTATAATGTAGTTGTTTTATGCAATAAATAAAACTAAACTAAACTAAACATAAAAGAAAATATTTCGGTTCTAACGTTAATGATGATAATTTGAAATAATTGTTTTCAAATTCTAGAAATGGGTCTATATTGGAATCCCTAATAGTCATTTGTCCTTATATTCATTTGTCCTAATTCATTGTTTGTTCAAAAGCCTCTTTATCGTGTTGTTATAACACAACTCCAACCTAACCTTACCGCAGGTATTTTTGAAAAGCTTAAAAAGTTGTCCGACTCAGCTGAAAACCAGTTAAGGACAATTAATAATTTAGGACAAACTAACGTTAGAACAAACAATAGTATGGAATGCGAAAAACCCTCTAGAAATCTCTCAAAATTTAAGGCATTGTCGTAACCGTTACCATACGACTTCTCCTTTAATTTAATTTAATGAAAATGAAGCCTACTTTATTTAGTCACCAAAAGTGTTATATGTTACTCGGTAAGCCTTAAGATTAAAACCTAGATTGAGACCATTGTCTAATTAAGCCTTACAAATACACGCTTCCAACTTGTCGTATTAATGTGGGTAAATAATTAAAACCTTGAAGACTGGACTACGCACGCCGTTATTAGGACCAACGCAACCGTGAAAAGTTGTTTATTGTTCAGGATCCCACACGTATTTCTCTAACGACGTTACATTTCTAGTTTCCTAGTACAATCTAAGGAAAGTTTATGTACATTAGTATATAAGATTTCTGACGTTTTTATTTGTAATACTTACAAAACAAATTCCTGAAGTTTTACGAGTATAATTAATGAGATTAACCCATATATGCCCAGAACTATGTTTTTAATTGGTGTCTTATATGCTTTTTTATTGGAAAACGATCAACTTCGAATACGCCCGGAATTGTATTGGATGTTGTTCGTTTTCGAATCAGGGGGCAAATATGGGTTAATATAGCATGACATGTTTTTAGTTAACATTAATTTATTATTATCATGATTATTGTCAAGGAAATAAGAGCTAACGTTAACCATAACGTTGACTATACGATCATATCATACTTATAAAAAAGTCCACTTTTATATTTATTAATAACAATAATTGGGCTAGCTATCCAGAGAGGTAATGCAGCCAGTGTCATAGGGACCATGCCGCGAGCGGACCTGCTAGAGGGGGTGATTTTTATAGTGGTGATTATTATGTACATCTTTAATATTTGATTAGCTTAGTTTTATTTAATTTAAATAAGTTTAGTTTTAACTTTTAATTGTTAACAGTATTGAAATAGATAAATGAATAAATATTTATTAATAAGCTTACTTTTATGCAACTAGTTTATGTAATCTCTCCATGGCTGACTAGGGGTGAGCTCAAACTCAGCTAAGCTGTGCAGCCTTTTTTACTACCACGGTCTATAAAATGATAATAACAATATAAACGATAACGTGCCAAAAGCAATAAGGTCTAACCCCATGTAGTAATTAATCATACGACATCGTATTCGATCGGAAAACTTCTTGCTTCCTCAGGCAGCTTCAGTGCTCATAAAATAAGCTGAAGAAAGCAAGACGAATACGAACTTATTGGACAAAATATTTTTATGTCGTATGTTCATGCGACATCTGTGTACGGACTTGTTTACGCGCTGAAAACTTCCCGAATGCTTGGAAAGTTTTTTAAGTTTTTAACATTTCGATAAGTACACACTTATCGAAATGTTTCAAAAACATATCACAATGTTTAAGTAGAGTTTATTGTTGTTGGTCATTCTGTTGCTTTGCGTACCCACTCTGGGAATGAAGGCGTGAGTTTATGTATTGGTCTAAGATCCGAATAGGAGGCTACCTTCACCCAGCTGTTTATTCGATAAAAAATATTTTCGTATTCGTCATTTTAAGTTTTAGAAGTTGTTGGTAATTCTTTAGCTCTGCCTACCCCACTTTGGGAATGAAGGCGTGAGTTTATGTATGTGTATGTGTAAGTATTTTATATCAAATTAAATATGGTAAGCAATAAATGGCGAATAGGTTGGCTAAAAGTACTTATATAAGAAAAATAATAATTAAAAAAGGTTTTTTTTTTAAATTGCAGTCACTTGTTTAATAGACAAATTACATATTAATCGAAAGTATGAAGCCTATGGAATATGCGAACGTTAGGTTTAGTGCCAACTATTAGTATCTACCGACTTACCTGTTTCTACCTACCTACCCAATAGTTATGATGGGCAATAATAGTCTAACTAACGTTTAGGTTTCATACTTTCGATTACATTTTTGATTACATGTTGTATTTTATCAGTGCCTTGTTATTTTAAGTGAAGAGAAAATGGAAGCCGTTAACTTTAAAAATATGGTTTCCTAGCATGATCACTCATAGAGCAATGTTGAATCCGTTATGAAATTGTTAACATCGTACTAGATCTTATTTAATGGACTGTAAATACGGCCATATCTGTAGAGGCCGGCCGTGCTATGTCCCACCGGTCGTCACTTGTTGCGGCGTTACTGTAAGTGTCACATGTGTCACATTATACAGGCCGTAACGTTAAGGGGTGACATAAAACACAGTTTTATAGATAAGGGCTGAGGGCTTGACTCCGGGCGTTTCGACGGTATTATTACAGTTGAAATTCAAAAAGTTTCGCTAAAAGGTACAAGGAAAATTACTTTATGTTTTCTTTGTTTTTCATAAAAGCTGCATTTAGCTGGTGGAGTTTGTTGATATAAAAGGAGAAAGTATATTTTTGTTGGAATTCGCGTTCTTAGGTTACTCTCAGTTTACTTTTTTGTGGCATTAAGGCCGGCCTTACACTCGTAAGATTTACTTACGTAACTAGGGACGCAGCTATTTGTTAGAATAAGATTTAAATATTTTATAATCATTCTTACATAAGTAACTTACGTAAGTAAAACTTACAAGTGTAAGGCCGGCCTAAGAAGGTAAATGAGCACATGGGCTACCTGATGGTACCTAATAGTGCTCGCAGGCCTATTGAAATGTATAACCACACGTTTGTAAATGCGCGGCTAATCCTGAGGACCAAGATGGAAATAGGTACATATCAGGTTGGCACAATTTCCTAAATCTGATAGTCAAAGTATCGGATTCCTGTTTACCCCAGAATGCCCAATATTAGAGAATGTATATATGGTTAATTTGGAACATTAGAGTCAAGTGGTAAATAATTGAATAAATGTACATGGAATTTACACCACGTTTACTTATAGAAAAAACATGTCATGTCTAGTCACTTGGAATTAGTATTTGAAAATAAACAATGCTCGCTTCAAATATGTCTGAGTGTTGCTATGTATTTGTTGTTTCAATTCTAATACGAAAAACGTATTTATTTATTTACTGTGTAAGAATAACATGACTAAATAAGCTCGTATATTTTTTGATAAGTATACTTTTATTTAACCAAAATCAAGCCAAAATCCGTGAATGACAAAAAATGTAAAAAGAGGAAATTTTGGTTTTATTTATTATTTTCACAGCTTTTCAGGAATTGTTTGTTCGTACCGATCTAAACATAAAATCTTAACTTCTTTGCAGCTTTTTTGAACTTAATCTTTTTTTTTGACAGTTATAGTAGAGACCCGATATTCCCTCGATTTCCCTAGGAATCGTGACTGGCACGTGTATGTAAATATGGTTCACGTATTTTGAAAGTTAGTACGAAGTTATAACGATCCAGTTGAGAGTTCAATGCGGAATGAAACCGCGTGTACATTTTCGTGTGGTTTAGTTGAAAGATGTTTACAAAGGCTTGTGTAGAGTTCGCTTCACGTTAGATGTTGATATATGTTAGTGAATAATTAAATATTTACCAAAGCTGGGTAACTAATAATAAATTATAAATGTCAGCGGACAATCTTACATGTATCGATAAATAAGCTCCAGCCTGAGCTGATATTTAGACCCTCTGGCCTTGTATAATGGGCACTAGATGAAGATCAACCGACATACTTATATAAAGAAATATATACATAATTAAATACCTTGAAAATATCCACGCCTCCGGAATAAATACACGAGCTCATCACACAAATATTGTCCCCATACCGGGAATCGAACCTAGAACCGCTAGCTTCATGAGCAGTTAGTACCGACTACGGATAATCACGTGGTCAACCGTAATGCAAAGAGAAATATCACATCACTGAAGATGCCTACTTCGTTGACGTAGAATTAGTTTCCAGCTACTCCCACTATCCCGTAGGGCACTATAATTACCTTACTTAGTGCACTCTTATGGTCATCGCATAATACAACGCCCCGGCACTAGATCATCAAGGCCTCTGCTCAAATTGAAACGTTAAAAAGTGAGCTTGGACTCATGTTAGGACGATACATTTTTCAAGTTGGAGTGAAAACAATTGCCGGGGCACGGGTCTCGCCTGATCCACTGAAAAATGTATCGTATTAACCCAGATAAAAGGTCACTTTTCATTCACTTTAAGCTAAGGCGAGGCTGATCTGGTGCTAGTAAAATATATGTAAAAGTAGCGTATCGCTTATCTCTGGTGGTCGGTAAGAAAAAATACTTTGATCTTTCGTTTTATTCACATAGTGACAGAAGCAAACTAACAATCAAATCTACATTAGCATATTTACTTTAGGACAAATGCCGGTCTTGTATGATGATATTAATTACACTTTACAAATCATAACAATAGAGAAACGATATAACAACTTGCGACAAAACGACATTGAAGTATAAACGAGTAAAATACACTTAGCTGCGCTGAAAGACGATGCAACAACTAAAATCTGAATATTTCCCAGCGCTCATAAAGCTCTCTTATTTGTTTTTGCTGGTAAATATATTTGCAGCGGAGCTGAAAGCACTTGACGATTTGCAGAAAATGGATTGCGAAGTTGCAAATATTTTTCTCAAACAACTGTAGGAGTAAACTAGTATTTGAATGAAATCTCCTTTTTAATATCAGTCAAAGTTAAAGTCAAGTCACTGTCAAGTCTGGGGGGTTATTATGACGTAGCCATGCAGTTCATTTTACGGTGAGAGACAAGGACAGAGCTATATAACTGCTATAGCTCTGTCCTTTACGCTCGCCGTAAAATGAACTGCAAAGCGATGTCATAATAACCCATCTGAAGAGTCTTGAGACTGGCATCTTATTAAATCATCATCATCATCATAATACTGTTTACTTCTTATTCATAAACGCAAAATATTTCAATGTTTGCATGTGACAGAAAGTTATAAAGCAAACTTTAACTAAAACAGGTTTATAGTGCGTTTATAAATAAGGGTTTAGTTTTTAAATTTGAATTTATGCTACCGTTAACAACTGATGTGTCTACAGTATTTAACTGTCGCAGAATACAAAACGCTTAGCACCACAGATTTAGCAGTTGTCAGTTAAATTGGTTAGTCGAATACGACATTGTATATTGTAAACAACAATTATCTACAAAACCTTTCCCTTGTCAAGTGAAATAGCTTGTTAGTCCGGCGATCCTTCCTCACACGCCGATGTGCGATAACGACTCCCGCTTGACCCCAATTCGAGGTTCAGCGGAGTGTCCACATAAATCGTAGTACAATGGTTCTCCGTCCATTGTGCAGTCTCGCGTCCATGGTAAATCGTGGCTTGACCAACGTGTTTTATTGGGGAATTAAAAAAAAAACATGCATTTTCTAGCTAGAAGAGCTTTAGACCTAATGTATTTAATACTAAATTAAGAATTGACAACAATTAATTTTGTGCTAAGGTAGTAAAATAAAATACCGTTTCTAGATTTTACACTGCTGATTACAGTAAAAATATCTTTGGATTTTTTTATGCGGTAGTTTTTTTTATATTTAGGAAAAACGTAAAAAAAGTTGGATTGTGAATGTTAGGAATACACTTATAGTGCCCTTAGTCCATTTATTACTAAAGGAATTCAAAAAAATATACAACAGTCATGTTGTCTGACGGATTACTTGATTCTAACGACACGCTTTCGATTCTACGCAAAACAGTTTATTTATTTTAATGGCGTCTACAAATTACGTAATTAATTAAATTACGCAAAATAACAAATTTGTGAACGAACGGCAGCGAATGATTGACAAGTGAGTGACATGACATGACAGTCAGTTCTGTTTATGTTTAGTTTAGTTTTATTTTTATTTTATATCAGGCTAAGATCACGACATCAGTATTCCTAACTTTGTATATACGGTCTTTTTAATGACTATTTCTTTAATAAATTATTAACGACGAATTTAAGTTAAATAAAGAAAAACCAAGAAATACGGGTAGTCTAATTTTTAACCAGCTATTATAAACGCGAAAAAACAATAATGCTTTTTTTTTTGAAATGTTGTCAATTCTGTTTTGGCCGGCAATATCGTCAACGTATATTCAGCGTCAAGCTTATTTACCACAGTTTTGTTTTATTAGTAGGTAAATATTATTAAAAAGTTAATTTAAAAGCACGCATTTTTGCATTTAGCATAGCAGGAAAAACATATATTTTTTAATACTTTATTTTTCAGGAGCTTCATAAAATAACGTGACTTTAGCGTCTTAAAAACCGTTTCGTTTTCGCCCCAAACATTTTACTTGCCATAATTCCATTTTACTCACTTTATCGCTTTATACACCGTTCGTGTTAACTCTCCGGTATTTTTACCGTCCCGTAGAGAATTTTAGTATTTTTAAAAAATATACGAGATTATTAGCTGTTCTTGTCGTCGGTGACTTCACTAGCTGGCCTAGCTTTATTTCTTTTTTTAATTTAAACCTAAGGCTCTTATCTTCTTTTGGTTTTCTAGTATTAGACTGAGATTTTTCCTAATACTTCTTCTTCATTCTTGCAATTTTTACAATATTCAATGAGTGTTGACGCCCATTTCATTGTGCGACCACAGCGTCATACACATACATACATACATTAAATCACGCCTGTTTCCCAGAAGGGTAGGCAGAGACCACTTCTTTCCACTTGCTACGATCTTGACGAATTTCTTACGCTTCTTCAACATCACCGAGTCATGCACGTACGTCGGTTTCTTAAGATTCGGCCCATTTTCAGTATATCTCCGCGTCATACACTTGGTCGTATTACTCAAATTTGATGTAAGCCTTTTCACTCTATTTATTATATATTATCAATCCTTAGCCTTGTTTTAAAAAAAGATGTTATGAGCGTGCATTGACCACTTGTCATCTGTTTCCGACAGTTCGCCGCCGGCCGCGTCCGCTTTGCATTAATACGGAGAAATAATTATGCTGACGGCGAGAATCTGCGGCAAACCTCACTTCCGCAGACGTGACGTGACGCTTCCTCACCGTAGGACAGTTTTGTACTTTGATGGGCTATTTGGTTTCGGTAATATAAATAAGACTTCAAATTTGTCAGTTGTTACCAAAATTCTTGCTGTTGATCTGGAAAATACTGGCTGTGGATAAATGTGGTTAAACCATTTGTCACCCTTGCACTATGTCTAGCTGTGGTAAGACCTTGTGCAAGGTCGTCCGGATCGCTACCACAATCTTATCCTTTAACCTGCCGCCAAGCAGCATTCGCGTGGTGTGTTCCGGTGTAAGGATAAGACATCCGAGAGATTTACCATCAGATGATCTGTCTGATCATTTACCTTCTCCGTGCCATATCATAGGCCTGCTGCATCTTTATTCTATGTTGTCTGTGGTCTGAGTGGGACTTGATAAATCAAATTATGTCATTCAAATCGTGAAATGGTCAAATAAAGTTATGGTATAAAACCTGAACTGAAAGGTGCGTAGACACGAAGAAATGTAACTAACAACGACCAGACTTGAAGCTCAATACAAGTAATTATAACACAGAGAAGACGGCGGTGTCTGGCTTCTTAGTCAAACATATTAGCCGGCCTTTTAATGTAGATGCAGTTTTATAACCTAAACTAAGTGAGCATTGAATTTACAGAGATGTTGAGTGTGAAATAAAATATTGAAAATTCAATAAACTCGCAAAGAAAACTTTAGCACATCAACTCTCTAATTACCATCTTTTCCACAATTCCAACCTCTTTCGTTTTCATTAAAGATCCCCGTCGCTCACGTAAGATACATACTAATATTAACTTTTAATATCAGATTTTCTTCTAAACTAGCAATTTAGTGTTGCGTAGTTCAGTTAGCGTGACGCCGTTCGGATCCATGTGTGTCATCGAGAAATATGTAGTGTGGAGAAACGCGAGAGCGGCGCACGCTCCGCTGCACGCTTTTTTGCAAGATGGCGGCGCAGTGACAGCGGGCGGGTAATGGCTATTTGAAGTAGCTGCAGATGCGAGCGATTTAGGTCTGGGAGCCATTTTATGCCCGAGGATATTGACTCTAGAGTTCAAATCGAACGTTTCACATGTAACAAATGGGCAATGATTTGGTGGTTTGCGAATGTAAGTCTGGACTTCTGGAGCTAAATCTTCACATTGTTTACAAATTATAAAATAGTATTTGTAAGTAACCGCATCGATTCACTATGCTTTTCTGGTATCGATCATCACATTTAACCATAACCTAATTTATTTGAGCCGCTACCACTTTTTCAAAATATGAGATCAGAATATCGTATTCTTCAGTTTGTCATTCAACTGGCGTCTCCGCTGGCAGTTGCGCCTGCGCCGCTCGTTATCAGCGCGAGCGGCGATCTGAGCCAACGCGTGCATCGCATAAAAACACCTATTAAAATGTTTCTCCCTGACCGCCATTTAAATTGCTAATCTTTCATCAGCGAAGAGCTAATCGCAAAAATCCCCGCACATAAGACATTAATAAGAAATGCCTTTCTTTCATAGCCTTGTTAATGCCAAACACTGTTTACATCCCCTCCCTTCTTTTCAACTAGTCTCCGAGTTAGCCATCTATGAGATATTTGTTCAGTTTATGTATACCTAGCAGCTAAGTAAGTACATCTGTTTTTAAGACATTTTGACTAACCCGAAGCAGGTGTCTCTAAAGCCAGTTTGTTTACGGTATAAGTATAATATAAGTTAGGTTAACTTTGTGCTTCAATAACGATCGAGGAATTCGAATGTGTAGCATAGCATAATGCTTATTTTACCCGATGCTGGCACGATGGAAATATAGCACGGGAAATTCACGTATGTCAGTAAATCTGGTTATCATTCAAACTCCCCGAGCGTCCTTGACAGCAAAACAAAAAATACGTGTCAGTGGACTGTAGGATTATGCCGTATAATTTTTGGTCTCCTTCTTCGTTTATAGCTACTACAGACTCTAAAGGTTGTAATTTTGCTCTAAAGTTTCAGCGGTTAGCGAAGGCTAGGCCCTTATGGATAGGAGGACAAATTGGAAGATATTTAAACACAGTTACTTTGAAAAGTAATCTCGCCATGTATCTGAATACAACAGTAATATTTGCTTTTTGTTAGGGTTGGTGAAGTTGTTCAGTAAAACGTAAATTGATGATGAGATCCGTAAAATTAACGACTGGCCGTTGATTGAACATGGATCCGTTGCGAATCCTAATTTGAAATAAAATTTTATAGCAATATAATTCGAGAGTAGTAAATATAAAGTGGTAAATATCTTAGCCTAATTATTGTGCAAAATGTGGTTACAGAACTATCAACAAATTTTTAGAGTTGGTAATTCTGTAGTTCTGCCTACCCCACTCAGGGAATGAAGGCGTGAGTTTATGTATGTATGTAGTAAATATAACTATCGAAACGGAAAAATAAATTTGGCTTTGTGATCAAATAGTCAAAAAAGTGTACAATACAAACATATGAAATGGTTTTCTAAAATAAAACAAAAGGGTAGATAGCCAGCAGCGGTCTATTACAATAAGTGCTTCGAATGGAATTTCGGGGATTCAAAGTTTGGTTTTAGGTTCGTATTGCATTATTATTTCATAAATCATGTTTTTCAATGTTTTATCTTTCTAGCCTTTGCTTGCCTAGTATGTATATGTTTAGCATGAAACGAATATTCCCTCGTATCTATTTTGGATTGGTTTAATGCTATGATTAAATTTACAAGGTATAAATAAGCAGTTTTAAAAATGAATAATTTGTATTTATTTATGTAAGTTGGGTTTGCTAAAAGTTAAACTTTAGCCCCTAGTCGTGTAATAAAGTCGAAATTAAATAAGTCCCAAACCAAATTTAAAGTATTACGAGAGTCGCTCATGATGAAAACGAGTTATTCTGAGATGAGATTTGAAATAGAGTAAATCAGGAGTTCACTGATGCTTTTCAATATTATTTTGATAATAGTTGTGAGGATTGTCAAAACATTTACATACATACATACATATCGTCACGCCTGTAATCCCAGAGTAGGGTAGGCAGAGCTACAGAATTACATACAACTTTAAAAGTTGTTGATAAATCAGTAACCACTTTTTGCAAAATTAGGATAAGATGTTTACCAGCGTATTAGTGACAGGTTGCAAGCCCATCGCCTAACAGTACTGCAAGCCTATATTCCCTTAGTCGCCTCTTACGACATCCACGGGAAGACATGGAGTGGCACTATTCTAACATTTATTGCCCCATATTGACATGTAATTATAACCAATGTATTGTGTAATTTAATTTTAAGGTATAAAGTGCATTTAAGGATTTTATATGTATATAAGTTTTGCTTAATTTTGTTGTAAAGTTTACCGACATAACTGCGCTTATTAAAACTCCGACTTCAAACATTTAGTTCAGTCGATTTATTGCTCGATTTAGCCTACTTATTAAAATCGTTAGAGCTTTTTCCGAGAAGCAGTGCGACTGCAAAAACATCGATTAGAAATTAATACAAATAAAAAAAGGTTACCTATTTCAGCATTTAAGTCGATACAGTCCCCAACGAAAACAATATTCACGTAGTGCGTATAATAAACTTCAAATTGAACCTTAAATGACAATCATAACGATTTGATAATTACAAGGTTCTAGGTATGCACAATATCTTTATTTGGTGATTGTACATAACTCTGTTTACTTATTATTAATCGTGTGATAAAGAAAAAAGCAAAACAACAAACGAACAGTTCGTTTGCAGTACGAGTAAGTCACCTAAAAAACGTTAGGTAACCGTAAAGCGTGTTTATACAACTAATTTATTTGACTGGCAACATAATTCAAATTTACTTTTATTTCCGGAAAGTTGCTTTGGTTGGATATGCTCGTAACTTGGAGGCAGTGGTTGTGGTTGCTTTCGCGTGGTTGGAAGTTGTCAAAACAGTGAATGTTTGATTATTGTACATCATAGTCAGCTGATCGTTGGAAATACGTTAGAGGTGAAGTCCTTGGCAGAATGGGTCTTCTAAAAAGTTGAGTAGGGTAGGGTACAGGAGCCGAACTGAAGATACCTACTTTTCAGTACGACTAAGTCGTTAGGACACTCATCTAGTTAGGACACTCATCCACAACAATCAAGACACTCATTCAGGGCCTCTATTCAACACTGTTAAAACCATGTGTTTGAGCTGTTATCGTATTGTCACCGTTTTGATAGCTCTTATTTACTTGACAGTAATGGCGGCTGACGTCAGAACAATACAATAACAGGTTAATTACTGTATATTTTTTACCGCCTAGATTTTTTTTTTTTATGGCATGGGTAGGCTGACGAGCACACAGGCCACCTGATGGTAAGTGGAAACTGTGACCCAAAGACATTCGCATTCACAACTGGCCCAAAACAATCGCAATCGTGTTTGAAGTGACCATATTTTTTTGAGTGTACGAAATTGCAATTCGGATAAAGCGACAACGTAAAAAAGTGATCTATGACGTTGACTATCAATGCTCGCCGAGGTTAAGTGAATTTAAGTGGCAGAGGTTTCACAAACAAAAAATTCCTACGGAGCTATTCATTAAAACTGACATCATACAATTCGAGTTACACTACGCTTCTGCGCCTGCGTGTCTGATTATTCAAAGTATCTGACAGCTTGTGCAAGTACAATGTAACTATTATAGGACCCTTAATGACTTAGTGAGCAGTCTATGAGAAAATAAAAAAGTTACGTTTAAATAACGAGCAAATTGCAGTCGGGTAAAAACGCAGAGCATCATCCAAATAATATACTTAACAATAAGTTTCTAACGCTTTGTTATGTATATCTTTTGCCTTTTTTGGAAAAGAGAAATTAAGAACAGTAGCTTAACAGGTAAATATCGCATATTGAAACAATTGGAACCAGTCGATAAATTATTGCAGTTTCATACTAATACAAAGCAATTGCACACGAAGAGTTCTTAATATGGATCATATACCGCCAACTTTTTGCACTAGAGCACCATATTTGTCATAGTCGTTCGCATAATGATTATTTACGCATCTCGGGCAGTAAACAGCGTTACATAAACATTATTATTTAATTGCCTTTCTGCTGGTCAGCATCTTTATCAGTTAAAAAACGTCGGTAACGGGAGGCCAGCTGTATACTATCCAGTTAGTGATATGCTCTACTTCATATGCTACCGCTTGCTTCGTCTTAATCAATTCTTAACCGAGAATAATGGCTCCTGGTTTAGATTTAAGTGCAATATGTCTTCAGTATCTTGTACTGGTTTTAAACTAGGCCTGCATGTCTAATTAAATTATCATTTGTTCTTAATTGCTGTTTGGCTGTTATTGGAAAACGTTTGGAATTCTTCATGATTAATTGTTTGCGGAGTTTTGTAGGATAACGGTGTAAATTGAATTGTTTCTAATAGGGATATGCACAACTGAATGAATGTGTCAGTTTTTGTTTTACATGATGTTAAAGATGGGCTATGATAGTACGTTAAAAAATGACTTGACAATTTACATTATTACTGCAAAATGCGCTGTTGCAATAATAAATGGCGTGTGTAATATAAATTTGCGTATTCATAAATGCATCTTAATCAACATGAATATTAACATGCATATCCATTAGCGCTTACCCTTAGTAAGAATTAGTGTCACGTAATGGACGTAGATTTACTGCTTTAGTGAATCAAAATAACGAGCCTACAATTTAAAACCGAAAGTAGATTGAACCCTCTTGTATTATTAATAAAGTCGCACTTACAATAGCTGTTTTTAACAGATACGATCTTTTTCTACGGAGCGTAGGTCAGACCTAAGTAAACACCGAAATATCCCGGTAACTCCAACACTTTTGGAACTTCGCTCTCTATACTATCGTAACAAATCGAGACTGACAGACATAGGTTTTGGTTTTACTTTGATTTTGAGTAGGTTCTAGTGAGATTGGTTGAATCAGTGACATTGAATGAAAGTTTGGGGTGCTGTGCACACAAGGCAAGGTTTGAGAAACTACGAGTAGCTGAAAATAAACGGTTCTTCGTGAGAAAACTAAAAAGATATTTGAAGCAAAACTGTAACGAGGAAATGTAGGGTTTTAGTTACTTGTGATCGAATATGACATATTGAAAGCACCACAATAAGATAGAAGCTGAAACATACATACATACATACCTTCACGCCTTCATTCCCAGAGTGGGGTAGGCAGAGCTACAGAATTACCAACAACTCTAAAAACTTGTCGATAACTCTGTAACCACAATTTGCACAATTAGGCAAAGATGTTTAACCGTGTATATTAGTGACAGGTAGCAAGCCCATCGCCTAACAGTACTACAAGCCTTTATTCCCTTAGTGGTCTCTTACGACTTCCACGGGAAGACATGGAGTGGCACAATTCTAAGCCGGCGACCACACGGAAGCTGATGTTAACAATATATCATAACTACAAAAGTTAGCATAATTAATTGTCTTGAACGTTTGCTATAATCACACATCACATATTTCTAAATTAAAGTGGACTGGATTCTGATTAATTAAGGAATACAAATAAGTATTCCATGCATTTGTTTCCCTTAATTTATGCAAATCAGACCAAAGCAAAGTGAATACAAACTATTTCCTATTCGAAATCCCAACGCTAAAAGTACTCTAGCACTTCAAATTCTCCGATAAAGTTAACTTAATACGATCACGAAGATGTGACGCAAAACTCTGTCCATAACGAGTGCGATTTATTGGCCAGTAACATTCAACTTCGTGAAAATATTCTGTTCTCAAGCGAGGAAATGAAAAGTGCATGGTGTTTCTCAACTTCCTGGCCGTATCTGGCGATCGCAGCGCTGGTGGAATATTGTAAAAGAAGTCGCTGGGCTCAGGAAATTGTGAGATCTCGTGGAGATCTTTTAGAATCGTTTGTAAGATAAATTGAAGGATGTGGTTATTTATTAGTCGTTTTAGGATAAATATGTGGGAGGTGGTGATAAGTTTTAGGGTCTTTTTCTCTACTACTCTAGAAACGTCAAATGTGAATTTAGTTGTTTGCTAATGTTGCTTTTACGGTTGTTAGTGAACTGGTTTAGAGATAAATATCCAGATAAATAGCTTGACTTATGATGAACAAAGGATAATAACATCCACAGTTAAAACAAAACTTGGGTAGTGTGTCGTAGGTGGATCTTTATTTATTGTTTGCCATAATTATTTTTAGTCATGATGTATTTTAATCATAATAATATGTACAGTTTAAGAAAATAAAAAGAAACTGGTTTTTTTTAATCAAAGCTAACCTATCCTAACCTACACGTACACCACACGTATTCTGAAAAGTTTAGCATCCAGCGATGTAAAAATTATGACTAACAATAATTATGTCAACAAAATAATTATGCCAAAAAAAAACCCACAACGGGAGACCTTTTGTTTTCCGAGTTACTTTTGCATTCCGGGCCCTTGTGCTATGCTACACGAAATGGTAATGATAATAAATTTTGCTAGTTGCACCTGCAGTTCTCCCGAGTGCACGATCCATTATTCAACCTGCCGGGACCAAATATCGGAAGCGCCGCTCGCTCTTGGCCAATTTGAAATTAATTACGAAACTATTTTAGGGCGATCCGTTGCGCACACACTGTTTTATTATCAGGAGTCATAAACCTTTTTAACAGGCTTCGACGTACAATTATATTTACAAAGTGACCTCGGTATTGCGACGTGTTTTGAAGAATAATTGCGTTCATGTTTGTGTTGTTTCTTACATAGAGTTATTGTTGCATGTTTTTTTCATAGTGATCTGTTGAATCATATCTCAAGTTCGCAAATACGTTATCTGAGGACTAAGATGGAATGCTAATCCCAGTAATTATGCCGGCTGCACCGGCTGTGGTTCTACACGAAACACTACAATGTGAATATTATTTGATGGCAGTTTAGTTAGAGACATTATGTTGTGGTAGCGATCTGGATAGTTATTGCACAGCGTACCTACCTATTATTTTATCGAAAAATCATTACGCAGTATTTTCATTTCATTGTATTTCTCGCCGAATGAGTTTTTTTTTGGTAGTCACAAGTCTAACCCAACCTAAAATAAGAAATCATGATTTCAGCAAAAATAAAAGCGTTCGATGAATTGAAAATTGATGAAGTGACACAATCTCAAAAATGTAATACGATAAAATGATGGGTTGCTCATTGAACGAGGTCCAACTTGTTTTGAGGATGTATTTGAAGACGCGGTGGCCGAGTTAGTTGTGCCTACGAAGCTAGCTGTCTCAGGGTCGAATCCCGTAAGGGCAAATATATGTGTGATGAGTAAAAATATTTGTTCCTAAATCTTGGATATTTCTATCTGTATAAGTATGTATATCGTTGCCTAGTACCGAAAACAAAAGTTTCGAGCTTAATTTGGAACTAGGTCCATTTGTTTGCAATTGTCCCCCGATATGTCCCCCGATATATTTTGTATTTCCTTAGAATGTTCTGTATCGGTACGTACTTCTTGTATTTGAATAACATTTGCCTATGTTTTAAAGGTTGTATAGAAAAAGTGGAAGCTAAATTGATTGTTAAGGTAATACGTTCTCTGGCTATTCTTCTCTGTAAAACTATTTACTTTTAACATGTTATTGTATCGTTGTTAACTCGAACGCCATTACTGCCAAGAAAATAAATGCCATCATAACGTTGACAATACTATAACGTTGGCAATATGGTTCTAACGAGTAAAACAGAGCCCCAGGTTTTCTCCCTGACTAATTATTTCGCTCTTATATTTTGTTTCCCTTGCTCCACACATTTTCCCAGTACTTTCCACCCGAGGTCGAAAACGAATTAAAACCCTTGTAACATTCTGCGACCCCAAAAGCTTATCGTATGTTTTTATGTGACACCTGACGCGGTAAAAACGAGCATGGCGGTAAAAAATATTTTTATGAACAAATTCCGGTGTTGTTCAGGGTTCCTTTAATGTGAGGACCGTTTTAGAAGGGTTACAGCAGCACGGAATAACAATCATCTCCGTTTATGCGGGCTTTATTTTAAAATAATACATAAACTTGTGCCAGATGAATAGGTCCTGAGTGAGTCGAAGGTATTAGCCATTAATGTACTTACCTACTAATTTACATACATACATACATACCTTCACGCCAGTTGGCGTGGTAGCATCTGGCGTAGCGAAGTTGGTAGCAGCACTACCAACTTCGCTACGCCAGATGTCACACCCTAAATTTTAATATTAAATGTGTGTCAGAATGTTTTTTTTGTTCAAAAACAAATGAAAGGCATATATTCCTGGTCAAGATTGAACCTGTCTTTGTCACCGAAGGTGGATGCTCCTTCCGCCGTGTATTACGTTACCATAGGAGCTAATGGACTGGCTTTGTTTTACTCAGATCATAACACGTTTACCGTGTTGAATAGAGACCAGGGGGCCTAATATGGCCGAATATCCGTCACTTTTTGGCAGGTATATAAGTACGAGAGTGTCGGACTCTTTATCCACATTTTATCACGCGATAAACGCTACCATACTAGGCCCGCTGGATACATTCGCGTATTGACTTTTATATCATAGTTTTATGTCTATAACAACTGTACAGGGGTTTTATTATACTTGGTACTAAATTGCCTTAGACCTGTTATGGTATCGTTTACCTCGGCCTTCATTATTGTCAAGTACGTAAGTAAGTAAGAGCTATCAAAACGATGCGTAAAAAGAAATATGATATGAATTTTATCGCCTAGAATAGGCCCTGGGCATTCTACACTTTAAAACCTTCGGGTTTTTGACGCGTATTGTCAACAATTTGATAGCTCTTATTTACTTGACAGTAATGCCCCAGCCCCAAACCCCAGCGTAAAATACGGTGTCGTTGCGTAAACAAATGAAAAGGTGCCGTTTTTGACGCACCGTAATTTACGCACTGTTAAGCAGCGGTGCGGTCTCACCTTTATCCGTAATACGTCAAAGCGGTATGATATTACCGAGATAAACAGACTCCTACTGTAACAGTTACCCTTTTTCATTTAACCACATTAACATTACAATACAAAACCTTTGATTTCAGAATGCACCCAAATAATGTCTCACAAATTAACTTTCCAACTCGTCGTTTGTAAAACCGCCAACAAAGGCTTTGCGGAACCGCCTGTTTATATTCAATGATACTTAACGTTTTTGAGCCTCCTTTACAGATAAAAGATCTTATCACGCTTCTTTCGTCATGATAAAATCTTATTGATAAAGCGGTAAAGGTGGAGTTTCCTTGGCAACTAATGCAAGATTTGCCTGTCTTCCCGAAGTGTGGGACGTTTTCTCAGAGGTGTTCCTTTCTCGTAAACAGATTATTCGCAATTCGGTGTAAACTTCGCCATTGTTTGTTTACTAAACATGTAGCGGTATTAACAACGAATGTTCGCAACTATCGCGGAGAAGATAATGGCCATAAAGTAGTTTTAGTGCCGAATAGGAAAGGAAAAGTTTCCAAAGGTCCATTCTACTACGTAAAACCATATTGCTTTTAATATGTCATCGTATTGTCTTTAACTCGGCCACCATCACTGTCAAGTAAACAAGACCTTGACAATATGATACTAAGTCAAAAGTAAATATCGTTTTGCTGAGTAGAATAGAACCCCAGGTACATACGCCAATGTAGAGATGGTCGTATGTCCCTGTCAAGTAAACAAGACCTTGACAATATGATACTAAGTCAAACGTAAATATCGATTTGCTGAGTAGAATAGAACCCCAGGTACATACGCCAATGTAGAGATGGTCGTACGTCCCTGTCAAGTAAACAAGACCTTACAATATGATACTAAGTTAAAAGCAATATCGTTTTGCTGAGTAGAATAGAACCCCAGGTACTTACGCCAATGTAGAGATGGTCGTATGTCTCTGTCAAGTAAACAAGACCTTGACAATATGATACTAAGTGAAAAGCAATATCGTTTTGCTGAGTAGAATAGAACCCCAGTACATACGCCAATGTAGAGAAGGTCGTATGTCCGTTTGCACCAACTCTTATGTGACCCCTTGACACTTTTGTGTTACTTAATAATGTTAAGTAGTCCCTCAAGAGTTGGTTTGATTTCAGATACTTTACATGGCTAGTTTTACCTGTTAAAGTACCTAGTATTACCTGGATGACCGAGCTTAGCTTTTTTTGTTGTTGTTGAAAGTTTTCTAAAAATGTAAACCTAGCTAGATCCATTTATCTCCCCCGAAACACCCTACATGCTAAATTTAATTAAAATAGATGTAACCGTTTCCGAGACATTACATTACATTATACTATACAAGAATTGCTCGTTTAAAGCTATTAAATTTAAGTCATTAGGGCCTCTATCCTAGGGTAAAACCATATTTATTTTGAAGTGTTATGCTTTTGTTTTTAATTCGGTCTCCATTATTATCAAGTAAATAAGATAATCACGTTGACAATACGATAACAAAACAAAAGGATTATCGTCGGTGATACTGCAAAACCGCGTAACTAACAAATTTATGATAGAGCGAAATAAACCTTACTGACTTATTAAAAAGGTGCATTTTGCATCTTATTCAAAATGTTACTTACGCGGTTTTGCAGTTTCACTGACGTTATGGTTTTACCATATTGAATGCAGACCATGTACCTATAACTCTGCCTATGTGCTATGCTCTCCCCATACAATTCATTCCCATTTTGAAGTTGTTAATTTGCCGCCTTTTTATTGTGACTCAAGGCAATTAAAGCAATTCGTCGGTGATACTGCAAAAACGCGTAAGTAACCAATTTACGATAGAGCAAAATAAACCTTACAGTCTTATTAAGAAGGTGCATTTTGCTTCGTATTTAAAATGTTACTTACGCGGTTTTGCAGTTTCACCGACGAATTGCTAGCCGGGCCGGGCTGCAGTCCTGCATGGAAGAAATTAGGTCGCTGTTCCGAGTGAATTAGACAACACGATCCAGTGTTTGCCAAAAGCTGTTGTTTATTACGGCAGTTGCCACTTGAAGGTAGTTAGTTACGCCTATCATCACTTCAAGTCTTTTTTGCGAAGGGAACTTTATTCATGTCTAAGATATGTTTTAAATATTAAACGTCGAATTGTGTGATCTATGAAAACTAATTTATAGTGGTACGTACATATTTAATTGATGAACCACTATAGAACCTTGTCGGTAAAACAGACGATTCATTCCTAGACAATGTCTATCTCGTCATTTGACGCTGTCATTATGACAGGGTTCTATGGTGGATCTCTTAGGATATATCTTAAGATACCGGTTTTTATTGGGCAAAAATGTATATATTATAAAGTCGACACGGTAAATGCTCTATGCGTTTTATTACCATACACACCGCTTCTAGGTTAATCTTCAGACCGAGAGCTTCATACGCTTTCTTGCGTTCGTAAACGATATGGAAATCATCGTTCAAGCGTTTTTCTGTTTGGATAACTGATGATTGTTATATTTTCAGAATTTGTACGTTTGGTTTGATTGGAATGGAACTGAATTAGTAAGACATATTTTTTTACGCTTTTTGAGACCAAATTTGTAACTAGATTATGGTCAATTTTTGTTTAAACGCTATTAACAGATTACGATAATGATTATGATTATGTCAAATTAACGCTATAGCAAGTGTTAAATTTATAACATTGTTATTTATGGCAAAAAGTTGCGCTTCAATTATCCAAGTTTCAAACAAACTACAATAGAATCTTACCTTCGCCTTCTACTATAGCTCTTTTTCCGATCGCTGGCCGGCGGGTCGCTAGCGTACGCGCCGCCCTCGGCCTCCGCACTATGCCCAGCCCCCATCCTACCCCATAACACACACACACTAACACAGGCCCCCTGCGACACCCCGCGAAATAAAACAAAACACTGTAAATTAAAAAGCAGGCCTGTGTCAAGTCACTGAGAAAAAAATAATTAAAGACTTAGGGTGTCGAGGATTTTGCCGCCACGTGATGCGCGGGCGGTTCGCGACGTTAATGTGAAGTGTAGCGTCGCACGCGCACAGCGCGCCCGCCTTACATTCTTAATTGTTGGCGCAAGTGAGATGCGACTCGATGATGGCTATCGGGTTTTTTTTATAAGTGGTAGCGGTTTTTTTATTACACGTGATTTATAGCGCTTTCGGTGATCACGTTGATTGTTTATATAATGCGTACGATTGATGAGGGTAGCAACACTAGCAACGGATTTATGGGATTGCATTATTTAAAAAATGCACATGTAAAAACGTTATACCTACACGCAGTACCGTGCGTAACTTGTAGTCTGTGCATATTGTTACAGCTTAATAGATGTAATAAATAAAGATGTATAGATAATTGTGTGATTTTGTATCTTATGCCAATCACGAGAATACTCGGAAGAAATAAATTTTAACCTTGCATCCTTCTAAAGACAACGACCGCTGTAATTACTATGGGATTTGTCATAAGAATATGCATTACACCTAACATTAATACTATATTATTTTATTTGTCATGTCGGTAACGTTTATACCATGCCACTTTTCTGCCTACTAGTAGTTCTCCATCATGACACCCGAAAATCAATCTCAATGTGTGTCTTAGAGTCCACTAAAGTGGGGATAAGACCTTGTGCAGGGTCCGTCACAATCGCTACATCTTATCCTATAGCCTACCGCCAAGGAGAAGTGTTTACACTGTTGAAGCATTCCATCTTAGTTATCAGGGTGGCACCGCATTTGCGATCTTATGATTGTAGACGTGACAATGCACCTGTGGGTCTCAAATCGCTTTTACTATCAGGTGGTTTGTGTGCTCGTTTTTCCTTCAACCTTCCATAAAAAATAATGATACTGCCTCAGCACTTAACTGCTTCTGTAATCTAGTGATCTCTGATTCTCTGTTGTACCTTGATTTGACTTGGTAGATGTGACTTTGGTGAGCGCGCTTCACCATCGCACTCCAAGCTGCTTGATCTTGGGCTTGGTGAGTGCTAGCCTGAAGTACCTATCGGACAGCCTGGAGAAGCCCATTATTAATGGCTGTGTGGCAGGAAAGAGGAGTACAGGACGTTTGCCTTAATAGCTTCTCCTCTTCTTCTTCCAGTGCCTCTTCAATCGTGACAGTTGGCCGTCAGCTTCTTCTCGTCCCTATCCGCAGCCAGCTGGAACAGCTGTTCGACGGAGGCTATACCGGTCCACTCCCGAATGTTTCGCAGCCACGATTTCTTCCTTCGGCTAGCGCCTCTCTTGCCCTATCTGTAATAAATAATATGTGTGTTAATAGGTTAATGCCAATTAAATGGACCGAGGCAATAACAGCTGCAACCGGAACGACTCTTCAGGCTAGCATTCATCTAGGGATCAAAACTTCGTAGTCTCTTGCACCTTGCGCCGGCGCCGTAATTGTCCCGATCCGCCTCGGAAATCGCTTCGCTCTCGTTTCTGCTAATTACACGAGCTGCTGCTTTCCCAATGGAAAACATCGCGGAAGGAGCTGTGATCGATGGATCGTAGGTGACAATGCGCTGTGTCCGGTTTGCATATCGGCATAGGTGGATCGGAAGTACTATGTAATCTATAAGTCCAAATCATAAATATAAACCTACTATGCTTTGTATGGCCTCCTAGTAGAGCAACGTACAATGGTACGTACTTTAAGTATTCTTTGCCTCTTTTTCATACCGCTTAAGACGTAACATACACGTTTTACGACGCGTTAGCCTAGTTGGTAGTGATCCTGCCTCCGAAGCTATCGGTCCTGGGTTCAAATCCCGGTAAGGGCAGGTATTTGTGTGATGAGCGCGAATATTTGTTCCCGAGTCATGGATGTTTTCTATGTATTTAAGTATATATTTCTCTAGATACGTATTTCTATCGTAGTCTATTCGTAGTCGTAGCCTGGAGCTTAGTTTGGGTCAATTGGTGTGAGATTGTCCCCTAATATTTATTTATTTATTTAAACTAAATGAAAAACCCTAAAAAGGGTAATTTGTCTCAAAAATCTTGAACTTTTATTCACCAACTAGTTTTTTCCCGGGACTCTGCGTAGAATTCGTTTGATCGAGGCTCACCCATACAAAATGCGATAACGTTTCTCTCCCCTTAAACTTAGTCCGATTTTTACGATTTACGAATAAGTTGTAGAAAATATTTCATGGAACGAAAAAAAACGGAAATGTACAAAAAAACTAGGTGGTTTTCATAATAACTAGAACATATTCAAAAACCGTGGAAATAGAACTTGATGTAGCTAGCGGGTGATAAACGTTATGGCTCAGATCTAAAGTATGTTTTTTTTATTTCTACGTGATTTACAAATAGTCTTAATAGGTATTGAAAAAAAACTAGCAGTATTTGTCTGTGTTACTTATCTGACTGATCTAGTTTTTATTGAAAAATAATGCTGGCCTAGCTATGCCTTCATTTTCGATCCAGATTAAAATAGCCCAAGCTTATCCGGCTGTGAATTCAGAATGGGTACACGAAAATAGGCTGTCACGGAAAGAGCTTTTCCGCGTTATCCAACACACTTTGCGATACCCGACATTACATAATGTATATCACACTGACAAATAATATATAATATAACGTTGAAAATCCTCTCTCTGGCTTATACTGGATTTAGGCTTTATTAAACTCAATCCGACTTAACACTTCCAAAAAGACATTAAGCTTTAGACACGGGTAAAACGAAAATATAAATCCAATCCAAAAGTAAAACGAGCGTAACGCGAAATCTTCGTAAAATATTTACCTGAAAGATTTAAGGAACACCTCAAACGCCAGATGAAAAGGGGGAATCCGCAGACTAAGTTGTCTCAAGGATCACCTCTTTACTGTAATAACCGCAGCGTTTTCACATTAAAAGGAAAACACATTATTGTGATCGTAAGGGCGCTGTTCTACTGAAGAGCGAAAACTATCGATGATACGGTCGACCTTATAAATAAATAAAATAAATAAATAAATATCAGGGGACAATGTCACACCAATTGACCTAGTCCCAAACTAAGCTCAAGGCTTGTACTATGGGTACTAGACAACGATATAAATACTTATATAGAGAAATATATACTTAAATACATAGAAAACATCCATGACTCAGGAACAAATATTCGCGCTCATCACACAAATATCTGCCCTTACCGGGATTTGAACCCAGGACCGCTAGCTTCGTAGGCAGTGTCACTACCAACTAGGCCAGCGCGTCGTCGAAAATATTTTATTGAATACATACCTGCAAACTAGTGCTTTGTCGCTTTAATACATTGTTTTACCTGCTGTTTTAATCGGTCAGAAGCATTAAAAGGACAAGGTACGAAAGTGTGCAGCTACTTATAAGGCCAACTGTACATTCAGACGCATTCCCGGTCGACCACCTCTAGGGTCATATTCGTTAACAACCTGAACGCTGTAGGATTAGCTAGCTGCAGCGAACGAGCCAAAATTTTCTTAAGTGGACGACCGCAAATGTCCCTGACTGCACAACAGCTTGAAGTGTCACATCCACAAACAAAAGACGGTTTGATACTCGTATCATCTTTTAGGTCCAGATATTCAGCCAGCTATTTTTTCCGCGTAGAATTAGTAATTTTCCAGTTTCGCTACACCTTTTTTTGGGTAAAAGTATTGCTTTCTGTTAACGTAGAGTAAGGTACAACCTCACACACATGCAAACTTTCGCATTCATAATAATACAACAGTAGTGTGATTTCCACTCGTCTTGATTGGAAACGCCCAGCACACGCAGTAATTTTTTCCTGTCTCACGTGTTAACTTGTTTAATTGCTTTGAAATGGTTATCGTTATGTTTTGTATTAAAATCCTAAAATTACCGTGACTATATCTCCTTAGACGCTGTATTTCTGTATTAAACAACCCACCATGATTCTGTTTCCTGATATTGCTTGCTCATTAAATGTTTCTTATGATGCTGTAAATTTAAGTAGATTGTTGGAAAATATTACAATCCTCAAGAATCAAGATATGTGCTGTTTCTTTTTAATTCGAGAAATAAGTAGTACGACTAAATTCTTAACCATTGTCTGCTTTAAGCTATTTACAGCCTTGGCCAAAGGGTTTGAGCACCAATGCGTTTTTCATATAAGTTAAACTTTACAGGGTGCATTTATATCTTTTATTATGGCAAGTTGTGTATCTATCGGAAATATAAGTCATATTTATTGACGTTAAGGGAAATTCCGTGAAAAACATACAATTGATAATTTTATTGTAAAACTCAACTTTTTCTAGCTTCAGTTTTCACACGCTAGTAGGTAACTAATTTGAAACGCTTTTATATTTTACGCCTTTGTGTATTTTATAAATTGAAAAAGAATTCTTTATTTATAACTTTTATTAGTTACAAAGGAAAACTTGGGATGGTCAACACCTTTGGCCAAGCTCAAACTTAAGCATTTCTCGCAAGAAAAACCGCTTTATTCGTGAGAACGAATGCTATTTTAAAATTAAGCTGTAGAACCTATTCTACAGCTCGCTAAGGACAAATATTTGCTCACTCTCATCTTAGTCTTGGAACACCTTAAATTATTCCACCGACGACATTGCCGCTTTTCTTAATTTAATCGTTCCTTTAATTAAATTTGAGCTGTTTGACAGCGAGGTGCGAGAAGAAATTGTCACATGAACGTTGTTTTATTGTCAAATAAGAAGGATGTTAAATATGTTTAACGTGTGTGTCTGTCAGTGGCACCGTAATTCTCAAAGGTATGGGCCAATATGGACGCGTTTTTTTAAAGATACCTATTTAAATCGGGATCGCAATCGTTTTCAGTCATAAATAATATGAAAACATTGTTTATTGTCTGGGGGACACGGTTTCTGTGGGAGAATGTGTCGAGGCTTTTTATCTGGGGTGTCTTGCACCGTCATAAGTAGATGAGTCTAATTTCTAAAATTAATATATTTTAATATTTTTTATTACTATAGTTCTTGTGAGTTTTGACACATTTTTCCGCTCAACTGCGCATTAATTAATGTATTTATTTTTTGTTTTATGTGAGATTCATTGTTTTATATAATGCTAGGTTAAGTTTATTATTATATAAGCAATGTTTAAAAAACGACTGACTGTTGAGTTTCTTGCGGCGTTTCTTTTCAGCAGTGGTCTCTTGTGAAGCGTTGGTGGATTTTTGACGTGTAAAAGTTCCCGTGCGGCCTACTTACTGATTAAACATCATTTATCTTTTCATTTTGACAGTCCGAAGGCGAGTCTGCATACAAAATGAAAAGAAGTTTGAAGTCGATTGCGAGTGCGTTAGGCAATAAACGTGCTGGGTCCTTATTCTGCATTGACTACTATTGCTATCGTATAGACAACGTTATTATGGCTCTTATTACGTTATTGAAAAAGTGTGACTAAGACAGGATGAATATATATTATTTAGTGTTACTCAGCATGAAAATATCGAACGTTTATTTTTATTTGTTATTGCTCCCACTTTCACCGGTGTTAAATTCGATTGCGTTTGTTGTTGTTTATTATTTAATTCTTTAAATACATTTGTGATTACCTGCAGTCATTAAATCAATGACTCACTGACTATACGCCGCAATACTTTGGAATGAAATGAAGATACGTATCTCTATACTTATCTAACGCGGCGTTTCTCTCATCAGTGACTAATTCAGGAAGGTAAAATAAGCTTCTTATTTTCTGTAAAGTACTTTTACAAAGAATAATAATTAAAACTATAAGGGGCCACTAAAAAACACGCCTCCGTCACGCCACGTCAGTCATCATGCTGAGTGGTTCCCTATTTGATACTATTTGTTACTCGAAACTTTGTTTTGCTGTATATTTTGTTTTTTTTTTGTTATATGCATTGTGTCAAATTTTGACAATAAAATATTTATATTGCATTAAAAAAATGTTTTCAGAGCTAACTAGACCAACTTACCGCCTTAGGGATATATACATAGGAGTATTACAAGAGTTATAAGATATCGCCCCGAGAGCCGATTATAATATATCGTTTATATATTGAAGATGTGTATTTTCCCGACCTTGAACGAGATCACTTCTGCTAAGGGCTCACTGAATAATTCAGTACGAAGCCTTCTAATATATTGGGTGTAGGTCAATGTCTGCAGCAGATTGCTGTTGCTTATCAATATTATCTTAATACAAGACTGGGGTTCCGATATGTAGGTTCTTTCGTTTTAATTTTAGTCCTGAATGTATGTAACACTTCCAATAGAAAGTTAAACAAAGACATACTAAGTTTTCAACAATTTGTACATCTTTAATTGCACCGGTTATTCTCTGTTAACCGTGCGGTTAACTGGTAGAGAATGCCTTTAGTTATTAACGCCCCCATTTGTACTTTTTGCATTTATTCGTATTGTGCAAAGCAGTTCGAATGAATAAATAAATACTAACTGATGCCCGCGACTCCGTCCGCGTAGAAATCGTTTGTCGCTATTCCTTTGAGAATTGACGACTTTTCCGGGATAAACATAAGTCTACGTAATTTCATAAAAAGGTAATACGGAGTTTTGCCTACAATAATTTTATAGAGATGGATGGATAAATGACGGAAATGTTAAAAATCCTCCCGTTGTTATATGAATTTATTCTCGCTGCTCGTTCTTTTCTTCTCCTCGCCATGAAAAAAAAAAGCTTAGTTTTAGGCAACACGCCTAAATTCATGTCACGTAATTTACCTATGGCAGACAAAAAATATCCATTAATCTCGCTCTCTCAGTCGGCTTTATTGATAAAGTGATTGAGAAAGCAAGACGACCTTATCCAACATAATACGATGTCCTCCCACACAGAACATCAGGGCCTCTATTCTATACTCTATACAACCATATTCCCTTTGTCATGTTATCGTATTACCAACGTTACGATAGCTCTTATTCTCTTGACGGGAATAAAAACAACCATAACAATATCGTTTTATCCAGTAAAATAAAGGCAACGTACCCTTAAAAGCCTCACCTTACTTCAAATACTTATATCTTTCTGTATGATGTCCAATTAATCGTACTCGCTTTAAAATCCGCATACGCTCATGTAACCAATGTAATTTCGCCTCGATGCCTAACATTTTTCCGGTTCGAGTGGATTCCTCGATAGGAATTCTTCAAGTCGATGAGGTGAAGGAATGGCAAAGTGACGTAGTGGTATGTGGACGACAGCTCAGATATTTCGAACAACTCTCTTTTGATGTACCTACCTACCTTTAACCGAATTATCTGACGGCGTGTCACAGCCCTACTACTATCGAGATAAGTCTAGGATGACAACATTAGCGGCTGTCGCTGTAGCCGCGTAGAGTCGATATTTCCCGCTTGCTAAAATGTCATTAGTCTCGATAAAGTAAAGTTGATTAAATGGATGATAACAATTTGTTATTGGTTATGAAGTTAAGATATTTGTTTTTACAAGTAAAAAGCTATTTTTTAAATAAACCATACTACGTGAACTGTCTGTTTACTGTTAGTTTAATGCAATTAAAATTATGACTTAAAACCGACGTTTTATTTGACCCGCAGTGCTAGTAATGAATCCTCAACTCCTTATTTAATCAGTGAAATACCTGACGTAGTTTTAAAGTTATTTTTAGTTCTTAAAACTTACTTGAAAAAGTACTAGTCGAGAACTATCTAACAGACAAAACTGCTTGGCCTATAAACCAGATTCCTACCTAAACGAGAAAAGAAAGAAAGAAAGAAAATCATTTATTCGTGACATGCATAACATACATACATACATACATACCTTCACGTCTGTAATCCCAGAGTGGGGTAGGCAGAGCTACAGAATTATCTACAACTTTAAAAACTTGTTGGTAATTCTGTAACCACATTCTGCACAAATACAAACAACAAAGTACAGATTAACAAATACAAGAAGAAAGTAGCCACGAAATGGTTCCAACTCCGCGTAATGCTGGCATTAAAGTCAGCGCTGGTCTTCCGTTGGAACAAACCTACCCAAATAACTTAATAATAACTTAGTCATAAAAACATGTAAACATTGTATTTGGTCTAGTAGACACGGTTTTTGTAGTAGAACTTTTCGTCTTGTACCTACCGTCTATTTTTAAATAGCCTGTGTTAGTTTCCCACTGTAGGGCAAAGGCCTATTCTCTTTATCGCCATGCTTCCCTAATGATTGCATAATCCCGCCAGTCATATGTAACTGTAATTATATATATTTTTTACTTATTTGCTCTTGTTATTCTGAGTTTAGACACGTTATCCTGCTCAACTACGCATGATAAAAAAACGGATAAAAGATGTTTATTCAGTAAGTAGATATTTTTAATAAATTATTACAGTCATCCAAGTTCATTGTTTTGTATGACGCTAAGTTAAGCATTATCATTGTCATAGGCAATATTTAAATAAAAAAACCGACAGTGCGGCCTACTGTAAAATCTTTTAGCTTTTGAAATAAAATGCATCGTGAACAATCCTCATTTATTTGTATTGCAATGCAGATTTACTTTTCGCTTCTTTTTTAAAGACTCGACTATGAAAGGTTTGGCTTTGAAACCCATTAAGTTTCCCAGTAAATTGTCTGGAAAACGTTGCAACAGATGCTACTTTCCTTGGATTCACTACGTAATGCTCTTTTTGTTGCAACGCAAATGCTGAACATTACGTTAGTGTTAAGTTGAAATCTTATTTCCAGCACGAATTTTTCCTTTTATCGATCATATCGTTAAAGTAACGTCATCAAGAATATTTCTACGGCGATTCGAATCAGAGTAGCAAAGGTAAAAAAGTTTGGAAACGTGGGTCTGTTTTTGGGTTCTTGCTATGGTATATTCCGTAAAACTACACGTTTTTGATTACTTTTTAAATGTGACGAATGGGTAATACATTTGCGATAGAGCGACCGATATCTAATATATGTAAGTACTTATAGTTATATATAAAAACGAATCCCTATTTACCGTGGTATCGCCATAACCTGAGAATGTATTGACGATTCTATTTTTTTTTGGTTGTGTTCTTACATAATCTATTCCATGCAAGACTTAAAAACTATTTTATCATAATAAACTCTTTAAAACCCCGAGTTATATGATGATGCAGATTTACGACGCAATTACTTTTTAATTTAGCCCCTGTGCGTAACGCAAACCGTAGAGGTAACGAACTTTTCTCATTTTGCCCTCGTTTGCGGCAAGCGGGTGTGAACAAGGCGTATCAATTATTAATTTAATTCAAGTTTAAAGTTAATAAAACACCTGAGGGCATTTTCAGACCGTTTCCGAGAAAATAGGGTCCCGCGAAGTACGTGTTGATTGTAATTCACCTCAGCAGCTCAAACAAGCAGGTTTTGCTGCTTAAAAACAGTGAGCAAAATTCAATTTTGCTGCGAGCGAGAGGCAAAGTAGCTTTTTAATTATTTTTTTTAAATGCCGTGGGCAGTGCTGGGGCTACTCACAACATTCGAAAAAATTGAAATTCACTTTGTTCTGTCACTTTCACTTCGATAGGAAACAAGCGAGAGATAGAAACAACTTGATTCGAAGTTCGATTTTCAAATTCCACACGGCCCAAAAAGAAACGCACGTTCGGATGCACACATAACCGTAAAATTGCAAATAAAACTATCTGTTAAAGTTTGAAATGTGTTTATTATAACTATTTTATACAGTAGGTACAATAAATTTTTTTATTTAATGTTTTGAAGACAAAATTAATGAAAAATAAGAAGTTTATCATGTATCTACATAATTTTGTTATCGTATTAACAATCTTTAATTTCGTGACATAAACCGCGGGGGCAGTTTCAGAACGCATTTCAAAAATAGCGGGATTATTGTAGCCAATAGCCATAGACAAGGCCTAGTTAGGTTTTTTTTAAAGCCACAGACTACATAAAGCTGTATAAAGTTGTGTTTGCACTACGGCATTATCAAGTTGAGTGATAGGTTTTATCTGTTTCATGTTTATTTTTTCCACTTTTTATTTTATTAGTATTTTGCATGCTTGTGATGCATATGCGATCGTGTCGTTATTTAGTCGTGTATTGACCAAATGGTCACAACGGAAGACCTGCGTTGGCCCTACCAGCTTCACGCTGTGTTGTTCTCGCTGCTGAGGTGAAAAGTTGTATGTCTCACACGAGACCAAAGTTTTTTACGTCTCGTATCTTTGAATCACTCGCTACGCTCGTGATTCAATAATAGAATCCTTCGCTTACTCGGGATTCAAAATCATCACTCGCAGCAAAAACCAACTTTGCTCTCTTGTTGAACAAATAACTATTTCATCATAACAGCGTCTAGTCTTGAGAAATAATTTACGTTAAAATAAATAATCGGTTTGGTGCAACATGGTTGTATAATAGTCAAAAAAATTAGTAACCTATGCGTTGCGCTTATACTCGTACGCTTTCGAATATGGTAACTTCGTTATTACAGTCTGAGACCCTTTATCTTTTCTTTCACTCAAAATTGCCCCATACATGATACTCTCTTGCGTTGCAATAAAACACGTGGTCAACTGTTGCCTCGCATGGGAAGGTATATGTCGGCGCGGAGCTGCCCGGCAGGGGCGAATCCGCGTCGCGAGAGTTAGACATCACAGGATTTTAAATAAAATTGCACTTTAGCACACACAACACTCTATAATGTCACTAACACAAAATATAATTACTATAGGATTAAACAAAATACTATTATTCGGAACCTCTAACACTCTCATAAAACGTATTTTGATAAAAAGCGATTCAGAGTAACTTTTAGTACAAGTTACCGGACCATAATGGCGGCGGCAGAGAAAAACCATATCAAATTTCCCGCCATCGCAAGGTCAACCTCTGATTTGCAGAAAGTCAAAACAAAGTCCCATAAATTATTTCTCTATAGATTTAAAAACATAAAACTCATTCAAAAATATTTTAAACCGACAAACAATATTAAAATTGATTAATTATAACGTTCTATTACAAAATATGTTGATGCCATAACTCTAATTTTGTTAATTAAAATGCAAGTTGATAACAATTCTTATAAAAAGTTTCCTGGAGGAATTAGCTGTCAAATATCTGATTTTAAAACTTTACTTTAATAATGCGGTAGGTTAATGGATAAGATGGTGGTACCAACCCGGACCGTCTGCGTGCGTTGAAATGGTCACGCTTTGCAATATAACAATATTTTTTGTTACATAATAAAAGCGTAAGTCGTATGAGAACCCCCAGATTACATCTAGAACTTTATAGAAAAAATATGTGAAAAAAACAAGTGCTCTACTGAATCACAAATACATATACTGTGACTAAATGAAATTGGCTTTTGTCGACGTTCAACACAAATATTTAGCCGCTCACAATCAAACCACTTTGGGATTCTCTCACTCGGCGCTTGGTAATGGAGCACACTTAATTAAACACAGCAAAGTGTCAAAAGCAACAATAGTTCAATTGAAACGACCCTTGGGCTTATAAAATGGAATTGAATTACAGTAACAAAGCGGATTACCTACTGCTGAAGCTAAACACGGCTTACTCCTATAAGATTTTTCTACTTACTTGGCATTTCTTTATTAATTCCAGAGATAAAAATGTCGTAAGAATCTTAGGCAATTTCCTACCTTTAAATATTTTTACTGATTTCTACAGTCGCTAGCTTTTCTAGCATGCAACTTGGCTTGGTTAAAAGTTAATAGATGTTTATTCAGTATGTAGGCCGCACGGGAACTTTTACACATCAAAAATCTACCAGCGCTTCCCAAGAGGAGACCACTACGTAATCGTAAACGAGGGTAATCGACGAGTAAATTTATATGCCATTTAAAGTTGGCTCTCTCCTTGTCTATTTACAAGTGTAAGAAAGAGAAAGTGCTGAATTTGTCTAACAAATATGCTTTACTTGTCGATTGTGAAACAGGCGGTCAGACTCGGAATTGACTGGCTTTGTACCATCAAGGCGTTGATTCACCTTGATGCACGTTGATTAACTACTGAAGCGTCATCTTTCGCTAATAACTTCCCGCATATGTTAAATAGCATATAAATTGTTTGCGGCAGCCCTCCGCTATCTCCCTGGCACCAACCAATATTGCTTGTGCTTCATACAATATTCAGATTGTAAATGTACAGCGTGTTACAAGCGGGGACGCAGTTCAAATTGTGTTGAGGTAAACGGGGACATTGTAGTAAAGGGTAAGTGTTTTGAAAATAAGCCGCCGTTTTTATTGCAAACGCGTTTTTCTTTACGATGCATGGTTGTTATATTTTGTCAATCGATTTTGCAATAAAAGTTTATCTAAAACTAGTTGAACCAGCTTCCTAAAACAATGAAATCGGTTCATTATTTACGATGCCTCATACAGAGTACCTATTATTTTATCGAAACACCTTTCACCGAACGTATCATTTAGAATTTTCATTTCATCTAATGGCATTCTCGCCGCATGAGTTTTTTTTTTGACAGTCACAAGTCTATTATTTATTATTGGGGGCTTGAGATTTGACCATTACTGATCTTTTGTGGCAGCCCTTTGCTTAGAGCTCACCGCAAATGTTCGTTGCGTCCAGGAATTTCCAGATGCTTGAGCAGTGAAGAGTGGTATATCTTGTGGGTCCATTATATGTCGCCATAGTTGGTACTTCTGTTGCGCATTAGTGGTCCGCAAGAACAGAGGATGCGCATTGCTGTCCCCTCTGTATTTTGACAGAACGAACCTTCATGTCGCATCTTCTTTCAAATCATAACCATTAGAAACAGATGTCTGTTCAGTTTTGAGAGGGGAGTCACAAGTCTAACCTAAGCTTCATAATTAATGCTTAATATATCCTGAAAACATCAAGGTTTCAACAGAAAATAGCGTTCAATAGAATGAAATTACCCTCAGACAGATACTCATATACCTACACAGACAAACTCCTTTGTTTGCGTTGCGAGTTAGTTGCGTTGAGTCCTAAATTCATCCTGAATTGATAAACCATTTTCTATCTTCATGTTAGTCGAGATTGACATGTGTAGGTAAGCTTCGATCGCTATACACGGCACTTGACATGGGCCGTCGCGGCAGGACAAGGGTTCGTGACAGAACTGATAGAGCCTGATACCCGATACGTCGTTAGCAACAGATGCCGTCGTGTCGGTTACAACGCCGACGCCGATATTAAAGTGTATAGAGAAATTTGTAGTTTCAGAGCTTTCTCCAATTTTAATTAGCTTTGAATTAGAAGTCGTAAAAGTGAATGTTAAAATTAGTTCACATTGGTCTTTCATTGATATATTCAAATGTATTTGCACTTGGGTCTGCTTTTTAAGTAATATGTACCTACTTCAAAAATAAATAACTCCTTGGTATCATGTTTTCGCTTATTTCTCCGTTAAACTTACAAATTAAACCTTGAAAAAGACAATAAATTGATTTAATAAACAGCAACACTGGCCCTTTTCGTTCTTTAATTTCTTTAAACTCGCGAACCTCAAACTTTTCAAAATAACAGGATTATACTCTAAAAGCAACCGATATAATTATGCGAAGAAATCGTTGCAAATAACGTATCGGCACGATAGCAATTACACAAACCATACGAACCCTTTCAAATTAAACTTGAGTCCATTAATTAACATTCCTTAGCCGTTCTACATCCCAAAGAAGTATGAAGCCTTTGGCCCTGGAGTGACGTATAAAAATCAATCTTACTTCACGCGAGGGAAAAATAGCGACAGCATTGATAGATGATGTTGCTTGCTGTATTAGCAATTTTTCAACAACGCTTCTAACGACGGCTTTGTTGGAAATACCGAGAAATACTATTGTTCATCGTTTCTTTATTAGAAGAATAAAACACATTGTTGGACTTAAGCGCCTTGAATTTCGTTACTCTTATCAAGTTATCAAGCAGAGAGATGAGAGATACATGTATAGGTAGGTCTTTGTTATTAATTATTTTAGTGTCTTTTTGTATAAAACAGTGTAAAAGATATCAGGAGACCTATATAACAACAGTTTAAAGGTCGTGTGCCTAAAAACTTAGTTTTGTTCTTGTTTAATTCTATTATATAGCGAAAGAGGCTGTTTTCCACAATATTTATAGTCACGATGACTACAAATAATTGAGAACACTCCGTCTAGACAGTTATCGACCGGCTTCGGCCCAAAAATATTTCCGGCCGCAATGGAGTAAGTAACCTTCAGTGAACAGGTTCTAAAATTGTAATAGTATTTGTAATTTTGCCCATGCCTGAGTCTCTAATTCAGTCAGATAAACAAGTAAGATGGGGTAAACAACGTGGAATTAAGGCCCTGTAGTTAGTATTTCTAGATCAAGCCGATTACCTCAGCCTTTTACAGGACAGCAGTAAAAAAAATGTAAAGACTACGTTAGGTCCATTAATGTTAAAGGATCCACTATTCTCGTCCCTTATTTTTAACACAGCTACCTAAGAAGGGGTATTTAAGCATTGGGGTATTAGGCAAGTATGTACGTAACATGTATGTCTCTCTGTGTGCCTGCGTAAACTTAGCATCCTTCGTCTTTTTAATTGAGTTTTGTAAGAGTTAATTACAGGCTATATTTTTTCCTATTAACATGCATCTTTTTCTGTATCATTTTATTTGAATGCGTATTGTTGGCTAAATGTTTCTCAAAATTTCTTCCTGTTTTTCCTATTAACATGTATTTACACGTAAATATTAAAACAGACTGTCGGGATCGCCTATAACTTCCCTAGTCTTGCGTGTGTTAAATAGAGTTCGTTTATCCTTTACCCTTGGTGCGTCCCCTTTCACATATAATCAATCTAACAAATTAATTCTAACCTACCTTCCAACCTAATTGCGGGATCTAGCATGTCCCCGTTGTAAGCCCGCGTTTGATCAGGCTACTCGTAGAACAATAGCTCTAATCGTACAGGCTAATTCTCTTTGAATAGCTCATGGATTTAATCCACGTACCCGTAGTTTCGGCTTCATTTCACACGGGGACTCCTGCTTCGGGACAATGGCGTTGGTCAATTTTGAAATTCTGATACGATTAGGCTTTATATTACGTGACACTTAACTATTAATAATATACTTGTGAAAGTATTTCTCTTTGCTAGTTTGTTAAACTTTAAAAGTCCTTCTTTTTTCTTCCGCATATTCATTTTTCCAGAAGCTATGTTATACTGGAGCTATCTTGAATACCTACACGCATATTTGTAGGTAAAAAATAAAACCTTCTAGACACTTTGGAATTATTTAGTGTACCCTGTTTATTACTACTTTTAAAAATATTTTGTTTTTTTTTATTATACGTCTGTCACCGTTATTGTCTATTAAATAAGAGCTACCATATTTACAACTATATAACGACAATATAGTTTAACACAAAGTCAAATAAACTCCCAGGTTCAGAAAACTTGAAATAGCCGTCTAGAATAAGTAATTCAAAGAGTCAATAGAAAGAACTCTTCAAGTTTACCTCTGAAAACTGTGAACCGATAAATGTTCATGTGGGTATTGCTCAATAGAGCCGATATGTTGGAGCACGCGGTGCTCCGCGTATTGTCTATGCCGCCGAGCCTTTATCAGTAGCCAGCAAACGAATAGGATTTATCTGAACAAAAGACTATTCAACAGAGTTTCTGGATTCTACCGCGACCCGTATCAGCATGCCTGAGGTTATCACCTGAACGAAATTAAATTCTTCGCTTTACGTGTCCCTTTATCAACTTTGTAACAATTTTAATCCTATAAAGTCCATCATTGGATATTTTAGAAGGTTTATGAAGGTATTAGGTACATGACGTATTTAATTTGTTTATAGGAGTTTTGATGATGATGATTTGATTATTTGAGTATGGAGAATGCAAACCATTACACCTGAGCCGAGATTCTGGGCGGTGAAAATCATGTCGTCTTTGACCTGTTATGTTATTGGTTTCTAAGCCGCTATTACTGTCAAGATAACAGGTCAAAGACGATATGGTTTTTAACGCCTAGCATCTCGCTCGACCCTGATGGTAGGTATGTAATGTGGGCTCTAAGGCCAGTTCCAATTTCAAGATGACCAATGCGTTGCCAACCCTGAGGAATAAAATGGAAAACGTCTATGCTAGTTATTTCACCGGCTGCCCACACCGGAACACGACAAAATTGAATTGTGAAGTGAACTTCACCACGTACAGTACTTTTTATAAAAGTTGGCGTTTGAGTGCTCATAGGCGGTCGAGTCGGTCCGCATCCCTGAAGACCGGTCCCTAGACGCTCTTGCGTTTATATTTTCTGAATTTTATTCGTGTTCACGTCATGTGTGAATAGCTTTTTAACCACCGACGCAAATGGTAAACATCTTAGCCTAATTGTGCAAAATATGGTTACAGAATTATCGACAAGCTTTTAGAGTTGTAAGGTAATTCTGTAGCTCTGCCTACCCCACTCTGGGATTACAGGCGTGAAGGTGTGTGTGTGTGTGTGTGTGCAAATGGGTGTTATTAGTTGATAGTGTAGTAGCTCCCAAACGGTTGGATCTGATGGAGTTCTCAGAAACAAAGCTAGTTTAATCGGTATGGTTCTGACTCCGTGCGGTTGCCGGGTTAGAATAGTGCCACTCCATGTCTTCCCGTGGATGTCGTAAGAGGCGACAAAGCGATAAAGGCTTGTAGTACTGTTAGGCGATGGGCTTGCAACCTGACACTAATACGCTGGTAAACATTTCAGCCTATTTGTGCAAAATATTACAGAATTATTAACAACTTTTTCATTCATTTCGCAGAAACATGGCCTTGTTAAATAAGTTAGGATAGGTTAGACTTGTGACCATACAAATTGTTAAATAATGCGGCGGAAAGTATCTCTTTGCGAAACGAAAGTTTTTAAAATGATATAGATGGTCAAATGATGATTAAATATTAGTGAACCATTTATTATGCATAAAAACGTCCTTCTGGAATCACAATCTATTGATGAAAACCGATTTAAAATACGTTACGTAGTTAGAAAGATCTAAGCGTACAAATAGAAGGGGGGAGCTATTTACCCGACTGCGTTTGATTTATATTATGTAAAGAATAATAAATCTGTGGGTATGCAATCCCATTCGAAATAAAACCTTAGAAAGGGTAAAGTATACTTGGTGGTGCAGGAAAAAAACGCCACAATAAAACAATTATTTGTACGCGTACGCAATTCTTACGAGATGTTATCTAAAGCGAAGACTTCTGCCATTTAAAACAAGTGAAAGTGAGAGTAACGCTGTTTAGCATCACTTAAACATTCATTTTATGATAAACGAGACGCGATCACGAGTTAGATAAAAACAACGCTCAGTTTTCTGTAATTTAGAAAATATTGCTACAGAATGTTGACCTTTCGTACTTAACATCTTTCATGTTTTGGCTAACAGAATGGATTAAAAAACGGCGGCTTGTTTAGCCTTGTTGGTAGTTACCCTGCTTACGAGGCTAGCAGTCCTGTGTTCGAATCCCGGTATGGGCAAATATTTGTGTGATGAGCGCGAGCATATTATGTTCCTTAGTCTTGGATGTTTTCTATGTATTTTAGTACGTATTTCTCTATTTTAGTATGTTTATTGTCATCTAGTATCTAGTACCCATGCGCCGTTGATGTAGGAAAACATATCAATCGTATGTGTTCGTTTTTCACCGTCTTATACACATACCTAAGTAGGTGTTCATTTTACCTTTTCTCCCTCTATCTCTTTCGTAAGATTTTGGTGTGTTTTCCTGCGGAAACTACGCAGATTATTTGATATTTTTATTTTATTTATTTAATTTAATATTTAGATTTATGAAATGACTGACTGCTGAGTTTCTTCGGGGTTTCTTCTCAGCAGTGGTCTCCTCTTGTGAAGCGCTGGTAGATTCTTGACGTGTAAAAGTGCCCGTGCGGCCTACTTACTGAATAAATGTCTGAATCTTTATCTTTATCATAGTACAAGCCTTGAGCATAGTTTGGGGACTCGGTGAATTTATGTGAGATGATTCCCTGATGTTTATTTTAATAAGCATGTTTTGTTATGCGCCTGATTGAATTTTCTTCGTAACGCGTTCATGTGCAATATTTTTATTGTTATTTATCCCTAGAGTTGCGCGTCGGATATGTTTCGGGTAAAATACCTAATTTAACCGGGTAAATGGTTAAAACATTCGAATATTTACCTGAGTAGTATGTCTCTGTCTATCCCCATGGGAAATGTTATTCCAATTTTCTTGGGTAATAGGTATACATGTACCTAAGTTACTTGAAGTTTGTGTTTTTTGTGTGTAGTGGTAAAGTTAACGCAATTATTATTCGAAACAACATTAACACTCACATGACGCGGTGTTTTTCTATAATCAATCAACAGTCCATTAACATTTGAGTCATTAGTTATAAATAGTTTAGATTTAACAAAATAAATAAAACGAATAAAAATAGAACTACTTTTTGCCTTTTATTAGAGTTTTGTTGTTAACCTACTTAAATTAATTATTTACTCTGAATTCGTGTCTGTCGTGTATGTCTTATTATATTCGCTGTTATTGATTTATAAACAATATTAAATTAAACCCTTCCTTTTTACTTTCATACATACAAACCTACTTCTGATAATATCAATTGCAATTGAATAAATATTGACTAAATAGTAAAGTTGACAAAATAGAGTAAGTAAGTAAGTAAGTAAATTTATTCACAAGAACATGGGTACATAACATGATGGTACAAGATATAAAGAGTTCCAACATATTCTGCCATTAGACGGCGTGTAAATATCTAGTCATAAAAATAATAATGCGGCTTAATTAATACCTATGTCAAATGCCAATTTACAATTTTCAATTAAATAAGATTGTATAGTTTTTAGAGTATCACAGAATTACATTATTTTAACAGATCCTTATCACTGAGGTAATCATTCACCGAGTAGTAACATTTCTTAAGAAGTAAATGAAATAGCCTACTTTTGAAAGAATTTAGAACAATATTGTCTTTAAATGAATTTGGTAAATGGTTGAAAATCCGAATAGCCATACAGTAAGAGTTTATTCTGCAGACTTTAAGCTTTTGGTAGGGCACATATAACCTATTGCCATATCTTCCTGTTCTAGAAAACACATCACAATTTTTTCTAAACAGGTAGGAATGCTTCATTACAAATACACACATCTCAAATATATAAAGGCTCGGAAGTGATAAAGTTTTACAGTTTTTAAAGAGTGGTTTGCAGCTTTCAAGATATTTAGCTCCACAAACAGCCCGAATACATTTTTTTTGAACTTTGAACACCATTCCAGCGTCCACTGAATTGCCCCATAGAATGATGCCATATCTTAGCACTGACGACACATAACCATTATAAGCTAACAATGCAGTTTGTTTATTCACTACATTTCTCAACCGACTTAAGGCGTAAGAAAATCTATCCAGTTTCAAACATATTTTTTCTACATGGGACTTCCAATTGCAATATTTGTCCATTGAAATACCCAGGAATACTAAGTCATCTACTTCCTCAATATTTTCACCTTTATACATAACATTAAGGGTTAACTGTTTGCTATTATATGTTTGAAACTGTATACATTTAGTTTTGCTTAGGTTTATGCTAAGTTTATTTTTCTCAAGCCATTCAACAACAGACTCAAGACATTTGTTTGCTTCTTTTTCCATATTTGCTTTATCTTTACATTTGATTAATAGGGTGGTGTCATCCGCAAATAAGATACAATCTGTATTTACTGCCTTAGGTAAGTCGTTTATGTACAAGAGAAAAAGAAGCGGACCCAAAACGCTGCCTTGTGGCACACCGTAATCATTTTGCAAATAACACGATCTGTATGATGCCCTTTTAGTTTCATCGAGTCGACTTATCTCAACACAGTGCTGCCTACCATGTAAGTAACTTTCTATCCATTCAAGAGCTTTACCCCTAATTCCATAGTTTGAAATTTTCCTCACAAGGGTATCATGGCACACATAGTCAAAGGCTTTGCTCATGTCCAGAAATATGGATAAAATTGGTGTCTTGTTGTTAAGACATTCCGTAATAGTTTTAGTTAACGAAAAACAAGCCAAAGTGGTTGAATGTCTTTTTCTAAAGCCAAATTGCTGAGAGCATAGAACACCTTGAGACTCTACAAAGTTATAAAGTTTATTAAAAAAAACTTTTTCAAGTATTTTCGATAGAACCGGAATTAATGTTATAGGACGATAGTTGTTCATGTCTTTCTCATCACCTTTTTTATAAATTGGCTTTATAATTGAAAATTTCAGACGTCTTGGAAATGTACCTTCTTGAAATGACAGATTTATGATATGGCTTAAAGGCGGTGATAAATACTCGGAACATAATTTCAATATTTTAATGCTAAGACCATCAAAACCAGCCGAATTTGTATTTTTGAGGGACTTAAATACCTTAAAAACATCCATCGGGTGAGTAGGGCTCAAATAAATCGTTTTTAAGTTATTATAGATTAAGTTTTGAGACGGTAGATTTGACTTATGGCTTTTATTATTTATCTCCACAAAATACTCGTTAAACAGATTAGATATTTGTTCAGGATCAGTATAAAGCCTATTTAAATGTAGTATACTGTTAATTTCTTTTTGGGTTTGTTTGTTGTTGGAGTGCTGTTTAATCACCTCCCAAGTAGCTCTGCAAGTGTTGTTTGCATGAGATATGTATCTTGTATTTACGGTTTGCTGAGCTGTAGAGATGCATTTTTTCAAAATTTTTGTGTATGAAATGTAGTTTTTTTTGTTGGCTTTCTTATTGGATTTAGTAATAATATACAACAGATATAAACTTCTCTTCTTAACACAGCAACGCTTCAATCCATTTGTCATCCATCTATTTTTAACAGGTTTATTGAGAATCTTAACTCTTAAAATAGGGAAACATAGATTATAAAATAGAGTAACGGTGTCATGAAACAAGTTAAAAGCTCGATTAGTATCTGTTTCTGACATAACTTCAGTAAACGATAGTGAAGACATACAATCTTTAAATTTGGCTTTGTTCTCTTCGGACATATCTCTTTTAAATTCAAACCAGTATGAAGGTCTCTTATTTGCCTTCGCTGAGGGTAAGATTTCAAAGGATATAGTTTGCGCTGTTTCGTGATCTGATAATGCTAAGTTATGTATGTCATTTTTTACATCTGGAAGATTACTTGCAATTAAATCTAAGCACGACAGCTTTCTTGTAGGTTTAGTAATATGATTAACAATGTTATGGCCAATAAGAATGGATTTAAGTTGCTTTGTATTTTTATTGTCTTTTATCATATCGATATTCCAGTCACCACATAAGATTATATTTTTAACGCGTTTTTTAGATGTTATTTGAACAAGCAGTTCATCTAGTTTCTTAAAAAAAAATTGGATGTCAGAAGAGGGTGTTCTATATATACATACAACAACAACGTTTAGGGAGTTTATCTTTGTCGCACAAAATTCAAAGTGGTATTCAATCGGATTAATTAAATTGTCTATAGATGTGCAATCAAATGTGCTCCTAACCAAAATACAAGTGCCTCCCCTGCGTTGGTTTTTTCTGGAAAATGATGACACTAAATTAAATGGTTTTAATACAAGGTTGGATTCAGAACCTCTTTTAATGAAGGTTTCAGAGAGGCAAATTATATCGATTTTATTTTTCTGTCGGTCAAGTTCATTTATGGCAATTTCAAAAATATCTCGTTTATGCAGTATGCCGGCTATATTCTGATGGAAAACTGATATTAATGATTTATTGGCTGGGACTTCGAAAAAAACAAGTACCTAAATCCTTTGTGGGGTTTTCCTTATCTATATCACCCAGTTCATTACTGATTTGGTGAGGTGATAAGTTCGTAGAAGTATCGTGAGGTAACATGCTTTTGTGACCCTGAGCAAACATAATGTGTTTAAAGTTTTTTATGAACGTTTCTTCGTAGTCCATAGAATCTATTTCTATGTTGATTTTAAAACACAAATCTTTGATTAAATCTAGATGCTTAAATTTATAAAATGGAGAGCGGAATCTATTTACTTCAAATTACGAGTTACGTGCTGCGTGATAATATTCCGACTCGATTTTAGATTATAGATAATAAATCACGTATTATTGGGAGAACATTCGAGTCACGTTTTCGGTTGGTTCCGAATAGTAATTGGATCTGTCCGGTATTTCCCCTTTTTGGTAGATATTCGTGAATGTACTAAGTATTTAATGACAACAGCAGAGGACCGATCGTCGTGGAAAACTTTGGTTAAGGCCTTTGTCCATCAGTGGACGTCTTGCTATTCAATATTATCTGTGCATACATATAAATAAATATCAAGGAACCATCTCACACAAATTGACCTAGCCCCAAACTAAGCTCTAGGCCTGTACTATGGGTACTAGGCAACGATAAACTTACTTATAAAGATAAATACATATATAATAATACATACTTAAATACACAGAAAACACCCAAGACTCAGGAAAAAATACTCGCGCTCATCGTACAAATATTTCCCCGTACCGGGGATCGAACCCGGGACCGCTGGCTTCGTAGGCAGGGTCACTATCACTACCGACTAGGCTGTCGCGTTTTCCAAGCCTAAAACAAGCATAAAGCCGAAACACTACAATTTAGCTATGTTTTTTTTTAAATTTACTAATGTTAAGCGTAAGGGACACTTGTTTATTGTTTATATTATCTAACTAATTATACTTTGTCCGACGCAAGCACGGCAGTTTACAGTAAATTTTACTATTATCGTGTAAGATGACCGTGCCTGGACATAGGTCTTCCCAAAAAAATCCACCATGACTGGATTTGTGCTACTCGCAATTTCCTTATTTCAGGATAAGTGTAAGATATTCTTCATATAATAGATTTCTATCTCGCTAACAAGCAATTCCCTTAAAACTGAAGTAAAAAAGGATTTTTAACCGGAAAAATAATAAAAAAAAACTCTATTATAGGTGGATCATTACTTACTGCCACACAGTATACCCGAGCGTGTTTCCGCGAATTTTGCTAGTTCGAAAACTGCAGCTTTGCGATACTTGACGTTGGAAATAACGATGATGTATTGTATGACGTTGTCCAAATGGATTATATTTTAGCGCAGCTGTATTGAACTAAGCTCTATATGCAATATTGTCATATCACTGTTCACTTTCATAATAAAAGTTTTTTTCAGCTTTCTGTTGTTAAATTTTAGGGTTCCTCTTTTAGGAACAGTTTATTGTTTATATCCTATGTGTATATCTGTCAAGACCGTTCGTTAGGGTGTATCAAGACGTATTAAAATTGAACTACTAACTATAAAATCAAAATCCGGTTTTAAACGGTTGTCGGTAGTCTAAACACTATTTGAATTATTTCGGCGTTAATTTATACTAGATATTTCCATTTGTAGATTAAGTATGAATAGAACACTACCAATTACGTAAATAAGAGAGTAAGCGGCTCCCTATTTACATATAGCTATTAGTTTTCTTTGATTCGTCTAACATCTGTGTGTGTGTGCAAATGGACAAAAAATTGGACCAAATCTGCCAATACCATCGTTGTAGTAAAGTAACAAAGCATGTATGATATTTATCAAAGATGGCGGAGAAACGTGCGGTGTGTTAGGAAAGTGACAGGGCAATTACAACGTCTGCCCACTTGCGCGCATGCGTCGGTGGCCGCCGTACGCGCATGACGCGGCGCATGGCACAAGTTTTCAGCGAATGTTTTGTTAAGGGCCAAACTAACAATACCTACCCGAAACCGACGTAAGTGCATGAAGAGATTGATGAATGAATGTAGAGGAAGTGAACGTTGTATGTTAGACCGGTGCACGTGGCATGACGTGGCATTCCATAGTCTCTGCCCACTTGGAGTTGTATTCAACTCGGTTGCCATTTCTGTCAAGTAAATAAGAGCTAACATAACGTTGACGTTACGATAAGTCAAGAGCAATTAGGTTTTACCGAGTAGAATAGGGCCCCGGATTAGTTTTTATACATTGACAACGAGATAAAACTCCAAATACATGAAAATGTCATCACTCGTTAATTCACAGGTCAGTATTTCGTTATTCATTATGGGTTGGAATCGTAAATTATGTATAACACAAAAAGTAAATATTTTACGAATGTATTGTAGAAATAAAAACATTCTCGGTGCAATTTAAAACAACAGCATTGTGACAGCCACTCGCCTGATTTTACTTCACATATCTTTTTAATGACAGTGTGACCGCTTTGTCTGACAGTAACTAAGTGTTAAGTAATGCTAGCGCAACAGCAATTATAATTATAATGATTAATTTAAACAATTCGACGCAATTATTTACTATGACTTGCGTTTCCAGGTAACTAGTGAAGTGGGGCCAGAAAATAACCCAATGCTGTATTATATTATACTTATTTCCATTACGAATAAAGTTTTTGTATAAATCTGTTCTGGAGAGTTCTGGAAGCTTCATAACTCAGATTTCGTTAGTTTTGCCACTTCATTCGTTTTAATATCCAGTATAACTAGGTACGTAGGTGAACAAAGACAACATAGAACCTTGTCATAATGATAGAGTCAAGTCACAAGAAAGAAATTACGTCGATATAAATAATTGGCTCAACAATTTAACAATTGAAAAAAAAAGAAGAAAAAATAAACATTTATTAGTGAAAAACAACAACAAAGAATGAAGAAATACGTACAAAACTCAATAACTCAAATTAAAGTCAGCGCTGGTCTTTCGTAGGGTCCATCAAGTGAAGCCACAGAAGGCTACACACACATGATTATTTCCAAGCTCCAGACAAAGAAAAAAAACCTTATCAACAAAAACATGTAATAAAATATTTCTAAGCATAAATAAACGTATTGACTATGCTGCATGCATATGCTTCAGAAAAGCAATGCGAACCTTTTCCGACAACTTTAAAAACTTTTACTTCTAGAACGTGTGTTCAAAATACGACACTCAATACGATAAAACTTTTTGCACTTGAAATCTATAAACACGCCATTGGGGTAAACGTGAAAAGATAGAGAATAACTACTACTAGGTACTATTTCCACTTGTGTTGTGTGCCAAAACTCGGAATATTGGTGTTTAGTTTGGGATGGCGGTTGCCGCTGGCAGTCGGCATTATTACAACAAAGGATCTGCTTTACCGTCATGTATATTGAACGAGCGTGTTCCAAATAAAGCCTTTTAATTTACGAGTTTTGATTTCCTTTTGTTGTGGCCAGCATTTGATTAAAAATTGTTGGTGCTCCATTTTTGTAATTCGACAACAAAGAACCAATTTTAATACGACTACGAAGTCATTCCACAATAAACCACAAAGGAAAGTTATGGAAATGAATTCTCAAAAGGTTTACCCGCTTGATTTTGTTTATGTATCGATGAAAGTAAATAGTCGTGTAATATAAGAAAATCCCGGTGGACCCGAGTTCGTGCCAGGTGTGGCAAATATGGAAGAAAAGAAACACCGGGAGAAACTGGCTGGTTATTAAGATGTTGTAACCTTTTTCTTGGAAAGATTTTTCAGATGATAATAAGTTTTGCTGTTATAGATATATAGATAGTAATAGAGAGAATATTGGCATTGGATATAGCTTTCGGGTTTTATCGTACAGTAATTTTAAAAACAATCTAAGCCAAAGAACGTAGCGTTTCATTTGTCTCAAGCCCACAAGTAAAGTTAGGCACATTATTTGACTTGATTTATTGAGAATTCAGCCATTCAGAAATTTTTGATCACTTGATCAATTCTTAAATATGTCCAAATGTGTCCCGTTTTCGATAAAATATTACAATTCAAAACAAAAATCTGCCCTTCGGGTTTTCAATCCTTGTTTCTTCGAAATATATTTACGTTCGTCAACTTTCTCATGTTTCTTATCAATTAATTGTTTCATTTTAAAACTGGTGCTACGACAGCTTATCTGTCGAATAATAAAGACAGTTATTGCGAGCCATTAAGGTGCACATTAGCATACTCGGAGAAACTGGAAGGTCGTAAGTGGAGCGCGACAACCAGGTTGCGTCCGCAGCTTGATGAAACAATTTACTTGTGTGCTGTATTGTGGGCGCAGTAGGCTTGTGGCCAGTAGGCCTGTAGCAAAAAAAGTATTAGCTTTATCGCTATTCGCTGTAAAAAATAAAAATACCAAATTTCATTGAGATCGATTCAGCGGTTTAGCCGTTAAAACGTAACAAACAGACAGACAAAGAAAATGGAACAGTAAAGGAAAAACCTGATCCCTTATATGATCACTTTGATCTCCGTCCGTCTGTCCGTCTGTCTGTCAAGACCGACCCCTTTAGCTCGGGAACGCGTTGAGGTATCGAGTTGAAATTAAAACCGTATACTCAAGTCTACAGTCTCTTGAAACTGTGAAAAAAAAAACAAACTTCTAAGTTAATGTAAAAAAAGATACCGCCGTTTATGCCGCAATACCGCAAAAAACGTATATTTCGACAATCTCAAGGGAATCAAAATTTATAGGGTATTTTCCGTTGACCTAAATCTATGAAATTTGGCAAGTAATACTATCTTAACCTACAAGTACTTATAGGGAAAAATAAATGCCAAAAAAACAGGGTCTTTAGGCAAGGAACGGCGGCGGTCCCAATTTTGATTTGAGCTAACCGTGTCATGTTGGGTATCGTATGAAAGGGCTTCATTGGCACAAGCTTAAACAGAATATGTTTAATTATTTCTATGAGCGTACCCACTGTGTCCCAATCTACTGCGTACGTACCTTCTATGATGTTATTATTGCGAGTGTATGCGTGTAAGCATGGCGTTTAGTTTCGACCGACACAGACGTTATCTGTATCTCTCACACAACGCTAAATTAGTCCCGACGGTCCGAGTTTCAAGTTGTAACCTTTCCGACGAAACGCGAAGCGAATTTCAACATTGCGGGTGCAATTCGGAGGGATATATGCTGTCTATGGTTTCTGAAAGGGTTAAGAACTTCTTAACTATTTGACTACAGAATGGTTAAACCGGAGGTGTTAATTCAAAGTTTGGTGATGTGCTGGTAGGGTATTGTCTAGTTTGTTGGTAATCCTCAAAGTCAACAAGGGTACCGTGATCAAAATACCCGTTCACTAATCTTTTGACTCTTTACTGTTACCGAAAAATAATCGACTTTGTAAAGAATTTAAATGTGGACCTAAGCTCTTCAAAGCCATGCTCGACAGTATTAATTTTGAAGTATTATAGTTTATTGTATCTATATCAAGATATCAAGCTGCCAAGTCCAAATATTTATTGTCTTTCAAGCACTTATGCACTTCTATCAGTAGGTAACAGTAATGACTTACCATCTCGTATTCGGCTTGCTATTTGTTATTAGTAGGTATTAGATTAGATGATATTATAAACTCTATTCCGTGCATACCATCTTACTCCGAAGTGCATAGTAAAGATCTCCCCCAGACCTATGATCTTATATTTAACCTTTTCAATGATAAAAAAACAAAGATCAATGTTACAAAGATTTCTGATTGTGGCCTTATTTGTTTCAGATGTGACAGTGACGTACCGGCGCGGGCTGCCCGTGATCACAGTCCCGCTGCCCTCGCGCCGCGAGCGCTGCCGGTTCACGCTGCGGCCCGTTAGCCAGACCGTCGGCGACCTGCTCGAGCAGGTGAGTCGTCCCTCTCACTCTTGCACCGGCGGCGCTGCCCGTGATCACAGTCCCGCTGCCCTCGCGCCGCGAGCGCTGCCGGTTCACGCTGCGGCCCGTTAGCCAGACCGTCGGCGACCTGCTCGAGCAGGTGAGTCGTCCCTCTCACTCTTGCACCGGCGGCGCTGTCCGTGATCACAGTCCCGCTGCCCTCGCGCCGCGAGCGCTGCCGGTTCACGCTGCGGCCCGTCAGCCAGACCGTCGGCGACCTGCTCGAGCAGGTGAGTCGTCCCTCTCACTCTTGCACCGGCGGCGCTGTCCGTGATCACAGTCCCGCTGCCCTCGCGCTGCGAGCGCTGCCGGTTCATGCTGCGGCCCGTCAGCCAGACCGTCGGCGACCTGCTCGAGCAGGTGAGTCGTCCCTCTCACTCTTGCACCGACGGCGCTGTCCGTGATCACAGTCCCGCTGCCCTCACGCCGCGAGCGCTGCCGGTTCACGCTGCGGCCCGTCAGCCAGACCGTCGGCGACCTGCTCGAGCAGGTGAGTCGTCCCTCTTACACTTGCACCGGCGGCGCTGCCCGTGATCACAGTCCCGCTGCCCTCGCGCCGCGAGCGCTGCCGGTTCACGCTGCGGCCCGTCAGCCAGACCGTCGGCGACCTGCTCGAGCAGGTGAGTCGTCCCTCTCACTCTTGCACCGGCGGCGCTGCCCGTGATCACAGTCCCGCTGCCCTCGCGCCGCGAGCGCTGCCGGTTCACGCTGCGGCCCGTCAGCCAAACCGTCGGCGACCTGCTCGAGCAGGTGAGTCGTCCCTCTCACTCTTGCACCGGCGGCGCTGCCCGTGATCACAGTCCCGCTGCCCTCGCGCCGCGAGCGCTGCCGGTTCACGCTGCGGCCCGTCAGCCAGACCGTCGGCGACCTGCTCGAGCAGGTGAGTCGTCCCTCTCACTCTTGCACCGGCGGCGCTGCCCGTGATCACAGTCCCGCTGCACTCGCGCCGCGAGCGCTGCCGGTTCACGCTGCGGCCCGTCAGCCAGACCGTCGGCGACCTGCTCGAGCAGGTGAGTCGTCCCTCTTACACTTGCACCGGCGGCGCTGCCCGTGATCACAGTCCCGCTGCCCTCGCGCCGCGAGCGCTGCCGGTTCACGCTGCGGCCCGTCAGCCAGACCGTCGGCGACCTGCTCGAGCAGGTGAGTCGTCCCTCTCACTCTTGCACCGGCGGCGCTGCCCGTGATCACAGTCCCGCTGCCCTCGCGCCGCGAGCGCTGCCGGTTCAACGCTGCGGCCCGTCGCCAGACCGTCGGCGACCTGCTCGAGCAGGTGAGTCGTCCCTCTCACTCTTGCACCGGCGGCGCTGCCCGTGATCACAGTCCCGCTGCACTCGCGCCGCGAGCGCTGCCGGTTCACGCTGCGGCCCGTCAGCCAGACCGTCGGCGACCTGCTCGAGCAGGTGAGTCGTCCCTCTTACACTTGCACCGGCGGCGCTGCCCGTGATCACAGTCCCGCTGCCCTCGCGCCGCGAGCGCTGCCGGTTCACGCTGCGGCCCGTCAGCCAGACCGTCGGCGACCTGCTCGAGCAGGTGAGTCGTCCCTCTCACTCTTGCACCGGCGGCGCTGCCCGTGATCACAGTCCCGCTGCCCTCGCGCCGCGAGCGCTGCCGGTTCACGCTGCGGCCCGTCAGCCAGACCGTCGGCGACCTGCTCGAGCAGGTGAGTCGTCCCTCTCACTCTTGCACCGGCGGCGCTGCCCGTGATCACAGTCCCGCTGCACTCGCGCCGCGAGCGCTGCCGGTTCACGCTGCGGCCCGTCAGCCAGACCGTCGGCGACCTGCTCGAGCAGGTGAGTCGTCCCTCTCACTCTTGCACCGGCGGCGCTGCCCGTGATCACAGTCCCGCTGCCCTCGCGCCGCGAGCGCTGCCGGTTCACGCTGCGGCCCGTCAGCCAGACCGTCGGCGACCTGCTCGAGCAGGTGAGTCGTCCCTCTCACTCTTGCACCGGCGGCGCTGCCCGTGATCACAGTCCCGCTGCACTCGCGCCGCGAGCGCTGCCGGTTCACGCTGCGGCCCGTCAGCCAGACCGTCGGCGACCTGCTCGAGCAGGTGAGTCGTCCCTCTCACTCTTGCACCGGCGGCGCTGCCCGTGATCACAGTCCCGCTGCCCTCGCGCCGCGAGCGCTGCCGGTTCACGCTGCGGCCCGTCAGCCAGACCGTCGGCGACCTGCTCGAGCAGGTGAGTCGTCCCTCTCACTCTTGCACCGGCGGCGCTGCCCGTGATCACAGTCCCGCTGCACTCGCGCCGCGAGCGCTGCCGGTTCACGCTGCGGCCCGTCAGCCAGACCGTCGGCGACCTGCTCGAGCAGGTGAGTCGTCCCTCTCACTCTTGCACCGGCGGCGCTGTCCGTAATCACAGTCTCGCTGCCCTAGCCGCTTCCCCACGTACCCACGTGGGGAAGCCTTTGCTTTGCTTTGACAGGTGACCATAAAGACGTATGTTCATGATTTTCCCTTTCAATCTTGATTTGTATACCAATCTTGTATGCTCATATCCAGTGCTGTTCCGTATGTGCGGCTTAAACTAATACATCTAACACCGAACCCGATTATAAACTTGCAAGGTTCGCCTACAGGTCAACTTTTTAATGGTTTTTTTTCTCGTGCAGGTGAAGGCCGAAGACCGCGGCGTGGAGCGCGCCACGGCGATGGCGGCGGACGAGCGTGTGCGCATCGCCTCCAGCGACACCGTCGAGTCGCTGCTCGAGAACGACTTCCGGCTCGTCATCAACGACACCGAGTACTACGTCAAGAGCCCCGCGCTGGTCAGTCACACCTTTACTACCCGGTTTTGTTTTTACTGGCAAGAATCAAGTTACATTGGGTACGCTAAATGTAGATAATTTGGGGCAAATTAAAATCGAATAGAAATGCGAAAACGATGGCGTTACTTAGCGGCTGGAAGGGCGCTTATAACCTTTTTGTCCGACTGCCGTTCATAACTATATAAAAATTCACCTAGCGGCTGTATTTTGCCTTTTAATTTTAATAGATAACGCTAAATGGCGTTACAGGTTTTGAAATTACCAAAAATCTTATAATTGTAGGTATCTACTAAATATACAAGAGTACATTATATTTTGTACATGAGTTTATATTTGCGTCGTCTACACTACATAATCCTGAAGAGAAATACAAGTAATGTGGAAACCATAGTTTTATAAATCTGAACGTTATTTTTCAATTGAATGTTATTTCTTATAACATTTTTATGAGTTGTTATTGCTCATAAATCCAACTTAACCTAAACTAAACCTTAAATAAATAAAAAATATATAGACACCAAATACGCTAACAAGGCCGCGTGTTGATTACCTGTAGTAGTTTTAATTGTACTGTTCTCTGTAATGTTTTTGTTTGGTTTACAATAAAGTGTTTTGTACTGTACGCTATACTGAAGGGACTGATCATCATTTAACGGTTTTTATTGTTTCTGATGACGTTTATTATTTAATTTCCAACCTTCAATTAAATTAACTACCACAATACCCTTAAACTGTTATCTGCTTATTTAATTGGATCGGTTACTTACACTAACGCTAAGCATTAATTACTTACCTCTATCTAATTACACGTCAATTACAGGGCAAGTACGACCCTGATTGCAGCTTGTGGCTTTATATATTAATTAACGTGTGTGGTCAACTACAATTAGTTATACACTTTAAACATATTCCGTGAGACTCAGACATATTAAAGGGATCACAAATAATATTAGAATTGTAACAAGATATTCTTGTAGTAAAAAAGATATCAATATTATGGAAAAATTATGATCTTTGATAAGAAAGTGTATTCTCTGAATGCGAGTGGTTGTTTTTTCATTTACTACCGGACGTCTGTATTCTACTTATCAAAAAATAATCGGCTCCATTTACATGTGTAATCCTTGAAAATAATTTTATTGAAATTCCAATTTAATATTCGTAATAGATCTACGGACAGAAATGGCCGTGGACAGAGTTACAGCCATATTCATTTTGCCCTTTAGATATTGAACCCTAAAAACGCATTCGTTCTAACGCTACAATATCGAAGAAAGACAGAAAATCAAATCTTACAACTCCCCTCTTTGGTCGAAGTTATAAACACCGGACATTCATCCAGGCTTAACACGAGGATAAGGCAGTTGTCCAAATGTCGACAATGAGCGGGAAGTGTAGCGCGGAAAAGAGCAGAGCTAGAGCGATCAACTATCAATAAATATTTGTGTCTATTTCATCGACACGCGATCTATATCTTTTGTTTCAACAAACTAGTGGAGAGAGTTCTCGCCGGCAGTGTGAACATCCCGCGAACAACTATTAAAAACATAGTCACATAAATAAAAACTAACTTACTAAAAGTAAAACTAATTATAACTATGCTAAATAAGATTAAATTAAATCTAAATTAAAACTAAAACGGACAGGGCCCCGGTGGCAAAGTATCACAGATGCTGGCAGCGTTTCCTCGTTAAATAGCAATGCTAATGCGCTGCCCGAGGAAGCTGCCAGCTCTGTGGTCTCCTATTGTTAATTATACGTCTCTTTTATTGACACGATATCTGTCTTTTGCTCGTTTCTTGAGCGAGAAAATAGCCAATAGCTAATCGCTTCCTCGCCGGTGTCGGGGTGCCTAAATCCAGTGTATTCAAAGTTAGCTATAACTAAGCATAACCTAAATACTCAATCCTACTCCAATTACGAGCAAAATGGTCTCCCGTGAATGAATTCGGAACTACTGCATGGACATCCCAATTACCATCCGCCCGTCAACCTCAGTGTACGTCCGATGCGGACCAATTTGTCCGTGTACTTGGCTTGTATGGGGTAGAATGCGATTTGGGGGTGCTGGTAAAGTGGTGGCTACTCCGATAGTTTGGTCCGCTTTGCCATGGTTGTTAAGCGCGTTTAGGAATATGCATTGACTTGAGTTTTATCCGGTAGTTCGGTCGTTTAAAAGTTTATTTTTAGACGATTGCGCGGGAATTTAAATGAGAGTGGATGGAACTGTTGATATTTACAGATAATGTATGTGAGCCAAATTCGGATGTTCGGATGATAGTATCATATGATTCGTGGAGATCGAGCGGATTTCATAGGTTATGTTCGCTTATTCACTTTTACTTTGCAAGTTTTTGCACTCTCATTTTCAACATCAAAAAACCAATATTGCAAACGCGCATGTGATTAATTTTTTTAATATTTGTTTAGGTCCCTTGAGAGTAGTTAACACCCAGGTTTGGAAGCCCTGAAAACTCTGTGCTATACCCCCAAGGTGCTCGAAAAACTTTCTCGCATAAGCAGGGTTCCGTACCTTAAATAACGGCGTTACAGATTTCCCCACCTTTAGGGGAAATCAGTGAAAAAACTGGCAACACTAATTATCATTTTTGTTTGTAATTTGCATCAAAGTAAATAAACACTTTATGAAAAATAACACGAACAATCATAACTTACACGTGATAAGTGTGTTACAGTGTGGCTTTTTATATTTACTACTGTCGTTTTTACACGTTTGCGCAACACAAGTCGTAATTTTTTTCGGGGTAAAATTTAATATCACTCGTGCTGTGGCTCGACGCGTAATGGCAGGGGGTTGGCAGACCTAGTGCATCAGTGTCACGTTAGATTGTGTATGACAAACACAATGGCAGACCTTGCCTGCTTCACACCTTTTTAGTGCAACGTTACGTCCATATTTTTTTTAGGTCCGTGATGTTACAATAAATTTTATATTAAAACTGTGTCGGCGTTTTTACAGCGATCGTTCCGGCTCAGCCGATAGTTCCATTAGGCAGTTAGCTCGCTTGTATCCATCCAACTTCGACTTAGCGGTTTGCTGTACAACTACAGCCGCAAGGTAGCTTACGTTGTTTTTGAGGGGCTTGTTTCTACTCGGGAAAACCATATTGCTTTTTACATTTGACTCGGCTGCTATTACTGTGTGCAAGTAAATAAGAGCGTAAAGTAGACAATACGATAACATTTAAAATAAATATGGTTTCACCGAGTAGAAAGAGTCCCCAGGTATTATTTTTGCGCATTTTGTCATTTTTGACCGTATTTACAACTGTGAGATGGAAATGGTCGTTTAAAGTCATAACGAACAAAAAATATTTAATTGTCAGGAATCAGTAAGTAGCTTATATTTGTGGTTCAAACTCAATAGTATTCTATAGAGAAAGGAAGGATGTTGGTCATAATAGTCAAGTCTGTAGGGGTTTCTGCTTTACAAAGCTTCCACCGCTCGGAACTTTTTATCGGGAATTCGTACAAAATCAACATGTATGCACCAACTGTGCGCAATTTTGTTTTGTTTATACTTCTCATAGACAATTTTGCTATAAAATGAACCAATTATGGCAACTTTCTTTAAGGGTGGCAGCTAATATGACTTAAAAAAAATCTATACTTCACCTTTTGTAAAGGAAAAGCTTTTTTAAGTCCCTACAAACAACAATAATTATTTTGAAGAGTCGAATAGATCTAACGTAACCTATTTATCCAGCTACGCGTAAAAAAAATCAATCACTTCTTAAAATTTGATTCATTTAAGTTGAAAGTTCCTTCGTAAAGAACACAAATTGCTTCAGGCACAAACAAAATAAATCTTTCGTTCGTTCATCGAACTCTGAATCAAATCTGATAAGACGAATATAATTTGCCTTTATAAATGAATCAATCACGGCGGAGAAAGTCGCTCTGAAAACATTAAATTATTTTTAACCTGTAGGTCTTATTGGGTTTTTCCGCTAGGTATCAACTTTTAGCGTTCAATTCATTTCCCCCGAGATGTCTGCGGTAATGAGTCCGTTCCACTTAATGAGTTTGCCAGAAAAGGAAAAATCCTTTTATGCCGGTGCTTGAAAATAAAATCCGCTGCTGTGTAGGAACGGTTGATAATTTGTTGATTCAGTTGAATCTTGTATTGAGCTTTTGCGGTTTTATTAAAGATTTTAGATATAGCTTCACAATTGTTTAAATCATACAAATCGATTTTTGAATTGAAAACAATACTATATATTCACTATTTTAATATAAGTCATTGAAAAAGTGAATATTATACACTTATTATCATTCACGAATAAGTATAATATTATTATAAGCTTATCTCTCCCAAAGGATTGGGCTAGCTATCCAGAGAGTTAATGCAGCCAGTGTCATAGGGACCATGCCGGGAGGGGACCTGCTAGAGGGGGTGTTCTTTTTATAGTTGTGATTATTATTTACATCTTTAATATTTGAGTAGCTTAGTTTTATTTTAATTTGAGTAGCTTAGTTTAATTTAAATAAGTTTAGTTTTAACTTTAAATTGTAGTAGGTACCTATGTGACCATCATTATATAAAAGAAGTATAGGATACTAAATGTAAATTGATTTATTATGTTAAAGTATTATATAATTATGTCGATGATTTAAAAAACTCATGAACTGAGTAAAAACATTTCTCAATGAAGCCACCTTGTTATTAATTTGTCAAATTGATTTTGGGGGCAGTCCTGTATATAATTTGGTATTTTATTATACATTTTAATTGCCATATGAAATGTTTTTTTTTTTAAATACTTGATTTTGTAAGAGGTAGGTAGGTACAATTGGTTCTTATGACGAGTTGATCTTTTAAAAACTTGAGAATGTGTAACAAAAAAATGTGATGTTCTCAGACAAAATAAGTAATCTATTGGACTAAAATTTGGAATACATATTTCAACCCGATAACAGCTGCTCTGACGAAAGGTCTGCCCTCCAGAAGGAAGGTGACAACAGGCTCTACGCTGTACCCTATTTGTTACGAGCTTGGGCTCGTTAGTTTGGTCTTGATAAGAAGATTCCCCGGCCGCGCAAGCACTGACGATTACCTCGCTTCTGTGCATTAGTGCCTGAGTGCGAATCGATGAAGTGTATGTCGTGAGCTCGTGAGTGAGGTATTGCGATGTGTCGCAGTAGCATTAAAAAAAAAGATAAAAGATGTTTATTCAGTAAGTAGGCCGCACGGGCACTTTTACACGTCAAAAATCTACCAGCGCTTCGCAAGAGACCACTGCTGAGAAGAAACGCCGCAAGAAACTCAACAGTCAGATTATATAAAACAATGAATCTCACATAAATCCAAAATCATTTGTATCCAAAAGTCCGTTTAATTTTATTAAGCTTGTTTTGTTTTCGACAGAATTTTTATTAAGATATCCTACGATAATATTCAACTTACATCTTAAGGGCGAAACACAGGCTAATCTTCTCACAAATAGTTCAAAAGTCAGTGAAATCCCAAACAAAGCTAAATGGATCTCGACAAGCACCTGAACTTTGGCCTTCATTTTAAGACATTCCTTTGTCAATAGAGCGTTATCTACATTGTAGTACCTAACTAGGCTTACATACACCGTTGACTGAGTAGCTACAGTAAATTCGTCTGTTTTCTGACATTTTTTAACGTGGTAGATTACCTTTACGTTTTTTCTAAATTAAATATGGCTACGACTAATAAGTACGAACAAGTTGTTTTATACCTAATTTAATTTCTCCATTTCGATTCATTTGAAGATTAAATTTATAGCTCTAAAAGCCGTTCTAACTTTGTCTCTCACTCTCTTACATTCCAACAGTTAGATCAAAAGGTCCAAAAATATTAGGACAGGGCAGGGCCGCTATTTAATTAAGAGGGTAAAGTCAACAATTTTAAGTCTATTAAAAATATTATGCACCTAAAAAATAATTTTACTTTTCAAGCCGCTGGAACCCTGTCATTGTTTGCACACCCTTTTTATACTGGATTTTAATTTCAGCGGTCGCTCATTAGAGATTTACCCCTTTTTTTGGTGATTTTACAACACCCATGGTTGTAATTCCGACCTTCGAGTACATTTTATTTTTTGCGTGTTTCCTCTTGCCTTCATTTCGTTTGACACATTTGGTGCTGCATAAAAAAAGGTTTGATGAGTTCTGTAGGGTTTGATTGTTTATATTTTGTTATATAAAATTCAGTATTGGCACTTCAATCCATTTCGGCGTTGTCGTAAATCTATAGGTGTATTTTTTTAAAGTATATCTATACTATATGCGAATGCTCGCTACCTACGGCTCAATTTTATTGTTTGTGTGAAATAGAAGACTGGATTGTTAGATGTGATTCCATAATATCAATTAATCTTAAACAAGCGTACAATGCGCAGTAGAATGCGATAGGTATATGGATATACTCAAATGTAATAAAAACACATCGTACGTAAGTTATACGTATATTAAATTTGTTCAGTTTTCATTATTTTTGGTTTCGTCGCGATGTTACAAACGGTCTTTTCCTTCATTACAAGTAGGTCATAGCTTAAATTAAATTGTTAAAACATATTCGTCAATACCTATTTGTACTCTCAACATCTCCTGGTCTTCAAACCCGGCAATAACACGATTATGTGAGAATTGAAGAATTCATTTGGCGAGGCGTTGCCATGCAAATACATGTTAATGGAATAATGTTCCCTCCGTGTTATAATGGAGGGTTTACACTGGCGTATTCTCTAAATCAACCAGAATGAGTTTCCTTGATCGAACTGGCTTAACACAACCTCGGCGTTTGTATATTTAAATCTGTTGTAGCTCTTTGGGGCCCTAATTGATCCGACAGGTGTAATTCAAAGATAACCTGTTGCATCTATACGTAGCGGAATGAACAACCATTGCAAAAGAGCGTCTAAGTAAATATCGAATAACTGAGGTCGTCAATGAAATTAATGTGTTTTTCATGAAAATGAAATGCAAGTTCAGCTGAAGCTACATTCGTCCAGTTTAGTATACATCAATGACCGTAAAATCCTAACTTGTGCAGAGGTCTTGTAAAAACGGTTCGATCAAGAGGATCGCTCTTAGGGCGCGTAACGTAACATAATAACACCGCATAAGCCCTCGTTGACAAGAAGTATGCGTGTCACGTTTGGTGTAATTAAATATTTTACCGTATTGAATTTTATGTAGAGCTTAGAAAATTCCCTTGATAATGTTTCAATAATTTGTAAAATGAGCGGGCCACAGCCAAACGCAAATTGGATTACCGTTTGAATCAGCCCAGCAGCGTTCCGGTCGGGCCCCGCAATTCCCGCATGCCGCGTAATTGATTCCTTTATCATTATAGCAACGCCATTATATGTTACATTGAACGAGGAAGGAAATCATGATAATTGGGATCGTACATATTTTTTAAATTACTCTGATTTGAAAAATATTTCGAGGAATAGGATTTTGAAGCCGTTCTACATTATTAAATTTCGACAAAAGTATATTTGACCTTTGTTTGACTTTCGTTTTTGGCTTGAAGCCCTCCTAGGTGTATCTTACGGGTTAGGCGTAAACCGCTTGAACTAGTATGTTATACTACACTACTACAATCACTTTTTATCATTAGATATCATTCAATTGTTGTAATTTATGATAAAATGCCAACCCAAATTTATAACAATCATGTTATCCATAAAATGTCTGCTAAATAAATAAGGATATTAAAACAAAACTATTGAGTCAAATACAAAGTTAATGAAATTGGTCTCTCAAAATTACCTGTTCATTCGAACTAGAATGTAAAAACCGTGAGTTATTTTTTTTGGTCTATCCCTATTATGTAAACGTGTTTCAATATGTCATGGCGTAATATGTGAATAAAGATTTTTATCTATCTATCTATCATAGTAAACATCCTACCTGATACAAAATACAAGCAATTTGCATTTGTACATCAATATTTGGGTGATAAGTTTAGTGTAGGTATTTCGTTCCTGAGTTTTGGGTGTTTCCAGTGTACCTATTTAAGATTTTATCTGTTTTTATTATTAGTATGTCTATCGTCGTTAACTACTTGAAGTAACAAGCCTATTGCTCAGTTTTGGACTAGGTCAATTAGTCTCTCGTTATATTTATTTCGTTTTGAGTTGAAATAAAACAATCATATTATTTAATAACGAAGAGTACCCAATTAAGTGTAAAAACACTGCATAAAATTTCCTGCAGCTGAGTAAGTTATTCAGCAGATATATTTATATTCCTGTAAAATATTTGAAGAGCCGTTTCAAATTAAGACCTTATTATATAAAATATATTTTCAGCGATATCGTAGTGACATCCCAATTTGCAAATTAAGCTCGCAACGTCCAATTTAAGCCTCTGCGAAAATACTCGCTTGTTGTGTTTATGTTCTCTTTCACTCTTTTTCATCGCTACTGAAGAGTAAATAGGAAAGCATAAAGTTACGGATGGCGCTTTTTGGTGGAACCAATCAGGCATTAATGTCGCGTCAGTCGCCAATTAACCGAGTATCAAGTATTCACGCGCCACACCGAGACTTACTTTTAAAAACCGGCCAAGTACGAGTCGTGTCGAGTTTGTTGTATGGGTATGATACACAAATAAATATTCTGTGAATATTTCAAGCGTCTACCTGTTCCCGTTATAACTACCGAGCAAAAAACTACCAAAAAATCACGTTGGTTGTACGGGGTAACGCTTTTCTGAGTCTGTAAAATTAGGTGGTACGGCACAAAACATGAAGCCACCAAATTTTGTTCCTATTATTTTAAAAAAACGGCCAAGTGCGAGTCGGACTCGCGAACGAAGGGTTCCGTACCATTATCTTAAAAAAATCACGTTGTTTGTATCGGAGCCCCCTTATATACCTATTTTATTCTGTTTTTAGTACTTGCTGTTATAGCGGCAACAGAAATACATTATCTGTGAAAATTTCAACTGTCTATAGTTCATTTATTTTAGCATGATACAGAAAGAAATAAAGGTATTTTATTGGGCACGTTACACGCAACATAATAGTTATACAAAAATATTTCTCCAAAACGTCTTTTTTGACTGCTGCTATTTCACAGTAAATATTAAATGAACGTTATAATCTATTGCAGCAGTACTTTAAGTCATATTCGTTAATATTTACATTGCGTTTTTTATTTTTGTTGATTATATTTACTTCAATTAGAAACGTGGTCTATAAAAGACCTAAAGAAGCAGGGGTTACAAACCTGTGTTAACAAAATAACGAAACGTCTAAGCATATAACTCGCGTAAATCAAATACTATCCTGTCACCTGTCAAATATAGCGAACCTAGTGAATTTTAAATTGATCATTAATAACGCCACAGTTTGCATTTTTTGACAGATTGAACGTCACAATGCCCTTATGTGATATGTCTCATGTTATGTTTTGTCATTTTCTCCTGAGTTCGAGAGCGTGAGCGTTGATATTGTTCCATAGTTTGTTTTTGTTGTGAGTTGTTTGTTGTTCATTTCCTTGTTAAAGTTGGCAGCTGCTCGTTTAGTCAACATCTCTAATCTCTACCCTACTCGGTAACTCTTTAGCGGAGAAACGATGACACTTCATCCGGAATAGTCAGTCTTAAATTAGGTAAATCAATTAAGTATAGCAGTTAGAAACAAATATATACATATTCAAATAGTTTTATAGTTATTTTTTTATATAATATCGAGACCCAATGTTTTGTCTAACACAAAAACATTAATGACACATGCACAGATACAATATATTGAGTGCATAGATTCTTATTAATTCTGCCAGCGAGTATTAGAGTTGACGACTACTGGTTCTTTTTCTTTTTTTTTTCTCATCCTAAAATAAATGAACTATAGCTAACACGATTCATGAGATACAGCCTGGTGGTGGACAGTCAGACGGATGGACGGACGGACAGCGGAGTCTTAGTAATAGGATCTCGTTTTTACCCTTTGGGTAGGGAACCCTAAAAATGGACGCCTAGCTCGCACGCAATTATTTTTTGGTGAAATTTTCATCACCCTTTCATACAGTTATTTTTAATCCCCAACGCAAAAAGAGGGGTGTTATAATTTTGACGTGTCTGTGTATCTGCCTGTGGCATCGTATATATGGGTGAATCAACTTTTAAGGTACTCCCCATTTTTCGACATGTTTTACCAATTATATGTTTTTAGAAAAACTATATTTTTGTTAATGACGTGGCTTACACGCTTATTAAATCAGACAAATAGGCTCACATTTGACGTTATTTGATTTGAAATAATACAGCTTTAAATAATAATATAGTTGGTAACGCAGGGGACAATGTTGTCCCTAGGTTTTGTATGGAAAATGTGCATTTTCCCCTGAGTTACCAGGTTTTTTCGCGGATTAAAAAATATTTGAGCTGTTTAACGTGTAAGGTCTGATTTTAATATTCATAGATCATTCATTATTAATCATAAGTCATCAGGTAAGTTTTAAAACCGCAAAAGAAAAGGAGTACCTTAAAAGTTGATTCACCCATCTTCAACAGATGAACCGAATTGGATGCGATTTTTTAAATTTGAAAACAGGTTTTCTAGCGGTTGTTCTTAGATAGGTTTCATGAAAACCGGAAGAGCAGTTTAAGAGCCTTATGTCGGTGGTTTTTTAATAACCAACCTTTTTTTTTTATTTACGTCTGTTTTTAACCCCCGACCCGACGCTAATAAGTAGGCATCGGAGGTTTTGTCGCACGGTAAGACTAATAGCAAGCTATGGAGTCGTCATTTGCCATAAATATAAACTCTTATTCTTATTATTAAATTTATCTTAAAATGCCTCTATAGCGGTCGGTCGTGTATAATTATCTTAGTCAACTATATAAAAAAATAATTTTCTATTAGATTATAAATTCATAACTTGAACTAATTTAACATACAATTCGCCAATAGTGTGGACTAAAACATTCCCTTCTGCCGTGTTTTAATGTATCTTTTGTTTGTTTATAAATTTTCGTAATTAAATCAGTATAAAAACGGTAATTATTCTTTATTGTAATATTTATTTTCCAAATACAACATTAAATAATCGTTTCTAAACTCGTCAACGTTGTTATCCTTGATTATAAAAAAAACCTGAATAATTAAATGATTATGAATATGAATAAGAGTTTAGATTTATGACAAATGACGACTCCATAGCTTGCTATTAGTCTTACCTTGCGACAAAAACTCCGATGCCTACTCATAAGTTTAACGTGTGCATCTGTTTGTGGTGTAGCTTTTAAACTGATTAACCGATTCTGATTTTGTTTTTTTTAATAGAAACCTTCTTTAACCGGGGTGGTTTTTAGCCAGGGTTGATGAAAATCGGTTGGGCCGTCTAAGATATATCGGCTCCGAAAGTAGGGGCGGAATCATAAATAATTATGCCGTTTTTTTCAGGCTCGGAAAATGCTTTTACGCAAACACTTGGGTTTCGAAAATGGCCGAAATACCCACTAAAACCCGGGGATTTTCCCCCTTCACCGTCGTTTGCAAGGACCGTAGGTTCTGCTTGCGCTTTCGACATTTTCGCTGAACCGACTGCATAGGTATAGGTATAGTCTTTATTATTTGAACTGAGCTGATCTTCTACACAAAGGCCATTGTTTGTGTACAATACTATTATCTTTCTTTACGTCCGTAACCGCAAGCCGATTACAAACAAAAAAGTTAGAACTACATTGAATGTATATTGAATTATCAACACTGTCCTCTTAGTCAGTAGGTTTAAAATGTAAAGTATCAGGATACAGATATAAGTCTTTATTATTTGAACTGAGCTTATTCTCTATACAATACTATCATCTACACAATATTTATATCTGTATCCTGATACTTTACATTTTAAACCTACTGACTAAGAGGACAGTGTTGATAATTCAATGTACATTCAATGTAGTTCTAACTTTTTTGTATGTAATCAGCTTGCGGTTACGGACACAAAGAAAGATAATAGTATTGTACACAAACAATGGGCTTTGTGTAGAAGATCAGCTCAGTTCAAATAATAAAGACTATACCTAGAGTGACTTATTTATACCACCATGTAAAGCTACGGAGGATCTTTTGTTAGGATTAAAACTATCTATCACGTCAGGTGTAGTGTAGTAAGTACACCATCTCCATTATTGGACCGTTCTCTATCTTCGTTTATTTTTCTTTTTTTATTAAAGGACAAACATTGGTGGCTTCGTGTTTTGTACCGTTCTAATTAAGTTTAGAGACTTAGAGACTAGTTATCTTGGTGATCTTAGAATATAAGACCTATCTTAATCCAAATGAAATGGAGGGTTGAACATTCCTTAATTCCTAAATCATAATCCACCGTCCTTAGACAGATAGGCGCTTCTCTAAGTAAACCCAAAGCAAATTCGACCCTACTCTATCACGAATGAAGTCGCAAATGCTCTAGCAGCTCTACAGTAGTAAAGATGTTTAGGTGTGTCTAATTCTCTGAAACATTTTCATTTAGTCTCGCGGAATCTGATACCGTCCTCTAAATCATAAGTAAACGAGGGCGTGCCACGCTATCTGACCCGTGCCTCGCAAAAACAGATTACTGTGGACAAAAATACTTTTTAAATTTCCGCTCGACGACTGAAGTTCAGTCACTATACACGGCGACACAGACATTAGACACGTGTCTCGAAATTAGTGACAGTGCGTCTAAACGATAAGCGTTTTTATATCGACGATGTATGTTATGTTACACATACACATGTTATGTTGAGTTTCTTGCGGCGCTTCTTCTCAGCAGTGGTCTCTTGTGAAGCGCTGGTAGATTTTTTTTGGTAGTTTTTTTTTGACGTGTAAAAGTGCCCGTGCGGCCTACTTACTGAATAAACATCTTTTATCTTTTATCTTTATCATATTACGACACCAATAAACTGGGTATCTGTTCCAAATTGAAATAAAGTGTTTCTTTCTCACATTTTTTTGATACCTATATTACCATAAAGTTTTATCAATATAAAAACGATATGGTTTAAAAAAAAAACGAAACAGAGCTTTTTATCTTTAACGAGATTCCCGTTAATTTATCAAAATAATAATATTAATATACCTCGCTCAAGGTTACTTTATTAATATGGCGCTTATAAATTCTATAACGAGTGTCAAGTATCGCCGTGTCACGTTAAGTTTGCGTTAAAATTAGGTTCAGGTTTAAACCGACCGACTCAAGCCGCAAAGCGTAGATAGTCCGGTTCATCCCTAATCAAGTAAGCGGCTGGCTGTAGCTAAACAAACAGAAGTCTCGCTGCAGATTAGGTGCTGTTTCCAGTGTTAACACTGTTCAAAACCAAACTGGACACGGACTGGTGGCGCAGTGACACTTAATGGACTAGTAAACCGTGAGGTGAGCCGCAAACTGTGAAGAGACCGCAATAAGAGGATGTGCGGGCGGCGGCGTCTAGTCTCTAGCGTCAGTCAACAATAACTGATATTCCATGTTTTCCCATTAGTTAAGAACTAAAAGCCTTCTAAACATACATAAACTCACGCCTTCATTCCGAGATTGGGGTAGGCAGGCACGTTTTGCACTATCAGGCTAAGATGTTTACCAGTGTATTAGTGACAGGTTGCAAGCCCATCGCCTAAGAGTACTAGAAGCCTTTATTATTCCCTTAGTCGCCTCTTACTAGATCCACGAGAAGACATGGAGTGGCACTATTCTATTCGAACCCTGTGACCACACAGGTAAAGTTCAGTCTTCTAAACAAAAGCCACAAAAATTACCTAGTGTTAACACCATTCAACATTCGCCAAAACATTCAGTAAACAAGTTCAACAAATAAAAATAACCAAAATAAAAGCCAGCTAAATCTCCCTTTATGTTAGTATTGAAATAATTATTAATATTGATCATGGTTTAGAAGAGGAGGTATACGCGATCCTTTTGACTACCTATTCATATAATAAATATATACAGTGCGACACAAAACAGTAGAAATTAAATTAGGGCGCCACTTTCTACTCGTACGTAACATGTGAACAATTTTGTATGATTTTTTATTAGTTCAATTTTATTTTATTTCTACTCTTTTGTGTCGCACTGTTCATAGGCATAGCGTACGAAGTCGCAGCCGTCCTCTAGTTGAATAATATACTTGCAAGTCAACTCCGAAACACTCCAATTTAGGCAATTGCACCATCAAGCTAACTCTTATTAGGTTTATTAGATTATGGGCAAAGTTTCACGGATTTAGAGGTTTCGTTGGCAGTGCGGCTAATGGAAGAGTCAGTTATGAGAGTTTTACAGTCTTGGGGTAATTCACTTGACGAATTTACATAATCGAGTCGTGAGCTCGCTCAATCGATAGATGTTTCCGCCTCGAGTTATTCAGTCGATTGGAATGTCAACTCGTTTGTAATTACCATTTTTAAATGTTGTCTCAGATGACGTTTTTCAATCGTTGTTGAATTTGCTTTTGTTCCGTAAATTCTCCCTGGTTTGTTTTGAATGAATAAAATGTAGCTAATGTGAGTCGGGAACAATGTAGATTACTGTCATTAAATAAATTTTCATAATCGGATGAGCAGTTCCAGAGATCATCTCCTACAGTGAAATTTAGGTCATCTGTTTTGCGAGCGATGCCCCCTGCTTCTGCCAATTAAGTCTAGCAATATTCAGGGTTATGTCGTCTTTGGCTCTCGTCTCTTAACTGAACCGTTTGTCTTCCAGGAGCGGCTAAGCACGGAGGAGATGACGAGGCTCAGTGACGTCAGGAACCTGGTCAACCAGCTGTACGAGGCGCTAAACGTGCGTGAGCACCAGGTCCGCAAAGAGCGCGAAATCCGCGCGCAGCTTGAGAAGCTCACGGCTGAGATGGAACCACTTGAAGAGGTCAGTTTTACCTTAGGATACATATACGACTTAAACCCCTGGTCAAGTTTAAGGACACATGAAAAATGCATGCAATGCAGTCATCTGAGAACGCACTAGAGAGTGACGCTATCACACCACAGTTTTTTATTAAACACGGTAAAAACCATATCGTCGGTGATACTGCCAAACCGCGTAACTAACAAATTTATGATAGAGCAAAATAAACCTTACTGTCTTATTAAAAAGGTGCATTTTGCTTCTTATTTAAAATGTTACTTACGCGGTTTTGCAGTTTCAACGACGATATGGTGTTTGAGTCGTTATCGTATCGGCCCTGGGCCGGTATTCTAGGCAGTGAAATTAATTATATTGTAGTTAATCTGTCATGGTATTTTTAATGACGTCAGCCGCCATTACTGTCAAGTAAATAAGAGCTGTCAAAACGGTGATAATACGATAACAGCTCAAACACGATATGGTTTTTACCATGTTGAATAGAGGCCCAGGTAGTAGGTAAGCAAATCGCTGAATAGCGCTAGGGGAGAGAATGGTTATGATGAAGATGGTCTACATGAGGATAACGACGAGTGGTATATATACCCTAGCGCATTTGTTTTCGACTTGTTCGACGCTCGGATCTCCCTTTCTTTCTAGTCTGTAACTATATAGTGACGCACTGCTCGGCTAGCATTTGTTTTCCGCAACTTGTTCGACGCTCGGATCTCCCTTTCTTTCTAGTCTGGAACGATAGAGACGTACTGAGCGACAAGCGAGAAAATACAACTTGTTCTACCCGTGCAGATTCATAGTGATTTGCAAAAGATCTTAAGGATTTTTGCGACCCTCTGAGAGTTTTTTCTGTACCTATATAGGATTAAAGTAATATAACAAACTGTTAAAATCTGAAAGTTCTAGACAGTGTTATAGCACTCATAAAGCTGTCTCAGCCTGGAAATATATATTCACTACTACAATATCCTATACAAGTACAGATGCGTTTAAAGTGAGTTTTCCTATTACTTCCATAAAATATTTAGGGGGTAGTGAATTGTAACTTATGGCTCACTATTGGTCCCTGAAGGGTGATTACAACTTTTGGAATCGAGAATTGTCTAAGCCAGGTGTTCTCAAACATATTCATATGACAATAATCGCGACGTGAAAAGGTGAGAACCTCTTGGGTTCGGATGATAACCTGTCGTTCGAAAATAAACTATAAGGAAAATAACACAGTCAATTCAGTCGGGGAAGTCACGTGTATATAACGCGGGAATATTTTCGTTTCAAACATTTCTCGACATACACCAAAGACACTGCTGGTGTCGTTTGAAATTGAGTATCAAATCGGTTATCGAGGCAGCATGGTTCGCTCCACAAATCCTTCATTGGTTTTTCTCAAGAGTAAATATTTGCTTGCGGAATCGTTTTTTGTATTTATTTTGTTATAACGAGACAAGAGTTATTGCCGGTTTAATTATAACCGTTATTGGTTTTCTTCCATTATTCAATTAACAATTTGAATGAAGTACTTCCGTTGGCTCTTGATTAATATGTGTATGACTTGACTGACTTGTGACTATCCATTATGGGCCCGAGGGTGTATAACCACTTTCCAAACGTTTTCGGTGCACAAAGAACCGCTTTTTTCAAAATGTAACTTAAAAACTAGTTTATCAAGAAATGCAAGCCTTAAAAATCCGACTGCATTTTTTATACATACATACATTAAATCACGCCTGTTTCCCAGAGGGGTAGGCAGAGACCACTTCTTTCCACTTGCTACGATCTTGACAAATTTCTTTCGCTTCTTCAACATTCATACATCGAGTCATGCACGCACGTCGGTTTCGGGTACTTAAGATTCGGCCCTTTTCCAGTATTTCTCCGATTTGATTCGAAAAAGTACGCCTAGGGCGGCCCCTTCCGACCCTTCCACTCACTTTCGATCTGTATATCTCTTTCGTCAATCTATATTTATTTTTATTTTATTTTTTATTGTCGTCGATATACCTACCTATATTCATATATTGTAATTTTGCCATTGTTGTTATTTCAATTTTAATAGTTTAGGTATCCTATGTCACCCGGGATGATGAAAGCATTCTTTTTAACGATATCACACACATCTAAATCGGCTCAGAAGCTCGGCTTTAGAAGTTATGGTGGAATAAAGAATCGTATATACATGAACCCTGAAAACATTACACTCCTTTATTTGGGCAGTCGTGTATCTACTAGTAATTGTTAACATTTTGTGTCTACGATGGATGACTTCGTTGTGTGAGTGTTAACTACCTATGAAAGTTAATATGTTCCTATTCCTATATGAATATTGGACTTGGTTTAACCAAGCATATAAAAACAAGAATGGAGAACAGCTTTAGTTAATCTGTAAACTAGGTATTCCAAGAATACCCATAAACAGCTTCCGATTCCGCTCAATCAAGATCATTCATTGAATGAAACACCACTCCCACCAGAAACGCCAAAGCCTGGAAGTAGAAACCACCCGCCGGACGTCTGCCCTCACGTGGGTGGGTCTGGGGCTGATGGGCGTGCAGTTCGGCGTGCTGGCGCGCCTCACCTGGTGGGAATACTCCTGGGACATCATGGAGCCGGTGACCTACTTCGTCACCTATGGCACCGCTATGGCGGCGTACGCTTACTTCGTGCTTACCAAGCAGGTAATTCATTCGGTTTCGCCAGAAACGTTTAAAGATTATTGTGGTGGTTTTCTGGGTAAGAGTGTACCACCATCGACCTCGTCGTCACTTAACATCAGGTGAGACTGAGGTCAAACGAAAACCCATTATGGATTTTTAAAAAAACTCAGTCCTACGCTACGAGAGAGAGAAAACTTCTATTATACTTGGTAATTGGTTAATTAGGTAGAGCTTCTAATTATTGCTCTGAGTAAAGAAAATACTATCTTTACCCAGAGCAATAACTACAATCTCTAACTCTAACTATTACAAGCTCTAACTAATTACACAGTTAATTTAATTGCACGGTCTTCCAATAAAGGACTTGAACATTTGTCGCCAATTATAACTTTCATATTCGTAATTTATTTGATTCTTGAGTCGCAACTTCATTATACACGCTTGCGAGCGCTTGTTTATCTTTGTTTCGAAGTTTCATAAGATTTGTTCGTTTTGTTAGTACCTATATTTACGTTTTCCATTTGTCTTTCAGGAATATTTATTACCCGATGTCAAAGACAGACAACACCTGCTGACTCTGCACAAAAAAGCGAAAAAGATCGGACTGGATATCAACCAATATAATCATCTAAAAAACGAGGTACGTAAGCGACCTTGGATAAACCTTTTAGCATATCAAAGTGAGTTAAATAACATTTCAGGCTTGAGCCAATAAATCCAATTTATTTGTTTTCTCGTCAGAACATCGCGATTGAAAAAAGCGTAGCGATGCGAGATAAGACCGGGAACCATCACGAAAATGATTACAGCTTTGAGTTACTCTTTTTATTGAGAAAAGAGGACTAGTAGATATATCATAAACACAAACGTTATTGTAAGCTATTTTGAGGCATATGACTTTTTATTGTTAGCCTAGTCGGTGGTGACCCCCCAATACACCCATCAGCGATGCTAGGTTCGATTCTCAGTAAGGGCGAATATGTCTCTTGTTTTTATGTAGTTATACTGGGTCATCGTAAATGTCTATGTATGTATGTAGTTGAAGGCTAGTTAACAAAGGTATGTTCTTCTTTTTAGATCGACAAACTGCAAAAAGACTTGACCCGTCTCCACGACCCGCTGCACATCCACCTCCAGCACGTGCACGACCTGAAGCCGGGGTCGGAGAAGCGCTCCCCCCTCACCAAAATCAAGGACATGCTCGAAGAGACCGGCAAGAAGATGAAGATCACGTAATATTTGCAGACCGCCGCGCGTCGCGCCAAATAGACGCGTATGTATTCCTCAACTCTCAGGAATATTGTATAAAAACAATTACACATATTCGATTGTTCATATTCAAATCCCTTTTTGCGAGTGATTCTTTTGTTTGACAAGGCCCTAAGTCTCTAGGTTATCGTCAATGCAATCTTTACTAATTTCTTTGTGTGCAGTTCCCGTGTTCACTTGGTGTGCAGGCCGTGAATAATTTCCTGTTCATTGAACTTTTGAACAATGTTTCTACATAGTTCTTGAGTGTAATCTGCGCAACGGCCCTGTTAGTGAGCTTCTCTTATATGGTTAGAATAATCTAGTAAAATTGTTTGGTTAGTTACAAAATGCTCAGAAATGGTTTCCTATTTTTGAATTAAGTTAGCTTAATGACTAACATTCAGTAAAATATAATTCAATAATTGAACTTCAGAATGAAAAAAATATTTAAACATCTTATTGCCTAATTTTAAGAATAATTATTGATTTTAACAATACAATTTGTTTTTTATCCAATTTTATAGATCTGCTTTATCTTACTATTAAGTTATCGTATTTATTGAATAAAATCAGTGCCAATAGAAATAGTCAAAACAGTTGGTCATTTATTAACTTCAATTAAAATAACATAGCTAGTAAAATGTATCAAATTCTAGTCTTCTTAAATAATAGTCTGGATGCCCGGCTGCAGATGTACTTAATGCACTTCAGTTTGGTGCCAGATGTTGACATGTTTTGATTTGTATAATATTTGTAAATAAATACACCTGCTGTTTATTCGGTTTTCAATTTGAATTTGTAATTATTATTTATTTCTTCTTAAATGAATGAAAGGAATTACCCAAAAATTGCTTAGTGACTTCCCTAAGTTGGTAGTCAGTGACACTGTACTGTACAGTTCTAGATAGGGAGTTAGGAAAAAAGAGTGTATATCTTAATAGGCTCACATTTGAAGTGTTCTTATTAAAACTTGTGAGAGTTGATATGAGTTGATTTTGGTTCAAGAACATATAACTTGCACATGTACCCTTTTCCACAGGCTGTATTATTGATAATGCTTTGGTGCTTGCGATATTCGCACAAAATTGATTTATTTTACATTTATAACTATATTTAGTTTGATTGTAAACAAAGAGCTTTTCAATATGAATTAAAACGTTTAATTGTTAAAACTACCTAGCTATATCCAATGAAATGTATAAATCGATTATGTTGCATCTGTTTTTTTTACACATCTTTAAGACTGTAGATCACCAAGATAACTACATGAATGGGCACCCTACAACTAATAAAGGTTGTTGTTATATCTAAAACTGTAGTTCTCAAGATGATAAGACGAATGGGCAGAATTAAACGTAGACATTTGCAAAAACATAACGTTTTTTCTTGTTTTGATTACGGTAACGACAATAGAACTACAATTTTAGATAAACAACATGAGGTACAGACAGACCTCTCTTACGAATATAGTACCTTTAAATACCTAATTAGTCCGGCAATCAACAGTTTCCTAAGTGAAACATGCCTACATTCGCTTCGCTCACCGTTTCGACACCGCTTGCTTGTCTCTCCAGATTGACAAAAATTGTCGTTTTATTTAAGAGTGCATACTAACAGGGGCTTCACGTGATGTCAATATTGGAGTGCGAGGGGTAGATCGCGCGTTTGCTGGTCTAAGACTGGGTAAGCTTGATAAGTTAAATAGATAGATTCATTAGATAGGATAAAAGGCGGATAGGAAAAAAATCACACACATCTAAAGCAGTTTGAGATGGTATGCACTCTTAAATAATATATTAGTACTTACAAGGGGCCCCGTCAAGGTGGATAAGGCTAAGTAAGGGCTTTTCGAAAATCGATAAAATGTATAGGATTGACGTAAGAACATGACAGAGCGCTCTATCGCTTATGTCAACTCCATACATTTCGAGTCGAACTGTATGTATGTACTGTAGCCGATATGCAGAAACTTTAGCAATTAGTGTCAACATTAGATATCAATTTGTTTTAAACATACATACATACACTCACGCCTTCATTCCCAGAGTGGGGTAGGCAGAGCTACGGAATTATCAACAACAAAACTAAACTGATGTTTTAAACTATTCTTAAAAAAGCCTATTTAGCCATTACTATAACGCGTCCACCGGGACGCTTAAATTGCGAGGAAAAAATGTCTCGCTACACCTTTTTTTGACTGGATTTTATAATCCCAGTTAAATGATATAACAAGCCGTAGGTATAAATAATGGCTGTGAGACAATTGTGAAAATAACATTTTTTCAGTCCATAACTCTTTGCCGCGTTTTGTGGCGGATTCATTTAGTCATTAATATATTTAGAAATAAATGTTTTGCGTTCATCATTGTTAAATAATTAAACGTAATGGATATTTAAAAGATTATATTTAAATGTTTCAAATGCCATTGTATATTGCTGGCTGTAAAACTTTTTATATCAATAAGCTAAAGAAATGTAATCGTACGACCTTGCTTAGTCCACGGCCGTGCTTGCTAAAGACGTACGGTAAGAAATGTAAACGTCGAACTCGACATTAGAGACAAATTAAAAATCAAATGAAGCGAACCTTTCGAATTATTATGATCCTCTTTTCAATTTATAGTCAAAAGACCCTTTGAATGTACATGCTTCAGCACTTAGATTTCGTAATGTACCTACACCACCCTGGACCACTGTGTAATATTTATGCCACGCGCAAGTAATAACGAAGATTGTGCCATTGTTACATTGTTCAATATTGTTTAATATTGATAAAGAACAAGTAACAATATCTTGTAGAATTCAAGTCGAATTAGACAGAATTAAAATATATCCTTGCCAAAAATGTATATGGGTTTGGGTACACAGAATTTAATGAATAGATATATGCTGCAAAGGTCTTAAAATGTTGAGAGCAGAAACAATTGAGGTATTGTATAGTTGGCCCTCGTTTATACTGTTTGGTTGTTCTGTGTGCCCTGGCAAAATAAAGTCGGCCTAGTCGCCGTCAGTAGGGCCTAAACAACTAGGTTTATGTTAGACATTGCTTAAAAATATTGCTAATTTTTTGACAATATGCTCTTTTTGCCTCTTACTTAAATATTTATTCATTAAGAAGAAGCATTACGATCAGTCGTCCCTAAAGGAAACGTTGAAATAATATTGTACCACTTTTAAAAGCTCCAAAATGTTTTTTTATTAGTGGACTAAAGTGTTACTTCGGTCTCTAAGGATTAATGTACTTTTTCTTTATTATTTCCAGATACATATTGATCAGGTACCTACATTTATAATTTTATTTATGGACTTGAGATTGTACAAATTGCTGTTTTTTCTTGTGCCTGTCCGGATATGAATCTAGATTTAATATTTTCGCATTTAAAGTGAAAGTATAGGGTTTATCCTGAGGCTAAATTGACAGTATCACACTCCAGCTTTGTGTTTCTCGTGTCGTAATGGCTTATTAGTCTGTCGATGAACAATCTACTATTAGGCAATGTCCAATAAAGACCATCTGTAATGTAATTGTACTTGTATATTACCTAGCTGTAAGCACGCACATAATGTTCTTCGCTCAAAAAAGTTAGCTTTCTCTTGTGATTTGCGAATTTGCCTTTTAGAGTCTTTTTCTATCTAACCCTAGTTATAGAATTTTATATAATAATGATTAAGATGGAGCAAAGCTTCGGTATGACTATAGTTTATTTACTGTAGTTGAAATGTTTGTATTCGGAACGTCGTTATATATTTTTTGTATTTTTCGACTTGATCAAGTGTTTGGGTTTAAAGTTATTAACAGCATGTTGTTTTTGGAGGTTTAGTGCAATAGCGTTAGAAGTGTTAAGATGAGGTAGTTCCCAGAATCTGTTACAAGTAAGTAATGAGGAAATATTATATTAAAGGAGTACAGGAGGTTGTTCGCGACATCATGTAATCGAATTATTATGTTTACTTTGTTAATCTGCTTTGTTATTAATAAGAAAACAAGATTGTTACTCAATTGTTTTTGCCCTGTACTAAAATACATACTTATTTAATTTTGACGTAAAGATTGATTTACTTATATGCTATTTTCTTAAAGTTTTTTTAATGTAAAATATATCACAACTTTTTTATTAACTAGGAAATTTATCTTAAATATATTTTTAAATTAATAAAATACTGTTTTGAATTAATCTCACAATCGAATAGTTAGACTAATTATACTTATACCTATTTAGCCTAATAATTTAACGAGATAACTTTCCTGTTAATATTCACTAATAAAATTTGCCAAAATTTACCCTTCCAGCTATTAAATTTCTTGTTGACTTATTACGCCTTCTTGCAAGTATCATTAATAATGTTGTTGAGTGACGATACGGAGGCGACTAGCACACCCTTTAGAAGACTGCATCGCTAAAGTTGTGAGGACATTTGGTGAGTCCCTATTTAGAAGTTTACACCTACCGTTAGCGGACACTATGCCTGTCTCTTACCAGCTTCACCAGAAAGAAAGGGTTCCAACAACTATCCTCACAGTTTTGGTCTGCAAAAGTACTGAGTCCTTGTAACAGTAACTATTTTGCATTTTGTTAAATATTTACAGTCGTGTTAATCTAATAAATTTTTAAAAAATCGTAATGATTTTGTTTCATTTCTCCCGTTTGACACCCGTGTTGATTTAGAAGCAATCAATGAGACACGCACCGAATTAAACAAGTACTTACTATTAAATCTTTATTCGCTAAGGTTGTGACGATTCTCAATATACAAATTATATTAGGTTAATAATAACATTTTTAGATTAGGAATGTTCGAATAGCCTTACTAATACTGATTGAAGACACAAGTGAAGTATTTTTACGTCTTATCTTTCTCTATAGCTTCGGATGGCGAGATGGGTTTCGACTCGTACGGGTATAAATCGATACTTTGCACGTGGGCTCTCACAGAGACTCCGGGAGGGACCCCGAAATAGTCCTGGCCTATGTTCCTAATAATCGTGGTTCCTGGCTTAGTATGGTGGATATTGAAGCCTATACCGAACAGTGGCCCGTCTTTCTCGCCCTTCTCAGCGCCGTAATCGTCTCGGTCGTCGTTAGTATTCGCTGTCTGGAAAGGTTTTAGTGGCACATAAGGTTTCTTCGTCGGTTTATAAGGCTTGCTCGCTGGCCGCCCCGGTTTGCCTGTAATTTTTAATCATTTCTAAAGTCCATGCGGTGCAATGCTTGTGCTTGGTGCCTGAAGGTGTGGTGTAATAAAAACCAAATTGGTTGTGAATAAAGTTTATTGCATTTAAGCGAGTTGTATATAAGGTCCAGTGCTCTTTTACCTTTAGTGTGAGGAAGCGGATTGAACTAATCTTGCTAGTTTGGTGCGATTTGTACTTATCGCTCATAATCTCTTTTAGACAAAAGATAAAATGAACTTCAAAATACAAGCTCAAAACAAAAGAGTCCATCGAACTACTAAATAAATTTAAATACGACTTTAAATAAGCAAAAAAAAAGTGATTTGGCTTTGTTTATCAAATCTTAGGAATACAATGGTCTGAAAATTTCTGTCAATTTGAAAATCAGACAAGATCACTAACATCTGCTTGCCACCTATTCATCATCATCATCACCTGGTCCTTTGGTCGGCTTGGCTCCGAAACTTGTATCCTCATCGACGAAGCCTAGGTGCTCGCCGCTGCTGCCACCCTTGTTGCCACCTTGGCTGCTACTTCCACTGGCTCCTTGGTTAAACGATCCCGTTGTACTGCTACCCTGTGTGAAAGGGCCTTTGTTGCCACCACCTTGGCTAAACGGGCTTTCGTTGTTACCCTCCGGGTCAAAAGGGCTTCCACCCTCATTTGGGCCTTGATCACCGCCTCCCTGGGTGAACTCATCATCTCCAGTGACGTCAAAGTCATCAGTGCTATCGGTGGCGTCAACCGGGGTGAGGGTTGGCTTTTTGCTCGGCTTGCTCGGTTTATCTTTATCTGAGTTTGGGAACGGCTTAGGTTTGACATGGCCGGATGCTGCAGTGCCACCATCTGAAACCATACTCACAACTCTTAGGTTTTTTACTAATCCTTACCTAGGACTCTCGGATTCCCCATAACAACGAACTTTCATTTTTATTTTCGGATGCTCTGAAGGATAAAGATGAATCTTTGGCAATTATAAGAAAAGAGTCAATTCAGGAAATTTAAGTTGGTAAGTATGCCAATAACTACTGCCATCAACGATTGAAGGTCCGTGTTTGTTGAAAAGTTTCTCTTCACTAAGATATATAGTTTAAAACAAAAGTTACGTTTGTCCTGGAAAGCAAGTAGATGCTGGTTCTAACGCCTGTGAAAATTGAATAGCTTAAGTATAGTCGTACCTTTGAAGACATCATCAGAACCGGTGTCATCAGGTGAGAACCCGGTGGCCCCAGCATTAACGAAGTCTGAGTCATAGGCGCTGGGGATGGTGGGGAAGTAAGCGGGAATGTAGGGGTCCTTGTTGCTCTTAACGATGCGGTAGCCGATGCCCGGCCCGGCTATGTAGTTAACCGTTCTGGAACGAGAAATTTGTGAGGCATGGTACGTTCGGTACAAAATGATTAATTGCAAGGCAAAATAAGTAACGATTAGGTAAAATAGTTTTCCTACTCCTGTACTTTTATCTGTCATTTATATAGTCACGAACACTAATATAAGAATATAGATAATATGTCCGCAGAACATTCCGTAGAAAAGTCTATCTAGTCTATTCCCCTTAACAGCACTTGTGCTTTTTTGAGCCAAAACGATATGCCTAGCTGCCAAAGCTTACACCTAGGTTAATTTGACCAATCAAAATACTTCACCAAATTAAACCACCAATCACAATACACATTGACTGCCAATCGGAACGTTAGGTTCTTTTTGGTATGTAAACTCTTTTACTAATTTAACTCTTTAAAAAAAAACATTTTATTTGGTATCAACCAACCAGAACGCAGCTATATTAAAATCGACCAATCAGGTAACAGAATTCATTTCTCAAATCATTAGGTGTTTTTTAGTCCCTATTTCACAAGTTAAATCGATTGTGCAACTTTTTTTTAAAATATGAAACCTGTCAAGTGCACATCAATTTAAAAACAAAGTTAACCATAGACACATATTTTGTTGTTTTCGAATGTTTCCCGCTCGTTTGTTGTTCTGTGCTTCGTTCGTTCGTATTCTAACCTAGGTATATTAAAGAGTAAAAATCTATTAATAAAATTTTACATACATACATACATTAAATCACGCCTGTTTCCCAGAGGGGTAGGCAGAGACCACTTCTTAATTTAATTTTGCATTTTATTTGAAACCTAGTCGTAGAAAAAGTATTGTATGCAACGGTGTATAACTAAGTCAAAAAATACTCGTGGCGTCTTGCTTTACGATGTTCGCCTGCGGCTCACATCGTAACCACACCACTCGTCTTTTTTGACCTCTCTTATACAACTGTTGCATAAACTACTAAAATACAACACTTGGAATTATGTTGATATAATGAACTTTTATCTGTGAAAACTTGTACATGACGGAGTCTAACAGCGTTTGCCAAAAGCATACCCTGATGAGAAGTTCTGGGAGAAATTTCAAAAGTTATTTTAGTAATTTATGTGTATCTCCCAAACCACTATTAGAGCAATATTGTATTTAAAGCGAATAAAATATTACTTTGGAGAAAAACAAGGATACATTTACTGGCACCGAAGCCGGACCTTCCTATTCAAGACAAACCACTTGCTGTGTTAAGTCTGGAAGCATAATGTTGTTAATAGTAAATCCTTAACTAGGAGTTACTGTGTTTTACTTCTGCGTAACAAGATTAATGGCTGTTATAGGATCACAAATCGTAGCAATAACGGCCCGATATATCGCTAATCGGGCCCTCGGGTCGATTAATAGTGTTTAGTTTAGGATGGATGGATAACCTTTGGACTCCTTTATCGTCGAGGAACGTGTAGGAGCCTCGGACGTTGCCATGGGAGTCGCTGCTCTCCGTGCGTCTCTGGTCAGGACCCGCCGATATAAATCTGAGGAAATACAAATATATATTCATATTTTGATTTCCTTTAAATAAGAAGTGAAGTTTTTTGTACTGTCGCTTCTTACTCTAGGTCTCGAAATTGACTTCGTTAAAAGTATTGTGAAGCTAAACATTTCCATACGAACTACGAACCAAAATACGATTTTTGAATAAGTTGTAGATACCTAGGTTCTCGTATTATGAAAAACTCGGTCTGAACCTTTTCCTTTTCAAGAAAAGACTTCTATAAAAAAATATGAAAATGTACGAACCTTTATTATGGCGACTACAACATATTCAAAAATCGTGGAAATCGGACTTCATTGGGTCTTCAGGGGGACAGTTTGTACAGTTTGTACAATTTTTGTTGTGGATAATTCAGGGGGATAATTTGTGTGGAAAAAATTGTCAGTAACGTGATTTAAGCGTCGGATCGCAGTTCTCTTAAAATAAATAGGATAAAACCATTAATTGACAAATATTTAGTAAACCTGTAAGAGCCATCCAGTCCTCTCTGCACAGCCGTCCGCCCCCGGGGCCTGGTCTCGCCCCTGACCAGCGGCGCGCGGTGGAACGGGGACCCAATCACGTTGGGGCTGTCGGGGTGGGCGGAGGACACGTGGAACCCAGTGTCGCGCCCCGCTATATACGACACGTCGTGGCGCTCGCCCACGTCGTCCACGTACGAGTAGTGCCCTGGGCGCAAAGGGAAGTGGTAAGCGAGGGTTTTGGTATACTGCCCTCCGTGACAAAAAAAAACCGCATGTCTCATACAACCGCGTATGTATAAGTGATCTTATGTATTAAGAAGGACATTATAGCGAACTGGAGAAATTGAGGGTTTCTGAAAGAAAGAAGAGTATATTTGGGTATACCTGGATGGACAGGATAGACATGAGGAGCGTAAGAGACAAACTTTAAGATTAATGAAGGTGTTATTATGTACCTTAGGGAACTGTCCCGAAATTGAGAGTTACGAAAGAGACAGTAGTAACGAGACGAGAACATAATTAACGTAATATATTGGAATTCCTATAGTAGCGTAATGAAGATTATGCAGAATTGTGAGTTTTCTTAAAGAATAGGATTTTTGCTTTTTCTGTAACTAAGTTTCCGCACAGGGCAAATTTTTTTTATATCATAGGAAGGCAAACGAGCACACAGGCCACCTGATGGTAAGTGGAAACTGTGACCCATAGACATTCGCATTCACAAGACTGCAAATGCTCTGACAACCCTGAGGACTAAGATGGAATGCTAGTCATTTCACCGGCTGTTGGCATTGGTCGAGACTTGTGGCTGGCGCAAGTAGCCTGTTTGCGGTGACACTTAGTATGAATTAAGTTACTATCTGTTCTTGTAACCAACAGCTTCTTTTTCCTAAATCTGCCCACCCAATAGCTCTATCCAATAGTCCTCTCCTAACGACCTCCTGCTTCTTTCCTACTCGATTCTTCCTGTACCTTTAACGTCTCCTCTGGCGTCTGCGTTCTCGTTTTTGGAGTACGTCCTAGTGTCGAACTTGAAGGCATAGCTGGGGTCCTCGTTGGGGTCGAAGTAGGGGTCATCTTTGTTACCGATGGGCCCACGCGGCCTCTGGTCCAAGTCCATCTTCCTGTGGACATTAGGACCTTTCGCGCGGAATCTGGAAAGGTGCATTGGAAACCATTATGTTAATGAAGAACTTTATTATTTTCCATTAGAAATTATGCCATTATTATAATTATCATTATTATTGCCGTGTGGTTGCCGGGATAGAATAGTGCCACTCCATGTCTTCCCGTGGATGTCGTAAGAGGCGACTAAGGGAATAAAGGCTGGTAGTACTGTTAGGCGATGGGCTTGCCACCTGTCACTAATACACTGGGAAACATCTTAGCCTACTTGTGCAAAATGTGGTTACAGAATTATTAAGAAGTTTTAAGACTTGTTGGTAATTCTTTAGCTCTGCCTACCCCACTCTGGGAATGAAGGCGTCAGTTTATGTATGTATGTATGCATAATTATAATTTTTATTTATTTTTAATTAATATCGTAGAACAATCACACAAATTGATCAAGTCCAGTCCAGGAACTATTTTTTCACCCTCATTACCTACCAGCAGCGACCATGACGCCAATTCTGGCAAAACGTGACCACGCTGTTCTGTCACCTCGGTGTTAGTTTTTTGTTTGCTATTGTTTTGTATGTTAGTCTATAAGTTATTTGTAATTATGGATCGCGTTGATCGAAATAAAAATGTCTTATTCTTATTCCACAAATAATTGCTCTGATCGGGAATCAAGCCCGGGACCGGTAGCTTTGTGGGGTCACAAGCAACAACTTTTTTTTAAAGTGTACATAATACGTACCCTACGTAATACGTAAGCACAAGACCGGTCTGAGTGGAGAGCTTGGGGGAAGCCTTCGTCCAGCAGTGGACGTCTTTCGGCTGGCATGATGAATACGTACCCTCTGGGTCCCGCGGTGTAGACAGTTTCCTTGACGGAGCCAGACGCAGGATCGACGGCTCCAAATCGCCCGCCTACCACCTTGTTGGCATTCCCATGAGCCAGGTGGTAGCTGCTCCCTCGGTCCTTGTTCGCATATCTGCATAAATAAGTTTTATGGTTTAAAATGTTAATAATCACATTGCATATAAACTTCCGATGTAAGGGTGACCTTTTCTTTCAGGGCTGATATTCGATTTTCATAAAAACACTGCAAGAAAACCTGCTTTCTAATTTAAAAAAAATTATCTATCGGTTCCCCGTTTAAGAGCTACGGTGATATCGACAGTTACACAGACAGACACACACTCACACACATAGTGATCAAACTTAAAACACCCCTCTTTTTGAGTCGGAGGTTAAAAATAGGATGACGATGATTGATGGATTTTCCCTTCCGAACGACACATTTTACTCATGATATCTGCTCATGGTCAGGACCGATTACAAATCTATATATCAAAACATTTTTATTTAATCATTAAAACCCGACTGCAAAAAAAACTACTGAAAATCAAACTAAGCTCTGTAATCTATAGAAAGTTGTAAGAGCAATGTACTTAATAATACAATTTATACTATTATACATATACATATAACTTGAATTATTATTATTTGTTTTTTTAATAAAATCTTTTTGGATTTAATAAAAGAGTGGTTTAATTAATTATTAAACGTGACAAATTACAAGCAAAAGGAGTTTATTACTTAAAATTAACGATTTTTGTTCATGTTCCTGCCAAAACGTTAGCATCAAAGTGTTTTAATGGGCTATTTACTTGCTTTCATTTGAGACCCATGTTGTTATAATATTATTATTATTTTATTCCCTTTTAATTTAGTTATTCCTGAGTTCTCTTTTTAGGGTTCCGTACCAAAACGAAAAGCAAGCTTTAAACAAACCCAACTGCTGTTTTGGATAATATCGTCCAAGTAATGTTACTTATCATTTATATATATATATATTTCATATGGCCTATAACACTCTAGTGTTTAATACGAGTCTAACCACGTATAACTTATTAAAATCGGTTTAGCCGTTTAGTAGTTACGAGCGGACATTAACACATAACCCTCATTATGGGCTTTGCCGCGGTCGGGTAAAAACGAACCCTTATGGCGAGACCTTAGTTTTCCGTCTGTTTGTACGTTACAGCAGGTTTTCTCAGCAACTACAAATGCTATCTGCAACTATAAATAACTTGAAATTTGGCATAGTTGTATAACTTGATTGCCTGCATCTGTTTTAAGTAAAAAATGCGAAATTAGTTTTATAAATATTTGAAAATGGGTCTAGGAAGAGGGGTTGAAAAATGAAAGTGGTTTGACTATAGCAAACGGGGTGTTATAAAAGGGCAAAAACCTGCACATTTCAAAACTAATCCTTTTTTTTGTGATGTACTTTTTGATTTATATCCAAAAATGTACATGAAATTTTGCTGTACACGTTTCCACACATCGTATTTTTATATATATTTTTGTGTTCGTAGCTTCGGAACGCTACACTCAGCGTGGTCCGATATGCTCTTGCCTGGTTTTATTTATTTTAACTATTTTCTTTCCTTCATTTAATTTATATTGTCAGTTAGTTACTTTTGGAGATAATTCACTCATTCCTATTTAAAACTTTTGTGTGGAAAATCGTCACTAAGAAACGACTTATGCCCGGTTTCTGAAGTCACTAGTTAAACCTTTAATAGCTATTGATCCGTTAAAGTTATGTTTAGGTTAAACGACGTTTATCTCTTCGTGCGTTTCTGAGTGCTCTACGAACAGTTCGATAACTATTGACAGATAAATAGTTCCTTCCGCTGCCGCTAGATGGATCTTAATAGTTTGTCATACGTAGACTGCTGTTAATGCCTTAATTCAACATCAATTCCGGTTGATTTTTGTAAAAATAATAATTTGAGAAAACTTAGCCACTTTATAGTAATTAATAAATAAATGATAACGAAAATTAAAATACCTAGTTTATTTGCCAGTGGCTGTATGAACAAAAATTGACAGTTGATACTTCAAAAACAAAAACTTCAATCGTAAAAAAACGTCAAATAGTTATGGAGCCGATAAACGGCAAACTTTGGTCAGTTAAGTTAAACCTAGTTAAAACGGAGTTTATCTTTGAGTCGTTGTTCGGAAACGCAGTTGTCAAAGTTAACGGACCAATAGCGTTTACGGACAGATAAACCACCGATAAAAGTACTTCAGAAACCGGGCATTAATCGTCTCTAACTCTCCGTAAATAACAGAAATACAAGTAACAAGTACATGTCACTCAATCACGTCAGAACGGCTAAACGAATCTTGATGAAATCTGGCACTGAGATAGATTATAGTCTGAATTAGCACATGGCCTTTTATCTCGGATAAACGACTTCTACGCACACGGAGTAGTAATAAATGTAAATCGGAGTAGTTATAAATCTTAAAAGCAATATTAGTTACTTTCCGTGCCTAGGCAGTAATATACTAATATGCTAATTCAGACTATAATCTATCTCAGTGCCAGATTTCATCAAGATTCGTTTAGCCGTTCTGACGTGATTGAGTAACAAACATACAAACTTTTGCATTTATAATATTAGTTAGATAAGATAGGATGAATGTTTATTGAACCACCTCCTGCTTGTACACTTAAAAAGTCCACCTCCTGCTTTACGGAAGAACAAAAGAAAGCGTTCATATACCTATCTATCCAATACCTATATCCAATTTTAAAGCAAATTAGTTTCGATGGTTTAGCAATATTATCGCTTTTCTTCGATTTTTATTTAATTTGCTCAGAACCACGCGGTATAAATAATAATATTAATAAATATCAGGGGACAATTTCACACCAATTGATGTAGTCACAAACTAAGCTCTAGGCTTGTACTATGGGTACTAGACAACGATATTAATACTTATATAGAGAAATATATACTTAATTAAATATTTGCGCTCATCCCACAAAATATCTACCTTCGTAGGCAGGGTCACTACCACCTAAGTAGATAGTTTGTTTCAATCACAAATATTTTGTGTCTATCTAAACCAAGCATCACTGTTGTAATAATATGATGTAGTCATCTGTACCATGCAATATTTACCTAATACCCAAAATCGATAACTAAATCAAACGATTGTATACGTACAAAAACAATCCAAATACTCTCACAATAAAAACGATGTTTTCAATCTTTACCAACTACATTCATTTGTTATGAAGACAATTGCCACTTAATAATTCTCTTCAGAAGTGAGACAGGACTACTCCGCAACTTTAAAAACCGGTCAAGTGCGAGCTGGAGACTCGCGCCCCGAGGGTTCCGTGGCGCAACATATCGATGCAGCACTACCCCAACTTAGACTTCATTTTTTGGAGAGCATTTTTTGGTATTTGTTCTGTTTTACTGTTTTAACTGTACTTACAACAAAAATAAAAATAAGTTAAAAAAAATAATAATTGGTATGGAGACCCCTTTCCCCCTATTCCACTTTCTTTCATTATTTTTATTTGTTAGGAAATCCGCCGTATTAAGACATATTGAAAAAAAAAAACGTCGAAAAAAGAAAAAGCTCTTTTATCCGTCGAGAGCTTGTCGTAAATAAAGCCAATTATTTTATCATCTCAATGTAATGACAATTAGAGTTGCATAATAACAATAGCGTTAGAAACACGAGGTACGACACATAGGGTGCTCCACGGGTTAAAGTTAGGACGGACGGACAGTGGCCTCTAAAACTTCCTAATTTTATTTAGGTGTCGCTAAAACACTATGCTATTCTGAGCAGCTGTCATAATCAAATGACAGCGCCATGACAGCGCTAATTTGAATCTGACGCTTCTTATTTTAAGCGGTCGTATAAATTGTCAGCTTGACATTCTGGATCGGAATCGGGTCCAGGGTACGCATAAGTTAATACGGTCCCATTGAACTCTCTCCGGATACGGAACCCGCTTGGTAAAAATCACTAAAATAACTTTACCCAAAATCAAAGGATCCGTCAGTGTTCACAGTATTGTATTCCCCTTCGGATGTCCTGGACTTCCCTGGGATAACCTGAGTCCTGGCCAGGCCACACACACACAACACACAAAACACAATCCACGCCATGACACTCTTCACCTGTTTTCGGCGAAATTATATATTTTATGAATGCTAATTTTTCATCGCACTCTTCACCGTGTGGAGATTGGGTTGTACTATGCTGGTAAAAAACAAAGGCGGTCTTATATACGGCGGCCGAAGCAGCGGAGTCGTGCCGCGTGAAAACGACGGACGTCATTGTTATTAATATTAGGCTGGTGCTTCAGTGATAGCTACAGCTAGCTAGCTAGTAACAACTGGGGGCTAACTGCTTAGACACGCTATGCACCTTGTGTTGGCAGTGCTGGCTTTTGCAGTACCAGCGAACTGGGCGAGATTTCTTACGGTGCGCCCTATCTGCCATTTAAACCTATACAAAAAAGGCAAGGGATAGATTGAAATAATCAGCAGCAGACGCCCCTTTATATTTGAGGCCGTACTTTGAAAATCGAAGTTCGAAAATATGTTAGCATCCCTGTCAGTCGTCGTTGGGGACTAAATCGAGAGAAAAGGATGGAGCTAATGTCTATGGCGCCCTGGAGGGTCACCGAACCGCGCGCTACTCTAAAACCGCTAATTGTATTGGGCCACTGGAAGGAAAAGAGATACGCTTGCCGATTTGCTGACATGAGCTTTTGTTGCTAATTGTATTTTTCCGCAGTCGCAATCTTCTTATCTTGGCTGGGTTCCAAGTTCGTGGGCATACTTTAAGTTCAGCAAAGTTCATACCTGCAGTCCTCAAAAAATATGTTCCCTCTTCTGCACCTCCCGATTTCTTGGTAATCTCGTTAAAACCTCTTTTTTATTAAAAAAACAAGCTTTAATTTTCAAGGTAAAACTGATGCGCAAAATAAAATTACTGGTTGCATTCTAATTTTAGCAGTGACCATAAAAAATAAAATTACAACCAAAATAATCACCTAGGATCAAATTAAGTTGTAACAGAAGTCATAAGTTAAAGTTCACAAGAAGTTTTTTGCAATAAAAATGATATAAAACAAGATAGAACTGTCATTAATTGGGTTATAAACTTGAAGCATCGTGCTTCAAAGTTAATAATGTTTCAGAATCTTAAATTAATGTCAGCCTTTCGATTAACTTGATTATTTATTGCTCAATCATTAGCGGCGACAGGATGTTAGGGTAATTTCAATTCTTTACAGTAATAAAATCAAGCTCTTAACTTGTGGGAGGACCTTGTGCAGGGTCCGTCGGGGTTGGTACCATCATCTTATCCATTAACCTACCGCCAAGCAGCAGTGTTCGCATTGTTGTGTTCCGGTTTGGGGATTAGACAGCCGGTGAAATGACTAGCATAGAGGCATTCCATCTTAGTCCTCAGGGTTGGCAGTGCATTTGCAGTCTTGTGAATGCGAATGTCTATGGGTCACAGTTTCCACTTACCATCAGGTGGCCTGTGTGCTCGTTTGCCTTCCTTCGCCATAAAAAAAACCATCTACGAATGAATTTATCATATCGAAATAAAACCTGAATATTTGCAGTATTGAAACCCTGTGAGCATTATATTTATTTATTTATTTATGCCAAGTTTTTCATCCTAATATCACTTTCAAAAGGACTACCTATTGGTTATGACCGTACCCCGAAATACCCGGCTGACCCATAGGTCACTTGACTTATAAGTTCCTTTGTCATACAAAAAAAACAGTCACAAACCCAATCTCATGATATAACTATCTTGAAGTATGCCCAACCCTCTGGCAGTTTCGGAGATGCATCGCTCAGATGTGAGGGCCACTCCATCCTGTGTTCCGTTTGAACCAGGAACCTCTGTCCGACTAGTTTAGTTTATCATCATTTCTCAACTTCAGTCAGTTCACACAATGGCGGCTGCAAACCATGTTGGATCTATTTTGATCTCAATCCAAAAACCACAAGTTATATAAAAAAACATTATCTTGCCCCGTGTGGTTGCCGGGTTAGAATAGTACCACTCCATGTCTTCCCGTGGATGTCGTAAGAGGCGACTAAGGGAATAAAGGCTTGTAGTAAACTTTAAGGCGATATCCTTAGTCCTGGTGCTGAAGGGCTACTTGGATTTTTTAAAGCTTGTTTTTTTACGAGGATTTATTTAAATAAGTCTGACAAGAGTTCAGACTCCTAGTGATGGAACCAGTAATGGATAAGGACCAAAGATGAACATTTGATTCATACTATCAGAAGATAAGATGGCGAGAAGATAAAATGTTTATGTGTTTTGCAACAGTCCATTATGAACTATATGATTCTTAATTTAAGAGTTGAATGTCCATTAATGGTGCTTTTAGCTAAAAGTATCCAACATTGATGCCATCACCACTTCTTTTGTTTTCTATCCTTTTCATACATCTTATTGATGTATATGTGTGCGTGCGACATCACGAAGTTATGTCTGTGGCAGAAATATGTTTATTCTTATCAAAATGAGTGCCTATTTCGTACTTTTCTGGTAGTTTTACTATCCGCATTTCTGGGAAAAATCATGAGGGCTTCTTTTAATAAGAAAGCCCTCAATTTGTTCACCTTCACGCATCATTATCATCATCAGAAACAATAGATCATTACCCGATCCGTATCTCACGCTCAAGGACCGATGACTGCATTGGCCCCTGCCTCCAGGCTGGTATTCATTATCGTGTTAATTAATATCAGCTTCCGCCGTTTGTTCGCTTCCTCGACCGCACAATACTGAAATAAACGGCCAAATCCGTGCGCGCGATTCCATTGATTTACGGCAATTTATTCCACAAAATTCGCGTACGGCGGATAGTTTTATGCTCTTGGTTTACCCAATGGGTTGGCGGTGACGAAGTCGAGAAACGCTCCCCCGTACGAGCCAAACGCATTTTTAGTATCATCGAATATTTTTTATACTTAACACATTTTTTCAAATAAAACTCTTGTAGCAATAACGACCTTACTACTATAGTAACAGAACAGAATTTAAACTTTGGTTATGGAATTTGAGATTCTGCTTATTGGGCCTAGGAGGTCAGTTTTGTTTTGATTTACAAAAACTATATCATGTCTGCCGAAAGATATCCCCTCCCCTGCCACTTTCAAGGGTCTCCAAGCGGACTGGTGGTGGGCTGCGCGTATCATGCTAATTTAGAGATGGGCTTCAGATAATAATATGAATATGCATTTATATCCAGAGTAGGTACCAAAACCGGCAAAAGGATATTATCGAACATAGGGCGAAAAAATATCTGACGCCCTTTTATAGACATGTCAGATATTTACGCGGCTAATGTTGCATAATATATTATTGTTGGTGACTGTCCCCATAATTTTGGTATATGCCATCAATACCCATCTCTAAGCGAATTAATTTTCGATGAAAATTCTTTAGTTTATCAGATAAGGATAACACAATCATAGTATTGAGGGCGCCACTGGACGCTCGACATTTGCTCGGTGCAGTCTTAAAAAAGGCTTTCGGGTCTGTTCCTCTGTCTCATAGGGTAAAGTCACCAGTGGTCAGCCAGAGACCTGTAGTCAGCCCCTGCCTATACTTTGTATAAGTGGGAAGAGTATGAAAGATATATTTCCCACTCTTCGCACTCATTATAAAGTCGACTACTGGTCTCTGGCTGACTACTGGTGACTTTACCCTATGCTCTTACGCGAGTCTAACCGACTTCACCCGAAACCAAAAGACTTAGTAAGACCTCTTGCCTTGTATGAGTTCCCAACTGACGACGAAAAAATTACGAATAAGTACAATATTAGTTAGTACAGTGGAAACAGTGAAACCAAAGCTCGTTCCGGCGCAATCATCTCGAATTATAGAGGCGGTGTCGAATCGTAACGCCAACATGCCAGCTTCCAACAACCACTCAACGAAGAACCGTCTAGCTCTTCAAATTATTTGTTGTTCACGCGCTGTTAAAGATGTTCCAGAGGTCGGGTCACGCTGGTGGACAGCCGAGCTCATTTGAATGTGTCCTTCTCCAGCTACCATTGTTATACGCCACGATATATTAGTGTTACCGAAGATGCTGTGATAGGAAAGTAACACACAAGACAATTGCGCTAGTTTGATGGCGCGGCTCTGACTCTGACGGTTTTATGTGTTAAAACCTTATATTATTTAGTTTTTGCTGGCCTATCAGGATTGTTAAGTATTGCTTATTCTGTACTAGTTAGCATCTGCCTGCCGCTTCGTCCGCATAGATTTCGATAGGTAATCGTTATTCCCTTTGCAACTTTTTAATTTTTCGGTATGATAAGTAGGTAGCCTATCGTCGGTGATACTGCCATACCGCGTTACTAACAAATTTATTATAGAGCAAAATAAACCTTACCATGTTATTAAAAAGATGCATTTAGCTCCTTATTAAAAATGATACTTACGCGGTTTTGCAGTTTCACCGACGCTATGGGAAATGAAATGATATAAATAAAATGTATTTGGCACTTAAAGATAAAACAATAATACAATTTGCTATCCAAATAATGTGTGTTATGATTATGTGTTAATCCATCTCATTTTAAAATTTCATTAAAATCTGTCCAGCCGTGGCAGCGTAACAAACTAACACACAAACATTCACATGTAGGTATAACATTAATAGGATTTTGTTTGTTAGAGTATGTACTTAATTATTGACCACGTACCTACAGTCAGTACATTGCTAATGAAACTTTGCTGTACCTCTGTATCTATACATGTTTGTTAATGAAAAAGTCGTTGATGTCTAAAGCTTACTATAGGGTCGAAGACTATCTAACAGATAAAAATGCTTGGCCAACACCTAAATAATTTAATACTTAATAACTTGGTCATAAAAAATATGTAAATATTGTATATTGTCTAGGGGACACGGTTTCTGTAGGAGAATGTATCGAAACTTTTATGCAGGTTGTCTTGCACCGTCACAGGTTAGTATAACTTGTATACTTTATATAATATATTTTTTTATTACTGTTGCTTAGTTTTGTGACAATTCTGAGTTTTGACACATTTTCCTGCTCAACTACGCATGAATATATTAATTTTTGGTGTTATGTGAGATTCATTGCTTTATATAATGCTAGGTTAAGTTTATTATTGTATAATATCATTAGCAATATATAAGAAACGACTGACTGTTGAGTTTCTTGCGGCGTTTCTTCTAAGCAGTGCTGCAGTGGTCTCTTGCGAAGCGCTGGTAGATTTTTGACGTGTAAAAGTGCCCGTGCGGCCTACTTACTGAATAAACATATTTTATCTTTTTTATCTTTTAATGTACAACAAATTAGTTTATTAAATGGCGCACAAGATACTTCAAATACATTGCCCAATACATCGTCCAATAATAATTGCAACCCTTTCTCCTTCTGTTATTTTCATTTATCTGCCGATAGTTATCTTACGATCAAAAAATACTATAGGTACAGGTACAGGGTAGGTAGGTAGGTTTAGGTACTTGCACATTTAAAAAACAAAAAAAAAACGTGTTTCGAAAGAAATGTAAATTGTGTGATACATAGCCAACAAACTGGTGATAACGTCATTATATCACTGGAAATAACACAAAGGCAATTCTCTAACTAATGCGATAAAGTATACTAGGTACTTCAAAGAAAGATTACTTTAAGGCTGAAGCCAGACGAGCGTATTTTTTGAGTTGTGAGTCGCGTAATTTCTGCTCCTCCATTCAGTTTCATAGTAGTAGTAGTAGTATGATGAATGGAGGAGCAGAAATTACGCGACTCACAACTCAAAAAATACGCTCGTCTGGCTTCAGCCTAACAGGCAATTTTTATATCAATTTCGAAGTATCTTACGAGTGCTGCGGTTGGATTAACCTGATACTTAGGTTGTCCTACTCTATCCAGGTCAACAGGTCACTCCAAACCTAGTATTGAATTAAAGTACCCGTAAAGTCAGCGGACCGTTCCACAGTTAGTTTAACATTCAATGGCGACCCGACATCTTGCAGGATATTGCTTCACCCATACAAATATGAAACCGATGGAAAAATGATAAATCGTTTCCCATTCGTTGGAAATCATAATTGTTATAAGGCGGTGAAACGAAAGGGTTTGATTTGTTGCCAACCTTGTGAGCCTTAATGACATGAAAAAACGGTTATTGTGTTAATTTTCTGGGGCATTTGGATAGCATCTAAACCTTTATACTATTGGCTTGACTGCTACTTTGTCGGCGTATACGTTTTTCAATTTTCAATTTTGTTGTACAATTTTCCTATTGCATTGCACGGAAAATCTTTTTTTTTATGGCATAGGAAGGCAAACGAGCACACAGGCCACCAGATAGTAAGTGGAAACTGTGACGCATAGACATTCGCATTCACCAGACCGCAATCCTAAGACTGCAAATGCGTTGCCAACCCTGAGGACTAAGATGGAATGCCTCTATGCTAGCCATTTCACCGGCTGTCTTATCCCCAAACCGGAACACAACAATGCAAACACTGCTGCTTGGCGGTAGGTTAATGGATAAGATGGTGGTACCAACCCGGACGGATCTTGCATACTCGTAAGATCATTTTATCTAATAATAGGTACATAATGCAGTGGTTAATATTAGATGAGGGTTTATTTGCAATATAAAAAATCAAAACCTTTTTAAGTGTACTATGTACGTGTATCACCGCACGATTAGTGACACACTTGTAAAGTTAAGTGGCAAAGAAGGAACGTCACTCCGATTTTTCACTCTTGATATTTCTATCTCATAAATATCTTCTTCTGATTTGTGAAACGAATCTTACATTTATATTTCTATCTTGTACACCGAAACGTAGAAAGACCTACAATTTTTTTTATTTAGACACGGGAATTCTGCGGCGGAAATGCAGCGAAGGTAAGTAGCCGGAAAATTAAGCCATTCGGGGTTCCGAGCGCGCGACGCGGCTCTCACGGAGCTACATTAATATTCCACGTAACGGTGGATAACCCTATTTTATGTTCAACGCAGAGGATCGGACACGGATCTTCTGTATGAACTCGGTAGTGGTTTTTTTTAATTGTAGTGGTACATAACGACAAAAAGCAGGCTTTAAAAAACCCGACTGTTGATGGTAATCAACTTTAAATCAACTGGCCTAGTTGGTAGTGACCCTGCCTACGAAGCGAGCGGTCCTGGGTTCAAATCCCGGTAACGGCAGATATTTGTGTGATGAGCGCGAATATTTGTTCCTGAGTCATGGATGTTTTCTATGTATTTAAGTATTTATTTCTCTATATAAGTATTTATTCTTAGCCTATTTGTGCAAAATGTGGTTACAGAATTATCAACAAGTTTTTAAAGTTCTAGGTAATTCTGTAGCTCTGCCTACCCCTCTCTGGGATTACAGGCGTGAAGGTATGTATGTATGTATGTATAAGTATTTATATTGTTGTCTAGTACCCATAGTACAAGCCTAGAGCTTAGTTTGGGACTAGGTCAATTGGTGTGAGTTTGTCCCCTGATATTTATTTATTATTTATTTATTTATTATGAATACTAAATTATCGTTCAAAATTAAAAATTATAACAGAGGGGTTATTATGACATAACATAACTATGCAGTTCTGTTTACGCTGAGAGAAAAGGTCAGAGCTATATAACTGCAATAGCTGTGTCCTTTGTGCTCGCGGTAAAATGAACTGCATATTTAGGTCATAATAACCCCGCAAAAACCAAAACATTATATTTAAATACTTATTCAAAGATACCACACTTGTCATAGTTCGTCGACTTTTTTTAACTTATTTTCAACTAGCGACCCGCCCGCGGCTTCGCCCGCGTGGAATGTATTATACATATAAACCTTCCTTAAGAATCACTCTATCTATTAAAAAAAACCGCATCAAAATCCGTTGCGTAGTTTTAAAGATTTAAGCATACATAGGGACAGACAGCGCACGCGACTTTGTTTTATACTATGTAGTGATGATATGGCGTCTGGTTGCCGCCATATTGAATTTTAATTGTCATATCTTTAGTGACACAAGATTATAATATATTAAGGCAAATCAGTTGACATAAGCACAAAGGAACAAACATACATATATAGGATGATAAACACATTACCCTCCTCTTCGGCAGTCGAGTAAAAAGTGGAGGTGGTTTAAATGGTGATAGGACTTTGTCCAGGCCTGTCCGGATAGCTGCCCTATCCTTTTAACCTACCGCCAAGCAGCAGTATTCGCACTGCTGTGTCGATAGATCTTACCGTCAGGTGGATCGTTTACCTTAACCATGCAATACAAAAAAACAAAATTACTTGCTCTAATTGTTTTTTGTTCAGTTAATAAATTTAAATACATAAACTTACGGATTATACCTACTTAATAAATTTACGTAACCAACCATTCATTCCACGTTAAATATCATTTAAAATAAATGATTGCTTTAAAAATATCACTACATATTATAAAACAAAATCCCCCGCCGCATATGTACAGGTGTTACAGAAACTCACATAAACCTAACATAACCTAATAATATATACAGGGTGTCCCAGAAATAGCACGTCACAGTGACACTGGAGATTCCCCAGCCTCAGACGAACCAAACCAGCCTAACATGACCTCAGTAAAAGTGGCACCGTTTTCGAGTTATACCAATTTAAAGATTTTTCCAAATTTTCACCTCCTTTGACATTGTAAGTGCTCGCATTTACTGGGATAGCTTTAGAATTTAGTTTTTATTATTTGTGCGCGTTTATGAATAGTTGATTAAGATGAAAGAAGCATTATTATGTCAATAACTAATGTAAAAGTTGGAAAAATACTGTAATGAACTTGACTTAAATTATCATCAACATAGTAATTTAAACTTTGAACACCTGCCAATTTTATTTTTTTACTACAAACCAAATGAGCAAATAACTTTAAAAACATGCGTATTTTATGCCAATTCTAAAATGGTATGACACATGATATCTTAATGCATAAAAGTAGGAATTCGTATGACATTTGCCAATATGGATCCTCGGAAATCAATGGTAATCATCTAAAAAATTATCTTGTACTCTACGATATCTCATTTGTTTGTGCTCCTTTGAAGAATACGATTGATTTTTGGTTGACCTTGGTTCAAAGATAATAAAAAACGGGTTTAATTTTCATTAGTTTGTACAGTAAATGTTCGAATTGTTTCCCTCCGACTCTAAGGCACAAATGGCATCTTCGAATAAAATTTCGGTTTAATTTTCGTAAACTGGTGTCCGATATGTCTCGGGCTGCATTGAAGACACGTCGCCGTAGTTTCTCTTCGTTACTTATTGGTTTTGAATAAATATTGTCTTTCAAACATCACCAAAAAAAAAAACATTTTACAAAGCGAAATCAATTTCCGTTAAGAGTGCCGAGTAGTCGTTTGGTTGCCGGGATCCTTCTTGGCAAATGTGATACGAATTCCTACTTTTTTGCATTAAGATATCATGTGTCACTCTGATTTTGTTTGTGGAACTGAAACGACTACTCGGCACTCTTAACGGAAATTGATTTCGCTTTGTAAAATGTTTTTTTTTTGGTGATGTTTGAAAGACAATATTTATTCAAAACCAATAAGTAACGAAGAGAAACTACGGCGACGTGTCTTCAATGCAGCCCGAGACATATCGGACACCAGTTTACGAAAATTAAACCGAAATTTTATTCGAATATGCCATTTGTGCCTTAGAGTCGGAGGGAAACAATTCGAACATTTACTGTACAAACTAATGAAAATTAAACCCGTTTTTTATTATCTTTGAACCAAGGTCAACCAAAAATCAATCGTATTCTTCAAAGGAGCACAAACAAATGAGATATCGTAGAGTACAAGATAATTTTTTAGATGATTACCATTGATTTCCGAGGATCCATATTGGCAAATGTCATACGAATTCCTACTTTTATGCATTAAGATATCATGTGTCATACCATTTTAGAATTGACATAAAATACGCATTTTTTTAAAGTTATTTGCTCATTTGGTTTGTAGTAAAAAAATAAAATTGGCAGGTGTTCAAAGTTTAAATTACTATGTTGATGATAATTTAAGTCAAGTTCATTACAGTATTTTTCCAACTTTTACATTAGTTATTGACATAATAATGCTTCTTTCATCTTAATCAACTATTCATAAACGCGCACAAATAATAAAAACTAAATTCTAAAGCTATCCCAGTAAATGCGAGCACTTACAATGTCAAAAGAGGTGAAAATTTGGAAAAATCTTTAAATTGGTATAACTCGAAAACGGTGCAACTTTTACTGAGGTCATGTTAGGATGGTTTGGTTCGTCTGAGGCTGGGGAATCTCCAGTGTCACTGTGACGTGCTATTTTTGGGACACCCTGTATATGTTTCTATCATAATATCATCGATGACGATTTTACCTCCTACTTGCAACTTTCTATGATAACTTGATAACCCTAACCAGTTGAGTAAAAAAATCACTATACTCCTACCGTTTCTTGTGCATTTTCAATGCCTCTTCGTGTGTGCTCAAACTGCTAACTAAAGTTGTACCTATAGGGCCCGAGGGCGCGGCGCCGGCGCAGTGGAGGGCGAAGGGCATCGCGGTCCCGGCATCTTTCCGCTAAATGCCTCCGTACTCACTACTACCGCTCTGTGGCTTCACTAGAATCGGATTGGCTATTTGTTCTTCTTCTTTAAATTTATGGCGGCTCTCCAAGTAATTTTACCAGTGTCAGTGAGAGAGTGTAATCAGTAAGTAGAAAAGTAAATCAAAATTACACACGCCTTCATTCCCAGAGTGGGGTAGGCAGAGCTACAGAATTACCAAGGACTAATAATAAATAAGTCGTTGATAATTCTGTAACCACGTTTTGCTCAATCAGGCTAAGATATTTACCAGTGTATTAGTGGCAGGTTGCAAGCCCATCGCCTAAGAGTACTAGATGCCTTTATTATTCCCTTAGTCGCCTCTTACGACATCCACGAGAAGACATGGAGTGGCACTATTCTAACCCGGTGCCCACACAGGAAATCAAAATTAATTAAAGTAAAAGCCGGGCTTTTTCAATCGGTCATCTACCCTCCCCGAAGGGTACCGGAAGACCCCTATTTGTTCCCTCTGCAACTGTGGTGACTTTTTGAGATACATTGTACTGACGTGGAGTCTGTCAGACTTCATTTTTTTATAAAATATAGGCAAAATACTAATGGCTCAATGATAGAAATTGTTTATTTAGTGCAATTTAATCCTTGTCAAGTACCCATACGAGTAGCACAAGCCTAGTGCTTAGTTTGGGACTAGGTCAGTGGGTGTGACGACATAGTCCCCTGATATTTGTTTATTTAATTTATATTGTCAAAAATCTCTGTCGGGTTTTAAAAGCTCGCTTTTTATTCATTTTTCGTTATGTTGATAATGACGAAACCTCCATGCCGCTGGCCTGTTCTTTACTTTTGTGGCATCTAAAGCAATTTAGTCTTAGATACTTAAATAAAATTAACTTTAACTTCCCGTGAAAGTCTTACAAACTAACAGAGTAAGCCTTAAGCATTTCGCATGGATTACGGATTTTTACAAGTCTTAACAATTTAGGTACTCATTTGACATGCGAACAGTCTAGCCTTGTACTTTATCGCCGATCCCGGAGTTACCAACGAAACTAATTAGGAAAACACTATGAGTAATTAATGACATAAGGTGAACCTTATCGTGGTCAAAACAACAATTGAATGTGGCAGGCAGCGGAGGTCGTGGGACAGGCGGACAATCGGAGATTAGGATCGACGTGTGCTTGGGTTAGTTTATGACTAGGAAGTGTGAGTAGTGCTTTATGAGTACGGATTTGGGGGGGGACCTCAAAATTCCGTTTTATTTTTCTTCCGAATATTTATTTGTCCCAATTTTCAGTTTTCCGAAAGCTATGTTATGCTGAAGCTATTTTAGATCAAATGCATAATTTTATTGCTATACATAGGTTAGGTTAGGTTTGACTTATAAACAATATCAAAAAATCACCACCACCCCGCCCTTCGAAGCTGTCACGGTGCATAGCACCAACAGCGATAGTCCTTCTAAAAAAAAAGGTAATAGTGACAGTGACGTAGACTTCATGGGACCTTCTAATCATTACCCACTTCGAGGGCCGAGCTACAGAATTATGACTGTTCTACATTGACGAGTTGGTTTTCTCGTTTTAGACGAAAGCTTTTGTAACGACGCAATGTACTTTTACTGGCATGTTTAATGGCTGAGTTGATTGTTCTAGCAAAAGTTTTGCTGGATCAATGTCAATAAGAAATTAAGACGAAGCTTTTCACCAACACGAGCAAGACAGTGCCGCGTGTTCTCCATCTCTCCAATAAAGTATGTCCGGTCCACGGCTTAACTATTATAAAATTATCCTCTAAGTAAAAAATGTTCAAGGTGATCTAAAATTTGAATTTTTATCATAATTTTGTAGTCGCTTTATACGGAACCGGAAATCCAGCCGTGGTTTTTCCGACTGCTTCAGATGAGGATTAAGTTTTTCGATTGATCGAGTGTATGTTCCTATCTATGTACTACTAAGACTCCGATGTCCGTCTGTCCATCTGCCCGTCTGTCCGTCTGTCTGTTTGTCACCAGGCTGTATCTCACGAACCGTGATAGCTAGACAGTTGAAATTTTCACAGATAATATATTTCGGTAGCCGCTATTACAACAAATACTTAAAATAGAATGGTACGGAGCCCTTCGTGCGTGTTTATTATTCTCAAAGTATTCGAAATGTCAAACTGATCGGACTGAACAACGTAGTTAAGTTAAGATGCATTCTCGTCTTCGACTGAAGCCAAGTGATATCACGCACTTGCGTTGTGTTAGGTGTAATTACAAGCCACCGATATGTCTTAAGATAACGCCATTCCGGCAGGAAATAAAAAGCCGTGGGAAAATTATAATGGTCCTTGTTAACACAGAGTCATTGAAGTTTTTACTTGATAAACGATGTTTCGATAGATTCCCGTTCATTTTTACAGCAGATATGGGTATAATATGACATAACTATACATTTTACCTCCTATACCCTGATTGCACTTGTATATAACTCTCTCTCTTTCTGTTGTTTACAAAACTCCTCCACAAGAGCGAGATCATGTAAGTTAAATATATGCACCACCTTGACTTATAGAACTTGATTTTCTTGGTTATTTGAAGACGCGCAGTAGACTTCATGGATACACTGCTCCTAGAACAGGGCGCCTTGAGAAGATAATGATGATTAATGTCTTGCGGTTATCCCTCATCAAGAACAAAGGGCTCGCAGAAGGATTTTCCGGTGCTCACTATCTTGCCCGGCAACTTCAACATGTTCCCAGGCGAGACCAGACAAAGAAACCTCTGTTTGAACTGATCACTAGGTGTACGACGGCGGCTAGATCTTCTTTTTCCAATTGTTTGCCACAAAAGCTAGCTCTAGCTTGGAGATATTGTTGTCTGCTCTCTGCAGAACACTTGTGGGAGGACCTTGTACAGGGTCCGTCCGGGTTGGTACCACCATCTTATCCATTAACCTACCGCCAGGCAGCAGTGTTCGCTTTGTTGTGTTCCGGTTTGGGGATAAGACAGCCGGTGAAATGACTAGCATAGAGGCATTCCATCTTAGTCCTCAGGGCTGGCAACGCATTTGCAGTCTTGTGAATGCGAATGTCTATGGGTCACAGTTTCCACTTACCATCAGGTGGCCTGTGTGCTCGTCTGCCTTCCCCTGCCATAAAAAAAAAAACATGTCCGCTCCAGCGCCATTGATAAGATGCATAACGCTATTTAGCCTCTCATCGAGACTCGGGGTGAAACCGATCGCTACCGGGACATGGCGAGACAAGACGAGAGCGAGTGAGATAAAGAGCAAGCAAGTGACATAATTACTAGAGCAGTACTCGCTTTTCGCCTGTAGGGGTATCTCGACGAGTGTTTATATCCGGCATAATGATAGCGACTCTTGAAAACTGTCAATATCTATATGACCGTTTATTGCAACTCCATATGTTTTTGCAAATATCTAATTAGCGTTATACATCTTATTACATGAAATTATGTATAATGTAACCAGTAAACACATTTTGCAAAAATAGGCTAAGACGTTTACCAGCGTATTATTGACAGGTTGCAAGGCCATGTTGTTGGTAATTCTGTAGCTCTGCCTACCCCACTTTGGGAATGAAGGCGTGAGTTTATGTATGTATGTATGTATGTAAGCAAGCCCATCGCCTAACAGTACCTACTACAAGCCTATATTCCCTGGTTACTGACTTATCAACAAGTTTTTAAAGTTGTAGGTATTTACAGCCTTAAGTGTGTGTGTTTGTTACTTCTTCACGCTGCAACGGCTCGGCCGATTTGGATGAAATTTGGAAAGGAGATAGCTTAATATCCTAGATTAACACATAGAAGAAATTGTGCGATTTTAGTTTATACATGAAAGTATAATATAAGCGACAAAGTTCTTCGCAGCGTCGCCGACGGCGTTACGTAGGGTTAGGTTAACCTTGTGACTGGGGGGCACCCAGTGGTGGCATAGTCATCAGCCCACGGTGCCCCTTGGAGTAACAGCCCTTTGGAGGTTAACACTGGAGTGGCGTTAGACGGTAGGCTGCTCCCTCTACTCTCGTGAGAGAGTGGACGGGAGGAGAGAGTCCGTCATACCCCCCCTATAGCATGGCCAACCCTAGGCCGGGGGATGATGCGTAACGCATCTCCACTCCGAAAAAAAAAAAAGGTTAGACTTGTGACCACAATAAAAATAAAGCTCCTGCACGTGGAAATACCCGCCGATGAAATGAAAATTCGGCGAAGTGAAACGTTCTATGAAATGAGTTTCGATATTTCATGGGGTTTGCGTCGGTGGAATGAAAAGTACGGCCCTATAATTAAGTGGGGTGACTTCGTGGATTGAAAACAAGTCCCGAGCTAAGCTCGAGGCTTGTTCTATGGGTACAAGACAGCGAAATAAACTCTTATATAGGGAAATATATACTTAAATACATAAAAACATCCATGACTCAAGAACAAATATTCGCGCTCATCACGCAAATATCTGCCCTTCAATATTTGAATCCAGGACCGCTAACTTCATAGGCTGTGTCACTAACAACTAGGCCTCAGTTTAATTTGAATGGCTATTCTCTCTAAATTTTAGGACTTTGGAACAAAAAGATATTTTAATTATGACTGCCAACATTGTAAGGAATCATCATTTTTAATTATTGTTCCTGTTATAGGACACACTCGGTATAAGCACGAGAGTGACGGATGCTTTGTCCACATTGTGTCCCCACACGGCCCGCAGGTCAAATACGATGTAGATTTTACCGCCTATAGGTAATAAAGACGCTGGGCCTACAGAAAAAAAATTACATTATCACAAGTCACTCTCTACGTGTCCAAAATCCTTCGTTCAAACTGTGTAACATTTCAGGCATTTTGAGTATATTCCGTTTCCTGCCCGAGACGAAAAACCTGACCCTGCAAGAGATCGAGGAGTATTACCGGGGCTTGCGGCCGACGCTGGTGTCGCAGCGGGAGGTCAGGTCGCGGCAGCTCATCAGCTCCTCCACTTTGTTTTTATATGTCTTTAATAAATTTACTTTGTTTTTATATGTCTTTAATAAATCAAATGGTTATCAAAGTGAAGTGTAAATATGACGCTGCTGTTTTATTTCAAACGTTAGCGACGGCTTGTAGAACTTTCTCCATGATGTCGATCCCTTGTTTGAAGATGTCGACATGGATCCTTTCGTTGTGAGCGTGGAGTAACTCTGAGGAGGTGTTCAGGATGGGCGAGAACCCGATGACCGGGATCCCCTGCTGGCGTACCCACAGAGCATCCGAGGTTTGTGGGCAAATCACTCCTTGGACTTTGAAGCCCCTAAAATAGAAGAAGTGGTTAGAAGTTGGGCGGTAAAACTAAAAAAAATAAAAAAATGTAACTCGACCAATAAAATATAAAATGTAATTCAGTGCCGTCACAATTAACAGTTATAGCTTGCCAAAAATAGTTTTTAATAAGGGGGCTATTCGGAGTAAAATGGCCGACATGATCGAATTTTAACAAGTAACTTCTACTTCTCATGTGAGAATATAGTACGTCTACCGTGACCACCTACTTCTTTTGCCAAGCTCTACTCGTAAGAATGATTGTAACTTACATGTCTTCCACAGCCATTTTAAGTGCGGTCCAGTAATGGTTGCTCGCATCGATACTCGTACTTTGGATGGCTTTGTTATATTTTAGATACTTGAATGTCACGTTTGCCCCCGCTTCATTACACCACGTTTCGATCTGTAAGGAAATATATTTTTCTCAAACATGCTCGGAAAAAACGGTATTCCGATTGAAAGACAAGGACGGAAAGAGCCTCATTTTACTCCTAGGAGTAAAAAAACCATATGAAAACACTTTCCGTCCATGTCCATATATTTCTTAAAAATGCTGTCAATTTGCATACAAAATCAAAAGGACCAAGACAAAAATTCCAAACAGCCAAGGTAACTGCTCGCTTTTTTAGCACAGTGCGTGTGTTTCTTTTTGAATTTGCATTCCAATGTCTATGGTTAGTATTTCAAAACAATTGACAGTCGGTAACATTCGTTCATTCTGCATAATATAATTGTGAAACCGAATATTAAACTATTTGTTGTGTGAAATACTTACTATAAAAAATGAGCTCAAGCGACGAAAGCGACGAAATAGGTACCACACCGCCTATATTAAAATCTGAAGCTGCCTCGGTTAGGCAAAACCTGCTTCCCGCTAAATCTAAGTAAAAATATAACCGAACTTATGACCAATTTATGCTGTGGAGGGCAAACAAAAATGAAAATTAAATTACTTGCTTTTTAGAAATGTATTTGTATTATTTCCTCACATGTTTGAGAAAAGCATTATGTATGCCTCGGCGGAAACGAGGATTTCCTGACTCGTATTTTAGCACGCCTCGCTGTTGCTCGGCCTGCTAACCACCTCGTCAGGAAAACCCTTACTTTCCCCGCCTAGGCAACAATGTACTATTTCTCGAACATGCTCGGAAAGAACGGTTTTGCGATTGAAACACAAGGACGGAAAGTGCCGCATTTTATTCCGAGGAGAAAAACCATATGGAAGCACTTTCCGTCCATGTCCATATTGGTTTTTAAAAGTGCTCTCTATTGCGTATAAGATCGAAATTACCTTGAAAAAAATCCCGTACACCCAACTTGTGGGAGAGGCGTGTGGTGCGGTGGCGGCTCGTGCGTGGCACTATTTTGACTAATACTCGTTTTCAAACAAACATTCTCTTAGAATTTGTCAAAGGTTTATAAAAATACTTATAAGCATGTATTTGTATCATTTCCTTGCATTGTTTGAGAAAAGCATGATATATGCCTCGGCGGAAACGAGGATTTCCTGACTCGTATTATTAACCACCTCGTCAGGAAATCCCTTACTTTCATCCCTTACTTTCCGCGCCTAGACAATGAGGTACTATAAAACTTGTATATATTTTATAACAACACTACGACACGACCTCGCTTCCTTCGTACCCGTACCTACCCGTATAAAAACCTTCCGTGGAAAATAATCTTACGATTTTACAATCGAAAGGATTTTACAATCGAAAGGATTTTACAATCGAAAGGATTTTACAATCGAAAGGATTTTTATTATAATGATTCAGATTCAGATTCAGATTCTTTATTTGATTAAAAAAACGAACCTAACCTAAATTAACTAATCTACACAATATACAGCCCTGTAGTGTTTTCTTGCATGATTAAAATCACTATGAACTGAGGAAGTTTTTAAAGCTACATGCCCAATTTTATTTCATTACAACTTTTTGAGTAAACGCCCAAAGCTGGATTTTCCATACTAGGTCGAAAACAAACGCGGGGTTTTCTTAGTATAGAGAAAGTAACTCTGCAAACGGCTCAAAAAGTTATTATACAAAAACTTGGCTTTTAGCTTCAAAACTTTTTTAGTTCATAGTGATTCTAATCATGCAAGAAAACCTCCACGCCTTCATTCCCAGAGTGGGGTAGGTAGAGCTACAGAATTACCAACAACTCTAAAAACTTGTTGATAACTCTGTAACCACAATTAGCACAATTAGTCTAAGATGTTTAACAGTGTATATTATTGAGAGGTACATGCCCATCGCCTAACAGTACTACGAGCCTTTATTCCCTTAGTCGCCTCCTACGACTTCCACTGCCTTCCGACAGGGAGTGGCACAATTCTAAGCCGGCAACCACACGGCAAAAAAATAATTAATATATGAGTGTGTGTGTTTCTTGAAGTTTAGTTTGAGTTCTGAAGAATTTAGTTTACACCGGCTGCCATGTATTTTTGTCATTATTATTTCTCTGTCCAAGGTTGTCTGGAAGAGATCGCTGTTGTATACCTATAGTTAAAATGTATTGCTCCGTGTTTTGTTTTGTTTTTGTGTTCAATAAAGAGTATTTGTATTGTATTGTATTGCATAGGGGTCTTTCGTAACACGGATGTCGGATACGGACATAAGGAAAAGTGACGAAAAGACCGATTAAAATGATCAATATCTCGGAAACTAATAACAATTGCTGAACATCTTTGCACCTAGCTACCAAACACCCTGTATGTTAATTAAATTCTGTAATTTATTTCTAAAATAATGTTAGGCGAACAGATTTTAGACCTAACAACACATTAGGATAAACAGTTTTAAAGGGATACCGTTGGTTACACCTCAGTCGATCTCTGACAAGTATGCGACAGTGACGAATGTTGTATCCATATTTACCGACAGCAATAAAGGAGCATAGCGGATTATGAATAATGGTACCAGCCAAAGTTAACAATGTTAAGGCTGCGCTGCACTGACGCGGAGACGAACGGAGCGGGGCGGAGATGTGCCAATATTCACCAATAGAAGGCGCATGCAGTCACATCGAGCGCGCAGTTTAGATTCTATTAGTTAATATTGGCACATCTCCGCTCCGCTCCGTTCGTCTCCGCGTCAGTGCAGCGCAGCCTTAATTGGTTGCTTCTCTTACCATCCTGTCGAACGCATCGTGGTCCAAGGTGGGCGGTATCCTGATGTCAAAAGAGGCGGACAGGCTTTCGGGAATCACGTTTATTTGTACTCCGCCCTAGTGAAACAAATACAAGTAAAAATAATTGCTACGGTGCTAACGTTTCCTTAATAGTTTATTTATGAGAGAAAGGATGCAGGCGAGCCAGTGAGTCACCCGATGGTAAGTGATCATCGCGACCCATAAACCCGCAACGCCTGAGGAATCGCAGGTGCGCTGCCGGCCTTTGAGAAAAGAGTAGGCTCGTTGAAGTCCCCCAAGTTGTATTGGTACGGAAATGAGTAAGACACACGGTAGTGGATTTCCAACTACATATTAAGATGGTGTTGTTGGGGAATCTACTGATAGTTTGTGCCACCAGAGTTGAGGTCACGCCCACAACAACGTGTCATGTAATGACAGCGGGATTTTGAAATTGCTTTTTTTTTTTCGTACCGATAGCAAGTTCAAGTGGATTGCAAGATAGACCAGAAAGTTTCTTTAAACTATTTTGTTAAGTATTATTTACAAAATAAATTATTTTCATCTATTTTATTTAAATATTTACTTGGTATCAATTTAATTATCCTTGTCATAAAACTAGTGTTACCTTGATTACAGTCAAGTTGATAGTAGCAATGTCGCCGGGAGCAGCGCCTGCCTCAAACTTTTTCTTCTCTTCCGCTCGGTACTTCATTAGTTTGTCTATCATGTAATATAACTGTAACGGAAATGAAAAGCAAGCTTTATAAATCGACAGATTTTTTATATTCTCGTCGATATAGGAACCTATGTTCATACTTTATTTTTTTGCCATTGTTGTGATTTCAATGTTAACAGTTTACATGTCATATGTCACCCAGGATGGTGAAAGGAATCTAAGGCACTGGTCCCACCGCCAGCGAAAAAGCGATTAGCTATTGATTTTTTTCTCACTAAAGAAGCGAACAAAAGATATAGATCCCGTGTCAATAAAAGAGACATTGAGACAGCTGTTCACACTGCCGGCGAGAACTCTTTCGACTAGTTTGTTGAAACAAAAAATACAGATCCCATGTTAACAAAAGAGACACAAATATTAATAGTTGATCGGTGGCTGTACTCGCTCCCCGCTCATCGTCGGCGGAGGGACCGGGGCCTTACGATACTACACATCTAAATTGGCTCAGGCATTTAGAAGTTATGGTGGAATAAATAATCGTACATACTGTAATACAATAAGGTTGTAACCCTTAAAATAAACCTTATTGTATTGTACATTGTCAGAATGAAGAAAATCGTATAAGGAGGATGAGTCGACGACGCAGTGCCTCATGCCTCACCGTTTTCAAGACCCGCCCCGGAAAGGAAAGTTACGTACCAGTTGCGATTATAATTAAAAATAATAACGCAATGACCATTTATAAATTTATTATATTTCATGAACGATGCTGAGCTGAGAAGTCGGAAGTCTGCGCAATCTAGGATTGTGCCAGGCAATTCGATGATGCTGCGATCACCTGATGGATGATCAGGAAGAAATGCAGTTCATCATCATTCAGCGAAGACGATGTGTCCATATCTCAGGCCGAGATATGTGACAGTCGCGACTGAAGCAAATTTATTTGAATGACATGTTATTTTTTTAGTAATAAGCTTTAATAAAAAACAATTAGGTAGGATTAATAAAATTAATTTACAGCTACTTGAGTCCGAGAGTGACGTGACAAAAGTCAAATCGCTGACGGATGAAAGTGGACACAAGTCCAAAATTTTCATTAGCTTCAGCGGAAAATTCTGAGTGTGACTTGACTGGTGTATGTCAAATCACCCAGGCCCGCTTTTTCTTAGTTTCCTTGGTAAACATTGAGAATGTAAGGCAACCCCGCATCTTCAATGCAGGGATTGTCATAAATTGGTTTGTAGGGTTAGGCAGGTAGGAAGCTTTTTCGTGCCAGCCGCCCCACGTTTCGCGGGGTTTTTGGTGGGCGGAAGCTCGCTGTGAGTTCACCGATAAATGAATAATAAATTAAATTTAAACAAATGAATCTCACGGCAAGCTACTCCTAACAAAGGGGCTGGCATATGTCCTGTTATTTTTCCCCGCATAGGTAGGAAGTAGGGATAGGTAGGATTCATTCCTTGTTCCCAGAGGGACGAGGGATGTAATACAATAAGGTTGTAACCCTTAAAATAAACCTTATTGTATTGTACATTGTATGCAATGTCTCATTTGCTTTTAATTATTCAAATTGAAAAGCAAATGGTTCGATAGAACGGCGACTGTTTATTTTGTATAATTTTTGGGAGTCGCATGTTACCTGGCGCCGAGTGCGCATGGCTATGTATTATTAAAGATAACGGAAAACAGAATAAACGTATACCTATAACTAGCTATTCCAGTTCTTTTTATTTACAGATACAACCCCCAATCTTTGTATCTATTACAATACATACCATGAACCTTGAAAACGTTACCCTCCTCCTAAGGAATTGACATAAACGAACGTACTATACTATCCGCCAACTTAAGTGGCGAGTCGGGTCATAAACCACCGGAATCATGCTATCTCTTTCGCACATGCACGGCCTTCTGGAGCGGGCCGCGAAACAATAGCGCAAGTAGCAGTAGGCACGAAATGGAAGGTAACTGACGTTTATTGTCCGACTCTTTTCTTAATTTTGCGGATAGTATACAACTTATGTCGTTTCCCTTCCTTCCTCGGGGAACTGTTTCATGAGATGTTTGCAGGGTTACTGTAAAAACGCACAGATGCAATTTATGTACCTAGGGAGCTCTATTGTTCTTAGTAAACCATATTGCTTATGTACTGTTATCGTATTGACAACTTTACGATAGCTCTTATTTTAGTGATAGTTGAGGCAGCCGAGTTGAAAACTATACACGATGAAATGTCAAAAGTAATAATGTTTTACCAAGTAGATAAGGCAGCGACCACGCCGGAGCGTAAGTTACGGTCCGTCAAAATTGGAGTAATTAGATCGTTTCCCCAAACTCGTTAATACCGCGTAGCAAACTTTCCATTCGCATTTTTCCCCACTCGAATTTCTAGCCATTCATCTTTTTTATCATTCGTCAGTATTACCAATAGTCGTAATTATTCAATTGCATATTTATCCAGTCAGTTTTTTTATCATTCGCGAATTTTACCAGAGTCCTGATTTTCTAATAGCATATTTACTCAATCAGTTTTTTTTATTATTCCCGAATTTTACAAGAGTCCTAATTTCCTAATAGCGTATTTACTCACATACATACATAAACTCACGCCTTCATTCCCAGAGTGGGGTAGGCAGAGCTAAAGAATTACCAACAAGTCTTAAAACTTCTGGATAATTCTGTAACCGCATTTTGCACAAGTAGGCTAAGATGTTTCCCAGTGTATTAGTGACAGGTGGCAAGCCCATCGCCTAACAGTACTACAAGCCTTTATTCCCTTAATAGTCGCATCTTACGACATCCACGGGAAGACATGGAGTGGCACTATTCTATCCCGGCAACCACACGGCAACCATCCAATTTACTCAATCAGTTTTTTTTATATTCGCGAATAATACTAGAGGCATGATTTCCTAATCGTAAAAGTAATCAGTTTTATTTTGAGTAAGTATTTGGTAATTTTCTGTACAAAAAAATAGCTGAGCATATCCCCAAGATTGCGTATTTTTCAATCTATTTATAACCGGCTTTGGCAAAAACAAAAGGATATATGCAGGCTATGTTTATATTCCCATGATGTGTACTTTCTATGAACTCGAAAGATGTTTTCTGAATACTAGCTGAACTCTCTGGATTTGATATTTCAATATTTGTTTCCATTTTTGCGGAGAAAATTATTGAATTAGGTAATTTTTACGCTACTATACAACAATTGAATTGACAGTGACTGACTAATGTCATGTCTATCAGTAAAATATATCGATATCTCAAAGAGGGTTTACACAATCACAAGTATCTATGGTAAATAACACTTGGGAAATATATGTATGAAAAATATTAAAATTAGATATTCATATTTATTTATTAGTTGAAACCATAGACCGGCTGCAACCGGTATAGCAACAATATCACGTAAGAAACAAACGTGTTGCGAAAAATGACAACGAATCAAGTTTTAGATTAGGAACAATATTGCGTAATAAATTAAAATATTGCGAAAAAAAACGACTGGGAAACTTTTGGTATAGGAACAATATCGCGTAATAAATAAAAATATTGCGAAAAAAATCGGCTGGGAAACTTTTGGTATAGAAAAAATATCGCGTAGGAAATTAAAATATTGTGCTAAATGTCGTTTGGGCATATTTCAGAATAGAGATGCAAGCGAATGATAAAAAAGTGAATGGCTAGAAATTCGAGTGGGGAAAAATGCGAATGGAAAGTTTGCTACGCGGTATTAACGAGTTTGGGGAAACGATCTAATTACTCCAAAATTGACGCCATGTAATTACAACGACCCATTGTTTACGCAACGCCACCGTATGTTACGCGTCGATGTGGTCGCTGTCTTACATAGAGCCGCTGGTTATTATCTGGTTGTCTATATCTTTAAACAGGTGTCCCTAATACATATATAAACTCACGCCTTCATTCCCATAGTAGGGTAGGCAGAGCTACAGAATTACCGACATCAAAAGGAAAATGCCGATTGGTCGGTACATATTTAAGCTACCAGATTAAGTAATTTGGCCCTTAAAAATATTATTATTCAAGATAATGTATTTTTTATAAACTTGTGGTTTTTGGTTTTTGATAACTTTTGAGGACTTCGAGTGCAATTTTAAGTATTTTATAAATCTATTTTACATGACGTTTCCAAATTAATGTGACAACAATTGTTCTGTCTTGAAGTCGATCGCGATTGCGAGTGCGTTAGGCAAAACCCCCTCTGGTAGCTCATGAGCCGACCTATAATTATTAGCAATCTTCATTTTATCGTTTGGATCTTAACGTCATAAAAATAGAGTCGAAAAGTGATAAAGGAGTTTCTTGGTCGACTATACAAGTATGTAGATATACATTGACGTGTCACTACTAGGGAATGCAAATAACCGATTATAACCGGTTTTTACCGGTTATTTTCATACAACGCCCAACGCGTGGTTGCCGGGTTAGAATAGTGCCACTCCATGTCTTCCCGTGGATGTCGTAAGAGGCGACTAAGGGAATAAGGGCTTGTAGTACTGTTAGGCGATGGGCTTGCAACCTGTCACTAATGCGCTGTTAAACACCTTAGCCTAATTATGCAAAATGTGGTTACGGAATTATCAACAAGGTTTTAGAGTTGCTGGTAATTCCGTAGCTCTGCCTACCCCACTTTGGGAATGAAGGCGTGAGTTTATGTATGTATGTATGTATTTTCATACAAAAACGGTTAATAACCGGTTGAATTGCATTCCCTAGTCACTACACGGCTATTGCCTCGCCTCGTGACAATCGGAGTGAGCCTCCGTAGTCTGAAAACATGTTAAGTATAGGAATGGTTGGCTTGGCTTGGCTTGGCTTGGCCTACCTTCTCCCCGGCGTTGTTTGGCAGGAACAGCGCCCCGTGGCCTGGCGTCCCTTTGCAGGTAATTTCTAGTTCTGTAAATGAACATGCTTTTACTATGCTTATGAGAGATACCTATTATTTTATCGAAACAACTTATAACGAACGTATAATAATGCAGAGTTTCATCGAAGTCTAATCTAACTCTACGTTATTAATTTTTACGATATCCTGAGAACACCATAGTTTGAAAATGCGGTCGATAAAATTAATTTCGATGAAGTGAAATTTGATAAAATAATGGATGGGTTACCGCTTCTGAGAGAGGTATTATTGGTAAGTAAAGGAAAGGTAACTTAGGTATCCACTTTTAATACGGTCCAAAAGTTGATACATCTCTTTGTGGTCGTAAAAATGTTTATAAAATTTATTTATTTAAAATCAGAGTTACTCGAGAATATCAAAGTAGTTGCGCCTCGGTGGAGTCTACCTCGGTGGTAGTCATTTATGAAACAGAAAGCCTTTTTTTCCTCATTGTCGCACAATCATTGGTAAACATGCACCCCTGTATAGAATGATTGAATCATATACTAGTATAAAGATAAACTTGGACCTATATTGCTGTTCTTTGCCCTCTGCTAAAATTAAGATTAAGTAAAGTATTAAATCCCTTGCACAGTTTCACATTTAGTCGTTATTTTATTTTTGTCATAACTTATGTTTTAGGAACTTATTGCTATTTTATAAAATATTAGAAATAAGTTATTATAAATTGTTTACTTTACTGCAATATGTTAAATATCCAGGACCGATATTCCAGGCTGTCAAAACCATGTCGTCTTTGACATGTTATCGTATTGCCGACATTTTGATAGCTCTTATTTACTTGACAGTAATGGGGGCTGAGTTAAAAACAATACCATAACAGGTCAAATACGATATGGTTTTTATTGCCTTGAGTCGACGTCTTGTTTGAATACCTATTTTAAAAGAAAGATACACGTTGCTAGGCAGGAGTTTACCAAAGGTAGCTTTGTCTACAGAGCTACTTACGTTTATTAGTGCGTTCTCCGTAAAATGCTTCCATTAACTTCGGGTCCAGGTTCATGGCGCTCTCATCCAGCCCGAACCCAACGTTCAGAGCCTTGAACTCTTCGGACTTGGCGAACGTCATCATTCCGTCTACGCTACCAATCTCTTCATCTAAAATGAAAGGTGGAAGGGTGGTGGTTGTATGAAAATAAAACAGTAAAATTTTCAAGAGCCCCCTAGCCCACACATGTATCCGCCACTCGGATCGGTGCAGACGTTCGGACCCTCCAGTGAGGTAACAGGTTGCCATGGGTAGGGTACAATGCAAAGAAGCCTCGAATCCTAAGTATCTCAGTCATCGACCTATAGTGCCAGTCCTAGTTAGCCACAGGTTGCGAGCTCAAAGTTCTGTTGAGTGGCACTATATTCCGAATTAGATAGTGGTCTGAGGAGCCAACTGGGGCATCGACAGAAACTTGATAGCCATCAAAGTATGAAATTATCAAGAGGTCTAATAATGAAGGTGTATGGCAGTCTACGTGTGGAACCTGCGTGGGCGAGCTAACCAGTTGTGACACACCGTAAGCCAAAGCAAAGTTGCTAACAAATCTACTCGCATGGTCTGTGGTGCGTGACCCGTGCTAATCAAAGTGATGGGCATTGAATTCGCCCAGAACCACCATCATCGCGGCGGGGATCCATTGAAACAGGGAATCAGAAAACACTTCAATGCACTAATGAGTTGGCCGGTGTCTTCATACTACTGCACTGTGGGTTCTGTACGGGCATGCATAGAATCGAGGATGGTCGTTCCAGTCAAATGCGGCCAGAAGATGAGGAGGTTCTTTAATTCAAGATTGGCGAGGTGACTGGCGCAAATTCCCTCTCTGACATACACACAGACACCAGCGCGTGGAATAAAAAAGTGTACTCCGGAAATTACAAGTATGAGATGCCTGAAGGGGGAGATATCTGCGTTTCAGAGAGCAAAAGTAAGGGCTTCTCCGTCTCCAGTTAGGGCGGCATTGACATTGGAATGTAATTTTTTGATCTTATAGAAGTGTATGCAAAGCAGTCGGTGGTGCCGCAGGTTTACTTTTCTTCCTACCTCTACTATCTAGTATGTGGTGTGATGTGAGTACCTTGGACGGGCTGAGCAAGGAGTCTCAGAGGGGGATTCTCCGTCACAGGTAGTGTCGGTAAGCCCGGGGGGTATATCTCTATGGGGGAGATGTGCCTTCGGAACTGTCACTGACCTAAAGAGTCACATCATCGACAAACTCTTCGCCCTCGAGGGGTAACAGTTAGTCAAGAACACACCCATATTCCATCAATTTTTATTTTGAAAATAGTCATAAAAAACTCACCAGGCACGAAGCAGATATGGACCGTCCTCTTGAGGCTGACTTCAGCATCCTTGAGCCTCCGCACGGCTTCGAGGTGGAACATGGCCACTGATTTCATGTCCAGAGCTCCACGGGCAAATATAAAACCGTCCTCGGAGATCACAGCGTCGAATGGTGGGTAGGTCCAAAATTCCTGCGAAACAATATTAGTTCACTGTTTAGGTCATTTTGGATGTATGCCTTCTACAGTTGTTTTAACACGTTTGCGTCAGAAAGGGGTATGTTTTTCGACTCTATGTGTATTTCTTCGGCACCCTCTGCAACATAAACGGCTCGATAGATACATGCTGACATACCTACCTATGAGGTTAGATGTGTCTTGGTTGTGGCAGTGACATAGGCTATAAGTAATATTTAAATAAAAGTAATGACAGGGGGTTTTTTATACATTATATCGACGACAATATCAAAAAATCTAGTCCGTTTTAATAGCTTGATTTAATATTAAGTATTTAATGACTAGATCATTATCAAGATACGACGCAGTAGCCTTACCAACCCAATGCTACCAGAAAACCGAGCAAACCTTTTTAACTCCACGTCTTCTGAAAGCACATTCGGTAGCGCATTTATTGAACAAACAAAATAACAAACTATAAAAGAAACAGAAACACCAAAGGCAGATTTATCATTTTAAGGGATCTCCTCCAGTAAACCTTTGAGCGATTTAAAAACAACGAATGGCTAATTAGACAATAATTCTAGACAGAAGATAAAAATAAAAATAAATACATAGAATTAAATATAAAATACATATATTAAACAGGATAAATAAACGAATATACACACATTAGTATAATTCAATGATAAAGTAAAAATGTGCCTCTTCTGCCGTCATGTAAGCTCTACAGAAGCTCTCTGTTACACGTTTTATAATACTGAATAATTATTCCATTGAAGACACTTTAGAGGGTAGGTAGCAAGTGTATACTTACTAGGAATGCAATTTAACCGGTTATTAACCGTTTTTGTATGAAAATAACTGGTAAAAACCGGTTATAATCGGTTATTTGCATTCCCTAATACTTACCTCGAACACTGGTACCACATCCATATGTGAGTTCAGCAGTATGGCTGGCAACTGCGGCTGCGACCCTTGCCAGCTGATCACCACGACGGGCTTCTTCGGCACCAACTCATACACCTGGACTGGCAGTGCCAACTCGTTGGCTTGCTGCTTGAGGAACTTCACACAGCCATCTACAATTTAAATGTCATAAAGAGTCATCTCCGGAATGCAAAACATGTGTAGAGCTTGTCGTATGAAGGAAAAAGCGTTGTTTTTTGTTAAAGAGAAGGCCACTATCAGAACAGGCAACTTGATGGTTGGGGGAATCTGATACCCATTAATATTTAAACTCTTAAGACTGTAACCCTAGACTCCAAATGCATTGCCAACCATGAGGACTACTCGTAAGATAGAATGCCTCTACGCTAGTAATCACCAGCAGTTCGATCCAAACGATTTGAGGTCATTCATACACAATAAGTGAGAAAGGACTTTGGCCTATCTACGAAGTATGTAGCCTAGCCAGGAATCCTTCAGCAAAGAATTGAGAGGACTCAAGGCTAGGCAAAACCGGATGCCCCTTTCTTTTATTGATAGACAAACATTTCATAGACACTATCACTTCACACAATTTTCATTTTATAGAAAACTATTTTATGCTGAACCTGTGTTATTACAGGTTATCTTAAACATGATTCACGCAGGTGAGGTTAGGTTAGACTTGCAACCATCAGAAGATAAACTGAAATCAAAACGGGTTCAGTAGAAAATTGTTTTCTATTAAATGAGTGTCTATAAAACAAACATACATACATACATACATAAACTCACGCCTTCATTCCCAGCGTGGGGTAGGCAGAGCTAAAGGGTAAATAAAACAAGGGTAAATGACTGTCACCCCGCAAGATGACCCTTTCATACCTTTTTAAGTTAAGCAAATCAGAGGGGACATCTCGACTTCTCCACCACCTGGTTGACAAAGGATTGACCTACAGCCTCATTCACACACCTAAAAAGGATGCCAACGTTGAATCAACTTTGTATAACTCTAAGATCTTTTCGAGCCAAGAGTGAGGCACCGAGTCATAAGCATTCTTAAAGTCAATCCAAGTAAACCAATCGTACATTCATTTTGAGCAGATATCACTATAAAATTGTGTTATTTGCTAACGAGGTATTGAATAAAAAATCATGGCATGGTCATGTATATTCAAGTATATTGCTCTTACGATTTTGTATAGATTATATCTATGTATATCTTTAGTTGATACTTTTACTGCCGTCGTTTTTTTTAAATTTAGTTTTCTTATTTCACACTTCACAAAACTAGTTACCTTTTTTATGGTTTGTCTTTCTTTATTTTTCTGTAAAAATTATGACATAATTATAAATTAATTTGAATGTAATTTGGGCCATTTATTAACTTTCCTTTGAGACCTAGATTATATAATAAAAATACAAGACTTATTTTTATTCCCCCTTCATTTTATTTCGTGGAAGCCGATAATTAAGACGAATCGAATGACACATCATGTTAAAATCCATCGAGTCATTTAGGCTGCAGACCATGTCATAGAAATAGACATATAGATACATACACGTACACACTCCCGAAAAACATAATCCTCCCCTGCCTCGGGCAGTCGGGTAAAAAATACGTAATGCTGATTCATTTCAGTTTGTGCTATTTTAATTTCATTTATTTCTCGAAATTATTTTGTATATCACGTTTCGAGCTAAATCTGATAACTTTATATTGGCTATTCCCAGTTGTGCGCACCTCTTTGTTCACACTGCGGAATATGATGTCATTATGTTTATTCACCACATCTGTATTTACAGATGCTTATTAGTACAGAGTCAATGAGGCACGTGGAAAGCCAAGACGGCGGTTATTTAATTAGCTATTTTATAACTTTTCAACTTAAGTCATATACAAACGACGTAAATCACACGCCAATGAAGGCTTAAAACCCTGTCTTCGAGGCGGTATAAACCATTATGATTGTCTTTGATCTGTTATCGTATTTCAACGTTTGATAGCTCTATTTACTTGACAGTGATGACGGCCGGGGCGAACAATTCCATAACGTTTTAAGGACGATATGGGTTTTACCGCCCGGAATAGAGGTATCGTATACGCCCCTGTTATCGTATTTTTGATTTATTGTCATTAGGTACAAATGGAAAATCGTCCACGTGAAATAACCATTCTGAAGTTGGGCCAAAAGTAATAGTGTCCAAAGACAATTTAGTCAAAATGTATTTATGCTGGAAAACATATATGACCAAATTTATTTTCGTTGTAAATTAATTAAGCCCGAATGGAATTTTGTCCATTAAATATGCACCAAGTGAATGTAGTCTTATATGAATTAAGGCCAAAATACAAATTATTGTACTGCTATAATTCAGGGGGGGGGGGGGGGATTGATGATTCAATGGGACATATTTACAATTGGAAATTTTTCTGAGTGTACGTAAATACAAATGGACATGTATTTTTGGACCTATATCTTATTTGTCAATTTTACTATGGGACATAATTCTATTAACATTATTCTGGTTAGACAATTTTCCTTTAGGATGTATTTCAAATTGTCATTTTTCAAATTGGACGAATAATTTCAAGTGGACGATTTTCCATTTGTACCTAATGACAGTAAATCGTATTTTCAACGTTTTCATAGATCCTATTTTCCTGACAGTAATGGCGACCGGGTTAAAAACAATACCGTAACAGCTCAAACACGATTTGGTTCTCACCGCCTATAATAGAGGCGCTGAGCTAATGTCAACCGTGCCTCATAGACACTCAGGGCCTGAACGCACGTTATATCCAAGTGACATTATGTAAAATGAATTAAAAAACCGGGCAAGAGCATCTCGGACCATGCTCAGTGTAGGGTTCCGAAGTCGTTACTACAAATAAATTAGACCTCGCGACAAACTTAAGTTTGCCGTGGGAAAACTGTTATCCCCATACATCGTATACATAGGTCGCGGTCAGTTTACCAACACCGCAAATAAGGTTTCGGTAGGCATAAACATTTAAACCGTTTGTAACTCAAGATTCTCAAGAACCAATAAAGTCTACTTAGACGTCATAGTTTTCTAATAAAATTCATGTGTTTTCATTTAAGATATTTTTCCGGTTTTTAGTATTTGTAGTTTCGGCTGTAGGGGGGGGGGGGGGGGGGGGGGACCCTTGACTCTACACAAAAAATTGCGCTTTAAATCTTAATATTTCATAAACGGATCCCTTAACCTAAAAATTGTTTTCAGAAACCCGCAATATTTTTGAAAGATCTATCCTAAAACACCATACACTATGGGGTAGACGAGAAAAAAAAACATCCCACGTTACGTGTGGAAGAATATTTATTTTCAAGATTTTATTTTACTACTTTGTTGGCGTGACTAATATGTATATTCACTAGGGAATGCAATTTAACCGGTTATTAACCGATTTTGTATGAAAATAACCGGTTAAAACCGGTTTTAATCGGTTATTTGCATTCCCTAATATTCACGCCAAATAACAGCTTGGACATGGCGAAACTACAAGTGTTCCCAGTTTGACTACGGAACCCTAAAAAAAGTGAATTATTTTTAACCGCAATAACGTCACTATTCAAATGTAGTTTTTTCGTAATTTAGTGTAACAGTTGGATTTAAAGTGCGTCTATTCTACTTACTGGTTTTTTTAAACCTGTAGAACACAGGCCCATAGGCCCTAGCTAAGATCTCGCTAGTTAGAGTAATGCAGCCTGGCTAGGGCCCCAGGACTATTGTGCACTGGCATCCATGACGGAAATATCCGTCGATGGCGTTCAACGAGTGGTGCGGATATATCCGTTAATGACGAGAACGTTGAACATTCTAATCATCTGCCGTGTCACGCACAACTCTTATTATATATTTTCAAAGTGAGTTTTGAGAAAAACTCCCGAACACCTTATTATAAACCAAATATGATAGACAAGGGTCCGTTAATATTTATTTATTGTTTTATTCACAATTTTAAATGCAGTAAAAAAAAATTGCCGTTACTAGTGCTCCATACAAAGTTGGTAACAACGTGTCATGAAATAACTTAAGGTAAAATAATTCCGCGTAACCAAAACGGCATAACGCGCCCAACATCCGCGCCAGACTTACCTAGGGGCCACTCGTATTTCTCCTAACTCCACGCTATAATATAAACTTTAAGTGTTACCTCAAATATATAGATGGGATACCCGTGACAGAATTATTAAAAAAAATAGTAGAATAAATTTTCCACATCGAATATTTCAAACACTTACTATAATTTTTACGCCTTTTTTGTGGACCATATTAAGAATCTAAAATCTAGCTTAAGATTTACAGGGTTGGGCAGATTAAGTGTCCTAGTTAAAAAGAGCCATAAAATTAAAACAAGACAGAATTTTTAAAAATTTATCACGTTTATATTTTTAGCGTACTCTATACTTAAAAAAACTAATTCATAAGTTCAAATCGCTCGCCATCAGCTTTAATAACTTGACGCATTCTTCCATAGAATGCATTGCACGCGGCACGCACTACCTCGTCTGGTATTTCATCCCATATCTTGACTAATCGATGCTTGAATGAGTTTAGATTCATGCCCTGTGTGCTCCCAATCTTGCTCAGCATGTAACCCCATATCGAAAACTCCAAAGCATTCAAATCCGGCGATGATGCAGGCCATTCTTGCCAAGGTATAAAATCTGTCAAATTTGTTGTACACCAGTTTTGAGTGCGTTTAGCTTTGTGAGATGGGGCACTATCTTGTTGGAAGCAATAATAGTCGTTTCCATATAACTTTTGAGCATTTTCTAGCAAATGACCCTGTAATACGTTCTGGATGTAATAGTCTTGGTTAATTTTGACACCTCGATCAATAAACAGCAGCGGTAACTTGCCTCTAGGCGATATCGCACCCCATACCATGACAGCTGATGCACTCTGGAACCGTTGTACGGCTAATTTGTCCACAGGAATATCCTTCAATGAAGCACCATAGACACGATCGTTTTGTGGGTTGTGACTGTCTTGTAACTGGAACATCTTTTCATCGGAAAAAATAATATCATCGCCGTCGTGCCAAGCTAGCAATTCCCTACATTTTTTCACTCTAGCTTATTTCTGGGCATCTGTTAAGCCATGATTTTTTTGTTTTTTGTAGGCCTTTAGCCCAAGATCATATTTTAAAATATGACTCATTGTTCGACGGGATATTTTCATATCTTTAGCAAGTTTGCTTGCACTTCGAGCTGGATTTCATCTAATACGCTCCCGAATATTTTTAATTATGTTTTTGGTGCGAACAGATGGCTTTCTCCCAGGTTTGGGCCTGATTTGTGAAGATCCCGTTTCTTTGAATCGCTTGACGGTCCGCGATATAAACCTTATATTAATATTTAAATGTTTCAGCGTCTTCAATATCTCACACGGTCGGTATTTTTTCTGGTACAAATCGCACACGAGCTGGCGTTTCGCGTCCATTGTTGAAAACAATATAAAAACAAAATATATCAAGCTGACGTGTAGAAACCATAAAGAAGGTTAAATTGTCAACAAAAAAAAAATACGAAGTGAATAAGAAGTTTAGTTATATTTAAGTAAAAAAGCCATACACAACTAGGACACTTAATCTGCCCAACCCTGTAGTTGTACGTGACACCTACCTACCATTTAAACGCCACAGACAGCTGTTTGAAAAGTTAGGTTTTACTTACCGTAGTCCACGTCAGGATGTACACTTGGTATGCGCAGGTATTCCCTGAACCTCTGCAGCACGGCGTCATTCTCCCAAGCGGCCATGTTGAACTGGACGCCAGTCTGTTCCCCAGTACGGTTTACAGACGACTGGGATAGGATAAAACAAGATAGAGTACAAACAACAAGTGCTAGATAACGTTCGTGACTAAATAGGTACCTAGCAAACAAGTACAGAAGGATTTTGAGCTTCAGATGGTATTAATAGTACTAGCTGTTGCCCGCGACTCCGTTCACGTAGAAGTCCTTAATCGCTACTCGCGGATATAAAAATCCTCTGTCCTGCCCTGGCGTCCATCCAAGCTATATCCGTACCAATTTTCATCAAAATTGGATATAAACAGACAGACAAAGTTAGTATCACATTAAGATAAAGATAAAGATAAAGACATTTATTCAGTGAGTAGGCCGCATGGGCACTTTTACACGTCAAGAATCTACCAGCGCTTCACAAGAGGAGACCACTGCTGATAAGAAACGCCGCAAGAAACTCGGCAGTCAGTATTTTTTTAAATATATTTAATGTTACAATGGTATTCTTAGTCTAGCATTATATAAATCTAAACCTGCGTTAGTTTCATTTATAATATACAATGTATAAATCAGAGTCGCTACCCGCCGTGTGTACGCTTGTCTGTACGCTTAGAGCTTTGTAACTACGTAAGGGATCTATATACGGTTTTCATCCATAGATAGGGTGATGGAAGAGGAAGGTTGTATGTTAAATAAATTCTGGGTTATTGGCGGGTTTTACAGCAACTCACATAACCCGAAGCGAGGCGAGGGCGGGGCTCTAGTAATATTATTCAATGTGAAAGTAACTTGTCCGTTTGTTACCTTTTCACGGCTTTACTGCTGTTCTTACTGAATAAACATCTTTTATCTGATCTTTTCCCGTGTAACGATAAACGACTTCTAAGCGAACACGGGTTAATTTACACAGGTTTTCTTGTTGATATACCTTCTGCTGTCCTATCAAAGAAGGCGGCTAACGGCATAGATATAGTATAAGCATTTTAAATTAATATGGTTATCTTTAGATAGAGTATAGAATGGTTTGATTTCAACATTGCGTTAGTCGCTATCTTTGGTAGATCGGCAGTCCTGATCGGTACTTTGGTATTTGCAAGTTTAAAAAAGGGCAATCTTACACTTACACATTCAGCTGATATAGCGCTGTCACTCAGCGAAATACTGATCATGCAGAAACTGCAGACCAGCGCACTGATTTGGCGGAACATTTTAAGAAATTACTGACTGTGCCTGTGGCTACTTTTTTTAAACCACGTGCGTGCGACCGTCCGCGGTGTGGAGCGCGGGTGGATAGAGTCCGTCAAGTGATTCGTTCCATGAAAAAGGCGGCAAAATGAAACATCTTACACGTGTCAGTCAACACTGATAGACTTATGTTTGATAGATTTGTAGATAAAAAAAACATCTGTATTTTTTGTTTTGGTTGATATAATGTGTTTTATAATAATCGTCAAGTATTTTTTAGCGTTTTTGTTAAATAAATAATTAGAGAAACGCGGAATATTTACTACTAATAAACCGGAAGGATAAGGAACACACAATTTATGATCCGTTTGACGTGTGTTTGAAGTGTTGCCATTTTTTGCCACCTTTAAGTTTTATTTATGTATTTGGATCTTTGCTGAAGTAAAACATCAACTTTGTTTGTATCAGTAGAAACTAACCCTAGCAACTACTGATTAATTCGTAAAATCCTAACACAAATAGAAATTTCTATTAGAAAGCTGCTTATCACGGTATCTGAATGCGAGCGAAGTCAAACTCAAAGAGAACCTGCTTTCAAATTAAGAAAACCGCATCCAAATCAGTTCATCTGTTTAAGAGCTACGGTGCCACAGACAGACAGACACACACACACACACACATATACACACACACACACACACACACACATACACACACACTAACACGTAAAACTTATAGCGCATGCGTCGGGGGTTAAAAACAATATACTTACCCTAAAAACCTTCTAACCTAACCTATCCGAGTCGCTTCTGCCCTGACCCATCTTGCCCGCTCGCTTCGCTCGCACGCCGCAACATGTTATTATTCCCAAATCTCCTATATTTATCTTTATAATTTTTGTCAGACCTATACTTATATTAAAAGATTTTATGTATTATCATCGTTATATGTTATGTATGTTATACGAACTGAAATTAGTCCTTTTGAGTGTTATATAAAAAATATTATATAAAATTAATATTATGTCAATAAATTGACCGTTATTCCTTGTAAAATTATTAGTTTTGTTGCTATAGCTAACGTTCATTATATCTTGTCAACGTTATTGAAATTAATACGAGCCTCCAGGTAATTAGACTGGTCGGCCTGATGTTAATTGACGTACGGTCTGAAACGTTGGATGACCATAGCACAAGACAAGACCTTAGGATGCATTCATCGACGGCCTCTTGGCCTTTACCCCCTTCATGAGAACGGATGAGGAAACCGCATGCCAGGAGATATAGACTACCTATGGGAAAGACTCTTAGAAGGCGGACACTCAATTTCAAAATAAATGGTGAATTCCGCGTGACTTTACGGGACTTTCTTTGTGCGATGTTTGGCCTATGACCAGCAGTTTCTACCTTACATGATAAAAAGTCACCAAAAAAACCTATGATCCTTTTTTTATGATTATAATGCGATAAATTTGAATAAATGTATAGAATTTGACTACACTACAGAATTGCCTGTTGTTTTAATCTTAGCCTTGCTTTAACGACGAAAGTTCCAGATTTTCTTCGCAGGCGCTGCGAGGGGCTGCTCGCCTGTGCTTAATAGTCTTTATCCTCGTGACTAAAGTAACCCTTATTCAAATTCCTATTACAATTACAATCCGGACATCCTAGAGCTGGTGCTTACCTCTTCCAAAGGATTGGGCTAGCTATCCAGAGAGGTAATGCAGCCAGTGTCATAGGGACCATGCCGCGAGCGGACTTGCTAGAGGGGGTGTTCTTTTTATAGTTGTGATTATTATTTACATCATTAATATTTGAGTAGCTTAGTTTTATTTTAATTTGAGTAGCTTGTCAAGTCATGTCATGTCAGCCGAAAGACGTCCACTGCAGTGGGCGGGGCACATCGCACGCAGGACTGATGGCCGATGGGGTCAGAAGGTTCTTGAGTGGCGTCCGCGGACCGGGACACGAGCTGTGGGTAGGCCTCCAACAAGATGGAGTGACGACCTTGTAAGGATCGCGGGAAAGTGGTGAGGAGCTTAGTTTAATTTTAATTTTAATAAGTTTAGTTTTAACTTTTAATTGTAGTACCTAGTTATCAAATTATCACTATTATAATGTGAAGTTCTGTTAGTTCGTCCTTCATTCACGCACAGAGCAACAGATCAACTAGATGTTTTGCAGAGTTCGTTGGAGGTCGGAGAACCGGCAGTGGCATCCTGGTAATTTTGATATTATTTTATTGCTAGCTTCTGCCCACGACTTCGTCCGCATAGATTTCGATTATCGTTATTCCCTCGGGAACTTTTAAATTTTCCGGGATAAATAGTAGCCTATGTTTTAATTTCATACAACACATTCAACAATTTCCCGTGTGGTTGCCGGGTTAGAATAGTGCCACTCCATGTCTTCCCGTGGATGTCGTAAGAGGCGACTAAGGGAATAAGGGCTTGTAGTACTGTTAGGCGATGGGCTTGCAACCTGTCACTAATTACACACCTTAGCTTATTTATGCAAAATGTGGTTACAGAATTATCAACAAGGTTTTAGAGTTGCTGGTAATTCCGAAGCTCTGCCTACCCCACTTTGGGAATGAAGGCGTGAGTTTATGTAGATGTATGCATTCAACAAACATCCATACATCCATACACCCATACATACTTTCGCGTTTATAATATTAGTAAGGATTCTGCGTCGTCATGAATATTTCTAGACATCTAGAGGAAGAGGAAAGGAGAATACAAGGATTACATTTATAAACTACTAGCGCCCTACGTATGTGGGTTTTCTGAAACACCCGCCCATAATCCAGAATTTTTATGCACGAAAACATTCCCCTTGAATCAATCTATCTATTAAAATGCATTGCGAAGTTTTAAAGATCTAAGAAGAGACTTTGTTTTATACCAACCTACTATCTATGTAAAGAAGAAGGTTAAACAGGTAAACAATAAACGATCCTATATTGTTGACACCCTATCGATTATTGGCAGCATGCATGAGCTTTATTTACATACATACATAAACTCACACCTTCATTCCCATAGTGGGGTAGGCAGAGCTAAAGAATTACCAACAAGTCTTAAAAGTTCTTGATAAATCTGTAACCACATTTTGCACAAGTAGGCTAAGATGTTTCTCAGTGTATAAGTGACAGGTGGCTTTATTTAAAGTTAATAAAGTTGATAATTCTACATAAATATACTAGGTGCAAATAAATGGTATTCCATTATTTATATCCTATTTTCCAATAAGAGACTATCTGTTTTTCATGATAAATAGGAACCTTATTTTATTTAGTTTTTCGGGCATTGCGCTACCAGTGTTCATACAATTTTTTTATGTAAACTGATTTTGTTATTTAGCTGTGAAAGCGTAACAAACAGACAGACTGGCAGACAAACGCCTTCGCATTTATAACATTTGTAGGAATTGGAATTTAATTTTCACAGAACAAAAGGTACGGGGCAGTGGACCAACTGCTCAGTTCAACTGAGCAAAATTAGTATCATAAAATATGAGTTAGTTTAGGTTGTTAGTTCTTCAGCTGGCCCGGAGGGCTAAACCACCCAGAAATAGGAGCTCAGCGACAGCGCAGCTCCGTCGAGCCTGTTAATTTGATAATCCAATGGGAATTATTGGTCAGTTGGACCAAGTAGCTGGACCACTGCCCCGACAGGGGAAAAATGAGACAGACGAGCAAGCGAGTCACCAGATGGTAAGTGATCATCGCAGCCCATAAACACCCGCAAACCCAGAGGAATCGCAGGTGCGCTGCCGGCCTATGAGAAAAGAGGAGGAGAAGGCTCGTGTTTGAAAGCCCCTGAGTCGTATTTTGATTGCACACATTCACCGAAACAGAATGATATAGCCAATAAGGGCAGTTAAACAAATAAAACAATGAAATAAAGTATTTACAATTTATTAGAGACTCTTATTCTATAAATTAATCTATCAGTTCGTTATAAAGCCAATTATTTCTAATTCAAATTGAAGTAATCAAGATTTACAATTTTTTACACGTCACAATTTAAAGTAAATGATTGAGATAAAACCATAAAAGAACAATGTAGCACCTGGTGTATTGTGACGTTTGTTTTAACTTACGAACTAAACACAACTCTGCGGCAGTGAGCGAGTAACATTTTAAAAAGTAATTACATAAAAGCCCAACCTATACATTATAAAGGTTTCCTTTTATCAAAACTAACATTTATCAAAAAAATAAGAACCTTTTAAGTGTCTATTAATATAGGTAACGCATTTTAAATTTAAGTATTTTGACGACAAAAAATTTAAGTCGGAGATTTAGCTTAGAGTATTATTAAAATTGTAATTAAGAATTATGTTATTGAGCATTAGAGTTTAGTTTATTTATCACTTATGTACACTTAACTTATCACATTTACTTACATTAATTTTCTGACCTGGTAACTTTGTAACAATAGGATTATTTGAGATAAAAAACATCGTGTGCTATGTCAGAAGGTAGTTTTGTGCATTTGCATAATAATACCTACTCAAGTTGTATAATCAGACGCAGTAACTGTAAATTACATGATTTTGTATGATTTTTTTTCTCTATTTACATCCCATAAATTAAGCAAGTAACATGAACGTGCTGATTTTCTTGGAGTCTTAAATCAGCTAATTTCTATTTCTTGGCCGGGTCAAGACCCCGAATTATTTAATGATTACTTAGTAAATTTAGTTGGTGCTCCAGTTGTCCTCAACGCACTAATTGGTTCGCGGACAGCGACAGCGATAGTTTATAGGTACGAATAGGTACTTTTATGTTCAAAAGCGTACATCTTTTGAACGTTAATTAAGGCAAAGTTTTGATTTTGATTTGATCATATCTACTTATGGTCGGTGAAACTGCAAAACCGCGTAAGTAACATTTTATATAAGGAGAAAAATGCACCTTTATAATCGGACAGTAAGGTTTATTTTGCTCTTTCATAAATTTGTTACTTACGCGGTTTTGCAGTATCACCGACGTTATGTATTTTGCTATACAGAAAACCGTGAAGTTAATAGAAGACAGCTTGACGACGAGCTAACGTCCCCTCCGTGACGTCAGCACACTAACGTGGCACCGTCTGATTGGTCGAGCGGGATCCCCGCGCCCCGCGAACCATTGGGAGATCGTTGATGAAGTGGTTCAGAGTCCAGAGTTGCCGCAGTAGTCGCCGATGCGGTCCGAAATGCACTCGAAGATGTCGAAGGACACGTCGCAGTTGCGCCCGTTATCTGAAATTGCATATTGGTATCGTTATTATCATTAATTACACACAGGCATTGCAGTGACAGATCGGTAAGGACCAAAAAGTTGCTCACGCTAACTCTCTCAATTAAATTGTCTATTTCTTTGTTTGTATGGTTAACTGCGCTTAACTATGGTCCAACTTTTTGGTCCTTACCCAGATTTTTTTGAAGAGTTCCTTGGCCCCCTTATGGTTTATGAGCTATTTTGCTTACCACTTGTATCTTTGAATTCCGAATTGATTTTTCCAAAAAATTATTTCTCCAAATTTTATTTCTTTCATACCTATGCTGCTGCTATTATTATATTTATTATTAGTATTCAACATATAAAAAAAAAGTTTTTATTCACACCGGGTCTATGATCCATAGAGTGTTAGTGCAATGAAGGTTTAACCATGTTAGTAACACACGACAAAATTAAATAATACTAATAATAATAATGAGAATACCAAGTAAGAGTTGACATCGCAGGAGTAAGCACAACAGATGGGGTATTTTAATTGCTCCTCCCGATGGCAACTTGGACCCAGTAATTGGTAAGCGGAAAGTCCAGTCTCTCGGCCCAGACCCTCAAGACGTATAAAGTGATTGCTTTAACTATAAGCTATCTAAAAAAAGTCTCCAAACGAAAACTAACGTTAAAATGTTGATCAATTCGGTCAAGAGGAGTATTATTATACTCCTCTAAATTATGTAAAATGTAGTGTACTGCAGATGTGTTGGCAACTGAGGAATACGATGAAATCCCGTTTTGCTAGTTATTTAACGGGTTGTCTTGCTTTCTTACCGGAAAACAGTAAGTGCGAACACTGTTGCTTGGTAAAATGAATAACAGGTTAATGCGAAAGTAGTCTTCTTAACCGATCATTGTGAATCTTGGTACAGTCAGAGTGTATTAAAATACAGATCTTAGCTGAGATATCTGACGGTGTCATGACTTTACGTTTAGTTTTAGGTATATTTAGATGATAATTTCTCATGATCTATCAAAGTCCTAAGTTAGTTGCAGTCGTACCCATGGGCACGGTCCGGGAGAATAGGTCGTGGTTCTTCATGAGGCACTCCCGGGAGGCCTCCAGCACGGCCATGAAGTACCCTCGCTCGTTCACGCCGTCCGAGTACAGCCCCACCAGCCCCTCCAGGGTCGGGAACCCGTAGCCGTCCACCTGTTGAAAGTAAAGATTATTGAGATACCAGGCCATACAATACATTACAACTTTATTCAAAACCACAGAGAGTAACAACCTGAATCAATTAAAAATATTTAATTTAATGTGACAGAACACGACAACAACAACTTTAAAGGGCCTCTATTCTTCTTCTTCTTCTTTAAATTAATGGCGGTCCAACTAGTGGTTTCGCCAGTGTCAGTGAGAGAGTATAATCAGTAAGAAGAACAGTAAATCAAAATTAACAAAAGTAAATGCCGGCCATTCTTCAATCGGCCATCTTCCCTCCCCAAAGGTTACCGGAATCCTTCTATTCAACACGGTAAAAACGATATACCGGTTTTTTCCAGTTATTGTATCGTCAACGTTTTGATAGCTCTTAGCTCTTATTTAATTGACAGTAATGGCGGCTGACTTAAAAAAAATTTGTATGGGTGTAACGAATAAACTCCGAAACCACTGGACCGATTTCAAAAATTATTTTATTGAGATATCGTGAAAACATGGTTTAATACTCATACATACATACATAAACTCACGCCTTCATTCCCAGAGTGAGGTAGGCAGAGCTAAAGAATTACCATACATACATTCGGCCCTTTTCCAGTATTTCTCCGATTTGATTCGAAAAAGTACGCCTGGGGCGCAGGGCGGCCCCTTCCGACCCTTCCACTCACTTTCGATCTGTATATCTCTTTCGTCAATCTTCTTTCATCCATCCTTTCCAAATGACCGAACCATCGAAAGAATTACCAACAAGTCTTAAAACTTGTTGATAATTCTGTAACCACATTTTGCACAAGTAGGCTAAGATGTTACCCAGTGTATTAGTGACAGGTGGCAAGCCCATCGCCTAATAGTACTACAAGCCTTTATTCCCTTAGTCGCCTCTTACGACATCCATGGGAAGACATGGAGTGGCACTATTCTAACCCGGCAACCACACGGACTCAATATATTGATTGCGTTGCACATTTTCCAGATGTTGTTGTAATCATAGGTATATATACATGTTCATGGTATGTGGACCCTGTTGGGGGACAGCAACAGAAACAGCGGAGAGGGCTCAGCTTTATAATATTATAATATGTTATTTACTAATTTTAATTGCACTTTAATCACTGAATTATTTATAATTATTCTACTAGCATTTTTTAAAATTTATTTAAGCAGAAAATAGCGATCAATTAAATAAAATCCGATGAAATTATACAATTGTTGAAGTGAATTACGTGTTGACTTCAGTTTTATTGCACAAAATGGCAAAATAATGGAAATAATTTTAACAGGCATCTTATAGCCCGGAGAAATCGGCGTAATTTATTTAAAAAGCGATGTGTGGCCGCGGGTCGATTAATAAAATTATGGCATTACACCCATTGCACTCCCATAAAAGTCGAGAGTAATTGGTTAAGGATGTATATTAAAGATAGGATAAAGCTTAGCGAAAAACCTCGATCAACTCGCGGGATTTAACGATCTAACAACAAAGGTTTACTCAAAACAGGACTCACCGGTAGGGTTACCATATGTAGAAATGAAAAGTCGAGAAGAAGTCCTACGTCAATCGAAAAGTCCTGACATTTCTCGCAACAACAAAGCTTCATTCCAAATTGTAGTAATTATTTTTGTTGCTAAATACATTAAACATTTTGTTGATTAGATGTTACATTTCAGTGCCTATCTTTTCTTTAGATAAATGAGTCGTAAAATGTTAATTTGTTTTTTTTATAGAATATTTGCCGTAAAAATCGTGCCATTTGCCGAGTTCAGCCGCAATCCTGACGAAAGTCCTCAAATCCCGACGTATGGAAACCCTACTCACGAGACCTTGGTAGGTGCATGACACCTTTAACCGTCGAGTGCCCACGGTGATATACCGTGTGCTATTTGTATGAATATCAAGGAACACGGGCATTGAATATATTAATTGAAGACCGCTTTCGGAATTATAACAGTCACCAAATAAAACACAATTTCATATGGCCAGCTTTATGACTCCTATATTAACGTCCGAGGTATATTTTCAAGCGCAATAAATAGACAAGATATTTTTCTTTTTCAAGTTTACGACTTGGCCGGTTTTTATAGGAAACAAATTGGAGCAATCGCCTCGTCAACCATAAAGCATTAAAAGAGTTTTTTTTGTTTTATACAATACAATCGTGTCGACCTCGATGGTCACTGGTGAGTGGTGGCAATGGATCCGACAGATCCTTTGATATTGAGATAGTGAATTTGTCTTTTAAAAAATAATTTATTTTCATATTGAAATAATCGTTGAAAACATGGAGTTTTTAACAATTCATTCAAAGTTTATAGGTTTAAGTTTATTTGACTTCGTTTACAATTTGAAAGCAAAAAGGTATATACAGTGGCCATTTAAATTTATCGGAACAGACAAGGTGCTCACAAACATCTTAAACGAACTCCATGTAGGCGTTAGGGCGCGGTAATATATCTTAGAGCATTCTGTATTATGTACTGGTAATATGGCATTAATTTTCAGTCTTATTTTGTGTAACTTAAGTTTAACCAAATCTAGTCTATGAAAATCAGGTAGAAAACTGCCTGTGTTCCCTTCGACGTTGCATTTCCAAATGTTCATGCATGAAGAAACTGCCGTGCCGGTTAGGAAGGTTAAACAGCCGAAAGCGAAAAAAAGGCAATTACTCACAAGAATCTTGAATCTTTTCTTAAATTTCCGTCAAGAGTGTATGTCTTAAACTACATTTTATTGGCTTTTGTTTTTTTTTGGTTTGAAGTTCGATACGTTTGATGGTGACTGTATACAACTGGCAATATAAAGCACTGTATTTATTGCAGTTGCACAATACGTTTTATGATGTCGTGTGAACTGCATACCTGGTTTCTTCTCGTATTGCATAGGCTTTCTCATCGTACTTAACTCGCATTATTACCGCCATACTTAGAGACAGTTTGGGAGACAATTAAAACGTTCCTTTTTCAAACTTGTGTATGAGAAATCGTCACTAGCGTATGATGATCTCGACTTTCATGCTAGTCTCAAGATACGTCAAAAATTACAGTTTTTTACGGCTTGGCGTTTACTTTGACGTATCTTGTGACGGGAGTCTCAGTCAAGATTAGTTTATTAATACGGCCCTAAGAAACGACTTATTGGTCATTAACGGTGAGGACCAATAAGGGAAGCAGGCTACCTCACCTCACTCAAATATTTTTTTCTATGAAACTTTCCGAAGAGCGACAAAAAATAGTCATGTAATTGTAAGGAAACTTTTCGTCTGTTTCAACGCCTGCCTCGTTCGTTATTTGTATGGTTAACTACACTTAATTATCTGTTAATTGGGCTTAAATTGTTCGCCATCACCCTTAACTGATTCTTGAGTGCTGTCAAACAGCAGACATTACAGATCTGGTGATTCTGTACAACTTGATACTGCACCATATCGATTGCAGTCAGCTCTTGCGCGGGCTCTAATTCAGATCTCCTAGCAGAACTCCTCCAAAACCAATAACACGACTTTGCCCACCCTTTCGCAGAACCCTACTTGGAGCTAATTCACCCATAGCGCGTCTTTGTAAGTTGTTGAATTCCTGCAGTTGGACGCGGTAGCCTAGTCGGTAGTGACCCTGCCTGCGAAGCTAGCGGCCCCGGGTTCAATCCCCGGTACAGGCAAATATTTGTGTGATATGCATGAGTTTATTCCTGAGTCTTGGGTGTTTTCTGTGTATTTAAGTATGTATTTATCTATATAATTACGTTTATCGTTGCCTAGTACCCATAGTACAAGCCTAGAGCTTAGTTTGGGGCTAGGTCAATTTGTGTGAGATTGTCCCCTGATATTTATTAATTTTTGTTCATGTAGACGTATATGCTAAGAAAAGAAAGCGAAAAAATATCTTGCTCTACAAGGAATTGAATGTTAAAATTTTGTCATTAAGTTTTTACGTTAACGTTACGTTATAATTATTGAAATTGTTTTTTTTTTTTTAGTTTTACGCTCTAACATATTATTGCATGCATGTACATCTTTTTAATTAAATAACTTTGTAGTATTTACCTATAATTAGTTGTGCAATTAACTATATTTCAGTGTAACACACTATTGTATTGAAACAACTGTTGGTGAACCATAAATAAATAAAAATAAAATAAATGTCACTGTTTTATAGTTTATCTACACCAATATTGTAAAGAGGAAGAATTTGTATTTTTGTAACGAATAAATTCAAAACTACTGGACCGATTTCAAAAATTCTTTTGATCCCTAAGAAGCACAGGATATGTCTTAGTTTTCTAACTCTGCGCGGACGGAGACGCAGGCAACAGCTAGTATGTGTATAAGTATAATTAATTAAATATGATATGAGATGACTAACAAAGTTATACTTACAGCTTTTACTTTGCGGTACACGCACTGAAGCAGACACTGAAAAGAAAAAAAAATAAAGATTAGAATATTATCGTAACGTTTAAATTTACATTATAGTGTTTTTGATTCACGAAGGCGTGCCTTCGCTACGAAAATTAACGTGTTAAGGTGCGACCGAATCGCTGCTTAACGGTGCGTATATTACGGTGCGTCAAAAACGGTGCCATGTTGTTACTATGACCCTGTCTTGTTTACGCAACGACACCGTATTTTACGCAGCGGTCGGCGTCAATGGACTTAACATTAAGTGTGACCAGTATAATACGACTTTAACAAAATGTAAACTCTTTCATTAATATTTTTGTCGACTGTACCTTATTGTAACATTGCCTGCTCTATAAGCCTTTGTTTATCACTGCGGTGATCCCATAGGATCAGACCAGGCTTATACTAATAACCACCTTCCTGTACCATCATTAGCAGGATTTTTCTCTAGCTAGATAATAAAACATCAAAACCGGGGCTCTATTTCAATATGATATTATACATCTAGCTTCTATATCGTAATGATAGTGTTCACAGCTCTTATTTAATTAGTAAGAGATGTCATAACGATCACAAAAAAAACAATATGGGCGAAGAAAGATAGAGGCCTTGCTTGATGAATTCAAAATAATTGCTGCGACAGGCAGATTTTTTATAAGTTTCGTTGCAGTCAAATGTTGGATTACATGCTCACTTTCACTTTAATGCGGTGTATCAATCACGTTCGCTTTCTTTTAGCAATTGATAAATACTCTTGCGTGGTGATGGTACGACAAACAGAGAAGTTGCGAAGGAGATAATTATTTGAAAGGTACTACAATTAAAAGTTAAAACTCAACTTATTTAAATTAATTAGTTTTATTTTAATTTGAGTAGCTTAGTTTAATTTTAATTTGAAAGGTTGAATAGTACATAATATCTTGAAAGTGATCAATGAAAACTATGATTAAATTACCAATTTAGCGTGATATAAATTACAAATAATACGAGCGTCTTCAAACCATTGTTCACACTCCCATTTTTATTTTTTACTTTGGACAGGGCCAGATTCAAGAAGCTGACGTTTCTCCTTCAGGTATGATGTTCGTGGTGGTTGCCTCGGGAAGACATGTGACGGTAGTTTTCTGTTGCTCTCCGTCCAGCATTTTAGACGTAAATGGGTACAAGAGGCAACATAGGACGGAAAAAAAGTGATATTTGTGACTTGTGTGCTGTGTGTTAGGCCGGCCTTACACTCATAAGTTTTACTTACGTAAGTAGGGACGCAGCTATTTGTTAGAATCATAAAGAAATATTTTTTCTCAGGTAATCTAGATAAACCTGTATCTTGATGTTTACATTAAAGTATCGGTGACCGACACTTTAATGTAAACGTTAAGATGCAGCCACATCGATAACCGATACTTTAATGACATGCAATACTTTAATGTTAGCGTAATAATACAACCACAGACAGGTATCTTAACATAGGCCATTTGCTCTTGTCCCTACTTATGTAAGTAAAACTTACGAGTGTAAAACCGGCGTTAGAATGACTCGCTTTTTTCTAGAAGACTGACTTTTTTGGACTGATTAAGTAATTTTAAATATTTCTAACCATAGAATAGCTGTAAGATAATAAGTTAATCCGATCAAACCGCAGTTTTTGCACTGGTGTAATTTAGTGTGGAGGAATAGCATAGAGGCACTCTAGCCTTCAGGCCCTCTGAGTCCGTTTACGATCATACGGCCTGTGTGCCCGTCTCGTTAGCTTATTAGTTATTACATACAGTAAAAGGAAGATAACAAGTCAATCCTGACATCAGTCATGGCTCTAAAATTAATAATGTTTGCGTTTGAGGTTATAATTGACGACAGGCACTTTTTTTAAAGGTTTTCTGAAAAGAAACATCTTTAGAGAGGTTTATTTCAAAGTATATAGGTATAAAGAGCTTACGTTAACGCCACAAGGTCTTTTAACGTCACAGCTAGAGCTAGAGCGAGACTTAAAAAAAAAAAGACGTCTTTCCAACCTCTGATCCAAAGCGCAAACACTGATAAAATATTTTTTTTGCAAATAATAATAACAAATGAAAATGTATGCTCACACACCTCTATACTGCATGGCTATAAAATAAATGTTTACCTACATCCTTATCATAAGATAAGTTCCCTACTATGTGTATGTTCAAACGATAAGCAAATGGCCTATATTAAGATACCTGTCTGTGGTTGTATTATTATGCTAACATTAAAGTATTGCATGTCATTAAAGTATCGGTCACCGGTACTTTAATGTAAACATTAAGATACAGGTACATTTAGATACATGGCAATCACAGATACAGGTATCTCACATACTCGTATTGTAGAAAACTTATGATATGCATGTAGATAAAGTTCACGCACCAGTCACATAAACTATTTATTTACTATTTTGAAAAAACATTTTCACCGATCACGTGTAACTGCCAACCTTAGTAGAATTGTCCCACTGGACGGATCAAAGAATTGAACTTGAACTTAATAAAAAAAAATGTGGTAGGTATAGCGCTCTCACCCCTGCGATACGCTTCTCATCGTGTGTGAAAGGGACGTCACGCTTATTGCGCCGCTTCTGCGCTGGCATCGTGTGCTCCTCCTTTATAACGTCCAGAGCCTCTGGAATGAAAAAAAAAAACAAATTGCTATTAAACTCAAAATATAAAATTTATTTGAGAAAAACACGTTTAGTAAGAAACCTATATTTCACATTTACTTTATCCCCATTGTGATCGTATTGTATATAACAGTAAGAACTGACATCTTGATACTTTGCTATTACGATAATTCAACGTGGAAGTCCTGCAGAAAAATCAAAAAAGTCCGGCCCATTGTTGTTAAAGATTATAATCATTTCACCGGTTGTCTTATCCGCACACCGGAGCACAACCAAGCGAACAATGCTGTTCGGCGGTAGGTTAAAGGAAGATGGTGGTAGCGATCCGGATGTACCCTGCACAAGGTCGTACAGATGTAGTGAATAATGTTTTACCATCGTATTTTGTCAGAAAAGTTCGCTTTTATCTTGCTGTCTGAGTCAACTTTAGAATCCACCGATAAGCTTATTGAGAAAACAAGATCAACACCGTTAACAATTGCCAGTTTTTTACTCTGGCAGGCTATGGGATCGGTATACCAAACGAGCTTACAACGCCCTACGCATACATTACAACAACGCCTTTACAATGCTGTTAAGACTTCCAAAGTGGTACTGTGCATCGGAAATGTTTGCCTAGATGCACACGAACGGTTTCCACGCGGTAATGCGTAAAAAAATTACGTCTTTGATGGGTCGCGTCAAGGGTAGTCAGAATGGCATGCTGGTAGATTTAGCTGCCCGAATTTGTGGCGTTGGGTTGGACTGGTCAGGACTACTTTGACGTACGTCAAGTAATCATGGCATGGCAGTCAGTATATCTATCTACCTATGTATCTATACCGAAACCAATTTTGTAATTACCAACTTAGCTTTTAAGTTTCTAGATGTTACTAACAATATATGGACCTGGTCTGAAACAAATCATTTGAGTTTGAATTTGAATTTAACGTGTCATAAATGGTACCTCCAGAACTATAGAGACCTAATTCATATATTTAAAATTTCGAGTTAGGTCTCTATGACAATATATGGGTAGGGGTCGGGTTGCATAAAGTTTAAAGTCATATTTTTGATGGGCATACAAGGATTCGTCATACTCATCATTGCGCATAACTGTAAATTGTCATACATTTATGCGCATAAAGTTTTTAATCATAATGTTTAAGAACATATTGTGTAACGCGCATAAATTTGATGCGCATAAAATTATTTAACCATACTTTATAATGGTATGGCTTTATAAATAAACTTTTTCCGCTCTTTTATAAAAAAATAACCCTAACCTATCCGCGATCCGAGTCGGTTTTGGCACTAACTTTATATTATATTAATATTTTGACTTAATAAATGTATGCCTTTCTACATTATGATTAAACCAATTATGACTCCGTACAATTATGACAAGGAACAATTATGTCTAGTATTATTTATACCAATTTTTTTTTATGAGCATCAACTTTATGCGTAAAGTGTTATGACAATCGATATTATGACAATAGTTGTTATGCGACCAGACCGCCACCCACAATATATTATGACTTGAAGTTTGAAAGCTGATATTTTGAATTAGGTCACTATTGCTCTGATGGGGCGATATTTTGAGTCTTACGGTGGATAATAAATACACTATGGCTGGGCTGCAAAGGGGTAATTAATCTTTCGGGTTCACATCATAAAAATATCATCGTTCTAGTTCTCGTGGTTTAAATTGCCATTATTTAAGGGTGCTGTAAATATTTGTCTGCATTAACGAGTTTGCAGAAGAGGTTTTACATTAATTTAAATGAAAAGAAAACACATGTTCATATCAATTTGGCGTTCAATTTATTATTTATTGACGAGTGCGGTTACGAACATAAAACGTGTTGTGATACATACAAAATGCGATCACGTTTTTTTCCCCTTGAACGTAACGGCTGAATTTTACGAGTTTGAAATACCCTGTAGATATTATGAACAACTAGGTATCTCTCTAAGAAAATCTTTCTTGGGAAGAAGCAACGCCTAATGAAAAAATCGGACACGTACAGACCAAGATTTTCATAATAACCACAATTTAATAAAAAAAAATAGAAAATCGGACTTGATTTAAGGGGTGGGTAACGTCATGGCCCGGAGCTAGATAAGAATGTTTTTTTTTGACAGCTCCGCTAGTAGTAAAGCTACCGTTTGTTTGTTTTTTTTAAATATTAACTGTTAGCCAAGTTGTTTATCGAAAATCCCTCGGAAGTTATCCAACTTGCAATATCGGAGAAATACTGGAAAAGGGGCGAATCTTAAGTACCCGAAACCGACGTGCGTGCATGACTCGATGTATGAATGTGGAAGAATCGAAGGAGATTAGTCAGAATTGTAGCAGGTGGAAAGAAGTGGTATTTGCCTACCTCTCTGGAAAATAAGCGTGATTTAATGTTTGATAAAGAGTACCGTATGTCAGTTTTTGGGCTGTAAACTATCCCTACTTATACCAAAATACATGTGGTCCGTCAAGGCGGAAGTCAAAACAAACAAACAAGTAAGAGTAAGGACAAATTAATTTACATAAACATTTATTTTTAATAGTAAGTTTACTCGCTTACCGAGCTCAAACGCGTTATGTTATGTAGGTACAGTTTAGTCAAGGCAGCCTAGATAATTATAATGAAACAGGTAAACACAGCGTCGTTACCTGACAACAATAATGAGTTAACATACTTGCAATGCAATAGTTAAAGTATGCGTTGTCCCTTTCTGTCAAATGGAAATGTCACAATGACAGTTAAGGACAAAGCATATTTCAAGCAAACTTTGGCTATTTTGCGTTTATGCGTAAGAGACTTTAGACAGGTATGTAACGAAACGTTTCAAGTTAAACGGCCTAATTGGCCAATTAAGTTTCCCCAAATAGCTTATTTGTAAATATATGCTATAGCAAAATCAATCCTAAATCGTCACCAATAGGTTCGCGTATACCTTGTTAGTTGAATTGACAAGTATTTTCATACCATACCGAAAGGAAACTAGGCCGTATTTGTCACGACCGTACTTGTTCTTCTAGATCATAAAGAGTATTGCTATTCGATTACTTAAGCAAACATAGGCCCCTTTGGACTTGCGCGGTAAAGTCGTGGAACGCTCACTTTCGATTGTTTCTGGGTTCTTTATACAAAAACAAAAAAACATTGTAAAGGCTTTGTTCCTGGTTAAGTCTTGGTGTTTTTTTCTATTTTCTCTTATTTGTATAAATCAGCAAACTTCAGATAAACTTCGTTGTTAAAGTAAGTTTTCTGACGATCAAGATTGGAATCAAGAATCAGTTGAACTTCATGAAATAGAAAATCAACTAAATACACGACTCTTTGGTATTTCCAGACAAGCCCTCAACAATTATATTTTGAAGACGTTTGAGAAAGAATGAATTTATCTCCTTGAAATTGTCTTTGGACTTGGAATGGAATTCATGATGTCATTCTCAAATGGTCACTCCTAATTTTCAAATTCAACGGTTTTAAATAGAAAACCATCTAGGCTTTTATAAAAATCGAGAGAGAGTTCTTGATAGCTGAAAGAACTTGCTAAAGATGAGAACGGAACATAATATCCAGAAAAAAACAATCTTACGATTTTAACCTGCTTCTTACATAAAAATTACACCAACAGGATAACATGACAACAAATACAGCCACTTGCAATACCCCTGTGGAGTAACTTCCCGCGAGTTACTAGTTGCTCTTTAGCAACGAAGGAAGCGCTGCGCAACTTTCCTTCGCAACCGATTATCTGTGCTGATTTACAGTGCTCACCTAGTTACCTACCTTACCTAGTCATAGTTGATACGGTCCTGGGGGCCTAAGTAATGGCTGCGTTTATCGCGTGACAAAATGTGTATAAAACATCCGTCACTAAGTCCCCTGCCTCACCGGGACGCCATGGCAACGTCGCTGGCCACGTCTCCCATACAAGTTAAAGTAGCCAAGTCGTCACCAAGTGAGTGAGGCCGTCTACTTTTCAATATGAATTATTTGGCTACGGTGGACGGCGACGTCGCCATGGCGTCTCGGTGAGGCAGGGGACTAAGACACGCCATTAGGTTATTACATTTTTGACACATCGCAATTTTTTATGAATTCGATTGAATTCTTGGTCCGAAACCGACGACCGTGCATGAAGGTGTTGATGAATGTAGAGGAAACGTTAGTTGTATGTTTAGACCGGTGCTCCTGGCGCTACATCTAGTCTCTGCTTCTCCATTGGGAGACAAGTGTGAAGGTATGGATGGATCATAATGTTTGTTCATCAGTGTGTGAAATTAATCTTGCAAGTCAACTTTGAACCCCTTATTGAAATGGGTGTCTACAAGCTGATTCTATAGGTACAAGCTGATCTAAATGCGGAGTCGTAAGGACCTTACGGCCACCCCTACCTTACTGAAACCCTACGGCTGTTATTCTGTCCGTAGATAGGTCAAGAGTCTCGAAAACTGAAGAAGTTACAAACCTAGAATCGAATATTAAATTAGAAATTCAATAAAATTATTGTCTAGGATTACACATGTAAATGGAGCCGATTATTTTTTGATAACTAGAATACAGATGTCTGGTAGTAAATGAAAAAATAACCACTCTCATTCAGAGGATACGCTACTTTATCAAGGATCATATTTTTTCCCTAATGTTGATATCTTTTATACTACAAGAATATCTTGTTACAAGTCTAATAAAATTAATTTGGAACTTTTTAATATGTCTGAGTCTCACGGAATATTTTTAAAGGATAGTACTAATTCTGGTGGCAACAGGATTAATTTTTACGAAACTTGACGTCGGCTTGAAGCAGTTTGAACTGGTTACAATAATCTCGATAAGCAGCTGATTGCTGTGTAGTTATACAAAAAAGCTTCTACCAAGCGTGATTTTTGCATGAATTATATGCATATGTACGCACATATCTCTAAGAACATTCATACAGCGCAATGACAAGTCTGGTCTGGTGGATGTAGTAAAAAAAAACAGAGGTGTTTGGGGACCCTGCGCACTTTATTAAATAGGCTAATGGAGGCAATATGCCTAATGATGGCCGAGGACAGTGATCTCCCTATATCACTGTCCTCGGCCACTGTGATCTCCCTAGATCGCTGTCCTCGCCCCCCCCCCCCCCCCCCCCCTCCCCCCCGGCACCCCCTGTGCACCCCCTGGTGGCATCAAACCATAATTTAACGTTAGGGAAAAGACGCCAAACTATCGCGTGTCACAACATCCCAGGGCAAACGAGAAAGATCTTAAGTAATTAATTACATATGTCCTTTCTGTTCACTGCCTGGAGGCCAATCTTTGTTGCTATGGATAAGCCGTTTTGTCCTTCCGTATATTGCCATAGCAAAGTTTAGCAAGAATAATTAAGTATGTCGATCGTTTCGCACGAGATCAAAGACGTTGAATATAAGTCATGTATTTTCAACGGTTCACTAATGTTTGACCAACTAATTATTGACAAATGGTCATTTGACAAACAACGTTTCACCAAATGATCTTACAAAAACTCACTTAGCTATTGATCATTTAGTAATTAGCATTTTGCCTTCTAACCTAACCTATCCGAGTCGGTTATGCCCTGATTCGTCTTCCTCGTAAAATGTAAATTTAACTGTTGATCATTTGGAAAAGTAAGTCATTTGTAAAATAACTAGTAGTAAAATGATCAATTGAGTAAACATTTTTTTGCAAAACGTTGTTTGTCAAGTGTAATTTTGCCAAATGACTTTTGGTCAAACGGCAGGACCCCATTTTCAACATTTTCCAAGTATCCCTCTTTGTCTTCTAAGTTCATTTTCAAACTCCACGCTTTCCAATAAACTACCGGCTAGGGACGCAACCGTAACAGTTGATTGAGCATCGCATGCGCACGCCGTGTTTATGCAAGTGTGACGCAACCCGTATATGGGTCAGTGGGCACAGCGCATGCACTTTACCGCAGTTACATGTTCGTGTTTAGATAAAGTTGAAGGCATAAATCTTATCCTTTTAGTGTATGAAGTATGCTATAAACCGATGTTATGAATGCGCGTGTTAATGTACAGTGTAATGCTGCTTAAATTAAAGAGAAGTACAAAACCAAAGCACAGAAGAGCCTTTCCTCCTTTTAAAATCTAAGTAAGTACTCGTAGAAATTATGCTTAAGTTTGCTACTTATCACCAATTTTGTGTAACAATTGAAAGACAAATGACTAAGTGGGTCACGTGATGGTAAGCGATTACCACCTCCCAACAGGCAACGGCATGTGAACACATATTAGAAACTAGCGCTATATCAGTGCTACACTAGACCTATAATAGCAGAATCCCTGGCGCGCTTTTCTACGTAGGTAGAATCCTTAAAAAAATATGAGATCGAAAATTGGGAGTTAAGCTGCATCATCACCAGGGATCGGAAATTCGGATCGATATTTACCTATACTTTCGCACCGGCTTTGTTGTTCAGTTGTATGGAGGCGGACTCAATCATAGAATTCATTACAAAAAATTCTGGGATTTCAAAATAATAAATTGCACCGGCATTAATTCATATTCAATTATTTATATTAACTGTTTGAAGTATATTTTTCATGTATAGATTTACCAAATATTATTTAATTTACCTGTTACTCATTAACCTAACGAATTTATAGGAGCAAAAATGAATGTTGTATCCTACATGAAAAGTAACTATTATATTAACATTTTGTTGAATCCCAGAATCCCGGAACTTATATTATTAAAATAATATTTTTAAGAAGCCGACGCCATGTTTGCCTATCTTTTTTCGGGATTTTGCCAACTTTAGGTAAATATCGATCCGAATATCCGATCCCTGATCATCACACATGTGGTTTATATATTACTGTGTATCCTACAAGTTACAAGTGATATAAAATCGCAATTTATGCCAAGGTTACTACGTTATAAATTAAGTAACTTTAGTGTTACAAATAAAATATGTCAAGTAATGCCAGGAAACTAAATGCAATAACAAAATGCTACAAACGACGGTATTTACTTAGCATTCCAATTTAATAAACTTGTTATAACACCGGTATTGTAATGCCATCTGCGTTACATCCCAGTAACTAACCGCGCAACCGGCTGATTCTTATTATGTAATAGCGTACGCAATTTCGTACCTCAAACCCGCGATAGTGTTTTAACAAAGGTAATTAAATGATATTAAGGGATATTACACTTTTGCGCGAGTGAGACAACAGTTTTGTAACAAACGGCTCGTCGACCGCTGCCTTTTGGGGAGCATTGCAGCGTTGGCGTGACCTTATATTAATGTTGTGTTTTGTATGATGAAAACAGTTTCCAACCTCGCTGGATAGGCACGACCTGTGCTGGACGTTGTGAAACCCTACACTCCAACAGTTGTGCCATTTTGCCGAAATCACTTCATACACGAGTTGAATTCATTTGCATGTATTTATAACATGTCAGAAGAATATATTAGATTTACAAATTGCTGTAAATACGTAAAAAGCGTTTGCATTGTATGCAAGTATATTAAGATCACTTTCTAAAATATATATCTAAGTAACATAATCTTCTTGTTCGCTTTTACAGTCCCATATCTTTCCCGCCGCATTTTTCCCCAAAAGGAAACCAAACAGGCAGTTCCCTTTAGGCAGTTGTAAAATTAGAAATACATGATTTTGCAATAAGACAAAAATCGAAAGCGAAAAAAAAAAACAGAATAAATTGAATTTGATTATTTTTATGAAAATTGTAAGCCTGATGTTTAAACCTGTCTACTCAAAACTGCTTTTGATATTTTCCTCTATTTTAATATAATGACACCGTACACTTGTTTTGCAGGGAAAGAGAGAAAAGTGAAGAGTACAATGTAGTCATTGTCAATGAAGGCTTTTGTGTGACGTTAGGGGTGACGACGGTGCATTGATATAGTGACATATAATATATGCATCCTTGTCTAGACAATGTGATGAAGTAACGGTGCAAGACACAAAGCATGTAAACCGTAAAATTGAGAGTCCTCAATGGTTACCGACGGCCATCGCTGGTGCCATATAAGGAGGTTTGGTAACTGTATCGGTTGAGATCACTATAGGCATCGTGCACGCATTATTCGATTTCACACGCCAGCCATATTCTTTATGACTAGGTAGCCGTGTTATTCTCCGTCGAAGGATAACTTGTATAGATCGTAAGTTGACCCGTCAGTACGTATGAAGTAAATGTGCGTACCTGTCACCGCCTTGGTTGCTTGACTTGACGTGATAGTTACAGACAACATTTTTAGCAGTCAATTTAATTCATTACTTTAATTAGTCTTTTCGAAGAATAAAAATGTAACGATTGTATATGGGTCAGATTGTTTCCTTGAAATTGTTTTTGAATGACCTTCTTCTTCTTCTTCTTTAAATTAATGGTGGTTCACCAAGTGATTTCGCCCGTGTCAGTGAGATAGTCACCATCATCATGTCAGCCGAAAGACGTCCACTGCTGGACATAGGCCTCCCCGAAGGCTCTCCACTGAGACCGGTCTTGTGCTTTTCGCATCCACCTCGTTCACGCGATCCTTACAAGGTCGTCACTCCATCTTGTTGGAGGCCTACCTACAGCTCGTCTCCCGGTCCGCGGACGCCACAGCGAAGCGTAGTGAGATAGTATAATCAGTAAATAGCACAGTAAATCAAAATTAACAAAAGTAAAAGCTGGGCATTGGCCATCTTCCCTCCCCGAAGGTTACCGGAACCTCTTGAATGACCTTATAAATTAGAAAAACATGTTGTACCTAAATGTCGGTTGTGTAGTATGGAAATTTTGACACATCGGGTGTAGTACCAACGCCAAATATGTGAAGCCATGCTTGAACTTGAGCCAGCAACCTTCGCCGACGCCCGATATCATCCGCAAGGTGAATGAACAATGTGCTCACACTTCGTTCGCAAATATGTAGTTTATTTGATGTCTTAGAATGAGTACATCTGCTTTTTTATTTTATATATTTGATACTAGCTGTTGCCCGGGGCTCTGTCCGCGCAGAAAAATTAAACAGAGCCTATGTTACTCAGGTATAATGTAGCATTTATTCGTTACAAATACACAAAAATACAAATCTTTCTTCTTTGTAATATAAGTGTAGATTAATTGAACAAAATTGTTAACTGAATCCTTTAAGAGATTCTCTGCCAGGTATTTGTTAGCCAGCAAATCGTAACTAAAAACACAAAAAGTTACATAAAACTGAAATAAGCCAAGGTAAGATATGGAAATAAGGTTTATCTACTCTCATATCGTAAAGTACGAATTATAAAATTCAAAACGAATTTATATTGGCATACTTTATAAACACAATACCGAAAAAAAATTAAAAAAACACTTTATAACATTATTTCTCTAACAAAATAATGTTATAAAGTAACTTTTTTACCATTACGATACAAGTTAATCCAAAAAGTTAATGTCACCAACGAGGTTCCATATTTTTTATTTTTTTATAATGGAACGAACATGCGGTTCGCGTCATTTTTACTGAATCACAAAAAGTTTTCATTCCAATTTTTACTTGTCTGTGACAGCGCCCGCTTTAACGCATGCGCGGTGATGTGCTAGGTTTTGGCGCCATTCATTGAATACGTTTTGCTGTAGTTACTTTATTAACTTTGATCTTTTATTTAGTAGGTTGAATCGCAATGTATGAGAGTAGATAAAGTAGTGTATGAAACTGCACATAACTAGGTATTAAAACACTCGTGTGAAACTGTTAAAAACCTCGCCTAGCGGCTCGGTTCTTAAACACACACTCGTGTTTTAATACCCCTCTTTATGCAACAATTTCATAAACTACTATTATACATCAATGCTTTATAAGTTAAGTTCTCTGGTCTAGAACCGTGTACTAGGTCATCCAAATAAACTTTTAAATTAAAACATTTTATTTACTAATAAGATGACATCATTATAGTTATTTGTATCGATCGCAAGAAAACCTCTTTTATTAGGGTTCAACTAGGATTTCCTGCTTTAATAACGTATGCTTAAGACCTTTAAAGTGCACTTTACAAACAAAATATGCGAGGTCAATTCCGGTCTTTGTTGCAATGACTAAGTAACCAACTTGCAAACCAAAACAAGCCTATCTATGAAGATCTCCGTTAGATATCTTAAGGTATACCTACTCTGCGTATTATTAATTTACCTTTTAAATGAGTACTAATTTAAAAACCCTAGTTCCTTTACTGTTGAAATGTTGGTTAAATGGAAATTGGAAAAAATGATCATTCCATTTTCCTTATATCGGAAATATTTGGTGAAAAATTTTTCAGAGAGAACAAAAGAAATGCCTACCGGTAAACTTTTACCCATATTTAACGCAAAAATTGGAAAAAATGTCAAGTCATGTGTAAGCTGCACAAAGGGTCATAATAAAGTTTCAGCGTTACGTCAATTTAACGTATTTTTTTACAAACACCCTTTTAGACTGCATTTTTTTGGTAACTTCTGTAATAGGTTTTTGGCTTTGAAATATAAGACTTTTTTAAACAGAGTAATGCTTTTAACATCTGAAAACGTATTTTTTTCAATTAGACAGCAAACATTGCTTAGTTAAAAAAATGCAACGTTGTAATCCAGACTAATACAAATAATTAAAATATTCAATAAATAGATACCTAAACATTGTTTTTGGTCGGAAAAGTTCGTATTTTGCTTTCTCAATTATAAACATATCCATGGGTACCTACTGACACTACTGACTAATGTCGGGTTCCTATATTCAAACCGCGGAAATTATTAAATATTAAAATTTAACATTAAACAATAGAAATTGTGTTAAATATTAATCTTTATATTTTTTACTACGCGGACGACGTGACAACGCGGTGGCCTAGTGGGTAGTGACCCTGCCTACGAAGCTAGCGATCCCGGGTTCGATCCCCGGTACAGGCAAATATTAGTGTGATGAGCGCGAGTATTGGTCCTGAGTCTTGGGTGTTTTCTATGTATTTAAGCATGTATTTATCTATATAAGTAAGTTTATCGTTGCCTAGTACCCATGGTACAAGCCTAGAGCTTAGTTTGGGGCTAGGTCAATTTGTGTGAGATTGTCCACTGATATTTATTTATTTACTAGCGACCCGCCCGCGGCTTCGCCCGCGTGGAATGTATTATACATAAAAACCTTCCTTAAAAATCACTCTATCTATTAAAAAAAACCGCATCAAAATCCGTTGCGTAGTTATAAAGATTTAAGCATACATAGGGACAGACGGCGCAAGCGACTTTGTTTTATACTATGTAGTGATTTACTAGCTGTCCCGGCAAACGTTGTTTTGCCATGTATGTAAAGTTTAGGGGTGGACCACCCTTAACATTTAGGGGGGTGAAAAATAGATGTTGTCCGATTCGCAGACCTAACCGATATGCACACAAAAATTCACGAAAATCGATCGAGCCATTTCGGAGGAGTTTAATTACAAACACAAAGGAAAATACCTGAACGTTTTTTGCGAGTAACGTAATGGTAACGTAATAAGGTGCACTATCATCTCGATGAAGTGTTACGTACGATTGCTTTTTACTTTCACCGTCGTTTGTCGACCTTGCGCCGCCGCGAGCTGGCTGTTCACCTCCAAATCAACGCGCGTATGTGCCCCATTTACTTTACTCCGTTCTCGTAGGTATTAATTGCTGTATTTTCTGTTTTTTTACGCTAAATCTAAAAACCTTAAGAGGACGCCGTCCAGTAGCGCCCTCATTTACTATTGTCGGGTTTTCTAATAAAAAAAATGCAGTTAAAATGGATACATACTAGCTGTTGGCCGCGTCTCCGTCCTCGCAGAAAAATAAAATGTAGCCTATGTTAGGTACTCAGGGATAATGTAGCATTCTAAAGTTAAAATATTTTTTGAAATCAGTCCAGTAGTTTCTGAATTTAAACGTTAAAATCATACAAAAATGCAAATCATTCCTCTTTAAATATAATACTATAGTGTAGATGGTATGGCATTATTTAATAACAATTGAATTAAGTTACGAAATGGAAAAAGTTGCCACCTTTTTCGGTTATAGTCGATTACACGAAGTATAAAGGTTAAGTTATTAAACTTTGTCATATTATTATGATATATTGTGTATTCATTTGTACAAGAAAAAACTATCCTTCGATTTCAAGACACTACTTTGGTTTATTAGAAAACACAATAATAGTATTTGCCGTGTGGTTGCCGGCTTAGAATTGTGCCTTTCCATGTCTTCCCGTGGAAGTCGTAAGAAGCGACTAACGTCCGGTTCCTATATTCAATCCGCGGACAGATAGGCTTACTTCGGATTAAAATTTGACACATTTTGTATGGGCACATGTCAAATTTTAACCCGAGGTAAGCCTTATCTATCCTCGGATTGAATATAGGAACCCGACATAAGGGAATAGAGGCTTGTAGTACCGTTAGGCGATGATGGGCTTGCTACTTGTCACTAATATACGCTGTTAAACATCTTAGCCTAATTGTGCAAATTGTGGTTACAGAGTTATCAACAAGTTTTTGGAGTTGTTGGTAATTCTGTAGCTCTGCCTACCCCACTCTGGGAATGAACGCGTGAAGGTATGTATGTATGTATGTATGTATGTAATAATAGTAAAGAGGGCGCCACTGGACGCTCGGTGCAGTCAAACATCTGCTGACGCTGCGTCAAAGTTTGAGATGGAGACACCTCCGAATAGGTACCTAATTACATAGGTAAAGGTAAGGTAGGTAGGAATAGGTATTTAGCGCGGACGGGTCAACTACAACTCGTTTCACTAATTGGGATTGTTCATATTTTTTAAATTACTCTGGTTTAGAATAGAATAGAATAGAAACATTTATTTCGAGTAAATTTACACCCATATATTGTTAGTAGTTCATTAATCCTAAATGTTAGTAACAATTTACAAACTTACACTAATTGTAAGGGGCGTGTAGCCCACAACAATGACGCATGTAAGGGCAGTCTACTCTGCCCCCTATCATGCTGAGGATGATATTGGGGCTGGCCCGCACGCGGCGCACCAGGGACGCGGCCCGCTTGCGCATGGTAGTGTGAAAACAGTCGACCCCGGCGGCTGCGAACATCCCTGACGCGCTACAGAAGCGAGGCAGCCCCACTATCACCCGGAACGCATTATTGTTTGAAAACCATTTCGAGGAATAGGGAATTAGGGTTCTGCATTATAATTTTTTTGAAATATTAATTTATTTCGGACATTTTGACAAATTTGACCTTTGTTTGACTTTCGTTTTTGGCTTGAAGCCCTCCTGGGTGTATCTTACGGGTTACGCGAAAACCGCTTGAAATAGTATGTTTTATTACACTATAAAAAACCCTTTTTATCATTAGATATCATTAAATTGTTGTAATTTATTAGAAAATGCCATTCCAAATTTAAAATAACCATGTCATCCATAAAATGTCTGCTAAATAAATAAAGATATTAAAACAAAACTATTGGCTCAAATACAAAATTAATGAAATGGGTCTCTTAAAATTACCTATTCTTTTGAATTAGAATGTAAAAACCGTGACTTTTTTTTTTGGTCTATCCAATTGCCAACAGCAGCGCCAACAACTTTAGCTGTCAATTGAATAGGAAAAGAGTAGCACGGCAGTTGTGGTGGTTTCCTATTGTAATGGTGTTTCACCAGTGTCACCACTAATCACAGTTTGCAGCAAATTCCGCCGGTTGTGCGATCGATGCTAAATGTTTGTCGCATTTTGTGCAATCTTTAATGCCCGGTTCCTATATTCAAGAAACGAATCGTTTCCCTTACGGGCAGTAGCGTTATGACATTTGCTTCATACAAAATGTGTCAAATTTTAACGAGACGTCACAACTCTACCAACGGTTTTGAATATACGAACGCACCCTAAATCGTAGTATTGGACTTCCTCCATGTTTTTAATTTTCAAGCCGACCGTAGGTTAGGTTCCGTATTTTGTGAAATAGCTGACATCGGTAGATTGCCTGCCCCCCATTTCACCATCTTGACAATGACACGAGACAGCTGACAGCTCGGTATACATTGCAAAGTTAACACGCTAATAAATCACTGGGTTTCATAAAAACTGCACCATGCATCGAAATGTCACCTTTCACTTGACATTGTCAGGATGGTGAAATATGGGGCAGGTAGAGTCTGACCAGCGAATCGTGACACAAGCATTTTTTATAATTCTTCACATGGCAACACTTTTACCTATGAAACAAGCTGTCCCATTATGCGTACAGTCGAGGAAATTGATTCCTAGACCACTTTGGACTATGTCAAAGTGACACTGTAAATAAAATCAAAAGAAGTCTCTTACGTTTTGATTGATTACGTCACTTTGACTTGGTCCAAAGTGGTCTAGGAATCAATTTCCTCGACTGTACCTATCCAGTCGCTATGCATTTCGTGTTACCAGCTACTGCTAGTGATATTGTAAATTTGCCCGTATTTTATAGGTCATTACCCACTGGTCAGACTCTAGTCCATTATTACCCAGACTCTTACCTCTGAGTATAGAGAGCTTGATCTCGTCTTGGCACAGCGTGATGACGCGCTCGATCTTCTGAGGAGCTGTCGGCGGGTTCCTGCATCTCGTCTCCTGGAATGAATAAAAAAATACCTTCAAGGTAGGAAGATGGGCTTAAAGCATCATCGGTTGAAATTCAAGTTAAGGAAAAGGAAATATGCTTGGGTTTGATATGACTGTAATAAATATTTGTCGCTGCAGAAAATACACGTACTCCCGAATGTTCTTTTAAAATCACTAAATTAAAACAACCACTTACTTCGCTCATTAGCGATATAGACGTAACTTATCAAAATTTCAAAACGTTTGTGTATATTATATTATTTTAGAAACAAAAACCGGGCAAGAGCATGTCGATCCATGTTCAGTGTAAGTAGGTAGGTAGGGTTCCGAAGCCGTTACGAGAAACAAAAAAACTTTCTCAAAAAACTTTTTACTAACTTTGCGTTTGTACGGGAGGTACCCAAAATTATTTTTTTAAGTTTTCCATTATGATCTTAGTGCGCGGTATATATAAGTACTTAGTTGTACCTATGTGCACAAAATTTCAGTTAGTAACCTTGATAGTTTCTGTGAAAAAGTGGGTGTCATATACAAACTGACATTGGGAAACTATAGGGTTCCTAGTTTGACTTCGAAAACCTAAAAATTGGTCCAACTTGGTATATATCCGTTACAGAAACAGGTATCTAGCCACAAAGTCGAATTTTAAAATAACGTGAGCGAGTGACAAATGCCCTTATTAATAAACGTGGAGTAACTGTGGGGTAGCTAAACCATGTTTTATCCTTATCTGTCATTGTGACATTTGAATATGACAGATAAGGACAAAGCATGGTTTAGCTACTCGACGGTTACTCCACGTTTATTAATAAGGGCATAAGAGTTTCCCGAATATGCTTCGGAGTAACTTTTGGGCTAACTTTTTGGAGTAACATACTAATAGTCTAAGATCCGAACCTAAATCGACCTTCACCGAGCTGATAATAGAACGAAACATATTTTATCATGAATTTAGTATATTAGAAAACATATTAAAAGTGGGTTCGCTAAAAAAATCCTGGGCAGACTATTTTTAATTATTTTTCAAAAAATTATTTTTAATTAAATGTTGCAACATCAGGATAATAAAAAAAATATATGTCCTGACTGAAAGTATAAAACATATAGAATGTGCAGCCGTTGGGTTGTCCACTATTTACCTGGGCGAACTACTGGGTTGTCAGGTATAAACAGGTATATCGATGCCAGTTACTTTCACTGGATTGGATAATTAAAAAAAATTTATATCATCATAAGCGCTGTTTTATTGCGAACACGTTGATATAGGGTTGTCTGTGAAAATTCCGGTCCTATTAGGGGTTTGCGAATTTTAAAGATTTGAGGAGGAATCTAATGAATCAGACGAATTCGAGAGTCAAAATGATACTTCTGATTTTAATTTATTCATTATAATTTAAATTATTTTTAATTTGAATTTTCGGCTGTCTACTGTTTCTATTTCCAGAAAGAGCAAAAATACTTCAAAGTAAGTAATTGATATTTTTATTGTCTATTATAGATTATAGATTATAGATATATTATTATGGTTATAACTCAATATATTGATATTATATTGTTTTATATTAAATATATTTAATTATTATGTAATTAATTAATTATTTTTTTTGCAACTGAAATATCAGTTGCTCCGAAATAAAACGCACTGTTTACTATATGAAGGGTAGTAGAGGTACTTCTACCCTCCATAGTTTACACACCGAGCATGCGCACTTTCTACTATTCAAGGTCCCATCACAAGCGACTGCGATGTTGGGTCCTTTATTATTACACAGTATACTTACCTCGGATCTCTCTGTCACACATTTCCACGCGCGTTGAAATTAAAATCTTTAAAATTCGCAAACCCCTAATAGGACCGGAATTTTCGCAGACAACCCTATATCAACGTGTTCGCAATAAAACAGCGCTTATGATGATATAATTTTTTTTTAATTATCCAATCCAGTGAAAGTAACTGGCATCGATGTACCTGTTTATACCTGACAACCCAGTAGTTCGCCCAGGTAAATAGTGGACAACCCAACGGCTGCACATTCTATATGTTTTATACTTTCAGTCAGGACTTTTTTTTTTTATTATCCTGATGTTGCAACATTTAATTAAAAATCATTTTTTGAAAAATAATTAAAAATAGTCTGCCCAGGATTTTTTTAGCGAACCCACTTTTAATATGTTTTCTAATATACTAAATTCATGATAAAATATGTTTCGTTCTATTATCAGCTCGGTGAAGGTCGATTTAGGTTCGGATCTTCCACTATAAGGGCTCTGTTCTGATCGTTAAAACCTTATTACTTTCGACATGTTGTCGTACCTATTGCTTTTAATTTATCGCCAGTATTGTCAAATAATTAAGAGCTATCATAACGTTGATGATATGATAACATGTCAAAAGCAATAAGGTTTTACTGACTTCAATACCCTTGCTTATCTCCGCACGGCTGCTGGTATTATTTGCTCATTCCTTTTTAAGGATTTCCTTTGAAGTACCTTAAATAACTGACTTAGACATATCCGGCAATTGTAAGTTGTAATACACTACTATTTCCCTATACCTATCCAATTCCGTTTGTCCTTATTCTCATAAGTTAAAACATATTTTTTTTCTAAAACCGTTTAACTTTCATGGCTTGTTATAAAACAAAACTAACCTAACCTGATCTACATAGGTTTGGTACATAAGTATATCTCTTTAAAAAAATTGAAAAATAAAATTAATTTATGAATATGTACCCAACAAAATATTATCGTCGTCATTGTTTAATACAATAATCTCGGTATTAACCAACTTAAATTTAACAATTCTTAACTAACATTTGAATAAGGCTGTAGGTAGAATGTCAACAGGTCCATTTAAAAATGTTAATAATTTCGGAAGTATTACATTTCATCAGTGCTAAACTTGATTTCTAGAATTATTTATAAAATATGTTAATAATAACCTTGAACTTTATGAATAGCGAACATCTTACTTATTAATTATTTTGCTTATTTCAAACGAGATTTTTAGTTAACATTTAGTTATTGCGACGAGAAGAAATGTATAAATTTTGTAATTTTTCACTTTTATAAAATAAAAATATACACATTATTAAAAAAATCTACTTAAATAGTTATATTTTCTTATATTAAAGAAATATTTTACTGAATTGTCGGCGAAATTTAAATATATAACTACAGATTTTTTTTATCAATAGTCTCCGAGAGCTATGGAGAGGGGTATACCTACTCGGGGTTTCTCTGCGTGATAGAATCAGAAATGATGATATCCGCAGGAGAACTACCGACATAGCCCGAAGAATAGCTGAAGTGGCAGTGGGCGGGGCATATCGCACGCAGGACGGATGGCCGATGGGTTAGAAGGTTCTTGAGTGGCGTCCGCGGACCGGGGCACGAGCTGTGGGTAGGCCTCCAACAAGATGGAGTGACGACCTTGTAAGGATCGCGGGAGAGCGGTGGATGCGAAAAGCACAAGACCGCGCGGTCTGAGTGGAGAGCCTTGGGGGAGGCCTATGTCCAGCAGTGGACGTCTTTCGGCTGACATGAGTCTTCGAGTTGTACCACGGACGGACAGACGGACGGACATGGCGAAACTATAAGGGTTCCTTCTTGAATACGGAACCCTAAAAATCTGTGGTCTGCGCTCTCTCGCGATTTCCGAAACAACTATTTGATTTTGCCTTATCAATGGTGCATAAGGTCAGGGTCCCTTTTGCCGATTGCACTCAAACATTTCTAGATTTCTTATTATTATGGCTAAATTCAGCATATTTGCCATTGTCGCAAGTCGTAGGTACCCATGTAATAGTGCCTATACATAATGTCATTCTGCCTACCCGACTGTAAAGACAATAGCTATTATAAACTTGTGTTTATCTCATCGAATAGATGGAATATCTAACAACCTTCAGTGTTACTAGCGTCGAAAATCCTTTTTACGTAAGACAAAGACCAATTTATATCTTGAAAAGCCTTCGGAAAGCGATCAATTTCCGAGGATAAAAAGTAACCTATCCTAAGGGATAAGTTCGCTTTTGTACTTGATTTATTTTTCGTTATATTGCCTGTGTTTTGTATTTTTATATACTTGACTTGTACAGTAAAGTGTCTACATACATGCATGCATACATACATACCTATATCCCTCTTTTGGCTATAAACTTTCCGTTCAAAATATCCCACAAATTCCTCAAGGCATTATCATCAGGGATCATCATCATCACCATCATCATCGTATAAGCTGAGATAAGTCCACTGCTGAACATAGGTATTTCCCAAAGATCCACCATGATCGGTCTTGTACTACGCTTTTCCTGTGACCCTTGGCTAGGGCACTACATCAAAGGTTCTAATAGAATACCAGTGCTACGGGACCAGCATCTTGTTTTCGCATCTCCTCATTTTCAAATGTTATGTAGGACCATATAGGAATGTGGACGAGTTCAGAAGTTGTTGAAATAGATATATGAACGTTAGGATGATGACATTTTGGGAATTGTATGTGGACGACATGGAATTGTGGACAACATAGAAAGGTGACAAAAAAGGAACGTGAGTGGAGTCATCCTGGGCCTATTATTGATCTTCTACGAGCAATGTGAGCAACACGGACTTAAAACCGGCTCAAACTCAAACACACTGATCCATAGCAGCGAACACCTTCGATTTTCCAATTATTTAATCTATAATACTCAGCTTTAGGTATTTCACCACAGGGATCTTTGATTGGCAAGGCCAACACATCAAGGGTTTCATACAAAATTGATCGATTTTGACGACGCGCTGGCCTAGTTGGTAGTGACTCTGCCTACGAAGCTAGCGGTCCTGGGTTCAAATCCCGGTAAGGGCAGATATTTGTGTGATGAGCGCGAGTATTTGTTCCTGAGTCATGGATGTTTTCTATGTATTTAAGTATGTATTTCTCTATATAAGTATTTATATCGTTGTCTAGCACCCATAGTACAAGCCTAGAGCTTAGTTTGGGACTAGGTCAATTGGTGTGACATTGTCTCCTGATACTTATTTATTTATTTATTTGTAAAACTTTCATTGTAATTGCTCCTAAAATAGTTTTTGGTTTTGTTCTTATCTCTTGCTCGCTCTTATACCCTCTTATACGAGTCTGACCGTCGACTTTACCCGGACCCGAGAGAGTTTTCAATCTCTTGCACTATATGTGATTACACACACGAATGCAAACACGAGACTGAAGCGATTTGTCTATTGCGTTAACGTGAGCTTAACTCGTCAATAGAGCCATCTAACATCTAACGTAACGAGTCAACAAGACGTGACCTAGACCCGCTATGATTGTAGTTGCCTCTCAATTGAGACACCCAATATTTAGTCAATAAAGTTATTTTGTTTGTGTTTAGCATGTTTGATATTAATTAAAATAATTAGGTTTCATACATTGGGGTCCTAGTGAAAAACGTTACAAGTCGACTTAACTCGTAATAAAAAAGGGTATGCACTGCACATGAACGGAGTATACTGGACTTAAACCCTTTTTCACTTGATCTTCAGAAGACTAGGACCCCAGCATTTGAGTCGATAGAAACCAGTAACGTTAGCAGCGTTTCCCTTGCCTATGAATAGTTTTTTTTGCACTACAAGTTTTTTTTATTTATGGAGTTTTAAAGTGGCAAACAGGCATGCGGCCCACCTGATGGAAAGTGGTTACCGCCGCCAATGGGCATTAGTAACACCAACGCTCCTTCTGTGTCGGTCTTGCAAAAAAAAGGCCTTTCCAATTCTTATTTCATTACAATTACCGATGCAGTAAAATTCTGCGTTCTGCTGGACATAAGCTTGTATTTTGTATATCAAAGATAATTATATAGTTTCTAATTGTATAAATATATTTTATGCTTATTGCCCCTTTGGCAATAAGCATAAACTATGCCACCTATTCTCGAAAATTTAATTCAAGACCAAAATCTGTCAGTTCCTATCTTGATAATTTTGTTATTTTAACATTGTTTCATAAACTATTTTTTTTTTATTTTTTTTAATCCAATCTGATAAATTCTGGAAAAGGGCCGAATCTTAAGTACCTACACGAAACCGACGTGCGTGCATGACTCGATGTATGAATGTGGAAGAAGCGAAAGACATTTGTCAAGATCGTAGCTAGTGGAAAGAAGTGGTCTTTGCCTACCCCTTTGGGAAACAGGATTGTTTTATTACATATACCTATGATAACTCGTGTAACCATTATTATTTGGGTAAGTTTTATTGATAAAAAAAACCTACACTTGAACCAAAACGCACTTATCGCAGCGAATGTGCGCTCGTTGAGGTTAAGATTTGGTCTTGAATTAGATTTTCAAGTTTAACTGCCGTATTCAGAGCCGTCAATTAAATTTAATGCTTGATCAAAGTTGCTGCTGTCACTTTCTCTGCGATAGCAATAGAATAAGACAACAAGGCACTAAACAAGCATTAAATTCAATTGACGTCTCTGAGTGCGGTAGTAAGGCCATGCCCACCGTGTACCCAGAGACATTTTATAGACAATTCTACTCGTTCCTTTTCTAAACATTATCTATGAAAAATCGTCACTAATTGTAAGTAACGACTTAATTGTCATTAACTAACTGACCCTAGACAAGACGTTATCATTTTCGAAAATAGAATTGACGAAAGCTTCTAGACGGTCACGCACGTCGATTGGCTTATGTCAATTCCATACAATTTGACAGTTATCGCAAAATCGTTCGTCTTCTGTTTTTAATCCTACGATTACAATCCTACCCCTGCAATCTTAGGTAACCCAGGACCTTAATTAATCTGCAACAAATTACGATCAAGGTCAAGACACCCATGCACACGCACTTTATGTGTACAGACGGGTCAAGTTATACTGGCCGTGGCTCTCAGTTCAGTTATTTACGAGAATATCACAACTGGGCGCCGGTTTGTCAAGCACTTACATAATTGTGCTAAATACTACAAGCTACCTTTACGGCATCGAGACGTAAAACTAGTGACAACTTTGACCCATGGATACTTAGTATGAATTTGAAATCAGAGATCAGCAAACGCTAGTCGATATTTGTCAGGCAAACCAGTATGATCTCCACTAGTTGTTCATAAATATAGAAAGTCCTTTAGAAGGGAAATGCGCTATTGCAAAATGTGAGGTGTGCTCAGACAAGATTCATAACACTACCGAAGTAAATAAGATGCGTCAAGTACCTAATTAAATAAGAGTATCAACGATGGAACTGGAAAAGATCCCTTAAAGGGATAAGTTCGTCTTTGTTCATACCTTTCGTGTTTACGTCTATTTTGTTGTTTGTTATTTTTCCGTTTGTACAATAATGTATTTACATACATACATACATACATACATACATACATACATACGTGGGCAATCTCAATATTAATGCATTACCACGCATGAGAGCTAAGACAGAATAATACTTACTTGTGGGAGGACTTTGTGCAGGGTCCGTCCGGGTTGGTTCTTACCACCACCATCTTATCCATTAACCTACTGCCAAGCAGCAGTGTTCGCATTGTTGTGTTCCGGTTTGGGGATAAGACAGCCGGTGAAATGACTAGAATAGAGGCATTCCATCTTAGTCCTCAGGGTTGGCAGTGCATTTGCAGTCTTGTGAATGCGAATGTCTATGGGACACAGTTTCTACTTACCATCGGGTGGCCTGTGTGCTCGATTACCTTCTTATGCCATAAAATAAATAAATCTGGGGGACACCGTTGATGTAGGAAAACATATCAATCTTATGTGGTCATCTTGCACCGTCTTATATACACATACGTAGGAGTTCTTTTTTCCTTTTCTTTCTTTCTATCTTAAGATTTTGGTGTGTTTTCCTGCGGAAACTACGCAGGATATTTGAAATATTTTTTAATTTGCTATTTATAGATTTATATAATGCTAGACTAAGTAGTACCATTGTAATATTAAATATATTTAAAAAAATGACTGACTGCTGAGTTTCTTGCGGCGCTTCTTCTCAGCAGTGTTCTCCTCTTGTGAAGCGCTGGTAGATTCTTGACGTGTAAAAGTGCCCGTGCGGCCTACTTACTGAATAAATGTCTTTATCTTTATCTTTATCTTTTATCTTAAATAAAATAAATATAAATAATGTTAGCCTGCATGCTAAATTTTCATCGGCTATCTTACCTACATATACTACTCTTGCTTGGAGGTAGGTTAATGGGTAAGATGTTGGTACCGTAGAGATCAGGACGGACTCCGCCTGAGGTTCTTCAGTTTTTTTATTATTTCCCACACTTAGGGTTATGGAACTAGTAATGAACAAGGACCAGTACTGCCCTACTAAGCTAATATAATTAAGCAATATCCTAAATTCAATAACCAAAGCAGTTTGGATTATCTTGTGGTAATGAGGTTGATATTGCTACAGACAGGAGCTTTATTAGAGCTACTGCCTATTGGCTTAGCTGGGCAGAATAATGGATACTTGATTCTTATGGTACAGAAGATAAGGATTATTAATTTGTTTTGATACAATCAATTATAACCTTATGATTTTTGAATTAAGAGATAAATAAGTGTCCATTATTGGTGCCTTCACCTTAGACCCTTAGTGTCCAACATTATTACCAATTATTATTAACCATCATTGAGGAGAAGAAGCTCCGCAAGAAAGCAGCAGCAGCAGCAGCAGAAGGTCATTTTTTTCAATTATTAAATACAATAATCATCATCATCATCATGTCAGCCGAAAGACGTCCACTGCTGGACATATTCCTCCCCAAGGCACGCGCCAACATGACGAGGTCTCTACGTCAGGGACGTAATTAAAATAGCTCAATGAAAAACAGGCCCTTGCAAGCGTGAACAAACCGGACCCCACAGACAGCACCCGTTCACGAGTAGGTATGACGCGTATCTCAGCCTTTTAACTACAGTACACTTATAACATAAACAATGCCACCTTTTGTGAATTCATTCAGAGAACATGAAAACAAATCAATGCTCTCCGCAATTTGGTTGAGGGTTTGCACAGCTTGCTTCAGCATGTCTTCTTAATAAGCTAATCTAACCTAACCAAACCGCATTGTTATATTTCTTTGCTGTTATATCGCAGACAGAAAAAAAGAGGTCAAATGATCGAAGGTTAACGGTGTTTAATTTGCAAGTAACTTGCTAATGCTTTAACCAATAGACCAGGGCCTCTATTTTAGGCGGTTATAGACCATATATTGTTTATTTATTTATTTATTTAATAACCAACTTACATTAACAGACACGCCACACATATGTTATAGGTTTACATATAGTACCTATAGTATTCACATGTTAAAAATAATACAAATTAGAAGTAAAAATTAAAAAGGAATTGTTATATAGACCAAACATAAAATAATTTAAATTAACAACATGGCCTAGGGCCTTGTGCTTTGTGCTAGTGTTTGAGCTGCTATCGTATTGTCATGTCACAGCTCTTATTTACTTGACAGTAAGGGAGGCTGACGTCATACCAATACCATAACAGATTAACTACGATATCGTTTTTACCACCTACAATACCAGCCCAGGGCCTCTATTCTAGGCGGTTAAGACGATATGGTCTTTGACCTGTTATGATATGGTTTTTAACTCGGCCCTTACTGTCAAGTAAATAAGAGCTGTCAAATTGTTGACTATACGATATCACGTCAAAGGAGATATGGTTCCTTAGGCACTTGTCCCACCAAGAGCGAGTAAGCGATTAGCTATCGGCGATTTTCTCGCCCAAGAAACAAACAAAATATAAGGATCCTGTGTTAGTAAAAGAGACACGTATACTAATCGTTCATCGCTGGCTGTTCACACTGCCGGCGAGAACACTCGCTCTACTAGTTTCTCGCCGCGATTAGAGCGATAAGATAAAACTAGCTCAGCGATACTCGCTCGGCGATACTCACTTGGTAGTTAGAACTCAAGCTGCGATACCAAAGCGGTGATTTTACGACGTGGATTTCAGTGCAGATATTTGCTATGAATTTGAGCAAAGCATTTGAGCTGTCATTGTTGTCTAGTTCAGACGACGATGATGATGAATTGTAATTGCACTCGAACACTCGCCTATAGCTGAGCGACAAAACTATTGGAGCTAACACTCGCTTCTCGTCGCTCGCCCATTCGTTTCTAGTTTATCGTTCTACTCGTTTATCGCTCATCGTCGGCGGTGGGAGAAGTGCCTTACGGGCGATAGCGCATTGTGCCACTCCATGTCTTCCCGTGGAAGTCGTAAGAGGCGACTAAGGGAATAAAGGCTTGTAGTACTGTTAGGCGATGGGCTTGCTACCTGTCACTAATATACACTGTTAAACATCTTAGCCTAATTGTGCAAATTGTGGTTACAGAGTTATCAACAAGTTTTTAGAGTTGTTGGTAATTCTGTAGCTCTGCCTACCCCACTATGGCAATGAAGGCGTGAAGGTATGTATGTATGTATGTACTATATGTATGTATGAGACTAGAGACCCTGGGCCACCTGATGCTTAACTAATAATATTAGTCAGTAAAAGTCGATATAAAGAATAAAACGTGGCGATGATTTGTCCGTTTGAGTCACCTCGGTCTGTGGGCGTAGCCTTGCCGGACCGATATGGTAGTGAGTAGGATGAATAGCTGTACTCTTGTATTGAGGCTTAAAGGATCTTGGACAGCCACGAAGCGTGATGGAGACGTCATTATAACATTCACTAAGTTTAGGTGAATATGCACATCAAAAATGTCCTCAGAAGCGTAAGATTTGTACTAAGTATACCGCCTGTTCAAATCGACAAGTAAATTTGACAGATTTTTTTGCCCTTTCTATTTCTTACACTTAAAATAGACAATTGTAAAAATAGTCGATTGTAAAACAAGCTCTTAGATTATTACAATTTGTGTACTAATATCAAGGACTATATAGGACATATATTATTATAGGACAAGAAAAAAAGTGTTCAAGAACTAAATAACGTAAATAATAAATAATTAATGAGCTTCAACGGCCCAAAACATCAACGCATTTATAAAAATCCATACTTTTTAAGCCACTATACCATTTTTCGTTTTTCATTCAACTACTTTAAAAATTCGTGCTGAAAAAAAATCCTCTAGACCAAGGTACTCTATTTTTTAAAGTGGGCGCATTTAATCAAGAGTTCAATTCGTGCAACAAGTACTACTTAAGAATTATGGGAAAAAAATATAATTATAGCTGCTTTTCTTCCAATCGACCTAATTTCGGTTAAATTATAACACATATTAAAATGATCAGAGTTTGATCGTTTTATTTACTTCACAACCCATGAATAATCTACATGAGAAAGCAAGATAAATACGAATAATTAAATAAGTATCAAGAAATTCGATTTTTGAATTTAAAAACAATGACAAAATATTATACATAACCAACGTTTATTATAACAGGTTTCACCCGGTTGTGTGGCAATTAATCAAGCTAGTGTAGGTAGGAAGGAAATTACATTTACACATTTCCTCGCAATAGATATATGAAACCACTTGTATAATCGTAAGCAAGGGGGTGTTTTTAATTTTACTCCTTATATGTCATATAACTTCCCGTGTTATATCAGAAGTTCGCAACATTCGGTCTCCGGTGAAATTATCCGTTACGTTAGCCTTAATTGATTACTTAGTTGGCGCATTACCACAACAAATTAGAGGTTTGTAGCATCGCTGAAGCGCAAAATTGTGCAATCATAGGTAGTTTATTCTGAAATTATTGTTGGTTGAATATTATTTATCAACCTATAGGTACTTTATTAGGTACTGGTTTGTCTCGTTAGGTTGTGTTTTAACTATAAGTGTGTTTATATTTATCTTATACCACATACTGCCTGTCACATAAATCTTTTTAATGTAACCTCTAAAAGTATATTGTTTATGTATATTGTCAGCTTTTTATTCATCATCAGTCGTTTTCTCATTCTTGAGGATCATGATCACTATTTAGTTTTGCCTTTAACCAAAATAACTACTCGTTATTAGAATAATAATATAATTATAATTCCCTACCAAAAATAGTTCCCTACAAACACTAATTATCCCTCTATTTTAAAACAATTTATATTTTGAAACTAGACTGGTAGCTATGTTAGAAAGTGATCGTTGTTCGTTAGGCAGTACTTATTTACCGTTGCAATAAAAATAAAGGTTAAAATATCTGTCAAACTATACAAAAAATAACACGAAAGTAGTGATTTTTCCCACTTAACAACTGCAGTTCTAATTTAAAAAAATGTAATTTACCCGTCAATGATAAATGCGAGCACACGTCGCTTATAATTAGCATAGTGCAGGCGCACCGCGACGAATAGCGCTCACTTTCTCTCTTGTTTCCTTTCCACGCACCAATTGTTGGCTACACCTGACTTTTGCATTCGCTCCAACTGGTTATCGGTTGCGTAAAACTTCTTCAGTGTTTTATTGTTGACTATTATTTGTTCAATTATTATTAAACCAGCAGCGGTAATATGTGTATTTAATACATGCTTGTATTTATTCCCGGATCTATGGATGTTTTTTTCACTAGGTATCCCTTCATCGAAAGTTATTTTCTGCCAAAACCATGTTGTTTGCTGGTTTTCTTAAATATGTTGGGTTGGCTTAAACTTTTGACTATCTCAACATCTAAACTCTTGTGTAAAGTCTATCTCGAAATCTAAATGTTGAGTGTGAAATGTGTGTCAAGAAAACAAGGGTTTTATCCTCTTTTAGGTAATTAAAAAAGAGACGTAAAAAAATGGTTATACATGCATAGAATTCCGCTTTAAAATGACATGCTCCTAATACCTATTTATAGAATCAATTGTGTTCCTATTAGTTGTCATTGACATTGAAGGTTTTTTAAAAACTTCCGGTAAAAAACGGCCTTTCTCAGTTTTTTGTTCTATAAAAAGTACTTAAACAAATTGATAATTATCAGTTTTTTTAACTAGATTATAACATGATTTATGGACTTGCTTGCATTATACATAAGGACTAAGAATTTACCAATTATTACAATTAGCCTTGGTGCTTATTTGGTTTGGTTACCTACATTAAGTCGAACCCCAATGTGCTTGTTACATTATTTTTTCATTTTACTTTTGCAATGATTTTTACTTTCATATCATTTATTATTGGTTTTGCTATTTTATTCTGCTTTTGCTCCAAATTCGTATGGTTTTGCCTCTTCAGACTTCAAACTTATTCCCAGCTCTCGGTATGAGTATGAAGCTTTCTAATTCATATTCAATTTGTGGTATACACGCGCATGCGTCAATTAAGCTCGGCATAATGGTAGCACACTTTCAAGGTCGCACACTAGAAACTGGTACAGAAACTAGAGCAGTCTATATACGTACATACTTACTTCTATCAAACAAAGACCGAAGATATTAATTAAGATTAAGAAAATAAATTAATTATCAATCACATTAATTCTGGCTGTGAATACCATTAGGATCTAAGTTAACATTTAACAGATTATTGAATAAAAAAACAGTTGCCATTTACAAAAAGGTTGTTGGGACCTGTAATCGATAACGTAAGCTCCAATTTCAATTCTTTTCAAGTTTAATAATGGAAAATCGAACACTTACACTTTCAGCTGATATAGCGCTGTCACTCAGCGAAATACTGAACATGCAGAAACAGCAGATCAGTGCACTAATTTTGCGAACCATTTTAAATGCTCAACGCACACACAAACACTCAATTTAAAAAACGAACTGTCGTCACTTTTAATTTCGAATGTTTTTTTTAATTTAACGGCACGTGCGGCGAAAGGAGCGCGACCGACCGCAGTATGGAACGCGGGTTGATATGCGGCGTTTTTTGAAAGGCGCGCGTAGGAGGGTTTAGCGCCGATTTCGCATGCGGCGTTCCTTTACACGAAGTATGCGGTCAAAGAGGACAATTACCGGTAGATGTCATATCTTAGTTTCGCTATTCAGTGTGTTAATATCTGCCAGTATCTAGGTCGGTTTGTACAATTTTTAATCTGTGCGTTTCATAAGTTTCAAGCAGAGTTAACGACGACGGTGGTGAATATTTATTAAGACCATTTTCTTTGTTTTGTATTTGGGTGTGTACTACATATTATTATGTAGATGAACTAACAACTCCGCGGTTATTGCTTATGTTGATGGGGACACCCAGAAAAGCCTGGTTTGGGCAATTTATTGCGACGTTTTGTCAAAACTAACCAATTTCATTAAATGACGTCTTTTTTATTTGGTTTTTAACCCCCGATGCAAAAAGAGGGATGTTGTAAGTTTGACGTGTAAGTGTGTGTGTGTGTGTGTGTCTGTAGCTATTAAACGGATGAACTGATTTGGATGCGGTTTTCTTAATTTGAAAGCAGGTTTTCTTGGAGTTTGACTTCGCTCGCATTCAGATACCGTGATAAAGTAGCTTTCTATTTGTGTTAGGATTTTACGCATTAATCAGTAGTTCCTAGGGTTACTTTAATACTTATATTATTTTTTACTAGTAGGTAGGTAAGTTGATGTTTTACTTCAGCAAAGATCCAAATACTTAAATAATTTTAAAGCTGAACTCGTGCTTATTGTTATGGAAATGTGTTAAGCCGGAAAGTGGAGAAAACGGAACCAAGGAAGATTTGACACCAACGAAAGCATGCGGGTCGAGAGCGCCTGAAAAAGATCCGTCGGCAACGAGAGGCAGTCACCGCGCCGAGCCGTGCGGTAGGCGTTCTTACTTAACTGATTTTTTACGCTAAAACATAACAACCTTATTTATAAAATCATAATCGAACAACAAACGTATTTTAGTTGAAATGTTATTTGTCCCTTTCTGGCAAATTCAAATGTGTAACGCGGGAACTTCCTCCTGAAGTACTAGTGGCGCCATCTGTGGGCCAATTAGTAAACTGTCCCACCGGCCGCCCGCGCCGTCACACACAGCGCCCGGCGAGATTGGTCGATGGCGAAAACTAATGGTGAACGGTCGTCTAGTTTTATTTTGTAATAATATTGTTTTCTTTAGTTATTAGTAAGTGTAAACTGGTGCACGAACATTCTGTGTGTAAAAAGTGATTAAACGGAAGTACTGTACAGGCAATACGTGTATAATTTCAACCCGGACACACCTAAATACGAGGACTCGAGCACACTCGTTTCATGGCGCCCTTTCCGTGTGTCTTAAAGTGAAAAACACGTGTTGTGAAAACGAAATATCGTAAACTGTGCATTACCTTGACTGTTTTACAAACTTTTTTTACCTTTTTCGAGTGTTTTTACGTGTTACAATACCTACACAATGACTCGTTCTGGTCGCGCACAACGTACGCCAAATAAACCGCGAGCGTCGACATCAAACGAAGACGCCGACGACGCAGAACACCATTCTAATGTGGATGACGATGAACGCTCTGGAAATGTGCCGATGACGATGGATAACCTATCCACCATACTGCAAACAATTCAGCAGTCGAACGTCGACATGTTCCAGCGGTTGCTGCACGAAGTTCGGTCTTCAACCCCGGCTTCGGGCGAGCCCGTCAACGTCACTGTCGCTGCCCCCGCCCCTATCGTGTCCGGCAACTTTTCAAAATGCCAGGCCACCTACAGCGGCCGCTCCGAAGAGAGTTTAGAGGGATTCATCGACGCAGTGGAGGCCTACAAAGATTGTTGCCGAGTGACCGAAGAGAACGCAATCAGAGGACTGTCGATATTGCTCACTCATTCAGCCGCTACCTGGTGGCAAGGCATCAAAGGTACTACGACGTCTTGGACGGAGGCCCTGGATCGACTGCGACGAGCCTTCGGAGACCGTCGACCGCCCCACCGGTTATATCGCGATTTATTCGATAACGAACAGCAGAACAACGAGAATACCGACAAGTTCGTGGCTCGAACTAGAGCAATACTCGCCCGACTTCCTGTCGAGGACCTCACAGAGAAAGCGCGACTGGATATGGTGTACGGATTACTACATCATCGGATCCGGGAACGCCTTCGTCGGGAAGAGTTCCAGTCTTTTGACGAGCTTCTCAGCAAAGCTCATTCTATCGAAGACGCATTAGAGGTAACAGGAGTGGCTCGCTCAAGCGCAGGGAAGCCGCCCGCCGCCGGCCCCGCGCGCCGCTCGACATCAAACGCGTGCCGCTCGACATCAAACACGCCGCCGCCGCCGCCGCCGCTTCCGATCCCGGCTGGCGCGAGTACGAGCAACGCGGATCCCAACAGGAAGAAACGTATGTTCTGTTCTTATTGTAAAAGGCCTAATCATTCGAAAGACAATTGTGCTAAACTTAAAAATAGAAATAATGATAACAGTAGTGGTAATACGATTAACGACAGTAATAATAATAATTATGTTAACAATAACGGTAACCATATTTATTGTTACGGGTGCGGGGAGAAGGGTGTAATTCGATCAAATTGTTCTAAGTGCAATTCGCAGTTTTCCGCGATAGTTATAGAACCAATCTGTAACATAAATTCAGATTCAATGACCTCGACCGCCGCACCCCGCTCAGCAGTTTGTTTTGACGACGATTGGTGTAATGTTCACTTTGAGTGTGAGGCCGCCGCTGTTAATAATGGGCATGATCAGATTTCGTGCGCTTGTAGTTCTAGTGTTTCATCTAATGTCGGTCGTAAGTTCAAAGACGACAACGAAAAGAAATCCGATTATAACCTATCGATGTTTAAATCGGTTATTCCCGAATTGTTTTATACTCGAAAACTTCATAGAATGCGTTCAAGTGTTATGTTTTTGCCTAATCAGTTTACGAATGTTTTACCTACAGCTTTCTATGAAATGCGCGTGACTTCGGTAGTGTCACTACCGAACCACGAAATGTGCGTTAAGCCGGTAGTGCCACTACCTTATCGTGATACTTGCGTTAAGCCAGTAGGGCCAGAACTTAATAGTGATGTGTATGTTAAACTGATAGGATCAGAAAATAATCAAGAAATGTGCGTTAAGCTGGTAGGGTCTCAACCGTATAAAATGTTTTTGGCCTCCGCAGTACCACTAACGGTAGGTAGTAATTATGTTTCGGGTGAGCATTCATTATCTACATGTGACACCTTTGCAAATACTTCTGGTGACGATGTTGACATAAGGGGGAGTGAATTTAATACTAATTTAACTGAGAATAAGGAAGTTTCACGTGATCTTAAGGTAACCTGTTCGGACGTTGACGATAACGTTTCTGCGTCTATTAACAGCCGGATTACTTCGAATCCTAGTATCAAAACAGTTAGTTCTCCCTCTTCATTAGATTTTGATTTCGCGTCTGCCGATTTGCACTCACCCTCGAACCCAGTGGTACAACAACAGCGACCTATATTGGGTGTAACTATTTTAGGCATAAAGGGCAGAGCTCTTATAGATACAGCCGCGAAACGGTCCGTAGTAGGTTGCTCGTTGTATGATTTATTAAAGAAACACAATCAAACATTTTTAGAATCTTTTATGTCCATTAGGTTAGCAGATGGATCTGTACAGAATATGAAGGTGCTCACAACAACACTGGATGTTGTGGTAAAGCATAAGACCGTGTCAATTGAGTTTGTTGTATTGCCAGACGCGTCAGATAATGACACTTTACTAGGTATTGATTTCCTAGTTAAAGCTGGCATTTCGATGGATTTTGCAACTGCGAAGTGGCATTTCTCTAAGGAACTTTCGCGGTATCCTATAGAGTTTGAAACGCCGAGTAGTCATCATATCACATGTTCATCAGCCGACATACTCCGCAGTGACGAAGGTATTATGCTGCAATCTTCTCAACGTAATAAACTGGCAGGTCTGCTTTATTCTAATGAGGACATCTTTAAGTCAGGGGGAGCTCCGACCACCTTTGCAGAGCACCACATCAACACAGGTAACCACCCGCCAGTATCTTCTCCGCCGTATCGTCTCACTCCCGCTAAGAAGGAGATCATGAGACAGGAGCTCGACAAGATGCTTAGCGAAGGGGTAATTGAAGAATGCGAGTCTGCCTGGACTGCTCCCGCCATTTTAGTTCCTAAAAAAGGTAATGGTGTCAGGTTTTGTGTCGACTACCGCAAACTGAATAATGTGACCAAAACTGATTCTTATCCCATTCCTGTTATAGACGAGTTACTTCAGGCAACGAAGCAAAACTGTTTTATGTCTACTTTAGACTTAAAGTCAGGATATTGGCAAGTAAGTGTTGCGCCACAGGATCGTGACAAGACTGCTTTCGTCACACACTTTGGGACCTACAGGTTCACGCGCATGCCGTTCGGGTTGAAAAACGCACCGGCGACGTTTCAACGTCTAATGGACCGGTTTCGTTCAGGTAATACCCTCAAAGATGTCACCTTACTTTGCTACTTAGACGACCTCTGCATTATATCCGAATCCTTCGAGAAGCACCTGGAGGACCTGCAGAAGGTATTTCACAGGCTTCGGTTGTTTGGTCTGAAGGCCAATAGGGATAAATGCTCATTTGCACGTGAGAGTGTTACTTACCTTGGTCACGTGGTCGCTCCAGATGGTATTAAAGCAGATCCTTCGAAGCTCGATGCCATTATGCAGATGAAGGAGCCTACCAACGTGAAAAACCTGAAGTCATTTATCCAAACATGCTCCTGGTTCCGTAAGTTTATACCTAATTTTGCTCAAATTGCTCAACCCTTAACCAAACTAACTCGTAAAGATGTAGCATGGACGTGGACGGATGAACAGCGTGACTCTTTCAACAATCTCAAGCAGAAATTGACAACTGCACCTGTACTTATTCAAGCCGACTATAGTAAACCTTTTGTGATTCGAACCGACGCAAGTAGTTATGCTTTAGGGGCCGTACTTATGCAAGGCGAAGTTTACGATGAAAGACCCATCGTGTACGCAAGCAGATTACTAACGTCAGCTGAAAGAAACTACACGACTACGGAGCGAGAAGCTTTAGCAGTGGTCTGGGCGGTTGAAAAGTTCAGAGGATATGTTGAAGGTCATACTATTATAGTGAAGAGTGATCACCAGCCCCTGCGTTGGCTTCTCACTCTTAAGTCTCCTACTGGACGCCTAATTCGATGGGCTATGAAGTTACAAGCGTTTGATATTCGATATGAGTACACTCCAGGTAAATTAAACGTTTTAGCAGACATGTTGAGTCGTCCCAGCTGCGATGAGTGTATTGATGGTAAATGTGAAGTTTGCTCTATGACAGTCGACTTACCTCGATATAGTCCAACCGGCCTCCGCGAAGCTCAGCTGCAGGATCCTGACACAAAAAAGGTTATTGATGATTTAGAAAATACTGACCTGTTAGCTGCTAACCGATGGCTCGAACGCGGATATGTAATGTCGCAAGGAGTACTCTATCGCTTGGATCTTGACTCCGACTCTGATGATCCTCAACTTGTAGTCCCAGCGTCCATGGTAAGCAAAATTCTTAAAGAATTTCACGACGTTCCTACTGCGGGCCATCAAGGCATCGAAAGGACGTTAGCTCGTATCAGAAATAGATACTATTTTACAGGTATGCGTAAATTAGTAACGGAGTACCTGAAGAATTGTGCTGAATGCCAGAAATATAAGATCGTGAATCAGAAACCGGCTGGTCTTCTGCAAACTCCCGTCTTACAGCAGCGAGGTGAGGTTCTCTCCGTGGACTTATTCGGTCCTCTACCGAAAGGCGACAAAGGTGAAACATGGGTCCTAGTAATAGAAGATGCTGCTACCCGGTGGGTAGAGCTGTACCCTCTCCTCGAGGCAACTGCCGAGTCGTGTGCACTGATCCTGATTAACGAGTATTTTCTAAGGTATGGGTTTCCTCGTCGTATTATCTCAGATAACGGTGTCCAATTAGTTGCTGCAGCTATGCAACAATGTATGTTTGTGCTTGGAATCCAACAGAATCTCACTCCTTTGTTTCATCCCCAAGGGAATCCCGTGGAAAGAAAGAACAGAGATATAAAAACTCAGTTGTCGATTTTAGTCAAGCACGAACATACATCGTGGCCTAAGTACTTGCCTCAAGTTAGATTCGCGTTGAATAGCGCAGTTTGTTCTTCCACTGGTTGTACTCCGGCGTACTTGATGTTTTGTAGGGAGATGAGGACTCCTTTCGAGAGCCAATCAGATATAAGATCGATTTTAGACAAAGAAAATTTTGTTCCTCAGTGCACACCCTTTTTGAGAGATTTTATTGATAAAATGAGTCTTATTCGCGAGAGGGTAGAATTCGCTCAAGACAAAGCGAAAAGAAGCGCTGACGAAAAACTTCGTCCGGCACCCGACTATAAAATAGGCGATCTCGTATTGGTAGTAAATTCATCCTTGAGCAACGCCAGTAAGGGTATTACAAAGAAATTTATGCCAAAAAGGGATGGGCCATACTCTATTAAGAAACAGGTCTCGCCGACAACATTCGAGGTGTCACATGTGGATAGTGGTGTTAGCGTAGGAAAGTTTCATACATCATTTTTAACTCCTTTTGTTAGCAGACAGGGCGAAAATGCCTTACCTATTCAGTCTCGACGACCACGCGGTCGTCCCAAAAAAGTGAATACTGCAAAGGCCAAGCCACATACGGGACGTTCATGTAGCTTGGAGGGGGAGGATGTAACGCGGGAACTTCCTCCTGAAGTACTAGTGGCGCCATCTGTGGGCCAATTAGTAAACTGTCCCACCGGCCGCCCGCGCCGTCACACACAGCGCCCGGCGAGATTGGTCGATGGCGAAAACTAATGGTGAACGGTCGTCTAGTTTTATTTTGTAATAATATTGTTTTCTTTAGTTATTAGTAAGTGTAAACTGGTGCACGAACATTCTGTGTGTAAAAAGTGATTAAACGGAAGTACTGTACAGGCAATACGTGTATAATTTCAACCCGGACACACCTAAATACGAGGACTCGAGCACACTCGTTTCAAATGTAATAATAACAGAGCATATTTTAAGCACACTTTACATATAGCGTGTTTATGAATAAGAGGGTAAATTATTCAAAAAACAATGAACCACATAAGTAAGTTTACATAAGTTTTACTCGTGGGAGGACCTTGTGCAGGGTCCGTCTGGGTTGGTACCACCATCTTTTCCATTAACCTACCGCCAAGCAGCAGTGTTTGCACTGTTGTGTTCCGGTTTGGGAATAAGACAGCCGGTGAAATGACTAGCATAGAGGCATTACATCTTAGTCCTCAGGTTTGGCAACGCATTTGCAGTCTTGCGAATGCGAATGTCTATGGGTCACAGTTTCCACTTACCATCAGGTGGCCTGTGTGCTCGTTTGCCTTCTTATGCCATAAAAAAAAAGGTCTGACTATCTTAAGTCGGCGTCCCATTATATTATTAACTTCAGTTGGACTGACCCTTATTGTACACCGTGTCCAATAAGTTTGCATACAGTTTAGATTCTCAATAAAATAAATGTACAAACAGTTAATACAATTAAAAGTATATTTTATTAATGGCATAAGTACTTATGTATAATATTTACACCAAATGTTTCGGAATAACTCCACCTTTAACTTTTTTTATTAGCTTTATACGTTTCTCAAATGATTCACACGCGGCACGCACCGCTTCCATTGGTATTTGGTCCCAAATATGCTCTATAACCTTTTTGAAATGATCCAGCTTTGCGATTTTATAATGATGTAGTTTCGAGAGCATGTACGACCACACAAAATAATCTAATACATTCAAGTCCGGAGAACTGGGTGGCCATCCATGTTTCGGCAGAAAATCGGTCAAATTAGCCTGACACCAAGCTTGAACAGCGTTTGCCGTGTGTGAAGGAGCTCCGTCTTGTTGGAAAACATAATATTCGTTCTCAAACATCCTTTTTAAATTTGGAGCAACAATTTTCTCCAAAACCTCGGATTTATAGTATTGAGCATTGATTTTAACGCCTTTATCAATAAATACTAGAGGTAGTTTACCCCGCTTACAAACTGCACCCCACACCATCACCGATGGTGAGCTCTGGAACCTAGGAACATTTTTCTGGTTGTCCGGAATGTCTTCTATCATTGGTGCCTAAATAGATCATTTTGGGCGTTATGAGGCTGTTCTGACACGAACAGTTTCTCATCAGAAAATACAAACTCATCCCCTGCGTGCCAAGAAAGTATTATGTTGGATCTTTGTACTCTCTTTTTTTTGGTCGCTTCGGAAATGCCACGAACTTTTCGTTTTTTGTAGGCGTGGCATCCAAGATCCACCCTCAAAATATTGTGTACCGATCCTTCTAAATGTTCAGCTCAGCAGCCAATTTTTGGATAGAACGGTGTTTTTTCCGCCGAAGTCGCTCTCTCACAATCTTTACTACTCTATCGGTTCTAGCTGAACGTGGCCGACCGGATCTTTTCCTGTCTTCTACTAAGGAGGTCTCTTTATACCTTTTGATTGTGGTGTAAACTAGATTGCGTTTAATTCCAAGGGGTTTTAAGGCTTTAAAGATAGCACCTGGGCTGTCGCCATTGCAAAATTTTCTGATAATTGTTTCACGAAACTGTTTCATCGTGGATTAAAAGCAAACTACAAATGCTTGACGTTTGAAACGATTGTATTTTATTAACGACACCATACTTTATAAATTAAAATAAGAATTCGATGGCCTGTAGTCTGTATGTCTTTAGGGTTAGTGCAAAAAGATGTGTATTCGAACTTATTGGACACGGTGTATGTCGATTGTCGGCTCGAACGGTTACTGGTTGGTGTATTACGAGTTTACGAGAAGCCGAGAGCTTAGTTTGGGACGAGGTCAATTTGTGTGAAATGTCTCTGATTTATTTATTTTATTTAAGAAGTTATTTTTCATTTTTTTTATTTGTTTATTACTTTTTAGCAATTAAAATATGCTCAGCTGTTATGTAGCCCCACTTTTTAATGAATAAGAAACTATATTACATTTCAAGATCGCACCTTACCTGCAATTAAAATGTACCGTTCCGTGTTTTTTTTGTGTTCAATAAAAAGTATTTCTATTGTATTGTAAGCTTTAGAAACCACATAAATCCACATCGCACGCAGGACCGATGGCCGATGGGGTCAGAAGGTTCTTGAGTGGCGTCCGCGGACCGGGAGACGAGCTGTAGGTAGGCCTCCAACAAGATGGAGTGACGACCTTGTAAGGATCGCGGGAACGCGGTGGAGAGCCTTGGGGAGGCCTATGTCCAGCAGTGGACGTCTTTCGGCTGACATGATGATGATGATGATGAGTATAAATCCACGTTAAGTATATATTTTATAATTAAATTAGGTACCAGTGACACTGACTACGCTAAGACGAATCCAACAACACCTTGTTTGTCGAAATCGTGCTCTACCAACCTACAAGAGAACAGCTTCTTAGTGCATTGTAATAAGGGTTAAAAGTGGATAATGAGTATTATGATCCTATATCCCACACAATCGGGGCCATATTGAACGAGTAAAACCATATTGCTATTGAAATGTTATCCATCGACAATGTCTCGATAGATCTTAGATATTTACTTGTAACGGCGGCGAAGCTAATCAATACATAACACGTCAAAGACCATATGGTTTTTACCGCCTTGAGTCTTGGCCCAGGATTGATATCACGAAGCTTCGAGTGCCGCGTCCCTGTCACTCGCCACTCGAGAGTAAATCGAGAGAAAGGGGCGAAGCTAACGTAACCTAGAACTTAGATTTTCAAAGTAGCTCCTCAGGATCATACACCGAGCAAGTTCGTAATTAGGTGTGATTTTTGATATTTAAATCTGAATAAATACAAATTACTGAATACTAAAAGTATTTCTTAAAAATAATCTTCCGCTATTTTACTCTGCATGAATAGATTAACATTAATAATCTGTCTGAGATACCGGCTGATAATAATGAACTAAACACAAAGGAAGACTGCAAGCGAGATCACCTAGGCATGTCATTCGAAAAACGTCGCATAGAGTTTTTCGTGCGAGTGGTGGCCACGATCTTATAGCCGATTTCTTAAATGGCAACACTTCATAACACACGTCGAACGGATCATAAATTGTGTGTTCCTTATCCTTCCGGTTTATTAGTAGTAAAATATTCCGCGTTTCCCTAATTTTTATTTAACAAAAACGCTAAAAAATACTTGACGATTATTATAAAACACATTATTTCAACCAAAATAAAAAAATACAGATATTTCTTTATCTACAAATCTATCAAACATAAGTTTATCAGTGTTGACTGGCACCTGCAAGATGTTTCATTTTGCCACCTTTTTCATGGAACGAATCACTTCACCTTCACGGACTCTATCCACCCGCGCTCCACACCGCGGACGGTCGCACGCACGTGGTTTAAAAAAAGTAGCCACAGGCACAGTCAGTAATTTCTTAAAATGTTCCGCCAAATCAGTGCGCTGGTCTGCAGTTTCTGCATGATCAGTATTTCGCTGAGTGACAGCGCTATATCAGCTGAATGTGTAAGTGTAAGATTGCCCTTTTTTAAATTTGAGAATACCAAAGTACCGAACCGGGAGATGCCGATCTACCAACGATAGCGACTAACGCAATGTAGTAGTCAAACCATTCTAGACTCTATTAGTAACCATATTAAATTTAAAATGCTTATACTATAACTATGCCGTTAGCCGCCTTTTTTGATAGGACAGCAGAAGGTATATCAACAAGAAAACCTGTATAAATTAACCCATTTTCGCGTATATAAGAAGTCGTTTATCGTTACACGGAAAAAAAAGATCAGATAAAAGATGTTTATTCAGTAAGAACAGCAGTAAAGCCGTAAAAAGGTAACAAACGGACAAATTACTTTCACATTGAATAATATTACTAGAGCCCCGCCCTCGCCTCGCTTCGGCTTATGTGAGTTGCTGTAACACCCGTCAATAACCCAGAATTTATTTAACATACAACGTTCCTCTTCCATCACCCTATCTATTGATGAAAACCGTATATAAATCCGTTATGTACCTAGTTACAAAGCTCTAAGCGTACAGACAAGCGTACACACGGCGGGTAGCGACTCTGATTTATACATACATACATACATACCTTCACGCCTGTAATCCCAGAGTGGGGTAGGCAGAGCTACAGAATTACCAACAACTCCAAAAACTTGTTGATAACTCTGTAACCACAATTTGCACAATTAGGCTAAGATGTTTAACAGTGTATATTAGTGACAGGTAGCAAGCCCATCGCCTAACAGTACTACCAAGCCTTTATTCCCTTAGTCGCCTCTTACGACTTCCACGGGAAGACATGGAGTGGCACAATTCTAAGCCGGCAACCATACTATACTATATTTATACTATGTACTTATATTATAATATAAGGTATTCCCTCACTTACTATAAAATCAATGGCTGTAATATCACCTTCTCTAAATTCATTTGCTACTTTGCATTTCGGACTTATACGTAGATCACAAGTTCATCGACTTGAATAGGTAAGACATGACCACCACTTGAACCTTTTTGGAGTACTACGGTCGGAACGCACCCAAGAAGCTTATCCTCGAAAGGCCCACCATACTGAAAAATGGCAGTTTTTAGTAACTGGGACTTTGAATCAAGGGAATAAAGTTCAATTGCGATTGTTCGAAAATGCAATTTTCAGTTAATGAACATAGGAAAATATACCTTATTCTAATATGAACAGAGTTCAAAGTAAATTGCCTTAATTATGTTCATCCTATTGCACACTTTTTTTTTACGATTACGAGGATAATCAGTCACATACTTTACATTCAAATGCTATAACAGGTCATTTCCATAATCTTCAGTTACTCTAAGTTTTAGATGCTATAAAATAATTTGCTATATTTTCAAATTCTATACCAAAAAAATACTGTTATAATTATTAGCCATAAGCTTTAAATGTCATAAGATTTATTTACTTTAACCTTCGAAATCTCTAATCATCACTATAGTTCATTTATTTTAGGATGAGAAAAAAAAAAAAAAAGAACCAGTAGTCGTCAACTCTAATACTCGCTGGCAGAATTAATAAGAATCTATGCACTCAATATATTGTATCTGTGCATGTGTCATTAATGTTTTTGTGTTGGACAAAACATTGGGTCTCGATATTATATAAAAAATTAACTATAAAACTATTTGAATATGTATATATAGGTTTCTAACTGCTATACTTAATTGATTTACCTAATTTAAGACTGACTATTCCGGATGAAGTGTCATCGTTTCTCCGCTAAAGAGTTACCAAGTAGGGTAGAGATTAGAGATGTTGACTAAACGAGCAGCTGCCAACTTTAACAAGGAAATGAACAACAAGCAACTCACAACAAAAACAAACTATGGAACAATATCAACGCTCACGCTCTCGAACTCAGGAGAAAATGACAAAACATAACATGAGACATATCACATAAGGGCATTGTGACGTTCAATCTGTCAAAAAATGCAAACTGTGGCGTTATTAATAATCAATTTAAAATTCACTAGGTTCGCTATATTTGACAGGTGACAGGATAGTATTTGATTTACTCGAGTTATATGCTTAGACGTTTCGTTATTTTGTTAACACAGGTTTGTAACCCCTGCTTCTTTAGGTCTTTTATAGACCACGTTTCTAATTGAAGTAAATTTAATCAACAAAAATAAAAAACGCAATGTAAATATTAACGAATATGACTTAAAGTACTGCTGCAATAGATTATAATATAACGTTCATTTAATATTTACTGTGATATAGCAGCAGTCAAAAAAGACGTTTTGGAGCAATATTTTTGTATAACTATTATGTTGCGTGTAACGTGCCCAATAAAATACCTTTATTTCTTTCTGTATCATGCTAAAATAAATGAACTATAGCTTTAACATTGTTTTGACCATCCAGAAAATGCAACAAGCAAGCCGAATCAGGGCAGAACCGACTCGGATTGGTTAGGTAAGAAGGTCAAGGCTTGCCTTTCGAGGTTTTTTTTTCTGTCATAAAAACCTAAAACATATCAACTTATCCATTTTAAAGTTAATAATATCACTAGTCTGAACCACTCTCTCACCTAAGTAAACAAGAATGAATAAAATACCTGAGGGTAGGTACTTTCATATCATTCCAACCACAGATCACAGAAACAAGGGAGATATGTCATGAACGCCAATTCGTACAAGACCCGGTGTCGCCACTTTTAAACATGTGTGCGTCTTACGCTTACGCTCTATTAACTACTACAAAAACAACCTCCTCATAATTGGTTACAGCTTACGAACTAAAAACGCCGTAACATAGTTTTGATAGTAGCAGAAAATTAAGCTTTATACTTAGTTCTCAAGGTTGAAAAATGCTGAAAGATCGTTTTTTTTCCATCGTAGTTCAGTCACTGAACGTAAGGTAGCGCTTACTCGTCACTTAGCTGCCATCTATGCGACGAGTAATTAATTAGTTCCTCAGAGCTAGATGGCGCCAAGATAGTAGTCCCTATGTTCAGCAGGTTAAGGACTACCCACACACAGCGACATCTAGTTATACTTTTTTCAAGAGGTGTGCGTTTCTCTCCTGTCGTCCACTTAGGGATGCCACAAGGAATGTTTCAAAATATATCGATAAACAATTCAAACTTGTTTGCAACGTTAATATAGGTACTATTCAATTTACAGGCAATAAGTACTATTTTTATTATTTTATTACTAGGTGAATACAATTACATCATTTAAACTTAATATATTATTGTTAGAATAGAATAATATTTTATTAGCAAGAATACGGTTTGCGTAAAATTGATACATAAGATTTTAAATTTGGAACGATACCTATATTAGAACGTAACAAAAAAATGGCCGAATTTCTTTGGTTAAATTTTCTGGAGCTGTTTAAGATTTTCGTTTTGATTAGTACATAAAAGTCTAAATTGTAAACTTGGACTTTATGATGTTAATACAAATATACTAATAAAATGGGTTCGGTTGAGTGTCACGTCACAAGATCTCAGTTTGGGACAAACCAGTAGTTTACCGACTTGATTATGTAAACTTTATTTCATAAATGGTACAAATTACTTAAAACAGAAAGATAGACTTAATACTTGGGGCAATCTCTACCATCCAACCTTTAGGCTTGAATCCTTTTAAGAGTGAGTCGTCGCGAGCTGTCAATCAGCGCTGTGTGCAAGCACAGCTCAATACTGAGCCAGAGCCCTTTGCCTTTGTGGTTGGTTAATTTATTTTTATCTTAATTGTATGATTTGGCTAGTTATATTTGAATTGCTAGAGTCCTTCGTCGTTCGTTAATATTGTAAAGAAAATTAAATTTTGTATAACGTGAAAATTTGTTAAAATTATTTTTCTTCTGTTTTAAGCGTGTCGTGGTAGTGATAAATAACTAGAACTATTAACACATTGAATTCTATTGATAGCTGTAGAATAAGCCATTTATCGATAGTAGATAGAAATCACGTCAACACAACTTTCACAACCTTACGCTCTGAAATCCATTCAAATATAAAATATTCATTTAAAGATATAAATAATGCTTAAAAACAAAATTTACCGGTGGTAAGTTATGCCCTTTGATTTTATATTAACGTTTGTATTTCGATTTTTGCACACTTTCACGCTACATACAGTCATTTTATCATTTAAACGGAGCTTCTATACTGACAGCGTTCAGTGAGTGACTGTGTCAACGCTTGACACGCCTCGTGCCGATATGGTCAATTTGACCATATCGAGGCGACACGAACCACGCCCCCATAACATAATCTCCCTTGTTTCTGTGATCTGTGATTCCAACCGTGCATATTATAGTCATATTATACCTAGTGCATAAATTAGCGTTTGTTTGAGTTACGGACATAAACAATTACACATTGCCAATATTCTAGATTTTGAATAGTAGGTACAATAAACTTTATAGGATATATATATTATAAAACACAATTAAATATACAGGGTGTAAGGGACGGCTCACTGAAAACTGAAACCATAGCTTCAGACCATTGTACTGAACTGAAATCCAGTGGAAATTTTCCCGGGAAAACGAAAATTTTCTCGTTGGTTTCAGTTTTCAGTGAGCCGTCGCTTACACCCTGTATAGGTATAAATACAGGGTGTAAGGGACGGCTCACCGAAAACTGAAACTATAGCTTCAGACCATTGCACTGAACTGAAATCCAGTGGAAATTTTCCCGGGAAAACGAAAATTTTCTTGTTTTTTACGTGAAAATGCCGTTTTTTACAGTTTTTTTTACATAATGAGCTTCAGTATGTCATAATATGTTGTCCTAGATCGGTTTATATGCAAAAACATGGAAAAAAAAAAACGAGAAAATTTTCGTTTTCCCGGGAAAATTTCCACTGAATTTCAGTTCAGTACAATGGTCTGAAGCTATGGTTTCAGTTTTCGGTGAGCCGTCCCTTACATCCTGTATAGATTTTAAATGTTATGCATGATGAACATTAGTTTTTTTAAATTATAGTAAATACACAATAGAAAATGGCTATTATAGCAAATTAATGATTATAGCAAGTGATTTTACAGGAAATTTATTTCTAGCATCTAATTTTATTACACTTGATTTTGGTAGATCCATATTATAAATGTGATACTAACTTTGTCTGTCTGTTTATACCGATTTTGATGAAAATTGGTACGGATATAGCTTGGATGGACGTCAGGGCAGGGTTTTTTTATAACCGCGAGTATATAGCGATAATGGACTTCTACGTGAACGGAGTCGCGGGCAACAACCAGAACTATTAATACAATCATCTGAAGCATAAAATGCTTCTGTACTTGCAAACCTATTTAGTCACGAACGTTATCTAGCACTTGTTGTTTGTACTCTAGCTTGTCTTATCCTATCCCAGTCGTCTGTGAACCGTGCTGGGGAACAGGCTGGCGTTCAGTTCAACATGGCCGCTTGGGAGAATGACGCCGTTCTGCAGAGGTTCAGGGAATACCTGCGCATACCAAGCGTACATCCTGACGTTGACTACGGTAAGTAAAACCTAACTTCTTGAACGCCTTACGTTTAATAGAAAATATGTCACTCACATTTGATTACAAAACAGTCTCTTTTAATCTTCAACTTGTGACGGCTGTAGCCCTCGTGGCGTCAGTGACACGACTTTAAGTTGACTGCCACAGCTGTCTGTGGCGTTTTGGTTTAACATGACTGCCGTATCACGTACAACTAAATCTTAAGCTAGATTTTAGATGCTTTATATGGCCCACAAAAAAGTCGTAAAAATTAGATACCTAGTTTAGTTTAGTTTATTTATTCATCAATGTAAATATAATAAATTGCATTGCATGTCAAAAAATACGAAATTACATTGAGATCGTGAAAAAATAAATAGGTACTAATGTATAGTTATTGTTTGAAATATTCGATGTGGAAAATTAATTCTACTATTTTTTTTAATAACTCTGTCACGCATATCCCGTCTTCATATTTAAGGTAACACTTATCGTTTATATTATAACGTGGAGTTAGGAGAAATACGAGTGGCCTCTAGGTAAGTCTGGCGCGGATGTTGGGCGCGTTATGCTGTTTTGGTTACGCAAAATTATTTTACTTTAAGTTATTTCATGACACGTTGTTACCAACTTTGTATGGAGCAGTAGTAACGGCAATTTTTTTTACTGCATTTAAAATGGTGATTGAAACAATAAATAAATAAATATTAACGGACCCTTGTTCTATCATCTTTTGTTTGTTTGTAAAAAGGTGTTCGGGAGTTTTTCTCAAAACTCACTTTTGAAAGATATAAATAAGATTTGTGCGTGGCACTTCAGACGATTAAAATCTTTAGCGTTTTCAACGTCATTAACGGATATATCCGCACCACTCGTTCAACGCCAACGACGGATATTTCCGTCATGGTTGCCAGTGCAAACAGACCTGGGATCTAGCCAAGCTGCATTACACTAACTAGCGTTCCTATTCGTTTTGTTATTAAACCAATCGCGTCACTGGTAGATGACGTGATACGAAGAGTCATGTGATCTACCAGTGACGCGATTGGTTTAAAAACGATACGCATAGAAACGCTAGTTAGCGTGTTGCATCTTGGCTAAGGGCCTATGGGCCTCTGTTCTACAGGGTAAAAAAAAACCAGTACCTAAGTACAATAGACGCACTTTAAATCCAACAGTTACACTAAATTACGAAAAAACTACATTTGAATAAAAGATAAAAAAGAAATTTATTCAGTAAGTAGGCCACACGGGCACTTTTACACGTCAAGAATCTACCAGCGCTTCACAAGAGGAGACCACTGCTGAGAAGAAACGCCGCAAGAAACTCGGCAGTCAGTCATTTTTTAAATATATTTAATGTTACAATGGTATACTTAGTCTAGCATTATATAAATCTATTAATATTAAATTAAAAAATATATTAAATAAGCTGCGTAGTTTCAGCAGGAAAACACACCAAAATCTTGCGAGAGAGATAGAGGGAGAAGAAAAAAAAGAGAACACCTACCTAGGTGTAAGTATATAAGACGGTGCAAGACGACCACATAAGATTGATATGTTTTCCTACATCAACGGTGTCCCCTAGACAAGACAAAGCTACTGAATTTGAAAAAAATAAAAAATACTTATTAAGTTTCGGGTTTAGGCCAAGCATTTTTGTCTATTAGATAGTCCTCGATCCTATAATACGCTTTAGACATTAACGACTTTTTCAAGTAATTTTTAAGTGCTGGGAAGGGTAGCTTTAAAGCTATGTCAGGTAATTTATTATAGAAATGAATGCATTGACCAACAAATGATTTATATACTTTACGGACGCGGAATTTGCGAATAGCGATTTTATTTTCATTTCTAGTATTGAAATTATGTACATCAGAATTTTTTGTGAAAGAATCTAAATTTTTAATAACATAAATAATAATATTCTCATAAATAAATTGAGACGCTACAGTTAAGATATTAATTTCCTTAAAAAGTTCTCTCAGCGAGTCACGGGAATTTAAGTTGTAAATAGAACGAATGGCCCTTTTTTGTAACACAAATATAGTTTGTATGTCAGCTGCCTTACCCCAAACCAGAATACCGTACGACATCACACTATGGAAATAACTAAGTATAATAAACTAGGCGAGCTGTCTCAATATTGGTTAGCTGTCTAATTTTCCTAACTGCGTAAGCTGCCGAACTTAGTTTACCTGCCAGTACAGCTATATGGGGACTTGTCGAATGGATACTAGTTAGTTGCTACGATACCAATCAACCTGTCAATCTTCTCTTATTATATCACTATGGAAAACTGCATGTTTGTTTTTATATTATAATTACAAATCACTCATAGGTTATGGGCCCAGAATACGAAATTTTCTGTTACCAAATTGAATGGACTAGATGATTACACGTCAAGGAAGTTCGCTATTAAATTGCTACTAATTCGCGAAAAATGTTTCAAATGCACGTCAGTCTTACCTGATAAAAAGGATTCTACAAAACTCGAAGAGGATCAACAGGCATTTACCTTAATATGTCTACATTTAGAGCCTCATCTTTATCCGTACGTACAGAATTTGACATACGCTAAATAAGCTTGTGACGCGTTAGCAGCAATCTTCGAGGACAAAGGTATTAATAGGCGTATAAGTCTCATGAATAGCCTTTTAGATGAACATTTGGAAAAGCATAGCTCTATGCATGAGTATGTAGCAGCGGTGATGAATCATGCACAGAAACTCAAAGAGATTAATCAAAGTTTCGATGATGATTTGATTGCGGTGGTGCTTTTACGAGGTTTGCCTGATGTTTATAGACCGTTACGTATGGCTTTGGAGCACTCGGGAATGAAACTTACCTCGGAAAACGTTCGGCAAAAGCTTCTACAAGAGGACTCTAATCAGAGCTCATCCAATGATTCCTCGAATGTTAATTCTGCGGTGGTAGCAAAGAAACAACCTCAGCACTCAGTATCAAAGGTCAAGTGTTATAAATGTGGTAAGAAAGGCCACAAGAAACCAGATTGCCCGAAGCTGTTAAAGGAAACAGACGGAGAAGGCGTACGAGTATCAACAGTTTCTACAAAGTCGAAGAAAGTTGCTTTATGCTGTTCACTGTCGGTTCACAAGTCCTTCAGCCCCTCGACGTGGTATTTGGATAGTGGAGCTTCAAATCACATGAGTTTTCAAAAACACTGGTTTACAGACTTTTTTTTTTTTTTTTGCCCCCGCGGCGACTTGAACAGCTACTACCGCAGGGATATTATGGCGTTTCCACGTGAAGTGATTTCGCCAGTGTCAAGGTTTATATGAGTATAAATCAATATAGCAATAAAACACAATCCAATCTTCTCTAGGAAGATTGGGGGCAACGTTGTACGGTGATTTGTAGGTCAGAGGTCAAGATAGTTTTAACCTCTGCACCACTGCGAGTCCACTTGAACCGAAAAGAAAGATGCCAGATACACGAAATAAGTCTTCAATCACTGTGCGACACAAAGGCATAAAAAGTACAAATCACTATCAGAAAAGAACTTTGAACACCTAATTACCCAAAAATTAAAGTCTAAAACAAATTACACGTCCGCCATCTTTTAACGTTGCAAATGGCCCCGTTTACAGACTTTAAGGTTACTGATAAGAATGTTGTGACGTGTGCGAATGATGACAGCCATAGGCCATAGGCAAGATAAGTTTGAAAGGAGTTTTGTTACCTATAAAAGATTGTTCTTTTGTGCCTGATTTGAAAGTTAATCTTTTGTCCATATCTAAATTGGTACAGAATGGGTGGAAAGTGATATTTGATTCTGAAGGTTGTAAGATGTTTCATCATTCGATAGGCCAAATTACGAGTAAACTTGTGGTTACTGCTAGTGAAGTCTCAGGTATCTATGCATTGGATTTTCCGATTATAGAAGGGGCTCTAGCTACTGTACAAGTAGAGGACTCGTGGTCACTTTGGCATCGGCGGCTTGGGCATGTAAATTTGAATGATTTACGCAAGCTTCCCTCTAGCTACTGTACAAGTAGAGGACTCGTGGTCACTTTGGCATCGGCGGCTTGGGCATGTAAATTTGAATGATTTACGCAAGCTTCCTAACATCGAATTAGGGAAGAAAAGGGTAATGGAACCTTGTGTCGCTTGTATAAAGGGTAAGGCACATAGATTACCTTTTCCAGTAGGTTAAGCACGGAGAGCTACAGAAAAACTCGGCTTGTTACACGCCGATCTTTGTGGTCCAATGTCAGTACGTTCGTATGGGGGAGCTCATTACATGTTCGTCATTGTCGATGATTTTACGAGGAAATTATTTGTTTACTTTCTCAAAGAAAAATCGGAAACGATAAGTTGTTTTAAAACATTTGTGACACATGTGGAGAATGAGACAGGCTTAACGGTTAAGTGCCTGCGAACGGACAATGGTACAGAGTTTGTAAATAAAAAAATTGATACGTTTCTTTCTAGCAAGGGAATTAAGCGACAGTTAACAGTTCCCTACACACCGGAACAAAATGGCGTGGCAGAGAGAGCAATGCGAACCATAGCAGAGATGGCACGAACCATGCTATTAGATAAAGGTTTAAATCAGAAGTTTTGGGCGGAAGCTTGTAATACAGCGGTGTACGTCAAGAACAGGTTGCCTCATAACGCAAACAACGGGAATATTCCGGAAGAAATTTGGACAGGGAAATCGCAAAATCTGGATCATTTGAGAATTTTTGGTTCAATTGCATATGTTCATATTCCTAAAGAGAAAAGAAAGAAATGGGACGCAAAAGCGAAGGAATATCTTTTCATTGGTTATTGTGAAGAAACAAAGGGATATCGCTTTGCAGATCTGAGTAATCCTCGAAATATCATCACAGGACGAGATGTTATCTTTACTGAAGATTCTGACGTGAGCTCAGAAACAAGCTCTACTGTGAAGATAAGTACTTCTCCGGAGGCTGTTATAAAACCTGAGGATGCGGTTATATGGCACTCTTTAAATAAAGTACCAGTAGCAGAAGATTGTTTTGAAGACGCTATAGAGAGATCAGATGCAGCTGATACAACTTCTTGCGGAGATACTGAAGATGAGAGTGATCAAGGAGAATTAAATCAATGTTCTAAGGAACCTGACATTGATATAAATAATGGAGAAAGCAGTTCTGCTCAGCATATTGATAATGAAGTGGGTCCTAGATATCCATTAAGAAATAAGTTACGTGAAAATTGTAGTGGTTTATTTTGTTACAACAGTACCTGCAAAATAGAGGAAGAACCGCGGACGTACAAAGAAGCAAGGGGATGGTGAGGAGTTGAACCGCCAAGACCAATTGCGATACCAGTCCCTAATAGGTGGATTAAATTATTTAGCCTGCAACACGAGGCCTGATATTTCAGCGGCAGTAAGTTTTCTAGCTCAATATAATTCATGTTGTAAATCTACGCACATGAAAGCAGCTAAGCGTGTTCTACGTTACCTAAAAGGAACTTGTGACTTAGGACTAACATTTCAAAAGTCGAAAGGTGATTGTAGTAATAACTTCATTACAGGTTACGCAGACCCTGCTTTGGGAGGAGACATAAAGGATAGAAAATCTTACTCAGGACATGTGTTTAAGATTGGTCACAATTTATTGTCATGGGAGTACAGAAAACAACATTGCGTGGCTTTGTCTTCTACAGAAGCGGAATACGTCGCTTTATCTGAAGCAGCAAAAGAAGCTGTATACTTACAAAAGTTAGTACACAGTGTAGATAGAAATATTGGATTGAAAGGTGTCAAATTGTTTGCTGATAACCAAAGTGCTATGACATTAGCAAATAACCCTGTTGCCCACCGTCGAACAAAACATATCGACATTCGATATAATTTTATTCGTCATTGCATCATTGAAAAATTAATTCAGTTGGAATATGTTTCATCTGAAGACAATTTAGCTGATGTTTTCACTAAAGCATTACCTCGTATTAAGTTTGAGAGATGCATGTCTGGTTTAGGTATTTAGGTACTTGATGATGTGCGAGTTACTTATTTAGAGAAGCTGGATTATTGCTTGAGAGGAAGTGTCGAATGGATACTAGTTAGTTGCTACGATACCAATCAACCTGTCAATCTTCTCTTATTATATCACTATGGAAAACTGCATGTTTGTTTTTATATTATAATTACAAATCACTCATAGGACTCCATTGCAAATTTTTATCTATAGTTATGCCTAGGAAAACTGCCTTATCTACGATTTGCAAACACTCGTCATTTATAAAAATACTAGAATCTAACGGTTTAACATTAGGCAAAGCGAACCTAACACATTTAGTCTTCTTAGCATTTAGTAGCAAATTGTTGCTAGTAAACCAATTAAGTACTTTAATTAAAGTGGTGTTTATCCTACTGTAGTCTATGGATTTTCTGTCTACCTTGAAAATATCACAAAAAGTACAATATCACAAAGTTTATCTACTATTGGTGGTAAGTCATTTATGTAAACTAAAAACAGAAAAGGACCTAAAATAGAGCCTTGAGGCACACCTATTTTTACTGTAGCTCCATCAGATTGCGTTTTGTTTACAACAACTGTTTGAGTTCTATCACTTAGATAAGAAGACATAAGACTTATAGCTTTATTGGACAATCCATAATGTTCTAATTTTAAATAAGGGTCGTCTGAACAACGCAGTCAAAAGCTTTAGAAAGATCACAAAATATTCCTACTGCATCGCAAGATTTCTCCCAACTGTTATATATATATTTAATGAGTACAGATGCCGCATCAATAGTTGATCGACCTCTGGTAAAGCCAAACTGGTTATTGTTAAGTAGTTTATTTCTATTAAAGTGACCTAACATATCATTCAAAATTAGTTTCTCAAAGACTTTACTTAAAACGGGCAGTATGGAAATGGGACGGAAGTTCTTTATATCACTCATCTCACCCGATTTAAAAAGAGGAATGACTTTACTATATTTAATTAGATCTGGAAAGATCCCCTCTGATATGCAATCATTGTATATTAATGCTAGATGGGGTGCAATTAGGTACCTACATCTATTATATGAAAAAGTACACTAACTGATGTGCCCCACAAATCCTCAGTCTTTTTCAAACTAAGCGATTTAAATACTTTGACTATTGAATCTGAATTTACAGGGCTGAATTCAAAGTTTATATTACATTTACTGACATTAGTCCAAAGTAATGATTGAGCTTGAACCGCGGATGATTTAAGACATTTCGTAGTATTAATGGCTATGTTGGAAAAATAATCTTCGAATGCTAAGGCAACGTCTTTATTTGAGGTGATTTGTTTGTCACCTGTGTTTAGTGTGACTTGATTATCCCGAGTTTTATATTTTCCCGTTTAGTGACGTTATTGCTGTTAAATAGAATTCACTTGTTAGGGTTCCGTAGTCAAACTAGGAACCCTTAATAGTTTCGCCATGTCCGTCCGTCTGTCCATTCGCAGCCTAGCTCAGAGACTCTTAGTACTAGAAAGCTGTAATTTGGCATGAATATACATATTAGTCACCCCAACAAAGTGGTAAAATAAAATCTCGAAAAACCATTGTACCACCCCTACACGTAATGTGGGGATGTATTTTTTCTCGTGTACCCTATGGTGTAGGGTGTCGTTGGATAGGTATTTTAAAGGTTTTTTAAATATTGCTGGTTAATTCCAACAATTTTTTCGGTTAAGGGATCCGTTTATTAAATATTAAGCTTTAAAGCGCAAAATTTTGTTAGAGTCAAGTGATAGGGTTGCCAACCGTACTATAATATATAGTATTGTACTATATTTTGACTTTGTGTACTATATACTGTTAAAGAAATATATAGTACGCAAAAATACTATATTTCGGTCATTCCTTATAATACATATCGTCGGTGAAACTGCAAAACAGCGTAAGTAACATTTTAAATAAAAATCAAGATGCACCTTTTTAATAAGACAGTAAGGTTTATTTTGCTCTATCATAAATTTGTTAGCTACGCGGTTTTGCAGTATCACCGACGACGATATGCAGTTTGGGTTGGCCGTTTCAACCAGATTTAAGCACCAATGTATTTGGAGCGGAGAAATAGCATTTTTCAGCTCTGATAGTTGCCAATAGCAGGCAGAATGTAAGTAAGTAGTAAATATTGTGCATTATGTTTAATAAAGTACTAATATACACTCTTTGTACAAAAAAAAAACTTCAAAGTACTATATTTTCTTTCAGTGTACTATATTTTTTATACTTTGGGCTTGAAAATACTATATTTGCCCAATAAATAGTTGGCAACCCTAAGTGTAGCCCCCCATAGTCGAAACTACAAATACTAAAAATCTGAAAAAACGATGTTGACTAAGTAGACTTCGTTGGTTCTTGTACTACAAACGGTTTAAATGTTTATACCTACCGAAAACTTATTTGCGGTGTTGGTGAACTGTTTTCCAAAGGTAAAGTTAAGTTAGTCGCGAGGTCTTACATTTTTGTAGTAACGGCTTCGGAGCCCTACACTGAGCATGGTCCGAGATGCTCTTGCCTGGGTTTTTAATTCATTTTTAACATAGTGTCAGTTGGATATAACGTGCGTTCAGGCCCTGAGTGTCTATGAGGCACGGTTGACATTAGCTCAGCGCCTCTATTCTAGGCGGTGAGAACCATATCGTCTTTGACCTGTTATGGTATTGTTTTTAACCCGGTCGCCATCACTGTCAAGTAAATAAGAGCTATGAAAACGTTAAAAAAAATAAAAAATAAAAAATAAAATGTCAGGGGACAATGCCACACCAATTGACCTAGTCCCAAACATAGCTCTAGGCTTGTACTATGGGTACTAGACAACAATATAAATACTTATATACCTACATACATAAATCACGCCTTCATTCCCAGAGTGGGGTAGGCAGAGCTACAGAATTACCACGAAGTCTTAAAACTTAAATAGAGAAATAAAAACTTAAATACATAGTAAACATCCATGACTCGGGAACAAATATTCGCGATCATCACATAAATATCTGTCCTTACCGGGATTTGAACCCAGGACCTCTAGCTTCATAGGCAGGGTCACTAACACATAACAGCAGAGCAGGGTCGATAACAGGGCCTCTATTTCGGGTGGTAAAAACTATATCGTTTTTAAAATGTTATGGAATTGTTTTTAACTCAGCCATCATTACTGTCAATTAAATAGAGCTATCAAAACGTTGAAATACGATAACAGATTAAAGAAAATATGGTTTATACCGCCTTCATTGGCATGTGAGTTACGTCTTTTGTATATGACATAAAGTTGAAAAGTTATAAAATAGCTACTTAAATAACCGGCGTCTTGGCTTTCCACGTGCCTCATTAACTCTGTAATATTAAGCATCTGTAAATACAGATGTGGTGAATAAACATAATGACATCATATTTGGTCTGAAAAACTCATTCTTATCTTGCTTTCTGAGACATTTTCGGTATTTGTCAATAAGGTAAATTCTCATTTTTATTACACACATACATACATACATAAACTCACGCCTTCATTCCCAGAGTGGGGTAGGCAGAGCTAGAGAATTACCAACAAGTCTTAAAGCTTCTTGATAATTCTGTAACCACATTTTGCACAAGTAGGCTAAGATGTTTCCCAGTGTATTAGTGACAGGTGGCAAGCCCATCGCCTAACAGTACTGCAAGCCTTTATTCCCTTAGTCGCCTCTTACGACATCCACGGGAAGACATGGAGTGGTACTATTCTAACCCGGCAACCACACGGGTAACGGATTTTTATTGTAACGGTAAAAAGATAAACAAAGTTACGTCACTTTCAAAGTGATATTTCAGGTTATCTCAAAGTATGGGACTCTATTGTAGGACGTCAAAACCATATCGTATTTGATCTGTTATAGTATTGTTTTAAAAGGAGCTATCAAAACGTTGACGATACCATAACAGGTCGATATGGTTTTAATCGCCTAGAAATAGAGGCCCTGTAAAGAATGTAATATAAAGTAGCTATTCCCAGCTGTCCGCACCGCACCCCTTTGTCCGCACTGCGGACTACTGGTTTTTTTCCCACTGGTCCGCACTTCGTCTTAATTTTCGGAGTGACAAAGTTAATAATATTTCAATATGGCGTCCACGAAATAAAAATAAGTCTTGTATTTTAATAATAATAATCTAGGTTTCCAAGGCAAGCTAATAAATGGCCAGAATTACCAACAACTCCAAAAACTTGTTAGTAACTCTGTAACCACAATTTGCACAGTTAGGCTAAGATGTTTAACAGTGTATATTAGTGACAGGTGGCAAGCCCATCGCCTAACAGTACTACAAGCCTTTATTTCCTTAGTCGGTTTTTTACAACTTCCACAGGAAGACATGGAGTGGCACAATTCTAAGCCGGCAACCACACGGCATTGTTATTCCTATTCGTTTTTCGTTATTCGAATAAATTTTGGCCACCACTTGGCATTTTGGCCTCTCTAAGACGTATATTATATACCATATAGCCAAAGTAATTTTTCACTTATTGTATATGGATGACCAAAAATTGTTTGCATGGGACAGCCGGTGATTACTAGCATACCTAGAGGCATTCCATCTTAATACTAATGGTTGGCAACGCATTTGGAGTGTAGGGTTACAGTCTCAAGAGTTTAAATATTTATGTTTATCAGATTCCCCCTACCATCAGGAGGCCATTGTGATAGTAGCCTTTGCTTTTCTAAAAAAAACCTGTATTTTCTTCATAATTTTTTGCATTCCGGAGATGACTCTTTATTACATTTAAATTGTAGATGGCTGTGTGAAGTTCCTCAAGCAGCAAGCCAACGAGTTGGCACTGCCAGTCCAGGTGTATGAGTTGGTACCGAAGAAGCCCGTCGTGGTGATCAGCTGGCAAGGGTCGGAGCCGCAGTTGCCAGCCATATTGCTGAACTCACATATGGATGTGGTACCAGTGTTCGAGGTAAGTAAACACGTGCTACCATCTAAGTGTCATTAATGGAAGTTATTCAGTGTTATAAAACGTGTAACAGAGAGCTTTTGTAGAGTTTACATGACGGCAGAAGAGGCACATTTTTACTTTATCATTGAATTATACTAATATATGTATATTCGTTTATTTAACCTGTTTAATATTATGTATTTTATATTTAATGCTATGTATTTTTTATTTATTTTTATCTTATGTCTAGAATTGTTGTTTGTTTAGCCATTCGTTGTTTTTATTTGTCTAAATCGCTCAAAGGTTGACTGCATTTTTTGATATTGTCGTCGATATAATGTATAAAAACCCCTGTCATTACTTTTATTTAAATATTACTTATAGCCTATAATTATAATAATAATAAACTTTATTTCAGGCAACAAGGCCCGTATTTATAAATACCTTACAGACTAACACATAAGTAAATAACAATAATATAACATAAAATTAACACGACTACTTATACACTTTCGCGGTGTCCGCTAGCCGACGCCCATGAAATCGTCGAAATATGACAACCCTCGGCCAGAATTCCTCCTTTAAAAAGCTCGACAGATCTTTGGTCAGTCCTCTCATCACAAATGACTTAAAATTAACCTTGTGGCGGGGCTCCAACTACTCGACCCTAGGAGTAACTCCGGTCTTAACTCGTACATACTCTACGAGATCCTTCGCCTCCGTAGAGTAATGTAATCGAGACACGTACAACTGTGTCGTGGGTGTAGTAGGACATAGCAAGTGGTTCGGTCTGGTGGTATGTCACTGCCACAACCAAGACACATCTAACCTCATAGGTATGTTAAAATCTATCGAGCCGTTTATGCTGCAGAGGGTGCCGAAGAAATACACATAGATACATACATACAGTCGAAAAACATACATCCAGGATGACCTAAACGGTGAACAAATATTGTTTCTCAGGAATTTTGGACTCACCCACCATTCGACGCTGTGATCTCCGAGGACGGTTTTATATTTGCCCGTGGAGCTCTGGACATGAAATCAGTGGGCATGTTCCACCTCGAAGCCGTGCGGAGGCTCAAGGATGCTGAAGTCAGCCTCAAGAGGACGGTCCACGTCTGCTTCGTGCCTGGTGAGTTTTTTTATGACATTTTTCAAAATAATAATTGATAGAATATGGGTGTGTTCTTGACTAACTGTTACCCCTCGAGTGCGAAAATTTTGTTGATGATATGACTCTTTAGGTCAGTGAGAGTTCCGTAGGCACATCCCCCCCATAGAGATATACCCCCCGGGCTTACCGACACTACCTGTGAAGGAGAATCCCCCTCTGAGACTTCTTGCTCAGCCCGTCCGAGGTACTCACATCACACCACATGCTAGATAGTGGAGGTAGGAAGAAAAGTAAACCTGCGGCACCACCGAGTGCTTTGCATAAACTGAAGTTAATAGATTAAAGATTAAAAATAACATCAAAAGATTACATTCCAATGTCAATACCGCCCTAACTTGAGACAGAGAAGCCCTTACTTTTGCCTTCTGAAACGCAGATATCTCCCCCTTCAGGCATCTCATACTTGTGATTTCCGGAGTACACTTCAGAACCCTTTTTTATTCCACGCGCTGGTGTCTGTGTGTATGTCAGAGAGGGAATTTGCGCCAGTAACCTCGGCAATCTTGAATTAAAGGACCTCTTCATCTTCTGGCCGCATTTGACTGGAACGACCATCCTCGATTCTATGCATGCCCGTACAGAACCCACAGTGCAGTGGTAAGACCGACTGACCAACTCATTGAGTGCATCCAAGTGGTTACAGATTCCCTGCTTCAATGGATCCCCACCGCGATGATGGTGGTTCTGGGCGACTTCAATGCCCATCACGTTGATTACAGACCATGCGAGTAGATTTGTTTGCAACTTTGCTTTGGCTTACGGTGTGTCACAACTGGTTACCTCGCCAACGCAGGTTCCAGACGTAGACGGTCATACACCTTCATTATTAGACCACGACATCTTGTTGACTTCATACTTTGATGGCTATCAAGTTTCTGTTGATGCCCCAATTGGCTCCTCATACTACTATCTAATTCGGAGTATTGTGCCACTCAACAGAACTTTGAGCTCGCTACCTGTGGCTAACTAGGACTGGGCACTATAGGTCGATGACTGAGATAGGATTCGGAGCTTGTTTGCATTGTGCCCATGGCAACCTGTTACCTTACTGGAGGGTCTGAACGTCTCCACCGATCCGAGTGGCAGATACATGTGTGGGCTAGGGGGCTCAAGAAAATTTTACTGTTTTATTTTCATACAAACACCACCCTTCCACCTTTCGTTTTTAGATGAAGAGATTGGTAGCGTAGACGGAATGAAGACGTTCGCCAAGTCAGAAGAATTCAAGGCTCTGAACGTTGGGTTCGGGCTGGATGAGAGCGCCATGAACCTGGACCTGAAGTCCATGGTAGCATTTTACGGAGAACGCACTAATAAACGTAAGTAGCTCTCTAGATTAGGCTACCTTTGTTGGTAAAATCCTGCCTAGCGACGTGTATCGTTCTTAGGTATTCAAACAAGACCTCGACTCTAGGGGGTAAAAACCATATCGTATTTGACCTGTTATGGTATCGTTTTTAACCCAGCCGCCATTACTGTCAAGAAATAAGAGCTATCAAAACGTTGGCAATACGATAACATGTCAAAGACGATATGGTTTTGACAGCCTGGAATATCGGTCCTGGATATTTAACATATTGCAGTAAAGTAAACAGTTTATAATAAATAACTCATTACTAATATTTTATAAAATAGCAATAAGTCCCTAAAACTTAAGTTATGACCAAAATAAAATAACAGCAATATAGGTCCAAGTTTGTCTTTATGCTAGTATATGATTCAATCATTCTATAGAGGGGTGCATATTTACCAAGGATTGTACGACAATGTGGGGATAGAGGCTTTCTGTTTCATAAATGACTACCACCGGAGGTAGACTCCACCGAGGCCGCAACTACTTTGATATTCTCGAGTAACTCTGATTCTGATTCAAAGAGATGTACCTATCAACTTTTGGACCGTATTATCATGCAATGAGGGGTAAAAATGGATACTTACCTTAACTTCGCTTAACTTACCATCAATACCGCTCTCATAAGCGGTAAACCCATCTATCCTTTTATCGAGTTTCACTTCATCGAAATTCATTTTACTGACCGCATTTTCAAACTATGATGTTATCAGGATATCGTAAAAATTAATAACGCAGTTAGGTTAGACTTCGATGAAATGAAAACTCTGCGTTATTATACGTTCGTTATACGAGGGGTGGTCCAAAAGTTCGCGGAATGGAGGGCTAAATAATTAAATAAAAAGACGTTACTATTTTTCCTTTTCAATATAATCTCCCTTAAGGTTAATACATTTGTTAGATCGTGATATTAATTTTTCTAAACCCACATAAAAATAATTTTCTTCTTTGCTGTCAAAATGAGCCAAAATTGCGTCCTTTACTTCATCATCGGTGTGAAATTTTCTTCCCCGCAACTCTTTCTTCAAATTTGGGAATAAATAATAATCACTGGGGGCCAGGTTCGGGCTGTAGGGGGGATGAACCAATTCTTCGAAGCCACATTTGTTCAGGGCAGCCATCGCAATACGACTCTTGTGAACTGGAGCATTATCCTGAAGTAACAGCACACCCTTAGCCAGCTTTCCTCGCCTTTTTTCTTTGATAGCTTCCCGCAACTGCTCCAGTAGCCTAGAGTAGTACTCTCCAGTAATTGTGACATCTTTGCTTTTGTAATCGATCATCAAAATTCCTTGGCAGTCCCAGAAAATCGTAGCCATCAACTTTCCGGCCGATTCTGACACCTTAAATTTCTTAGGTGGGGGGGTACCCTTCTTGTGCCATTGCATCGACTCCTGTTTAGAGTCAGGTTCAAAATGATGAACCCAAGTTTCATCTCCAGTAACAATCCGCTTCAAAATCGACGTACTTTCTTCTCCACACCGTTCTAAAAAACTGCTACACGCGTCGATTCGCTGCTGTCGCTGATGCGGCGTAAGCATTCTCGGCACCCATCTTGCACTCACTTTAATCATGCCGAGGTGTTCATGTAGAATCCGCAAAATAGTGGTTTCAGATACTCCAACTAATGCAGAAATCTGTTTCTTCTTCAGGCGAGCATCTTCTAATACTAATTTTTCAACTTTTCCGTCGGTATCTGATGTGGTGACCTCGACAGGCCGTCCTGGGCGAGGGTCGTCTTCAATGGACTCTCTGCCAATTTTAAAAAGACCGTGCCATTTGTAAATCATTGTTTTTCCAGGGCAATGATCACAGTAAACTACTGACATCTCACTCATGATGGTCTGAGGAGTTTTTCCTTGCTTAGTCAGGAACTTGATGATGGCTCGATACTCAATTTGCTCCATACTTCCAGGATTTTTCCAGATTGACTTGCTTGCTCGACGATATTTTGTAAAGTAATGAGCTCTTCAGGCTGAAAGTTGGTATATATACTCTTAATGAGTTGGCCATTAGTACTATACTAAAAAATATAGTCATCCCCACCCCCATCCCCTCCATTCCGCGAACTTTTGGACCTCCCCTCGTAAGTTGTTTCGATAAAATAACAGGTATCCCTCATAAGCAAAGCTAAAGCATGTTCATTTACAGAAATAGAAATTACCTGCAAAGGGACGCCAGGCCACGGGGCGCTGTTCCTGCCAAACAACTCCGGGGAGAAGGTAGGCCAAGCCAAGCCAAGCCAAGCCAAGCCAACCATTCCTATACATACATACATAAATTCACGCCTTCATTCCCAGATGGGGGTAGGCAGAGCTAAAGAATTACCAACAAGTCTTAAAACTTCTTGATAATTCTGTAACCACATTTTGCACAAGTAGGCTAAGATGTTTCCCAGTGTATTAGTGGCAGGTTGCAAGCCCATCGCCTAACAGTACTACAAGCCTTTATTATTCCTATACTTAACATGTTTTCAGACTACGGAGGCTCACTCCGATTGTCTTTGCTCGGAGTTTGGCACACTACACGTTAATGTATATCTACATAATTGTATAGTCAACCAAGAAACTCTTTTATCACTTTTCGACACTATTTATATGACGTTAAGATCCAAACGATAAAATGAAGATTGCTAACAATTATAGGTCGTCTCATGAGCTACCAGAGGGGTTTTTGTCTAACGCACTCGCAATCGCGATCGACTTCAAAACGGAACAATTGCTTTCACATTAATTTGTAAACGTCATGTTAAACAGATTAAAAAAATACTTAAAATTGCACTCGAAATCTTCAAAAGTTTTTATAAATAAAAAATTGTCTTGAGTTTATATATATTTTTTAAGGGCCAAATTTCTTAATCTGGTAGCTTATGTATGGTTATGTATGTGTATGCTATCGGCCATTTTCGTTTTGTTGTTGGTAATTCTGTAGCTCTGCCTACCCCACTATGGGAACGACGGCGTGAGTTTATAGTTTATAGTAGAGAGTTAGGTTAATAGTTAGGTTAATAGGTCGACTTACCAATAACCCTACAGGGGTTATTGGTAAGTCGACCTATTCCCCTCTAGGGGTTATGGGAGAGATCATTTGCAATCATTTTGGTCCCATAATACCCTATGCAAAAGTTAGTATTCTTCTCGCATTCTTAAACTTGTACAGATAATTATACTTTTAATATTGCATAACAACAGCAATTTTATCTTGTACAAAAGCTATTATTATTTTTTGATTTAAACTGCAATTATTATTTTTTTAAATTTTTGAAGATGCTTTCGTAACTTTTTTAGCAAAAAACTTAAATTTTAATTATCTCAGAAATGGTTTACTTTTGCGTAGGGTATTATGGGACCAAAATGGTTGCAAATGACCTCTCCCATAACCCCTAGAGGGGAAAAGGTCGACTTTCAAATAACCCTGTATTAGGGACACCTGTATCTGTGTTTAAAGATATAGACAACCAGATAATAACCAGCGGCTCTATGTAAGACAGCGACCACATCGACGCGTAACATACGGTGGCGTTGCGTAAAAAGTGGGTCGTTGTAATTACATGGCGTCAATTTTGACGGACCGTAACTTACGCTCCGGTGTGGTCGCTGCCTTATCTACTCGGTAAAACATTATTACTTTTGACATTTCATCGTGTATAGTTTTCAACTCGGCTGCCTCAACTATCACGAAAATAACAGCTATCGTAACGTTGTCAATACGATAACAGTACAAAAGCAATATGGTTTTACTGAGAACAATAGAGCTCCCTAGGTACATAAACTGCATCTGTGCGTTTTTACAGTAACCCTGCAAACGTCTCATGAAACAGTACCCGGAGGAAGGAACGGGAACGACATAAGTTGTATACTACCCGCAAAATTAAGAAAAGAGTCGGACAATAAACGTCAGTTACCTTCCTTTTCGTGCCTACCGCTACCTGCGCTTTTGTTTCGCGGCACGCTCCATAAGGCCGTGCATGTGCGAAAGAGATAGCATGGTTCCAGTGATTTATGACCCGATTCGCCACTTAATTTGGCGGATAGTATAGTACGTTCGCTTATGTCAATTCCTTAGAATGCATCGCAGCTACGATGCAACCGACTATGAGTCTAGCAGTGTCGTACTGTTGAAATACACCAAGAAAATGTGGAAATACATTTTCCTCACCTAGATTGTCTTATCATTACATTATCATAATATTTAGCTAACATCTTATCGGTTATCGGGATTAGTTCTTACACGACTGCCCAAGAAAAGGACGGTAATGTTTTCAAGGTTCATGGTATGTATGTACGATTCTTTATTCCACCATAACTTCTAATTGCCTGAGCCGATTTAGATGTGTGGTATCGTAAGGCACCGGTCCCTCCGCCGACGATGAGCGGGGAGCGAGTACAGCCACCGATCAACTACAGGGTGGGCCATAAATTTTTGCAAATAGCAAAACTGATTTTTTCGGACTCTGTCAGAGTGAGCGGCGGGAAATTGGTGGGAAACTATAGGTCACTTCGTGCAATTTTATTTATAAAGGAGCGTTTCACGGGAAAGCAACGGGGTTTTTGTATTAAACAGTTTTATAAAAACAACGATTTGTATCTTTCTGTACGACGCCAACTTAGAATTGAATAAGGATAACGCCAAGTGAGTGAGTGTCCAAGTGTTAGTTTAATTAAATCTTAGGTCAAAAACTTCAAGCAAACTGGTTCGACACTGAATATCAAACAAACAGGGCGTCCACGTTTAACAAGAAATGATGAGAACATACGGCAGGTTAAAGTTTCTGTAGAGAACGATCCAGAATTATCTACGCGTAAACGTTCAGCAGCTCTAGCAATACCAAGAACTAGTCTACGGCGAATTTTACATCTAGATCTGAAACTGCACCCACTGCATGAATTTGAAGGTGATCAGAACATGGATGCAACAAGATGGAACAACATGCCATACGTCAAACATGAGTTTACCGGTGGTGAAAGAAATGTTTCCGAAAAAGTTGATTTCTCGCAGAGGTGACATCCCAATTCCCATGGCTGCCAAGGAGCCCGGACCTAACACCTTGCGATGTTTTCAAGTGGAGATATTTAAAGAGTCGAGTGTACCTTAATAATCCGATGACAATACCCCAGTTAAAACAAAACATTCAGAATGAGATAGCTGCGATCCCTCGCAGCATGCGTCAGCGAGTTTTCCAAAGTGTTTGTGTAGTCGACTGCAGGAGTGCAACGACGAGACGGAGGAGATCTAGATGATGTTATTTTTCAAAAATAAATTGCATTTATCTGTTACTAGGTTAAATAAATAAAATAAAAAAAACATGAAAAGTTAAATTTTTATCGATGTTTTAAAAGTGCAAAAATTTTTGGCCCACCCTGTATAAATATTTGTGTCTCTTTTATTAACACGGGAACTGTATTTTTTGTTTCAACAAACTAGTGGGAAGAGTTCTCGCCGGCAGTATGAACAGCTGTCTCAATACTCTCAATGTCTCTTTTATTGACATGGAATCTATATCTTTTGTTTGCTTCATTAGTAAGAACCAGTGCCTTCCTCGTAGAATCCTTTCACCATCCCGGACGACATATGACATGGTTCCTATATTGACGACAATATAAAATGCAGTCGATTTATAAAGCTGGCTTTTCATTTCTGTTACAGTTATATTACATGATAGACAAATTTATGAAGTACCGAGCGGAAGAGAAGAAAAAGTTTGACGCAGGTGTTTTTCTCGGCGACACGGCTACTATCAACTTGACTAAACTCAAGGTAACACTAGTTTTATGACAAGGATAATTAAATGGATACCAAATAAATATTTAAATTAAATACATCAAAATAATTTATTTTCTGTTTTGATTGACTTCGATGTAATTTTGTAAATAATACTTAACAAAATAGTTCAAAGAAACTTTTTGGTCTATCTTGCAATCCACTGTTGAACTTGCTATCGGTACGAAAAAAGAACAACAATTTCCAAATCACGCTGTCATTACATGACACGTTGCTATGGGCGTGACCTCAACTACGCAGGTACTGAAACTACGCAGGTTATTTGATATATTTTTTAATTTAATATTTATAGATTTATATAATGCTAGACTAAGTATACCATTGTAACATTAAATATATTTAAAAAATGACTGACTGCCGAGTTTCTTGCGGCGTTTCTTCTCAGCAGTGGTCTCCTCTTGTGAAGCGCTTGTACATTCTTGACGTGTAAAAGTGTGCCCGTGTGGCCTACTAACTGAATAAAAGTCTTGATCTTTATCTTTATCTTTAACTCTGCTGGCACAAACTATCATTTCATCAACACCATCTTGATAGTTGGAAATACTCTACCGTGCGTCTTTCGAGGCACTTAATCTATGGTGGAATCACTCGGCGTGTCGTCATCTGTATTTTCGAATCTTTACGACTTGGGGGACTTCAACGAGCCTACTCTTTTCTCAAAGGCCTGCAGCGCACCTGCGATTCCTCAGGCGTTGCGGGTTCATGGGTCGCGATGATCACTTACCATCAGGTGACTCGCTTGCTCGCCTGCCTTCTCTTATAAAAAAACTAACTATTAAGGAAACGCGGTTTTTTTTTAAATTCTTATTTGTATTTGTTTCACTAGGGCGGAGTACAAATAAACGTGATTCCCGAAAGCCTGTCCGTCTCTTTTGACATCAGGATACCGCCCTCCTTGGACCACGATGCGTTCGACAGGATGGTAAGAGAAGCAACCAATTAAGGCTGCGGCTCCACTGAGACGGGTATGAGCGGAGTGAAGCGGAGCTGTGCCAATTTTTTTTTTTTTTTTTTTTTTTTATATCATAGGAAGGCAAACGAGCCCACAGGCCACCTGATGGTAAGTGGAAACTGTGACCCATACACATTCGCATTCACAAGACCGCAATCCTAAGACTGCAAATGCGCTGCCAACCCTGAGGACGAAGATGGAATGCCTCTATGCTAGTAATTTCACCGGCTGTCTTATCCCCAAACCGGAACACAACAATGCGAACACTGCTGCTTGGCGGTAGGTTAATGGATATGATGGTGGTACCAACCCGGACGGACCCTGCACAAGGTCCTCCCACCCGCAAAATATTGACTAATAGAATCTAAACTGCGTGCGTGAGGCGCGCTCTACGTGACTGCATGCGCCTTCTATTGGTTAATATTGGCACAGCTCCGCTCCGCTCGTCTCCGCGTCAGTGGAGCCGCAACCTTAACATTGGTAACTTTGGCTGGTAGCGTTATTCATAATCCGCTATGCTCCCTTATTGCTGTCGATAAATATGGATAAAACATTCGTCTCTCTCGCGTACTTGTCGGAGATTGACTGAGGTGTAATCAACGGTCTTATACGCAATAGAGAGCACTTTTAAAAACCAATATGGACATGGACGGAAAGTGCTTTCATATTGTTTTTCTCCTCGGAATAAAATGCGGCACTTTCCGTCCTTATGTTTCAATCGGAAAACCGTTCTTTCCGTGCATGTTTGAGAAATAGTACATTGTTGCCTAGGCGCGGAAAGTAAGGGTTTTCCTGACGAGGTGGTTAGCAGGCCGAGCAACAGCGAGGCCTGCTAAAATACGAGTCAGGAAATCCTCGTTTCCGCCGAGGCATACATAATGCTTTTCTCAAACATGTGAGGAAATAATACAAGTACATTTCTAAAAAGCAAGTAATTTAATTTCCTTAGATTTAGCGGGAAGCAGGTTTTGCCTAACCGAGGCAGCTTCAGATTTTAATATAGGCCGTGTGGTACCTATTTCGTCGTTTTCGTTGCTTGAGCTCATTTTTTATAGTAAGTATTTCACACAACAAATAGTTTAATATTCGGTTTCACAATTATATTATGCAGAATGACTGTCAATTGTTTTTAAATAATAACCATAGACATTGGAATGCAAATTCAAAAAGAAACACACGCACTGTGCTAAAAAAGCGAGCAGTTACCTTGGCTGTTTGGAATTTTTGTCTTGGTCCTTTTGTTTTTGTATGCAAATTGACAGCATTTTTAAGAAATATATGGACATGGACGGAAAGTGTTTTCATATGGTTTTTTTACTCCTAGGAGTAAAATGAGGCACTTTCCGTCCTTGTGTTTCAATCGGAAAACCGTTTTTTCCGAGCATGTTTGAGAAAAATATATTTCCTTACAGATCGAAATGTGGTGTGTTGAAGCGGGGGAAAACGTGACATTCAAGTATCTTAAAGATAACAAAGCCATCCAAAGTACGAGTATCGATGCGAGCAACCATTACTGGACCGCACTTAAAATGGCTGTGGAAGACATGTAAGTTACAATCATTCTTACGAGTAGAGCTTGGCAAAAGAAGTAGGTGGTCACGGTAGACGTACTATATTCTCAAATGAGAAGTAGAAGTATGCTTGTTAAAAATCGATCATGTCGGCCATTTTACTCCGAATAGCCTCCTTATTAAAAGCTATTTTCGGCAAGCTATTAATTGTGACGGCTCTGAATTATATTTTATATCTAACTAGCTTTCCGCCCGCGACTTCGTCCGCGGAGAATCATTATTTTGGTTATACGTAAAAAAAGGACAGTTCTTTTCAAGTTTCAAATATTTTTTCGCACGGCTATTGAAGATCACTACCATCTAACGATATCTACTATCGACTATTGATTGAGCACTTCTTTGTATACCACGTTGGTGGTAGTACTGTCAGGCGCTAAAATAACCAGGCTGCTGCATGAACTAACTCTGGAACAGGCCACGTAAAACTGCCCGTCTGAGAAGCAATCCTCCCTTAAGTCGATGCCCGCCACCTTTAATGACTGACCCTGAGATTTGTTTATGGTTATAGCAAAGCAGACTTTAAGGGGGAATTGCAGTCGCTTAAATTCAAATGCGTAATCAGAGGGTATAAGTGGTATTCGTGGTATGAATACCGATTCACCCCGAGCACATCCGGTAAATACAGTAGCCTCAATAACATTTTTGTGAAGTGCTTTTACTCTCAGTCTTGTTCCGTTGCAAAGCTTAGGGGCGTTAAGGTTACGCAATAGCATGAGAGGGGTACCAACTTTAAGGAGGAGTTTGTGAGAAGGGAGACCAGGTGGGTTGACACTATTAAGGAACTCAAGAGGATAGTGAACAGCCTCATCGGTTTGTAAGACTGAATCTACCGACTTGTATTCCATTTCTGACCCTTCAAAGGACTTGAGGAGGATATCATTAATTAATGGTGGCAGCAACATTGTTCTTGGGAGTCAGTATAGCGCGTTCACACAGCCAATCTATCGACTTCATTTGTAAATTAGAAATATCAGGATAAATTTTAGATATTAATTCTGTTATTGTTGAAACTACTGTGGCCAGCTGAGTATGGATACATATTTTTCCATTCAATTCGGGATAATCTCCGTTTCCTATTTTGAGCAGGAGTTCAGAAAACTCTCCAGCAAAGACGTCGCGTCGTGAGGATTTTAAACATGCTTAAAGCATTCGTCAGCCCGAGTTCCTCTAGCGACTACAGGAAGAGTCTGACGAAAATCCCCAGCCAACAACACAGTAACTCCACCCATCACTCCATCATTACCTCTGATATCTTTAAGGGTCCTACTTAGTGCTTCAACTCCGCAATTATGTGCCATACTGCTCTCATCCCATACAATAAGTGTACACTCCCGAAGAACTTGGGCCATTTCACTCTGTTTAGAGATATTGCATAGAGGGGTTTCAACTCGGGAGAGATTGAGCGGGAGTTTAAAAGCAGCGTGAGCTGTTTTACCACCTTCCAGTAGGGTAGCAGCGATGCCAGCTAAGGCAATGCGCCGACCAACTCTTACTTTTGCCAAAAGTAAGTTTATTAAAAATGTTTTGCCGGTGCCCCCAGGTGCATCTAGGAAAAACAATACTCCTAAGCCTAATTCAATGCTGTTTAAAATCTCACTATAGACAGATAGCTGTTCTTCTGTAAGGGAAGTCGTACTGTTAGATACCACTTGCATCAAAGCATTTGTGTCGTAGTTTATTTCCTTCAGATAGTTTACGTTATCCAAAAACTTTTCACGCCTGTTTGGTTGGGGCAAACTATATTTTTGTAGAGCATGCCCTCCTAAAGTAAGAACGGAGTCCTCAATCTATATCAGGCACTCATTATGTAGGTCATCTAACATTTCTTCTGCATTGCAATGTAATTTTTCCTCCGTTTGCCGTCTGATGTCTTCCGATAAATTATCTTTAAATTTTTCCCAGAGACTTAACGGGTCGGAGAGATGACAGAATACTAACATTACCGTAAATAGCTCTCGTAGTTTAAATGGCGAATCACTCAGTGCGGCTTCCTCTAATGTAGTGTCCCAATGTACACACAATGTATGTGTGGTAGGCACACAATTTTTATTGAGTGTGTATTACTATGGTCGCTATAAATTAAGTATTATTGGCATTAAAGCGCATTTCTACGAAGTTTCAAGTAAATTTGTCCATAAGAGTTTTTTTCCCATACATTCTTTGCAGCCCCCTTTCATCCCTCTAGGGGTTGACTTTTAGTAATCACTGAAATAAGTGTCTCATTATTTGCATTGAAGAGCATTTCTACCAAGTTTCAAGTAAATTTGATCATAGAAATATTTTATCTAGACAAACTTTGCAACTCCCTTTCATCCCTCTAGGGGTTGAATTTTAATAATCGCTGAAATAACAGCCTCATTATTTGCATTGAAGAGCATTTTTACCAAGTTTCAAGTAAATTTGACCATAAAATATTTTTTTCCCATACAAACTTTGCAACTCCCTTTCATCCCTTTAGGGGTTGAATTTTAGTAATCGCTGAAATACGTGTCTCATTATTTGCAATGAAGAGCATTTGTACCAAGTTTCAAATAAATTGGACAATAAATATATTTTTTCCCATACAAATTTTGCAACCCCCTTTCATCCCTTTAGGGGTTGAGTTTTAGTAATCGCTGAAATACGTGTCTCATTATTTGCAATGAAGAGCATTTGTACCAAGTTTCAAGTAAATTGGACAATAAAAATATTTTTTCCCATACAAACTTTGCAACCCCCTTCCCCCTGGGGGTTGAATTCCGAAAAATCCCTTCTTAGTGGATCTCTACATCATAAAAAGAAAGTACTCTCCAAGTTTCATATTTATAGCATTAGTAGTTTTGGCTGGGCGATGATGAGTCACCCGGGACATTGCCTTTTATATATATAGATTGGTCGAGTTATATTTTAAGCAAATAGTTTTACCGCCCGACTTCTAACCACTGCTTCTATTTTAGGGGCTTCAAAGTCCAAGGAGTGATTTGCCCAGGATCCACAGATGCCCTGTGGGTACGCCAGCAGGGTATCCCGGTCATCGGGTTCTCGCCCATCCTGAACACCTCCTCGGCGTTACTCCACGCTCACAACGAAAGGATCCATGTCGACATCTTCAAACAAGGGATCGACATAATGGAGAAAGTTCTACACGCCGTCGCTAACGTTTGAAATAAAACAGCTGCGTCATATTTACACTTCACTTTAATAACCATTTGATTTATTAAAGAAATATAAAAACAAAGTAAACTTATTACACAAATAAAAATTCTAAAGCAGAAGAGTTTCTGTCGTGAAATTCTAACCTCTAGTTTCCATTGAAAATTTGTTTCTACCTTGCGGAAAACATGTTCAAGTCACGGAATTTGGGTCTGTTCGGATTGGACTTCAGCAACTGCGAGTGGTTGCCGGAGGAGCTGATGAGCTGCCGCGACCTGACCTCCCGCTGCGACACCAGCGTCGGCCGCAAGCCCCGGTAATACTCCTCGATCTCTTGCAAGGTCAGGTTTTTCGTCTCGGGCAGGAAACGGAATATACTCAAAATGCCTGAAAAGTTACACAGTTTGAACGAAGGATTTTGGACACGTAGAGAGTGACTTGTGATAACCTCGTGCCGCCCAGGGCAAAAAAGTTCAGTACATAGATATATATATAAAAAGTTTAAAATATGATTTTTAGAAGGCCTTTTAAAAGGCCTCTGGGCGGCAGGAGGATAATGTTAATTTTTTTCTGTAGGCCCAGCGTCTTTATTCTAGGCGGTAACATCTACATCGTATTTGACCTGCGGGCCGTATGGGGTGGGGACACAATGTGGACGAAGCATCCGTCACTCTCGTGCTTATACCAGGTTTGTCCTATAACAGGAACAATAACTTAAAAAGTAATTCCTTACAATGTTGGATGTCATAATAAAAATATTTTAATCTTCCAAAGTCCTAAAATTTTGAGAGAATAGCCATTCAAATTAAACTTCACAAGCGTTGGCCTAGTTGTTAGTGACCCTGCCTACGAAGTTAGCGGTCCTGGGTTCAAATATTGAAGGGCAGATATTTGCGTGATGAGCGCGAATATTGGTTCCTGAGTCATGGTCTCATGGATGTTTTCTGTGTATACATAATATATAGTTAAAGTATATATTTTTCTATATAAGTCTTTATATCGTTGTCTAGTACCCATAGCAAGCCTAAAACTTAGTTTGGGACTTGGTCAATTGGTGTGACATTGTCCCCTAATACTTATTTATTTATTTATAATCAATAGATATTAACGTCGCGATGTATAAAAAAGTAAGCCATGCTGCTGCACAGAGATTACCAAGTGTCATTTAAATAATTGTGCTCATTCTTAACTTAATAAACACGTTGATCCGTTTCTTGTTGTTAATAATATTATTTACGTAGTTAACGTTTTTAAAATTTGTTTTTTTAAACGTTTACATAAACGTGCGTTTTTTACAGTTTTTAATAATTAATTATTATCATTAAAGTATGTATTAGGTGTAATTACTTTAACGTAATCTTTGAAGAATAGAATAGAATAGAATAGAATCATTTATTCGGCTATTAAATAAACACAAAAAAATACACACACATTTGAGAAAATAAAATAAAATTACAAAATCTATTTAACTAATTAAAAATAAAATAGCCGAAACGGAGTACCAGCTCAGCGTGGTGCTGTGGCACGGAGCCGCAGCGCTGATTTTCAGCTGGACCCGCATGAGAAAGATGGCCAAAACAAGAAAATAAATAGAACATTTAAAAGAAACACAGCATAAAAGTTAGTCTACAAATAATAAAAATACTACAATTTAAATAAACAATTATAAAATATTAAACATAACAACAAAGTGAGATCTAGCGTCCTAAGCGCATTAATTACACATATTATAATCTAAGTTAAAACTACACATTAACAAAAAAAAAAAAACAACCAAATTATTAAAAAAAGTGATCTGTGCAACTGTCCATTTGTAACGTCAAAGCTAGCTCTTTCAGTTTGATCTTGAAACTACTTATGTTTGTGATGTTACGAATAGGCGGAGGCAGGTCGTTCCAGATTTTGGTCGCTGCGTACTAGAAACAGCCCCGGAACGCTTTGGTATAGTGGCGTTGAACAGCAAGGCGGCCAAGCCGAGCACGAGAGGACCAGATAATTTTTTCAAATAAGTATGGTGGTTTGCGACTTTTAATGATACCGAACAAGAGAGCAGCAAAATGACAATAGCGCCTAGATGACATATTTAAAAGGTTAGCCTGGTTGATGTACGGGGACACGTGGTTTCTAGCCGGTATCCTAAAACAGAATCGTGCACAAGCATTTTGAACCCTCTGAATTAAAGATTTTGTTCTAGCTAAAAGCCGCGGACCATAAACTGTCACACAAACATCTTTTATTGACGTGTATGTGAAAAACGTTCGCGTTCGTGCCACGTTCAACGAAGTATTCCGACTAGACACGATCTTGATTTAATGGTTGTCGTGAAGTGTTTATGTACAGTCAGCGTCATAAATATAGTGGCAGTCAATAGTTCCAAATATACCGCACCATCCAAAATATCCATAAATACGTACTCATTCCAAGTGATCAAATTGTTCAGGCCATTTTTAGTTTATATTTTTGAAAATTGAACCTTATTTTGAATGTAATAGAGCTCAAACAAAATGTACAACTACTCATTTTCAAAGCGGTTGAGTAGATACCCATTAAAACCAAAGAGGTTAATGCCCATTTTGCTTAAATTATAAAAGTTATTACAAATTAAAATGAAACAACGACTTTAAAAATATAAAATAAAAATGCAAATAGCACCTACTTAATACGGGGATTAGAACCCAGAACACATGACTCGATAGCGTTACTACTAATACACTGGTCCATCGTAACTAACGGCTAACTAAACGAAATATTGATACGTATTGATGCGTTTAAGTTGACAGCTTCAATATTGCAAAACCTTTTAAAACCACGCAGTCCACGCAATAATGTGTCAAATTAAAACGTGAGACAGATATATGCCATGACAGTATGGTACTGTTTTCGTGGTTTGTCAAATTGCTTACTGGCTAATCTATTAAAATTATTTGACTGAATATTCAACCTTACTTACTGGTAAATAAGGTTCAATTTTCTTATGTGTCCCGTATTTTTGGCTACTTTGGATGCTTAGAAACCTTCGGCGTTCTGGACGTTGCTGTACTAACGGCGGGTTGAATGTTACCAAGTATATGGCGTTGTGGATGCTCCGGTATATTTGTATACAGTGGATGACCTGAACAATTTGATCACTTGGAATGAGTACGTATTTATGGATATTTTGGATGGTGCGGTATATTTGGAACTATTGACTGCCACTATATTTATGATGCTGACTGTACACTGCTAGTGCAATTAATTTGTTAGAGAATAACATTTTTTTATTATTTTAATTTAACTGTAACCACTTGGACACGTTTACTGATAAGTTATAAGTTAAAAGAGCTATCCTATCCTAATCCTAATCCTAACTAATATTATAAATGCGAAAGTAACTCTGTCTGTCTGTCTGTCTCGCTTTCACGCTAAAACACTACAGAACCGATTTAAATGAAATTTGGTACACAGATAGTCTAGTGCCTGAGACAGGACATAGGCTACTTTTGATTGCGAAAAAAGGGTTGTAAGGGGTTAAAAGGGGGAGGAAATGCGGACGGAGTCGCGGGCAAAAGCTAGTTTTTTAATATTTTAATATATTGTTCCTGTTACAGGACACACCCTGTGTGTCAGAAAGTGACGGATGTTTTATCAACATTTTGTCACGCGAAAAATACTACATTTTGTCGATTTTCGAAAATCACTAAGTGTTATGTACAAAAAGCGGAATTCTTCGTAGCAAAAATCAAACTGTCAGAGGGATTGACCTAACTGTTTTATCGACTTATCGATAAATATTTGTCACTTAACGAAACAAAGTTAAAGTAATGAATTAAGGCTTTTGGATATAGATACATACAAACAAATTAACGGTGTCCCTAATTAGCTGACCGCCACTGTATTTTAGTATAATAGTAAATAATAAAACAGAAAATACTTTTTTTTTAATTTTCTATATGAAACTTATCATTAAAAATTAAAAACAAATATTGCTAAGAGTAGGTAACTAATCTTCATTCAAAATAACAAAGTCGAAATCTAAATCTGTACTAAATATGTTTTCTTCATCTTCCCTGTAGTAAAAGAATATACCTAGTCATTATTTTTTCAACATTGTCACCTTTCAAATTACTTCTTTTTTCATTGTAGATCCATTTATAAGATGAAAACGAGCGTTCTACCTCAGTTGAAGTAACAGGAGCATATTTGTAGTACTCGATAACGGTGTTTCGGCTGTAATCACTTTTTTCTATAAATTCAGCACATCAGGTTAAATGTTACAGAATAATCTTTTAAGTTGATTATGGATACCTAATGCGATATTATTCCGTAACATCGATAAGTCGATAAAACAGTTAGGTCAATCCCTCTGACAGTTTGGTTTTTGCTATGAAGAATTCCGCTCTTTGGTTATGTACCTATCTTGATTAGGCCGTCGACAGCTGATTTAAATGGTGCCGTCTTCGGTGAAACTGCATAACCGTAGAAAAATTGACCTTTTTAATAATACTGTAAGGTTTAATTTGCTCTATCACAAATTTGTTAGTTACGCGGATTTGCAGTATCACCGACGTAATGTATCATAATCCCAAAAAAAACATAATAGGTACCTAATGTTAAATGCTACGGAACCATCCAGACTTCTATATCGGTCGGTTACCCTTTCACGCCTAAACCGCTGAACCGATTTAGATGAAATTTAGTATGGATGGACACAGATTGAACCCCGATCAAGGACATGTAGCCTTATTACAACACGTAGCAATAAACGACTTCTGCGCGGACAGAGTCACGGGTACCAGCTATCCTAGTAATATTACCAAACGTCGGACTATAGGGGGCAGTTTGAGGGCAAGGTAAGGTTTACAAAAAAATCTTAACTTACGAGTATTATAATGTACTTACCTAGTATTTGTAACATAGTATTTGTAATATAACACAGACTATTCAATCTTATTTTTATTTAAAATTTAAAGGATATAAAAAAATAAACACTTAACTAACGTACAGCCTTAGAGCCGTGTTCATAGAAATTGACATGCCCAGTTAACTCATTTGTGTTTTGTTCCTTTCTCACAGCTGCAATTGTCTGAGTGACGGATAAAGCCAAACGAACTTTTTCGCCATTTTGACTTATGTGTAGTCCAAGTACGTTTATAAATAACGCAGTTAGTTGCTATGATATTTGGAAATTCACATTATAAATACTAGGTACCAAATACTAAGTACAAATACTCGAAAGTGAATTGATTGATATGCGAACCTTGCCTATCATTCTGACATGCCACGAAAATGCCCGCTGGAGTCCGACGTATGGATATTACTGCAACGGCTGGTCGGATTTGGGTGAAATTTGAAATGTAGGCTTCCCTGGGTTAACACATAGGCTACTTTTCGTCCCAGAATTATTAGAAAATTGCTGAGGGAATAACGATAATCGATATCTAAGCGGACGAAGTCGCGAGCAGAAGCGAGAGGTGCATATAAATATCAAGGGACATACATTTAGTTGGATACTTACCGACAAAAGAGCATAAAGAAAAGGTCAGCATAACGTACTTCAGGCCAATGACGGAAAGGATTCTGAGGTAGTACAAGTTTGAGCCGAAGGACAACAGGCTGGCCAGCGAGAGGGTCACGCCGCACATCATACCCCGTATCTTGAAAAAAAAAAGTATTTCTCATGGTGACAAACCTAGACAAGAGCATGTTGGTCCATGTTCCGTCTGGGGTTCCGACTAGTGATGGGCGATTTCTGAAACATTACAAAACTTTCCTTAACTGCGAACATTACAACTTCTGGAAGTTACATAATTAGATGGACATTATTCTGACACAAGTAAATTTCATTTAAATCGCATGAAAAGTTTCCGTTACTTACGTTGCATTACAAAACTTAAGTAATTTACAGAAATTAAACGATATCACTTTGGTAACTTTCAGAATAATACATGAAATTTTAGGTGAAAGTTTCACTTATGAAACTTTCAGAATATTGCAGAAATTTAAGTGAAAGTTTCACATTTGAAACTTACAAGCCGCCCATCACTAGTTCCGACGACGTCTCGTCAAACACAAATGACTATCTCGAAAAACAATAAGCACCTATGAACCAATTTTAGGTAAGATTAAATGAATACAGTCATGTTAAGACGGCATCACTGCCTATTTGTAAATCAAGGACACCATTATATGTATACACCACTAAGTCTCAAAAATTTGTACACAGGCCTTACTACTTTTTACACACAATCGCTCTGGCCAAAATCGTAGTCGATAAAAATACCCTTCGTGCGCAAGTCCGACTCGCATTTGACCAGGTTTCAGCATTTGTTGTTTTGACACTTTTGCATTCTCAAGACTATACAAAGACTGCAACCCTAAAACTGCAAATGCGTTGTCAACCCTGAGGACTAGGATAGAATGTCTCTATGCTAAACTGGGACAGAACAATTCAAACACTGCTGTTTGGAAGAAGAGCAAGGACAAGATGGTGGTAGCAATCCGGACCCTATCATACTTGTGACCTAACCTACTTGTAACCGTATCCTAATACCTATACCTATTTCCGCACCCCTAACCGTGTACGCCACTCGCGTGCTCTACGCTGCCCTTGTGCGCAGCATTCTTGAAACGAATACAGCGGTTTGGAGTCCACATGAGAGTAAATATATTCTTATGTTGGAACAAATTCAAAAGAAATTTCTAAGGGCTTTATATAAAAGGTTACATTTATACTACCCCTATATGTATCCAACCCTATTTCTGCAGGGGCACTTAGGATACGATTCTCTGCAACTGCGTAGGTTACTCCTGCTGGCAAAGTTTACTATAGGCATAGTAAGAAACAAAATAGATTGTGTAGCCCTCGTAGAGGCGTTTGTGCGTCTTTTTGTGCCCTGTCGGTACATTCGCGCTCGAAAACACCCGCTGCTGGCTGTGCCGGTGGCGCGAACGCGTGCACACGCGCAGGCGCCTATCGCGCGCGCTCTTGCGCTGCTCAACTCCGTGCTCGAGGCGGCGCCACAGTGCGATCTGTTTGCGAGTCCGACTGGGCGACTGACGACAGTGTGCAAGAGAGTGATAGAAGGAGAAATGCCCAAGAGTACGATAGATTGATGTAAGTTTAGTTAGACTAAGTACTTAGCTGTAAGTTTGTGCTGTTTTGGCTTTAGCTGTTAAGGTACAAATTTGTTTTATAAATAAATAAATAAATGGTAAATTCTGATTCATTAAAAACAAAAAAAAAGGCCTTTTTTATTTGAAAATTTAAACGAAAAAGTAAAAGAACGTCCCGCAACACTAACAAGATATTAAAAATTACGCCTGTTTCCCAGAGGGGGAGGCAGAGACCACTTCTTTCCACCTGCTACGATCTTGACAAATTTCTTTCGCTTCTTCCACATTCATACATCGAGTCATGCACGCACGTCGGTTTCGGGTACTTAAGATTCGCCCCTTTTCCAGTAATTAAAGTACGCCTAGGGCGGCCCCTTCCGACCCTTCCTTTCTATCTCTATATCTCTTTCGTCAATCTTCATTCAGCCATCTTTTCCAAATGACCGAACCATCGAAGCATGCCCTTTTCAATCTTAGTCACTACATCTTCTTTTATTCCAAATTACTCTCAGAAATTTTCATTTCTTACTCTATCAATCGCAAAGAGCGCATTTCAACTGCATTTACACGACTTACATGCTTGTCCTGCCGCACCCAACATTCACTACCATACATCAGGGTAGGGGCCAGCACTCCATTGTGAACAGCCAGCCGGGCTTTATGTGAAACGCCCTGTCTGCTCGCAACAAGATATACATACATACATACCTTCACGCCTTCATTCCCAGAGTGGGGTAGGTAGAGCTACAGAATTACCAACAACTCTAAAAACTTGTTGATAACTCTGTAACCACAATTTGCACAATTAGGCTAAGATGTTTAACAGTGTATATAAGTGACAGGTAGCAAGCCCATCGCCTAACAGTACCTACTACAAGCCTTTATTCCCTTAGTCGCCTCTTACGACTTCCATTGGAAGACATGGAGTGGCACTTTTCTAACCCGGCAACCACACGGGATATCTTTCTTCTTCATTTTTTTTTTCTTTTGTTTTTCTTAAATCACCATTAATTAAACAACTTACCTGGAACGGGAAAATCTCAGCCATAATGGCAAAGGGTAGGGTATAGTAGCCCAGCGTGGCTAGTATCATGTAGATTATGAACCCAATCTGCGGATACACGTGCCTTCCCTTGGCGACCATCAGATATACGAACATCGCCATGCACACCGAAGCCACACCTAAACCTAAAAACAACAGGCTGGTTCAATAATGTGTAATATCTATATAAACGTTCACTACCTAGTTGGTTACTAAGTTCTGTTACTAAGGTTGATGCAAATAAAACTAACTTATGTTTATTTTTTAATTTCAATATGTATAAAAATTAAAAGCTTAATTAATATACATTTTGAAAAACAATTAATTATTTTTCTTAGTTTCCGCAATTCCCGATACGATCTTTTAACATTCACAGCCGGCATCGATGAAATTACGCATGACTTTTCTGTAAATTTCATTTTTTGAAATCGCTTAAAAGTTAGTCTTTGTTTACCAAAGAACTTTTTTTGTATAATATTATAAAATTAAACTTTGTATATGTTTAGAGACCAAAATTATATTTCTCAACATGACTTAATTAAAACTTATGAAGCAAGAGATTTGGTGTGTTTTCGAATTTCTGCAAAATCATGTGAAATCTTAAAGTCGATTTAATGAGTCATCAAGATTGACCGGTGTCCAAGCGGATCTTTAGTTGCTTTGAATACATTCGTATCAGAATTTAAAGCTAGAAGTCTGTTCAATATGTCACGCAAATTTGAACTCTCTACAGGAACTCTTACAAAAGTTGGGGCCGTTATCAGTATCATCATCGTGCGTGATTTTAACTATGATTTTATCGTCCGAAATGGGAATACTTCAAGCTCGTACATCAAATAATTGCAATAGTTTAGAATACATTATTTTTATTATTATTCTATATAAATCAAAGTTTTGATTAATATACAGGTTTATGCAAAACTGCTTTAATTTTTTTATTTATTTGTAATTAATCTCAGTGACAGAACTTAGTAACCGACTAGGTATATACTACAGGGGGGTTGTCATGACGTAACAACGCAGTTCAGTTTACACTGCGAGAAAAGGACAGAGCTATTTATTTATTTAATCGACGTGGCTACGTCGTTCAGGGTGATCAGGTCTTCGGGGGGCCCATCGGTGTAACCCGAAACAGGGCATTTCTGGATTATATGGTTGATTGTTTGGACCTCCGCACCGCAGGTACAGGCAGGAGAATCTATCCATCCACAGCGGATAACTGCTATAGCTCTGTCCTTTACGCTTGCCGTAAAATGAACTGCATTGCTATCGGAGTTCAGTTTACACTGCGAGAAAAGGACAGAGCTATATAACTGCATTAACACTGTCTTTTACGCTCGCCGTAAAAATGAACTGCATTGTTATGTCATCATGATGATGAAAAAGATGTACTTAAAGTAAGGCCAAGGAGACGAGTCAAATAATGTTAACAACCTTTCAAGAGTTCAAAACATTTTTAATTGAAATCCTGTCACTTCGAACGCAATCCAAACAGGAATGTACTTCACAAAATGGCGGCACTTATGTTGACAAATTCTGTAGTGACAGCTTTCTTGTACCCACTAATCACGCAATGGTGGGCCATTTGCAACGTTAAAAGATGGCGGACGTGTAATTTGTTTTAGACTTTAATTTTTGGGTAATTAGGTGTTCAAAGTTCTTTTCTGATAGTGATTTGTACTTTTTATGCCTTAGTGTCGCACAGTGATTGAAGACTTGGACTTATTTCGTGTATCTGGCATCTTTCTTCTCGTTTCAAGTGGACTCGCAGTGGTGCAGAGGTTAAAACTATCTTGACCTCTGACCTACAAATCACCGTACAACGTTGCCCCCAATCTTCCTAGAGAAGATTGGATTGTGTTTTATACTCATATAAACCTTGACACTGGCGAAATCACTTCACGTGGAAGCCATATCCCTGCGGTAGTAGCTGTTCAAGTCGCCGCGGGGGCAAAAAAAAAATTAAAAAAAATCACGCAATGACAGCCGTCATCGACCAACTAAAGATATCATTGCTTACGAGAAATAAGGACAGATATAATAATCGCTCGCTATCGTAATATAACTTAGGTTAGGCTTAACTAGGACTTATTTCTCTAATAATTTCATGGGAGTATCTATAAATAACTCGACATTGGCGAAATACAACTTAACACGAGTGAAGGCCATTAATTAAAATTAGAATTAGAATTAGGACATACTACACATACGCAGGGTCTTCGTCAGAATGATTAAAACAGTACAAAAAAACTTATTTTGAAACTCACGTCATCGTGACTAAAGGGACGTGACCTCGAAGTTCTATTTTTAAAATAGAACCTTAGCTACCTGATGTAACCGCCAGGGTCGTCCTGGCGACCCTGTACAGCAGCACCAGCATTAGCAGACCGGTGCAGAACCGCGCGGTGCCCATGAGCACGTTGCCCAGGTTGGAGTTGACCGTCGACATCGACTCCTGGGATACATGGGGACAAGGAACACCTTCAGACGTAAGCACAAAGTTATGAAAAAAATAAAATAAAAAGTTAGTTCAAAGAACTAGGTGTTGCCTTCCATCTTATCGGCGAAGAACTTAACCGTTTTCTTTCGAGGTGGCCAAGGGCGTAGCGAGGTACGGGCAGAAGATGCAGGAATGATCACAAACCATAAAGTAATATTACGCAGGTAACCTTAGATATATATATTCTTGGTTTGATTACGCCTGCCCCCTCTTAACAACATCTTAGCTACAGTGGCAGTCTTCAAAAGTAAACGGAGTTTGTTCTTATTGCTTTCTTTGTGTTACGTTTGTATAAGCAAAAAAAACGCTGTTTTTAGGATTCCGTAGTCAAACTAGGAACCCTTATACTTTCACCATATCCGTCCGTCTGTCCGTCCGTAGCCTAGCTCAGAGGCTCATTGTACTAGAAAGCTGTAATTTGGCTTAAATATACATATTAGTCACGCCAAGAAAATAGTAAAATAAAACCATGAAAAAAATTTTTTTTAGTGTACGTGCAGTCAAGGAAATTGATTCCTAGACCACTTTGAACTATGTCAAAGTATAATATATATAGGTCAGTCGCAACAGGGGCCAAAGCGTATTAGTCTAATATTAGTGTTTTATCTCGTAAGTATCACTACAAAAAGAGACAAAACCTCAGATCACAGATACAAGGGAGATATGTCATGAGCGCAAATTCGTACAAGACCCGGTGTCGCCACTTGTCAACATGACTGTGTGCGTCTTACGCTTAAGTATGCTCTATTAACTACTACAAAAACAACCTCCTCATAATTGGTTACAGCTTACAAATTAAAAACGCCGTAAAATAGTTTTGATATTACCTCAAAATTACGCTTTATGTTAAGTTTTCAAGGTTGAAAAATGCTTAAGGATCGTTTTATTTTTATCGCAATTCAGTTGCTGAACGTAAGGTAGCGCTTACTAGTCACTTAGCAGCCATCTAGCGACGAGTAATTAATTAATTACTAATAAGCTAGATGGGGCCAAGATAGTTATGTTCAGCAGATTAAGGACTACACTTACAGCGACATGTAGTGATCCTTTTTACAAGAGGTGTGCGTCTCTTTCCTGCAGTCCATTTAGGAATGCCACCATGAATGTTTCAAAATATATCGATAACTAAATAAAACTTGTTTCATGGTTAATATAGGTACTATTATTTTTATTTTACTGCTATTTTAATACAATTACATCATTTAAAATTAATAGGAACATTAATGTTTGAATAGAGTAATATTTTATTAGCAAGAACACGGTTTACATAAAGTAGATACATAAGTTTTTGAAATTGGGAATCATACCTAAATATATTCAAACGTAACAAAAATATATCTTGATTTTACTTTAGGCTTGGATATTACGCTGGTTGAAACAAATACACTTATAAAATGGATTTAGTTGAGTATTACATTACGTCACGAGATCTCGGTTTGGAAGGAACCAGTAGTTTGTAGTAAGTACTTGTTTATGTGAACTTTATTTTATAAATGGTACAAATAACTTAAAATAGAAAGATATACTTAATACTTTGCGGCATTGTCTACCAGCCAACCTTAGTCTTGAACCTTTTTTAAAAATGATCTCTTAGTTACTATCCCAGTGAGTCGGCGCAGGCTGACGATCAGCGCTGAATCGAGCACTTTGCCTTTGTCGTTGGTTAATTTATTTTTATATTTGTAATTTTTATTTAAAATCCAACCAATGGATTAAATCTGTAATACAGTTGAACCGAATCCAGATGTTAGTAAGTATTTACCTACGCCATTCAGAATAATATGTTCTTACAACGTAAAATTTATTTTCATTTTATATAACATGAAAATTAGTTAAATTATTTTCTTTGTGATTTAAGCGTGTTACTTATTATAATTAGTGATGATAAATAACAAACTATTAACACGTGTAATTCTATTGATCGCTGTAGAGCAAGCCATTTATCGATAGTCGATAGAAATCACGTCCACATCCCTACGCTCAGAAATCCATGGAAACCTTAAATATTTATTTAAAAATAGAAATAATGCTTAAAAATTAAATTTACCGGTCGTATCTATGCTATGCCCCTTGAATTAAAATTAACGATTGGACTTCGATTTCTGCACACTTTAACGCTACACACAGTAATTTTACCATTTAATGGGAGCTCGTATATTGACAGTGATCAGAGGGTGACTAAAGCAACGCTTGACGCTATAGAAGCCGATACTTGTATGTCCATTTTGACCATACCGAGGCGTCACGAACCACGCCCTCATAACATATCTCCCTTGTTTCTGTGATCTGAGGACAAAACGCTAATATTATTAGACTAATACTTTTTGAGAAACGGGCCCCTGAAGTCGGCGACTTACAATATTTATAACCATAAGCCGACGTTTTTAGTAATATCCACTGTAGTAGCACATGTGAATTTAAACTGGCTGCCTATTAGAATAAAGCGTAGACTTACGATACAGTCCAATGAATCATTATACTTACGTTCAAAATGTCAACAGTCCACAGTACGAGGATGGTGACGCCGGACATTTGGGCGATGATGATGTAGGAGGTGATGATGATGAACGGTCTGCAGGCAGACCCGTTGCAGAATGATGCTACTGTTGTCCGGCACGTCAGCCTTGAAATATAATTGTTTAATTAGATTAAAACCAGTACTTGTAAGAAGTAAACCATTACTGAGATGAGATTTAGGTGCCGACTATACATCGAAACACCGTCTGTTTAGTTTAGATACACATACACATAGATAACTTCACGCCTGTCTTCCAATGGGGTAGGCAGAGACTATGGAACGCCGGGTGCAACGATCAAAACATACAACTTTCGCTTCCTCTACATTCATCAATCTCTTCATGCACGTATGTCGGTTTCGGGTGCTTTTTATGTGGCCCTCGCGAATCTGATCACCGTACGTCCGTCCAGGACATCCCCTACCGACATCTCCGCTCACTCTCGCTCACCATCTTTCGTAACCCTTCTTTCATCCATCCTTTCTAAATGACCAAACCATCTTAGTATAACCCTTTTCGATTTTAGTCACTACATCTTCTTTCAATCCACATCGTTCTCGGATATCGCTATTTCCGTTTATTGATTAGGTACTTACTAACGAATAAACGAAGATCCAGAGCGTATCATTATGAGCTATGACGTTAAACATAGCTTTTGACCTGTTTTGATAGTTCTTATTTAATTGACAGTAATGACGACCGAGTTAAAAACAATATGATATCATTACAATAATAGGAACTGATTCAGAATGGACTTGCAAGATTTAAACTAATCATACTTGGGCGGTTAGATAACAGCTTTTAAAACAGGGAAACCCCATTCTCACTTACGTGCTAATTTTGTTATCCAATTTGAAGTCCATCAGTTCGTCAAGTTCCTCCTCTATGTTATAATCCGGGCCTCTAAACGCCCTCAGGCTCTTCTTGACCTCATCCTGGTAGTCCTCCAGGGTTAGTAGGAAGAACGGGGTCTCGGGGAGGAAGAAATCTGTGACGAAGAGAATACCCGTGTACACAGCGTTGGTGTAGCACAGGATCTTCCAGGTCATCACGGTGGAGAGCCCCGCCTTGAAATAAAGTTTCTGATCATCATCATCATAATTGCAGTCGCGGTTAGTGTTTTAAATAAATTGTAGGCCTGTAGATACTATAACATTACCATTCCTGTTGTGTTGGGTCTCAAATAAAATATAAACAGTTGTACCATCTGTGACTTTAAATTTTGAGCCACCGCGAGGAAGTAAATTCATAGATACTAAAATCTATAAAATTATTAAATCTGTCGATGATTGTATTTTATTTCAAAGAGATTTGGATAAGTTATGGAATTATTGTTTGGACAATTGTTTGGAATTAAATATTAAGAAATGTCAAATAATCTCATTTTGTAGAAAGGATAATGTATTACTATACCCATGTAATTTTGTAAAAGTCGAATTAGATCGTGTAAAGGAGGTCAGAGACTTGGGAGTGATATTAGATAGAAAATTACTTTTTCGGAGTCATATTAATAAAATTGTAAATAAAGCGTTTAAGATGCTTGGATTTGTCCTAAGAGTAAGTAAATCATTTAAGAAGCCAGATACACTCGTTACACTTTATAATTCTTTTGTTCGGTCTCACCTAGAATATGCGTCTACGGTTTGGAATCCCGTGTATCTAATTTATATTAATAGCATTCAGAAAATACAAAAAACTTTTCATAGGCACCTTTGCTATCGGTTTGGTCATACGAGTGGTGGCGCTTTGTCTAAGCAGATAAGTGTACACTCATTGCAATCTCGACGTCTTATTAGAGATCAACTTTTTTTGTTTAAAATTTTAAATGATCACATCGACAGTCCAAAACTTTTAAATAAGATCAATTTTCGTTGTCCGAATCGTGATTTCCGCAAGAAAAAGCTATTTCACGTACCCCTTTATAAAACGAATTATGCAAAAAATACGTTTATTTCTCGAGCTTGTGATTCTTATAATCGTTATTTTAATAATATCGAAATATTCAATGTTTCTTTAGTTAGTTTTAAATGTGCCTTGCATAAATCAACTCTTTGTTAACTTGTCTCTACCTACCATTGATTTATGTACCTACTACAAGTCCAGGTTATGTCTTTCTCATTCAAGATGGCGCATTTTGCATGTGTGCGCTATCTGTCTGTCTCTCTTCCTGTTCTTTGATACTTGACTAGTTAAGAGGCTTGATTATTTTATATTTTATATTCCACCTGTGAACACTGTTTTGTCAATGAACTATTATTCTTTTTAATGTAATAAGATCTATGTAAATGACTGTTTGTGTTCCAAATAAATAAATAAAATAAATAAAATAAATAAAATAAATAAAATAAATAAAATAAATAAAATAAAATAGTTACTGGTGCTATGCAGTGCAGTTTCAGTCAGAATGACAAGCATCTTATTCTTTAACCTCCCACCAAACAACGGTGTTTGAATTGTTGTGTTCCGCTGTGGGGACGACAAGCTAGTGGTGAAATTACAAGCATGGAGGCATTCCATCTGAGTCCTCGAAGTTGGTAACGCATTTGCGGGAATAAGATTGCAGTCTTAAGATAAATAGTCTTAAACATGCACAAGGGGATAAGAACACCGGTGCAATTACTGGCTAGAGGCATTCCTTCTTAGTGGTCGGTGACAATGGTATCGAAGGCATTTTTAGTCTCAGAATTGCAGTCATGAGATTGTGTTCTTGACCTGTTCAGTTCAGTGACCTGTGTACTCGTTTGCTTTCTTCCCAAAACAAGGCATAACTTTCTGCCCTCCTAAGCTAATATCGTCCCTTTACTTTCTCAACCTCGTATCTGATCGAATTGGTAGATATGAAAAGCAGTCATGTTCCTTAAACAATAAATACTATTTTCCTATCCACCTATTCGATCAGATACGAGCTTGAGTAAGTAAAGGGACGATATGCAGTAAGTCAGATAAAACTCCTGTAGCAATATCAACCTTATTACTAAGGGAAAAGAACTAAAACTGCATTGGTTATTGATTTTGGGATACTGCTTATTTGCTTAGGAGGGCAGTATAGTGTCTCTATAATTAAAGAAACCAAACCACAAACCACAATCTCTGCTTTGCCCAAAGGTTAACTGGTAGAGAATGCCTTACGGCATTAAGTTCGCCTTTATTAGTTAAAGTGTATTCTTTTGTGCAATAAAGATTAAAAAAATAATAAATAAAGAATGGACAATGGAGTGCTGCCCCTACCCTGATGTATGGTAGTGAATGTTGGGTGTGGCCGAACAAGCATGTAAGTCGTGTAAATGCAGTCGAAATGCGCTCTTTGCGTAGTATGTGTGGTGTGAAACTGAGTGTTAGAGTAAGAAATGAAAAAATCAGAGAGAAATGTGAAATAAAAGAAAATGTAGCGACTAAGATTGAAAAGGGCATACTTCGATGGTTCGGCCATTTGGAAAGGATGGATGAAAGATGATTGACGAAAGAGATATACAGATCGAAAGTGAGTGGAAGGGTCGCAAGGGGCCGCCCTAGGCGTACTTTTTCGAATCAAATCGGAGAAATACTGGAAAAGGGCCGAATCGTACCCGAAACCGACGTGCGTGCATGACTCGATGTATGAATGTTGAAGAAGCGACAGAAATTGACAGAAGTGGAAAGAAGTGGTTTCTGCCTAACCCTCTGGGAAACAGGCGTGATTTAATGTTTGTATGTATGTATGTAAATAAATAATGTAGTACCTACATGTAGGGTTACGCCGACGGCGGTGGCGATGGCCGTGAGCGCGCTGAGCACGCCACGCATGTTGGGCAGGGTCGTCTCCGCGATGTAGACGCGGGGCGGCGAGATCGCCATGCCACACCCGATTCCGGTCACAACTCTACCTGAAACGGTCACCCCTGGAGATCATCATGTCAGCTGAACGACGTCCACTCCTGGACTTCCCCAAGATTTGTTAGGTCTATTTCCCAAAATTTATATCTCTAATTGGAACTGTAGAATGGCAGTCGACGTAACTGCATCATAACTGCAAACCAACTGCGCAGTTCGCTCAGGTAGACTGCACGCCAACTGCAAGCGGACTGCGCAGTTGTTTTTCAGTTTTTGATGCAGTTACTTCAACTGCGTCAGAAAGGCCATTTTGTAGTTAAAGTATTCCCGAAATGGCTATCATAGTGTCGACGGAGCTTTGCTTTCGCAGAGCCATAGGAATAGGTTCTTTGGTCCTTCGAGTCTGCTGCAGTGCAATATTATGCTATCAAAAAGCTGATCTGATGTTGGAGTTGGAACGTGGCGACAGGATTTCCACTATGCATAACGTAACCCCTACCGTGTTGGTATTTATTAGTATGGCTAAGCAGATAATAACATTGCAAAAAGTGCAGTAGTATAAACTTATTCAATAAATCTCTCTAAATGAGGCAAATCTATAACGTTTCACCGAATTTAGAACCAATCTCTACTTGTCTCTGTTTAGCCTAATAGTCGACAGGTAGAAAATGCCCCTAGGCATTATTTCCGCCATTTGTATAAGTACAAACAAAGTAAGCTTTGTTTTAATAAAGTTTAAATAATTAAATAAATAATAAATCTATCTATCTTAACAAAAAGTTTAAAACTTGGTCTCTTGAAATCCTCATAGCAAATCAATACCAACCTAAAATAACATGAAAGCTGGTCGGCGCCCATCCGGTGTAAATCCAGCCCACGCACAAAGGCACCTTACACGACAACATGGCGGTCTTGCGGCCGCAATAATCCATGATGACACCGCACAGGATACACCCAAATGGAGCTGACAGGAATATGACGCTAGCTAGAAAATAATAATATTTATTTACTTTAATGGAGATAAAACAGAAGCAAACAAAATTACTTAAATAGATAAAATCTCCCGATATAATGGCGATTCTTAGAAGACTCTTATCACGACTGATAGGCACTCTAAAACGGTTTAACGGACTTTTTTCAAACGTAGTTAACAACCAAACAGATAAAACAAGCTTCAGGACAGGACTCAATTAGTATGCCTTCGCTGACCGTCTGTCCGTCCATCCGTCCTAAATTATACGAACTGTATCTTTTTAACCGGATTTAAGACGGATTTACTAAACAATAAAAAAACGATTCAAAATCGAATTCAAATTGGAATATACAGGTCAAAGACGATATGGTTTTTACCGCCTAGAAGAGAGACCCAGCGATCATAAAGGTAGAAACACACTTGTCCCACGTACGCAACTTATGCAATTCATTATGAAATCTGGACCCTGAAATTGGTATGCTTAGAAACATACTTGTCATACGCAACTAGGGAATGTAAAAACCGGTGAAAATAAAAAACCGGTTAATAACCGCCTCGACGGATTCAAAACCGGTTAACCGGTTTTTAACCGGTTTTTTGCAAACTATTTGAAATCGAAGTATTAGACGATAGTTTTACTATTCTTGGTTACTATTGGTGGTTTTTTGAGCAGTATGCCATTTCTAAATATCGCCCTCTGGTTCCGCCACTTTCATGCAGTGACATCTGTCACGATCATCACGTTAGGACACAACTGTTGTTGCAGGACTTCCATATGGGTCTTTTCTGCTTCACGTCTCGTCAATGATTTCTGTTTCAACTCTTCTCTTAATAAATCTTTCGCAGACATAGAACTACCGGATAAACCAGATGTAAACGGAACAGGTTCAATATTTTCTGAACTTTGCGACGTTTCTGGTGAGGGGTCAAGGGCTGTTACTATAATAGCAGTATAGTTGGTACTTTTGCCCAATAACGACACTAAAATAGAAACTAGGTATGTCATCCTTGTCGTCATGTGGCTCGTGTATTGTATTGTATCGTTCAGCACGTTCATGAAGAAATTTAATTAATAAAACTTCTTGCTATTCGCTATACGAAAAAATCGGGTATGTATTCTTATTTTTTACAAAATAAAAATACGTTTCCCCGCTATATTTGTCATTTTATAGTCTGAACAATATTCGGGGGTATCTATTTAAGTCAATTTACAGTATTTTAAGGAAAAGTTCCAATTCGGTTAATAACCGGCGAAAGTTATAAAAAACCGGTTTTTAACCGAGATCAAAAAGTTTCGGTTAATCGGTTTTTCGGTTAACCGGTTAGCCGGTTTACATTCCCTATACGCAACGCTATCCCATGCGTGCATGCGTCCCATGCAACGTTCGACCTGTCGCGCCAGGTCGGCGTGGGAACGTGGAGGGGATGATCACACGTTTTCCCACGCGTACGATCAGTGTGTATCTGGATCTTACGTTCCTAGCGCGTCAGACCACCAAAAATAGGATATGAACAACTCATCGAATTGGTTAGGCGATATGAAGCCATTTATATTTACCTAGTATTCACCAACATTTTCTCTCTCTTTATTTATGTCATGCACCCAATATCTTCTCTTCTGTATTTTTTTTCTTTGTGACGCGGAGATATTCATTTGAAAATAAGAAAGCTAAATGGCCTTCAAATTGGACTCCGAAGATTAAATAACCAGCATCGAGGTATTACTTAAATAATCCTCAGGATTGGGTTCGCATTTGCAATCTTGCGATTCATACATCAGCCCTCGTCTTATGGGCAGTGGATATATGGATAAAGCGTCCGTCACTCTTCCACTTACATTTAAAATCATTTCGACACCGTATTATGGTCACCTTTGCAGTGGATTAATGTGGATAACGCGTCCGTCACTCTTCCACTTACGTTCAAAATCATTTGGCCACCGTATTATGGTCACTTTCGCAGTGGCTAAATGTGGATAAAGCGTCCGTCACTTTTACACTTACAGTCAAAATCATTTCGACACAGTATTATGGTCACCTTTGCAGTGGATAAATGTGGATAAAGCGTCCGTTACTTTACTTTTACGCTAACAGTCTAAATCATTTTAACACCGTATTATGGTCATTTTCGCGGTGGATAAGCGTGGATCTAGCGTTCGCCACGCTTATCTTACATTTACAGTCAAAACATCGTATTATGGTCACCTTTACAGTAAATAAATGTGGATATAGCGTCCATCAAAGATAAAGATAAAGACATACACACGTTTTACACTTAGTGTTAAAATAATTTTGGTCACCCTCACACTCAATAAATAAAGCGTCTGTCGCTCTTATACATACAGTCTAAATCATTTTGACACCGTATTATGGTCACCTTCGCAGTAGATAAATGTGGATAAAGCGTCCGTCACTTTTATCTTACGCTTACAGTCAAAACGTTTCTACACCGTATTATAATCACCTTCGCAGTGGATAAATGTGGATAAAGCGTCCGTCACCTCTACACATACCTACAGTCAAAATCATTTCGACCTCGGTCACCTTCGTAGCGGTTAATCTCGTATTTTTGGTCACAAGTCTAACCTAACCATATTTACGTCATTAATGTTTAAGATATATTCTAAAAATATCATGGGAAATAGCGATCGATGAAATTAAATTCGATAAAAACGATGGGTTACCAAAAATAAATTGGCAATAAAATAATCTGACTGTCAACATTCTACCTAGTGCAAAACTTGGCACCTTCTTAGATATCACTACTTTTGGTAGCACATTTATGTTTTGGTAAAAATTCAAACGGTCCTATGACGTCAAAAATATAGTCGGGACCATTTCACTCCGCCACTTATATAAACAAATCAATTTACCATTATTACTCTATATTCGGATACTTTTTAAGGGTGAGCATGGGCATATTATTTATTTATACGCGTAGTCATTGTCTTCATGTTTATTTTGAGTCAGTAATCTCTATTTAATCTTGTATTTATTGATGAAAAGCACTTTCGGTGAAAATACCATGACACTGACAGACGCTTGTCATACAAATTTTGTTATTTCGAAATATATTTGACATGAAAATGTAGTGAAGTTTTGATAGGTTTGATTGATTAGAGAGGTTTTGGTCTCTGTCGCACCTAGCATAATAATGAATATACATTCAATCTTTTTAATAAACTAATTAGAGACAACATTTTTCCCATCGCTATTTTATCCTCTATCTAATGACAATCACAGTCAGGTCAGGTATACTTGTTATCGTCATTGGCAGTCTGAATAGGAACAGACTTTAAATTAGAGCTTGGCTGTGTATACTGTGTCAGAACGTGACAGATGTTTTATCCACGTTTATCGACATCGATAAATAAACACGACCACAACAGGCCCGCTGGTGGCCCATGTGTGGCTTTCTCATGCTATCCCCTCCATGAACATCTACAATTTTATTTGGTGTATGTTGGTTTTGGCTAGAATAATGGTTTAGAGAACTGACGTGATACCAAAGAAGGCCCCTAACTGCAAAGTTATAGTCAGACCTAGGAATATACGGGGCAAAATTAAATGATATCTGGGGATTGCCTATATCGATTAACTCAATGATCGATGCTTGTCCCATGTATATTTTTCATTTTGTTTTGCCCTTACCATACATACATACATACCTTCGCGCCTTCATTCCCAGAGTGGAGTAGGCAGAGCTACAGAATTACCAACCACTCTAAAAACTTGTTGATAACTCTGTAACCACAATTTGCACAATAAAATTGCCCTGACCAATTCCAAAGTCTTTTAGCCGCCTGAAATAGATTCATCAGTGGAGAAGGAAAAAATTTACGCCCGAAAATTTGGAACAAATTCTAATCGTTTACCTTAACAATAGCAAATGGGACAGTTTTTCTGAATTACGAAAAAAAATAAGTGATTTTGAGTGAAGGTTCAAAAATCGTTTTAAAATAAAGAATAACCAGAATTATGTTGCTATTTTGTTTTATTTTTATACTTTCAATAAAAAAATATTATTTACAAACAAAACTTAAAGCGATCACTAGTATAATGGGAAAAACATCGATAAGTGAGTTTATGGATATAGGCAATCCCAGAGTCATTTAATTTTGCCCCTTATATTCCCAGGTCAAAATAAAAAGGTCAGGTTAAAATATCATAGTAGGAAGACATCACATTTGCAAAACATCATCATTAGTAAGACATGAATTAAACAGTGTCGACGGAGCTCCGCTCTCAGCTCTCCTTTTTCTGGGTGGTATGGCGCTAACCATAATAAGCAATTAAAGGATAATACCTATTCAGTAAAATTATATCTTGCAATAACACAAATAAACGTGCATAAGAATATTAAATATTTAGCCAGGGGCGATTATACTCTGACATTCCGGCCAGGCCCTTTGTGCAGGCAAATGTACGTGGTATGACGAGTTGGAAGACGACAATTCTGGAATATGACGAGTTAGGAATATGACCAGTTAGGAAATTGTCGAGTTTAGAAGATGACCAATTCGGAATATGACGAATCAGGAACAAATTGATTTGGCCCTTACTATTTGTAAATGTAATGTTTTGCGAATATCGTGTTATGCGTATATAATGTTTTGCTAGTATGATGTTATGCGTTTATGATGTTCTACGAATGTGATATTCTGCGATGTACAGCTGCTGCATGCATGCTGCGATTACTACGTTACACTTAGCCCTCTTATTTGGTATTACGTCAGAGAAACACACTAACTGATCCAGCGGTTATCGTCCTTGAAGATATCCGGTGAGCTCTCCTTGAAGCCGAGATGCTGTAGCGTCGCAGGAGCGAACCCATAGGCCATACCGACGCTGATCTCAGTCAGATTCAGCCAAAGGGCGTAGAGCACCTGGGTCAGCCCCACCTGGGAACAGAAGCCCGGCATCTGCGAGAACGTCAAGGACCTCCGACGCGTCCCCAACCACGACATTGTTATTAGTATGTAAAAGACTCAACGAAAGATATATAATTATGGTAAAGCAATGGTTTATTCCCTTCATGTTGTGACTGGTTGTGACAGAAGTAAAGATAACATAGAGAGGTGCGAGAAAAAGGTTGTACTATTCAGTTTTGTGCTTGAGTTTTTTCTAAGCACGATGTCCGAAACATGTGGAATGATGCCGGAAAGGGATTTTCCCTCTTATCTATAAAAACACTATAGCTAAATTGTGCTTAAAGTATGCTTTGTCCTTATCTGACATTGTGACATTTTCCCTAGTTAGAAAGAGACATATGCATACTTTAACTTAAATAGGTTTACAGCGTTTATTTATTGATTATAAAAATGGCTTTACCCCTCTTTCGCACATTTATATCTAATAAGTAATAAATCATTTTGCGTCTATACAGAAATAAACGTAAAAAATATAAAAGAGGGGTAGGTACAGTGCGATACAAAAGAGCAAAAATTCAATAAGGGCGCCACTTTCTACGTAACTGTCACATTTTTGACGTAAAATGCGCTGTAGTTCCAAGCATCTTTTGCCTCTATCGGTTTACTAAATTATGACAGAGATACAAGATACTTGACTTGACCGCAGACAGCATCCAGTGTGCTAAATTCCTTAATGTGACTGAATTTGATTTTGTAAGAATGTGTACAGTCACCAGCAATAATATATTACTTATCCAACATTGAGTGCTAAAATATCTGACACGCCTTTATTACTAGAGGTATAAGAGCGTGTCAGAGATGTTTGCTCCCAATTTTGGATAATATATTATTCTTGTGACTGTAGGTACAATAATAACCATCCTGATAGACTTTTCCGTAAAAAGAAAGTTATTTATAGCCTATGTTACTCAGGGATAATGTAGCATTCTAATGGTGAAAGAATTTTGAAATCGGTCCATTAGTTTTTGAGTTTATTCGATACAAACAGACCGAAATACAAAAATAGTAATGTTTTTATTATTAGTGTTGATGACTATATCAAAAACATACGCCTGTAATCCCAGAGCAGGGTAGGCAGAACCACAAAATTACCTACAACTTCAATAAGTTGCTGTTAATTCAGCAACGACACTTTGCACGAACAGGCCAAGATGTTGTCCCAATAAATAAGTAATTAATAAATATCACACCTCGCCATATTGCGGAAATTATATGAACTGTAATTTCCATTGTACTTCACGAAACACAGATAAAAAAAGTGTTAGTGGGGACCCCATTACAGGTTTTTTATTTTTCTGGGGGTTATTATGACATAGCGTTCATTTTACGGTTAGCGTAAAGGACAGAGCTATACCAGTTATATAGTTCTGTCCTTTTCTCTCAGCGTAAACTGAACTGCTATGCATATATATATATGTCATAATAACCCCTCTGGTCAGGCTCTAACAATGTCCATTGTTGACTGTGCGACGCAAGTGTTTCAACGCATTGTGTGGCATGTCGATCTAATATATATTATGGCACTGCTAGATCAAGACGGTATCAACTCAAATTAATTGTTAGTTTTGTTTTAAGCTCACAGACGTTGTATTAAACTTGATTTTATTTTAAAATACAGTCGTATTTTGAAAGCAAATAGGTATCTATGGGTCCTACTTAGGTACTATTAAGTGTGTGTGTGCTCGTTTGCCTTATCTTTGACGTAAAAAAACGTATTTTATGAACAGTCTTTATTGATCTGAATGTTTCTTGAAGTCCGGATAGATGAAGGGGCGGGTGAACTTGTTGTTGGCAAACTTGGCGCTGAACTGTGGACGTTTCTTGCGCCCTGAGAGCCTGGTGTCCACCGTCTCCTCGAAGTTGGCCAGCATCTTCAGCAAGGACCCTCGCGAGATCCTGTCGAACTCCGTGCCTTCCACGAACGTCGCGCGCCTCCCTGGAACAAGGTAAAGGATACGGTAGCTAGGGTTGCTGGCAACATAATAGCTGAAGGCACCAATAATGGACTCTTAAGTCTTAATTCGAAAATCATAAGTCTATAAATTGATTGTTCCAAAATAAATGAATAACCCTTATCTTCTGTAACATAAGAATCAAGTGGCCATCATTGGTCCTTGTTCATTACTGGTTCCATCACCTTACAATGTTCTCTAATTGCAACCGTATTTTTTGGTAAACAGCGGATCATTGCCAATTTTACTTCAAACTCTTATTTTAAGCCCCGATTAAAAGAGGGTCCGATTCATTTGATGTATTGTTCTTTCAAACATCCCTATCAGCCATCGTCTCAGTATTCACTCCCTTGTTTTTCATATCACTCTTCACACATTCCTTCCAGTTCGCCCTCCACTCTCTTATCTCTTCCACTTATAGCCCTCTACATTCATATTTAAAACTCTTCTCGTTTCATGATTTTTGCGCCCATCATGACAATCTATTTCCTTCCACTTTTTCTCTTGCTGGTTTTAAACTTTCTCTTACGTACTCGATCCTTATCCTATCGATTCTTGTTACACCACACATCCACCTCAACATTCACATTTCGGCCACATGTACTCTTTGTCCATCCTTTTCCTTTGCAGCGCGTTCTCATCCATACAAGCCGACAGGCCGTCTTTGTCATGCCACAAGTTTATTTTATATTAGTAAGATAAAGTACATTCGGCCTTAGCTACAGCTGCACACTTTAGTACCTTCTCGCTTTAATTCCTTTGACTGTAACAGCAACGGTTTAAACATGACGTTAAAGTGACAGAGTATTAAAGTTCGCGAATAAGGCCGACCGTACTATCTAAAGGAGATCTAAAGAAACCATAAAGAAGCTTACCCGTTGGACGAACGTCAGCGTAAATACTAGCATAGACAACAGAGCACGAAAGAAGCAAACAGTATGCGTGGAACTGCATGACAAACAATTGCACTGTTTAGAATTCAGTAGCTTACTGCAAGGTTTACAATGCTTGTGGCTAGGATCGCGCTTAGGGCCGATACATATGACAAGCGAAGCAGTCCCAAATTCAAGATCGTGGCAAATACAAACCTTCTAGCTATACTAAAGGTGAGTCACTATATTTTATTTTATTTTATAGCATGGGAAGGCAAACGAGCACACAGGCCACCTGATGGTAAGTGGAAACTGTGACCCATAGACATTCGCATTCACAAGACTGCAAATGCGTTGCCAACCCTGAGGACTAAGATGGGATGCCTCTATGCTAGTCATTTCACCGGCTGTCTTATCCCCAAACCGGAACACAACACTGCAAACACTGCTGCTTGTCGGTAGGATAAGATGGTGGTACCAACCCGGACGGACCCTGCACAAGGCCCTCCCACAAGTAAATATAATTTGCGCAACGAAGTTAATATAATTTTAGAATTGTATTTGTTAAAGAATATTTTCGACATTATATTGTTTGAATCTGACCAAACTATCGAAACTGTTCAATAGCTGTATTATTATTGAGTTAAAAGTAATTTTAAAACATCTTACTCTATTATTTTGGAATCCTAGTCAGGACATGTGTCTTAAATGATATTTAAAATAGCAAGTGCTTTGCCGTGTGGTTGCCGGCTTAGAATTGTGCCACTCCATGTCTTCCCGTGGAAGTCGTAAGAGGCGACTAAGGGAATAAAGGCTTGTAGTACTGTTAGGCGATGGGCTTGCTACCTGTCACTAATATACACTGTTAAACATCTTAGCCTAATTGTGCAAATTGTGGTTACAGAGTTATCAACAAGTTTTTGGAGTTGTTGGTAATTCTGTAGCTCTGCCTACCCCACTCTAGGAATAAAGGCGAGACGGTATGTAGGTATGTATGTACAATAGCAAGTCACTCATCACTTACCTAAACTTCAGTAATATTTAAAGTGAATATACTAGCACCTCAAACACGACATTTGCTAAGAAAATTGCCGCAAAATACCATAAAGTATAATTTCTTTAAAATAAGACACAATATTAGTCAACTGCAACAACGCAAGCAGTAAAGTACAGTTAAATAGCAAAAAAAAATCTATCGCCTCGCTGGCTACGTGCGCTACCCTTACAGGCCTTGTAAGTATTACATTCTTCGTACTTACTGGGCTAAGTAGGTAGTTGGTAGTAGCTCTCGATGACTCGTGCCGCTATGTTTTGCCTGCTCTCTGATAAGGGATATTGTTTCTTCTATTTCTAGTGAAGTAGGTACAAACAGCCACACACTTAACTGCCCATTAAAGACAGAAGTGAGAAAATTTTGAAAGAGATGAATATAGATGTTACATAAGAATCTTATGTGCACGACAGAGACAGTTTCTCTCTGTTTATCTTCATTGGTCAGTCTGCTGTGTGGGCGATTGTACTCGAAGAAACAGTCACGACTGAAATGTATTCCGAAGCGATTGGATAAACTTGTTATAGTATAAAAACGAGTACGAAATTTTTAATATTCAGCCACTACGGATCCCTGTCGAAGAAAAATAATGGTAAAATTCGTCATAATTTAATTCGTCAAGCTGTCATTATGGCATGGTTCCAATTAAAGTTGTTCAGTGTGCTACGTCTTTTTAAAACTGCATCGATCCTAATATGGCACTCTCGTGACTACAGTACTGTATCTTTTAAAAGTAAACCATTTCCTTTAAATCAAAGATAAACAATTTGTTATACAATGAAAACCTACATTTTGTAAGCTGAATTAATAAAAAAATAATTAAAAAAATCGTGACAAACATTAATGAAAACATAAAAAAAAATGAAAACATGCACAGTTTGTCACGAAATGGTCACAACTCAGCGTGATGCTAGCAGAGCCAGCGCCGGTCTTCCGTTGCGGCCATAAAAAGAAGGACGAATCAATGGCGGCTCCAGGCCCAAAAAACCAGATAGTTGCTCAACATCGAGACCTAGGAGACATTTAGGGTGGCTGCTGACCTACCTAATTAACCAAAAAGTTTTTTTTTTTTTATAGCATGGGAAGGCGGACGAGCACACAGGGCACCTGATGGTAAGTGGAAACTGTGACCCATAGTCATTCGCATTCACAAGTCTGCAAGTGACATGTTTTACGAAACGATCAGCCCATCGGAACCCTGACCCACCATAGAACTCTGTCATAGTGACGTGATGATGCAAGTCGTAAGAAGTGCCAAACAAATGGTTTTATAATGTCACTGTGACCACGTTCCAAGGGCTGATAGTATGTGTTAGTAGAGGATGCCCGCGAATGTGTACATGTAGAATTAGTTTCCTGCTACCCCCTTAGGGGATGAATTTCCATAAATATCAGAGCGCAACCATAGGATCAGTCAGTCAGTTTGTTTCTTTTACATAACTAAGTATGATGTGCAAATACTACAATGCTTCATTAATAACGGGAAGAAAATTGGATCTGCTTATTCTGGTTTACAATGTAGGTATAAAAGCCCTAAAAAACCCCTCCCTCCCTCCCCCCTCTTTTCAATGAAATGGTAGAGCCACCACAGGCACAGAATAAATAATAGACAAGGATGTTTGGAAAAGTTAAAATAACACAACTGACTAATTCACTTATTTTATTGTAACAATGATTCATTTGACTACCTACACGTAAATATCTATCTATTGTAAAATTATCACAAAATACTCGAAGCTTTTCTTATTTACAATAAAATGCATCTTTACTATTATTATATTTAAGCACCACAAGGGATTTGGCCCATCGCAAGATAAAAACAATATGACAATCAACAGTGGACTAGGATGGTATGACATGAACACCACGGTTTATGTTTTTTTAATATAAACTGGATTGTTTGCCAATATAAGAGGATTGCGAAGCTAATAATTTCCATACAAAATACGATAACGTTTTTTGAATATGTTGTAGATATTATGAAAAAGTAGGTCTGAACGTACGTTTTCTCTTCCAAAAAAAAACATTTCTTGGATAGAACAAAAACGGAAATGTACAAACCTAGTTTTTCATAATATTTACAACATTCAAAAATCGTGGAAATCGGACTTAATTTAGGGGTGTATGTTTTTTTTACAACTACGAGACTGAGGCCTCGCTTCACAAACATCAATTAAAACGCAGGAAGTAAAACAAATATAACAAATCATGCAAAATGAAATGACTAAATTAAAATGTACTTACATTTTGATGTAAAAATATAACTAAATGCCCAGTTTCTAAAAAAAACAATAAAGATAAGTCGTACAATACAACGTCATTCAAAAAACTATACAAATAGATGCCATTTGATTTAACGGACGTTCCCTGTTGCCTTATCAATGGCGAAGTCACGAAGTGTTCTCAATCCACGACAGCGCAAATTCAAATTGAAGTACAGTCTTCGGTTTAGTACTTCTCTCTCACTCGCTCTTAATAAGATCGTATGAGAGCGAGTGAGAGAGAAGTACTAAACCGAAGCCTCTTCTAAGTACTCACAGACTGTATCACTGCCTTGCGCCAATGTACGAAAAATGGTACAAAATGGTAGCAATAATATATATTGCATAATATATCGCACCTTGAGAACAATAGTGACCTAATTCAGAATTTTTGAATTTCGAGTTAGGTCTATATAATAATAAATTCAAGACAAAGTTTGATAGCTGAAATTTAGTATTATGTCACTATTGTTCTAAATGTGCGAATTATTGTTGGTGACTGTACGTTAACACCAATGCCCTTATTAATAAACGTGGAGTAACCGTCGAGTAGCTAAACCATGCTTTGTCCTTATCTGTCATATTCAAATGTCACAATGACAGATAAGGATAAAACATGGTTTAGCTACCCCACAGTTACTCCACGTTTATTAATAAGGGCACAATGGTTTACATTAGGGGGCTTCTAAACGAGCAACATTTTCACGGGAATGTGTGGCCGGCAACTATATGCATCTTGCTCTAACATACGGAGTAAGAGTAAGATAGCACTAGTTGCCAGCCACAAATTGCAGCAAAACATGGCCCGTTTAGAAGCCCCTTTATACCTACGTTACATTTTATAATGAACTAGTCCTTTTTAAATAAAATCGAAGACTGACGATTTGTAGCACAGCTTAAAAGAAAATGGTAATGCTACAACACAATTTCATAATTGATTAACCAATTGATATTATTATTTTAAGTAAAATAGTAATAAGAAAAAACACTCTATTATTAGTTAATTTACCATGTGTCATTTCATTTACTTCATTACCAATAAGTTTGTTCTTTATTGCACATACAATTATTTTACAAAACATATAAGAATCGATACAGTAAATATACATAGGCGAACAAGAGTGGAGTGGAGTTGTTCAACAAATCGTTTGTCTTCTATTTTATATAAATATAAAAGTGGTGACGCTCTTAAACAAATGATATAACAAGCATTCCGTAGGAGGATCATTTAACTGGTGTTTCATAAATCTTATTTACAACATTTAACAAAATATCTAAAATAGTTGATGGCACATTTTTATTACATTTTAGATGCATCTGATACCTACTTAGATTTATATGCGTAATAATACTTTGTTAAATTTAAAATGAATCTCTACGTCTTATAACTAAAAATAAATTGCAATAAATACATACTTAATTACGTAAATAGTTTTAAGTAGTTGACACAACAAGGCAATTACAAAGGCACATTGAATGGGACTTTGATTTTATAATTCAAATTTACATACAAATACGGTCATACCGTTAGGTAGGTAGGTAGATAGGTATATACATATAATGTATAAAATCAAATGCGTATCAAAAATAACCGAAGATCTATGAATAATTTTATTGAAATATATTATCTTCTGCACGAAACAATGGTTCGATTGTTTCTAATTTATTTTATATGTTTGCTAGTAATCCGCTCCTAATTTGCCCGATTGCTAAATATATTCGTTAGTAAATATTATTCACATAACTCACCTTCCGAACAATAGTGACCAAATTCAGAAATTTTAAATTTCTATTTTGTCTCTATTATGAGCATTTCTAAAAAAGTTTGTACATTTCATTCACGACTTCAATTTGCAAAAAAAATTGCAGGTTGGTAGAGTGAATGAAGCTGAGCCTAAATAACGTAATCTCCCAAAATGTCCTCATACGTTTGTATGAAACTTTCCTTTTTTGTTACCATGAACCAAAGAAAGTTAGTAACAAAAAAGGAAAGTTTCATACAAATGTATGAGGACATTTTGGGAGACTATGTTATTTATTTAGCTTCATTCACCCTACCAACCTGCAATTTTTTTTGCAAATCTAAGTCGTAAATGAAATGTTCAAACTTTTTTAGAAATGCTCTTATAATAAATTTATGACTTGAAGTTTGAAAGCTTCAATTTTTAATTAGAATGTGATAAGCCTTTCGGGAGAATTTCTCTATGGCGTAGCTTAAAATAACTAAACGCAGAAACATATTAACATAAACAACGGCTTTGTTCATACTAGGTGTAAAGAGATTATGCTTGACTTGTAATGTGGTCAAACGACCACACCATACCATACCACAACGAATGTCATTGGAACCTTTTTTATGTAAACATGTGGTACAGACGCGTACATTTCATCTACATTTGTATTGTATGATTTCATTTACAAATCTAGCTTTTAGATCTTTATAGAACCTGGTAGTTTGCTTGATAAAGTCCGTACCCTCCTGAGTTAAAAAGTTCTGCAGGTTCAAGTAAAGTTGCATAGACAACAGAAGTACAGTCAACCAATTTGATTCCTAGGCCGCTATGGACTTTGTCAACGTGTCGTTGTAAACCAAATCATAGGAAGTCTCTTACATTTTGTTTGTCAACATCACTTAACATAGTCCATCATCATGTCAGCCGAAAGACGTCCACTGCTGGACATAGGCCTCCCCCAAGGCTCTCCACTCAGACCGGTCTTGTGCTTCTCGCATCCACCGCGTTCCCGCAATCCTTACAAGGTCGTCACTCCATCTTGTCGGAGGCCTACCTACAGCTCGTCTCTTGTTCAATTTACATAATCCATAGTGGGATAGAAATCAAATTGTTTGACTGTACCCTTTTAATTTAGGGGGGCATCATGCTATATCTAGCACCAGGATCAGGCTCCGTCATTTTGAGGGATTTTCTCCAACTTTTTTGTTCTTCCGCAGAAATAGTCTTCTATCTCTTGAAGAGTGCGTCCTTTTGTCTCCGGGAGGAACAGGTAGAAGAACACGATACCTGAAACACAATAGTCAAAATTGTAAAGATGTCTAAGGAAACATGTCATCCATGTGATAATTAAAGAGTAAAGCAATTACATTTAACACTACCGTAAGTAAACTCGATCAAGTTACAGTAACTGTGGTTCAGAAAATTAGAGTTCTCTTTGATTAGAAGTATTAGAAAAGTCAAATGTGAATGTGAGTGTTCTAGACATTTTTTTTAATTATCTTGGAACTTGGATTCTAGTTCACTTTTTGTTTTCTGTCTAAATAAAACTAAACTTATTTAAATTAAAATAAAACTAAGCTACTCAAATATCAAAGATGTAAATGACCGTTCCCTCCTTATCTCCGACGTTCATGCACAAAAAAACTGAAATCTTCCTGATTTAACCTCGTAAGTGTGCAATAGGATGTACATAATCAAGGCAATTTACTTTGAACTCTGTCACAATAAGAATAAGGTTTATTTTCCTATGTTCATAAATTGAAAATGGCATTTTCAAACAATCGCAATTGAACTTTATTCCTTTGATTGTAGGTTCAAAGTCCCAGTTACAAAAAACTCCCATTTTGCAGTATGGTGGGCCTTTCGAGGTAGAGTAAATACTTGGATTCTTGATACATTCTAGGGACATGAGTTTACGGGGGTTAATATTAAAAGTCTCACCACTAATAGACATGGCACCGTACACTCCAAAGGCGCCGTAGTATTTGAGTGACTCCTTCAGGAGGGGGAAGGTCTTGACGACGGAGAACACTGAGAGATGCGCCACCATTGTCGTCATGCCGCCCACTATCCCACGGACCTGAAGTGATTAATTAACTATTAATAATGTTACCTGAAATAATGTGCAGTTTAACCCTCCTTTTTTATACCTACTAATTAATTTAGTAAAGTACAGTTTACTTGTGCCACTGTCGATCGCCAGTACAATTTACTTCTAGCTGGATTTGAAGCAGCAATGGATATGAATGATATGATGCTCTGATTTTCAGCACAGAAGGCTAGATACAAACATAGACTTGCGCAGTGACTAGGATCCCAACTGGCCACTGAAAACTGAACAGACACCTGTTTCTAATGGGTATGAAACAAGACGCGACATGCAGGTTCTGTCAGGAAACAGAAGAGACAGCAATGCACATCCTCTGTTCTTGCGGACCGCTAATGCGCAACAGAAGTATAATTGACCCACAACACAAGAGATACAACTACTCACTGCCCAAAGCATCTGGAAATTCCTAGACGCAACGGGCCTTTATAGTGAGCTCTAAACAAAGGGCTGCCACAAAAGATCAGCAATGGTCAAAGTGGCTCACAAGGCCCATCTCAACCCCCAATAATAATAATACAAACATTCAAATTGTAGCACGTATTGTATATATTAATACTGGCCGACCCGGCGAACGTAGTACCACCTCTGATTTTATTATTCTCGTATTTTTATCCGATGTTTTAATCGTTATTCTGCCATTTGGGACAGAGACAAATCCAACAAATCAAAGATCATAAAAAGCGGTCCATTCATTCTTGGGTAACTAACCCGACTTTGTTTGAAATAGGTAGGTATACATGTCATGTCTAGTATAATTAATTACCTATTAATTAAGTTAGATATAGAGAGGTTTCTTTCTGCCAACAAACTGCGATGATGTTTGGGAGATTGTTTAACTTGATAAATAAATTTTAAATAAAGGCACTGACTTTGGACTTAAAATTAAAGATTCTTACCTCCTAGAAGTTATCATCGTCATCATATCAGCTAATAAAATTTCATTATCAACCCCTTCCCTAAGGATAGTAACATTGATCTGCTATCTCCACTTTTTTATGACAAGGAGCATTCGAGCACACGAACTCATGTACATTTGTATTCTCAGGACTACAATCATAAGACTGCAAAGCCTTGCAAACCCTGAGGACTAAGATGGAATGCCTCACTACAACTAATTTCACCGGTTGTCTTATCAAACCAAGAATTGGTTCTGAAGGCTTACCTGCGAAGGATACACCTCCCCGATCATGACCCAGGGCACGATGAGGTAGCCGAGCGTGCAGAAGATGGTGAAGAGGAAGATGGCCACGACGGGGATCCAGGAGTGCTGCGGCGCGGCGCCCTGCTGCTTCCACTGGTCCACGAAGTACATGTACACTGACAGGGTCACCATCGTTGTGCCGCAGCCGACAGCTGGAATAGAATACCACCTGGGTTGAATTTAAAACTGGAAATGAGCTCGTGTGGGGAATTCTATATAGTTTTTTAAGTCCAAACATTAATTGTAAAAGGTAGATTTAGGTATACTTCTGAATTAATTGCAAGAGCTTCATAGCTTTGGTAGCCATAAACCATGATAGGCCCAAAATAAATTTAAATAAAACACTATGGGGGATTTTGTATGGACTCGGTCCCCACCCTTCATTTCATGGGGATATATTTACCAAAAAAATAACGTTTTGGAAATAGGTAATGTGTTTATTTACAAATTCCATAAAATTCCATAATGATTTTCCAAAAAGACCCCATACAGAACAAAAAAACATAGTAAAAAAAACCTTTGCTGCCAACATCTATTTACTAAGGTATTTCTGTTGCTGGGTGGGATATCTCTCCCCTTCGTTCTTAGAAAAATATCGAATTATTTACCAGTTCCTTTGACATTACTCGATTATCTTATTTTATCCACCAGATGGGCCTCTTGGATACACTTCGACCCCTTTAGGATCTTTTGTGTCCCTCTTACAGACGCAGCTCTTGGAATGTGCAGGTTTCCTGACGATGGTTTTCCTTCACCGTAACAGCACCAGGTAATGTAATCAGGTGAGTTAGAAAAACGCGGATGGTGAGCGTGGGGGTTCGAACTCGGTACCTTACGAGTCTACTCCCTAAGCCACTAGGCCTAGGCTAGACTTGACTCGATTGATCGGAACACCGTTGACTCACCGGACACGAACGTGAGGGGCCGGCGTCCACAAATCCGACACAGGATGCATCCCACCACGGTGAAGATCAGCCGGACTATCCCCATGGATATCGTCAGCCAGTACTTGTCCACGGTGGCACCTGACGCCTGCAAATACGGTCCAAAACCGGGTAAAGAGCTAGTCACATAAGAAGACAGCTGACCTTGGATGTAGTGGTTTCGTAACTCTATTAGAATAGAATCTACAATTGAGTGAACCCATCCAAGGTCAGAGGCCCTAGCCAAGAGCCCAAGATTACGCTAACCAGCGTTTCTATTCGTTTCGTTTTTAAACCAATCGCATCACTGGTAGATCACGTGATTCTTCGTATGACGTCATCTACCGGTGACGCGATTGATTGGTGGCGCTAGGTAGCGTAATGCAACTTGACTAGGGCCCCATAGGTATTTTAACTTGACGGACAGTACCTATACTCACTAAAGAGTTGTAATTGTAATCGTAGCAGTTACAGTAACGAATTTCTAGTGGAGAACACGCTCGCGAGCCGCGCAGGTACTCGGCTTATAACAACAACAAAACATTCAAGTAATGATACCCAAAATTATAAATCGCACTGCTAGATCAAAACAGTAGTAACTCAGAATTCAACTATATTTTCAAATCATCTTTATTACAACTTCTATGAACTTGAAACAAAACTAACAAGGATTTTGAATTGATCCTTCCACGTAACTGTCCTATTAAGCCCTCTCACAAAAATTCAAAATTCAAAATATTTATTCAGTAAATTGGCCACATGAGGGCTCTCGGACGTCAATGCTACGGGCGTCATGTCGCACTTTCCATACTAAAGCCTCAAACTACGACGACGACATATTAGCCTAGATGGTACTGACCCTGCCTACGAAGCTAGCGGTCCTGGGTTCAAATCCCGGTAAAGGCAGATATTTGTATGATGAGCGGGAGTATTTGTTCCTGAGTCTTGGAGGTTTTCCATGTATTTAAGTATGTTTTCCTCTATGTAAGTTTACAATTGTCTACAAACCATGATAAAAAAAAACATACTAAATTCATTGTGGCCATATTTTAGCATTTTACGTCAAAAATCTGTCAGTTAAGTAGAAAGTGGCGCTTTCATTTAATTTCTTCTCTTTTCTATCGCACTGTAGGTACAAATAACAAGCGTGTCATAAAAATATCAAAAAAACTAACTTCTTAGTATTTTACTACAAAGGGAAGATAAATGTCGCTTAGACAATGGAGAATATAAAACCTTTTTAAGTTAAGTACTTACTTACCCACTTAATTCCTACACTACACATTACCTTTGACATGTTATCGTATAGTTTAGACGGATATTTGTGTGATGAGTGCGAATATTTGTTTCTGACTCATATATTTCTCTATATAAGTATTTATTTATATCGTTGTCTAGTACCCATATTACAAGCCTAGAGCTTTGTTTAGGACTAGGTCAATTGGTGTGACATAGACCCCAGACTTTTTTTTTTTTTTTTTTACTGTCAAGTAAATAAGAGCCATAGTTTTTGACACCACGATAACACTTTGAAGGCAATATGGTTGTATCGAGTGGAACACAGACCCTGAACTACTTAAAGTATTGTGTAAGTACCTCAAAGACCTCGACGGCGTAGAACGTGATGGTGTTGACTCCGCACCACTGGTAGATGAAGAAGTAGATGGCGAGAATGGCGAACGGCTTCAGAGCTGACGGCGCCAGCAGCGCCTTTATGTGCTCCTTGATGCCTTTTAGCCTGTAGATAACCAAAAACAAACAGTTGATTTAAACAATAAAAGATATAAAAGTTAATAAAAATTACTTTAACAATTATTATTTGTCAATATTCTAACGTGTCGTGAATCGTGAAATAATCGATGTGCCTAAAGCTTTCTTCTTCTCAACAGAATAGAAAATAAGGTTGACTGTAAAAAATAAGTTACCTACTTTAATTTTAGGAAATTTACTTTTTTTATTGATTTTTTAAAAAATGAGGTAATTTTTAATGCATTTTCTAAATAAGCGAATATTGCTCATACATTTCATTTGTATCTACTTACTGTACCTAATGAAACTAATGAATCGCATGCACGTAGTGTTTTTTTTGCAATTTTGCATTGAATGCTGTATTATGGCTCTGTATCCGTCTCGTCTCATCAAAGGAAATGCAAATTAATCAGAGAAATTGATACTACTACTAATACTACTACTATACTGTGACTATTTCCGTAAAATTGGTTATTTTAACTTTTTTTTTTGATGTTTTGCTATAATAACCTTCTTTAGATCAATTTTACCGAAAAAAATGACAACTGTGGCCTCTTTCGTTAGTTTAACGTGAAGTGTTTTTCAGGTTTTCTCTTGAAACTGCTGCCAAAGCAGAGGCGCTACCTAGCATGGGACCAATGTAAAAATAATATTAATATGTGTAATACAGTTCTTTTTTATAAACAACTTCTTAATATTATTTTAAATGTAGACATAGACACGGCGTATTAACCACAAAGCAAGAAATTCAATTATTAATAAAATAATAAAACTTGAAATCGATCCCCACACCAATCCACTAACGTACAACGTAGAGAATATACCAAAGAGGCGGTTAACTGCATAGTAATAACATGAGCATTTTGAATTAAATATGGGTACGAATAGAGTAGAGCATGCTTTGACTATTACATTGCAGTTAGCCGCCTACTTCGGTATATGACGGTAGTACACTTATGTTTACCCAAGTGCTTATCTATCAATATAGTGTACACCTATCAAAACAGACTTTAACAAGGAAGGCGTTTAAGCTGTTCTATTAAAGTCAAAAATTATATATGTACTCATACAGAATAAATAAAGGTCATAACCGCCTATCTCTTTAAGTTCTATTATTTGCATGGCAACAAGCAAACTCACGGTTCCACGTGGTTCTTTTCTTTGAACGTTATCATCCGCTGAATCTCCTCGTCTATGTTGCAGGTGGACCCTCGCAGCTTGATCAGGGAGGTCTCGGCTTGGTCCATCTTCTCCTTCCCGAAGAGGTAGTTGGGAGTTTCTGGTAGAAGCACCATCCCGAGGAGAGAGACGATAGGAATGATAGCGCTTACTCCAGCTAGAATATTCCATGACGTCACACTGCCGACGACGTACTAGAATATTAAAAAATAAAATAAAATAAATCAATGTACTTCCAAAGCGGTTGACGCAACTCGTGAACTATCAATCAATACCAATCAATAATTTATTGTTGGAATGTGAGTGATTACATAAGATCTTAATAATAACTAGCGAGCCGCCCTCACTTCGTTTCGGTTTTTGTAAGTTTTCGGGAACACCCAGTACAGAATTAATTATACACTAGGTTCTGCCCGTGACTTCGTCCACGTAAGTTTCGCTTATCGTTATTCATTCGAGAACTTTTAAATCTTCCGTGATGAAAAGTAGACTATGTGTTGATCCAGGGTATGAAGCTATCCATTTTACCCAAATTTGTCTAGCCATCGCAGCATGAAGGAGTAACAATCTGAATTCACAAAGAGTACTCATGTCGCCAATTTACTGAATCAATATTTTCCAAATCACTTTTTTGTACCTCGTTTGCCATGGTAACGTCTACTGGGTCACTATGTTTTCAAAGTTTATAAGTCTACGTAAAATCAGTTTTATTGGCAATTAATGACAAACCCATTATTTTATGGGTTTTCGTCTGAGTGTACTATAAGTATATACATACCTATACTACTGTTGTCTCCTGGCTTACGAAGAATAACAACAACAAAAAGTTGACGAAATTTGAATTTGAATTTTTGAATTCATCTCATGGAGAAAAGTAGTAATCTGATAAGAGGAGAAATAACACGCGCAAACCCACAATAGACAAACGTGTCCCCAACAACTTCAAAACCTTGGCATCTTGATTAAAAGGCACTGCAGAACATAATACAACGCATTTCATTTCCCTCATATGGCCTCCTTACGTGCGTAAACAGTTTTGTTATTGTTCTAAGTATATTAGTTATTATTATTAGTAGACGACGCGCTGGCCTAGTTGGTAGTGACCCTGCCTACGAAGTGAGCGTTCCTGGGTTCAAATCCCGGTACGGGCAGATATTAGTGTGATGAGTGCGAATATTTGTTCCTGAGTCATGGATGTTTTCTATGTATTTAAGTATATATTTCTCTATATAAGTATTTGTATCGTTGTCTAGTACCCATAATACAAGCCTAGAGCTTAGTTTGGGACTAGGTCAATTGGTGTGGCATTGTCCCCTGATATTTTTTTTTATTTTTTTTATTTAGTTGTAGATGTACTTCATTTATTTACTTAAGTACTACACATACATACATACATACCTTCACGCCTTCATTCCCAGAGTGGGGTAGGCAGAGCTACAGAATTACCAACAACTCAAAAAAAGTTGTTGATAACTCTGTAACCACAATTTGCACAATTAGGCTAAGATGTTTAGGTACCAGCGTATTAGTGACAAGTTGCAAGCCCATCGCCTAACAGTACTACAAGCCTATATTCCCTTAGTCGCCTCTTACGACATCCACGGGAAGACATGGAGTAGCACTATTCTAACCCGGCAACCACACGGGGCACTACCCAGTAGGTCAGTACTATATGAAATGAAAAAACCGGGCCACAGCATGTCTGACCATGATCAATATAGGGTTCCCAAGCCTACCTACTACACAAAAACTATCTCAAAAAACAACAAGTATGAACTAGGTAATTCTCTATTTTGTTTTTATTATTACGAGCGGATTCGACTAAACGAGAAAAAGGTCTTATATCTAAATTAAACGCCGAATTTGTATAGATTAATCTCGGAATAAGTCTTATGATCCAGTTTGGTGAGATCGATGGTTAGTCGTGATAGTTTTTCTTTTTAAATTCGTTATCTTAATATTTCACAAACGGGTCCCTTAATCAAAAAATGTTTTTTTTACAAACCCGCATTATTAGCTGTAGGCAGGCCTCCAAGTCCAACAAGATGGAGTGACGACCTTATGAAGATCGCGGGAACGCGGTGGATGCGAAAAGCACAAGACCGGTCTGGAGAGCCTTGGGGGAGGTCTATGTCCAGCAGTGGACGTCTTTCGGCTGACATGATGATGATGATAATTATTTTTGAAAGACCTATCCAACGACTGGGACTCAAACGACTGGTTTTTGGTGCAAGTGGCCTTAAGCCCACTTGCAGGTAAATCTAACCCTAGTTAACCCCACTTCAAATTATTCAAAAATGTCAGAGTAATATAAGAATTATTGACAATTTTAACAAATTAACCTGTTAAACTTGTGTTAGCGGGCCTTATTCATAAATAAACGCGCAATGGTAAACTGTGCTTAAAATAATGATTTGTCCTTAACTATCATTGTGACATTTTAATTTATCAGAAAGAGACAAAGGTGACTTTAACTAAAATAGGTTTATTGTGTATTTATGAATAAGTTAATAAAACTAACTCAATTTATTTGTTAGGATCACTTTCAGACCTAAACTGCTTGACCAATTTCGATAAGATTTGGTATGGAGTTAGCTTTTCACTCAAGGGAATATAGATAAACGACTTTTACTAAAATAGTAAATAATAATATTAATAATAACAAATTATAGCCGCCAAGTCGTCCTAAGGTCGACCTTGACTTGTAGAGCCATACTGCTTAAACAAATACAGGAGTATCTCAGATAAAACTCCTGTAGCGATACCAACCATATTACTAACAATATAAAACCAAATCTGCTCTGGTTACTGAATTTTTGATACTTATTGGTTAAGGAGGGCAGCATATTTTAATCAAAGTAAACACGGATAACGACGATATCGCGAGCATCCTGTGACAACAGGCGGCGCCTGTTGGCCAGTTTGCCTGTTGATTTGCGCGTGCGACATATCTAATTTTGTTATGTCAACGTCCAATTATCGTTATCAAATGGTTTGAGTAACGTGACTAGGACGTAAGACGGTGGTAAGTCAATAAAAAATACTTGCTTGGATACGAATTTAGTAAATATTTAAATACAAGTATATCTACGTTAAGAAACACACGAGTTATTTTGAGTTGACGACGCGCTGGCCTAGTTGGTAGTGCCCCTGCTTACGAAGCTAGCGGTCCTGGGTTCAAATCCCGGTAAGGGCAGATATTTGTGTGATGAACGTGAATATTTGTTCCTGAGTCATGGATGTTTTCTATGTATTTAAGTATATATTTCTCTATATAAGTATTTATATCATTGTCTAGTATCCATAGTACAAGCCTAGAGCTTAGTTTGGGTCTAGGTCAATTGGTGTGACATTGTCCCCTGATATTTATTTATTTATTATTATTTATTTAAAACTATCTACAACCGGCATTCGTTGCCACGTAAAGTAAAAAAGTTTGTATAGTTTTTTTGGGCCAGAAACCCTCGCGGGCGTCCTCAGAACACCCTACTAAAGTTTCATCACTATCTGTTCAATTGGTTAAGCAACGAATAGAAGACAAACATCTCTCAACAGCATAAATAAGTGATCATTTATGTACCTTGTCGCTTTCAATCGTTTCACTATTTTGTATAGCATTTCAAACATAACGTTAAAGTGACAAGGTACATAAATGATCACTTATTTATGCTGTTGACTGTACCTACTGAGGGATGATACTTTATTGCTAAATACTTGTGGACTGACACATTTTGCGTAACAGCGTCCCAACATCAATTAATTATTTGCTTAAAAACAGGACAAATTAAAGAGCCGGACAAAGACCGGACTAGTAGAGAAGAGTATGACCCTACGCGCAAATAAACTGAGCTGTTATAATCACATGTCACGTGTCTCCAAAAAAATGTTTTAAATGCAGAAAGTCGCGCCCAACTCCGTAACTTTTACGAACGTTGACGTATCTGCGTGAAACGTCAAGTTAAGTGGCAGGTGGTGGCGCGCCTTCTTAAATTTACGCAAAAAATAATGATAAGACTAAAAAAAAATGCGGATATCTGGCTACGGTCGGTGCAAAAAGGTCGCAGTTCCACGTGATTTAGTTTGGGTTTACATTAAATTAGCAAGTTGGCGTTGGATGAAAGGTCGTGAGTGAACTTTTAACATAAACCAATTTATAGAATTCTGTCTGAATAGGAAATGGCGCCGGAAAATTCAAAAATAAAACTTATTTCGAATAGGAGATGAATAGTAGGATTTTTTTTCAGCAGTGGGATACTTAATCTGCTAATAAAAAAAACAAAAGGATGCTTTATTATTATGTACCTACATTTTCTTAAACACTATTGTGTGTTGTTAACATGAATATGCTAGCTTTCAGACCAGCATTCAATCAACATAAAAACAATAAGATCATATTGTTTGCGTACAAATATCTAGCTGCGGAAGCGTGGTACCGACCTTGAACAAAAACCTTATGCAACTCTGAAATTTTCCTCTGGAAAACAGTTATGGACAACACGCTGACAATTTAATGGATAGCCCTAAAATTAGAATATTACTTCACTAACTACGTATATAAGTCACTTTAGGCTGTCACCTGACATTAAAAATTATGTTGTCTTTCTAACTACGTCAGGAGGCCCCGCCAAGATGCATTACGCTAACTAGCGTTTCTATTCGTTTCGTTTATAAACCAATCGCGCCTATGGTAGATCACGTGACTTTTCGTATCACGTCATGTACCAGTGACACCGTATTTAGAGGTGTGGAGGCCCTGGGGCAACAAAGGAGTCACCATCATCATTTCAGCCCAAAGGCGTCAACTACCAGATGCAGGCTCTCCACCAAGGAGTCGAGGGCAATAAGTAATTATTTTTCAAATATATTACCTACCTACATATTTTGTGGGGGCCCCTCTCTTGTGGAGGCCCCGGTTGCCCTATAACAACAAATACTGAAAACAGAATAAAATAATCATTTAAGGGTACAGATAATGGTACGGAACCCTTCGTGCGCGAGTCTGATGGCCCCTCTACACGTCGGTGGATCATGGATGTGCGTAAGGGACGCATTTACACCTTAGAGTGAGCAACATAGTCTTGCATATCACTCTTACGTATTGCTCCGTCCCTTACGCACGCCGCACGTCGAACTTGGCCGGTGTTTGCAAAATCCCATGTTCCCTATGAGTCCAGTTATAAAAACAGAGGTTACTATTGATTACTATGTATGAAAATCGTACAAAACTGATTTGTTTTATTAAAACGTTTTGTATAAATAAAGCACTGTGCCAGTTAACCTGTTATGAGATGCTCTAGAGTTCTAGATGGCAAGTCAATCGGCTCGCCAAAAATATTATAACAAACAAACACCAAAAGATAACACTCAACCGAGAAAATATTGCGTGTATTACAAGTACTGCATGTTAGTTTCAACATTAACAAGTTTTATTTTTAAATAGCTCGTGATTTATGTGTGAAAATATACTACGCAATATTTTGCTGAAAATCGTAGTCAGGGCAAGCAGCAACCATTTGGTATTTATAATGCGGGCCGTACTATCGCTGTTCCTAAAGTAACAAACTTTTTAGCTTTCTCAAAAACACGTCAATCTATGTCGTTTTGTTTATAAATGAAGAATCTACTCTGTATAGTTACAACACTTACAACGTGCGTAAGTATAGCCTATTTTTAATTGTAAGTTTTAAAAGAATTCGTAATGGCCTCCTCATTCATTCCATGGCGAATGGCGACCATAGACATTATTTAAAAGACCACAATTTCTGCGCTTAATTTAAAAAGAAGCTGCACACTCTTCCAATAAAATAAGTCAAAAATGTAGCCAATACAAATCACACATGGTTCAGAATCGTTGTAGAAGCATTATCTCTAAAATTATCACAATAATAGACGCGATATTACGAAGATCGCCTGTATTGTTTCTCTTGTCTCTCCCATTACCATGTATAACAAAGCCGTTTTGTGGGCGTGTGCTTTGTGCTGTAACGACTACGTAATTAAGGAAACAGACGTAGTTTTGTGTGTTAATCAACACCTCTGTGACGTCGCGGTCGTCGCGATCACGACTGCCCCTGTGTGGGGCCTTGTTAGAGAGTCCCCGATAAACAAGGGTGTGCACGGTTGTCAACGTGTTTGTTTTTGGTGACGTTTTGCAAAAGTTATGGCAATAGGTAGATCAGGCGACTGTGCTGCCGCCGATATTTGACCGACGCGGTTAACCCAAGTTAGCGGTTTGTAAGTGGTGACCTACGATAGCGGTCACGGTTTCGATTCCTGGTGTGGGCAAATATTTGTGTGATGAGCGCGAGTAATTTTGAAGCATTCGCTGCTAAGTCTTGGCTGTTTGCCATGTAGAAGATGTTCCCCACGGTTCTTTTTAACGTCACTATTACCTAAGCAATACGGCTTCTTTCGATATTATACTCCAAAATAACACCTACTTGTATGAGAACTCCAGTAGAGACTCCAACGGAAGCCAACGCGCCGAGCATGCCGCGCAGATGTGGCTGGGAGACCTCGCAGGTGTACACTCGAGCTGGCGCGCCCACCATGCCTGATCCCAATCCCACTAGTAGCCTGCCTGCACACCAGAAACAGGAAGATTAAAATATGAAAACCCAAGACACGTAAGATTTAATGACAGACTATAGGTATAATTCCTGAGATGTAGAAGCTGGCTGAAAAACGTTAATGATCTTAGAGCTATTTACTGACGTAATCACCTACTACCTGTTCCTCTTTTAGTTGTTTTCTAGTTATTTAACAGAGATACAGCCTTGTGGTCAGCGCCTCTATTATAGGCGGTAAAACGATATCGTATTTGACATCGTATTGTCAACGTTTTGATAGCTCTTATTTACTTGACAGTAATGGCGGCCAAATTAAAAACAATACCATAACAGCTCAAGTACGATTTGGATTATAACGCCAAGAATAATAAAGATCGAAAATGGAATAGAAAATATTCTAGTTATTCCTTCCGACATGCTCATCATATCTTGGGCTACCCTCGTGAGATTAGGCAGCCTCTGTATCTGTAGAATGTGTCTGATACATTAACACTTTTTGAGGACAGCTAAGGACTGTTCAAGTCTGTAATGAGCATAACTTACTATATATAAAAGGCCTACCAAAGCATTTCGTGTTTGCCCAGTAGAGGACTTTACCAAAGGTTTGGTAAACGATCCCAAAACTTACCAATATAGATCATGTTAATATTAACAGCTGACGCGATGAGGAGCCAGCCTAGTATGAGAGGGCCCTCTGTTATCATGAGGGTGAGCCGGCGACCGATCTGGTCCATGAGGTAGCCGCTGAGGAGGCAGCCTACGGGAGTGCCGGCCGAGGACAGACTGGCTGGGAAGAAGAGTTTAAAATGTACAATAGAATCCGGTTACACCATTTATTGCTGAAAGCTTGACCAGAAAAAGTTTTGTGAGCGCTGGTAAGTAATCCAAAAATCCTTAGTGTGTCTGTCCAAACAGCACAGAACGGCTAATAAGATTTAAACTCGGAATTTAAATGAAGAATTTGTAATAGTTGTTTAAAATGGATGACATATTTGAGGTGGTTGAGACTAGCTGTCTGCCGCTGCTGTATCCAGCCGGTGGTTGCCGGTTTTCTTAATATTACCTTACTACAGAATAGGGACGGGTATAAAACGATCGGAAGATCGGAAACTTTACCTTTAAAAATTAACCCAGTTTTAGGACTAGCTTTAGGCTTAGTCAAAATGCATAACGCTAAGTTAGCGTTTATCGAAAACCGACAAAATGTAAAGGATTAATTTAAACTGATGATAGATCGCTCGACCGCTTATGTGAACCACATACAGTCAAGGAAATTGATTCCAAGACCATTTTGGATTCTGTCAAAGTGTCAATGTAAATAAAATCATAAGAAGTTTCTTACGTTTAGATTGATTACGTCACTATGACGTTCATTCTAGACGGTAGGGGCTTTATTCTACTTGGTAAAACGGTTGTCGTATTGTCATCGTTATGATATTTACGTGGCAGTAAAAGCGGCCCTACACTACGTTTGCCAAATCGCAATCTCCACTCAAGAATACGATAACTCCAGCGATTATTGGTTCTACGGCACAAATGACCGGCCCACTGCCACTTCAAGCTGCTAATTCGATGGGCTACGTCGATAACCTTAATTCTCTGTCGGATCACCTCATTCCGGATCCGATCCTTCAGAGAAACTCCCAACATAGCCCTCAGACTAGGTGGAGCGACGATCTTCGCAAGGTGGCTGGCAAGAGCTGGAGCTGGAGCTGGAGGAGAGTGCCCACGAATCGTGCTCGTTGCCGTGCAATGGGAGAGGCCTATGTCCAGCAGTGGACTAATATAGGCTGATGATGATGATGATGATGAATAGCGGCCGAGTGAAACAATACAATAACATATCAAAATCAATTTACCGAGTAGAATAAAGCCACAAGTTAATTCTTAGGGCACTAGGGCTTAGCTTGTTTATTCTGAAATATTGTGTTCAAGATCTTACCTATCCAACTGGCTTCTGTATCCGTGATATGTATACTAGAACTATTGCTCCTAAGCTGTGGCAGCACTGTCGCGGAGAACCCGAAGGCCATGCCGGTGTTGATGGTCCCTAGGTTAGCTATGAAGGAGGCCAGGATCTGTCTGAACGCCTTCCCTCGCCCAGCTTTGCCGGTCTGGGGCTTTTGAGGTAGAGGGGGAGTTTTGGTGATGACTGGAGTAGTTGTTCCATTGTATACGAATGGTTTTGTGTCGGTTCTGAAAAGAGGAATATAGATAAATATCAAGGGATACATTAAAAAAAAACGAAAAGGCTAATGAAACAACCGGAGTTGGCAGTTTCCTCGCGAGCAACGCTTAAGCATTTCTATACAACGAGGAAATGCTGCCAGTATCTGTAGTACTTTACCACGAGGGCCCTCTCTCTTTTGTTTTTGATTTAGTATTCATTAAATCTTATAACATTTTTAGCTTATTTCTAGTTAGATTTTTGGGTTCCGTAATTTTAGTTATAATATGTTTTTTTTTACATAAATGACGTAATAAAACGTTTTTACAACTCGGCAGCGAACACGGTGCCGGAATACAACAGAGGAAAGTAAAAAAAAAGTACAGTGTTTTTTTTATGGAAAGGCTAAAGCATACAACACCATTTTATTTTGACACTAGAAACTGACTGACAACATACCTAGTTTTGTACATAATATATTATAGTATCGTCTTATGATACATTTTAATCTATTTGTTAGTATTGAATGTTATAGAAATACTGCAATAATATATTTTCCTTCCTTATTCTGTTTCATGACCGGATAGTTGAACATAACCTCTTTACTTCCACTTCTTATAAACAAGTCGAGTAAACAAATGCTTAAAGGATTATATTAATGAAAGTGGCCTCATAAAGTGCTATGTTTATTTCTATCCGGCGTACTTAACTATAAGTATTTATTTGGTTCTAAGATAACTTGCAGTTTAAGTAAACATTTTAAACGGGTTTACTGTTGAGCTGCTTAAATATAATATACATTTTTGAGATACGTACAAGGATTTTAAGAGCCATTTCGTTCCATAGAGGGTCGATTTTAGAAAAATGCATATCCAAAACATTACTTTGTGCTCTCCGAAGTCCTAAGGGAACCCAAGGAATATTCCCTGCAAATTTTAAGTCCCTAGGTCCAGCAGAGGTTTCAGCTGTGAGATTATCGATCAGCAAGTCAGTTTAATTCTCTACATAGTATAGGGTAAAGTCACCAGTGGTCAGCCAGAGACCTGTAGTCAGCCTCTGCCTGTACTTTGTATGAGTGGGAAGAGTACGAAAGATATATTTCCCACTTTTCGCACTCATATAAGCTTTACTACTGGTCTCTGGATGACCACTGGTGACTTTACCCTACTTAATATAAAACAAAGTCGCTTCTCACCGTCCGACGACGGCAGCAAAATGTATACCTACTTATGGCAAAGTTTTGACAGCTTCGCGATGTAAGCGTATCCTTTACCATTCTCTAAGAAACGAACGGTCGATCGAGCAAGCGAAGTCTAACAATCGAGTTGTATCTAAGCTACTAAGGCTGAATTTCACCAAATTGGAATAAGAGATTAGTCTCTCCAATTTAGGCGTTTAATCTAGGTTTAAGCCCTTATTCCAGTTTGGTCGAATGCAACCTTAATTTAAAAAGCACGCTCACCACGGTACCACTTTAACTTGCCGGTTTATAATTTGCCCACCCATTTTTAAAGCGAATGGTTAAAAGAGTCACCGTCCTGAGCATGATGGCATAGCCTACGTAATCTCCTGCTTTCTCCATGCCATGGGGAAAAAACACGGTCGAAAACACACCGGTAACGCTCGTGTGGCATCCCTTCCCTAGTACATACATTTTAGAGAAATACGAGTATATACCTAGCTCATACATAGTCGTACAGTCAACAGCATAAATAAGTGATCATATCTGTACCTTGTCGCTTTCAATCGTTTCACAATTATGTATAACACTTATGCTGTTGACTGGACATAGAAAACATAAAAGACTCAGGAACATAAGATCGCGTTTTAGTTAAATGGCGCGATACGTCGCATACGTCATAATGTTATCTATTTAGGTGTTTCCAAATATTATACCATTTCTGATACCAATTGTGGTTAATTTTATGGATACTAAAACGTAAGGCGCGGTTGCCACCCGCGGCGCCAAGTTATCTACCGTTGACGTAGTTTCGGCGCTATTATAATAGATGACTTCGCTAAAAAAAACATGTAAACAAGGTTATCTTTTAAATTACCTAATATTACAAATATACTTACAAAATGTTAAAAAATTCCCAAAAAAAAAAAACACCACGTTTTTTATTTATTTACGATAACTTTAAGGGAACGTTCTTTAGGTCAAATATAGTTAATTTCCCGAAGACAGACAAATGTTAACTCTAACGGTTTTAAAGATATTGAATTTTTAAATTTAATCAGTTAATCACGTTGAACTGGTGTAGAAGGCTCTTAATTGTGTGTGTATGTCACACTAACATTGACGTATTCGACACTGAATATTAGTTAACTCTAAAGGCCCTTTTAGGATGACCAAAGAATAAAGATACAACATTTAATTACTTTGTTCTAAACAGTTTTTTCTTTTTTTTGCAATATTTAATAATCTAATCTACCACCTAGATATTATGGATGTACCTAGTAATTTGCCGAAGTTGACATTCGTTATACACCGTGTTTTTATTAACGATTATATATATAGGGTAAACTGGGTACGATTGTGCCAGGGTACGGTAGTGACAGTCGCTATAACAGCGAAACTATACGGATCGCGGGGAGGGGTGCAAGGAGAAAGACAAGCGGCATGCAAGTCTAAACGCGTGTCCCAGTGTTGCGTCAGCCGGCGTGCGACGGTAACGTAAGCAGGAGCCCACATTGATTTTCGACAGTCAAAACTAAGTTTTTTTGTTCGATTTCTTTTTGTAATTACGGCTATTTGTACACAGATAGATTGCCTTTTATTTTATTTTGTTATAACCTGAACATTAGCAGTTACTTACGAGTAATTACTTTTAATGCAGATCTTTTTGCTCAGGCATGGTCATTTTTTGTTTTCAAAAGTATGCGTTGGGTACGGTTGTGACAAATTTTGTGGGTACGGTTGTGACATTGTTTTTTTTGTTTTGTTTTATTTTAGATGCCTAGAAAACGCGTGCGGAAGACCGAGAGAGGCTTGTCTGATATTAGTAAATATGAAAATGCTTACGAAGAGGTGAAACGCGGTTCTTTGTTGTGTTATAGTTCTGTTAAAATTTTGTAAAACTTTTTCCAGTTTTTTTTTTTTCTTTGTTGTAGTAGTTAAGCTAACATTTTGACTGACTATAAAGAAGACTGTTATATGTTACAGTGCCTTATTAATTTTAAGAAGAGAAGTGATCACAGACTTTCGCTTTTTTGCCATAAAGTGATTGTTAACTTTGTTTAGAAGAAGATTATGTTGTGTTCAGTTAATTATTTGTAACAATAAAGTCATTACAAACTATTTGGATGTATTTTGTATGCCTGTCACTACCGACCCCAACCACTGTCACAACCGCCCTTGGGGTGTGGCCGGTTGTGACACTTTCCCTTTTTTTTGAATTTGATCTTATGCCTAATACAGCGTAGTTAGGGACAATATTTTAACAATTTTAGGTAGATAAATATTCAAATTAAGTATTAAAGTGATTTTTCTCCCAGATAACTGGCAAATTTACAACATTATAGGCGATCAAACCAAAATTGTCACAACCGTACCCAGCTTACCCTACATTTTTTTATGGCAAGGGAAGGCAAACGAGCACACAGGCCACCTGATGGTAAGTGGAAATTGTGACCCATAGACATTCGCATTCACAAGACTGCAAATGCACTGCCAACCCTGAGGACCAAGATGGAATGCCTCTATGCTAGTAATATCACCGGCTGTCTTATCTCCAAACCGAAACACAATAATGCAAACACTGCTGCTTGGCGGTAGGTTAATGGATGGAAATGTTAAAGATATCCTGAGAACATCATGGTTTAGCAGAAATAGCGTTCGATGAAATCAATTTCGATGAAAAGATAAAATCGATGAAGTGAAATTCGATAAAATGATGGGTTACCATTTATTTATGACTTTAACTGGTCGACTTCATAGAGATGTATCCACTTTTTCATCTTATGTAATAAGTAATAAGGTCCAAAGTGGATACATCTCTCTGTAGTCGACTGTCTCTTCTCTTCTCTTCTCTTCTCTTCTCAACAATGGTCTCTTGAAGCGCTGGTAGATGGTAGATTCAGACTTGTAAAAGTGCCTACAGGGCCTACTTACAGAATAAATGATTTTATTTTTATTTTATTTGTACTTACAACTAAAGCTTAGTTTGGCACTTGGGCAATCATGCGCAGTACGCGTACAAAAAAAAAGTACCCATATCGTTCGCAGCTCAGAAAAGTAGTCAGAAGCGTAGTAATTGAGCTAATTTAGTGATATTGCAATTGAAAAAAACTTCATACGGGCATGAAGGTGATTATTATGGCTATGACATAGTTTTATACGTGTTTCTCGTAATTTTTAATCGCCCATTGTAATTGCTTGTTGTGATGTTACCTATGAACCGCTGAATCTCCTATTAAAAGTGAAACACGACGAGAAAATGGCGACGCGCTGGCCCCAACCTGGTGGTGACCCTGCATACTAAGCTAGCGGTCCTGGGTTCGATTCTGAGTTCTGAGATTTACTTGTTTCTGAGTCTTGGATGGTTTCTATGTACTTAAGTATTTATTTCTCTACATGTTTAACTTGTCTTAGTACATAGTACAAGCTTAGAGATTAGTTAGGGACTAGGTCATTATGTGAGATTGTCCCCCAATATGCATTATTTATTTATTATTAATTAATTAATTAGCCTTATATATCTATTGTACCACTGCTGGGCATAGAGCTTCCCCCTTGATTTTCACACCTCTCTGTGGCAATACGATCCAATACAAATACTCTTTAATGAACAACGTAAAAACAAAACACGAAACAGTACATTTGAACTATAGGTAAACAACAGGGGTCAGGGGTCGATGGGGTCAGAAGGTTCTTGAGTGGCGTCCGCGGACCGGGACACGAGCTGTGGGTAGGCCTCCAACAAGATGGAGTGACGACATTGTAAGGATCGCGGGAACGCGGTGGATGCGAAAGCACAAGACCGGTCTGAGTGGAGAGCCTTGGGGGAGGCCTATGTCCAGCAGTGGACGTCTTTCGGCTGACATGATGATGATGATGATGAAACAACAGGCGATCCTACCGCTATTTAGCGGTAAGACCGCCTGTTGTCTTGTTATCTCTTCCAGACAGTCTTCATTTATTATTAGGTATTAAATCCATTTTGATTACGTTTGCAGGTTCTCTACTAATTACCAAATTCGCACACGCGTCATCATCGTTAGGGAGGGTTTTGGTTTTTTATATAAATAAGTTTGTATCTAAGTCAATGTTACCTATATACCTTTGATTTATTTTTCGCTGCGTTAACATTGCAATCATTTCTTTATTTAGCTAAGCGAACCCGGTCCTACTATCACTGCCCATTCCGTAGTTACTAATATCAGTAGGTTTATAAAATATTCTGTAACATTTTCTGTGTAGTTTAATACTTAATATTCCATGGCTTTATGGCCTAGAATAGAGGCTGCTTAAAGTTTCCTTCCTAATGCAATGCGGTTCGAATCAACAATTACTTACTCGAGTTGCTTGGTAACACGATTGATTAAGTTAAATTTAAACAATGGCTCAAATGTCCAACCAAACAGACATACTTAAGCCAAAGTAAACACGAGCAGTCTAAGTAAATGAAAAACCGGGCAAGAGCTTGTCGGACCATGCTCAGTGTAAAGTTCCGAAGCCGTTACTACAAAGAAATTAGACATCAACAAACTTAACTTTGCCGTTGGAAAACTGTTATCCCCATACATCGACATAGGTCGCGGTCAGTTTACCAACACCGCAAATAAGTTTTCGGTAGGTATAAACATTTAAACCGATTGTAACTCAAGAACCACTGAAGTCTACTTAGTAGTGATAGTTTTCCTATTAAATTAATTATAAGTATGTGCTTTCATTTAAGATATTTTTAAATTAGCGCTTTAAAGCTTAACATGTCATAAACGGATACCTTAATTGAAAAAAAAATTATAAAAAATTGTTCGAATTATCCCGCAATATTTTTGAAAGACCTATCTAACGAACGACACCCCACACTATGGGGTAGAAGAGAATATAAATATATAACCACGTTACGTGTAGGAGAGGCACACAAAAAAAATGTGTTGTGACTAATTACAGCTTTCTAGTAGGTACTAAGAGTCTCTGAACTAGGCTGCGGACGGACGGACGGACGGACGGACGGACGGACGGACATGGCACAACTATAAGGGTTCCTAGTTTGACTACAGAACCCTAAAGACAGTCTATAAAAAAACTGTACGTTTTAAAAATACATGGCGTCTCTAGTTCTAAACAAAAATGATAATGAAATAGTTCGGCGAGTACCTTGTTAACCTATCATCACACGTTTCCAGTTTCTCCTCTAACACGTCAGAGACACGCTTTACATTATAATTATTTATATAAATCAATATAGTTGCGATATAAAAAGGTTAATCACTTTCCGACTCTATTTTAATGCTGTTTAGGTCCAAAAGTGACGAACCTTTTCATATCGCGAATATACATTTTATGTTAAAATAAGTCAAAAACATCATACGAGTATATAGCGCGGAAAATATATTAATAGATATTATACCAGTTTCTACGAAACAATTTAGACCTTGAACTACACATATTTAATGCCAAATTACTGTAGCCCTAGCCGAAATGTAAACGGTGTTCTAATATTTCTGTTTTCTATCAAATGGAAATGTATGGTGTTGAAATAAGCGTCTGACGCGATTTGTCATGACGGAACGGAGAGTGAAGTGATACATTGTTCCAAACATCTTAAGGCCTACAGTCGAGACATCCACACAATGCTCACTTAATTAAAGATATCCACAGTATTGTCAATGAACTAAAAACATTTTAAATAGGTAGTTAAATGTGCCACTTTGCTCCCCCACGGTTAATTATGCTCTATCTTTATATAGAGGTAATCTGTATTGTCAATCATTCTATTGATTTCATTCACTGCGCGGCTGGATGTATACATCGATTCTTTTTAGAAAATTTGTCATCGACCTTGACTTATAAGTAACAAACGAAATAGTCACTATGGAACATTTTACGGTACTCATATTTGTTTATTTGTAACGCTTTCACAGCGGAGGTATATAAACCGTGCCAAAATTCATTTTAATCGGTGTAGCATACATACACACATACATAAACTCACGCCTTCATTCCCAGAGTGGGATAGGCAGAGCTAAGGAATGCAGCAGTTGTAGCAGTTTAACGAATTAATTAATTTTGAACTATTTTAGTACTGAATGTCAAAATCAAAGTGGTACCTACGTATAATAATAATTAGACAAAACAGACTCCATGGATTCTAGAACCACAACATGCCACAATAAGTCCAAACCATAATAATAATACAAGCCAAATTCTTATCCACCACCACAGAAAGAAGACCCACAACACACCCTTAACACTCACTCACAGGACCCGTAAGACGTCCAGGACTTCGGACCCCACCTGTGTTAGTGACAGGAGAGAATGAGCGAAGGAACGGTTAAACGGTGACATTAATACCTACCTACATGCAATAAATACTTTTCATCACACTTGCACGTAAACAGTATCTAAACATACAGGTTAACTTGGCCGCAATGCCCGATATAAAACCCTCGACCTTTTTTTTTACCATGAAACCCAAGGTCGGTAAGTAAATTTTTTTTAATTTATAGCGCAGCACACAGGTCATACAAGTTCAAGCAAAGAGTTTACACGCAATTGAAAAATTGTCTTAAAATGTTATTTAAACAGGAATTTCATTGCAATCTCGCTACATGTTACTTAAATACTCAATTAATGTTCTTAATAATCGATTTTAATAGTTTTCTGTGTCAAAACGTCGTTTTTTTTTACACTCCTTCAGGGCTGTATGTATTCCTACGTAAGTATTTGCCCTTAACGTTTCTGAACGAAACATTTGTATAATCTGTGGAGTCCGCCCGTCATCCGCTTAAAGAAAGTTCAAGTAATTCGTAATAATAGTTGTGCTGACTTGTGTATTATATTATAAGTTTTTTCTGCCCTATAATTTTATTTATTTACTCGCAAATGTGATGAAAAACATTGTATGTTTCACGGGCGGTACAGGAATTACGTACCTCGACTCAGAAAGCCCTCAGTCTTCGACTTCGGGCTTCTACTAGAGCCTCGATCGTAATTCCTTACTTACCGACCTTAATACACAATGTACTATTATAGTTGCAAGCTTTAAAAAACCCGGATGTTATTGCTAACCAATTTTAAATCGTTACAAATCCTAAATTATCGTTCAAAATGAAAAATGATAAAAAAAGGTATTTCTAATACCTATTCAATGATATCATCGGTGATACTGCAAAACCGCGTAACTAACAAATATATGATAGATCAAAATAAACTTTACAGTCTTAATTAAAAGGTGCATTTTGCTCCTTATTGAAAATGTCACTTACGCGGTTTCGCAGTTTCACCGACGATATCCCATTTGTCATAGTTCGTTGGCTTTATTTTTTTAACAATACGTCGTCTAGTGTTATGGAATTTTAATTACTGTCATATCTTTAGTGACACTCGCAAGATCACAAATCGATTGACATGAGAATCATCTAAATCGGTCCACGCGTTTAGTTTCTAGAGCGCCACAAAGGAACAAACATATATTATAGGCCGATAAACAAAATACCCTCCTCCTTCGGAAGTCGGGTAAAAATAAAGGGCACCTGTCATTTTATTAAAAACACCTTCAGATAAGCGTATCATCATGCAGAATTTTCAAATCATTTCTCGCGCCTGAGTTTTTTGGATGTCACAATACTCACAATGTTAACCTAACCGGGGGGTTATTATGACGTATCTGTGCAATTAATTATACGTTGAGAGAAAAAGACAGAGTAATGTAACTGCTATAGCTCCGTCCTTTACGCTCACCGTTAAATGCACTGCATAGCCATGTCATAATTTCCCCCCCATATAATATCATGGTTAAGAAAATAGCGTCCGATTAAATGATACAATCGATAAAATGATGGGTTACCAAAAAAATAACTGGCATGTATGATTGTATGGTAAGAGCGCTTTGAGTGTCGACTCGCGATCGTAAGTTACCGAGTTCGAATTACTTCGAACCCCCAGCGCTGGCCATGTGCTATATTTTTCTAACCTCATTCATCTGATGATCTCACGGTGAAGAAAAACATCGTTCGAACAGCTGTGTGTGTATGTGAATTGCGGAAAAGCTCTAAGGGGTCGGAGTGTATCCAAAAGGGCTCATTGTACAAAACAAGAAGATACAATACCTATACGTGTAGGTACCTATTTAATAAAAATAATTGACAGTGACATAAATGCATGTGCAATGCTATAAAAGTAACATTAAAAACCAAAACATTTTCATTTCAATTTTTATATTACCGTATAGTCCTAATACGTTTAATTTATAGTGCTCTGTCACTTTAATGTTATGTTTGAACTACTGCACTAATTTATCAAAGGGCTTAAAGCGACACGGTACAAAAGTGTGCATCTACTTCTAAGGCCGACTGTACAAAGAAGAATATCTGCATGCACAGTCAAGGTAAACGGTTCCTAGACCACTTTGGAATATGTCAGAGAGACACTGTAATTCAAATCATAAGAAGTCTCTAACGTTTGATTGATTACATCACTTTGACATAGTCCGAAGCGGTCAAGGAATCATTTTACTCTCTATTCTACCGTGTCTTTACGTTAAGGAATTGCATTGTAACAATAACAACTGTTTGATATGAATAAGGCTGTATTTAAATTATTTAAATTTTAACTATGACAATGTATGTGATAATAAAGAATATGAATATGAATATGAATATACACGTATTATTATAGAATCGTTTTTACGCGGTCGTCGTAACTGTCAAGTAAATAACAAAATATTATAACATTGACAATACGGTAACATGTCAAAAGCAATTAGGTTTACCCCGAGTATTATTGATAAATGATACTTCATTAAATTCGCCTTGATGGCCACATGGGCCTTGATGGGTACATAAAATTCATAGAAAAAACCTTTTTCAATCGGATTCTATGTGTTTTGTTGTTTTAAGACTTGTTGGTAATTCTTTAGCTCTGCCTACCCCACTCTGGGAATGAAGGCGTGAGTTTATGTATGTAGGGGAGGTAGGGGAGGGATTGGCAGTTGGGAGACATGGGCACCCCCTTTTATTCTGATTTGATCATAGATTTTATTTTTTTCTTGATTTGGTAGTTTACTTTACCGACTGTCAACACTGTTCACCCATAGACTATCTGTCATTTCTATCAGTTGTCCAACACAAACACGTTTGAAGGTTATGCGCTCATAAAAGTAAATATTTTGTTGTGGTTTCGGATCGTAATAAAGAGAAAACGAATGAAAGGTATGTGTATTTTTTATTATTTATCTATTGTATATTTACTAATCTATTAATTTAACTGAAATCTAAGCCTAAATACGTAGATTCAAAAAAATACCAGTATTATATTTTCGACATAGGGAAAATGTATACAGAGGGAGCAATGGGCATGGGTCGGCCGGGTGGTTTGGGCATGCCCAATGCTCCCTCCTATTATGTTCAGTGTAGGAGGATTTTAACGTTTTGTTTTAATTACAGTAAGATGCCGTTTAAATTCAAAAAGAAAGGTTTGCGACGGGAAATTCCTAAAGATTTAATATTTCGAGCCATAGAAGAGGTATCAAAAGGATCAAAAATAAAAACATATGACATAGCAAGTGCCCTTTTAGACGACATCAAAACTAAATTGCCAGTACCAAAGACATGCAATAACACCAAACGTGGTAGCTCTAAGTACACATTTGATAGTCCTTTATGGGTTATACCCAATCTCAGATAAGTTAAGATACTGTTTAAGATGTTTTTGTTTGTTAACTTTTAATTTTGGTTTCTATTATTGATATAGTTTAATAATAGTCTATTTGTTAACTAATTGTTGAATTCCATTAAGGATATAAAGATTTATAGGCCGTGCCCAAGCCTCCCACAGGATATGTCCAAGCCTCCCTACCGTAGGGAGCATTGGGCACTTTTGATTTAGTTTATAAAATATCTCGTAATGTTGAGACTGATTGTAATTTTTAAGTAGGCTCTTTAATTATATCTAGCCAAATGTATGGTGCAATAAGAATTGGCAATAAAAGTTGATTATCTATAAAAACTGATTTTTTATGCATTAAATAGTGAAAAAGTGCCCATCCCTCCCCTACCTCCCCTATGTGTATTGTTTTTAATATATATCGATGACTGTATCAAAAAATGTAGACCGGTTTATAAAGCTTGCTTTTTATTTTTAAAAAGGGATAACCCACTAGGGGGTTTACATTGAAAATTCAAAATTCTAAGTTACGTCAGCATCACGTTGTGACGAATGAGTCTTGAATGACGAGTGAAACGAGCGGGATATCCGAAGATTCGCATTTAGTAAGTGCTTGATTCTCCAGCAACACCAGTTTTTTTTTGCCGTAAAATGCGGGAAGACCAACCATCTTAAGGTAAGCAGTCACCGTAGTCCATAACCATCGGCAATACCAGGGGCACAGCGAAGTTGTTGCCATCCAGTGAGTCTGATGCATCACCGGCCCTCACGGATTCAACTCAAGGACACTGATTAGACGTTGTTAATTAAACCTTTCTAGATAAACTTATTTATTGCCCATTGCAGAGAAATAGTAATTCTATTTCCTATCGAACTTTTAACCTTTGAGATAATGTATAGGAATCGCTATGTAATATTTGCTACAGGATCCAGTTATAACTTGTTCCATTATCAACAATATATTTGTTGATATTTGCATTAATCGTAAATGTCGTAATATGTAATTTTATACAGAACTCGGCGCTTCCAAGGGCAGATCCATAATTCGGTCCAGTGAGGTCACAGGACTCACAGGCAGCCAGAATAAGACAAACCTGACCTTTTCATGGCACGATCATATGTTAAACTTGTATTATGATTCAATGCTGATTCTGTTTCTATGAAGGTTATGGCCTCCCTGAATCTGCCTCTGGGGGGCTCTTTTGGTTATATTTATGGTTTACCCTTGAATCATCAAAACTCATTTCATTATGTTTTACTTCGCCGAATTTTCATTTTATCGATTCAATAGGCATACACGACTACGCGTGTAGAAGTTATAATTTTTTGGTGGTTACAGTTTAACCTAACCTACCTATGTTACCATGCTTAGGGTAACCTCAAAACAAAAAGGGAGAAATAAATTTTCGATGAAATGTTACATACATACATACCTTCACGCCTGTAATCCCAGAGTGGGGTTGGGCAGAGCTACAGAATTACCTACAACTTTAAAAACTTGTTGATAATTCTGTAACTACATTTTGCACAAATAAGTAGGCTAAGATGTTTACCAGCGTATTAGTGACAGGTTGCACGCCCATCGCCTAACAGTGCTACAAGCCTATATTCCCTTAGTCGCCTCTTACGAAATCCACGGGAAGACATGCAGTGGCGCTATTCTAACCAGGCAACCACACGGATATATATGAAATGTTACATTCAATCAAATGAGTGTCATTGATTCAAGGGGATCCCAATAATTATTCTCTGTTTAAGAATTACGGAAGTTTGTATGTGTGTTCGATCGATCGCAGTCTCCTGAAATATATTGTTTGCTCGGCACTTGAGATAAATTTTAGATTACCGCTTGATTGATTGCACGTCAACAGATCAAATAGCGCAGTTTTCAAATCGAGTGCGGAAGCTATGAACATTTTCAATAATTAGAGGAGGTTATATTTTTAAATATTTTTAAATATTAAGTGTTGATTTATCCAATTCCCAGATAAAAATAACTGTCAGTAAAATTTGTTATTCTCATTTTCTCTATTATTAGAAGGAAAATGATATAGCTAAAAAGAATCTGGTAGATGTTTCTGGTTATGGATAAATTAACCCTATTGTAATTGATATTGTGATGTAAGTACATGTATCCAATTATGCACTTTATTACAATGCAATAAGGTAAACAAGTCTCTAACATAATAATCTCTTTATAGTCGATTTTACTTAGTAAGTTTTGGAACTATATTATGTATGTAGCTTCTACCTTGTTCAAATGAAACAGTCTTCATGTCCTTTATTTATTTTTGCCTGCACGTCTTTTCAACTCTTCATATAATAGTTGGTCATCTATTTCATTACTTTTTTTTTCTTTCACTCACACCAGTACATGTATTCATTAATTGTTATGAAGCTAATTAGTTAGGTACTTAGTAGAACCATCAAACAGCCATCTTGCTACAAGAACATGAAGTTATACATACATTTTTAGGTTAGAATATTTTATATGTAACAAAAAGCGTTCTCTAAGCATACTTACATGTTAATTTAAATAAACACTGTATACACACACAATTGACACTGTCTCTTTATCATTACTTTTATCAGCGCCAATGTTATGTCTAGGTTAATTAATTATAAAATAACAAATACGTTAACTAACATTGTGCACTGCAATTGTTTTCCCGTCATATTATTATGACTGTTATCTAGTCGTATCTGATAAAAAAATACGAACATACACATCGTTATACACCTATTCGAAATCAGGAAAACGTGATTGATAAAAGTAAGTGCCTTAGTAATGTGTTCACTGCGAATGAGTACAGTTTGATTTTAACTGGAAAATAAAGAATAAGGGTGAATGTCCACAAGAGCTGTATAAGGTAGCACACACTGCTCCGCTAAATCGCACAGCTCTGGTGGATATTCACCCTTATTCTTTATTATACTCTCTTTTACGATCTAATATATGAATGCCAGCAGTTCACGACACATACCGCCCCCTGTATGCACTGCTGCCTTTATTGTTTTTTTATTCATATATTACATATAGTTTATTGATACAGAGAAATATTAACAATTATACAATACGGATGATTATCGAGTAATAATAGTAAATTGGTTGGCCCGTGTGGTTGCCGGGTTAGAATAGTGCCACTCCATGTCTTCCCGTGGATGTCGTAAGAGGCGACTAAGGGAATAAAGGCTTGGAGTACTGTTAGGCGATGGGCTTGCAACCTGTCACTAATACGCTGGTAAACATCTTAGCCTGTTTATGCAAAATGTGGTTACAGAATTATCAACAAGTTTTATAGTTGTTGGTAGTTCTGTAGCTCTGCCTACCCCACTCTGGGAATGAAGGCGTGAATTTATGTATGTATGTATGGTTCGATTAGTTTTGTTTACATCTTTGCCAATATAAATTGACACAGACTATAGTATGATATATGTTGTGCAGTATTATTAACACGAGTATTAAAGCTGATATTATTGACGAACTATACGAGTAAGTAGGTAATAGGTAGGTGTACACAGTTCGTGGATGCTGATATGGAGCCACAAGTGACCACAGCATTAGTCACAGTTTTAATTAAAACTTGGCTATCACTGTAATGTTGACGCCCTCTGTAGTTCAGTGAATCATTATATTTTTGGACCGAATTAACATTATTTATCATCCCACTGTTAAAGGAGGGTAATGTTTTTTGAGTCGCTTAACTCGTACGTACTTTAAAAAGGGAATATGGGGTACATAAACGGAGTCGGAACTCTTTTTCATTTAATATTTTTCACTTGGACCCCAGTAAACTTACCCGCTACTGACCGCGTCTACCCGTTAACTTAAAAATGTACAATCCGATGAAGCATTTAAACATCAGCTAAGAAACCTTTTATTCGATAATCCATTCTACTCCGTGGATGATTATATGGAGCTGGAAATGTAAATTTATTTATTGTGTCGAAATTTATTAATCATTGTATATATTGACATCGGACGAGTGACCATTATTCGATATTTAATTGTTGTTGTTTTAATTAATTTTAATTAATTACTATTAATTATTCTTGTATTCTTTGATTATTAGTATTTATATTTGACGATCTCAATGTAACTTCGTATTTTTTGACATGCAAAGCAATTTATATTGTAATATTACATTGATGAATAAATAAACTAAACTAAACTAAACTAATTGTCCTCCGCTGTGTTCCAGTTTTCACTTTGTTCTCTTCATATTCATATTAATCATTCATGCATTGATGATGCATTTTTCCCGTAGCACTTGCTTGTCGCGTAGCAGGGGCACTGCACCGCTATTGCTCCGAAACGTAGCCCCATACGACTTGACGCACTTGTCCCAACTTGTCCCAAATCTACTTTCTACAGGGTGCCTCTGACCTCGGGGCTTTAAATGCAACGATCGATTCTACTCGCTAAACTGAACTATATTTGATGTCAAAGTCTAATTGTAAAATCAGTGTAGTATATACTGGCTATATAATCACTATCTCATGGTACGGGGGCGACATTTCCTTGGTACGAGGGCTAAAGGAAAATGAAGAATTGGATCGCGTACATTGAAAATTACATTGAACTTGTATGAAAAAAATGAAATTTACTGAAAAATTACCTTACACCGTGCCATGTGCCGTGTGGTTGCCGGATTAGAATAGTGCCACTCCATGTCTTCCCGTGGATGTCGTAAGAGACAACTAAGGGAATAAAGGCTTGTAGTACTGTTAGGCGATGGGCTTGCAACCTGTCACTAATACACTGGGAAACATCTTAGCCTACTTGTGCAAAATGTGGTTACAGAATTATCAAGAAGTTTTAAGACTCGTTGGTAATTCTTTAGCTCCGCCAGCCCACTCTGGGAATGAAGGAGTGAGTTTATGTATGTATGTATGTGACCTTACACAACAAAAGAAGTTCAGTTGCAGAAGTAGAAACGATCCATGAATTTAAAGCCCCAAGGTCATAGGCACCCTGTATAAGTACTTAACTGGGTACAGCAATATTGCTCTTGGCGTGTTACTGTATTGTTTTTAACTTGACCTCCATTACTGTCAAGTAAATAAGAGCTATCACAACGTTGACAATACGATAGATAAGATAAGAAATTTTGTTTTTACCGTGTAGAATAGAGGCCCACGTGATGGGAGCAATGAACCACGGTTGGTAGTTCAATGCTGATAAATTCGTATTTGGACCTATATACGACTTTAGTGCCTCTTATCTAAATATACACACAAGTTGACACACGTAAAAAGAACTCCGAGGGGCTAGTGGAGGGGATATGTTTGCGCATGTTGTCTACTGACCAACCAATAGCGTGGCAGCAAAGCGGAACGGTTTACACTCCCCCCGTCGCCCTCACCAATTTGGTCCGTAATTTGCGCAAATAGGTCGCTTACGGCTCTATTTACGTGTATCGACTCGTACTAATCTGAGTCGGCACGAACTAATGATAATAATTTTTTAAAGTGCTCCATGTATTATATTACCTACTCATATTTTCTATCGGCACGATTTAGATTAGGTTTACGTACTAACTAACATCATTAATCCCACGGAAACCAAATTCATAACAATACAAAGACAATGGAATCAAAACCATACTTAATCATTAAAACGATAAACGCATTTACTGCCGGCAACGCATATCAACGTCTTCCTAAGTCGCCCAGCGGGATTTTTAAAAATCGAACGTTTCTAATGAAAATCGGGAAAAACGTTTTTTGTAAAGTTCGGGGTTGTAACGGTCTTTCACATGGTAGGTAAACTAGGTAATAGGTCAGTCCAACTGAAATCGGCGTCCTACAATGTTTTAACCAAAAGCAGACTTCATTTGGACTGACCTTATTGAATACCATTTTAAAAGAAGTTTCTATTTGGCTTCTTGAAGGTGGTTTTTTTATTTTTCATTTTCAACTTAACATTATTGCTAGAGGTTTCGTATGCATAACATTTTACACCCGCTGAATTAACCAGAGAAAGTTTTCCTAATCCTTATAACACAGGATATGACGCCAAACAATAAACATGTAGCGTAGAAACTGAGAAGTTACTTATCTCAACGATATAATATTGCGATAAGTTCTCTCAGGGCACTCGGGGGTGAGTTGATCAGTGATAATGTATCAATGACTGACAATCGCATTATCCTAATTATAAGTGGCCACTATCGTTTTGCATTATGTCAACCGTTATCGCGAGATACGCGTTTATTGCGGAATATAGAGGCATCACTTCGATAAAAGCGTATCTTTAGTTACATATGTTTGTTTATCATTTTAAGCACGTGTCGTTGTTTAATACTTCACGCGCGATCCGTCTGTGTACAACGTTAAACGATATTTAAACGAGAAACAATAAATTCCTACATTTAATTGTGATTTTCCAAAAGAAAATACTCCCGGTTTATACACTTTAATTCGAAAGAGTAATTTTAAGATTCCAATTTCATTAATTTTGTATTTGATCCAATAGTTTTGTTTTAATATTTTATGGATGACATGATTAATTTAAACTTGGGTTGGCTATTTCTAAGAAATTACAACAATTGAATGATATCTAATGATAAAAAGTGATTGTAATAGTGTATTAAAACATACTATTACAAGCGATTTTCGCCTAACTCGTAAGATACACCTAAGAGGGCTTCTTGCCGAAAACGAGAGTGAAACAACGGTTGAATATACTCTTGTCGAAATATCCGAAAGTGAGTACAAAGCAACCACATCAATAGTTTCGACACATTCTGCTATAGCATCAGTATAAAATGTTTGCATAATTGTTTATAAGTTTATAAGTTTGTCGTTTCCATAGAACAGAGGGGTTATAATGACATAACTATGCAGTTCAGTTTACGCTGAGTGAAAGGGACAGAGCTATATAACTGCTATAGCTCTGTCCCTTACGCTCGCCGTAAAATGATCTGCATATTGCATAGCTATGTCATGATCAAGGATCGGAAATTCGGATCGATATTTACCTAAAGTTGGCAAAATCCCGGAAAAAGATAGTCAAACATGGCGTCGGCTTCTTAAATTTTATTTTTATAATTTAAGTTCTGGGATTCTGGGATTCTACAAAACGTTAATATAATAATTACTTTATATGTAGGATAAAACATTCTGTTTTGCTCCTATAAATTCGTTAGGTTAATAAGTTACAGGTAAATTAAATAACATTTGGTTAAACATATACATAGAAATTAACTTCAAACAGTTAATATAAATAAATAATTATGAATTAATGCCTGTGTAATTTATTTATTTTGTAATCCCGCAAATTTTATTATGAATTATATGATTGAGTCCGCCTCCATACAACTGAACAACAAAGCCGGCGCGAAAGTATAGGTAAATATCGATCCGAATTTCCGATCTCTGGTCATGATAACCCCCCAGGCCTAGAGCTTTGACGTTTGAGAGTTTGGGACTAGGTCAATTCGTGCGAGATTGTCCCCAAGTAATATTTGTTTATTTACTTCGGATGGATTATTAGTTTACACCACGTATGTTTTACACTAAGTCATTTCTCTTATCAAGGTTGTCTGGAAGAGGTCACTATTTAGCGATAAATACGCGTCAGTTACTTGTAGTTTGTTGTTGTGTTGCTCTATGTCAAATTGTTACTTGTGGGAGGACCTTGTGCAGGGTCCGTCCGGGTTGGTACCACCATCTTATCCATTAACCTACCGCCAAGCAACAGTGTTCGCATTGTTGTGTTCCTGTTTGGGGATAAGACAGCCGGTGAAATGACTAGCATAGAGGCATTCCATCTTAGTCTTCAGGGTTGGCAACGCATTTGCAGTCTTGTGAATGCGAATGTCTATGGGTCACAGTTTCCACTTACCATCAGGTGGCCTGTGTGCTTGTCTGCCTTCCAATGCCATAAAAAAAAACTATTCCTGGTTTTTTTATTTGTAGTGTTCTTTAAAAAGAGATTTGTATTGTACTGTATTGTAATATTAAATTAATGTTAAAGATCGTTAGGATGTTTTAAAAACTAAAACTAGAAACTAAACCTCAAACTTTAGACACCTATTTGTCGTCTAATTAGGCATAACCTAGGGCTGTCCCAACAAGCAAAATCAGTACTTATAGTGTTTTCAAGCCTATTTTTTATTGTACTTATAAGATACTTGTAGTTTGCTACAAACACGGAAATGGGCGCAGTTATAGGAGCATCGCTTTCTTATAACCATCTTATAATCAACTAGCAGAAAGTCACTAGGCCCTATAATACACTTACAGAAGTTCTACCAGAGTACAATTGCTCCTATAACGTTCTGAGACTACCCATTTATAAGTTTTATAACTCTTATAAGTATCTCGCATGAGCATCATACTAAAGCAATCTTACTTATAACGCACTACTAATATACTTAGTTATTAGTTATAAGTACATTTTATAAACATCTTTCCGTTGTTTCGGCCGGTTGGTGTGGTGTGTTTGTGGGAAATAAATACTAAAAAACAAACGTAAGTACCTATTTTTCTTATTAATCTAACTAATATAATTTGTAATAGTGTAGAGCATATGTAAGTATTGTAAAATACTGTATGTATAGTGTGTGAATTTACCAGGGAAGTCATTTTTATTGTAAATGTCAACCATAATTTGTTTAATTTTACAATGCCCATGGAAAAAGTGTACATATCATATATGTTGTTAAAATAATATTACCACATTTATTATGAACATCCGCCATTTTCTAAAAATTCTCTGCATTGAGTACGTTATAGGACAATTATAAGTAAATTTGCACTTATAGCAGTTTTAATCCAGATAACTTGCCGCCATATTAAAACGTATTAGGGTTCCTCACGAAATATTCTTACTTTCTATGAATCCTAAGAAAGTTAATTTAAGTTAAAAATAATGTTTCGGTTTCCGCCATGGTTACAAATTTAAATAAAACTACTTAAACGGATTATATCGCGTACCATTTCTTAAATTCATCCCGTATCAAATACACTAGATTACAGATTACAATCATCAATGAGACCATTTTAGTTTACCTGTCATGCTTTTTTTAAATAAATGATTGTTGTCTTTTCAGTTCTTTTCGAAATGGTGGTATATTTAGACGTTGACTGCTTTTTAAGTAAAGATGGCCTTATGAAACTCAACGAATGTGAATGGCCATGGTCAATAACACATTTTACCCTATCTGAAAAGTGTTATGGATGTGGACGATTCACTGATTCAAGAATTAATCCCCACTTTATTGTTAACGTAATCAATATTAAGAAACTACTTAATATAAAACAATTGTGGTGTCAAGGCTGCCAATATATGCTCGTGTACAATCATTACATGGAAGATGAGTGTTACTACTGCTATTAAAAAAAAACACAATCAGTATCAACCAAGTTTTAGAACATCATAATATTATTATTTAGATTGCATACAGAATACTGTAACGTCACTCTTTTCATCGTTGTAGTCTATGTTACTTTATTAGTGTGTAATAAGGTCCGTGCATCTCTTGGTAAAACGTTACTTAATCTTTTGTTAACAACAGTAGATAGTTCATTTAAGGCTTGGTGAGGTATATTAAATTTTATAGCCCATGTTCTTATATCTTCAACCAAATCACAATTTTTTTCATACTCGGTGGTTTTTTCTAGGTCAAAGTCGTATTCATCTTGTTCGCTATCCGAGTCTAAAACACAGTCCACCGCGGAACCCTTATTTACTTCACTTGTATTTGCACTTGACGCACCAGGTTCACTTTCTAATACAGATGAACTTGTTCTCGTTAAATTGGGCTTCACTAATTCTGTATTCCATTTTCTCACTTTTCTTCTAAAATTACCGCTCCTTTTAAATCGTTTCCATTCGCTTAAATCCATTTTAAACGACTTTCCCAATACGAATTCGAACAATTGATTCAGCAAAAAATACCAAACGTTTACTAGTAAGGTGTTTGATCTAGTAACTTATAAGATTATTTCACCTAATAAGGCTCTTACCAAGTACAATTTCATTTATAAGAACATTGGACAAGACTAATAGCGATGTAGACTTGTAATAACCTCAGCTTAGTATCTTATAATATCTTGTTCTCTTACAAAATGCTACTATAAGATCAAATATTATTCAGGCCTATTTGATCTTTCTGCAAACTGTTATAGGAGACTTAAACCTATAACTGTCTTATAAGACGATCTTGTAGGTAACTAGAAGTCTGTAAAATAAAACCAAATGATCTTAAGACTATCTACGCTGGTGAAATGTTACTATAAGTATAAGTATCCTGTAACTGTTCTGTGCTACAATCTTGTAGCAAACTATAAGGCTAAAATATAAACATGAATGCTCTTGAGTATGTTACCGCTTATCGTATGCTATTATAAGTATATGGCTCTACGTCAATGCCTCTATAGGAACGTTATTAGTAAAAAAGTACTTATAGTCTTTATTTATAGGAATACTTTGCTTGTTGGGGTATTAATAAACTGATCTCGACTGCAATGCTAGTCTCAAGACGTGTCAAAAATGACAGCTTTGTATGGCTTGACGTTTAGTTTGACGTATCTTGTGACGAGCATCTCAGCTAAGATGAGTTTATTAATACGGCCCTTATGTAATGATATTTGATATTTCCTGAAGGAAAATGTCTCCGCGCAGACAAAGCGAGTTGGACTCACACGCCGAGGGTTCCGTATCGATACTGATGCACAGTGGGTATGATTATATTTCGAATCGTAGCAGCAGCTCAAGTCACACTTGTATTTTTTTTTAATGGTTGTTGCTTTTCTTCAGGTTTTGTTCATACTCTGTATACTCATACCAAATTGGTCGCTGGTATGTTTTACCGTTCGTACGATACTAAAAAAATAAAAATGCTTTGAAAAAACTATGTTTCTTGTTTGTTATTAAATCTACCGTAATACAAATTTCGAAGACAAAACAACCGGCTAGATAAAAATAAGTAGATAAAGATAAGTACATTAAGAGTCTATCACTACACCATCAATATTATCACGTAGCACGTCATAGACTATTTACATTCGCTGCATTATTATTTTATCGTAGATATCATAAACGCATCGAGTCATGCGACAAACGCATGCGCGTGCGCTACAGAAATAATTGCCGGCATTTGGCAGGAAGTTCGGGGACTTTGCTCTCGTTTGGCGCAAAATTGGAGACTTCTGGTGACGGTAATGAGCTATTTAGTAATTAGCGCATGACTTGAAAAACACTAGTTTTCAGCTCTTACATAAATACCTAGAACTATTTTATTTTTTTGTGAATCCCCAGAGAACCAAGGTGACCTAGCTCTTAAGACTGCTCCTATTGTGTTTTCTAATAAAGTATTATATTGAAATCGAAGGATTTTTTTGCTTTACAAATTAATAAATGGGTAGCACATATGACTACGCTAAAAAACCTTCGTGTAGTTAACTTAACGGAAAATGGTGGCCACTTTTTTCCGTAACTTTACTCACCCACAGATTCATTATTATTAAGTTATGTCATATACCTACCCAATGAATTGTGTAATCATTCATTCATTCAATCTGTCACCGAGCGGCCCCAACGGAAGCCACCGCCTGCACATATGTTAGATAAATTTTAGCTCCGAAGGAAAGCGATAACTTTCACCGTTTGAGAAATTCATCTGGGCCCTGAATCTATGAAATGGTGTAGTTTCTTTTGTTTGGAAACAAACTGAATGAGGTTATCGACCGTCACGCGATATGGACACGCTGTAGCGTTGGCGCCCCGCCAACACTGCGACCTTACTCTTCAGCGCGAATAAACAAAGGCGATGCAGTTCCAAGCAAACAGCTGATTAACGTGTTAAATTTAATATTGGACTGTTAATTCATTACCGACTGCCGAAAATGGAGGGCTATGTGCTATGTATGTATTTATTTATTTATTTTATGGCATAAGAAGGCAATCGAGCACACAGACCACCTGATGGTAAGTGGAAACTGTGACCCATAGACATTCGCATTCACAAGACTGCAAATGCACTGCCAACCCTGAGGACTAAGAAGGAAAGCATCTATGCTAGTCATTTCACCGGCTGTCTTATCCCCAAACCGGAACACAACAGTGCAAACACTGCTGCTTGGCGGTAGGTTAGTGGATAAGATCTATCCTCCCACAAGTAAATGTATGTGTATTTGACTTGGAGATATTGTTGGGTTATTTGTGCCTTCGTAAAAGCTGATAGCGATTAATGTATCGTAGCATCGCAAGTGTAACAGATACTACAATTTAAAATATATAGCGAAATTAAAAATATGAACAATTTAAAATAAATATGGTTAGATCACATGATTCTACAAATCATGTGATCTAACCATATTTACTTTAATTTTTCGCAGCTATATTAATCAAATAAAGCTGAATTAATTTATGAAATCAACGAACACCAGCTGTTATAATACTGTATGGAACAAAGGCTTACCTTAGCATTCGTAATGTTAAAAAGAAACTTGAGTTTATTTTTAAATATCTTGCAAGAAACACAGAACATTGGGTACATAGGTTTTGTTTTTATCTCGGTCGCCATTAATACTGTGAAGTAAATAAGAGCTAACATAACTTTGACATTACGACAACATGTAAAAAGCAATACGGTTTTAACGAATAGAATAAAGCCCCTGAAGTTTATCGGAAAAAGTTAAAAGATAGAATAAATTTCGAACAGATATCAATATTGACGTGGCCTATGGCTTTTGTAATTTTTCCTGCAGAGATGAAAGCATAAGTATTTGTTTTTAATGATTTCGATTATTGGGAAACGAAAAGCAAAGCTGAATATTAGGACAAGAATAGACAATTTACAGTGGTGTAAATTCTATGGCGACTGACGTTTATAATCTATTTCACTTTGTTCTAGGTAAACTATATCGTTATCACATTGTTAAGAGTAACGTTGTTTAGCGAAGCTTAGTTTTTATTATTTACGCGCTCCATCAGGCTCAAGAAAGAGCAAGATGGAGTGCTTTACCTAAGACAAGCACTTATGATGATCACGTACCTACCTCAGCCGAAAACGACAACGAGAAAAAACCTCTATTAACATGACACGAAAAATAATAATAATATACGAAAATAAGATGCATTCAAACAAAGAAGTAGTAGGATTGATTATTATTAATTCCTCAAAAATAAATCTTAACGAAATTACTAGTGAATCTAACTTGGGCTGTCAGACTCCAAATTATTGTGTCAACCCTGCCACGTTTCAGGCAATGAAAGAGACAGAGATATGTAACTCCTATAACGTTGTCCCGTGTAGGTACCTATTATTTTATCGGAACACGATTCAACATTTCACGCCGCATAAGTTGTTTTTTTGGTAGTCGTAAGTGTAAGCTAACTTAACCTAGGTAAGGTAACGGCGCCTATTACCGGGGGTATCAAAATCGGCGCCCATCACCGCGGTATTTCCAAATACCCTTTTTATAAACAAACCGATCGATTTTCTAACAAACAAATTTTACACGAACGAAGCTTATTTAGTTGACTTACGGACCTGTTAGCGCTAGTGTGTGTGAATGAAACAAAGTGCTCGTAATTCGTCAGTTTTCGCGAAGGCAGCGCAGAAAGAGGACGTGCCATACTAACGCGTGACGCCGCATGTAAGGGAACTCGAATCTTATTTAGTGTTTTACGTAATATTTATGGCAATTGAACTAATGTTATGGTATTTAAATGGTTGTTTATTGTTTTCTGCACGACTTATGAGTGTTTTTTATACATTTTTTGGCCTGGAAATACGTTTAAAATGGAAAATCAAATACAGCGGTGATAGACGCCTTTTTTTGCTGTGGTGTACCCCGGTAATAGATTTTTTTGATTTCGGTTATTTATACTTTATTTTTGGTATATGCGATCGGTTATACAAACTTTGTTACGGTTATTCCAATCTTGATCTATTCACGCTATTAAAGAACTATTTCCGTGGTATGGAAAGTATTCAACAAACCCTTATTTTTTGACAAAAACTTCAGTACTTACTGAATTTGTAGTTTGTATAGGAACCTTAAATTGTCAAGTTGTTTAAATATTGAGATAAAATCGTGTATTTACTTACCAGTTATGTAATTTTGGTTTTATACCTAGGTTGTAATATATACTTTTAATTTGTAATGAAAATAAAACTGTATCCGTTAGTTTTTATGGGTCGGAATTAGGTTTTTCAAACCCTCCATATTGAGCCTATTACCGATGGTACGATCAGATAACCCTCGGTAATAGAATGTATGGGAATCTATTACCGACCCATTCAATATTTGTTTGGGTCGGTAATAGGTTCCTAAAGAAGAGTCTATCACCGAGTGACATTTTAGTCTTCTATTAAATTAATCACATTTAGGGTACCGTAAGTACAGATTTATTTGATAAAGTTGAGACTTTTACTCATCAGAAGGAAATTTCCGTGTTTAGGTATTGCATATGTAGTGATCATAAGCTATTTCTACTTTTCATACTTATATTATATTTATTTATTAGTAATGTATTTAATTATAATTATACTTCCTTAAAAACGTGATGTAAAAAATAATATACGGAACCAAGCCATTATTTATTAAGTTCCAAATCGTGAGTCGGGCGTCTATTACCGATGGTAGAAAATTGCTGCTTTTTATACCCTCGGTAATGGAAGCTGAATTCACGGTAATAGAATCACAACCAGTGTATTACCACGGTAATAGAAGACTTGGGTATTTTGGTTTCAATAATTATTTTACAATATATAATAAAGTAAAATGAGTCCAAAAAGTTACGACGCTAAAAGTTCAATAAACACTCTTAAATAAAAAAAATATTTTGGGTCGCTAAGGAGCTTTGATAACCTTAATTTTTTGGAATTATTTGATAACTTCCTTAAGTACCACGGTAATAGGCGCCGTTACCTTAATTAATGTTTAAGATATCATGACAACATCATGGTTTCAGCAAAAAATAGCGTTCGATGACAAGAAATTCGATTAAATGATACAATCGATGAAGAGATATCCGAAAAAATTATAGGTTACCCATGGTCCCTTAGACTGCTTGGTTGGGCACTTGACACTTCATAATGCAGCCGTTGTAAATACGTGAGAACTATTTACAAGAGTGTGTTGCAGTTACAGTGTTACTCTATCTTGTTTTTTTTTTCTTGACTAAGTAATAGTAGTATATTATCAATACCTACATAATTCGGTCGGAAATAACGTTTTGGCAACGTCTAACATAAACCAAGTAAGGAAGTGTGGAATAGCGGTTAAATTAGAACACTATCTATAATTGAACCGAGCAGCTGACTAACTCGTATCGTAAATCGTAAACGTAATACGCAACGCGATAATTTTGAATTGAATTCAGTCGCGGACAGAATTGAAAACATGTTTTTTTAATGGTATTCTGAAAATGAACATGCTTATGGAGATTTGTCTTAAACGGATTCTTTTTTTTTAATTTCTGAGAATGTTGAAGGGGCGACCGAGGTGTAAGTAGTTTAAAGTAAAATACTGGAAAAGGGCCGAATCTTAAGTACCCGAACCCGACGTGCATGCATGACTCTAATGTATGAATGTGGACGAAGCGAAAGAGATTTGTCAGGATCGTAGCAGAAGGAAAGAAGTGGTCTCTGCCTACCACTCTTAGGAATCAGGCGTGATTTAATGATTGTATGTTTTCACTGAGATATATTTTTTTGTTTCTATTGCCTTAAGATCTTAAACGCCACATCTATCCACTTTAAGCCTTTACGACAATGCAATAAGGTACACGTCTTTGTTTGTAGTCGACTGTACTAGAAATATTGCGACATATCCGCATTCCAAATTGGACTTTATGGTTCCTGTTTTATTTTAATGAAATTTTAGGATAATCAAATTTCTTGATTTTTATGACGCGTAAAGCGCAAATGATATTTGTACCACCTAAAAAAGGGTGACTGAGTGCAATATGATGACAAAAGCATAAGATGGATAAGACTTTTATTACATTTCGAGTTAGGTATCACTTTACGTCGTTAGATGTAGAGAAGTCATTTTCCCTTTGTAAGTTCATAGCAGTGGCGTAACTATAGGGTGGCAGGGCTGGCAAAATGCCACGGGCCCCCGGCCCAAGAGGGCCCCCGGCTTAAGAGGTCGCTAGGTCAGCAATATGTTTTTTAACATCGTACTTGAGTGTTTTATTTTACTTGAAAAGTATATTTTTTGTTTATTTTGAAGTGTTGCTTAAAATCTAAAAAAAAGATTTTGATTAGTTTTAGGACGCATCTATTGGTTTTTACTTTTTTTTGTCGCGCTACGTTGGCAGAGCGGGTCGGGGAATTCCCTCATTTTGTCAACCAACTACGTACAACGGGACGGGTCTAAATCATAGGGCCCCATCAAACGAATTTGCCACGGGCCCCGGATGGTATAGTTACGCCACTGGTTCATAGTAAACTATAAAAAGAATGGATTGAAAATAAGTACCTAATTTAGAAAAAAATATTATCATTCACCTCAACAATAAAATTCAATTACATTTTTGCGATGATGTTCTCTTTTTGAAACATCAATGGTAGTCATATCCATATTAGGGATATCGTTCGACATCATTTTGACGTGATTTGCATCTGTCAGCCGGCTATTACACCTAACCATAAAATCTATGGTTACCAATACTAAAATTAATAATAACTTAACTCGAATTTATAATAGGGAAAAATTTAAAGGTCTATTCCACTCGCTGAAACCATATTGCTATTGACAGCTTCGTATTCTTAACAATACGATTGCTCATATTCACACGAAAATAAGGGACCGAGTTAAAATTAAACGATGACTTGTTGCAAGCAATTAAGTTTTACCGAACTACAGTTATGACTTCGTATTGTTTTCTACCCAAATCACGCAGACAAATGCTCATCATTTCCATTGCACTATGCAAATTATTGATAATGAAGGCAATAATAATTCAGGTGACGCCGTTAACCATTGAAGATTTCAATTAACGGTTAACTAAACCATAGTAAAATCCCCTGCCAAATGCATAGATAGAGATACGGGTAAGGACCAAAAAGTCGGACCATAGTTAAGGGCAGTTAACCATACGCACGTTATATCAAACAGTCACATTAAATTATGAATAAAACTATTGGATTCATGACACTATTGCGGTTAAAAAGAATTAAATTTTGTATAAATGCGTTTTTTGCATAGTGTCACTCTTGGATTTAACGTGCGAATAATTAAGCCTAGGTAGGTAGGCCTCCAACAAGATGGAGTGACGACCTTGTAAGGATCAACGGGAATGCGGTGTTTGCAAAAGCACAAGACCGATCTGAGTGGAGAGCCTTGGGGGAGTCCAGCAGTGGACGTCTTTCTGCTGACATGATGGTATCTAAACAACGAAGTCGAAAAAAAATCCGTTGTGCGACGAAAAGTATCCCTACTAGTATGGCTAATTTCCATGTCACAACGGTAAAGGACAATGGGCAAAATGTCCCCACCCACCAACAGGAACGAAACATATCTCATTTGATAGATCTTGGCAACCTGATGATTTTTTACTATGACGACGATCGTCCTATGTATGGGGTTTTCTTGGAAAACAATTATCATATCGTATGGAATTGGTTTAAAAATGAACACATTCTTGCATTGCATGACTCTTGAAAGGTTTTTTTCATAGAAAAAATCCCATCGATTTAGCTACTAAAATAGTTATTTTGTCTTGTTTTGGGTCCTAACGAACATATAAACATGCATCCCGTGACTGTTGGAGGGGGGGGGACGGGGTCCATACAAAATTGCCCATCACCCTTTTCATAGAAAATTTAATTGAGTCAGTTAGCAAGGACAACTTTTTGGTCCTTACCTATACTTTTGTGTGGCCGATCTAATCAAGCTGCATTATACCCAAAGCAAAGACAACAGGGAGGTTATTATGACGTAACTATGCAGTTAAATAAAACGGCGAGCGTAAAGGACAGAGCTATAGCACTTATATAGCCCTGTCCCTTTCTCTCAGCGTAAACTGAACTGCATAGCTATGTCATAACAACCCCGCATGTAATTCAAACCCTTAGCATTTTGGATAGGTGCGAAATTTATCCCAAATAAGGTCACATGGAAAAAATCAGCTGTAACTGAACGCGAATTTATCAAGGGCCAGAGAACTAATATTTTTTCACTTCTCATGCTCGTAAAGTCCTTCTTTATGCTGGGTATAGGCTGCATAAAATCGCATTTTATGCTCTAGTGCATAAAGTAATTTCTTCTTTTAAGACTAAGGCAATAAGGCCTTACAGCCACATACACAATACACCTTCATTTAATTTATATATTTTTTATGAGATTTAGGTTATATCTTATTATAATTACGACATATGTAATACTATCTTAATACTTTAAGATTAATACGGGCGTGCATTTACGTAAAAAAAATATAAGTAACGCAAATATTTATAATAACTTGGCATTAAGGCTTAAACCATAGTGTCCATAGTCAAACGTCACATAATTGAAAATAAAAATAAAAAATTAAGAAAAATTGTGTAGCGGGAAGCTAATTATTCGTCAAACAAAATTAAAAACTAACTAAATTTGTTGTGTTGCGGTTGAAAATTCAATAAATTATTCGTAAGTAATTGAACAATGTCTTAAAGTAGTGATTGATAGTGACGATCAAAAAATGATTTCGCCTGAGACTTTAATGGACAGAAGTGTGAAAAATGTAATTGAGCAGATATTGCCGCCTAATTCGAAGAAAATCTATCTCAGCACATACGAAAGTTTTATGATTTGGAGGAACCAAAAAAGCGTTAACACGTTTGCGGAGTGTGTTTTTTTAAGCTAATTTGACGAACTGTCGATGAAATTACATTTTATGCGTGATAGAACATATTAATTACATTATAAAAATTAATTAATTTTTCTTGTATATGCTTAATCGTTGTTTTATTTCCTTGCAATCGAAGTGAAAAGCAGAGTGTAAAACTCGAGCATAAAACCCATTCCTCGACGTGACCATCCACCCTCGCCGTACCGGCTCGGGTGGCTATATGCACGTCTCGGGTAAAATGGTACGTTTTATGCACTTGTTGTACAATCTACTATATTTACTCCTTTAAATAATTAATGTTTAAAGTTCGAATGACATCAGCGCCCGTACTCGGACAAGTCGGACATATTTTAGAGACAAAACGTGTATTTTTACACGACAGCCCAAAAAAGGTTTGTAATGATTTCAGGGTTCACGTATGTAAGTATGTAACATTCTTAATTCCGCCATAACTTCTAAACGCCTGAGCCGATTGAGATGTGTGTGGTATCGTTAGAATCCTTTTACCATCCCGGGTGACATAGGATACCTAAACTGTTAACATTGAAGTAACAACAATAGCAAAATGTCAATTATTAACGTAGATAGGTATATCGACGACAATATAAATAAATCTAACAAAAACCATGCTTTGAAAACCCAATTGCTGTTTGAATAATGTAGTCAACATAACGTTAGTTTTCATGCCGCGCAATTTGGCGCCAAAAATTCGCCATTTTGATTCCCAATAATTTTAATATAGCCTACGACACTCTAGTGGTTAATACGAATCTGACCACGTATAATTTGCCTGTATACTAATCATTCCACCGGGTGTCTTATCCCTACGCCGTAATACAGCAATGCGAACACTGCTGCTTGGCAGTACGTTAAAGGATAAGACGGTGGTAGCGATCTGGACGGGTGAAGAAAAAGTAACGTAATTTTAAATAATATGATTTCATAATTATTATTCATTTGTTGATATTCAAATAATTTATTAATTGTAGCCTACATGGTAACGTAACATATTTTTCTTATCGTTGCCGATGTGGACCGCAATGTGCGTTAACAACCACATAAAAAATAAAGCAAGCGAATACCAACATAACCTTAAATAAAATTATGAATTGACTAAAACTAACACAAAAATACTTACACTTCAATCGCCATAATTAAATTAATATTCGCACAAAAGTCTTATATTACCACAAAAATATCACAGTTTATAAATAATAATATCACATCATAATAACCACCATAATATTTACGTTAACGTAAAATCACGTTTGCAACGCACGTGTAGTCCCAACGAATGTTGCGCGCGGACTGACGAGATAGCAGATATTTTCTTACATATACGGCTTTTCTCAGGGAATATATATATATAGCTTTTCGTAGCGACGGCCAATGCCAAATAACTACGACACTAGATATCAGGAGGTCTATTCTACTCGCTGAAACGATATTGCGTTTGACATGTTACCGATTTACTGTCGTTAAGTTCAAATAGAAAATCGACTACTTGAAATTATACGTCAATTCAGAAAAAATACAATTTGAAATACACCAAAAAGGAAAATTGTCCATCCTGAATAACGTCTAAAATGGAATTATGTCCCATGGTTAAATTGTCCAATATGATATATATCGAAAAAAAAAACTATTTGTTTGTAAATACGTACCTGAAATTTATATGATTTATATAATATTTATATGGTCTTAATTCATATTTGACTACAGTCACGCAACGCGTATTTAACTTTGCTCATAATTTATAAAGAACAATTTTCTATTCGGACTTAATTAATTTACAACGAAAATAAATTTGGTTATGATTATTTTTCAGCACAATAACATTTTGATTAAATTCAATTTAGATACTATTACTTTTGATCCAACCTCCGATTGTCATTTCAAGTGAACGATTTTCCATTTGTACCTAATGATGTTAAATCATGTTACCGTGTTGTCAACTTTTATCAGTTAACTTAACCATTAACAGATGGAAGTAACTTTGTTTTATAGATTGTCAAGATGACAAGGTAAGGGAGTACTATGAACCAATGAGGAACCTATAGTCTTCAGCTAGTGCTATTTTGTTGCCAGATAAAGCACGTGAATCTAGTTAGTATATTAACACTATGTACTAAATTAAGATGATAAAATAGTAGAGAATTGGCAAAACACGATTTCTATTGTATTGCGATCTATGTGTTAAATATCCTTATTATGAAATAATATGTTTCATATGTTTTCTATTTACTTATTGAGTGTCAAACTTAGAGTTTAGGTGACGACGCCTGCAGTATAGTGATTATTTTGTCCGCCATTTTGTTTTTTTTATATATTAAAGTAGGGTGATGTAACCAATAAGACTGGACACTTCATTCTTAATTAGGTTAACTTTTTCATTTGAAACAATCAATTTATGCCCTAATGATCTTTAAATTAAGTGTCAATTATCGGTGCCAGTACGCTTAAAATGTCCAACACTGGGACCCTAAATATTTTGAAACGGAGAAAACGTTTTGAAATATAAACAGCTCCATTAGTGCTACTTCAGATTATCAGAATAATAACAGGTTGAAAGAACAAAGTAAGGTTATGGAAAGGTTAACATAACAAGGGCAATGTCTCCGACCTTTGTAGTAACTTTAGAAAACCAAAATTTCATACAAAATGGGAATATACTTAAATACTGTTTTCAGGCATAATTATTTTGATCCCAAATCGTTTGATAACATTGAAGTATTATAAAATACGTCCGATAACGTTATCACTTAAGTATCTGTGCAGATGTGGTCCAGATATAGATCCGACTTCACATTTATACGGACATCGGGGGCCAATTCGGATAAGTTATCTCTAATTTTAATTATCTGTGCACCTACATTTATAAAAGTCAACTCTATTCTTGTTACACTAGAATTGACTTTCACGTTTATAAATATGAGTTTACAGATGTTTAAATTACTGGTTTCGTTGTTAGAAACAGTCAAAGTCATAAACATGTTCCCAAGACGTCAAAAAACGCCTCTATTGCTAAGCCTCTATTACTAATGCTAGTGACAACACAGTTTGTGTGTAGCAGGGATGTAACGGAGGTAGTTTTACCGGAACCGAAGGCGGAGTCGGAGTTTTGAAATTTGCTTTATCGGAGTCGGAATCGGAGTCGGAATCAGAGTCGGAGGCAGGGTGAAGCCTCCGACTCCGATTCCGAAGGGCAGGGAGAAGTGGTGGCATAAGAGAGATTTTTTTTTAAGGACAAATAAAACATTATTTAGTATTATTTTTTTCATTTCAATTTTCAATTATATAATAAAACACAAACAATGAAAAAAAATTGGCATATTTCCAATTAAACCTCCGATTAAAACCTTCGATTTAAAAGTGTCGGAGCCGAAGTCGGAACCGAAGGTGTAATAATAATCGGAAGTTCCGACTTAACGGAACCGGAGTCGAAGCTCCGTAACATCCCTGGTGTGTAGGTACTCTGGTACTATCAGCCAAATGGAGCCCTGACCCACCACAGAACTGTGTCACAGTGACGTTATGATTCAAGCCGTAAGTATCAAACGAATTGTTTTATAATGTCAACTGACACGGTTCTATTGGTAGGTCATTCAGGGGTGATAGTACATATTAATGCGATGATGGCTGAATAGACTGTCCTATAGTCATAAGTGAGCGGTGTTGCCATGACATCCCAGAAAAAATACCAATTCCCCGACCCACTTATTAAAAGGATTGTGAACCATCGCTTAAATCGCCTAGCTGTAAACAATATTTCCACTCAAAGGGCATCGTGTAAGTTTGTATGAACATTATTGTCATTTTATTTTTCAGCTACCACGGATGATTTTCTTATAGTCGTTTAGAGTACCTCTAAATTCACATAAATTTATAAAATTTAATGCGTTAAATAATATTCAGTTATTGGTATTAGAAGTACGCACAGGTATCTTAAATCTCGGCTCCAATGCACTTAAGAGTAAACAAATTAAGTATGTTTATCTTGAATAATTCTTATTTTTTACCAGTTTTACGAATGCTCACCTTGGAAATGTATGACTTTTACAAATGAAAACACTTTTACCCAAATCCCTTTAGCTCCAGGCGACATTTCTCACCCCCTAAATCAAGTCCGACTTTCACGAAACGTAGATACAGACTTAGTACCTATTCATTATATCTACAACATATGAAGGGTCCACGGAAAGAACATGTCTAGTCACATTATTAACTTTTTGAGATATCGCGATTTGAAAGTTAGGAACCATGTCATTTTGTACGTAATTTTCGTGTAGACGTTTTTTAAGAGTGAAAAGATACAAGTTATATATGAAGATTTACATCTGAATCTGAGTGGTAGGTAATAGTTCATTTCGTCCTCTAAATTTTGAGATTCAAAACTCATTTTCAAAAACAAGTGACTAGACATGTTCTGTCCGTGGACCCTTCATATTCAAAAAATCGTAAAAATCGAAGTAGGTTTAAGCGAAGAGAAACGTTATCGTATTTGATTTTACGTAATTGCCATTAACGTGCAAAGTTATCTTGAATGACGGGGCGCTTCTACTTAGATTGACAACACTATAAAAAGTACGAGATACAATACTGCACGTAAATAAGTAGGTATGTATACTATCTACTACAGTAAGTCTCATCATAAATATCCACAACACTACTTTAGCTCCTTATCGTTCTCTCTCCAACATGACATTAAGCTAATAAGTAGGTAAACCGTAGCATTTACCGATTACTTAGTTAATGTAAACTATTTTCGAAAACTGTAAAAATTTATAGAATTGACATATGAGGTACAATATAAATAGATACATTTTCGATAAGGATAACGTTCTCGCAGTGATTTGACAGGCCCTAACGTTGCGTTTTTCCTCAGTCTTTTTTAACTATTTAAGGGTTATGGGCGATTTTGTACGGAAGCCGTCCCCACCCTCCAACAGACACAGGATGCCTGTCAATATGTTCATTAGGACCCACAAAAACACAATATTCCTATTTTAGTCGCAAAATCGATAGGGTATTTTAAAAAAAAACCTTTCAAGAGCAAGCAAGGCAAGACCGTGTTTATTTTGAAACAAATTCGAAAAACGAGACAGGTTTCATTGTTGTTGGTGGGGACATTTTTGCCCATCGTCCTTTACCTTCATACCAATGTCATACTGCAATACCAAATTCAAATTCAAAATTCTTTATTCAACTTAAACACTTAATATGGCAGGCATATGAATAGTTCTATCATGGTATTGGATATTTTTGAGTGATGAGTCATCAACTTCGAAGCACGGGGACTGTGTTTTGCCGGCGATTACAGTCCCCTAATGCTTTGACAATAATGTTAGGTGTCGGTAAAAAATACCCTACACTATTTAAAATGACGCTTATTGACACAGTTCCAATTTTGAGTGCATAAAAACTGTAAAAACGCATGTTTCTTACATCTTTTCTAAAAATAATCATTTGAAATGTCGCCAAAACTGGCGTTAACAAAGCAAAAATGCGACTTCTCTTGTGACCTCTTTGTTATTGTGGCTTGTTCTACTTTATTTGTTTTATTTGTTATGTGTATACATAAAATGCCGGGTTTCTTATCGCGCTGCTTGTAGGTGCACTCCACACGCGAGTGCTCCGTGGGAGCATGTGACTGATAAATATATCTCAATCTTCAGCAGATTACATTTTACTGTGCACTTTTCCTCAGTTTACCTCTGTATACAAATTTTCGCGAATGCCGTAAATACATTTTGCCGTTAGTTCACTGCCCGAAGCTTGCCTTTGCATGTTGTTTGTACCTAGTATACGAGAAAGATGAAGGCCAGCAATCAAGCTGTCACTTGACAAAAATAATTTGCCAACCATCCACCCTACTACTACTACAGCCCAGGAAAGTTGATAGGTGAAGACCAAAAAGTTGGACCATAGTTAAGTGTATTTAACCATACAAACAACGAAGTCGAAAAAAGTTCCGTTGTGCGACGATGAAAGGTATACCTACAATTGTACTTGTTCGTGTCACAACGGAAAAGTTCTATAGAGAATTTTATTGAGTGAGTTAACATGCTGCTGATTGGTCCGTTATTGACAGAAATAAAGAAATCAAAAACAAGTGGTGGTACGGATGTAGTGAATTATGTTTTGTCATCGTTTTTTGTCGGATACGTTCGTATTGATCTTGCTTTCTCAATTTGCTTATCGGTTGGTACTAAATTTGACTGAGACAGCAAGACAAAATTACGATGGCAAATCATCTGTAGAACCCTGTGCAGGGTTCACCCGGATCGCTACCACCATCTTATTAAAGTCAAAGTCAAAATCAAAGTTCTCTAATCTTCTATTTAGGCATTATATAATCTTATTTTTTTCTTTACTTGTGGGAGGACCTTGTGCAGGGTCCGTCCAGGTTGGTACCACCATCTTATCCATTAACCTACCAGCAAGCAACAGTGTTTGCATTGTTGTATTCCGGTTTGGGGATAAGACAGCCGGTGAAATGACTAGCATAGAGGCATTCCATCTTAGTCCTCAGGGTTGGCAGTGCATTTGCAGTCTTGTGAATCCGAATGTCTATGGGTCACAGTTTCCACTCACCATCAGGTGGCCTGTGTGCTCGTTTGCCTTCCTATTCCATAAAAAAAAAAACTATGAACGTCGAAAAGCACTACCACCGTACCGTTTTATGTAAAAAGCATATTCTTTAACCTACAGCTTCTACTACCGTCCATCTTAGTCTTCAGGGTTGGTAGTCTGGTATTGTAGTCTTGTCTTGATGTCTATGGGTCACAGATCTCATATACCATCAGCTGGCCTGTGTGCTCGTTACGCTTCTCCATGCCTTAAAAAAAAGTTGTGGTGATCATACCTACATTAAAAAAAAACGGGTTGACTTGAGAACCTACTCCTTTTATTTGAAGTCGGTTGAAAATACGTCTTAAAGTAGGTGTACATTTTTTTCTGAAAATAACGCAGATTCTAAAATTATCACTCTACTTTGTCTTCCTGCCTGACTTTGAAAGATTGCACAAGCGAGTGATATTTCTAAGCAAATTTGGATCGCCGTGCGCAGATAATTAGTACAACGAAGCTGATTTGACGCTGACAAGTGCCAGGAAATTGCATAATTTTACTCCGAGTGCGTGCTGCCTGAATTAAGGTTTAGTGAATTGTATTGAAATACTTTTTCGATTTATTCTTATTTTTGTTTCTGTCATTAGCCTTTACGTTTTTAGGCACTTGGAAAGTGAAAGAGTAGTTTAGATAAAATGAAAACTGGATGAGACTGTTAGTTTTTGAAATAATTTTAAGAGGAGTTTTTGCAGCAAAACGTACGTACGTCAACTACACTCGAACTGCCAATTTGCAGCTGTGTTGAAGTTCAAATGCTGTCCGTCTGTACCGGCTCTAACTGACATCTTTATCAATCAATCAATCAATCAATAATTTATTGTTATCACATAGAGGCACATACCTACATTGAAAAGAAAAGGTGTTATTCAAGATTAAGTCAGTTCCACATGGACGCCCTGTAAGGGCACTACAATATTTAGGTTATTAAAAGCAGGACAAAAACAGAGAATATGATACACGCATAGAAGTCCTAATTCTATATGTTTGACAAATAAAATCAATAAACTTTACGATCGAAATGATAAATTTTATTCGTGCCCGTATTATGATGGCCTTTATCGACGGGGATACAGCATCGGGCACTGTCGCAGTGTGGTCGCGTGCTAATAAGAAAAGGACAGATAACAAACATACTAAAGAGAACTGCTAGAGCCAACTATCTGAGTAAAACTATCTTGCTTTTGACATGCTATCGTATTTACAGTAATGGCAGCCAAGTTAAAAACAATACGATAACATGTCAAAGACCATATGGATTTAGCCAGTAGAATAGAGCCCCTAGCCTACAAATCGTTACTACTCTAGAAAAAACTCTTATCTGTAATTTCGAGATGTATGAATTTAAACTTAAGCACCTGCTTAAGTTAAAAATCGTACATCACGAAATATGAGATACGAGGTTTTTTCAAAGTAATGACGAAATGATACTTATCAGTCAGTTGTCACAAAAACCACAGAAAAATATTCTATCACTAGTTAAGCGTTTTATGAACGGAAAAAACATGTTTTATACCTTAATTAAAGTCGGGTAATAAATGTGAATCAAACAAATAATAAAAAGGTTTATTGTCGCAGTTAAAACGGTTCTTGACCTAAAAATATGTTTTTCCTTCTATATATGTCGTAAAATAGAGGTTTTCTCATTTATGCTAAATTGATTGTTGTGGTGAAGATGCCTTGAGTAGAATTATCATTTTAGTACGTGTAGTTAATATTATTTACTTACTATAAATATATTTATAGATTAAATTTGAAATGAATGAAGGCGTGAAGGTATGATGATGATGATGATAAGTGGGGACGCCCAGCCGAAGCAGGCGGGCAGTCGATTCGGTTAACCGTTCATTCTGCCCTATTCCCCTCAGTCGTGCCTCAGGTTACTGGCCCGGCGGCGCTCCCATCCAGCATCGATCCCATCTTCCTGTCTTCCTACAGAACAACAGCGCGTCCCGTAGATTGATACTTTTGAGATCTTCTGTGGACAAAACGTCCTCTCCGAATGTGTGGTATCTCAGTGACGAGTACATGACACACTAGGCTAGGACGTGTTGACTAGTTTCCTCTTTGCCACAGTGTGGGCATTGAGGGTTCTGTTTAATACCTATTACCGTCAGATGTCTGTTGAGCGGACAGTGTCCAGTCAGAATTCCTGTTAGTATGCTTAGATTATACTTACCCAGGTTTAGAAGGTACCTTGTTCTGTTTTTATTAACCCTTCCTATCATGAGTTTGGATTGTCTGCACCCTTGCGTCATCCCCCATGCCTCATTTGTCTTCTTTTCCATTCTTCTGTCGATAACTCCTTTGGTTACCTCCTTTGGTGGCTCCTTTGGTGGCGTGAAGGTATGTATGTATGTATTTTATTATACGAGGAAGTTATTTAAAGCTGTTGTTTTTTAAACATGATTTTTGCAACTTTGCATCAACATTCATTTTTACTAGCTTTTTATTAACTTACAATGTTTGTTTGTAGGTACATACCTATATCAGTAAGGTAAGACATAGTGTTGGAACATGAATATGTCGAAGAGAACAGCCTCAGGCCGAACTTGGTAGCGTCTCCGAAGAACGAGATCCAGTCGTTGTAGTTGTACGCGTTGAGGGTAATTTGAAGGATGGAGAAGAGACCGCCTATGTCAAGGACGACGTTGCCGAATGCTCCAACCTTCAATTGCCTCCTAACACTGGTACACTCCCCTTTTATATATCGTCACTGGAAAAGCAAAACTACTAACCTCCAAAAGGGTCATTTCGAGAAAAAGCATTTTTAATGGATTTTTTTGTCTTTACACTGTCATAACTTTTTTTCTTTGGAATGAAAACGGAAGCTGTAAAGAGTAACATATCATGTTCTTTTTTTATCTGCACGAATCATTTATCGTATTGTACATGTGTTCAATATTTACGGAGTTACGTGTCGCTTTAGCATTAATCCTCTCAATTCTAAAAAAATGCTGATAAGACAAAATTACTAACCTCCACATTAAAGTTTTAGGTAAGGAGTCCATAAATACGTACGATTTGTCTCATTTTACTTTCTCTTGAGAAAAAAATACTTACATGTATCAAAAAATATGTTAATCATAAGCGGAAAATACTAAAAGTCAAAAATACTTTATAGAAATTTCAATGTCCGGGTGTACGCTGCTCGCGAGGTCGAGCCAGCTAGGTGAAACCCCGTTGAGGGAGGCCCAGCTAGCGACCTACGAGCTGAGCAGCGTCTTCATGGGTCTTCCGTGGGTGTCGACGTCGTCGCCTTGTCGAGGTCGCGTGGGTAGGCCTTGCCGTCGGGGGGTCGCGCGTGCTGCGGTGCGATATCCCTCAGGTGGGGGAAGCGCGACTCGTCAGCTCGCGCGAACATCGACGTGGCAAGGCGTCCGATGAAGTCGTCCAGGCTCTCAATCTTGAGGTCCCTCTGGATCGTGGTATTCCTCACGTAGCGGGGGGCATTTGTGGCGGCTCGCAGGGACAGATTTTGCTGAGAGTTCAGCTTTTTTCTGTGCCCTGCGGCCAGGAGGGCGTCCCATGATGGTGCGGCGTACGTGAGGCGGGGGCGTATATATGTCTTGTAGACCCCAAGCTTCACACGCAGAGGGAGACTGGATTGGAGCACTGGACGTAGCAATGCTCTTGCTGTTCTCGCGGTGGCGACGACGGTCTTTGTGTGGGAACCATTTTTTGATACATGTAAGTATTTTTTTCTCAAGAGAAAGTAAAATGAGACAAATCGTACGTATTTATGGACTCCTTACCTAAAACTTTAATGTGATGGTTAGTCTCTTGTCGATGGTAATCCCCAGTTATTTAACTACCGGGGACCACTGGATGTCAAGTCCGAGAAGAGTGAGTTGTGGAAGGCGGCGTATGCAGTTGCTCACGAAGATCGCTTGGGTTTTCGCAACGTTGACGGATAGCCTCCACCTGGAGAGCCAAGCTGGTAGGGCATCTAGTTGTCGCTGTAGCTTGATGACGGCGTACTCTGGCTTGTAAGAGGAGGCATAGTACGCCGCGTCATCAGCGTACATGGCCAGGTGAGATCCGTCAACAACCGGTATGTCATCGGTGTAAAGGCCGTAACATACCGGCGATTATCGCCATCATATCGATTATCATAGGCAGCTGCCTTGGGGGAGTCCGGCTGCGATGGGGCGATCTTCGGAGATGGCGTCTTCCACAACCACTCTGAGGGTGCGGTCCGTCAAAAACGACTGGACCACCTTCGTCAGTCTGCGGGGGGCCGAGGACAGTGACAGCTTGTAGACCAGGCCTGAGTGCCAGACCCGGTCGAAAGCCTTCTCCATGTCCAGGAGTACTGCGGCCGTGTGCTCGCGCTTGTTCGCGGCGACCGCCATGTGGTGCAGCACCCTGGACAACTGGAGCGTGGTGCTATGTTCCGAGCGGAACCCATATTGTTCTTGACGAGGCATGATGTGCGGGACCAGCTTCGTCAGCATCAGTTTTTCGAGCACCTTCGAGATGCACGGGAGGAGGGTGATGGGCCGATAGCTCTCAGGCTTCAGGATGTTTTTCCCCGGTTTGGGCAACATGATCACATGTCCGGATTTCCAGTTGGCTGGGAAATGGCCGGTGCGGAGGATGGCGTTAAAGAGGTGGGTTACCGCCGCGATCGCTCGAGGCGGTAAGTGGCGGAGGGTGGCGTTAGTGATGCCATCCGCACCGGGGGCCTTTCTGGGCTTTGTTTTCGCGATCATGTGCCTCACTTTGCCCGGGGAAAAGGAGATGGGGTCTTCTTCAGGAGCTATCGGCGCCTCGAAGTAAACTCGAAGGTGCTCTTCAACTGCGGCTATGTGGTCTGCCTCGTCGGATGGGTTCGGCTGGAACTGACGCTCCAGGCACTCGGCGAATATTTCGGCCCGGTCCTCGGCCTGGTACCTAGGGGTACCATCGGTGTGTAGCAGGGGTCGGACAGGTGTGGGGGCTCCGCTAAGTCGGCGGCATAGACGACGGATGGAGTTCCAATCGTCCGCCGCGCCGGCTAGCGTTTCTTCCCATTGCTCTGTCCTGTGGTCCTCTAGGGCTGCCTTGACCTTCGCTGTCAGGGCGTTCAGCTGGGTCTTCATCCTCGGACAGCGAATGATCTGCCAACGCTTTCGGAGTCGCCTTTTGTCCCCTATCAATTTGGCGATGTGCGTTGGCAGTGAAGGCAGCCTGTTGGTCGTTTTCCTGGTGTGTGATGCAGCGGACAGAGCTTCTCGGATGCGACTGGTTAGGTCCATCGAGAATCTGTCGATGTCCGCTGCATCAGTGAGCTTCTGCTGAGGAACTGGGGCATCCATGCGCTTCGAGAACTCCTCCCAGTCTGTCACGGGTCTGGGAGTTCTCGGGGTGCGGGCTGCGGAGACTGCGGGTGCCGCAGACAGGACGAGGAGTACCGGCTTGTGGTCGGACTGGACCTCATCGTCCAGGGTCTCCTGGAGGAGCTGTCCCTGGAGTCCGCGGTGCACGGCTATGTCCAGGACGTCCGGAGTAAACGCGTTGTTGTTGGGATAGTACGTCGGAGTCTCCGGACCGTCCACGTGGTAGCCGTGGGCCTCAGCGTCCAGGAGGAGTCGGCGTCCGTTCTGGTTGAACGTAGAGGAGTTCCAGGCCGGGTTTTTGCAGTTCCAGTCGCCGGCCGCTAGGGTAGGCAGCGGCGAGACCAGCAGAGCCCTGACCTCGTTTAGGTCGAGACGGGTGTGCGGGGGCTTGTAGACGGCGTAGACTCGCATGCGGGCGGCGGCGACCAGGATCTCTACACCTAGGGCTTGTAAAGAGCCCAGGCGGATTTGCGGCAGCGGTTGGTGGATTACTCCTCTACGGACCAGGACGGCCAGTCCTCGGTAGGCCCTGTTTGGCCCTTCCTCGTCCTGTCGGTAGATGTGGTAGTGAGGCACCTTCAGCTTGATGGCCGGAGACAGCATGGTCTCCGAGATCAGGGCTATGTGTATCCTCTGATCTCGGAGGACTTCCATGAGGAGCGAAGTCTTCTTTTTTAGGCTCGCGGCGTTCCAGTGTATAATCCTCAGAGGGTCCATTAAACCAGCCGAGTGATCCCTCAGAGGACTATGGCGACAATGTCTGCGCCGGTATGGAGGGCCATCAGTACCTCCTGGAGAATCTCCAGGGCCACCTTGACCGTGTCCGCCTTCCCTGAGTTTGCACCACTCAGACCAGGCCCTTGTGCTGGGGCAATAGTGGCCTGGGGCGCGGCTTTAGTGGCAGCTGGACCGGCGGCAGTTGAGGTGGTGGTAGCAATTGCGGAGGAAGTTGAGGGAGCGTCGACCACAGGCGCGCTGTTTCCGCCTTTGGGGGGCTTTTTCCCCTGCTTCTTGCCTTGAAATTTAGCTTGAGAAATAGACTAAAGGTCGAATATGTAACAACTTTATGAATCGCATAACGCCTTACCTATAGTTTTCTAATTTTATTTATAACTTAATAATTACTAATATATCTTAATATTCTTAAAGTATATAGTGCAAAGTTTCTTAACAGTTGTAACAGATAGAGGTCCAACATTGAAATTTACTAATATCCTTTTACTTTGTTTATTGAGTAAGGCAAAAATACTAAAGCGCCACAATTGTCGATTCCTGTTATAAGATTATTTACTAACAAGCATGACTTCATATGATTTCAATAGAGAAAAAATACTAAATTACTACAAATGACGGTTATTGTGTAAACGTTATTGACTAAGAGACATTACATTTAATATTTAATAGAAGGGTCATTCTACTTTTCGATACCTAAAATAGAAATGATAATTTAACATCCATTATAAAAATTCGTAGATATCTTGAGATAATTTCACAGCAGTCCCACATTAATTTTCAACCAGATCTCACGTTATATTGTAAATTTACCCACTATTTTTGTCATTTTTGTATATAAAACACGAATTTGCTGCTCAAATTACCACTTCGTTACCAGTCTCAGCGTCCCTTTACGAATAACGACCACTGCGTTACTATTATTGCCTTTTTTTACACAGCCCAACCCAATTTAGAAATAAAAAATATTCAAGTATGTCGATCAGAATCCGAATATTGTGTGCATTTTTAAGATTATCTAGTTTTGTTGAAAATTATGGCTCCAAATTTACGTTCACGTTAAGGGACGTTTTATTAGGCATCGAAAAGTAGAATGGCCGAGAAGCGAAATTTACATAATCACCACCGAGTATCCTCAGTTACGTTATCTAAAATTACTAATAAAGCTTGAAATGGCTAGATACAGCAAGCACAATACTTAACCGCCATCTATTCAAAAATATGTCTAAATGAGTCGGATGTTAGTAAAAAATCCTTAGAAATTATTGAAATTTTGTCCCAATTTTCACTACTAAAGCGCCAAAAACATGCTCCGATCGCCACGAGACCCAGACCAATCGATGCAGAAAAAAAAAAGCAGTCGAACTGTATGTATAACTCATTTTGACCATAATGGCGCTTTAGTAGTTTTGCCTTTCCAACGACGATATGTTCTGTGTAAATTTATAAAGAATAACAAATTATTTCTGTAAGTAGGTAGTCTAACATTAAATGTATGTTTTGTCCTTGGTTTTAGATCAATCCGCTATCAAAATTACCGGTCAAATACACATCAGTAACCACGTGTCTCTTTAAACCCTGACATTGGCGGAATCATCGAATGTATCGATGGAGCTATAAATGGAAAAAAAAAAAAAAAAACCTTCAATTGACCGGGGCGCCTGTAGTTTATGAATGCCTTAAAATTATTACTGTTTCAATAAGTACTATATTTAATTATCAGTGATAGTCATAAATGTCATAATCAAAAATGACTTCGTCATTATTACCATCACTTTTAACATCACCTCCATCATCGTCATATCAGCTAATTCCTGTTATGAATAAACATTTGTGTGATGACGTTTCTGAATCTTTAATGTTTTTTTATGTATTTTATTAGGTAACAGAATTATCAACAAACTTTTAGAGTTTTTGGTAATTCAGTAGCTCTGCCTACCCCACTCTGCGAATCAAGGCGTGAGTTTATGTATGTATGTACCGAAGTACTTCTCGATATAAGTATGTTAATCGCTGTCTAGTAGGGTAAAAGCCCAAGTTAAGGGCCAGGTCAATTCTGCCCTCCTAAGCTTAATGGCGATAACTCAGAAAAAACACGTGAAGAAATTGCAACTTAGTTACAAACAGAACAGAGTTGAATCTTCTTTGGTTATTGAAATCTAGTTATTGCAGTTTTGATTAGGAGGGCAGAATTTATGTCCCCTAATGACCACCTATGTTTGCTGAACGATCCTATGAGGCTCAACAACGTGGAGATTATGGGTTCTTTAAAGCTACACTATAAAAGTCCCAAAACACCATACCTGCGGCACATTGTTTTAGCGTTACGTAACGTATTTTTCAGAGGTAGCTGCAACAGCAGAGGAAGTCGAGCCAGGCCAGGACCCCAAACCGCCCAGTGATGCCGTTACACGAACCACTACTCCACCCACGCTCAAGAGTCCTCTACGCGACCCACAATCGACACTCGCTGGTCTTTGCGCTGCAAGACATTTATTATTTCCCTGTATGTCATCGGTGGTACTATCATTATTAATGTGAGCATCATCATTATCATCATGATCATAATCATCACCATCATCATCAACAAAATGTAACAAAAATACGTTTGCTTCTGAACATAGGTCATACCCAAATTTCACCACCTTCATATGGTCCTGTGTAAAAACGATATCGTAGTGAACCTGTTATGGTATTGTTATGACGTCAGCCGCCATTACTGTCAAGTAAATAAGAGCTATCAAAACGGTGACAATACGATAACAGCTCAAACACGATATGGTTTTCATGGTTTTCACCGGGTTGAATAGTGGCCCCGCGCTTCTCTTCCCGGCCGTTATAACGATATTGTCTTTGAACTGTTATGGGTGTTTGACGTCAGCCTGGCCTGGCCCGGTATTCTAGGCGGTAAGAACATTATCGTCTTCGATCTGCTATCGTATCGTCAATGTTTTGATAGCTCTTATTTACTTGACAGTAATGGCGACTGAAGTCAAAACAATACCATAACAGGTCAGAGATGATAATCGTTATAACCGCCGAGAACAGAGGCCCAGGTCTCTTGTCTATATTACCACTCGATTGTTTTTGCGCCGATCCGCGTCCCTCGATACTTGACCCGCAAGCAATCAAATGCGGCGACGGCGCTGCTCCGACTAAACCGGCTCGGTCCGTCCTGTTGAGTTTGCATGTGGTGGCTCGTGGCGCGTAGGGTCGAGGCACGCACACATGCAAGCCGCGCGTTATATCTTTGTTTGAAGATGAACTATATCTACTGTTCTATTTTCACTTGTGGGAGGACCTTGTGCAGGCTCCGTTCGGGTTGGTACCACTATCTCATCCATTAACCTACCGCCAAGCAGCAGTGTTTGCATTGGTGTGTTCCGGTTTGGGGATAAGACAGCCGGTGAAATGACTAACATAGAGACATTCCATCTTAGTCCTCAGGGTTGGCAGTGCATTTGCAGTCTTGTGAATGCGAATGTCTATGGGTCACAGTTTACACTTACCTACCATCAGGTGGCCTGTGTGCTCGTTTGCCTTCCAATGCCATAAAAAAAAAACTACGCCGAGGTTGCTGGACCTCTAAGCGTAGCGACGCAGTGCCAATGAAGGCTCTCAGCGTAGTCCCACTTTAAAATTCCCACCTCGCCTTCCATTACGGAATCTTTTGCAAAGAAAACAAAATCCGAAACTACGGAATCCAACGATACCTTATTTGTCAAAATCACTTTTATAGTTTGATAGACCATCTAATACATTAAGCGCTAAAGGGTATTTAAAAGAAAATATGTTATTTATCAAAATCGAATGTAATACCATAAAATCATAAATTATAAAACATAGGTACCTAATATAATAATAATAGATTGTTCAAATGCAATAGGTATAATGTTTCCTTAAGAGGACGTGGCCCAACCGAAAACAGTACCTAAAGTTTGACGCTTACCTAATAAGTCTAGAAAACAAATGGTTCTAAAATATTGACCACCTTGATTGAGTCGTACACTCCAAAAGCTCATAAAAGCACTTATGGTGTCACAATACTTATAAATACTTCCTTATTCGATAGGTATTGAGATACATTTTATTTTATTTTAGCAAGAACCTGAACACTATCGGGTTCTTACTGATTATATCGATTATAACATATAGAATTCTTCTCGACATTTAATATATCACTAATTTATAAAATATACAATACTAAAAATACATCATACTTGTTGTTTTCTGGTTGTAGGTAGGTATAACATAAATTTTACTGGACTGTATAAACAAGCACATCTTCAAAATTTCGAGCCCTGTATTATTTTTAGTACACTTAAATGCTTTATATATTTAATATCACCACTAAGGCCTTATAACAAAATAAAATAATACAGATTCATTTATTCTTCATTTCATGGAGAAGGCAAAGGCAATAGCACACGGACCACCTTCAGTTATGTTATTATGTTGTTATGTTGTTATACGATCGTGCCTACCAGGGGTACTTGATAATTTGGGCTTATAGTTTGCTTAGTTTCTTATGTATTTCCAAAGGAAGGATGTAGGCACGAGGACTAGGGAATATTTTGAAGAACACGCGCGACTATCAGTGAGCACCACATTCTATAGGCGAACAAGATCGTACGCGTCAATTCCGCCAAATAAAAGCACTGCAGATTTAATTCAGCTTTGCATTTTACTATAAAAGTTTAGTTATGTGCTCTCAAAAGCAAGTGTAACTGTTTAAATGTTACTTTGGAATCCTCGCCAGGCTCTGAAGTACTGAATTTAAAAACTGCAGATGGGCAATTGATACTGCAAAACCACGTAAGTGGGTCAATCAACTTTTCTTTGTAGCTCGTTGCCATGGTGACGTCTCCTGGGTCACTCTTTAAAACTATCATTTCAACGGATATAAGTCCACTAAAAAACTGTTTTATTGGCAATTACGCACCCATTCTTTTATGGCCTTTCTCCTGAGTGTGCTGGAAGTATATCGCACCTTTGCGACAAAACTGTGACATCTCCAAAGTTGTGATTTGCCCAGATGTCACAGTTTTGTCGCAAAGGTGCGATTATATTATAACATTTTTTCTAAGAAACTCTATCACTGTTGTCTCCTGGCTTACGGGACAGAATAACAACAACAAAAAGTTGATCCACCCAAGTAACAAATTTATGATAGAGCAAAATAAACCTTACTGTCTTATTAAAAAGATGCATATTTCTCCTTATTTAAAATGTTACTTACAAGGTTTTGCAGTTTCACCGACGATATGCCATTTTGCTCCCATCATTTTAGATTGCAACCTTTATTTAAGCTATAAATGCATAAGAATGATTTTACAAATACTTATCCTAAGTATCACAAAGCTACCTTAAAATAGTAATTCTATAATCGTTGTATTTCTTGTACGTTCCCATCTCGAATACGCTTAACCATAAAATACTTGTTGGATATAATATAAGTTCGTTAGACACCTGTATATCTACTTAATAAATCGCAAGAGACATAACGTTTTTAGATTTGTTAGTAATTCTGTAGCTCTGCCTACCCCACTCTGGGAATGAAGGCGTGAAGGTATGTATGTATGTATGTATGTGTGCAATATGTCTTAAAGACTTTCGGATTCGGGTTAAGTCTGTTAAATTAACATTAGAACAAATGAGAGCGATTGAAAGAGAATTACAAATCTGAACGCGTAGACAGAGTATTACCTAGAAAAGCCTGCTTGCGTATATATTAATATACCCTTTGTTTGAGATAGCAATACAAACAACCCGACCAAATATTTACGCGTAAAGCGGTTTACCATGAGAGGTTATTATCGGTTTTTATAAAAACACAAATTACCTCGGTCCAACATGCAAAGAATATTGGCTTAAATTTTTAGTGTCACTAGAAATTGCCAAGATTCCATTCGAAAATAGCTCGTATGAAACGCGATATTATTTCGACACGAAGATATACGACTACAACACTACACGTATGACATTGTACGGTCGATCAAGAAACAGGTATTTCTCTTTTTACTCGACTACAGCAAAGCAAAAAGGAGGGTTATGATACAACATTCTATCACATGAAAATATTGCTACGGTTGATGTCATCCATGGCCTTGTTTTTTAGGGTGTCAGACTACTCTTTTGGTCGACTCTACACCAAATAAAGATAGAAAGGGACGTTTGAAGGACAGATGATTTAATTATAAAATTAACTAAGTTCCACGACACTTGTCACTAGCGACTTTGGGTGAATTGGCGACGACATATCTGGCGACATCGCGCAACAGTGGGGCTAGCACAAAATGGCCGCGAAGTTTGTCGCTCGGATCTCCCTTTCTATCTAGTCTGTAACTATGGAGACGCACTGAGCGACAAGCGAGAAAATACAACTTGTGTTAGCCGTACAGGTGTCGGGTGCGACAATTCACGGCTACACCTGTCGCGCGATGTCGCCAGATATGTCAAGTGAAGTCACTCGAATTCGCTTGACATATCGCCGACAGGGGTCGCGGGATGTTTGTCCCCCTGATGAATCCCTGGTTTAGAAGCTAGAGCTTTTTTTTAAACGGCCCGTGTAGGAGTGAATTTTTATCATTTGTATACATGTAGAGTACTCAGCTCTATAGTTTGTAGTCTCTTATACCGGCTCACTGTCTGAAGCTCAAGTAGCATTTCCTTAATCTTAAGTGGACTAACATTTACTTAATACATTCGTATTTCTAACTAGGTTATGTACGTAAACATGGAATAAGACTCACGATTTGAATTGAAATTTAAAGATCATTGTTTAATGTTACAATTCAAGACTTTTATTTTTATATTACTTTAGTCTTTTGAAGAAAATCTTAAATGTGTAACGTTTACCCAATGAACTTATTTTTATGCAAGTTTCGACGTTACCCTTAATATCATTAAAGTTAAAGTTCGAGTACAAAAGTCATTTGCCATTTTGAAACCCAACACACAAAAAGCTGAGGCGGCGCGTTCCTATACCTACTAAAGCCCGTTCCCAAAACATGACGGAAGCGTTTGAGTAACGCGGCACACTGAGAAGTGCGTAAAACTTAAAAAAAAAACCATTTACAAACATCTGTAGATCTTAAATTATCCTTAAATTAAAGTAAAAATATCCAAAACAATACTCGTTAATACGAAATACTTAAGGTTCAAGATCCCCTGCGAAGGTTACACTTATGCCTCACCACGGGACTCGTAATCACACTTATTTGTTCATAATCACGCGATTTAACGTCACTGCAGCTATCGCTTCCTGGGATCAGATAAAAATACTGTCGATCAAACAATGATCTTTTGATCTGCACATTTAAAAATACTAAAGTCAACACTGAGATTACCAGGTCACTTACACTGTCACTTCAAATAACTGTTATCATCACTCAACAACTCCTTAAATTTTCACCTCTCAAAAACACGGAGAACAAGCCAAAAATCTAATTCAGATCGGGCTCAGTCTGAACTTGAATCGGAACCGGAATCGGATCGGGACTCTTGATTGGGATGGCCTTGGTAAAATCCGTCCGGGTAAAGTCTTTCATATTCTTCTTCCGGCAGCCATCTGTCTGTCCCTTGCACCAGGATGTAGCGGCGGGCACCAATCTGCGGCTCACTGTAAAAAAAAATGTAGGTACAGGGTTGCGTAACGGCCACGACTTTGCGCGTCAGCGGCGTTGAGCGAACGGCGGGTGGAGGAAACAAACAGCAAATTCCACATTGCCCTGGCTGCGGCTTGTGGCATGGTTCATACACCCCTATGCATTTGTTCGTGCCCTGCCGCCAGTAGTCGCTCTGTCGCGCAGTCGTAGTCAAACCGCAAGATACCACGGGACCCGATCTTAACCCTTTGAACGCCTTTGACTTCATACAAACGTCGTCCTCACACGCCAATGACAGCTTAAAACCACAGCTAATGTCAACCTTACGTCACAAATACTCGGGTCTATTTTAAATTGTATCTGTGACCACTATATGGGTCGATGGCGTCGTAGGCACGACAGTACACGACCGCTTTAGTGGTTCATGGCGTTCAAAGGGTTAATAAGGTAAGCACTTTTTGGTTGGGTTTTTTTTTTAGTATCACCATAAGCATGTCCTGCTTAATCAAAGGTCCAATGATGAACAAAGATTAATACCGAAACAACAGAAAAAAGCAAATGTTAATACCGTAACCACAGAATAAGTAATAGTGCCGTAACGTAACTGAGAATAATGTCTTCAAACGCGTATTAAGAGCAGCGCACATTGAACGCGAGCCGGCGCGAATTCACTATAGGTACACGTACAACGCATTGAACTCGGCACAACAAAAAAAAAAACAACTGCTCCACGCGTGCACACCTCTCAAACTGCTGGCCGACAAACGGACAGCGAACTGGTCAGGCGCAGCGCTTGCGCGGGAGCGTGTAGTTGTTTTCAATATGACCGCCATATTTACCGGCACACCGAAAGGCGAAAGAAGTGCAACGCCGCGCCGCACGTAAGCGGTCAGTGCTTGCTGGTATCACAGCGAGGCAGAAACACAGAACACAGTAGCAGAGCTCTGTCGTCCACAGTTGTGTCTCACTGTTTGGCGTATGTGTGAAACCAAAGTCACTGTACAGCGCGTTGCAGTGCCAGCAGTGTGCCGTGTCACATGGTGTTCATGCCCCGCGTATTGGGATCTCCGAAGCCGTAAGGAGTGAGGTTTGATTTACAAGCACTTATAACAGTGGACAGTATTCTGCTTCCGTGTGAGTGAAACCAGCATTGTTCGCGGCATGGCTAATACCAGAGGACCTGTTTTTTTATACCACTGCTTAACGTAGGTAGAATGGCTAGCCCGGGGTGCCTAGAACAATTGCGTAAGTCTTACGTCAGCGATTTTTAAAAATGACAATAGAGTCAAGATATAAGATAGGTACAACATTTCTGAAGAAACAAATACTCCTCTTTTGAATGGTTATCTTTATTTTGCAGTAATTTTATTCAGAATTATTTTAAACTATAGTGCCCGGCCGATAACAAGTCAATCATGACACAGCACAACCATGAAGTTTCTGAATATGGATAATGTTAGCAGCAGTAAAACAATGCTGTTATTACTATTGCTTCACACGCCTCAAATAAGTTTACTGCTGCCTGTCAACAATGTCAATAGTTTGAAACTTTATGGTCGTGCAATGTGTCAGGATTGACTACTGATCCAGATGTCCAGATGTCCTGCTGAATGTTTGAAAAAAAATTGTATTTGTACCTTGCATTAATTTCATATCTGCTTCAAGTAACATTAGGCACTATCTTAACTTTGAACATTTTTAAAGTGGTTTAAAAAGGAGCAGGCTGTATAGTTTTGGCAGCTTTCATCCTAGACGTACAATCTTTATGGCATTTGTTCTGCAGACAATTCACCAAACTTAAGATAACTTACATACCTACATACAATAAGAACTAATAAAAACTAATAACTGGAAGAGATCCCATATGGGATAAGTTCGCCTATGTACATTATTTATATTATGCAAACATGTCTTGTAATTGTTTATGTGCAATAAAGAGTTTACATACATACATACATACAATGTGTAGGTTCAATTGCTTGTAATGGATACCGCTCAGTATGAAGTCGAGTTGCTTGCGAGCGCCACGACCAGCGTCTTTTGCGGATCCAACGCGTTTCGCTGACCGCGTGTTCGAGATAGCGGACAGGGAATTACATTCGATGAAATAAATAACGTTCATGAAACAAGACATCTGATATAATGTGCTTTCAAATTTTTGAACATTTTGTACAGGTATCGGAACGGCACGTAAACTGTTTTGCGATGAGCTCGCGACGTACGCACGGAGCCTGCTCGGCAGCCGCGGCGCGCCTCACCCATACCTATACTCAATCTGTTTAGGTACTTAAATAAATGTAAACAAAAAAATCACGTGACATAGTTGGTCAGCCAATAGGAACATTGATACGTCAACGCTCGACGGAACAGTTTTAATTGGCTAATATCCAGAACCACGTGGTTTGGTTTGTTTACATTTATTTAAGTACCTAAACAGATTGAGTATAGCTAATATTAACAGTTACGAGGATTGTAAACCGACGCTTAACGTATAGTTGTCAATTTTTTTCCATACAGCGTACGTGCGTGATAACGTTTTTCACCCCCTAAATTAAGTCCGATTTCCACGATTTTCGATTTGTTATAAAAAACTAGGGCATATTTTCTTGGAAAGGAAAACGTTCGTAACGTGTATTTCAAAATCGAAACATCGGACTAGGTTTAAGGGAAGCGAAACGTTATCGCATTTTGTATGGTAATTGTTGGCGTCACAATATCCTCTTAATTGTATACTTTTTAATTTAAAAAAAAATCCATGGAAATTTGGTCTATTCCGACTAGTTACATTGTTAGTTCCATTGATTGATGGAACTAGATAGACTTTTTTTTCCTAGTAGTTACATTCAACGAAGATGGTTTCCGTAATGGAACTACTTGGACTTTTTTTTCCAAGTAGTTACATTAATAATACTTAATAAATTTATATCCCAAAATAATAAAAATACAGAGCCGTTTTGAGATGTAGACGTTATGGTTACAAGGTATTATGAAATTAGGTCGTAATTAAACCTAAGTACCTACTCTTATTAAAGGCAGCAAGAATCTCTGCAACTGCCCAACGGTAGTCATAGACTGCAACTACTGCAAGGCCTTGGGAAGTTGGGAGTCAATACCTTGGCTTATCTGAACATGGCTGTTAACATTTTCAACGCTATGTCAATTACAGCTGAAAACCAGAGCTAATGTCAACCTTGCCTCATAGAAACTCTGGCCTATTTTGTGCTGGCAAACATGAGGGAACTATCCGTCGTCGTCTTTGAACCAGTGGTCCGGATAAATCCGTCGTAAAATCGTAAAATAATGGCGTTGAAAAGGTTAAACGCCTGGAAACACGCTCGCAGATCGGACGTGAGATAAGGTCATTACATTATGTAAGAGGTTATGAACTGTATCGAGATGACAGCTGCCAATAATCATCTATCCAGGAACCACCAACTACCTCCCTAATTCGGGGACCATATTATGTTGAATTAAACAGTGCGAACTACGGGGTGCGGACTACTGGGAATAGCCCAGACAGCGGAGACTAGGTAATAGGGTCCCGTTGGCACCCTTTGGTTACGGAAGCCCAACGATATATTTTTCCATGGCATTTCTCGTTTTCATTAAGATAGGAAATACTAAATATTCAAGATGAAATGTGTCAGGTCTAGGATGTCACTTGGGCCTAAGTTTTGGATACACATTATATATTGGCCGTAATAGCAGACCTCCTTCAGATGAAACGTTTTCGACTCGAATAGGGACACAATTTCTTTCTTTCTTTCTTTCTTTCCATTCTTACGGCATAGTACTGCGCGTTTTATACAAACAAAACTTACCGCATTCGATGGCCGTGTAGAAATGGTAGCGCAGTATTTATAGTAAGGGAAATTGAAAGACGTACCATTTTATGTCTTATTCATATTGTAACAGGAGCGAAAAATGTAAATTCTTTCAATTTTCCTTACTCTACAATGTTGTGTGAAACCAGGCTAACTAAACCATCCGGTTACCGATATTTGACCTTCATAAAGTTAAATTGACTGGTAGCTGTGCAATTTATGCCACTTATATTTTACTCATATTTATTTCCAGATGGTAAATTACATTCTGGCACTTCCTCGGCCTGTAAAGCTACAGGCAAGTGCTTTCTTATAAAAACCTAACACAGTTCATTTCAATTACTTACTAATGATTTGCTAATTGAAAACAAAAAGGACACATTCCAGAATATTTCTCTCTTGCATTGAAAATCTAAAGGTGGGTACAGACTTACACACTGGTGAAACGTAACATGCAATGTGTCATGAATTCACCGAATTCACCGTACACATTGCTGCAATGTATCATGAATGACACATTGCATGTTACGTTTCACCAGTCTGTACCCACCTTTATACGAACAGCTTCTAAATTTAAAATGCAACAATGACTGATTTTGGAATGTGTCCGTTTTGTATTTAATTAACGAATGGCTAGTCAGGTAACTATTGCCGAAATTAATAAAACTGCGGCAGTAGTTAACTGACTATTGCAATTATTTAAGTGCAAATCTCTAATATGATTGTGATTATAAAAAATCTTAAGATCATAAACTTTAGTACCGAATTAACCAAGTATACTGTTTTAAAGTATAATTCGTAAAGAAAGTAGAGACCCTGACCTTGTATCTTTAAAGGTGTATAAGGGATAAATGAAAACACAGCAAAGCCAAAATTCATTTATTAGTCAACATAAAACATACAAATTTAAAATTAAATCTAATTTAAAGTAATATTCGTAAAATTAAAAGCAATTTAGACGCAATAAGGGATAAGGATGGGTTTTATGCGCTTTGAACAGAGTAGATGAAATTAAAAATGCAATTCAAAACGTACACATTTTAATATAAAATGCGTCGGTCAAAATAAAAGAATCACAGATCTATACGAGCGGTATGTCGTCATTTAACAAACAATTTTAACAATACTTCCTCTCCACACTAAACGTTAGCCGCACGCGACGCGCCCGCCTTACGTTCGGTGTAACGAAGCCTTAACAATAACTTTCTGTTCCAAGAATTCTCCTTCCATTTCAAACAACAGGCGATAATCAGTCTAATAATTGTTTTATCAGGACATTTTACATGATTGGTCCCTTTAAATGCTTGTAAACTTAATTATAATCTTAATGTCAAGAGCGCTAACTTCCTTAATTTTAATATAAAACTGAACATCGTATTAAATAAAAAGTAAGGGTGAATATCCACACGAGCTGTGTGAGGAAGCGGAGTTGTGCGCGAGGAAACAATCCACCAATAGAAATACTTCATTTTCTTATCCTCGCTCAGCGCTGCTCTCCTATTGGAGGATTTTTTCCTCGCTCACCGCTCCGCTACTTCACACAGCTCTGGTGCATAGTCACCCTAACGCGAGCACGGAACTGCTGTGGTGTCTAACAGGTTGATGGGGTCGCATCTTAAAAAAATATTAATAGTATAAAACTTCAACAATGTGTAGTTCTAAAACTCTCTCCACAGAACTCACTGTGTAATAGCTCTTAACCTTTCGTATGCTAAAAGCCTCACATAATTTAATCCCATCGTCTGCCGAGCTATGACGTCATCCGTGTCACGTGACCGAATTTAATTGCTCCTAGCTCGAAGGTGATTTGCCGTTTCGAGCAACTGAATGCTATAAATGAAACATTGTTTTTTTTTCGTTTTTTTTTACAGACAAATTAGAACTCTATCTTGAAGCTAGTAAAATCCAATTTAAAATAATCCGATTAGGCTCCTAAGGGACGGATATGGCACTAGGTAGACGAAAGGTTAAGAAGTATTTCTGGTTAGGGCAAAGTCCTTTAGGTTAGTGTACGAGCGAGTGAGAGAGAAGTCCAAACCAGAAAACTGTTTTAGGAGCTGCACTGTTAGTACAGTAACCCAGTAAAAATGTCGAGCACACTTAAAACCTTGTCATTGTGAAGGTCATTGTCGTTGTTATGCTTGTCATCAGATGTTCAGTTTTAAGTTTAATACAATGCACTAAAGTGTTTAACATTTTCTTTGGGGTACTGTATATCGATCGTGTGTCAGATGAAATCGGTATAACATATATCTTGTCCTTTCTTGAGTATCTGCCACACACGTAATCATAATGTTACAATGAGGATTTCTCTATATTTTACCATCATAATCATACCTAATCAATTCCCCAACCAAGTCTCTGTAATACTGAACTAACCAAGCCATAATACATTTATAACAGTTATCTTATTATGTCCGGTAGAAAAATAATGTAGCATTTAAGTTGTTAATATAAAGATATTATATAAAAATACACAACGCTAGCTTGTGGTGAGACCCTGAATCTCAAACAGTATTTTTATTCGTAGGACGAATGATCAATTTTTAACTTAACGAGACTTAGAGTTTAAATCTTTACTTGTTACTTGTATTTATAAGCATATCCCGGCCGGCGAGAGCAAAAATGCTTCTGCTCCTAGTGCTTAATTAAATATCGACTATTACTACTATAGTCGAGTCCGGAATTAGGCGAACTAACTTGACAGTTCATTGTACACTAATGTTGCCACAGTTTGGCTAGTGCTGTTAATATCGATATTTAAATAGTCTAGTTTATCATTATTATTGTGTTTGGAATCTAACTAATAATTTTACTAAGCAAAATAATAATAATAAAAATTGGTTGGATTTAAAAATACATCGAACATCGTTTTAGACATCGTTAACGACGCAGTCCGCCATTTTGTTTTGTTGACAGTTCGGACCATGCCTAACAAACAAAGCAAGCAAGCCATTCGGCTTTCTGTCATCCTATGATTGATTTTTTTGGTCAGATTGTAACCTAGCAACAATACTTATTAGCGTATAAAATTAATTAAATCGAACACATAACGGATTTGGAATTATCATCGACGATATATAGCGTTTGTCTCTATAGCATTTTCATATTTGTCAGCAAGAAAGGAATGAATGCTATATGTATGGTACTGATGGTACATGAAATGTACCGTACTAGCCCGACGGAAGCCACCTAAAAGGATCACAATGGCCTGTTGTTATTTTTGTATTTTATTCCTAATTTGAGGAGTAAGTATCGTAAATATCCGCTTTAAACCGTACATCCTTCAGATCATATTATATAGTAAAAATTGCTGTAGTTTTTCCCTATTTGGCAAGTATGTATGAGTGAGAAAGTTTCGACGACAATTACTTGATAAAATATAAATATAATCAGATTTATAGAAGGCACAAGGTTATTATCGACATATTTGTGTCGACATAAACCTATCACTATTTATTTTTTCCTATGTCTGGCAACATTTTCGGCTGTCAAGTTAGTTCGCCTAATTCCGGACTCGACTATATTACTATTCTATCGACGTATGGATGTCGATAGAATAGTCGACATTTAATTAAGCACAATTATTATTTTTAAGCTTATATACTATTTCAATCAACTGATTACAATTATAATCAATTTATCATACTCACGGGAATGTTCGTAATAGATAAAAGTGAGTGACAGTTGTAAATAGATACTTTTCACATACTCGTAACTAATAGACCTCTTTCATATCATATGTGTATATCGCGATAATAAACAACTGAAGAAACAGTGTACTTGGATAGCCGATTACGCGGAATATATAGAAGATCGAGGTGAACATTTATTTTGTAAAAAATGTGAAATCACAATGTTAAATTCCAAATCTTAATACTGAATAAATACAATCACTTGGTTTTAATTTTGTTTACAACAATAATTAATACTTCTGCATATCATAACGGTGGTCCAGTACATCGTGTTGTTTTTATCGACATCGACCAAAGTGTGTGTCCTCGCACTATTAAGCTGTCAACGCATTTTTGCTCTCGCCGGCCGGGGTATGTTTATAAGCTTCAATTTTAACTTTAACCTCTTAACTGCAGCGTTCTTTGATAGTTACGCTTATTTAATATAATTATAGTTAACAAGTGAGCGGAAACGAAGAGTTGAAATAAATTGAAACCAAAGTGTCGACACAGGGAAGATCGAGCGATTTTGAACCTAATTCATATTCTTGATGCAGTCCGGAATGCATTGAGTCGCGCTGCGCCTCTCCCAATCACGCTTTACCATTGAGATCATATTTCTTTTCCTCGGCATTCCTACAAAATAACAACTGTTAAAAATACTATAGAAAAAAGTAACTAGACGTATGAGCACTGTCATTAAAATTGCATTTTTATTTTCAATGAGGTCTTATTTGTAATAATTTATTAATAATTAATGCAAAACATCACCTGATTTATATTTAATTATTTATAGTGCTCAGACATCTAGTCAAGTTTGTGTTATAAATAAAGACGCACAAGATATTACGACTATGTTAGTAATTAGAATAAGAAACGAACTTAGTCCAGGTAAACCGGAGGTATAAAAAAAAAACCTGGTACATACCAATTGTCCGCCAACAAAAAATACTCCCGTCCGAGAGTGGTGACACTCTGCATTTCCCCTTGACTCGACTCGTCACTACTGTTACTGTCAACTATATTAAATTCCTTGCTTCGTCTGAAAATATCAATCACAAAAACATATTTCCTTTAATTCTTCAATAAAATGTCCTTTTAAGCATTGGCGCCCATTTTTCTGTTCTAAAAGCGAAGCTTGATGCTGTCATGATTGTGTTGCCGGATAAAAATATCGTTTATGATTCTATATTTTAAATGATAAACAATATTTTGTTGGTGAGTTATGTTGTGTTGTGGTCCATGTTGATTGTTGTATGATGTCATCCTTTCTGTGTCCTCACTGTCTTTCTCTCTCGACAAACTCTTCAATTATTTACTTCAGTTGTTATGCACGCCACTCTTAACGTCATTTACTTGAGTATTGATAAATCTTCGTATTTCTACAAATTGAGTTTCGGAATACTGTGGGTGGACACTTGGTTGTTAAGTTGTTCCATTCCATGTTTCACAGGTCTTCGATCGTGAATCGCTTGGATTGGTTGATTTTAACGTCAGTTTTTGTTCATAAAGCAAGGTCTAAAGCAGTTTTTTTATGCAAAATATGTTAAACTGACCGCAATAGAGTAAGTTACACGGCAAAACATCGAGTAAAAGCTAGATCTTTACTGAAGTGTTGAAGTGAAATTAAGCCATTTTTCTACAACAGAGTTCCGACTTAACACTCGTATTCTTCATCAAGTTTTTTTTTTTTTTTAAGTAGTTAAAATATTTAAAAATAATATAATAAATCACTGCTTAAAACCTCACTTTAATGTTAACTTTAGTATTAGGAGTTAGTAAAAGTGTGTTAATAGAGGTAAGTACTTAAAGTATGTTAGTGGCTTAAATATACCATAACTTGCCAAGTAAAAGTGGATAAAATATCGGAAACTAAACCATCATTAACAAAAATTAAGAACAAAACTTATTTATACGGAGGAAAAAAGAGATAAATTGTTATTATAATATACTACACAACCTTTTTAGGTAAAATAAATTAAGATGCAAATAATTAAATTTCCAATATCCTATCACCACTTTTGGTAGTATGTAAAAATAAGCAAACGCAAAAAGAAGGGTTGCCAGGTTTCAGGTTTTGTATAGACGCCTTGCAACTGTTGCAACTGGTAATAAATAAAGTGAGACAAATATTTCTCTTGATCACGCGCACTTGCGTAAAATAAATTAATGGTGCGTTTATGAACATAGTTTTAGTAACAAAAATGTTTCGAGTGTGCGCGTAACACTAGTTACGCATGAGCTAGGAACACACATACGTCTCTAACTATCTATAAAAATCGAATGATATCCTACTCGTCTTATTAATCAATAAATGTAATCATTGTGAGAATAAAACGACTATTATATTTTAAATAAATTATTCAGAGACTTGCTTAAATATGATAATAGCTTTTTTTTGTCGGAAAAAGTTATTTTCAGGTTTTGTCATCTAGAGCAAATAAAAACACCAGGTGTTCTAGTGAAATGTTTAACCAAACAAATTGTCATAGACATCCAAACCTTAGACCTGGCAACAACATTCAAAGGCAACAAAACTAACCTGTAGAAGACATAGTGTTGCAACATGAAGAATATGTCGAAGACCAACGAGAACAGCCCCAGGCCGAACTTGGTGGCGTCTCCGAAGAATGAGATCCAGTCATTGTAGTTGTACGCGTTCAGGGTCATTTGAAGGATGGAGAAGAGGCCGCCTAAGAAGTCCAGGACGACGTTGCCGATGCTCCAACCTTCAGTTGACTGGCGCCTGTAGTTCATGTACGCCTGAAAAGTTAAATGGTTCATGGTAAGCTCATTTTTATTATCCTCTTATTGTTACTATCGTTATTGTCACAGTCATTTTATTTGTCATCACCATAATTTTCGTCGTCACTAACTTAATTGTCATCATTACCATAACTTTAAACATCATCATCATCCTCAACACCATCAGCATTATCATCGCCATTGTCGTTGTCACTATTTTAACCATCCTTTCGTGATTAATAGTCACAATTACCATCATCATATTTGTCTTCTAAATTATCAGAGGGCCATAATCTCCACGCAAGCGCGTTTAATAAGACATCAACTTCACAGCTTCACAAAATAAACTCTGGAGACCATACCTGCGGCACGTATTTAATGAGCGTGATGGCAAGTTTGATGTAGCTGCAGTAGTAGAGGAAGTCGAGCCAGGCCACGTGCCCCGAACCGCCCAGTGATGCTGTTACAAGAACCACTACTCCACCCACGCCCAGGAGTCCGCGGCCCGCAATCGACACTCGCTGGTCTTCGCGCTGTAAGACATTTATTATTCCGCTATAATCGTCGTCTTTATTATTACTATCATCATCATCATCACCATCATCAACATCGATATCAACAACAACATGTCCATGTTTAGCATTATATTGCTCTGTCCAACCAATTTAAAACCATCGAGAAAGAAAGATGCAATAAAGTTATTATACTGACAAACATCAAAGATAAGCTTATCACGTGTGAAAATAATCAATGCAATAATCATCTTATCATTTGTCGTTAGTCGTAGCGATTAATAACAAAATACAAACATGAGTTAATTTTTTTTTTTTTCTAGGCTTAAATTAGGTAACATAAACTTCCATACCTCATATATAAAGCATTGGATTATTGTAAGAACCGTGGCAAACGCAGCATGAAGTGAGAAAAATACGTCATTCAGTTGCACCGGATTCAAACTCCTCGGATGCCGAGCGAAATATTCAACCTGTAAATTACAATAATATTTAAGTATAAGCACTTGAAGTTATAAATAAATAAACAACTCGTGTGATGGTACACGATATTTTGTTACATCAAAAGTACGACACAAACAATTTCATAACTTATTTCGAAAAGATTATTCAAAATACATAATATCACATTAAAATTATGAAACACGTGCATAGTTGTGTAGACCTCTGACCTTGGGGCTTTAAATGCATGGATCATTTCTACTCCTGAAACTAAGCTTCTTTTATTCTATAAGTTGTTAAAAATATGTCCAAGTTTTTTTTTTCATACAAAATTAAATGTAATTTTCAATGTACGCGATCCCATTCTCCATTTTCTTTTAGCCCTCGTACCAAGGAAATGTCGCCCCCGTACCATGAGATAGTGATGGCCAGTATCTAATACACTGATTTTACACACTTTAACATCAATTGGTTTTCTAAACTTGAGTTATTTTTTAATGTTGTAGAACAAAAGTAGTTCAGTTTAGCGAGTAGAAGAGATGGTTGGATTTAAAGCCCCGAGGTCAGAGGCACCGGGTATATTTGTATGGGACTTTTTCGTCACATTTTTTAAACAATTAATATGAACTTGTGTCTTTCAAATAATCACACCTACAAATAATTATATATTAATAACTAGAGTTAGGACTTTCGGTGGCAAATCGTGGTTCTAGAATCCATGGAGTCGTTATTTCCTATTTATTAAAATACATACTACTTTGATTTTGACCTTCAGTATTTAAATATTTAAAAAATCATTTATTCATTAAACCGCTAAACCAATTTAAATTAATTTTGTAATGTAGGATATCTCTGTTGTGAAAGCGTTACAAACAAGCAAATATTAGTAGGAATAGAATAACAGAACTAAAAATGTATTTAGTTCCTTTTTAAATATGACCATACTGAAGGTCAAAATCAAAGTGTCATGTATTATAATAATTAGGGAATAGCGACTCCATGTATTCTAAAACCACGATATGCCACCAAAATCCTAACCCTGTTAATAACTTTTTCCTACTCCTGTACTTTTATCTGTCATTTATATAGTCACGAACACTAATATAAGAATATAGATAATATGTCCGCAGAACATTCCGTAGAAAAGTCTATCTAGTCTATTCCCCTTAACAGCACTTGTGCTTTTTTGATCCAAAACAATATGCCTAGCTGCCAAAGCTTACACCTAGGTTAATTTGACCAATCAAAATACTTCACCAAATTAAACCACCAATCACAATACACATTGACTGTCAATCGGAACGTTAGGTTATTTTTGGTATGTAAACTCTTTTACTAATTTAACTCTTTAAAAAAAACATTTTATTTGGTATCAACCAACCAGAACGCAGCTATATTAAAATCGACCAATCAGGTAAAAGAATTCATTTCTCAAATCATTAGGTGTTTTTTAGTCCCTATTTCACAAGTTAAATCGATTGTGCAACTTTAAAAAAAAAAATGAAACCTGGCAAGTGCACATCAATTTAAAAACAAAGTTAACCATAGACACATATTTTGTTGTTTTCGAATGTTTCTCGCTCGTTTGTTGTTCTGTGCTTCGTTCGTTCGTATTCTAACCTAGGTATATTAATTTAATTTTGCATTTTATTTGAAACCTAGTCGTAGAAAAAGTATTGTATGCAACGGAATATAACTAAGTCAAAAAATACTCGTGGCGTCTTGCTTTACGATGTTCGCCTGCGGCTCACATCGTAACCACACCACTCGTCTTTTTTGACCTCTCTTATACAACTGTTGCATAAACTACTATTAGATACCTACATAAAATACCACGAAATAATGGCGATCCCTTCTTTCAGAGCTAATAGATATTAGCTCCTAAACAGCCCAACCGATTTGCATGAAACCTAGCTCAGAAACCAGCTTTCAAATAAAAAAAACCCTCATCCAAATCGGTTCACCCGTTCAGGACCTTCGGTGCCACAGAGAGATACACGTCAAACTTATAACTCCCCTCTTTTTGCGTCGGGGGTTAAAAACACCTGTTCGTAGTCTAATCTCATTCATCATGAAATCTCATTAGTTCAAAATCTAAATTTATGTTTTTAATGGCAAGGAGAAGGCCAACGACACTTTTTAAACCAGTTAGCGTAATGTAAAGCAAAGCGAATAATGTACAGTATTGACCAAAAACCTGAACTTAGTTCTGAAATGGCTAAATATTAATCTTAAATTAAAGGTTGGCAAACTCAACATCAACATTATCGAATCTTTGTGCAATTTGTAAGCATTGTTAATGAATGACAGCTTGCCGTCCAAAATGTTTGATATCGTTTAATATACACGCTCACTGATTCTCTCGAGTATTTAGCGGCAACAATATAGAATAGAAATAACCCCTAATTGTGCAAATTGTGGTTACAGAGTTATCAACAAGTTTCTAGAGTTGTTGGTAATTCTCTACCTCTGCCTACCTCACTCTGGGAATGAAGGCGTGAAGGTATGTATGTGTAATATAGAATAGAAATTGAAAATAATACCTGAATATCCTTAGAGAAATACAGTCCGCAGTTGAAAAGGGAGTACATAGTGAAGCCCATGAGGTTCAGAGCGAGGAAGTCAAAGTTGAGGCCGACGACGCTCTTCCTCTTGAAGTTGTAGTAGATTTGCGGGTAGAAGGAAACTGACCACGCCACGAAGTAGATCCAACCCATGATGTATGATATTATGTAGATGGCGTGCGAGTGCATCACGGTGACTAACAAGAATACTGTGTCCATGCTGAAAATAAATGAAAAATGTATTAGGGTAAGGACTAAAATGTTCGCCACGCTAACAAAATTTAATTTTCTATGAAACTTCTGTTGTAACACGAAAATTTACCATAAAATTGTAGGGATACCTTTCATGGCACAAAGATTTTTTTTGGACTTCTTTGTTTGTATGGTCAGCTGCGCTTAACTATGGTCCAACTGTTTGGTCCTTACCCACCTCCTGAGACCCGGGTCCCTAAAATATTACTTGTCATAAAGACCTAACTTACTATCTATAGAACAAAATGGCAACCATCATTAAGTCCTGACAATTCAAAAATAAATTATATCATTATGACCGAACTACCTATTAAAAGAACAAAATCGAGTATTTCAAATTTACCCCGAATTTTTAGAAGAAACAGCATTATCTCCATTCGTCATATATTTGTGTCTATCCCACGCGTCGAATCAAGCGAAAGAAAGACGCCATATTTATTCTTAGTAGCCAGCAACAGGTGACAATGGCGGCACGTCGAAAACAACGTAAGTAGATCCCTAAATATTTCGTAAAAATATTAGTATTTGTTTGAATAAAACTGTTTTATTTTGTTATTGAATATGTAATATTGATCAGTAAATGATTATTTTTGACACGCACGCGGCGTACACGATTTTATTTGGAGGAATTTTAATTTGTTCTTTATAAAGTGCGTTCGGTCATTGTACATTAAATTTGGCAAAATCTTTTGTTCTTTTATAATCACCTTCCGTTTTAATTTAACAACTTCGTTTGATGAGTGAAAATTTCATTTGTACCCTAAATACTTGTGTATGTCTGTCTGTCCTTCTGTTATCAAACAGTGATCAATCAAACGTTATGAATTATGATTCACTATCTACATAATAATAAGTCATTTATTGTATACAAGTTTTAAAATATAAATATTTAACATACATACATAACATCACGCCTTCATTCCCAGAGTGGGGTAGGCAGAGCTACGGAAATACCAACAACTCTAAAAAGACTTCTTGATAATTCTGTAACCATATTTTGCACAAACAGGCTAAGATGTTTACGAGTAATAAATATTTAACTACTGGTAAAACCGTAAGTAATACAATATATTTTTTTATACTTAGCGTTACGTGACGTGGATATTTATCAAGTTCTCAATGAATCTGAAATTGATTATACCGAGGATGATGAGGACCCGACGTATCAAGATCCTGAAATAGTACCTTCGAGTCAGCGTAGCGATGAAGATGTTGATGGCGACTCGTCTAGCTTAGAAAATAGTACATTGTTGCCTAGGCGCGGAAAGTAAGGGTTTTCCTGACGAGGTGGTTAGCAGGCCGAGCAACAGCGAGGCCTGCTAAAATACGAGTCAGGAAATCCTCGTTTCCGCCGAGGCATACATAATGCTTTTCTCAAACATGTGAGGAAATAATACAAATACATTTCTAAAAAGCTAGTAATTTAATTAATATTCGGTTTCACAATTATATTAATGCAGAATGAACGAATGTTACCGACTGTCAATTGTTTTTAAATACTAACCATTGACATTGGAATGCAAATTCAAAATGAAACACACGCACTGTGCTAAAAAAGCGAGCGGTTACCTTGGCTGTTTGGAATTTTTGTCTTGGTCCTTATGATTTTGTATGATTTTGTATGGACATGGACGGAAAGTGTTTTCATATGGTTTTTTTACTCCTAGGAGTAAAATGAAGCTCTTTCCGTCCTTGTGTTTCAATCGGAAAACCGTTTTTTCCGAGCATGTTTGAGAAAAGATAATTCTTCTTCCTCGGAAGATGAGGCTGATCATCGTTCTACCGGCATACTAAGTTACCGTTATACTAAGACAAAACACAAAACGTGTTTGTGCAAAACGTGGTTACAGAATTATCAACAACTTATTTAACCCTTAATTTGGCAAAAATACAAAAAGTCGGGAATTCAAACCCTTTTTGATTTTGAATCAGCAAAAAAATAAAAATACATTCCAAGCATTAAAAGTGAACATTATAGTATGTTGACTGTGGCATACACTGCCAAATTAAGGGTTAAGAGTGCTTGGTAATTCTGTAGCTCTGCCTACCCCACTCTGGGAATGAAGGCGTGAGTTTATGTATGTATGTATGTATACTAAGACCGAGTGTTCTTTAAAAAGAACAAAAGTTTTATAACATTCATTAAGTGCAAATAAATATATTTTATTAAGTTTATAATGTTTGTTCTAGCAAAAATTCCATAGACAAGTATAAAACAGTAAAAATCGGTGTTAAAAGTTCAGGACTCAGTGACAATATTGTTTTTGTTCTTTTTGAAGAACACTCGGTTATAATGCTATCTTATATGTAGTAATACCCAGGACTCAATGGTGAACGCCATTTTGTTCTTTTAAACGACACCTGGGACTCAGGAGGTTAAGGCGAGACCGAGGACTTTTGAAAATTGAGCGTAATGTAGCAATAATATTGGTTTTCGATTAGTCAGTGGAAACGCCTGAGAGACAAATATTCAGTGTGAACGCACGTCGACGACAAGGTTTTGGTTGAAATAAATTAGCGTTGCGGTTCCCAGAGAGCAGATACCATTCTGAACTCGTAGTCTTGTACCTCTTGCACCATAATTGTCATATTAAAAGTCTCTCGTGTCATTATTTAAAGACTCCCAATCATTATTTAAAGACACGATGGCTTATAATTCATATTAATTATAACCGTACCCTTTAATCACCTTCTTCCACATAAAAGTAGTTAGTATTGTTGTTCATTTGCGGTTTTTAAATGGGAACTAATTTCTGCACAGAAAATTCTTACATTATATGGCTAAAGTTATCGTTTCTTTTAATTGACTATTCAGAGTATTTTTTATAAGTGGCTTCTAAATGGTGATGTATTTTTGTTTTCCTCAAAAACATTGTTATTAAACTATACAGCTAATGTAATGGCTACCTACTACGCAAGCTTCTTTACTTACCTGACTATCCCACTTGGTGTGACGTTGAAATACACCTCGGAATGTCCCGGGCTCTTGCCATAAGCGCAGATATCGTATGATAGCTCGACTGTGCTATTCGGGTTCTCGACACCCGGTATCACTACTGAGGGCGGCACAAACTGCACTATGTCTGCGTGCTGGGCTTTGATGTTCACGTCTAGGGTATCGTTGTATTCTCCGCTGGAAGTTACATGTAAAAATATGAAACTTCAAGAGTGATCTGATATACCTATACTTATTTCTGGACTTACTAAAATTATGAAAACCATAGTTCATATTAAAAATATTTCCCATACATTTTTACTATTTTATACTCGAAATAACTATGGAGTACCTAAAGGTGGTATTTTGGGGCCGCTATTGTACCTCTTATTTTAATGAACGATTTCCCAATAAGCCTTGTTACTGTCAGTCGAATGTGGTCAGGAGCAAAAATGTTTAATTATGTAAACTAATGAGATAGAACAACTATCTAAAAATATTGACTGAGAAGCAAAGAGGTGAGCAAAAAATCTACACTTATAAGTGAAATGCATAACTTACATTTGAACCAATTTGAAGAGCCGTGTCTCGTCCACTAGCAAGTTTACATCTGTGACATCCACATACATTTTGTTTACTTGTGATTCTGCACATGGCAACCCTAAAACAAAATTAACTGTTAGTAACCTAAACACTGATACTGAAACAGTTAAGTTAAAAATAATTAAATTACTAGCAACATTTAAATTTAAACTTTTATAAAGTTCAAAGGCATCTCTTGTCACTGAGTATGTATAATAAATCAATTAGCAAGTTTTTAAAAGGGACAACGACATCGCAGTCGTAGCACCACAGTGACATGTGTGTTGTTGTGTACATCTCACGAATACACGACAAACATACAATTACCACGTGACAAAATAATGAAAGGCATGAACTTTTAAACAACTCATTTACAATGGGTAACCTTTGATAATGTAAGTAATTAAATGCCTAAAATTTGCATTAGTTATATTGAACCCACCGAAAGAATAAGACGTGTACTCTATGTTTTAGTTTCAAATGACAGTTTTAGGACTTCCATCATTATTTATCCCATATGGGCCTTATTCAGTGTCAGGTAAAACTTACCTAAGAACAGCAATGCCGCAGCGAATTGAATAAACATTATCCTATGACTAGATCCGCACTTGAATTCTGTTCTACGTGCCATCTTCTTTTTTTTCTATCGTCGATCTGTAACAAATAGAAAATGAGAATTAAATTCATGCTGTTCGACTCATTGATGCAGTATGCTGTATTTTAGCATTTACGCAGTATTCGAAACTCTTGCAATAACGTGTCAAAGGTTTCCAGGTTTTCAGATGAATTGCCTTCAACAGTTATATCAACCATAGATTATTAAACTTACATGTTTTTCCCAAACAATACACTGTAACGGCGGTTTTCTAGCGATAAAAGTAACGAACGGATTAGGCAAACCAATTTAATGTTACCAAAGCATACGATTTATTACAGCTTCAATGCGACGAAACGGCTATAAAACTAAATTGGAATTCCTTAAAACTTTTATTCTGACTTTTTATTTAACTTGAATGAAAATCACGACGTAAAGTTATATTTTTATATTTGATGTTGTTTGCTGAGCAGAAAACATGTCTTGAGGAATTTCCTTCCTTAAGACAATACCTGATGCAGCTGTTAAGTTAACCTGATGAGTGGAAAATGCCAATTAACTATTTTGTTAATATGTACTCTGATGTACCTAACTACCTGCCAGCACTGGTTAGGCAAGCTTGGCTTGACTGTTTGACGTAGGTTACATGTAAATATGATCAAACAAAATATACAATGAACTTTTGCTTTATTTACGAAATATTGACTTTTCTATTGAACATATCGTTGCAAGAACTAAAATAGATATTATTTTTCTTAAACAATTGGGACAGCACGATAACGACGTAGGCTATAAACTCGTAATGGTTGTGTCAATATCACAGCAGAGCAATGTTCTGCCTCGCACCAACGACCTTTATGACTTCATGGTCAATGCCATTCGCACTCCGACTCGCACAGACCATTTATATATCTTGCTTGCTGTTTTGGTTCACTTAGATACTATTAAGCTTGTTATGGCTTTGATATAATAGAAGTCCTAAAAGGTGTAATAATTAAGAACTACATAATTTTTCTTTCGAGAATGGCTATTAGTTTTAAATTGGAATTCGTAATCCGTCTTTTTGACACGATACAAACATCAATAATGCTATAAGTACTTGCTACCCCACAAAAGCTAGACGGTTTCCATGAAGCATCATATTCAAAACTGCTGTTGTCACTTCCCTGTTACTTGTCATTCAAGCCAAGCCTCTGAGAAAGTCACTTCAAACATTGCGCGGTCAAGTTTAGGATTAGGACCCAACACTGTCAAGCTTTCACGCCCCTACTTGAGACTTTCGAAAGATATGCTGTTCGGAGTGTGGTATCAATCACCTATAATCGCTAAAGGTGGGTCCACACTTGTGACAATTTACCGAACATTATCCCGTGACCGTATCAGAAACCCGTGTCAGTACAGCAGTCTAGTTCGACACCATACGTCCACACTTGTAACATTTTACCGTATCAGCACAACCTTAGATCGTCCACATTTGAACATGTCCTTTAGCGATGGCACGTAGCCCGGTCCGTCGTCATGTAACGAGTGTTGACGCACCTTAATGTTCGGTTAAAACAATGCAATCACATTCTTGCAGGCATACGATTCGGAGGACCGTCTGAACTGTAATACTGCCATTATTACCGTAATGTAAGTTGTGTGACGGTTCATTATTTGCATGTTAGAACTGCATAGGTGAATGTGTAATTATTCATGCATGACGATTTCTTTGAAGATACGTATTTGTTCTTTTTTTGGCCTGTAGTTGCGCTCGACACGGTCGGAGCAGGTTAGATTGAAGGCTTTGAAACCAATCGACTGACATAAAATATTCGTAGGTATCTTTAATGGTAAGAGAATTTACTCGTGAAGTAAGACCGGACTGGGCAACCTTGAAGGACAAATGGCATTCATAGCAACTTGGCACGAGTTTGAACTATGCAAAAGTAGCAAGGTGTTCATTACATTACATGTGCGTTTAACATCTAATCATAATGGGTGGGTTATTATTATTATATTATATTAATTTGTGTTTTAGGGCTTTGTTTAACATTGATGAACTTCACGAGTCTTGGACTTTGACAGTTCTTTAAAAATATTAATAATATTAATTTCGAGATATCAAAGTTAAAATGCATAAACTTTTTAGATGTAACTCAATAAGTACATGTTATTATAAAGAGTTGAGTTTCAAAAACGAATTGAAAAAATACCAAATACCTACATATGTTTAATAGGCTGTTTCAACATCATGGAATATACACATACTACAACGCCTTTTTACGAAGTAAAGCTGAATAATTTCTAAAAAATACTCTATCTGAAAACCGCATTAGAAATGAAAAAATCCGTAGGGTGGTTTAAAGATCTGACTAAAACCAAAGTGACCACAAATCATATTAAAGACTTGGTTTTCAAACAACGCACTTCTACGAGTCATTTTCGATTTGATCTTTTAATGAAGATTCGATCCTTCATGTGCTCATAAGAAATCAATCAACCAGTATGGCCACTTCATTATACGGTACACTTATGCCAGTAGCACACGGGGGCAAAAACTGGTCATCCTATAGAACCGGCAGAGCGGAGATATGAGGTTACACTAATTATGCAACAAGTGTACAGCTATCTACCATGCACACCTTTAAGTTTATACACATAAGGGCTAAATTACCTCTGTACACGTCGTGGCAATTTTAAATGCTACTGACGTTCGACGGACAACGATCGCTTACAGATTGCATTTTACTGTTATGCGTTTAAAGTTTTTTCCAAAAATCGTGACTTGGTCAGACGAGTTGCATTGCCTTTTCTTTTGGTTACATAACTTTATAATTGAGATGCGCCTTTTATAACATACAACGTATGTCATCCAATAACCATTTCGAGAGTCTGCAGACCTTTAATTAGGAACGTTAAAACTATACCTTGGAGGGAATCATACTAGTCTAATTGGATAAAACGAGTCCTTGAAATGGTAGGTATACGAGGGGTGATCCATAAGTTTTGAGAATCAGTATGAACCATGCACATAATGATATTTTTTTAATGTGGAATATACCATGGCACTAATCAAACTTAAATTAGAGAAAAAAAAAACTATTTTGTTCATTTGTTTTTCTGTGATAGCTAAACAAAAAACATCTGTATGAATAATTTTACAAGACGGTAAAATAAGAGTTAGTTTTGTAATAATTTGGAGCGGTGTGGAGAAAATTCTGGTACACTAATAAAAAATATTGTTTTTGAAAATGAAACCTTGATTTATCATTATGATTTAAACGATAAATAAGTTATCATTGCAGTAGATTTTTTATCTCCAGCTCTGTCACCAAAATTTAGGGTGGTTTTTTTGGCCTCGCCCAGGATTATTGAGGCCTACAAATAAATACTTTGACATTCGTTTTTAGCAATTGTGTTTAAATAATCTAGGAGAGTTATATAACATTATTCTATCATAGTTATGGGAAAATATTAAAAATAAGCTCAAGAAAAAAAAAACGAATTTGCGGCAGGAAATGTGCTTCAGAGCCTTCTAATTGACAAGGGTGCTGCTCATCGACCAAAGATGAGAACTGAGAACCGCTCTCCCCGTTATTAAGCCCTAACTTACGACTACTACTTCTCATTCACTAATGTTAAAAAACAACTACATAAAAATCACGAGCTGATGATGAGTTAGTGAACGTACAAAATTTGTCAATTTTGACCTCCTAAAGTAAAATTATTTTTATAGTGGTAAAATTATTTTTATAGTGGTAAAATAAAACAATTGAACCACGTTAATAAGTGTTTGGAAATATAGAAAGTGTGCTTATTTCAATTAAAATATAACGATTTACATATCTCCCATTTTTAATACCGATTATCAAAACTTATGGATCACCCCTCGTATTTATAAAATACAACAAAAACTGGCGTTTCTTAATTATCCTGCTCTATTTGTATATAATTAAAGGCAGTTTTGTAGCTTTACCGTTAGACTTTATATATCTAATAAAGCCAAGATAATAGTAAGTTGGATTCATAATCTTGCAAACATCCATGTACAAGCCACTAAATGATACGAATACGAGTAGTATATATCAACACTAATACCAACTACTCTCGTTATCTTAATCCACCACTTAAATAACGTGGTTCATTACATTCTTTAAGAATGCTTCAGACAAACAGAAAATATTTACATATACTTCGTACCCTTTCACTTAGAACTCAGTATAAAAAAAAATTAAGAGGATTGTGAAGCTCCGCTAAAATCGTGAAGATTTCAAAAAAAAACCATACAAATTTAGCTCCGGCCGTTAACATTTCTCACCCCCTATATCAACTCGAATTTCCAAGATTTTTGAATATATGTTGCAGTTATTATAAAAAACTAGGTCTGTAGGTACGTTTCCGTTTTTTGCTTTTTAAATTTGTTCAATCCTAAGAATCATTTTCGTGGAAAGGAAAACGTACAGCCATAGTTGTTCATGATATCTACAACATATTCAAAAATCTTGAAAATCTGAATAGGTTTAAGGGGAGAGAAAGGTTTTCGCATTTTGTATGGACATTTTTAGTGAGAGTCAGAATGGCGGGTGTACCTTCACAAATATATAAAATGGTTATACTAAAAAAATGTACTCAAAATGTACTATTTAGTACCTACCTACTTTAAAAAAAATTGTACCGCTCCACAAATAAAGTTATTACAATGTGGAGGTACACCCGCCATTCCGACAGTCAAGACGGCGGGTGTACCCCAATTATTGCAAGTTCACAATGACCTGATAGACTATTGACTAATGTTATTGCTCCAAAAAAATGTACTAAATTTGTACTTTAATATGCAGTTAAAACTTCAGCAATCAGATTCGTAATCTGATAATTAGACACATTTAAATTTTTCTCTATTAAAAATGAGTCGTTAAGTGCCGTTTTACTACGAGGTATCGATTATTGACACTATCGATTATTACTTTAGAAAAAAATACAAAATTTGTACAGTCTGTGAGCACTTAGAAGAGGCGTCGGTTTAGTACTTCTCTCTCACTCGCTCTCACACGATCTTATTAGGAGCGAGTCAGAGAGAAGTACTAAACCGACGCCTCTTCTAAGTGCTCACAGACTGTACTTATAGTATATGCAATTAAAATTTGAGCAATGTTATTTATGGCGATTACGTAATACACATTTATAATTTTTCTACTTAAAATATATGGGTAAGCGTACCGTTCCCTACATTTACATTTTATTAATAATATTTTTATTTAAATCATTTTGCGATTGAAAATACTGTGTATATTTCACAAAAACTTTCTTTTGTTCTTCTAATTCAACCACACATTTCTTTCTGCGTTTCATGGTCGATTTCCATATTACCGTATAAAATGTTATAGTCTAATGAATAATATCCTCCTAGGCAGAGTCATCTCACTTGCTAAAATAGAACAAATGAAAGAGAAGGCCAATGCCGTATCGAATCGGCAGATAAAATCTGTTAGAGAATATAAAAAGTGGCAAAAACTCTGCAACCATAAACCATAGACCATAGCTCTTAAGCAAAACTATGATGATGAGTATCCTTTGGTGGCATTGTTTTCGCAATCAGCAGCTCCTCATCCGAAAGCATTACAGCAAGTCTAGTTTATAGTGAGAGAAAAGACCCGTCTAAAAAAAATATTGGCAGAAGAGCATCTCTCAAAATGATTATGTCAGAATGGTCACTCATAGCTCTCACTCCCAAATTCCCAAATATAAGGTTTAGATGATCAACAAAACCTTATTTTAAATGTTAAATTTTGGGATTCCAATATGTCAATATGTTGTGAATCTAATATTTTAAAACTCTAATATTTTGGGAATGAGCGACCCATATAGTGGCCAAAAGTATGACAAATGCTAAGAAATCAATTTTAAAAATTATGCCATCTATCTTGTATCACATGCATGTGTGTGGCATTGAAAGCGTTACACAGTTGTAAATCCCTGATTTTCAACTACTCTAACACCTGAGCTAATTAAACTTTATTGTCTGGCTTTAGTACTAGCGTGTTATCAGCTATCAACAATCCAACCGCGTGCGGCCACTTCAGAACCGTATGTATAATCGTCTCGGTACTTAGTAATAAATCCTAGCATTACAATACAACCAGCACAAGTGTAATGCGCGTGATATATATTTTGTACTAGATTCTGCCCGCGACTTCGTCCGCGAAGATTTTGACTATAGTTCTCCATCGGGAACTAATTAAATTTTCGGACTCATCCCGGAAAAAGCATCAAATGTGTTGATCCAGGGTATAAGTCGTTTCATCTAAGTGCGTCTAGGGCTCCAGGCGTTGCACCGGTAAGGAGTATCTTCGAAAGAGATCTAATGAAAGTGTCAAATCCAAAAATTGCGCAGGGTTAATTCATTTGACCTAGTGTATTTCTTTGTATAAGGAATTAACATTGGCGACCGAACGGCAGCTTACGTCAAGCCAGCCGTTATCCTTCGTAGATTGCAACTTGCTTAGGTTTCTTAGTAATCAGTTCTCTATATATACTTTTTTCCATTGCATGGAGAAGGCAAACGAGCACACATTAGTGGTAAGGGAATCTGTGTGTGACCCATGGAGTAATTCTTAAGAACAATGTAAAGACTGCAATTCTAACTGCCGCACTCAGAGACGTCAATTAAATTTAATGCTTGTTTAGTGACGTGTTGTCTTATTCTATTGCTAAAGCAAAGAAAGTGACTGCAGCAACTTGAATCAAGCATAAAATTTAATTGACATCTCTAAGTTCGGCAGTAAGACCACAAATGCGTTGCCAACCCTGAGTAAAGAAATGGAATGCCTCTGCACTAGTAATTAAAGACACGAAACGTGGTTAATAATTGAGAACGTAGGTCATACAGATTACAAAATAATGCAGTAACCAACCGCAATAGTTGTTTAAATATTGTGGTGAAGTTGTAGGTAAGTGAACTTGGAATGACGCATTGACCAGTAATATTAACGAGGAAGTAGGTAAAGGTAAATATTGAAACAATTCATTACAAAAACAATAACTAATTACACATTGAAACAAGAAAAACCAACCAACTCAAAATGAACGCCAGCACCACTTAAACAATACCGTACTTAAAAGTATAGCAAACGTTACAAAAACTTTAAGCTATCGCAGTTATTTATTATTCATGACATGACACAATGGACTGGTTAGTTCCCGATAGTCCGACGGTGCGTCAATCGACATGGTCACGAACAACTTGCCAAATCAATTTGACTGTGGTCAAGAACCCGTTATGCTTGTTATACGCCATGATGAAGAAGGCAAACGAGCACACAGGACACCTGAAGATAAGTGTCCCATAAACATGGTACTATGTAAGTCTCTCTTTAATTTTCAAATGATTTGCCAATCTTGCGGGCCTAATGTTCGTGTTTATTGATATGGATGACATATCTGTCACTTACTGACCAGTTTGAAAGTGCGATAGTAATGGATGCTTTATCTACTGTAATTAAGGCGACTATTATACGTGCCTTAAGGACTTAGATCTGTTATACATCTAAAAATGGAAGCAAAATAGAACATAGAAACTCAATAAGCAACCTTCACTACTCACATTCGTCATGATAAACAACAATTGAGCTTGAACTCAGATTAGTGCTCACAGTATTAAGTACCTACTCGTATTATCAACAATGGGCATGACGCGGACCGGAAGTCAATCTGCAGTAGATACCGTGGCAATGGAACAGGAATTAATACTTGAATGAGAATATTCACTAGACCTACACTGTACCAGAATACTGTATTTGTTACTATTGGTTATGTAGAAAGGCTAATTAATCTAATGAGGATCACCAGCGACTGATCTGGTAACAGTTATTACTATTATAATGAAGATGTTCTATCAACAACCAGGTTCGGGAAGCAGCAAAAATGTCTGTTGTATTTTTGCTGTCTTTAGGACTTCTCCAAAGACTTGGCGTTTAGCAAAGAAATGTCATATATACAGATCAAATTTCGCCACGTCCGTCTTTCAATATGTATATTCATTCAGTTAATTTATTTCATTTATAGGGTAAGCAATCCTATCCTATTGTATCTTATAGCATTTGACACCATCAACATCACTTCAAGTTAATAGAGTCCACCTGATGGTACATGTGCATTCTAAAAAACTACAAACCCAAGACTGCAATTTTAAGTCTGCAAAGCATTGCCAACCTTAGGTACTTATATAGAATGCCAATTTATTTGCTAGTAATTTCATTGGTTGTCTTATTCTAGTGGTCCTGATATCCGTGTTACACGTGGAACCGTAGCTCCGTGATCTTAGCACCGGCGGTGCTAAGTTCCCGAACTACACGGTCACGCCAAGATACGTATCCGTGTCTGCGTTCGGCTACGTATCTGCGGATCTCGGCTCCGGCTCCGCTCCGCACGGTTATTGAATGAAAGCTTAAAATTAAACGTCACGGTCACGGGCGGATCGGATCTACGTGTAAATAAGAAACGTATCTCCGTGAGTCACGGAGCTACGTATCTTAATTACACGTAGCCGAATTTCACGTGTCGAACGGGCCGGATCTCCGTTGCCGTGTTACTCGGTAACGGAGATTCGGCTACGGGTACACGAAACACGGACACGACCAGGAGCCCTATCTTATTCCCACATTGGACCACACCAAAGCGAATACTGCTGCAATGTGTAATTTGACGGATGCTAATAACCGGGTGTTTATTTTATGTGCAGAAGTTACGTTAAGTACTCTAAGAAATAGATCAAGCTCCAATTTTCCCTGCGCAAACATACTTGGAATGGAAACCATAAACCCGAGCCGCGGCGTGACACGGTCATCTCGAATGAAAGCCGTCCGCTTTCGCGACATCTATACCAGTCCCTTGCGGTCAACGGCTTGTGTTTACTTTTCTTTTAGTGCAACGTGCAAGAGGATTTGCTGACACTAAAGCAGCGGGCGTCCTGATCGATGTATATATAGCCAACAGATTGCCAGGTAAAATACCGAGTTAAATCAACGTAACTAATGCTAAGAGCATGATGACCATGATATTTGAACACCTGCAACATCAGAGAAATCGCAAGGAGACCATCGATTCCAATCCAACCAACACACACAGCTTTACGAATATGTCGCCACGCAAGACTAGTCTTTGTAGCAGCTCTTAGAAAAGGCCTATGTCTAGTATTGATGTCGTATGCTAGACATATACTTTTCTAGTTTCAGTTGACATGAGTTGTAGTACATTATATAGTTTGTATGATGATGATTGTAGTGCAAGATACTCGACTTCAAACAAGACCTACAACGCATGATCTTAATAATAGTACTTTCCTCCCGAAGTGGAAATTTTCATACACGCAAAGATTTATCAACAAGTGATGAGGAAACAATGCCACCAAATGGCATGCGTTTGGTGCATCCCTAAACACTATTGTAGTGCACACGCGTCGGTGAACAAACAAGTTAAAGATATGTGCTTCCCAGAATTCAATGTGGTTTAGCTAAGTTGACATAAGATAAAAAAGATGCAACCAATTGATATAATTTTGGTAAGAGGACCATTTTATTTAATATTAATAACCCAACCATACTGCTATTAAATGCGATAACTGCTCATTTATTACAGTAAGGATAACAAACGCGAGTGTAATAAAACTGACTTAAACGCGATACACGTAATTTCACAGACTCAATCTATACAACCTTTAACTATATAATGGATGTCAAAGGCTAAATATTTAGATGCAAAAAATACGATAAGGAACGTTATCAATGCTTGAATGATATGCAAAAATTAACGATACAACCAACTAAAGCAATAAAGATTGAGATAAAAATACTCTTTGACATACATTTAAATGATAAAGCACACCGCATGCTTACGTCGTGATCTCAAAAAACGATGGCATAATACTGACTGATATGAGAAGCCACGAACATACTATTGATGATCCTTGTGACAAATACAACTTGAAGTGACAAGAAAATTAACAGAAGGAGATTATATAAATTGTAAAAGAAGATATCGAGTCGACAGTGTAGACGAAAATAAGCGTACAGGGTAATGTACTTTTAGTTTAGTGGTTTTTATACAATTCACAGTCATTGAAACAAATCAGGTAGTATGTATAAAATGAATTAACAGTTCAGAATTATCAAGTCCTATTTAATACATGCAACTAATGTTACATGCATGTATGTCACTGCCGAATTTGGAAATAAGGAACCACTTGTCACGTTTATTATCATACCACGATTACAACAATGCGTGATGCGTAAGCCATTACAAGTACTTACACCTGTTAGTGTTTTAGACTGATTCGATTATCTTTTCCATATAAAAATTGTACTATACATGTCTCGCAATGGAGAGGTACAGTTTGATGGTATATAATTTGCAAGTTCGTTCTAAAATTTTACCTATAATTTTCGTTACGTTTTGTTTGTAGCAAAAATATTTGAACGCATCTAGGCTGAAAACATATTGGAATGATAACAAGTTATACTATAGTATGTTCTAGCAAATAAATGATTTTCATTTTTATTTGACTTAAATGATTAGAAAAGTACCTATAAACATATCTGGAGTAATTAATTGAATAATCGAAATACCTTTTAACAAACGACGAGATTTTTTGTTTCGAGTTTTCGACGAAAGGCCGACAATTTTTGTTTCTCGCCGCATGAGTTTTTTTGGTAATCACAAGCCTAACCTAACTAAGAGTAATTAATGTTAAGATATCCTGAAAACATCGTGGTTTCAGCAGAAAATAGCGTTCTATGAAATGAAATTCGAAGAAATTATACAATCGATGAAGTGAAATTAGATAAAATTATGGGTTACCGTAAAATTTACAATGACACAACTCCAAATGTAAAGTCTTTTAGACTTCAACTGCTTCGTAAAAGTTTTTTTTTTTTTTTATAGCATGGGAAGGCAAACGAGCACACAGGCCACCTAATGGTAAGTATAGAAAATAAACTAAAATTTCCACTTATACATTATGCAGCAAACCTAACGCCTCACACTCGTCGTCACCTTTTCCGTGCCATATAGAAAAATATTTAAATATATGATAAAAAATGTAAATATTTCATTAGATCGCCTGCGTAATTTGCGTTGCGCTCGTTCAGTTTTTATTTATATTTAAATCTCTGTTTTATCGTAGGTACGATGTATCAATAGTTGAGCATTTACATAACAAAAAGAAAAATTTAATCTTCAAGTAAGACATACGGTCTATTATATATAAATTATTCACATACACTTTAATAACTAAGTTTGGCAGATTCAAACTACGGATAGGAATAATAAATAGGTCACAAATAGAACATAAGTGAAGGTTAAAAAAATAATTTAAAATGCGATGACATTTCTCATCCCTTAAATCTAGTCCGATTTTTAACATTTTTGATGAAAGAAAAAAAACGGAAACGTACAAACATAGATTTTAATAACAACTACAACGTCATGTAAAAATCGTGTAAATCGGATTTGATTTAGAGGATGAGACACGTTATCGCCCGGAGCTAAATTTGTATGGTTTTTTTTGACAGCTCCGCGATAAGCGTCGTCTCCTCACAAACCTATTAAAGACACCAGTAATAGAAGCTACATTTTACCTTCTCATATGACTACTTAAAGTAATAAATCGTTAAGAGGCACGCATCACAATACTTTCATAGCTTGTCATCCACTTACAAACGTATCTTAAGTGTTGCATGTTATAGGTTAATAACTTATGAAACGCAAATACAAGTTGCAATATTTGTTTTTACATTAATGACGTATCATTATCCACATGCTTTAATAACAAAAACATATTACGCTGATAAACAACTAGATATTGTAGATGACAAAGAAATTATGAAAGCCCCGCCCTTTCCACCCCAGTAACTATAGCCTCGCATTTTCTTTCCAACGTTTTGCTTTGCGAACCATGTGGATGCAAAATTGCAGAAGTTTGATTGCTGTCTTACTTTAACTGCTGTTTTAGAGCAATGATATTTTATATTTAGATACTTTTCATCACACTTGCATGTAAACAGTATCTAAACATACAGGTTAACTTGGCCGCAATGCCCCATATAAAACCCTCGACCTTTCTTCTTACCATGAAACCCAAGGTCGGTAAGTATTTTTTTTTTAATTTATAGCACAGCACACAGGTCATGCAAGTTCAAGCAAAGAGTTTACACGCAATTGTAAAATTGTCTTAAAATGTTATTTAAACAGGAATTTTATTGCAATCTCGCTACATGTTACTTAAATACTCAATAAATATTCTTAATAATCGATTTTAATAGTTTTCTGTAACAAAACGTCGTTTTTTTTTTACACTCCTTCAGGGCTGTATGTATACCTACGTAAGTATTTGCCCTTAACGTTTCTGAACGAAACATTTGCATAATCTGTGGAGTCCGCCAGCCATCCGCTTAAAAAAAGTTCAAGTAATTCGTAATAATAGGTATGCTGACTTGTGTATTTATTTTCTCAAACATGCTCGGAAAAAACGGTTTTCTGATTGAAACACAAGGACGGAAAGAGCCTCATTTTACTCCTAGGAGTAAAAAAACCATATGAAAACACTTTCCGTCTATGTCCGTATATTTCTTAAAAATGCTGTCAATTTGCATACAAAATCAAAAGGACCAAGACAAAAATTCCAAACAGCCAAGGTAACTGCTCGCTTTTTTAGCACAGTGCGTGTGTTTCTTTTTGAATTTGCATTCCAATGTCTATAGTTAGTATTTAAAAACAATTGACAGTCGGTAACATTCGTTCATTCTGCATAATATAATTGTGAAACCGAATATTAAACTATTTGTTGTGTGAAATACTTACTATAAAAAATGAGCTCAAGCGACGAAATAGGTACCACACCGCCTATATTAAAATCTGAAGCTGCCTCGGTTAGGCAAAACCTGCTTCCCGCTAAATCTAAGGAAATTAAATTACTTGCTTTTTAGAAATGTATTTGTATTATTTCCTCACTTGTTTGAGAAAAGCATTATGTATGCCTCGGCGGAAACGAGGATTTCCTGACTCGTATTTTAGCAGGCCTCGCTGTTGCTCGGCCTGCTAACCACCTCGTCAGGAAAACCCTTACTTTCCGCGCCTAGGCAACAATGTACTATTACTCGCAAATGTGATGAAAAACATTGTATGTTTCACGGGCGGTACGGGAATTACGTACCTCGACTCAGAAAGAAGAGAGAGAGAGAGAGAGAGAGAGAGTTCACTATCAGTTAAACAGACGTACGAGTATTTGTAACCCCCGATAAAAAAAAGGGTGTGATGAGTTTCACGTGTGTATCTGTGTGTCTGTCTGTGTCACCGTAGCTCCCAAACGGATGGACCGAACCGGACACAGTTAAAAAAACAAAGCTATCGTTTACATTTGACTCCGTAAACAATTTTTCTACGTTTAAATGTCCGTTTAAACTGAAAGTTAACTTTTAAGCACCATCTTATAACACGAAATTTAGTTCTTCATCTCTTCCTGCTTTCCCGCATTTTTCTCATCAATTTATTGGACAAAATCCCTTTCGAATGTCAACAAGTCGAAACTCGATACCCTAAACCGCCTTTTTATACCACTTACAGGTTTATAAAAACATGCAAATTTGCGTTTTTGCTCTCCCATAACTCCAACCCGACATTCAACAGAGGTGAACGGACCAACAGCAAACAAGTATTATGAACAAAGCTATATAGGTGATGTCATCATTAAATAAACTCCATGAAATGTGCGTCAAAATCAAGTCACTAAAAACTAGCCACATTTACATTAAAGGTCTTCAAGAACTTATTACTGGCGGGCGGAACAAATCAATGTTTCTAAATACTGAAGTAAAGGACGTAAGCATTTTCAAAACAACGTGACGAATGGAACAACGGGCGCATATTGCCATTAAAAACATTTTCTAACAAGTTTAAACCTTAAACTTACAGTGGTAAGTATTGTTACGATACAAGAGTTAGATTTGTTTGATATGGTAGCGTAGTTGTAGCGAAGTAAACGTTAATTTCCTTATACTGAGACAAGTGCATTAGATTTGATACGGTGATTGTGCTGGTAACACTATGTATAAAACCGTTTGAGATCTCACAACGCGATGTCTGATCCATTTTTGAAACTGCACTTCTTAAGGGCACCACAGAGACACTAAGGGTGAAACGTGAAACACAGTGCCGCGTTTCATTATAAAGTGCAATATTAAGTCGAATGGCCTGCAGAGATTAAAATGGCTTGAAGCCGTTGTTACACGGTACCGCGTATCTACACGACGCGGCATCGTGTATTACTACGGGGTTGCGCCATTTCACGTTAATGGCGCCGTGTCGTGGTGATGTGGCCAGGCCCTTACAGTCCGGTCGGCCGATATGCCAGTCAGTTCATCGTATTAGGACACAGACTACGAAAAAAACAAAAAAAAAAAAAAAACAGTTTTGCGGGAATATTGTTATATATTTACTTTTGTACCGTGCCTAATAATTAAATAAATAAATAAATAAATAAAATAATCCATATAAACTCAGGGACAGGAAAAACGGGTCAGAGTGCGTTTTTCATACTAAAGACTTTTAGTGAAATCTGATGATGGATACACCGAGCATCGATACAGGACTTCCAGAGTGCCTAGGATACCCAACTGATCGAATCTGCGGTAACGCCGGAATTGATCATGTTCAGAAAAACATCTAAAATGGCAATAAAATGTAAGGAAATCCATATGCTGACCCAAACTCTCTCGCTGTGGTGTTAACTGATTGTGCAATAAGTTAGTTGTCTTAAGAACATTTGACCTCCTCTATTGAACCTCGGATTATCCACCATTAAACCTCACTCAAAACAACCCCTGTCAAGTAACCAAGGCTTCGAAATAGCCCCGTTATTTTTGTCCCTGAGTATATTTCTTTGGAGATTGTGTACTGTCAGGTTATCTTACAGGCTTGATACTGCTGGTTAAACTGTCAGTTTGTAGGATGCCTTTAGAAATGATATCTAAACTAGTGCGAAGTGCTAGCACTTAGTAAATTACCACATAAATATTTCCGACGTGCAGCAGATTCATGATGAAAACATTTTCTAAAGCCTATACTTAGATTTCACTTATGTACACTGTTGTCTGAAATATTTGTAGATACTCGTAGATAAGCGGTGTTTTGAAAACGGCAAGAAGCAAATGCATTTATCAATTTGCGCCTGCACGTTAATTTGCAGAGCAATCAGTGCTTTCTAAAATGATATTGTCATAACGGTACCACGTAACCAGCAGGCAGACTAGCCTTTTATATTTGATAATATGCAAGAAATGAAGTTATGAAAAACAGAAATGCATTACTCAAGTAAGATAGCCATGTTTAGGGCTTGCAAATATTCGAGAATTTTCAGTATTCGAATATTCGATTTTTTTTCTGGTATTATTCGAATTATTCGAATATTATTCGAATAGTTAAAAACTGTTGTAATAATCAAGTTTTTTATTGCCAATGTCTTATTTAGATTCTAATTTATCTGTATACAAACAAAATCTAGTTAAAAATTAAAGAACAATTTGTTTAATTTGGTGTAAGGCACTAAACTATCACATTCACAGTCTTACAAAAACTTGGAAAATAGTTGGTGGTTAACAACAAAATCAGTCTTATAAATCGAGGTCTTACTCAGACGGACAATAATATTTTTTATTAGGTCCTTACCTATGAAATTGGCGTTTTATATGGAGAATTTTATGAAAACGGTGGTTTTCATACATTTAATTTTGCGGATTATTTAGTAACGTCAAATGCAAACCAAGCAAAATTCTGTCAGGAATATTGGACACTTCTAAGCTATATTATACATTTATCTTAGTTACTTAAAAATAGTTCGCTTCATAAAACTCTGCGTAATTGAAACACTTGAACTTGCAGCACTTAAAAAGAGTTAAGTTCACACTTTAATTTTAAACATTAAGTAAGAAATTGAACCATATTATTTGTATCTAAAACCTTTGTTGCATAGTGTATTAATGAAATTTAAAAATATTTTGGAAGTTAAAATTGAAATAAATAAATTCCGTACGAAATAAAACACGTAAAAAAAACGCCAATTTCATAGGTAAGGACCCAATATAATACAATCAAACAATCAAATCAAAAACAATCAATACTCTTTTTTAAAGTTACTAGAAAAAATAAATTTAAAAAAAAGCCGCCAACCAGCGCCGTCGTCGCACTGATTCCCGCCCGAGTTCCCGATCGCTTCCGAGCTGTGACGAATCATGTCGGGTCGGGCGGACCGCGGAAACATCGCGAGACTTGCGCGCGAACTTTGAAAGTTGTATTTTGAATGCATCAAATTCTGAGTTTGGCATTCCGGAAATTGGTCGAATATTCGAATATCGCAAGTTTTATATTCGAATATTCGAACCAGTTTATTATTCGAATAATTCGAATATTCGAATATTCGAATGCAAGGCCTAGCCATGTTATTATAACTTAGAGTAGGTTGTTATTGTTACTGAACATCTTGAATATCGAATCTTACGTTTATCAATGCATCTTATGCACTGGTGACGAGTCTGGTGTTGCAAATGCCCATATACAGCGTTGACCACTACACAACTTCCCATCATGTGGGCCGTTTGCCAGTTTGTCCGTCGATGGCAATAAAAAACTTTGGAAAAGCTTATTGTAGTTGTAATACGCAATCGTAACTTAGTACCTAACTTAAAAAAAACTAAAATATAATAATTTGTACACGATTTTGATTTACCAGAAAAAAAACTTCAGGTAAATAGTTACACTTACTTTGCATAGTACTTACACTTATACTTGAAAAAAACGGCTTATTAAATACGTAGAATGTTAATCAATACTAATCCCTCATTAACGATTATTAATATGGAGTCGCGTACTATTTAAGATTGACCGTGGTTGGGTAACGATTATTTTCAAATTCATTTTAAGTTTATTAGTTCAAAACTTACTTTTGGTGACTAGAAGAGTTCGTGCCAAATACTAATTTCAATTTAATTTTTTTCTGTTTAATGTCCATCATGGGCATCATGGCCATTCTCAAAATGACCCATTTATATAGCTTTTAAGTGTATTTTAAACGGAAATTTCCGATCAACTATCAAAAACTTCATTCCACAAATCTGGCTGACCTTCAAAGATAAAGTGTATGTGTGTAATCTTATAAAGCGAACATTTTAGGCCTCTTTTTTCCAAGCTTCTTCGTAAATGACGGTTGTTAAACATAAATCCAAACCATAGATGCTGGTTTTATTTAGAATACATAAATTACTAAATACCACGCTGCCGAAACTTTAATAATGAAATAAAAAAACCGTAAAAACGAATCGATCGGTAGATCCCAGACTCAAATTTTGGAAATGGGAAAAATTGCGAATGGAATTTTAGAACATTTGCCAGTGCCATTACTATTTCTTCTAAAAATATCATCTACGTATTCTGCGTGCATACTATTCTAAAAAAAATGAGTTCCAAAATATCCCAATAGTAATTACCAAAAATTTAACAAACATACAAATAATTGCTTTGGCGTTAACAGTATTTTTTATGTCGTAATACATGGATGATGCACTGTTTTCTTGTTTTTACGTCAAGTCTGTTGACATGCAACGCGTACCAGTGTAAGTGACTGCGTCGGTTTCACAAATTAGTTTATCAGTACTGATGAAATATGGGAACCGTTTGCAAAAGAGCACTAGGATATCATTCAAAGTTATGACAAAACATTGAGCTTACACTATTTTGATTGTATTACATTTTAATATCGAGTATGTCGTTCGTTAAACGCTTTTTATTACATCTAAAGGTATCTAATACTTTCTAACCAACAGTTCACAAGCTGATTCATTTCACAAACATATATCATTTTGCAAAACATTTTTTTTTTCCGAAACTGTAGGGACCATCTTGTAGAATATAGGTTATGTTAGGTTAGTTTTGTAAAAATCCTGAAACCACACCTCGAAAGCGTGCCAAACAAAATAACACTACCTCGCACCGTCTCTTTTCTACCATTGGACTTCCAGACGCATCGCGGGGTACCATCCGTACCTGAGGCCCTTCTTGCCAAGATGCATTAAGCTAGCTAACGGTTCTATTCGATACGTTTTTAAACCAATCGCCTCACTGGTAGATCACGTGACTTTTCGTATCACGTCATCTCGTTTAAAAACTAAACCAATAGAAACGTTAGTTGGCCTCAGGTTAAAATTCCGCCTTTTCGAACGAAGCGATATGCATCATTCTTCATAATGCGTACTGCAAACCTATTTAAAGCTAGGGTAATAGGCATCTTCTGGATGAGCTCCCTTCATCGTCGACAAAATCTTCGTGCTCAAGGGCAAGAGTTACTCCAGAGAAAACCCATTATCAATAGGTAATTAAAAAAAAACGATCCGCAGGTCCTCCAAAGCTCTTGCAAAAATCCATCGATTTTCGCATTTATAATATTAGCTAAAGTCATAGCACTTCAATGTATCGGCATTGCGTTGCACAAGAGTCATATATTTAAAGCGAAGGTGGATCTATTTATAAAACCTTAAATTTAGGTTAATGGAGCAAATTTTACACCCAATCGTAAACTATAATATTATTAGTATTAGACAAAACCTTGAACATGGTTTGAAAGTTATATGTTAACCATGGAATAGTTTACATTAATAAGATGTAATTTAAGTACGTAAAGTCAGCTTAAAATAAAGGTCAATTTTCAAAAATATGTATAGGTACACGTTACTCTCCTGACAATAGAGTAGTTTTTGGATCTTTGATAATAACCAGATGTTTTATAGTTGACTTTACAAGGCACCTAAATGACAGAAGTACAGGTTGGGAATGTACGGAAAGTCGTTGTTTTAGCAAAAATGAAAAAATATCGTATGGGCCATTGTGTCGTTGACAATTTTCGATTATTTTCAATCCGTTAAGTACAATATGCCTTACCACAGTAAACGAATTGTTAAACTGGGGCATTACTTATCTGTAACTGGCGGAACCTGCGTTTATGGATATAAATTTAATCTTGCGAGTTAGCAAGAACTTGAGGAAAATGTCAGTGTATGGGGGATTTACTGAATAAATTACAATCATTCAAACCTAAACCAGTTTCTCGAGAGGCGACCATCTGTTGGTGCAAACATGTACCCATGTTCTTACACTAATTTTATTAAACTAGGTGAAAAGTTACTTATTAATGTCTTCTCAAATAAACCTTAACCGGTGAAATGATTACCTTAGAGGGCTTAGAGGCATTGCATCTTATTCCTTAGAGTTGGCAATGCATGTGCAGTCTTGAGATTGCACGAGTACCAGAAGAGCATATTCTAAACCGTTGCATACATAAACCTTCCTACAAGCTTGAAACGGAGATTACATTGAAAAGAAGCGACTATAATTTCTCTTATACTACATTTTTTTAATGATTCACGTGTCAACAACCAAATAAAAAATATTTCCAAAAGATTCTAAAACGTATAAAAACGCATGCCTTTTGTTCACCAAACGCCATTACTCATATTCAGCAATAACCATGGTGGCGTTTTCGATCTCGAAGTCTCGACTTATTTTTAAGTACATTGACGCATCGCAACTGTCCAATGCGTAAGGCCAATGGGCCAGACGTCAATGGGTAAGGCCGCGAAATTAATATACAAGTAACATAAACATAACAAATAGTTTTGTTTACACTACGGGTTGCATTCAAAATTTGTTATACAGTAATGACACCAAACTCAGCGAGTCGAAAAACTTTACTTAACTACAACACGGTGGTGGCACATATGCAAGGTTTTCCTTGTTTTAATTTAGCTATAGTTACAAGGTTATGTGTAATTTAATTTAATCAGACCATTGAAACGGACTGTTTTTTTTTACGTTATATATATGTTTATTATTGTATTTAATAGCAAAGGATGCAGCAATATTACCCTTTTTTACCCGTCCGTATAACAAATCTTTATATGCATACACAAGAATTTTTTGCGCTTTTTTTACTTTACTTTATTCGTCAATGATTCAACATTTATGTCAATGGGAAAACCGTTAGTTTGATGTACCTACTTAATGAATGAATAATGCATAAAAGAAAATAATCGTGTTAATAACTGACCACAAAGCGTTATTACTAATGACTATTCATTAATTTTTAATACACCAGAACCAGTATGGAAATTACATAAACCGGTTAAAGATGGGACAGCAAACGAAGAATAAAGAAACTTACTAATAATATAAATGATGTACGTTCATGGGGATGCCATGAAACAAAAAAAAAATAAGGTTCCCAATGGAAAATCAATAAACGATTTATAAGCGACCAAAGGCAGTAGTGACAATGAATATTATTACCACTCAGCATTACAATTAGAACTTATTACATAAATAAACATCATCGTTGTGTCTTCGGGTGTGCCGTCTAAACTATGAGGTCGTCGTAAGCTGTACAATTATCTAACTGTTCAACTGCAACTGTCAACCATAATCCCGGTGGAACTATTAGATCCACGTGGTCCCGGGCACGGGATATACACAAGAACAAGTACCTGCAAAAGGCGCTTTCCCTAACAACAGCTATTAGGTAGGCAAAATGTGCTTCCCTTTCTGTCACATAATCCGTACTCATTCGCTATTACGGAAGTCACCCTTCGTAATGAAAGCCTATGTTTTTAGCTTCGCGCCTTAACTGCGGAGTGAGGCGAGTCTGTCCCAGATCATTTCAAATAGAAAGTTTCACAAATTAAAAATGTTTTAGAGATTTCTTCTAATATCCCATCACCAAACATTAAGTCACAGTTTTAGCCAGTGAAACCTTGCTTTTTTCACTGTTTTTACTTGGCGGTTCCGTTATGCCTATTGATTAGTTTGGAGAAAAAAATGCCAATATTTTGTAAACCTACAATTCTGATTACATGGTAAAAGTATCGTCAAAATCTCGTCCATCCTTTGAATAGAGTACGAAAATAATTAACGATAAATGAGTTCAAACGTAGTCAAAGCCGCAATCAAACGCCATGTCTTACAAGACGTAGAAACCGGAGTGCAAAAGGATATCCTGAATTGAAAGTAGCCAGTGTACGTTTCTAGTAGGCATCGAATTACGTGAGAACGGACCAACGACATCAATATCGAAATCCGACGCGCTGCCGTATTTCTAAATAACTGCATACAGGTGCAACACAATGACAATTATTGCAGTTTATCGATTTAGGCATCATTATCATGAAGTGACTCATATATCACATTCGCTGCCTCATCCAGCATTTTTCCGCTTTGTAGCAAAAGGGTGCGTATCCGGGCATCTCAACCGCCGTCTATTGACAAAAATAATGACAGCTATCACCAACTCTTGATGTAAAAATCAGCTGACCTGTTTAGTTTCTTCGCGATATACGCGCAGTCAATAATGACGGCGGTTTCGGAATCACCCGAAAACTGCCTTCGAACAGAGAACTCGTCAGGCGGGTTCTCGTCTTCTTCTTCTGCGGATTTGCGCCCACCGTTTGGCATACGGCTCTGAAATTTTACTCCACTGGCTGTGCCCGATTCGCTGAAGGTAGATCTACCCCAGATTAGGCCTGCGGTCGAGCTGATGTCATCACTACCTTGCTGGGGAACTGTCGACTCTTAGAGAGAAGTCCTCAAAGAGTTGAGCGAGGTCACCACTCCAAAATACGATTGCTCCATTTCCCATCGTTTCGGCTATTAGCGGGTTGCCGACGCTGAATGTGATGTTCAGTCTATCGATAGCAGCTGGGTGGATGGTCCGTGCCAAACTGGATTTGTTGTTTGTTTAATTTAGCCAATATAGGAAATGACTAAGGCAGCTTTGCCCATTCTGCCAAGTTTAACGGTTTCATTTTACATGAATTTCCTTTCAATTCTCAGTTTTGTTAGATCCAATGAAACAATTAACTGTCCGTTTGAAATTTTAAAGCAGTTATTTGTTATCATTTAAAATTCCAAAATATAATTATCGACACAACACATTCTTAATCGATACTAACAAAGTAAACTTTGCAAGATGTCGCCAACTGTATGAAGCTCGGGTTGTTTCAACTAATTTGAAACAAAACACGTTCATTTGACATTATTATTTTATTGTACACTAGCGGCCCGCCAGCGGCTTCGCCCCGCTGTAAATTTCTGACTTTCAATTCATTTGCTACAAAAAATGTGATAAATGAAGAACCGCTCGACCGATTTTGTGCAAACTTCACATAAACCATCTACTAAATAGTCCGAACAAAGACTAAACATTTGGGTTGGATAGGTGAGCCCGTTCTTGAGTTATAAAATTACAACGAAAAATGGCATTGATTTTTATATATATAGATAAAATCTATTACATTGCATACATACGTTATTTTGTTAGATAAAAAACACGTGTTAAGGATAACACCGCAACGCAGCAACCGAGGCGTATATAAACAGTTGAAATGTAGAAAAGTACGAGTATATCAGAGTGAAATAAAATTATGCAACGTCAATGAAAGATAACGGGATTCTCCTAGATCTAGCATAGTGTACAAGATTTCCAGTGTAATTAGATTTTTTTCGAGTTTTGGTTACAGCCATAGAAAACCAGTCTGGAAAATCCATGTGTTTGACAGGTAGAGAATAGGTAGAGAGCGCAAAGAAATTGAATAAATAAATATTAATTTTCTTACAGCTTAATCCCTACCAAAATACGGATGACAGCAGCAGCATATTTTTTTCAGCATTAATTACTAACCATGGCTTTAGTCAATATTTTTTATGAAAGTCAATTCGACAAGTATTGTTCAAAATTTCCGAATAGTATATTGTCATTACAACAGGTTCCCACATACTTATAGTTTTTTGTAATGGTAATGTTTCTCGATGATTTTTGCGACTATCCATCGCAATGTCAGTATCGATGAACTCAGAAAGTCATCGGGTTTTACTCCTAATAATGAGAAAATGTAAAGGTGCTCAAAAATATCTGAACTCGACTCTATTGTCAAATTGTGTTCTAGTATTCAGATAATTTGGGGAAACTTGTCTACTCTATTATATTAATACTTAACAATATTAATACTTAACAAGACTATGCATGCATACTAATTTCGTAAATGTCAAATTGTAAAGTCATGATAAATATTAATATACCGGTAAATATGTTTAAACCTCAAAACCATAAACTTCAAAAATATCAATATGTATGCCTACCACGCCCGCGCTCTGGCAGGATTTGTAAATTTTAGTAGTCAAACTGGTCTTCCAAAATTTATAAAAGCTTTACATGTACAGTCAACGTCAAAAGTAAGTGATCAAAATTAACATTTCAAAACATGTTCAAGCATGACGCCCCAGATAAAACAGATTATAACAAAGTGTCATTTTCAACTGAATATTTAATGAGTCAAAAGAAAATGATCATAAACGATGCCATAACTGTCTCTTTATAGAAAATTTCAATAAAGAATATATTTTTTTTTACCTGTGTGTCAAGTGTCCAACAAGATAAAGTCAAAATGACTAAATCTCCAAATGAAAACTAGGGTAATCACGGCAGTTAAAGAGGATTTATTTTAAATGTTGCAAAAAAAAACAAAGCGAAGTAGTAGGAACTTATTTCAACCCTTGATGGAAATGAGAGGTGTTATACCTAGTTGTTTCGCGTGTTTGTCTTACGAGTTTAACCGACACTAACCGAACGTCTGACTTGTATTCCGAGGTGGTCTTGAGAAGACATGAAGGCCCAAACATATTCACTACATATTCACTTACATGTGAAGAAGAAAATCAGTTTAATTTGAAACACTCAGTAATGACTTTGACTGTTTGAATGGCATGTCACTTACTTATGACACATTACGAGCTAATTTACTAATGCTAAACTACAATAATCAGATACATCTGTCTTAATTTATTGTATATACTATTTTGAGACCCTATTTCATCAGTTTCTTTTGCTGTTGACTGTACATGTCGGCAGTATTTTTATAATATGGTCGCTTTAATAAATGAAAACTTTTGCTCAAATTGGAGAAGTTTTGATTGCAATATTTGATAATTTAAATATTAATTAATCAATATTTAAACACTTCAAAATTATCACTACATAGTATAAAACAAAGTCGCTTGCGCTGTCTGTCCCTATGTATGCTTAAATCTTTAAAACTACGCAATGGATTTTGATGCGGTTTTTTTTAATAGATAGAGTGATTCTTAAGGAAGGTTTATATGTATAATACATTCCACGCGGGCGAAGCCGCGGGCGGGTCGCTAGTTTGTAATAAAAAAAGATAAAGCTTTCTCCTATTCGGCGGGTAGTTTAATATGTTTCCAGCGTAATAATGAAATAAATAAATAATTATATGAATCAACTGCACCGAAAACGCCGATATCACCTACTCGATAGCGATATAGCGGCTCATTGTGGCTAAAATAAGACCAAATACCTCTTTAGATTAAAATCGGTGCATAAATCTCACAACTCATAAATAATAACCTAATAGCACGTGATAAAGATGAAAAAACAATTTAAAAAATACTTACAATTTCTTATTTAAAAACGGAATAAATAAATCCACGAACACTTCACAATTCAACTCAATGCCACGGTATTTTAAAATAAAATTGAACTAGCGGGCGATTTGAAAATCGAACGTTTTCTTTTTAATTTGCCGCGTGCGTCCACGGCGGCGTCGTTCCGTCGAATGATAACCAGCCAGCCACAACGGTTTGTGTCTGTTTGGCTCAGGTGTTCGCCGCGCCGCGTATCATCGGTATGATGCGATAAACAATGAGTAACGTGCACTTATAAATACGTCATTTGCGTTAAATGGGCGCGTTATCTTTTCCGTGGGTCATCAATTCATCATGTTTGATGTAATCTTTTTAGATCTTTATAGAATTTAACACGAACGCTTAAAGTTCACCTAAAGCTTGTGTATATGCGCTTGTCTTTTAACACTGACAAAATACCTTAGGGTCCTGCATTCATATTTGTGCAATTTACTATTTTGCGATTTTAGCAAAATTTTATAGATTTTAAATCGTGTACAGAAAACTCAGTAGGTAAGTATGAAAACGGCAAAGCAGAATAAAGAGCTTTTACTAACTCTTTCATCATGTGCTGAGTACCTGTAAACGTGCAATCTTTTTTTTACTTTCTCGAAAGTCGCTTCATATTATATGAAAATCTCGGAAAATGTGATTATCGATCTGGAAATAGAACTGTGAACATTCGACATAGGTATTGAAATTTTAAATGATTTTAGCTTCTTGCCATTTAGCAGCAGTTTTTTTTTTAATTATATTTCATGTCGACACACTATTGAGGCGATGAGCCGAACACATGTCATTTCCTCATTACCGTCAGCATAAAATACAGAAAGACAGACAGAACCAATGGACGTGACGAAACCATACGATTTGCGATTGATATTTCGATATGAAACACTAAAAACCAAAGTACAAAAGTCGTGGCCAAAATGTCCTACTTACTTAAAACAATTCCAGGTTCCTTTGCCTTAAGGAAATTGTTTCAGGACAGGAAAATTCTTGCAAATTGATATACAAAGAGTCGTCATCAATAATGACGACATACGGAATGACTTTGCAAATTTACAAGTAGATCTGAACAAATTGACGTCACTTTGTGAGCAGGACTTCTCATAGCATTAATGGAATAAGGTACCTACTGAATGATACAGCAGATTTTCAGTAGATGTTTCATAACTTGTGCAATAATAGACCGTCTTAAGAGATCCATAGGCAATTGTTAATTAGTGAATGAAAATAAAAGCCGCAAACGCTATGCGAGGTGGCGCGGTGTGGCAGTGTTGCCAGACGGTTACATTTCTTAAATTTTTTGTAACTTTTGAGCGTCTCATGTAACATGTAAATAACTTTTATTTTAAGGCAATTTTCGTAACTTTTCAGAACACCGAGATTTTTAATTAAACTAGATTGTAATTGCTAACAGTTAACGAAAGCATCTATATTAACGCTCCTAAAACTAACGCGCCAAAAAACTATCTCACTCAAAGTACAACATACACCTTCGTAAATTAGTCACTGGCGAAAGGGACGCCGCAATACGTAGATACGTATCTAGATATCTCCATCTCATTTCAAGGTATTGCTGCGATCTTCTTTTTTTTGCATTGAGGTGTTATTACCCTTTTTTTATAAATCACATTAAAAGAAAGTTACTTTTGCAACGAAAATGTAACTTTTCAGGAAACAAAACGTAACTTACGACTCAAGGGCCCTGGCAACACTGGTGTGGCGCCGTGCAGTAAGTTTTCATACTTAACAGCGTGCCGAAAAGCGTGGCGACGGCGTTTTCTGCGCGGAAATTGGAGTCTGTCAAGCGAGTGGTGACCACGACCGTCTAGCTGATTTCTTAAAATGGCAATACTATTTATCATCTGTCAATCGGAAGATAAATTGTAAGTCGGTGTTTTACATACAAGCTACGAGCTACTAATCTACACAAATATTATAAAAATGAAAAATTAGTATTTTTGTACTTTTGTATGTTTGTAAAGAATAAACTCAAAAACTGCTGGACCAAATTTCAAAACTACAAAATTAGGCTATCTTTATCCCGGATGAATAAACGGTTACCATTGGATGACCAAAATACGAATTATAAGCGGACGAAGTCCGTGGCAGAAGGTAATATTGAGAACCTTAAAAAAATACGTATTAAATAAAACACGAAAAATCTAATACGAGTAAGTATCAAACATAAATTAATCAGTGTTGACACCTGTAAGATTTTTTAATTTGCCACCTTTTTATGAGACGCGACTCGCTTGGCAGACTCTAGCCAGGCTCTGTCTGTAGCTGCACTCTGACGCGGTGTGCAGGCAGCGGATTACTAGTCTACGCAAACGAACTTGCGGGCAAAACAAGTATTAAAATAATGTTAATGAAACAAAGTATATTTATTCGATATAATTAATGGTGTCTGTGGTAGTTAAAATAATAAATTAACTACCATACAATATTTAAATTGAATATAAAATCATATTCATAGTTCTTACTGTGAATTAAAGATAACATAAAACATGTTTGGACGATCCAACATACCCCAGCGTGCGTAACAATGGAAATTCAAAGATGACCTATATTTCTGTAGGTCATTTCCACAGTCATATCCTTTATTGCATTTAAGCGTTACAGTGGTTTTAATTATTACATTAGTCCAACACAAACCCTGTAAGGGCACAGGAATTTACAATCGCGGTCAAATAATACGGGTCAGAGTGCGTTTTTCATACTAAAGATTCTATTTCGAAGCCTAGGTTCCTCGCCAGGGGATGCTTTTAGTGAAATCTGATGATGGATACCCCGAGAATCGATACAGGACTTCCAGAGTGCCTAGGATAACCAACAGATTGAATCTGCGGTTCACGCCAGAATTGTGCATCTTCAGAAGAACATCTAAAATGGCAATAAAATGTAAGGAAATCCAAATGCTGACCCAAGCTCTCTCGCTGTGGTGTTAACTGATTGTGCGATTATTTAGTTAGGTATCTCAAGCACTAATGACCTCCTCTATTGAACCTCAGAGTATCCACCATTAAACCTCACAAAACAACCCTTGGCTAGGAACCAAGGCTTCGAAATAGCCTCGTTTTTATAAAAAACGGCTCTGACTCATATTATTTGACCGAGAGTGTATTTGTTTAATTAATTAATTTACACCAACTTGAGCTATGTACTCGTACTTACTCGTGGGAGGACCTTGTGCAGGGTCCGTCCGGGTTGGTACCACCATCTTATCCATTAACCTACCGCCAAGCAGCAGTGTTCGCATTGTTGTGTTCCGATTCCGGGATAAGACAGCCGGTGAAATGACTAGCATAGAGGCATTCCATCTTAGTCCTCAGGGTTGGCAGTGCATTTGCAGTCTTGTGAATGCGAATGTTTATGGGTCACAGTTTCGACTTACCATCAGGTGGCCTGTGTGCTCAATTACCTTCCTATGACTTAAAAAAAAAAAAAAAAACCTACATATAATTAATAATTAATGTCTAAAACTTGGCCCGCGTCTTTCGTTATTTCGAAAAATAGGGTAGGGGTCGGGTTGCATAAAGTTTGAAATCATATTTTTGATAGGCATACGTGGATTCATCATACTCATCATTACGCATAACTTTAAATAGTCATACCTTTATGCGCATAACGTTTTTAATCATAATGTTGAAGAACATATTTGTGTAACGCGCATAAATTTAATGCCCATAAAATTATTTAACCATACTTTATAATGGTCATAAAGTTTTTCCGCTCTTTTATAAAAAAAATAACCCTAACCTAGGTTTTGCCACTAACTTTATATAATATTAATATTATGACTAAATAAATGTATGACATTCTACATTATGGTAAAACCAATTATGACTCCGTATAATTATGACAAGGAACAATTATGCCATAATACAATTTATGCCAAACAAAATATATGAGCATCAACTTTATGCGTAATGTGTTATGACAATCGAATTTATGACAATAGTTGTTATGCGACCAGACGGCCATCCCGAAAAATAATCTATGTCGGTCAACTAAAGTCAAAAGTCACTTTGAGAAATGTCCTAAATTTAGGACGTTGGGCCTTACGAGGTTAAGCAATGATTTTTACCAGTTTGTTTTTAAACGACTTCATAAAAGGAGGAGGTTCTCAATTCGTCTGTATTTTATTTTTATTTTTTGTGTTTGATAATGATAGATAAGTCAGAACTTTCGACTAGTGAATCGATTTTGATGATTCTTTTTTTATTTGAAAGCTGGTGCTTCCCGTTTGGTCGCATTTTTATCAAAATGAAGATCTGATGATGGAGTCCATGATAAATCGACGGAACTCTTCAAAATTTATAGGCACACCTATTATAGCGATTTTGGTATTTTTCATTGTAACTTGCGTATTTGCTCTTAGCAAGCAACATTTGGTGAAGTGAACCTGATGATGAAGACCACAGATAGCCACCGGAACTCCTAAACGGCATATATTTCAAGGGTGGCGACAAGATATTATCATCGCATGCCGGTATAAAAAAATACAATAGAATACCACCAACCATAAGCCTAATGGATAAAAATCAATTATTTTAATAAATTTTAATGTTTATAAAAAAAAAAAATGCTTTTTGAAGCCGGTTATTATTTTTGAAACAAAATATTTTATTTTATGCTTTTTAGTGATCATAAGTATGCTGTTATGTAATCCCACTTCTAAATTAATAAGAAACTATAGAACATTTCAATGTCGAAGCAAGCAACGCCGTGGGAAACTCATAGTCATATATAACCTAAATATGCTTTGTCATACTCGCTCAACTATCATAATCGAGATATCTTAGCGCCACTCTTCAAATAGGTACCGTTGAGGAGTGGCGGTGGTTCCCTCAAATCCTCACTGATCCCCTCATCAGATTCAGATTTGGTGACGAATGAAAATATTCTATCAAACCAAAAAAATAATTGAAATCAGTCCACAATTGACGTAGAAATCGGTGGACATACATGAAAAAATACATACAGTGGAACGTATAAACTCCTCCTTTTTTGAAGTCGGTTAAAAACATGCTGTCCTTGTCGCAGGATCGCATGATCAAGGATGATGACGACTTTGCTTTAGGCGAACCAAAGCCGAAGACATGTTCATACACTAAATTTAAAAAAAACTCACTTAACGAGCGAGATAAGGTGTCATAATACTGTTTAAATTAAAGGTACTTACCGCCTGTTTCACAATCGACAAGTAAAGCTTATTTGACAAATAACTTTAGCCTTTTCTCTTTCTTGCACTTGAAAATAGACAAGGAGAGAGACAACTTTAAATCGCAGATAAATTTACTCGTCGATTGTGAAACAGGCTCTTAATTTAATAAGGCATTCTCAAATCTTGTCATCGAAATATATCTTATTAAAATAAATAAATAAAATAAATATTGGGGGACAATCACACAAATTGACCTAGTCCCAAACTAAGCTCTAGTCTTGTGTCACTAGAAAACGATATAAATACTTACATATAAAAATAAATAATTAAATGCATAGAAAACATCCAAGACTCGGAACAAATACTCGCGCTCATCACACAAATATTAACTAATACCGGGAATCGACCCCGGGACCGTTAGCTTTCTAGGCAGGCAGGCCCAACTACACTCGGCGTCAAAAAAATCGCACCTTTTGAAATTTTGACTTCAAGCGAATAAAGCTCTTAAATTATTTATTGTACCCTACCAATATTAGTATCATTTGAAAGCACATTTAATAAACTTTAAAAACGCGAATCGTTCTTTTTCGTAAAAACATTGAAAAACTCATTAGAGGACTCACTACTTGTGCCACCCTGAACACGAATAAAAGGGGGGGTAAAAATGAATTATGGGTCATTTGCTATCCAGACATCACAGAAGTCACACCTGAACAGCTCCAGTAAGAGAAAACTCTGAAAAATGGATACCACGGCAGAAGAAGCAGCTCAAGTGGTAGCACTACTGCAATCAGGACTACGCCAGGTTGATGTTGCTCGACAACTCAACATAAGCCGTTTCCGGGTGAAACGAGTATCCCAGCGGTTCCAGGAGACTGGAGACTACATCAGGAAGCATGGATCTGGGAGACGACGTTGCATTTCCGACAGAGCCGACCGCTATATTGTGTCGACGTGTTTGCGTAACCGATTCTCCAACGCTGTTGAGGTGCAACAGCAGCTCCGAAGCTCGGAGGACGTCGGTGAGCGTCTCCACAGTAAGAAGAAGGCTGCGAGAGAAGAAAATCCTGCCTCGTAGGGCTGCTACGAGCCCCAAATTGACAGCAGAGCATAGGCGAGTCAGACTTCAGTTTGCCCGAGACCACGTGGATTGGACGTTCGAACAATGGAAGTCTGTCCTCTTCTCCGACGAGACGAGGGTATGCCTTTTCTGCAACGATAGGCGTAGAAGAGTGTACAGGAGACAGGGAGAGCGGTACTCACAAGCCTGCTTTGAAGAAACCGTCAGCTACGGAGGAGGATCCTCCGTTCTGGGGCGGAATTTCTATCCAGGGCAAAACCGACCTTGTGTGCGTCTCCCGCACTGGAGGTGGACGTGGCCAGGGGTCCCTGACTGCTCATCGGTACATCACAGAGATCCTGGAGGACCACGTGGTGGTTTTGTCGGGCCTGAATTCACATTCATGCACGACCACGCCCGCTCTCATACCGCGTTGATTGTTCGGGACTACCTGGATCAGGTTGGGATCCCCGTGATGCAGTGGCCAGCGAGAAGTCCTGACCTGAACCCCATAGAGCACCTTTGGGATGATCTGAAACGCCGGGTGCGGTCTCGTGATACTGCCCCTTGAACAGCTTTGGGACGCCGTCGTCGAGGAGTGGAGTGACATTCCTCAAGAACGCATCATGACGTTGGTGAGGTCAATGAAGGATCGCATGGAGGCTGTAATTAGGGCTAGGGGAGGTAACACTAGGTTTTAAGTTTAGTTTTAAGAATTTGTTTTACTGTATTTTTTTATTTTGTTATGTTTTTAGATTGTGTAATTTTGGCGTGAATAAATGTTTTTCCTCTTTTCATGAAAAACGTTTTTTTTAAGCTTAGTAATCATTATCACATTTTTATTAATTAAAGGATTCAATAACCTTTAAAATGAGGCCCCACACTCATACCTTATCTTAGATTAAATAGGGTTTATAGCTGCTTGAAGTCAACATACCAAAAGGTGCGATTTTTTTGACGCCGAGTGTATACTATCCGCAAAATTAAATGGCGAGTCGGGCACTGAACGTCAGTCACCTTCCTTTTTGTGCCTACCACTACCTGCACTATTGTTGCGCGTCCCGCTCCATTAGGCCGTGCAGGTGCGAAGGAGATAGCATGATTCCGATGTTTTATGATCCGGCTCGCCACTTCATTTTGCGGATTGCGTCATTGTTAGTAAACTCCAAGTAATGTCAATGTCAACTAAGACACTCACGAAACAAGAGCGATAAGTTGTCATAGTAATTGTTTTCATTAAACTCATTAATAAGGCATTGTGTAATTAAAATTGAAGTGTTTATCTTCTTGACACCACAATATCTCTCATTGTTAGTCTTAGTGCAGTCGAGGGCTAAGATATGTAGGTAATCACTTTTGCACTTAAGAAATACTTAAGAAAATTAGAAACAACTTAGAGATTTTCTCACGGTAGGGTACCCAATTCCAGAGGGGCTATTGTCTAACGCACTCGCAATCGCAACTGGCTTCAAAGTGGAGAAATTGTTTTCATTTTGTATCCAGACAAGCTTTACACAGCTGAGACCCTTCACGCGTAGATATTTGCAAATAATTGTTAGTATGTCTACGTAAACGAGCGTATTAGGTATAAATCATACTTATATGAATAATGTAATGAAATGTGTTAATAAATAAATAAATAATATATTATATTTGATATGTATCTTGCAGTTCACTTTATTTGATTAAAATAACAGCTCACAAGTGAATCTGAAATTAAATGTGACTATAGTGGAGTACCATTATTAGGTTTATATAAACGGAACCCAGCTCCACGACTGGACGGATTTTTGTACAACCTTTTGAAATATGTTTTAACACTGCTCATAAATACTAAAATAAATGGGTAAACACCTCACTCTTGCCGATCTTTGGTCGTTTATCTAATCGATTTTGACCCTTTGCCTTATTATTATTTTCGATTTTAAAAATGGTAGCTTAAAATTATAAATTAATATTATAGTTACAATATACTCATGTATATTAAGGGGGTATAAGACACGGCTAAGACGAGTAGACAGTTTATTAAATAGTTTAATATACATAATGTGGTTATCCCAGTAAATGTGTCCGCTTCGGAAGAATTTGCGGCGTAAGACGTACCTGAATGACAGTTTTCTATTAAATCACATTTTTACTTTGTATTCGTTTTTGCAGATACCCCATTAATATTTTCTACCTTCTTCAACGTATCATCCATCACTCATCGACTGGTATGCAGGTGAAAATGCATGTATAGGAAGACATTTAATAGCTAGCAGTAATGCACTCCGGGTAAAACCCCACCTGTGCAGTGAAATCTTCGATAAAATCTTCGCGGATAATGTTTAAGCATTTAATCAACCGAACGATATTAAAACTTAGAGTTAACTCTAACTATGAGTCACAGATCCAACTTACTAAGCTATAATAAAAATACATACATACATACCTTCACGCCTTCATTCCCAGAGTGGGGTAGGCAGAGCTACAGAATTACCAACAACTCTAAAAACAAATAAAATAAAATAGTAAAAAATACTAAAATGGCTTCATAATATGTTTGTTCAACTATAATTTTAGTATCCTTGATTCGATCTTTATCAATTTTGGAGAAGATTAGTTAAGGCATATTCTGAGAATAAATCGGGTCGTTACAGAATTAGGGGGAAAGCTCAGGGGGTCTCTTCAGAGAGAATTTTCGGGGCATACTACTACTTACTGATATTATGTTTTCCACATGCTATTGTGAAGGGCATGCCAAACTTTTAACAGTGGTGAAAATAAGATGCAAAGTTATATCAACACTCATTGCATTAGAAAGAAATGCGATCGATCCAAATATTATTTCAGATTACATTTCTGATACAAAAGAACAATAAAAAATATGGGTCCTTCATGACTCGCTCTATCAAATTCCACGTGACTTCGAAGACTTTTTGTCACGACGCGACGTTAACGGCCCTCGCCCTGCAACGCACCGATATATTTCATCATTTTACTTGGCACTTCCTCAATTACTATAAAACCGAAATATATCCCAAATGCTCTTTTCTAAAAATGAGATAACAACGAAAGATGAGAGCCATGGTGAGAGCAATGCAACACACTACTGTATCGCATAATTTCACTTGGTACTTTGCCAATAACCAAGATTCCTGTGATCTAACCCTAAACCGAGATCACAACGATCATTTAGCCACATGACTCAGCCACTTTTATTTACGTCGCAGCTAGACAGAGTAAATAACGGAAACATATCGCAGATGCTAATGGAATGCTGCGTACAGTCTAAAGCACTAGCTTGCACTCGCGTCAAATATATATAACCAGTAGCTTTTGCCCGCGACTCTGTCCGCGTAGAAGTCGTTTATCGCTGCTCCCTGGGGAAATGTCAAATTTTCCGGAATAAAAACTGTCCTATTCCAGGACCTAACCAATATGTATGCCAAATTTCATCTCGATCCGTTCAGTAGTTGAAGCGTGAGAGACAAACAAACATACACACTTTCACATTTATAATATTATAGAATATAGTATTGATAACCTTAATGGCATTATCATTATTATTTCCGGTAGAAAATGCCTTAAGGTATTAAATCCGCCATTTGTACTTACTTTGTATATTGTGCAATAAAGTTTAAATAGATAAACACATAAACATAAACTCACGCCTTCATTCCCAGAGTGGGGTAGGCAGAGCTACAGAATTACCAACAACTCTAAAAACTTGTTGATAATTCTGTAACCACATTTTGCACAAGTAGGCTAAGATGTTTCCCAGTGTATTAGTAACAGGTTGCAAGCCCATCGCCTAACATTACTGCAAGCCTATATTCCCTTAGTCGCCTCTTACAACAACCACGGGAAGACATGGAGTGGCACTATTCTAACCCGGCAACCACACGGGTATATAGATAAATAATAATAAATAATTATCAGTGGCATAGGGGCGTGTAGATATTTTTGACTGTAGCAAAATAACAAATTCGAAGCTATGTACATTTTATTTCCTTTGATCTTTAACTTCCGCCACTAAAAAAAATGGTCTACATTATTTCGGCGGGATTAGGGTTTGCAATCCGGATCCATTTTGTATGGAAGATCCGGATAATTTCGGATCCAGATCCGGATCTTCCATACAAAATGGATCCGCATTGCAAACCCTAGGCGGGATATAATGAAACGTCTAGACCAGCAACACGCTGCAAGATGGTGTTACATTGCATCATTTTACCCTGGGACTTTGTTTATAATTACAGGTGTACCAACAACGCTAGAGCTAACAAACCACCTGTGAATCTTCTATTCATGAATGACATAACAAAGACAGGTGTTTGGTTAAGTGTGACAATGATTTAAATATTATCCAAGGTTATCCCCAGATCCCTATTACAATTTTAAAGACTTCGTTATTTCAATGAAAAAATGAATATTATAAACATAAGAAAATTTCACGCACATCATACAGTGAATGACGGTAAAGATTAACACTACACCAAGTATTTAAGATGTCCTCGCCTTCGATTCGGCCGTCTATATAATTTGTTGAATAGTTTTCTTACCCTACAAAAATCTATACAAACAACAACTTTGCAAATTTATTAAAAAACATCGTTTGATACACGGGTGGAACTGTCATTTTCACTCGTCCTGAGTCTCGTCTTTCGCTTGCAGCTCGAGCCAAGACAACCCGGGACTCGTGCAAAATGTCATACTTTCCGCACTTTCATCAAAATGTATTTTCTTGTGAACTGAACTGTGAAAAATCATGTCGTTCAAATGGTGTCCCTAAGAATGCGATTGTCACGTGATACTTAACTGATAATGGTACTTTATCAGCCGCCCTTGACACGAATTTAACGGAGCATTGATCTCCTCGCTATTTTGTTGTGTAACTTGTGTACTTAACAAATTATTTTGAAGTGCCTATTCACTTGAAACATGAACTATATCTAACAGTATTGTTACAAACGATTGGATGTACAGAATCGTTGCTACATATTGTGTGATTCTGGAACACAAAAGATCTCACATTATCAAAGTTGATTAAAGGGGATACTATTGAGATAAGGCAAGTATTATAGTACGTCTGGGATTTCTGTTTTTTATGCTTTTTGCTTATCACTTATCCTTTCGCATTGTTGTGTTCCCGTGTCAGAAGAATGAGAGGCATTCGATATTAGAAGCTCTCGGAGTTGGCAAGGCAGTTTTAAGATCGTGATTTTTTATTTAATTACATGAATGTAAGTCGTAATATTCCTACAACTTGTATAACACTGCTATTTCAAGATTATAAATGGTACAATTTACATAATTTCCATTGTTTCAAGGCTATTTGAGGGCTAAACTGTATAATCAGTTGTGTAACTCGTATAGCAATTTGTTTAACTCTCACATTGCCTGAGTTTTCGATGTGATGTTAGAAACCAGTAGGTACAACGTCGAGAAACGTCTACGGTGGTACGGGCACGTTCAGAGACAACAGTGAACGCAGCCTTAGCGATGCCTACGACGACGCGAGGACGCGGGAGACCACCTGCCATTTGGTTGACGACGGTGAAGAAAAGCCTGAGAGAGCAAGGGATAAATGACGCACACCTAAACTGTGCAGAATGGAAGAAGAGGATAGGGAAGGCCGACCCCAAGTAAATGGGATAAGGTCTGAGAAAAAGAAGAAGTAAGTAAGTACTATCAGCCCATTGGAACCCTGACCCACCATAGAACTCTGTCACAGTGACTTTATGATTCAAGTCATAAGAAGTGTCATTTAAATTGTTTTATAATGTCACTGTGACACCGTTCTATGGTGAGTCAGAGTTCGAATAGGCTGATATTACTACATGCAGAGGGTTCCGAAGTTTAACTAGGAACCCTTATAGTTTCGCCATGTCCCGTCTGATTGCGGTCTAGCTCAGAGAGTGCTGGTACTACAAAGCTGTTATTTGATATTGTCATACATTTGAATTAGCGGACGAAGTATTAAAAATCGGGTAGGTATCTAAGGTTGGGTATAGGTATGGGTATGATGTAGAGGCAAACTGCGTTGCGCATTGCACGTTGCTGTAATATTCCTGGTCCTTCGACTACGAACAACGTTTTGATTAGCCTGCTAGCAGGCAGGATGACGATCACAATGGATGGAGCTCCACTCACATGTGATGCCTGTCAATGTATTTTCCTAAAGGACACCGCACGGAAAGTATGGAAAAAAAAACATCGGTGAATTTTGATAAAAAAAATATATGTTACGCGCCTTGATCAATATATAAAAATACTTGGAGGGCAATAAAATCCTATGACTAGTTTTTGACAAAAAAAATATTTAGTGAAAAATCAAGGGGATTTGGATCCATAGAAAAATGTATGAAGGAAAAAAAAAGTGTTCTGTTTTGGACGAAAAAAATATATGTTTTAGAAACCATTAAATTGATCAACTTCATCAAAAAACTTATTTAAAAAAGAGTTTGGTTTTTAAGTTATAGCGTTTCATAAAAATAAGTAAAAAAGGTCTTTAATTTTTTGTTTTTTTTTAATTCGTTAATATTTCCGTTTATGGCGATAGTAAAAATAACTAGAAAGATACTGTGTGCATCTTTTTTACTTACATAAGTTTTGTATCACATTCACCTATTCTTCAGTATTTAGATTTGAAATGAATTTTAAGGAAAAAAACTTGGTTTTTCGTGTTTTTTTTTTAAACCGATCGGTGAAAAATTGTGCATTTTGAATATTTTATAAGTTGTGTTATTGTTAACATAAATCATTAAAATTCAAACATATTCTATGAACGGATTAAAAAAAAAACATTTTTTAAGTCTTATTATTATTAACTTTACACTCACTATAGCCCCAGCTTATCTATATACAGTATTTTTATTCTATAATACACTCTACTCATGTTCGTTCGGATCTCGTCGACGAAGTGGTCGTTGCCCAGCGTCAATAACATTTTCGAGAAATGCGGTATCGGGGTACCAAACAATTTCGACGTGTCTTGCGTAGCCCAAAAACCACAGAACGCTTGCTACATGAGAGCAACATCCAAGAGTACGTGCTCCAGATATTATTAAGTGTATATGAGAGTTTTGGGTACCGTTTCACACTCTTCCGTACCTAGCACGTACTCTTGGGCTACGCAAGACACGTCGAAAATGTTTGGTACCCCGATACCGCATTTCTCGAAAATGTTATATTGACGATGGGCAACGACCAATTCGTCGAAGAGATCCGAACGAACATGAGTAGAGTGTATTATAGAATAAAAATACTGTATATAGATAAGCTGGGGCTATAGTGAGTGTAAAGTTAATAATAATAAGACTTAAAAAATGTTTTTTTTTTAATCCGTTCATAGAATATGTTTGAATTTTAATGATTTATGTTAACAATAACACAACTTATAAAATATTCAAAATGCACAATTTTTCACCGATCGGTTTAAAAAAAAAACACGAAAAACCAAGTTTTTTTCCTTAAAATTCATTTCAAATCTAAATACTGAAGAATAGGTGAATGTGATACAAAACTTATGTAAGTAAAAAAGATGCACACAGTATCTTTCTAGTTATTTTTACTATCGCCATAAACGGAAATATTAACGAATTAAAAAAAAAACAAAAAATTAAATACCTTTTTTACTTAATTTTATGAAACGCTATAACTTAAAAACCAAACTCTTTTTTAAATAAGTTTTTTGATGAAGTTGATCAATTTAATAGTTTCTAAAACATATATTTTTTTCGTCCAAAACAGAACACTTTTTTTTTTCTTTCATACATTTTTCTATGGAACCAAATCCCCTTGATTTTTCACTAAATATTTTTTTTGTCAAAAACTAGTCATAGGATTGTATTGCCCTCCAAGTATTTTTATATATTGATCAAGGCGCGTAACATGTATTTTTTTTATCAAAATTCACCGATGTTTTTTTTTCCATACTTTCCGTGCGGTGTCCTTTGGCCTCAACATCATCATGCTAGTAGTGGTTCTATTGTAAATCAGATAGCGAATATCGCATGGTGGTAAATAATGTAAAACATTACAAAGATTCAATATTTTTTTGCAGTCGGGATTTTTTCAAGCTCATATTTTATTAAACTTTTTTGCAGTTAAGTTTTCGTTGTTAAAACTTGTTTCGAGATAGTTTTTCGTGTTTGTAGGAACGGCGTCGGAACCCTACACCATAGCACACTTTATACTAGTACTAATTATACTATACTAGTATTCTCTATACTGTGCCTACACTGAGCATGGTCCGACATGCTCTTGCCTGGTTTTGTTTATAAGTTAACCCTTGACGTGTAACAGTAGATACTGTTATTTTACCGGTTCTATCAGAAGAATTAAGATTGTGAGAGGGTGTATGTGTATAAAGCCGTTACTTTAGTTACTCGCGTTACGCTAGATTGCGCTCTTACCGTTTGTACAGTCGACTACCAAGAGATATATGCACTTTTGGACCTTTTTACAATGTCATAAGGTGAAAAATTAGATACATCACATGTATCTATATTGTTTCATGATATTCGGTGTTGTACGAGTATTCGTATTCTTTTTTTTTGTTTGATTGTTGTTCTCATTGTGCTGTAATTAATAATTATAGTTCAAATAAAATGATATCATTCCGATAAACTGAAGTACAGTCAACTAAAAAGACATGTATCCACTTTTTCACCTTATTGCAATATGTAATAAGGTCCCATAGTGGATACATCTCTTTGTAGTCGGCTGTACGTAATAAGAAAATAGTTTCATTGTAAAAAAATGGGTAATATGGCTGGTTGCGGACTGGTTGGTACCTAATATTATGTATTCATAAATAGCGATGCGTCATAAAACTCATAAACATACATCGTTACTTAAATGAAAATATTTTGAGGCAAGTACATAAGTATTTTATTGTGCAATCAGTAGGTATCATTATGATGGGAACGGGCACTTATAGGTAGGTATACAAAAAGTAGATTTTGAAATTTGCAATTAAATAGGTACTCTCCTTATATTTCGTATGTGCTTATCTATGGATATAAGCATTTTAATCGTTGTCTAGATACCTTCCTCGTAGAAGCCAAAGTAAGTAAAAGACTGGAGCTTAAATCGCCGTTTAGGGACAAGGTTAATCTGTATAAGATTGTTCCTTGATATGTGATATAATTTAACTATTACTTACTTGATTATTCTGCCCTCGTAGGGAAAAAAGGAACAAGTGCAATTAATTAGTGAAATTATATTAAACTCTCAGGAGTTATAATAAGGTTGGAAGTGCAATACAATTCATAAAGTACATGTGCGATTTTCCGTAGAAAGGCAGTATTGATATGCGACAAAAACATTCAATTTTTTTTTGATACTCACTAGAGAGCTCAGCGCTCTATTAAATTAGTGGACAGCAGAGGTTGGCTAAGACCTCTAAAACGCGAAAATATTATCATTTATCATAATATACCGTTTGGTGCGGGAACAATGCGTTGCACTTCATTGACATTCTTCACTGATTAGATTTCATTTAATGACCTTACTAATTAGTGGATACAGGTTTTTTATCTATTAATCAAAGTAACAAAGGATTATTACGGCTTATCACAATAACAGAAAGTCGCGGTATTGATAAGGTAGCCAAACTAGGGCTCCTGGTCGTGTCCGTGTTTCGTGTACCCGTAGCCGAATCTCCGTTAGCGAGTAACACGGCAACGGAGATCCGGCCCGTTCGACACGTGAAATTCGGCTACGTGTAATTAAGATACGTAGCTACGTGTTACACGGAGATACGTTTCTTATTTACACGTAGCTCCGATCCGCCCGTGACCGTGACGTTTAATTTTAAGCTTTCATTCAATAACCGTGCGGAGCGGAGCCGGAGCCGAGATCCGCAGATACGTAGCCGAACGCAGACACGGATACGTATCTTGGCGTGACCGTGTAGTTCGGGAACATAGCACCGCCGGTGCTAAGAACACGGAGCTACGGTTCCGCGTGTAACACGGATATCAGGACCACTAAGCCAAACGTTTACATCACGTGTATCTGATACCTAGTTATTGTTGGTTTTGAGAGCTGCGTCAACACAAGACTGATCAAGTTCTTCGTACCATTAGATACGAGTACTATTAAATTGGTAAAAAGCCCCGAAATCTTTGCAATCCCTAGTCAAGAAAATTCTAAATAAATTTATTAACGTGTCGCAAGGAGCTACATCAAGATCGATTTCCATGATCTTTGAATATGTTGTAGTTATTAACCTAGTTTAGTTTTTAATTTTTTTTTATTGAAGGGAAATATTTTCTTACAAACAAAAACCTACAGACTACGTTTTTCATAAAATCTACATCATATTCAAAGATCGTAAAAATCTGATTAGGTTTAAAGGGAGAAAAAGTTTTACGCATTGTGCATGGAAATTTTCAGCCTCACAATCACAATCCTCATAAACGAACCAACCGATTTCCATTAAACCTAGCTGACAACTACCCCGGTTAAACTAGCATTCTTGTACAACGAAACCTTATCCGAATCGGTCTATCCTTTTGGGTCTACGACGCTATAGACAAACATATGTGACACGTCAAACTTGGGCGGGGGCGGGGCCAAATCAACGTTAGTTTGCGACCGGTCGCCAGGTGATATGGATCCGTCCCTATGTCAATCTACTTGTCCGGTAGTTGACATGGCTAACGGCCGAGGGTGGAGCTCACAGTTGCGTTGATACCTAAGGCAAGACTGGTTGTGCTCCTTCCCGAGGTTGCTGCCTGTTAACTACTCGGTTTCCACGGATTAAACGAGTAGAACCGAAATAACTAGTCAAACTCCTGATCATCCTTCATTCACCCTTCCATGTTTCCTGTAACTCCTTTCCAATAAGCTGCAAGCGATGTCGTGGCATGTCGCAGCGGGCCTCCCATCCAACAGTATAGGATGGGTAGCGGTAAAATGCCACCCGCGTGTTTGTGCCGTGCGCGGGGACCCGTACGGGTGGAGAACGAGATCCTGGTAGGTTGAGTTTGAAGAGGGTCGGAGTCGTTACCCTCCGATAACAACACGCCACTTTGGCTCGAGATTCATCTCACACGGGAGGTTCTGGCCCAGCCAGTCAGAATCAATCGGCTGTTGCGTCTACAGTAGTCTGGCCGCAGGCGAGTGTTCTGGGGTGATGAGGTCAGTAGCCGGCGGTGTACGGCCCCGAGTCGCCGTGGTAGGTGACGGAGGGCTTGACACCGTGCGGGCTCACTCGACAGCTCACCTTGGGATGCTATATCCGGCTCGTATCCCTGATGCGTCAAAGCATCCCCAGTAGGAGGGCTCCAAGGAGGGTGGGGAACGAGTGGGACGAATTTTTAGGTGTGATTTTATGGATAAAAAATACCAAAATCGACGAAGGCTGAACCCTCCGCAAGGAGTGAGGCAAAGGCGCTTAGCGCATTGACGGACTGTGAGGTGAGACGCCGACCTGTCGCAGACAGGGACGCGGGATCCGGTAACAGTCGAGTTCGAGGGCCCGTAGGGGCAGATAGGGCGCTTCACGCCAAGGGCAACAGTCGAAGTGTCGCCGAACACCCCAAAGGCACGAGCCGACCTCTCCCCTCGGGGCTGACGGAAGGACGCGCTGGCCTCCCTACCAAGGGAGCGACCGGCGTAGGTGCTGGAAGGGCAGACGGTGTAGCGGAGGCAGGTTGCAGCAAGGAGGGCCTCCCTACTCCTCTGGATCTAGCATCCCCGAAACCACCCCCTGCAAGCTTCCAGCCGGAAGGGGGTGTGAAGAAAGGGAGCAGGAGACAGAGGAAGAGGGAAGCGCAGGCTGCGGCGCTTCAGCGTCTGGATGCCGGCCCAACAAGGGACGTCACCGCTGAAGCGAACGCAGCTAACAGGGCACTGAAAAGGCCGTTGGTATCACCGAAAACCAGTGGTGACTCCAAAAGGACGAGGGTAGGGTCGTATGCGGAGGCACTTTCCAGTGTAAAGGTGGCGGTGATACCAACGACCTTCCCAACCAAGAAGATCTTGGGGTGTCATATGGCGGCCATTCAGGGGGTGGTAATCCAGCGCCTCCTGATCATCCCCAAGCCACTTCCCGACATCAACTTCGGGAACATTGTGGGAGGTGCCCTTCACATCAGTTGCGGTGACAAGGCATCTTCCACGTGGCTCAGCTCCCTCATAAGTGAGGGAGATATTGCGGGGATGAGCCTCAAGGTCGTGGATGCCAAGGATCTTCCAAAACCAGTAAAGATGGCCTGGAAGACGAAGATCATTGGCATCCCCGACGCAAGGGTGGTGTTCAGACTGCTCCAACGTGTCAACGAGCGGCTGAACACCGACCAATGGAAGGTAGTCGACACCTCGGAGTCGGCCGCTGGCACCCGGCGCATCATACTGATGGACCGGGAGTCAGCGGACGTGATCCGAGAGGCCGGCTACACTCTCAAATCGGGGATCGACGTCAGCACTTTTAAGCTCTTGGACGATGCCGAGAAGAGGAGTGCTGAAGTCGATCCTGAAGAGGCTCCCTGCGCTGTCGAGGCTGCAGAGGTGGTAGCGGACGAGGAGTCGGTGGGAGCGGACGAGGTCGACAAGGTTGGAGTGGACGAAGGGCCACGTGGGTGTCGGGAGCCGTCACCGGTATCGGTGACGACATCCGAGAACCTGCGCGACCTTGAAGCCCTCTACCTTGGGAACCCCTCTTCGCCCATGTCCGAGGACTCCGAGTCGCCGGCGGAGGCTGCTGACCTCAGCAAGCCGAAGCCAAAGATATAAGAAAGAGCCATGGGAGGCATAAGGTGCGTACAAATTAATTTGCAACACAATAAAGCTGCCACAGCCCTTCTGGCAAAGCAGCTAAAGAACGATAAATTCGATGTAGCCCTGATTCAAGAACCATATATATACAAGGGCGAGATCAGGGGACTAAATGGCACGGGAGGGGTTATCTATTATCTCTGCCCCGAGAATAACATGAGGACTTGTGTGTATGTCAAAAATGGCATAAATGCCATTCCTTATAATGCTTACTGTTCCAGGGATCTTACCACTGTTAAGATCCAGGAGAAGAGGTTAGGCAAGACTCTCATCATCTCGTCTGCCTACCTCCCTTACGAGGCGACGGACCCCATCACACCTCAACTCCGGAGTCTGGTCGCGACTGGCAGTCAGGTGAACACCGACCTGATCATCGGCTGCGACGCCAATGCACACCACGTCATCTGGGGCAGCTCGGATGTTAACAAGCGGGGAGAGAAGTTACTGGATTTTCTGGTGAGCTCTTCTTTACAATTAGTTAATAAAGGGAACAGCCCAACCTTCGTCAATGCTAGACGCGGAGAAGTAATTGACATAACGGTGGCGTCCAACCACATGTATGAAGATATTCACTCTTGGCATGTTTCCAATGAAATCTCACTTTCAGATCATAGGTACATATGCTTTAGGTACAGGACTGACATACCAATTGAAACTGTGCACAAAAGAAACCCTAGGAACACCGACTGGTCATCTTTCAAACGGGACTTAAAGGTAGAACTAGGGGATCCAAAAGGTAAGCTCAATTCTATTATTGACATTGAATTTGAAGCGGACAATATGGTACGAGCGTTACATACCGCGTGGACCAATAATTGCCCGGAAAAACGGGTGCTAGCCAAGAAGATACCCTGGTGGAACCCTGAGATAACCAAAATCAGAAGCGAAACAAGGGCGATCTTCAATGATGCGAAGGCGACGAATGACTTTAGCATGTACGCTCATAAGCTCACAGAGTACAACAAAGCTGTAAGGAAAGCAAAAAGGAGTGCGTGGCGGAACCACTGCAACCAAATAGGCTCGATACCAGAAGGTATGAGGCTCACAAAGGCACTAGCAGTAGCAAGGTCAACTCCGTTAACATCAATAAAAGATGACAAGGGAAGTATGACTGTAACGGGTTTAGATACCCTGAAAGTTATGTGTAGCACACATTTTCCCGGCTCCATTATACGTGAAAGCGAAATAGACAGTGTACCAATCTGTTTGTCAGAGCAGACAGCACGCACAACAAGACACAATTGGGACACTGCCAAAAAGGTAGTAGACGATTGCAAGATACGGTGGGCACTATCCACTTTCCAACCGTACAAAGCACCGGGCCCGGACGAGATATACCCAATCCTACTACAAGAAAGCGCAAATATAATTGTAACGCATTTAAGCAGGCTGTATAGAGCGTGCTTAGCCTTTGGGCACGTTCCACGCGTTTGGAGGCGTGTAAAAGTGATCTACCTGCCAAAACCTGGCAAAGCAGATTACAGCGATCCCAAATCATACAGGCCAATAAGTCTATCATCATTCTTCCTAAAAACAATGGAGAAGCTGGTAGACAGGCACATAAGAGATGGACCTCTAAGGCGGTATCCGCTGCATAAAATGCAATGCGCGTATCAACCGGGTAAATCCACAGATACTGCAATTCATTTTGTAGTGAATAAAGCTGAAAACGCACTAGAGAACAAAGAGATATGTCTTGCGGCATTTCTCGATGTGGAGGGTGCATTTGATAAGACTACGTTTGAAGCCATAAGCACAGCAGCGAACCAACCATTTGCAAATGGATAGGCAACATGCTAAACAGTAGACTTATAAAGTCAAGTCTTTTGGGCGATGTCCTATTCGCCACAACGACAAAAGGGTGTCCCCAGGGGGGGGTTCTCTCACCGACTCTATGGAGTCTGGTGGTAAACTCACTCCTAGAGGAACTCAACACAGGCCCACTACACACGGTTGGGTATGCAGATGATCTCGTGATACTTATCAACGGGAAGTTCCCGGGAACAGTATCGGAAATCATGGGAAATGCTCTGGAAAAGGTGGAAAGATGGTGTATTAGTCATCAACTATCCATCAATCCCAGCAAAACTGTAGTAATTCCATTTACTAAGAAAAGAGACCTCAAACACATTAAACACCTCAAGCTGTTTGGTAAGGTACTAGAATTGTCAAGTGAGGTAAAATATCTAGGCATAATACTAGATAAAGAGCTCACTTGGAAGAAGCACGTGGACAACGCTATAACAAAAGCGTTGAGAGTGTTCGGAATGTGCAGATCAGCATATGGTAAGACATGGGGCCTTAACCCTAAAGTACTGAAGTGGATCTATACCATGATGGTAAGGCCCATAATCATGTACGGCTGCTTGGCCTGGTGGCCAAGAACAATTTTAAAAACATGCAGAGACTCTCTGACCAAGGTGCAGAGGGTGGCCTGCATGGCTATAACAGGGGCGTTCAGAACGACGCCAACGGCGGCAATGGAGGTTCTACTAAACCTACCACCACTGCATATCGCCATACAGTCTGAGGCGTGCAAGTCGCTGCAGAGGTTGAAAGAGACGGGCCTATGCAACGATGCAGCGCTTAGAACCAGACACACCAAAATGGCACACAATGGTTCTCTAGACAGAATACTGACGATGGGTTGCGACAAAATGCAGCCTAAGTATGTATTCCGAAGGAACTTCAATGTCCACATTCCGACAAGGGATGAATGGATGGATGGGTTGCACCTATTAGAGGATGACGACGCGATATGGTATACGGATGGCTCAAAAATGTGCTCCGGTACGGGGGCGGGTATTCACGCCAAGGACTATAACAGCAGCATAAGTATGGGCAACTACGCAACGGTCTTCCAAGCGGAGCTATATGCGATAATTGCCTGTACGCAAGAGAATATAAGTAGGACTCCGCAGGGTAGAACTATTTATATTCTAAGTGACAGCCAAGCGGCACTTAAGGCGCTGACAGCGCCTAAAGTAGACTCGAAACTAGTCTACAATGGCGTCCAGGCCTTAAACAGGCTTGGTAGGAAGAACAAAGTGAAACTGATGTGGATTCCAGGACACGAAGGCTATCCCGGAAATGAGGCCGCGGACGAGCTGGCAAGGGAAGGGTCCAAGGGCGCATACGTCGGACCTGAACCATTTGTGGCACCGTCACCGGGCACCATAAAAGCAGCCCTGAACAATAACACCCTAGTAAACCACCAAAAAGAGTGGAAAAATACTGTAGGCTTAGGGCATGCGAAGCTCTTCATAGAAAGAGTTGATCAGAGCTGGACCAAAAAACTTTGGAAACTCAGCAGAAGACAACTCCGATATATTGTCGGAGTGTTCACCGGGCACTTTGGGGTCAAACATCTCCTAGCAAAGATGGGCCTTTATGACAATACAGATTGTAGAATGTGCGGCGAAGAGGCGGAAACAGTGAAACACTTAGTGTGCGAATGTGATGCCCTCGCCGGAGTAAGAATGAAAATCCTCGGTTGTGGCTACCCGGAACCAAGCGATTTCAAAGCCTTGCCATTGCACTCCACTATCCGGTTTCTGGAAGGGGTGGAGGCTGCATTGGATTAAGCGCTAAAAGAGGGGTAATTACACAAAAGATCCCATAGGGTCGAAGTGTATCCGCAAGGACCCCACATACAAGATAAGATAAGATAAGATAAGACACGTCAAACTTAAAGCATCTCTCTTTCCCGTAGGGATTAATCTAAAATTCACAGTGCTTTAGTTTTACTGTTATACTGTGTAATTTCGTTCCGTGTAAAAAAAAAAAAAAAAAAATAGGCTGCGGCTTCACTGAGGCGGAGATGAGCGGAGTGGAGCGGAGCTGTGCCAATATCATCCAATAGAATCTAAACTAAAGTTCGCATGCGCAAAGATCGCTCGACGTGACGTGACGTGCGCCTTCTATTGGTTAATATTGGCACAACTCCGCTCGTCTCCGCATCAGCGGAACCGCAGCCTGATAAAACTATAATGGTATGCTTAAAAATAAATTGCTTGGTCCCCATTCCCTAAGGGTGCGTATCCACCAGGGATGTGCCGGGGTAGCGAAGCGGTGTGCGAGGAAAAAATCCAGCAATAGGAGAGCTGCGTTGAGCGAGGCTATGAAAATTAAGTAGGTACTTACTCCTATTGGTGATTTTATTGCTCGCACACCGCTCAGCTACCTCGCACAGCTTTGGTAGATATTCACCCGGTCGTAAAATTAGTAGGTAAGTATAAATATTATTAACTTAGTGTCAGTTTCCTTTGCATCTATCTGGCTTTCTTCGTTCTTCATTGATTTCTGCCCATCATGGTTGGTCTGTCAAAAACTTCGACTCTGGTTTTTTGTTCTTCATGGATTTCTGCCTATCATGGCGGATCTGTAAACAAATGATTAAGTTATTACATCGCCATGGACAAGGTGGACGCCGTGGACGGACGACCTAACCTGACCTTACGGCAAAACTTAACTTACAATCCAACTATTTATGTCAAAATCAAATCAAAATATTTTTATTGCATGACTGTAGGTATCAAGTATACTTACGGGTATATATTATACAGGTGTCAAATAAATTTGTGTAGAATCACTACAATCTACCATAATTATGGTGCACAATAATTGACATAAGTGAATAAATAATAGGTAGTTATAAATATATATCTCATAAATTATTATTAAAATTAATGTTAGCTACTAAATGTTGCTAAATTAATTATAAGCTTGTTATAAATTATATATATACAGGGTGCCTCTGACCTTGGGGCTTTAAATGCATGGATCGTTTCTACTCCTGAAACGGAATTTCTTTTGTTATGTAAGTTGTTAAAAATATGTCCAATGTTCGATGTACGCGATCCAATTCTCCATTTTCCTTTAGCCCTCGTACCAAGGAAATGTCGCCCCCGTACCATGAGATAGTGTGGCCATGATTTATTACACTGATTTTACAATTAGGCTTTAAAATCAATTAGTTATCTAAACTTAAGTTATTTTTTAATGTTGCAGAACAAAAGTAGTTCAGTTAGGCGAGTGGAATCGATCGTTGCATTTAAAGCCCCAAGGTCAGATACACACTGTATATATATATATATATATATATATATATATATATATATATATATATAATTTATAACAAGCTTATAATTAATTTAGCAACATTTAGTAGCTAACATTAATTTTAATAATAATTTATGAGAAAAATGTTACCAACATTTAAAAAAGAAGAACATTTTATGTAGTACCTATAAGTTTGACGACGCGCTAACCTAGTTGGCAGTACCTGCCTGCCTACGAAGCTAGCGGTCCTGGGTTCAAATCCCGGTAAGGGTAGATATTTGTGTGATGAGCGCGAATATTTGTTCCCGAGTCATGGGTGTTTTCTATGTATTTAAGAATATATTTCTCTATATATTTATATCGTTGTATAATACCCATAGTACAAGCTTAGGGCTTAGTTTGGGACTAGGTCAATTTGTGTGAGATTGTCCCCTGATATTTATTATTTATTATTATTTATTGTTATTGTGAGGCTGAAAATTTCCATACACAATGCGTAAAACTTTTTCTCCCCTTAAACCTAATCAGAATTTTACGATCTTTGAATATGATGTAGATTTTATGAAAAACGTTTTAACGTTGTGTGTTGATTCCTGATATTTATTTATATAACTATACTCCTAAAGACTACCAACTTACATACTAAAACATACACCTTTTATCCTTTGTATCTACAAATCAATTTATCAACTTTTGCACTTGTAACGTTCTATGGGATAAGGGACCCAGCAGTACTCTGACGATGGGTATGGATCTCGTTGCCCGAGCGTCAATGTATATGTTCTCTAGCACATAGATAGATTGCGTAGCATTTCCTGCATATGTTAACACTACGACGCTTTTAGGAATCGGTGAACCGAAACGAAACAATGTTATTGATAAACTTGGCAGTGCCGTGATAACACGCGATCGTGTTTACATAGGCACGGTGTGGTACTGCAAACGGCGCGAGAGTCACACATACAACATGAGCCGGCCGTAGACTGTAAGCTGTGAGCCATAACACACACAATAAAATGTTACAGACAACATTTACTAGATACATACATACATACATAACCTCACGCCTTCATTCCCAGAGAGGGGTAGGCAGAGCTAAAGAATTACCAACAAGTCTTGAAACTTCTTGATAATTCTGTAACCACATTATGCACAAGTTGGCTAAGATGTTTCCAAGGGTATTAGTGACAGGTGGCAAGCCCATCGCCTAGCAGTACTACAAGCCTTTATTCCCTTAGTCGCCTCTTACGACATCCACGGGAAGACATGGAGCGGCACTATTCTAACCCGGCAACCACACGGTATTTACTAGATTCCGATCTATATACTTCATAATTAACGACGCGTTGGCCTAGTTGGTAGTGACCCTGCCTACGAAGCTAGCAGACCTGGGTTCAAATTCTGGTAAGGTCAGATATTTGTGTGATGAGCGCGATTATTTGTTCCCGAGTCATGGGTGTTTTCTATGTATTTAAGTATATATTTCTCTATACAGGGTGTCCCGTAAGTACCACGTCAAACTTAAAGGGGAGGTAGGTGAGCAAGCCACCTCCCTAACATGGAAAAATCGCCTTAGTAAAAGTCACACCGTTTTCGAAATATTTGGATTTTGCAATTTTTTTGAAAAATGTACACCCTTACTGAGTTTTTGATCTGTGGTATTCGGAATTTATTATTTTTTAATTTCTTTTTTATTGCAAAACAATCTTGAATAGTTGTGTTATCAAATGGTAAAAACCATTAAAAAGTAACTGTTATAGTTTATTTTATTTTTTAAATTTAATTTCAAATTTGCCTCTTCAGTTTTATTTTGGTCAAACTTTAGCCCCTCCTGGTGAAAAAAAAATACATGACCACTAGTGAGCCAATTAGATTAAAAACATGCTCGTTTAATGGGCATTTAAAAATAATAAATATTTTATCATCAAAACACTTATAAATATTTTTTTTTAAAGAAAAGCGTAAAATACACCTCAATTCACGTTAAGCCAGTACTGCCACCCAAGCTTACTTGCGACGCGAGCTGTGTCAGAATTCCATTCTAGTTTAATTCAGCAGCAATGCAAAACTAATCGAACAAATTAAAATCTTTAAATTTCGCTTAATTTATAAAAAAAAAGTTATAAAACTTTTAATCTGCAATATTCCAAGTAGGTAATTATTCGATTTGGGCTTACAACCTGCACAATGCCAAACTCTTTATTAAAATAAAAATAAATACTGTCCTAAAACTATTCGAACTTCGTTCGAAATTTAAAAATAATTTTGTTCCTCTTTTGTTTATTGACGCATTTGAACCCAATCTTACTGTTTCTTCGGTGTGTGGTTAAATTTAATTACTTACTTATTTTTGTGATTTGCCGTTTATTTTCGATGTTTTTCGGACTTACTGTTTTTGCTTGTATTTCGGACTCTGATTTGCTTAACGATTTGGCCTTTGTGACAATTGTGACTGTGGATTAAATCACAAAAGTAAGTAATAATTTTAACCACACACCGAATAAACAGTAAGATTGGGTTCAAATGTGACAATAAACAAAAGAGGAACAAAATTATTTTTAAATTTCGAATAGTTTTAGGCCAGTATTTTTTTTAATAAAGAGTTTGGCATTGTGCAGTTTGTAAGCCCAAATCGAATAATTACCTACTTGGAACATTGCAGATTTATGTAAAGTTTAATAAAAAAAATTATAAATTAAGCGAAATTTAAAGATTTTAATTTGTTCGATTAGTTTTGCATTGCTGCTGAATTAAACTAGAATGGAATTCTGACACATCTCGCGTCGCAAGTAAGCTTGGGTGGCAGTACTGGCTTAACGTGAATTGAGGTGTATTTTACGCTTTTCTTTAAAAAAAATTATTTATAAGTGTTTTGATGATAAAATATTTATCATTTTTAAATGCCCATTAAACGAGCATGTTTTTAATCTAATTGGCTCACTAGTGGTCATGTATTTTTTTTTCACCAGGAGGGGCTAAAGTTTGACCAAAATAAAACTGAAGAGGTAAATTTGAAATTAAATTTAAAAAATAAAATAAACTATAACAGTTACTTTTTAATGGTTTTTACCATTTGATAACACAACTATTCAAGATTGTTTTGCAATAAAAAAGAAATTAAAAAATAATAAATTCCGAATACCACAGATCAAAAACTCAATGCGGGTGTACATTTTTCTAAAAATCAGAAAAATTCAAATATCTCGAAAACGGTGCGACTTTTACAAAGGCGATTTTTCCATGTTAGGGAGGTGGCTTGCTCACCTACCTCCCCTTTAAGTTTGACGTGGTACTTACGGGACACCCTGTATAAGTATGTTAATCCTTGTACCCGTAGTACGTATTACGGGTAGTATAGTACAAGCCTAGAGCTTAGTTTGGGACTACGTCAATTTGTGTGAGATTGTTTCTTGATATTTATTATTTATTATGATATTTATAATTACCTAACTGCCTAAAACGAAATTCATTATAAATTAGATATCAGAGTGATAATAAGATTCAATGATCTATAACGCTAGCCTATAAAATGCTTGTTAGATCTAAAATTTATAAAACTGGGCATAATTCAGCCCACAGCGGCGCGCAATAGTAGAAGAAGAAGAAGAAAGAACATTTAATCACTGCACAGATGACACACAAATAAACAAATAAAAGAAAACAAACAATGTGACAGAAACAGCGCGGAGTGAAATACGATAGCAGCAGTTGAGTCTCGAAAAAAACCAAGAGTGCTATAAACAAATTTAATTCGAAATCACAAGTTAATTGGCTACTTGACAGTTTTCAGAAAAGTATTTTAAAATGTGCGTTTGCTTATTTTATACATCTCAAAATATTTTTTTTCTAGAAAAAAAATTTAATTATTAGAAAAAACACGTATATAACGAAATTAATTTGAAATACGCGCGTAAACGGTAGGTCACGTGACTTGTCGTTGGTGACGTCACTACACATAAAACAACGAACCGAATTATTATAAAGCCAACTTAAGCGAAAGGATAAAGTTTTAAAAATATATTTTGTGAAAATGTCTAATTATAAGACGTGTGCCGTACCAATGTGTAGAAGTACGACGATCAAAACTCCTGAAAAATTATTTATACACGATCCTAAAAATCCTCAACATCGAAAGAAGTGGTTGCAGTTGGCAGTGGCACGTCGAGATTCGAAGTTAACATCTGTCCACTTTTGGCAGATTTGCACTATCTGCCTTTAATTATTCCGCCTCCATTTAGTGCAACTTCTCACGAATACAATTATGGTAAGCTTACGAGTCTTTTATTTTTACTACGGAGACGTTTGACAACTTTGTATTTAGGCTGCAGTGACGTCACACGTAAATCAGTCATGGCCGCTAGCGTTTGGATTCATTGGAGCCACAGGTAAAAAACGACGATGTTATCTTCCAAAAATAAAGTACTTAAGTATCATATTTTTTATTGCAAATAAAAATATGTGCAGTTATTTTTTTAGTGTAAACTACCATATTCAACACTTTTTATATTTAATTGTTACAACTGTCAAGTAGCCAATTCTAAGATAGATGACAGTCGGCCGAAGTAAGTAACGAAAGTGATTCACATATCGTCGGTGAAACTGCAAAACCCCGTAAGTAACATTTTAAATAAAGAGCAAAATGCACCTTTTTAATAAGAGGGTAAGGTTTATTTTGCTCCATCATAAATTTATTAGTAACGCGGTTTTGCAGTATCACCGACGATATAAAATAATGCTGTTGAGGTAAAGCGACACGTGTGCTGCGCGCGCAGCCGCACGCGCAGGCGCAGTTATTGTAGCTTCGCTGCTGAATGCGCGTTGACTCGGCGATCTTCCTTGTGGAGCTCTACCTAACTAGTGTGTGTCCTCGCGGTAGCAAATCGGACCCTGGTTCAGCATGATGCTGAGGTGTCAGACACCTACGGCGCTTATTTTCAGCCAGTACCATTTTGGTGACTGACGGAAAGCTGTACAAACAGCGCTGCACAAACGCTGTAGTATCTAACTCCGTCTGCCTTTATTGAGTGGCAGGCTGAATCCGATTTTCCGTAGTCTAATTTTAGTTAAGTGCGTTAACCGATATAGATGGAGCGGAAAACAATACTCTATGGTAGGGCTAATCTGAACACATTGTCGTTGATCAAGCACAACCAATTGTAACCAGTATTACCAGTACAAATAATTCAATACCGATGTACTGGCTCGGCTTCGAAACAGGAAGTAATTGGCGAAGATCAGCCAGTTATCCCATCAGCCATAGATTAGAGAGTTTGAGCAATTGAACAATTGTGCCGGGCTGTTCACTATTCGACACCAATCGGTGGCGCATGCGCGGACGTTCCAATAAGGGCACGGTGAGGACACGACGCAAAAAAACGTAGACAACCTGACCTGTTATGGTATTACTGTCAAGTAAATAAGAGCTATCAATGCGTTAATGGTTTGGTTAAAGACGATATGGTTTCAAACTGTGTCAAAGTGACGTAATCAATCGAATCCCACGATTTTTTTTAGGGATTGATTTGTTGCGTCACTTTGACGTTGGCCATTGTAGCTTTTTTTATGGAAATAAGGAGGCAGACGAGCAAGTGGGTCATCCGCAAAACTAGAGGAATCGAAAGTGCGCTGCTGACCTTTGAGAAATCCATTGACAGTAAGTGTAAATGAAGCACCAAGAATTTGGAACCACATGGTGAACAAATAATGCGACTTTTAAACTTTTCCGATCACTTGACGTTCGTATTATAATTTTTACGGCCTGAACAAAAATTATAAGACTAATCGCGAAGGTTCAAACATACATACACAGGTCTATCTCACATTTTCTAATAAATGGTGGTCCATTAATTAGAAAAATATTGTTTAAAAGATGGCGTAGTAGGCTTTGTAGTACAGTCAAGTGTAAAAATATAGGAGAAGGCAAAATCTCAAAAATACCTACCTCCCAATGCACCTTAGTCCAGTGTAATGAGCACATCGTAACATTTTTATGAGAGGATTCTTTCGATACATATTTTTGCACTTGGCTGTACTGTACAGGTAAGTCGTCTGAAGATCAAGTGTAAAAGAGTTTAAGTCTAGTATACTCTGTTCATATATTTAAAAAGGGTATACCTTTTTTATTAACACGTTCACTACCTACGGCAAAGATTTTTTGTGACTTTACCTGGGTACGACATGGGGTCTTTAGATCCGACGTGTAACAGTACTGTGGTGCGTTAACGGGTCTAAAAGATCCGTTGGGTATACTCTAGTTTAATTGTGATTAGTGATTATGTACCGTAGTTATAGCCATTCATGCAAATATATTTATATTAACATATTCTTACATAGACAACCAAACCAATCTTCAAAACGCAGGAAGATTAAATTAATGGTTTGATTGCAAAACAAAGAAAAATCTGTCGGATCTTTTAGACCCGATATCCGCACTGAATGTTAACATTGTCGATATTTTTTTAGTGTTGGGGTAGAAATAAAAAACCGATATCCGAAAGTAATACAAAACATTTTGAATTACTTTTAATATTATTTATGACAACTTGTTGAATTTATGTGATACATTGTAACAATCACGACAAAGTGTTTTATTGCACGATTAACACATTGTTTTAACTTTCTTGACTTTGTTCCCGGCTTCTTTGCTATTCCATGCTAGGCGAAGTTTATGATTCGTATTGACTGGAGTTGCAGTGACTACGGGTTTAATAATTTTATTTTCTAATATTTGCACACGTCGATTGCCAGGGTTACTGGTCGACGGAGTGGGGCTGCATTTTGTAGTATTTGGAGTGTCTGGCCAGTCGATGGGCTTGTGTAAACATTATTACATACATACATACATAAACTCACGCCTTCATTCCCAGAGTGGGGTAGGCAGAGCTACAGAATTACCAACAACTCTAATAACTTGTTGATAATTCTGTAACCACATTTTGCAAAATCAGGCTAAGATGTTTACCAGCGTATTAGTGACAGGTTGCAAGCCCATCGCCTATCAGTACTACAAGCCTATATTCCCTTGGTCGCCTCTTACGACATCCACGGGAAGAAATGGAGTGGCACTATTCTATCCCGGTAACCACACGGGTAAACATTATTAATGGCAATATTTCGCTTACTAATATAATATTTCTGGCACGTATATCCTCTTTTTTCTTTTTCACGGTTTTATGTTCATTTTCATTTTTGTCACACATAAATAAAATTTTCCGCGACCGCTTCATGATTGATAATTCACTTTATCTCGTATTACTCGTAAATCACTGTAATTAATAACCACCCACACACTTGGACGTCACTAGCTCAACTAGACTTTCATCCAGTACGGCTATCGGGTCACCAGGCATCGGGTCCTTAAGACCGTACTAGATAAAAACTGTTTCTCTCTGGCCGTCATGGGGTCGAAAAGATCCGATGTGTTTTTATTACGTAAACCGCCTATATTCGAAAAAACATCAATAAAACACTAACTGTCCCTTTTCCACTCCTTCAAAATTTCGAGATATCAGTCCCGCACCAACGGTAGGAACAACAATTTCTCCCCCGCACCGGAGGAAATTTATTCATCGGATACATTCGACCCGATGCCGTAGTGAACGTGTTAAGTGTTAAGTCGACTTGTACCCTTTTTCACTAGGACCCAGAATTGTATTAATTTTGTATACAGCGCCTTCGATTTTCAAAATTAATTATGCGAGTGCTTTAGGCAATATCCCCTATGTCAGAATCACCGACACTAAGTTGATCGAACCTAATTTCTATTAAAACCGCATTGTTTTTAGGTTATCTTAAGCATGGGTTACGTAGGTTCAGTTAGACCTGCGACCACCATAAAATTATAACTCCTGTACTTGTAAATGACTGTTGATGAAATGAACATTCGGCGAATTAGCACATTCTATGAAATTAGTGTTGGTGATGCAAGGGTAAACCTGTATATAGGGCTCCTTTCACAACGTTTGATAAAGCGGTATCGTCACGTGTCTTCAATTCCCCGGCCTGTGACCAGCATCGGAAGTAACGCCACGCAACATCGCTATGTAAATAGATTACATGGTAATGCGTTATATCTAAAACGCAGAACGTAACCTACATAGGGAACAATGAACAGGTCAATCGCCATAGTTAATATTCAGTCGTAATTGATTTATAATGGGAGTAATTATCATCAGAAATTGGATCAAGAAGTAAACTAAGTTCGAAACCTTTCAACTTCAAAGAGAATTTACCCCGAATATAGTATTTGGTACAATCGACCTTATAGCTTCGAACGCAAAAGCTAGTTTCAATTAAATCTATAAAAAAATATTTCTTTGGTCTCTGCCTATTTACCTACCTATGTACATATGTATGTATGTATGCAAGTAGCTGCACACTGTAGCACCTTGTAGCGTTAATGCATTTGACAGGTTAGTGCAGCAGTTCAAACATGACGTAAAAGTGACAAAGCACTAAAGTATCTATAAGTGTAAGCTGCTAACACAATCAGTACAGCATTCCTTGGTTTTTAATTATATCTTTCGGCTGGCTATCACTATCACGCTTGCACACGCAACTGACAGTATATTTGTCACTCGTTTATCATAGAAAAATCGGCCCGGAGCCATTCTGTGGCATCACAAAACGAACAGCCAATTCCTTGCTAAGAGACCTATATAGATATAAAGCGACCGAGCTGTGGATGTCCACAAAAGGACAAAACCACTCGAAATCACTTATTAAAGGGTTCAGAAGCAAGCTCTCCAAAGAGATTCTACAACTCAAAAGAGAAAAGACTTCCGCAGTGACTCGGATCCTAACTGGCCACTGCAAACTGAACAGACACCTGCTTCTCTTCATATTCGCAAAACATGATATTCCGAAAAATATCATAAAAGTAAAACATCATATTCGCAAAACATGACATTCGCAAATCATCATAGTAGCAAAACATCATATTAGCAAAACATAACTATTATTAAGATATGAATTAGACAGTGTCGACGGAGCTCCGCTACTGCGGAGCTCCTATTTCTGGGTGGTTGGGCCCTCCGGGCTATGTGCAAAAGTAACATAACCTAAACCTACCTACGATTTTATAACAAAACCCGACTATTTGTAAATATCATGTTTTGCGAATATCGTGTTTTGCTAATATGATGTTATCCGGATATGATGTTTTGCGAGTATAATGTTATGCGTATATGATGTTTTGCAAGTATGATCTTTTGCGAATGTGATATTCACATATGAAAGGCTTCTGAGTGCTTCTAATGGGTATGAAACAAGACGCGACATGCAGGTTCTGTCAGGAAATAGAGGAGACAGCCATGCACATCCTCTGTTCTTGCGGACCACTAATGCGCAACAGAAGTATCCACCAAGGGCGACATATCATTGACCCACAAGAGATACAACTACTCACTGCCCAAAGCATCTGGAAATTCCTGGACGCAACGGGCCTTTGTAGTGAGCTCTAAACAAAGGGCTGCCACAAAAGATCAGCAACGGTCGAAGTGTCTCACAAGGCCCATCTCAACCTCCCAATAATAATCATAGAAAAACGAAGATTGCCGATCGCTATTAAGAAAATGGTAGCACTGCACGGTCTACCTTATAATACAGCTAAGTCAGTGGCGTAACTATAGGGTGGCAGGGCTGGCAAAATGCCACGGGCCCCCGGCCCAAGAGGGCCCCCGGCTTAAGAGGTCGCTAGCTCAGCAATATTTTTTTTAACATCGTACTTGAGTGTTTTATTTTATTTGATCCCCATCAAAAGAATTTGCCACGGGCCCCGGATGGTATAGTTACGCCACTGAGCTAAGTAACTCAGCACATATTGTGTGTCGGTGACACGCTTAGCATGTTTTTATCTTATCTTGTACAGTTAGGCTCTTTCGGATTCACTTCGACCCAATTTCCCCACTTCTATTTTTTGTACAATTATCCTCTTGCACATTCAGCCGTTTGAATGTGTTCTTACGACGTTTTCCTTCAAGGCCTTTACTCACTGCGCCCGATACGTGCCACCAATACGATGTAACTATGCAATTTGAATGCATGCGTTCTTATTTTGTACTACGCGATCGGATCGGTTAGCATGATAAAATAACATGTAATTTTGGATTACTTTAAAGGAAACTAATAAACTCTTAAGTAGTAATAGGCGCGAGAAGTAGAATAGCGGAAACCGGATATTTTTGGAAAGAAACCAATGATCTCTAGTGAATATTATTATAGGTACTAACTGGGCTGGGCATGACAAGTGAAAATCGCAGTTTTTTTAATCACAAATTGATAAACTCAAACCAATGTAAGTATAAATAAATATACCTACCTTTACATTTCTCACATTTTATGGATTTTTCTTCAATTAAAACCAATTCTACAAGATGGCACAGAAACTGTGGGAAAGCCTGTCTGGTCAACAACCACTACCAGTCCTAGGGGAAAGTGAAACCATTAACTGCAAAGTCATAGAGAAACTACTTGACAGCATCCTTAGAAATGTGGTTGCTACTTTACTACCACTAAGTAGATATCTGTTATGTGCAAATTAAATACAATCTTGCATTATCACTATGACTATATAAAAAAAAAAAAAAAAAAAAAAAAAAAACATGTTTGGTAGATCAAGGATACAACATACAGAAGGTGCAAATATCATAAAACAAACAAAAAAACAAAGTGTGTCCGTCTGATAGTATTGGCAATGATCTCAATAACTTCAGAACGGATTATCATTTGGTTTTATCAGTTAGATAATGTTTCATGGAAGGTTTTTAAGTATGAGAAATAGAAAACTCACATTTATAAAAGGAAGCGAAACCAGGGCAGGTCGCTAGTGGATATACAGCATAATATTATTTATTGCAAAAAACCTTAAATATGACAGGTTTATAAGAGAAGGTGTTACAAAAGAACTAAATAATTTATTTTTAAGTAATTACACAGGAAAGCTTCACTACCACCACAAATCCAATATCCCCAAGCAGTAGCGTTCCAGTGTTGGGTAAAGATACCTGGCGACATAACTAAAATAGAAGCATTCCATCTTAGTCCTCAGGGTTGGCATCACATTAATGTAGTCTTGACAAGTCATAACTCTATGGGTCACGGATCCCACTTACCATCAGGTGGCCAGGGGGCTAATATGGCTGCGTTTATTGCGTGACAAAGTGTGTATAAGGGATCTGTCACTTTCTGACCTATATATAAGTATGAGAGTGATGGATGCTTTACCCACAATTTGTCTAGCGAAAAAAAAGCAACGATAGACCTGCTGAATAATTATCCACCTTCCATCCCTGTCTTAACCCATTCATTGCCGACGCCTCACATTTTTACTCATCACGCAGTGCCGGCGTAATGCCGAGGACGCGAAATCGCGTTACGATTACACATACATGGGACGCGAATTCGCGTCTTCGGCATCCGAGATAAGAATTATGAAAATTACAAATGCACTGAATCCAAAAATCAGCAGCAGTATAATATTATCCTTCATAAATAAAGTAACATATTGGTATCAGCATTTTAGTACAGTTGTTTTCTAGCAAAAAAAAACAAATAACTCGAGGACGCGAAATCGCGTCCTCGGCATTACGATTACACATACATGGGACGCGAATTCGCGTCTTCGGCATCCGAGAGAAGAATTATGAAAATTACAAATGCACTGAATCCAAAAACCAGCAACAGTATAATATTATCCTTCATAAATAAAGTAACATATTGGTATCAGCATTTTAGTTCAGTTGTTTTCTAGCAAAAAAAAACGAATAACTCGAGGACGCGAAATCGCGTCCTCGGCATTACGATTACACATACATGGGACGCGAATTCGCGTCTTCGGCATCCGAGATAAGAATTATGAAAATTACAAATGCACTGAATCCGAAAACCAGCAACAGTATAACATTATCCTTCATAAATAAAGTAACATTTTGGTATCAGCATTTAAGTACATTTGTTTTCTAGCAAAAAAAAACAAATAACTTGAGGACGCGAAGTCGCGTCCTCGGCATTACGATAACACATACATGGGACGCGAATTCGCGTCTTCGGCAATGAATGGGTTACAAAAAAACTTTATTATAAAAACTGTTTTACTATTCAGATAGGATTTTTTTAACAGTATGGAGAAGGTAAATGATACCCCAGAGGCCAAATCCAAAATCGGAAGCTTCATTCTACATTCAACCCAAAAGTAAGTAAACACTGGTAAGTAAGACAGGATACATAACTACTGTATGTTCTGTGAGCGTAAAGACTCGCAATGCAACGTTACATTGTGTGTACCTACATAAAGGCTACATATATGCATATTAGCATGCATAGCTTGGTGGGCGTTTCAAGTTTCGACCGGTGCATGAATAGAATATCATTTGAGCCGCATTATACGTCAAATAAAAGAAACAGAGCCTGCTTTGTCACATGTGGTACAAAAACTAAATAAACAGTTTTATAATAAGAGTCACATACCCGAAACTCTGCTTCACGGCATACCGAAATTAAGAGCGTTTACGCCCCAAACACAAGGACTAAGGGCGAATAATTATCATTTCAAACAATCTCTTCACTATACGATCACATTTTTGCCAGTTTTTGAAATATATATTACGATTTTAAGGGGTTACAGTAATTATAGAAAACTGTCCGTGAATAGAAAAAAAAATACTGTTTTGACATTACTAGCTGTCAGTGTCAGCCAGATGTAAGTGACATGAGTGTTGCCTCATGAAATTATTATTATTATAAAAAACGCGATGCATAGATGCTTTCTTTACTACTTAGTACCAATTTCACTAAACGATGTTAAATAATTTAATCAATATTGACTGTTAGTTCATACATTTTGACAGCTTTTAACACTTATCGTCCGCCTGATTTTGCAAAATGTGGTTACAGAATTATCAACAAGTTATTAGAGTTGTTGGTAATTCTGTAGCTCTGCCTACCCCACTCTGGGAATGAAGGCGTGAGTTTATGTATGTATGTAAGTGGTTAACATCGTTTAGTGTAATTGGTACTTGCTCTTATACTCATACAATGTTTAACATCTATGCTTATTTACATAGAAGCTGCCATTTATAGCATGGAAAGTTAAATCGTGTTTCAGCTACATAAAGCTCTTATTTCAACAAATTAACATAAAAAATGCGCACATAAATATATGCCGTCCATGAAGTATGAAATGGAGTTTCCATGTTGAGTTGACAGAAATGTACGGACAATTCTCTAGAATCCGTTATGTTGCAGGTAAAGTTGCTTTTAAACCTGTCGATCGCTACTATGGGAACTTTAGGGATACTGTCAAAGTATAGCAAGGTATGCTTGAAGATATACTCAATACTTTATTTATTAAACAGAGTCAGAAATACAGTAAAAAATATTAAACAAATTTGTACTCTCAAAAAGGCAACAGCTTATTTAAAATATTTTGTAATTAACACTTAAAGCTTAAAACCCTAGTCATCTCTCTTCCTTTTCAGAGATTTCTTCTCCTTGTTAGCTTTGTAAGCCGCATTCATTTTTTGCATATTTTCTTTATGAATCTTATCATGGTCTACTATTCTCTTTGGATATCCTTCCCCAACAACACACCCAGCCTTTCTTTGTATTTCCTTAGGTGCCTTCCAGGGCTCGTAGATAAATGCAATTGGGTACTTACTTAATTCAGGTACATATTTCTTGATATACAAACCATCTTTGTCAGTTTTCTTTCCAAAAGCAACAGGGCTATACACCCTAAAGTATTTATAGAAGAATGCAGATGCCGACAACCACATCCAGTTGCCAGCATTTAAAGACCAGTCATAATCAAGTAGATAGTCTTCAAAGACTTTGGCGCCTTCCTCCCATGATATCCACAAATCTCCTCTTGTTAAGAAGCAAGCGACCATGTGCCGAGCCAAGTGATGTATCCAGCCCTCTTGTTTCAACTGCCTCATGATGGCATCAACAAATGGGTATCCAGTTCTGCCTTCTGCCCAAGCTTTGAGATGTTCCTCATTTTTTCCCCAGGGTATTTGGGTACATACAGGATTTCCAACCATTTTATCAAAGTTTTTAGTTCCTGTACCTGCCACATAGTAGAATTCTCTCCACATTAGCTGACCCAATAGTGAAACTGGTGGTTCAGTATGTCTCCTGCCACTCTCAGCTTCCTTCAACTTGTGATAGAACAACTTAGAAGATACGCAACCGTGGCTTATGTAGGGGCTGAGCACAGTTGTGCTTGGCTCAAGACTGTTTGGGAAGGAATTCGGCTTTTCAAATTTGCATACCCACTCTTTCCTGGCCATGTACATGTTAAGTCTTTTTATACCCTCTGTTTCTCCTCCAGCATATTTGCATGGCTCAAGGGTAGATTCATCAATGCCCAATCCACTTAGGTTTGGTACATCATAATCATGGGAATCAAAATCTTCAGGTTTACAGCTATCAGGTACTTGTTTCTTTATTTCTATGCATTCTTTCACAGGCAGCTCTGATGCCAAAGAAAGAAACTTCTGGTATGTTAATGGAACATTACCATTATTATTGATTAAGACTTTATTGCTGTCATAAACTGTGTGTTGCACTCTCTTGACCACAAATATGTCTTTTTTCTCTGCAATTTTCTCTACGATCTCATCTTGCTTCACAAATTCTGGGTCTATGTCGAGTTGGAGCGTTAAGTACTTTACTTGCCACTCATCAAATAATTCTGGAATCTTTTCTTCAGCTTTTCCATTTATTATAAAGAGGCGAGTGTTAATTTTTCTTAGGTTAATATCAAGATCTTGTAAGCTCTGAATTAAAAACCTTAATCTGTTAGTTCCCACTTTGTTTTTGATATCTGGATCTATGACATAGATAGGTCTGAGGAAGTACTTTCGGTTTTCAGCCTGGAATAATAAGCAAAAATACTTTTATTTATATAGACTTGAAAAAAAAAAAACACTTATATTTACTTTTTGGACATCAAATTATTATATTTATTAATGTAACAGTCAGATCTTAAACCAAATAGAGAATTAATTAAAAAAATTGCATTAGTCTTAATTTAAAGTACCTACCTCATTAATGGCATTACGAAGAGCGAGGTTGTCGTGGACGCGTAGATCTAACCGAAACCAATGTATGACCGATGGTGTAACTGCCATTTTGTTAAGAGACCTTAACATAAAATTTGAATACAGCAATTAATGATACAAAAGGTGCCGTTATAAACAATCAATTTGCGCTTTGGTCATGTCATAAATAAAGGTTTGTATCACAGACTATAAGGGTATGGTTTCTATGCTTGGTTTAGTAACAATCGGTGCAAAACCGCGACCGTTTGATAAGTGTGTGGGATAAATTAGAATAATTATACCCTATTCATACACAAAATAGTTCACCTTTAAATAAAAAAACGTATGAAATGAACAAGAGAGCAAATCATAAATTGACACTTGATCTGAACTTGACAGACAGAACTCACAGAATAGAACATGGACAGAACCCGGTTTGACGTTAGAACTACGTTTAGAAACGGGAAGCGTTTAGGTGCGTCATGGTCATATAGTAACCGTTATTAAACGTCCATGGTCAGCTCCGTAACCTCCGATTCCGACATAATTCCGACCCAGTGTGGACGCGCAAAGGCCCTACTTTGAAAATCGAAGAACAAAGTTACGTTAGCTCCATCTCTTGATTTAGTCTGGAATGACGAGAGACAGGGATGGAGGCGGAGCTACCGTAACTTCTCACTTCGGTTTTCAACATAAGGCCTCTGCTCAAGACCGGTTCGGTTTCTAGGCGGATTTGCTTCAATACTTGCTTTTATTTTGTTAGGTACGATAATAACTGTGATAAGTTTGTTCTATGTTATAATATAATTTTGAATAACTAGAAACTTGGTTGAAACCATAGGTTGAAACTCGCCGGACGTAAGTGGTTTGATGAAGAGCTATTTCTGGCTGATAGTTAACTTAAAATTTTATTTGGAAATTAAGGTAGGTACCTAAAAAAACAAATTATTACATTACATGACTTTTTGAAATATCAATGGTATGGTATATAATTATTAAAAAAAATGTGTAACGATAACACACTACCATGTAGTGAATAGCCTCCCCATCGTTTTTTTTCGGGTAGTATCGTATTTATCTTGCTGTCTCATTTAGCTTCAGTACCCATCAATAAGCGAACTGAGAAAGCAAGATAAATACGAACTTATCCGTCAAAAAACGATGGGAAGGATTTTGTATGTTGTAATGATGTCGTAGCTGTCACTACCTGTCACTGTCAACGATCAAGTCAGCTTTAGAATGAAGAATCGGGGCGGGGGCCAATTTGTTTGATACACTTTTTAACGAAAACATGTTTTAATCCTAGTAAAAACCCAATCTACTCACTATGAACGGGTTGAAAAAATCATTTGCCGTAACTGTTTTTACATGAGATCCTGAAACATGCCAAAAACAATAGAACTTACGGTTGAAATAGACGTGCAAAGAGTAAGTATATTTTAGCTCTACTTTTAAGATAAGAAGTTTTCTTGATTTGAACGGTTAATTCAGTTATAAGCCGCTGTCGATTGAGATCATTTCTTAGTATCACGGATTGTATGAAATACATATTACTTCTCCATACTAATATTGTAATCACGAAAGTATATCTGTTTGTTTGTTTGTTTATAACGCTTTGACAGCTGCACCGCTAATTTAATTACAATGAAATTTGTTATGAATATAGCTGTAATCCCTGGCAAGGACTTATGGTACTTTTTATCTCAGAACATTTGTTATTTCTAAAGGAAGCGGTACACAAGTTCTATGCGGACGTTCTAGCTCTGCTCTTTTATAGAAAAACGGCACAACTAAGATGAATTGTGTTGCACTTCCAATCTTATTATAACCCTTGAGAGTTTAATATGCATCTATGAATTAATTGCACTTGTGCCTTTTTTCTACACTAGAGCTAGTAAATGAATAAAACCTTGAAATGTATTTATAATCAGCTACAATTTTGTCTACCTCAGAGAATCCAATTCTTAAGAACCCAAAGATTAAAAGATATTCAATACCCATCATTTGATTCAGGTATCATTATCATACTCCTTTTTAACACGTAGTTCACTGTCATTGGTGTGGCATTCTCATGTTCCGTAGCTAGTATAAATATATATATATATACTTTGTGTATGTTATAATAAATAAATAAATAAAATAAATAAATAATAGTACATTTTTGATCTCTGTGTGTTCGGTATAAGAGTATTTTTACTGTAGCACAAAACATGTGCCCACAGAAGGTTAGATCGCGAAATAAATATAACTTGCAAAAATTGAAGGTTAACACATTCAGCACCAGCAACCCGATATCGGGTACACTATTTGTAGCAGATTTTCACTACATAGTGGAAAAATGCAGCGACAGGCTACAGCATAGAACTCGTAACAGTGGCTGGCGATGAATATGTAAAAGTGGGGAGCCTTTTGTATCATTTTTTTTTTGTCATTGTTGACATAATTATTGATAGACAGTAATGTCAGTAATTTTTATACCACTGGAACTTTTCAGTATTTCATAAATGTATAACGTAAATGTATGTGTAGATTAGGTTTGATTTATAAAAATCCTGAAAGAGTAAATGACATGTTATGAGTTGCGATAAGTGTGACCTAAAACAAATTATGAGTAAAAGTAAGAACGGTTAAACTGCCACTTACCCCTAAAACCCTTAATGCGATGTGCATTCTTATTTATTTATAAAAATGTGATATTCTCAAAGATAAGAATGAAGTTGCTAGTATTTAAGAAAATTATAAGTGTTCAGCTATCTGAAAAAGGGTTTCATAACATTACTTAATTTTCATATTTAAATTGATTGCTTATTGTTTGCAAATAATTAATTTTGTGTTTCTTTTATTTTAAATAACAATTTAATTGTATAATTTATATAATTGACAACGGGAACTTTATTTAAAAGGTAAAAGAAACATGTTTACAGAGGTTTGTCTCAAAGTCATATTCATTTTGTTTAAATTTTTTACTATTATTATTTACTGAGAAAAAATAAATTGAATAATCAGTGCTTGCTACGGCCGCTTTGGACTAGTGGGCGGAATGACGTGGATAGTTCGTTTGTAACCGCCTTGCGTAGCACTAGCTGTGACATAGAAATGACCATGTGGCGTTAAAGGTCTTTAGCCATTAGCACAATAGCTTACAAGAGTCTAGTTCATCCGTAGAAGGTGGAAATCTTATTTTCTTTTTTAACATGTATTGTGTACCTACTTTTTTACACAAAATATATTCCAGAGTGGCCACAAACTGCCACTGTTAGGCGCAGTTCCTAATAAGAATTGTCACTAAAAATGTAGTACCCGTGACGTAATAAAGCCACTGGTGATGAACCTGTGAAGTGACACATTTATAAACGAAATTGGTTGTATGAATGTAGCGAGACGGCGGTAAATCACGCGCGCCCGCCATTTGGTTGGCGACACTCGCCACCCATGCTATGCTTAACATATCCCCTCCATTGTCGCTCCTTGGCCTTTTTAACCGACTTCAAAAAGAGGAGGAGGATGTTCCACAGAATGTATTTTTTTTTCCGTTTCATGTCAAGGAATCTTTAACTGTAATGTAACAACAAATATTTCAAATTTCAGGTATCATGTCCAGGGGTTTGGCTTTGTCAAGATGGTCGAGTATCCCTTACCGTGTATGCCCTCGGCACCAGATATCAGACCGGGTTGCTTCCTCCTGTGTTCCCGCTCGCCTTCAAGGACATATTCTACTTCCGCAAGAGGTTTGAAGAGACTTGTGCACTGAATAACATCTGCTGTCTGCTGAGTAAGTTAGAATCATACTAATCAGAAAGTGAGTTTAGTTTTGTTTTATTTATTTATTTATTTATTTATTTATTAGGAGATACAAAAACCTGTTATATTATTATTGCCATGAGATTTATCTCATTGTTGACAATGCATTTGCGGTCTTAGGATTGCAGTCTTAAGGTTCTAATCTTGAGAAAGTATTTGTCTAATTTTTTTTGCAGTTTGGCCAAAATATGATTCCCAACCTTTTCATTAATTAGCCTACCCATTATTTTTCCAGTAACTGTAATTATTTATTTTTTATTTATTTGACTGTAAAAGCAGCAGAGTTCCAAACAATATGATAACGTGTCAAAAGCAATTTTGATTTACTGAGGAGAATATAATTCAAACAGAGTTCTATGTGGATAAGGTATACTCACTAGTTTTTTTTTAAAATCTTGATTTGTGATGTTTGCCGGTTGCAGAAGAGGAAACAATCTATTGCGAGCTGGTGCAGTGGTCCGAGGAGTGCCCTACCGGGGAGAGCCTGGTGCTGGCTCAGTACCTGGGCACCCTGAACGACGTGCTGTTTCCACCCAACATGTGCTCCAGCGACGGAGTGGACTTGCTGATGAGAAGATCTAAGGAATATCCGGTAAGTTCCATCTTTATTCTATAAATAGAATAGAATAGAATAACGAATACCTTACAGACTTACATACATAACAATATAAACAATAATGACTATGGAGGAATTAGAAAATCAAGATGAAGTGAATTAAAATTATTAAGAGAATGTTGCGATAAAAAAAAAAATGCAGTTATAAGAATAAATAAAGGAATGCTAAAGTGATTGGTCATGTGGTGAGAATGGATGAAGTGAGATTAACAAAACAGATTATGAAGCTGGAGTAAATGGGAATTGGAAGGGGAAGGCCAAGGGGACATATTAAAAAAGGACCTGCTGTCCTATTGCCTAACGCACTCTCCATCGCAATCGAATTCAAAGTGGAACAGTTGTCTTGATTTTGAAAGCAGACTCTCCTTCAGACTGTCAAAATGAAAACGATTGCGAGTGTGTTAGGCAATAAGCCTGTAGACCGACGCAAGTGTATGAAGAGATTTATGAGTGTGGAGGAAGCAAGGAAAGTTTCTCTGGATCGTAACAAGTGGAAGGAAGTAGTCTCTGCCTACCCTTACGGGAAAAAATAGTGATTATATGTACGTACGTACGTATTAACACTATTTTAAAATGTTCTCAGGGTATACTGGCTCCGAAGATCGAGATTGCCACCAAGGTCCGCATAGACGAGGTGTGGCGTGGCGACTCGTCCAAGAATTCTGGCAATGGGGTCAAAGTGCACCCCTGTGCTTGCTTTACTGTGGATGGGACTCGGCAGAAACAGGTCTGCCACTCAGCTCAGTATCACAGGTATTTATTTTTACAATCATTATCATCATCATCATCATCATCATCATCATCATCATCATCATCATCATCATTTCAGCCCACATCCACCCACTGCAGGGTCTCTTCATTTCAAGCCACTTTGCCCGGTCTTGTGCTAACGTCATCCATCTTCACAATACAATTTTGACGACACGTTACCCTAGTTGGTACCTAGTGACCCTGCCTACGAAGCTAGCGGTCCCGGTTTCTAACTCCAGTAATGGCAGATATATTTCTGTGATGAGCGCAAGTATTTGTTCACGTGCCATAGAAACACGTCCAAAAAAGATAAGGTGTAAAGGATAGGGATTTTGGCAATGTGACTAATATAATCAACTCAGCAGTGGTTCTAACGAGTAGTTTAAGAACAAATGCATGGAACTTTCGATCGCCCCAAGTTGATACATTAAAAGAGTTCGGCCATTGTCTAGTTTGCTACTAGCGGTGTTTTGCATGAATTTGTAAAAAACGGCTATTTTTAAACTAATAGATGGATCAAGTATTGCATTAACTCATAGCTAAATTTAATTTAGGTATTATTTATTTATTTAATTTTAACCTAAAATAGGAGCCGCGATAAATTTTCCCATACGAAATCGTGGAGAAAGAACACGTGGATACAACGAAATTTGCCAATGGAATATGAACCTATAGTGAATATCATAGTCACTTTCAATTCTTTGTCATAAAAACAAAGGAAAAAAACCATTTTATCCTCTTTACTATGGATCTTTATTCCAATGGCCGTATTACGTACAAGTTGTGGTTCTGCTATAAATATTTTTAAATTGTTTTAGAAATAAATGCACAGGGAGTCCAAGAAGAGAAACTTCAGTCACTAAAACAAGGTCACGGTCAGGGTCACGCTTGGCGGGTTCAAGGTCAATTTTAAGCTTGAAGGAATCATGTATGCAACCTGTGGCCCCGTGCACCTGTGCAAAGTGAGTATCTAACATATCTAACCTCTAACTCTAACCATATAACCTTATCATTGGTTCCTTATCCTGAAAAAATGATTATTCAGGCACCATCTGACTAGGGTGATGGCACCTGTGTTGGAGACTTAGCTCTTAATTCAAAGAGCATTAGGTTAAAAATGGATTGTTGCAAAACAAATGAATAACCCTTATCTTCTGTGAAATAAGAATCAAGTGTCATTAGTTAATCCTAGTTCATTAAGCAATGAATTGGATAGTGCAATAGTGAAATAATTAAATTCAAGGTCAATTAGATAGTCTAGCTTTGACAGAGAAAAATCAACTGACACGTGCCCTGTGGGTGCCCTAATCCAATACAATTTTAAACCTTCGAGGAAATTTTGTTAAGGTCTAATTTTGCACTCGCCTCACACCTCCCTATAGATATATCGACATGTATTATGGTAGGAGAACGAATTTGTATCTGGTTTGTATTGGTTAAGAGCAGACAAAAAAAGTTGCAGAAACGTAGTAAAAAATACCTTAAAAGAAATATTTTTGGAAGGGCTGCTGTAGGCAAACTTTTCAAATGTATCCTTTCTTCCTCTTTTTCCAATAATATTAAAATGTATACTTTTATACTTACTTAATTAATTTGTAATTTAGATGCATGCATAGCAGAAAATGTAATGTGAGCGCAATCTCGACAACAGTCTTGTCAGTTTGGTGGGTTAACTTGAAATGATTGTTATGTAACGCTTTGAAATAAATAAATAAAAAAAACATATTATGGAGAGCGTCGGTGGCCTACTGGTTTAAGGTGGTGACTCTTGACCGTAAGCTTCAACCCCATGTGGCCAGGTACAAAAAAAGGATAACGCGTAAGTAGGCAATAAAGATCAAACTTATGAAAAGTCTTCACTAAAGGAACGACTTAATCGACATTAACTGACCCTTTACATTAACACGATTCCTACACGTACTAAAATTATAAATAGGGACTTAATCACGCAATAAAATTAACATCTTACCTCGACGTTTCGATTACAACAGCCGTGGAGACGATACCACCACCACCATGGCTGTTCATCATCATCATGTCAGCCGAAAGACTTCCACTGCTGGACATGGGCCTCCCCCAAGGCTCTCCACTCAGACCGGTCTTGTGCTTATCGCATCCACCGCGTTCCCGCGGTCCTTACAAGGTCGTCACTCCATCTTGTTGGAGGCCTGGCTGGATGGCTGTTGTAACATATTCGAAACGTCGGGGTACAGTAAATTTTGATGCAAGTGGTATCAAACGACATTTTTTAATACATTTGCAAAAATCATTGGTGAAACAAAAGTAAATTTGTAATTAAAAGAGAATATTTACTTAACTCTTAGACTGATAAAAATTCACAGGGTAATTTGAAAAATTAAGGGTAAAGAAATGGAAAAGTAATAAACATAAGTTCGAAAAATCTCTTCCCGCAAGATATCCAGCTACATAACATAACAAAAAGCAAGCTTTAAAAACTCTACTGTTGCCAACCAACTTGAAATCGTTATAAATCCTAAATAATAATTCAAAATGAAACATGATGGAAGAAACCTAAATATGATTATAAAATACCTATTCAACGCTACCCCACTTGTCATTATTTGTAGACCTTTTTGTTTTTCTTGTTTACCATGTCTTTACTGACAAATACACGATTATGACAAATCGATTGACATAAGAATCATAAAAATCGGTTCACGCGTTTAGTATCTAAAGCGCCACAAAGGAACAAACATACATATAAAGACCGTATCGTTAATTATGGAAACAAATTTGAATAGCTCTAAAAAAAAAGTTACAATATTTTATCTTGTCTGTCATATGTCAATCTGTTAAGCATATAGTCAAATATTAAAACTGATTATAAAAAATAGTATAATTCCTACACACTGCAAGATGAAGGGTCTCTCAGAGAAAAAACGACTTTCAATTGTGACCAAATATTGTAAAGAATCAGGTATGACTATGAGAAAGATTGCTTCAGAGGAAGGGGTTAGCCTGAAAGCTGTTTACAATACGATAAAAAGGTTTGGTATGAATAATACTTTAAAAGATTTACATGGTCGAGGTAGAAAACGAGGCCCTTCATGTCCTAATTTAGTCAAAAAGATATGCGAACATTTTTCCCAAAAAAAAGAGGTATCGATTCGGGATTGTGCGAAAAAATGTCGTACTTCTTTTGCAATGGTTCAGCGTGCCAAGGAGCGTAACTTGCTTGTAACTTACAAAAAGCAAAAACAGCCTAAACGCAGCAAAACCCAGGAGTCTCCTGTCAAAACTCGGGCTCGGAAGTTGTACGACCAAGTCTTAACTAAAAATGAACAATGTATTATAATGGACGATGAAACCAATGTCAAACTTGACTATAAAACCCTACCCAGACCGCAGTTTTACACCGTAATAAAAGGAACGAAGGTCTCTAAAGAGGACAAATCCATTTTTTGCGAAAAATTTGGGAAAAAAGTGATGGTTTGGCAAGCTATTTGTCAATGCGGCATGAAAACATCTCCGTTTTTTGTAACGGGAAACTTAACTTCGGCTGTGTACAAGAAGGAATGCCTTCAAAAGCGGGTACTACCACTGATTCGAAAGCACAGGGGTCGTACATTATTCTGGCCCGATTTATCTGCGTGTCACTATGCTCGCCATGTGTTGAACTGGTATCGAGAGAATAATGTCGAATTTGTCGCTAAAACATTAAATCCTCCGAATTGCCCTGAGATCAGGCCCATCGAGAAATTTTGGAAATTTGAAAACAAGCTAAACCAACAGATAACATCGACCAATTAAAAAAAGACTGGATCCGTACCCAAAAAACTTTCAAAACAGTCGATGTCCAAGGGCTAATGAAGAGCATCAAAAGCAAAGTGAGAAAACTGGCAAAGGGGGTCAATAAATAACTAAAAGAAGCTTTTATGTTTCCCTTAGAAGATCTAAGATTCGCGTATTTTAAGTTGTTTTAATTGTAATAAAAAGTATTTATTCAGATTACACCATTTTATTTGTTTCCATAATTAACGATACGGTCCTTATAGAACGATAAACACATTATCCTCCTCCTTCGGCACTCGGGTAAAAAATAAAGCACTAGTTCGAAAAATCCAAGTTTCTGCACGATATAGAGCTACAAAAATTACCAATTTTAAGCAAATGTATTAAAAAATACATGATAAATGGTCATCGCACTACAGCGCCCCGGCACCAGAATAGCACCGCCTCAGCTCCAAGTGATACATTGAAAAGTGAGCTTTGATATGTGTTAATACGATACATTTTTCAGTGGACGACGCTTGGTCCGCGCCTGGCAATTGTTTTTACTTTAACTTGAAAAATGTATCGTACTGACACGAGTCAAAGCTCATGGTTCAATTCGAGCAGAGGCGGTGCTGATCTTGCGGCGATGGTGTGACCGTGCGTCCCGTATAGTTTGCGCGCGTCCCTAACGGCTCCCGGCCCCCCTCCCTAGTCCCGTGAAGGGGTCCCGCGTGTTCCTGAAGTCCCCGCGGCCGCGGCGCGCGTCGCCCGTGTGCGTGTACAGCGTGCTGGGCGCGCGGCCCGGCTCCGGCCCGCGGCCGCCCCCCGGCGAGCGCGAGCGCCGCTGGACGCCGCAGCACTCGAACGGGTACGCCGTATGCGAGGAGGTAGCTGCACATTTGACGACAGTAAAACCACTAGTACAACTTACTTCGGCAATCCGCTGTCAGCTGACTGATGCCGAAGTTAAACGAACGTAAACATCAATACAGACTTTGTAGTGTTATGCGTAAGGTAGAGTATGCGATGACAGCTAAACTCGAATGACAGCTGACGTGCCCCTAAATAAAATGGCGGTCGACGGCGTCGCCAAAATGGCTCCCAAACGTTTGACCAAATAGCCGTCGAACGTTTTCGCGCCCTCTAAAAAAATGCTCACTGCGCAGGGACAGTCAACCAAATTGATTCCTAGGCCACTAAGGACTGTTTCAACATGACGTTGTCAACCAAATCATTGGAAGTCTCTTACGTTTGGTTTACAGCCGAGACTAGCATTGTCCATAATGGCCTAGGAATAAAATTGGTTGACTGTACAATTGTACATCGTTGCTTCTTATATTTGAGGTAGTTACTACTATACCTCGTCGCAGCTATCGAAATTCTATACATTTTTATACAGGGACTAGGTACTAAAATCAACAGCTGTTTTTGAGTTCCGGTACGGTCCACCGTATAAGTGGTATTTAATGCTTTATCACAAGGGTTCGAACGAATGGTGCCGATGACGTCAATTTGTAAGGGTGATTAAAAATAAAAAACTGGTACCTAGTGAAAGGTTTTAATTTGGTCAGGTACCAGTTCTGCATAAATGCTTATTAAGCTTTCTGCGTTCATGAACTGATATTGAGATGGACAGTAGAAAAAAATATCAAATAAAATTATCATTACAAAAAACAGTTTCTTGTTGTAATAAAGATTTGCATGATTAAATACTCTTCTGGCACTATTATTACGAGTATGTTATGTATGAATGATAATCACCAAATCTACTATTTGCCATTTTAAATAACAAATTTTTGAAAAAATCAGTAAGCAAAATTTCGTAATTATGACGTTATCAGCACCTGTTCGCCCCCTATTCATCGCGTTAAATGTTGGAGCGAACATAACCGCACCGGATCAGCTCAAAGTGACACATCGTGTTTCGGCGGACGACGCGAGATCCGCGTCTGGCTATTGTTTTCACTTTAAGAGGATTGTGTTGTGAAGCGCCGCCAAAATTGCGTAGCTGTCAAAAAATTCAATACAAATTTAGCTCCGGCCGTTAACGTTTCTCACCCCCTAAATCAAGTCCGATTTCCACGATTTTTGAATATATTATAGCTATCATAAAGAAATAGATCAGTACGTTTTTGATTTTGTTTTTTAAATTTGGTTCATTCTAAGAAGTATTTTCGTGAAAAGGAAAACGTACAGGGGTGAATCAACTTCTAAGGTACTCCCCATTTTTCGACATGTTTCACAAATTATATTTTTTAGAAAAACTATATATTTGCCAACGACGTAGCTTACACGCTTATTAAATCAGACAATTAGGCTAGCATTTGAAATGATTTGATTTAAAAATAGTACAGTTTGAAATAATAATATACACTCATGGACAAATTTAGAGGAACGCAAAAATACAACTAGACTAATAAAACGTATTTTATACGTTGTAAGTCAGATTATAAAAAAAGGTTGGGTCATGTAAATAAAAGGGTTATTATAATTACCTTAAAATTAATGTTTTTAATTGTTTTTTAATACTTCATTTGTTTTTCTTTTGCTTTAACTTTATTCGATTTTTTGGAAATTTTGAGTTTGTGCAACATAAATTATATGTATTTAAATAAACGAGTATTTTTTTGTTATAATTATTATAAATGCACATTTTAAAGAAAATAAAACAAAAAATATTGTCGCAGAAAACGACAACAATAATCCAAAAAAAAAATACAGCATACTTAAACGGATAGTCATTTGTTTTTGTTCAGTTTATGTTTACTGTAACGATACAAAATAATCTTCCGAATTAATTAAAAAATAAAAATAAATAAGTTTTAAGACTTGTTGGTAATTCTGTAGCTCTGCCTACCCCACTCTGGGAACGAAGGCGTGAGTTTATGTATGTATGTATGTAAAAATAAATAAAAATCATGCTTTTTTGTTATAAAATTATTACTTCTTCCCGTTCCTCTAATTTTGTCCGTGAGTGTAGTTGGTAACGCAGCGGACGATGTTGTCCCTAGGTTTTGTATGGAAAATGTGCATTTTCCCCTGAGTTACCAGGTTTTTTCGAAGATTAAATAATATTTGAGGTGTTTAAAGTGTAAGGTCTGTAAATTTGGTGGCCTGATATTAATATTCATACATTATTATTAATGATAAGTCACCAGGAAAGTTTTGATACCGCAAAAGAAAAGGAGTACCTTAAAAGTTGATTCACCCACAGAAATAGTTTTTCATGCAATCTACATCATGCTCAAAAATCGTAAAAATCGGACGAGGATTAAAGATAAAAGATAAAGATAAAAGATGATTATTCAGTAAGTAGGCCGCACGGGCACTTTTACACGTCAAAAATCTACCAGCGCTTCACAAGAGACCACTGCTGAGAAGAAACGCCGCAAGAAACTCAACAGTCAGGTTAGAGAAACGTTTTCGCATTTTGGATGGAAATGTTTAGCTTCACAATTCTCTTAACTTTAAAAAATATATGTACAGTCAGCTGCAGAGAAAAGGATACCCCCCTGGTAAAAATTGTTTTTTTTTTCAAAAACCTGTGGTTATATTTATATGATTTTTCAGTGAATTGAAGATTTTACTATTGTCTACACATAAACTCAAAATAATTTAAATCTAACCACAGGTTTTCGAAAAAAAACAATCCTTACCAGGAGGGGGGGTATCCTTTTCTCTGCAGCTGACTGTACTAGTTAATACAAATTAGAGCTCACTTTTCAATGCATCCGGTGCCGAGCGGTTACGCCTGCGCAAACCTTAACCCGTGCAACGTCATGTCATATACGAACCAGTCTTGAGTATCAAATAAAAATATTCTTACGGACCACCTAGTACGAGATACGGTATTTGAAATATATACCCCCATCAGTTAGATAACATATAGATTGATACATCGCAAATAGGTTGCCGAGCAAAATTAGCTCAGCACAATGTTAAGGGTAAGGACCAAAAAGTTGTCCACGCTAACTCACTCAATTAAATTTTCTATGAAACTTTTCCGTTGTGACACGAAAGTTAGCCATACAATTGTAGGGATAATTTTCGTCGCACAGCGGAACTTTTTTCAACTTCGCTGTTTGTATGGTTAACTGCGCTTAACAGTGGTCCAACTTTTTGGTCCTTACCCTTAAATAGTAAAAATTTTTATAAAAAATATTCAATACATTTCACAGATTTGTTATTTTAAAAAAATATTTAAAAGATAAGGGTTGCCTATTTTCTCCTCTGCGCAACTGTGGAGTTGCCAGGTGAGTAAGCGTTACTAATATACCCGCATCAGTTGTTTAATCGAATTATTCTATCAAATACTTAACTGATCTATATTTCTCTGATATATATTTCTAATACCGTATCTTAGACTAACCGTCGATCCAAAGGACACGCCACGGGTTAATGTCATGTTTGGATTCCTGCACTACTCTGTTAAAGACTTTATAGCGACAAAGTACAAAGGTGTGCAGCTACTGTCGAGTTCATAAATATGTTTACATTTTAGTACCTTGTCACTTTAATCACTGAGAATTCACGTATGGCAGTTTGAACAGAACGCGATGTGGTTTGTAGATTCAGTTAGTGTTAGTAGGACCTTGTGCAGGTTTCGTCCGACCGGTTTGTTAGATAATTTTCAGGATATCGTTTTTTTTTTCTAAAAGCATTTTTTCCCGTTTGATATTTATCCCAGTCGCACTATTTCCCATTAGTAACTAAACCGAAGGGCAGATTAACCCAAAAATAAAAGATTCGTTGCCTCCGTCGACTGTCAAATTAGATTTTTGGAAAGGGAAAACACGACAGTGAAAAGATAATGCTAGGAAATGAAGAGACTCGATATACTCGCTAGGGAAAAAACATGGCTGAAAATAAGCTGCTGAGCAAAAGGCGACTGGTAATATCGCGTTCGGGAAAAAACCCGAAAAGAAAATTAGCTTCAGGAAAAATTGCGTTTGGAAGTCATCTAACAAATCGCGCCCTCGTTGCTATTATTGTGTTTTCTAATAAACTAAAGTATTGTCTTAAAATCGATGGATTTAGGTAGTAAATAAATACTCATGAATGAACTAAGTATAAGTGAGTTATTTAATGGAAAAAAGTGGCCACCTTTTTCCGTTAAGTTGGCTACACGAAGGTTAAAGGTGGAATTCAGAACCAAGCGACACTGACGCTAGTTACGCCGCGCCAGTTAGTAGAAGGTACAAAGCGTTTGCAGCATTTGTCATAAATATCACTATTAGCTATCAAAGCACATTTTCTTTTAATTGTATTACTTATTTATTGGTGATTGAACAATATTGTGAAACTGCCCGTTTACTGTAGATAATTGGAAAAGATTCACACGAAAAAGCGTGACTCATTGTCACGTTACGAGCGTACAAGCGAGAGCGCGGAACAATTTATCTATTTTATGGCATAGGAAGGCAATCGAGCACACTGGCCACCTGATGGTAAGTGGAAACTGTGACCCATAGACATTCGCATTCACAAGACTGCAAATGCACTGCCAACCCTGAGGACTAAGATGGAATGCCTCTATGCCAGGCTTTCGCCGGCTGTCTTATCTCCAAACCGGAACACAGCAATGCAAATACTGCTGCTTGGCGGTAGGTTAACGGATAAGATGGTGATACCAACCCGGACGGACCCTGCACAAGGTCCTCCCATAAGCGATAGAGAGGCACGATCGCCCTAAGCGTTCGGCTTGTGACGCGTGACTCATTGTCACGTTCCACCTGAGCCGAGCGTGCAAACGAGAGCACGGAGCAAGCGATAGAGATGCACGATCGTCCTAAGCGTTCGGCTTGTGACGCGTGACTCAATGTCACGTTCCGCCTGAGCCGAGCGTGCAAGCGAGAGAGTGAAACACGCGATAGAGAGGCACGATCGGCCTAAGCGTTCGGCTTGTGACGCGTGATTCAATGTCACGTTCCGCCTGAGCCGAGCGTGCAAGCGAGAGCGTGGAACACGCGATAGAGAGGCACGATCGGCCTAAGCGTTCGGCTTGTGACGCGTGACTCAATGTCACGTTCCGCCTGAGCCGAGCGTGCAAGCGAGAGCGTGGAACACGCGATAGAGAGGCACGATCGGCCTAAGCGTTCGGCTTGTGACGCGTGACTCATTGTCACGTTCTGCCTGAGCCGAGCGTGCAAGCGAGAGCGCGGAACAAGCGATACAGATGCACGATCGTCCTAAGCGTTCGGCTTGTGACGTGTGACTCATTGTCACGTTCCGCCTGAGCTGAGCGTGCAAGCGAGAGCGCGGAACAAGCGATAGAGAGGCACGATCGGCCTAAGCGTTCGGCTTGTGACGCGTGACTCATTGTCACGTTCCGCCTGAGCCGAGCGTGCAAGCGAGAGCGCGGAACAAGCGATAGAGAGGCACGATCGGCCTAAGCGTTCGGCTTGTGACGCATCGTTTTCGTATTCACGTAAAATTATCGTTCGTAAAGCGACTTTACAGACAACCAATTTTTAAAGTTTAGGTATTATTAAAGTTACGATGTTCGCCATTTAATTCAAGCATCGCAAGACCTGCCTATATGTCCAGCAGTGAACGTCTTTCGGCTAAATTGATGATGATGATATTGAAATAATATAGGTCAATATGCACATATTAAATAAAAAGTTTTGCTCGATTAATATCCGTTTCACCGTTATAGAGCCAGAAAAACCGACTGCTCAGTTCAGCGGCCGCGAATTGACCGGAGGCCGAAGTATGTGTCGTGGACGTCGCAACAGAGCCGCGGCGCGCCGCATTGTTCCGAATTCCACCTTAAAGGTTATTAAATTTTTACAATAAAAATCATTTGATTTCAAGACAATACTTTGGTTCTATTAGAAAACACAATAATAGAAATGATGGCGCCACTGGACGCTCGGCGCAGTCTGAAGTAGAGTAAGAGGTCTTAGGAGTCTTTCGGGTTCGATCAAAGTCCGTTAAACGAACCAACCCGAAGGCCTTTTTAAAAGCTATCGCATTGTGCACCTTATGATATGACATACCATACATTGTATGGTTGTTTGGGATTTTTTTGTGCATAAGCATAAGGTAGTTCAGTTTTAATTTAAATAATTCAGTTTTATATAAACTGTATTCGCCATATTATGTCCTCTTAATTTATATATTTTAACTTCAATGTACAACATGTAAAATGGTGGACTTGATACCATATTCTACCAGTCTTCCAAATAATCAATTGGAAATATACAGAATGCGATAAAGGTTTACTTTAATTTCAGAACGAGTGATGCAGAACGAGAGCAGGGCTCCCATGAATGTACCGCCACTGAGGAGAGCCGGCAGAAGCTCCTGCTGGAGAGCCGGTACATCGAAGAGAGACCAAGCAGTTGCGACAACTCAAGCTTGCCGAATGCTACGTACCTGAAAAGATACGAAAAAATGTACGCAAATCAATGCGTCTGCGAGATTTGTAAAAGATATCACGAACTTTTTCACGCCGACGGTCTAACAAGTTGATTAACTTAAATCAACTTGCGGCTGCGCTGAGCCAGTTAAAGACGAGTACGTCGTTGCTTAGTGCCGGTTCTCCACAAACAAGTTTGAAATCGGAACTTTAATTCGTTCGGTTAGTGTTCATTACATGCCAGATGTTGCCCACGTAAGTACCTGTTATGTCAATATATATTTAATAATGTAATATATTTATGAATTATTTATTAAAAATCACTGCTGTAATTTTACGCATATATGCATGTATGGAATCATGAAATAAAACTCACTCAAATAATTACAAATATTTTTATTATGCGAAGTATTCCGAAACTAGGGTAACTTAACGATTTCTAAATATGCATCTAGATGATATGGCTCCACTTTATTTCCATTAGGCTACCTACCTATTCGTTTATAATTTAGGCTTAAACTAAAACTTAACAATGTTATTATTCTGAGCATTCCATTGAAGCCATCACATGTTCAATGCCATGGAACAATTGGGACATATCTAGTTAGCGCTGTGGTCTGCTGAGAAGTTGAGCAGTCTACACAATACACCGATTAATTGCTTGCTTTGTAACTGACAACCAAAAACAGCGTTTGATTTAACGAAAATACGTAATAACATGCGAAGAATAGTTACGAATTCGACAATTATACATTCAGATCAAAGTGCTTATAGAACTTTTCTACTATTAAGAGGTAGAGAAGAAAAAGCGGGAAGACAGACCATTCCATAGACATCACATTTTTGTATAAAAAATGTAAAGAAAAGAAAACGTTATTAAATTATCTTGTGCTATTCATCTAATTAATCTATGACATGCATTCGGCACATTTTAATATACAATTATTAACCATGCTATTAAAGGACGGAAGACGCTCTATAAGTCAGCCTTTTACTTTATTTTATGTTAAAATCATATCTATCATAATTTTCTTTGTACATTTATTTAAAACTAGCGATATATAATTTAAACAGATCTAATTTATTTCGATATCCGAAGCTTGGACAGATTGCCCTACATTTCGTAGACACATATATCCTGCTCTTTAAAAACAAACATCCCAGTTCTTGCCTCCAATTTGACTACAATCAAGAATCAAATTATACGGAAAATATGTCCATCTTCCAGTACAATACGATTCCGAATAGAATTTCATTCCATTATAAAAGATCCCTATATTTCCTATTAGTTTAACGAATTTCCAACTTATTATTGCGGTAAGTCGTCAAGGTCCTAAACATCACAACCAAAACTGGCCAGCCCGATAAAATTGCCAGTGTCTGGTTGTAATGCTCGAACTTAAACAAGCAGCGGTATAAGAAACTGACAGTTCTAATTTTAAAATTATAAATTTGACAGTTTAAAAATGCTATCAAAGTTGTAGCAAACAATGGACAATCAAGGCGTATTGACAGTTATCTTATGACCTTTCATGCTAGCCCTCTCCTTTCTCCTGATATATTTAGTGCAGTCACACACGAACGCCAAGATGGCGACTATAGTGAAGACCGCGTAGAAAATGGCGAGCGCTATGAGGAAACTCTCGTCCGTGGTCTCCCAGAGGTTGTCGGCTCGCAGGTAGTCATAGTTGGAGAGGACTTGAGTTCCGTTTGGTGGTGGGCACGGGGACTGCACTATTATATCCTGGTAGGGTCTCTGTAAAGAAATTATTTGGTGAGATTTACACAGACTGCAAGAGGTTTTGGCCGGATAAGGCAGAGGAAAAGTGGACTGTATGTGAACTCTTTATCGCACAAAAATATAAATATTACAATATTGTTATTAAACTAATGGTTAAGGTAAAGGGGTAAGGACCAAAAAGTTGGACCATAGTGAAGCGCAGATAACCATACAAACAACGAAGTCGGAAAAAGTTCCGCTGTGCGACGAAAGTATACCTACAATTGTATGACTAATTTTCGTGTCACAATGGACAAGTTTTATAGAAAATTTAGACTGAGTTAGCGCGGCCAACTTTTGGTCCTTACCCAAAGGTGTTTATGCAAGATACTCAGAATTCCCGTTAGCTTTGGGTATTCCTGTAATCGGAGCTCTCAGTTCAGGCCATATGTGCATTATTTAAGGTGTCATCACCTTGCCTCCCCACAAGGTATAGTATGAATCTTCCCAGGTGAATCTTTCGCTTCGAGCCCTAATCTTTCAAACAAAGGCCATTGTCTCTATTATCCCCAGAGATCGGAATATGGGTGTCATTGCTCTCAATAATGTGGACATGACTCCGAAGATTTTAATTAAACAAATTAAATTACATTAATTGATTACTTTCCCTAAAAAGTATTTTGATCCTTTGAAAGACAGTAATAAATAAATAATAGAAACTCTTGTAGATTTAGCAAATCAAAAGTTATTTTTATATTTTTTCCGTGGTTAGTTTATTTATTTTCACGGTTCAAATAAACTTACGAGGTGAAAAGCTTGTTTCGCAATCCACGATGTTAATGGAGCAAACTTAAGTAGATTCAAATAAATGGCCACTCCTCAAGTCTTTGTATTCTTTATTTATTACTGACTTGCAAAAGAACCAAGATTAGGTTTCAGGTAAGAAATCAAATAATGTAATTTAATTAAAATCTTTGGAGTCATGTCCACATTATTGCGAGTAATGACACCCATTTGTCCGATCTCTGATTATCCCAAAGCCGCTAGCTACCGAGTTAGCACGTGCCACTGTAACATTCATATTGAAAAACTAACGGTATCGTCATAGCATCAAGGTTCAAATTTAATGTCACTGATATTCTAGATATTACGTTTTGGTAGTGTAGGACGATAGACCACCCCGAGGCAATACGGCACTCTTGTCTATCGTCCTATTCACCTGGGAAGATTCATACTATAATCAGGGTATTCTTTTCAAAGCACACAAGTTATTCGGGGAGTAAGAGGTATTCTTATGTCTACTAAACATACCTGCTTGTTGGTACACCGCATCTCCTTACTAATGCTAGTCTTCAAGGCGGTCTCGCTCATCTCCTTCCGAAGGATCTCAGGCAGAGTCCACCTCGAGGGTGACACGTACTCCAACCAGGCCCAGTAATGCGGCAAGTCTTGCTGATGGAGCATCACACCATTCACGAGGGTGCTGAGTAGAAGGCAGAAGCCAGCGAGGAGCGCCGCGGTCTTCTCCATCGGCACCAGGAAGACCACCGCTCGGAATAGCATTTGGATTGCTATTAGGTAGAGCAATGTGTAGCCTGGAATTAAAGGTGTGTCGTGTGAGTTCTCGTGGGAGTTGCACTGGTTATGCACCGTCATTTGGATGCAGCTTTAGAAGAAGATAATATAAGGTTCATGACGTGACGGTATAAAACCTCGAAAATATTAAAAAAACTCCTAACGGGGAGCCACTAATGCTTTTTCAACTACTATTTACAGATATATTCACGAGAGTTGGCACGAATGGATTGAACGAGTGAATGAAAATGTCTATGTGTGCATGACATAATTATTAAATACAGGTTGATGCAAAAAGTAATTACGATAATTGTGTCTAAGAAAATCTGGCATACCCGCCAAAATAAGAAACCTTTGGAAACCAAGAACACCTAACGTAGTATACTGCAGTGCCACGCAAACCATCCATGAAGATAAATCTAGTAAACTAAGGTCTACTTTCATCATGAATAAAATGTATGAAAAATCTTTGACAACGTTGTCAACGGGAGTTGCCTTCTAAGCAGCGGTCCTGGGATTGATGGGTTTGATAGATCTATCAGTCTTAAATTAAAACAACACCATTAATGTAAATACTTTATCCTCATATGTACAAATGCATTAACCCACTTAGCCCGACTAGGTGTTATAACACCGCTCAAATTGATAACCTATTCGGGCTACGACACCTAGTCGGGCTAAGTGGGTTTAATCAATTTGAGCGGTGTTATAACACCTAGTCGGGCTAAGTGGGTTAATTGACTGTGGTTTATGTGCAGTCAGCGTCAAATAGTTTGTAGCAGTGAAAGTGGTCAAATAGTTTGGTATAGGATACATTTAGTATGATGTACCGAACTTTTCGACCACTTTGACTGCTACAAACTATTTGACGCTGACTGTACAGTCGAGTTCATAAATATGTGTACCCTTTTTATCTAGTCGAATGCGTTTGCAAACTAATTGTTAGCGACCGCATTCGAGTAGGTAAAAAAGTGTACACATATTTATAAACTCGACTGTACATACATATGCATAACCTGACTATAAAATTTATTTATAAAATTGTTAATCCGACTCTGCATCACTTGAACTACTAGATGTTGAAGATTCTTCGTCCTCGCTGTCACCTATATTAACAATGAAACCATCAGTAAGGTCGTCTAGCCGGTGTTCCATAGACTCGTACGAACGCTCTGTTTCTTGGGCCTTTCTCCAAGTATCATGAAACGTTTCTGTTTTAACGGCATGAACTTCATCGATGAATAGTTTTTGAACTTCGTTCATATTAAAAGTGACGTTCCTTGTCCCTACTTTACCTTTTATAATCCCCCACAACATCTCAATTGGGTTTAAATCTGGATGGTAAGGTGGAAGACGTAGTACAGAATGACCGTGGTCTCGCAGTATTTGATCTAACTTGTAAGTTTTCTTTGTGTCTTTATGTTTCTTAATTATTTTGTACAGAACGATTTTAGTATTTCTTTTTGGGTATGATATTTTATTTTTATCTAACCAGGTCAGCATCTCTTTTTTATTTGAGTTTTTTATTGGAGCTCGATCCACCTGAACGTTGTGATAAGGAGCGTTATCGACGACAAGGACGCTTCTGGGCTTTAAATTCGGTAACAAATATTCCTTCACCCATTTTTGATAATTTATAGCATTCATATAATTTTTCGTGATGATTTTATGGCCGCGTCAAGGACGCGCAGAAACCTAGACACGACAGGTCTGCAACCTGATTGCCCTAGCCAGAAAATATACATAAATGAACGGTTAACTCGCGAAAACCGACTGTTATTTCGTTTATGCAGACTACAAGCAAGCAATGCGGGTTATAAGCACTGTTGGACAAGAAACGGTGTTATTTACATACGTAAGCAGGAAGGTGCGGACCCTATACTTATACAGGATCAAAGTTGCCTGGAACGTGTGTTTGGATCCCATAACACGCAAGACGCCAACGGTGTACGCGGTCAGTCCAACACATTTCGTAGTTAATAGTAGCAGTATAGTATATAGGAAAAATAATAGCATGCTCTGTAATAATCATTATATTTTTGTTTATTGTGTATCTGTTTATGTCTGTACCCTAATTGAAATCAAGTTAGGTTATGACACTGTAAATGCTACTGTAAACAAATCTCTCCTGGTAATTTTAGCTGGAATTGAGTACCCCACCTGGTTTTTATCAATCACGTACCAAAACACTACACACTTTCTCGAATACACCACATCTCCCCTTAGTGAACTAGTTAATCATTCGGAGTCCGTAGTCTCTGTATCGGTATGGCATAGCAACAATCCTGCTTGCGAGCCGGCGCCTGCGCCGACCTGACTTCAGTAGATGACATTGATAAATCTTTCTGTATAAGTTGTCATGCCGTGGAGACTCCGGAACTCTGTAAAAATATTATTTCCCCTAAGTACAAGACGAAAATACTTACCTTTAATATAAGAAGCCTCCAGCATAATTTTACAAACTTTCGGATTGCATTAGCACGTTTCGATACTATATTCGACGTTATAGTTCTGACGGAATGTTGGCTAAAGGAAGGATTTATAATCGAACAATTAGACGGCTACACTTCTTATCGAACTGAGAAGTCCGGAAACCAGGCAAGTGGAGTGGTTGTGTACATAAGAAATGTGTGGAATGCCCACGTGAGCGAACCACCAATCCAGGATGCTGATTGTTTGTTTGTCAAGGTCCCAAACTGTTTTTCGTTAATTGCAATATATCGATCCCCCTCTGTTGTTAACATATGCCCATTTTTAAGCTCATTGGAATATTTTATAAAAAGCAATAATAACCGCTCTGAACTTATAGTCACAGGTGATATTAATATAAATATCTTAAATGACGACAGTCAAACTAGCGAGTACCTATGCCTCATGGCCAGTCTGGGATTACGACCCGCAGTAAACATGCCCACCAGGAAAACTGCTTGCCTGGACCACTTTTTCGTTGGAACTAAAAACCCAACTGCAGCAGTCGTATGCAATACTGACATAACTGACCATGACATCATTGTGCTCGGCATATCGTCTAAATTAAAAATAAAAAAATGTAAATCTGATAGAATAATTAAGAAGTTAAACTATGACGCTATATGCTCGGAACTGAGCGGCACAGACTGGGAGGAAGTCACAAACAAGACATCACCCTCGGCGGCTGCTGACGCATTTTTTTCTGTTCTATCTACTATTATAAATAAACATACAGTATTAAAAACCATAAGTAGCTCAAAGTTCAAACTAAATCCATGGATCACTCCAGGACTCATTAGATGTTCCAAGCACAAGGATAAATTACACTCTATTTCTCGTAAAAACCCAAATGATTTAACCGCAAAACTAATCTACTCGCGATACAGAAATTACTACATCACTCTAATTCGAAATATTAAAACAGAATATGAAAGAAAACAACTAACCGAAAACCAAAATGATCCAAAAAAACTGTGGGCTAGCATAAAAAATATTATACAGGTACAACAGGGTAAAGAAAAACCTAGTTTTACTTGTATTAAACCAAGTATAAAGAAGTCTTTAAATCACCTTAATGATCATTTTTCCAAGGTCGGCGAAACATTAGCAAACGAGCTGCTGGAACTTTCTGGGGAAACTGAAGTGACGCTCGCCTCCAAGGTTTCCGTCCATAAAACTCCCTCGAATTCCTTCTTTATGGCCCCCACTGATAAGTATGAAATCGAGGGAATAATAATGGGCCTCAAGACTGACAAAGCACCAGGCGTGGACGACATAAGTAATCGCCTCCTGAAACTTGCCAAAAAATCCATCGCGGAACCGCTCTCAACAATCTGCAATCTGAGTCTGGAGACAGGATGCTTCCCAGGGGCCTGGAAAATGGCTGCAGTCACTCCCATACACAAAGGAGGTGATAAAGAAAATCCTAACAACTACCGACCAATATCTCTCTTGCCTAGCTGCTCAAAAATTCTAGAAAAGTTGGTAAATAGAAGACTAGTTGCATTCTTGGAGTCGAATGCCTTACTTTCGGAACGACAGTTTGGTTTCAGGAAGAGCAAATCCACAGAAGACGCTGTTTCTCTCCTAACGCAAATCATCTCTTCCACCCTGGATAAAGGACTTCCATGCGTTGGCGTCTTCCTGGACCTAGCTAAGGCGTTCGACACGGTATCTGCGGCTATTCTACTAAGAAGACTTGAGCTTTCGGGGGTGAGAGGTACAGCACTGGCTTGGTTTCGGAGTTACCTGACTGACAGACAACAATGCACTAAGTTTGAAAACACGTACAGTGATGTAAAATCAGTGACTTTTGGCGTCCCACAAGGGAGTATTCTGGGCCCTACCCTTTTTCTGGTTTACCTTAATGACTTGGCATGGCTTCCTATCGACAAAGCTGAAATTATCTGTTACGCGGATGACACGGCAATTTTATTTCAAGGGCCTACATGGGAGCGATGTTTTGAAGCTGTACAGGAAGGGATGTCGTCGGTAGCTGCCTGGCTGGCGGATAATCTCTTGACTGTTAATGCAGCAAAAACTAAAGTCTTATGTTTTTATAAAACTGCTTCGTCGGCACCCCTAATCGAGCCTTCTATTAAATTACACGCAAGACCATGTTTGGGCCTGCATGCATCGGCATGCAACTGCAGTACTATTGGAAGAGTTTCGTATATTAAGTACCTTGGCATCCTTGTGGACGAGAAGCTTAATTTTAAAAAACACATCGAGGCTGTGTCGGCTCGCATTCGAAAATTAGTGTATACAATGAAGCTTCTCAGAAATGCTGCAGAAATGTCTCTCCTGAAAACTGTCTACGTTGCCATTGGTCAGGCAATTTTGACTTACTGCATAACAGTCTGGGGCGGTTCAGCCAGCTCAGTATTTCTAACCTTGGAAAGAGCCCAAAGGTACCTGCTTAAGGTTATGATTAGAAAACCACGCCGTTTTCCCACGTCGGAGCTATATAGGGAGCTTGGTGTTTTGAGCGTACGCAAGCTGGCCATAGAAAGGATAGTTCTCCAGTTGCATCGGAAGGTCATCATCGGTCAAGAGTACCAGAAAATGCTGCAAAAACGCGTTTTTAACTTGCCCGTCCCCCGCACGAGGACCGCTTTTTCCAGGCGCTTCTCAGACTATTTTCACCCACAAATTTACAACAAGGTGAATAAAGCCTGCTGTTTCAGTGGCTGCTCTGTTCCTAATGCTAAAATTTTAATAAGAAAGTGGATCGGCTTGCTTGACTACAAGCAGACTGAACAACTTCTAGAGGCCACAAGGTGAATCTAACTACTTGGTACTTTTTCTCTTTTCGCTTGTACTTCCTACTAACACGATGCACACACATACATACATACACAAACACGTACACACTCACACTCAAACCCTTTACCTATGTACTCAACTCCGGCAGATTCTGGCACTGGCATCATCAAGCCTTTTGGTTAGTTAATTTTGTAATAATAATAGTAGTTTTAATTTTAGTTTAAATTGTTTGCTATCTTAACCAGCACAAGCGCAGGACATTTGTAATTTGTAATCGGTAACCATGGTTCGGGCCCCACGAGACAGGCGTCGCCTAGTGTGGTGGTCATAGGCAATTGTTTTTGTAATGTAAAAATAATGTTTGGTAAATAAACAATTTTTATTTTTTTTTTTTTATTATTTTATATTACTGTGGTAATCTCCAGACTTCTGGTTAGATTTGAATGTCAGCAAAGCATTTTCTACAAAGCCTTCCTCTGTACAAGCATGAACCGCTATAAGTCTTTGCCCTTTTGATATGGGAACTCTGATGCCACTGTTGCTGTTGTCAGTCCATGCGTTTGGCGTAGTATGAGTGCTATGCACGTAGGTCTCATCGGTATACACAATAGGCCGTTTTTGGTCTCTATATTCTTGTAATTTTTGTAAATACATAAATCTTTTGTAACGAATGTTGTCATTTTCAATTATCCGCATCCTGTTGTTCTGAATCTTCTTCCACCGGAATCCCATTTTATGTACCAGTCGTAATAAAGAACTGACACTGCCAGGAAAATCTATCGACTCCTTTAAAACTTTGTGTAATGTTTTAATAGTTGGTAGTGTTTTGTGTATTTTGTGAAAATCGTAAATACACCTTCGGATGACGTTTAAATCAAAATTGTCCACCTCCGATCTTTTCGACAAACGTGATCGTTTTTCACCGGGTGTCACGAACACATTAGAAGTCGATCCCTCAGTCGCATTTTTGCAGATACAGTTAACGATTCGCTGTACACTTCGTTCTGATGTCCCAGTCGCCGCAGACGTTAATTTGTATAACTCTTGAATTTTTAGAAATCCACCTTCAGCATTTTTAGTTTTTTGCTTAAAATAATTAAAAACGTTAAAAATTATTTCTCGAGACTGTCCCGATAATGTTTTTCCTCGTCCAAAAGTAGGTGTAGTCATTTTGAGAATAAGATAAAATTACATTACGGTATAAGTATTGTTTGTCGCTTATATGACAGTAAAAAATGAGTGAAGTGTCATTCTAATAAGAAGGTTATCAAGCACAATGTAATCTTATCTATGTAAGTTCTTACTTCGTAATCTAGCCTGCATTTTGCATTTTACAAATTAATAAAATATAAACATTTTTCATGCGTAATGACGATGTCGTGAAACTTTTCGCCATTATTTTGTTAATTGCGGCGTCGGTATGAAAACAGGATAAGACAGTATATTATAAATAAATTTAAAACTCTGTTGACGACGGACTCCTCGGTCTGATCCTTTTTAGATTATTTACTATTCGAACACGCCATCACCTTTCTTCACAAATAAAAATATTTATGTTTTTTTTAAATACAATGGACTTCAAAAATTACTAAAAGGATTAACATTGATACTTGGTGCAGATTTTTTTTTTTTCCTTAACAACGAGAACGTGTTAGGTACGTGTTTACAGAATATAAGGAGGCCCCTGTATAAGAAAGGCACTCACACTGCCACTCACAGTGACAAGTGACATTACTTTAGGTCAATCCATTCGTGCCAACTCTCGTGGATAGACCTGTACTTGAGATACAATGAAAAAGTTAAACATATGTTTTTACTTCGGTATTTTTTTGTGACATGTGTTTGCCATGTTTTGAATTAGTTTTTGAAGTTTCCACCCACCCTGGGTTTGAGTCAAAAGTACATATTATAGGCTTGTGACTAGCTCTGGACGTGTAAAGACTGGTAAAACACTTGTATGCATGTGGTTCGAAGATCAAAACCCCTACGTACCTAAGTAAATATAGAATCCGTCGAAGGAACCCGGCGTCTGCGCATACAATCCACTCATGGCGTAGCTGGGCACAAGGAATGCCAGCCACGTCAGCACAGCGGACCACAGCTCCAGGAATTGCTGAAATATAAACGCAAATCAGAAACAAAACAAAGAAAACGAAAGATATCTTGTAATCTGTATGTTGTAGGATTTACAGATAATACATAAAATGGTGAAGTACCAACTTAACCTCGTAAGGCCCAAGCAATTTACTTTGAACTCTGTTTCAATAAGTATAAAGTTTATTTTCCTATGTTCAGTAACTGAAAATGGCTTTTTCGAACAATCGCAATTGAACATTATTCCCTTGATTGTAGATTCAAAGTCCCAGTTACAAAAAACTCCCATTTTTCAGTATGGGGGGGCCTTCCGAGGTTAAAAGTGACAGGTAAGTGTCTGGTGAAAGAATCAAACTTGTTGCCTTTCGTTCCGCAGTCATATCATAAACCAATAGACTTTCAGTCGGTGGACTGCCGTTGCGAATATCAGCTTAACACTAGGGTTGTAACGGAGCTTCGAACCCGGTTCTGATAAGTCGGAACTTCCGATTGATATTTACATTTCCGGTTCAGACTCGGGTTCCAATACTTTTTAATCGAAGGTCGAAGCGGAGCTGCTGCGGCACCGGCCGCAGTCAACGTGTACGAGCAAGCATCCCGCTTGCTTACACATTATACACACAACTCATGTTTACATCCACCTCCCACTCTGACTTTGGTTCCAGTTACGGTTTCGACTCCGATAAACTAACCTTAAAAACTCCAATTCCGACTTCCGTGCCGATAAAGCCATAAAAGAAGGCGACTAACTGCAATAGTACTCGAAGCATTTTATACACCATTGGCTACCTTTTGAACCGCCTTCAAAAAAAGGAAGAGATTCTCAAATCGACTTTATTTTTTGGTATTACGACAGCGGCGGCAGCTGCTACTGCAGCGGAAATGCTCAGACAAGTTGCCCCTCATAAGCCAAAAGGCGATATCTCAAACTTAATATCCATTGCAGATAAAACCCTCTCCCGTTAGTTAAAGGATGCACCTTGCTACAGGAGTTATGTCAGAGATAGCGCAATTAGTCTCAGTAAGGTAAGTCCACTACACTCACATCGTACAGCACGAACACGGCGCGCGAGTAGAGCGGCTCGGCGACGTCGCGCTCCACGGGCCGCCGCATGGAGCTGGCCTCGCGGGCGCTCAGCCACAGCAGCAGCGGCAGCATGCTCAGGCACATCACCGAGTAATGGTAGCCGATGCGGTCGTTCTGCGTCAGCTGGAACATAACGTCGTCCATGTAAATTGTTACACAAATTAAAGTTCCCGTGTGGTTGCCGAATATAGTGCCACTCCATGTCATCCCGTGGATGTCGTAAGAGGCTACTAAGGGAATAAAGGCTTGTAGTACTATTAGGCGATGGGCTTGCAACCTGTTACTAATACGCTGGTAAACGTCTTAGCCTATTTGTGTAAAATGTGGTTACAGAATTATCAACAAGTTTTTAAAGTTGTAGGTAATTCTGTAGCTCTGCCTACCCCACTCTGGGATTACAGGCTTGAAGGTATGTATGTATTAAAGTGCAAGGTAACTTTTAGCATGTAATGGGAATTTTTTGAGTGTGTAGGTTTGGTTGGTTGTGATACCTACACGCTGCCTTTGGTAAAGGACTTGCTCCGCAAATCTAGGAAATCAGCAGGGGAATGATCCAAAGAATATGTCACCTTCCTTGTGAATAAGGTTCTAAATTTAAACTCGCGCACAAACAAAGAAAAATGTAACTAAAAGGACGTAGCAGATATAGTATAAGATTCTAAATGAGTAAAAATATGAGACGTGGCAGTATAAAAGTCATCTATGAAAGTACTCACCTTTGCGTCGGTGGTGGGTAGGTCCCAGAATATGGTCCCTGTGATGAGGGACATGATGGCAGCGATGAGCACTCGCGTCACCACATTGGACAATGTGGTAATTTGAGTAAACACCAAACTTTTTCTGTAAACCCAAAATGCACAATTATTGTTGTAACTTGAGGTTCTTTGAGTAGGATCGATTTATACAAATTACAAACTAATTCCCGTGGATGTCGTACGAGGCGACTAAGGGAATATAGGCTTGTAGTATGTTAGGCGATGGGCTTGCAACCTGTCACTAATACGCTGTTAAACACCTTAGCCTAATTATGCAAAATGTGGTTACAGAATTATCAACAACGTTTTACAGTTGCTGGTAATTCTGTACTTCTGCCTACCCCACTTTGGGAATGAAGGCGTGAGTTTATGTATGTATGTACAAACTAATTGTAATGATGACACATGAGTTGTACACATATTACAAATCGAAACTGGTTATCAACTTTTTCTCTACTCTTGTCTGTATGACACTCATTAGTTCTCCATATATTCACGCCCTACAAATTCGCCTCTTCCATGGCGGTTTTAACCACAACTGCGAACCCAACTACAATAAACCTAACAGAACACTGACGTAAGTGACGTATTTTAGAAGCAAAATATTATGTAGCCTAGTCTTCCCTTCACGCAAAACGATAAGGGATGTTATCTATTAAAGAACATTCTAGAACTTACTCGACCAAAGCGAAGACCTGGACGAAAACATTGGGCCTAGCTATAGGAGCAGGCAGTGGCACTGGCGGGGGAGGCTCCGGAGGAGACTGTGCCCCGGCGAACACGCTCGCAAGCGCCTCGATGCGACCCGAGGACTCCAACATGGCCGCCGCTGATAGGTCGTCCAGAGTCACAAGGTCCACTGGAAGGGAGATAATCATCATAATTATTCTTAGCCATTTCATATGCCCCACTGCTAGGTACAGGGCTTCCCTCATATCTTCCATTAAAAAAAGTTAATTTAAGCGAAAACAATGAAAATCCGAGGAGTCGCGTGGGTTATATTTATATAACATAGATTTGTTAGTGTTGGGTCTATTTTGAATGGAAATCTGGAAACTTGCACTAAATGTTTTATTATAAAATAGTTCAGGAAACTGCAGTTTTAGGGTTGGGGAAATCAAAATTTTACAGCTTTGATTGTGTGAGACTTAACTTGTGATTGTTTACTTACAATAATAATCGGAAGGATTCTTGAAGGCGGGACAAGGGTAGTCGATAGACGCGAAATATGGCAACATGTCTCTTCGGTACCCGCTGAACATTGTTCTACCAGCAGATATTAACACCACCTGAAAAAATGAATGAACATTATCCGGCTTGAAGGACCAAAAAGCTAATTACGACCGCAACATGACAGTATTTCAGGGCCGGTATTCTAGGCGGTAAAAACTATATCGTAGAGAACCTGTTATGGTATTGTTATGATGTCAGACGCCATTACCGTCTAGTAAATACGAACTACCAAAATGGTGACAATACGATAACAGCTCAAACACGATATGGTTTTTAACGTGTTGAATAGAGGCCCATTGACAGTTATACTCGTAGTTAGACTTGTTCGTAATTCTTTAGCTCTGCCTACCGCACTCTGGGAATGAAGGCGTGAGTTTATTTATGTATGTATGTATGTCTTTTAATAAAGGGCTAGTTACCTTCGTAAGCATAGCAAAGATCTCATAAGTGGGTGGATGCAGCGACATAATAACCACTCGTCCTGTGCTCGCCCAGTTCCTTAGGTACTCCACTAGGAAGAACGTGTCGAAGATGTCCATCTCCTTAGTCGGCTGATCCAGGATGAGGATAGCGGTGTCTAGGAGGAGCTGGCAGGCTACATTAAGTCTTCGGATCTCGGAGCGGGTTAAGCGAGCCACGTTTGTATCCCGAACTTGTTCCAGGCCTAGCTCTTCTATTAGAAGGTTTATCTGAAAGAAAGTAAGTTGTGACGAACTGACGACTACTTATTTATTGCGAAGTTAAAATAAATTGCTGTGTGGTTGCCGGCTTAAAATAGTGCCACTACAAGTCTTCCCGTGGATGTCGTAAGAGGCGAATAAGGGAATAAAGGCTTGCAGTACTGTTAGGCGATGGGTTTGCCACCTGTCACTAATACACTGGGAAACATCTTAGGTACTTGTGCAAAACGTGGTTACAGAATTATCAAGAAGTTTTAAGACTTGTTGGTAATTCTTTAGCTCTGCCTACCCCACGCTGGGAATGAAGGCGTGAAATTTATGTATGTATGTATGTTAAAATAAATTTAATAATAGGTATATTAACATTATAAGAACAAGGATAAGTTTTGATGTTTTCGATTCTAGTTAGAGGTAAATACACTTATGATTACCATTCTCTTCCTCCCAAGATTACCGGGCCTATAAAATAGGAATGTTACGTCAATCGTTGGTAGCTTATCTACATTTTAAAAGCCATAGACTAAGCAATATATATCCACAACCTATTATCCCCCAAAAAAACTTGATGTTTTATGGGCGTTCCATTTTGTGTACTGAAGAATGATAGATTTGTCTACGGGAATATTAAAATGTCCAGTCTGTTTTTTGTTCTCTATTTCTTACCCGATCCCTGTCATCCATCTTGACTTGATGCTGATTCTGTCTTGGCCGGCGAAGCGCCGCGTGGAAGCGAAGGGTGTGCTCCACCGTCATTGAAGGGCAGAGCGACGTGTCTTTACGAACATATGCTGATATCTTGCGGAGCGTTGATGATGCTACCGGCTGCCCGTTGAGAACTATGTCGCCTGATAGTTTCTGCAACAATAAATCGATATTTCAAGAGTTTATCCCAATTTACATAGTTTTTCAGGCATCAGAGCAGCTAATCTGGCAAGGTTGGTTTATAAGATAATCCCATTCTTTCCTTCTTTAACATTTTAGAACTCTCTATCAAGTGCTTATATCCAGTCTCCTGATGGGCATACACATATTACATATCACCGAATCACATATCGTCATTGCTTTGAAAAAACCTCGTACCTTATATTTCATAACGTACAATTTTAAACTTAAACGTGAAGAGAATTAAGTTCAAACTCATACATCTCGAAATATCAGATACGAGTTTTTTCAAAGTAGTAACGCGATAGATAAATACTTACGTAAACACCTATAGGAACATATTCTAGCTAAAGTGAACACTCAATCTTTGATTTGAAAAGTAATTTAAACAAAATATGAAAAGTATTACCTTCCTAACTCCAGCCAAGACGTCAAGCAGCCCGGTCGCTTCTTGCTGCGCTGTAGCCAGGACCGCCAGGATCTCGCCGGACTTGACCTCGAAGCTGAGCCCTGACACCAGCAGCGCTGACTTGTTTTCGGGTGACGTGATTTCTAAACTATTTACCTGAAAAATTCAGTAATGTTGACAATTAAACCTTTTTTCCAGAGATACGAGACATGCGGAGTACCTAGTTGAGATTAAAATAAATTTTGGGATGATTCAAGGTTTAACTGGTTCGGTTATTGCAGTGGAACAATAACTACCAGACCTCTTAAATTATAGAATCATTGGTCAACGGGGCCAAGCAATGGATATATCATCCGTAAATACCATGGATGCAATAAATTTAATATGAAGGGTCCACAGAAAGAACTTGTCTAGGCACATTAGTAACTTTTTGAGATATCGCGATTTTTAAAGTTAGGAACCATGTAATTTTGTACGTAATTTTCGTGTAGAGGTTTTTTTAAGAGTGAAAAGATACAAGTTATATGAAGATTTATATCTGAATCTGAGTGGTAGGTAATAGTTCATTTCGTCCGCTACATTTTGAGATTCAATACTCATTTAAAAAAAAGTGACTAGATATGGTTTTTCCGTGGACCCTTCATATGAATCAAAACCGCAGTATGTATATTAAAACGTATTTAAAGCAACAGTGTCTCAATCCCGAGCCATAATCGGGAATCTTGTTGAGATACTCACATAATAGTTGGGATAAATGTAAGCAGAGTGCGCGTATCCATCTAAGTGGTCTCCCGGCCGGAGAGTGGAGTGTTTCCTAGAATGCGCCAGAGACATGTGGCTGCCGGCTTTGGACATGCGGCCGCCGAGGTGGGACGATGGCATTAGGTAGCTGGAAAATAAATGTTGAGTAGGCATTAATTTCGTCAAGCTGGGGTGAATTAATTAATCCTCAAAAGATAAGGTATAAAAGCACTTAGGTATCTTCCGTATACTTTAATTGACCAAATTGAAAAGTGTGTAGAGTGGTAGCCAGACGGCGGTTGTAACGATACAAAATACAATCTTTACTAAGTAGTTGACGGTTAATTTATGAAGAATTCGAGCAGTGATACCTACTCATAGGATCAAAAATCTGCCTCTTTTCGATGGACTAAGGTTCAAAGTAATTACCGAGTTACAAACAAGCCGCAGGTAACTTTTGCTAGCCGCCCAGCATGTCTTATATTTTATCGCTTGTCGCGCAGTGCGTCTCTTTCTTTATCAACTGGGTAGAGAAGGATTATCGAGTGACAAATAAGTCGCTGGCTTGTTTTAGCCCCCCTGGTCCATGGTCTTGAAGAAACTCTTGCCAAAAATCGTCTTTTTGGATATCAGCACTCACCTTTGATGATCGTTTTCTGGCACGTAATCAGCGACGCTGTTCCGTCGGTTGTAGGCCTGCCGATGCGGGCGCACGTCCATTCCCAGCAGGTTGGCTTCGCTGACAGACTTATTACGGGCGCTGGTCCAGTGAGGCTCGTTACGGAGCCCTGCCTGCTGCATGGCCACTAGTGGGACGCCATGACCATGGGGCTGGGGAGAAAACAAGTCATTGATAGGGAAAGGTTTTATGTTCAAAGGCCACTATTGGCATATCTGAGTCTAGAGTATTCAAAAGAGAGACGTTGAAAAATTGCTGCAATAAACTCGAGCGACCGAAAACAGAGAAGTGATAATGAAAATGAATGTAGTAGAAGTAATCAAAAGCACCCGAAACCGACTACGTGCATGAAAAGGTTAATCAATGTAGGGGAAGTGAAAGGTGTAGATATGTTTCCCGGCATTGACCGGTGCTCCTTGCGTTCCATAGTCTCTGCCTGAGCACAGGCGTGTATGTATGTAGAAGTATACCTACGGACTAATTTATTGATGTAGGTATGAATGTCTTTTCTATTATGAACCAGACCACCACCAATAATGGAGTAACTATATTAATCAATTTATTAATTATAGGAAACCAACAGCTAGTAAATTACAATAACATGATATCAAAGAAGTAAAAAATTACTAAGCAACATCAAAATAACCAAGGTTTATCTTGTGTATAGTTGGTCCTTCAAACCGGATTTTGCTACATTGAATTATGTCGTCACTTACTTGATATGACTGGTGTAAGTTCTGCATTCTGAAGTCCGGATCCGATCTATACTTGCGACTGTACTTGTAATTCGTAGAGGTCTCGTTATCTGAGCTGTCGTAGCCAGACGATGTTTCACGTATACCTCTACTTTGTCTTTGTATCCTGGAATACAATCAAAAGTTTACATAATTACTGTAATGCTGGGGAAATAGGTAACTTCAGATCACAATTGTTTTTTTTTGTTATTTTTTTTAAAGCGTAATTGCACGTGTAGCTGTGAGTAATTTTATGAAACACGTGTTTACCTGGGTGCCGGTTTCATTCCACTGCCTATTGAAGTTTTAGGCTTCGGCGTGCCGGACCGCTGCGATCCGTTGTGGTTCGGTGGAAACACCCGCGGAAGGCCGAATTTGAGGTACGTGTACATGTTTGAGCCAAGCGCCGACCTGTGAGATAAAAAAATATATATTTACAAAGATATTTTTGCGAGTTTATGGCACCAAAATTAAACATATAACAAGACGACACGAATTAATTCTAATTGGGAGTGTCTAAAAAAAATTACTCCCGGTTTTTATATTCTAATTCGAAAGAATAGGTAATTCTAACATTCCAATTTCATTAATTTTGTATTTGACCCAATAATTTTGTTTCAAAATCAAAATATTTATTCAGTAAATTGGCCACATGAGGGCTCTTTTACACGTCGGTAACATGGAGTGAATCTACCAGCGCTTCGGACAAGACCATCATTGCGGAGAAGAAGCGCCGCAAGAAACTCCAGCAGAAGGTCATTTTTTTTAGTGATTAAATACAATAATACTTAAAAGTATCTAAATTACATTACAAGGTAATAAAGTAATAAATAATTATTTTTGAAACTAACACAAATAAAATCATTACAATGTAAGGACAATACAATACAAATAAAATACCTAATGTCTAGGAGAACAACATGACGAGGTCTCTACGTCAGGAACGATAATTAAAATAATTAACTGAATAACAGGTCCTTGCAAGCGTGAACAGACCGGACCCCACAGACAGCACCCGTTCACGAGTATGACGCGTATCTCAGCCATCGCCTCCCTCAACCATGTGTTCGGGAAGGTGGCGACCCGATCAACGACGCCGCCGTAAGCAAAGAATTTCGTTTAAATATCTTTAATTATTTAGCAGGCATTTTATGGATGACATGATTAATTTAAACTTGGGTTGGCAATTTCTAGGAAAATACAACAATTATATGATATCTAATTATAAAAACTGATTGTAATAGTGTATTAAAACATACTATTTCAAGCAGTTTTCGCCTAACCCGTAAGATACACCTAAGACGGCTTCAAGCCGAAAACGATAGTCAAACAAAGGCTAAATATACTTTTGTCGAAACATCCGAAAAAGAGTAATATATCAAAAACTTAATAATGCAGAACGGCTTTAAAACCTTATTCCTCGAAATAGTTTTCGAATTAGAGTGATTATAAAACTATGAACAATCCCAATTAACAGCATTCTGAATCCAGAACCTCAAAATAGGCTGGGTCTGGAACTGTGATGTCTTTTCCAATCGGCTTCGCCGCCGTCCGTTATTCCAGGGAGTCTATTATACGCGGTAAAATAATATTGTTTTTAACATGATACTGTATTGTTTTTAACTCGAAAAGTAAATAAAGAGTTATCTTAACGATAGGTATATTGACGATACGATAATAATCGCGTAGAATAGAGACCCAAGTCTTTCCCCAGCTTCCTTTCCATTCGCGTGCTATAGTAACACTTTATACGTTAAGTTTAAGTACGAGTTATATATTAAAATCGATTTACTCCGATATACTTTCTCTGCGATATAGCTTTAAAATAATGCAATTTTCCTTATAGGAAATATTACGTACATGCTAATCTGTTACTTTCACCCATTGGACAACGCGGTGAAACTTATTGTTTGTGTAAGCTTGTAAAATGTGCCAATGTGTTACTTAAGAGCTTGCTCGTTAGTTGTGACTTGAGTATTAGCGCAGGTATTAAGTACTTTGTTTATGCTAGTGTCAACTGTCCACAGACCAATAAATTTTCATTTCATCGAGACGTCTTACGTCAGAGAGAAAACACAATTGTAATAGTTACCTTATCCGATGAATATACATATGAACGCAGTTTTGTCCCTGGCCTGATACCTTCGTGAATAAAATGTGACCATTTCAAAGTAATTTAACTTGTATATAGAAGCAAGCATTGGACTTACAACGATGAAGATGCACTTGTATGGGGACAGAGTATACCTGTTAAAATATAGGCCGGTTTGCTTTCCCGATAAGCAAACGACTGAAAGGAATTGACGTCAAACCGTGACCCACCCCATCTCATATCATGTTTATTATATTTGCACAAAATATAGCTAAGTACTTAAAAACCCTTACACTTTTATTTAAACGCTTGGTTATTACTATTCCCTCAGGTACCTTAGGTCCACTTTCCTTAATGTCTATTTTCCCAAACTTTTTTTCCTAAGTGGCCATCATCATCATCAACATCAGCCCACTTCCGCCCACTGCTTGATATAGGCCTCTCCCATGGAACGCCACTGAGCTCGGTCTTGAATTTTTCGCTCCCAGAAACTTTTCTTCACTCGATGAAGTGCTAGCCTAGCTGGAGGACGTCCTACACTACTTGCCGTATTCATAAAGTCATCTTGGCTGAGATGCCGGTCACAAGATACGTCAAAGTAAATGTCAAGCCTCTATGGGTTTTCTCTCGTAATTTTTGACGCATCTTGAGACGTTCATTAGTTACAGTCAAGATTAGTTTATTAATACGGCCCTACTTTTGCCAATCCGTGGTCTCCACTCCAAAACTCATGGTTATTCTTTTGAGTAGTGTAAAAGGGTAAGTTGACAAAAAAGGTTATATACAAACACGGATTATTTTTCATTTGATCTTCAGGAGACTAATTTCACTAGGACACCATATTTTTTCTTAACCGTACTGAGACACAAAGCGTGGGCAAGCTTTGTGTCAACGTAGAGCGTGCCTGATGCCTGTGGTATATAGGCGTATGTGATACCAGGTCTTACTTGGGTCCATATCGAGGGTGCGACAGTATGGACTGCACGGTGGTGTCTCTCAGCTGGAAGTTGCCGTACGGCAAAGGGCTCTTGTCCGTGCTGCCGAGCGCGCTGTCCGTGAAGTCAGAGTTGAGGTTTTGCCTGTGGAACGTAATAATATTAGGCATATTGAAATAAATATAGCATGAAGGCAAATGAATACACACCCATAGACACATTGATTCTTGACTGAGGGCTAAGATGGAATGCTTATTGCTTTTAACCAGTTTCCTTATCCCCACATCGGAACACAATACGAACAGTGCTGGTTAAAGGCGAAGATAGCGATCCAGAAGGACCCTGGAGGGATGGGCACAAGGTCGTACCACGACTAAAACTATTAGTGCTAGTTTAATACTTCCAAAGGCGCAAGACCGACACCCTGAATAGTCCTGATCGAAGGGTTATTCCCACCTGTTACCACAAATTTGTTACCACTAAAATATTATGGTGATAACTACACTTAAAACAAGGTGGTAACAAAAAAAATCCAGCTGTTACCAGTGATAACAAATTGGTGGTAACAGGTGGGAATAACCCTGATCAAACGGCACAGTTACCTGTAGATGGACCAGGCGTGCAGGTCCTCGGAGTGCATCCCGCGAGGGTCGTGCATCAGGGGGTTGGAGGGCACGGAGTAGCGCCGTTCGCCGCCCAGCCCCAGCGCTGACTGCGACATCATGAGCCTTGTTTGACAAGACCCTGAAACCATAAGTAAAGGAATTTGTTTCAAAAGTTACCTAAAATAGAGTTGAAGGGTTGTTTGAGAATTTTATGAAGATCGTGTTTTGTTTTGACGTCTTGAGCACACAGGGCATGTGGTAGTACGTGTGCTGAGAGATATTCATATCAAAATAATTGAAAGGTTTGTTGATTTTGACGACACGTTAGTTACCCTGCCTGCGAAGCATGCGGTCCCGGGTTTACGTATGTATTTCTCTTATAGAGAAGTAAGTATAAGTAAGTTTATCGTTGTCTAGTACCCATGGTACAAACAAGCCTAGAGCTTAGTTTGGGACTAGGTCAATATGTGTGAGATTGTCCGCTGATGTATATTTTTTATTTTATTTGTATTGCGTTCTGTTACAGGGTTTATCCACATTTCTCTTAATTGAAACCAACTGAAAAATGGAATCTAGTATGTATTATATTCAGGAACTGGTTATTGAGATCAGGTTCATCATTCTAATTTGAGTCATCATACGTTGGTCCTTCGAATCGAATAATTGCTACGTACCTGTGTCATCCCCGTAACGTGATGTAGCAGACGGACTTCTTCAATTTACACATGGCTTGTTGCAATCATCTGAAACAAAGAAACGTTACCTAATTAATAATTTTATCAATTAGCTTCTTTGATCCTGAATCACAAAAGTCGAGTTTATCCCTAAGTATTTCACACTCTCTTATTAAATTCTTATCTTAATAAATTCAGGATTTCTTATATTCTACATCAGGAAATATAGCGTTAATTAATAATAACATGTAACATGTTAGTCAAAATTGTTTAACCTATCACCGTTTGGATATTACCAAAAAGGATTTCAATCATTTGAACTAAACGACCTTCACACATTATTAAATTAGCATGTTACCATCGACATTGGCCATATCCTATTAAAAAAAAGTCTGCCGGATCGGATGTCAAATTGTAAAGGCTGCTACACACGTTGCGTCACCGGACGCCAGCGCGACGATCGTCACGCCAATCGCTAGATCTCATTGTTGTCGTTACGCAAAACGCATGTGTGTCAGTAGCACTATGATGCCACGGTCCTGTCATAGAAAAGGTTTTGTGTATCGTCTTTAGACAAAGGTGAATAGAACACCGTTGCCAACATCACGGTTTTTGTATTACTTATACTTGAAATCTGAAGCCACCGCTTTAAGCCAAATATTATCTAATATAATTATCTAAACTCCTGTCTTATTGGGGACCATTCTGAAATTCACTCTGTCAGCACTAGGACGCATTGGATGTGCAGTCACCAGCAATAATATATTATAAAAATCTGACACGTCTTTATTACTAGAGGTATAAGAGCGTGTCATATTTTTGCGCTCAATGTAGGATAATATGGTATTGTTGCTGGTGACTGTACCTACTCAATAACAGCTTACGCTTCGGTAGATAAGTAGAAAAACTAAAATGACAGTTGACTTAACTCCCGTACCAAATTTTGACCATGCATCATATCATGCCTTGGAAACAACCATTCGCTCGTCCTTAGCAAGATTCAAACACACACACTTTCACACATTAGGCACCTTACACTAAATAAATAAGTCATTAGCATTATCATAGTCAGACATCTAAACTGTCTTCGGAACAAGTCACGATAGCCTAGAAACACCTCATTTCCTATTGTCAAGTCTCTTGAACTAGACCTATGCTGTACTGACGATCAAAATAATAATGTAGTATGAGATGATGTAGCCAAAGCACATAATGCCTTTTTGCTTTAACTTACTATAAGTATGCACATCCGTGGGATTAAAGCATTGTATGAAATTTCTACAGCCTTTAAGAACTAGCTATGCGAAAATCTACTTTGTTGTAAACTAAATAGGTGCATGCAAAGTGCATTGGTTGGAGAAAAGATCATAACCTACGTCTGGTGCGTGATATGAATGCATGCGAAAATAATGAATCATTGAATAGATTGTACTTATTAATGATTATTGCTGTTTTATTAATGTATTTAAGAGTTAATTGCTTGTTGATTCTAAAATATGTTTACTACCGTTAGCATAATCTTCTACCGTTTCAGTATAAAAAGGCCTATGCTCCATGCCAATTCACTATACCATGAGCCACTGTTATTCTCATTAACTGGCTGCGGATAAATTATCCCTAAGTGTGTTTCTTACTAGTGTTATAAGAAAGGAATGCACTGAAAGCTAACTTAACCCTCTGCGACTGACGTGACGTCTATCAGACGACGCCAAAAAAAAAAACGCCGTATACCGTGATATAGCACTGTATCGCTCAGTACCTTCTTCTAACGACTCGCCGCATTGTAAGTAACCTTTGTGAAAAATACCAGATTTCGGCATTACTTACAGCCAAGCAAACTGAGTGACTGTCCCGTGGTGAAGTAATAGACATTAGAGATGACGACGTGGAGGTGTAAGTGGGAAGGGAATCTGTCAAACTTAATTGTATAATTGTTGTATTGTAATTGGATAATTTATCAATTCTGTCGACTTGTACACTTGTTAAGTCTTGTGGGGAATAGGTAGCTACGTCATGGTAAAAGACTGTAACGGCAACACTTGAGTATACCTGTAACTTGTATTACAAGCGGGAATGTAGTAAAAGTCACAAGCTTTTGACAATCGGGCCCCTGGGGCCTGTTTCAGGAAACCTTGTAGTTTATATTACAAGTGGAAATCTCTTAGTAACAATATGCTAGCCCGCCATATGCATATTATAATACTGGCCCTCTATTCTATAAAGGTAAATTCACATTGCATTCTATTCTAATTATAATTAATGGCTTTCAGGTTAAGGTGTAGACACTCTCATAGACTTATTAGAGAAATAAGTCCATGGATATCACACGTAAAGACCAAGAGTATTTTCTCTAATGGACTAAACAGAAGCAAATGGGGTTAGCTCCACGCGCTTCTGTCAAGACCCACATTGCCTTTCAAGTGTTATCGTATTGTCAATTTTACGATAGGTCATATTTACTTGACAGTAATGGCGTCCGAATTAAAAATAATACCATAACACGTCAAAAGCGATTTGGTTAGACTGGGTTGATTAAACCCCCATGCAGAGATGTACAAAATACTTTTCGAAAAGTATTTAAATACAAAATGCAAATACTTTTTTAATATAGTATTTCAAATGCAAGATACAAAATACTTTTGCCTTTTGTATTTAAATACTAAATACAAAATATGTATTTTCAAAATACTTTATTGAAATAAAATACTTTATGGTAAAATTACTGGTTTTCTTTATTTATTAAAGATTTTTAATTCACAAGCTCTTCAAAAAGAGCATCTCAAGAACAATTTGTTTTGGCATTTTTTTAAAGACATTTCGAGCGAACAACACAGAAATAATGAAATAGCTGCCAACACTGCAAAACGTAACAGTGACTGAGGATTGTCAAGAGAGGTCCCTCATTTATTATTGGTCAGGTTTTATATGCGTTTTGTTTCATCTGTCATTTTGCGCATAGACTTTCAAAGCTGCTGCGCCACTAGTGGCCATTTTTTGTTTTTACTGAATCGCGGAATGCTTTAGAAAAATGAAGCTAAGAATAAAAAAGTATTTTGTATTTTACAAACCATTTTACAAATACAAAATACGTCTCGAATAGTATTTCAAATAAAATACAAAATACTTTTAAAAAAAAGTACTTAAGTACAAAATCCAAAATACGTATTTTGTATTTTGTATTTGTATTTTAAATACAAGTATTTCAAATATGTCACAACTCTGCCCCCATGTCTTTATGACTCTCACATTTGACATACCGTAGGTATGCAAGTTCTGTTGAAAGTGGCTAAGATGGAAAGCTTTGGTGCTATTTATCCGGCTGTTATTACGTATGGTAGTTAAAATGTACTGTTCCGTGTTTTGTTTTTTTTGGTGTTCAATAAAGAGTATTTGTATTGTTGTATTGTATTGTATGGTAATACGTTATACGCAATAGACAAGTGAACAAGACCAGGATTAAGTTTGTATCTTTATTAATCATCTAGTATTTCTAGTTCCTCGACTCATCTTCTTAGCAAATACTCGTACATTACAATGCAAATGCTAATTAACTACTTGCCCAGAGGCCACTTGCAGACCCTCACCCCATTCAAGTACTGGCACTAAATACTTGACACTTGCACTACCGGTTTTTTACCGTAGCGTGTTGAAATTATGCTAATATCATAAAGGGTATAAATAATTGTAAGTTATGTTTATTTTCTTTTTCATTGGACGTCGTGTGTTATTCGCTTTATGTTTTAGCATTTAAGTGTAATATTATTGAATCGTTTACCAATTACACTTCTTATTCACTGCAGCTGGTTATTTTTTGTTAGACTTAAATAAAACTATTTTATTAAACTAAGCAGATGCTTATAGAAATATTAACATTGAATCATGCACTAACACAGACGCTTCTGAGTTCTGTAAATCGATAGGACGTTCGCGATCTAAAAAACAAATAGACCAATAGAGTAATTAGTCCGTCAAAACAAAAAAAGAACCTCAAAAGTGCCAAATTACCAACCGTTACAACTAACGGCCGAACCCAATATTCAAACCGCGGATGGATAAGGCTTACTTCAGGTTAAAATTTGACATTTGCCCATACAAAATGTGTCAAATTTTAAGAATAAGAATACTTAATAATATATTTATTGTATAACCATATAACATTAAGATGGACAAATTAGGTACATAATAGTTCCAACGGTGACCCGCTCAGGGTGTACAATGAACTTAAAAATATAAAATTAACCATATGTTTGCTTGTCTTTAAAGTCAAAAAAATCTTTAAGATCATAAAACACCGTTTCTTAGAAAAAATGTTATAATATATACTCCCAGCACACTCAGGAGAAATGTCATAAAAGAACGGGTGTGTAGATAATTGCCAAAAAAACAGTTTTTTTGTGGACTTATACATCCTTTGAAATCATAGTTTTAAAGAGTGACCCAGGAGACGTCACCATGGCAACGAGCTACAGAGAAAAGTTGATTGACCCATTTAAGACCATCTAATAATTTAATATTATCGGGAAGATTGCTATTGTTGTGTTGTTGTGTGTTTATTGTGTTGTTGTGTTGTGGATTGTTTAATCCGAAGTAAGCCTGTCTATCCGCGGTTTGAATATAGGGATCGGCCTTAAAATGACTTACCGCTGTGACTTATGTATTCCTCTCAAGAACCTATCAATTCTCAAACATGCCATTGAGATCCATGGTTGATTGCGCAAGCTGCGCGGGCGGCATTGTATGTAAATAAATAATTATGTATTGCCGACGCGTCGGGCCTCTGAAGTCGCCGGCTTTCGAGCGACCACCAAAAGTGAAATTGTATGTCCTTTTAAGTAATTACTTTTACTATAGTTAGTACCTATGACATGGGGAACACAAACAAATACACACGTATTTGATAAACATTTGCGATTTCAAGATTTGCTGTCCTAGGGGCTATATTGCCAAACGGAGCTTGGCTGAGTTATCCGTCTCTGACTGTCAAAGTATAAACTGGAACAATATGTTCTGCCGCATATTTGGTATCATTAAGGTCAGGGGGGGTTATTATGACGTAGCTATGCAGATCATTTTACGGTGAGCGTAAAGGACAGAGCCATGGCAGTTATATAGCTCTGTCCTTTTCTCTCAGCATAAACTGAACTGCGATAGATAGATAGCCCTTATGCTGACATAGATAACCCCTCAGGTGGGGCAAGTGCGTTACAGGGGCAAGTGTGACAAAGGGGCAAATGTGACAAAGGGGCAAGTGTGACAAAGGGGCAAGTGTGACAATTCAAACAATTTTAGAAAATATTGGTTGTTTGAAGCACTTGCACCGTAGACGCACTTACCTCTACCTGAGTAACCGCTCTTTTCTGACCTTTGCCAGTTTCTTAACATCAGTAATTAATGTTGCGATCCTTAGTTTCTCTAGGCACAGTCGAAGCTATTGTACTTTCTCAGCCATCGCGTCGAATATATGTACCTTTCTGTCAGTGACATAGAAGTGTTGAAATATTTTTGACGTGTTGAAAACGTACATGGTATTTATGACTTAGACTGTACATTTAATTCACTATTTAATAGGAACCTACTTATACTTTAATACTAAATCTTCAGTTATTTAATTACTGGATTTATGTTTCATGATATATGGTCACATCATAAATTATACTTACTTTCCATCATGCAATATTCAATAGTTCCCGAGCAATCACCACGTTTTATATGTTAGTATGTAAATAAATCTTTATATAACTTACTTTTTATTGACCGAGCATTAATATATTATCATAAAACAGATTGTGTGGATAACAAAATACACTGACATTTAACAATTCGTTAAGTTTTCTGCGCGGGCGCACCTTCCTTATGCAACGTATGCGTCCTCCGAATTCCTTCGATTTGGAACCTACGTGCGTGCGCGACGAATTAGTATCTACCTACTCGCAGACCTTGTCGCTTAGATACATTACATTAACGAAGTACTGTAAATGTGTCAGTTAAAGACACATTTTACTTGTAGAACATTAATTTGGCGTTTGGTAGCCCTAATTTTCACGGGATTTTTAATTTTAGGTAAATCATCATGTCAGCCGAAAGACGTCCACTGCTGGACATAGGCCTCCCCCAAATTGGGGGGAAAAATGCCGTAGTCGCCACGCTTGGCAAGCGGGTTGGCGACCGCAGTTATACCATGTAGTCCGCGGAGGACGCTGCTGCCCATCCTCCGGTTTATCCCTTAGTCGCCTCTTACGGCACCCACGGGAAGAGATGGGGTGGTGCTATTCTCAGCCGGCACACACACGGCGGAATTTTAGGTAAATGTGGTAACAGAATTATCAACAAGTTTTTAGAGTCGTAGGTGATTCAGTAGATCTGCCTACTCCACTCTGAGAACGAAAGCGTGACTTTATGTATGTAGGTATGTATGTTTTAGGAGCTGTAGTATTTGTTAAATGCTTTACAGAAAAAAACACTAGGTATCAATAGCGAAGATCCGGATTCCAAACATGTTCAGCTGCATGTAATCTGGAGAGTTTTGTCACAAAATTATACATTGAAGACAGCATAAAAGCTATTCAACAATCTCTAATAAATTATCAAAAGTGTAGGCACTTACGAAGTTAAAAACATAAAATTCAATGCTGCTTGCTGCCGCACTCAGAGATATCAATTAAATTTAATGCTTGATTAAAGTTGCTGCTGTCACTTTCCCTGCTATAGCAATAGAATAAGACAACAAGTCACTAAACAAGCATTATGTACATTTATTTGACGCCTCCGAGTGTGGCAGTTACTATTTTGTTCTAGATTTCAGACATATCTTAGGTACAACTCGTAATATTATAAATGCGAAAGTTTGTGTGTGTGTGTGTGTGTGTGTGTGTGTGTGTGTGTGTGTGTGTGTGTGTGTGTGTGTGTGTGTGTGTGTGTGTGTGTGTGTGTGTGTGTGTGTGTGTGTGTGTGTGTGTGTGTGTGTGTGTTTGTGTGTGTGTGTGTGTGTGTGTGTGTGTGTTTGTTACTTCTTCACGCTGCAACGGCTGGATGGATTTGGATGAAATTTGAAATGGAGATAGCTTATGTCTTGAATTAGCACAATCTACGCGGACAAAGTCTCGGGCAGAAGCTAGAAGTCTAATAATTTTCGAACACTTCAATTCTGCCGCAGAACTTACCAAAAACAATTAATTCGCATAATATTTGAGCAAACAACGCTGCAAGAAAATCTATAGACAGCATTATGCGTATTAAGCAATCTTGTAAACCGGTCAAAAGGTTTCCGCGGAAAGTGCATCAAATCGAGACTCCCGCGCAGCTGCGTCTATTTTTACCCGGCGGCGCCGGCGCCTGTGTCCGTTGACCTGTCTCTATTGTACCCTATAGGGCTGTCTTCTAAAACTCTGGACATTTAATTTTAATCGAGTTGTTCTGAGCTCATTGCTGAGTGGGATACCATTTTCGCGGCACTACTTTCCATACAATGTAGAAATATGTAAATTCTATTCTTCTCGGGGACCTTGGAAAAATAAAAACTTGAGAAAAGTAAAATATTTTTTAACTAGAAGGAAGTGTTCGACTGAGTAGTGGTCACTGCGAGCGCGGCGAGAGGCGCAATATATTTATTGGAAATGCAATTTTTTATTTCTTCTAATGTCACGTTAGTCCGAATTATCATGTATCCTAAAACATATTCGGCTTAAACCAGATAACGTTTCAGAGGCACTACTAATCTGATCTCGTCCCGGACGCACAGCTTTACCCGGACAATCTCCAAACAATCTCAATGTCTTTTGTACTCCTTTGCCTTCTCCATGATATGGACATGACTCCGGGGGAAACCGGACAAATAACAGCCCTTGGAAGGATAATGCTCTTTAAATTACCCATAGGGCTTAGCGTTCAGTGCTAGAAATAAGTACGTTTTAAGTGCATAATTAGGGTCATATATAATGTGGATAACATCTGTCACTTTCTGACCTACGTAAGTACGAGCGAGAGTGACTATAAGGGCCTTGGTATGGAGATAAAGTATAGTATGGGTATTACCGTGATATACCTTGGAAAAACTGAACCTATTACCGTGGTATTGAATATTTCAATTTTAACGTATTTCCAGACGAAAACACACGGAAATAGTCTTTGGAAGAGGCAAAGAAAACAGTGATAAATAATTTTAAAATCTTAGCATAAAGATTACATTACAACTTTTACACAAATCACTAAATAAAATGTGACTTACATGTGGAATCTAGCGTTTTTATGGCACGCACAATCTGCTCCTGCGCCGGCTGCGCGGATACTGGCGGTTTGAAGCTGTTTATTTGATGCATACACACTAGAGCCAAAAAACCCGCCAGTCTACAAAATGCGCTTTGCTCATGTAAAATAAGGTTCTTAGCGAGTAAATCGACTTGTACATAAAACGCATATTTGAAAATATCGCGGTAATGGGTGCCGATTTGAGGGGTTCGTTAATAGGTGCCTTACCTTAACAAGCCTTAAGTAAGAGTGAGACAGAATATAACTTATCATCGGTTATTTAAGTAGCGTAAAGAGCCTGCTGGTCAGTAAGACTGAACTTCAAAGTAGACGCGCTGCCGTTCTTTTCGTAGAATTCTCGAATGGAATGGCGCGAGTGTGAAATGACTTGGTATTTATTTACAAATTTCAATTTAGAACAGGTAGGCTCTATTCTGCTCGGTAACAATACCGCCTTTGAAATGTCGTATTGTTTTTAACTCGTTTGCCATTACTGGCAAGTAAATAAGAGTTAGGTATCATAACGTTTATACTTAAACACATGTAGCAGCAGTGTTTTCATTGTTGTGTTCCGGTTTGGGGATAAGAAAACCGGTGAAATGACTAGCATATAGGCATTCCATCTGAGTCCTCAGGGTTGGCAGTGCATTTGCAGTCTTGTGAATGCGAATGTCTATGGGTCACAGTTTCCACTTACCATCAGGTGGCATGTGTGCTCGTTTGCCTTCATATGCCATAAAAAAAAACATGTCAAAAGCAATATTGTTTTCCCGAATAGAATACTCGAAGTAGCTGGAACTAGCGAATATTTTGCTCCCCTTTCCAATAAAAAAAAGGTTTACTGTAGAACAAATCAAAAACAAAAACAATTTTACGTCCAACATTGATTGAATTATTAGCAGAATTGATTCGTGCGATCATTATTAACATACAAAGGTATCTACGCAATTATTACTTGACTATGGGAACGTTATACAGTTTTATAAATTACAATAGAGACCATTTCAAACTATAGTAAAAAAATACAAAAATGTATAGATTCAACACCTAGCAATGCGTACTGGGTGCAAACAGTTCCTTTGTTTCCTTAGAAACGTCTACCCACGCAAATGACTAAGCCATTCCATACCCATATAGGTACTGTCTACCGTAATATCAAGGCGTTAACTGCTTAAGAATAGACTAATCATTTTAAATGTAATGTGGTTACTAATAGAATATAGAATGCTTAGACTACTATTTTGCAGTTTGCCTTCTTTGGTATTACGGCAGCTGTATTTTTCGATGTAATTTTAGAAGGCAATTGCGCACACAGACCTCCTGTTGGGATCTGTGACCCACACATGCATTCTCAGGAGCACAATCTTAGGACTGCAATCCTGTGACCGCAAATGCGTTGCCAATCCTGAGGGCTAATGTTGGTTGTCTCATTCCCACACTGGAACACAACAATGCTAACACTGCTTGGCGGTAGGTTAAAGAATAAGATGGCAGAGATCCGGACGAACCCTGCACCACCTGTTACCACTAAAGTACTCGGTGGTAACAAGTGGGAATATTTTTCCCATTTGTTACCACTAAAATATTTGGTGATAACTACACTTAAAACATTTTGTGGTAACAGTTGGGAATTTTTATTCCCAGTAGTTACCAGTGGTAACAGGTGGGGAAAAAAATCCCTGCTGTTACCACTGGTAACAAATTGGTGGTAACAGGTAGGAGTAACCCCTACCAAAACTACGGCTTCAACAACATTATGGCTTTTTGAACAACATCAACAAGATGATGAGTGCCCATGGCTCGATAACGGCTTCACTTTACATAGAAATCAGTGAACTTGGTTCTGAATATTCTAAATCTAAATGTAACACTCTGTAGCATGGGTCTAAAGTGCTCATAACGCCAACGCACGATGCTTTTAATTTTATTTCTGACAGGTACATAAATGGCGTCAGACATAATAAGACGTAAACTAGCATTGTTTCCATACCTTAGTGTTTAGTGATAGATAGTGGAGAGTAATATCCGGATAAATGGACCATACCTCTTTTGGCTTGTGACGTAACGGAAAAGGAAAAAAGATAAATTATCAGCGTGTGACTACATATATTAAATCACGCCTGTTTCCCAGAGGGGTAGGCAGAGACCACTTCTTTCCACTTGCTACGATCTTGACAAATTTCTTTCGCTTCTTCACCATTCATACATCGAGTTATGCACGCACGTCGGTTTCGGGTTACTTAGGTAATAGCGTATATATAATCCTGGAGCTATGTGAGATTGTCCCCTTATATTTATTTATTTAATGGCACTTTTTTTAGGCAGGAATTAAAAAAAAACTATTATCTACCTACCATATTCCGATAGTTTTTCTGCATGCATGGAATACTTATAATGTTTTCGATGAATTTGTCTAGGAAAGGGCTAATATCAAATAACAAGAAAATAATGCTGCCGTCCGATCACTAAAAGGCCGTTAAGTAGCATTTTGTCAATTTTGAGTTTTATATATAGCGCAAAAGAGATTTTTTTTCTTTATCGACTAGTATATAAAACTCAAAATGCTACTTAACGGCCTTTTAGTGATCGGACGGCAGAATGAATATCCTATCTCACTCAGTTACTTCAAAACATTCAAGCGCAGAGCGAAAAAATCGTTTGTTATAATTATAAGCTAACCGTTACGCTATTAAATCTCAACGCCTAAATGTTTCCGATTTTTGCTTCGCGTTGCGATAACAATTATAACATAACAGTAGGGTAAAATTGGGGGACCTGGATACGTACCGAGGTATCCAAGCCCCCCCAATCTTACCAGTGATCAAGTTTTCATCATTTCATCTATTAATTCTTCTTTTCATCAATTAATCTATTAATTCTACTTGTTCTTCTTTCATGTTCTGAATACTGAATAGATCAAGTTTTCATCTAGTGTAATACCTATGAGCTAGGCAAAATTTATAATAGATCTAAATCAGTATTCATGTATTCAATACATCAATTATGAGTGCTCCATTTTATATTAAGCGTTATTAAATAGATAGTGATTCATACATCGACGTGAACATAATTATGAGACGTACAGTGTTATCGACGCCGGTAATTAATTAGCGGTCTCACCTTTCCAAAACAACGCGAGTCGGATAAGTCGAATTTAAAATGGTGGGTTAGTGGCGTGATAAATAAATAAACACATTGTTACTCGATTAATATTTATTCTGTAAAATGCATATTTTTACAACACTGTGTAGCGATTACAAATATTAGATGATATAGACTCCGTTATTTTATCTATTACGTTAAGTGTTGACTCATATATTCCGTCTAGAGGAACGCTTTTGACCGCATACTGCAGGCACAATTCTGCATTACACTTGCATATTCGCTCACTATCTTCTATTTTGTCTCCGTCATAAATTTCTATTTTAATCACTTTAGCAGCTCTATTCTGATGTGGTTTCTTGATATACGAATAAATTGTTGTGTTTTCTGGCTTTCGTTTACGATCTAACCCGAGCCTTGGTTCATATGTAGGTCGCGATGCATTGCAGGGTACAAAGTTGAATAGATGCTCAGACGTATCCTGAAATTTACACACCGGTTAGCATGTAATATATAAACAGAAAACATATGTACCGATATTTATAATTAAATTTAACTTACCGACATTTTGCAAGAGAACCACGTACGTTCAAAATATTTATTACAATAGGTATCCCTTCAGAAATTTTTAGCTTTATATATAAATAAAATGGTGTCGATAGAATTCAAAGTAGCTTAATATTGGATATTGATCTAACATTCTAATCCTTTATGGTATATGCCATAAGAGGAAAGTTTATGCACGTGTCGAATGCAAGATGATTCCCTATCTATTTAAATTCTAGCTTTTCGGTGTGAGACTTATAAGGTCTGATTTTTCTGCCATTTTAAATTGAACTATATTTACAAATAATAAAGTTTAATTTCAATGTTCGGCCCGCGTATACTTCCGACTGAATTCCAATCGTGTTGAGACAAAAAAACATGATAGTGATTAATTTCTTGGTTGCACTTATTTATAGTGCTTGTTGCATAGTACATAAGGTTGTAATTAAATATTTAGATTTTTACTTTTATATCGGGATACAGAACGCTGACAACAGCTATTGTGCATGATAAGTATGGAGCAGCAAAAGTGCAAGTCTGCTTGATTTTTATTTGAATGTGTGTTTTTCGTTCCAAAAATGGTTATCGCTCGCATATATTTAAAGTGGGAATTGTGAGACTGAGACACATTGTCATCGGCAAGCGAAGTCTTCTGATCTTCAAGTTACTAAAGTGCATCAATAAGTGTCAACATATCTGCTATCATGTAAGTACCATTCGAATATTCATCTATTCATCTATCAGATATTTCATCTATTAAAATACGATTATTTTTTCTGAGCGCAAGCTTAGTGTAGTTTGACAATAGTAGAGAAATGAATGCATCCATTCAATTCTCTCGTATGTTTAGATAGTTAAAGTTTAAAATAAATTTGTGTTTTGTTCTTGCGATCTGAGTTGTTTTACTGATTGCTTGTGGGTTCAATTATCAAATTAATTTAATAAAATTACCTTTTCAGGTCCAGTCATGTTCAAGAGAGACCGCTTCGGACGGAGGAGGATGAGAAGAATTATACTCATAAAAAATGTAAAAAACCCGTGATCCGTGAGGGGGGTCACGGCTCGAACTCAGCATCTCGGGTCAGCACTTCGGAAAAGGGGAAAAAGCGAATTAATCCCGCTCGCATCGAACCAGCGTTATCATATGAATTGTTCGGGACAGATAGCGAGGGGGAGGATCGAAACAGTGACGATAGTGGTAAGGAACAATACAATCATCTTTATTCCTACATCACTAACAAAATTCCGAAAGGATTTTCGCGTCAGATCGATAAACATAAAAAAGGAACATACTACATCGTTTTGAAATTGTGCAAGGAAGATGAAATATTATTTGACCTAAAATTAAAAAATAAAACTAACACCGACTCAGAAGCATGGCAATATCTAAAGCAGTTTGTAAGCATTATAAGAAAAGAGTTTAAAAGATATCCAAAAAGTTATAACATTAACACTAGTCATAATGTTTATTCATTTGTTCAAGATGGAGTACGGTGTGAAAGCCTGAAAATACAAAAGGTGGGAAAACATGGAAGCAAAGAGCCGCATAACAGTGAACTGGAGCAGCCGAAGCGAAAGAAAAGTAAAGTCAGCATTATTACTCCAACTACAGCGAGCCATACTACTCCCGCTGACGTTAGCAGAAAGGAGTCTGCGCGCGATGTGTTCGGGACCGACTCTGAGGATGACGAAGTAGATGAGCAAGCCCTCAGACCTGGTAAAAAAATGACTCCTCTCGTATCTTTTCTAAACCGACGAATCGCAAACGGAGTTGCTCGCCAGTCTAACGACTGTAAACTCGGTTCTCATTACGTAGAATTAAAAGTTTATAAATGCGATGAAATAGAGCGCGTACCTCCCATGAATCGATGGCGCCACGCAATAATAAGCTTAAAAAACAGAACAGATGATAGTACGGAAGGCTGGCGTGCGTTAACCGAGTATATAAAAGCTACGCGAAAGGAGTTCAAGCCTTGCCCGCCTACTTTTATCGGAAGTTATTATTAAAATAGAGCTCGCTCTTAATTGTACCCTCTCTATTGTACCCATAGTTAAGATGTATTCAAAAAATGTTTAACTATAGAACAGTTAATACTAAAGTGTAAAGCTTATTAAACTACCGCTTGCAACTATTACTAGGATTTATAAAATAAATGAGTAGATTGTAACCCTTTAATTTTTTTCTTTTCTTTACAGTTCATCCTGTATCAGCCTTAATACCTGAATATGAATTAATGAATTGTGAAAACTGTAAAATTGAAATGTCTCGAAAGGAATACTCATCTCACTTAAAAACTAATTTACATAAGTCAAACTGCTTACTGAACACAGAATTCGATAATATTTATATGATTGCTACTGCTTTTAAAAACAGAATTGTTTCATATCGTATAAATCCATCTCAGAAAGTAGATTATATCACGCCAGAGATATTCTTTAATGAGTGTCAGAAAGATCTTCTAAAACTTATCAATATATCAGTAGAGAGCCTTACTTGTATTAAAGTTAACTTTGAATTCTTTGCGTACTTTATACAACCTCACTCAGACAAACAGGAGCTAAAGTCATTCAACACTAAATATGAAACTGTTTACAAGAGCACTGATTTTAATGAATTATTATTGAATACAAGTAACACTCTGAAAAAAAAACTAACTGAATTCGAACTTCGTGAATCTGGATGGACGTACCTATCTATAAGTCATATTGAAATTAACATGAACAAGTATTCTCCTTTGCGAGGCGGTTCTTATATTCCGTTACCTCCGGCAGTCAGAAGTTCGAAAAGTTGTATAAGTATACAGAATAGCGATAATCATTGTTTCTTGTGGAGTATTATGGCCGGTTTGTTTCCTTCTACAAGGAATGTATGTAAAGTCAGTTCATATCCACATTATTCTTCCGTTCTCAACACAGAAGGAATGTCATTCCCACCTTCGCCTAAACAAATTGAACTTTTTGAAAAAAATAACCCGAATATAAGCGTTAATATATATGGGTTAGATAATAAATCAAAAGTTACCGGACCTCTATACAAGACAAAAAAAAGAGAAATTAATCACATTAATTTACTATATATTGAAAGGGGGGAAAAGCACATTACTGTTTAATAAAAGATCTTGTAAGGTTAGTTCGACGGCAAGTTTCGCACCACAAAGGTAAGATATATTTATGTGAGACATGTTTACAATTTTATAATGATGAAACAAAATATAGATCTCATGATTGTAGTGACGTGTTAGTTACTTTGCCTAAAATAAATTCTGTTTTAAAATTCGAGCATTATGAAAGACAACAGAAACTCAACTTCATTATTTACGCAGATTTTGAATGCCTCCTGAGTAACCACACCGAAAACATATCTGAAAACACTAAAATTTTGAAAAAACACCGCCCGTCATGTTTTGCTTATTATATATGTTGCTCGTATGATGATCAATTAAATAAATTTGTGACATATCGAGGTGAAGACTGTGTTGAAATTTTTGTCAAGAGAATAATAAAGGATGTAAAACGATTACATAAAATATTATCTAATGTTAAACCTATGACTCCATTAACTGCTGAACAAGAATCATCTTATCAAAACGCAACATATTGCCATATATGTAAACAACATCTGTTCGGTGACAAGGTGCGAGATCATGATCATGTTACATCCTTGTACAGAGGGCCGGCGCACTCTCATTGTAACTTAATGCATAGAGTATGTCCATTCATACCTGTTGTTTTTCATAACTTATCAGGTTACGATTCTCACTTATTTATTGAGGAATTAGTAAAACAAGAAGGTTCCGTTAAAATTATTCCTCAAACTAAAGAAAAGTACCTTTCTATAACAAAATACATAAAAACTGATACCAACTCTCGTTCTATTCAAATTAAATTCATTGATTCGTATCAGTTTATGAGTTCAAGTCTGGATGCGTTAAGCAAAAGTTTATCGGAAAACGATTTTGTTAATTTATCACGAGAGTTTCCTGATAAAAATCAACGTGAATTATTGTATAAAAAAGGTGTCTACCCGTATGATTACATGAATAGCTGTTTCAAATTTTCCGAAACCGAACTTCCTCTAAAATCTTGTTTCTACAACAGTTTGAACGATAGTCATATCACTGAAGCTGAATACGAACGTGCGCGAACAATATGGAATGTCTTTAATATAAAATCACTTGGTGAATATACCGACTTATATTTAAAAAGTGACGTATTATTATTATGTGACATTTTCGAAAAGTTTAGGATGACTAGTTTGCATTATTATAATCTAGATCCTGCGTATTACATCACTTCCCCAAGTTTAAGTTGGGATGCAATGCTTCTGTATACGCAGGTTGAATTAGAGTTAATAAGTGACTTAGAGATATATCAAATGTTAGAAAAAGGAATACGCGGGGGGTTAGCACAGTGCTCCCTTCGACACGCCAAAGCAAATAATAAATATATGTCCGATTTCAATGATGCTGAACCGTCTAGTTATTTGATTTATCTTGACTGTAATAACTTGTATGGTTACGCTATGATGCAACGCTTTCCTATATCAGAGTTCAAATTTTTGAGTCAAAATGAAATTGAAACAATTGATGTGTTGAGTATTCCAGCTAACAATGACTACGGCTATATTTTGGAGGTAGACCTGGCATACCCTGATCATTTGCATAGTAAACACAATGACTTACCGTTCGCTGCAGAAAAGTTCATCCCCCCCGGTGGTAAATGTGCAAAGCTAATAGCAAATCTTTATGATAAATTTAACTACATTATTCACTACACCCACTTAAAAGATTGTTTGAAACATGGTCTAGTTTTAAATAAAATTCACCGCATTCTTAGTTTTAGGCAAGAAAATTATTTGAAAAAATACATTGACTTAAATACAACCCTTCGTCAAGCAGCTAAAACTGAATATGAAAAGAACCATTTTAAATTATCCAATAACGCAATTTTCGGAAAGACTCTGCAAAATAATCGTAACCAAATCGATGTAAAATTGGTTGGGATGACCCGAATGAATTGATTGAAAGGCTCAAACTATTAATTGCATCTAAAAGTGCTGGTAACAGTAATCATGATAATGAAATCGTATCTATTATTGAAGAATTAAAAGAAGCTGGTATAATAAAAGAATAAAATATCGTCTATTGCTATCATTGCACTTAATGCTCTGACGAGCATTAGACATGAGTATCGAGAAAAGTGAATATCATTCAGTTGATTGTTGTCATATAGAAGTCATTAAAATAAAATCTAGAAATGAACCTAGTGCGTCAAATTTTGCAAATAAAGAACATGTCGTGGACAATCGTAATATAGTGCTAAGTTGGGAAAAGCTAACTTCGAGTTTGTTGAATCGTATAGACAACATTGAAAAAGATATCGCTTTAAATAAGCTTCAGGGAGATAATTTCTTAATACTAACTGAAAGTTTAAAAGATAGTATTAAAGCAATAAAAAAAGATATTGCCTTAAAAGATCTTCAAGGAGCATTGGACAAGCATTATGAGCAAAGCCGACGTCGTAAATGAAATTCACAAAAATGCTAGAGTGAACTTTCCTCGGAGAAGTGTTATGTTAAAAGATATAGATGACCTCTGGCAGGCGGATTTGATTGACATGCAGGCATTATCGGACGTAAATTCTGGCTATAAATATATATTAGTAATTATTGACTGTTTTTCAAAGTACGCTTGGGCAATTCCCCTCAAACAGAAGACTAAAGAAATCGTATGTAAGCAATTTGAAACACTTTTAGCTAAAGGACGATTCCCAAGTAATTTACAAACAGATAAGGGTAAAGAGTTTTATAATAAAACATTTCTCAAAGTAATGAGAAAATATGATATTAACCATTATTCAACATACTCCACCAAAAAAGCATCAATTGTGGAAAGATTTATAAGAACGCTTAAAAATAAGCTTTATAAGGGGTTCAGTTTAAAAGGCAATTATAAATGGATTGATGGGATGCTAGATAATAAAATTTATGAATATAATCATGATTTTCATAGAACTATAGGTAGACCTCCTGCTTCAATCACCCATGAAAATAAAGCGGATGTATTACAAAAATATGTTAAATTGCAGTCTAAGAAAAAGTTGAAAATCAAGAGATTTCTAGTCGGTGACTTTGTTAGAATTAGCAAGTATAAAGGTTGTTTTGAAAAAGGTTTCACTCCTAATTGGTCTACAGAAATATTTAAGATAACAAAGATTCAACACACTAATCCTGTTACTTATTTATTAGAAGATATGAAGTCGAGACCGATATTAGGAGCATTTTATGGACAAGAAATTCAAAAAACTTTACATCCTGACGTATATCTGGTTGAAAAAGTAATAAAAAGCAGGGGGAATAAAGTATATGTGAAGTGGCTAGGACTACCTACAAGCGAGAACAGCTGGATAGAAAAGACAAATCGTTTATAGATATTCTTACTGGCACAAAAGTATTTAAAAGATATATTTCTTACGTTGTGCTCATTTGAAAGTTAATATTAAAACAGTACAGACTTTTACAACCGATATTGATTTCTCAATGAGATTTAAACAGCTTTGTACCGCTGTTTGGTAAGATTTATTTAACTTTGTGGTGATTAATAACATTCGTACTATTTATTGATACGAGTATAGGAAAGGTCAGTGTCACCGCAAACACATAGTAACTTAATGAAAGGAGAAAACGATCGTGCGAACATGTCTCCTTCCACCACCATGAGTCTACAGCGTCCTGCACACCCTAAATATGCAACGGAAGCGGCACGGTTGAAAACATTTAAAGATTGGCCTTGTAGTATGACACAAAGACCTGAAGAGTTAGCAGAAGCCGGTTTCTATTATACTGGGTGCGGAGATCAAACCAAATGTTATCATTGTGATGGTGGTCTAAAGGATTGGGAGAAGGGTGATGAGCCGTGGGAGCAGCACGCACGCTGGTTTGAACGATGTGCGTACGTCAAACTGGTGAAGGGTAGAGACTACGTCAAGGAGAAAGTGAACACTGTTTCTTTCTTAGAGCAACCTGTCTCCCGGCCAAAGGAGGAGGTGGTGAATAGTGACGTAGTACAAGTGTGTAAAATATGTTACGTCAAGGCATGTGATGTCGCGTTTGTACCGTGCGGTCATGTCGTTGCATGCGCTAAATGTGCGTTATCAATAAAAAAACCGAAATGTCCAATATGTATGGTTTCCTGTGATAATGTGATGCGTCTTTATTTCTTATAATATATATTATTGTTATTATTATCATACAGTTTCATTTAACACATCGTTGTTTGACTTGTTATTTGTTTTGTTTGGCTAGAAAAGACAAATTGTTTGTAGATATTTTAGTGACACTAATGAATGTATTTAAAGATATATTTCTCACGTTGTGCTCATTTGAAAGTTAATCTTTAAACGATACGGACTTTTACACTCGAAATTTTATTGAAATCCTTACATTAAACTAAATTATTATATCATGAGGAGCAAACGACAATGTCATGATATTCATAAAGTGAAGAATAAAACACCAACATTATTGAAGTTCAAAACTGGTGCTGGTTTAAAGAAAACATTTAATAATATTGTCTCACATACAAAAAAACACATTCGTAACCTAAAACCTAAATGTAAGAAAATGCTAACAGAGTTAGCATACGAAGCAGCTAGAGAGTTCGCGTCAGATTTACCTATTAAAATACCGCGAGTGATACCTGTACCTAAAACTGGTGGCTTTCTCCCGTTAATACCTATATTTGCTGGATTGTCTGCCAGCGGCACTTTATCGGGTGGCATTGCAGGAATCACGAAAGCTGTCAATGAATATAAATCGGCTAAAAAACAACTAGCACAAGTAAAGGAACAAAACGAGAACATGAAAGGACTGTGTATTGGAAGAGGACTGCATCTTAAGCCGTACAAGAATGGTGTAGGGATTTATGTTACGAACACAAAAAACTAATCAGTCGGCTACCTAAAAGAGCGTTAACTAACATCGACATTATAAATCACGCGAAAAATATACCTCATTTTCGTAATGTATTTATGAGAGATGAATTACCAGAATCACCACTACCAATCGAATGTGGGATTATAAATTTAGATTCTTCATCATCTAGTGGTAGTCATTGGGTAGCCTATGCAAAAATATATGATTATATTGAATACTTTGATAGTTATGGTAACTTGAAACCTCCAAAGGAATTTATTAAATATATGGGATCGAAAATTAATTACAATTATCAAAACTTACAGGGTAATAGCATATACAATTGCGGTCATTTATGTTTAAAATTCTTAAGTTCATTTTGGAAAACAAGGAACTACGTACGTAAATAAAATACATTTCGCTAATCAGATTTATTAAACCAAATAAATATCGAGATACTTCTAATTAGTTAACATTCTTACACCATCGGTGATCTTATTAGCATGTACATGTTTAAGTCGGTGATTGCTTGACCTAGAATGATTGTTTTCAATAAAATCCCTGCTCAGACAAGAAAACTAAATACTTCACCCCCGATATCGAAAGGTAGAAGACGTTTAAAATCAACTAGAGTGATTACCAAAATTAATAAAACATTTCTACGTTCTCTTGGATTTAAAATATAAAATGCTTCAAATCACTGACTTGCCACAGCACGATAATTCGATTGAAAGCTATGAAATTCATACTTACAATCCCTATACTAACAGCTTCAAAGAAAATGATGAAATCAGAATCCCTATTCATCAGCAAGACGTATATGTACTACCGTCTGCTAGCTCCATTTACATTGAGGGGTATATCACTGCGTCCTCTCTCGATGCAACAGGAAAACATATAGATAAAGAAGTTAAGTTGACGAACAACCCGATTTTGTTTTTATTTCAAAATATCAGATACGAATTAAATGGTGTTGAAATAGATCATATAAAAAATGCTGGAATAACTACAACTATGAAGTCTTATATCTCGATGAACGGAGGAGAAAGCAAAAATGCGGCCTTGTGGGGGTGGAACCTGAGCGGAACCCATAGCAAAAAAATTCATTTCTCTTTTATTCTCCCATTGAATAAAGTCCTAGGATTCGCAGAAGACTATAATAAAATACTTATAAATTGTAGACATGAACTTATACTGCATAGAAGTAGTTCTGTTTCAAACAGTGTGTGTATGGATAAAGGTGATACCGTCATAATAGACGTACAAAAGGTTCAGTGGCGTATACCGCATATTAAAGTTTCTGATCGCAACAGGTTATTACTGCTAAAGCATTTGGAAAAAGATAGAGCTATACAAGTTGCCTTTAGAAATTGGGATTTATATGAATATCCATTAGTACCTCAAACAACCAAACATTCGTGGTCAGTTAAAACTGCTTCTCAGTTGGAGAAACCTAGATTTGTTATATTGGGATTTCAAACAAATAGAAAATTAAATCAAACAAAAAATTCGACTTTGTTTGATCATTGTAATATAACAAATGTGAAATTGTTTTTAAATTCACAATATTTTCCATATGATTCATTAAACTTGAAATTTGATGAAGCTAAGTACAGTATATTATATGAGATGTATGCTAATTTTCGTCAGTCGTATTACAAAGCCGACATTGATCCGTTGCTTGATTTGAAGACATTTGGAGAAAAGGCTCCATTATTTGTTATTGATTGTTCAAGACAAAACGATACGCTAAAAACTGGACCAGTTGATGTTCGTCTAGAAGTAGAGTCTTCACAAGATATCCCAGAGAATACTACAGCTTATTGCCTTATCATAAACGATCGCCTTATTGAGTATAAACCGTTGAGTAACATAGTGCGGAAACTGACATGAATGTTATCATCGATGTCCAAGGTTTTAAAGATGAAAAGAACAAGCTTATACCAAAAGAAATAGCTATTTTAAGTGATAAACATGTCCTGGTATTGTTGATTAAACCCCCATATCCGTTTTATTATTTAACTAAGAAAGAACGTAAACAAGTAGGATGGATAGAAAGGAACAGGGGAATACTGTGGAATGAAGGTTATGTACCTTACTGCGATTATAAGTTCTTAATATCTGATTACTGTAAAAACAAATGTATTCATACAAAAGGGTATGAAAAAGTGAATTGGTTAAAAGAAATTTTAGGTACTGAGATTGTTCATAATTTAGAAGATATTAGCTGTCCTAATTTTGTTTCTCTTTATGAAAGGTATGCAACATCGTATGATGTACAAACTTGTATTTATCATGATAATATATGTGCTTACAAAAATGTTACTTGCTTAAAAAAGTGGTGCAAAGATAGCAATGTTTTATTTTTTAATATAGACAATTATGATTAGTTTTCTGTTACATGTTTATCTGTTTCTAAATACTCAAAGTTTCAATGGAGAAAGGTAGATAAATCAATAATATTTTATTGATTTATCGATCAACATTTGTACTTTTTAATTTTTATTTATGTTTTAAATTGTGTACTTATACTTATCTAAGGCCTATACACTATAAATAACTGGTTTGTTAAAGTGATTTAAATAAATGTATGACAGTGATTTGTTCGTTTTGTTTTTTCCCTCCGCGTTATATAAGTAAATACCATATTTATCACATCAACATCCAACAGTAATCATTGAAGTTCGTACCACATCTTCGATTAGTTCTAATCAACGACCTTTGAATATATAGGCAGACCCTGATCAACATCTTAAAGAAAAGAAAAGTAGAATTAATAGATTGGTGAATTAATTATTAGAATTAATAGGGGCGTGGATACGTCGATTAATAGGTAGATGAAATGATGAAAACTTGATCTATTTTAGTATTCATGGGTAAGATTGGGGACTTGGATACCTGATCTTAAAGAGAAGAACAAGTAGAATTAATAGATTAATTGATGAAAAGAAGAATTAATAGATGAATTGATAAAAACTTGATCACTGGTAATAGATTAATTGATGAAAAGAAGAATTAATAGATGAAATGATGAAAACTTGATCACTGGTAAGATTGGGGGGCTTGGATACCTCGGTACGTATCCAGGTCCCCCAATTTTACCCTACTCATAACAGTATTGTACAATTGCTTTAATCAAGTTGTTACAACGCGCGGTGTAGGAACGGTCAAATCAAAATTGCAAAATTTACATAATTTGATTAGAATCTACACCTACAACAGTAATCGTCGGCATATTTGATGAATCTGCCGGCAACACACTATAATGTGCTCTGTATGTCTTATATACACCGTGTTTTTTTTTATTTACGATAACTTCGGCATATTACTAGGTACATCCATAGAAACTAAGTGGTACTTAGACTAGATTTTTATATATTGCAAAAAAAAAATGTTTTCTGTTTAGAACAAAGTAATTAAATGTTGTATCTTTGGTCATTCTAAAGTGGCCTTTAGAGTTAACTCATAGTCAGTATCAAATGCGTCAATGTTGGCGTGACATACATAGACAGTTAAGAGCCTTTTAGACCAGTTCAACGTGATTAACTGATTTTTAAAAATTAAATATCTTTAAAACCGTAACAGTTATCATTTGTCTGTCTTCGGGAAATTAATTTTATTTGACCTAAAGAACGTTCCCTTAAAGTTATCGTAAATAAAAAAAACACGGTTGTTACACGGTAAAGGGATTCAAGGGGCTCGCGCGCTGAAGGTTCCGCAACTAAGTATGATTTGTATGAAACATTAGAATTCCTACAAAATCCTGCTGCTGCTTGCCGTCTTCACATTTCATACATCTACTGATATGTAAAGTAAACAGACTCAAGATTCAAATATCACTCTTTGCATCCGTTGTTTAATTTGGTCCATGTCCTGCATTACAGCTGATTATGTTTATATGTCTGTATCCTAATAATAACAGTGTAACATAACGGTTTGTCTTAAATCATTACAACAATTTGATAAACATAATCGTAAGAACATTACTTACGTCATTTTAACATAGTAACCAAATGTTGATTCCACATTTCCCTAATAATTTTGGCAATAAGAAATAGTTTTAGAAAAACTTCACTACCTATTCGTGTTATGACACTTTTCCGCTGTTAGGTTAAGTCAGGGTTGCATGGCGTTGTGTGTGGACATTTACAGATTGCGCCACGGCACCTATGTCTGACACTATGCTGACTGGCACCCAATTTAAGTTGTTATTCTTTTAGTTGTTGTTGTTGTAATTCACTTGTGGGAGGACCTTGTGCAGGGTCCGTCCGGGTTGGTACCACCATCTTACCGCCAAACAGCAGTGTTCGCATTGTTGTGTTCCGGTTTGGGGATAAGACAGCCGGTGAAATGACTAGCCACACTAGAGGCATTCCATCTTAGTCCTCAGGGTTGGCAACGCATTTGCAGTCTTGTGAATGCAAATGTCTATGGGTCACAGTTTCCACTTACCATCAGGTGGCCTGTGTGCTCGTTTGCCATCCCATGCCATAAAAAAAAAAAAAAAACCCACTGTATCATTATCTTATCACTGTTTCATTTTATCATTATTGTTTTGTGTTTTGCACCCAATAAACGATTTTCTTTTTCTTCTTCAGATAATAAAAGTACCTACCTAGGTACAGACAAAAGTGCGGTCATTTTTGTAATTATTTGTTTGGCTATAAATGAAAAAGTTAATCACGGAAAATTATAAAAATAATAGTTTTGAAATGTGCACATTGAGCTCTTTCATATGACACCCCGTTTGCTATACCTGCCTAATCAAATCACTTTAATTTTGCAAACACTCATTCATATTTAGAATGTTTATTATTAAAAACAGATGCGGTCAAGCAAGTTGTATACTTACATAGTATCACTATGCCAAGTTGACAGCTTCTATAGTTTCAGAGAAAAACTGAAGTTACATAACACCGAATCTCACCATTTAGGTACTTACTATTTTGGTACGAAACCCTAAAATAGGTATTTAATGTATTTTTTTTTATTGATGGTGTTCCAGAGTGGTTTAAGTTAAAAAAACTTTTTTTGCATGCTGTATTCCCAAAAACATCACAATTTCGAAATTAAATATTGTGTATTACTGTATTACGTGTAGGTTCATGCATACTCCGGATATACTCCACAGTCCACATCCAAGTGAAGGGAGCACGAGCACTTTGACAGCTGTCAAAACGATTCCAAAGATAATGAAGCTCGACCCGTTACAAATAGCATAACTCGGTACCGTTACCTGAGATCGATTATCTCTGATTCACAGTCGCATTACCAATGAAATCATAGGTCGCGAGACTCGCGAGAATGACCATTCACTTCTGCAAAAAAAAAACAGATTTCGAGAATAGGTATGTATGGAGCTTTTCCTTCTTGTTTATGACCATTTTGATCAAGATACGATTGAAGTATCAACGGTAAGCAAGAACGATTGAAGTTGTTTTTTGTGAGAATCAGGGTGCCTACTACGAACACTAAATAAGAAACTTCGGGGATCGAGTCACTTCCTTGTCACTAGTCATTCGAGACTAAATCGAGAGAAAGGGATGAAGCTAACGAATTATCTTATCTTACAGTAAACAAGCGTCTTAAAAATTAAAGGTGCGGTTGCATCGTCGATCGCCTTATTGAAAAAGCGGAACAATCAAATTAAATCAGTATTCCTTAGAATAGAATAGAATAGAATAGAATAGAATAACGTTTATTGTTTAACCGTGTACAGAGATGTTAACAAGTTTATAATTAGAACCAACAGTTTATCCATCACGGACATACAATATTAAGACACTTATTACTAAAACAGAATTTATAACTTAATTCCTATTTATTACTTAATTAATTACCTATTAAAAAACTCATTCATGAAGAAGAAAGGATGCGCTGCTGAAAGAGGCGCAAGATCAGTCAAAACCAGATTTTGCCCGTGAATTCGGAGTTTCCCAATCCTACCAGACACCGGTTAAAGTCAAGGAATCCGTCTTATAGCATCGCCAAAGAACTGTCTCGTTTCGGTTTTGACGCGGTGAATGAGTGGACAAAAAGGTGGGACGCGTCCATGGCGTCTCAGGGACCAGGATCCAGAATTAAGGGCACTGCCTCCCAAGACAAGACTGGTGCAACTTTAATAGGCTACGCACAGGACATGGACGGTGCGCCCAATACAAACACCGCTTGTGGGTGGATAGAATCTCCTGCTTGTACCTGCGGTACGGAGGTCGAAACAATCCACCACATAATTCAGGAATGCCCTGTTTTGCGTTACACGTGGTGATCGGCATAAACGACGTAGGCATTCAGAAGCTTAAATTTCTTAAATTTAATTTGTAGCTTCATTAGTCTATATATTATTTACATTGTGACATACGATTAAATAAACCAGTATTATTAGAACTAGACACGATTACAAGAGGTCGGTAAGTGATCTTCAATGATTAAACTAGCTTTTCCTGCGATTCCGTCTGCGTAGAAGTCGTTTGTCCGTCTCCGGGCTATTAAGTATCTCTCCCACCAAATTTTACGTCACACATATTTATTATATTAAGTAAGAAAGTATGAATAGTCTTTTACGTCAAATTACTGTGTGCATAAGTATTTTTTGATGAATTTCACGATATTTTCATATCTATATTTTTACCTTATCTTAGCTACTCACACTCACACTCAGCAGTTCTTATGTGCGGGTTTCCTCACGATGATTTTGCTTCACCGTAAGAGCATTGGATACTTAAGTTAGAAAAACCCATTGGTAATGGTGGCCGCGGGGGTTCGAACTCGGTGACTTACCACACCACTCTTGCGCTCTTATCTACCTTAGCCTGATAAGTACTTTCTCGCGGAGGATTGTGAATTACTGAGACGTTGATTTCGTTCATTATAAATAGCAGATCTGTGTTATAAATTCTCAATTAACTGTCCCTTTGGATTAATTAGTAATTACAATTGATTAAAAAAACAAATGTCATAAGTTCTTATAAAAGAAAAGAAAAAGGAAAATACATTTATTCACTACACACATAAGACACACAGAAAAAAGTAACAACAGAAAACAGCAATAAAAAGAGTAGTGACTGTGTCTTCGGGGCAATGAATCGGACACTGGCTCAGCATAATGCTGTGTTAAACACCTACAGCGCTGATTTTCAGCCAGCTCCGTTTGTGACAGACGGACGGTACGCTAAACGAATAAATAGAGTAAATAAAAAAAAACTAAATACTTTTAGTTAGTGACAAAATAAATACAGAAACATATATTTAAATATAATTACCTACTTAGCCGGTATACAGCATTATGACTCAGCATCTTATGACTTATGGATAGTTATACGCCGCCAATAAAGTTGTTGCCGTTATTTGTTAACCGAGCCAAGATAACTACCGGCCATCTCGTCATAAATACGTACCAGCATTTCCTCCACCATCAGAATCAAATTATTCTAACAAATTACAGAGAGTAATTTATTTTGTCCTTTCACACACAGTACAATAGACAAACAACGTATCATTGCCAAATAATTATGTAGTGTCAAACAAGGTAATAAAGACGCCCATCTTTTATACATTTCCTTGGTATTTAAGGCATTACGTATGTTGGAATACAACACTGGGTGTACACTAACGACATAAACATGATGACTTGATGGAAAAACAGAAAAGGTTAACACTCAGCGCCGAGAAGTCAATACCGAGTAAATTTTTGTATGTATTTAGATCAGAACTGTGGCAAAACAGAGAAAAATCATAAAAGGAGTCATGTGGAAATAATATTTTTGACAGTTTATGTTGCCACAGATAGCATAGCATGTTTTGTGATAACTCTACAAATAATTGCACCTACGTATTTCTCATAATAACAACAAAAATACGTATTAAATCAACCATAACATCAACATAGTCAATTCAATGGCTGCGTATGTTGTATTTATTTTGCCCAAAAACTATTATCGTATCTTAAATCATCAAAAATAATACTTTTTATGGCTAGGCCTTCCATTATGAATATACATTATATAAGTTTCAAGGCAAGCAGATCCATACTTGCGTGGAAGACATCGATCGCGCGTTTTCATCGATGACTTGCAACTTGGCTATCTTTTTCGTTTTCGACAACGCATAGCGACAGTGATCACCAAACCCCGCTGTATATTTGATATCACAAGTCTTAGTAACATATAATCCGTCTACTGGATTTCTATTCCACGAAAGCAGTACAAGATCTCGGTGATTTGCGTAAATTGATTGCTAGATGTTAAGACTGAAGCATTAAATGGAGTGGTCTGTTATTACTTTGAATCCACGCAGACACTCAGTTACAAATTATGTCATCTACATATAGACATTCAATCTAGTCTCGTCATTAGGGACATTTGTTGTTGACGACTGATGAAACAAAAGAGTTTCACTTGGACATCACGGTTAACCAATGAGTGGGACTTATAGTATGTTCATAAATATGTGTAGGTACACTTTAGGACTTTGCCTATTTAATGCCATGTTGGTCCTACCATACTGTTACTTGTGGGAGGACCTTGTGCAGGGTCCGTCCGGGTTGGTACCACCATCTTATCCATTAACCTACCGCCAATCAGCAGTGTTTGCATTGTTGTGTTCCGGTTTGGGGATAAGATAGCCGGTAAAATGACTAGCATAGAGGCATTCCATCTTAGTCCTCAGGGTTGGCAACGCATTTGCTGTCTTAGGATTGCGGTCTTGTGAATGCGAATGTCTATGGGTCACAGTTTCCACTTACCATCAGGTGGCCTGTGTGATCGTTCGCCTTCCTACGCCATAAAAAAAAACTGTCACGGCTATTAAAGTGAAAAGGTACTAAAATGTACACATATTTATGAACTCGACTGTACCTAACGGAACTGATCCAGCAATAATTATTTAGTACATAAAATCCGTACCGTCCAATTACCGTACTCGCTAGTGACTCGATTGCTCTGTCCCTCACAGGCCTCCGCAGTATTCTTATAAATTGCGAGGGACAGAGCATATGAGTACGATTCGCTAACGAGTACAGTAATTGTAACTCATGGTAAGGGTTCTGATATCTCATAAACGGTTTAACTGATTAAATTATTCAAGTTAATTACATATTTTTTTCATTTAAAGACCATACACAAGTTAATTATAAATTCCGAATTTAAATTAAGTAATCATGCTATGCACTAAACAAACAATACTTATCATTAAACCATTAGTATTTTTTCTATATTTTATCAAAAATGACGTCTGACAGACTCCACCTCAGTAGAATCTGTCTAAAAAAGACACAATTGCAGAGGGTTAAACTAGCATTCTTAAAAAAAACCGAGTTTATATGGTTTATTGGTTTGGGAGCTAGGGTGCCACAGACAGACAGATACACAGACACACAGACACACAAACAGACACATACACAGATACACACGTAAATCTTTATAACATCCCTCCTTTGTCCCTGTGTTTAAAAAGCAAGCTTAAAAATCCTGATTAGGTATTTTTTTTGGTTTTGGTGTAACCATTCATATCGGATAGTGTTTTTTTTATGTTACACTAGCGACCCGCCCGCGGCTTCGCCCGCGTGGAATGTATTATACATATAAACCTTCCTTAAGAATCACTCTATCTATTAAAAAAAACCGCATCAAAATCCGTTGCGTAGTTTTAAAGATTTAAGCATACATAGGGACAGACAGCGCCAGCGACTTTGTTTTATACTATGTAGTGATTTTTTAACTGATTTTTCACTAAAAGATTTGACTTTTTTAAACTAAATTTCCAGTGAAACTTGACTTACACTGACGATGATTTTTGTAACCCAAAAACATTGTAGCTTACTCGTACACAACCCAATACAATGCACAACATACCAACTTGTACAAAAAAGAGTGTACATACATACATTCTTATCACATTAGAACTCGCGACATGGTTTCCAAATGACATAATTATTTGGCGACAAGATTTTTCCGTTAGTCACTGTGAACAAAGCTGCGCCGGGCAAATATTGTTCACCAAATCGGAATGCAGTCTTACGCCTTAACCGGACGCAGTGAAACATGTCTTTATAATGCAATTTGCTACTAAATTACAATTAAGGAAACAGTAATTTTAAACCGATTTAGTATTTCCCTTTTATAACTATCAATTAAAAATGGCTACCAATCCATCTGAGTAAGGAGGAAGAAACTTATTGCGAAATTAACGATCTCTCATAGTCATATATCTCGGGATAATCGAGTTTTATTATTTGAGAAAGTGTCTAACGACTTAAGTCATATTCACATCAGGTAATGCAAAAATCTTGCATCAGTTAATTTATTCGAATGTTTCTATAATTTAATTAAGTTTCTATGTTAATTTGTATTTTTATGTTTGATTAACGACGAATAATTAATTTCATAGTTGTATGAACTCTCGTGTGATCTACCAGACTAATTATTAAATATCTTGGAAATGTATACAATTATATTATTAATAATTATTTAAATGATAAAACTATTTTATTATTTTAGTTTAAGTACCTAATTAACAATAAGGAACTTTACGAGTACTTACTGGGTACTTAGCTACGATCACTTTGTACTATTGCAAAAGAATTGGGATAGATCAAAAAAATTACTTACGGTTTTGACATTCTAATTCGAAAGAATGCGTATTTTTAAGAGACCAATTCATTAATTTTGTATTTGACCCAATATTTTTGTTTTAATACCTTTATTTATTTAGCAAACATTTTATGGATGACGCGATTATTTTAAATTTGGGTTGGCATTTTCTTCTAAATTACTACAATTTGTAATAGTGTATTAAAACTAACTAATTCATGCGGTTTTTGCCTAACCTGTAAGATACACCTAGGAGGGCTTCAAGCCGAAAACGAAAGTCAAACAAAGGTTAAATGTATTTTTGTCGAAATATCTGAAATAGATAAATATTTCAAAATCTTGATATTGGGTCCTTACCTATGAAATTGGCGTTTTATTTACGTGTTTTATTTCGTACGGAATTTATTTATTTCAATTTTAACTTCCAAAATATTTTTAAATTTCATTAATACACTATGCAACCAAGGTTTTAGATACAAATAATATGGTTCAAGTTCTTACTTAATGTTTAAAATTAAAGTGTGAACTTAACTCTTTTTAAGTGCTGCAAGTTCAAGTGTTTCAATTACGCAGAGTTTTATGAAGCGAACTATTTTTAAGTAACTAAGATATGTATAATATAGCTTAGAAGTGTCCAATATTCCTGACAGAATTTTGCTTGGTTTGCATTTGACGTTACTAAATAATCCGCAAAATTAAATGTATGAAAACCACCGTTTTCATAAAATTCTCCATATAAAACGCCAATTTCATAGGTAAGGACCTAATAATACAGAATGACTTTAAAACCCTATTCCTCGAAATGGTTTTTGAATTAGAGTACTTAATTGTAAAAATTGGAACAATCTTATTGTTACCTACCCCGGGTCATAAGAGCGACGGATGGTTTATCCACATTTTGTCACGCTATAAACGCTGCCATACTAGACCCGCAGAATTTTGTAACGATAAAATGTCAAAATTGAACCTTTATTTTATACCGCTTACCTCAATTTTCTAGTATATGTTCACATTTGCAAGTCGGCCAACACAACATAAGTTACGGTCGGGCACTTTCACTGTTTTCAATATTCATTTGCATTTTCATAATTCATGTTAATTTTCAAGTTCAACGTTAGATTAAAAAAACTTGTTCTGCTGCATAATCGTGTCAATACATAAATTTGATTATGATCATTTCGCGATCATGTTTATTAAACTTTATGATAATCCTTAGTAAATTTCTCAAAATTTTGAATGACAGTCAAATTTACGATTAAACTGCAGCTGACGTCCTCATTATTAAATTAGAGAAATTGATTAAATTGAATTGAAATGATCATATTTCGCGATCATGTTTATTTAACTTTATGATAATCCTTACTAAATTTCTCTAATTTAATAATAAGGACGTCAGCTGCAGTTAACGTAAATTTGACTCTGATTTAATTTTTTGAGAAACTTGTAAATTTTGCCAGAGAGTTGCATATATTCAAACTTCAATTTACCCTGTCATAGGCGAAGGCTAGACGTACAATAAATATTGTTATCCGTCAATTGGCAAATACTGATGGATCACAATCTGTTCATGGATTCAGAGTGCCGAGGCTACACGTGCGATATTGTTGACGTCAGTATTATAACGCGTCTCGTGCAGTTCAGTCGTGTGTGTAGATATGGAGACAACAACTAAAGCTTGTCTCGCTATTATTTTAGCATTTAGTTTAAAAAAAAGAATTAAAAGAAAGCAGTGGACTAAAAATTGGCTGCGACAAAAAAATAAATACACACACTTGAATCTATTGGCTGAAATTAAACTGAATAATGACGTAGAAGATTACGAAAATTATTTTTTGTATGCCTCTCCTCTTTTAATTGCATCCTTATAAATTTTTGTTGACGAATCCCACAATTCGGGCAAGGCTTCTAAATTTAAAATGAACTCCTTAAGGATTGTTTGTTCATTTGTAAGCCTAGTCGTACTCGCCATTGTAGCTGGCGGCGACGGCGTCGGCGGCGGCACGTCAGTCTCCATTGCTGTCGCGATGCGTACTGACATTTCTCAATATTTTTTGTACGTGTAGTTCAGTATATTGACGGATCGCAATATTTATCAGATATTGGCAAACCGGAATCCAAAAATCTAGATTTTTGTGACATGTATTGTCATCCATCAATATAGCAGACTAGACGAACAATATATATCACAATATGAGATAAATATTGATGGATAACAATATTTATTGTACGTCTAGCCTTCGCCATAGAGCATGGAGAGAGACATTCCGCCTTTTAGAACCTCGTTATTCCAAAAATGGACAAACTTGTTAAACTAGCTTCGTTATTTCAGAAGTGCAGCAAGCATTTGATGTTAGGATTTCCGACATTTAACCGGAGAGCTATACTGCTCTCCTAAGGAGAAAGGGCGCTAGTGCAATTAACGTATAGAAGCATATTAAACTCTAAAACGCTAAGATAAGGTTGGAAATGCAATACAATTCATATGGGAGATGTGCCGTTTCTCCGTAGGAGGGCAGTATATTAGCGCTCAGGTCGTTAAAACTAGATCTATTTCGCCATAGATGACCATTGCTACCGAAGCTTGTATGAGTCACCAGTGATCTTTCGACGACATTCCAGCCCCAAAGCCTAAAGGGCTTTTAAGCGAACAACATTTTCACGGCAATTTATATGTTGAATTTTACATGGACACTTGAATGTTTAGCGTTATACGTATAGTTTTAAACACCCTTACTTATATTCATATTCATATTCAATTTATTACATCCATGGTATTTACAGAGACCAACCTGTTTTTGTGTCATAAATTAAATGTATGTGTGCACAGGTCTTTTGATTGAGAAAACAGGCTGTTTTGGTTTCGGATAAATTTGCATGACTCTAGAATATAAAGGGAAGGTAGGGTTAATATGTTCAGATTTACAAAATGGGATCTGCATGTCTCATCATTCTTGATATGAGTCAATATTCTGATGCATCTCTTTTGAAGCAGCACTTTCAGAACTGATGATTGTGGAACTGCCTAAACGGTTTTTTAAAACTTTCAGAAGTTTCAAAATCGTTACGTTTGATGCATGCCAATAAAAAGAAAGTGCTGGTCATTCACATGTGTATACGAGTAGATAACATGGAGTCATCAGAGACATTTAGTTACACTTTCAATTTGAAGCAATCACAATTAATCATCTTCACGGAGAAGAGATTTTCAATAACATTTCTATCGGTCCTGAGTTTGCAAATAAAACTGTCAAAACCGGCATTTCTAATGGTAACATCTTTCTAACGCTCATTGTTAGGTAGGATATTTTCTTTAGTTATAATTATGTTTTTTACGAAAATTTATCCAATGTTAAACCACACCACGTTACTATCAATTGAACCTTAAAATAAACAAAATGTGTTTCTACGTATTCGTTTAAAATTTGCGTAGTTCAAGTGACATCACAGTTATCCCTTTATACATTGACCTATTGCCCCTAAAATCACTTAATTAATCGGGGCCTGTTTATATACGCGGTAAACATTATTGTTTTTGAAATGTTATCGTATAATTTTAACCAGGTCGCCATTACTGTCAAGCATAAAAGGTATCATAACGTGACGTGCCATTGACGATATGATAAGGGTGAATTTCAACAAGCGTCAAATTATCCTAATTTAGGTGGTATTTTTTATTTTGTCAGTAGGGTTCACAATTTTAAGTGTAAGGGACGTCATTAGTCATAATTAAAACAGTGTTAAAATGGCCCTTCATTAAACCAAGTCGTTTTAAGATATATCGAATTTACTTATTATATACCACCAAAATTGCTATTATCCACCAAAATTACTTTTCTAAGAAAAACACACGATCAATAATGACATATCGGGATAGTTAAAATAATAATCGTTAGGGAACATTCTTGTTATTTTTTAAAACCAACGACGTATTTTTTTAAATATAATAAATAGTTATTGTTTGGTGTTTATATAATTTTGGTGGAACTAGGAATTTTGACAATTTTGGTGTTTTAGGAAAAGCCACCAAAATTGTATCACCAAAATTAGAACTTGTACTTTTTTATTTTATTTAACTTGAATATTTTAGTTTTATACAAATTTAACTTCATATAGTTAAAAAAACACCATTAACATACTCAAAATAATTTAAACACAATTGTTTTTTTTTGCAAAATAACAAGTTATCTAAGTTATCACAATTATAAAAATGTATTTCGTACCACCAAAATTAGATACTTATGTACTTAGAGGGAAGATACAGCAAGACGGTATAAATCTTTCACCATCTAATCTATCGCTGGAACTGAACGAACGACTGACGCCATATTTGTTTGTTTAATCACTTTTCGTTCGATCATAAAATCAATTTTAATATTCACCACCAAAATTGACTATTTCGCAAGGACAGTTTTATTTACACTGTTCCCAGTTTCTTTTTATTTGCAAATGCAATAATTGTAATATTTTATAATTCCTTAACTAATAGGGAATAGAGGTAACTAAAATATCAATTTAGTTGAGGCTTAATAACTTTGTACCACGGTATATCAGTGTATGCGACAAGTACTGGACACGACACCAAAATTGATTTTGGACTGTTTTTTTTTTTTTACGATAAACATGATAAGTTATTAACAATTTTAACTTTGGCTCAACATGGTACTTTGTGTAAGATTTTCTAGAAAATAAATAGTTTTCCAATAAATGTACTTTACACCCCAATTATCACGTCCGCCGCTAAAAAATGTGGTTGGGATAATTACCCATAACATGTCGAAAACAATATTATATCAAAAAGTAGAATAGAGGCTCTCGTCATTCCACACACCCAACTAAACCCAAGTTCAAAACAAACAACAGGAAAACATTCACACTCTGCGATAACATTTTACGTCCTTGCAACTGGACCAAGCTTCCTTTTTCGGTACAAACTGCATGTCTGCCTTCCAAAGCTAAAAGGTAGTATGCACATATGAACTTCATAATCACATTCTACCTTTTTCTTTTTAGCGACAAATCTGCACTGGGTCAGCGAGTTTTTATCGCAAAAGTGGCCATATGGTGGAATTTATTCATAAATTCCAACAACTTTCGTTTTATTGACAAGCTTTATTAAGAACCAGACTCTTTAATTCCATATAAAATGGACTCAATTTAGAGTTTTTGGCATTTGGTGTGATAAAAGGAGAAAACTAAATCCATTTCCATTAAATATTATGCTGATTTTTCGGAAGTATTATCTCAGATCTAGATTTTAAAATGAAAGTGCTTTAATTTGATGGAGTCCTGCCGAGAACGTTTTTTCAAATCTTAATTGACTTAAGGAAGCGATTTATCAAGCGGGGCGTTTCGATCTTCATCATCGTCATCAGCCTACATTGCACGATTCGTGGGCACTATCATCCAGCTCCTGCCAGCCACCTTGCAAAGATCGTCGATCCACCTAGTCTAGGGGCGTCCTACACTACGTTTGCCGATTCGCGGTCTCCGCTCAAGAATACGATGACTCCAGCGATTATCGGTTCTACGAATTGGAATAGTTGCTGTAGCGTAATGTACTGCCGTCCAACCAAAGAAAGCTAACTGCAATGTAGTAGTCAAACCATTCTATACTCTATTGGTAACCATATTACATTTAAGATGCTTATACTATTACTATGCAGTTAGCCGCCTTCTTTGGTTGGACGCCAGCATAGAGGTTATCCATAAACATATTGAGGATTTTTCACCTAAAACACCACATCGAACTATATGTTTCCAAGCTGTATCGTTTTGATGATAATCGGAATTTTTACTATTATCTTCATCCATCATCATCGTCATCATCGTCATTGTCATCGTCATCGCCATCGTCATTAACATCATCATCATCATCATCATCATAATCATCGTCATCGGTCGGCGCAACATGTAACTTTGCTCACCTACTACAGTTTTGGCTTAGTTTTACAGCCGGCCGCCTGCCTGACGCCAATCCTTCTTGGGCTCGTCTTGATGACTTATGATGTTAAGTCATGGGGGATCCTTAGTCGCCTTCTAACGACACCCGTGGATAGATAAGGATGGTGTTATTCTAACCCCACAACCACAAGGGCATTATCTATTATTATCTTCATCCATTCATTCATTATTCCCAAAGATGCATTAAGTATCCAACTGATTCAACCTAAGTCCGGTTATGAATGGATTTCACGCGATTCCATTATAGTTTATCGTCGATTACGTCCCAAACTAAAAAGGAAGTATCGTAATAGCGTTAACGTTTATATAATATTCGTTTGTGGACTAATCGGTTTCCTCCCCCGTAACCGTAAATAGCGCGTGCCAGTCCGTCAGTACGCAACGGCACGAACAGATTGAATTAATTAATCAAACGATAATGGTAAGATTAATACTCTGTGGCGGCTCATTTGCTCTTAGACGGATCTTTAGCACACTGAAGCGTTGAAGATCTGTTATTATGTATTTTGTACGTAAATACAGTGTTTCCGGCTTCTTGATAGCTTTTGGCTGGCTATCTCACTCGTATCGCTATTAAGTAAATGGTAGCACGTATAAAGTTTAATGCATTTTATTATCTGTTAATTTGATACTATTGTGGGACAAATCTTGGAAGACATTTACCCCCTTACTTATAAACTTGGAATAAGCTTGGAATAGTTTATGCCATGCTTTGTCACTTTCTGTCAGATGCTAATGTCACAATTACAGATAAGGACAAAGCATGGCATAAACTATTCCAAGCTTATTCCACGTTTATAAGTAAGGGGGTTAGGGTGAAGTTAACCCTACGCAGTATGCCGCGATGCTGACACTTCCTCAAGTATGACGCCAATTAGGACTGTTCATATTTTTACAATTACTCTAATTCGAAAACCATTTCCAGGAGAAGGTTTTAAAAGCCGTTCTGCATTAATAAGTTTTTGAAATATTTATCTATTTCAATATTATGTCAAAGGTATATTTAACCTATGTTTGACTTTCTTTTTCGGCTCGAAGGCCTCCTAGGTCTATCTTACGGGTTAGGCGAAAACCGCTTGATTTTAATACACTATTACAATCACTTTTCATCATTAGATATCATTAAATTGTTGTAATTTATTAGAAAATGCCATCCCAAATTTAAAATAATCATGTCATCCATAAAATGTCTGCTAAATTAATAAACATATTAAAACTAAACTAAAACAAAGCTATTGGGTCAAATACAAAATTTATGAAATAGGTATCTTTAAATTACCTATTATTTCGAATTAGAATGTAAAAACCGTGAGTTTTTTTTTGGTCTGTCCCATTTGGTGTCTGCGGCATCCAGTCCAGGCTAAATGTGACGCTAATCGGCGTCAGCGGCCCCCAGCTAAAGCCAAATATGACGCTCATCTGTGTCAGCGGCATTCGAGATCGAATTGTATTATTTAAAAAAAAGTTTTGGTAAAGCCGACTACAATCAGTACTATTGAAGGCTAAATAAAGATAAAATTTCAAAACACAATATTTATTTACTAAACATATTAAATATGACGCCGCACGATATTGTGTTGAGGTAAAGAATGACGCTGGTCGACGTCATCGGCAAGGGACGGGTTAAACAAATTGGAAAAATACTATTGTGAGACGAAAAATATTCTTACCAATATATTTCGACAAAAATCACGATTATTATTTTTGAACCAGTAGTTGTACTAGCTAAAATTTAATTTCAATACGTCGCTTTCTGTTAACAACCTTTGTGCCAAAACTGCGATCGGGTCCAATCTATATAGAAATTAGAAACTAGTCCAGGAATCGTGGAGCTGTGATGATGATAATAAAATAAATGTCTAACTTTAGCAGTAAGCTTTCCTGCCAATTATCTACTTCGATATAACGATCACTCGCAAACCAATCAATAGAGAAAGTTGAGATAGTCCTTATCGCCTGCTATATGGCAAGTTTCAAGTTTTATCTCGAATAAATAGTGAAATGTATACAGTTTAAAATGTTAAAAAACGATAAAAAGACTCCAAATCGCAAAAGACATGCCTATAATACTTGAAGAGTACCCTCGATGGTAATTATTTTCGAAAATGGTCCAGCCGCCTTCGAGTAATCGGGGTACATACATACATACATAATACATAAAAACAAGATTCCGACGAAATCAGAACCTCTTAAGTAAAGAAACAATTACCTACATACTAAAAACTTTTTCCCATTAAAATGTAATTCCAGTCTGTCTCTAATAGTGAATGACTGTGATAAATTTTATCAGGTGACTTCCAAACTTTATCATGATGATGATAATGATGATGATGATGATGATAAATATCTGACGGAATTGCGAGACGTAGATGACTTTGTATATAAGCTTTTAAAAGGTCACATTTTTAAACAAAATATACTTAACCAACTACAATCGAAGAATTTGGGGCCGTTGATGTTACTTTGGCGTAGGTATGTACTTTTAATATCGAAACTTAAACCTACATTTACTATCTCATTTAATTTTAAATATTTATATGTATTAAGAGGCTGGTTCTCTGAAAAAAAAATATTTACCTACCTACAATGCAGATGTTACTGAGTTTTTCATTTAAAAGGATGTTATGTCTAGGACAATCTCTTGTACCTTGTACATTCTTGTGCCTACCATTAGGTACTGGATGCGAATCAACAATTATCCTATTATCTTTGTCCACTTTCCTCCTGGTTAGTAGGACTGTCACGAAATGCAAATGTAATTACCTGAACAGTCGGTCGTGTTGCGCGTGCGTCTGTAACAACAATTACTCCGGTTACTAACGAAATACATAAACATATATACTCTGGGAAACAATACTCTTTCCAATCATAAGGCTGAGTTTCCACTGATGCGGGATGAGCGAAGCAGGGTAGAGCGGAGCGGACTGGAGCGGAGCGAGCGCGCCTTGCGAACGTTAGTTTAGATTCTATTGGTTAATATTGGCACAGCTCCGTTCCATTTCACTCGTTTCCGCACTTTCCGCCTTAGTGGAAAGGCAGCCTTAAGTTCTGTGATTATCGTAAAGCTGGTAGCACATACGCGTCAAACAAAAAGTTTTGTCAGGTCAGAACATTGTAAGGTACTTAAAAGTAATAAAATCATAAAATATTGCAAACTCCCGATATTCAGCGCAAGACGAAGCTATTAACGATGATAAAGGAATTACCTAGTCTGTGAAGGATTTGCAAGAATTTGTCGCTAGAACAGGAAACTATTAGGAGATACCTCGAACAAGGTATCGAGAGGCAAACAAGCACACAGGCCAAATGATGGTAAGTGGGATCTGTCACTCATAGACATTTGCATTCTCGAGACTACATTCCTAAGACTGTACCACTTGTCCCACGTTCGAGGATGAGCGGGAAGCGAGTATACAACCAGCAAACAACTATTAATATTTGTCTCTTTTATTGACACGGGATCTAAGTATATCTTTGATTTGTTTCTTGAGCGAGAATATAGTCTGTAGCTAATCGCTTTCTCGCCGGCAGTAGGACAAGTGTCTAAAGGATATTCTCTGCCAGTGGGCACAGGTAAAACACATATTAAATTAAATTGATATGTGACATTTAAGACCACACGTTGACAAAAGGTCCGCCCAGTGAAGGGATTGTTATAGCATGAGTCATATCTTCAACCTCCTTGAAAAATATATTAAGTAAGCTAACTCCAATGGTAAGCATGTACAGGGCTTCATTTAACGCAGAATGTTCATGATTAATTCGACATATTTTGTTTTCTCAGATAAATATAAGTTAAGTGAGGACTTCACAGAAGCGTGTGGAGCTAACCCCATGTGTCATGTTTAGTCCACCAGAGTAAATACTAAATACTCTTTAACCAATCAATTGTCCTCACGTGTGATATCGATGGCAACACTGAAAAAAAATGGTCGCTACTAACAAGATTGTGGTTGTTATACATAGGCGTCTTGATTCCAAAAGATCCTAACAAGACATTAGACGCGTCAACTAAGATGTTAGTCGAATCGCTAAAGAACTTGCTGTTACAGTTACTTACAAGCAGTTTTGTTTGATATAACTGATATCATAAAATGCTGTATTCATTTTGTCATCTAAGAGAAAACCTCTCTTGATTGGCTAACATTGTTTTGAGTTTATCTCTCGTATAAGTTCATGGTGATTGTCTGAAACTCGACATTCATCGAAACAACAAGGAATGAAAGCCATTGATTAAGTAAAACCAAAAGTTAACTGAGTACGACAGGGTTCTATGCTGTTTCAAAAAAGTAAAATACTAGATGGTACAGGTGGCGTAAAAGTCTGTCTTTGTGAAAGCTAATTAACACTTAACATTTGCAACGCTCTTGAACCCGTCTACGATTATCAACGTACGAGCCAATTCCACGCATGTTGCTACAAATTACCCGCAAACTGCCAAGAATACGGACTTAAACTCAAAGCCTTAGGGTATGTAACTGAATGGAAAGAAATGAAGTACATGTAAGAAGAAAGCGGTTACGTTAAGTTGATGAAAGAATTACGTGACAGCTGATGGGTTAATAGGCGAAAATGGCAGCGTGATAGAAATTGAAAAGGGTTCTGAATTGAGAATTATAATGGTGCTTTTATTACTTATTGTTTGAAAGAAGGCTTGTAAAGAAACGGCGATGGCGAGGATTTAAATGAGATTGATTTGTTTACGGCTGCGCGGTATCTAGAATCGTCAATATTGCAATAATTTATAGCGCTTACTACCTGTCACGGACTACGGAATGCATTTTATGGACGCAGAGTTGCATTTTAAGTAATATACTCGTAAATGATTTAAAAAAAGATCACCACTAGAATGAACTAAGCAACCAAATGCGATTTAACACAGGTGTTAGGAATCTCTAAGAATCTTAGCTCAACAGCCTTTTCAAATATTCTTGCATACATTTATATGTACTAGTAGCAGAATACGAAAGACATCTAGAAAATAAAAAAGTAACGAAGAAAGAATCTGTTCGAAAAAAACTACCTAGGTACTATCAGCCCATTGGAACCCTGATCCACCATAGAACCCTGTCACTGTCACAAATAAATTGTGTTATAATGTGATGTGACACCGTTTTATGGAGGTTCAAGGTTTCAATGGGCTGATAGTACATTTAAGTTCCAAAGCGCGCACGCACGATCTAGCGTACTTTATTCAAGATGCTACGTATTACTGGGACATCTAGGTTTTTACTTAGGCTAGTAGGATGTAGAGCTCCTCTAAGAACTTGTTTTGTTCTGATAGAAATTTCGCGGGACCTCTATTATATTTCATTTTAGTCCATCTTCATCTTTCATAAAGACGACGTCTCGACGTCGACGTGTTCTTTTGACGACGCACTGGCCTAGTTGGTAGTTACCCTCCCTACGAAGCTAGCGGTCTTGGGGTCAAATCCCGGTATGGGCAGATATTTGTGTGATGAGCGCGAATATTTGTTCCTGGGGACCAATTTTTGACTTTCGAGCGCTCGATTTCAAAAGCGAGCAGTAGAAAATATTCGAATGCGAAAAATTTTCACGATTTATTTTCGAATGGCCCCAAATTCCATATTTTTGAGATTCTCACTCGAAACTAGAGGGATTGACTAAATAGTATTGTTAAGTTGGAACTTGTTTCATTATACGCAGAAAGTCGATGTTTTACCGGTTATTTTATTCATATTTTAATTGCGAATAAATGTGTGAAGCTAACAAAAGATGAAATCATAACAAGCAGTTTAATATTTCAGTGCCAATAAGATTTTTTACGCTTATTTTACAAATTCTTGGCTGGTTATAAATGTAGGAAAAATGAAACGCTTTCTCGTCTCTGGATGTCTATGGCATTGTGCTAGGTTTGTTTATGCTTCGTGTATATACAGGGTGTGGCCTGTAACAGGAGCAATAAAGTTAAAGAATGATTCCTTAGATTATTAGCAGTCACAATTGAAATATCTTAATGTGACAAAGTCCTAATATTTGGAAAAAATTGCCATTCAAATTAAACTTCACAGGCAACGGTTTTTACATCGCAATACGGTCGCTCGTCGGTCATTTGGTGTCTTGGTACGGGGGATGCTACGTCACATATTCTTGAAACGACCGAAATTAGCTTTTATCCAGATGTACTAGAAACTATTTTCATTCTTAAGACATACATAATTAGATTTTTTTTAAATTTGTGTTGATAATTGACAAATATTTCAATCTGAACTTTTTCATTAATAATAAGTGTGTCGAGTTGCTTTGGCCACGTTTCAACAAAACTTAATCCGGCAAAATTGTATTCCACAACTATAAAGTATTTATTTCACATCTTTACAGACGCTAGAAAATCATCGGATTATCTGTAGTGAACAATGACTAAGTCAAGTTGTCAAGTCAAATGTCTTGAAAAATCACAATATTACAATCGAAATAATAAATAACTATAGCCATGAACTGCTTTTACTTTACTGTGAGATGATATTTTGCTGGATCTAGACGAAAAGTAAGCCGAGGTGTAAACCGTAAACGTAAATGATAACATACCACTGACATCATCAACCATCAGCTATAAGTACCATACCAGCGGAGCCATCGTCAATGATGTGCACTAACAAAGCATGTGGGATATCTGAGGCAGCCCGCAGGAGCATGCATAGCACATATCCAAAGTGTGACTGTGTTCCTCTATTATCGACAGAACAGCCTTTGTGCAAGAATAACTGAAAGAACATACATCTCCAAAAAGTAAACCGTGCTATTCAGGATTACTCAGTTAGTGTGTGTTGTGTTGTTAATTTGTGTTAATAATTGTGGAAATAAACACGTTGATAATCTTCTTTTTGTTAATCATTTTACGTAGTTAGTTTGTTTTTAATAGGTAGTGGTTTTCTAAACGTTTACAAAAAAATGCGTTTATTTTCGTGTTTAATCATTCCATAATTTTATTAAGTAGGTATTCGTTGTGAATCATCATCAACAACCCATATACGTCCCACTGCTGGACGCGGGTCTCCTCTTTACAGAGGGCTAGGCTGTAGTAGTGCCGTGGTGCCGCTGGCCTGATGCGGGATGGGGAGTTCACATATCTTCGAAGGGTTTTAACCTTCTCCGATATGCAGGTTTCCTCACTATGTTTTCCTTCACCGTTGTAGCAAGTGGTAATTAATGAATTAAACTGCACATAAATCGTAAACCAATATTTAGAGGTGCAGGCCCCGGGATCGAACCCGGGAACGACCTCCTGCATGGGAGGCAACCGTTCTAGCAACTAAGCTACCACTGCTACTAGGCTATCACTGCTGAGTTCAAATGCACTGGTACTTTTGGGGCGATGTTTCTTAATAAGATAGTATCTACTTGACAATCCATCAATCGAAACTAGATCTTAACCTCACGGATTAGAAACTACTAATCGCGTGAGAGCGGTATTCCATGTTCGCAAGTTTTCTTTTGACAACTAATTTATTTAAAAAGTAAAGATATTTACAATCCACGCTTATTCAACCTTAATGTCGTTATCTTGTGTTATGCGACGGCTTTGAATCGATTTTCTGTGGAAAGCGGAAAATTGACACGTTCGGTTTTCATACATACTGTTACATGTAATTTTTCGGACCTTTTCGCGGGTTAGTCTTTTTTGTTAAACCTTTGCAACATATTTTTTTGGCTCGCTGTTCGGTTAGATTTATCTGCAGGTGACTGTATTGTGGAGTTTTTTGATATTTAATTTATTCGAAATGTTCATTATTATTTATTATCTTACAAACCATAAACAATGTAATTGTAAGTGTGAACTTTTTAGGAATTATGTACCTACTTAATACCTACTCTATTATTACAACGTAATGATTTGACAATTTACGTCAAGGTGGTAAATCAAAACTTTTCCAAATTGCAATAATAAAATAAGTTACGACGCATTACGAAGTATGTCCATGATACAACAAGAGCAAAAGTAAACTGAGCCTTGTGTTAAGTTGACTACGGTTAACAAGTATTCTCCGGGTAGATAATCCCTGTTGTTGTCATCTCAAAGCGACGAATGTGGGGTCTCCAAATGCGGTTCTGATTGTGGAGTGTGGGTGTTCACTGTCCAGTCAGATTATCACTGAAATTCTCTTCGTTAGTTTTGACAAGACCCTGTCCTCAGTACGTGTCGTGTCGGAGTGGAGTCAAACAGAGTAACAGATTGTATCATCGGTAGTCGTACTCATGCTAAACAAACATCCTTACCAATTGTTTAAAGTGCAAGTTGAGTGGTTAAGATCAAGGTTACCCGGTAAGATAGACATAATTATTATCAGTGATTAGTGCACTGTTTTTGTTGGAACTGCTTAATAAATAGTTTGAACTTACTTTATAGCGTTTTACTCATTTCGTTCTTTCGTCAGTTCACACCTAATTATTAAGGTTGTAACCTGTTACGTAAAGTTGAAAGAAGTGGCCATTTAATTAATTAGTGCATATGTTTAATAAGCAATATTGATTTAGTAGATATTTAATACGTGCAAAATGTCAAACCTTGATGTCAAGTACACCGACTGGACACATATGTCTGCAGTACATTGCTGGCTCTATTAATTTTGTTAGAAAATAACAGTAAACTTATTTTTCATTTTATTTAATTGAAACCATTTGGAATTAATTACTGATTAATTAAAGGGCCTATATTTTAATTTATTGCTCTTATTACAGGCCACACCCTGTATACCCAACAGATTTGAAAGATGTCAAATGATACTTTCTATTGGGGGGCCATTTGCAACGTTAAAAGATGGCGGACGTGTAATTTGTTTTAGAATTTAATTTTTGGGTAATTAGGTGTTCAAAGTTCTTTTCTGATAGTGATTTGTACTTTTTATGCCTTTGTGTCGCACAGTGATTGAAGACTTGGACTTATTTCGTGTATCTGGCATCTTTCTTCTCGTTTCAAGTGGACTCGCAGTGGTGCAGAGGTTAAAACTATCTTGACCTCTGTCCTACAAATCACCGTACAACGTTGCCCCCAATCTTCCTAGAGAAGATTGGATTGTTTTATTGCTATATTGATTTATACAATATATATACTTGACACTGGCGAAATCACTCAACGTGGAAACGCCATTATCCCCGCGGTAGTAGCTGTTCAAGTCGCCGCGGGGGCAAAAGAAGAAGAATGTGTATAATCTAATCTAATCTACTTTCTATTGATAGAATTCAAAACGAATGCCACGGACCACTCGTGTTCATATTTTCTATCGCTCGCAAGTCAAAAATACCATTTCATTGTTTTTTGGCACTTTCGAGTGAAACTTTCGAGCGCTCGAAAGTCAAAAATCGGCCCCCTGAGTCATGGATGTTTACTATGTATTCAAGTATATATTTCTCTATATAAGTATTTATATCGTTGTCTAGTACCCATAGTACAAGCCTAGAGCTTAGTTTAGGACTAGGTCAATTGGTGTGACATTGTCCCCTGTTTTTTTTTATATATAACTATCGTAAATATAGCTGACGTTGTAGCTCGTGGTGACTTCACAGTAAGAGCTACGACCACTTTAACGATATGATTAAGGCATAGCAGCAAGATGGGAATCCAAAGTGGAGTGTGCTCTGTATGAATAAGAACTTGCTGCAAATAATGAACACGTCCAACAAAACAACGTAGTAATTTCATCGTCGACCAAAGATTAAATCGACGTAAACAGCCTTCCGTGACTTTTCTCTGTTATTTCCACGTTTTCCCGATAAGCCCCACATAGTCACGACTGGATTGAGCAATCGCCAGTCACGTCTATCAGAGTTATCTGTAACTAGTGGGCAAAGCAGGGCGATTTAGCTAGCGGAGTGGACGTAACGGGCCCGTAGATGACCGTGTTAGTGAGATCGTGTTGTTTTGTTGTGATTGGACTGATTTGGATAGATTGGTTTGAATTATTAGTTGGTACTGGGGCCCGATTCTACTTCAACATGTTGCGCCAAAAATGACTCCGTGTCACTAGTAGCTTCAGTTCTGACGTAGGCATCACTTGTTAAGTACACATATTTATTTTGCTAACGTATGATTTTTTTTATTTGGAATCTACCGTGCGTCGGGACAAAAAGTATCTGTAGGATAGTAAGTTTGGAATGAACTATCTCTGTCCCGAATTTCATCTAATAGCTCATTTCTATACATAAATGCACGGTCATGAATGTAAATGTCAGGGGTATTTTAACAAGTCTAACGAAGAGCAAGCTTTTCAAAAAACCAACTGCTGTTTGGATAATGTCGACAAAGTAATGTTACTTATCATGTATATATTTTTTATTTCGTCAATTTCATATTTAAAAAATAATAATATAGCTCTATGCTTACACTGTAGTGGTTAAGACGAATCTAACCACGTATAATCAGTTTAGCCGTTTAGTAGTTACGAGCGGACATTAAGTCGGACATAATATACAAGTCAAACACATAATCCTCCTTTTGGGCTTTGCCACAGTCGGGTAAAAAAACTTAGTTTGAAGTCGTCAATGTCATTAGTGATGCCAAGTCATCTGTAACTTATAGGAAAATTAACCTTAGTGCTGTAGAATGTCAGATTGACTTTGGGCCTAAGATGGGTCACAAATTTTAGTCTTCGACTGGATTAGATTCCGGTAACCTTCGGGGAGAGAAGATGGTGGATTGAAAAATATCCGGCTTTTACTTTTGATTTCTCTTTACTGATTGTACTCCCGCGATCTTCACAAGGGAACGCGGTGGATGCGAAAATCACAAGACCGGTCTGAGTGGCCTATGTCCAGCAGTGGACGTCTTTCGGCTGACATGATGATGATGATGATGATGATTATACTCTAACAAACTGGACATCTGTGCAATGATGCATTACTTAAGCTTTACAAGATAAATCATATAAATGATCACAGAATTCAATTCCGTAAATATTATTAAATATATTGCAACATCTGTCTGTACATAAACCATTACCAACCTAAGCCAAACCGTTACGCAAATGACAAATCGTCTAACAGGCTACCAATAAGACTGTTAATCATCAATCGCCATTGATTTAAGATTGATACGATTGTCTTGTTGAAACACATACCAGATGAACAAGTTTCAATGCCTACAGTGTAGCAATACTGGTAGTTGACTGATGAGATTTATAGAACAGGATTCTTGTCAAATGCCTAACGCGTTGTGTAATGAATGTAATGATCTAGCCCGCTTTAAGGGCAAAATGCATCCCGCATTGTGCCTACATACATTTATTTTCCTTTTAAAAAAACATTTTCTTACAAAACATTAGGAAGAGGAGCTTTAAGCTGTTCGTTTGGTGGTAAAGGTAAAGGACTTTAAAAAAGGAGGAGGTTCTTAATTCGTCCATTTATTTTTATTTTTATATTTCGCACTGCTAGATCAAGACTGCATCAACTCAAAATCATTGTTAGTTTTGTTTCAAGCTCATAGACGTTGAATTAAAGTTGATTTTAAAATACAGTTGTATTTTGAGTTACTACACTTTTGATCTGGCAGTGCGATTTGTTACGGTCTTAGAACTTTCGACTGGGTGAACCGAATTTGATAATTATTTTTTTATTTGAAAGCTGGTGCTTCCCGTTTGGTTCGATTTTTATCAAAATGAAGATCTGACGATGGAGTCTATGAGGAATCGGCGGAACTCTTCAAAATGTATAGGCACACCTATAGCGATTTTGGTATTTTTAATTGTAATTCGCGTATTTGCTCTTGAAAAGCACTATTTAGTGAAGTGGAACTGATAATGAAGACCACAGATGGCCACCGGAACTCCTAAACGGTATTTATTTCAAGGATGGCAACAAGATATTTCGATTTAGGTTAAAATATATAACTATGAGTTTCCCACGGCGTTGTTTGCGGTGAGATTGAAATATTCTATAGTTTGTTATTATAGAGAAATAAGACTAAGTAACAGCATAACTATGATCACTAAAAAGTATAAAATAAATTAAATGTTACAAAAAACAAAAAAACTGTTTTCAAAAAGCAAAAACTAACTTATTTTAATAAAATGGTAGGTAATACAGGGTGTCTCTGACCTTGGGGCTTTAAATGCATGGAACGTTTCTACTCCTGAAACTGAACTTCTTTTGTTCTATAAGTTATTAAAAATATGCCCAACAAAAAATATTTTTTTTTTCATACAAGTTAAATGTAATTTTCAATGTACGCGATCCAATTCTCTATTTTCCTTTAGGCCTCGTACCAAGGAAATGTCGCCCCCGTACCATGAGATAGTGATTAGATGGCCAGTATTGAATACACTGATTTTACAATTAGACTTTTACATCAATTAGTTATCGAAACTTAAGTTATTTTTTAATGTCGCAGAACAAAAGTAGTTCCGTTTAGCGAGTAGAATCGATCGTTGCATTTAAAGCCCCAAGGTCAGAGGCACCCTGTATAAGTCTGGTCTGCTTTTGGTTAAATAATGCAGGACGCCGACTTCAGTGGGCTTACCTATACCTGACCTACCATTTTATTAAAATAATTTTTTGCTTTTTGAAGGCGCTTTTTTGTTTTTTAAACATTGATTTTTCGAAATCAACTCTACGCTATTCTGGGCCATAAGTAGCATTGGCCCGCAACACGGTTAGTAAATCCTGCTTCTGGGCCTGGTGTCGACATAAAATTGTGTACACACCATGGGCTAATAAAGAAACCTTCAGATCGCAAATTTATGGCCCTCGCCTACGTCTCGGGAGTCAAATAGCTGCACACTGAGTAATTTTTGTTTTATCAGCCTAAGTAGGTTATTTAAATAGAGTGTTCTTATTTTATTTATTGAATGATAGGTAATACATACAAAAAATATAAAAATTCAAAATTCAAAATTCAAAATATTTATTCAGTAAATTGGCCACATGCGGGCTCTTTTACACGTTTTATAACTATGTAGCTGCAATGCAATGATACCTAACTTCTTTTTTTTTCAAAGTCGGTTGATCATATACATATGCAGAACCATTTAAAGCAAAACCTTGATGTTTGAGTCCAGCAATTCAGTATACAATTATTTTCTCAATTTTCTGAAATACTTATCATAATATTTCAGAGCAATTACCGTGTAAATAAATCGTAATGAAATGATTGCATAGTGCAATGGTGCAACCCACTATTACAGGCACGCATCGCGATCTGTAGCGAATGCATAACAAACGCATTATGCGCTAAATTGCATTTCCATGAAATTATATACATGAGAATTTCTTTCGTTTTCGTTGGTGTATTAAGAAAAATCCATAAGGTCATGATCAAACAGTTAATTATCTAGGTATAGGTAAAAACCCCTTTTGCCTGTAGCTGTATACTGAACTCATATCGAATTTACGTCAAATTTCAAATATAGAATGTTGAACGGTCTATACGAATGTGTTACAAATACGTGTAAGACATATTTTAAGTGTGGAAGCCAAAATATATTTTAAAACAAAGTAGTTACTTACACGATTTTCTTAGAAGGAATACTAAAACCCAATTGTTTTAACTTGAAAAAGTTATATACCTACTGCGTGTAGTTGTAATATACCTACTTAATAGCATTAAAGTGTTTAATAAAAAATCGTTACAATTTGTATCCTAAACTAAGTAAATAAAAAAAAACGAATTATAAAATATAACCTCATGTAGGTATCGCTTTTGTCGGCAAAAACACATGTTTTATCAATCCTTCATTATAAAGCGAACAATTAAAATTGCCTTTATTTACCAATGCTATGTAGGTCAAGATTACAACCGTTTTGAGCAATGTGTTGCATTGCTTTGTCTTGTAATTTTATGGTCGCTTCGGTTCGGAGTGCGATCATTTCTGATAAGTATGGATCCTTAAAGATTATACTAGCTACTTGTTGATTTTTGGTCAGTTAAATAAGTACTCATAAGGAAGCTCAAAGTCACAAAGAGGGCTATGGAGAGGGCTATGCTCGGGGTTTCTCTGCGTGATAGAATTAGAAATGATGATATCCGCAGTAGAACTAAGGTTACCGACATAGCCCGAAGAATAGCTAAACTGAAGTGGCAGTGGGCGGGGCACATCGCTCGCAGGTCTGATGGCCGATGGGGCCAGAAGGTTATTGAGTGGCGTCCGCGGACCGGAAGACGAGCTGTAGGTAGGCCTCCAACAAGATGGAGTGACGACCTTGTAAGGATCGCGGGAACGCGGTGGATGCGAAAAGCACAAGACCGGTCTGAGTGGAGAGCCTTGGGGAGGCCTATGTCCAGCAGTGGACGTCTTTCGGCTGAAATGATGATGATGATGATGAAATAAGTACTCTATCAAGATAAAGTTAATGATAATAGGTAAGTACCTATACATAATAAATAAGTATACCTACTTATCCAGTAAATCATCATAGATAATGTACCTGTAGAAAAGGTGGGAAGTGAATGGTTTTGATATAGATGTCATTCACCTATGCGTTCCTAACAAAAATCTAAGTTTTGGACCTTGGGGGACAGAGTCGGCATTCAGACTAGAACTTGCCAAATTTGTAGGATTGACTAAGAAATTTGATTAAATAGCGCTTGCCTCTGATTAACAGAGATTTACTTGTGTATTAATGAACTTATAAAATTTTAAATTTAGAAAAGAGACTGCATCACATGTACCAAAATGCAGCGGGAGCTCGGTCTAACTAAAGCCAATAGCTGCAACGTAGCTATAAAGATAATGTTATATATAATTCGCACATGGTAATGTTTTCTAATCTGATTATTTAACCTACAGCACACACACATAAATGTTATGTAAATTACGTTCTGATAACGAATAAGGAATGGTGCATTATACCTTTCAAGACCTTACGCATTGCTAGCCCAAGTATAGTCAACGTAATAATAAGTTATTACTTTTGTACTCGTACATCACCTTGTCACAAACACGTGAGCACATACATTCATACATTATTTACGTTAGCAAAACATAATAATTTTATAGACACCTCCGGAGATCCTAGAACAGCTCGACCAGGATTGGGCTAGCTATCCAGAGAGGTAATGCAGCCAGTGTTATACGGACCATGCCGCGAGCGGACCTGCTAGAGGGCGTGTTCTTTTTTTACACCTTTAATATTTGAGTAGCTTAGTTTTATTTTAATTTAAATGAGTTTAGTTTTAACTAGGTATATAAACTATTATCACTATTTTTATCAATCTATATGTACCTACATACGAGGAAGAAACTGACTTGGTCATCAATGGACGCACATCCGAAACCGTTGGATCAAGGGACTTTAAATTTTGGGGGAATATTCCTAGGCGTGCACTAAAAAGGGATTTTTAGAAATTGTATCCCTAAGGGGTTTAAATAGGGGGAGTAGCGGGAAACCAATTCTATAACGAGGTCACGGGCGCCGTCTAGTTCGTAATAAAACTAAGCCAATCAGTGTAAACCCATACCTAAACGCCATGCAAATTGTAATGTAGCTTTTCTATTAACTGTATTAATCTGATCTCACGATATCAAACACGGTAACAAACCTTATTTAATCTGTGACAGAGCTAGCCGAGTTTCTGCTCTGCAAAAACGTATCCACATTTCGATAAAATACATTATTTATTCTAGAAGTAGACTATTAGTTTTACTTTTCAGCTAATTAAATTACAAATACCGAACTCTATTCAGGAACTTATGTTATTGTTAATTTTTGTGAGTACCTACGTGGTGGTACAGCCAATAGCATAAATAAGTTTTTTTTTTTTTTATTGCATGGGAAGGCAAACGAGCACACAGGCCACCTGATGGTAAGTGGATACTGTGACCCATAGACATAAGTGATCATTTATGGACCTTGTCACTTTAACGTGGTTAAAATATTGTACAAAATTGTGAAACTATTGAAAGTGCCAAGGTACAGAAATGATCACTTATCTATGCTGTTGACTGTACTACACAAATGTGTACGCAAATGTATACACGTATGTTACTGTACTGACCTACCTATGGAGACGTATTTGATTAGCTGCTGCTTACACAAACGGGAAACAGAGTAAAGAGGCCCAAATTTTAACATGACGATTTATTAGACGATATAGAAACTTTCGAAGTGACAAAGGATGGCGTTTTTGGATTTTACTCCTTGAAAAAATACGTTTTCTCAAACATGCTCGGAAAAAACGGTTTTTCGATTGAAACACAAGGACGGAAAGAGCCTCATTTTACTCCTAGGAGTAAAAAAACCATATGAAAACACTTTCCGTCCATGTCCATATATTTCTTAAAAATGCTGTCAATTTGCATACAAAATCAAAAGGACCAAGACAAAAATTCCAAACAGCCAAGGTAACTGCTCGCTTTTTTAGCACAGTGCGTGTGTTTCTTTTTGAATTGGCATTCCAATGTTTATGGTTAGTATGCTCCTGGAAAAACTATTAAGTTTTTATTTACAAATTGCCCAAACATGACCAACATAACTTTTAGTGTGAATTAAATTAAATTAGTTGCTTTTTAGAAATGTATTTGTATTATTTCCTCACATGTTTGAGAAAAGCATTATGTATGCCTCGGCGGAAACGAGGATTTCCTGACTCGTATTTTAGCAGGCCTCGCTGTTGCTCGGCCTGCTAACCACCTCGTCAGGAAAACCCTTACTTTCCGCGCCTAGGCAACAATGTACTATTCTTGTATGGGTCCTCATTAGGGAATGCAATTTATTCGGTTATTAACCGCTTTTGTATGCAAATAACCGGATAAAACCAGTTATAACCGGTTATTTGCATTCCCTAGTCCTCATACATTTATTATTTCACTTTCTTTAATATTTTATCTGCCGTGATAACATGATTCTGAAAAACATCAACCCTTTATTTATTACGGTTCAAAAGACACAGCTCTTTAAATTTAGGACAGACAGAAGGACAGATAAAGATAAAGATATTTATTCAGTGAGTAGGCCGCACGGGCACTTTTACACGTCAAGAATCTACCAGCGCTTCACAAGAGGAGACCACTGCTGAGAAGAAGCGCCGCAAGAAACTCAGCAGTCAGTCCTTTTTTTAAATATATTTAATATTACAATGGTACTACTTAGTCTAGCATTATATAAATCTATAAATAGCAAATTAAAAAAATATTTCAAATATCCTGCGTAGTTTCCGCAGGAAAACACACCAAAATCTTAAGAGAGAAAGAGAGAAAAGGAAAAATTAACTCCTACGTATGTGTCTACAGAAGACGGATGGACAGCATAGGAAACGACTTCAAACTGTAGGTAAACTGTAAAGTTAGATAGCTATGTTAAAATTGCTATTTCGTTTTGAATCTAAAGGTTACAGAGTTCAAAAGGTAGTCGCTCACCTGCCAAGTCCGTGATCGTCTTAAAAACGGGTAAAAAGGCATGATTCATCTATGACTTTTTCGGCGCGAGCGTCTCGGATGACTTGATGACACCATTACCGTGACCGCGTGCGACCCGCCATACAATTGATAGCATCGCGTTCACACGCGTGCGCTGGCGCCGCTGATTTAGTTTATATATGCATAACTGTTGGATATAATAAGATGATACCTGTTGTTTTATAGAAGCCATTGTGCTCTCGGTATTTAAAGTAGGGTTTTATTTTTAAATCGCATATTTAAGGAACTTATTTCGTTCAGATTACATTTTATTGTACCTATCAATTTACCAAAACAAGTGTAATTTTTTTTTTAAATCTTATTGCCACTATTCTTTGTTTGGTTTTTGAAATACCCCATATTGCAAAAATATTTTCAAAATTTCGTTAAACAATTACCTAAGTACCTAGTTTACCGAATGACTTATGCCCGGTTCCAATATTCAAGAAACGAATCGTTTTCCTAACGGGCAGTAGCGTTATGTTATGACATTTGCTACGTATAAAATGTGTCAAATTTTAACGAGACGTCACAACTCTACCAACGGTTTTTAATATAGGAACGCACCATTAATGAACGCATTCTTCAGCAACTGGCCGGAAGAGGCATCTAATTGGGACTCATGGAGATCAAGGGAAGAAGCCTTTGCCCAGCAGTGGGACACTCTCATAGGCTAGGAAATAAAATACGGAATCGGTAAGAATATCGTCTGTGTTGTGGGCCTTAATAGAAAACCTTATCAGTCTTAACACGTTACCTGTTGTTTCTCTGGCAACCTCAACATCAACATCCTTATCGATTGCACATCCGGTCGCCATTGACTGAGAATGATTGCCGACACAAGAAGTGACACAGATCCGTGGGAGAGTTGCGTCAAGGTGGTAATGAACGTTGGTAATGAATGAATGGAAATTTAATTTGCTTTCTGTGGTAACAAAGACTTAGGTTCAGCCACAGGCTGAACCGCCACGAAAATATGGTTACATTTTTATTATGTATTTATTCCCAAGATATACGATATAATCGCTTTTACATATATTTATGTGAGGCTAGACGAGTTGCTTAACGCTAACGTAGAAGATTTTCGAAAACGAATCAAAATATATGGAATTGGCGTAGGCTCTCGATGCGACCGTCTGCAGTTGGATATTTTGACTTTTTGTGACAATTGAGGCCCTACTTTGAAAATGGAACTTCGAACTTCACCCCTTTCTCCCGATATAGTCTCAAATGACGAGTGAAAGAGACGAAGCATCTGAAGTTTCGGATTCAGTGCTTAGTAGTAACCATCCTTAGGCGGTAGGCGTCTTCAAAAGACGATAATAGTAGTTTATGAAATTGTTGCATAAAGAGGGGTATTAAAACACGAGTGTGTGTTTAAGAACCGAGCCGCTAGGCGAGCTTTTAATAGTATCACACGAGTGTTTTAATACCTAGTTATGTGCAGTTTCATACACTAATTTATCTATTCTCATACATTGCGATTCAACCTACTAAATAAAAAATCAAAGTTAATAAAGTAACTACAGCAAAACGTATTCCATGAATGGCGCCAAAACCTAGCACATCACCGCGCATGCGTTAAAGCGGGCGCTGTCACAAACAAGTAAAAATTGGAATTAAAACTTTTTATAATGCTGTAAAAATGAAGCGAACCGCATGTGCGTTCCATTGTAAAAAAAAATGATATGGAACCTCGTTGGTGACATTTTTGGATTAACTTGTATCGTAATGGTAAAAAAATTACTTTATAACATTATTTTGTTAGAGAAATAATGTTATAAAGTGTTTTTTTTTATAAATTCGGTATTGTGTTTATAAAGTATGCCAATATAAATTCGTTTTGAAGTTTATAATTCGAACTTTACGATATGAGAGTAGATAAAGGTAATTATCGAGCTGAAGTTGTAATCGGTGCACACTCTTACTTATGCGCTTCGTTGCAAACCGTGACTTGTTATTTATTATATTTGTACATGCAGCAATTGCAAAATTACCTACAACTAGCCATTGGCCTTGACGCTCAAGTGATAAATTGTTCAAAAATATACTCTTAAAACTTCTTTACAAATATATTACCTAGTTTCTACCATAGAGTAAATTGAATATTAGGAAAGTTACTACCATGCTCATAGGGTGCAACACCTCAAAATCTAACATTTTGATAAACGAGCCATAGAATATGATTTTTATTGATGTATATATATATTCCCTCTTAAGTTATAAAACAGTGGTGTTATGTATTACGTTATTGCGTTCCTTATATGTCTGTATATTTTTGGACAAAGACACTTCACTATACTTTTGCAAAAATGATTTTGGAAAAATTAACAAGTTGTTTGGAACGTAATTGGCAACATGATCGATTCTACCCAAAACTGCTTTTTTGCTTAGTGAATGTGTAGATATTAAATGAAACGTCATGTCAGACAAGTTAAAGTTATACTAACGATCTTTATCACCTACTGAAACTTTTTTTTATGGCATGGGAAGGTAAACGAGCACACACACAGGCCACCTGAAAGTGGAAACTGTGACCCACAGACATTCGCATTCATTAGACTGCAAATGCACTGCCAACCCTGAGGACTAAGATGGAATGCCTCTATGCTAGTCATTTCACCGGCTATCTTATCCCCAAACCGGAACACAACAATGCAAACACTGCTGCTTGGCGGTAGGTTAATGGATAAGATGGTGGTACCAACCCGGACGGACCCTGCACAAGGTCCTCCCACAAGTAAACAACCACAACCACAAGTAGTAACTTTCGTTATGCGTCACGTAGAGATCCTATAGCCGTTAGATTCCGGTGAGAATTGCGCTATTTAAATATTATTTAGTTTTTATAATAGCCGGCTATTATGTATTTAAACTATGCCATAGTCGGGTTTTTTATCTGAGAGACTGGGGCTATTGCCGTGTGAAAAAAACGGCACGTATTACAAACTCTATACTTATTATATCTTGTTTGTAATATGATGCAGCATTGTAGTCGGCCAGTGACTAAGGTCTATGCTATGCCACATTCATATTCAAATATCACTCAAGTCAAGTCCCTTAATATATATTTTTTTTAAAAGGTGCACATTATTAACAATTAAAATTTACAATGGTTACTTTCCCATTATTTATGTGCAGTTTTTGAAAACCGCCAATTTTCATCTCAGAATGATTTTCATAATTTTTGTCGTAAGATTTATTTATTTAGACCATGTCTCGAGGAAGGTTAAAACGGGTGGTCTTGAATGACAGGCGTATCCATAACATTCTCATAAATTATTGCAATCAGTGAAATTTTGAAAGGCATGAATATCTCTGATTAATTTTTGTAAAGCGTTCTGTATTTTTTTATCATTTGCCTGTACAAAACTCCTTCCACTTTAACTTCTCGTTTATTAATATCTTCAGTAGTTTTATAGACTTTCCTGAATTATGTTTTTAGATAAAAGGGAACCGCAATGTTGGTTCACTCTTGAAGTCCCTGATGATTCATCTCTTTGCGTAGTCTGAGGCAAACACAGATAAGAAACTAATCTCCACAATCTAGTCCTAAATCTGAGAATGTAAACTTAGGGATTGTGTTTTGTTTGAGAACGACTTACAAGGAAGAAGTGCTATGTATGATATAGCTTTTGGCCAACAATGTGCGTAAGTTTATGAGTATCTTTCAGAGGCAATAGATAAAGAATAGGTAAGGATAATGATTTAGTTTTCGTTTCTGTCAAAAACGCAAAGCATTTTGCCAGGCCTAATACGGATTAGGTACGCATGAATTGACAATAGCTTTGAGTAATGAGAAGAACGGAAAAACTAAACAGTTCTCACACTTAAAATTCAATGATGTTGGTCCTGTCCCTCTTCGACGCCTGTACCTGATGGTTAGGAGCAGCAATTAGAATAAACTGACAACGTAGAGTATTCAGCATTAAAGTATTAAAGGCAATCAAACAAACTCAACAGATTTTCTTCAATTTTAAAATAAAACATGGCCGCTTATTAAGGCGGTCAATGTTTAAACTTAGTAATTTGAATCCAACCGTTTACCGTTCAATGCCTGCACAGTTGCACATTCAACCACAGACTATCAATTTCCGTCAACCTGTAATCTGTAGGTTGGCAGCACTAACATGCAATCCTTGCCATGTGGAGTGCGACAGCAGCCAACGGTTACCTGTAACTGTCCGACCGATCACTGGTAACGGGAGCGCGATTTAGTATGCGATTTTTGTCTATGGTACGGTTGGAAACCGCGAATGTAGAGTTTACAGAGTCTTGACGGTAAAGTCTTTGGGTAAAGTACATATTTTGTCTTTATAATTTATAAATAGTACGTCAACTGTATTTCTACTCAACAGGGAAAGTTTTCAAAACATCAAGCCTGTCAGATCTACTCTGGACAGCCCAGCCCAGAGGCTCGTAAACCTAATTTCTGCTAAATTTTCAAGCCTGGGCCTGAATAGAAATAAAGTTGACTTACTATTTCTAAATTAAAATTACTTACAACGCTTCAAATGGATTGTGATATGGTCCCAACTAGCATTGTATGTACCGACACGTCAAACCTCTAACTTTTGGTAATTTAGAAGAATAAATTATAAAAATTTGGGACCATTCTCAATGTTCTTTTTTTCGAGAATACATGTCGAAATCATTAATTTCTTAATGAGAATTCCTAAATTTTGGGAACGTTTTTTTTATTTTTCACACAAATACCCACCCCATTGGTGGGCAATTGAAAACACTACCTATAGGAACTCAGCTCACAACTCCAAATTAAACATTTAGGTACCATAGTGATTATAGATGTGAATCGACAACAGAAAGGCACTACAACTTTTTAATGCAAAATGGGAAACAATAAGGTCACAGTGTCGTTCGAAAGTCAAACGACTCGCTTCACCAGGCAGATTGCACGGCACATAGCAAGTATATTTAATCTGTGACATGGGTGAGAGCCACGTAACCTTGTTATGGGGCGAAGAAAGCGTCAATTTAGCGAATAGATAACATAGAGAAAACAACCTCGTTTAAATCTGACATCAGAGACATGTATTCCAATTTTAAAAATAAAATGATATACCTATTACGTGATTGGCCATTGTTTGCCAGCAGTTTGTTTTGTGTCCAAAAAGGTTTAGGTTATTTCTATACCGCGTTAGGCTCGGTGAAAAGTGATTTTTTGGAGTTATTGTGCTGAATTAAAATTCAGTATAGAGTGACATCATTTGCGTTGTTTAGGTAAACATACTTTAATGTTTTTTTATTTATGATCATGTTGTTTAATAATAAATCTGCGGTTACGCTTGATTACTAATAGGAAGAGCGATTACGCATACTTAATAATTTGCTTAATGCGTTTTCATCCAAATCGAGTAATCGCCCGTAACTTATTCACCGCGATCGTGCTCGATACTCGTATCCTTGACATTTCCTATTCCGTTTTACTTCCTTCTTGGCAAAAAGTTAGTACGAGTAATTGATACCAACAATTCTACCAAATAAGGTGCCGATTGCGATGAAATGTCCTTCACCTTAAACATAGTCCGTTTATTATGAATTTTGATTACGTCGTATATATTATAAATAACTGAATAAAAAGCAAACTTTAAAAACCCGAATGTTTTTTTGATATTGTCGTCAATATTTATTAAAAACATTAAAACACAAAATCTGATTGTAAAATGTTTTGTTAGAATTGTATGCATCCAGTGACACTCGTGACATCAGAGAAATCGTATAACGTAGTTATCATTTATTAAAAAGCGAATGACCCGTCAAACACATAACCCTCCTTTTGGGCTTCGACGTAGTCGGGTAAAAATTAGGTCTGTCTATTTTCCTTTCCAAGAAAATATGTTTTGCAGATAATCAAATTAAAATAAAACAAAATCGGGTACTTACTCGTACAAACCTAGTATTTTATAATAACTACAACATACTCAAAAATCTTACTAGATTTAGTGGGTGAAAAACGTTATCGTATCTATATAAAAAAATTGCCAGGTAAGCGATTGAAGCCTCACGAGGCTTCACCTCACAATAGTCAATGTACTACGAACGTCTCGTAGGAAGCAGTACATTGAAGGGCTATCTTATCAACAAGATTCATCTTTCGCATCGACCACATCGCTTTTTCTATGCCATAAAACTGCCATTTTAGGGAAGTCAAATAATTCTAACTATCTACTCAGTTGTAAAATTGACATTAAGCTTTTTCTTTCAAGTAAAAAAAATTATGTCAAATAAAATTGCGTTTTCCAACTTTTTCTTACTTCACATGTTTATTACAGCATTCCATACCCGGCTTTCATATGAATATTCAAAATTGACCCTATATTGAGCTATCGGGACTGATTATGCTAAAACCAGACGAGAGCAAAAACAAAACGCCACCTACCGTGAAAACGATCACAGCCGCTGTTGAAGCAAATGAGGCGTATTTTTTACCAACGCAGCCGCTACTTAGTTATGTTAAGTGCGTCTGCGTTTTGTTACTGCTTAGGAATTGCGATCTGTATATGGTCACATCGCTACGCTCCGATTAATTGTAATGATGATAATTAATTGATATACCACCTGTGTTACTGTCGCACAAATGTTTACAAACATACATGAATTTGAACATAGTTTTATTGGCAGTGTATGAAGGTTTAAACTTGTATTATATTATAGGGGTGGTAGGATGTTGTGCAGTTCCCGTGTGGGGATAACACAGCCGGTGAAATTACTACATAGAGGCATAGGTATAGTCCTCAGTGTAAGTCTAAGGGCCGTATTAATAAACTCATCTTGACTGAGACGCCCGTCACAAGATACGTCAAAGTAAACGACAATCCATAGAAAACTGTCATTTTTGACGCATCTTGAGACGAGCATTACAGTCGAGATCAGTTTATTAATACGGCTCTAAGGATTGTTGACTTGAGATTGTATTCTTCGAAAATTCAAAAATCTATAGGCCGTATTATAAACTCATCTTGGCTGAGATGACCGTCACAAGATACGTCAAAGTAAACGTCAAGCCATAGAACACTGTCATTCTTAATGCTTCTGAGACGCGCATTACATTGGAGATGACAACACTGCTCAAATGACTGGTCGTCGTTGGTCGAGGTTGTGTCAAATGGAAACTTGTCTTGTAACCTGTAAATTGTAATTATAAAACGTATAAAAACGGGCCCCAGGTGGCCTTTGAGCACGTTTGCTCATTTGTTTACTCCTTCCTATTTGCCATACAAAATATTTCATCCACCATTGTTTCAAATGGCAGTATACAATGTCGCTCGTGTTAAACCTCCACAAACATAAAAAAAACCGGCTAAGTGCGAGTCGGACTCGCGCACGAATGATTCCGTACCATTATCAATACAACATTAGCAAAAAACGGTTAAAAAAATAAAGTTGTATGGGAGCCCCCTTTAAATATTTATTTAATTTGAATTTAATTATTTATTTTTAAAGTGAAAAAAGAACGAAATATCCTGTGAATGTTTCAAGCGTCTACCTGTTGCCGTTATTAATATCAAGCAAAAAACGGCAAAAAAAACACGTTTGTTGTATCCCATTAACTTAACTTTTTAACTTTTGCCAACAAGCCAAATATCTAGTTCCTCTCCAATTTAATTTAAGATTGTATAAATTTATTTTGAATCGAATATAATTGGTATTTACAAATAATTTACATATACACAGTTTTATTGACATATCCACTTACATAATTATAATAATAAAGTAATATTTTGACAATTATAATAATGTGATTAAGTAATAGTAGCATTTATTTTTAATGTAGAATAAGACTTTTGCGTGCCAAATTGTGGCAGAACATATCCATGTACCTACTACTACTGACATGTATATTTATAAGATCTGTGTATGTACTTGCAAATAAATGAATTTTTGATTTTGATTAACTATTAATTTTATTCTGTTTTTAATATTTGTTGTTACGTGTGTAGCGGCAACAGAAATACATCATCTGTAAAAAATTCAACTGTCTAGCTATCATGGTTCATGAGATTCAGCCAGGTGATAGACAGACAGATGGACAGACGGAGGGACGGACAGTGAAGTTTTAGTAATACCCTTTGGGTACGGAACCCTAAAAACTATCTGTCTCTACGCTAGTAATTTCACAATGCGAACACTGCTGCTTGGTGCTAGGTTAAAGGATACCACAGTTAGCTGGAAAGATAGTCTTATAATAATATCTAAAAATAAATCTATGTAATGGCATCATATAGCGCCATTTGGAACAAGGATTCTGACTGACATTTAAAAATACGTTACGCTCATGCCAATATCATAGTTAACACGCATGACCTAAGCCAATGCCGCGACCGTCGTATGCGCATCGGTGATCAATACTCACGCTGTCACCTTAATATTGTTATGTTCGAGGTCTCTAGGGATACCTATACCTAATTGTGAGTTACATACATACATATCTTCACGCCTGTAATCCCAGAGTGGGGCTAAGCAGAGCTACAGAATTACCTACAACTTTAAAAACTTGTTATTTTTTTTTATTTTTTTAATGGCAAACTGTCGCAATATCGAGCAAGCATTTCTGCCAATGTCAAGTATATATTTTACATTTACATATCCCAAAAAACACAAGGCAACGTTGTACGGTGATCCTCTAGCCTCCGTGAAGCGATGTAGGTAGAACTTTACGAAGACCAGGTGGGAGTTTTTTGGAGCAATCCTTCCAAAGGCGATACGTGTTCAAACTTGAATTCTTCATTATACTGCACATTTGAATGTTAATTTACTGCATATTAATACAAATAAAAACAATTAAGAAAGAATCCCTAAAAACTTGTTGATAATTCAGTAACCAAAATTGCACAAATAGGCTAAGATGTTTACCAGTGTATTAGTGACAGGTTGCAAGCCCATCGCCTAACAGTACTACAATACAAGCCAGTATTCCATTAGACGCCTCTTACGACATCCACGGGAAAACATGGAGTGGCACTATTCTAACCCGGCAACCACACAGTAGTTGTGAGTTTTGTGAGATTAAGTTACTGAGACAAAAACTAAAAGGAGGTGGAGGGTAATGTGTTTATGAGCCTATATATTCCTTTGTCTCGCTCTAGACACTAAACGCGTGGGCCGATTTCGTCGATTCTTATGTCAATCGATTTGTCTTAATCCCAAGACCCAAGACTCAGGAACAAATACTCGTGTCATCACACAAATATTTGCCCGTACTGGCGATCGAACCCGGGACCACTAGCTTTATAGGCAGGGTCACTACCGAATAGGCAAAACCTAGTCCCAAACTAAGGCCTAAGCTTGTATGAGGATTGGGCAACGATAAACATACTTACATACATAAATAAATACTTATACGTTTATAAAAATGACCCAAGGCTCAGAAACAATTAGCACACGCACACAATATTTATCCTGAACGGGAATCGGGCCCGGGACCGCTAGTTTCGTAGACTACCAACTAAGCTAATTATGTTGTCAACTGCAATGCTATGGGGTTGCATTTTTTTTTTTTTTTTTTTTTATTGCATCGGAAGACAAACGAGCACACAGGCCACCTGATGGTAAGTGGAAACTGTGACCCATAGACATTCGCATTCACAAGACTGCAAATGCGTTGCCAACCCTGAGGACTAAGATGGAATGCCTCTATGCTAGTAATTTCACCGGCTGTCTTATCCCCAAACCGGAACACAACAATGCGAACACTGCTGCTTGGCGGTAGGTTAATGGATAAGATGGTGGTACCAACCCGGACGGACCCTGCACGAGGTCCTCCCACAGCAAAAAAGTAAAAAGTTTTCAAGTTAAATGGTGTAGCATACGCAATGTAACGATCGCCGTTCTAACTTAATGTTATCGTTTATCATCTACATAGTGTAAAATAGCAATAAAAACAATAACTTAATACATCCTTCCGATAACCGTAATCTCTTCGGAACCACACGCTCTAAAGATTGAAGAATTGTTTCGAGATAAAGATATGGGTGTTATCTTGCGTTCGAGTTTTCGAAATATCGTTATATCTTGGAATTAACGGTAGTTTGTGCATTCCTTCTAGCGGGCGGTCAGTGACGTTGTGAAATAGTTAAGTAGCTAGTAAGTTATGAGTATCAAGTGCGACGGATTTTGTTTAAACGCGACGTATACTTCATTAATGCGAATTTGCGAATACAACGACATCTAATCGTATTGAACATTGAAACTGCAAATGTAAAATTGCTTGACGTTGCGTAACTGGACACTTTTGCACACGTGGGATAATAGACACAAGAAGTACGGACACTTTTAAATTATCTTTTTATATATAGGTACTTAGGTACACATTTGTACAATGCACGAACTTTTTTACATTGTACCTAATACTTCAGCAGCTCTTAGTCTTTTTAACAGACTTAAAAATAAAGAAAAGGAGGTGTTTCTGAATTTAAAATAGAGTCGCTCGGCGGGTTTCTACCTCAGGATGTGAAATTATTTCAAAAACAATCCCAAGCAGACAGAATTTTTACATGAATGAATGATGAAAAATAAATAATGAACTAATGAATTGTTCTATTTATTTGCTAGAGTTTTTTACGGGAGTAGGTACATAGATTGGATGGTAAATGGTCATAGAGTTCGGTTTGGTCATACAAGCGATTCCTTTAGTGTTTTTAAATGTACTGCACATGGCATTATAATGGCTGCGCGTGGTCCCCTTACAAACCGTACTAAAATCAACTACCTACTTACCAAATATTATTAAGGTCATTTTAAATTTACAGTTACTTAATTTTCAACTACCTATCATGATAAACTCGACCTAAAAATCACCATAGATAATTAATTATCTGTGCCAGTATTTGGTAGAATTTTGATGCATTTCATGGTAACCCGCGGACGGTGTCGAATGTTAGTAATGCGATTTAACGCGCGCCGGCGCCGACTTGCCATTACGGTAATGCACAGCATGATTTATAAACACGGCGTCCATTGTAGAATAACTTTACTGCGAAGATGCTGGCAGCTGAAGCGACAAGTGATCAATTTGAAATAAGAACCTTCCCATAACATAACCTATCTGTGATCTGAACAAACTTGAGAACAACGTTCACAGATGTGTTATTTGTACCCTATTTCATTTCTGTATCCAGTAGGTATACTGGCTGGTTCATTAGTGTGCTCAACAGGCTCAAAGTGTATTTACTAGGGTAGTTAATACACTCCGTTATGTTTTTAGCATCTGTATCACTGTTTAAAAAGTAAAAACAATCTGTCATAAGTGTTACTACGTAAACGATCCAAAATGGCGGGTGTGTTAACTTTTTTTAATGAGGTACTGTTTAATACACAAACGTTAAGTTTTTTTAATCAACATCGACTCGAATGCAATGAAACTTGCTTACTTAATACATGTTTTTTTTGTCGTAATATCTGGATATATTCAAAGTGGTCATAGTATAGCTATTTCACTCTCGCTCTCTAAAACAAAAGCACATCCTAATTGGCTAAACACGTTGAAAAGCGAAAGCATCGGCGCATCGACACTAATCTGTGGCGATCCACAGATACGAAAAACAATGGCGCCGTTCCGCTAGGCTCTTGCGTAGACTAGGACCCTATTGCATGCGAATTAGAGTAATTGACGAATGGAATGTTAGCCGTAACTATTGTAAATAAAATAATATACTTAAGGACGTTCAATGTAGAAATGCCTCAACTTATCATCAAATAAGATTTCGAAATGTCTAATAGGTAGCTTCTCCGTAAAATGTGGAATGTCCATGACGAGAATCTATAACGGCCCACCCTACCCCTAGCAAGAATGAAATAGTTGATTTATACCCATCGTCAAATAGAATTGATAAACTCAGTAAACAAAGATTGTTTCGTCTTGGAGTCCTTATTGAGGTCTGAAGCTGGTGCGGGGAATTACAAGAGACTGTCCGTTAATGTTATCTTGTAACATAAGATTAAATCTCTATAATAATGTTTTTAAGAACAAGACAAGTGAGCCATAAACATAATGATCAAGGGCATTAGGGCTTAAAGGTGTGTGAATGGATCACTTAAGGAGCTACCATGCCCATAGCAGACGTTTTTGAAGAAGTTAAGTTTTTATAATTAGTTATGTTAATATATATATGTATTTAAAAGTCAAAACTTTATGAAAATTTATGTTTTTTTTTTAAATTATAATTATCCTTATAATCTTTGATTCTGTCGACAAAATTTCAAAACCACACAATGTTTTTTTTTTAAGCATGACTATAAAAACACAAAATTTGGGTATAACTATTTCATCTTGGCGTAAATTTATATGGAAACTACATCTAAATATTATTCATTAATATGTATCTAATAAATAATCGAAGATTTTTTTTCGAAAGTGAAAGATAATAAAGGTCAAAAAACTAGCTTTTTGGAGTAAAAATGTAAAACTTTAAAAACATAAATCTCGATATCAGTGACTTGTAAAAGAAAAATTGAGATGGCAGCTAGTTTAGAACAGCAGTGTTTATGCAAATAGGTTTTAAAACCAACTGACAGTTTAGAGCTTCAGATCGAAGGTCATTTGCCCATGGCAGCCCCTTAACACTGTCACTTCACGACACTTCACTTCTTCATGTCAAACACTATAAATAACTTCAAGTCATTAACAAGCTATATCGAAGCAATAAAAACAACGTAAATAAATGATATCGTTACTTAATAACCTTTATGCCCCATTGTTATAAGTACAGTTGCAAATCGTGCGAGTTGTCCAAACAAATGAAGATAGGCAACGGTCTATTCGACATTCGGCCTCTGGGAACGGATTTTGAGAATTGTATTCTTTTATTTCCCGTTTGGTCATTTAACGGTTGTTGCGATTAACCTGGCATAGCAGTTGACAGCGGTAAAAATAAATACAGCCAACTTTAAAATTCCATTCAAACTTCAACTGTATTACGTTTGTAGATATAGCTCAAATTTATTTTTCTCAAGTCTCAAGTCTCTCTTTCGACTACTATTTTGCTTTTCTAATAAAATGTAAAAAGAAACAGGTCCAAATTAAATACTCCTTTCCTTACCCTTTGTTTTACAAATATTTTAATAAGTGTTTTTATACTGGATGGTCATAACAAGTGACTGTCAAAGTAACACACAGATAACACACAGTGAACTCAGAGATGCTGATTAGTCAGTGAGAGTAGACAAAACAAGTTACTTTCCATTATCCATCCATTATTTCTTACATTGATGACAGCTTAAAGAGAAATTAAATAATTTAATAAATATTCATATTCGTACTTCTGTACTATCCATACTCTATACTTACTTAATATTATTAATGCGAACGTAACTACCTGAACCGATTTTAGTGAAATTTGGTACGAATATAGCTTTAAATCCTGGGAAAAGACTTATTGTACTTTTTCCTGCAAAAAAAACCCAAGATAATTCTGATAAACGACTTCTATGTGGACGGAGTCACGGGCAACAGCTAGTCTTAATAGTTAAGAACTAAAGTGAGTAAAGCAAAACGAGTTCAAGGTTAAGCTTTTTGTTGCACTTCCCGATTAGAGGTATCTCTTTGGTTTTTTTCTCACAATCTGTTTAGTGGAACGCATTAACTAGTGCATATTATAATGTTTAATGATAATAACTTACTAATCTTGGATTATTACGAGTAATAAAAAAATATACAAAACACAGGCAATATAACATTCTTCCAAATAACCCAGCATTGTCTTAAGGTATGTTAATAAGAAACGTCTAAGTCAGGCGTCTAGGTTGGTTTTTTAAGTCAGAAATTATTACACATGTAGAAGTTATATATGTAGATATATGTGGACGTAGGATGACAGTCAAATATCGTATTGAACGAAATAGAAAAGCATCAAAGTAGCTATTCATGTCGAACGAATAAATAAAATTATCATTCAGGCTTTCGGTTACATTCTAAAATTTCATTTAGAAAGCTTTTATTATGTGAGCAGCTAATGGACCGTTAAATTTATTCGATTTAAATAAAACGGTCTCAATACAAAAATTATCAAATCATAGAGAATCAATAGCTCCACCGGAAGCTCGAACATTATGGGATTCACTGTTTCCGTTTTTTGGCTTCCGATTCGTGGTTACCGGCAGTTTGAAGGGACCTTTTATGCTTGTCAATAAGTGTAAATAAAATAAACGGTCAAAAAACTGACCTAGAGACTAGGTTGTTTGTTAAATGTTTTTAAATAGTTTTTAGTCACAACTGATTTTGTTCAACGTCCCAGAACAAATATTTTATATTACATATTTATATTGATTTTCACTTATTTAACTAAAAAATAATATTTATATCTCATTGATTCAGTATTTTCCTTCCTAAATAAGCCAATTAAGATTTAATCATTCATCTTAAGAGGATTGTGAAGCTAAAAATTTCCATACAACTCTACCCTTAAACCTAGTCCGATTTTTACGATTTTTGAATAAGTATGTTGTAGTTAGATATCATGAAAAACTATGTCTGTACGTTTTCCTTTCCACGAAAATACTTCTTAGAATGAAACAAATCAAAAAACAGAGACGTACAGACTAGGGAATGCAATTTAACCGGTTATTAACCGTTTTTGTATGAAAATAACCGGTTAAAACCGGTTATAACCGGTTATTTGCATTCCCTAGTACAGACCTAGTTCTTTATAATAACTACAACATATTCAAAAAACTTGAAAATCGGACTTGATTTTTGGGGGGTTAGAAACGTTAACGGCCGGAGCTAAATTTGTATGGATTTTTTGACAGCTACGCGATTTTAGCGGCGCTTCACAATCCTCTTAGAGAAAAAAGTGGTGCATACATCATAAACACATATCGTCGGTGAAACTGCAAAACCGCGTAACCAACAAATTTATGATAGAGCAAAATAAACCTTACCTTTTTATTAGTGTCCGACCGAAGTTTCGGTTTCGGTTTCGGTTTCGGCCAATTTCGGCCAAAAAAGTGATTTCGGCCGCAGTTTCGGTTTCGGCCAGAATCCGGCCGAAACCTTCGGCCGGGCCGAAGTTGCTTCGCGGCCTTTCGCGGCTCTCGCATCGGGAGCGCTCGGCTTAATTCGGGCGCGCTCGGCCGGGTAGGTATAGGTAATGCATCGGCGGCCGTCCCAGCCGGGACCACCGACAGTATTCATATTCATCCCGTTTGTGACGTTTGTTTGTGAACCACGTGGCGCGCGAGAAAATATGGTGTGTTGTTTATTTATTAAATTATTATTTATTTTTTAGAATCTGTTACTGCATTTTATGCTGTGATTAATGAACGATACGTTTGATATTAGGATTGTGAATTTAGTTTAGACGTGATAAGAATAGGTTGTTTGTTTTGAATAATATAATACCTATGCCGCGAATTAGTGAAGTCTTGATAACTGCAGTAAAATGGTTTAAAATTTCATAGTTTACCTCTAATTATATCTATTTTCATTAAAAATAAACGTTTTTTATCTTGTTTAACTAAAACAGTAGCTGTTCTCATATAAGAAATCCTTGCAATAACCTTTTCCTTACGATTTGTACAGTAATTTTGAATAATTTCATAAGTCTTCAAAAATTTCAGTTTCGGTTTCGGTTTCGGCCGAAATCAGAAAAAAAACGAATATTCGGTTCCGGTTTCGGTTTCGGCTAAAAATCGTGTTTCGGTCGGACACTACTTTTTATTAAAAAGGTGCATTTTGCTCCTTATTTAAAATGTTACTTACGCGGTTTTGCAGTTTCATCGACGATATCATGTTTAAAGTCAACCAACCTATCATTATCGTGATGTTCATTTCAGAGTTATGATATGATGAAATAATCACCAGTAAAGTGCTCTGACATCACCTTAACAAGCTTCGGTTCATAAAAAAGTAACCAAGTCCCGTTTTTATAGCTGAAAGTCGAATTCTCTTTCCTTACGATGTTGAATAAGTAAGAATTAAGTGTTTACGTTGTCACTTAACAGTACAAGAAACTGCATGTGCCAAGTTTACCGGTATTTTTTGGTACGAGTAGTTTATAGCTGAAGGAAAGTGTTTCGTGGTTTTATTTTAATGCAAAGTCAGGCGGGGCTATTCATACTGACGGGTAAATGTGTCTTTTTTTTCAAGTGAGTGCAATTTGTAAAACTATTTCTGCGCCATTTTATAAAAGTTTAGGCACGTAAAATTTTATTTTAATAGGAGCAAAATTAGTTTAAAATGCCCATGCCCAACCTTTCCTACTTATATACGATTTTGTGTAAGTAAAATAAGTCTGTAACCAAACATTCGTTAGTATTTACTACCTGCATCGTTTACCTATTTGTTTACTTTTTGTACACCATAACCATCACCTAACATTAAAGAGGAGTTCTTCAACTGTAACTAAAAGGAGTAGATATTATTTCTTCGATCGCGTAATAAATAAAGAATAATTGAAAAGACTTAAGTACTTGTAAAATTTCGAAAATACATCATATTTCCGAGTAACCTACCAAAAACTGGTAACATCCCAGCTTAACCGCCACCAACCAGTCCACCTATAGTTATCCATTATCTATCCACTTTCCTCCCTTCAAAAATTAGTTAAACACAGAATTAATTTCGAATGCAGCTTGCATCGGTTTTCCCCTGAGGTCCCAAGCAGAATGTTAATTGCCGTCGTGACCGGTCTCGATGCGTTCTCGGAATATCCTTTATGAATCTTTATTTACAATTCATGACTCAACTTTCTCATGTGAATAATCTTTAAAAGATTCCTTATGCTGTATTCTCATCTTGTATTCAATAGAAGGGACCTACGCTGTATAGTATTTTATTACTCGCAATTTGTCAGTTAAAATTTTACACGGGATCCAATTGATTGTAGATCCTTGAATGGTGGCCTATGCATGGCTAATGTTCAGCAGTGATTATCCACTGCGGAGTGCAGATATGATCATCAAATTACATATTATCTTGAACTTTAGAAGTGCTTACTCATATTATTGATCGTACTACAACGATCGTGGTCAAGAAAACAGTGAAGACGTGGGCATCAATATACCAATTAAATTGAAACGTCGAGATATTATTTTATTATTCTTACCGCCTGTTTCGCAATTAGGGAATGCAATTTAACCGGTTATTAACCGTATTTGTATGAAAATAACCGGTTAAAACCGGTTATAACCGGTTAAAACCGGTTATAACCGGTTATTTGCATTCTCTATTCGCAATCGACAAGTGAAGCATATTTTACGGATAAATTTAGCCCTTTCCCTTCCTTACACTTGGAAATAGACGACGACAGTGCTAACTTTAAATGGTAGATAAATTATGTCGTCGATTGTGAAACAGGCCCTTACTCTTATTAATTAATAAGTACTTGATGTTGATTTCAAGCAATTTAAAGCAGATCTAATTTGATCAGGTAGCAAATAATGGTGTTTTTAAACGATATCATTCAAAAGTAGGTTAAATTTGGAACAAAATGTTTGCAAGATAAAAAATACAAAGTAAATTTTGAAAGTTATATCGTCAAATGTCGTCAATTACCCAAGCCTAAATCAAACAAGCAAATAAATATTAGTGTTCAACTCAATAGTCAATACGCCTACAGTATGTATATAATTTTCAGGGTCCCATCCCACAGTCGCCCGTTAAACATAAATAGCGTGAAGGCTCAGCCTGCGCACAGGCAGCAATAGCTGCATTGTCTCTTAGTATTCGCGGTGGAGGTCAAATTGGCCGATGAATTGATGCGTATGACATTGTTATTTAAGTACCTGTTCATGGTATCTATTAATTTAGGCAAGGTTCAAACACGCTACGTGCACTTCAGTTCGGTTGTAGTGCGTGTGCGGCGGTTTTTCCTTAGGACCGTCGAGTATCTTGAATTCTGGCCGAAAGGAGTCGTGTTCTGGCGGTTTCGGACCAACCTACCGGCCGGCAGCGACCATCACGCCAACTTTTGCAAGACAGGACCACGCTGTTCTGTCACCTCGGTGTTCGTTTTTAAGTTTTATATTGTTATGTATGTGAATTTGTAATTATGGGCCTCGTTGCTCGAAATAAAAAAACATTATTCTTTTATTATTATAATATAAGTTTTAAAATGGAAATTGATGTAATGTAGTAATGAGGGTTTGAGCCATTACTGAGGCATAAGACTTCACATTTATGTGATTTTACAAGTACTCAACTTGACCTAGCGCTGTTAAAATATGATGTAACTATATCACCTATCCTAATTCCGCACACAACATCCCTTTTTTATCAATGCTTTTAAGACAATGCCAAAATACTAGTGTACATCAAGGATGTTGCTTATCTCTATTGACATAAGAGTTAAGAGCTACAAAAAGTGATAATCTCTTAACGCCAACTTAGCATTGTTATGTCAAGATGAACAAGCGCTTACTCAATCCGTACAAATAGACGTAACCAACCCACTGCCACCAAAACGGGTAATTTCACGAACCAATCAATCATAACTTCATGAATAATACATTCCCGTAAGGATTGAGTACTTAATGACTCACTCGTAAGGGGGTCAATGACTGCGAAGTAATTGCTTAGCAGATTTACCCACTTTCAGTAGAAGAGCTGTCAGGTTCAAAAAAATTATGCACGTTTGAATAATAATTTATATACATAATGTAACAAAAAAACAATCTCGGCTCTTGCATCATTACAACTAGTCTATCATGTATGATATATGCGTTGAATGTCCCTTAAATGTGTTAAATCGTAAACAGACCAATTTTAAATTCGTGGATTTTATTTAATATCCTGGTCACGGCACCAACTCTTTTGTGTGCGTTGGCGTGGGAGGTCTTATCTTATACCATTGCAGCCCGCTAAATTGAAGTGTTCATGGACTTATGGCTTTTGCTTGATATAAGTCAACAGTCACGAGTCCTGGCAATAACTGGGAGTAGATTTAATGACTTTAGCATGAAGTGTTTAAGTTAGCCTTTCTATGTATTATCTTCAAGAGCATTAAAATTGCTTATGATGTATATAATAGTTACGTTTTTATTGTTTTCGATTGTATTTAAATTAAGCTTTTACATTACATATACCAAATAGCACTATTATTTGAAAGTGACGACCTTTCTTACACGGTATTGCAAAAAAAACGGCGGCTTGCAAAATTGTTGCAGTGAATAATCAATGATTACCATCTTACGTCAGCAATAATTTTACTAATTTAACACACAATTCGTTTACAATGTATAATTCTAAAATTAGCATGCGCAACTTTTACATGTAATCATTGGTTGCATCCAAAATCTATTGATACTAACGTTGTTACATCGTATTCTTAAAATGTTCTACGTAAAAATTACACTACTTAATTATTAACTTAACACATATACGTTACACATAGGCTTTAGTTATAATTACCTGTATCTCAATTTTGTAAGATTACAGTAAATCATTGCTTAATAAACATTCAAAGAATTATGTAAGAAATGGTAATCAAGTATTATATGCGAGTCTCTCCAATAATTAAGGAACATAACCTTAAAAAGTCGTAAATTAACAGCAAGTGCGCAACTGCACTGAATAGATAATATCTATATCTGTGTAATGCACTAATGCAACGTGCGAGCTATGCAGTATGCTTGCTCAAACATTTTAGAGCACATGCCATGCAGCAGTTGAGTTATTAAGGTTTTAGGTAAAGATTTTACCTAATAGGATTTAGAAATAGATCCTGATATTGATTAGAAATAGATGATGATATTTTTTGTAACTGTTTTTTTTGCACGTAATTTACTTAGTTTTTTGAAAATGAAATTTTATTTAAAAAATCTAGCAACACCAACGCGTAAATATCTACTAGAGAATCGACACCATGCAGCCACACATGGAATATTAAGTAACTCATAGCGTCCGTTACTCCAATTTTCAAGTTTAGAATCACGTGGTGTAACTTCAAAACGGGGGTCTACTATGTAAATGCCTAATAATCATAACACACGCTCGACATATTCGAGTATTACGGTACCGGAGCTTCGCTTCGGACTCTGGAGCATTGAACTTGCGCCTGCGCATGCTTTTGTGGCCGCATGCTTCTTTCGTTTGTAACACGAGTTTTGTTGTGAGAAAATCGTGTTAGTAAATGCCATAGTAACTGTATTTGACCTACATAATTTAGTCTTACTTGCATCAACAAGTTACATCTAGAAGTAAGTAGTGAAAATTCCATAATACATGTAGATTTTTGACACAACAATTGTAAGGGCAAGCGGGGTCTGAATGAGGGGTAAATGTGTCTTTTTTTTCTAGGGAATACCTACAATGTTTTAAAACCCTTTTATAGTAGTCTAAATTTCTATATAAATACATTTACCCCTCTGTCAAAATAGACGCGCCCGACCTTACTTAGAATTTTCTTTTGCTGCAAGTGGCCCAAACATCTTATAAATTTTATTTATTTTATATAAAACCACTTCCGCTAATTTATTATTTGGTAACTTCCGATTGCCTATCGGGTGTAGTAAATTACACGGAAGATTTCAACGCGGTATTACATCAAACGCTTACGTATTGTTTACGATGAGCTACTTTAACAATACAAAACAATTACTTTTTACTGAACAACATATATCTACGAGTACTATAGATCACTATCTATTTCAGTTTTCTGTTTTAGTAAGAAAATAAATGAACTTTTCTATTTAAAAATAATCTGCCATTGTCTGCATTGTATGTATATCATTATCACAACTGGGTAAGTATTGCTGGAAAACATTTCTAAATTAGGTAGTTCGGAATTACATAAAAGAAAATAATTTGATGAGAAATATTTTAAATCTTACAGTTACTCTATTTTTTCAACACATTTGCGCCTGTTTTTCTGATTCCCAAAGAAAATGAAGCGGAAACTGGACGAGTCTCAATTTTGATTAAAAAAATAAATTAAAAAAACAAATTTGATCTAGCGTTGGTGGCGATGACCCATGACACGAATAAGAATGATTAGCAGCCTTCGACATTACTAGTAACGCAGGTTTACCTAATGACCAACATTTCAACCGGTAGCAAAGAATGTGGGAGTGTCCAATGGTGTGTGTGTAATTTAGGTTCACATTGTTTCTAATAAACGGCATTGGGTAAGACTGTAGTAGATAAAACATTAATTAAGAGTTCCGGACTATTGCGTTTATCCAGCGCATTTTCATCATGTCAGCCGAAAGACGTCCACTGCTGGACATAGGCCTCCCTCAAGGCTCTCCACTCAGACCGTTCGAAGTTGTTGACGACTATATTTACCTGGGACAAACGGTCCAGTTAGGTAGGTCCAACTTTGAGAAAGAGGTCACTCGTCGAATCCGACTCGGCTGGGCAGCGTTCGGGAAGCTTCGCAGCATCTTTACGTCTAAATTACCGCAGTGTTTGAAGTCAAAGTCATTGACTAGTGTGTGTTGCCAGTGATGACTTACGGATCTGAGACGTGGGCTCTAACAATGGGCCTCATAAGGAAGCTCAAAGTCACTCAGAGGGCTATGGAGAGGCCTATGCTCGGGGATTCTCTGCGTGATAGAATCAGAAATGATGATATCCGCAGTAGAACTAAGGTTACCGACATAGCCCGAAGAATAGCTAAACTGAAGTGGCTAGAAGCTAAATAGGTGTTCCCTTTTCAACGCCCTTAACTGATATGTTAAGTTCCCTTGCCAGTCGTCGCGGGTGACACGAGTCGTCGACATTTATCCCCTAGTGAATACCTACAGGAGTTCACAAGGTAATAGAAGTACACACATATACTCCTTATTGGACAGTTGTGATTGGCTTTTACATTTTGTGGCAAAGATGCGATGCGTAAAATAGCGTTACACATTTCAGATTAATGCTTAGCCACAACATTTTGCAAAATTTTGACCTCGCTTTCAACATTAACTGACTATTAATAAAAGCAGATTAGGCTCCGTCTTGCTTTACGTAAGTGCATTGTTGCTACTAAGTATTACTAAGTAATCTGTTCTTAGTGAGGCGTAACTTAAGAGTAATTATAGGTGCCCATTATTCTTACATTGAGGTACATTTCCCATTGAATAAATTTAAAAACTGCTTTTGTTATTTTACCAACCACTGATATAATAAGCGTAATGGTTGTGTTTGTTTCGGTAGAATGCTGTTACTTAGAGGTTATTGTATTTGTATCCCATCACATAATGGCCCGCACAAAAAAGTCGGAAAAATCTCGTCAAGTTGAAAAGAGTTGCGTGCCGCGGAAAGAACTAGTAGGTACGGTACAGTCGACTATACAATAAGGTGAAAAAGTGGACACATATCTTCGTAGTTGACTATACCTTGAGCGCGATAACGCATTGTCAGAGGCTCACCAAAAATATCTGAACCATACGTTTGCCCAGAATGTTAAAAAAGTTGACCAGAACATTGCAATGCAAAATAGACGAAATTAGTTTCTTAAAATGATCTATTATTAAAGGTCCATACTATACAAAGTAGTACTGTAATAGCCATATCACAACTCAGTGCCCTATTTGCTCGTACATATGTTGGATTAAAAGAACCTTGGTCTCAGTTTGATAAGCCAAACAAAATTAAATTATATTTCTAATAATTCACGGTCTGCAGGCGCCGGGCGGGTCAACCGCGTTTAATATAATTAGCTTCTTCAAGTCTGTAAACAGACCGAGAACGAGCATGTTTCTGAACGTCAAGGAGGCTTCTTTATTTTTATTCAAACTAAAGTAATTCAGAGTAAGATAGGTACACTACATTAAATCAAGCCTGTTTCCCAGAAGGGCAGAGGCAGAGACCACTTCATTCCACCTGCTACGATCCATACATCGAGTCATACATGCTCGTCGGTTACGGGTACTTAATATTCGGTCCTTTTCCAGTATTTCTCCGATATGATTCGAAATCCAGTCAAACAGAAATTAAGGTTAAAAATGTGTAGATTCGTTAACTTGGTTCATATGTTACTTCGTCCGTCATATATTTATATTCTCTCTCTCCCACCTATTCCTAAAACATTTAAGAGAAATCATAAAAAAAATAAACAGACATGAATGAACTGTTACTTGCCTGCGAAAAATATAACTTGGTGCTTACTTTGCCAATTCTTTGTTTTGATTTAGAGAGATGAAGAATGTAGAAGAAGAAAGATGATGGGACACCTAATACGGCACGAGGGTTTCTTTTCGAACATTTTGGAGGGCAAAGTTGAGGGAAAACGAGGAAAAGGAACACATAGGCCAATGTCGCGTCGTATCAGTAGGGTATAAAGCTAGTAGAAAACAGATAAAAGTGGCAATTACACCTCTGACAAGAGCCTAGATCTTAAGTTCCATGAATGAATAAATACGCGCTGAATTGAAAACATAATTTAAAATACCAACATTAACGTTTTACTTTAAGTTAGAGTACATTACTAATCAACACGGTTGCCAAACGACTTCAGACGTCACGGTTCATGGGCGCAGGGTATACCTCCAGGGTCAACCATCTGGCCACGCCAATTAGACCTGGATAATGAGAAAAGTTCAATGGAACATGACATGGCAAGACTTGGGAAATACTCGTAAATTTTTAATATATGGGTTGGGTACTCGTATTATTAACTGGCAAAAGAGCAGTCAATTTTGAATTATTCGATTTTGCCCAACACTAGGTGCCCAAGCTGAGAAACTTTAGGGCTTTGGTTCATCAATGAGATGGATAGCGTTGGCGTCGAACACTGCCAAATTAAAAACATCTTAAAACAAGGTTGACAAACACAGATGTTGGTTTCTTCAAATAAGTAGTATAAAACAAAATGGCTTCCCTCTGGATGTACGCTTAGATCTTACAAACTACACAACGGATTTTAATGTGGTTTTCATCAATAGATAGAGCGATATAAGAGGAAGTTTTTGATATATAATAAATTCTGGATTATTCTGGTTTACAGAAAACTCACATAAAATGAAAAGAAGGGAGGACGGGTCGCTACTACATATTTTTCTTTATGTTTTATTCGCGATTTCTCTTAAGCTATATTTATTTATACAAGGCTCCTAAAAGTTCGTCAGTGTAAAACGTGACCAAAAACTATTTGTATCTACCGTTCAAAAAATATCTTAATACAAACGACAAAAAATTATAGCTATACTGGCAGCTTGAGAACTAAGCTTCAAGTTTTTGCAATTTACAAATTGCTCAGTGGTATCCTCACGCTCTGTGCCTCTGAGTCATCTGACATCTACCCGTCGCATCCTTAAGGAGTTCATTAACTCTTATTGTTTCAACTTGGTTTAATAAAATTAACTTCAGATCAGAGGTAGCCATATCATATTACCCGTAGATAATTTATCTATGTATATAAAACTTAAATGGCGTTCATTTGTACAAGCGCGTCAGTTGAAAACGAATGGATCGATTTGGCTATTTTCATTTACCCGACTGAAAAGAAGGGTAATGTTTTAGATGTTGGTAATAGTGCCATTAAGGTATTTAGGAAAAAAATAATAGGACACCGTTTATCGGGTCAGTAATACATACTTAATAGAAGAGAATACATATATTTTTGACAGAAACAGTGGAAAAGTAGGTCAATACCCAGTTTCTTTATTGTATTGGAAGGGTTTCCATTGTGTGATACCCATTTCACTTTTCAGATCACAGTTAATTGTTCGATGAAAATATTGATAATAAATTGCCCTTAACGTCTGAAAATGAAAAATATAGCTTTACCTGGTTTAGCTTTTCAGATCATTTCCAAAATCTAATTCAAGGCCTTCATAATTTTCACGAATTCTTCGCACATCTTCAAGAACGTAATCGTTAAAAAACTCTGTAAGTACCTTCCTAAAGGTATTGTTGATTATCATCAGCTGACTTTCATTTTACTTTTACTTAGGTGCGTAATTTTTTCCGGTACGTGACTCAAGCAAGGGACTGATTTATCGCTCGCTGATAAAGTAACGTTCACGTTTGTTAGACGTTAGCTATACGGACGCTTTCAGTGCCCCGGCCTTCCCAATTGCTATGCAAAAAGGTAACATAGAGTTGTTGGCACCGAAAGCGCTTGTTTTAACGTAGACTAGAAATAATAAAGATAATTACTTTTTCACCTCAGCAGCTCAAACAAGCAGGTTTTGCTGCTTAAAAACAGTGAGCAAAATTCAATTTTGCTGCGAGCGAGAGGCAAAGTAGCTTTTTAATTATTTTTTTTAAATGCCGTGAGCAGTGCTGGGGCTACTCACAACATTCGAAAAAATTGAACTTCACTTTATTCTGTCACTTTCACTTCGATAGGAAAAAAGCGAGAGATAGAAACAACTTGATTCGAAGTTCGATTTTCAAATTCCACACATAGTAGGCCCAAAAAGAAACGCACGTTCGGATGCACACATAACCGTAAAATTGCAATTAAAACTATCTGTTAAAGTTTGAAATGTGTTTATTATAACTATTTTATACAGTAGGTAAAATCATTTTTTTAATTTAATGTTTTGAAGACAAAATTAATGAAAAATAAGAAGTTTATCATGTATCTAAATCATTTTGTTATCGTTTTAACAATCTTTAATTTCGTGACATAAACCGCGGGGGCAGTTTCAGAACGCATTTCAAAAATAGCGGGATTATTGTAGCCAATAGCCAATAGACAAGACCTAGTTAGGTTTTTTTAAAGCCACATACTACATAAAGCTGTATAAAGTTGTGTTTGCACTACGGCATTATCAAGTTGAGTGACAGGTTTTATCTGTTTCATGTTTATTTTTTCCACTTTTTATTTTATTAGTATTTTGCAAAAATGCTTGTGATTGATGCATATGCGATCGTGTCGTTATTTAGTCGTGTATTCACCAAATGGTCACAACGGAAGACCTGCGTTGGCCCTACCAGCTTCACGCTGTGTTGTTCTCGCTGCTGAGGTGAAAAGTTGTATGTCTCACACGAGACCAAAGTTTTTTACGTCTCGTATCAATCATCACTCGCAGCAAAAACCAACTTTGCTCTCTTGTTGAACAAATAACTATAGACTCAAAATAGCGTCAATTATTATTTTATCTGTGTGATTTGTAGGTTAGGCTGTGTTATATGAAGGATTATAAATACCTAGCTACTTAAGTATTATAATTTAGTTGTTGTTTTTATTACAGGCTTTTATTTAACTTGTTCTTTATGTCTGTAATTCCTTTTCTTTTACGTCCTGTTATCATAAAGATACAGAGACATTTATTCGCAACAATACAAAATTACATAACATAGATATAAAAAGAACAAGACAGAGAAATTATTACGGTCCCAGCACTGGTCTTCCATTGGAACCGCAAAATCGTAATCATAATGGGCTGAAATTTGGAATACGTATATAAAACCAACACGGCAACGCAATGTTACGGTATCTAGGAGCAGTGGCCCTAGACAAGATAATAAAGTAACGCTAACGTAAACGATTGTCGAAAACTGTTAAAATGTATGGAACTAACAAACTACGTAGCTGTCATCAATCCTACATATACATACATATACATACTTATATATAATGCTCGCAATGCATTTTGTCTGCCACCATGATCTGAAGATGGAGTAGGACATTGGCAACATGATATCAGCTATACTTAAAGTAGGAAGACCCACCGAGTTAGGATTCGTTAGTTTGGATTCGATAAGCAGATGATAGGTACACTGAGCCACCATTGTAGAACGGTGTCACAGTGACATTATAAAACAATTCGTTTGACACTTCTTACAACTTGAATCATAGCGTTGCTGTGACACAGTTCTATGATGGGTAAGGAATCCAGTAGGCTGATAGTACTTGTGCGAAAAAGTAGTCAGTCGCAAAAGATTGCGAATTACATTTTGAGAGTAGAAGTTTGAATATATATTTTTATCGTTTCAGAATGTTCTGTTGTTTGCACTCTTTTCTACTTCAGAATTCACATTAGCTAGGTATGCAACCTGCCTTGTGATACGTATCATAATTACAGCAATTAGACAAATTAACATTCAAGTATTGTAAGTAATAAATATCGCAGTCACGTCTATTCCTGTTTCCTTCCGGATCTAGCTGCCTCATTGCCAAAAATATTAACATTTTAAAATAGGAATGCGGCCGTTAGACAAAGGATTAGTTTTATAACGTTTCTGTTTCTAAAGAATTAAACTTTTTTTCAAATCCAACATTTACAAATCCTACAACGCCATTGTCCTATGTACAGAGGTAGATAGGTGTTAGAAGTACAGCCACAGATTAAGTAATAGGTACAGCAGAAAAAAAGATGAATTCTTTTTTCAAAATTACTTTTCGCCCTAAGTTTAAGTTGTAATTATGTAGCTCTGCCTAGCCCACTCTGGGATTACAGGCGTGAAGGTATGTATGTACTTTTCTCCCTATTCATGTGAATGCTATTTTATCCCGCTATTGGGATAAGGAAGCGCGTACCTATCAAACAGAAGAGATGAAAAATAAATCGACACTGAATATCGTCCTTATTATTTCAAGTATTTTTTTCGTTATAGGTATGCAACTTTAAAGTTAAATGAAACTACTTAGTTGAAAGTATGCTTATAACAGTTATTATTTTACCGTTGAGATAAGAACTTTGGTTTGAGGCTTTATTTTTAACAGTTGCAAAAACTGTGCCAATCTGGTTTAGAGTCTTCCATCCAATGTCTTTATCACGACTCTGACATTGCGGTTTTGAGGTTAGATTTGGTCCTATCAAAAATAAACTGACCTAAGGATGGTTGAAAAGATTAAGAAAAAGGTCAAGTCAACATAAAACTTGATTGTATTTTTAGGGTTCCGTACCCAAAGGGTAAAAACGGGACCCTATTACTAAGACTCTGCTGTCCGTCTGTCCGTCTGTCAGTCACCAGGCTGTACCTCATGAACCGTGATAGCTAGACAGTTGAAATTTTCACAAAAGATGTGATTCTGTTGCCGCTATAACACCAAATACTGAAAACAGATTAAAATAAATATATAAGAGGGGCTCTTAAACAACTAATGTGTTTTTTGCCCTTTTTTACTAATTTTGCATAGATAATGGTACGGAACCCTTCGTGCGCGAGTCCTGCTCGCACTTGACCGGTTTTTTTACATATCGTCGGTGACACTGCAAAACTGCGTAAGTAACATTTTATGTAAATAGCAAAATGCACCTTATTAATAAGAAAGTAAGGTTTATTTTGGTTTATCATAAATTTGTTACTTACACGGTTTTGCAGTATCACCGACGATATACAGAGAAGGATAAACAAACGGAGAGCTAGTGACGATATACGGGTCTAACCGGTTGGTTTCTAGGTACATCGCTATGTTTGCCTTTGTTACTTTCTTCTATAAAGGAAAAACATGACATCCATAGCTTAACTTAACTCTGCTAAGTTAAGCTATTAATAACTTTTAAGGGGGTGGGGTCCTAGTGCAAAAGGATATAAGTCAACTTAACTCGTAATAAAAAGGGTATAAATATGAACGGAGTATACTAGACTTAAACCCTTTTTCACTTGATCTTCAGAAGCCTTATTCACCAGGAGCCCAGAACAAGAAACCGATCATGAATTTCGAGAAGTAAATGACCCTCTGGGCCTGAACAAGATGCAAACGATAGAGATTTTCGAAAACTGCCAAAATTTATGGAATTAATATATGCGGCCGACGCGATCCTTCATCAGTTTTCAGCTTATTTATTATTTTATGGCATAGGAAGGCAATCGAGCACACAGGCCACCTGATGGTAAGTGGAAACTGTGACCCATAGACATTCGCATTCACAAGACTGCAAATGCACTGCCAACCCTGAGGACTAAGATGGAATGCCTCTATGCTAGTCATTTCACCGGCTGTCTTATCCCCAAACCACGCCAGAGGGGTAACAAATGGAGGGACAAATTCCACATTCATACATTGAGTCATGTATGCACGTAGGTTTCGGGTACTTATGATTCGGAACTTTTCCAGTATTTCTCCGATTTGATTCGAAAAAGTACGCCCGGGGTACTTACACTCACTTTCGCACTGTATATCCCTTTCTTCAATCTGCTTTCATCCATTCTTTCCACATGACCGAACCATCGAAGCTGGCCTTTTTCAATCTTAGTCACTACATCTTCTTTAGTCCACATTTCTCTCTGACCTTTTCATTCCTTACTCTATCAATCAGTTTCACACCACATATACTGCTAGTTCACTATGTATTTTTTTTCGTTTATTGCCTTACATTTCGCAAAAATAGGGTGATAAGTTTTCAGTTCTTCCCTCCAAGTTTAGTACCAATCGAGATAAAGCTTTATTTAAGAAAATTTCAATGCCTTTCTTCTATTAAAAAAAATAATTATATGGCCAGCATTTGACTTCTGTCTCACCATGGTATGTTACGATGACGAGGGTAGAATTCGTTAGTTTATTAGTCTAGCCCACTCTTGTCTTGTGGGAGTTATATGGGTATAGTGATGCCGATGACCGCATTGTATGAACGCCGACTGGTCAGGAAGGGTGGTCGGTCCGATCGTTGCCGACCTTAAACCTTTGTTGGTTCCAAAGCGACCCCAGGTGATTGGGATAAGGGGAAGGATTATAATAAGGATAGTTCCAATATCATAACATTCATAACTGTCATAAATACTGGAATGGGTATTTAATTAGAACGCGGGTAACCTCTAATTAACATTATTTTTTGAACGGTCAGTTTGTATTAGATTCTAGGTATAAGGCATGGGTTTAAAACCTAGAGCCGGTAAGCAGACAGACAGGTTTTTAAAAAATATGCACGATCTAACGCTTAAAGGTAAGACGTGCGTTACTTTTTAAAAAAACGACTAATTATTACCTTCTTTTTTTAAATAAATTAAGTTTCACGCATCGTTCAAGTTATTATTAACAAGTAATCTGTCTTCTTAAGTATTTATTTTCTTTCTCGTTTTATACTGTTACTGTTATTGAAATTAAAAATATTTAGCCTACGGATAATACGTTCTAAAACAGTGTTCTATAAAATATACAACATCAAAACACCCATAACAGTGTCAACTCACCTGATACGCCGAACGGTACTCCTCACAATAAAAAAACTGCACTAAAACCCACTAAACACACTAACTGGCTAAACAACCGAGCACTTGAACACGCCAAAAGGCTATTTAAAAACTAAAAAAGTAACCTTTAGTTCATAAATTCGTTCGATTCGATTTTTAAAAAGGTTGTTATTCTTTTACCATGCTGCCGTCCGCTGAGGCTGACTTCGACTGAGCAGTCAGTGACACTGCGCATGTAGCGTTCCCTCTCTATCCTTTACCATGTGTTTGTGTGTGAGGGAGAAAACCAATCATTGGAATGCATGAATATAAGTTGGCCGGCTATGTGTGGGCGTCTCGTCGTAGTGTGGTGCGAGTAAAGGAAACAAATAGAGTTAGAGGCTTCGCGGCAACAGCGCTTTGGAAATGTTTAGGAAAATGAGGTGTTAAGGGGAAGCATTAATCGTAGATGGGTTGTAAATGTTGCCTTGACAACTGAACGTTTTAGAAGATTTCGTAAATGTTAATTGATAAATAGAAAATAAATGATCTAAAAACAAATACTTATACTATATTGTAATCTTGGATTTTAGGTAGTCACGGTGCGAGTAAAACAAAACGCTTTTTCCGAAACGTTTAACATTTCAGGATTTATTTCATGACCATCTTGTAGAACCTATAAGTTCGGTAAGTTTTATAAAAATCCTGAAATATTTCGTTTCAGAAAAAAAGCGTTTTGCTAAATGCATATCCTAGGAATCAATGAAATGAATAAGTTTGTAAAACGTTTTTTATGATGGTAAACCCTACATTTAAGCTACGTATGTATAGTCTTCATTATTTGAACTGAGCTGATCTTCTACACAAAGGCCATTGTTTGTGTACAATACTATTATCTTTCTTTGTGTCAGTAACAGCAAGCCGATTACATACAAAAAAGTGAGAACTGCATTGAATGTACATTGAATTATCAACCCTATCCTCTTAGTCAGTAGGTTTAAAATATAAAGTGTCAGGATACAGATATAAGTCTTGTGTAGATGATAGTGTTGTTTCGAGAATAAGCTCAGTTCAAATAATAAAGACTTATATCTGTATCCTGACACTTTACATTTTAAACCTACTGACTAAGAGGATAGGGTTGATAATTCAATGCACATTCAATGTAGTTCTAACTTTTTTGTGTGTAATCGGCTTGCGGTTGCGGACACAAAGAAAGATAATAGTATTGTACACAAACAATGGCCTTTGTGTAGAAGATCAGCTCAGTTCAAATAATAAAGACTATACACCGGATGGTCACATATCAGCTGTAAATGTCAGCTTTGTAAAATAGGGGGCTGATAAAACCATCAGTAAATTATTTTAAAGTATCATCATCATATCATTATCATCATCATTATCATCATCATCATCATCATAATCATCATCATCATCATCATAATCATCATCATCATCATTATCATCACCATTATTATCATCATCATCATCATTACCATAATTATCATCATCATCATCATCATCATCATCATCATCATCATCATCCTCATCATCATCATCATCATCATCATCATCATCATCATCATCATCATCATCATCATCATCATCATGATCATCAGCCTATACTAGTCCACTGCTGGACGTAGGCCTCAAGCGCCTCGTAGAGAGCGTCGGTAGCCTTGTTGCTTAGGGGGGTCAACTCGGGATCGTAAGGAACCGAGTTCGAACCCCCGCGGGCACCATGTGCCAATGAGTTTTTCTAACGTAAGTGCATTACCCCATGCTCTTACGGTGAAGGATAAACATCGTGAGGATACCAGCACAGTCGAACAGCTGTGTGTGTAAGAGGGTAATTGCACAAAAGATTCTAAAAAGGGTCGAAGTTTATCCGGAAGAGCTCATCTGTAAGATAAGATAAGATAAGGGTCTCGTAGGCTGTTGGTAGGTATTTTCAAGAGTGTGATTAATTAAATACAAATTGTACTTATATTAGCAAAGTTGAAGGGTACAGTTAATTAATTAATATTTTTGCGTTTAAAAAAAAATACTTACACGAAAAACAAATAACCTTAAAAAAATTACTTAATGGATAAAAAGAAGTGCGAAAAGTTTTATGGCATATCTTAATTACTATTTTATATAGTACAAAAGCTGCAATAAAAGGTAAATTCGTGGATTAAAAAAACTTTCTTTAAACTATACTTCTCCTTAACAAAGCAATCAGATAAACTCAAGCAAATACCAACTCTAATTCTACAATATAGAATTCTAAATCGCTTGTCATCAAAATACTATAAAAATTAAGTACAGTTAGTGAACTGAAGTTAGCAACGAGTGAAACTGGCAACGTCGCTTCACCAAAAGTTAACTTTGAAGTTAACCGCACACCGTTAGTTTGCGAACAGTGAAGCAGGGGACGGGTGTGTCAGTTTAAAATGAATTCTTAAATATTTTCTCGTTGTTTTCAGCTTTAAATTGTTTTAAAGTTATTAAAATGGCGGGGGGGAGTTATATGCTGGAGTTATACAACGTTTTTCATTCTGGCCAAGTGAGTTTTTTGTTTTTGTTTTGTGACAGTTGATTAGTAATATTTATGTTGGCAGGTAGCCTTCGTTTATGTTTACACCGCAGTACGTGTATTTTCGCTTTGATCGAATTTAGTGAAATGTGTCTATTTATTATAAATGATTAAAATCGAGATTGCAATATTTTATAAATATAATTAAAATATTGTAAAAATATTTTTAATAATTGCCGAAGTTTTTTTTAGAGTTGAAGCTAGAATTAATTTAATAGAGTTGCATTTTGTTTTCTTGGAATACATATTATATAATGAAATTAATTAAACTCAGTTGTTCGTTTGTCTAGTCGTTTAATTCGTCTCAACACAAACTTAAAAACTTTCGTATTTACAGTTTATTTTCTCGTTGGTTGAAATACGGTAACAGAATAATCCCTCGTCTGTGCTGACAACCGTTTATATAACCTCCGATTCCCACCCTTTTCAGGAAGAATCGGCGGGAAAACAAAATGCCACTTCAAACCGATAAAGGACTTAATATTTTTTTAAACACGACATATAATATCCTATTTCCTGTCATATCGGTAACTCTTAATTTAAGTTCTTCAAAAGTAACATCTCAACACGTAACTGCCCGTTGATATATTTTGCATGGGACCCGGGACTCCCGGGAGTAAGCAGGCAGACTGTTTGTGGAATTCTGTTTTTTGCGCCATTTTTTTTCATTCAAATCCATTTATGTGCTTTAAAATATAGTACAATTGGGTGTCGTTTGTTTATTATTCCTGCACGATTATTAATACAGTGACTTCAATTTGGTAATACAAAACACTTGATTGTGGCGCAGTTAATGACGAATAGTGTATTATACCAAAACGGTTGTTTCAATTAGCTTTCTTTAACAACCAATAATTTTCTGGGGAACGAACCATGCGAACGCACGACGCGAGTCGTAAAATCCAAAGAACTATGCCCCTGATGTTACATTTTATGAAATGTTACTTGTAGTCGTGTGATACCTATAAGGGAGGCCTATACCTAACAATAGGTGGATACAGACTAACACAAGTCAGAAGAGGGAATAATATAATTATATGGGAGATGTCTTTTCCCAGCAGTTGTACTATAAGTCCATTGGAACACTGACCCACCATAGAACGGTGTCACAATGACATTATAAAAGATTTTGTTTGACACTTCTTACTACTTGAATCATAACGTCACTGTGACATAGTTCTTAGGTGGGTCAGGGTTCCATTGGGCTGATAGTACATGCCTAATAGTAATAAATGCAAAGTATTGAAAACGGACATTGTTAATGACATTTTATCATTGACAGGTGGAGCCTGGAAGCTTCCTCCAGCGGCTCACAGGCGGAGTGAAGACCGGGATCATCCTGAAAGATGTCTCGTTCACGACGCACAGCGGGGAGGTCACCGCCATACTCGGCTCCAAAGGTAGGATATTATCTAGAGACGCCCTTGAATTTCCGACTGAAACTAGTTTTTCCGGCCGAAACCAAAACATCACGTTTTGGCGATAAAAATAAATAAATTCAACAAGAACATAAAAAATTAAGACTATGTTCATTTATTTATTTATTTATTGCTATACATAAATACAACCCTGTAAGGGCGTGGCATTCTACTTAAAAGCTAAAAATAAGTACTTATGAATAATAGAATCTATTCTGTACCTAATCCTTATTCATAATTCATAACATTAGAATAACACAATTTCAGGACTAAGTTACATAAAAGATTTTTTGTTATTATGGCACATTTGTTTATTTATATTTCTAATGTCCTAACAGCTTATATCACATTTTTTATCTATCAGGAATTCCTCTATAGTATAGTATAGTATAGTAGCTTTTTTGGATAAGAAGTTTTTTAATTTTGGTATAGAATGCTTTTAACGTAAGTTCCATAGTAATGTGGGCTATTACGGAACATTTCTAAGTTTGGTTGGGGTGGAAGAATCAGTTTATCTTGCCTGCGAGCGCTTTTTACGGGTGAATCAACTTCTAAGGTAGGTACTCCCCATTTTTCGACACGTTTCACAAATTATATGTTTTTAGAAAAACTATATATTTGCCAACGACGTAGCTTACACGCTTATTAAATCAGACAATTAGGCTAGCATTTGAAATTATTTGATTTAAAAATAGTAGGTACAGTTTGAAATAATAATATAGTTGGTAACGCAGCGGACGATGTTGTCCCTAGGTTTTGTATGGAAAATGTGCATGTTCCCCTGAGTTACCAGGTTTTTTCGAAAATAAAATAATATTTGAGGTGTTTAACGTGTAAGGTCTGTAAATTTGGTGGTCTGATATTAATATTCATACATTATTATTAATGATAAGTCACCAGGAAAGTTTTGATACCGCAAAATAAAAGGAGTAGGTACCTTAAAAGTTGATTCACCCTTACGTATTCATAAAGAGTTATGTGTTTTTTTTACATTTCAATCACATATTAATCATGTCAGTCCATCTCTGTGACATTTTAAAGTAATTATCAACTTATCTAATTATTATTATTACCCCTTATTTCAAAAACCGTGCACGGAACATGCCCGATCGCAGCGCAAACTCTCCGGAACGTAGTTTCAGTTTCGGCCAGATTGCAGCCGGAACTGAAACACAGCCGAATTAGGCGGAAACCGAAACCGAAAGTTCGGTCGTACACAAATATGCATTGATGTCATAATACAACCAAATCAGGGAGGGGCTTTAAGCTTAAACTGTTACTAGGCAGCGGTAAACGCGCTCTACTCGACGTCATCGCTCGCCGCGTGGCCTCGAAAGGCCATATCCTGCTGGAGGGTGTTCCACTGGAAGAGGAGCAGTTTAAGAGCTCATGCGCGCTGGTGCGGCATTCCACCAGGCTGCTGCCTGGACTCAGCGTGCAGCAGACCCTCTCGCTGTCTCTGACCAAGGTGAAACATTAGGGTCTCCCCAGACCTATCGACTCCGAATCAGCTTGAGCCGGTAAGAAAAAGTTTTATGTCCATGCAATAAGAGCGAAAACGACGTCGCTCGGCTCGGCTCGGCTCGATTCGGCGTTGCGAACGGAACGACGTCGTTTTCGCTCTTATTGCATGGACATACAACTTTTTCTTACCGGCTCAAGCCGATTCGGCGTCGATGGGTCTGGGGAGACCCTTAGTCTACAAAGAGTACAAAGTCGACGTTAGTAGAATTGGTAAAATTTGTCAACAAAACAAAACGGACCAATTTACCATTACTACTCCATATTCACATACTTTCGCGGGAAGTATTTTTATTGATTTACACGCTTGATTATTACTTTCATATTCTGTTTTAAGGTTAAATAACTATTAATTTCGGCCATTTTGTATCGTTGACACGCGCAATGTCTCTATTTAATATATCCCTATCTGATTGATTTTGGTTGAAGATTCAATGTTTCTTCTTTCAGGTTTCGGGCTACCTCAAATCTTCAAAAGTGAAGCAAGTCATGGCTGACTTAGCCCTATCACAGGTAACAGTTGAACTTATGACATGTTTTTTTTACAATACCATGCAATGCAATACCATGTTAGCAATTAAATATGTATCTAGTTAGGTACTGTATATTAATCCATGGTTGTGTATCTACATTATTTAATTTATACAACACAGTGCCAGTGAAAAAGTATGCCAACAACGTGTGTAGTTAAAGACAATTATTTAAATGATGTTTACATTTATAGGTATCCCACAAATGTGTGACAACTCTCACAAAGAGCGAGTACAGACGCCTAGTCATCGGCGTCCAACTAATACGCGACCCACGTAAGTATCAAGATACCTAATTAAAAAACGAAATATGTAAAATTCGGAAGCGCTATCCCTTTTACTCTTCAGTTATTACACGATCGAGAGACAAGGACAGGGTAACTTCAAACTTTTTTCTTTAATAAGACATGTTGTTGACTGTGTTGTCTGCTATTGTGTCGATCGTTTATGTCAACTCCATATATTTCGAGTCTATACAAAACCGAAATGTTAGCTGCGTATCTTGTCTATGCCTACAGGGCGCACCGAAGACGGCTCCTAACGACCTTCCTACCTTTTAAGTTAGTCTTTTTACTTCAAGTGCCTAAGGAATAGAATGTTTTGCTTCGCCGCATTTTCATTTCATCTAAAGTTTATTGTTTTTAGGTTATCTTAAAACTAACCTAACCTACGTAACCCATTTACACAGGTTAGGTTAGGTTAGTAATTATATGAAATGAGTGTCGGCGATCAATTGGTAAATCCCTCCAATAACAAGGCAAATTCTATTACACTTTAATATTTTCTTTATCTTCAATCGGCCTTTTCTTCCAGTGATTCTCCTTCTGGACGAACCGACCTGGGACCTGGATCCCCTGAACACCTATCTGGTGATCTCTATCCTGTCCAACGCCGCTAAGAAGTACGCCACCGCCATCATACTCACTATGGAGAAACCTCGATCGGGTAACGTATTTTTTTTTTCTTAAAAAGGATTAATGAGAAATGAAATAGGAAAAAAAATTTCGAAGGCGGTTTTTTTTAGTATTTCCGTTCGATAAATAAAAAGAGCTTATAAACAAAATTAGGATGATCATTATCCTAGTTCCTATCCCTATCTTAACTACTAGAGCACTAGAACAATAAATATACAATTTGAATATCACTACTTTAGTCTGTCTGAAGGTTTCATTCATGAAAAGATTAATCACAAGTTTATTTATTAGTAATTTTTGTAAGTAACTTTTGAATCAGTTATTTTCGCCATTTTTACGTCATTAATGTCCAGTGCAGATGTTAATATAGATACACCTTAAAAAAAAAAAAGTAAAATAAAATAGTATTTTATTAATCATTAAGTAATTAAATTAAAATGACAATGAATTGTGCAAACCGAGTATTTATTTTACATTTTCTTTGTTATTGTAATAAATAACTAAGGTTTTCTATATTTTCACGCAATTCTTCTTGAGTTTAATATCTACTTATAGATAGAACAAAATATTTCTACATCCACTGAAGTGAGTGGACTGAAATTGTACATAAATACAGTCCCCATGTGTTCCTAAAAAAAGCTTGCTTTACTCATTTGTTTTTATGGCGACGATAAAATAATTTCATTCGTTATCAAATTACACCACATCTACCATTGAATGTCAAAATATGTCCATGTTAATGCAAACTTTGAAAACAGCTAACCCCTGCCGAGCTCTGGCTCAAGAGTTGATCTAATAATATAGGGCAGGGTATGTAGGCTGTATCACCGCAAACGGAAATCTGGTTTGAACATTCGATTGATCTGAATATTACTTTGAGTACCTACTGGTTTATTCGTTTAATATTTTTTTATTTATAAGTATTATCATCTGTTTTTGATAATACTTGATACCCGTGTGGTTGCCGGGTTAGAATAGTGCCACTCCATGTCTTCCCGTGGATGTCGTAAGAGGCGATTAAGGGAATAAAGGCTTGTAGTACTGTTAGGCGATAGGCTTGCAACCTGTCACTAATACGCTGGTAAACATCTTAGCCTAATTGTGCAAAATTTGGTTACAGAATTATCAACAAGTTTTTAGAGTTGTAGGTAATTCTGTAGCTCTGCCTACCCCTCCCCGGGAACGAAGGCGTGAGTTTATGTATGTATGTGTATCATCTGTTTTTGATATTTCTTTGTGCAAACTTGTATGTGTCCAACCCTATGCATTGTCATCAACTCATCTACTTCAGGGTTGGCTGAAAGAGATCCCATTTAGGGATAAGTTCACCTTCGTACATTAGTTTAATATTTATATTGTAATATTTATATTTTTGTGCAATAAAGAGTTTACATACATACATACATACGTAAGTAACTAAATGTCAAATGTGTAATAATCAGCGAGAAATCTTGTAGCATTTTTATCTTGTTAAAAACTTAATTAAGAGTTGAGTGAACTAAAAATAGCATATAGGCAAAACAGTAATCACATTTCTTCACAACTGTTTAATTCAGCTTAATTACACAAATTAACGTGTAACAATAACGCGCGTTATTGTTATGCTAATTTAACCGTTAACGGGGAAACGCGTGGTTTGGGTTTGCGTTGTGAATGGGTATGATATTTTTCTTTACACAGCTGTTATATATTTTCGATGTGGGTCGGGTCAGTGGACTAGTAGGAATACCTATATGTTTGTGATTTCTTTACAAGCGAGTTTAATATTACTTTAATAGTGATAAAGGGCAGTGAGTAACATATACATATTATATATATACGCATATATTTGGTGGGTCAAGCGGCAGTTTTCTACGAATACGATTGAAAAGGGCAACTCACTCAATAGGGCACGCGGTCGAAATAAATCGAATGCTAAGGAACGTCACAACCAACTAACTCCAATTTCAAAAATAACGATTCTCTTTTCAATTATCGAGTGAAATTTTGAAACGATCTATTCTCAAGAATTTACCTGCAGGCGCAGTATAGTCTTTGAAATATTAAGGAGGTATGCGCCCACCTATCCAGTTAGCTTATATTTGGGGCTCCGTACCCAAAGGGTGCCAGTGAAACCTTATTAGACTCCGCTGTTCGTATGTCTGTCAGCGGGCTCTATGTCATGCATGAACATGGTAGACAGTTGAATTTTTCTCTAATTGCGTTGCTATAGCAACAAATAATAAAAAATACTTATCTTAAATTGACAACATTTCAAAAAAAAAGCGTTATTTATTTTTCGCGTTTATAATAGCTGGTTAAAAATTAGACTACCCGTATTTTTCAGTTTTTCTTTATTTAACTTAAATTCGTCATTAATAATTTATTAAAGAAATAGTCATTAATAATTATCCAAAGTTAGGAATACTGATGTCGTGATCTTAGCGGTGTCCTGCCGTTTGACCAAAAGACATTTGGCAAAATTACACTTGACAAACAACGTCTTGCAAAAAAATGTTAAGTCAATTGATCATTTTACTACTAGTCATTTTACAAATGACTTATTTTTCCAAATGATCAACAGTTAAATTTACATTTTACGAGGAAGACGTATCAGGGCATAACCGACTCGGATAGGTTAGGTTAGAAGGCAAAGGCGGGAGCTTGGCTCCCGCCTTGGCCTTCGAGGTTGTTTTTTTTTCTGCCCAGAAATAGGTAAACTAATTGCTAAATGATCAATTGCTAAGTGAGTTTTTGTAAGATGATACTTTTGTCAATTGTCTCGTTTGCCAAATGATCATTTGGTGAAACGTTGTTTGTCAAATGACTATTTGTCGATAATTTTTTGGTCAAACATTAGTGAACCGATCTTAGCATGACATAAAATAAAAAAGTAACTTTAAACAGATACAGAACTGACTGTCATGTCATGTCACTCACTTGTCAATCATTCGCTGCCGTTCGTTCACAAATTTGTTATTTTGCGTAATTTAATTAATTACATAATTTGTAGACGCCATTAAAATAAATAAACTATTTTGCGTTTACTGCTTTGCATCTGCTTTGAGTTTCATTCGTCAGACAGATAAAAAATGAACATGACAGTTGTATATATTTTTTTTTAATAAATGGACTAAGGGCACTATAAGTGTATTCCTAACATTCACAATCCAACTTTTTTTACTGTTTTTCCTAGATATAAAAAAAACTACTGCATAAAAAAATCCAAAGATATTTTTACTGTAATCAGCAGTGTAAAATCTAGAAACGGTATTTTATTTTACTACCTTAGCACATAATGAATTGTTGTCAATTAAAAATTCAAGTCTCCTATACAAGAATGATGCAGGAACCTACTTGTGCGACTTTTTTTTTATTATTTTAGAATAGAATAGAAAATATTTATTCAACGCACACAGAAGCAAAACAATAGAAAAATATAGGTAAAGGAAAAATAAGATATTACGTTGAATATGATCCCTATCAGCATTGAAACTGCGGCATTGATTTCCAGAGGGACCATTACTTAGCAGTACCTAATTTTAATTTTAACTTGTATTTTTTTTATTTTAATAAGTTTCTGTCCTAATCATTTTCGGGACAAGCTTTTGTTGCCAACTGTACTGTATTTTGCACAGTCGTCATCTACTCGTCAAGATGATTCTTACGGCCCTAACACTACGGGTTTATCTCGTGTTAGGAGTCCTATGGCCATCCTGAGTCTCCACCATTAGACCAGCTCGATGGTAATATATTATTGTATTGTCATCAGAACTAAAGGTGTATGCAAATTTTCAGCTTCATCGGAAATCTGGAAGTGGGTCCCATTTATTGCAAAATTTGACACGTACATAAATACATACCGTAAACATTGAGTTTTTATAGAAACTAAAACAACAAAACTACAAAATAAAAATATGCATTAATCGTCTTTTTTTGTTTTCTCGACTTGGTTAATTAAAAAATAATTGTGACCTTTACCGTAAACAGAATAAAAACACGATGATAAAAGTTAAACTACGAATACTTTGAAAACACGTAATATTTGATTGAATACCTATCTCAAGTAAACCCGCTGAAAATCACGTAAAATCTGAATAAATATAGAATAGACATACATACATACCTTCACGCCTGTAATCGCAGAGTGGGGTAGGCAGAGCTACAGAATTACCTACAACGTTAAAAACTTGTTGATAATTCTGTAACCACATTCTGCACAAAACGGCTAAGATGTTTAACAGCGTATTAGTGACAGGTTGCAAGCCCATCGCCTAACAGTACTACAAGCCTTTATTCCCTTAGTCGCCTCTTACGACATCCACGGGATGACATGGAGTGGCACCATTCTATCCCGGCAACCACACGGTAAAATATAATAGAGGTTGTTATTTTTCTATACTTATCACTAATTAGATTAAAACACCATTCAAATATCATGCGTTTTTGTATAAAATAGTTATATGTGAAGTTTTTTTTCCTCAAAATTCAAGACAAAAAGCACACTAACTATATTTTTTTCTGTACTACTTTAACTTTCTGAAGGAGCAACTATCGCCGCTACCAGTGGCGAAAAAATATGACGAAGGCGTATTCCAACTCCTCAAAAAATACATGTTTGTGTGGAATGACAGTTGCTATCAAAGCCACCCCGTAAATAAAAGTAAAACCTTGTAAAAAAATGGGTAACAGTAATAATTTTGATGGTAAACCCGTCTCGTTCCAGACGTGTTCCCATTCCTGGATCGCGTGGTGTACCTGTGCCTGGGCGACGTGGTGTTCGCCGGCCCCACCAGGAACCTGCTGGACTACTTTGGCAGCATCGGCTTCCCCTGCCCACAGCTGGAGAACCCGCTCATGTACTATTGTGAGTAGCAACCCTTGTAAGCACCCACAGCAACCACACATCTGCGGGGTTGTTATGACATAGCTATGCAGTTCAGTTTACGCTGAGAGAAAAGCACAGAGCTATATAACTGCTATAGTTTTGTCCTTACGCTCGCCGTAAAATGACCTGCATAGTTACGTCGTAATAGCCCCCCTGTTAATAAAGCGATATGCTATCATTCCTCACCGCTCGTTCCCATAAAACCATAATTGCAAAATATCTAATTGCCGATTTACCCGTTTTCTGAAATATGAAATACCCAAAATACCAGACTTTCTTTTTACCTTGTTTCTTTTTATATCGGATTGCTTTTAAAAAGAAAGTTCGCGATTTTTTTTCTTTTTGTAGGTAGAATAGTCATCATCTTGTTTTTCTGATGGTGTTATCTGTAATGTTTTGTGCTTATCCTCATTTTTATATATTTTTTTTATATTATGTATTTATATAAGTATTTATATTTATTTTAATATAAGTATTGGTATGTAGGTATATATTATTACGTTTAAGCAACATATATGTTAGACCCTATGTTGCACCGCCACCACAATCTCTGCTTTGCCCAAAGGTTAACTGGTAGAGAATGCCTTACGGCATTAAGTTCGCCTTTTGTATACGAAGTGTATTCTTTTGTGCAATAAAGATTAAATAAATAAATAAATAAATAAACATGTTTTCAAAACATCATGTTCTCTTTAAAACCGAATTCCCATAATACCAGATTTTGATAACACTAGGCCGGCAAAACACAATGTACTTGAAACACCCAGTTCCTTAAGCTACCAGATACTCAAAATATCAGATTGCCAGTTTACGTAATTCCCAACACACCAGATGCTGATCATACTTGATTTCCGAATGCCTAAATTCCTAAAACACCGGATTTTTACTTTGGTAGATTACATAAGTACGGTTAGACAACAAAACCAACCGTAAATTTCAATTTTTTATTGTCAACTATTTATAACTAGGTACTGAACTTTATCATTAGCAAATGGCAAATACAGTCTATGAATAAAATAATAATAGTTAGGGAGGCGAGGTAGCTAAATGGCGTAATTCAACGGCGCCGTCGAGACCTATCAAAATCGAAAGATAAAATAATTTCGAAAAGAAAAGCTCGTATGGTAAAAACCATTTTAGCGGTGGGTTTGGCGTGTACGGTTTTTCAAAAATGTTAAAAAAAAACAGTTACTTGGGCATTCTCGAGCGCGTCAGATATTCATACTACGTATGCCCCAAGTTCCTCTGATAACAACGGTATACTAATCTGCCGGTTTGCGTGGTGGGGGTAGGCATATAAAGTAGTCAAAAAGGCAAAAAAAAATTAAATTACTCGAGCGCGTCAGATTTTCGGAAGGGGTGTTAAGTAGGCCCCAAGGAAGCTTCCTTAAAAAAAACTGACAATTTCGGCGTGACGATAAGTTACGATGAATTTTTGAAAATGCATAAAAAAAAAGTTTTTTTGAAATACTCGAGCGCGTCAGATTTTCATAGGGGAGGTTTATCTCGGTATCCTGAAAGCATATTTTCTTAATCTGACAAAAATGTTGGTGGGTTCTCTTAATCTGACCGAAAAAGGTTTTTTGGTTTCTTTTTTTCCTTTCTTTCTCCTTGATAAAACGGGGAATTTAAGAATGATAATAAAGCGATAGATATTCCCTTTTTTGTCTATTTAAACTTTTTTTTTGTAAAATGTATCGTTCGCGACTTATATGCCGCAACGCGTTTTTCGGAAGACGAAATGGCTCCTCCAAACTTCCGGTCATGCGGAAACCGGCGGATTTTGTATTTTTAGTAAGTTTTAGATTATATTCTTCAAAATAATAAAAAAAAAAATCGCGCTCGAGAATGCCGGATTAACGTTTTTTTTTACAAGTTCGCGACCCTATAACTCGGCGGCGTCAAGGACTTATCGTCAGATTAGTTAAATTTAGTCTTAAAACACTAAAATCAACCTCCAATATCTTAATCTGACGCGCTCGAGTATTTCAGACAATCGTTTTTTTTTTACTAATCTGATCGTCTATCCTAGGCGTGCGTCACTACATATAGAGCTAAATACTTTACAAGGTTGTTCTATTAGGTCTAAGGTATCTCTCATATCTTAAACTGCCACGCTCGAGTATTACCGAAAATTCCCTTATTCGCCTCCCTAACTATAAGTAATGAAAAAATATTTATAAGTATATACACGATAAACGACTTCCACGCGGACGGAGTCGCTGGCAAAAGCTAGTCTTATATATAATAAAGAGACCTGTCCTGACGGACTGATTCATCGTCGCCCAGCCAATACTTCGGAAGCTAGAAACATTAAATCTGGATTTGCTTTTGTAACGTAAAGATCCGAAAAGACGGGGTTTTTTGAAATTCAAACATAAGTAGATGAAAGAGTTTTTTTTTTTTGACCTATTTTTTAAATCTTGGATTGAATATCTCTGAATAAAATTCATTAGACATGTATTTCAACATTTTTTACAACTCGTCCCCAATAGAAGAGAAAAGGAGTGACAAAGTTGGTATTTAACGCAAACGAAGTCCTGAAGCACCTGACCGTACTTGTTTGATATTTGATATTCTGGGGATCTGGTGTTCTTCAATCTGGTATATCGAAAATATGGTTTATCTGAAATCTGCTCTTTGAAAAATCTAGTATTACATGATCATGCTAAGGCGAGATCAAGTTCTTTCGAGAAAATTGTGTTTTCCTAATCAGGTTTGTAAAGTATTTCAGTGTTTTGAGATTCTTGTGATTTCGAAATTTGATATTTTCGGTATAAGGTTTTATAGGGAACATGGTGTATTGAGAACATGGTATTTTATAAAACTGATTAAAAAAGGAACATAATATATAAAAATACTGGTATTGTGGGAATCTAATATTTTGGTAAGCATGTATATCGGCAATTAGATATTTTGCAATTATGGTTTAAAGGGAACGAGCGTTCCTCACTGCGTTTCTAAATAACTAGTAGGTACAACTTATCAAAATTGGTTATTGATTAAGCGAAAGCATCCCAGCAAATATACCTACCTATCCCGTAAATATACCTACTATATATTTCGTGCTTTTTAGGGTTCTGTATCCAAAGGGTAAAAACGGGACCTTATTAATACTAAACCGCGATTAGAATACACTTCGGAAGTAACGTCAGCACGCTGTCATTGCATATTATATCCGCCATTAGTAATTGTCATTTATATGCAATGACAGCGTGCTGACGTTACTTCCGAAGTGTATTCTAATCGCGGTTTAATAATACTACCCGTCTATCTGTCACGCGGCTGTATCTCACGAACTCACGATACGTGATAGTTAGACAGTTGTTTTTTTTAAATTCACACAGATTTATTTCTGTTGCCGCTATAACAACAAATACTAAAAACAGAAAAAAAAAACAAGACGGGCTCCCATACAACAAACGTGTTTTTTATAGATTATGGTGCGAACCGGAATGGTGTGAATGCCACTCGCACTTTGCCGGTTTTTTTTTTAATTGTCTTCAAACTTTATTTGAATAATATCAGATCATAGCCTCTGATCTTACATACCAACATCATGCTAAAGAAATGTTTTTTTTCGGAGGCACAAAACTCATGGCATAAAACGACCAATTTAAGTTCAAATCATAACAACTAACATGAACATTTTCTCCCAGTATGCCTGTCAACGGTAGACCGCCGTTCGCGCGAACGGTTCATAGAGTCCAACCACCAGATCGCGGCGCTGGTGGAGAAGTTCCGGCTGGAGGGCCAGGGCATCATGCAGGGGAACGTCAACGAGCACCGCGTCATCAACCCCAACAAGATGCAGCTGGGGTATGGGAAACCCAGCGGAGTTAGGGTTATATGGATGTTGTATGTGTAAGTATGATGTTTGTTAATGGTTTATGAGATAAAAAACATAAAACGGCCTTCAATAACGCAAAAAAAACTTTTTTTACTCGTGAAATGGCAGGGTAATACTGCCCTCCTTAGCCAATAGGCAGTATATCTCTGATAAAACTCATGTAGCAATATCAACCTCATTATTAACAAATGGGAATACAAACTATTTTTTATTTTTATTTTTATTGAATTTGAGATACTTACTGCTTTTCGGCTTAGGAGGGCAGAATAGGTCAGTCCAACCGATGTCGGCTTTTGGTTAACATAATGTGTCGCCGAATTCACTTGGACTGACCCTAACACGACCACCACTTTAAAAGAAGCCATTTTTCGCGTTTTTGAAGGCGGTTTTTTGTGTTTTAAAACATTTATACTTTTTAGTGATCATAATTAGCTTTTATGTAGTCCCACTTCGTAGTTGGTATGAAACTTTGAGATATTTCAAGCTCGCCGCAAGCAACGCCGGGGGAAAGTCATAGTCATATTAAAACAATTAAATGATCTTCGTTATAGGTAGTCGCTCAACTATCTTAATCGAGATATTTTATCGCCACCCTGCATATAGGTACCTACCGTTGAGGAGTTCCGTTTGCCATCTGAGGTCTTCATCATCAGTTCCACTTAACCAAATTATATGTTTCTAAACGCAAATTTTATGATGAACTTGTCTATAATATTGGAGGAGTTCCCTCAATTCCTCACGGATCCCCTCATCAGATTCAGATTTATTGATAACGGGAGAAGCATACTCTATCAAACCAAAAAAAATTATTAAATCCGTCCATATCTGACGGAGAAATCGGTGAACATACATAAAAAAGCGTACAGTGGACTGGTATAAACTCCTCCTTTTTTGGAGTCAGTTAAAAATAGAGGACGACCGCGACTTCGTATGTTTTAATACCTACTTTTGATCCTGGGCATAGCCTACTTTTAGGCCAAATTTCATCTAAATGTGTTCAACCGTTCCGTTCAACGCAAGTATCTCAAAATCCAAACGCTCAAGACCACTGAGTACGGTAAGTAATTGATTTCAACAATCAATTACTAAAGGATTTTTTCACAATATTAGTGTATGCTATTGCCGCTATTAGGTACAAACAATAAAAAAAGTGGGACCCCCCCCCCCATTCGTCGGTAGGGAACCATTCGTGTGAGCCCGACTCGCACATGGCCAGTTTTTTTGTTGTTACTAGACCAATTATCTGAACAGTGTTATAAATAATGTGTTTTGTTCGTTGAAGGAGAATGCTGGCATCAATATTTAACTTGAAGAAAAACGGAATGAAACAAATGTTCATGAGACTGTTCTCTCTGCCGTTGTATTCCCTGATACTGTGGGCTTTCTACTTCGAAGCGGAGGTAAAATATCATTCTAAATTCTGTATAACATACGGTTTTAAGGACTATGGTCCTTCGAGCCGTATAAAAAAATTTACGACTTATTATTTGTTGCAGGATTATCAACGAGCGTTCATTACGAAAAGTGGGCTGATTTTCAACGCCATGGTGGGGACTTATTTCATCAGTATTATGAACACGATCTGTCTGTGTAAGTAATGAAGAAATATTGCTATTGTCTGCCAAGAATACCATAAAGAATTAATTTTGCATAGAAATCAGAATTTTCGGCAATGAATATTTTATAAATTCTGGACTCTTCCTTTTAGATGGTCCATACAGGACGCGGTACTACCAGGAAAGCCAGGAAGGGCTGTATAGCGGGGCCAGTTTGCTTCTTTCTTGCAATCTGGTCTCGCTGCCTTTCTCCCTCATCAGCACTTTCGCGTCTTCTGCCATTATATATCCGTAAGTAAAATCATAAAATCAGCTTCTCGTGGAACCAGTGCTTACTTCCAAATCACTCAGTTTACAAAAAAATGACCCAACGGTTTCGTGCATATTATGTTTGAAGTTTATTCCCGTTTAATAAAGGACACCTTAGTTGAAAGACGAGCTTTTTTGACGAAAATTACCTACACCAAACGCCGATCGTTAATAATTCGATTTAAATTTGATATAATAAAACATTGTATTGAAAACAGCAATAAAGGCTAATTTTATTTAAAATTTATTTATTAAACGCTTATCAAAGATGGCTACCATATTTCGCTTTGGTGCTAATTTTAGGACTGCAAAATGCCTGAATCAAAATATTCCAAAAAAAATAGGCTAAGCCTTCAAAAGATTAGTCCCTGATTCACACGTTTATTTGTAGGTACTTACTTGCCCGCTCACTTTATATCCTCTCAAACATTTTTGTTTTTAGTATCGTGGCCGACCTGAACGAAGGTATGGACTACCTCTTCTTCTCGCTGGCGCTCTGGTCGTGCTACATCTTCGCGGAGCAGCAGGCCATGGCGGTAATGCTGTGTGTGCGCAACGGGATGATCGCCGCCATCGTCAACATATACATCACGTGTGTGTACGTCATGCTGGCTAGCGGGGTGCTGAGGTAAGTCGTTGTTACTTCATATTTACGTCATAAATCGAATCGCTCTTTCGCTTGTTATAAAGAAAGGCAGAAGGAAGGAGAGTTGCAAGACCGGCAGTAATCCATTTCCAATCTAAAGCTTTCCTAGAGGATTTGGGTGAAACTACAACTTAAGTGGATCAGAAGAAACAGATTTAAAGCATAAATTGGTCCCTTAATGTTTAATTGTCATCGTGGGAAGAAGAATGCGATGTCACCAAACGTGTGCGGTAGAAACGGCCAGAAACACAAACGATATGTAATGTAATGTAATGTGATATGGTGAAATGTTTTCACTATTAGCTAGGTAACTTAATTCTTAGCCCAAGTGTGAGATATCCCCTTCTAATAAGACCTTGTGCAGGGTCCGCTCGGGTTGGTACCACCATCCTATCCATTAACCTACCGCCAAGCAGCAGTGTTCGCATTATTGTGTTCCGGTTTGGGGATAAGACAGCCGGTGAAATGACTAGCATAGAGGCATTCCATCTTAGTCCTCAGGGTTGGCAACGCATATGCAGTCTTGTAAATGCGAATGTCTATGGGTCACAGTTTCCACTTACCATCAGGTGGCCTGTGTGCTCGTTTGCCTTCCAATGCAATAAAAAAAAAAACTTTTCAGATCCTACAAAGGTTACGAAGACTGGCTGTACTACCTAACCTACCTAACTCACACGCGCTACGCGTCCATCCTGCTGCACCGCAACGTGTTAAAGCAGCCAGTGTTCAACGTGCTCCCGTACAGCGACGCCGAGAACTGCTCCTCCATCACCAACCTCATCCAAACCTCCTCCAGTCTCAACACCAACTCAAACGCCAACTGCCGCTACGCGAGCGGCAAGGCGTTCCTAGCGGAGAGGTTCACATCAAAAAGTTTCAACGGCGACATTTATCAGGCGGGAAATTTAAATATGGAATTCAATCTGGGCATCAGTTTCGCTTTCAGTGTTGGTATTATGTTGTTTAATAAGTTTTTGTATCTGTTGCCGCTGCCGAGTTATGTTAAGGATAAATTTAGAGAATGATTTTAAATTAGATTTAATTTTTAGAATATGATCCGTCCAATTATAATTATGAAATGAGTTATTATTAAATTGTATTGATTACAAGGCCGTTTTTATTTAATGAACATGAGGACGCACTCAGCGCCAGTTTATTACGATTAAAGATGCGACTCCACCGGTGCGTAAAATACGGTGTCGTTGCGTAAACAAAAGGCGGGGAGTAACAACATGGCGCCGTTTTTGAAGCACCGTTAAGCAGCGGTTTGAAAAAGGAACGAGTTAATAGTCTGCGAGTAGGACGGGCGGGTAATAGTGTTAAAACATAGGCTCTCTAGAATAAGGTAAGGTAAGGTAGATAGGTAAGGTAAGGTACTTAACCGATTCCTTTCCATTTTCCTAAAAACAATGAACACGAAACATAACTGGTGCTTAATCATTAACAGCAGGGTATCCTCCAAATAACAGGTAAGTCCGTAGCAAAGTACCTAACCATTAGTATTTCATTTTTTATAAGCAACTAAATAAAAATACACAAAGGAAAAAAACCGGCCAAGTGCGAGTTGAACCCCCACTCCCACTTTTTATTATACGTATTTTGTATTTTATATAAGTTTTGCTGTAATCTACCAGCAATTAACTATATTTCGTAATTTGTTTTAATCTATATTTTGTATTTTATTTATGCTCAGTAGTTTCGGAGATCAGGGGAATGGTAAATTTTCGTCTTCTTTCATGAATAAAATAAAAACTATAGTATATAATTCAATATACACACACACACCTTCACGCCTGTAATCCCAGAGCGGGGTAGGCAGAGCTACAGAATTACCTACAACTTGTAAAACTTGTTGATAATTCAGTAATTAAATTTTGCACAAATAGGCTAAGATGTTTACCAGTGTATTATTTATTATAATTCAATATAATAACAAAAATATATTTGAGATCCTCATAATGAGCCCTTTCATTTGATATATGACACAGTAAGATTTGCAAAACTTTTTTAAATTTCCTTATTTTTCCCCGAAAATTATCCTTATTTAAAAATGATATTTACTTTGCACAACATTGTTTGGAACATAGAATTACACCACCCTACCAAATTTCACCTGATTTGGTCCATTAGATTCGGAGCAAATTGGCTGTCATAGACGGACGGACAGACAGACGGACGCACGAGTGATCCTATAAGGGTCCCGTTTTTAATTTTTTGTGCGGAACGCTAAAAAATGAAACACCTTTACATTTTTTCCAAATAAAGAGCAGACCAAAGATATTTTTGCTTTTGATAGTTCGCTACTGACTTTTACCACAGATTATACAGGGTGTACAATCCAAATGGGTCAGTATGGAGAAGTCGGAAACTATGAGAGATAGCGAGATCTGTTCTTAGGAACCATGACGTCGATTTTAGATTTAATAATAATTACATTCAAACTTTTTTATTAACTCTCATACATAACCGGGAATCGAACCTGGTCAATATTTTTGTAACCACAACTGACAGTAAATTAGACTAAAATGCCCACAGTTTTATTAATTTGCAAAAAGTCGTGAATAATATGAATCGATCATCAATTATCTGAAGAGACCACTTATGCATATCTTATCTGCATCGGTATTATGCATTACAAATAGCGTTTATTTAAAATTAGAACGCATTTGTTCAGCGGGCGTACCCATTCATTTAAAATTTGAAAATGGAATACTGTTTTTGGAATTAACTTCAAATGAAACACGGCTTTTCATAACCTCCTCGTGTTGATTTTTGATAACTTTCACAGACCAGGTTCGATTCCCGGTTATGTATGAGAGTTAATAAAAAAGTTTGAATGTAATTATTATTAAATCTAAAATCGACGTCATGGTTCCTAAGAACAGATCTCGCTATCTCTCATAGTTTCCGACTTCACCATACTGACCCATTTGAATTGTACACCCTGTATACAAGTTACTAACCAGTGTTGGGCACTCAAGAATAAAATCATTATTTGAATGAAGATTCGTAAGAATAAAATCATTTCGATTTTATTCCTGTCAAAGTTATTCAAATAATTTCGTCGGGAATAATTTGTACGTGGGAAAATTTAATAAAAATAACTTATTCTTAGTCAATTACATTTATTCATGATTTTTTATTTCGAATAAAAGTATCTGAATAAAAATACAGTAGGTAAATGTAACTTACGTAATATGTACGTATAGTACAGGTAGAAATGTATTCGACTCATATAAACAAACAAAACATATTAACCTTAAGATATATTAATGCGAAGGGTTCATTTAGCCATGAAAGAATTCCGGGATTCACTTCATCACCATCGTATCAAAGGTACTAAAAAAAACATTGAAAAAATGTGCCAAAACCAATATTTATTGTACTACAACATTAATTTTATTCCGAATAACATGTTAGTTGAATAAAACGTTAGTTAGAATAATCCCATTTCCAAAATAGTTATTTCAAATTGTATTCTTCATTTAAAATAAAAGTACCATGATTTATTCACTAGTATTCCATTTCAACTAACGAGGTACAAGAATTATTCTTATTCAAATCGATTTGAATGAGAATAACTTTTCTGTTTTATTCTTATTCTTATTCAAGTTAATTTTTGCCCAACACTGTTACTAACTAACAGATACTCCAGTTGTATGGACGGAGGACGTTCCCACCGCTATCGATGCCTACCGCTCCTACCGGACGCGGGTGACGGAACGTCATTGGAATGTGCGCTAGGGTTGCCTCCGTTATCTAAAAGCTACTTTTTTCTCGCGTCTTCGCTCGTTTGGTATCTTAGGTATTCAGGAGGTAAGGTGTTTCCACAAAACCAACAACTGATTGAATTTGTATGTATGTATGTATATGTATATTTGGATACTTACTTCAACTGAACAATAAATATACTTGCACCAAACAAAGAAAGCTAATAATATACTAAATGAAAAATTTATAAAAACCTACTACAATCCGAATCCGATCCGAACCAAATTTATATGGAGCTATTTGGTGGATTCAAATGAAAAAATATATACAAAAACGAACCAGTTTAGAATCGTCGTAGGTACCTATTTTGTAGTTCCCTACAAAGAAAATACATAAAGTAAATAAATTCGAAGACGTATAAACATACGAATAGTAAAATTACTCTTAACTTCCTTCGTCGCACGGCACTTTAAAAAAAAGTCAATTTTTCATTAGTTTTTTATTTTATTTATTTATCCTTTATTTGTTTAACGTTTATTGCACAAAAAAAAATACAAATGGCGGACTTAATTACCTAATGGCAATCTACCAATTAACCAAATATAGCCTGCTTTTACTGTCACTGTTGTCACCAATAATACGTCAGAAGGTATTTGGAATTTGAGTAAAATAAATCTCCTTTGTAAATGTATATTTTTGCAACAACTCTGACATCATCTTAAACTAGGTCCCTGAAGGTGTTGATTTATAAAAAAATGGTGTTAAATCCTTAAACTAAAACTTGAGAGCTTTTGTATTTGTAACTTAACGTATTTGTTTAAAAAATAACACCGCTAAAGACCTAGTCCTAATCTTACTTAATAAAACCGTGAGTTTAAAAATTACAATCACACAATATTCATTACATACCTATATATTTATTAATAACGTAATATTACCTATTTTAGCTATTACGAATATTCACTAACGTTAATATATAATCGTAATATAATATTAATGGCTACCGAATATCTCTTATGCCACTAAGTCTTAAAATTGCACTTTTAAAAAACAATAATAAATTATGCTCTTTTCATAATTGTTAATCGATAAAATAATAATGCAATAGATTTTATCAACACACATATCATAAGTCATCTATTGTGTTGAAAGCGCGTAGGAAATGAACGGCATTATTAGAGCATTTCTAAAAAAGTTTGTAAATTTCATTCACGACTTCAATTTGCATTTTCGTAAATGAAATGTACAAACTTTTTTAGAAATGCTCATTACAACTAATTGTTCTATGAGAACTTTCTTGTCTGTGGTCGTAGGTAAAATCTGTACTGGAATATAATTACAGTAAAGATTTTGGTAAGGTTATGAGTTTAAATTTGGAACAGCTGTCAAATCTCAAGAGGTTCTCTATTCTAGTAATCATAAATAATAAAACTGTTATCGACTCGAAACATCAATTCAGTATGATTTTTTAATAAAAATCTCGAGTGACTTGAGAATAGGGACTTCATTCATTTATCTATGATTTTTTTTAAACGTTTGCCTTGACGGAGGATCGAATTGCCGCCATTATTGTCGTCATTTGTTTGTAAGTCTTTTGCTGTTATGTTAGGAAACTAGGATCATTTTAAACTTATGATATGTGTGTAGATAAACTAGTGTATGCAACTGTACATAATTAGGTGTTTTACACTCGTGTGATCGTAATATGAAACGAGCGTTAGCAAGTTTTACAAAACCACACTCGTATTTTAAGCCTTCTTATTATGCATCAGTTGCATAAACTACTATTGAATAACCAATAAATAATGCAATCGATGTTGAATGGCTTTGTAACTAAAGCTAACTTACTTACTGTGTCGTGTGAATTTTAGAGAAACATTGAAGTTATTTACAAAATATATATAAATATATAAACTGTTTTAAAATTTGATCGTAACAATTAAATGACAGAAGAAGTCTTTAAACACATCACAAGCGTGCTTCGTAATTGAGGATGTGTTATGAAAAGTCTAAGAACAGGCTAATACATTTTGAGGTTGAATTAGCGTACTGTGTTGCAACACAAACAAACAAGTGTAACAAATACCAAGCTTTAGACCGGCATTTCAAATTGTTGTTTACATAAATGTTAGTTAATGATTGGATCCGTAACCTACAAAAATACGCAATTTTTTTATATGCTGTATTGAGTAACACTTGCGATGCTTGGACGAATCTAATGACACCTCGTTGGTCCAACTCGGGCCACCCGTTCAGCGTCTACGTGGGAACAAGGTATCATACAGACAAAAAACATCCTTCTTCATCGGCAGTCGGGTAATTAAACGCACACAAGTCTTGATACTTGTATAAGATAAAATGTTCGCCAATACACATACAGACAACCAAATGGATTTCCTAGTTCCACAGTGTAACATAGTCTATGATTAAGAGAAAAAATATTTTTTGTCTTTGATCTGAAGCTCTGAATATGAAGTGGTCTCGTTGCGCTCTCCTATTTAATAAAAACTAGCTGTTTCCGTGCCCACTTCGTTGGGCAATAAACTTTTTTATTACAAATAACATGGCTTTCTATTGGTAAAAGAAATTTTAAAATCGGATCAGTAGATCCAGAGATTACCTCCTACAACGTCAAAAACATTACCTCTTTATAATATTAGTAAAGATATAAAACCCGCCATCAAACCGCCTCCCATCACAAAAATAGAAGAAAGAAAACACGGAAAATGCCAGACGAAACCGATAAATCTCCAAACGTGATACTCTCCAACGGACTCAAACCGTTGAATTTTAGCGTTTAAAATGGCATGGAGTGCAACTAACTTGGAAAAATGGAGAAGATGAAAACAGACATTTTAAACATACTGCAAAGCTAACGACATTGATAAAATACCAGAAAATAAACAAATCGCAATACTCCTCAACGCGATCGGAGACGAAGAGCTCGTTCAATGTCCAAAGATCAACAGAAACACTGAAATGCATTCTTGAAAAAATCGACAGCAAATTCAACAGTTGCAAGAACAAAACGGTCGAAAGGAACTTTTTTACCAGATACCAAAAAAAAAGGTCACGTAATGATTAATCAGTTAATCACTATCCTAAATAACCCAGCTGCAAGTTGCAAGTTCGAAACACTAAAATAATCATTAGAAAAGGACATGTTTATAATTAGAATAAAAAACGAAAACAGACCTAAAAGAAAAACTCGTACAAAATCAACATTTCAAAAATAGCCAAAACGATAGAACTAAAAAAATAGAATAAAGAAGACAAGACAAATGCCAGACGAATCCGAAAAATCTCAATACGTGATGCTCTCCAACGGAGTGAGACCGTTGAACTTAAGCATTAAAAATGGCGTCGGCATAATGCGCTAACTCAGAAAAATGGAGAAGATGGAAACACTGAAAAAAATACCAGAACTAAAACAAATCGTAATACTCCTCAACGTGATTGGCATTGGAGACGAAGAGCTCGAAATTAACAATTCGTTCAATGTCCAAAGATCAACGGAAACACTAAAATGCATTCTTGAAAAATTATACAGCAAATTCAACGCTTGCAAGAACACAACGGTCTCGTATCTCGTAAAAAAGTTGTAAGTACCTTTCACTTTTTTACGAGATACCAAAAAACAAGGTATGTTAATGATTATATCACTAACTTAAATAACCCAAATGCAAGTTGTAAGTGAGAATCACTAAACGAATCATTACTGATTAGTAAAGGACATGATCATTATTAGAATAAAAAACGAACACATAAAAGAAAAAACTCTTACAAAATGAAAAAAACAAGATGTCAACAACGCCTTCACAACAGCTAAAACTATAGAAATATCGGGTCAGCGAGCAAATACATAGGAGGAGAAACAAGTCTAGTCCAGTGGCCTGTTTTATAAAGCTACCAATTACAATTTACAGGTTAGAAGTTTCCATTTGACACAACCTCGACCAATGACGACCAGCCATTTGAGCAGTGTTGCCAGTTCAGACCTGTAAAATTGTTACTTGTAGCTTTATAAAACATACATACATACATACCTTCACGCCTGTAATCCCAGAGTAGGCTAGGCAGAGCTACAAAATTACAACTTTAAAAAGTTGTTGATAATTCAGTAACCACAATTTGCACAAAATATAGGCTAAGATGTTTACCAGCATATTAGTGACAGGTTGCAAGCCCATCGCCTAACAGTACTACAAGCCTATATTCCCTTAGTCGCCTCTTACGACATCCACGGGAAGACATGGAGTGGCACTATTCTAACCCGGCAACCACACGGGACCGGCAACCACACGGGACTAAATTTTATAAAACGTCATGTAAAATTTCCCCGTGTGGTTGCCGGGTTAGAATAGTGCCACTCCATGTCTTCCCGTGGATGTCGTAAGAGGCGACTAAGGGAATAAAGGCTTGTAGTACTATTAGGCGATGGGCTTGCAACCTGTCACTAATACGCTGGTAAACATTTTAGCCTATTTGTGCAGAATGTGGTTACAGAATTATCAACAAGTTTTTAAAGTTGTAGGTAATTCTGTAGCTCTGCCTACCCCACTCCGGGATTACAGGCGTGAAGGTATGTATGTATGTTATAAAACGTGCCCCAGGAAGAGTCAGGAAACGTCGACAAAAATCAAACTATGGGATCTTTTGTGTAATTACTCCTCTTTTAGCGCTTAATCCAATGCAGCTCCAACCCCTTCCAAATAGCGGATACTGGATTGCAATGGCACTGCTTTGAAATCGATTGGTTCTGGGGTCCCACAACTGATGATTTTCATTCTTACTCCGGCGAGAGCATCACATTAACAAACTAGTGTTTCATTATTACCACCTCTTCGCCGCACATTCTACAATCTGTGTCATAAAGGCCCATCTTTGCTAGAAGGTGTGTCACTAGAAATCCATTTGATTGACGGTTGATTGTACTAGTGTTACTCTTTTCTTCTATAAAAAATAAATATTGGCGTACAAAATACTTCCTACTTGATAAGTACCTTCTTAATTGATAACCAGGGTTTGCAGTTTTCATATACGGTAAGACGAAAGAGAGCTGTGGAGTCGACGTTAGCATTAATAGTCAACTCTTATTCATACTCATACTCATTCATTTATTTAATTCCAAAATGGTTTTGAAGTAGCTGTAAAGCTGCTAAGCTAAGTAATGAATGATTACAATTTTAATATAAAAAAAATAAAAAATCTATTATATTACAAACAAACCAAAGTACCTACCAAAGTTAAAATAGTGAACTTCATAGCTCAAATTCGTATTTAATTGAATATAAAAACATTTTAGAATCAAATAAAAAAATGAGTATGTGTAAGAGTAAGACTTGACTTTTAATGTTAACGTTGACTCCACAGCTCTTTTTCTCCGAACCCTGTTGATAACTACAATTATAGTGCAAAATCCATTGCAGATTTTTTTAAATCCAAACATGTCGAGGCAGTGTTATATGTGTATGTTAGTTTACATATTTCTATTCCTCCATCTCTGCGCCTACACTATTGCTATTTCTTCTACAATAAGCTTAGTTTAGTTAATGTAACATAATATTGCAATATAAATTACGTTAAAACATTTATGGTTATGATATGATATCAACGTCCCATTCGGCCTATTACTTGGATAATCTACTGTTACTTTCATGCTTTTTGCTCTTTAATTGCTTGTAGTTTGAGGTATCCGGGTAATACATTTAAGGTTATGATTTCAAACATCAATGAAAAATCGATGCCAATGACAACAAAGGACGAATGATCACAATTGACTACTGTTGCTTATGCCAAAACTCACACCTTTCACTTGCCAAGGGAGCTCTCAGCTACTAGTCCAAGGCACTTTACCATCGAAAAATGTGCTTATGAATTCAGCGCTTTTTCGTTGACATAATTTAATATTTAAATAAACAGCAAATTATACAGAAAATTAAATACTTAAGTAACAAACTGCATAGACAATCCACTAGGTAACTTTCTACACTAACTGAATACAGTTCTACAATACTTCAAGACTGAGGTTAGTTAGTTCAACATCAACCATCGATTTAAAACCGGAACTGCAAATTTAAGGACAGGCCAATTGCACTTCTGTCTTAATACATAATGGTGTAAATCCAGTATTTGTTTTGGTGTCGCAGTACTCGTAATATCCTGCTACAGTATGTATAATATCTATATGTATAGCTAATTATAAGAAATACCATTTTTAATGACATCACCGTGTTAGATACATTTAAACCTATGTGAAATTAAAATAGTAAATAGTTGTATAATGATATATAATAACCTAATTGTGCAAATTGTGGTTACAGAGCAGAGTTATCAACAAGTTTTTGGAGTTGTTGGTAATTCTGTAGCTCTGCCTACCCAATTCTGGGAATCAAGGCGTGAAGGTATGTATGTATGTATGTATGATATATAATGTACTAGCGACCCGCCCGCGGCTTCGCCCGCGTGGAATGTATTATACATATAAACCTTCCTTAAGAATCACTCTATCTATTAAAAAAAACCGCATCAAATTCCGTTGCGTAGTTTTAAAGATTTAAGCATACATAGGGACAGACAGCGCAAGCGACTTTGTTTTATACTATGTAGTGATAAACATATTTAATTGAATAGTTATGAATGAATGGTACGTCACACAAGTATTTTATTTACTAAAAAAGAGGTTCCGTCTCACTCTAACTTATTGAGAATACATTATAATAAATAGAGTCATAGTTTTCATCATTTTAATTTAAGCTTACGAGTTTATATGACTGCCCTCTGGTAAATATTTTAATAATACTTATAGCGTTTTTGCCTTTAAAAACCTTTTAACTAATTTTCTTTTTTTCTATTATTGTGACCATAAATATAGTGGGATACTAAGAAATATAATTATAAACTTGGCAATCTAATTTTTGTAGTGAAATATTACTGACAAAGATATATTTTTGGTCTCTATAGACAGAAGTCAAAACTTTCCTGGTCTACACATTTTTTTTTAATATACACATAAATAAGCAAGGTTTTTCATAACCTGATTTAGCTATAACATACATTGTTAATTAAACTTACATTAGATTTAGGGCAGTTCCTATCAAATCAATACATTAGCAGTCCCATGATTGCTAATAATCATGTGGCTGTGGGTCTCGCCATCTGCAACATTCTTCATTAAAGTGCGAAGTCCTCCATGCCCTTTTGATATGATGTGTATATGACAGTAGTTTCTGTCTGTCCATCATTGTCATTTTCAGCCTGCTCTGGTATTCCATCTGAGAAAATACAAATATGAGTTCTTCAATAATCATTCAGGTTTTTAATAGTTGGAGTAATCACACTTTTTAATTGTATATACAGTCGTGGCCCACTAATTAAGAACGGCCTTAGTATTACATACCAAGTGTTACTTTCATATTAAAACTTTTATTTGTATTCGTTTACTATTATTTAAATTGAGTATATATGAAGTTGATTGAAACAAGTTTTAGCAATAAAAAGTTTATAGATAATAATAAAAAAGCCATTTGAAATTAACTTATCCCATAACATTGAAAAATAAGCTGCCACACTAATTAAGACCATAAACGAAAACTCATGAATTATAAAAGAAAATGTTAAAGTTATGTTAATATTTGCTAGGGAATCCCTTGTTCTGCAGCACTGCTAGACATCTTTTCATCATAGACTCCACTAGGACTAGGCATCTTTCTACTGGTATAGATATCCACGCTTCGAGTGCCGCGTCATAAAGTTCGTTTAGATTTTTAATATTTTTATTGGCTAGAGTTTTTTTGACGTCATTCCAGAGGTTCTCTATAGGATTGAGATCTGGACTGCAGGAGGGCCAAGTCATTACAGAAACAGAATTACGATGAAACCAGTCCTTTACAGATTTCGCAGTGTATTTGGGGTCGTTGTCTTGTTGAAATTCCCAAACAACTGGTAAAGTTTCTTCAGCATATGGCAGCATGGTGTTCTCCAAAATATCTCTGTAAACATGCTGGTTCATAATACCGTCAATACGCACCAATGGTCCCACACCATGCCAAGAAAAACAACCCCATAATTTAATGTTCCCGCCCCCATGTTTCACTGTGACGGTAGTATACTTGGGATTAAACGCTGTATTTGGTGGTCGGCGTACGTAGATTTGACCGTCTGATCCTATTCTGTTTATTTTAGTTTCATCAGACCATGTTATGTGTTAACATGCTTCCACTGAGACAAAGTCCAGTCTTTGTGTTCTTTTGCAAATTTAATCCTTGTGTCTCTGTTTTTGTTGCTCACTAATGGTTTCTTGCGAGCTACTCTACCAAATAAATTCGCTTCGTTCAGTTGTTTTCTCATAGTACGAGCTGCCAGACCAGATTTTTCCCCAAAAAGTTGATGTTTTATCTGAATAGGAGACAGTTTAGGATTCTTTTTCGCCATTCTAACAATTAAGGCGTCAGTTCGGGGGGTTGTCTTACGTGGTCGTTGTTTCCGCTGGCCTTCTGGCATGTTTGGTTCTTCTTCAAATATTTGATTGCGTTAAATACTTTCGTTTTCGAACATTGAAGGTGTTCGGCAACCTTTCGATATGTCCACTTCCTCTCTAAAACCAATGTTACAATGATGTTTCTGATGGAGGCATCAGAACTAGGGTTTTTACCCATTTTTACTAATCTTTTGAAGCACGAAATAATAATAATAGAATAGCCAAGTAACAGAAAACCAAGTGACATATTGGTTCTTTTCAATTGTTTTGGAACATACAGGGATTCAAACCCACTGTTCTTAATTAGAGTGCCAGTAATAAAGTACTTTAAATAGTAACAAGTTTATATATTCATCAGTTATCAATAGGTTGGCAAACGAATGTAAGTAAAAATAATTATTTTGCTAGTAGCTAGATACATGATAAAGCTTTAATTAATATTCATTGCTTGTATTGTGCTGATTTATGAAAATTAAAGTTGTCTGTTCTGTATCTAGTCATATAAAATGTGTTTGTCCCTAATTAGTGGGCCACGACTGTAGATAGATGCACTTCTAAAACTTATGTTTTTAAATCCCATTTTAGTTATGATATTGTAACTTTTTGACTAGCAATGCTAAAAATATGTAATTTTTATTTCACCTGATGTTTTGTTTTACTCACCTTCATAGAGAACAATTGTTTTATTTATCTTTTGTATAGTAACCTGAAATAAAAAATTGCAAACATCAATCTTCAATTATTTCATGACAATTAGTACGAAACTCTTAACTAAATTTGAACTATTGTTAAAATCTTCTCACTGATCAAAGGATTATTCTATTACATACTAACTACAGTTGAATGAAACTTTAAATAGCGTAGCACACTATCATTAAAAAAAACACAAATCAATGCTTCACAAATTTTAAAGAAAATGCTTATGCACACACTCGTAACTGCTAATGAAATCAATAATAATACATACATTCGATAAATTTGGTAATTATGTCTTCTTAATTCATTGAGTCAGCTACCGTTACGGCTAATGTTACTGCAATAGATCTTGAAAAATATTTCAGGTACAGGTTTTGTCCGACAAGAAAAAGAGCATGAGAGATCAAATAAAAGAGAAGTTCAAAGGTTTTAAGAGCTATTGCAAAGTACTTATAATTTGTCAATTTAGGATGACATTTGTACTTAAAATACATTACGATACTCACAAGCAAGGCAAGGAAAGAGATAATTAATAATCTTAATTACTGGATATCATTGGATGGTTTTGTATCAATGTAGTATTTATGAAAATCAAAGAAACAAGTGCGATTATGTTCATCTTAGATTGAACCAGGTATATGAGGAATGAAATATTATGAAGGTGGCCATATATGTAGACACTCACCGGAGATAGCACAATCTCTCTATACTTCTTCAAGTACAGTTTCAACGGCTCAACATAATTGTCAAAGCCGAGAGTGTTCATAGCAAACAGCACATCTTCTCCGTTGATGGTCTTTCTCTTCTCCACCTGGCAGCGGTCACTTGCCTCACTCGTCACAAAGGATACGAATTCGGATATACATTCCTGTACACACTCTCTGGCATCTTTTGCTATCTGAAATCAATTAGTTGATGGAAGTTATACACAGTTCTAAATAGTTTTTTTTGTTTGATATGTATGTTGACAATTAAATTCATACATTGATGACAAAAAAATGAGATTTAGTGGGATAAAGCAGTTCCAAATTCAATCTGACATTCTACAACAATAAGGTTGAGTTCACTTTAAGTTACAAATGTTTGTGACTGTATAGTTAAAAATGAGTAAAAAGGTTCTTTTATGGCATACAGATGGCATACAAGCACACAGGCCACCGGATGGTTAGTGCAATCTGTGACCCACAAATATTTGCCTCAAGACTACAATCTTAAGACTGCAATCCTAAAACTACAAATGCGTTTCTAAACCTGAAAACTGAGACGGAAAGCCTTATCCCGAAACCAAAAAACAACAATGCAAATACCTTTCCATTATCAGGTATGGCCCTCTTCATAATCTTTGCGATGTTGGCTATAGGAAGAAACCGGTCCTGTTCCCTAAGCGGAGCATGCTTGCCCATACATGAGTCTGAATTGTTCTCTTCCTGATCTGAAACAATACATAAACAACAGAAATATAATATTGCAGTAAAAAATGGGTCTGGCTTGGATAATAATTTAAAAATAATACACAGACTGACCGAGAACATCATCTGAATTGACAACATAAGTCTCTTCATCGACTAGAAAACCGCCGTCTAACCTCACGAGATCGTTACCGAGTTCATCGCTTTCCATGATCACGCAAAAATAGCTAATGCCATCCAAATCAAGGTTAGACTTCTGGCACTGTTGGTTAGGCTATTGCTGCCCGACGATGATATATTTTACTATTATTGAACACTATAAAAATAATTCATCCAGCCGTCTATTAGCTATACTATCATTTATAGATAAATAAAATTTAGTATTTCACGTAAAATGCAAGCTACCTATTTAGACAAAACAGAACTGACTGACATAAAGTGAGCGTATTTTTCTAATATTTTTGTAACAACTTTGTTTTTTCCGAAATGCAATGGAATTGATTTACAAAAGTTTATTATATGGGAATTTTAACCAAAGTTGGCATTCGAATCAAAGTTATATAAATATAAGAAAAAATAATCAAATATAAATATTTTATAATGGTAAATTAATAATATATTAATAAATCAGAGTTACATTAAATCGGTATTGATTACCGTATAAATCTAAACTAAGTAATTGGACAGTGAGATAAATATAAAATAAAATAGAAATACATAACTGCGCAAACTTTTAAAATGCGCTTAGTGGTTACCAGTATTAGGATACCAAATACCTTGAAAAACCAAAATTGTTTAACGTCACGGTTACGCGTACGGTATGGGATATTAAGAGTAGAACGGTCAAATTTGTAATTAAAACGTACGCTATTTTTACTCCTTTTTAAGGGGTAAATTCGGAAAGAATAAAAAGCGGGTATTCACGTTCATTCATTGCCCCGTTTCAATCTATTCCTTGTATAAATAATCATCATCATGTGAACAAAACACGTCCACTGGTGCACATATATAGATATAATGATCAAAACATGTTTTTTTTTATTTTCTTATAAAATTAAATTGATTTTACGGAAACCAAATTGTTGGCAACAATACAACCTACCACAGATAGGCCACAATGAGGCCGCCACATACCAATATTATAAAATAAATACGAACGAATCGTAAAATAAGAGCTTATTTATTTATTTATTTATTTTATGGCATAGGAAGGCAATCGAGCACACAGGTCACCTGATGGTAAGTGGAAACTGTGACCCATAGACATTCGCATTCACAAGACTGCAAATGCACTGCCAACCCTGAGGACTAAGATGGAATGCCTCTATGCTAGTCATTTCACCGGCTATCTTATCCCCAATCCGGAACACAGCAATGCTGTTCGCCACTGCTTGGCGGTAGGTTAATGGATAAGATGGTGGTACCAACCCGGACGGACCCTGCACAAGGTCCTCCCACAAGTAAAAAAGCCTTAGACCAAAATCAGATTAATTTGATCGTTTACGCATGAAGCCAACATAACAAAAATAAAATTCTGTCAATTAATATTTAGCTTGTGCATACAGATAGACATTAACTTTTTAAAAACCCACCACCATCCCAAACCAAAAAAACATACCAGAATTTTGTTCACCGAAATCATCGTTGTACGTATTGTAATTACGCGTTGAGCGTATTTAATTTGGCAAATTTACTATCAATTTGCAACACCAATCAAGATCATTATAATAACTGCGTCTCTTGTTTTTCCAACATAACAGTACAATTTGACTTTCAGGTCAACGATGTTTATTGCTGAGAAGGTATAGTCCCCAGGGCCAAGTAACCTAAATCTTCCCTCAACAGAATCGGCAAGACCAATACATAAGTGAAACCAAGTAATACTGAAATTTTGATTTAAAATTGTGTCAATTTAAGTATGTGAGTAAAATAGGTTATATCTACAAGTCATTATATCAACAAGCTGATTGTGCATATTGTTTTTTTGCTGATAACTGTAATAATATTCAGTAACAATGGGAGTTCCTAAATTCTTTCGGTACACAAGTGAAAGGTACCCTTGCCTCAATGAACTGGTCAAGCAATATCAGGTGAGTTTTTTCATAATTAATTTGGGAAATGGATTATTATTGTTTCATAAAACTGGCTATTTTATATCCATAAATTAGTGCCAACTCAGTTCACTGTATTAAGTAGGGTAATTAATGTGTTACTCATAATCAGGAACAATACAAATAAACTTATTCCTTTGATATTATGGCAGAATTTTGTTCATGATTGTAGTCTTTCCATACATTTAGTATCAAAACATGCAGTAAGACGTCAGAAGGGTTCACCCATTTACAATGGCTGACACATGCAGTTTATAATTGAATACAAATTATCTTAATGGTTATTTATGTGATAAACCATTATGCAGTAGTAATAGCCAAAATATGTACATGTGGAACTAAAAATTGCATAACTTAAATTTATTGGCACGTATTACTAGTGTTTTCTTGATCACTAATAGTAGTTTGTTGATTTGTCAAGATTATCAAGCAGAAAATATAAAGTAATCCTTTTTTAATATTCCAGATTCCCGATTTTGACAACATGTACCTCGACATGAATGGTATCATCCACAACTGTTCTCATCCGGATGACTCCAACCCTCACTTCCGTATAACAGAGGAAAAGATCTTCCAAGATGTTTTTCACTATTTGGGAATTCTGTTCCAAATAATAAAGCCGAAGAAGCTGTTCTTTATGGCTATTGATGGAGTGGCCCCGAGAGCTAAGATGAACCAGCAGAGAGGGCGAAGGTATAGCAAAAAATATTTAAAAAATTATAACATCTTGGGTGCCATTGTCATCCAAGTGGTGAGCACTTAATGATTTTTAGCCATACTTCTTTGCTTAATTTCAGAGTAATGTATATAAAAAAACTCAAAAGATAACCTTACCTAGTTTCGTACAAATTAATCAGTTCAATATTACCTTTGTAGTTAGGAAAACATCATCTCTGATTTTACCGACTAGCGTAAATTATTTAACACTGTTGTGAGTACTTGCAACGCAGATACGGGTAATATAGCTTGGTGGTTTCTGCCTATATCATAGATATCTCATTGCGCATAAAGCATACAAGCGTGCAGGTCAACCAGTCCACCGGATTTTACTGATGTCATGAAACGAGTAATACTGTCCCAACACTCCCAACTTCAACACTCATTTTCAGATTTATAATAAATTGCATTCTTTTATTAGTTACCTGAGTGATTGAGATGACACAACTTCTGAATTACATTTGTATGTGGTTGTTTTAATGTTTCTTACAGATTCAGATCCGCTAGGGAAGCTGAAAAGCTTGAAGAAGATGCTAAAGCTAAGGGTAAGTAATCAATAGTTTTAATTAAAACAAGATCAGAGGGAGCGTTGTGAAAAGGGCCATGCTTTATTACCGGTATGTTATGGTGCCACTTCACTTGGCGATTTTGACCAAATACTGGTATTACATCTCTTTCATTTGAAACGCTGAATTACAATGATGCCACTTAAATATATGACAAATAACATCCAAGTAAAGTGCCACCATTAAAGTGGTAATTTATACAATGGAAATAGTTCCACCTCCGTATTGCCAAAGTCAATGGTCAGTGGCTCAAGTTGACTAGCATTAACACATATATGTTATATATTTTCCAGGTGAAGTCCTACCTACAGAGAAACGCTTCGACAGCAACTGTATAACCCCCGGGACGGTGTTCATGGCTCGTCTCCATGAGCAGCTCAAATACTTCGTCAAGCATAAAATTTCTACAGACCCTCTGTGGAGCAAAGTGAAAGTTATCCTGTCTGGGCATGAGGTGAGGATGGAAATAGCACATTGAATCTTACAGCAGCATAAATATGTTTAAATGCAGTATGGTATTTACGGGATGGTGTGTGAATGGAGATTCAAGTGGAGTGAGTTAATTCAACTTAACTTTTTGTAATTGGGAGAGAAATGTGAAGGGACTTCCCCTGACGCAAACTGCAGCGCGCATACGAGCAATTTTTACTTTGGTAGGGTTTAAGGGAATCCCCCGCAATTCATACTCTCCAGCTTTTGACATTTTATTTGTGTAATGTTGTGTAACCTAAATGGTTAAGCTTTTTGCTTTGAAACAAATTTGGGATAGATTAACTTATTATCTGTATTAATATAATGCATAGGATACTTATTCACAGAAAATTTTAACAATATTCAAAATCAATGTAGACGAAATAGCGGGCACAAGCTAGATACTTATAAAAACTAAACTGAATCGGCCGGCGGACTGTTAGTCTGCTGTGCCTATTATTACAATTTTTACCACCAATCAAAAAGTTCTTGACCAATTTTATTGCTAAAATTTTCACCACTTTCTATGAATGTCAAAAACATATTTTTTTATGTCCTTATAAATTGAAAAATTCGTTTACAACAACTATAAACTATACATACATACATTTAAACCATAGTGTATTAACTTAACGATAAGTGTAACTAAAAATAGGTTTTGAACTTTTTGGAAAAACGCAAGCGTCCCTAATTATGTGGCCACCACTGTGTGTAAGTCGGTGACCCAAACGTTCATAATTTCGAATGTTTATTTAACATGGGATTCACTTTTTTCTTCTAGACGCCCGGGGAAGGAGAGCACAAGATAATGGACTATATCCGTTGGGCGCGCTCGCAGCCCGACTACGACCCTAACACGCGGCACTGCCTGTACGGGCTCGATGCAGACCTGATCATGCTGGGCATGTGCACGCATGAACCGCACTTCGCTCTGCTCAGAGAAGAGGTTAGTTGGAGCACTCTCTCTGTTATAATATTCTTCATCAGTACAGCCGAATGACGTCAACTTCTTGACATAGGCCTCCCCCAAAGTTTGCCACAAGGAGTGGTCTTTCGCCGCTTGAATTCAACGGTTTCTCACAACCATAGCCACGTCATCGTTTCACCTTGTTGGCTGGCCTACCCAGCATCTGGTCGAGAAATCTTCGACCCCAACGGCCATCTGTTTAGCGAGCGATGTGCCCCGCCGACTGCCACTTAAGTTTAGCTATTCTTAGGGCTATGTTGGTGACTTAGGTTCTTGCTTGAAATTCCAAGCATTGCCCTCTCCATTGCCGTATGAGTGACCTTGAGCTTTCTTATGAAGCCCATCATCAGCGCCCACGTTTCAGTACCAACACACACTGGTTCAAGACTTTTGACTTGAGATACTGCAGTTATATTTAGGGTTAGGACTTTTGGTGGCATATCGTGGTTCTAGAATCCATGGAGTCGCTATTTCCTAATTATTAAAATACATACCACTTTGATTTTGACCTTCGGTTTTTAATATTTCAAAATATTTTTTTTTATTGAACCGCTAAGCCAATTTAAATTAATTTTGGTACGGAGGATATCTTTGCTCTGTGAAAGCCTTACAAACAAGCAAATATTAGTAGGTATGGATAAACTGAACTAAAAATATATTTAGTTCACTTTGAAATATGACCGTGCTGAAGGTCAAAATCAAAGTGTCTCGTGTTATAATAATTAGGAAATAACGACTCCATGGATTCTAGAACCACAATATGCCACCAAAAGTCCTAACCCTAGTTATATTATTAATATTATTATGTCGGGATTAATACTCTGGCGTTTTAACTGCAATATCGGCCGTTGAAATGCCCGAATATTAATATTATGTACAAACCAATTCAGGCCCTATCTCTCACCCTCATAACTCTTTTCCCAGTGTAGTTAGGAACCTGATTTTTAAAGTTTATGATTTCAATGCCCAATAGAAAAAAAAACTAAGGGAATTAATTTCCAAAAACGGCGTATTTGGTACTTTCTTAAATTCTTAGATTACATGATATTGTAACATACTGTGTAGAAACCTTTTTAGATATGTATCACTTCTTTTGGTGGCACAGGAGAACTTGAGCCATGTTTTACATTTATGTTTTTGGTGCGATCTAATAAGTACTTATTGTTCTAGGTTAAATTTGGTAAAACTACGCAACGAGCCACCAGCCCTGAAGAAACTAATTTCTACCTCCTCCACCTCTCACTCCTTAGGGAATACCTTCAGCAAGAATTTATAGAAATAAAAGACAAACTGCCATTTCCCTATGATATAGAGAAAATCGTTGATGATTGGGTCCTCATGGGGTTTCTAGTGGGCAACGATTTTATTCCTAATTTACCCAATATGCATATAAGTAATGATGCTTTGCCTCTGTTGTATAAGACTTATATGACGGTGCTGCCTACTTTAGATGGTAAGTAACTTTAGCCCCGGCGCCGTGTGTGTACGTGTACGGGGTCACCCGTTATTTTTGATAAAATGGAAAGCTTGTTTATCTGTGGTTTAGGGTGTTTCACCTTTGTACGTAAAAAGTCATAATATTTGCAGACTTCGCTCACGCACTAACTCAAAAGTAAAAAATTAAAATGTCTAGTTTCAAGGTGAAAGGACAACATTTAGAAGTTGCACAAATTGTGTGCATAAGTGCACACTTAAAATAGATTTGGTTTTTTTTCTTCTTCCAACAAAAAACATACAATAACTAACTTTCCAGTCAACTTATGTCAAACATTAATGATATCGGCCATCATCGCTATTTTTCTGCCTGTTGCGGCTTTGGAGACTTGCAAAATCTTGTAAATTGACTCAAAAAGTGGTCAAAGTGTGCAACCCCTAAATACCAACTACTTTTATGATAATTTTGATTATCTTTTAGATTAACAAGAGCAACAATTCGAGCGAATTCATTAAAAATTGCAAAGTTTGAAAAATGAAACTCCCTATGGTTCTTCAGTTTGATGATTATCGGTTGGGACGTTTATGAATTATCTGTTTAAAGAAGGGTCGCAATAGGAATCATGCATGGGTTTTTTAAGCTATTGCATAGCTTCTATCGCGGGCCTTGAGCGCGGGGACCGAATCCAGAAATTCCGTAACGAAAAAACCTCACGCTCCCCACTCCGACGGGCAAGGAGGTGTGGCTTGAAGGCCGTGCATCGTCTAACGTCGTTTCAGTTCGGCAGTCTTCGACACGGCGTTGTGTGCGTTTGTACGACATGCAATAGCTTTACCGCGGCAGTCCCCGAGTGCCACACGTCTTTTTTTAATTGCATTTTTCATCAATATATGAAAATACCGTAAGAGATCACCAAAAGTGAAATTTAAATTTAAATCGGCCAAGAAATACGTATGCTACAAGCATTTTAAACTACTGGACGTCATGTAAAAGATGGGCCATATAAACTCCATGTTCAATGCAATTTCGCTAGTAAGAAACAGGAACAAATCGTCGGTGAAACTGCAAAACCGCGTAAGTGACATTTTAAATAAGGAGCAAAATGCACCTTTTTAATAAGACCGTAAGGTTTATTTTGCTCTATCATAAATTTGTTACTTACGCGGTTTTGCAGTATCACCGACGAAATCTTTATTGGCTTACAGTACCGGCAAATAATATATCATCATTCGTTATATACCATTTTGAACCTTATTTAATCAGCTAACGAATTGAATAATAGCAACACAATTGATCAACTAGTTCTTGATTGGTTGTCAATTTTGGAACGTAATATTTGTAGGTAATCATATGAGATGCAAGTGAAAGGTGAATTATTTGCCGGTACTGTGAATCTTGGTTATTTTTATAGCTATTCAAAATACGATTTTTCTCGTTTGTTACATGAATCGGCTTTTATTGCAGTTGTGAAATAAAGTCATGAATATTCCGTTTTTTTTATACATAGGTACTATAAAACTCAAACCTATAAATGGTTTTGAAATTTTGTTATCCTACCGACTGCGCCAATTATTTTTATTTAAATAAGCCGCTTTTCCTTGGTCAACGAGAAGGTGCATGTCGTGTCGTATAAAGAGGTTATGGAGCTAGCAGAGAGGAGAGAAGATTGGAATTTACTCCACCGACAAGAACAAAGCTTCTAAATTAAGAGAGAGAGAAATAAGCCGCTGCGTTTAATTATTAATATAAGGTTAAAAAGTAAACCTTAACTACATAAAATAGAAGCGCACAGATAGTTAATAAAACGTTCCTTGCATATGTAAAAAAGGATTGCTATCATGATTTAGTTTCGTTTTTAAATCTGGCCATAGTTTGATAAGAATGTGAAGTACAATTTTAATATTTTATCATATTCAACAATTCCACAGGCTATATCAACGAGGCGGGCGACTTAAACTTAGCTAGGTTTGAAATATTTATGCAAGAACTTTCCAAAATAGACATGGAAAAGTTCCAGGATATTTCTGCTGATCTCAAATACTTTGACGTAAAACCTGGAAGGCGTCCTAATGCTAATGAAAGGAAAGAGGTAATTAATACTTTCCTTACAAGTTTGATTTTAGTAACTGTTTGAATAGAAATTATATATATAACGAAAAAAAGAGAATCACCAGTAAGCTGCCGAGGTCATAGCGCCCAGTACAGTAGTATTGTTTTAACTTTTGAATGGAGGCATTTCGGTCCCTTTACTTTCTCAACCTCTTATTGATCAAATATTTTGATAAGAAAGTAGTTTTTATTTACCTTGAAACAAGGGTGTTTTTTCTATCTAACTATTTGATCAGATAAGAGGTAAAGGGATGATTTCCAAGTTAATTTAAGTAGTAACTTTTTGAGATATCACGATTTGAAAGTTAGGAACCATGTGACTAATGTAATGACTATTTATAATGTATGTATACGTTAGTTTCGTGTAGATGTTTTTTTTTCCTTTATATTAACATTCGGCGAGTGACCATTTATTAAATGTTTAATTGTTGTTGTTTTAATAAATTATTTTTGTATTCTTTGATTATTTGTATTTATGTATTTACGTTTTATTCCAGTACATACCTAACAATGACGATACGTTCGGCGTTAACGTAGATGAAATCAAAGCGAAAACGCCGGATGATGATTTGCAGGCGCTTATTCAGGCTACGCAAGAAATGGTGAGTCATTTTGAACTTTAAAGCTGATTGATGAATTAATTTAAAAATATATCTCAAAAAAATAATGAATGGGCTGGGCACCCTATTCTTGGAATCCTATCGATTATTGGCGCCATGAACTTTAATTCAAGGTAATATAGGCGATGGCAACAAATGGTATTTTGGATGCCTATATTTGGCGTTTAGCCTAGTTAACGGCCATATAAACACCATGATAAATTCTGTTTTGCTAGAAGGAGATAGCAACAAAACTTTGTTGGCAGATATAAGCCAACAAAGTTTTGTTGCTATCTGGTTATATTCATAGCCAGACCTATACCCTGATTTTTAATTGCGTAGAATTCTGACGTTTCTTGGTCTTGCCAGACTACAAAATATTCCTTGAACGTGTGGTGCAAAAAACTCAAAAAAAAAATCTTTAGAATATTACTTATATGATTTACATATTAGAATTTAAAATGAAATATTAAAAAGTTAATGAATACAAAGTAATTTTATTTTAAAATCGCACAATCCATACATAATATTTTGATAAACAAATTTCAGAGGAAAAAGATTATAGTTGTTGGTATCATTCAGATCATTGTCATGTATTACAAACCTATCATTTTTGTTTTGTGTTTTTATTTTGGAAAAAATAGACTTTAAAATGACAGCTGTCGACAGCAGTATGCCTGAAGAAGATTCTGAAGATACTGAATAAAATAAAGTGTTTTCATGTCATGTTTTATGACGACGCGCTGGCCTAGTTGGTAGTGACCCTGCCTACGAAGCGAGCGGTCCTGGGTTCGAATCCCGGTAAGGGCAGATATTTGTGTGATGAGCGCGAATATTTGTTCCTGAGTCATGGATGTTTTCTATGTATTTAAGTATTTATTTCTCTATATAAGTATTTATATCGTTGTCTAGTACCCATAGTACAAGCCTAGAGCTTAGTTTGGGACTAGGTCAATTGGTGTGAGATTGTCCCCTGATATTTATTTATTTTTTATTTATTTATTTGCTCCAGTAACTACTAACACTGTGACTTGTAAAGATTTCAACTTATTTAGAAGTCTTAATTTTTTTTTGGCGTATTGTCTTAAATCTTAACAATATAATTTTGCATAGTTACTTCTCAAAGTTTTTAGTATTCTTATCTTAGACACGTAGGCTAATGATTTGTTTGGTTCACTAATGTTTTACCAAAATATAATCATTTGACAAACTATATCGTTTTACAAACTTTCATTTCGCGAACAGGTACTTCCCGCCGGATAATTTTATATTTTTTTGTGGTCAATAGTCCAACTTAACCTAACTTATTTAATAGCCTATGCAACTAATGTAATATGTAACGGTTTAAGCACAAATACATTTTTGCGAAATGAAAGTTTGTAAAACGATATAGTTTGTCAAATGATGATTTGGTCATAAGTCGGGATACCGATTTGTTTACTCTACCTTATGTATGTGGAATAGCAACAAATTTAAATGAAGGCCAAAAACGTCAACAATAAAAAAAATGTTTGTTACTCCTGAAACGTCAGAATTTGATAGCTGTCAGATGGCTGTCAGAATTCTACGCAATTAAAAATCAGGGTTTAGGAATATACGGGGCAAAAATAAATGACAGCTAGGTATTGCGTATATCGATAAACTCAATTATCGATGCTTTTCCGATATGGAAGCAGGGATTGTAAAACCGGTGAAATTGAATACCTGTATATAAATTGTCAAACGATTACCGCTAAAATAATAATACCTATATTCGAGTTAGAGGTAATGTTGTCATTCCGCTTTTGTCTTTTTCACTATGTATGCACTATTTACAGTATTCTTTACCTCTATTTAATATCGGTATTCGTTGCTCTTGATAGATAAGGTGTCAAGTAGACATTATGACTGAAGCACAACAAATAGGTGTAACATAACTCAATAGCATTGTTGGCTAACACTGGTATGGTTGAAATGTCTGCTAGTACTGAACAAATAAATTGATTTGCGACGTATTTCAAATTGTCAATTGTCAATTTGTTTATTCGCCTTTCTGTAATAATTTTATAAAGTAGCAAAAAGCCACACGAAAAAGAAAGATTTCGTATTTATATAAAAATATCTAAGATGGGTCGCGGACGGAAAAGAAAAAGTGCAGCTTACCGGTATTTTGATATCGATGATAAGCAAAATGAGTCCACCTGCTTAATTGAAGGATGCGGGAAAAAAATTAAAGTAAGTTTTGTCTTTCTGTTGGCAAATTCGTTTAGTGAACTTATAGAAAAGTCCAGGGCCCAATAACAAGGTTATATTTAAAACTGTATTATGTTTTCAGGGGCATCATGGAACGAATCTTCTATCGCACCTGAAAGTCTCTCATCACAGTCAATATTTAATTGCGAAACAAATAAATGATGAGGCATCAACGAGCAATCGAATGAATGAATGTCATCGAAAAATATAATTATACATAATACATTTCTGTTCTATGATTCAGTCGTTTTGTTTTCGTAGTTAGTTTGTACGTCGAAGTCAAAAATATGTTTACACTTCAGTACTTTGTCTAATTAACGTCATGTTCGAACTGCCATATATGAATTGTAACAGAGATAAAAATGACAAGGTACTTAAGCGTAAAGATATTTTTGACTTCGACTGTAATAAAATCAATATTAATAAATGCAAAAGCGTCACTGTCTGTCTATTACTCTTTCACGGCTACGCCGCTGAACCGATTTAGAGGAAATCTGGTTTGAAGATGGTTTATGACCCTGGAAAGGACGTCGGATTGGATTTTCGCTATTTTGTTTGGAAACGGCCTGAACGAGCCTAAGCCTATAGGACTACTTGGGAAAATAAATTATATTTTGTCCTATGTATGACCTCATTGTTCCATAGAACAAATAGGAATCATAATAAAGTCCAAAATTCGAAGTTCGTATTGTACTGTTCGGCAGCTCTCAAAGATGAGTAGGTATGTTATGTTAACAAGAAAACGAGAGGGACAGTATTATACGAACTAAAACTTAGATTTCGATCTAAGGAGTACGTGGGCGAGGTATGGGCGGACTCTCTATTTTTGATTTTGTCTTTAAACTAAATATGAGAGCAAAAAAATAAAATAAAAGCATTCCGTTTATCCACAAATTGGTAATATAATATTCACGAGAAAAACAAAATGAAAATCTTGTATATTATAATGTACTGTGAAGCACAACCATAAAATAATAGATGAAAGATCAAATGACACGTCAATGACGTCACGATCAAAATGAAAAGGACAAACCGATCATATGACAGAATGGTAATCTTTTCGTTGATTGTCATAATTCAAAATTAGAAAACTTGCTTGTTTGGACACTGACAGGTATTACCGGTAATGGTTTTATTGGTAAAGTATCAAATAGAGGTAATGTTGTCAATTGTCGAAACCGCTATTACATTTCAATACCGGTTTTGATTATACCGCTTATTAGAGTTTTAGTGATATAAATACCAAAATGCAATTATAACCGGTTATACCTCATTTAAAACCGGTAGTAAGAATACCGGTAACGATCCCTGTATGGAAGTGATCGACCCAGCATTTTTCAATTTAGAACATATTCTGATCGTTTACTTTAACAATAGCAAATGGGACACTAAGTCTGAAATACACAATGAGAAAAATATATAATGATTATGAGTGAAGGTTCAGTAATCCTTTTAAAACAACGAATAACCAGAATAATTTTGCTATTTTGTTTTATTTTCATACGGTCAATGAAACAATATTTTTACAAACAAACTTGGAGCGATCACTAGTATATGGGAAAAGCATCGATAATTGAGTTTATCGATATAGGCAATCCCTAGCTGTCATTTAATTTTGCCCTCTATATTCCTAGGTCTGTTCATAGCTATTCAATTATTTTTTTCGTCAACTGTTTGTTTTATGTATCAGCTTTTATCCGTGACTCAAACATTTGCTATAAACAAATTAATTGAAACCTTATGAACAAAACAATAGGAGTCCTATCTGTTAATTAGGAAGATTCAGTAAGATAATATCGTCGGTGAAACTGCAAAACCGCGTAACTAACAAATGTATTATAGAGCAAAGTAAACCTTACTGCCATATTAAAAAGGTGCATTTTGCTCCTTATTTAAAATTATACTTACGCGGTTTTGCAGTTTCACCGACGAAATCATTCTTGACTTGGTGCTAAGTTTGGTATGAAAGTAGTATGTGCGTAGCTTGCGCAACTGTAGAATTCTGGCTTTATAGTAATTACAGCTTTGTGTCAAGTGAGAGATAAGAACTGTCATAGCTAGACCCCGCTATCGGAGGTGCAAAATGGTAGCTGTCAAGTTCTTAGGGATGGGTAAAAACATTCATGATGTCGATATCGATATTCTTACTTTTTCTGTACAATTAGTTTTATATATGTACCTATACCATTTTTTAGACTACAATTTAACGTGTTTTTTTTTTGGAATCCATGATAATCATTGTTATCAGAAATGTAAATAAAAATAAATAGGGCTCAGATATATTGGGTTTATTGTTGAATAAATTCATGGTTACTGCACTAGATTATTGCAGAGAAACTGAAAAAAGACTGATATCCCTTTAAGAGACATTTATTAATTATTTAATCTTTAATTAATTTATGAATGGTTCGTGCTATGAAGATAACGATAATTTGTTAGTAATGATGAAATATTGAAGAATTTTATTTATAAAAATGAAAAATGTTTAACACATTCATTTTGTAATTATTTAGTCCTGTTTTATAAAATAAACACGTTTAATTAAAGTCCTAGACTCTCATTATGCCAAGAAAAATTATCGACATATAGCTATAATTTACAACATATTTTTAGTATAGTATTTCAAAATAATTTTTACCCATCCCTAAGAACTTGACAGCTACCATTTTGCACTTCCGATAGTCTTAGCGTCAGCTCTTTTTGTACACCCGGGGTCTAGTCATAGCGTCAGCTCAATTATCAATGTCCTGAATCTACTTTTGCATCCTATCGCAAGACCGAAGATTTGTTTCTATATATACATACTGTTTCATTTGTTCGAAAATTTATAAGTTATTATTATTAAATAGTTTTCTGAAACCATTTTTTAAATTGTTTAATGAGAACTCACGAACGTTAATTTGTGACCCATTTCAAAAAAATTGGCTTGAAGTCGTCAATGGCATTAGAGATGCCAAATCATTTGTAACTTATAGGAAACTTAACCTTATTGTAGTGTTGTAGAATAACAGATGAAGTTTCAAAAAGTAATAATTGTTTATTTGTGACAAACATTAATTAACACGGAAAAGAATAGTTTGGACCTAATTTAGAAACTGGAGGTTAGGTTAGGTTTACCAATGATATTTAAAAGGTTTCAGAAAAAAAACTAACCTTTGAAAATTCAGACAAACGAAACAGGTGGTTACTGAGTTTTTTTTTTTTTGATTCGGTTCTTTTTAATATATTTATTGCAATAATATTTGTTCCATAGTTCCGTGACGACGTCGAAAATGAAGCAGATGAATATGAAGAAACTAGTGACGGTAAATAATTGTTCTTCTGTGTCGTTACTCACTATAATAATAATAATTGTATTTATAAATAATTGTACTTCTTTTTTGCAGAGGAGGCTACCTTAGAAATGGAATTTAAGTTACATAAGAAAGATTATTATATAAACAAATTATTTTATACGTCTGTGACTGAGTGAGTACTGATATAATATATGTCGAGACCTTTTATACGCGTACTCATCCGTGTTTATCGTTTATTGCTATTCCCTTGGGATTTGGTATAGTAGATAATGACTATCTATCTATTTCTTTTATAGAAAAACTAATGATGAAACACTTAGTCTTCTTAGCACTAAAACAGACTTTGAACATGAAATTCATAAATGATAACACTGAACTGAACTGATTAAAATGTTAACTATTAACTTTTCATTATTTTCATTGCAAATCTCTATTTCACATTTTCAATTAGTCGAAAGTCATCTGAAAGAAATCGCTCTTTAGCGATAATACCACCTGTTGTTTACCTCTTCTTTTAATGTTCTTTAACATGTTGTGTTCTATAATGTATCGATAAAATATGTTTATCCGAAGTCGATAAACGAGAAGTCCCTATGACAGCTCAAAAGTGCTACGAAAATTCCGACCTCTGCTAATGATTAAATTAGAAATTTGTCTTTATTTCATTCAAATTAGTTTCATATTCTCTTGACAAATTTCCTTGTAGGAGGATCCTTCAGCAATCGGGTAATAAAGGTTCCTCTTGTTTCTAGTGATGTCCTAGCGGACCAAGCGGAGTGCTATGTGCGAGCGATCCAGTGGAACCTGTTGTACTACTACAAGGGCTGCGCGTCGTGGTGCTGGTACTACCCCCACCACTACGCCCCCTACATCTCCGACGTGCGCGGGTTCAAGGACCTGAAGATCGAGTTCGAGCTCGGGGAGCCTTTCAAGCCTTTCGAACAGGTCAGATTCAGATTTTATTACTCAACACAACACAGTATAAATTACATGGCTTTTCAAATTATATGCAGTTACATTGAGGTCGTCAGAAATAGAATTAAATGATAATAGTAGAAGTCAACACAAATACAGAGTACATTAAAAAATTAAAAGTCAAACTTATTTATAAGTCAAGTTCCATATACTCATTCACCGAATAGACTGGGTTCTCCAACAAAAGATTCTTAAGGCGGCGCCTAGACATGTCGTCAGATGGTTCGCGATTGAGTTCGGCGGGTAGACGCTCGTAGTAGGTGGGACCGATGACGCGCGGGTTCTTACCTGCAAGGGCCATGCGACGAGGAACAGTTCTCAAACGCCCTGTGTGGCGGAGTTGTTTGCCGACGACGTTTACTGTTGCAAACGAAGATATATTTGATCGGACAAACATAATAATTTCGAATATGTAAAGTGAATAGTGCGTCATTATGCGTTGCGTTGTGAAAATGCCCCGACAAGTATGTCTTGGCTTCGCCCCGACCAGCGTACGTACGTACATAGCATCTTTAGCCACTTGTCCCGGCCGGCGCGAGGAAGCGATTGCCTATCGACTATTTTAAGATACGAACAGCGCGCCAATTTTTGACTTTCGAGCGCTCTACATACATACATACTTTCACGCCTGTAATCCCAGAGTGGGGTAGGCAGAGCTACAGAATTACCTACAACTTTAAAAACTTGTTGATAATTCTGTAACCACATTCTGCACAAAAAGGCTAAGATGTTTAACAGCGTATTAGTGACAGGTTGCAAGCCCATCGCCTAATAGTACTACAAGCCTTTATTTTTTTTTTAAGCGCTCTAAAGTGACAAAAAAACAGAGAAATCCTATTTTTGAATTACGAGCGATTGAAAATTTAAAAACGAGTGCTCCTCACCATTCGTTTTAAATTCTTTCAGTAGAAATTTGTTTTGACGTCTGTCAACGTCAAACTATAATAATCTGTCAAAACAAACACAAACCACAGATGTTCAATTTTCAAACAAACCTCGAATGTCATAGACAAAGAACTATTCTACCAACCTAACCAGACTAAAAGTTTCAATTCTTCTATCGTAAAAGGTTTCGGTAAACAGTGTTAAAAGCGCTGAAAGTGCACATAAAAAATAATTTAGCCACAATTACTACTTCTAATTATGTCGTATGTTTGATTATATTTAAAAAAAACCTTTCGTGTGAGGACTTTAAAAAATAAGTGATAATGGGTTCATGCGAAAATAATCGTGACATATTGTTGTGTGCTATTATTTTCTATCATTCGATTTTGATACCGAGCGCTCGAAAGTCATATATCGACCCCCAGAAAGTAGATCGGGATTGGGACTTGTTAAGATTTCCCCCTAAAAAAACCGTTATAGGGATCGGAAACTCGGATGTTTTTATACCTACAATTAGCAAATTCCCGGAAAAAGCTCAGCAAGTATGGAGTCGGCTTCTTAAAATATAATTTTAATTATATAAGTTCCGGGATCGCATAAAACATCATGAAAACAAGAAGAATTATATGTAACTTAACAAATTTAATTTAGCTTGATGTTAAATAATTAGTGTAGGTACTGTTAGTTAAACAAACCACATATTTTGTAAAAAGGAACAACTAAAATATTTTATTTAAATACTTTAATACCTATGCGTATTCCGTGTGTGTCGTGTGGTATTCCGGGAAATCCCGGGAAAATTATAGCAAAATTAAATTGAGTCCACTTCCACACCTACTTAACATCAACGCGGTGTAGGCACTGAGGCTGAAGTTTAGGCATAAAATAATCCGAATTTCCATAGAGGCATTCCATGTTAGTCCTCTGGGTGGGGATTAGTATTCTGCCCTCCTAAGCTAATACGCAGTAAGTCAGATAAAACTCCTGTAGCAATATTAACCTTATTAATAAGAGAAGAGAATTAAAACTGCTTTGGTTATTGATTTTGGGATACTGCTTTCTTGCTTAGGAGGGCAGTATTGCAGTCTTGAGATTGTAGTCTTGAGAATTCAACTGAGTTTGAGTTTAATTGCTTCGTTTGAAATATTTTCAAAGGATGATCCTGAACTGGTCTTCTTACAGCTTCTAGCAGTGCTACCGGCGGCCAGTAAACATTTACTGCCGACGCCGTTCCATGATCTGATGACGGATGAAGACTCTGCCATAGTGCACTATTACCCCGTCGATTTTGAAACGGACCTGAACGGAAAGAAGAACGACTGGGAGGCGGTGGTGCTAATACCGTTCATTGATGAGGTAGGTTATTGATTTAACGTTATGCTCTACCCGTTGTAGGCTAGCGGTACCATTTGGAACCACTTTTATGTGGTGGTGGTGCGGGCCGTGGTAGGGCCTTGTGCAGGGCCCGTCCGGATCGCTACCACCATCTTATCCATTAACCTACCGCGAAAGAGCAGTGCTCGCATTGTTGTGTTCCGGTTTGGGGATAAGACAGCCGGTGAAATGGCTAGCATTGAGGCATTCCATCTTAGTTCGTAGGGTTGGCAACGCATTTGCAATGTTAGGATTTCATTGCAGTCTTGTGAATGCGAATGTCTATGGGTCACAGTTTCCACTTACCATCAGGTTGCCTGTGTGCTCGTTGGTCTTCTCTATGCAATAATAATAATAATAAAAAATATCGACTTATTAAATATGTTGGATACCTCAAACAAACGCCTATGATCGGTTAACTTATGCACCAGTACTTGATTGAGCTGGTTTTATGGCGCGTTAATCGGAAAGTTTTTCCCTTATATTTTTTTGTTTTAGATAAATCTATTATCGGCAATGGCGCCTTGCTATCAAAGATTAACGGAAGAGGAACTTATCAGGAATTCCCACGGACCCATGCTGGTCTACAACTGGACTGCTGAGAGTTTAGGTATGTTGCTTTTGGAGTCTTTTTAGAGGAGGATCATTTTTTTTACAACGCACAAATTGTAATTTTGCATAGGAATTAAAATCTCATTATTGAACAGCGGGTTATAATGAGATTCAGTACCATATTATAACCCGCCGGGTCATAATATTGTACTGAATCTCATTATAACCCGCTTTTTAGCCGATGGCCATAATGACTTACTTTAGGTGAGGTTTGCTTGATAAATAATTGGAGAATTTCGAGCATGTGGTCTGTAAAAAAACTAATTATTAATATTGTTTACCCTAGGTCCTGCTGACGCCCCAGAATACTTCCCAGCCATCCAAGACTGCCACTGCTCGGAGAAGCTAGTGTCCCGACAAGAGTTGGAAGTATCCGCCGCCATGCTCAAACGAGGCATGCTGCCAAACGCCAAGAGGGACATGCTGTTCCCGGGGTTCCCCACCATGCGCCACCTGAAGTATAAGGTCAGTGGCTAATACTTCCCATCCAAGACAGCCACTGCGCGGAGAAGCTAGTGTACCGCCAAGAGCTGGATGTATCCGCAGTCATGCTCAAACGAGGCATGCTGCCAAACGACACCAAAAAGTTAGCCACGCCAACTCTCTTAATTAAATTTTCTATGAAACTTTTCCTTTTGACGCGATAGTTAGCCACACAATTTGAACAGCGGAACATTTTTCGACTTCGTTGTTTAAATAAATAAATACAGTGTTTGTATGGTTAACTGAGAAATTAATACATAAAAAACATCTAAAGACTGCAACAAATGCACTCATCACTTTAATATTTCTCAGTCTCTGCTTTGCTCAAAGGTTTACCGGTAGAGAATGCCTTACGGCGAGTTCGCCTTTTATTTTTGTATAAAGATTAAATAACTTAATAAATATTTACAAATACCTTGATTCAAACCCGGGACCGCTAGCTTCGTAGGCAGAGTCACTACCAACTAGGATGACAGCGTAGTCGAAAAAAATATGTGGTCACAGAATACATGTCGCCATAGGTAAACTGGGTGGGTCACTTACTCTGCAAAACCATGTTGCTTTTGACATGTTATCCTATTATTTTTTTAAGTAAATAACGCCATGAAAACATTGACAATACGATAACGTCTCAATGGCAATATTGGTTTTGCTGAGTAGAATGGAGCCTTGAAAATACCAATATAATTGCTAACCTCTATTGTTTTCCATAGACGGAACTCAAAAAGTGCAAAGTGAAAGTGTTCGACCAGCCGTCCCGCAACGAGAACATGATCGTGGAACTGATACGCAAGCCGAACATCGAACCGGCGCTGGAGAAGGCCGCGCAGGACTTGCTCGGCCAAGTCGTCTGGGTGGGCTGGCCCCATCTTACAAAGGCTAAGTGAGTATGTTACAGATGGTAACGCATCATTTTAACGACTTTTACTTCATTGATTGTATAATTTCATCAAACATTTTATTGCTGAAACCATGATGTTTCAGGTGATTTTTAACATTCATTACGTAGGTTAGGTTAGGAAAGAGTAGTGACTATAGTCTGTGTCAATTGATATTGCCAAAGATGTAAACAAATTAGTACTGTTTGACACATAACCTCGAATATTCATCAAGCGTGTTTTAATGAACGGCTTTCACGCGTCCTAATAGGGTAGTAATTATACACTTACTAAGAAAGAGTAGTATAAAGGGTTATTTTATTTAAAAAAAAACTTTTGTTGCTGCTTTATGGCGCGCACGTTAATTTGTGAAATATTATTTTGTTTTTTTTTTTTATTTTTTTTTTTATATATCATAGGAAGGCAAACGAGCACACAGGCCACCTGATGGTAAGTGGAAACTGTGACCCATAGACATTCGCATTCACAAGACTGCAATCGTAAGACTGCAAATGCACTGCCAACCCTGCGGACTAAGGGTCTCTTGTGTATTTTATGTCTTTGTAAGTGTAGTATCACTCGAGGTTAAGTACAGATTCCCCTTTGTGTATAAACTACTATTATTCTTCCGGTAACCTTCAATATGATGAGGGATATTGTTTCAGAGTCGTGTCGGTATCTAACGAAAAATTGCGTCTCCACCACGTGGACCAACAGAACAATAACATTAAGGGTGCTCCGGCGTTCACTACGGAGCCTAACTTCGGCAACCTTCACAAGCAGTGGATCTCTGAGCGGGCTACCGTAATAGAGCAGTAAGTTTTGATTTACCAATGTAATTTAATTTACCAGTAAGTCATCTTACGTAACCCAACCTAGCGAAGTTTGAGAAGCAAATTGTAAAATGATTAATATAATGGTTTAGCAATATCCCGGAAGCCCAGAACTTATATTATTTAAATCATATTTTTAAGACGCCAAGCTGTTGGGTATGTGTGCGTAAGCGCGCCCCTATATTAACATTGCTTCTTTAATAAACGTCAGTGTGCTATTAGCTACCGGTTGTTTCACTCGTTCCTCTCTCGTATTTATCAGTGGCGACGACTACCCTACCGTGTAAAAAATAAAATAAAATCAAAATCAGTTATAGTAATGTCTAGTGCAATTTTCGGCCTTTTATCTGCGTTTGACCATAACACCCAAACCTGGGAAACGTTCAAGTGTCGAATAACGCAGTGGTACATCGCTAATGACATAAACAACGACTCCGATTCCGTGGGAGAGAAGAGGCGAGCGATCCTGCTTAGCGCACTCAGCGACGGCACGTACCGGCTGGCCGCGGACCTCGCGCTGCCCAAGAAACTGCACGACGTGCCCTACGAAGATATCCTCACGCTTCTGGACAGTCATTTTACTCCAAAGCGCTGCGGGTTCGGCGAGCGTTACAAGTTTTATGCTGCTGCACAGCAGCCGGGGGAGACGCACGCTCAGTGGGCCGCGAGACTCCGCGGCCTGACGGCGCACTGCGCGTTCAGCGAAGTGGGGGAAGCTCTCAGGGACCGGTTCGTCATGGGGATGTTATCGGGACCCGAGAGAGACAAGCTCTTCGCACAGGACCTTAAGGACCTGACTCTGGCCAAGGCGGTCGAGTTGGCGGAGAGCGTACGCAGCGCGCGTGATGGGGCTGCCGCCTCGCAGACCGTGCCGCACCACGACCAGCTGTTCAAGATTTCGCAGGCGCAAGGACGAGCGGATGCGACTCCGCCCGGGCCCGTTGTGGACAGAGTGCAGTGTCAAGTGTGTGGTTTTTATAACCATAAGTCATCACAGTGTCGTTTCGCTAAATCAAAGTGTAAAAAGTGCAAAGCATCCGGTCACCTACGCAGGATGTGTAAAAAAATTAACTACGTAGAATCAGGTGACGTGGATGAGGGCGATGACGACGACGGTGAGTGTTTTAATATTCGTACAGTCAGGGGTGAACCCATGACGGAAACGGTATTCATATCAGGAGTACAACTTGAATTTGAAATAGACAGTGGTTCGGCCGTCACTGCGATTTCCGAGTTTACGTACAAAAAGTATTTTAGTCATGTACCATTGTCATTTACTAAAAAACGTTTACATTCGTACACAGGTGATAAGATTTTTTGCTTGGGGGTAGCACAACTACCTGTCCGTTACGCGGAGCGCTCGCACCCGCTCAATGTTTACGTGGTGCGCGACGGCGGGCCGCCGATATTAGGTCGGGATTTCATTTCCCTATTTAAGTTAGAATTACTGCCCATACAATATTGCGATCAAACGGATGCAGATAACACTTTAAGGCAATTACAATCTCGGTATTCGGCTGTGTTTTCAGATCAACTCGGGTTATTTAATAAATATGAAGTAAGTCTACAATTAAAAGAAAATTCAAAACCGGTTTTCATCCGAGCCCGGCCTATAGCTTTCGCCCTTAGGGATAAAATAGATAAGGAGATCGATCGACTGTTGACATTAGGGGTTTTAAAACCGGTTGACCACGCTCGCTATGCCTCGCCGATCGTACCAGTGTTAAAGCGAAATGGCTCAATTAGGATTTGTGCTGATTACTCGACCGGTGTAAACAAACAGCTCGTCATCGACCATTATCCCTTACCGACCATTACGGAATTATTTGCAAAGTTGTACGGCGGGCAACAGTTCACTAAATTAGATTTGTCAAATGCGTACAATCAGTTCGCTTTAGACGACGATTCACAAGAGTTGACGTGTATAAACACACACCGAGGCCTGTTCAAATATACTCGTATGGTGTTCGGGTTATCGAGCGCGCCGGCCGTGTTCCAGCGCGCCATGGAGGGCGTGCTGGCCGCCGTGCCCGGCGCGCTGTGCCTCCTGGACGACGTGCTGGTTACGGGCCGCGATCGCGCCGAGCACCTGACCAGGCTCAACGAGGTACTGCAAAGGTTACAGGACGCAGGCCTCACCTTGCAAAAAGACAAGTGCGAGTTTTTTAAGGATGAAGTAAATTATCTTGGCTACGTTATTAATAAAAATGGCCTTAATAAATCACCTCAAAAAGTAAAAGCTATGATAGACGCGCCGGTACCGGCAAATGTCAATCAATTACAGTCATTTTTAGGATTAGTAAATTATTATAGGAATTTTGTGCCCAATGCATCATCCATTTTAAGCCCCTTATATGAACTGTTAAAAAAAGGAAGTAAGTGGTGCTGGACACCAGAACACGATAAAGCGTTTTCCAAAATTAAAGGGGATTTGGCGTCTGACCAAGTGCTAGCCCATTTTAATCCAGATGCGACCCTCGTATTGACGGTGGACGCGTCCCCGACGGGCCTGGCCGCGATTCTGGGTCAGGTGGAGGCTGACGGCTCCGAGCGGCCCATCTCTTTCGCGTCGAGAACTCTTAACGCTGCGGAGAAACGCTACTCGCAGATTCAAAAAGAGGCAACCGCTATTATTTTTGGCGTAAGACGTTACCACCAGTACTTGTACGGCAGGGCGGTCCCGTTTATACTTAGGACCGATCACAAGCCATTGTTATCGATATTTGGGCCTTATCGTGGCATACCCGAAGTCTCAGCTAATAGACTTCAGAGGTATGCTCTGTTTTTAAGCGGTTATAATTATAACATAGAATACGTACGAAGTGGTGATAATAGTGCAGATTTTTTATCTCGCGCTAGCCTGCCCGCGGAGGCGGGGGCGCGGGGCGCGGAGGGGCCGGCGAGCTGCGCGGACGCCGGGGCCGCGATACTTGACCGAGCCTCGTACGTGAACTTTGTTGTGGAAGGAAATCTTCCCGTGACATTGGAACAATTACGCGATGAAACGAAAAAAGATGTCACTTTAGAAAAAGTAAAAAGATATGTTTTAAGCGGTTGGCCCAAAAAAATGCAGGATACCAGTTTAAAACCATATCATTTATGTCGATTGCAACTTTCCATCGAAAATGGATGTCTGATGAGGGGTCACAAAGTTATCATTCCCGAAAAATTAAGAGGTTTAATCTTGTCTGAATTGCATCAGTCCCATCTAGGCATTGTCAAAACAAAAGCAGAGGCACGTTCAAGGTTCTGGTTCCCGGGAGTTGACGCGGCGCTCGAGAGCATGATAGGCGCCTGCGACGTGTGCATACAGCTGCGTCCGGCGCCGGCGCGCGCGCCGCTCGCACATTGGGCTCATCCACCGCAGCCGTTCTATAGGGTGCACATAGATTTTCTTGGGCCAATTATGGGTCATACATACTTAGTAATAGTCGATGCGTATACGAAGTGGGTCGAAACATATAAGTGCACAACTTCGACCAGTTCTACTATCGAAAAAATTTATGAATTCATGTCGAGGTTTGGGGTTCCGCATACTTTGGTTAGTGACAATGGTACATCATTCACTTCACGCGAGTTTAAGGCTTTTTGCATGATGAACGGAATATCGCATCTGACGTCACCAGCTTACCACCCGGCTAGCAACGGGCAGGCGGAAAGCTACGTCAAGGTCATTAAAAAAGGTATCCAATCAAGTTTACTTAGTGGACACGGAGTACAGAATTCGAATAACAAACTCTTAAAATACATGTTTGATTATAGGAATTCTGTACACACTACGACAGGGTTTTCGCCTGCCGAGCTAGTCTATGGCCGGAAACTAAGAACACGACTTGATCAAATTAACCCGAAAGTGCCCCCGCCCTCATCCACGGCTCTTGCTAATACGGTCAAAAATAATCAGTGTTTGCAGAATAAGTCATTCGGTGGCCATAACATTCAATGTTTTTCACAAAACGAAAGAATATTGTACAAAAAATTTACAATTAACGGTAAATTCATTTGGTGTAAAGGTACAATTGTAAAAAAAATTGGAAAAGTTGTGTATATAGTTAAGGACGACGATACTTTGTTAACTTTTAAAAAACATAAAAACCAAATAATATTGTATAAAGGTCATGATGGTTGCAATTCCAACAGTTGGGATGTAGACATACAGGTCCATAATGGGACTTCAACTGACACCCAGGATCCTACCAACGTGGAGTCACAATCTGGTGCAGGGGAAGGAAGGCAGAACAATTCTGAGCCAGTTAATAGTCCCGGACAACTCCAACCACCGACGGCTATCGAACGCAGCTTGAGTTCCACAGGAAGCACTCCTCTGAGTCCGCCTGCGCTATCGGCGCCTGAGCTGTCCGAAGACGACGAAGAGTACGAGGAGGCCCAGCCCGGGCCGTCCGACGGCCATGCAGTTGCAGCGGCCGCACCCCAGGCCGACGAGATGAGTCCAGTGCCTACTGCCTCCCCTCGCACTAAACGCAACCGACCTAAAGTTAATTATAGACTCTTCTTTTAGGAGTTAAGTTTGATATTATGGTACTTAAGCTAAGGGGAGGAATGTTGGGTATGTGTGCGTAAGCGCGCCCCTATATTAACATTGCTTCTTTAATAAACGTCAGTGTGCTATTAGCTACCGGTTGTTTCACTCGTTCCTCTCTCGTATTTATCACAAGCCAAGGAGTCATATTCGCTTGACTTTTCCGGGATGTTGCCTAGTTTAGGTAAATATCGTACGTACCGAAACTCCGATCTCTGGTTATGTCATATTCCTACATATGTATAACAAGTGCAATCTTTGTTCGGACTTCTCAGAGTTCCAAATTCAAATAATCATAGACTAACGTGGTCTACAGGACATCCTCGCTTTAAATACCCGTGGCATTCAATGGAGTAGGCAAACGAGAACACAAACCACCTGATAGTGGGATCAGTGGCCGGCTGTTCTCAACACTACGATCTAAGGATTGCAATCATTGACCGCAAATTCGTAGTTAACCTTGATAACTAAGAGCTGATTCGACCAAACCAGAATAAGGTCTTATACGGGTAAGGACCAAAAAGTTGGACCACAGTTAAGCGCAGTAAAAAGTAGAAAAAAGTTCCGGTATGCGACGAAAATTAGACTACAATTGTATATGGCTAACTTTCGTGACACAACGGAAAAGTTTCATAGAAAATTTTATTGAGTGAGTTAGCATGGCCAACTTTTTGGTCCTTACCCATACTTACATTAAACAACGAATTTGTATAGACTAAAATCTCGGAGTAAGTCTTATTCCAGTTTGGTAAAATCGATGGTTAAATGGAATGCTTCTATGCTAGTAGTTACACAAAAGGCAAATACCAAACAGCAGTGTTCGCATTGTGTTTCGGTTTGGGGGTCATTTCACCGGCTGTCATAGCCGGTGAAATGACTAGTTTAGAGGCATTCCATCTTAGGGTCTCCCCAGACCTATCGACTCCGAATCGGCTTGAGCCGGTAAGAAAATGTTTCATGCCCATGCAATAAGAGCGAAAACAACATCGCTCGGCTCGGCTCGGCTCGACTCGGCGTTGCGAACGGAACGACGTCGTTTTTGCTCTTATTGCATGGACATAAAACTTTTTCTTACCGGTTCAAGCCGATTCGGCGTCGATAGGTCTAGGGAGACCCTTAGTCCGCAGGGTTGGCAGTGCATTTGCAGTCTTACGATTGCAGTCTTGTGAATGCGAATGTCTATGGGTCGCAGTTTCCACTTACCATCAGGTGGCCTGTGTGCTCGTTTACCTTTTTATGCCATGAAAAAAAGACGTGAAACTCACACCCAGGGGTCGAACGTTGGTGCTAATGACGTCTACATTTTCTAATTTTTACTATATTAATGCAAGACAAAGAACTAAAGTGTGCAACTACATACAAATGGGTGAGGGCGAAAAAGTTAGACCATAGTTAAGCGTAGTTAACCATACAAACAACGATGACGGAAAAAGTTCCCTTGTGCAACGAAAAGTGTCCTTACACAATTGTATGGCTAATTTTCGTCGCACAACGGAAGTTTCATAGAACATTAAAATTTAATCTTTTAACCTGCCGACTTACTTTTAATGTGCACTATTGATATTTGCTTTCTTTTTGCAGTAATATGAACCGTCTCGGAATAGAATTAGGAAATGTTAATATAATCGTACACGCTGTTAATTTAAAAGGTAAGTTTACTGTTTATTTTATTTGATCATTAATAATAGATACTATTAAGGAGCCATTCCAGAGTATATTGATGCTTATTTCCGACGTAAAAAAAGGTCGAAAAGAATGTTCAAACGAATTCACTCACTTTTGAACCTTATTACAATGCAATTTGGTGAAAAACTGCATGCATTTCTTTGTAGTCGACTGTACTACAGGCACTAGACAACCATTTTACTTCTAAAGATAAATAAATATGTACTAAAATACATACAAATCAAAATCACCTATGACTTAAAAGAAATCACACTTAATGAAACCATTATTAGGAATTAACTTTAAAACAAACTCCTTTTCCTCAGGCTATAAATATCTGATCCAAGACGACATCCAAATGGTATTAGAGCCGGAATGGTGCCCTGTTCCATGCGGCTACGCGTACCAAACCGTGCTAACTGATGTGAGGGAGCACGTGATGCAGGAGGCCGGCAAGTTCTCGACGCCGCAGGAGGCCTACCCGACTGGGGACCACGTGTTCCTGCTCACTTCTGGCCAGTATTATGGGTGCATGGCAACGGTAAGTGGCGAGGAATATTATATGGTCTGTGACAAATAATCTAACACAATCTTTCGTTAAATCAATAAATAAGGACAAAGTCACACCAATTGACCTAGTCCCAAACTAAGCTCTAGGCTTGTACTATGGGTACTAAACAACAATATAAATATTTATAAAGAGAATTTTACAAATGACCTCTTGCATGTAGTTGTGTACAAAGCTAATCTGGAATTTACGTCAGTATACTGATTTACTCTACTTACTTGACACTAGTGGCGAAATCACTGCGGAATACCGCGGTGGACCGCCATTAATAAAAAAAGCAGAAGAATTTACGTCAAATTTTAAATATAGAATGTCAACGGTCTAACCAGATATGTAACAAATACATGCAAGAGGTTATTTACTTAAATTTTTCACCTATACCTTCACGTCTGTAATCCCAGAGTGGGGAGAGAACAGAACTCCATACTGAGACGCGAAGTATATAGTTTACAGACAGTTCCCAAATTAAAAAAAAATACATCGCTACACAAGCCCGCAATGTTGCATACAAATTTCATTTCGTTTGTAACTTTTTTAAAAGTGAAAACGGCCATAATAAAATGAGGGCACAAGTCTTATACATCCATATTTTATTCGAAACGTAACTTTTTTATCTGTGTCTGGAATAGCTTGAGTTTTTTTTCTAAAAATGCTTGCGTTTCTCCTTGTCACAAACATAAAGGCGGTAAAGAGTGATGTTATTTCACGTGAAGTTTCTGTTTATATGCTACTTGTATCTTGCGATTTTTGAGAAAAGCCCTATATGCCTCGGCAGGAACGGCAATTGCGGGCCGAGTATTGGTTTAAACGGACGAGCTTGCGAGTCGGCCCGCAATTGCCTGCTTTACTGACTAGGCAATAATGTACTATTGTTGCCCGACCGGACCATCACGTTATGTACCTATGTTCCGGTGAACAAATGAACTGTGTATAAAGTAGGAGGGTATGTGCGGTGCGCAGGTGGTGGACGCGTCGGCGGTCCGCAGCGGGCGCATCAAGGTGCAGGTGGCGGAGCGCGCGCAGCCGGTGCCCGCGCCCAACGCCGCCGTGGCGCCCTACCGCAGCGCCAACCACGCCGCCGCCGCCGCCGGTACGTGGCAGCCAGTGTACTAGCTAGGGCGTGGCAACATGGTGGACGCGTCGGCGGTCCGCAGCGGGCGCATCAAGGTGCAGGTGGCGGAGCGCGCGCAGCCGGTGCCCGCGCCCAACGCCGCCGTGGCGCCCTACCGCAGCGCCAACCACGCCGCCGCCGCCGCCGCACAGTGTCTCGATTAGTACAAGCTAGCGGGACAAAACTCATGACGTCATTTCCAGAAACTATAGATAACAACTTGTAAACAACCCTTCCCAGGTACCGAATTTAAAAAACTAATTACGTTAATCACCTCATTAAGGTACTTCATCGGGTGCAAAAGTTGACTGATAAAACAAGATCGATTTGCATTTGAAAATCAGTTGCATTCGTTGCACACTTGTGATAAGACCTCTTAAAATTGCTAGTAAAGTGGAACAAAATTTTGTGATGGAATATTCTGTTGAAGGTATGTACATCATTTTTCCGTTTTTTTGTTGTACAAAAACATTTTTATTTTTGTTGTTATGTTTGTTTGAAAATCTTTAAATAAATTCCATATATTTCTCATTAAGTGTAAACTTTAAAGGGTTGCAACTTTTTTTATCCAAATGTATCCACGTAGATTCTTCTATATGTCATAGTTACAACATTCAGGCATAGACTGGTGCATATTTTAGATCCCGAAAAGCCCCGCCACTAAAATTATTATCTTTGTTTCAGAACGAGTCATAACTATGACGAAAATAGATTTTTTCGCAGAATGGCAAAAACATGAGAAAAGTGAGAGGATTAGTGCGATTTTTAATTATTTATGCGAAAAACATAATATAACCGATGCCACTGATGAATCTTTAAGAAAACTGAAAATGAAAATTTCAAGTTTTTCTACGAAATTGAATGAAAAGTGGACTTCATCGAAGTGTAATAAAGAAATGTTTTTAAACAAACATAAGAATTGGTTAGAAGGTTCTGCACTTGAAATAAATGTGGCTTTAAACCAGCCGTGCCCATCAACATCATCAGGAGTTCGGTCCGTAGGCGGCCGACCTAAAAAAACATTTGAAGATTCATCAATGAAAACGAAGAGACGTAAAGTAGACGATCTCTTAAAAACGCGAAGTGCAAGTGAACTGACTACTGCCGCAGAATTAGCGAATCGGAAGGAAGGCCATCGAAGTGTTGCAAAACAAATTAAAGAAGTCTGTGAGAGTCCAAAAAGAAGTAAATGTTCTGAAAATAGCAGGCAGCTAACTTCGGATGAAGCGTTAGCTTTTTATGTGGACTCTAAATTGACGAGTCACTCATATAAACAGACTAGGAAGTGGGCAATGAAGGCGGGACATCAAGTGTATCCATCATTCTACAGTTTAGGTAAATCCAAAGGTTCTTGTTGTCTTTCTGACGAGCATATTTCTGTAACTGAAACTAAAGCTGAAGTTAATCTTCAGGCGATTTTAAATAAAACGGCTGAACGATTAGTTGAAGCTCAGTCTGAAGTGATAAGAAGTGTGTTACCTCGTTCACAATATACGTTGATAAGTAAATGGGGTTGTGATGGGAGTTCTAATCATAGCATGTATAAGCAGAGGTTTGAGAACACTAACGCTACAGACGAATTTCTGTTCGTGTATTCATTTGTGCCCTTGAGATTGTTGGACGACGAAACAGTGATCTGGCAAAATCCAAGACCTTCTTCCACCCTATATTGTCGTCCTATCAAGTTCATTTTTGCCAAGGAGACAAATGAATTAACGAAAGTAGAAACTTCTAAAATACTACATGAAGTAAGTCAGCTTCTTCCAACACTTTGTAAAGTTGATGAATCTCAAATCTCTGTTAAACACAAATATAATATAGAACCTGGAAATATTTGTTTTATTTGACTGTATGTTTTATTGGTACTAAGTATTAAACCTATGCCTGCCTTACAGGTATGTATAGTACGAGTAAACATGACTAATTATAGAGTAATCACCCACAGTCTTCCCATAGATGTTGACCAAACGTGCCAAATGGTAGTAAAGTCTCTGATTCTATTTGATTTTCTGTTAAAATATCATAACATACCTGCAAAATACATAAACAATCAAAATAATACAAGAAATAGTTTTGTCCCGCTAGCTTGTACTAATCGAAACACTGTGCGCCGGTACGTGGCAGCCAGTGTACTAGCTAGGGCGTGGCAACATGGTGGACGCGTCGGCGGTCCGCAGCGGGCGCATCAAGGTGCAGGTGGCGGAGCGCGCGCAGCCGGTGCCCGCGCCCAACGCCGCCGTGGCGCCCTACCGCAGCGCCAACCACGCCGCCGCCGCCGCCGGTACGTGGCAGCCAGTGTACTAGCTAGGGCGTGGCAACATGGTGGACGCGTCGGCGGTCCGCAGCGGGCGCATCAAGGTGCAGGTGGCGGAGCGCGCGCAGCCGGTGCCCGCGCCCAACGCCGCCGTGGCGCCCTACCGCAGCGCCAACCACGCCGCCGCCGCCGCCGGTACGTGGCAGCCAGTGTACTAGCTAGGGCGTGGCAACATGGTGGACGCGTCGGCGGTCCGCAGCGGGCGCATCAAGGTGCAGGTGGCGGAGCGCGCGCAGCCGGTGCCCGCGCGCAACGCCGCCGTGGCGCCCTACCGCAGCGCCAACCACTCCGCCGCCGCCGCCGGTACGTGGCAGCCAGTGTACTAGCTAGGGCGTGGCAACATGGTGGACGCGTCGACTCCTCCTGTACCCTCTCCTGGACACGTTTCAAATCACCTTCCCAGATACTTAGATACTCCTGTATCGATAATGTTAAATTACACGTCAGATTACATTCAACTACAATATTGTATAAGTTAATTTATAAAATAGATACATTTACGCTATAACGTCATTTGAAAGTCATACAATCGTCGAGACTGTAAAATGCTCGCTCGATCGACCATTTTTAAATCTATTTATAACCTCCTGAGGTTCCTTGTATTAAAAATAGTACATGATACAGCCATTGAAATAAAGATCTAGTGCAAAGGAAGTAAAGTAGAATATCTTTTGTTTTTATGACAAATTGTCAAATTAGAAAATTGACTTTAATTCATTCACAATACAGGGTTGGGCAGATTAAGTGTCCTAGTTAAAAAGAGCCATAAAATTAAAACGACAGATTTTTTAAAAAAAATATCACGTTTTTATTTTTAGCGTACTCTATACTTAAAAAAACTAATTCATAAGTTCAAATCGCTCGCCATCAGCTTTAATAACTTGACGCATTCTTCCATAGAATGCATTGCACGCGGCACGCACTACCTCGTCTGGTATTTGATCCCATATCTTGACTAATCGATGCTTGAATGAGTTTAGATTCATGCCCTGTGTGCTCCCAATCTTGCTCAGCATGTAACCCCATATCAAAAAGTCCAAAGCATTCAAATCCGGCGATGATGCGGCCATTCTCGCCAAGGTATAAAATCTGTCAAATTTGTTCTACACCAGTCTTGAGTGCGTTTAGCTTTGTGAGATGGGGCACTATCTTGTTGGAAGCAGTAATAGTCGTTTCCATATAATTATTGAGTATTTTCTAGCAAATGACCCTGTAACACGTTCTGGATGTAATAGTCTTGGTTAATTTTGACACCTCGATCAATAAACAGCAGCGGTAACTTGCCTCTAAGCGATATCGCACCCCATACCATGACAGCTGATGCACTCTGGAACCGTTATACGGCTAATTTGTCCACAGGAATATCCTTCAATGAAGCACCATAGACACGATCGTTTTGTTGGTTGTGACTGTCTTGTACCTGGAACATCTTTTCATCGGAAAAAATAATATCATCGCCGTCGTGCCAAGCTAGCAATTCCCTACATTTTTTCACTCTAGCTTTTTTCTGGGCATCTGTTAAGCCATGAATTTTTTGTTTTTTGTAGGCCTTCAGCCCAAGATCATATTTTAAAATACGACTCATTGTTCGACGGGATATTTTCATATCTTTAGCAAGTTTGCTTGCACTTCGAGCTGGATTTCGTCCAATACGCTCACGAATATTTTTAATGATGTGTTTGGTGCGAACATATGGCTTTCTCCCAGGTTTGGGCCTGATTTGTGAAGATCCCGTTTCTTTGAATCGCTTGATGGTCCGCGATATAAACCTTATATTGATATTTAAATGTTTCAGCGTCTTAAATATCTCACACGGTCGGTATTTTTTCTGGTACAAATCGCACACGAGCTGGCGTTTCGCGTCCATTGTTGAAAACAATATAAAAACAAAATATATCTAGCTGACGTGTAGAAATCATAAAGAATGTTAAATTGTCAACAAAAAAAAAACGAAGTGAATAAGAAGTTTAGTTATATTTAAGTAAAAAAGCCATACACAACTAGGACACTTAATCTGCCCAACCCTGTAGATTCATATGCCGTTGACGAATTTCGTTGTATGGTGGCCCTTAGGAGACAGACTGCGTTGTTTGGCGCCGTTATTTAATCGTCTCGGGCAAGCGGTTGTACACTGCGACCTCCAGCACGCGAGTATGTCTGACCATAAAAAAATCTAAAACTGACCAAGACATGCCTTTGTCAGTCCCCCATCTTTTTATGGTAGCATACAATAGAGCAGATTGCCCTAATGGTTGATTACCCCCCTCCGTGCAAATATTTTATGGCAGAACGGTGCTCAATTTTATCCATTAATTGAAAAATCAGGTACCTTATGTCGCAGTTCCAGCATAAATTGCAAAATAATGACAGGAAATAAACAAAAGATAGTGCATAATGGCAACTAAATATGACACTTTTAACTGCCAGTCTTTTTTAAATTATATTCAACCTTCAGTTTCAGTCATTGAGAACTTTCCAGTGCACCTTCGTACTATTTTCTTGTTTCGCTGGACAAAGTACCAACACTATCGACTATAGAAATCTAGTAATATGTATTATAGTTTTTTATGTGTTTTACTTCAATTTTTTGCACGTTAAATTTATACTTGGTATTTGTTATTTCGTAAATTCATTATTCATACACCAAATGAACACCATCCTACACCATCGTTCTGCTTAACCCTTAATTTGGCAGTGTATGCCACAGTCAACATACTATAATGTTCACTTTTCATGTTTGGAATGTTTTTTTATTTTTTTGCTGATTCAAAATCAAAAAGGGTTTGAATTCCCGACTTTTTGTATTTTTGCCAAATTAAGGGTTAATATATATTTACTTTAATTTCCACAGGTATATCGGCCCAGTACTTGTCAAGGATAACGGGCGCCATTTTGGTTATTCCCGGGGAGCGGAACGACCTCCCCACCGAAATGCAGAATAAAGTCAACTTGGGGCTCAACTTGAAGTTTAATAAAAAGGTATACTTGTAGAATTATTTATTTTTTACCCCGATTGTCTCGTTTTGTGTTGTGGAGTATGTATTTTATTTTCTCGTAGTAACGGATGATGGCCCGAATTCAACTATAGAGGTCTTAGCTTCGCCAGTTTGACTGCGTACTTTTACTAAAACATAAATTAAAACGTAGTGTGTTTTTAAAATATCAAATTATACGCAGTCGATTTTTTGAAAGTCGTTTTATGAATGTTGAGCGCTTGGGGATGTTATTTCGTTTTGGTGCTTGATGTTTCAATATGTTTGAAAGCATATTTTTTCAGTCTCGGGATCTGATGACAGACCGCTTACGAAAACCAGCGTCACGGCCCTCATATATTCATAAGTCTGACAATATGCTGAGTGGCACCAAACTGTGTGGTGCATTTTAACTTAACCATAGCAACCCTTTTGTAACGACCAATCAAGACAGTTAATTAACAAAGTAAACTTTTCGTGTATGTCTATTTTGCATTTTTCCCCTGATATGCCAAAAACTATAAACTATTGTTTTATTGCATAAATAGTTTACACAACAAGTATGAAAATAGTTTACAAAACTCGTGTTTGCGACGGATGTTCAAGTAAAATTTTACGAATTATATCCATAATTATTGTTCCCGTCTTTATCAGACTTCAAATTAATCAGCAATGATAGGATATCCCGGTGCAACACGGGGTGAATGACCTCAAACATTATGCTAATATGGATATGCCCCGGGGTTCCGGGACTTATGTTGTTAAATATTATTCTGATTTTATGACTTCAAATAAATTTCAATACAATTTAAACATGTAAAATAAATATTTTGACAAAAGTAATTTAGGTACTTATGTAAAAAAATAAAAAATCTTAGTTTTTATTATACTCTGTTTAAAATTGATCTGCCAAATAGTCTTTGGGTATGAATATAAATAAAATGTATAATACGGTACGCATTATCAGTTCACCACACTACACACAGATATTATATTTTATTAGTTGTATGAAATTGAAATAGCATACAATTATTTTCTCAATATTTTATGTTTAATCGATTTCTTTACACGTCTAAAATCCTATCCTAATGCCTATTTGTAAATATCCCAACAATCGCATTTTCTTTTCGAACCAGATCCCGGGATTTTAGTCATATCCATATAAAGATTTCTACTCTATATCCCGCAGTTAGGGTTTGCAATATCCGCCCAGTTTTTTAATATTCGGATAATTGAATACTTCAATATTTATTATCCGAATATTCGGATATTTGAATAATTTCGGATAATTTTGGTATTTATTAAAATAAAACAAAATTAGCGTATTTAAAGGTGTGTAATGCATAAAATCAACAAGTCAAGTAACAAAAAACCTGAAAATTAAAAATTCAGAGTAGGTAGGTAATACCAATAATTATTTTAGTGACAGGTAGAAAATCCGCCTTATCTGCAAGTGTTTTCGTTAATCTGCAGCTAGATTTAATCAATATATTATGTAATTTATGTAGTTGGTATTGATCCAAGTACTTATTTAATACAATATAATATAATACTTAATATGGAACATGTGTCTAAACACCTTATTTGGGCAATACAGATGGACATAAAACGTCATTAGTCATTAGTGTTTTTTCTCGTAATTTTCCAGTTCCCTTAAAGTTAGCGGAAAAAAAAACACGGTGTATACGCCTCAGTGGAAATGGTGATTGCCTGACTCGGATTTGAGCAGGCCTAGCCCGGGGTCGGCCCGCCAACCATCTCGTCAGACACTTTCCAGGCCTAGACAATAATGTACTATTGAACGTCTCCATAGAACCAGGAGGTGTCGGGCTACACGCGGCGCTGCGGCGTGGGCAACTCGTGGTTGTACTCGACGCGCTGCGTGGACGCGGTGAAGGCCTACGAGCGCCAGTTCCCCGACCTCTTCGACAAGATCGCCGCCGAGCTGAGCAACGACATCTTCTTCGAGAGCGACCTGTGGCCCAACGAGATGGGGTAATCACTACATATCAGGGGAGAATACTGCACAAATTGACCTAGTAATATAGCATAGAGGCATTCCATCTTAGTCCTCAGGGTTGGCAACGCATTTGCAGTCTTGTGAATGCGAATGTCTATGGGTCACATTTTCCACTTACCATCAGGTGGCCTGTGTGCTCGTTTGCCTTATCAGACCATTAAAAAAAAAACTACGATCAGGCCTATATAATTGACGTCGAAGAGATGGATATATCTCTATGCAGCCACCTTCTAAAACATGTATCCACTTTGGCACCTTATTGCAGAAGACGGATATGAGGGGTCAAAGTCCGACATTCCTTCTAAGCGTTGAAAGCGCACAAATTGATGCTAAACTATTATAATGTCATAATTTGATAAATACTGCACTAAATGTCTAGTAAAATGAAACAAGTAATTTGTAATTTTGGTCGTATAAATAGTACGTTCGGGTACATAGATGCCATACAATATTTTTTTAATTTAATTCAATATTGGATTTAAAAAAAACGAAACAGGTGTCATGTTTATAAATAATTTTGTTTATTTTATTTTGTACTAGCGACCCGCCCGCGGCTTCGCCCGCGTGGAATGTATTATACATATAAACCTTCCTTAAGAATCACTCTATCTATTAAAAAAAACCTCATCAAAATCCGTTGCATAGTTTTAAAGATTTAAGCATACATAGGGACAGACAGCGCAAGCGACTTTGTTTTATACTATGTAGTGATTACATACAACTTCTATGACTGAGATGACAGCTTAAGGGTTGACTTAATTTTAATAATTTCCTATTTTTGGATAATTTGCAACACGTTTTATAGTAAAGTTCAACACCACTCATAATCCCAATTCTGATTCCGGTTATCTTGTATTTCCTTTCAGACAAAAGAAGCCGCAAGAAGTCCAAGCGTGGCTGAAGGCCCAGCCACACTGGTCGGCCGTGCGGCGCGAGTGCGGCTCCGAGGCGCTCGAGCCAGAAGAGATGAAGGTGCTGTCAGATAACTTGCAGAAACAGCTGGACGACATGTCGGGCACCGAAAAAAAGGTCACGCTACACGTCAAGTGGAATCTGCTTTATAAGGTACGAGTCGGTATTATACTTTGCTAGATAGATGGATAGCTTATTTATTAAACGTTTTATCTGTCTGTTTTATTTGTTTAGGTACTTAACTATATGTACATACATACATACATTAAATCACGCCTGTTTCCCAGTGGGGTAGGCAGAGACCACTTCTTTCCACTTGCTACGATCCTGACAAATTTCCTTCGCTTCTTCAACATTCATACATCGAGTCATGCACGCACGTCGAAAATAAATAACTATATGTAAATATAAAAAAACAACTTCACTGGTAGAGAATGCCTTACGGCATGAAGTTCGCCTTTTGTATATTAATCGGATTAAAAGCAATACCATAACGCGTCAAAAGCATTATGGTTTTACCGTGTTCAATAGAGCGTAATGGTCGGGTGGACAAAATATTAATTTAAAAAAGTGTACTTCATAATAAAATAAAATAAACTTAATTTGTATGCTTTATTGAATGGGAAATAATAAACCGATTAATAAAATACTATAATTTATTTGCTCTCTGCGATTCCGTATCATCAACGTTTTTTGAGCAGCGGTGTGGTCGCTCCTTTAGTTTATTGTAGCTTAGGCTAGTTTTTATGCTTATTGCAATACTATCCTATTTTATTGTATATTCTAATTGCGCATACAACCAAGATGCTGTTATTTCACCATAATTGAAGCGCTCACTTGCGTCTCGTAGCCGGAGCTCCACGAAGGCAACATCCAACCGGACCCGAAGGCGGACTACAAGCTGTACGACCGCGTGGTGTGCGTGGCGCGCAACATCACGGCGCCGTTCGGCTACACGGGCACCGTGACGGCCGCGTACCCGCCGCCGCCGGCCAACACCGTGCGGCTGGCCGACCGGCTCAACGCCGAGCCCACCTACCAGGTCATGTTCGACCAGCCCTTCCCGGGCGCCACCAAGGAGGAGCTGTTTGACGATCACAGGTTCTACAGGTAACATATGCTTTTACACATAAATACATAAATACGCGTGGTTGCCGGGTTAGAATAGTGCCCCTCCATGTCTTCCCATGGATGTCGTAAGAGGCGACTACTGGAATATAGGCTTGTAGTACTGTTAGGCGATGGGCTTGCAACCTGTCACTATTGTAAACATCTTAACCTATTTGTGCAAATTGTGGTTACTGAATTATCAACAACTTTTTAAGTTGTAATTCTGTAGCTCTGCCTAGCCCACTCTGGGATTACAGGCGTGAAGTTATGTATGTATGTATATAAACTAACGCCTTCATTCCCTGAGTGGGGTAGGCAGAGCTAAAGAATTACCAACAAGTCTTAAAACTTCTTGATAATTCTGTAACCACATTTTGCACAAGTAGGCTGAGATGTTTCCCATGCTTTTATATTGTCAATGGAATGGTATTTACTAAGCCTATGTCTGTCAGTGAGCTGTATTTCATGAACTGTAATAGGTACTCAGTTAAAATTTTCACAAAGTGTGCTTTCCTTTCATGCTAAAACAACATGCAATTATGAAACGTTTTATTAGGTTATTAACACTGATCGGATTTCACGGTGCAACACTGCGGAATATAGAGTAGAAATCTTAATATGGATATGACTAAAATCCCGGGATCTGGTTCGAAAAGAAAATGCGATTGTTGGGATATTTATACATAGGCATTAGGATAGGATTTTAGACGGGTAAAGAAATCGATTAAACATATAAAATATTGAGAAAATAATTGTATGCTATTTCAATTTCATACAAACTAATAAAATATAATATCTGTGTGTAGTGTGGTGAACTGATAATGCGTACCGTATTCTATATTTTATTTATATTCATACCCAAAGACTATTTGGCAGATCAATTTTAAACAGAGTATAATAAAAACTAAGTTTTTTTATTTTTTTACATAAGTACCTAAATTACTTTTGTCAAAATATTTATTTTACATGTTTAAATTGTATTGAAATTTATTTGAAGTCATAAAATCAGAATAATATTTAACAACATAAGTCCCGGAACCCCGGGGCATATCCATATAAGCATAATGTTTGAGGTCATTCACCCCGTGTTGCACCGGGATATCCGATCATTGGTTATTAACGTGATTTTTTTACTTTTTTTTTAAAGTGTATTGATTACCAACATGAGTTTTAAGTTCATTGACATGTGCAACTTCGATATTGCAATTGCGTCTTTAATCCTGATGATGAATTACCGCCGTGTGGTTGCCGGGTTAGAATAGTGCCACTCCATGTCTTCCCGTGGATGTCGTAAGAGGCGACTAAGGGAATATAGGCTTGTAGTACTGTTAGGCGATGGGCTTGCAACCTGTCACTAATATGCTGGTAAACATCTTAGCCTATTTGTGCAAATTGTGGTTACAGAATTATCAACAAGTTTTAAAAGTTGTTGGTAATTCTTTAGCTCTGCCTACCCCACTCTGGGAATGAAGGCGTGAGTTTATGTATGTATGTATGAATTAACTATGTACAGTCGCGAACCGGTATTGTTGAGCCACTTACCCATGTTTCTAATTTGGCCATGTAATGCAAATCGAATAGCTCTCATCCAGTCGTTGACATCGGTTATTGAATACACGGCTAAATTACGAACAATGGCAAGTGGCTCAACAATCCCGGTTCGTGACTGTACAGCTGGACAAACTGACTTAGAAACAAACTTAAAATTAAAATAAAATGACGACGCTTCTTTCAGTTGGAAGGGTTAATGAAATTTTAGCGAATTTCAACAAGGACTCAGGATTATCTCAAAAACTACTACCTCAATATGCAAAATTCTTTCGAGAATATAAGTTTCTCACTTCTAATATAATTCTTACATTACACACTGACTTTCACGCGACGCGGCTTGCGGCAAGCTTAACCTTTCGTATGCCGAAGAGGCTCGTCTGCCGGGCTATGACGTCATCGGTGTCACGTGACCGAGTTTAATAGCTTCTAGCTCGTAAGTGATTTGACGTTTCGAGCAACTGAATGCTATCTATGCAAGGTTGTTTTTTTTTTAGTTTTTTTACAGACAAATTAGAACCCTATATTTAAGCTACTAGAATCAAATTTCAAATAACCCGATTAAGCCCCTTAGTGAAGGATACGGAACAAGGCATAGGACCAGGGTCGGTACGGATCCGGAACTAGGCATACGAAAGGTTAAAACATCCTAGAGCCCGCGTTACTCTGCGCAATTATTTATCATCACACCTGGGATAACTCGGGGCAAGTTCTAGGGATTTGATATCGATAAAAAAGATGTCGATATAATATTTATATTTAACGCGACGCATGACATTGTATTTTTTTGGGAGAAAACAGACATTTCATTTAGAGCAGAATAATTTTGACTCTCTTAGTTGTATGTCAGGATATTCACTAATCCACGAGTTAATATAATATTCGCGTGGGCGTGGATGTTTCTTGGGCGGCATGGTTATTTTGGACTTTGTAACAAACGTAGCGGAATATTACCTCGTATATTATTCTTACTCTAAGATATGAATGGCACTGACAGTAAATGGTCATTTTGATTGAAATGATATCCCCATACTTTTATTATCTTAAGAGGCTCGATATCAGATATGACATCGTACCTCTTTACAGTAATCGACAATGTTCAATGTGCACATGTATTAATTTAATTATATCGACATCTTTTTTATCGATATCAAATCCTAGAACTTGCCCCGAGTTATCTCAGGTATGTTTATCATACAAAGTTGTATAGGATTTGAAACCCCTACTCGGTCCTGTATGCCACCCTGTTCCCCAGGATGCTTCCCACCAACATGCTGAACATCTCGTACGGCCGCAAGCTGCGCAACACCGTCAGCGTGTTCGGCGCGCAGGAGACGGCCGCGAGCGTCAACAGGACGCCCAACCTGCTGCGGCGGAACGACGGACACAACTCGGCGTTCGCTAGCTATAGGTATGTCTCTTATTACCAGAGGCCGGAATTCTCGTAGCACTTTTGAGCTGTCATAGGGACTTCTCGTTTATCGACTTCCGATGTACATATTTTATCGATACATTAAAGAACATATCATATTAAAGAAAATTAAAAGTACAGATAAACAACAGGCGCAACTTTCAGATAACTTTTGAGTAGTTGAAAATGTGAAATAGAGATTTGCTATGAAAACAATCGATAGCATTTCTTGTTGAAATTTATTTCGCAATACGTTTGAAAGGTATAAGAAATCCACAAACTTATTTGTTTGAAAATATATTATTAATTTAATACCAATTTAAAATTTCCAAAAATTGGGTATCCAAAGGTTATCTCGAAGAGATCGCTCATTTGCGATTAGACTGCCTGATGTTTACTTCTACTCATATTCATATTTTAAATATTGTATTCTGTCTTTATCGATACATATATGTATATAGGAAGTCGATAGATGAGAAGTCCCTATGACTGCTCAAAATTGCTAAGAGAATTCCGGCCTCTGCTTATTACCAAACCCCGGGGTTTTCGGTGCGGGAATAACTTGAGAAAGAGTGGAGATAAACAGATAGGTTATTCTGATAAAATACCATATTGTGCCTAATGAATAAATACCTTCCTGCTAATTGTAAACTATACAATTTTATTTTAAATTAAGTAATAAATACTTTAGCATTTCTACCAAGCCTTACAGGATAATAATAAAAATATGTTAATTAATTACCTGCCGTCAATTGGTAGTTGACACGATTTTCAGAATAAACGATTAATATTTTTTCTATATTTGTAACAGTTAAGCTTCGGCGTCTAGATGTAAATATCCAATTCAATAAACTGAACGATATTTCTACGTCGGCAGTCGTAATAGGTGCAATTTTTTTTTTTTAAAGAAGTCAATTGTTGCACGATGTGTTCGCCTTGATTCTAGTTCTATTTCTAGTTTTTTACGAATGTTTTTTTTTAATAAGAATCTTTTTACTGAATAAATTATTCATGTAGGTAAAGTACATTCTGTTTTTAAGTCAATACCTATTCTTTGGCTACTGTCATTCATTCCCGCACCGAAAACCCCGGGGTATGCTTATTACACTTGTACCCAAGAATGTTATCCACCAACATGTTGAACATCTTGTACGGCCGTAACCATGCGTTTTTACTGGCATAAGAGCGCATGAGGACAGCGAGCAGGTGAATTCCTATGTTGTAATATATCGTCGTTGAAACTGCAAAACCGCGTAAGTAACATTTAAAATAAGGATTAAAATGCACCTTTTTAATAAGACTGTAAGGTTAATTTTCCTCTATCATAAATTTATATGTGTAACATCATGTAGGATACCGTTCGATTATTATTCAAAATTGACGTCGTAAATTTATTTAGACTTTTATTTGATAACACTGTCAAGATATAAGCTACGTAATACGTTAAAATGTGTATCCCCTGTATTTTTTCAAACGGTAAGATTATAAAATTAAAAGCTTATACTGTCAATGAAAATTAAGTTGAACAAGATGATGCAACAACTCTATTTCCACTTAGTACGAGGGTCTAATTTCGCTTGTATACTTACCACCGCACTCAATGTCAGCTGGGCCCTATTTCTCGAAACTTATTAGACTAATAATATTAGTCCATGAACTAATATTTTTTACTAGTTTACTAGTGTACGTTTCTCAAAGCTACTGTAATAAAGTATTAGTTATTAGTTACCAACTAATAAATATTAGCTAATATTATTAGAGTTAATTAGGTTTTGGTTTCAAGAACATAAAGAAAAAAAAATACACTAGTAAAATTCACTAATAAAGCTATTAGTCTCGGAAGGCTTGTAAAAAATATTAGACGAAACTATTAGTGTCACATTTTAACAATCAAATTAATAAAATGTGGACCGATTCGGACGCTTCCAAACAGAATTTCTCTCGCTTCTAATATGTTTCTTAGAACCATTAACTTTAGATCCATTTTAAGATATAAAATAACTAAATTAAAGAAACTATCCCCTTTTACCGCCAATGTGCAAACGTCAAAAGAAAACGATTACAATAGTGGCGGGAACTTTCCCCGCTTTTTTTAATACAGATAAAAGATAAAAGATGTTTATTCAGTAAGTAGGCCGCACGGGCACTTTTACACGTCAAAAAAAATCTACCAGCGCTTCACAAGAGACCATTGCTGAGAAGAAGCGCCGCAAGAAACTCAACAGTAAGTCGTTTTTTAAATATTGCTAATGATATTAAACAATAATAAACTTAACCTAGCATTATATAAAACAATGAATCTCATATAAAACCAAAAATTAATATATTCATGCGTAGTAGAGCAGGAAAATGTGTCAAAACTCAGAATTGTCACAAAACTAATAAGCAACAGTAATAAAAAAAAAATGAAAGTATACAAGTTATACTTACCTGTGACGGTGCAAAACAACCTGCATAAAAGTTTCGATACATTCTCCTACAGAAACCGTGTCCCCTAGACAATATACAAATGTGTTTACATATTTTTATGACTAAGTTATTATTAAATTATTTAGGTGTTGGCCAAGCATTTTTATCTGTTAGATAGTCTTCGACCCTATAGTAAGCTTTAGACATCAACGACTTTTTCAAGTAAGTTTTAAGTACTGGAAATGGTAACTTTAAAACAACGTCAGGTAATTTATTAAAGAAAAGGATGCATTGACCTACAAATGATTTATAAACCTTACGGACACGAAATTTTTTAATAGCAATTTCATTTTTTTTTTCTTGTATTCAAATTATGTATATCACAATTCTTAACAAAAGAGTCTTGATTTTTAATGACATAAATAATATTCTCATAAATAAATTGTGATGCTACTGTCAAAATATTAATTTCTTTAAATAGTACTCTTAAGGAATCACGGGAGTTTAGATTATATATAGAACGAATGGCTCTTTTTTGCAACACGAATATAGTCTGTATGTCAGCAGCTTTTCCCCAAACCAGAATACCGTACGACATAACACTATGAAAATAACTATAATAAACTAAGCGAGCTGTCTCAACATTAGTAAGTTGCCTGATTTTCCTAACAGCATAAGCTGCCGAACTTAATTTACCTGCTAGTATTGCTATATGGGGACTCCATTGCAAGTTTTTATCTATAGTTATCCCTAAGAAAAGCGCCTTATCTACCATTTCCAATCTCTCATTATTAAGAAATATACTAGATTCTACCGGTCTAACATTAGGCAAAGCGAACCTAACACATTTAGTTTTCTTAGCATTGAGTAGCAAAGTGTTACTAGTAAACCAATTAAGTACTTTACCTAGTGTGGCGTTTATCCTACTGTAATCGACGGATTTTCGGTCTACCTTGAAAATTAATGATGTATCATCAGCAAATAGCACAATATCACAAAGGTTATCTACCGTGGGTGGTAAGTCATTAATATAAACCAAAAATAAGAAAGGTCCTAATATAGAGCCCTGAGGCACACCTAATTTAACAGCTGCTCCAATTTTAATATAAGAGTCGCATGATCTACGCAATCGAAAGCTTTGGAAAGGTCACAAAAAATTCCTATAGCATCACAAGATTTCTCCCAAATATTGTATATATATTTAATGAGTACAGATGCTGCATCTGTTGTGGATCGCCCTCTGGTGAAGCCAAACTGATTACTGTTAAGCAGTTTATTTCTATTGAAATGACCTAACATATCTTTTAACATTAACTTCTCAAAAACTTTGCTTAAAACAGGTAGAATAGAAATGGGACGGAAATTCGTTAAATCACTCATATCGCCCGATTTAAAAAGTGGTATGACTTTACTATATTTCATAAGATTTGGAAATACCCCCTCTGAAATGCAATTATTGTAGATTAAAGCTAAGTGAGGTGCAATTATATCTATGATATGATGGATGACTTTAACTGACGTTCCCCATAAATCCTCGGTTTTTTTTAAACTGATTGATTTGAATACTTTAACAATTAAAACAGAATCTACGTGGCTAAAAACAAAGCTTGCGTTACATTTAGTAACATTAGCACAAAGTAATTTTTGAGCTTCAATTGCAGATGATTGAAGACATTTCGTGGTATTAACGGCTATGGTTGAGAAATAATTTTCGAACGCTAACGCCACGTCTTTGTTTGACGTGATTTGTTTGTCTCCCTTGTCTAGAGTGACTTGATTATCCCGAGTTTTAGATTTACCCGTTTCTCTATTTATTATTTTCCATACAGTTTTCACCTTATTGTCAGAAGCTTTAAGCTTAAGACTTAAAAAGTTTGACTTAGCAGTCAAGCAAACTTGCTTGAAAGTCCTCGAATATTTCTTAACATAAACTAAGAAGTCCGCGTTCTTGTTCTCCTCTCTCTCTCTATATAATTCATAAAGCTTATTTCTACTTCTATGAATGCCTACAGTAGCCCATTCACTAAACTTAGTTTTTGACCCAGAAATAGTTTTCATCTTAAAATTATTATTAAATTGATAAATAATTACACCAAACAAATCTTTATAAATACTATTAGAGTCATTATATGAAAAGGATACCCTACAGAGATTACTCTGAACTTTATTTTTGAATAATTCCAAACGATTGCTAGTTATGGGTGGATAGGGGTATATATACGTAAGAAGGCATGGGTATTAGGTGCATTCAGCCGAGCCAGACTATTATTTTTTATTAGTCTACCAGTATTAGTTACCAGACTAATCATTATTTTTGAGAAACAGAAAATATTAGAACTCGTAAAATGTTCACTAATAACTAATATACTAGTAAACTAATACTTTCGAGAAATAGGGCCCTGATAGTTCTTTAGTTCTTTAGAGACGATTTTAAATACACAAGTTTGAAAAAGGAACGAGTTAATTGTCCTTGAAATATTGAGTATGGCGGTTAAAAATATGTTTTTACGTTGTACCATCGTCCACACTGTTAACTGTCCATCGGTAGACCTTATGCCTTTCGTAATAAGGTCCACCGATGTAAAGTTAAGAGTGTTGCTGTTTGTACGTAGCACAAAACACTAAATTAACGGCATTTTCTTTACAGTCCCACGAAAGAACAAAACGATACAAGAAACCATGCAGGCGGTTCAGTCGATGCTTCAGACATTCAGGTAAAAATATAGATTATTTTGATGCGTTGTCAGCGCGGAAACGCGTGACGAAAATAATTATTTTGAGATATATTGATTACCTCACTATTCGTTGCGCCGAAGCCGCTGATATGCACGCATTATCTGTGATGTCTTTTTTCCGAATATTAATTAGTAATTATGCAATATGTTATCTTGTGTTTTTCATTTCTGTGGAAATTATACCGCGGTAGTGAAAAGGAGAAAATATTTCGCCTTTCATTTGTCGTTGCCGTGTATATTTTTTATTTTATTTAACATGGTGTACGAACGACTACAAAGAGGTGTATCCACTTTTGCACCTTATTGCTTTGTTATAAGATCGAAAAGTGGATACATCTGAACGGTGGATACAACTGTACCATAGCTAACGTTGACCGAATACGCAAATGAAAAGAATTATTTTACATCTTTCTTACAACAGTGTGTAGGGATAAAAGGTGATGTAAAGTTTGAAATCATACTTTTTTTTATAGGATAACGCCACGCAATTACTGAGAAATTTACTGAACATTAGTAGCCAAGGAGAAACGGATAATAGTAAAAAATCCCCTAAGGTGAGTTAAACGTCAAAGAAGATCAATATAAAAAAAAATAAAAAAATTGTAATACTTTTGTTTTAGCAGATGTAAAGAGTCCTTTTTTTGTTAGTGATCTTTGTGTTATACAAACTTCAGTTGACAAGAAAAATATAGTTAGTTTAAATTTGAAATTTGAGTTAATGTAATAAAGTATAAATTGTTTTTTTACTGCAGCCGTTATACGGCTGCTTGCCACTTGAAGGGATGTGGTGGATTTTAATGATGCTAGGACCTTGTGCAAGGTCCGGTCGGACGCTACCACCATCTTATCTTTTAACCTACCGGTATGGGGATAAGACAACCGGTGAAATTACTAGCATAGAGGCATTCCGCCTTAGCCCTCAGGTTTGGCACCGCATTTACAGTCTTAGGATTGCAGTCTTAAGATTGAATTGTTGTGTGTCTTGTGTGCCACTTGGACCATTGCTGATCTGTGGCAGCCCTTTCCTTAGAGCTCACCGCAAAGGCCCTTTGCGTCCAGGAATTTCCAGATGCTGTGCAGTGAGGAGTTGTGTCTCTTGTAGTTCCATGATATGTCACCCTAGGTAGATACTTCTGTTGAACGCGTGAACAGAGGATGTGCATTGCTGTCTCCTCTGTTTCCTGACAGAAATTGCATGTCGCGTCTTGTTTCATACCCGTTAGAAACAGATGTCTGTTCTGTTGGCATTGGACAGTTAAGATCCTAGTCACTGTGCAATTATTTTCTCTTTTGAGTTGTAGAATCTCTTTGGAGAGCTTGCTTGGAACCCTTTAATTAGTAATTACGAGTGATTGTCCTTTAGTGGACAACTCGATCGCCCTAAATTTATAGGTATAGGTTTTTCGTTTTGTGATGCCACAAAACGGCTCCGGGCCGACCAGGGGCTTCTCAGCATCGTTCCTATGTAATTGCAGTCTTGAGCATGCACATGTATACGGATCTCAGATCCTGCTGCCATCGGGAGGCATGTGTTCCTTTACATAGCCAGAAAATAAATACCTAAATAAAATATCTACCGAAGTTTTGCCTGTTTAGAACTTTAACATAGTAATATACCGAAGTGCAATCAATGTATTGTAATTATTGTAAATGATTAACAAGTTCTTTTTTTTTTCTAGAATCCATCAGATCAAAATCAAAGTTGGCGCTCCAAAAACGACCACCACGTGCAAGCTCCGCCTTCTCAAAGGTAAAACTATACTATAACCAGAGGCCGGAATTTTCGTGGGTTTTTGGGTAGTGACTTCTCATTTATCTACTTTCAATGAGTTTATAGATATTCTAAACTTCGAAATAGTTTGCAACTTATCGTGCCATGCGGGTTACCAGATAATATAAAAAAATAGGCAGTCTATTTACTCGTATTTATGAAGAAACTAAAGAAACAATTCATAGCACTAGCAAGTATTATAAACAAACATGAGTTGAAAAAGCAGAAATAGTTAAGTAATAGATATTGTCAGCCACATTAGGAAGTTGTTTTGTAAGATATGTTGTTTCCCAAGTACTTTATACTTAATTCCATATGTCGATTTTAAATTTTCAGCTACCTAAAGGTTATGTGGAAGATTTTGGTCTATAGCAATAAGACCGCCTGTTGTTTACACTTTAATCTTCTTTTGAATTTTGTGTTGTATTGTATCGATATATACAAATATCGGAAGTCGATAAATGAAAAATCCCTAGCGTTATTACAAAGTGCCACGAAAATTCCGGGCTCTTGACTATAACTATACTGATTTCAATCCACGAAGTCCTTTTTTTTCGAAGGTGGGTTAGTTAGTGTATGTAATATGTATGTATGTATATTTATTTGGCACGCTCTGCAGCCTAAACGGCTTGATGGATGTTAACATATGGGTGTCGTTAGATTCGTCTTGTTTGTGGGAGTGACATTTTTTAATCAAAGTAACGAGAGGTAATTTTTCCACACAGCAATCCTCCATTTTGGAACTTACTTTATGGGTAAGGTGTTTTTAGGATTCGGCCTTTTTTTATTAAGTTTTTTTTACCTGATGCCTGCTTCTTCAAGTTACAGTTTAAAAAAAGTTAACTATATTTACATATGTGTAAGTAAGTATAGTTAACTTTACTTACTTAGTTTGTATGTTTTGCTTTCCCATTCAACATTTGTAGTGATAAAGCTAGAACGTGGCCAATGATCTCCGTCATAGTGAAGGTTAAGTTTTAATGTTATTTATACATTATATTAGTCCATAAAGTATATGTAAATAAATATGGGTGTTTTTCTTTTCAATTGAATTTTTACTTCCCTTTATTTAAGTATTTTAAAAACAACCAATTTTTTTCATAGCTTTCTCCTAAATCGGTATTTTAACTAAACCTTTTAAATGTCTTAACATTAACTTTGTATAATTATAGTAAACTGTGTATACTTCTACACGATTATAATCAAAAACCTCGAAATTATTGCATGATTTTAGTTAAATCCTCGGATTTCTACAATCTTGATCAGCGGTGATTTTGGATTTAATAGGTGGTCATTAATACATTGTCACATTTGGTATAACATTTTTTCAATCCATCTTGTATTTTTATAAACATTAAATATTTGGTTAGACGCTTACGTCGCTACAATCGAAGCACGCGCTAACTATCTACATCTCACATTCTGCGCGCAGAAGTACATAAAGCCATCCCTCTTAAATATTTTGATCGCAGTCTAACGCCCAAACCCTATATTCAATCCGCGGACAGATTGGCTTACTTCGGATTAAAATTTGACACATTTTGTATGGGCAAATGTCAAATTTTAACCCGAAGTAAAGCCTTATCTATCCTCGGTACGGCCGTAAAGGTGTCAAAGAGTATCAGCATATTTGGCCTTTTTACCAAGTTCCATTATAAGTCTAAGTAAATGTCAAGTCATTGAAAACCATCTATGACTAGTGGGTGTCATTCGCGATCCATAATATCGTTTGTCCTAATGTATAATTTCTCATAACACCCGTTTAGGCTGACATTGCAGAATTTAATAAGCGTGTATTGTGTAGATTAGATTAGGTTAGGTTAGGTCAGTTTTTTGGTTTCCGTTTTAAAAATGGAAAAACGGCACCCTTACAGGATCACTCGTGATTTGTCTGTCTGTCCGTCTGTCACAACCAATTTTCTCCGAAACAACTCGACCGATTTAGTTGAAAATTGGTACACATATGTAAATTGATGACCCAAACACACAGATGTGCAAAGTATTTTTTTTAAAATAACGGTAATTTTCGGGGGACAAATTAGGAAATAAAAAAAAAACGTTTTGCAAAAGTTACTCTGTCATAATATCAAATGAAAGGGCTCGATATGAGAATCTCAAATATATATTTTTTAGTATTGTAAAATAAATAGTTTTCATTTTATTCAAGATAGAAGTCGAATATTGACCACCCCTCCCCGTAATCTCCGAAACTAATCAACCTAAAATAAAAAATAAAATACAATATCTAGTTCATTGCTTGTAGATTAAACTACTATTTTAACGCGCCCTCTCCACGCGAGTTCAACATACACTATGCCGGTTTCTATAATAATTAAAATAAAAGCCGTTTTTAATCAAACGATTTTATGCGAAATTATACATTATGCGAAAAAACATTATGGATTCCGACATAGACTTTTTTTCGACTGTAAAAAATCGTCTCAAAATGCATGTAAAAATACTATATTGTATGGTTTGACGTGTACTCTGACGTGTCTTGCGACGGGCATCTCAACCAAGGTGTTGCGAACCTCAAAACCTCAGACCTCATTATGTTGCTGGTGGATATGAACATAGTATAATTATTATTTCGTACGGTTGTAGACCACAACAGCAGAACTGGCGGAAAGAAAACGGAACCCACCGCGGCCCGCCGCCTCAGCAAGTTTATTCCAACGAGTGGACCAACAGGGGGTACAAGGTAATAAACAGTTTACTTTTATAGCAAAACTTTATGGTGCAGCAATGGAAAATTAACCCAAAGGTGGACTTACATGAGCAATTCTTGCACATGAGCTGTTTTACTACTAACTTATGTAATAGAATGAGACTTCCGTAATGATGACAGGCAATTATTGCTTTAAAAAATCCCATGTAAAACAAATGGGCGTACAGGCGTAGTGAATAATGTTTTGCCATCGTTTTTTGTCGGGAAAGTTCGTTTTTATCTTCCCGTCTCAGTTAACTTTAGTACCCACCGATAAGCTAATTGAGAAAGCAAGATCAATACCGACTTATCCGACATAAAACGATGCTAAAACATTATTCACTACATCTGTATACGGGAACTAATCAAAAGTTTAGAATAAAATCCAAATTTATCCTTTTTTGTTTTTTCCTTGATTCTATATCAAGCAGCTGTTCGCACTTGTGGAGGGTAAAGCAGCCTTCGAAATATTTACCACAGAGTTTTACCTATTGAAATAATTTAGAAATGCATTTTTTCTGAAACAATTTAACTTTCCAGGATTGTTTGAAGACAAACCCAGGCTAACCAATGGGTCTTATAGGTGTATCTCTTTAAAAATTTGGATTGGGAAAAGTTTTTGTTGCTAACATTAATTTTCGGATAAATAAAACAGTTAGGAAACAACATTTCGGACTTGAGTTACCACCACAGAGGAGTTCCATCTCGTCCGCAGGGTAGCAGCGCCTTGGTAATCATTGGTTGCATGAGTCTTATGTATATATCTAGAGCCTAGGAGCCCATTTGCCTTTAGATTACCTATACGCTTTTTTGCTTCCTCCATGACAAAGGAAAACAGCTACAAATGGAAACTAAGAAACTACCTCAGATCTATACATCCCTGTGTACAGTCGGTGTCAATTGAAATCGCCAAAGATAGCACATAACCTCAAATTTTCATTCAGTATTTATACCCGGCCCGGCGAACCTTGATCCCTATGACATTGACAGTTATTCCTACGACACAACCTTGTAGTGGCGTCACCGTTACATTAGAATCGAATTGGAGGCTTCTAAAATTGGCATTTATTAATTTTAGGTAGATTTATGCCATTACAATGATATTCCGTTGGAATTATAACAATTCTTAACATTAACGAGAAATTATCTCAATCAGACTTTACGTTTACGTCCTGCAAAAGTTACTTCGTTTGGAAGATATCGACAAGTGCGGAAAGTGTCGTAAAATAAATGTCGATAATGGAAACGAGTGTACATAATTTATAATCATTTAAGTTATAGGTGCTGAATGTTAAAAAAGTTACATGAAATTGTTTTTATTTCACTCAAATTTATAATTATTTAAGGGGACACCAGTTTTTGTGCTATTTAAAATTAGGTTTTATTAGTAGGTATCAGTTTTCATGTGTGATGTGTGTGTGTGTTCTATTGAATAGAACTGAGCGCAGCATACATACACTCACGATTGTATACCCAAGAAAATAAAAAAAATAACCACCCAATAAACATTTCGAGGTTGAGTAGACGTTTTGGTCTCAACTTTATGTCACTTAGTATAATCGTATAAACGTCATAAGGACGTTTACTCGACGGCATTTAGGCCCATTTAATTCAACTTTAAGTCGTAAGAGTTTCGTGTAACCGTCATATGAATACCTACTTAGTCGCATAGTCGTCATATACGCGTCGGCGATTTGGCTACATGTTATATAATATTAGCCGTTGCAATGTGTATTCGACTTCGTGTAGAGTAATGGTGCACAATATGACTTTTATATGATGTAATGGTTGTTTTATTGTCGCTTAAAGATATTGATGGTAACCTCCTCATAAACAGTCCTAAGTCCTAACGTGTTTTGTGACATAACAATAAGGAATAAAGGCCGTAATTATTGCATGTTTTATTTGTAAGTAATTTGAGGTGATAAAACCATATTCATCAACTGTAAACTATTGTACACTCTAGTTTACTGATTAATGTGAGGTAAGTTGGTAACTAAATTTTTATGGGCTTTTGAAATTTTAAAGTATTGATATAGTTTTATTAATAATTTAATAGGTAACTGCGTTATGTGACAACTATATAACTTCCCGACCTATAATTGCGTATTCAAAATGGAACGTTCGCCATAACAGTCGATTTAGGGTTCAGTAATAAAATAATGAAACGCCTGACTTACATTAAGTATATATACTATTGGTAAAGAATGTATACTTTAAGAACTTAAGTCAAAATAATATTTTTGTTTTCAGGGAAACCGCAGAATGATTTACAATTATACGGATATTGATAAGTTTTTATCAAAGACGGACATCAAGGAAATGATACGCGTACATTACAAATGGCCGTGGTCATTCACTCATTTTATCCTTTCTTTTCGTTGTCATGGATGTGGTTTCCAGATAGTCCGTGGAAATAGACCGTTACATTTCGTTTTAAGAAACAATAACGTGAACGATTTATTACGTTATGGTTTATTCTGGTGCCCCCACTGCAAATCTTTTGCTATCTATGATCATTTCCTAGAAGACGAATGCGAATATTGTAATTACTCACCGAATGATATTTAAACTTGGATAATTTTGGTTGTCCATAGAAGTGTTGATTTCGTGGTTGATATAAATTAGAAAAATTACAAATAGAATAGTGTATTTTTTTTTGGATCTTCACTACAATTAGGTAATATAGGTAGGTAGAAACACGGATGATATAAGCATTTTAAATTACAAATTCGACGTGAATTAGAGAGAGAGAGAGATCCGCTAAAACTTTTGACGCAGCATTTGTATTTAAACGTGATACGGAACCATTCTCATTTTCCTCACTGTCAGCTTGACCTCTTGCTTTATTACTTTGTATTAAAGTGCGTGCTTGAAGCGAATGATAATTCTTTTGCACTTTTCTTTTGAATGCACCACTTCTTTTAATCGTTTTCCACTTTTTTGGATCCATTTTAGAAAGAGTAATTAAATGTGATGAATTTGATTTCAAAATGGTGGAAGTTATATAGAAGATTATTTTAAAACGTTAACATGAGTATTAATCAAATAGCGGTCGTATTATAATGTTTGTGTTACTTGAAGACGTATACAAGTTGCACTCGTAACACTTATTCGATTTTTATATAACGATCACGAATACGACATGTATACAACTATTGTCCGTTTAACAGTTATATTAAAGGTAATTACATGACAAAAGTTACACTATCTTGACGTTTATACGACGAAAACGTTTATGCGACGAAAACGTTATAAGAGTAAGTTTTATAGACGTCGTCGTAGACACTATTATAGGACGGTCGTAAAGAAATGTTGAAAGAACGTCTATATGACATTATTATATGACAAGAAATGTATATGACTATCTGGACACATAATGCAACAGTACATGACAAAGAGTCAGAAAAACTACAGTAAAATAACTTTTATAAAACTCAAAGTCGTAAAAATGTTTAATTATATGACCAAATTGTTTATTGGGCATAGGACAAAACCAAATAAAACAAAACCTGTTCAGCAATCATTTATTTATATATTTATCTATATCCTATTTCATAGTTACTCGTCGAGAGCAAAAGAGATAGTAATAGACGAAGTTCGAATAACGGACTTCAAACTAGAGCACACGTTTACCAACGTGGCTGAATGCAATTCACGCCTTTGCCTATAAAAAAGTTAAGTTACATCGACACGACACATCACTAACATAAACTGTCATAGGGATCAAGGTTCGCCGGGCCGGGTATAATTATTATAAACATCTACATCTTAGCCTGATGGTGCAAAATGTGGTTACAGAATTATCAACAAGTTATTAGAGTTGTTGGCAATTCTGTAGCTCTGCCTACCCCATTCTGGGAAAGAAGGCGTGAGTTTGTGTATGTATGTGTGTATTTAATTATTATAAAATAAAATAAAACATTAACAAAATCACACATGATCTTCAAAGGGAAGGGTTAATTGATTCGTTTGGTTTTGTTTTAATTTTTGTCCATTTTATTTGACACCGGCCACACAAAAATATCTAAGGCAACTTCTTGTCTTTTCAGCGGGAGAGATACTATTATTAAAAAACAATTAGTCTAGAAATAATATAATAATGTCAGTAAGTTTAATTTGCAGGTATTTCGCTTCGTTAAACTGATTGGACGGTTTGTTAGACGCATTTTCAAGTAAACCGAGGCCTTGGTGGCAAGTACAGTGTGTGAAGCGCATTATTGTCCATTTTTAAGAGGAAATGCGGGTAGTATGTTCTATATACAAACGTTATCGTCTATTGTTGTACTAGGTTTTAGTTAGATGTTGATGTTTTATAATAAATAAATAAAGTTGTCCTCATGTTTTCTTTTTTTTTGTATTTTTCATAACTCCAAAAAATGCAGCTGCCTACTTAAGAAATCTTGTGTACAAATTGGACAACTATTGATGTAAAAAGTAAAACAAGAATAGGGCTACAAGGAGTCCTTCTTATTCAATTCATGAAGTGTCTTCAAAATTTAGTCAGCTTTGATGGTCGAGAGAGAAGAGAATTATTTGTAAGCCAGAATCAAGTTCAGGAGAGTAAGGGGTTAGCGATGCTAGGGTAGATAGTTCATCATCAAAATATGATTTATTCTAAACTAACTTCGCCTGCATTTCCTCTTAAGCCCGCTACGCATGCGACGATATTTCGTCGGTGAAATCGCAAAAACGCGTAAGTAACATTTTTAATAAGGAGTAAAATGCACCTTTTTATTAAGACGGTAAGGTTTATTTTGCTCTATCATAAATTTGCTAGTTACGCGGTTTACCAGTATCACCGACGATGTATCTGCTCATAAATCATAGTTCACATTATATCTGCGTGTGTAGCTGACTTTAGGCATACTTAATCATGAGACTGTAACCCAGCTTATGCAGTAATTATATATTTTATGTCAATAAACAAGGATAAAGAATCAAATTTAAGGTACCTACTTTGTTTTTACCTTGTCTAAGTACATAATTTATCAGTATTTAGCTTTTTGGCAAATTAAACAAGGACACATTAGGAAATCTTGTTATGCGTATTAAGCTCTACCGCGACTGACTGACTGAGTGAGTGAGTGACCACGCAAACCCTAAACCGCGGACCAAAGGGACTTGAAACTTGGAGGGAATATTACTCGGGTGTCTTATGGGTGCACTAAGAGCCGTATTAATAAACTAATCTCGTCTCTAATGCTCGTCTCAAGATGTGTCAAAAATGACAGCTTTCTATGTTTTGACGTTACTTTGACGTATCTTGTGACGGTCGTCTCGGCCAAGATGAGTCTATCAATACGGCCCTTAGAAGGGATTTTTCCAAAATTGACTCGGGGAAAGATGGTGGGGGGGAGGGGGGGGAGAAGCGGGAAATTAAAGTCGTGGGTCTCCTTCAGTGTAACATAAAATTAAGGTTTAGGTAAAAAGTGTACCTATCTTAAAAGTTGATTAACTATTATTGCCACAAGATGTCTTGATCGGCTGGATTGCAGTTATGTCTTTACCATTCGTAGTGTTTTACGAGTATGATATGACAGAAACTTTATGGCGTGCTGTTAAAAGTGTTATAATCAAATGACATTACTTAAGTTGTGTTGCATGAGTGATAGAATATAAAAACAAGTAACCGTAGTGATTTTATAAACAAACTATTTAGCTATTTATCAATAAAAAAACAATAATTTTTAATTTCTACAACAGAAAGAGTAAATAAGGTATTTTTGAAAAAAAAAATTGTTAAAAAAATTATGGCGTTAAGCGCATAAGGTTCCATTTGTCGCATAAATTGTGTTCCACTCGTAAAACGTTATTTTAGCAAAATATCCCAGGAACATTAATGACACCCTATTCGCAAATCGTTTCTTTTGCAAAATCTCTCGTGAAACATTCCTTTATATCGCACCTTCGGTAGGACAAGGGCACAATTGCCCCTATAATCATATAGTACATTGTGCATCAAGGGCGGTAAGAAGAGGAATTGCAATCTCCTTACTGCCCATGATACACACAATGATTTTCATCACATTAGGGTGAATCAACTTCTAAGGTACTCCCCATTTTTCGACATGTTTCACAAATTATATGTTTTTAGAAAAACTATATATTTGCCAACGACACGTAGCTTACACGCTTATTAAATCAGACAATTAGGCTAGCATTTGAAATGATTTGATTTAAAAATAGTACAGTTTGAAATAATAATATAGTTGGTAACGCAGCGGACGATGTTGTCCCTAGGTTTTGTATGGAAAATGTGCATTTTCCCCTGAGTTACCAGGTTTTTTCGAAGATAAAATAATATTTGAGGTGTTTAACGTGTAAGGTCTGTAAATTTGGTGGTCTGATATTAATATTCATACATTATTATTAATGATAAGTCACCAGGAAAGTTTTAATACCGCAAAAGAAAAGGAGTACCTTAAAATTAAACGAACTCGATTCGCTAAGCTAAAAGAGTTTGACAACTTTTTTTTAGTCTTCCTTAGATAATGCTTAAAATTGTTTTTTTTTTAAACTTGACAAATACAGGCCATTCTGCCAGATTGTACAAATTTTCAAAATGAAATTTAATAAAATAATTGCGAATGTCTCTGAAATAATGGTAAAATAGAAATATAATGCAGACAAATGTGCCGTATAAGTTTAATTAAACAGTAAAATTGGTTTGTAGCCAAGTTTTGAATATAGGAAATAAACCTTGGCTGATTTTACACCTCCTTGGTCTGAAATGATGTACAAGTGGATTCTATATTTTAAAACTAAACTCATAACTCCCTAGGGAGTTATGAAAATCTATAACTCCCGCGGGAGCTAAGTCGACTATAACTGCCCTAAACGCCTGCGTGTTATAAAACCTTTTCCGAGCAAGTGTGATGAAATAGTTCATTGTGCCCTTGTTCTACAGAAGGTGCGATATAAAATCGGTAGGATGAACCGTGCCAAAATGCTTGGATATGTTTTCGTTTGCGTCCTAAGTAACTGAAAAACATATAAGATTATCTACCAACGAAAACATATCCAAGCATTTTGGTGCAATTCATCCCTACCGAATTACATCCTATTTGCAGGATGTCTCTGTTGCAAAGTGTCCTTATTTCAAAATTTCCAGCTTGCATAATGTCATGTCCTATTATTAATGAAAGGTAGGTTAGGTATTAATTATCTTATCTCTGTATTTTTAGGGTTCTGTACCCAAAGGGTACCCAATGGGACCCTATTAATATGCCTCCTATGTCTGTCCTAGTTTGAAAGAGATGTACCTTTTGAATTGAATGTATAAGGTATTATGGTGGATTTACAATTTAAAATAAATTACTGAAGGGCACACACAAAAACGTTTTTTCTTAGTTTTTATTTTTATTTCAGTTAAAACGTATGCGTCAAATTTGGTATGATTATAGTGTGAATCCTGAAAAAAAACAACAAATACAAAAAAAATGTCAAGCGTGAGGGTCGTCGTGCTGATTCGATTTGAAATCGGAATATAAAAATATAAATAATATAAATACCTACTATGCGGTGGTATGCAACTCTTGGTGCGCAGTCCGACTCGCACTTAACTGGTTTTATTTCATTCAACTAAGAAGCGAAACGGACGTCGACGAAATTTGCAAATGGGACAAATTAATTTTCTGGGAACGGTATCTTATACGCCCTAACCTGGTCTATATTGGCATCCTTAATCGTCATTTGTTCTAATTCATCTTATGTTCTTAAGTCCTTTCCGTTTGATTTTTGCAGGTATTTTTGGAAAGCTTAAAAAGTTGTCTGAGTCAGCTGAAAATCAGTTTAGGACAATTAATAATTTAGGACAATCGATATTATGGATCGCGAATGATATTCACATTAAACGTATTTAGCACACGTCGGGTTCGATAAGCCGAGTTTTGTGGATTCCCGAGCATAGCTCGGTCGATGGCAGGTTTAAATGCCCCACGCTAGAGATGTCACATCGATAGGGGTCGGAATAGGTAGTGCTTATTAACCTAAACTTGACGCATGGGCATTGATGCGGGAGTGAGATGGAAATACGTTATTAAATGAAGATGCATCAAGTTAAGGTAAATAAGCGGAGTTATTCCGAGCCGGGGTCATGTTTGGAGTTGTTGCAGGGCGGGGCGCCACTGCCGCCGTTCCCGGTGTTCGGCGGGCCGGGCGCGGCGCAGGTCCCGCTGCCGGCCTTCGGGGCGCCGCCCGTCCGCGGGCCGCGCCTGCCGCCGCGCGCCGCCGCGCTCGCGCTCGGGCCCAGCTGGGCGCAGCCCGCCGTGCAGGTGACGAGACCCACCATCACTCCAGCTGGCTAGGTCCCGCTGCCGGCCTTCGGGGCGCCGCCCGTCCGCGGGCCGCGCCTGCCGCCGCGCGCCGCCGCGCTCGCGCTCGGGCCCAGCTGGGCGCAGCCCGCCGTGCAGGTGACGAGACCCACCATCACTCCAGCTGGCTAGGTCCCGCTGCCGGCCTTCGGGGCGCCGCCCGTCCGCGGGCCGCGCCTGCCGCCGCGCGCCGCCGCGCTCGCGCTCGGGCCCAGCTGGGCGCAGCCCGCCGTGCAGGTGACGAGACCCACCATCACTCCAGCTGGCTAGGTCCCGCTGCCGGCCTTCGGGGCGCCGCCCGTCCGCGGGCCGCGCCTGCCGCCGCGCGCCGCCGCGCTCGCGCTCGGGCCCAGCTGGGCGCAGCCCGCCGTGCAGGTGACGAGACCCACCATCACTCCAGCTGGCTAGGTCCCGCTGCCGGCCTTCGGGGCGCCGCCCGTCCGCGGGCCGCGCCTGCCGCCGCGCGCCGCCGCGCTCGCGCTCGGGCCCAGCTGGGCGCAGCCCGCCGTGCAGGTGACGAGACCCACCATCACTCCAGCTGGCTAGGTCCCGCTGCCGGCCTTCGGGGCGCCGCCCGTCCGCGGGCCGCGCCTGCCGCCGCGCGCCGCCGCGCTCGCGCTCGGGCCCAGCTGGGCGCAGCCCGCCGTGCAGGTGACGAGACCCACCATCACTCCAGCTGGCTAGGTCCCGCTGCCGGCCTTCGGGGCGCCGCCCGTCCGCGGGCCGCGCCTGCCGCCGCGCGCCGCCGCGCTCGCGCTCGGGCCCAGCTGGGCGCAGCCCGCCGTGCAGGTGACGAGACCCACCATCACTCCAGCTGGCTAGGTCCCGCTGCCGGCCTTCGGGGCGCCGCCCGTCCGCGGGCCGCGCCTGCCGCCGCGCGCCGCCGCGCTCGCGCTCGGGCCCAGCTGGGCGCAGCCCGCCGTGCAGGTGACGAGACCCACCATCACTCCAGCTGGCTAGGTCCCGCTGCCGGCCTTCGGGGCGCCGCCCGTCCGCGGGCCGCGCCTGCCGCCGCGCGCCGCCGCGCTCGCGCTCGGGCCCAGCTGGGCGCAGCCCGCCGTGCAGGTGACGAGACCCACCATCACTCCAGCTGGCTAGGTCCCGCTGCCGGCCTTCGGGGCGCCGCCCGTCCGCGGGCCGCGCCTGCCGCCGCGCGCCGCCGCGCTCGCGCTCGGGCCCAGCTGGGCGCAGCCCGCCGTGCAGGTGACGAGACCCACCATCACTCCAGCTGGCTAGGTCCCGCTGCCGGCCTTCGGGGCGCCGCCCGTCCGCGGGCCGCGCCTGCCGCCGCGCGCCGCCGCGCTCGCGCTCGGGCCCAGCTGGGCGCAGCCCGCCGTGCAGGTGACGAGACCCACCATCACTCCAGCTGGCTAGGTCCCGCTGCCGGCCTTCGGGGCGCCGCCCGTCCGCGGGCCGCGCCTGCCGCCGCGCGCCGCCGCGCTCGCGCTCGGGCCCAGCTGGGCGCAGCCCGCCGTGCAGGTGACGAGACCCACCATCACTCCAGCTGGCTAGGTCCCGCTGCCGGCCTTCGGGGCGCCGCCCGTCCGCGGGCCGCGCCTGCCGCCGCGCGCCGCCGCGCTCGCGCTCGGGCCCAGCTGGGCGCAGCCCGCCGTGCAGGTGACGAGACCCACCATCACTCCAGCTGGCTAGGTCCCGCTGCCGGCCTTCGGGGCGCCGCCCGTCCGCGGGCCGCGCCTGCCGCCGCGCGCCGCCGCGCTCGCGCTCGGGCCCAGCTGGGCGCAGCCCGCCGTGCAGGTGACGAGACCCACCATCACTCCAGCTGGCTAGGTCCCGCTGCCGGCCTTCGGGGCGCCGCCCGTCCGCGGGCCGCGCCTGCCGCCGCGCGCCGCCGCGCTCGCGCTCGGGCCCAGCTGGGCGCAGCCCGCCGTGCAGGTGACGAGACCCACCATCACTCCAGCTGGCTAGGTCCCGCTGCCGGCCTTCGGGGCGCCGCCCGTCCGCGGGCCGCGCCTGCCGCCGCGCGCCGCCGCGCTCGCGCTCGGGCCCAGCTGGGCGCAGCCCGCCGTGCAGGTGACGAGACCCACCATCACTCCAGCTGGCTAGGTCCCGCTGCCGGCCTTCGGGGCGCCGCCCGTCCGCGGGCCGCGCCTGCCGCCGCGCGCCGCCGCGCTCGCGCTCGGGCCCAGCTGGGCGCAGCCCGCCGTGCAGGTGACGAGACCCACCATCACTCCAGCTGGCTAGGTCCCGCTGCCGGCCTTCGGGGCGCCGCCCGTCCGCGGGCCGCGCCTGCCGCCGCGCGCCGCCGCGCTCGCGCTCGGGCCCAGCTGGGCGCAGCCCGCCGTGCAGGTGACGAGACCCACCATCACTCCAGCTGGCTAGGTCCCGCTGCCGGCCTTCGGGGCGCCGCCCGTCCGCGGGCCGCGCCTGCCGCCGCGCGCCGCCGCGCTCGCGCTCGGGCCCAGCTGGGCGCAGCCCGCCGTGCAGGTGACGAGACCCACCATCACTCCAGCTGGCTAGGTCCCGCTGCCGGCCTTCGGGGCGCCGCCCGTCCGCGGGCCGCGCCTGCCGCCGCGCGCCGCCGCGCTCGCGCTCGGGCCCAGCTGGGCGCAGCCCGCCGTGCAGGTGACGAGACCCACCATCACTCCAGCTGGCTAGGTCCCGCTGCCGGCCTTCGGGGCGCCGCCCGTCCGCGGGCCGCGCCTGCCGCCGCGCGCCGCCGCGCTCGCGCTCGGGCCCAGCTGGGCGCAGCCCGCCGTGCAGGTGACGAGACCCACCATCACTCCAGCTGGCTAGGTCCCGCTGCCGGCCTTCGGGGCGCCGCCCGTCCGCGGGCCGCGCCTGCCGCCGCGCGCCGCCGCGCTCGCGCTCGGGCCCAGCTGGGCGCAGCCCGCCGTGCAGGTGACGAGACCCACCATCACTCCAGCTGGCTAGGTCCCGCTGCCGGCCTTCGGGGCGCCGCCCGTCCGCGGGCCGCGCCTGCCGCCGCGCGCCGCCGCGCTCGCGCTCGGGCCCAGCTGGGCGCAGCCCGCCGTGCAGGTGACGAGACCCACCATCACTCCAGCTGGCTAGGTCCCGCTGCCGGCCTTCGGGGCGCCGCCCGTCCGCGGGCCGCTCCTGCCGCCGCGCGCCGCCGCGCTCAAGCTCGGGCCCAGCTGGGCGCAGCCCGCCGTGCAGGTGACGAGACCCACCATCACTCCAGCTGGCTAGGTCCCGCTGCCGGCCTTCGGGGCGCCGCCCGTCCGCGGGCCGCGCCTGCCGCCGCGCGCCGCCGCGCTCGCGCTCGGGCCCAGCTGGGCGCAGCCCGCCGTGCAGGTGACGAGACCCACCATCACTCCAGCTGGCTAGGTCCCGCTGCCGGCCTTCGGGGCGCCGCCCGTCCGCGGGCCGCGCCTGCCGCCGCGCGCCGCCGCGCTCGCGCTCGGGCCCAGCTGGGCGCAGCCCGCCGTGCAGGTGACGAGACCCACCATCACTCCAGCTGGCTAGGTCCCGCTGCCGGCCTTCGGGGCGCCGCCCGTCCGCGGGCCGCGCCTGCCGCCGCGCGCCGCCGCGCTCGCGCTCGGGCCCAGCTGGGCGCAGCCCGCCGTGCAGGTGACGAGACCCACCATCACTCCAGCTGGCTAGGTCCCGCTGCCGGCCTTCGGGACGCCGCCCGTCCGCGGGCCGCGCCTGCCGCCGCGCGCCGCCGCGCTCGCGCTAGGGCCCAGCTGGGCGCAGCCCGCCGTGCAGGTGACGAGACCCACCATCACTCCAGCTGGCTAGGTCCCGCTGCCGGCCTTCGGGGCGCCGCCCGTCCGCGGGCCGCGCCTGCCGCCGCGCGCCGCCGCGCTCGCGCTCGGGCCCAGCTGGGCGCAGCCCGCCGTGCAGGTGACGAGACCCACCATCACTCCAGCTGGCTAGGTCCCGCTGCCGGCCTTCGGGGCGCCGCCCGTCCGCGGGCCGCGCCTGCCGCCGCGCGCCGCCGCGCTCGCGCTCGGGCCCAGCTGGGCGCAGCCCGCCGTGCAGGTGACGAGACCCACCATCACTCCAGCTGGCTAGGTCCCGCTGCCGGCCTTCGGGGCGCCGCCCGTCCGCGGGCCGCGCCTGCCGCCGCGCGCCGCCGCGCTCGCGCTCGGGCCCAGCTGGGCGCAGCCCGCCGTGCAGGTGACGAGACCCACCATCACTCCAGCTGGCTAGGTCCCGCTGCCGGCCTTCGGGGCGCCGCCCGTCCGCGGGCCGCGCCTGCCGCCGCGCGCCGCCGCGCTCGCGCTCGGGCCCAGCTGGGCGCAGCCCGCCGTGCAGGTGACGAGACCCACCATCACTCCAGCTGGCTAGGTCCCGCTGCCGGCCTTCGGGGCGCCGCCCGTCCGCGGGCCGCGCCTGCCGCCGCGCGCCGCCGCGCTCGCGCTCGGGCCCAGCTGGGCGCAGCCCGCCGTGCAGGTGACGAGACCCACCATCACTCCAGCTGGCTAGGTCCCGCTGCCGGCCTTCGGGGCGCCGCCCGTCCGCGGGCCGCGCCTGCCGCCGCGCGCCGCCGCGCTCGCGCTCGGGCCCAGCTGGGCGCAGCCCGCCGTGCAGGTGACGAGACCCACCATCACTCCAGCTGGCTAGGTCCCGCTGCCGGCCTTCGGGGCGCCGCCCGTCCGCGGGCCGCGCCTGCCGCCGCGCGCCGCCGCGCTCGCGCTCGGGCCCAGCTGGGCGCAGCCCGCCGTGCAGGTGACGAGACCCACCTTCTGCTGGAGTTTCTTGCAGCGCTTCTTCTCCGCAATGATGGTTTTGTCCGAAGCGCTAGTAGATTCAATCCATGTTACCGACGTGTAAAAGAGCCCTCATGTGGCCAATTTACTGAATAAATATTTTGAATTTTGCCACTGAATATTGGAAGCCTTTGTGCTCGGCCAAGTGCCATAAAATAAAGTATGCAAATTGCTAGACAAGCTATCTACTAAAAATAGATTAAATCAACTTCCAAAATAAATAAAATCGTCTGTCAACAAGTTTCTGACAAAATTGCATTTTTGCAACAAGTTTTTGTGGCCGACTACTTTTTTTTGCAGAGTCATCATCTGTTTATAAAGACCAAACAAATGCGCTCCAACACGGTGGGTCTACGTTTAGTATAGCGGAGTATCTGTCGCCACCTTCTGACTCCATCATCAGATCCATGTCACAATAGTATTGCATGTTTATCAAATTTACACGTGTATGCGAATTTTCAGCTTCATCGGAAATCGAGAAGTGGGTCAAAATTAACTTGCAAGATTTGACCCGTACATACTTATATACATACATACATTGCTAGTTAAATTAAAGCTAGTTAAAAGCTAACTTTATAAACCCCTCATACCATTTACCATTAAAAAGCATCAGAATTAAGTTATTAAAACTTGAAATGTACTCTACTGTACATTATTATTTTGTAGAACTGTTCGCCCAACCCCCTGCTGCCCGCTTACGCGCCCGCGCCCGCCCCCGCGCCCGCGCCCGCCTCCCCGCCGGCCCCGCCCGACGCGCACAGCGAGAAAGTCAACCCCTTCGTGCCGCTACAAGTGCAGACTAGCCAACGGTGAGTTAAATTTAAAATTGTTAGTTATAGGGTAGCATCCACCTCTCCCAACGACACTCTACTTTACAAATAAACAATTACATGAAATGTCTATTTTGTCGAAACTTGAAACAAAACCCTAAAAGCCCAAAGAAAATAACCTTTTTCTTTTAACCTTTTTTCACATTAGTTAACCACAAATGTGAAAAAAGGTTAAAAGAAAAAAGGCTCTTGCCATCGTTTTAAAAGCTAAAATGAATCTTATGAATTTAAACTAAAGATCTCTTTTCAAATGCTGTGTGACAGCTGCCAACAACCGTTATAATATTAACCGTAGCCAAACGTGAGAGAAATATCCGTCGACAGTAAATCTAACATCAGTAGACACGTTTAATAATATTTTGTTGTTATTAATGAAAAAATTTGCCTAATAATTACCTTCATTACAAAGGACCTGATAGCGATTCTACTGGTTATTTTTTTATTTATTTAAATTTATTTGATATAAAAAGTTATAAAACATTAAAACAAATGTAACATAAACCATGCAAGGTTTTTCTGTACACCTGGATCGTCGAATACATCATAAATATTAAAGTATTTTCTGCAAGCTATTTAAATACGCACTGCTAGATCAAAAGTGCAGCAACCCAAAATACAACTGTATTTCAAAATAAACTTTAATACAACGTATATGAGCCTGAAACAAAACTAGCAATGATTTTGAGTTGATACTGTCTTGACCCATCAGACATAACAACTTAACAAGAATGATAGTGCCGCGCCAATGTGCACCTTCTCAACAACTCGAGAATGGCGATGCGCATACGACGCAACACAGTAACAACACAACAACAACAGTGCTTTTGACGTTACGATAGCTCCTATTTACTTGACAATAATGACGGCCAAATCAAAACAATACGAGAACATTTCAAAGGCAATAATTCTTTAACCGAGTAGAGTGACGTCAGATTTTTGTCCGATAGTGTTATTGTTTATTGTCAATTACTGGCTTACTGGCGCCAACTAAAGCCAGGTATTCAATTTCCAACTTAATTATAATAGCGTTTCGTTTGAAGTAAAACCAAATCAATATTGAATTCCTTGAAGGATACACTCTATTATCTCATTTGTCTATTATCTAAAGTAGTAATAAAGTGACTACTTGTCTAAGTAAACACTTGAAATATGTTTTAATTTATTGTCACGCTAAATAATCGCCATAATGTCGGTGGAACTGCAAAACCGCGTAAGTAACATTTTTAAAAAGGAGCAAAATGCACCTTTATAATAACAAGGTAAGGTTTATTTTGCACTATCATGGATTTGTTACTTACGCGGTTTTGCAGTATCACCGACGATAATCAGAATAGAAAGTGTTTCTTTGTCAGTTGACAAAATGATATGTCATTAACAAAGAGCGGAATTCTTCATAGCAAAAATCAAACTGTCAGAGGGATTGACCTAACTGTTTTATCGACTTATCGATGTTACGGAATAATATCGCATTAGGTATCCATAATCAACTTAAAAGATTATTCTGTAACATTTGACCTGATATGCTGATTTTATAGAAAAAAGTGATTACAGCCGATACACCGTTATCGTGTACTACAAATATGCTCCTGTTACTTCAACTGAGGTAGAACACTCGTTTTCATCTTATAAATGGATCTACAATGAAAAAATGAGTAATTTGAAAGGTGACAATGTTGAAAAAATAATGACTATTTTCTTTTACTACAGGGAAGATGAAGAAAACATATTTACTACAGATTTAGATTTCGACTTTGTTATTTTTAATGATAAGTTTCGGTTTACCCTTTTTTCGCCGAAAATTATTTAGTAAATTCTTAACTCGCCAAACTACGTATCCCATATTTTTATTTGGTCAAATTTTTATTTCCCAACTCAACGTTTCGCACTGATATCAATTCCCAACTAATGATTTGATAAATTATTGTTAGACAAATTATTACGTGGGATTTTTTTAAGATGTCAATTATGTTTTCGTCAAATGTATTGATTGGCATACTTTGATTTAGCAACATATTGAATGGCATTATGAAATCTAACCTAGTTTGTTAGAATGCAAGGTTCAATTTGCAGTATGATTTTATTGCATTAAGCGGGTAGGGTAATGCACCGTTCAGCTAAATTAAGAGGGTACTTTTGTTTACATACTTTATGGCTCAAAATAGCAATTCATTCTTGAGTTATCGTTGATAGTTAATGTATTGAGTATTCAGTATTGAGTATCTCTGGGAGCAGTTTCGTTTTACGGGTCATAAAAAAAATAACCTTAACCTACCTATCTCTGGGAGCAGTTTCGGTTTTAGAGTCATAAAAAAAATAACCCTAACCTACCTATCTCTGGGAGCAGTTTCGTTTTTAATCCAATTTATATTTGTTTCAGACAAGTTCAAGCTCAAGGTAACGCAAAAAAGTACGCAGCTGATATGACTTTCAATAAACAAGTAAAATGCTTACTAGCACTCAGTTATTTGCCAGAGGCTGACATAATTATTTGACAATATGTTATTTGCCTTAGCAAATCATTTGCTACACAATTATTTACCATATAAAATTTGACAATATGTTATTTGCCTAAGCAAATCATTTTGCTACACAATTATTTATCACATAAAAATTTGACCTAATAAAATTTTGCAATATAAAAATGTAGCGAAATAAAAAAATTACGAAGTAAAATAATGCCAAGGATTGATTTGCCAAATAAAACTTCGGCGAAAAGTTGATTGCCAAATGAAATTTGACGAAACATAATTCGGCAAAAAGGCAGTACACCATAAGTTTCATATAGAAAATGAAAAAAAAGTGTTTTCTGTTTTATTCGTTACTATTATACTAAAATACAGTGGCGGTCAGCTAATTAGGGACACCGTTAATTTGTTTGTATGTATATCCAAAAGCCTGATTTCATTACTTTAACTTTGTTTCGTTAAGTGACAAATATTTATCGATAAGTCGATAAAACAGTTAGGTCAATCCCTCTGACAGTTTGATTTTTGCTATGAAGAATTCCGCTCTTTGGTCATTAAGTATACTAAGTAACTGTTTTCATTTTTAACGCATTCGTGGCCGCTCGCTCAATTCGTTAATTTTGCACCTTATCAATACGGTGTTTTATTTGTTGCACTATTTGTTACCTGTACATTTGACCGTTTTCGTCAATAAAGCAACTAGAGAAACTTAGGACATAATTTCGTATTTATCTTGCTTTCTCAGTTGGCTTATTGGATGAGTACTGAAGCTAATTGAGAAAGCCAGATGAATACGAACTTATCCAATAAAAAACGATGGGATGATCGAAAAGACCGCAATAAACTTGAATGTTCTTTTTTACTTACCTTTTTGAAACTAATAATTATCAGATTTATAAGAAATGTGAACTATTTATGGGATTTGTATTAAAATTTCAATTGTAACTTCTATTCTACAGAAAGTAACAAAGCGGTCTGCATTATAGTATAGTACATACTTAGTAATTATTAAGTACTCTGAACGTATAGGTTTTTTTTTTTTTTTTTTATATCATAGGAACGCAAACGAGCACACAGGCCACCTGATGGTAAGTGGAAACTGTGACCCATAGACATTCGCATTCACAAGACCGCAATCCTAAGACTGCAAATGCGTTGCCAACCCTGAGGCCGAAGATGGAATGCCTCTATGCTAGTCATTTCACCGGCTGTCTTATCCCCAAACCGGAACAACAATGCGAACACTGCTGCTTGGCGGTAGGTTAATGGATAAGATGGTGGTACCAACCCGGACGGACCCTGCACAAGGTCCTCCCACCTTTAAAGGTGAAGGTGTTCGTCGTTAGTCGGTTGTTAGCTACAGCTACCCTATGGTGTGACAGGCGCGCGCAGGGCGGCCCGCGGCGCGCCGAGGGGCCCCCCGCGCCGCCGCCCGGCCCGCCGCCCGCGCAGTTCCTCCCAGACCCGGTAAGTTTGTTACGGACTAACATATATCTAATTCGAAGATACAATCGAACCGAGTGCATGCTCAGCGCCAAGCTAGCATTCTTTATTTGGTCGTATCATTTCAAATCCAACTTGTTTTTTAGATGCCCCAGCAGTATGATAACGCGTCAAAACGACCACAAAGAAAAAGAAAACCGCGAGTGGCCGCCAACCTTCCCTTCCAAATGGACTAATCCAAATTGCCCCAGTGCAGAATTATCATATTAGGTCGAATCAGAATCAGTGATCAACCCCGCATCGGTGTAAAACCTTAAAATCCGCTATAATAATAATAATTGTACATTTTGTAAATATTGAAATTAATGGCTATAAAATGTATAAGTGATGACGGTACACAGTAGGCAAATATTTTTGAAGTTAATTCTTACGACATGTCACCTAAAGTCTGTATTTTTTAGCAAGTAACAATTTTTTAAATGATAATAAATGTTGTGGGACTCTACTAAAGGTAGATATATATAAGCTCGTCTGAAGGATCGACCATACCGAAGCATATAATACATAAGCTACGTCAAAATCAATCATATAGGGATTACAAGACGTGATCTCACCAGTCGGCGTAAAAAACGCGTTAAAGACGTAAAGCAGACGCGTCAATGCGTAAACATTGCGTGAGCATATTTTTTAAGTTTCGGTGTAGTCGTCCCCTTACTTAAAACAAGTATTAAATGTCTATAATATTTTAGATTATTTACGTGAAATGTCGTATAAATAGCTTTAATAAATTCTCCTGTATATTATGTATTTTTTTAAACTCGTGTTCGACAAAGATATTAGTTGAATGCGAAATATTTTAAAGAGGTTACATCCCATGATAAAATATGATAAATACATATTTTGCGACTTATTAAAAAATAATGTTTAATGTTCAAGCATAATTATATTTATTCACTAAATTTTTGTGGAATACCAAATCGATTTCCAGGGATTTACGGGGTGATTATTTTCACCTCGCTGATATGATGTTAAAAATGAAAGGCACTTATTAAACTTAACAATATGCCACCACTTGCTCGATTACATATCATACTTTAAAATAATATTGTTATATATAATATCGGCGGTATTTTCTAATTTAAGATATCTCTGTCTAGTCTGAATGTATGTCACCTAGAGACCTGAGAGGAGGATACATTTTATTAAAACATCGAATTTAGACTTCTGCTAATTGGATTGAAGTAAATAAAATTGGATATAATATTTTTCTCTTTCTAACCAGTAAGTGCGAGAGTAACGAATGTTTTATCCACATTTCTCCACCGCGATAAAGGCGGTCGTAGTAAATGTCCATAATCCATAACGTACAGGATTAATCGCAGCGGTTATGAAATAACCAAATTTTGTATAACCGTGTTGGCTAGCACCATTATTTAACTATGATTGAGCATACTATCGATACTAGTCAGATATTGTTATTAAACTTATTAGATATAAGATCAACGTCACTGATTTATAATCGTGTAAGTGGGGGTTAGCACAAACGTTTCTATACAGGAATTTCCCTCATCGTGGGTTGTTATCTTGGACACTTGTACAACGCGTCATGGCATATTTATATGAGAAGATATCGTGTGAAATAAACAAGCAAATATCTCTCATTATAATTGTTTTTACGTTCGTACCTTATAAGCCCAAAATGGTAAATTGTTTAAATGCATTTTGACCGATGATGGTGTCTCGCTCGTACACAGTTTATCGAATGAGAGCGCATTAAAATACAAACAGTTTATTTCCAAAAATAAAACATACCAATTAAGGCGTTATAATGCGGTTAACAAACCTTGAACTTCCTTGGATTTTCTCAAAACTTTGGAAATACATTTTGTGCATCCCTTTACTTTGTAGCTTTTTGGCTAAAAACTAGAATTGGGATAGACCAAAAAAAATAACTCCCGGTTTTTACATTCTAGTTCAAAAGAATAGGTAATTTTGAGAGACCAATTTCATAATTTTGTATTTTACCCAATAGTTTTGTTTTAATATCTTTATTTATTTAGCAGACATTTTATGGATGACATGATTATTTTAAATTTGGTTTGGCTTTTTCTAATAAATTATACAATTAAATGATATCTAATGATAAAAAGCAATTGTAATAGTGTATTACAACAAACTATTTTAAGCGGTTTTCGCCTAATCCGTATGATACACCTAGAACGGCTTCAAGCCGAAAACGAAAGTCAAACAAATGTTAAATATACTTTTGTTGAAATATCGGAAATAGATAAATATTTCAAAAACTTAATAATGTTGATCGGCTTTAAAATCCTATTCCTCGAGATGGTTTTCGAGTTAGGGTAATCGTAAAAATATGAACAATCCCAGTTGTCGTTCAAAATCTGCAAGTTGGTAGAATAAGTTTCATGTGATAAAAATACTGTATAGTAAGTAGTCCTTATACATCTTTACTTAAAATGGATTGTCGATCAACTGTATACGTCCGAGATACTTACACGGTAACATGTACATTGCGTTGTTTGTTTGGTTAGTGATCTACATGCGTCTCAACCCTATTATTGAGGGTGTCCATGTTAGTGGGTCGAAAGTCGAAAGTCTTCTACTGCCTAATTTTGGTAAACATTTAACAAAAAAAGTTGCACAAGCAAGCCGCGGGGGCAGGGGGTAGTGGCGGAAAGAGAACCAGACACCCCGCGGGAAGGGCAATTGTTCTGTGAGCGGTACCTCCATCAAATATGTATTACGAACAAGCGGTTATCGAGGAAAATATATCAAAACTCGGCTGTAGTAGTCTTTCGATTTTATTGTTTGATATCAAGAGATCATCTAATTTTTGGATCATATATGTTATTCCATAAAATATATTTGTCTAGTACAAACACGATAATAATTTATACTCAATTTAATGAGTGTTAGATGTGTATAAATGTGTATTATGTGCGTGGCAACTTTAAACTTAAGCGAATTGACTTGACATACTTTTTCAGAGTAAAATCTTGCTGTTTTCCGTCTCTAAAGATTCACATTGAATGTTTTTCTTTAAAATCAAATAAAAACAGTATAATAAAGAATTCTGATATTTTTTTGTTTTATTGATGTTAAGTGAGGTTGCCTTTACCGATGTCTTTGGTTGGACAACGTTCAATGTCGGTTATAATGTAAGGTATGTACCAGAATATTTCAAGAGTAGTACAAGATGCTGTTCTAGTCCAAAATAATTTAAAGGTCGCTGACGTCTTCGCTGTTCTGTTTATAAAAGTAAAATATCTTTTGAATTGGAAAGACATTTCATGCATAGAGCTTATTTAGGGATTAGGCCAATTTGTGTGAGATTGTCCTCTGTTATTTATTGTGTAAGCACAGGACCGACATTGTGCATTATTATAGAATTTAATTGAATACCTGATAAGTACCTGAAGTTGACCCACGGATTCAAGTTGTTTCATACTTTTAACTAATAATTGCAAATCAATCGGGAAATAGAAAAAAGTAAAATTTAATCGTTTAAAATGAAATAAATGGTAGAGTAATTGGGAAACTAGGCCTTATTCACATCATGCTTATAGCTAGAATTAAATCTTTGAACTAATTGCCCCTGTCCTAGCTAATTGTACTTTATTTTTAGTCCGAAAAGGTGGTTGAAAAATTAAAGTTAATAACTGAGATTTCTTAATTGACCATATTATTGATGTAAATAAACGTACCAAAGTACAGGCAATTTGCTGAAATTAACAATACAAGGTTAAATCTTCGTTATAATCGGTAAATATATGTTACGACACAACCAATTATTTATTAAGGGGTAGAGTGGAAGAGGTCTTAAAAGACGGGTTCGAGTAAACTCGATTAGACTCGCATGAGGAGCGTATGCGAGAGAAGTACACACCCAAATATTGTTGTATGTGCTGTTGCACTGTACTATCAGCCCAACGGAACCCAGATCCACCAAAGAACGGTCTCACAGTAACATTATAAAACAATTTATTTGACTCTTCTTACTACTTGAATCATAACGTCACTGTTTGTGTAGTACAAATTCACTATCGGCTAAAAACATCTAAGTCATTAAGTCTAAGGAAAACCTTCAACGCCTAGACAGTAATTATTGTAATAATTCGTAGGTACTTGGTAAGTTTTCTACAACTGAACTGAAACGACGTTCCTCAAAAACTAAAGGTATTGATGGAACCGAGGATTAACCAGAAGGCTTACACAGATAAATTCAAGTGTAACTAACACCAGGAACATTTATATCGTAAACAACGTCAAGTGACCACTTAAAGCTACTATTTAACAGTGTGGCTGTAAGCCGCAGCACCTTAGTCTGTGCTCGGCTCATGTCGGTATAGTTCGAGATGAGATTTATTCTGGTGGCTCTGGTGGCTGTGGCCGCCGTGGCCGCGGCTTCAGACCTGGATTGGTATAAGACGGCGTTGATCTACCAGATATATCCACGTTCCTATAAGGATAGCGACGGTGATGGCATTGGGGATTTGAACGGTGAGTTGCTTTTTGTTGGTTTATTTACTCACAAGGAAAGGTACCCAACTGTCCGGCTCCGATTTGATTTCTTTTTATTTATATGTTAAAGAGTAGTCTAAAATAACGGACTTTTTTTTTATCTGCCTAAAACGCAACCAATTCGGAGAAATTGTCCTCCAAAGTACAAAAAACATGTTTTTCACAAAAAAAAACACCTTCAAAATTTCATACTTCTCATGGTTTCACTCACTTCACTTTTTTTTTGTAAAACATAAGTTTGAGCCGAAATAACTAACACTGGTCCATTATTTGTTTTTCCATACTTGGTGAAAAACAAACGCGGGTTCTCTTAGTATGGAGAAAGTAACTCTGTGCGTTTACTCAAAAAGTTGTAATCAAAATAAAAATGGCATGTAGCTTTAAAAACTTCCTTATTTCATATTGATTTTAATCATGCAAAAAAACACTTTAAAAAAAAAGAATTAAAACATGAATTTAGGGGTTCTTCGTATCACGGACATAAGGAAAAATGGCAAAAAATCCGATTTAAATGATCAATATCTCGGAAACTAATAACAATTACTGAACATACATGGGGGTTAAATCGATAGCTTATGAGCTGTTCTATCAGCCCTGGGCGGGTTGACGCCGGTTTCTGGGACACCCTGTATAATCAACCCAGTAATTACCTAGCAATTTGCTTTAACAAAACTGTCCACAGCACTTAAAGGTTTTGGTCACTTTTTAGTACTTTGGAGGACAATTTCTCCGAATAGGTTGTATGAGAAGCTAAAAAAAAAATCGTGTCCGTTATTTTAGACTACTATATAACATATGTAGATATAAATCAAATCGGAGCCGGACAGTTGGGTCTCTTTCCTTGTTAGACGAATAGTCAAGGAAACAATGTGATTTTCTAATACAAAGTTTTTAAATTAAGTAGGTTTATAAACTTTGTTAACTAAGATACTCAAGAGAGTCATGAGTGAGCATGGATGTGGGCTGAAACTCTTGAGGTCCCATGATCGTCCCTTGTGTCACTCAACTTGTCATTAAATTGTGCCATTGGGGTGGTTGTCGATACATAATGTATGCAACTCAACTATTTTGGATATTTCTTTACGCTTGAAGTATTCAGTCAAACTGTAAATTAAAAGCTAAATAAAATATTTTTTAACTCGCCTCGGCTTCTTTGTTGCCAAAATCCGAAGCGTAGAAAAATAGATGAAATTTTTCAACGTGACGAATTATCAAGTATTGTTAAGATATCATTATTGTTTAAGAACAAAAACAGAATAGGAGAGACGCATAGTTAAATTTCGAACGCACGTAAAAAAAATCAATCTGCTTTTGTTCGTATGTATTGTTGTTGTAACACCGACCGTAACTTTTTACTTAAATTTTTTTTGACCAATGTGAGACCATAATTTTTGTGTTGCACGGTAGTAAAGTTACTTGCGTCTCAAGCTTGTAAACCTATCCTATGTTAGGATTGCTTTGGATTCAAAACCAGCACTTTGCAGCCTTACATAACAAATAACTATTGCATTTTATTATTAGGTCTATTCATGCTAGTAAAAGAATATCCGACGTTAAAGTTGGAACTTATAGTCTTATAGCCTATAAGACTATAAGTTCCAACTTTAACGTCGGATATTCTTTTACTAGCATGAATAGACCTAATAATAAAATGCAAAAAAAAAAAGCCTGCGTGTCTTTCGGCTGACAGGTTTTGGGTCTTTAGACTCAACTCTACGCAGCCTCTTTTATGCTTACGGGTAATGCTAATGAGTCAATCAACTTGGCAAGAACTTTAGGTCCCAAGCCTGAAAGGGTCACTACTTGCCAAGTTCCCAGCAATGAAAGCGAGAGTGCTAAAGCAGTTACATATTTCCGTTACTGGACGGAAAACTTGGCAGGTTTAGAAACTTAACACATTCACCGCCAAGTACCCGACTATTGGGTATTCTATGGTGTTCCCACGCCGCACAACCCGATTGTCGGGTACTATAGATAATATGCCGCTACGCTGGCGTGTTTTTTTTTATGGCATAGGAACGCAAATGAGCACACATGCCACCTGATGGTAAGTGGAAACTGTGACCCATAGACATTCGCATGCACAAGGCTGCAAATACACTGCCAACCCTGAGGACAAAGATGGAATGCCTCTGTGCTAGTCATTTCACCGGCTGTCTTATCCCCAAACCGGAACACAACAATGCAAACACTGCTGCTTGGCGGTAGGTTAATGGATAAGATGGTGGTACCAACCGGACGAACCCTGCACAAGGTCCTCCCACATGTAATTTCGCGGGCTGGCAGAGAATGTTAATTATACGGCCTCAGTATCGAGTACCGGCTGGTTGTCATCCTCAATGCTTCACGAATAGCTTATCACAATGTATTAATCTGTTAAGGTATAACCTCGAAGCTCGAGTACCTCCGCGACACAGGAGTGGACGCTATCTGGCTCTCTCCGATATACAAGTCGCCGATGTACGATTTCGGCTACGATATTACCAACTACACTTCGATCGCGGACGAGTATGGTACTATGGATGACTTCGATAACTTGATGGCTGTGGCCAAGGCTCTTGGTAAGTACTTCGAAACGATGCTTAGGTCGAAACCGAGTTTTTCCGAAGTAGACTAGAAAATAGTGTAGGTGCATATAAATCAAAAATACAAGAATTACTCACTCAAAGATTAGATAATTTATACACCAAGGGTTGTAAGGCACGTATTACTGCTCTGTATAATATAAGGCGTTACAACCGTTCATTACGTTACGTTACGTTAGGCGTTCTGGAGCGCCTGTTAAGGCGTCGAAGAAGAGAGCTCCAGCTTCCGTGAAGGAGCTCCCTCGTACCGGTGTGGATAAGGAGGGATTCACATTGGTCCAGCACAGCAAACCACGCAGGAAGCCTCATAAGACTCGGTGTGGTACTGCAGTAACGGACCCGAGTTCCGAGCTGCGGGCAGCTATGCCGAACACGGCGCTCTACGTGTCTCGCCTGCACCACTCTATCACGCGAGACGACGTGGTGGAGTACGTCCGTCAGAAGGTTGGATGCAGTCTGACGGTGTTCCAGCTGCGGTCGCTTCGCTACGTGCACTTCAGTTCGTTTGTAGTGCGCGTGCCGCGGTTTATGCTGGGAACCGTCGAGTGTCCTGACTTCTGGCCGAATGGTGTCGTGTTTCGGCGGTTTCGGGGCAACCTACCGACAGCCGCGACCATCACGCCAAGTTTGGCAAAACAGAACCACGTTGTTTTGTCACCTCGGTGTTAGTTTTAAGTTTTATATTTTTATGTATGTTAGTCTATAAGGTATTTGTAACTATGGACCTCGTTGCCTGAAATAAAATTTATTATTATTATTATTTTTTTACCATTCACGGGACTATGGGAGTCCCGGACCTTTGGAAGGCGTACATGGAGCCGAAGCCAACACGCAGAGGCCCTTTAGACAAGTTTAATTTAGTAAAGTGATGGGACACCAACCGGCGATTGTCCCTGAGTTCAAACTATAAAAGTATGCTCCCACGGACAACCAACGGTTAGTGTAGGACTATTTAAGAAGGATGGAAGTATTAACAATAGGCTCTATGAATGAACAGATATGGATTGGTGAACTAGGCTATTGATGAAACTACGGCGCCTGCCTGGCCAATGCTAATTACTTTGGTTGAAATGGCAGGCGGTGACTCGCCAACTCAAGAATGGGCCTCCCGAAATAGCCGCATATATATAGCAGCAGGGAGGTAACAGTTCCAGAGGGGCTAAGGGTGGAGAGGTGCTTCTGGACTTTAAACGACCATAAGGTGCCCACTCACTCTGACCGGCCAATAAAGGCAAGCCAGAGGTGAGGGTCTGTTCCTCGTCATTATACACTCCAGCCGGCCGGTGAAGGCAAGCGTGAGGTGAGGAACAGGACCTACCCTCGGGAGCATTCAGGTCCGTGGTGTCGCCACTCACCAACAGCTCGCCACCTCAAAAATATGGGTAGGTACCTAGTTACATTTAATGGAATTTCATAACTGCCTGTTATCGGGTTAGTAATATTGTACGAAAATGCATTACTACCCTGTTTTATTTTATTTTATTGGGGCTTCGCGTCGGGCCATAAATGCACACTCGATTAGTAATCCCTGCCTTTCTCCACTTGGTGTATAAACTACTATTATAACTATGCACTAAGACTACTTAGGTAACTTACTAAAAAGATTCCAATACTTAAAGTAAGCAGGCCTAACTTACTTTAACCTGTTTTTTCCTTCTAGACTTGTCCTTGGATTTAGCATTACATAAACACCTATTTACTCATTTGATATAATTTTCTGAGTTTGAGAAAATTATACCAACACAGTTTAACATGCAAACAAAACAATAACTCATTACCGAGGCGTGTTTAAGTGCGAGGAAACGTCGCTTTCCGGTTCTACTGACGAATCGGTACAATCTTCTCGTGCATTACGTACAGTCAACAGCATAAATAAGTGATCATTTATGTACCTTGTTACTTTAACGTTGTTTTTGAAATGTTATACAAAATTGTGAAACGATTGAAAGCGACAAGGTACAGAAATGATCACTTATTTATGCTGTTGACTGTACATACGTCACTATTAAATAGTACATATCAGGAAACAATCTCACACAAATTGACCTAGTCCCAAACTAAGCTCTCTTGTACTATGGGTACTAGACAATAATAAACATACTTATATAGAGAAATATATATTTAAATACATAGAAAACATCCATGACTCAGGAACAAATAATCGCGCTCATCACACAAATATACCCTTACCGGGATTTGAACCCAGGACTGCTAGCTTCGTAGGCAGGGTCACTACCAACTAGGCCAACGCGTCGTCACTAGTAGTTCACTATAATAATCTTTCATGGACAATTCTGTTGGCAGTGATAGTTATTTTTAAACCAGGCCGTTAAATAGCATGAAAATATAATCAAGTGATTCTAACCTAAATGGCACTTCTCACCTGTCAAACACTGATGACAAAGATGGAATACTTTCCTGCGACTTTCCTTGTCTGGATATACGGGTATAACCGTCTAAACCCGATTTGTATTACACGGCCAAAATACGCACAGTGGCAAGTGGTTCAATAATCCCGTGTTGTGACTGTACGTCAGGCCCAGATAAGTAGATCAGCATGCTCGATTCACACACCCACGATTTTTTCAAGTTTCCCTGAATCATAAACGATGTATTTCCAGGTGTCAAAGTGGTTCTAGACTTCGTGCCAAACCACACGGGCAATGAGAGCGAGTGGTTCACGAAGTCGTGCCTGCGACAGGACGGGTACGATAACTACTACGTGTGGGCGAACGGGACGGACAACCCGGACGATCCGACCACACCCTTGCCGCCGAACAACTGGGTTTGATTCTTATTTGTTTTGGAATAGAATACATTTTAAATCGGGAAGCCACTGCCGCTGCCTTGTAACATTTCGGTGTCAAGTATCACCAGCGATCCTTATTTTATCGCACCTATTAGATCAGGACCGCGAGTGATACATTACATGTTACAACTCAGTCGCCTTTACATTGTGATGTGTACGCGGCTCGCGATCCTATCGTTCACTAGAAGGTCGTTACTGTAACAGCTGCGGTTACAGTTACGGTCCTCGTGATCCGGCTTTTGCACGATTTGTTTTATGAAAGCGGAAACAGCACCATGAACTTAATTTCAAGGTAATAGAGGTGATAATTATAGCTGGCATTTTGGATGCCAACAATTGGGTACCCTTATTATAATATTATTTTAATTTTACGAACGTATGAGAAAACCAAGAGATCAAACCACATTATATTTTGACTTATTAGAATGTCGAGTCATTTGAAATCCTGAAAGGTCTTCGCTCCCATAAATAGGTTTTGATTGAAAATATTATTAAATTAAAACTACGCATAGAAAACCGTTCTAGCACAGCATATTCACTAAACGAGAATTCGGTTAAATAAAATATAAACATTAGACAAAAGCGTAAAACAAGAATACCTAGACCACGAATTAGTAAAGGCTTTCATGCTAGGCTACGCAGTTTTGTAAACTAGTTATTCATGAGAAAACCCATTATCAACAAAAAAAACACTAATTACATTTATGTTACAATGTAAAGATGTTAAACGTTTAAAAAAGAGTCGTGACTCAATTAAAAGAACACCTCAGATATTGTTAACCACTATCTGGTTCGTAACATACATAGCAATCACTACGAACATTTAAAAAAAATGTTGGGCATTTACAACATTATTTGTGCAAAATATAAAATCCGTCAGTTACATGCATTTGGAGAAGAAAAAAACCTGTTAATTTGTGTTGTAGCCCTCTAGGGATTTGTGTTCTAGCCCTGTAGTAGAGGGATGAAACTTTGTTAAAAAAAAAAAAAAAAAAAACTGTTTATTTCTTACAAAAAAAACAAATACATTATTAATTTATCTTAACTTATAATCTTAAATTAATCAAAGATTTTAACAGTTAAGAATACATAAAGCATTTTATCTATACATAAAGCATATCGTCGTTGCGCTTGCCAAAGCTGATATGTGCATTTTTTCGGTTTTTTTTTTATTATACTATCTTGCTTAACTTTCAAAGCTACACGCATTGCAAAAACTGATATGTCGAAATTCCTCTTTAAAACAGAGTTACCAATTATTACATGTGATTCGTCGAATAAAAATAAGCTGATAAGTGTCTTCAGAACACATAACAATTCAAAAATATAAGAAAATTGCACATATCAGACTTTGTTTGCACTTGTCAGAACTTGAATTTAACGTTCAGTTGGCGTACCGGTGAATTGAGTCAAGGTTATGTGGTGTGAAATTAATCAAAATCATTGGAAATCTGTTGGAAATCCTGGTAAGTTTTATTGTATTTATTCATAACAGTGCAATGAACGGATAGTTACGTGGTGGGGACTTATAATTTCGCCGTTTTGATTAAATTCCTACTTACGTATTACATACCTACTTTTTGCGCAAGTGTTTACGTTTTACGATTGCTAAATTGTTATGAGGGGGTTATAATTTGCAGTTGAATGATAATAACATTAATCTAACTGTAAAAAACTGAGAAGGTACCTACTATTTAATCCTTCTAGTTACCTACCTATAATATAGTATTGTTTTTGGTACCTACCGTTTTGTTTCCTCGTTTTTGTTAACTTTCTCGCCTACTCGTATTAACATACTAATTCTAATATTATTATTATTATTGAATGCAGGTGTAATAACGAGTTCCATGCTTTAAAGTTTTCTTCCTATCTTTGTGCACTTTTTTACTGGTTGCGGTTTTTGCTTTAATTTGGCTTGTTTATTGCATTTTAGGTAAATTTAAACAAAAGTAATTGTGCTTCTAACGCCAAGATGACATCCAGATTTAAAGGACGGCGAGGTAAACTTCTAGTGGATATGAGTACCGGCAACATTACTATCAATGAACCAAATTTTACCTCGGACGTATTTATATCGAATGCATACAATCCTACAAATAGCAACATGGATAATAATAATACGATTAATCAAAGTTCAGCCCGAAAACCGCAAAACAGTTCGTTCAGTTCACCAGTTCGATCTTTAAATTTTACCGAGGGTGTCGATGCCGAGTTGGAGTCGCATAATAATATTTTACTCGATGTTATCAGCTTACCCATTGATCAACCACGTGCTGTTACACCTCAGACAACAGAATGTATTGATGTAACTATGATAATCCCAGAATTAACGATAGCATCAACTAACTTCGTTAGGACAGATTTATCCATAGCTAATTCTGAACCAAATTTACCCGAAGTTGGATCAAATAATAACATGGATTTAGATGAGACTACTGGTTTGTTTATAGCCGGGTCTGCTGAGGTAGATACAAGAATTCAGAGCAATAATTTTATATTGGATGACCAAACCGGTGAGATTATCTTTTCAAGTGAAATAATTGATGATGAATCTCAAGAAGATATTTATGAGCATAGAAAGGACATACAGTTTAATAAAAGCCAAAGAGTTACCGGAAAGAAATATATGGGAAGAAAATCAGAGAAAAACCGAGACGATGATAAACTAGTATTAAATTTTGTAGAAAAACAAAACAGGGAAATGAGACCTAAGCCTTGCACTCACAAATTCGACGTAGCCCTAACTCCGAGAACTTTTCTTTGCGCAGCAGTCAATGAAGAGCAAAGACGTACGGTTTTTGATTATTTTTGGAGTTTAAAAACATGGGAAGCTAAAAAAGCCTATTTGAAAAACTTGGTTCGTATTCGGCCAGTTCTTCGGAGACGAAATACGAGTACTTCTAAATCTTATCCTAAAAAACAATGTGGGTTCGATTGTCTCTTACCAAATGATAAAAGCGATTTGGTGAGGGTTTGTAAAAGCTTTTTACTGAAAACACTTGACATTAACAATCAAACTTTAACAGAATGGATAAAGGCAATAAGTGACGACACGGAGATTCTTAATGAGAAACCAACAAAAAACACGCGTTCAACCTCAGAAAATGTAGCTTCTACCTCAGGAAGATCAGTGTCAGCTAAAGAGTGGTTAGAGCTGTTACCCAAGGTGCCTAGCCACTACTGTAGGTCTAGTTCTACTAGAGTGTATGTTGAAAACTTATTTAGAAGCAAAACGCATATGTTTAAAGAATACAAGAAATGGTGTGAGGCTAATAACAAAGCAATCGCAAACCGTAAGTTATTTTGTGTCATATTGAAGAGGGAAAAGATATCTATATATAAGCCTCGGAAAGACCAGTGCGACACATGTACTGCGTTCAAGAGTGGCAACATCGATCAAGACACCTATCAAAAACACATACAAATGAAGGAGGAAGCCTATCGTGCCAAAGAAGAGGCACTATCTTTGTGCTCTTCTGAAGTTTTGGTTCTAACAATGGACGTACAAAGTATATTATTGGCACCTAAACTATTGGTTTCCGAAATTTACTATAAGCAAAAACTGCAAATACATAACTTCACAATATATATCAACAACAATAAGGACGTACACCTGTACGTGTGGAATGAAGGCGATGGTGGCGTCACTGCTAATCACTTCACAAGTTGCTTGATTGATTTTATTGATTCGAAAATCGAAGAAGGGTTCAAGAAAATTATACTAATATCAGATGGTTGTTGCTACCAAAACAGAAACAAGATATTGTCATCGGCTCTTCTTAATATTTCAAAATATAAAGTGGTGGAAATAGAACAGCGCATTCTTGAGAAAGGTCATACAATGATGCAGGTTGATAGCGTGCACTCCACTTTAGAAAACCTTTTCAATCCACCAATAAACGCCCCTAGTGATTATGTCAATCTAATGGCACAAGCACGCCCGTCTAATCCATACATAATACACTATTTAGATTATACGTTTTTTAAAGACTACGAATTGGTATGTGAGCTAGACTCTATTAGACCCGGTAAAAAGTCTGGAGACCCTGTCGTAACTGACATAAGAGGACTGCTATATAAGAATGGCGAATTTTTTTACAAACTGCGTCACCCGGACGAATGGCAATTGTTGCCCCAAAGAAATTTGAATTTAAAAGTAGCACATAATAATGTAGCTAAATGAGTCCGACTAATAAATAAATTGTTCTGATACGTGAAAATTTTACACATAAACAATTTCACGGGGCAAACCAAATCTGACATGTGCACAAATTTGACAAAAAAAATTGTATCGTCTATATTGTTAACTTTTCAGCATTTTATTCTTACTTACTCGAAAAAACACTTTTTTTGCATGCTTATAATATTTTTGCAAAATAAAATCTAAAACGTAATGTTGTCTACACAGTTTTTTTCGTCTCCTGAAAAGTGACATCAATTCACATACCAGTTTTGGCAAGCGCAACGACGATATTTTGGTCATAGTTTTGAACTCCAGGCTTCGGGGGCACTTTTTCAAAGGCAAAGACATCCTTATCGCGTTAAAGTAGCGTGCTGCTCCTAATAAACTATAGTGCAAGTTGCGTGCTCGATTATTTTCAAAATTGAAGTTAAAAAAAACTAGTTAAGGCAGTTATTAATACCTAGGTAATTAATTGGTGTGCAGATAAGTATCTTCCGCAAGAGCGCGTGGGAGTACAACTCGGACCGCGAACAGTTCTACCTGCACCAGTTCGTGATTGGACAGCCCGACCTCAACTACCGGGAGCCCTTGGTGCAGGCCGACATGAAGGTAAGTTGTGTAGACTACAGGCAATCTATCGCAAGTCCAAATGTGTACATAATTTCGAAGAGTCATAAATCCAAATTGATCAAAATCCCTAATTTTCATAATTCCGAAAGCATTGTCTCAATAGAAGACTTTATTTTTTGATATCGCTAATAAATCAAACCTAACCTGCCTCCGCCTCAGTGGAGCCGCACCCTTAGACAGCCGGTGAAATTACTAGCATAGAGGCATTCCATCTTAGTCCTCAGGGTTGGCAGTGCATTTGCAGTCTTGTGAATGCGAATGTCTAATGGGTCACAGTTTCCACTTACCATCAGGTGGCCTCGTTTGCCTTCCTATGCCATAAAAAAAACCTAACCTCATACAAGAAAATCCTGTACAAATTAAGTACCTATGCTGCCCACGGTGTGGACAATTTGGTGTGGGAAAATCGGGTTCAAAAATATCTAACACGTCTCTACCACCAGAGATATACAACATAGAGATTGAATGATGTATTTCTAGAATGTGCTGCGCTTCTGGCTGGACAAGGGCGTGTCTGGGTTCCGAGTGGACGCCATCAACATGATGTACGAGGTGGACCCCGCCAACTACGATGGGGTCTTCCCTGACGAGCCGCTCTCTGGTAACTTATACTAGCCTAGTAACACTACACAGATAGCTTGTCTTTACGCTCCAAACAAAGATCGCCGGAAGGTAGTTAATATTTCGTAATTGCAAATGCGTTGCCTACTCTGAAGACTCAGGTGGATTGGTTTACCAGCATCATACTGAAACACTGTATGAACGATCTGTACGTGGTTTATCACCTCGGGCCGGCTGTGACCAACAAAACATAACTAGCATCCTCGTAAGGCCCATGTCAAATTTCGTTAGTTCGAAAAAGAATCTATTGTCGGTCAACTAAAGTCCAATGTCATTTGACAAATGTCCTAGATTTAGGACGTTGGACCTTAGTCCTCAGGGTTAGCAAAGCGTTTGACGTCTTAGGATTGCGGTTTGAGATTCTAGTCTTGAGAATTTAAATGTGTATGGGTCTCAGATTTCGCTTAAAGTGCCTTCGCCTTGCCATAAGATTTTAATTCACAAAAGAAAAGAAAAAAATATATATATTACGGTATAAATTAGACGGAAAATTTACGCTGCATAAATAAAACGAGAAAATAATTTAGACTCTATTTTCTTGTTCAGGAGCCGCCGGTTACGGCTCAGACGATTACGAATACCTGAACCATATCTACACCAAAGACCTGAACGAGACCTATGACGTCGTGTACGACTGGCGCGACGTACTCAACGAGTACATCGTGAAGGACGGGGAGTACAAGATCATGATGACGGAGGCGTACACGGACTTACAGCTGATGCTGCGTTACTACGGCGACGGAAAGAGGACCGGGTCCATCCCATTCAACTTCAGTTTCTTAGGGGACATCACTAACACGTCGACGGCTCAGGATATAAAGGCTGTTATTGATAAGTGGATGACTTATATGCCTATTGGACAGGTCGCTAACTGGGTGGTGAGTATTTGGTTATCTTATCTTGTACTTTTGGTTTTGTTGGATTTTAGTTACTCAATCACACTAGAACGGCTGAAAGGGATCTGGATTAAATTTGACACAGATATAGATTATAGTCAGGAATCGCCCATTTTTATCCCGGAAAATTTGACAGTTTCCGAGAGAATTGCGATAAACGACTTCTACGCGGACAGTCGCGCGCAACAGTTTTAAATTATAATAATAATAAATAGGCCTTTTCATCTATTCCAGATGATTTAGGTAGCAATATGTATGGATACACTTTCGCTCGTGACTTAAGGCTGCGCCGAGCGTACGCCGGATGTACAGTGGCGCCCTCATTACTATTATAGAGTTTTCTAATAAACTAAAGTATTTTCTTGAAATCGGAAGGTGCTTTTTTGTACTACAAATAAAAACACAACTTATAGGATATATCACATAGTTTACTAACAATTGACCTTCGAGTTATCAACTTAACGGAGAAAAGTGGCCACTTTTTCCCGTTAAGCGGACTACTCAAAGGGTAACTGTTGTCGAAGTTTGTTACGTATCTCATAAATTGTGTTTTTACTTGCGCTACAAAAAAGCATCGTCCAATTCCATGGAAATTCTTTAGTTTATCAAAAAACACTATAATAGCAATGAGGGCGCCACTGGACGCTCGACGTTTGCTCGGTGCAGTCTTAACAGGCCGATTCGGGATAGAATCCCCTGGCCGCACGCACGGCAAGTGTACAGTCACGGACTTTAATTGATCAGCCACTTGCCACTGTTCATATTTTAGCCGTGTAATGCAATTTGGTAACGACCAATAAAAACTGAGTTCGAGACAAATAAACTTTCTTGCTTTCAAAAAATGTCACTTCTCGCCTGTCAAACACGATGACAAAGATGAAATACTTTCTTATGGGATGGGATCACCATAATGAAAGAAGGAAAGAAGTTTTGGGTGAACATTGCCAAGAAGTCTGGGAAAGTATGCGAGGGTCTAATATTGGACCTAGACTAGTCGCCTCTATGCGATCACGACTACGAGCTGTAATAGACAGCAACGGAGCATATACTAAATATTAAACTTATATAAAAATTTAAAAATATTTCTTTAAAGTTTGACTATTTATTACCACGATTGATTGAAAACATATTATTTGATTGAGAATATATTGAAAACATTTATATATGAAAATAAGACGTAGCAAAGGGTTCAGCGTTATTTATACAGTGTGTCTCTGACCTTGGGGCTTTAAATTCAACGATCGATTCTACTCTCTAAACTGAACTACTTTTGTTCTGCAACATGAAAAAATAACTTAAATTTAGATAACTAATTGATGTTAAAGTCTAATTGTAAAATCAGTGTATTACATACTGGCCATGTAATCACTATCTCATGGTACGGGGGCGACCTTACCTTGGTGCGGGGGCTAAAGGAAAATGGAGAATTGGATCGCGTACATTGAAAATTAGATTTAACTTGTATGATAAAAAATAAATTTAAACTGAACATATTTTTAACAACTTACAGAACAAAAGAAGTTTAGTTTCAGGAGTAGAAATGATCTATGCATTTAAAGCCCCAAGGTCAGAGGCACCCTGTAGAATAATCAGCTGCATTCTTTTGACTTACACACTGACTACACAAATATATATAATCAATTCTTTTCAAGATGGCGGGTTTACAGTATTATTTATAATCAAATATTTGCTGTTAACACAATGTCATGGATGTCAAAAAGTTTCCTTTCTATATGATCACCAATAGTAGCTGTTGTTAAACGTGGTCATAGCAACCCTATTAAACGACCAATAACGACTGTGTTCAGTAGAATAGCTGATTGGGCGTTGTATCACCAATAGTAGCTGTTGTTTACGTAGCCATAGCAACTAGACAGACATGCAATTGGTTGCCTTTGGGTGATGTCACTCTGTTGTCTGGTTGGTAGAGTAGAAGGGTCTCAGGTTAGCCAACCGCTGATATTGCATGTCATTTTGTTCTTCTATTATCTTCTATTATACGAAGACGTGTGAATTTCCTTATCTCAATATACAAGTAAAACCGACTGAACCCGATTTGCATTACACGGCTAAAATATGAACAGTGGCAAGTGGCTGATCAATTAAAGTCCGTGACTGTACGCACCCTCTGTTGGTTGGGGGTTGGCGGCCCGCTCGTGACGCCTCGCGCGTTTGTCTCTAAGGACAAACGTGGAAATGTGTTTACCTAAACTGTACACACTTGACCTGTCAGTCCTGTCATATCTGCCTAGCTTTCCTGGTTTCAGTGTAGGTACGCTCTGGCACAATCAGAAATTCTGTCAAATCTTTAATGTTCGTCTTTGCGAACAGTCAAATCACCAATCCTGCCTCATGCCTTCTTGTAATAAACATATATTATTATTTATTATTGGGGGTTTGAGATAGGCCTTGTGTGCCCCTCGACCATTGCTGATCTCTTGTGGCATCCCTTTGTTTAGAGCTCACCGCTCTTGTTGTTGAGTTGTTTACTTAACTTTTTTATATTTTAGAACGGCAACCACGACCAGAGCCGCATGGCCAACCGGCAGGGCACCGACCGCATCGACGCCATGAACATGCTGGCGCTCCTCCTGCCCGGCGTCGCCATCACCTACCAGGTAACTCGATTTTTTTACATACATCTTCCCTGACTAAACCTCTCTCCTAAGTCTCATGCTGGTAATTTAATATAGTGTTTTTTTTCAAGTTTTGTATTATCCCATTTTTTTGGTTTAATACGGTTACCCTACCCTACTATGTTTAAATTAGATAACATCTAGTGAAGTATGACAATTAGGTGTTAAATGTAGTAGTAGGGTACACTCACTTTAGGACTTTAATTATTAGTTTTATTAGAAAGTTAACGATAATTAAAGAAGGCTACTTTAAATAACTGAGTTAATGTTACTTTATTCATCATTAACTGAGCCACAATCAAATGTTTTGTAATACCAATTTGAGCCACCCTGTATAATAATAATCACCCCTTATAATTTAATTAAAGTTCACAATTCCAACTTCTTATTCGCACTGCTAGGAAGTGGAACGCTCTCCCTGCGTCTGTATTCCCGGAATCATATAACCTTGGTGTTAGTGAATAGGCATTTTCTGGGTAAGCGTGTACCACCTTCGACCTCGTCGTCACCTAACATCAGGTGAGACTGAGGTCAAACGCGAACCCATTGCGGATTTAAAAAAAACCGTGGGGTGTAAAACTGTTTCCGTATCTTCATTTGTCAGGATCGTAGCAGGTGGAAAGCCTACCCCTCGGGGAAACAGGCGTGATTTAATATATGTATGTATGAAAAAAGAAAACTTGTTACTTAACCAGGGTGAAGAAATCGGCATGACCGATGGCGTGATATCCTGGGAAGAGACAAAAGACCCGCAGGCCTGCAACACGGAAGACCCGATCAACTACTGGAAGAAGTCTCGCGACCCGAACCGGACGCCCTACCAGTGGGACGGCACCAAGAACGCGGGCTTCTCGGACACCGACGGGGAGACCTGGCTGCCTGTCGCTAGCAACTACAGGACGGTCAACTTGCAGCTCGAGATGGCGGCCACGAAGAGTCATTACAAGGTTAGCTGATACATTTAACTAATATACAGAGGCCGGAATTTTCGTAACACTTTTGAGCTGTCATAGGGACTTCTCGTTTATCGACTTCGGATATACATATTTTATCGATACATTATACCTAGTCGGTTACTAAGTTCTGTTACTGAGATTAATTACAATTTAAAAAAAAATTAAAGCAGTTTTGCATAAACCTGTATATTAATCAAAACTTTGATTTATATAGAATAATAATAAAAATAATGTATTCTAAACTATTGCAATTATTTGATGTACGAGCTTGAAGTATTCCCATTTCGGACGATAAAATCATAGTTAAAATCACGCACGACGATGATACTGATAACGGCCCCAACTTTTGTAAGAGTTCCTGTAGAGAGTTCAAATTTGCGTGACATATTGAACAGACTTCTAGCTTTAAATTCTGATACGAATGTACTCAAAGCAACTAAAGATCCGCTTGGACACCGGTCAATCTTGATGACTCATTAAATCGACTTTAAGATTTCACATGATTTTGCAGAAATACGAAAACACACCAAATCTCTTGCTTCATAAGTTGAAATTAAGTCATGTTGAGAAATATAATTTTGGTCTCTAAACATATACAGAGATAGGATTTTTTATAATATTATACAAAAAAAGTTCTTTGGTAAACAAAGACTAACTTTTAAGCGATTTCAAAAAATGAAATTTACAGAAAAGTCATGCGTAATTTCATCGATGCCAGCTGTGAATGTTAAAAGATCGTATCGGGAATTGCGGAAACTAAGAAAAAATATTAATTGTTTTTAAAATGTATATTAATTAAGCTTTTAATTTTTATACATATTGAAATTAAAAAATAAACATAAGTTAGTTTTATTTGCATCAACCTTAGTAACAGAACTTAGTAACCAACTAGGTAGAACACAACATGTTAAAAAATATTAAAAGTAGAGATAAACTACAGGCGGTCTTATCATTTTATTTTATTGACCTTACATTTATTATGATATGATTTTATTTGTGTTACCTACTAGATACTTTTAAGTATTATTGTATTTAATAATTGAAAAAATTACCTTCTGCTGGAGTTTCTAGCGGCGCTTCTTCTCCGCAATGATGGTGATGTCCACAATGGCGGCAAAATAAGAAAGGGAAATAAGTACTTTGAATATACGTGTATTAGGTCCGATCGCTAACAATTAGGCTGATGCCTGGCTGGCAATGCCTCTCATGCACAGCATCAGCGCCCTCTTGAGGCTACATTATGAACTAGTTACTAGGCTTATTGATATACCTAATGTTTTAATGTCAACTAAGTTAGGCAAGTAGTTCTTTACAATATTCATAGATGGCTCTGCTGTTAAAGGCTTAACAGACTTAAATGGAGAGTATTGTTGCAGTTCTACAAAGACGTGGTGGCCCTGAAGAAGACGCCGGCCGTGCGGACCGGGGACCTGGAGGTCCGCGCGCTCAACGCTTATGTGCTGGTTGTCGCCAGGTATGTTACAATTCCTTCCAATAGCCTTCTATATTATGGGTGTTTCCCGTTAATTAATCGATCCAGTGAGAATTTTTTTTCGTTCCATACTTCTGTAACCTGTCGGTCGACGGATGGGCGAACGGGAAACACCATACAATATGACTGGATAGTGTTCACTAGAAAAAAAACCGTTTTGACGGACAAATATTAATTGAGAACTTTAGATCAAGCAACCCGCTCCTCATGGTGTTTACTTTGCTACCTAAAACCCCAAGCCAGTTATAAATAAATAATACAAAGACTTGTTATCTTGTAGATTTATTAAAGCAAATTAACAATATTTTTTATAATATTTTCCGTGTTCATTCTGAATATGACCAAACTGAAGGTCAAAATCGAAGTGTCATGTATTATAATAATTAGGAAATAGCGACTCCATGGATTCTAGAACCACGATATGCTACCAAATTACTAACATGAGAGGATTGAATCTGCTTTGGATATTTGAGAATATATATGAATTTGAGATACCTCCTATTGGCTTATGAGCGCACATCCTGCGTATATCCTTTTGTCAAACTGTCTAATCATTCCATTATTCCAGGCTACAGCCCGGCTCCCGCGCCGTGGTGGGCATCGTGAACCTGTCCGACCAGGAGCAGGTGGTGGACCTCTCCTCCATCCGCCTGCTGCCCTCCATCCTCCAGGTCAAGGCTTCGGGCGTCGACAGCGCCATGCAAAAGGGGTATGGCTCTATCCTAATCTAAGGCACTTGACAAAATGATATTAAAGTGTTTATGCCTAATGATGATGATGATGATAATGATGATGATGATTAGCTCCATCCCTTTCTCTTGATTTAGCATCGAATGACGAGTGACAGGGTTGGAGCTAACGTATCTTCGAACTTCGATTTTCAAAGCACCACCATCATCATCATCATCATTGATTTTCAAAGTAGAGCCTGTGTTCCCCTCGATAGAACCGTGGGTTACAAGCCCGGTGATGCACAACCATGGATCCCATCTTGTTTTCCTACAGAATAAAAGTGTGTCCTGTATGTTTGTGCCTATTAATCAAATTCGTTTTCCAGCCTGAAAGTGGTGAAGTCTCGGTTCTCCGTGTCTCCGCACAGCGCTGTGGCTCTGCAGTCCCTCCTCTGGGTGCCCCACGTCATTATATAATCAGCCGTGTTTATCGTATTTAATAACATACATCTATTTAACTAGTAAATTTATTTATATAAATATATAACTAATACTTCATGTGTAGTGCAAAATGATTAATAGAATAATAAAGAATATGTAATAGCAAAGCCATTTTGTATTTCTTTACTTAAATATATTTATACAAAATATCTAGAACTACAGTTTTTTTTTCAGATGACTATATTACAACAATTACTTTTATATAATTTGCAGACAACATTCTGAAAAGGTGGTCATTTATAGGTAGTACCATCGTCCAAGGCACAAGATCGCATGATTGACTGACCAATTAAAGTAAGAGCTTCGTTACACAACAGTGCATATGCTGCTATAATTCCAAAAAAGGTGGCTAACTGCAATGTAGTACCTATAGTCTATGCCACTTGAAATTGGCAAAGTTGTAAACACAACCAAACTGTAAATAATCACGTGCTTTTAAAGATCAAGTGAAGTCTTAGCAAACATTTATACACTTGATCTTTACTTTCACGCTAAATAACTATTTATGATATGAGATGACTAGACCTAGAGATTTTCCTATCATGAACGACGTGTTGTTAGTGCTTGACACAGTAAAAACATCGACAATCCTGCTATCGATAACCACTACATACAATCATTATGTCATCACTACATAGTATAAAACAAAGTCGCTTGCGCTGTCTGTCCCTATGTATGCTTAAATCTTTAAAACTACGCAACGGATTTTGATGCGGTTTTTTTTTAATAGATAGAGTGATTCTTAAGGAAGGTTTATATGTATAATACATTCCACGCGGGCGAAGCCGCGGGCGGGTCGCTAGTATTATATATAACAATGTGGTGTGTTTTAAAAAGTAAGATAAGAATAATAAGTTAATAACAAAACTTTCAATTTATTAATATTTTAGGCACATACTTCAATGAAAATAGCTCGATGACATTGAAGTGGACTTATCGATAACAAGATGTTCGATGTTTTTATTGTGTCAAGCACTAACAACACGTCGTTCGTGCTAGGAAAATCTCTAGGTCTAGAGATGACTGATGTATATTTGGGGTTATGTGTCAAACAGTATTAATGGTTTACATCTTTGGCAATCTCAATAGAATCAGACTGTAGTCAAATAATTCTATACTCTACTAGTAACAACATGAAATTTAAAATCATAGTATACCATTCGCTTCTTATTTTTTATCAATCATGGGTTTGCGTTTGACCTCAATCTCACCTGGTATTAAGTGATGAGGTCGAAGATTCCACTCCTTGGCAGTGCAAATAAAAAAAGACGCTGCAAACCATTTGTTATCCTACTACATGTGGATTGTGGAATCCGGCAGTATGGCCACTTACATAAGTTCATCATCAGCCGAAAGACGTCCACTGCTGGACATAGGCCTCCCCCCAGGCTCTCCAAGGCTTACATAAGTTGATAGAAGTCATTTCATCAGCCCAATTTTTTTTACGTTTTTAAGGGGTGTTCTCACCGCTGCTTAAAATATGGAGATGGTAAGGAATAGCAGTAACACATCGTATCCGTACCGTTTCGCAGTGACGTGCCGTAAACTTCACGACTTTTTCATGACATTAACGGCACGTCACTGCGATTCCCCAGCGGTGGGGTCGCACCTTTATTCAACATACAAAGTTAAACATAAATAATCTTAGATATATAAATATTTAGTAGCAGGTATTTATGCATTAAAAACTCTACTTAAAGTGGACATTTTGCACAATGCTTATAAATAATTGTAATGAGAGAAATAGTTCTTGATTTAGAAATCCATAGCGCCCTCCAAGAAACACAAGCAGTCCACCATATTGATCACATAGTCCAAGTCTTTCTTTGTGATGATCTTCCGTGTCTTCGTAGCGGTGTTGTATGTTTCCTTTACTATTGTTTCTAAGAACATTTCCTGGAAAACAATGTTTAAACAGTTCAATAAAACATGTTATACAGGGTGTATTGCAAGTCGTGTGCCAAATGAATATGGTGGGTAGCTAAGGTCACTTGCAACACGTTTTGGGCCAATTAACACTTATCCTATCCACATGTTTTTTTTAAAAAAAAATCGGAATCTTCCAAAAGTTAACCATTTTGTTCACCTATCTTTTTTTTTTAATGTGACAGCACAAAAGTATTTGTAGTTTTTTTATCTTTAATGTTTGCGCATTCTAATGAAATGAAATTTTAATTCATGTAGTAAACAAATAAAAAAATATTAGCCAACAAAGTGTGAAGGACAGAAAAATAAAATCTTCACGGTCAACTTTACGGCACAATTAAAAAAAAAGTAGAAGCTCCTCAGATCTTCCAACATCATAAAAACTTCTCCAGTTCCTGACAATTCTTACGGTATACCACATGTCTAGAATAACGTTCAGTTTTTCGTCAAAATATGGTTTCAATCTAAAATTGTGGTTTTATTCGGTCAGTAGATCCAGCCAGTTAAATGGGCTAAATGCACAATACAAAACGCAATAGGTATGGTTAAAAATCATCTTTATTTTAATAATTACTTCAAATTTTGTTCAAATTGTCTTCCTCCACAATTGACAACATTTAAAAAAAAAAGCATTATTGTTTTTTCGCGTTTATAATAGCTGGTTAAAAATTAGACTACCCTTATTTCTTGGTTTTTCTTTATTTAACTTAAATTCGTCGTTAATAATTTATTAAAGAAATAGTCATTAAAAAGACCGTATATACAAAGTTAGGAATACTGATGTCGTGATCTTAGCCTGATATAAAATTAAAAAAAGTAACATGTGTCATGTAATGTCACTCACTTGTCAATCATTCGCTGCTGTTCGTTCACAAATTTGTTATTTTGCGTAATTTAATTAATTACGTAATTTGTAGACGCCATTAAAATAAATAAACTATTTTGCGTAGAATCGAAAGCGTGTCGTTAGAATAAAGTAATCCGTCAGACAGATAAAAAATGAACACGACAGTTGTATATTTTTTTGAATTCCTTTGGTAATAAATGGACTAAGGGCACTATAAGTGTATTCCTAACATTCACAATCGAACTTTTTTTACTGTTTTTCCTAAATATAAAAAAAGTACTGCATAAAAAAATCTAAAGATATTTTTACTGTAATCAGCAGTGTAAAATCTAGAAACGGTATTTTATTTTACTACCTTAGCAAAAAATGAATTGTTGTCAATTGATATATTCGCGACACCTTTTTCGTATTTCTACAGTTGTTGTACGAAGTGTCTTTGACTTTTACGTCTGGGGAAGGGCCAAAGAGCTAGTGTACGCAACACAGGTAGAGAGCAGAGAGCATCTGATCGCAAAAATTAATGACGCGTTCGCAATAATGCGGCAAGAAATGACACTTCGTACAACAACTACTGTAGAAATACGAAAAAGGTGTCGCGAATGTATCAATTGTGGAGGAAGACAATTTAAACAAAATTTGAAGTAATTATTAAAATAAAGATGATTTTTAACCATATTGCGTTTTGTATTGTGCATTTAGCCCATTTAACTGGCTGGATCTACTGACCGAATAAAACCACAATTTTAGATTGAAACCATATTTTGACGAAAAACTGAACGTGATTCTAGACATGTGGTATACCGTAAGAATTGTCAGGAACTGGAGAAGTTTTTATGATGTTGGAAGATCTGAGGAGCTTCTACTTTTTTTTTTATTGTGCCGTAAAGTTGACCGTGAAGATTTTATTTTTCTGTCCTTCACACTTTGTTGGCTAATATTTTTTTATTTGTTTACTATATGAATAAAAATTACATTTCATTAGAATGCGCAAACATTAAAGATAAAAAAACTACAAATACTTTTGTGCTGTCACATTTAAAAAAAAAGATAGGTGAACAAAATGGTTAACTTTTGGAAGATTACGAATTTTTTTCAATTTTTTTTTAAAAAAAACACCGTGGGTAGGATAAGTGTTAATTGGCCCAAAACGTGTTGCAAGTGACCTTAGCTACCTACCATATTCATTTGGCACACGACTTGCAATACACCCTGTATAAAAATATTATACTGCTTAGCAGTTGGAAGATAAATTATGTTGTGTTTGTACAGATGGGCCTTTTTTACATACACTTTTTCACCCTTTAGGATTTTTTGTAAAATTACTCCTTTGACTCACTGTTTCCCCACTGTCCCAAATTACTGTAAGAGGATTACGTATGTAGATAAGTTAGAAAACTTATTGGTAAACAGCAAACACTGGGTTTCATAACTCTATACTTACCAATAAGAAGTTGATCCCTAAGCCACTAGGCATTACACTCTCTAAAAAAAAGAGTCTTATAATAAGCTATTTCAAATTCCGTCTCAAGAAACTTAACAATTTACATCACCCACCAGGGGGCTAATATGGCTGTGTTTATTGCGTTCTACTTAAACATCTGTCACTTTTGGACACATGTCATGTATAAGTACGAGAGTGACGGATGATTAATTTGTATTTTGTTACGCGATAAACGCAACCATACTAGGCCCACTGAGGAACATGATAATTTACCAACATACTCAAACTACAAAACATACAAAATCAGGTATCCTGACTTTTTACCAAATCATCCTTTGACAATATAGTTCGTCAAATGTTTGTAAAATGATATAGGTAGTTTGTCAAATGTGATTTGGGAAAACATTAGTGAACCGGTTGCATACCCCAAAACTTTGTCAAATATTTACCCTAAGTATGCTATACAGCTTTACCATCTTATTCGCAAACGCTTGATCCTCCAAGGGCAAGAGTTAGAGCACACCCAATTATTAATAAAAGAAGACTCACAATAACAAGAGTATGCATTAAATATGTTTTGTCCCTATCTATCATAGTGACATTTGAATTTGACAGAAAAAGAAAGCATACTCTAAAATAGGTTTGTTGTACGTTTATGGATAAGGGAATAGTCTTACCGTAGCCTTAGTAACTAAAAATGCAGCATCAGCGCTTATTACGCTTACATCCGGGTCCTGCTTCATGATATTCTTAATCCTCGCCATCGGCAGCCTTGTGGTCTTCACAACCTCACTCCTCGTACTCTGAGGCTTCTTCTCTACATGCTCTTCAGAGCTAACCAGCTCTGATTCCTGAAAAACTTCGCTCTCAATCAGTTCCGAATTGATTTCGGTTTCTATAAAGTGTTCCGCGTCGGGGAATTGCTCGGTGTCGTCGATTACATCTGATATGTCGATGTCTGTGTAATGATCGTCCTCTGTCATTTTAATTGGATTTATTGTTGAGTTCAAGTAATAACAATAACTACTGCACACTGCACGTAAATCGCGCGCTAAATTCACTGGCGATCTGTCAGATTTCTGTCACAAATTAACTGTCACTGTCGTTGATGACAGTTGGTTAGGTCGTAAACGTTTTTTAAGTATTTGTAGCCCTGGATTCTAGTTTCCCGAATGATTATATCAAGAGATATTTTGTAATTTCTCCAGTCATTTTATATGTGTCTTGGCAGAGACGGTTGAAACTACAATATTTACAAATATCAACCACCAAGTTAAGCAAGATTTTGGCAAAGTTTTAATGATGTTGCCCTCTATTTTTATACCTTACTACCATACATCAGTATTTTGGTTTATAGGTCTACCAGAATCTCATGAATGACACTGGCAGAATTGTCCCACTGGACAGTAGCCATAAATCAAAGAATTGAATTAAATCTCATGAAGAAAATTATTGAATTTAATTTTAAATTAGGGCTTACAACTCCAGGGTAATAGGATATAAAGGTGTGGTGGTAACGATGTGGTGACTCAGTTCGCCCAGAAGTCTTTATTTCTTTGGAAATTATTAAATTTTCCAGGTTTACAATTAAATATCACGCCTGTGCCATTAACTATCTAGGTATGCCGTAAAGATTAAACAAACCGTAGAGGAACGGAACAATAACCAATATTTATAAATTTAATTAATAACGGTTAGTTGCCTACCCAACGCTTAAAACCAACTTTGGACTTGCATTTTTTTGTGTATGTTTATTAGGATTTAGTTGAAAATGACTTCAAAAACTTAATGACTTATCGTTGCTTAGTTAACAATAACGCACAGGTCCAAATGAATGTATACAGTTTAGAATATTCTATTATATTAAATTAACTCTTAATTCATGTTCAATCGTTGATTTACGAGGTTTTGTTAGCTCAACCACTATATGACCTTTAATGTAAACTAATTTCGTATTCTAAGGAAATGCGAGGTATTTCTTTTTTTCTATTTCTCATGATACACCATTTAGACTGTGCCACACAGGTGGTTGCAATAAATAATAATGGAATTAAATGGCACCTCATTATTAAGGTTTCTTAATGGATTTTACGTTTCAGACAAAAAGCCAAAATGGACTGAAAATAAATAACGTTCCTGCAAATGTACAAAGGAACTTAAAGTATCAATATTATTTGGCTTCATTTACTAGTCTATGAAAAACACGACACTAAACCAAATATTATTTGATTTACATCTTCTTGCTCACAATTTTTACAGTACACTTGAACAACGGTATTTTTCGCCTGGGATCAAAGGGCTGTAAAAACAACAAACAATAACAAACTCTAACAAGAGATGAATAACATTGCCATATGAAAATCGATTAGTTTTACTTTGAAAATTTTCATGAGATTCTGGTAGACCCTTGCCTAATTTTACTTTACTCCTACATTTTATGTTCTTATAGTTAGTTCTACTTAGAAACTGTGTTATGAAAATCAGTTGACCTTAATTTATCCACTGGCCGTGGCCAAATTAAGGTGCCGTTTATGGTAAAAATTGAATCATAATGCCAATTCAACACCATCACGGTAACTTACGTTTGTCGGACGCTCGTCGACAATGAGTTCCTCAGGATACAGTTTTATGGAAATGATCGCAAGCTATTAGCAGAAAGACTGCCGCAATTGGGAACTTTACCTTATGTCTAATACGGTAATATTAGTATGAAGTGATTCATATTGTTATGTCAACGTATTGTTATCAGAGGGCGTGTCTCGTAGCTAGTTTTGCTACATTCCAGGTAAAGTCTAGTCTGAAGTTTAAAATTCCCTATGCAGTGGTATCTCTATGACTAATTAAGTACCTACGTCTTTGAGACAAGCTTTTGTTGCTAACTGTAGCAGATTAAATGGAGCGAATAGACATTCGTGGGCTAAATAGATATAAAGCATATACTACTAATAATAAGACTGAGATGTTAATGTAATTTTCTAATAGACTTGTCAATTTAATACTTGGTCACATCTTACGGTACTCGACCAATTACTCGGTGGCATTACGGTACAACCTACAGACACCTCGCTGCGATCTTTCGACTTCATTGTTGGATCAAGATAATGTTTAACCTATAACACCTATAATTTTACCTATAATATTGCATTGATACCGGGTTTACATTGAACGGTTTGTATTCCAAATTTAAGCCTATTCCAATAACAAGAACTCGTGCAAAATTTATTCGCAAGATTTTAAGTAACTACTGACAAATAATAATAGTAGAGAAGTTCAATAAACGCTCGTTAAAATGAGGTAGGTAACTGTAGGGCTAGACGTTGCCATCGAATACAAAAGGCAAACTCTATAGCGTTTGGTGATCACTGTCGCTTTGCGTTGTCATAGAAAAATGTATGGAATTGCTGTAAGTCAAGTGATATATCACTCGACATGCGTTGTCAAAAATGAAAAATGTCAGTTGTAACGAGTGATATATCACGAGACTTATGTCAATTTCATAGATTTTTCTATGACAACGCAAAGCGACAGTGATCACTAAACGCTAGCGTTTTCCTTTTGTATTCAATCAGTATAAAAACATTTTATATAATTTCATTTAACTAACCACGAAAAGCATAATGGACGTTTAGCATAAAAACCAATTGTATAATTTTATCTGGCATACGATGGATTAACATAACACTCATTGCGTATAACTATCAGTCTTGTTAGAGTCTGGCAAACGAAAGCGTGACCTGGACTTTTTTTGAAGTTTTAATATGGCAACATTTATTAATTTGTCAAAGGCACGGTTTTTTAGGTTAGTATGACTTTATAATTTTAATTCTTGTCGGCTGATTATTTGATATAATAATATTAACGATAGTGTGATACCGTTTCTTATACATACATACATAAACTCACGCCTTCATTCCCCAGAGTGGGGTAGGCAGAGCTACAGTTTCTTATGTTTACAGATAATCTTGAAGATATTTAAGGAATCTGCGAAATGAAACCTCAAATAAGAAATTAAGTTCGCAAACAACTATTATACAAATTGATTGTCATAAATACAAAAATAATCAAGTATCAAATCATTTTTTTCCTTTTATAATTAGTAATACCACATGTAATTTTTTTGAATTTGCCGCATTTTCTCAAGTCACGCTTTCATTTGCCAGACTCTATTAATATTATGCATTTTAAGTCAATTTCTTCTAACTAGGTTAGGTTAGAACGTGACCACATTAATAGTAATGAAAGCCGTTAGATTTTTTTTATTTTATTTATAAACATTATAAGTTTTGAAATACTTAATGCATTTCGTTTTATGCATCATGACTATTATATCGATGGTTTATTATACAGATTCAAATAATGCAATTCGTGTTATGTAAAATGATCATTAGACCATTTGTTTTTATGCTAAACATTACACACCCGAGCGACTCCGGTCACGAACAAATTAGCTTTGAATTCAAAAAAATATTAGCCAGCTAGTCTCAAAGAAACTAGGTAGAACGTAACTTTTCATTTTCGTAGAAATTAGGCTGTTTATATCTTAAACTAGATAATATTCCTTTATTTCGGTACCTTTACAAAGTTACTCAAATGTAAATTATAATTGAAGAACGTCTAAGCAAATAACGTTTATATTTAAAAACCCTACACTATACCAAAATTAATTAGCTAAGCACTTAATTTTATTTCATATCATTTCAGCATTCTCCCGACATTTCACATTCGCGGTGGCAAATGTTTTGTCCTATTTTAGAACAAGCGGTATTTCTTCATTGTTTTGAACCATTAAATAAAACCACATTAATATATCTTAATAAAATATAATTATCAGTTCGTGTTGAGTATAAAACAACATTAATTAACATTAATACAGGAAGAACTATGTACAATCCTAGCACAACAAAACGGGCTATGCTAAATTTAAATACATCTTACTGTACAATACTCTTAGCTCTTACCTAGAAAGAGCTGCAGTAAAGCGAATCGAATAAAATTTAAATGAACCGCCGGCTGTGTGACCACAATACGTTGTTAAAATACCATTTTATGGGATAAGCGTCGGCGTCGACCACAGACGAGTAATCTTTCAATATTCCCACACTGGATTGCGGTTTAACAGCTCTATTCTTAACTCTATGCGCCAATTTCATCAAGCTAGTTTCTATAGAATTTCTTATCAGGTCAATAAGGCACTTGTATCAATGTATTTGTTCATCACAATAATTGTTCGTTTATAATTTATAATCAATCATTCTTATTTAGTACATGCAACAATGTTAAACAAAATCTATAATTTTACGACACAAGATTACATTTATTAGGTATAGTTAATCATTTAGAGAAGATATTTATATTCTATGCTTTGCCTGAGTACCTAGGTAGTTAAACAATTGTAAACAAAGTTTAATGTGACTCAGGTTTAATAACCAATAAAGAATAGCGACAGATATAAAATGTATTGAACAGATCAATTAAGAATTAATTTAGTATCTTCGGTCTGTCTGTCTTGATTGGCTTGTATGATATGATAAGTAGTGTATAGTGTAAGTTTATATTGGGTAATTACACATACCTACTTCGACAACGTATAGTCGTAACCACTCATTTAATAGATTTATTTTCAAGTCTTTATGCTCAGAAAAATCTCACATTCTTCCTTATACCTATTTAATGAATATCTCATGGATAATTTATCATCATCATATACACATAGATTTAAAACTTAACCAATCAAAATATTTCAATTTATACACAACAATTTCTTCCAAAAGGGTCTTTTGTTTTGTATTACTGGCAACCCCGCCAATATGGCGGCATCGAAGGCGTCCTTCAAATGTTTTCGTGTTTTTGCCGAAGTCTCGATGTATGTCGCATTTATTTTTGCGGCCAAAGCTTTGGCATCTGCCTCGGTAACTACGTGCTCGCCTCGAGCCTGAAAATGAAAAAAAAATCATAACTTTAAAGATTCTTCTCAAATCCTTTCAAGGAAGGTTTAAACAATACGTATGGCTTCTCTATGGCAGGTGATAAGATCCGCGCGTAACTGTGTTTCTACTTGTACTAGCACTTGAGAAAGTTTTGTAAAAAGGAACTCAGCAGGTCAATACAATATTCTGCAATTGAAGCATCCAAATGCAGATAAATTAAGTGTAAGAAAGACCGTAGGATCCAACGCCAACCCTTTCACTGCTTTACTGCCCAAGTGGTAACAGACTATACTGCAAATAACTCATTAGATTCAGCTTATTTATATATACATACATACATTAAATCGCGCCTGTTTCCCAGAGGGGTAGGCAGAGACCACTTCTTTCGACTTGCTACGATCTTGACAAATTTCTTTCGCTTCTTCAACATTCATACATCGAATCATGCACGCATTCGGCCCTTTTCCAGTATTTCTCCGATTTGATTCGAAAAAGTACGCCTAGGGCGGCCCCTTCCGACCCTTCCACTTACTTTCGATCTGTATATCTCTTTCGTCAATCTTCTTTCATATTTATACATTGCTGGACATAAACTTCTGGAGCGTCAGATAGCTCATTCTCCTCACCCTCAAAGATTGCAGGACTCTGGGATCCAACGCGAGGTCGCTCTGGGTCCCGACGAGGAGTAAAGGCGCGTTGACAGCTGCGACGGCTCTGGTCCACCGCTCTGCTACCGAGCGGAAGGTCTCAGGTCGGACCACGGAGAAGCAGAGGAGGAGCACGTCAGTGCCAGGGTAGCACAGCTCGCGGAGCTCGGACATAGAGTCCTGGAAAGACAATTAGTTACCGTTGAATGAATAAGTTCTGAAGGTTGGTGCAATAAAATGAATAGTGTGTTATCTTATCAATGAAATGTTTTTATTTCTTTCTTTCTTTCTTTCAAAAGGGGGTAAGGAAAGAAAAGCTTCGACTGGAAGATAAAAATATCAGGGGACAATCTCACACAAATTGACCTAGCCCCAAACTAAGCTCTAGGGCTTGTACTATGGGTACTAGGCAACGATAAGCTTACGTACATAGATAAATACATACTTAAATACATACACAAAACACCCAAGACTCTGGAACAATACTCGCGCTCATCACACAAATATTTGTCCATACCTGGGATCGAACCCGGGACCGCTAGCTTCGTAGGCGGGGTCACTACCGACTAGGCTACCGCGTCGTCAAAATTCTAACTCTAATTGGTCACTTTGTTAAGCTTGAGTATTACTGCGACCCCGTCTAAACTAATGTAAACAAGTAACAATAAAAACAATATTTTAATCCAAGTAAAATGCGCAATTCTCTGGCTGGTTCACGATCTTATATTCTGCCATCTGGGATCTGAGGCACTGCTTTGATAATCGAAGTTAAGTTAGCTCCATCCCTTTCTCTCGATTTAGTCTTGAGATAGTTGTATAAAGGAATGAAATTAACGTAACTTCTAACTTCGATTTTAAAAGCTGGGTTTCCGTTTTAAGAGTATGTATAGTATATATTTATTGATGGTAACATTGGTAACAGAGAGATACTCGCACAGTGCAAGAAATCTGAAAATATTTTCGGGTACGGGTAAACTCGTTAAGACTCGCATAAAAGGGTATGAGAGCGAGTGAGAGAGAAGTACAAACCCGAAGGTTATTTCATGTGCTATTGCACTTTACATTATTTGCGATAGTTTCGTTTCGGCGCCTGTCGATTTTTAAATAAGTATTTATTTTCTTTTTTTCAAAGAGCGATGGAGCGTAGCATTTTAGGGGTAAAAAGAACGGACCGAGTGCGAAACACCACCCTGCGCTCCAAGACAGGCATAGCCGATGTTGGGAGAAAGACTGCCCAGCTAAAGTGCGCCTGGGCCGGGCATGTTTGTCGCATGCACCCACAAAGGTGGGCTAATGCAGCAACTTGGTGGGTCCCCCAGGACGGCTACAGACGGCGAGGCAGACCCAAGCGGCGATGGCGGGATGACTTGGACGTTTTTCTAAAGGAAATCAAGGGAGGAGGCCTTTGCACAGCAGTGGGACACAATATTGGGCTAATTAATAATAATAATAATAATTTATTTTCTAGAAGAAGAGGTAAAGGTCGGAAGCGGAAGAAGGAATATTGGCGGAAGGGGGAAAGGAAAGTAAAGCTTGATACATGCTTTGTTTTAAAGATTGTTTCCCTGTATTTTGTACAGAGTTCCTACGTGACTGTGATCTGATGATCTCAGACTTGGCACATGGAACCAGGAATGGTAAGCCGGAAATGAAGTACATAGCCAGGATAATCGTGCAACTATTCTGATACCTCTACACAAATAGTTCTTCTTGAACATGGCTTGTACAAAACATACGGAAATTGAAAATTATTGGCAATGGCGTTTGATTTCGTCTAGATAATATTAGAATAGATAAACTTCGAGGAGTTTAATTAATTTAGCGCATAGACTATTCAGATATTCAGGATTCAGACGAACTGTACGATAAACCTCAAAACTAAGTTAATTTCAACATTTTGAACTACTCTCGGCGATGGAATAGCTCGTTTTATTGTTTTCGCATCCATGCCAACAGCTCAGCCTGTATAATATTACATTTACAACTTTAATATTGTACGTAGATTTATGCATGTACTCAAAATAACATGACCAAAGTCTAACAGACATGTGAAATATTCACTCAAGGAAGTGTATTAGACGTCGAGAACCACCCGGGTAAGCCGTAATTTATTTGAATATTTTAAGGCCAAAGGAAATTCTCTACTGCTCAAGGTTCCCTGAAGCATTGGCAGATATAATAAGGCCTTCCTTATTCCTCAATAGTATATTGAACTTTCTTATTTTCGTACAAGAAACAGAGAAAAATAGGTTGAGTTATTAAGGATTCAGTAAGAAATAATAATAATATTTTGCTCTTTAGCAGAACCCTAAGTTAAAGCGAAGAAAAAGTAAGCTATACGCTCAATCAAAACCCATAAGCCCCCCTAAATATCATAAACACGAAAGTGTCTTGTTGTTTCCACTTGAAACTTCCGTCGCTTACTTTAAAAAAAATGTTTTATTGTGTTTTATCCCAGAAGGAAAGGCAAAGGACATTGATCCATACAGCCTAGTCATAGTTTTCATTATTTATGATCCGATTTCAAGTAAGGCCGTAGCCAAGTCTTTGTAGATTTTTCTTATTCCAATTTAAAGTATCTAAGGCCGGAGTCAATTCCGTCGCTTACGCACAGTTTGACGTATTTTGTGCACAGATACAAACTTTTATTGACAGAGACTTTTTGTATCGGAATCCTTTTTTTTTTAAATTACGCAGCAGGTGATATAAAAAGCCAGTGATAAATAATTACTGATATAAAGCGGCGAACATGAATGGCAGACTGCGGACACCCATGACAGCGTTGTGTGAAAGTGCACTTTCGACTCGACCCCACAATCGTGTTGCCTAATAAATCATAACCATTGTGCAATTCCGATAACTCCCTTGTCGATCGATTGTTGAAAGTCTGATGACTTTTCAAAACGGAGCTTGCACGTGCTCCATTTGAATTGATCTGATTGTATAATTTAGAGACATTTTGATCTGAAAATTCTTTCAAGAGGGCATTTAACCGTATATAGAATCAGAACACAAGAGATTAAATAGGGAAATTAAACGTAATGATACCCTTCAATTGGTATATTTACATACGGGAATTAATATCTAGTAGATCCCTAAAGTAAAACCGTCAATTCTGGGGACGGAAATAAGTCAACTTAACTTGTAATAAAAAAGGGTGTATTAAATACGTCTAGTTTTATTAAAGCCACTTTCACATAATCTTCAGGAGACATACCCTTTTTCACTAGGACCCCAGAATTAGTAATAAACAGAACACCAGACGAGCACCGTGTGGTTGCCGGGTCAGAATAGTGCCACTCCATGTCTTCCCGTGGATGTCGTAAGAGGTGACTAAGGGAATAAAGGCTTGTAGTATTTACTGTTAGGCGATGGGCTTAATTAATATCTTAGCCTAATTGTGCAAAATGCGATAACAGAATTAGGTATCAACAATTTTGAAGAGTTGGCAATTCTGTAGGTCTGCCTACCCCACTCTAGGAATGCAGGCGTGAGTTCATGTACGTATGTAGAACACCAGAAACGACTAAGAACTTATAAAAATGTAAAAGTAATAAATAAACTGGATAAATATAAACTTATTCAGAAAGGAGGATGTCTATGTCTAACCCGGAGACTTTTACTAAGATTACTATGCACAGCTGCAGTCCTGTGCATTATAAATGCGAAAGTGGAATTACATATGCAACAATCTCTATGGAGGCAGGTGAAATACACCGGTGTATATGCACGTCAGTCGTTCTGTAATTTAATCGTTATACTCTTGGTATATGACGTAGTAATTACACGTACAGACAGCATTACAAACAGCTATAGTTAAGCTTGGCAAATAAGTTCGACGTGGTGAGTGGTGACGGTTGGAAGTGTTGGAACGCAATAATCACAGGTCAATCATGATGTGAATAATTTCACTCCGAACAAATGCCACCGAATTTTTTCCACTAATATTTTTTGCTAATTACCTAGTCGATTTAGTTTAATTTTTGACTCCCACATAAATAAAGATACAGTACTGCTATAGTGATTCCTAATTCCTAGCCTAGACGAGGAAAAACGATTAAGAATTGACGAGAGCTGAGTGACCTCGATTCGATATCCTCGATGAATCAATGGATGCCATCCAAAAACCAAACATACATACATACCTTCACGCCTTCATTCCCAGAGTGGGGTAGGCAGAGCTACAGAATTACCAATTAACAATTGTTGGTTTTTTTCTATAATTAGGAGTATACCTAAATACATTGCAAACATTATTTGACAACGCAGGCATAAAGAGATACTTCTTTTAATCTGACCTATATATGTCGTAGGTTTAAGGGCCCCACAAATTACCAGTCAGACTAAAAGGCCGACAGGAACGCAGCTATATGTTAGAATTACATAAATGCATACATACCTTCACGCCTGTTATTCCCAGAGTGGGGTAGGCATATGTTATGTAGAATTAAAGAGTTATATTCGTTTCTCATTCTAACGGATAGCTATGTCCCTCTAGGCCTGACTTCGACTGTTAGTCCGGGGTGCCCATAGTCAACAATCCTTAAGGTGGATTACAAAATAGGTACCATAAAGCGATTTTTCAATTCTACCGTGTCTAGTTGCCGAGTTTCGACTCGAGACGGTAATTTACACGAGTTATATTAGCTATTTTATCGCTTGCGATTCGTTATTGTGAATCCACCGTTAGCACTGCATTCAAGTTTGAAATCTATTACTCCATCGACTAGTCTGGGTCTCAGAGCTCTTGCACTTGATATTTCAAAACTTTCCTGCCATAATTAGAAAGATTGCCAGGTGCGATAGCGACGCTTAATTAACTATAAAGACCTAATTTGCTTAACATTAATGATGATCGATAGCTTGTTATTATAGAAAGTTATAATTGAAACTAGCATCAAGTTTCATCCGCCACTTCGGTAGCGGTAGGGTTTCAATCAAATATTTTAAAGTACCTACATTGACGTTGGTTGAGGAAGTGGTCACATTCAACAAAACGTTTGTATCTGAAGAGCAATACAATGTAGAAATCTTTATTGAAACTGCCTACGATTCTACATAGACTTCGGTCATTAGGTATCTTTATAGTTTGCTTGATTTAGCGTGCGATAGAGTGCGTAGAATCCGTTTATCGCTTTTCCTCAAGAGGTTCGTTTTATTTGATGGGAAAAAGCATACTATCTCTATCTTAATCTAAATTGCAACAAAACAAACAGCAACATATTCGCATTAGATAAGTTATAAAATAAGCTAACTTAACTTGTTTCAATCGACAACAACTGACAGGTAGGTGTTACAGGCGATATTGCGCACGGCTTGTTAACTTAGTATGCAGCTGCAAAACTCTAGAAAATGGTTTCTTGCCACATCGACAATAAAAACTGTAGATATCGTATATCCACGATGTAGCTCTTCAAAAATACGTCATATCTCGAGAATAATATGACGTAAATTTGAATACAGAGAAATACGGACATAAGTATAATGTTTGTGCTTTCAACCGACGTACGAAATCGTAAAACGAACGCCGTGCGAACAATGACAAAACGCAATGAAAACAGAAATGGCTGGGACAAAATATCCGGAACCTTCTATGAACGTGCCTTAATGTTTGTTCAACGCCAGCCTTACTGATTTCAACGCAAACTAGACCCAGTTTGGAGCCCTTGGTTGGTTGAAATGCAGGTAGCAGAGAAACTGTGAGAAACCGGCAAGACGCCATTGTTCGACAAAAAATATCTGCTGTTTGATCACCGTGCGATCAACTGTGAATCGAAACGTACTGCAGAAGCATCGATCTCTTGTAAATAACCAGATGAGTTTGCAAGACGCATGCGAGAGGGTGATCTGTCATGTTATCATATATTGCAACAAAAGCTATGTTGTGAAGCCTAGGACATACCAGCAGAACTTGAACTCGGGTTGTTCTATCAAGACTGGCCCTTCGCCCATCTAGAACAAATGCCCAATTTTGAGGCAAGCTAATTAAACAATACTTCCACTTATTAGCCACCTATCAAGATTTTAAATTGATTTAACGATCGCGTGTTTTTTGTTATAAAATAATTCCGGCGGTATTTGAATGATAACTAGTAGAACTATCCACAAACACCATTCAAAATTTCTGCCAGTCACCGTGCAATGACATGTGCATCGAGCTATTCGTATAGAATCAATGGTTAGAGGAAATTTATTTTTTAACCAACGACATGTGAACACATTGTAATGTAGGAAGACCATTGTGTTTCCATTCACCAGCCACACGTGCTATGAGAACATCTGTTACGTCACAAGTATTATAAAAAAATATTTACCTATGTAACAGGTGATAAGTCGCACGCACATAATCTTGATAAATGATGAGTCAGAGAATGATTTCGCTTTTGTTTAAAGTGAAATGAACTCGCCGAAAGAATGACTCAATCTGTGTCTTTTATTTGGCCTCAACTCGAGCTGACATTTAGGCCGGCACTATACAAGCCGTTGTTACCTCGTTTTATAATACATCGAAGCTTATATCGTAGCTATAAACGAAATTTATTTTAGGTTACAGTATTAACGCTTCAATGTAATGTGTATTGTGTATGTACAATTGTGAGGCTGAGAATTTCGACAGAAATTGTGGTTACGTCTCTCTAGTGCGATTTTTGAATATGTTGAAGATATTATGAAAAATTAGTTCTGTATACGATTTCCTTTCCAAGAAAATATTTACATAAAACAAATAATACAAAACAAAACGAAACGTACAAACCTAGTATTTTATCATAACTACAACATATTCAAAAATCGTGAAAAATGGGCTTGTTTTTAGGATAGGGACTTTTTTGATAGTCGATGACAGCATTTTCAGCGTCGCCTCATAACTCTCTTAACAAGAAGCGGGACTGTTTTAACCGACTGCGTCAGGAGGTGTGAGGTGTCGTTAAATTCGTTTTGGTTGTGGCAGTGGCATGGCTACCATTATATGCTATAACATTTTAATCAAATTTATGAGGTGGTTTATTTTTTAAACAAAATATTTACTTTTATTGACTGCTTTATAAATAAACAGCTTTCAAAGCTTCCTTTTTATTAGTTACACTATATACAATTAAATGTCGTCATATTTTTTTGCTATTGACATTAATTTTATTCTGAACTTGCTTTTGCCGGCCACTTCGTCCGCGTACATTCCAATTATCGGTACCTACGGGAACTTTAACATTATCCGGGATGAGAAGTAGCTTATGTGTTAATCCAGGGTATAAGATATCTCCATTTAAAATTTCATCCAAATCCCTCCAGCCGTTGCGGCGTGAGGAGTAACAAACAAACACACAAACTTTCCCATTTATAATATTATATAAGTAGGATTATTATTGTGTAGCCTTTACCACTTAAAACCGCAACCCTCAAGGTTTATATAAATAACCGGCCTTATCATGTTCGTAGCCTCAGCTTACCACTGTTTTAGGAGCATCAGATAGCAATGTCAATGTCCCAGTGATATCAAAACTGAATTTAGAAAGTAATGGGACAAAGCATGAATTTTTAAAATCGCATTTCTTTACAAAATATGAAGATATCGTAAAAGATATCACCAAAAATGAAATTCAAATTAAAATCCGCCATAAAAATCGGATGATAGGGTAAAGTCACCAGTGGTCAGCCAGAGACCAGTAGTCGACCTTACATGAGTGCGAAGAGCGGGAAATATAATATTTCGTACTCTTCCCACTCATACAAAGTATAGCCAAAGGCCGACTACAGGTTTCTGGCTGACCTCTGGTGACTTTACCCTACAAGCATTTTTAAAATGTTAGTTAAGACAGCCATTAGACAGGAGAGATCCGTTTTGCACTGTGAAGTCATGTAACTCCATGTTAAAGTTGGTTTTGGGGAAAGAGATCGGAACACATCTTTGTTTGATAATGGACCCGATTCTACGTGCACATCGCTTAAATAGCCTAAAACTAAAAAGTCTAATTTTAAGACATAGTTTAGACGGCAGATTTAACCAGTGCTATTCCAGAATGTCACGCTGACAATTTTTTTTTTTTTTTTTTTTTATATCATAGGAAGGCAAACGAGCACACAGGCCACCTGATGGTAAGTGGAAACTGTGACCCATAGACATTCGCATTCACAAGACCGCAATCCTAAGACTGCAAATGCGTTGCCAACCCTGAGGCCGAAGATGGAATGCCTCTATGCTAGTCATTTCACCGGCTGTCTTATCCCCAAACCGGAACACAACAATGCGAACACTGCTGCTTGGCGGTAGGTTAATGGATAAGATGGTGGTACCAACCCGGACGGGCCCTGCACAAGGTCCTCCCACCAATGTATAAGACCGCCTTAAATAAGAAGCGTCAGATTCAAATTAGCGCTGTCATAGCGCTGTCATTTGATTATGACAGCTGCTCATAGAATAGCAAAGTGATTTAGCGACACCTAAAAAAATATTAGGAAGTTTAGAGGCCACTGTAGAATCGCGTCCAATATCTTGTTTAGTTTTAAAGATATTCAAAAAATGAAATTTCTCAAGTGTTTGTTACAAGAATCAGATTTTATTGAAGCTGTGAAAAAAAAAAAAGAATATTCCATATCGTCGGCGATACTGCAAAACCGCGTAATTTTCAAATTTATGAAAGAGCAAAATAAACCTTAATAGCTTATTAAAAAGGTGCATTTTGCTCCTTATTTAAAATGTTACTTACGCGATTTGGCAGTTTCACCGACGATATTCCATATTATCCAGTATAGAAGCGAAATATGCAAGTGGTGGTTAATCATAATCAAGTGAATCAAGTCAAGTCGAACGCATTAACTGATGTTTGAAACTTTGAATATATACACTACTGTTGTAATAATATTTTGAATACTAACATCACGTTTATACAACAAAGAAATACATCAAGTACGTCTTACCTGCCCAGCTGTATCACAGATTTCTACGCAGATCGGTCTGTCGTCCACGTCAACTACAACTGAAAACAAAGAAAAAACAATATTAAAACCAATACGTTTAAAATAAAAAGTTACCTAAGTTAACAAGTACTAACGCGTAAATTATTTAATTGCGTTTTTTAATTTAATGAGCAAGAGAACAACAGTCCGCCGCCCGATTTTTGCCGATCAGCTAATCGTATTAGATCAGAGACGTATTATAACTTTCTTATTCTAACAAGTAGATCCGTCCCTATTCCCTCTCGGCTTATCAGTCCGTCTGTTAGTCGCGGGTGCCCATAAAGATGCGCTTAAACGAGCAATTTTTGAGCAATAATTGCCATTCTTCCTCTCTCCTTCGGACGTCTCATATTATAAGTACAAAATTGGAGAGAGCACAAAAGATATAATTGTTGCCGGTTATAAATTGCCGTTAAAACGTTGCCGTTGCCCGGTAACTGCACCTTATGGCAGATTTACATTGGTCGACCTAAAGCATGCCAGTAGAAGTACGTTGAGTTATTTCAATAGCTCTCGCATGAAACGTGAAAACCAACTCGTCAATGTACTTCAGCTGGCATGGACCAATGGAAATGAGCCATTAAGGATTTGAATCAGTAAAATAAGTTGAACGAGCTTTCATTTTACGATGCCAAAAATATTGTAAACCATAGAATAGATAAATTATAAACAACATTACAGACGTTCACAGAGTAAAAAGCAAGGTAAAAAATAAAATGTAGCACAACAATACTGCGTAATTTAAAGCATGGCAATGTTGCCATATAACTCTTATTTAATCTGTGGTGTGTTGGTCCAAAATTAAAGTGAAGTTGAAACCAAATGAAGACTTACCTATATTAAAAAATAATTGGTTACCAAATGGATTCATATTTGGAACGCTGAAGTAGGTACTTGGCTAAAGTAATACAAATTATAATGCCGGTGTGCGAATGACACAACACCTGTGTTAACACAATAGAGGCAAATCACGTTCCGTATTTGGCAAGTGTGCCGCAACTATTTTTTAAATATTACTTGTAATGTATAATTAAAAGTATTGAGAAGGTTAAAAAAATACAATGCCCGAGACTTCGACGTGTTTATGATCAAAAATAAAATTCTCAATTGAAATAGGTTTCAGCAAAATGTTAAATTTGGTCAAATACTCATTACAGAACGTTAATTATGTACGTGTCAAATAATGACAGTGTATTTTATAGAAAAACGTAATTTCTTTCCATTTTTGTAAGCAAGTATATCGTTATAAGGTATTCAAACTAACGACAGTACCAAGTCGCCTACCGGATTAATTCCCTTAGTTAATCCTACGTCATCAGCCAGGAGATTAGTCTGGAAGCTTCGGGGTTTCTTAGATACCGACTAAATGGATTCCATTGTCTTACTATAACACCGTGGAATGGCTTCAGACTGATGCGAAGTGAATGATTACCCAAGCGAAAGTTAAAAAACGAAACGAAACGAAAGAATTATAAACAAACGTTTTTCTTTTTACAGACTTCAGTAAAAGGAGGTTTCCAAATCCATTTTTTTTTATTCGCATATCTATTTATCGTTCTATCTGTCTTCCTAAGTCCCCGCGTACAAAGAAATGTACATAATACGGCCATTGCAATAAAATATCAATTGTAAAGAAGATAAAGTAGAATTTCTCTTGTTTTTATGACTGGCAATTTAATTAGAAAATAGACTTTATTGCAATCGCAATAAGTTTATTTTCCACTGGCAAATTTCGTTATATGGTGGGTCTTAGGAGACTAGGTATTTAAAAATCGATGTATGTTCCTTATGGATTCCAAAACGGCAAGACAATCTGATCAACAGTATTTTGTTTTTTGTTTTTTTAGTGCTAGCCGTGCAAAGCCGGGTCGGGTCGCTAGTGATTAATAACTGGCGACTACCTAAAATACAGTTTTTGGAATCTTTAGGAGGGAGAAGTCACGTAACGCCTAATCAATCCAATAGGTATTTACTCTCTTGATCATCTTAACAAACTTAAAACATGTGATTATAGAATAAAAATAAAAATACAACGTAAAACCACAAAACATTGAAACTCAACATCCAGTGTTGCTACTTGTCACAATAGAGTCGGTCGCGGCGAACAATTGCGCTGGTCACACCGGTTTGTGACAAACGCGCAGGATGTCCGAGTGGTTGCTTGCCGCGTATCCGGGGCACGGATCGTATTATACAACTGGATAAAAGACCTCGTACGGTACTTGTAACTTACACCGGCAGAAAATTGTACCAACCCTACGTACCCACGTAGCTAATTGTTTTTTAGAATGAATCATAACATAAGTTATTGATCCAGTGGTGGATTCAAGCTGGGCCAAAAGATTTTTCTAAGTATACTGGGTGAAATCTAAGTCGTAGAACAAATGATCACATCTGTTTTCTACCCACGAAAATGAACAACTTTCACTATGGGACCAACTCTGAAATCACGAAAAAATTATCAGCTGTTTCATAGAAAAGTTCAATACGTACTCGACCAAAATGTATGAAGCAGCTGATTTTTTTTTCGTGATTTCAGAGTTGGTCCCATAGTGAAAGTCGTTAATATTCGTCTTAGACTACGACTTAGATTTCACCCTGTAGGCAATATTCGCAATTGGCTGTATATTGCGTGATATAATAGTTGCGTGTTTTGGAGGTGGGAGGACCTTGTGCAGGGTCCGTCCGGGTTGGTACCACCATCTTATCCATTAACCTACCGCCAAGCAGCAGTGTTCGCATTGTTGTGTTCCGGTTTGGGGATAAGACAGCCGGTGAAATGACTAGCATAGAGGCATTCCATCTTCGGCCTCAGGGTTGGCAACGCATTTGCAGTCTTAGGATTGCGGTCTTGTGAATGCGATTGTATATGGGTCACAGTTTCCACTTACCATCAGGTGGCAGGCTCACGGCATCACGTGCTCGTTTGCCTTCCTATGATATAAAAAAAAAAAAAAAAAAAAAAAAAAAAAAAATCTAACAGACTTCGTATTACAGGGGCTTTATTCTGCTCTGTAAAACCTTATTGACATGTTATCGTATTGTTTTTAACTCGGCTACCATTGCTGTAAAAAAGAGCTATCATAATGTTGTTGTTTTAAATAAATAAATAAAATAGACTTGCCAAAACGAATTAACAGCACGAATTACAGGGTACTTAACCTCGTAAGGTGAGGCTTGTCAAAGTGACTAGACTTTAGTTGACGGACACAAGATTCTTTTTCGAGCCAACAAAATTTGACATAGGCCTTAGGAGGCTACATTAACTGTGACACTATAGTATTTACAAATAACTTACGTATACCCAAATTCGCGCTATACCCTCCTTAGTTAAAAGTCAAAAGCAATATGGTTTTGGCTCCAGTTGCAGTTCTAGTTCTTGAAGACACCAATAACTGATAGACGTACAAATACAAATTAAGTGTAACCGATCCACGGGGTCAACTGATAGCCTTCACAGATCAATTAATTCATTGCGATACTGAAAAAACTTATCATAAAATCATTCCTAAACAAAATAACAAATACTCTGTATAAGTGTTCTTATAGATAATCACTTAAGTGCGGTACTTAGTCATATCCTTAGACATGGTATGGACGTTTTATAAAAGGAAGTGACACTGAATCATCTGCTAGCCGACAATCTTTATTAATTGGAGATATATAGATAGGATTACGCAAAAGTTGGCAATAAGGAAAATATGACTGGACACTGTTAGCGAATATGAGGCGTTTATAACCCAGCTAGCAAAGCAATCTTATATACAGCTTATTTTAGTGATATCCATGACGGAAACGTTTCTATCATTGGGAACTGGCCACAGTTTTACAGCTGTTTACACAATTTTGTGTTACGAATCCGTGCTATTAAAGTGTCATTTAAATCTTTTTAGTGTTATATTAATGATATTTTGATCACAATATCACTAAATAATCACATAATAGTTGCCACGACGCAGATATATAGAACTATTTGTAGCTATTTTGGTGATTGTGATCCATCCAACTGCCGTGTGTAGTGTGTACTTACCTATTGATGTGACGAGTGAACAAAATGATTTAATAGAAAATAACTAACGAAACGGACAAAATATGTACTGCAAAAAATAATACTTAACTTACTTAAATAGTGAAGTCGGAAATAATATAATAACATTATTTTGCTGCTATATGTATTTAGTTTTGTATTAGTTGTACCTACAAACATCTTAAGTGTCTAAGGATCAAAAATATCCCCATATCCGCCTGTATCTCAGGAAACAATCAAGCCGTGATAGTTTTCCTTTTAAGTTTCGTTAGATGTGCTTTCAATTAAGATATTATTAAGATTTTTATAATTGTAGGTTTGGCTGTAAGGGAGGGCGGCGGCTCGTAACTGCAATTTAAAAAAAAACTTTACACTATTTTACTTTAGGTATCCAAAAAAATATATTTTTATATTAACGATGCCAAATTACAGAGGTCACTGAGCTAGATCGCGGGCATACGGTCAGATAGACAGACAGACAGACATGGAGAAACTATAAGGGTTCCTTATTTGACTTCAAAACCCTAAAAACATGCCTAGTAATAAAAAAAAACTATCGATAATAAGGATACAAAACATTTTTGTATTTTGTTAAGTTATGAACATAATGAACAGCGAGTCACCAAGCTTGTAAGCCTTGCAACCATGACCGACAACGGCCAAGGCGATTTGAAATAGGAATAGAAAAAAAAACGAGTTTCGTTTCCTCGACTGCCAGTGTTTTAGTAACTATACTAAATCGCGTACTTTGATTAGTTCAATATTGTATTTGTTGTCTGTTTTCAGTTAAAAATCGTGTTCGCATGTTTGAATAATAATTACAACATGTACCAAGAAATGCTTTTAAAACGGGCAAGTAGGTACGCTTACATGGCTATTAAACGTGCAAGCAAGTATAATAACTGAACGAAGGCTTAACAAAAGAAAGGCAGCGTAAGAAATGAATTCCACAAACTAAATGGTTGTGGATGGCTGTGGTCACTTGCGACGTAATAAGTAAAAACTTAAGTAGGTACCTTGACAAAGTACTCGTAACTACTGACTATGCCAACATATAGTTAAAATCTAGTGAACTTGTAAGTTTAAAAAATGTACAAACATGAAATAGGTAAGTACTTACAACAACAAAAAAGCAGTTGTTGAATAGCCCACAAAAATAACAGATACTGAAATATGAACATACTTTTTTTTACACTTTTCTAATTCCATGTTTCCTAAACCGCCCCCCAAATATAAAAAATAATAACAACATGAACGTTTTTACGATATGATACCTCACTCGATGTTTTAATGTAAACCCGTACACGTTTTTTTTTTTCAAGATTTAATTTTACATTTTTGTCGGCGTCATTGAAATGTATAACTTTGCCAAATTACAGCTTTGTACTACTAAGACTCTCGGCACTAGACCGCGGACAGACGGACGGACGGACATGGCGAAACTATAAAGGTTCCTTGTTGACTACGGGACCCTAAAAACTAAGGAGAAGATTGTTACCTACACATTGTCCATCAATGTTAACATACAATTAGTGATATGTCGTTACCGGTAATATTTCCAAAGCGAGTATTTTCCCAGTAATGTTACAGTAATATTACCACTCACCGGAAATTTCAAGAAATATAGAAATAGATTATTTTTTTATTCCTTTTTGTATTTAACATAGCAATGTGGTCCTAGTATGCACCATTTCACAACCATAAAAAATGCATGGGATCCTTAAGGAAGTAAATTACCAATCTTACCAGTAATAGGTATACCCAATATTACCGAGTATCTTACCAATGTTACTGGAAATATTTCTATGCTGTATTTTTTTATTACTATCATAAAGTCCAGAAAAACACGTAAAAAAAAAGCAAATCTTGTATAAATCATTATAATTTGGCATAATTTTGGCAAAAAAGTTACACATGTTTTTTTTTTCTCGGTAAAATGATGAAACATTTTACTTTTTGGTTTCATTGTCCCGTTTCGAGAACACTAATCGCCGCTTCACATACGTATACGTTCACTCCGTTTCGTGGTAAGGGCAAAACTAATCCTATTGTTCCATTTAAGATAATTATTCTAAAGGAAAGAGACATAAGATTGTAAGTGTGAAAGAGAAAGAGATATATTTCAATGTTTTACTTAATAAAGTAACAAAAGAATCATCAAGTCTTATACGAATTGATGATTTCCTATCTTACTAGCTTTTGGTAATATTACCGGTAACATTGGAAAGTTACTGGTAATATTCCCAAATGGAAAAATACTGGTAACGAGAATATAACCAACGACCCATCACTACATACAATACAGTAATCCACCGTTTTGTGTACACTCAATGCCAGTAGGTAAAGGCTCATATCCCTTTGCTTTCACTAAAGAGATTACCTTCTGTGAGGCTTCCTAAGTCCTTAGCTTCCTTATTTGAGAGAGAAATATCTTTGTTTAAGCAAGTAGGTATACCTACAGTAATGAAAGTAGGTAAAAAGGAAATAACCACTTATTGCCATTATTCTAATAATAGTTCCATACGTCGTTACCATTACCTCTTACCACCGTCGTTAACCTTTCAGTATGTCGTAAAGTGCTAAGTATGAATAAAAATCAAATGGTGTATCTACCGACTTAAGTAATTCCGATTGACGCTCACAGAATATGGTCCCGAATCTTAGGATTACCATCTACTCCATCAAAAACTAATTCTGCACAGAAAACTAGGAAGCCTACTTTACTTACTAAAATCATCTGTTTTTTTTTAAAGTTTAAAGAAAGTTTTTGACTGATTGGATAAAGAAAACTTACAAGCATACGAAAAAATTTAGCACTCTCACCACTTTCAAGATAAAAACGTACAATGTTGAAGAAATCCGAGACCTCCCACACGGCTTCAAAAGAAATCTAGCGGGACCAAACATAACCTATAAAAGTAGGGCTAGTTAAGCCTCTTCATTATACTTTGCCCTGTATTCAGGCAACCTATAGTCGCGTCTTGCTGGCGCCGGCCACGTCTAACGAAGCCCTAATTCCGTGACCTATTACGGAAACTAGGTAAGCGTCGCCAATTTGACGTATTTATAGGAAAGTAACAACCTGTATTTTTGCAAAAACTGATATTACTGGATACTCAACAACATCAACTACACATATATATCGGAATACATATATTCTACACGTGTTGTTTTTTTAATGAGCGCCTCATAGGGTGCCTGCTCACAGATAATAAATATTGATTTTATATTATGTAGCTATCTATGTTTACAAAAATAATAGCACATTAAATTAATTAGTACTTAATAGGGAATATTATGCATGGATTTTAAAAATCGCATTTCTCATCAAAATATGAAAATACCGTAAAAGAGATCACCAAAACGGAAATTAAAATTAAAATCGGTCAAGAAATACGGAAGTTATAAGCATTTCAAACTTCTAATTAGACAGAGAGATCCGATGTGCACCGTGACGTCATTGTGCACTGCGGCCATATAAACTCCACGTAAAATTCCGTTTTTCTAGAAAGAGATAGGAACAAATCTTTGTTGGCTTATATCTTGGTTATCTTTATAGTTATTCAAAAAATGATTTTTGTGATCTGTTTGTTACATGAATCAGCTTCAATTGACGCTGTAAAAAAAAAACATGCATATTCCCTATTGGTAGTTCTTTAACCTTTACCATATCGATACCTACACTAACATATTCTATATTTATTTCCCTTTACTTTCGCTTAACTGCGTGTCCAATTGTCAAGTTATGTTTTTAGATTAGATTTTTAGAATCAGGTTCATAAAATACTTCACAAAAGAGATCCTAGGAATATTACAGGATATTTCAGGATTCTCAAATAATTGAATGAACGGAATAACGTGTTTGCATTTCTGCGAAAATTATTATGCCAGGACGAATGTTTATTTACGTAAGGCAGATTAGAATTCAAAGACAATCTTGGTAAAGTCTGTTTGTTCTGTAAAATATGGGGATGTTTTTGTTTATACCCTAAAGATTCAAGGAAGCTTTCTTCCGAGATACAAATAGAATTATAAACCCTTCTCCTGCGAAGCAAGTGAATCTTAAACCAACTTAAAGACAAATTCAAAATGTTAATGTTTTCGTAATATGAGTAATTGTCCAAACTAAGATAACTTTAAAAAAACTTTAAAAATTAACTTTCCGATGAGCAAGGCTCTGTTAATCGTACGTTATGGCCCGCCTGTTCCATAAACTTATTTTTAACTTAAAAAAACGGCTTAATCATAAAATCAACAATGTAGGTTGCTTAGTAATATTTTCAGAATTACCCTCGTAACGGTAAAAAATAATTTACCGCTTCGGAACACTTCAAAATTACTATCCGATTGGTAATCGATCCGATTATAAGGGATCGATGGGTCGATGGATCGATATCTTGTTTCATCCAGCTGGAAATTGGGTCGCAGAGATCTAAAGATAACGTAAAGATGAATGCGTAAGAGATTCAATATTTTATAACAGATTTTAATGCTCGGTTCGGATTTATCTCAATGAAATACATGTGAATTAATAATACATTGAAGTTTTGTAAAGTTATTTTTAGTTCAGGATTCGCATAATAACTCCAGTGCAGAGCTATGTAACTGCTATAACTGTCCCTTTCACTGACTGGAACTTGGCTAGTCAACTGGCTCTTGACCCAACACAATTAATTCCAAATTATTACTTATAAGAGTCATTAACAAGATATCATAATCATTATGAAAGTCTCAATTTTCGTATACACGTCACATTCTACATACACATACATACATACATACCTTCACGCCTGTCACCCATTGAGGAAGGCAGAGAGTATGGAACACCAGATGCACCGGTCTGAACATACAAGTTTCGCTTACATCCATCCATTCATTCTCCATGCACGTACGTCGATTTTGGGTCCATTTGATTTGGCCCTTATTCAGTACATCGCGAATCTGATCACTGTATGTGTGTGGCGTCCCCTGACGACATCTTCACTGACGTCACGTGGACGGCGGCAGAGTAGCCGAAATAGACTTTAAAATACCCACAGAATACAGAATGTCCTTCCTTTTAATCCAACTCTGCCCACGTAAGGCACTTATTCCACCGCCGACGATAAAGAATGGGAAGAGAGTAGAGCCAGCGATCAACTATTAATATACCTACGTGTCTCTTTTATTGTCATGGGATCTATATCTTTTGTATGGACAAACTAGTGGACAAAGTTCTCGCCGGCAGTGTGAACAGCCAGCGATCAACTATTAATATCTGTCTCTTTTATTGACACGGGATCTATATCTTTTGTTCGTTTCTTGTGCGAGTTAATAGTCGATAGTTAATCGCTTCCTCGCCGGCTGTGGGACAAGTGCCATAGGCTTTAAAATAGCCACACGAAGTCCTTCATTTTGATCCCACTCTGCCCACGTAACGCGTGTGGTCTCCGCGGGCCGTGATTGCCTGGACGAATCGCAGCATTCGCAGCAGTCGTCCGCTGACCCTTGACTCGCCGGTAATTACTCTCTCGCTTTGTTCTAGATTGATATTTATAGCGAGTGTAATAAGGATGGCGTGGACAAAGTGTATCTACAGTGATAGGTTGTAAACTAAAAAACCTAGTTACTGCTTTGTCGAGAAATCATTAATTCTAGTTTTACCCTTTTATTCATAAACGCACAAAAGCTAAAGGGTGCTTAAAATATGAGTTTGTCCTTAACCCTTAATTTGGCAGTGTACATCACAGTGACCGTACTATAATGTTCACTTTTAATGTTTGGAATGTTTTTTTATTTTTTTGCTGATTCAAAATCAAAAAGGGTTTGAATTCCCGACTTTTTTTATTTTTGCCAAATTAAGGGTTAACTGTCATTGGGTTGGGACATTTGGACTTGATAGAAAGTGACAACAAATTCTATAGCTTTACAAGGTTTATTGTGCGTTATATTTAAAGTACCGGCAAATAATATATCCTTATTACCTACAAATGTGACTCACCAAAATTGACAACCAATCAAGAACTAGTTAACCAATTGTATTACTATTATAGAATTCGTTAGCTGATGAAATAAGGTTCAAATTGGCATATAACAAATCGTAGTTTAAAAAAAGTTTCTGACGTGTTCATACAAATCTCGTAAATTTAGTATGCCGGGCCTCTATTCCTCTTTTTAGAGTTCCGTAGCCAAAATAGCAACACATGGAACCTTTATAGGTTCGTCACGTCAGTCCGTCCGTCCGTTCGTATGTCACCGGTATTTAACTGAAAAACTACAAGATGTATATTGATGAAATTTAGAGTATAGGTGGCTTGTATAAATGTATAAACAGCTACCTACTTAGTCCGGTGGTATCACAAAAAAAAAAAAAACTAGTGGGGGGGGAGTACTCCATACAAGTAACAGAAAGGTGACTTTACCCTATCCCGAAGGACTTTGTAAATTGCACTGTAGCTGGGTTAACACACACAATGCGTACGAACAAATAATAAAAACAAACAAAAGCGCAATAACCGCTCCATACGTGCAAGCTCTTAGAAAATTGCACAGCTGTAGGTACTACAAACCGCAACTGGCTTAAAAGACTGTGAGATATGAGCAATGGCTTCCTATAATAGGCAGTACACTCATATCTGGCCAGTAGGGCCGGCTAGGGCTGGCAACCACCTACGACGCCACGCCTTGTAAAGGCAATCGCTATGTTTGTAGTTTTGCGCCAGCCGGCGCCTGCGCAGAGCTGGCGCGAGAGATAAACGAGGGCGATTTAAACATAGATATCAATTAATAATATTGATTGTACAACATAAACAAACATAAAAAATACTCGCATTGCTTATCATTAAGTAAGTATTTATTTACTCATTCATATTTAAAGAATATCATTATCCTTTTATCAATTGCGTTTATTCTTATTATTGCAACCAAAACGCAAGACATGGCCGACGAAGACTTGGCACCAAAATAAAACTTGGTATAAGTCAGTACCAATTTCACTAGGTTACTGTCTTGTCGGCGTCTTCAGTGCCAAACGGGTAGCCGCAGAGGTATATTAAAAAAAAAGGAGTGATGTTTCACATCATTGTTTCCTTTCACGTCAACACCTAGGCCTTTATTGTTCACGGTAAAACAATATTGATTTTACTGTATTATTGTATTGTCGGTTAGCTCTTATTTACTTGACAGTAATGGAGGCTGAGTTAATAAAGACACCATAACGCTTCAAAAGCAATATCATTTTACCCAGTAGAAAAGATGCCCTGCTCAGTTTCATGATGGGAAAAACGTCTAACCATTAAAACCTCTGTCATCCTCTGTTGAATAAGCGTTTTATTTTACCCACGACAATTGGACAAAACGGCCAGTTGTTGTGAACTAACTTGGAAGTCTTGGAACACGTTAAACAACTTACAATGTAAGACCAGCGTATTAGGAAACCCGTTGTCACATTAATCAGCACGCTAATTAGCTAAGCAGTAAATTAGCTCAATATTATTTTTCCGTTAATTTTGTGAACGAAATACTAAGAATTCATAAATTAGCAGTAAAAATAAAAAGTCGTCAATGTATATAAGCTTACTAGACCTAGCCTAGATGAAATGCTTCTAACGTTTCTGTTTTCTATCGACTCTAGAGGTATGGGTTTTAGGGATCCGTAGTCAACAAGGAAACTTTACAGTTTCGCCTTGTCCGTCTGTCCGAGATTTAATTCAGAGACTTTTAGTACTACAAAGCTGTAAGTAGTAATAGTTATAAAAATAATTTTCGGGTACTTTCCATGCAATTAAAGTAAAGGTAACTTATATTTACATTACGAGTGCGGGATAGCGGCTTCAGAACGGAACTCATGATGATCATGCCCGGTTTTTAAAGCTTGCTTGTTGCTAGCCATCACTCTATAACTTGTAAATCTAGCTCATCCGGCTAGTTATTAGTGTCCTTATTCGATACATGACTGTCCGATAAATCTACAATTCAATGCATATTGTAACACTCCCGATAAGGGCTGTCTGGGACCGGCGGGTAATTTGCGCGTGGGCAATAATTGTTCATATTCACAAAAGTGTAGATTTCCGCCAGGCAATCGTTAGTTTATTGAATGGCAGGTTGGGTAAGCATAGGCAATTATAGGTAACTGCGGTGAGTCTGGCGACCCGACATGGCTTCGCTTGGTTGAAATATCAATGTATTATACAGTCAAGGTCGTTTGTTGTGCGCGTGCCGTGGTTTATGCTGGAGACCGTCGAGTGTGATCTGGCTGAAAGATGTCTACGAAGTCATCTTTGACTAAACAACACCACGCTGCTTTGTCATCTTAATATATAGGTCTAAGTTACGTAATAAACTGCAGAAAAATCAAAGTAAATAAAGCCTGGAGACCGACGCAACTTGACGTGGCTAAGGTGCAGGAGCGATTATTTTGGCGAACCTTGGGGGAGGCCTATGTCCAGCAGTGGACGTCTTTCTGCCGAAACGATGACGATGAATAGATACGTCATTTTTTTCAAAAAACTAAAAAGAATATAACAGTACTTTGTAATTTAATACTATTTGTTCCATTCGGGCCTTTGTAAGCCGACGCTTTATCATTGGATCCATAATTATGGTTTTCCACATCACTATGTATAGTTGTACATTAACATTAAATCTTCCGATACAGGTTGATGTGAAAAATGTAGTTCCGGCTGTTATTGTCTTTGGAATTCGGCCCGTGCTTCCGTTTCCGCGACAGGTGTCATGGCCGATCGGTGGGGTTGTTGTTTGCACTTTCCACGCAAACTGGTAAATATATTAATAACTAGTTGTGTGCTTATAAAAGTTGGAAATTAAAACGACTTCTTATAATATAATCGACAGCGTGGTAAACGTGATTAATTATTTCGTATGGCTTTGGTATAAAAATCAGTTAGCTTTGTAAAAATATATTCTTATTTTAGTAAATATGAAATTACCAATTCGTTATTGCAAATTTCGCAGGTAATCATGGCATGACCTTTGTTCACACTTTGCGGGTTCGTTTTCCCCTCGAGAGCAATTATTATGACCACACCACAAGCAATACTAGCGCTTGCCCGCAACGCTGTCCGCGTTGAGCTTGTTTATCAACTTTGCCTCGGAAACTGTAAAAAAATCCAGGATATAAACTATCTCTGTACTTATCAAATTTCACGTCGATCGGTTTAGGGGTTGACCGTAAAACAGAACAACCAAACACTTCAGATTTATAACACTAGTAAAAATAAAGTTTTATGTACTTAGGGTAATTTTCTAGCTTTCTACAAACAAATGATGGCAAGTAAAGAGTTTACAACTTAAATATACCTTCGCACAGAGCAGAGCTGCGCCGGCGGCTACGATAAGATAGCTATCGGCGATCATTCGACACAAAGTTATCACTGTGATTATGATTATGAAATGGATCACTCTCAGAATAAATATACTATAGTGACATAATAATTTTAATACCGACACTTGTAAATGAGGTCTAGCTCACACCCAGGAGAAATTCGTTATGAACCCCTCTTTGCCCGGGAAAGCTGGGATTGTATGTTCGACTGCACTAACTAAAAGAGTTTTCCACCGCTCGCTTTTTGAGTACCATGCCAGTGCTACCCTATCAGCTCCAGAAAAAGGGTTACAAATAGGTACCCCAGACCAACTCCATTAAAGGTACCCCATAAAACATGAGGAACTTTTTAGCTGAGGATCTCGAACTCTCGACATCTCGACAAGTCAAGTCAACCCGGAAAGACATGCTGGAACTATGTAGAACTTCATCAGCAGTGTGTTAGAAAACAATACTCGTATATCTATCAAAATCATTTCTAACGATACAAACGCTGCGTTTTCTGCGCAAATCCATACAAATATTTATCCTAAATTTAAACACCCTGTGTTCAACAGTTGAATTGTCAATCGTAAACTACTAATTGCGTTTTTATAATCGTTGAAAAGGAGCGAGACTGTTAAAAAGTGCTGTCACGTTTGAAATAGAATAGGTACCATAAGCTACCCTCGATATGGTCATCGAAAACAAGGGATGCATACTAACTACTTGCCCATTCATTAGTGGACAGATACTTAAACAAAGGCACCGAGTTCTTATATTAAAACTGACATATGAATGGTTGAACGAATCAAGTGACCGATAGTGACAGGTAAAATAATCCAGTCTGTTCTGGTTTAATTAATTGAACGATCGAAAAGCCGAAACTTTGGACATAAGGCATTGTAATCTTTTGTAATTAACATTGGAGCTTGTCCAGAAATCATGTGATCGTTTATGGGAGGGTGGTGGTCAGAAAAATCACGATGGCAGGGGGGGGGGGGGGTCCGAGAAGGCATCACGTGTAATTTGTTTACACAGCAGGAAATCAAAAAGTAACATAATTACTCAATAATTTTCTTACATCAAAATAATCCTATCAAGTCTGTCCCATCATCACCATCCAAAACATATGTTGAAAACCCGTGGACCGAGGACATGATGTAGCGTGACATTGCTTAATTTAAAACCATTTTTATTATGTTGTCCTAAAACTACAAGTGATCTCGAATCTGTAGCGTTATAATCACCAAATATCACCAAGGAGGAGAAGGTGGACAAAAATAGGCCAAATATGATCACATGATTTCTGGACGAGCCCTTCGTAGTTTCTGTTTTAATGAACCTGAGTCGTGTTCCCCACTTCCTAGAAGTCACTCTGTTTTCTAGTTAATCGTATATATTCTAGAGATAATGATAATATTAAATACAGTATAATTATCACTCCCCGACTCTTAAACACAACTATCTTTTCACCTCAGCAGCTCAAACAAGCAGGTTTTGCTGCTTAAAAACAGTGAGCAAAATTCAATTTTGCTGCGAACGAGAGGCAAAGTAGCTTTTTAATTATTTTTTTTAAATGCCGTGAGCAGTGCTGGAGCTACTCACAACATTCGAAAAAATTGAACTTCACTTTGTTCTGTCACTTTCACTTCGATAGGAAAAAAGCGAGAGATAGAAAAATTAGAAACAACTTGATTCGAAGTTCGATTTTCAAATTCCACACATAGTAGGCCCAAAAAGAAACGCACGTTCGGATGCACACATAACCGTAAAATTGCAAATAAAACTATCTGTTAAAGTTTGAAATGTGTTTATTATAACTATTTTATACAGTAGGTACAATCATTTTTTTTATTTAATGTTTTGAAGACAAAATTAATGAAAAATAAGAAGTTTATCATGTATTTACATAATTTTGTTATCGTTTTAACAATCTTTAATTTCGTGACATAAACCGCGGGGGCAGTTTCAGAACGCATTTCAAAAATAGCGGGATTATTGTAGCCAAATAGCCATAGACAAGGCCTAGTTAGGTTTTTTTAAAGCCACAGACTACATAAAGCTGTATAAAGTTGTGTTTGCACTACGGCATTATCAAGTTGAGTGACAGGTTTTATCTGTTTCAAGTTTATTTTTTCCACTTTTTATTTTGTTAGTATTTTGCAAAAATGCTTGTGATTGATGCATATGCGATCGTGTCGTTATTTAGTCGTGTATTCACCAAATGGTCACAACGGAAGACCTGCGTTGGCCCTACCAGCTTCACGCTGTGTTGTTCTCGCTGCTGAGGTGAAAAGTTGTATGTCTCACACGAGACCAAAGTTTTTTACGTCTCGTATCTTTGAATCCCTCGCTACGCTCAGGATTCTAACCTAGAATCACTCGCCACGCTCGTGATTCAATAATAGAATCCTTCGCTTACTCGGGATTCAAAATCATCACTCGCAGCAAAAACCAACTTTGCTCTCTTGTTGAACAAATAACTATTGTAAGAAGAAGTAAGACGAAGAAGGCAGAAACAGTTTATAAATATTAATCTTAAAAATAATTTCTGTGCAACTACATAGGTACATTAGTAATTAAGCCAATATTAGTAATATTAATAACAAATAGAATGCAATAATGTTTTATCACTAGCCTGTATAAAACCAGGATATCCCGGTACTTCACTGCAACCCCTACTTTGTATATGTTTAATGCAACGAAATGACCTCAAATTATGGTCAATTTAGTTGGACATTAACGACACCAAGTGATATATCTTTCGTAAAATTTCCCTTTCCGAGTACCTTTCCACCGCCGTGATATTCAAAACGGGTTGGAAAGAGCACTCGCATTTAAACAAATCAATTCAATTCACAGCTGGTAATTGGTATTTTCATCACGGTCACGGTTCAACTTTAACAAACAGGTTAAGTTTTGGTAATTTTAACCTGTCCCTAATGACACAATTACATTGTCCGGTCGCATTATGCGATTGGCTAACGCACAGGGCAATTGAGTTATAACTTCCTTCATTACAAATAATATGTGCCTTTCATTAAACGGCAGAGTCATATGGAATTAGAGCAAAAAATAAAAACATTTATTCTACAGCATGTTCTAATTTTACGCAAGCAAATAAATTGCACAAGAGATTTACTTAAGTATTTGTGTAAAACACGGCACCGAAAAACTTCGGGACGGTATTTATTAGCGGCCTTTACACGTAAAGTTCGGACCGCAGGAAGCGCCACGCACCGTTCATATCTTCGTTCTAAAGTTCCGAACCGTAAATTTTTTACTATTTTACTATTACAATTGCATTTACAAGAATAGTTCGGAACGAAGATTAGAACGGCGCGTGGGGTTTCCCGCGGTCCGAACTTAACGTGTAGATACAGGCCGCTATTGTATGTTTTGATACATCTTTATATCCGTCCCTGTATTGGGTACTAAAATTAAACATACGAATATAATTATCTATTCTATTTTAATAACTTAACCAACAATCACTGCTACTAACCTAAAATTAACTCGACCCAAGTATCAAGTATACTCACTCGGTTTATTATTACGCTACAATGAATCATTTTGTTTTGAATGTTAACCAAACCAAACAGGTTGGACTTGGGTTACCGTACATATTCTGTGACAGATGTGACAGCTCCGTTGTACCGTTGCTTTTCCTTGAATGACATGTGTCAAAGTGTCGATGACGTTTTACGGCTGCAAGTACACTATTGCATTTTATATTACTTAATGATCAATGTAATTGATAACTTTATGATGGCAATTGACTTTTGACAGACAATTTAACCTCGTAAGGCCTTCGTAAAATTTCGTTAGTGCGAAAAATAATCTTGTGTCGATCAACTAAAGTCAAAAGTCACTTTGACAAATGTCCTAAATTTAGGACGTTGGGGCTTACGAAGCTTAAGGTTTCAAAAAGATGATGGAAGGAAAGACGTAAAAATGAATTTAATAAGAAGTGTCAGACTTTTATCCCAGTAAATCGGTTTGTTACCGAGTTAATAGCGATAAACATTTTCTGCACGGACGAAGTTATTACTTAAGCTAGTAAATTTCATCGATATAATGCATTTCACTATAACTGTATAATAAGCTAAAAAGGCCATTCACAATCTGCCTGTGATTCACACCCACTCTATAAACGTCAAGTACTCCTTACTATCAAGTGATATCAAGTCGTAAAGATGTTAATCAATTTACAATAAAACGGTAAACTGATCGATAAACTGAACTGCCTGATAAAACTTCACTGAAAGACGTTTCGAGAAGTTGACATCATGCAGAGAAAATGCACTTTGTTTAACAGTTTGCCAAAATAAACGTTAGTATTGAAATTTGGGATATACCCATATGACATCAACTACAACTTCGAAGACGACTTTAGTCAAGGAAAATTATTTCACACTTGATATAAATTAATACTCTCGTAAAAAACGAAAATACGACAGCACGCATTGGTTGGTTAACAAAGACAAAGACAAGGAAAGTCCCTAGGCGCGACACGTTACGACCTCATGACTTAAATCCTGATTTTTAATTGCGTAGAATTCTGACAGCCATCTGACAGCTATCAAATTCTGACGTTTCAGGAGTAACAAACATTTTTTTTATTGTTGACGTTTTTGGCCTTCATTTAAATTTGTTGCTATTCCACATACATAAGGTAGAGTAAACAAATCGGTATCCCGACTTATGACCAAATCATAATTTGACAAACTATATCGTTTTACAAACTTTCATTTCGCAAAAATGTATTTGTGCTTAAACCGTTACATATTACATTAGTTGCATAGGCTATTAAATAGGTTAGGTTAAGTTGGACTTTTGACCACAAAAAAATATATAATTATCCGGCGGGAAGTACCTGTTCGCGAAATGAAAGTTTGTAAAACGATATAGTTTGTCAAATGATTATTTGGTAAAACATTAGTGAACCAAACAAATAATTAGCCTACGTGCCTAAGATAAGAATACTAAAAACTTTGAGAAGTAACTATGCAAAATTATATTGTTAAGATTTAAGACAATACGCCAAAAAAAAATTGGGACTTCTAAATAAGTTGAAATCTTTACAAGTCACAGTGTTATTAGTTACTGGAGGAAATAAAAAAAACATGACTTATGAAAACACTTTATTTTATTCAGTATCTTCAGAATCTTCTTCAGGCATACTGCTGTCACTGTCACCACTTTCCCCCACATGTATAATGAATTTGTCGCAAACACCATCAATTAAATGGTCAAGGTTGCAAAATTTGTCCCCTTCTTTTATTGTATGTGATATACAACCTTGCCATTCTGTTTCAGTAATATTATTGACTCCTTCTCATAATAATTCTTTAACTTCAGCCATTTTAAATGTTTTATTATTCTTAGCCACATGCCCTTTTATCTGAGCCCAAATCAACTCGATTGGGTTGAGCTCACAGTGGTATGGGGGTAAGCGAAGCACAGTGATACCTTTTTCAGCTGCCATTTCATCCACACAACATTTATTATATTTACTTTTTTCTCCTTTTACAATCTCCAACAGTAGTGATTTAGTCAGCTTTTCATCGTAATTAATATTCTTCGATGACAGCCAAGCCTTTAACCATGCGTTTGTAGGGGTTTTTTCCAATTTTCTGGAGTGGGTCTAAGACAACTATAGAATTAGGCTTTAATTTTGGTAATATGCCGCTAAACCACTCCTCAAATACTTCAGCGGTCATCTCCTTGTGGTAATCATCGGTTCCTTTTTTTGCTTCAAAAACTAGTAGGCCCCCATCAACAAAACCTTCTTCTGTCATTTTAAAGTCAATTTTTTCCAAAATAAAAACACAAAACAAAAATGATTAAATATAATAATATAATTTAACTCCAAAGGTTTGTAATACATGACAATGATCTGAATGATACCAACAACTATTATCTTTTTCCTCTGAAATTTGTTTAACAAAATATTATGTATGGATTGTGCAATTTTAAAATAAAATTACTTTGTAGTAATTAACTTTTTATTACTTCATTTTAAATTCTAATATGTAAATCATATAAGTAATACCTATTCTAAAGATTTTTTTTTGACTTTTTTGCACCACACGTTCAAGGAATATTTTGTAGTCTGGCAAGACCAAGAAACGTCAGAATTCTACGCAATTAAAAATCAGGGTATAGTATTTACATACATACATAAACTCACGCCTTAATTCCCAGAGTGGGGTAGGCAGAGCTACAGAATTACCAAGCACTCTTAAATAAGTTGATGATAATTCTGTAACCAAAAAGTATAGTATAGTATTTCATTTTATATATTACATTAGCGGCCTGTCCCGATTTCGCTCGGGTTGAATAATACATAATTAAGCTAAGTTTATCTCGAATAATGTACCTTTCAAAGGGTGAGAGATTTTATTCAATAGCTGCCCTCCAAACATAAATGAACTCACAAAATCTACTCTCTCATTTGCTAGTTAGTACAGGGAGCTATTTTCAAAGTTTGCTCCGTGGAGCCCTGCGGCTCCGCGAGGCCTCTGCAAGGGCTCCGTGGAAAATAAAACATTATATAATTCAAACGGAGTTTTTTTTCGCAGCGAAACAAGTTCTGCCTAATTTGGGGGTCCATAAAAAATGCATTTGCTAAAAAGGGTTTTGTCGTTCAAAAAGTTCTAGAACCGCTGCTGGTATAGATAGATATAGTTTCCTACGTATCGTTTTGTCACTTGGTAAAATGTTGTTAGGCTTTTACTCCACGATGCATCAGTCAAAACTAAAGTAGAATACATACAGGCTAAGTTCATAGTGTTGATTTGATTTGCCATCTAACAATAATATTCCTGTAACTACAGGTGCGTGACATGTGTACCCTTGCGAGAATATGTGTAGCCGCAGGGTTCATACGACTTTTCGTCTAATTGCACACGGGGATAAAATCACGTCGTGTAATATTATAAGGCCTTATCCGATGAAACCTTCAAAGCAACAGCAGTGTTCTTATAGCGTTCCGGGAAACAGAAAGTTTTAAGTAATCCGACACTAACAGCTCGTGTATGAGCTTTATACTATTTCCTTGAAATTGTAAACGAAATTTGTTTTGAGAACGGAGGATCTAGTTCGGTGTTTATTTTTAATTTGATTATCTGTCACGACTCTTCGTTCTAGAGAATAAAGGTCTGTTTTATTATTTTATTTTTAACTTGTATTTATTTCGAGAATCATAACAGTGCTACCCGCATCTAATAAATTCTCACGATTATGGTGGACGCCTTGGATTCATGTGAATTTCGTGTTTCTTTAAGCGACAGGCGGGGAAGTGATCACGGCAAAACTACCAGATGGATGGAATCGCAAGTTCGCAGATTCATTTCTTGAGGGATATGCGTCGCTATACACGGACCATTTGTCCACGAGCGTTTGTAAGCGCCGCCGCATCATGTGTGTATTTACTATTTATTTTATTTTCTTACTGTTATTCAGTTATGTTTCTGTATGTAATGTTTAAAAATTACAGACTGTAGAGTTTGTTGCGGCGCTTCTTCTCAACAGTGGTCTACGCTTGGGAAACTCTGGTAGATTTTTGACGTGTAAATAAAAGTGCCTGCATGACCTTCGAATTTAATAAACATATTCATCTTTATCTTTATGATGTACGATAAAGTTATTTTTTTATTTTCGGACGCTTTGAATGTATTTTGAAATAAAATTAGTGAATACCATTGTTATACACAATTTCTATAAAAAGACGACGTTTGATCAGCCTGTATTTTATCTCAGTACCTACACTTTGCTCATACGTAAATTTTGCGATGTATTGGAATTTTAACTTTAAACCGCGAACATCAGAGTTGTTATTGCAAATACGCGGCTGTGTTACCTATGAGTAATAGCATGAGTCGATGTCACGATAATAATGACGTGTCACACAAGAAGCGACGCCCTATTGTCACCATAATCATGTCTGTGGGTGTTACTGACACGATGATTACCCATTACGATTCCTTTGCATAATCCATATCGGTACTAAATATTATCAATATGACAGTTTTTTGTCTTTCTGTTCGTTGCGCTTTCACAGCTAAACCGCTGAACCGATTACGAAGAAATTTGTTATGGAGATTGTAGGGTACTTTTTACTGTGAGAAAAGCAAAAGAACAAGACCGCTCTGAGTGGAGAGCCTTGGGGGAGGCCTATGACGTCTTTCGGCTGACATGATGGTGAAATTTGGCGATGATTGGTAATCGCGAGGGACGCAATTTAAAGTCATAGGTAGGTATAGGGTGTAACAGAAATATTTGCATTTTACTAGCTTTTAATCTTGCTAATTCGCACAAATTTTTGACCCACCCTATAGGTAGGTAGGTAGGTACTAAGAACAATGCACTCTTTTGGGGTACGTCCCATTTGTTCCATGGAACTTGGCATTTTGTATTAAGCTGTACAATGTCAATACAAAATTCGTAGTTCCATGGAACAAATGGGACGTACCCCTCTTTTGTCACTCTAACTAATAATTCAGTTTTTATTTTTATTTTACCAGAATGTCGTCCTGGTTTTCATGTTTTTTCTTTACCTAATGATATTATAGAACAACAACCGTACACAGTAAGATTTGGTATAAAAAGTCATGCACCGAAAAATATGCCGAGTGAAGGACAAGAAGAGCAAAGCTCTGGGTACACAAAGACAAAAGCAGTTAACTGAAAATCAGAAAAGGGATTTCATTGATAGTTTACGGGTCAGCATGCAAGAATAAATAAGAAACGCAACTGATATTCAATCTCACAAAGCGCCCACCCTCTCGCATACTTTAGGGAATAAATACTTATTATGTTTGCAACATCACTAATATCACCATTCGCAACAACACATCCCTACAGCGAAAACCATAATTCGCACTGCCAGATCCAAAGTGTAGTAACTCAAAATACAACCTATTTTAAAATGAATTTCAAGACAACGTCTATGAGCTTGAAACAAAACTAACAATGATTTTGAGTTGATTTGATACTGTCTTGATCTAGCAGTGTGAATTATACTAGCTGTCTAACTCAACCTAGGGGTAATATTCTATATAACTTTTTTTGGAGCTTAAACTCCAAGGAAGCAAGTTAATTTGAGAAGGCTTCAGAATACCTACTAGAACTTTAACAAATATGCTAAACGCTGAAACAATAACAAACTCGCGGTAACCTACAGCGAACAAAGAGCGGGTCCTGATCGTTAGTCACGGCAAAAAATACACAAATGACATCGCTGGAAGTAGACGGGGTCAATCGGTGAGCAGATTCGTTTATTAAATCCAACTGGAAACTGAGAATCAACCGTTATTAAATTTCGAGAGTTTTGATTGGCTATCTATTAAGAAAGCATGGGAAAAGCATGGGATCACTAATCGCATTACCCTCCTTCGGCGACGACTGTGTCGATTTCCTTTTTAAGTTTCAGTAAGATTTGGTTCTTAAGTAAACTTCCCACAGTCATGGATTTAAATTTTTACTTTAGTTGCTTACCACAGAGCCCTATCATATTAACTAAACCAACTTAGTTTGAAAAAAAAAATCGTCTGACATTGAGCCGACGAATTTTTTTATTGTAAATTACTTTATAATGAATCATTAGCTTTCTGCAACGCTCTGGCAGATCAAGAATAAAAGCACGTGACTCGTCAATCATCCTGCAAATACTTTGTCTATCTAGTATTTTTAAGTTAAACCAAGAATACAATTACAACTGATAGGTTATATTATAATTTACAGAATGATTTGCTAAAAAGCAACAAACCTGCTGAATCGACTTCTGTGCCCAGCAAGCCTTGAAGAGTGAATTAAAAAATATGACTAAGCAAGCAAGCATTCGTCTTTAACGGTTAAAAAAATAAAATAATTGTGGATAAGGCAATATGTAGCATCATTGCAATACAAACACAATCGCAGCTGGGCATGGCGCCATTGGTTTATTTTCGCGCTCAAATTGGCGTCGTCTTGTTTAAGACCGTAATGAGTCAAGGATCGGACAAAAGGAGGATTAGGACTTGTCTTTACAAGATCTACAAGGGTTCCGAGGCCGAAAAAAGGTAATTCGAGGATTTCGAGGAATTTGACGGACCCGTCTAATAGATAGAACAGGTACTACAGGCGTACAATACAAACGCAGGATAGATTTTTTTCGAAAAATATTGTTGCTGGTGATGAATGAATAGCGCTAGCAACTTCTTAAATAACTGTTAAAAGACTTTCCTTGGTCACATCTGAATTATTTTTGAAATGCTTCCTACGTAACCGCAATAAAGTTTTCATTACAAGATATTTTCCTTTGAACTATGAAATGGCTACCGGTATCGTATTTCAAAAAGAAATTAGACGCGTCTCAACAAATGGATTGAGTTTTTACGATGAACATAACTTGTTTGTGACTTGTCTCTGTATTAGCGTTAAGTTGGTCGTCAAAGGCAGCTTTAAAATTATTTACAAATACATCATATTGCTTTACATTTTTAATAATTTAGGACGTCCGGACGTCCATAACCAAAAATATATTATAAAAGAACACGTCAAACTTTATGAATGATAATTTAAATTTATAACGCAAAGAATGGCTCATTCATAAGCAGTATTCGTAGCCAGTGAAGCAATAAGAAACCCTGCTTATAAATACCAAATTTATTTTCATGTCGTCAATTCATATGCCAGCGCAACAGGGGCCCTACTCCAAGAATCAAAGTTCGAACCCTGTCCCTTTCTCTCGATCGCGTAATAACTGTAGAGTGAAAGAGATCTCCTGAAGCTCCATATTTACTTCAGGGTTCAGTCAGAATATAAACCACCGAAATTAATACCTTACTGGTAATGTTACCACCATAAAGCAAGGAAAGTGGCGCAAGCAGGCGATTCGTCGGCTGTATCGAATGATTGGGAATTGCAGAGGAATGCATTAAGTGCATACAGCGTTGCGTGCCTCTGTACGCCCGTCACGCGGGCCTACACCGTTACTCCCCCTCTTCTTCACAAGCAAACGGGATTTAACTCTACCCCCTTGTAATAAGAAGGCAATGAATGTAAATTTACGTTTGTTGGTACACTAGGTGTGCTCCATAAGCGGTTATGATTTATTGATTGATTTAAAGAATTCTCTTAATGTTTCTCGGGCTTGGTATGTATTAGCCGTATTAGCGTCTTTACAGGCTATTAAACGCGTGATTACGATAATGTTTTTCATTAAAGGCTAAGCACAGAACATAAAAAATAAAAAAAACCATGTTCTTTAGATCGTTCTTTTATGTATATGAAAATAAAAATGAAACTGTCTCTTTAGCTTCAAGTTTTTAATCATCACTCGTAAAATGCAATGTACCTAAGCTAATCTACATCGGTTTTCAAGGACCAAATTGCTGTCATCCCTTGGTTCCTTAGGCCCGTATTAATAAACTGATCTCGACTTTAATGCCAGTCTCAAGATGAGTCAAAAATGATAGTTTTCTATGGGATGACGTTTACTTTGACGTATTTTGTGATGAGCATCTCAGCCGAGATGAGTTTATTAATACGGCCCTTAGTCTATTAGTTACTACTAGAAATTAATTCCTCCAAACAAATTTTGATAAATCCGTGCCGTCATTATCTGCGCTCAAAATGCCGCTGTAAATTTTATCCCCTTTACACCAACCGTATCACTTTGTCATAACTTATTTCTGTACCCCTTTTGCGGGTGACGAAATAACGAGCTGACAACCATACTTACGAGTCCTGGGATCTATTTTTAGCGGCCACCAGCCATTTAAAATAGCAGTAAATAAGTCCATGTTGGTCGATCAACTGTCCTAACAGGGCTAGTTGTTATGGTACACCTGTCCAATGCTTTATTCAGAACGCTCATTGCCACGGCGCCAGCGCCACCAGGCTCCAATTATTTCATTATTGCAAAACAGGTGCTTTAATACTATTTTTTTGATGGCAGTATATGGTAAAATAGTTGACATGGACAGCTGATAAAGATAGAGCTCACGCTAATTAAACAAATGATAATTCAGTTCACTTGCACCTGTGTATCTTCAGATACTTAAGTCAGATTCTTCTTACCAATGTTAGACCAGGCTCGTATTTCACCAAGCTTAACAAGTGCTACAATTGTCAAGAACACATGACAATTGTAAATTGTAAAACAGGCATTGTCGAAATAAGATGACAATTGTAAATATGTCAGGACAATTGTTGTTCCTTATCTTTTTCACCGTATGTCGGTTGTTGACAGGCGTCCACCATTGCAAGATTTATAATACCTATGATCAACCAATTCGATTCCTAAGCCAATATGGACTATGTCAAAGTGACGTTGTCACCCAAAACATAAGATACTTCTTTTAATTTGCTTTACAACGTCTAGTTGACATAGTCCACAGTGGCTTGTTGATCAAATTGGTTGACTGTACCTTTTGCGGGAAGGACAAGACGACTTACAAATAAGGCCGACAGTATCTTACCATTTATTCATTCACACACACGTTACGTATTAAGTAATATTCAGCAAACCTATTCATAATTTAAAAAAAAAATCCTTTGATTTAAAAATAAATAATTATTGGTTGGCTCTACACCAAATGTACCTACTTATTATAATGTTAATTCTCTTTGCTTGGCTCCAAACGTAAGTATTTTTAAAATTTTACATTTACAACGAAACAAAACTAAATATCGTATTGTTTTTTTTTAATACGGATAAGTTCAAGAAGCCTATTTTATCGCCGGTATTAGTTAATCGATTATTTATGAATAAATTGAATTTGACTAGTACTTACTTAGGCATTGTATGAAGACATGACTAAAGGAAATAACTTTTTTTTTTTTTTTGCTTATAAATGTAGGTATCACTGGCTAAATAGGATTTTCCTTTAACTTATTTAAAACGATTTATGCATGATTTGACTACAAGTAAAAATGGCGATGTATAAAAATGTCTACCTTTAAAGTATAAATTGGTCCGAGTATTAGAAAGCAAGAACAAGCAAGCAAGCAAGCATTGTATGAACTTATGCAAGTGGACATTTTTATACATCGCCATTTTTACTTGTAGTCAAATCACAGGTGAATGAATTGACAGGTGACAACTGACAATTTCGTAAATTATTTTGTATAGAAATTCGACGTATGCGTATAAACATTACTAACATTTTGTTAAAATTGTCATAATCTTAATAAAATGACAATTATCTTGTGAAACAAGAATATTTTTTCCGACTCGACATATTTGTAGATTTGTCGGTAATTATTGACATGAGATCGAGGCTGTGTCAGCCTAGCGTTACAATTGTAATTTACCTCTCACCTCAAAGACAAAAAAATATTATAACGTTTCACTTAATCGCATTTTCACCCCAACTGTATAATTATTAAAAGTATCACTTTTTGTCTCTTTCGTTTTTTTTGCCGCTCTTAATTTAGTCACATTTGTCTTTTATATTAGTAACAAAGACAATATTCCCATATTAAAATGAGATGAATTTGATATCCCAAAGAAAAAAAAAGGAACGGTAACTTCAATATCTCGCGGTCATTAGTCATTACATATATGACATGTTTTAATGTTGTGTGTGAGTGGCCTCAACGCTGCTACCGATACCTACAAAATTTTACTGCTAACGTCAATTAATACGATTTATGCGTGATTTGACTACAAGTAAAAATGGCGATGTATAAAAATGTCTACCTAAAGTATAAATTGGTCCGAGTATTAGAAAGCAAGAACAAGCAAGCAAGCAAGCATTGTATGAACTTATGCAAGTGGACATTTTTATACATCGCCATTTTTACTTGTAGTCAAATCACGCATAAATCTTTAAAAAAAACTACTCAATTATTTACCGCGTTTTAAACACAAATCATTTTTAATTCCTTCCACCAATAATGACAACACACGGATATGACCAAGAAATTACGACATTGAATTTAATTTCGGAAAATAACGTAACATTTGATAGGAAGATCAAAAACTGGAAGGAAATTGCTCAGAAATCACAAGTAGACATACGATATCTATCTCTCTATATAAAGTACTTAAGATATATCACATGGCAAAATTGGCGAAAGAGGACAATAGTAAGATTTATGCGTGATTTGACTACAAGTAAAAATGGCGATGTATAAAAATGTCCACTTGCATAAGTTCATACAATGCTTGCTTGCTTGCTTGTTCTTGCTTTCTAATACTCGGACCAATTTATACTTTAAAGGTAGACATTTTTATACATCGCCATTTTTACTTGTAGTCAAATCATGCATAAATCGTTTTAAATAAGTTAAAGGAAAATCCTATTTAGCCAGTGATACCTACATTTATAAGCAAAAAAAAAAAAAAGTTATTTCCTTTAGTCATGTCTTCATACAATGCCTAAGTAAGTACTAGTCAAATTCAATTTATTCATAAATAATCGATTAACTAATACCGGCGATAAAATAGGCTTCTTGAACTTATCCGTATTAAAAAAAACAATACGATATTTAGTTTTGTTTCGTTGTAAATGTAAAATTTTAAAAATACTTACGTTTGGAGCCAAGCAAAGAGAATTAACATTATAATAAGTAGGTACATTTGGTGTAGAGCCAACCAATAATTATTTATTTTTAAATCAAAGGAATTTTTTTTTAAATTATGAATAGGTTTGCTGAATATTACTTAATACGTAACGTGTGTGTGAATGAATAAATGGTAAGATACTGTCGGCCTTATTTGTAAGTCGTCTTGTCCTTCCCGCAAAAGGTACAGTCAACCAATTTGATCAACAAGCCACTGTGGACTATGTCAACTAGACGTTGTAAAGCAAATTAAAAGAAGTATCTTATGTTTTGGGTGACAACGTCACTTTGACATAGTCCATATTGGCTTAGGAATCGAATTGGTTGATCATAGGTATTATAAATCTTGCAATGGTGGACGCCTGTCAACAACCGACATACGGTGAAAAAGATAAGGAACAACAATTGTCCTGACATATTTACAATTGTCATCTTATTTCGACAATGCCTGTTTTACAATTTACAATTGTCATGTGTTCTTGACAATTGTAGCACTTGTTAAGCTTGGTGAAATACGGGCCAGGCCGGTAATGCCGAGCCCTCTGTCATTCGATCTAAATTTTTTTGTTATTGTATTTTTATGTTCTTCTTGCAACGCTTCTTCTCAACAACGTTGATCTTGTTCAAATCATAAGTAAATGCACTCCATATTTAACGATGTTTGAAAGGGTCAGTATGAGGTCAATTTACTTTATTAATTATTTTAATTTAATTCACCTATACGTAAGTAATGCTATGTGGTAAGTTGCTTATCTACCAAAAGATTCTGCAGGGATTTAGGCACGTACAACACAGAATATAAAAAAAACTGGTGGATACCTTGAGTGTTAAGAGAGGATATTAAAGGAGTAAGTATACATTGTATGAATTATATACATATTTTAACTCGGCCCCTGCGATTTGTGTTTTTGTGCAAAAGTGCAGCGTAACGCAACCGGTCTGCTGCAGCTTGTAAAGGTCCTACGGTGTCATTAACCGGATGAAATTGTTCAGATAAAAGTTTGCAACACTGAGGTATGAAGGGTAACATTAAATATGAGCAGTAAAGTTTCAAGTTAGGGTTCTTACAACGTTGCGCAAGCCAATAAAATACAGACACCTTGTCAGTGTTACACAGAATGTGAATTTCTGGTTATGAAAATGATATAATTGTGGGTATTTCGAAAACAGAGGCGGAGCGGAAGCGAGCATTCAGTGGTGAATGCCGGAAGGATCATGGCCTTTGTGGATCATGGATTTTACTTTAGGTTAGGTCATCCATGTGGCTGTTCATTTTGTCTTACAACTTTATTCAATCTTTCATATTAAGTTATAACTAGTTAGTAAGTAACTAGGTACTTAGTCATTATTAGTGGTAAGATATAAATTCCTCTTAAGTCAACATAAATTCGAATCAAGCTATCTAATGTTGACTAAACCCAGGCCTTGGGGACTGACGTAAATTTCTCTGTTATGCACGTATTAACTATTCAGCCACGGCAATGATACACACACGCACGTTTTGTCTCGCTCACATACACGCACGTTTTGTCTTCCAATGCGCATACGCTTCCCGTATCACGTAGGACTATGGAGAATTACATAATGACAATTCTATTTTACTTATCTGTGGTAATTATGTTAACTAAATGGTTATGGTTACCAGGAAGTTATTTGTGAAGAGAAATATTTGACCGTCTCGTATATTTTTACCCTAAAAACGACGACTTGGTGATAGGTTTGAGAACGCGGAAGAGTATTTAGGTAATGTTTCAACGTCAAAACATCGTTAGATGTTGGGAAGTAATAAATATAGTCAGACAACATTTATTTATCTTGACAATCGGCTTATTTGCACAGCTGTATCACGATTATTCTCTAAAATCATTTACAAAATGTGGAAGGAAATGATCAAGAAATTTCTAAATAATATAATGCCCTCACTGATACGAGCGCGGTTCGAAACCACTCATATTGAGAAAAAAAGATAAACTTTTACAAACTCCATCCATCTCGAATAAACTAACAAGTACAGTCTAACAAAAGAAAGGAACTACTTGTTAAGGTAACTATTTCTGTCTTAATGGGTTCTATATCTCGGCCTCTATTCTACCATACCATGTTATATCCAGAGGTCGGAAAAGGCAGTGCCTATTTGCCTAAACTTCGCGAGAGGACGTAACTAAGAGTGGTTACAAGTGTTACAACCACCAAAAATAATGTTTTATTTTTATTGAATGCGGGATTTCCAGGTATTTTTTAATAATACATAAATGTGGAAATTTATACTAAAACTCAATATCACATGTTAATAACATTTATTGTATACAATTTTACATGATCATCAATAACAAAAACAACTTTCAATCTGAATCATCAATATGATAATTACAATCATTATTACTACTATTAATATTATTTAATACGAAATTCTTTGTTAGTTTATTTACATTAAAAATAAATCAGAATATGTCATTTGATAATGTAAAATTTTAACATGTGATATTGAGTTTTAGTATGAATTTCCACATTTATGTATTCTTAAACACCCGGAAATCCCGCATTCAATAATAAAAAAACATTATTTTCGGTGGTTGTAACACTTGTAACCACTCTTAGTTACGTCCTCCCGCGAAGTTTAGGCAAATAGGCACTGCCTATTCCGACCTCTGGTTATATCATTTTGTATGGGTATAATACGGTCGCTTATGCCGTCAAGTTAATAAGAGCTACCATAACGTTAACAATACGATAACGATATGGTTTAAGACAAAGTGGAATAGCCTAGGGGCTCTTTTATTCGTTCCCGAAGTGTCAGCCATTGTAACTTAGTAACATACAGTGACTGACCGCCGCTGAACCTTCTGTTGACTGACAGCTACTTTATACAATTGCCAATCCATTGCGTTTTAACTTCACTCAATTGCTTAAAGCTCTAGGTCAGTAGCGGTATTGTATTATTAGCAAGTAGAAACACTCGTTTGTTATTAGAAGCTTGCTGATGCCGTCGCTGTTGACTAATAAGTCTCATCGTCAGCGAGAGGACGCTAATGGTTAGGCAACTGGTCATACATTATGTTTGACTCTGTGGAGATATATATTGCGATGAACGTGCATAACTATCTACAGTTAAGATAGTGTAAACCTTAACTAACAAGATAAGAAACAAGGTAAAATTAAAAATTTATTAATCCATTTTCGGTTTGCATTATTATTACTGTTAGGTATGCCTAATTTGCTTTTACAGATTGTCGGTTTCATTGCTAAAAATTGAGATGATTTTGATAAAAAAATGTAAGCTTGAGCGTCAAGGAAGGGCATGGGATAACTTTTTTAAATAAAATATCGAGGAATAACGATAAACGAGTTCTAGACAAAGTCGTGGGTAAAATGCTCATTTACCCTATTATAACATATGGGATACCTGAACTGGAATTCCTTCAAAACAATCCCAAAACTCACGCTATTCCCAATCTCCAAACAATTCAAACTCCATGCAGAGTAATGGACTCAGAACCAGTAATTAAGCCAGCAATCATTCCAGACACGGCGGGTCCAATAGATAGCGGTGACCCCGGCATTAAGCAATTCAGCTTTAATGGACACTGCAATCTGTGGGGGTATTCTGTTGAGGCGAGTGAGCGTGATTCAACTGGTGTAAGTCGACCTGTTTGATCACAGAGTTTGTAAGTACAACAGGACACAATCAGTATGGCGCGCGTCGAAGCGCTTACACCGTTGACCGAGAGTCTATTATTGCTTAATCCGCGTGCTATATTGATTTTGTCCTGATGTTACGCCTGTAACAGGCAGGGATTGCCTGGCCTCTTTTGTCACTCCAAAAGCTTCATCAGAAAAATGGTTAGTATAGTTTGTCGTTATGATAAGCATGTAACTTAATTTTAACTGGAAATATATTTTTGCGCACCATCAAGAAATCTTAACTTGTCAAAAAACTAAAAATAATTAACAGTCTGGACTGGACTGAAATTGGTAACAATACTTTTTGCCAAAAATTTTGCTCAACTTGAGAATATTGTAGTGCCAGCAGTCAAGCTTGCTGCGACGCGAGACCTTAGCACGTACAGGGGCTAAATTAGGCTGAGCCTGGTCAGACGGATTATTAATCGATGACTTTAAGCTATCCTGCATGCTCTTACGCATAAGGAATAGTTAGATAGGTATCAAACTTACGTATCATTTTGACCACAAAACATGCAACCAAAGTCGGTAGGGACTTACTCTTCTCCCAATTACCTATAAGCTGAACACGACGAATTCGATGTCGAGAGTTAAAGAGAATCATACCCTTGCCGCGCAGAGAATAACACCATACTGGGTCGCCTGACGCTGGCTCCATGAATTATGGATGTTTGTTGGCCGAACGAGGAAATTTGCACGCAAAGGGTTTTAAACATGTTTATTTTATTATACGCTTCCGCTTTGTATCGACACCGTTTTTGCGGAAACTCGCGTGAATGCCCGCGTCGAGGATGTGCTTTTATTGCATACGTTGGCAAACGAGCAAGCCAGTGGTCCGATGATTAGTGATCATAACATTCATAACATAACCCATGAACACCTGGAAACTCTCCGGAGGAATTATTATTATTAATTAGCCCAATATAGTGTCCCACTGCTGGGCAAAGGCCTCCTTCCTTGGTTTCCACACCTGTCTCTCTGTGGCAATCTTCGGCCAATCCTCCAAAAAAAGGAAACACCTCAGAAAAGTGTCCAAGTCATCCCGCCATCTCCGCTTGGGTCTGCCTCCGGAGGAATAGCGAAGTAAATTAGCCGTGTTATACATTACACGTGAAAAATGTATAACCCGACAAATCGACGTATGACGTCGTACGACGACGAATGTACATAAGTAGTAGTCACTCTTTTATGCACGTATATATTTCATACAAGTACATTAAATTTAATGTCACCTTAAGAGCTATATTTTTTTTTGGCAAATTAGAAAGTGACAGAAGGTGTGCTAGGACATTAATAGTGCTAATGAATGTGTGTGCAACTAGGTGTTTGAGAAAAGTTTCAATTTAGGAACTATTTCATCTTCAAACTTCAAAGGACTAGGTACCATTCTGTGTTTTTCATTTAAATTAACAAAGTGAATTATGTGGTTCACACTGTGTCACCAAGGAAACCTATATTTATGCTAGCTACAATTATCTCCATGGTTCTGTGCATAGGCAATAAATTATAGTCCATCATAACGATGACCACATCTTTCTTGCCTTGGAATCTGATATGAAATAAAACCAACTTCTATAATATTAAAACCATGTTACTACCTACTTCTAGTTTCTCAGCGGAAAATGTGAGACATCTGAATCTACTAAGCGGTAAAAAATCCATAACGGAAATTTACTTAGCTCAGTTTAAACGCTAGTTATTTTAGGAACATGGTAAAGTTTACACAAATCGCCTGTGAATTTAGTTCAAGAGCGTATCGTCGTCGCTTATCAACCAGATATTGATGATAATGATGATAGATAATGATAATGATGCTTGTATTTGATTGCTGAGAATTATCCTCAAATATGTTATACGGAATCAGCAGCGAAATAACTATGCTGAGAAGAATACACAGGTCGAATCTATAACAAAACCTACATGCTGTTAGTTGGTATTTGATAAAAACATCACTTAACAACAGATGGGCCGCTTTGGCTTTCTTTTTTAAACGTTTTATATAGTCCAATTAAGGTTTTCAGGTTATTAGTTAATTTGGAAAAACTCCCTGGAAAAAAATGACATGTCAACTATTCTAGAAGTAATATCGTAGTATCGTGGCCGTCATATGTCTCATGACATGATAGATTTCCGACTCTAGATTTGATGTGCTCGAACCAGATAAAACACGTTCTGGTCATTTAAATAATCCCAAATTGCAATTCAACGATGTGATGTTCCCAATCTGCAAAGGGGAATACCGCCTAGGATTAAAAATAGAAGCATGACTTTACGATAGACTTTCCCTTGGTGATGTCGGCGAAAAGGGAAATAATACTAACCTAACCTAACCTAACCATAACTGCTACAAATAAGAGTAACAATGTGTGGCTAGCAATGCGCTTGATTTATAGCCTAATTCGTAACGCACCAAATCCGGAATATCTTCAAAGTGACTCAACATCAAGGCATTCTCTACCAGACAGCTTTATTCTCAAATGTAACTATAAAGGATTGCATAATCATTGTATCATTCATTCATAAGAATAATACTAGAAAATATTGTCTTATAAATTATTATTAACCTTTTTTTAAGTGAGTGGAAGGGTCGGAGGGGGCCGCCGCCGTTGGCGTACTTTTTTGAATCAAATCGGTGAAATACTGGAAAAGGGCCGAATCTTAAGTACCCGAAACCGACGTGCGTGCATGACTCGACGTATGAATGTGGAAGAAGCGAAAGAAATTTGTCAAGATCGTAGCAAGGCCTAGCAAGTGGAAAGAAGTGGTCTCTGCCTACTTACTCCTCTGGGAAACAGGCGTGATTTAATGTATTAATTTTTATTTATTAGTAAAGTAATGTCATGTATACAACAAACGTTGAGGCATATTTCTTACCCCTTACAATTTTTGCAACATTAAAGGATCGATCATCGGATCCAAAATAAATAATGAGAAATTAAGTATCCCATCAATGTATCTTGCGTAAGAATTAAGTACCGTCCAAAAAGTGAACGAAAACTATCACCTAACCACAAACCGATAACGTGGAAGTCACGACTGCATCTCAGTACAACACGTGCAGAACTGGTTCTAACACTTATAACGTTATAACGTAACGTCCGATTACACGGTTTGGTAACTTGTAACTGAATTTTGTTAGCGTTACGGGCGTTGCTTAAGTGTATTAAAATTAATGTTGCGGATGGTTTCTTTGTTTTAGCCGTTGACTCATCTTACCTAAAGTTTAGAAGTGTATGCACATATATTTTGATGACGTAATTATATGGCCCTGTTTTTTATTATTTAGTGAAACACAGGTTATTAGAGGTTTTATAAATTCTATAGTTATAAAAATGTGATCTGCCTTACGGCGTACAAAAATGGGAGAAAATAATAATAATTAAACTGCGCTTCTCAACAAAATAGCGTAAGTGCCATGAAGATACGCTCTTTTGCTGGTGCACTTTTTGACATGGTATTTTTGAGATTTTTATCGCCTGTTTCTCAAACCCTATGTAACTGAGATGCGTAGGAATTAGGACAGCAGATTAGTTCCCTTTGTTCGTAGTGCATAGTTGTGTACCTACTCATAGTTATTAGAATACCAAGCTCAACAAAAATAGGCTTGGTTTTCTAATAAGAACTTAAACCACAAGTTAACGAAGAAAAACCGCCACTGTGCGGTCTAAAATAACTCGGTGATTTCTGTGTCATCGGCGTCATCGCCATCGTGTGTGGAAATCACTCGTCAGTTTTCTCGGAAATATTTTCCGTCGATCCCAGAAGGTAAGTTGAATACTGGCCGGAGTTTACCTCGATAGGATTTAATTCAAAGAGATCAGTTAAATTTAATTGTTGCATTTATGTACTACACAAAATAATTGGAAACCGGGTTTTCCCGAAGATGTCCCTCTGAAAACTCATATTATGTAATTTTTATTAAAATCTTTAGAGCCGTTTCCAAGAAACTAATGCATAACACATATAATAGATATGCCGGTAAGCTGACTTACAGTACAAGATACGGAAAGCACAGATAAGAAATGCGTCATCAAAAGTGTAATTCTTATGTTTAAATAATAGCTAAACGTCCGAGGCTACGTAACCAATGTGCTAACAAAGACTCCTTAGCATCGTGATGACTTTTAAATAATAAACCGGTGAGTGGATCAAAATAAAGGACTGACCGATCCGGACGCAACATTCCATAAATGGAGAAGCGTCCAAAGTGGTCCAAAAACAAAAACTCGCTACGGATATTGACAAAAACTCAAAAACCAACGTGGGCGTTGCCAATCTAATATCAGAATTAAACGATTAATTGGTCCCAACACGAATTTATCGTTTATCCGCATATTATATAACTTCTACAGGTTTTTTGTGGGATGAAAGCCAAATGTTATAAAAATCCGTTCAGATATTAACAGAACAGTCACATGGAACAACTGTACGGACGTTGAATAAAAAGGATTGTTGTTGCAATAGCGGAAGAGCATCCTCCTACCTCGTAACAGTCTATTGTTCTAATAACATCGCTATCAGGAAATACATAAATATATAATATACCCTAGCCTAAGCCACATTCAGCGAGATCGACCATTCATAACTTGAACTTTATAACAATGGGCGAGACGAATTTTATGGCGGAGAACTATATGTACCAATAATGAAACCTTAATATGTATATCAAGTCATCAAGACCCTCTTATCGGTCAATTTTGTATGGAAACCAGTGGATATTGTAATGAATATACTTACTGTAAAATACGTACAGAGCCTCATAGTCGCTCCTCTCTTGTTTTTAACTAAAGTCGCTTATCAACAATTAACAGCGCAAGTTTTATCAAACCGACTGACGGTGTTTTTATACGTGTTAGAGCTCTGAGTATTAACAAAAGAACAAAGAAGTGAACACTCACAAGTCATAAACAAAACTTTAGTAGACTTTTACGTAGATGGCGGAAAAAAAGCATGTTTATGTAGACATTTAACTTAAAAACAACAAACTTTACAAATAGAGGAACCTAATGTATTAATAATAACTCGTAACCACCCACAAACATTTACCAATAGGCACAACACAACCACAACAAATAATTATAACGGTTTCTACGTATCTCAGCTTGACACAATTCAGATGGCATAAAACCTAGAAATAGCTCCAAAGAACCGAAGAAATGTAGGAATATAGGTTATCAAGAAATAAAGCAGATACATACCTACCGTGAATAAATTTGAGACACCAATACGAACGGAGATTTAGGTCAAGTAAATGAGCGGGCTAGGTGGTCAAAAGTTCGGCGATATGAATTTTTATGATAATTGGTGGGTAAATGCAGTATGAGAGTGCCGGCGATATTTATATCTGAACATTTGTAGGCCAATTCATTGTATCTACCGGCATATACATATCGCACCTTTAGAATTATAGTGATCTAATTCAACATTTTAGCTTTCGACTTTGAGACATATATTTATTACCATAGAGACCTAACTCGAAATCCAAGATTTTTGAATTAGGTCACTATAATTCTAAAGGTGCGATATATCCGAATTATTTTACCCTAGTTTCTCACACAGTGTACAGAAGGCATTGCCTTAAGTACATTGTATTATTAAATGAACTGTGAAATTTTTCACACTTCTTTCCGTTCTATTCCATGATTTGAAATTGATCAACAATTTCGCACCTTCAGAACGATAGTGACCTAATTCAAAATGTCAGCTTTCAAACTTTGAGTCTTAAATTGATTAGGATAGAGCCCTAACTCGAATTTCAAAATTTCTGAATTGTGTCACTATTGTCCTGAAGGTGCGTCGCACCACCAGAACAATAATGACCTAATTCAGAAATTTTAAATTACGAATTTGGACTCTATAACAATAATTTTAAGACTTGAAGTTTGAAAGCTGAAATTTTGAATTAGGTCACTATTGTTCTGATGGTGCGAATACTTACCATAAAACAAAGTCCCCCTCTGGCTGTATGTTCGCGATAATCTCAAAAACCACTAAACAGATTTTCATTTTCTTTACACCATTAATTAGTTAATTTATCACGGAAGGTTTCTTGTGTAAAAAATATGGTTCAGTTACAGTAAACTCACATAAACCCAAGCAAAGCTAGGGCGGGTCGCTAGTAAGATCATAACTGAAGCATGCGCAGTATGCGCACCATGAAACCCAAGTGAAGTAATCGATCATCGACATAAATATTGAATCTAACGGTAAACGGACAGATGCGTGCGCCCGCATAACTTTATTATGCAATCGCGTAGCCGAATACTTGTTACTATCTATCGTATGATAATTGCTTGGGAAAACTTCGAATAACTGTTTTTAAAATGATGACCAAAACTATTCTAAGAAATTATACCTGAATCACTGCTTACATCCATGCAAATCGTAGGAAGAATAAGTAAATTTTATAAAGCCGGATTTTATGACTTGTTCATCGATGGTATGGTATATCGATCAATTTTAAATACAACCCTGAAATCAAAATATACTTGAGCCATTCTAGTTTTTGATGCCTAATAAAACGTCCCTTAACGTGAACGTAAATTCGAAGTCATAATTTTCAACAAAACTAGATAATCTTAAAAATGCACACAATATTCGGATTCTGATCGACATACTTGAATATTTTTTATTTCTAAATTGGGTTGGGCTGTGTAAAAAAAGGCAATTATAGTAACGCAGTGGTCGTTATTCGTAAAGGGACGCTGAGACTGGTAACGAAGTGGTAATTTGAGCAGCAAATTCGTGTTTTATATACAAAAATGACAAAAATAGTAGGTAAATTTACAATATAACGTGAGATCTGGTTGAAAATTAATGTGGGACTGCTGTGAAATTATCTCAAGATATCTACGATTTTTTATAATGGATTTTAACTTAAGATTTCTATTTTAGGTATCGAAAAGTAGAATGACCCACTTATCAAATATTCAAGTAAGTGATGGCCAAAGTTGCTACTATACACATGTCTAATTTGTTTTAACCCCTGCCCTGAGAGATAGGCCGACGATGTGGCAAGTAAACTAAACCTAGTGACGCTGGATATGTAGACAGCTTGGTTGTAATTATACAATTCGTCGACGTACACCGACGACGAAATCATTAGAACCTATTTTGTTTATGAATCTTGATTGGCTGCCAACGGAGTTACATGTCAAAAACAAAATCAGACTTCCCTTAGTATAACTGCCCAGGTAGTTTTGAAGCCCGACGCAATCCGAACAAAAACTCATAATTATTAAATTCACGGACGTCGTTAAACTTTCTCCGATTGAAAAGAAATTACGCGTGAAAGTAATTTGGTTGCGATTTTTTGTGTACCTTACCTTTCTGACGGCGGCTTCGAAGCACTTAACATTTCGAAATAATATTTCATGTTGCAACTGATACTTAGCATGTTACTAATTTGTGACATGTAAACACTAACTCCGATGAAAATTTGCGATTACAAGTCGGCTTCAGAGTAACATCCGTTAAATGTTTCTAAGATGACGTTGAAAATTACACTTATTTCATAGTGTATCATCAATGTAACGTAACATCCTGCATAGCTAAAGGAATTATCAAGGCCATTCTTTGAAAAGTTCGCTACCTGGGCCGAGATTCTAGGGAATAAAAGCCATAAAGATTATCATTTTTGTCAACGTTTTGATAGCTCTTATTGAGGTGGGAGGACCTTGTGCAGGGTCCGTCCGGGTTGGTACCACCATCTTATCCATTAACCTACCGCCAAGCAGCAGTGTTCGCATTGTTGTGTTCCGGTTTGGGGATAAGACAGCCGGTGAAATGACTAGCATAGAGGCATTCCATCTTCGGCCTCAGGGTTGGCAACGCATTTGCAGTCTTAGGATTGCGGTCTTTTGAATGCGAATGTCTATGGGTCACAGTTTCCACTTACCATCAGGTGGCCTGTGCGCTCGTTTGCCTTCCTATGATATAAAAAAAAAAAAAAAAAAAAAAAAAAAAAAACAATACCATAACAGGTCTAAGACTATATGGTTTTTTTTGTAGAATAGAGGTTCTGTTGTTTCTACACAAGCATGTCCTCAGCTTACCTTAATACTGTTGAAAGTGGAAGGTTCAACTTCGTGACGTGGTGGGTTATACAATTCAGAATAACAAAGCATTAAGGTAATCATGACATCTCAAATTATATTTGTCTTGACTTATTTTCTACCGATAGTTTAACTGTTCCCATAACCAATAGTCTTTATCTTTGAGTTGGTACAAAGTTTTCTACTAACTAGGAAACCTAGTTTAATCACTGCGGTTGTTAACTGGAGTTCATTTACCCGAAGCTCAGTAACGTTATCGGGCTCTGAACCAGTCATTTCTTTTTCTGGTAATTAAACGCTTTCAATCTTTAAAATTCAACCAGGGGCCCTAGACAAGATGCATTACGCCGAGTCGCTTTTCTGTTCGTTTCGTTTTTAAACCAATCGCGTCACTGCTAGATCACGTGACTTTTCGTATTACGTGATCTAGCAGTGACGCGATTGGTTTAAAAACGAAACGAACAGAAAAGCGACTCGGCGTAATTAGGGTTTGCAATCCGAATAATCCGAATATTCAATTATCCGAATATCCGCCGAAAATAATATTCAAAATTATCCGAATACTAAACCGCGAATTATCCGAATAAACGGATATTTTGAAAACACTAATAAAATCATTTATAAGCAGGAAAAATTCAAAAAAAATACGAGAAAAACACTAATGACTAATGATTAATGACGTTTTATGTCCATCTGTATTGCCCAAATAAGGTGTTTAGACAAATGTTCCATATTAAGTATTATGTTATATTTTAATATCGAATGAAAGGATTATTTTGCTAGGTGATTTTAATGGTTGGACAGGCGTGCAAAGGGATGGTTATGAATCGGTACTGGGTAAGTATGGTGATGAGCGAGTGAACGAGAATGGCAAATGCCTTCTCAATGTATGTTTGGCTAAGAATCTCTGCGTGACAAACACTTTGTTTGATCACAAAGAGATTCATCAGTATACATGGAGACGGCAGAATGAGAAGTCTATGATAGACTTGATGGTTGTGGATGAACGGTTGCGTAACAAAGTTGTAGATACCAGAGCATTTCGAGGAGTTAGCGTAGGTTCAGATCACTACTGAGTGGTAACACGAGTAAGGGGTCTGTTCACACGTTGGCGCCATCGTGTTCCCGTACCAACAACTGCGTTAGAGAGGATAAAAGTAGAGAAACTGAAAGACGAAGTTATACAAGATCAGTACGTAAGAAAGCTGAAAGATTGTTTTGAATGTGTCAATAAGATGAATGACAGTGAAGTTGAGAATAATGTTAATAATGTATGGGAGATTATGAAGAATGGCATGGTCAAATCGGCCACTGAAGTATGCGGTGTAGTCAAAAGAAGAAAAAGCAAGAATGAACGTCCGGAATGGTAGGATAGAGAGGTAGATGATGTAGTGAAAGAGAAGAAAAAGTGTTGGTTGGATTTTGTAGCTGTAGATCCAGGACAAGATCTAAGCGACAGAAAGAAAAAAGAGTATAATAGATCAAAATAAAGAGTGAAAGACGTTGTGGCTAGAAATAAAGATTTACTGAATGAAAAGTATGATAGGAGTTTCTCTGACAACTTCCGGTCGAATATTAAACTCTTTTGGAGCTTGATTAAATCGGCTCGGGGGAAATCAGAGAAAACTAAATTAAGCGCGGTGAGGGATGAGTCTGGAAACTTAATATGTGAGGAAGAAAAAATGCTTAATAGATGGAAAACTTATTTTGAAAGCTTGTTTGAATGCGAAGATATTTCTCGTGAGCCAGAAAGAATGAGTAAAGGTGCAAGTAGCGAAGATGAAAGTGTGATTAGTATGAGTGAAATCATGAAAGCATTAAAAAGTATGAAAGCGGGAAAATCAGCAGGTTGTGATAGAGTGTCGATAGAAATGCTGAGGAGAGGAGATGGACTGGTGGGTAGTCTGTTGTACCGCCTTTTCAATGCATGTTGGAGTAGCGGCCGAGTCCCGGAAGATTGGGTCAAGGCCGTTATCGTCCCTCTGTATAAAGGAAAGGGGTCACAGCAAGACTGCAAAAACTACCGCGGTATCAGCCTCCTTAGTGTTGTCGGCAAAGTATATGCGAAGATTTTAATTGAAAGGGTATTGAATGTTACGAATGACCAAATCTGGGATGTACAAGCGGGATTTCGAAAGGGAATGGGATGTACGGATCAGGTCTTTTCACTACGGTCCATCACAGAAAAGTTCTTGGCTGTCAACCAAAAGGTTTTCTGTGCTTTTGTGGACCTGGAAAAGGCCTATGATAGGGTAGATAGAAAGGAGTTGTGGACGGTGCTGTCTATGTATGGAGTGAGCAGCAACCTGGTGCAGGCTTTGAGGTCCCTTTATGAGGGCTCCAGAGCCTGTGTCAGGATCAATGGGGCATACTCGGCCTGGTTTAACATCTCTAAAGGTGTTAGACAGGGCTGTGTTGCCTCACCATGGCTGTTCAATCTATTCATGGACAGTTGTATGTGGGATTTGAAAGATAAGGGTTTGCGTGTGCAAGAGTTGCTAATCAAATGCCTCTTATATGCCGATGATCAAGTTATACTTGCCCCATCGGTACTTGAGTTGCAGGAGATGGTGACAGTGATGAATGAGGGATTTAAGCAAAAGGGGATGAAAGTAAATGTTGCCAAGACCAAGGTCATGGTGATAGAGAAGGATGAAGAGATGACTGAGTGCGTGATAAATATAAATGGTGAATTAGTAGAACAAGTGAGCGAATTTGTGTACCTGGGAAGTGTGTTTACAAGAGATGGTAAGTGTGAGAAGGATATCGAGAGGAGAGTAAATGCGGGGAATCAAATTAATGGGGCCCTGTACTCCTTTGTGAGCAGACAGGGCGTTTCACAAAAAGCCCGGCTGGCTGTTCACAATGGAGTGCTGGCCCCTACCCTGATGTATGGTAGTGAATGTTGGGTGTGGCAGGACAAGCATGTAAGTCGTGTAAATGCAGTTGAAATGCGCACTTTGCGTAGTATGTGTGGTGTGAAACTGATTGATAAAGTTAGAAATGAAAAAATCAGAGAGAAGTGTGGAATAAAAGAAGATGTAGTGACTAAGATTGAAAAGGGCATGCTTCGATGGTTCGGTCATTTGTAGGGTTTGCAATCCGAATAATCCGAATATTCAATTATCCGAATATCCGCCGAAAATAATATTCAAAATTATCCGAATACTAAACCGCGAATTATCCGAATAAACGGATATTTTGAAAACACTAATAAAATCATTTATAAGCAGGAAAAATTCAAAAAAAATACGAGAAAAACACTAATGACTAATGATTAATGACGTTTTATGTCCATCTGTATTGCCCAAATAAGGTGTTTAGACAAATGTTCCATATTAAGTATTATGTTATATTTTAATATCGAATGAAAGGATTATTTTGCTAGGTGATTTTAATGGTTGGACAGGCGTGCAAAGGGATGGTTATGAATCGGTACTGGGTAAGTATGGTGATGAGCGAGTGAACGAGAATGGCAAATGCCTTCTCAATGTATGTTTGGCTAAGAATCTCTGCGTGACAAACACTTTGTTTGATCACAAAGAGATTCATCAGTATACATGGAGACGGCAGAATGAGAAGTCTATGATAGACTTGATGGTTGTGGATGAACGGTTGCGTAACAAAGTTGTAGATACCAGAGCATTTCGAGGAGTTAGCGTAGGTTCAGATCACTACTTAGTGGTAACACGAGTAAGGGGTCTGTTCACACGTTGGCGCCATCGTGTTCCCGTACCAACAACTGCGTTAGAGAGGATAAAAGTAGAGAAACTGAAAGACGAAGTTATACAAGATCAGTACGTAAGAAAGCTGAAAGATTGTTTTGAATGTGTCAATAAGATGAATGACAGTGAAGTTGAGAATAATGTTAATAATGTATGGGAGATTATGAAGAATGGCATGGTCAAATCGGCCACTGAAGTATGCGGTGTAGTCAAAAGAAGAAAAAGCAAGAATGAACGTCCGGAATGGTAGGATAGAGAGGTAGATGATGTAGTGAAAGAGAAGAAAAAGTGTTGGTTGGATTTTGTAGCTGTAGATCCAGGACAAGATCTAAGCGACAGAAAGAAAAAAGAGTATAATAGATCAAAATAAAGAGTGAAAGACGTTGTGGCTAGAAATAAAGATTTACTGAATGAAAAGTATGATAGGAGTTTCTCTGACAACTTCCGGTCGAATATTAAACTCTTTTGGAGCTTGATTAAATCGGCTCGGGGGAAATCAGAGAAAACTAAATTAAGCGCGGTGAGGGATGAGTCTGGAAACTTAATATGTGAGGAAGAAAAAATGCTTAATAGATGGAAAACTTATTTTGAAAGCTTGTTTGAATGCGAAGATATTTCTCGTGAGCCAGAAAGAATGAGTAAAGGTGCAAGTAGCGAAGATGAAAGTGTGATTAGTATGAGTGAAATCATGAAAGCATTAAAAAGTATGAAAGCGGGAAAATCAGCAGGTTGTGATAGAGTGTCGATAGAAATGCTGAGGAGAGGAGATGGACTGGTGGGTAGTCTGTTGTACCGCCTTTTCAATGCATGTTGGAGTAGCGGCCGAGTCCCGGAAGATTGGGTCAAGGCCGTTATCGTCCCTCTGTATAAAGGAAAGGGGTCACAGCAAGACTGCAAAAACTACCGCGGTATCAGCCTCCTTAGTGTTGTCGGCAAAGTATATGCGAAGATTTTAATTGAAAGGGTATTGAATGTTACGAATGACCAAATCTGGGATGTACAAGCGGGATTTCGAAAGGGAATGGGATGTACGGATCAGGTCTTTTCACTACGGTCCATCACAGAAAAGTTCTTGGCTGTCAACCAAAAGGTTTTCTGTGCTTTTGTGGACCTGGAAAAGGCCTATGATAGGGTAGATAGAAAGGAGTTGTGGACGGTGCTGTCTATGTATGGAGTGAGCAGCAACCTGGTGCAGGCTTTGAGGTCCCTTTATGAGGGCTCCAGAGCCTGTGTCAGGATCAATGGGGCATACTCGGCCTGGTTTAACATCTCTAAAGGTGTTAGACAGGGCTGTGTTGCCTCACCATGGCTGTTCAATCTATTCATGGACAGTTGTATGTGGGATTTGAAAGATAAGGGTTTGCGTGTGCAAGAGTTGCTAATCAAATGCCTCTTATATGCCGATGATCAAGTTATACTTGCCCCATCGGTACTTGAGTTGCAGGAGATGGTGACAGTGATGAATGAGGGATTTAAGCAAAAGGGGATGAAAGTAAATGTTGCCAAGACCAAGGTCATGGTGATAGAGAAGGATGAAGAGATGACTGAGTGCGTGATAAATATAAATGGTGAATAAGTAGAACAAGTGAGCGAATTTGTGTACCTGGGAAGTGTGTTTACAAGAGATGGTAAGTGTGAGAAGGATATCGAGAGGAGAGTAAATGCGGGGAATCAAATTAATGGGGCCCTGTACTCCTTTGTGAGCAGACAGGGCGTTTCACAAAAAGCCCGGCTGGCTGTTCACAATGGAGTGCTGGCCCCTACCCTGATGTATGGTAGTGAATGTTGGGTGTGGCAGGACAAGCATGTAAGTCGTGTAAATGCAGTTGAAATGCGCACTTTGCGTAGTATGTGTGGTGTGAAACTGATTGATAAAGTTAGAAATGAAAAAATCAGAGAGAAGTGTGGAATAAAAGAAGATGTAGTGACTAAGATTGAAAAGGGCATGCTTCGATGGTTCGGTCATTTGGAAAGGATGGATGAGGGAAGATTGACGAAAGAGATATACAGATCGAAAGTGTGTGGAAGGGTCGGAAGGGGCCGCCCTAGGCGTACTTTTTCGAATCAAATCGGAGAAATACTGGAAAAGGGCCGAATCTTAAGTACCTACCCGAAACCGACGTGCGTGCATGACTCGATGTATGAATGTTGAAGAAGCGAAGGAAATTTGTCAGGATCGTAGCAAGTGGAAAGAAGTGGTCTCTGCCTACCCCTCTGGGAAACAGGCGTGATTTAATGTATGTATATTATATTTTATTAAATAAGTAGGTACCTGAATACCAACTTACATAAATTACATAATATATTGATAAATCTAGCAGACACGAATTGTTACTAACGTTACTATTATTAGGTATTTAAATGAGCAACGAAAACACTTGCAGATAAGGCGGATTTTCTACCTGTCTCTAAAATAATTATTGGTATTACCTACCTACTCTGAACCGACCGAACACCGAACCCATTCGCTCAGTGAGTCAGTCTGTAAGTCTGTATCTATTACGTTACACACCTTTAAATACGCTAATTTTGTTTTATTTTATAAAATACCAAAATTATCCGAAATTATTCAAATATCCGAATATTCGGATAATAAATATTGAAGTATTCAATTATCCGAATATTAAAAAACTGGGCGGATATTGCAAACCCTAGTCATTTGGAAAGGATGGATGAGGGAAGATTGACGAAAGAGATATACAGATCGAAAGTGTGTGGAAGGGTCGGAAGGGGCCGCCCTAGGCGTACTTTTTCGAATCAAATCGGAGAAATACTGGAAAAGGGCCGAATCTTAAGTACCTACCCGAAACCGACGTGCGTGCATGACTCGATGTATGAATGTTGAAGAAGCGAAGGAAATTTGTCAGGATCGTAGCAAGTGGAAAGAAGTGGTCTCTGCCTACCCCTCTGGGAAACAGGCGTGATTTAATGTATGTATATTATATTTTATTAAATAAGTAGGTACCTGAATACCAACTTACATAAATTACATAATATATTGATAAATCTAGCAGACACGAATTGTTACTAACGTTACTATTATTAGGTATTTAAATGAGCAACGAAAACACTTGCAGATAAGGCGGATTTTCTACCTGTCTCTAAAATAATTATTGGTATTACCTACCTACTCTGAACCGACCGAACACCGAACCCATTCGCTCAGTGAGTCAGTCTGTAAGTCTGTATCTATTACGTTACACACCTTTAAATACGCTAATTTTGTTTTATTTTATAAAATACCAAAATTATCCGAAATTATTCAAATATCCGAATATTCGGATAATAAATATTGAAGTATTCAATTATCCGAATATTAAAAAACTGGGCGGATATTGCAAACCCTAGGCGTAATGCATCTTGTCTAGGGCCTCTGATATATTGGCTTGTAGGAAGTGTTTAAATTTTTCTACATGTTGATTTCCTTTTTATTGGTTTCTAACTCTTCTATTTCAACAAAGTTTCTCCATCAAGTAAGTTTTTGCTCTGTAGTACAGTCTTGTACATAATTTATATTATTCACTACCTTCAACGCACGCACGTTTCTAGTTCTCTACCGACAGAATCGTGACGCCTATCCCCATCTCATACAACGTCATTTTACTTTTTTTAGTTACTTGTTCCAATCCAAATCTAATGTGTTGTTCATAATGGGCTTTCGGGACGCCTCATAAAAAATGGAAAGGTAAAGGTAGATCCCAAAGGTACCGGGCGCCTCAAAAGGTAATCGCTCGCAGGCTTTTTTTCCAATTTCGTAGAAGAACGCACAAAGAGTTGAGTATAGGCAGCTGCCGATACAGCTGGCTGGCAAGAAGTTAGTCATCTAAAAACTTTTTAAATGTCACCTGGTGCTTTTGTTTCATAGACAATTTAGTTTTTTTATTTAACGTACCTCCTATAACGAGGCGATAGGTGAGATTTATGTCGTTTTTACAAAGGATGGAAACCGAAAGAAGATTTACATCTTTTTAATATGATTTTGAAAGGTGCAGAATTAGATATTTTAATTCAAGAGTGACATATTTTCCTCGTACGAAACCATCATTGTTTGCGGCGAAGTTAGTCCTCTTATTCGCCACCAGTTGTTGCGGCATTATAAGTTCCAAACCCGGAAAACATCATATTTCATAAACGTGATTCACCTCGTTCGGTCGACCAATTTAGGTAGTATAAGTATTACGTCCTGAAGGACGGAGTTGAGTAAGATAACATTATTTAAAGCAAATACGAGTACTTAAAACATTCTGATTTTTAATCGTACATTGAATATTACTAGAATAAAATTGAATGAAGATAACGTTTTGACGTAACGTATCAAATGACATCTACGCTATCTATTTCACTGTTTATAGATAGTGTCAAGTGAAATTGTAATTTAAATATATTTTTTAAGTTAGGGACGTTTACTCGACGTTATTAAGTAAACTGTACTGTGAGACCGAATTAACCATAATGTTTCCAAGAATGGGGACTGCATAATAAATGAACTCCTTCTCACTCGTGTTAGTAAATAGATATCTATTCATCCATTCGACCATTTCGACCATTATCACTTTATGCGAGTCAATAATGCTGGGAATCAGAACACATCCTCTGAAGTGGACAAATTGGCCAAAGTATCATACAGCAATTCTCTCAACAAATCTAGCAATCTCCAATTTCAAAATGATTCAAATGTAATAAAACTATGGCTATTTTCAAAAAAACAAAAAAAGAAGGTTCAGGTTTCAGAAGGTTTTATTTTTTAAATCTAAACGTTCGAATTTCGAACGACTTAATTAGATTTATAGGGCGACTGTTCTTGTAACGTTCGCTACCTATTTGTTAATTTGTGACCCGAATAGATTGCAACATCAGCATCCAATCCCCATTTCGTTTATCGGGCGAAAATAGGACAACCTGTTCAACTGATGCAACGACTATAAAGTTGAAATATAAATTGTTTACAGCTTCACATTTTAAGTCTTTGGCAAAGTAACAAAGAACATAATGCAAGAAAATAAATATTGGTCACTTTCCCCTTTCGATACAAATCATAATAAAATAAAATGGGATTATAAAAGAAGTGCTTAGCAACAATCGCCGGTTATCTCACGGTACGTCATTTTTCTACTAAAAATACTCATTGAACACTCTGAAGTGCTTAAGTAGAGAAATCTGTGTGGAAAAGGCACTTTCGTTTTTATACCACTGTTTCCGTCTACCTGTTTATGGCTTTTCAAATAGAATACCGTAAAATACACGTCCACACAAAACGTTTCAAGTACTTTGAAGCGCAAACAAATGACTGCGGAAACGACTGGCACAAAACAATGACGGTTATTTTTTAAATACCATTTCCTTTTCTTTCTCGTTCCAAACACAAAAGTCGTGTCGTTAATTATGCTTAATATTGTAACCTCCCAGTGTGGATGCGTTAAAATGAATGTTATTTTTTAATCACACGTGAGAACGTATTCGAATATATCAGGTTATTGGTCGACGGGATACAGCCTCCATATTAAACAGGTGCTTTGACCCCTAGAACGTGAAGAAATGTTTATCCACTGTTTTTGTTTTTGGGTCTAGTAGCCTCATTTAAATGCTGCAGTCGTAGTTAGTTACAGCTTTATTGACTTCTACACTCGTATATTTTGATTCTGTCAAAGGATTAGTCGTGATAATAATCTGAGATAGTTTTAACTGCTTTTTGACTCATCTCTACTGTTTCTTTTAGGAGAGTTATTTAGTGAATTGGATCAGATTCAGAGATTGGAGGAAATCATGCTGGAAAATCCACGAACATTAAATCTTTAGGTATCTGAGTGTGGTTAATTAGTACTCTGTCAGGCCAAGGATAACATATTATTTTATTACATAGAAGACTTACTCCGAGACATTTCCTAAATATTGTTTTGCGTTTTATTCAATGTTATATTTTTATGCTGCCTACATGTTTAAATTGCTTTTTAGTGCATAGGTAAGTATTGCGCGAATATTTTGTGGTTAATTTATATTTATTTTATTTTTGATGAATATCTACCACCAAATTCAAGTGAAATTAAATTCCACCGTATTTTTTTGTATTCTGAATTTCTGATAATGCTATCAGCCGTATCTCAATCGTGACGCGCCACCATGCCTAAACCTTCGCGAAAGATATAATTCAGTTCAATGACGAACTCAAGTTTGTTTGAATTTGTTATCTAAGATAATAACAAAACTGCATTCAAAGAAACAAGTTTAGACGGAATTTTTTGGATGTCTTTGCGACTTTGCGTTGTTGTTTGTATTGTGCCAACTTTATGCTACTACAAATCCCAATTCTGATTATTTTTTTTGTGTCTAAAATTTTTAAACGACTGTTCTATGTGGTAAGGTAGAGTGACACAGTTTTTAGTCATTCTGTAGTCCTTCCATATGTATTTATACCTTATAAGTACCTACATGTGTGGAATTAGACTGTCACATATTGAGCGCTTCAGGGTTTTCTTCGCAGTGTTGCAGTGCAAATAAAATCAAAGGCGACACGTCATATTACATTTAAACAACAGTCTGTAAAGTTTTGAACTGTGCAGCATTACTCGAACAATTGGAGTATTCACGTCTGAAGTTAGTTTTCAAACTCCCAACAGTGAATGAAACGTGCACATAGTTGCTCAAGCCAGGCAATTTAAAAGTTAATACTAGGCTTTGTAGCAATTTCGCGATATTATGTCTACATCTAAATAGCTTATGTAATGAAACTTTTCTGTTACAGCCGTTCATTATAAAACGGAATGAGAAAGCGTAGCAAGAATTTTAAATAAGAAACCGACCGCAGTCATTGTAAGCGACAAATGTATGGTTGAAACAAGTTTCTTTTGTTGATAAGGCTACAGCAATGTCGTGTCGTTGACTTACAGTTATTATTAATACTGATATTATACTTAATTGCATCCATTTACTATGTCAGTTGTTTCCATGTTTATTTATTATTCCGTTTCATGTTTAAGTGTGGTTATTTAAGTTTTTAAGCAGAAAACTCTTCCTGATGTATTTTTAATCATCCTTTTAATGACCTTAAATTAATATTTACGTACTTATCAACTTAGGCGCCGTTGAACCACAGATACAGATAAATCGGTCGTTTAATTGGTTAAAAACTATAGACACAGAGATCTTATTGTGTGTTAGTTACAGGTTACAGTCCTAATTTAGATTTACATATTAGTTATTTTATAACAGAGACATGTTATGATATTTAAATTACGTGTTGCAATACCCTAACAGGGTTGTACTTAGAATTAAGTATATTTTGTAAAAAATACAATAAATATATAATCAATGGAAAATGGTGATTCGTGTCGTATAATTGCAAGTATTGCAACGATTATCTTGAAGCAAATCGGGCCGTATGCGATAACTTGTACCTACCTGTTGACATCAATCGTCGAATTCGTCGCTTTGTCTGCAGCTTGACCTATATGCAGGTCCTTATCATAGGCGTTAATAAGGTGACTAGGTTGCTACGCTTTACAAATACAGATGATACAGTTGCTGAAACCAGTTTGCACGCTATCCCATAAGTAACTGCCAACACAGTCCGTTGGAAGTCATTTAAAATGCATGTTGTGTACTTACCTTGCTACTTTAATGTAAATCGTAAGAGTATGGTTGAAATATACTTTAAAATGATCTTACCGTTGAATGTGTCGTAAGCAGTGGGCTGGTACTCCTCCCGGAAGGTGTCCTGCGCATACGCTGCAATAAGCGAGCTCTTCCCCACAGCCCCGTCCCCCACCAACACACACTTAATCTTCTCCTTCTTCGCACATTTCACCTTTCCTTTAACCTGAAACATCCGATTAAGAGTACTCTTCTTCTTGTCCCGCGCCGTCCACTCGTTCACTTTATCACAGCAGTTCACTTCTGACACGTCGTCCTTGAGAGCCCGGCTGTTCTCCTCGGCGACTTCGGAATAGTCGTAATCGTCGTCGTCCCGCCGGGTTATAGGGAACTGGCTGGGGTTGTGTACCCCGAACACGAAGGGCCCGTCCCGCTCCGGCAGACGGTTAGAAAACCCGTTCACCGGCGTCGCGGGCTTCGCGTACTGTACCGTAGGAGCCCGATACTGGCTCGATAAGTACTCCGCCGACGCATGAGGATCAAACTTAAACACTAGCTCAGCTTCTCTTCTGTCCAAACTCAGCTCCGGAGGTGTTAGTTTATCTTGGAAGTAACTAACTTTCTCACGAGCTCGGGTTTCTTGCAATCTTCGCTCGAGTTCGACGTTCGAAGGTTTCCAATAGTCTGGTCGGTATTCGTAGGGGTTGGGGAGGTTCCTGGGAGCCGGCTGCGGGCGCTGCGGGCCGGTGTCGCGGGGCGGCGCGCGCGGCACCAGCGTCGGCTTCTGCGGTTCCGCCAGGAGCGGCCGGCGCGCGGACAGGTTCGTGTTCCTGTTAAACATGATCCCTTCTAGACTGGGAGACATTTGAGCTGTCACGAGCGGCCAACGCGAGGGTTATCGGAGCGTGCGTTCGCGCACATAACTCTGTGTAGCTGTCGCGTGAAAGTGCGGGTTAGCGGGCCGGGCGTGCGATCGGCGCGGCGGTTGGTTCGCGACTGAGGCGAGACGGTCGGCCTCCCCTCCGGAGAAATGACCTGTTGCTCGTTACCTTGCTCAGGTACGCGGCCCTTCGCAGCTGCCTGTGACGGACAAAGCGTCATATGGCGTCTGCACCCTGCTTCATTCACTGACACAATGAATGGTGAGACGTGCCCTGTGTATCTATGAATTTGGATTCGCGTAGTGCCATCATTTGTTTATTGATGGCAGGTGCTAGGTACGAAACCATCAAGCTAAATGTCTAATTACGATAATAGGTCACCGTTTACAAGTATCTACATCCGCCTTGACTCCAACAGGTTGTGAACAGACAAGTTCTAGCGTTTTCATCAATTTATCTACATAGGTACACAATGACTAAGGGTTTAGAAAGGAATCTTGAAGTTACATAATATACTTACCTATACCTACCTAGGTGCGAGTGCAAATAAATGTATCATCCTTATTATTTTTCGTAAGCGTAGGTATATTAATTACGGTTTAACTCAGGAATAAGTTGTATGAAGCGTTCAAGATTTTTACGAGTAATTAATTAAGCAGTCACTGATAAAACTGATTTTAAATATTCCAATTAGGTTACAAAAAATCGAGTAGATTTGAAAGTAGGTATGTATTTTACCTATATTTTGTATGAGTTAAACTTCTAAGTAAATTTAAAATGTAACCGACGTAGGCACAGGTAACAACGGATGGTAAAAAATACATTTTAAATTTTAAGCAATATCGCTCGCTACCAGTTAAGTAAAAAATAAGTAGGTAGCAGTTTTTTATTGTGCATTTCAATTCCGGCCACATTAAATGCTGCCTTCTTCTCAGGGTTTCCAAGTCATCATTTAAGAAAAGACTTCGGCACTGTAGTATCGTAGAATCATATCAAATGCACTGCGTAAGAAGAACCAAGGGTAAAGTAGAAATCCGACACGTTTGCAGATTATAACAATATTTCTGGTCACTTTAATAAATAAAAAAAACACTGTTCACTTGGTTAAAAGATAATATAATTTCAACTTTTTCGGTTTTTCAATTACAGTTACAGTTTGAACACTGAACAACTTTGTGATTATTGTAAATGTCACGTGAATATGAAGTAAGATAGGTGTATTTTCCTGTTGTTTTTATTTCAACGACGCCTTGTCCAATTTAAGTATAACTTTGCATAAAAGCGTATCAAAATAACGATAGTTTGTATAAAAGAACACGTTACAGATTATTATTTTTTGTACCACGTGATTTCATTATATAGTTCTAAGCTATAATTTAAGTTCGTTTTAAATCGATTGCAAAATTTGTATCAAATACTAAAAACGAGGTATAAACTAGGGCACCGTGTCGCGATTTAGCGCGATTTTATATTAGAGTTAGTGTTAGTGTGTGTGTATGCACCTTTATGATAATAGTATGGCAATACTACCTACCGAAGATAAGTATAACTGGAGTAGGAGTGACCAAGCAAGGAGATAAATTCAAATAAGAGTCAACGGCTCGCGGTGAGGTGAAGTGGAGGAATTAGTGGCAAGTACTGCGCTGTTTGGTGAGTGATGTGAATTATCTAGTTCTATTATATTATAAATGGTTACAAGACCGATGATGAGACGAGACACGGGATCATTGGTTTGTAGCTATGCGAATTTAGACTATAGTGCGCTGGTTACGGGCGCACTGTATAGATCGCTGCCTGGTGCAGGATCATGAATGTGTCATTTGGATTGGTAAGCGGTGGTACGGTCAGGGGGAGGCTTATGGTGGACCGTCCCGGGCTATAGGCCCATTTTCAGGCTCGTATGAGCATAGTACTTGGGAGGATGAATGTTTGAGACACTGCATTCCCTCCGTCAATAGCATGATATGAACCGTGATGTCCGTCTCTCGAACCATCACCGGTTCTTTTGTAACGAATAAGACTTTGTCATAACAAATATGTTAATTACATGAACCCTAGGCTAACTTATAATGTTATGGTTTACGACAAAATGGTGGAGGTGCTGGGATATATATAAATTACAACATCATCACTTTAATCAGGTTAATATTGAGTGCTTCATTTGCTGAGTAGGTGACGAGTCCGTTTAGGAAGGGCGTGCATAGATTTATGCAGCCAAATAGAAGAGGGTAAGTGATTGGCACTGTACTCTATAAAGGAAGAGCGCGTGTACTGTGGTCACGGCTCTTAAGCGCTGAGGAGTCGCCAGTGGGCGCGGTACTCAAAGGCGGTGTGCTGTCACGTCTCTGCGCTGGGTGGGCGTCCCTCCGGGACGTTGCACTAAATTGAGAAGGGCGCGTGAGCTTAATAGCCTCGGTCCTAGCGTGGAAGAGTCGCCTTCGGGCATATACTCGGGGCTCGTGTGCTATAGTCACGGCCTTATGCGCAGAGTAGTCCGCTGCGGGCGGGCGTACTCCTAGATGGAAGAGTGCGTGTTCTGTCACGACTCTTAAGCGCTGAGTCAGTAGTCTGTGGATTCTGGACTCGAAGGAGAGTGTGCTGTCACGTCTCTGAGCGCTGGGCTGGCGTACCTGCGGGACGTTATGCTAGTAGCTAGAAGGGCTTTTGTTACGGCTCTAAAAGTGGGTGTGCCCTGTGGGCTACCTTGATTGTGGGAGCTAGGTCGATGTTACTTAGCTCAGAGAAAGGCTGGCGAATTGATCCGTTTTGAGCGGATTTGTAAATCATTTGCCACCTATGTATGGTTATATGAATCATTGTCTGGATCTCATCTTCTCGACAAGTGAAGCCCCCTCAGCCCCTTCCTTTTTTTTAAAATTAAGTATTGTGCATGTATAGATAAATAATATTTATGGTGACGGGTATATTACAAAAAAAAAAAAAAAACTTTTGGAGGTGGATTGTTGTTTAATTTTTTCTTGTGTGCACCTACCCTTATATTAAGTATTCTTTATTCTGGAGTTTATGAAGTCTAATTTTATAAGAAGTGTTATACCATTAAGATATTTTATTTTTCTTATAAGATGATCACCGTTATTTGTTTTAATTTTACACCATATTTAACTTGAGCAGTTATTTTTAACTGAATTCTGAACGCAACTGTCAATCACGTCATAGGTTTTATTTTGTCTATGCACAGATTAATAATGTCTACGGGTTGTGAGAATCGCAGATTTGCACCACCATCACTAGATGGCGGCTCCTTGAAGAACAAAATATAAATGTATAATGGATACATATTTAAATGTAAAAAAAGCTATTTAAATATAAAATTACAATATAAGTTTAGATAGAATCTTACTATAAGAAATTAAAAAAAAAAAAAGAGGACTCGAAATTTGAATTGTTATTTAAAAATTAACGCGGCTGTTTACCATAATTCTGTTGCCTAAGCGTGATTTGTCGACTACCGTACCAATTTAAATTTCGTGAAGGTAATCGTTTTACATATTACGTAACATATTAAATATTGAGCAACTGTTTCAATTATATACTTGTAACGGAAATGGATAGCTGAAAGTGGCAATTAACAACCTGGTGATGTACGGAATCGAATGTTCTCATAAAACAGTGTGAACCATCGTTAATATAATATAGTTAACCACTGGTAAGTAAGTTTGTATAAACAAAATAGAAGTTTTTGTTGCTAACCGATTTCATAATTCACTTTACATGGTGCTTATTAGTAAAATGCAAATAACAAACAACGAATTATAATGAAATAGATAGGTATAAGACTATCAACTTACTGTTTAGAGTTACGGCGTCGGTACAGACGGAACGTTTATTGTGGAATATTAAATACGAGCAGAGTACACGCGTACTATACGAAACTGTTGCATTCATTTTCGAGTGGCCAAATCCTTGCAGGTATTTACCTTATTTATTCATTTAGCATAGAATAATAAACAAGTACTAGCAAAATATTCAGTGACATGATTTTGAATTTTAACCTTTCAGTTTGCTCCATAATATGGACTTAGCCTTGTTATGTTTATTACGTAAACCCCTGGTCTATCATATTTCGGCGCCCGCACAACAACGGTAGAAATTTACCAGCGTCAACTTTAAATAATTACTTATAGTGAAATATCAGGTAAGAATTTCTTCTTTTTTAACGATGCTATACGTACACTATGTACTTTTTTGTGTAAGTACCTACTTTAAAAGTCAAAATTTGGGTCAAAGTGTGATCGATGGTATTAAATGTTTCGGTATTTTATTCCGCAGTGTCGAGGTTATAACATACCTTACACCAACTTACATCCAAGATTTGCTCCAAGCATATTGCTGAGACCATACAGGTATACCTACGTTCGTAAACTTACACTTCCGTCCATTTATAAAAACTATACAGTTAACTAAGTTGTACATTTAATACGGTTTCAGCCAACATTAAAAGGAGCAAACTTGTGGGATTTTAAGGTGTTTTTTTTACAAAATGGAACGCATCCTACGTGTTCGCCTTACTGTCACGTCAGAACGGCTAACTGAATCATTAGAAGCTGCCAGGGCCTTAATCACACGAGGCCAAACCGAAGGCACCTCATTAGAAGATGTTAACATGACTTTAGCAACACTTCAAACATTATCAAAAGTATTTGATAGGGAACTTAATTATTACACGGAAACGGCGGGTTCTGAGGCTTCGTCAGAAGTAGTAGCGGAATCTACGGTTTTGTCAATTAGGGCCTTAGAAATTATAACACAATTAGAATCTAACGTTGCGGCTTTCCATAGTGCAGTTAAGTCAGTAGAGCCGTCAATTAAGGAATGCTCTAGCAAACTGCCAAAACTGGGAATGCCTGTATTTGATGGTGAAATTTTAAAATGGCACGGTTTCTGGGACAGATTTGTTTCAAGCGTACACAACCGTCCAATAGAAGATGTGGACAAGTTACAGTACCTTTACACTGCCTTACAAGGCCAAGCCCTCGAAACTATTGCCGGATTAGATATAAGTAATTCAAATTACACGATAGCCGTAGATGCCTTACAGCGAAGATATGGAAAAACGGAAGTGCTCGTCGATGCTCATTACGACGCATTGCACAAGTTAGAGCGAGCTGCGTATACAGCGTTTGAATGTAGGAAGATTGTTAACCACCTAGAAAGACACCTGCGTGTTTTGGAGTCTCTCGGGGAGAATATCAATGGTCAGCACTTGCGCTCCACAATAATGAGCAAGTTGCCTAACGAAGTGGTTTACGAACTCAACCTGAGATCCACAGGCGATGTAACTATGATTCGACGTGATCTCGAGCGGATCGTCACGGCGATGGAACGATCGACTTGTCCCGCGGCGTCAACATCGCAACACACACGGAGTCAAGGTTCGTCGACCGAAGCTCTGTATGTTGGTTCGTCAAAACAAATAACGAAACGAATACCGGCAGTTGATAGAACGAAGAAGGAATTATTTAACCGTAGCGCACTAAAAAGGAAACAGGCGTTAGCGCCTAGAACACAAAACAGTCCAAGTGCGAAGAAATTAAGAAAAGGTTGCGCTTTCTGTGTCGGTGACCATTTCAGTGATATGTGCAAGACATATCCCACGGTAGAGGCGAGGCGAAAACAACTTAATGGCAAATGTTATCATTGTTTTCTTGAAGGGCACCTATCACGGCAGTGCTATAAAAAGAAAAGGTGTCACTACTGTCAAGGAACACATAACAGAGCTTTGTGCTTGAGACAGTTTTCTAAGAAAGCAGGTAACTTATCTGAAGAGTCAAAAAAGTCTAAAGAGGTACTTAATAACACCACAGTCACTAACAGTATGGTTTCCTATTTACAGACCGCAACAAGCAACGTAATTAGCGATGCAGGAGATGAGATGGCTTGTAGACTTCTAATGGATAGTGGCAGCCAGCGTAGTTATGTTACTAATGATCTAGCTAATCGATTGAATTTAAAAGCAGATTCTGAAGATTTATTGTCAATTTTTACTTTTGGATCAGAGAGCCCCAAAGATATAATGAGTCCATCTGCAGAAATTACGTTAAAAACCAAGCGCGGGAACATCAAAAAGTTGCGGGTAAACATAGTCCCCCATATTACGGATAGATTACCGATTCAATCCTTTAGCGATATACACTTACCTGTCGACGTTTTAGCTGACGATGTTTCTGCTGGTTTAAAAATTGATATACTGATTGGCAACGATTATTATTATTCTTTCATGAAAGAGGAAAGCATTAAAATTGATGAAGATTGTTACCTAATTAATACAGTATTTGGCTGGCTTTTATCTGGAAATATCAAGATGGAAAAGGGACGAGATGCGTTGTCAGTAAGTACTTATTGCCACTGTTATGAGCCAGAATGTCAATATTATGTTGAACCAGACTTACCGTTAAGAAACATAGATCTAAATTTTTTATGGGCTCTTGAGAGCATTGGTATTACTGACAATCCTAAGGCCACTCGAGAAGAAGAAGCCATAAAACATTTTAACGACACTGTCGAGTACAAGGACAATCGATACCTAGTGAAATGGCCGTGGATCCAATATCCACCTGAACTACCGACTAACTTTGGGTTGGCCTACGGTAGACTCAAAGGCCTGCTTCAAAGGTTAGATCAACGAACAAAAGAAGAATATGACGACATATTACGGGAACAACTGAATGCGAACATTGTAGAAGTTATAGACTCTAGTTCAGCGTGTGGCCATACATCTAATCCACCAGTCCACTACCTTCCGCATCATATAGTGAAACAAGATGGCAAGAGAGGACGCATTGTTTACGACGCCTCGGCGAAGGTCAGGGAGCAAAAAAGCTTGAATGAGTGCCTCTACAAAGGTCCTTCGATGCTAGGCGACTTAACTGCACTGTTGTTAAAATTTCGCACAAATAAAGTTGCTATCATTTCCGATGTGGAAAAGGCTTTTTTACAGCTAGGACTGCACAAAGAAGATCGTGAAGTCACAAGATTTCTATGGGTAAAAGATTTAAACAAGCCCTTATCGGATGAAAATCTTATGTATTTGAGATTTTGTAGAGTACCTTTCGGCATAATATCGAGTCCTTTCTTATTGACCGCAACGATAAGGTACCATATGGCGAAGACAAATCAAAAATTGCTTAGCGAAATAGCAGACAAATGTTATGTTGATAACCTTGTGACTGGAAAACCATCGAGCCTGGAAGCATGCAAGTTGTATGATGAAACAAAGGGAGTGTTCGAAGATTTGTCCATGAATATCCGTGAGTGGGATTCAAATGACGCTGAATTTTTAAAACACGTTCCTGGGGAATTTAGGGCTAAACAAACCACTTCTACCAAAGTGCTTGGCTTGATGTGGAACACCAGAGAAGATACTCTTCATTTAAAAATCAACGACAGAGTTGCTCAATTTGAGAAAACAGGAAATATAAAAAATAAAAGAGAGCTATTAAGCGTCGCAGCCTCTCTTTACGATCCTTGCGGACTAGCGGCGCCATTAATTCTGCCAGCAAAACTAATGCTACAGGAGATTTGTGAAAGAAAACTTCGATGGGATACAAATCTTCCTGAAGATTTACAAAAAGAATGCCAAAGTGCAGCAAGGATTTTATTGAGAGCAAAAGAAATAGAAATTCCACGATTTGTGGGTCTGTCTGATTTTAAGAATTTTGAATACGAGTTGCACTGCTTTACGGACGCGTCCAAAGATGCTTATGTGGCAGTCGTTTATCTGAGAGCAGTAAACGAAGGCCAGATCAAAGTGAGCTTCTTAATCTCGAAATCTAGAGTCATACCTACCGCAGACAAAAAGTTGCTACAGATCCCTAGATGGGAACTAATGGGATATTTAATAGGAAAGCGGCTTATCGAGTACACGAAAAAGGGACTGGGACTTCAAATTGTTCAAGAATTCTTATGGACGGACAGCATAGTGGTATTGAGCTGGTTAAAGTCCAATAAATTACTGGCGCCTTTTGTAACGCGAAGGATAGATGAAATAAAACAGAATAAGTCATTACAACACTGTTATGTAAACACGGAGTCAAACCCTGCTGACGTCGCCACGAGAAAAGAATTGTGGAACCGCAAAAAGTATTTGTGGATCTCAGGACCCGACTTCCTATATCAGGATAAATCCCTTTGGCCAAGTAACATGTACCTGAGCAAACAAGAAACTGTTTTAGTAGTCGGGGAAGATCTGGTCGCAGAATACCCAGAAGCAATGGATGTGGACGATGGCCTCAGAGAAGGGTTAACTTCTGATGAAAGTGATTTACCATTACCAGAAGAGACTAGTTCTGACGAAAAAGAGTACGAGATAGAAACTATTAAAAATTTACAGAAGGATTTTTTCCCTAACGATGTGGCCGGAAAAGAAACTCACTTATCCCGAAATCTAGGACTGTTCAAAGACATCGATGGATTATTAAGGTGTCAAGGTCGCATGAAAAATACGAGCTGGGCATACGACACAAAACATCCCATACTGATCCCGCGTGATTGTGTATTCACGAACGAACTCATTAAAAGGTATCACGAGAAGAACTACCACGTAGGAGTGTCTCATACTCTGAGTCTAATAAGACGAAATTACTGGATCCCGAAGGGAAGAGTCGAGGTCCAAAAAATATTGAGAAAGTGTTCACAGTGTGTTAAGCATGGAGGTGGCCCTTATAGATTACCACCTACCCCAGCATTACCGACAGAAAGAGTTAAATATAGTGCTCCCTTTACGTACACTGGGATAGATTATTTTGGCCCTCTATATGTTAGTAGCGACAAGGGGAAAGAGAAGAGATGGGTATGTTAGTTTACTTGCCTAGCAGTAAGGGCTATTCATATGGAATTGGTTAAAGATCTAACTGCAGAAGAGTGTCTACTCGCACTTCGTCGCTTCACATCATCTAGAGGGGTGCCGTCTACGATAGTGTCCGACAATGCACTTCAGTTTAAACTGTCATCCGAATTTCTAACAAGCTCTTACTGCAATGAAAATAAGATTGCGTGGAAATTCATTCCTCAACTAGCGCCTTGGCATGGCGGGTTCTATGAACGAATGGTCGGACTTGTAAAACATTGCATGAAAAGGACGTTGGAAAAACACCTATTGGGAGAGTCACAGCTTTCGACTGTAGTAAAAGAGATCGAATCAGTGATAAATAGTCGTCCTCTGACGAATGTTGGTTCTGAGCCTGAACATGTTTTAATTTATTTATTTATTCAAAGAAATTACACAGCATTACAGTAAAGACTAAAGCACTGTGAATTTTAGAAGAAAACAAAAATAGTATTAACAGAGTGACAAAACAGTAAACAATAAAAATAATATAACATTAATAAGTTAGGAGACAGTTGAAGGCCGTGCATCCATCTTCACACAAAACCTCAGACATTCATCACGCACCATCGCCCATCTACTCGCAAACACATCGACATTAGGAGCCCCATCCAAAAACACATTCAGGAGTTGCAGAGCACGGACTAGCGGCGATTTGCGGCGGAACATGGTCCGTGCTGCCGGCACCGCCAGTAAAGGGTACTTGCGTTTCCGATAAGCGTATTTCGTCACAGGGGGAACTTGCAGACGCACCAGTTGGGATACTAAAACCGGACAATCTGAGTCCCCCCTCAAGATACCGCAAGCCATAGATATAAGCACGAAGCTTCGCCTTACTTCCAGGGAGAAGAAGCCCAAGGTTCCCAAAAGGAATTTTGTTGGGTACAAGAATGGGTAGTACCCGTACACTTTTTTGTACAGGAAGCGCAAAAATGATTTCTGAACTTTTTCCAGCAGTAAGATGTATGACGCTTCATGGGGATTCCAAACAGCTGAGGCTGTCTCCAGCTTACTTCTCACGAGAGCGGTGTAGAGAAGCTTTATGGCCCTGGGATCATCAAACTCCCTGGCGTTGCGGACAACAAACCCAAGTCTGCGGTAACAATTTGCTGCAAGCATTGTCATGTGCTCATGAAAATTAAGGTGGGAGTCTAGTACAACCCCCAGGTCTCGTATCGATGTGACACGGGTGATGGGTTCCGAACCCAACAGATATGGTCTACACAGGGGACTACGCGCTCTACTGAAGGTAATAACGGCACACTTGTCAAGACCTTCTGATTTCTTATCTCTTGGTAAATGTATAGATTTTGAAATCTTACAAGATACGTTGCATAATGACACCTCAACGAAACGTAGTCTAATAGAAGGTTGGAAAAAGGGCCAGACCGTGTTAAACGAGTTTAAAAGGATGTTCGTGGAACAATATCTCTTTAGCCTTAGAGAGAGATACAGAAATTCCCATAAGCAACCCCGAGTAATTGTAGACCGGTTACCATGCATTGGCGACATCATACAAATTAAGGGTGATTCCAAAAACAGGGGAAATTGGCGAGTAGGCAAGATAACGTCTTTACTACAGGGACCTGATGGAGCATACCGCGTGGCCAGAGTAGATGTCGATGGCCAAGAGTTTACTCGCTCAGTGGGTCATCTCTTTCCAATCGAAGTGGAAGACCGCGTTACTCCTAACCTTAATAGGTTGCTACCTAATGCGGAAGAAGCTGAAATCCCAATGAATATGCCTAATGTTGATAATGTACAGTTAAGGCAATGGAAGCAGGCTCCTAGACCCGCTACTGAATCGGGAAAAAACGCAGAAATTGACAAATATAGATCTGTAGAGGTTTCAGAAATGCACAATCGGGTAACGTTGATCATATAGATACAGGTGGGTTGGATGAAATGAACCCACCTCCCGATTTACCTGAAGAGGTAGTACAGTCTGAAGGACCTGGCCTATTAGAGCCTCAGGGAACTGATTTAAGTGAAAGGTGTAAGAGGGGGGCTGCTATACGAGCCAGAGAGAAAATAGCGGAATGGACACGCTATCTCATGGTTTTGATAGACAGTTAGTTAAGTAGGTATATATGCGAGTTTATGAGAGTCTCACATTTGTATTGAATGAAGTGCCTTTGATCAATATGACACTATGTGTGAATATTTTGATTTACTGCTTTGTCTTTGTTTGTTTTGTAATTAGATTAAATATATGTGTAACTTGCCTAATTTTATTTGTTTTATTAGGTATGTACTCGTAGAACTAGTTGATGCACAACCCTTGGTGTTTGGAGTGTCGCGATTTAGCGCGGTTTTATATTAGAGTTAGTGTTAGTGTGTGTGTATGCACCTTTATGATAATAGTATGGCAATACTACCTACCGAAGATAAGTATAACTGGAGTAGGAGTGACCAAGCAAGGAGATAAATTCAAATAAGAGTCAACGGCTCGCGGTGAGGTGAAGTGGAGGAATTAGTGGCAAGTACTGCGCTGTTTGGTGAGTGATGTGAATTATTTAGTTCTATTATATTATAAATGGTTACAAGACCGATGATGAGACGAGACACGGGATCATTGGTTTGTAGCTATGCGAATTTAGACTATAGTGCGCTGGTTACGGGCGCACTGTATAGATCGCTGCCTGGTGCAGGATCATGAATGTGTCATTTGGATTGGTAAGCGGTGGTACGGTCAGGGGGAGGCTTATGGTGGACCGTCCCGGGCTATAGGCCCATTTTCAGGCTCGTATGAGCATAGTACTTGGGAGGATGAATGTTTGAGACACTGCATTCCCTCCGTCAATAGCATGATATGAACCGTGATGTCCGTCTCTCGAACCATCACCGGTTCTTTTGTAACGAATAAGACTTTGTCATAACAAATATGTTAATTACATGAACCCTAGGCTAACTTATAATGTTATGGTTTACGACACACCGTGCACCGTTTTGAATGCTACTATCAATTTAATACAATTTTTTACCTAAATGCCTTGACCTAACATAATAACGATAGTTACTACTACTTGAGAATGTTCTAGTTCCACCTGTCCCCACAATATTTTTTTCTAACCACAGGGTATTATCAAACCGCGATTAGAATACACTTCGGAAGTACCGTTAGCACAAAAGTACATATAATAAATAAATATAATTAATTATAAGAAAATCTATGAATTCTTCAAAGTTTAACTGCAAACACTTATACTTAGATAAAAGTTTTACAAAGAATTGCTTCATCATAATCATTCAGTTCGTATAACAAACAACTCTACCTATGCTTGGAAATTCCTCGTAATGAAGTAGTTGTCACCATAGGTAGGTATAGTCTTTATTATTTCTAGCGAGCCGATCTTCTACACAAAGACCATTGTTTGTAAACAATACCATTGTCTTTCTTTGTGTCCGTAACACCAAGCCGATTACATACAAAAAAGTTAGAACTACATTGAATGTACATTGAATTATCAACCCTACTCTTTTAGTCAGTAGGTTTAAAATGTAAAGTGTCAGGATACAGATATAAGTATTTATTATTTGAACTGTGCTTATTCTTTACACAATACTATCATCTACACAAAACTTATATCTGTATCCTGACACTTTACATTTTAAACCTACTGACTAAGAGGGTAGGGTTGATAATTCAATGTACATTCAATGTAGTTCTAACTTTTTTTTATGTAATCGGCTTGGTGTTACGGACACAAAGAAAGACAATGGTATTGTTTACAAACAATGGCCTTTGTGTAGAAGATCGGCTCGCTAGAAATAATAAAGACTATACAGCAGTAAACTGTTTCTATGCTGTTAGATGTGAACATGCATATTTAACACTATTTAGCACATTTTGTTTTCTCTGTGCCAGGTGATGATACGGACAGCTCTGAAGACGATGGTGTTATGAATTAATAATTTTTGATGGTGTTCCTAAATTTAATTATTACATTACTTGTATTATTTTTACATACATACATACATAAACTCACGCCTTCATTCCCAAAGTGGGGTAGGCAGAGCTAAAGAATTACCAACAACTTTTAAAACTTCTTGATAATTTTGTATTTTTTTACAGTTGGTAATTTAATAAAAAAAAATATTCCCAAGGTTTATAACTTTTTCGTACTTTCATTTATCTGCACACTACCATTGACAATGTCATTTCATGTATTAATTCCGAAACGACATTTGTGCTCAATTGTATTCTAATCGCGGTTTGATAATACCACATTCATGCAACTAAGTTTATGGCACCCAATTACTAATTTGTACAATTCAGACTGTATTGGGAAAACACAACTCAATATTGTCAAGTTATCATTCTGACATTGACATTTCTGACATTGACGTTTTGCGCGAGGCGAGCATGCTTTCTTTTAGGCAAAATGCCAGTAGGTGTATGGCATAAATAAAGTATTTTCTAGCTTTTAAATACTATTTATTAAATAAAACAAGCTAAATAGTTGATATACACGTGTAGTTAACAATGGCAAAGTTTAAGTTGAGTAAGTTTTTGTTTTCGCTTATATTATTACAAAATTAGATTAATATTTTGTATTTATTTACGTTCACTTACAACTTGGTTTGAAATTAGAATTGCATTTTTTTTTAGGTTTAAACTCCCAGTACCTAATTCTCTTTCACTTCATAGTTATACATAAGATTAAAGTTATTTGGTTGTATTTGTAGTTTATACTTTTAGGTTATTTTCCACATGTTGTTTTAATAATTTTAGAAAAACCCTCGAAAAGGACGCCAGCTCGCCTTCGCTACAAAATAGAGAAGAAAGTGAAAGATCACAACCGGAAACAAAAGAAAGAGGCAAAGAAGAATCCCAAGTCTAAGAGACCGAAGCCAGTTCAAATCCCAAATGTGTGTCCATTTAAGGAAGATATCCTAAAAGAGGTTGAGGCTGTTAAAAAGCATAAAGAAGAAGAGAGGCAAAAGAGGAAAGAGTTGGCAAAGCTGGAGAAACAAAAGAAGATGGAAGAGAAACAGAAAAGTGGAGCTAATATGGATTCTTTGGTAAGTGAATGTTTACTTAGTTAGTTATTGGTAAATTTTATTATAGTATAAATTGGTTTAAAATCTAAATAATTGGTCCCTTTATATTTTAAAATGTATGATACACTTACATCCATTAATTGTATAAAGTAATAATTTGATCAGGTTTCTGGCTTCTTTTGTTTATTATTGAACAGCAAATATCAGTTAATACAAAGAATACATAAATGTGAACCCTGATGAATGCCATCATGATTGTATTATCTGAACAATTTGTCATTCTGTCGTCACAAAACAGAACAAAAGCTGCATGTGATTTTTTGCATACCAAGGCAGTTGCGAGACATAGATAGGTTTTCACTTTTATCCTATAATAAAGAGTATTACGAAACAGAAATAATTGAAACCATCATGATTGCCTATAATTAAAACATGGAATATAATATTGTTGATGAAACTGTAAAACCACTTAAGTAAAATTTTAAATAAGGAGCAAAATGCACTTTTTTAATATGGCAGTAAGGTTTCTTTTGCTCTATCATAAATTTGTTAGTTACGCAGTTTTGCAGTATCATCGATGATATATGTATTTTTAACGATAGGGAATACTGGTGACTTTTTCACAGCTTCAATAAAAGCAGATTCATGTAAAAAATAGTTGAGAAAAATCTTATTGTGAATAGCTATAAAAATAACCTAGATCTAAGCTAACAAAAATTTGTTACCTATTTCTGTCTAGGGGAGCATTCAAGTATTACGTAACGCAATTTTTGAAGATTTTAGACTCCCCCTCCCCCCCTTGTAACGCACCGTAACTTTTTCTGTACTCCCCCCTCCCCCTCTCTAAACGTTACGTAACACTCAAGTGACCATTTTTACCCTAAAGGCGCTAAAAGTTATGTTATAGTTTTTGTCCTTGGTATAGTTTTAATTGCTTTTGCGGTAATCATACTAAATAAAACAAGAGATTTTTAATCCGCAACACCAATTTGGGAGTTTTAATTCCCTAAATTTTTATTTAAAAAAAGAAACAATGTTACGTAACGTCTTGTAAGAAAGACCCCCCTCCCCCCCCAAATTGCGTTACGTAATACTTGAATGCTCCCTAGCATAACAGAATTTAACATGGAGTTTATATGGCGGACATGTTAAATGACGTCACAGTGCATATTGAATCTCCTGTCTAATTAGCAGTTTAAAATTATGTTTCATCTGTATTTCTTGGCAGGTTTTAACTTTAATAAAAAATTTGGTGATCTATTTTATGATATTTTCATGTTTTGTTGAAAGATGAATGTGATTTAAAAAATCTATGTATATTCCCTATTATATTACAGCATCATTAAATAATATGGTGTGCAAATTAAGCTCTTGGTAAACAGCAGGCGAAATATTTTTCATTTTTAACTTTGTAATTATAATTATCTTGACAGGTAGCCAATGCCGAAGCAAGAGGAAAGGTCCACGACGCGTTCCAAGGTGGTGAAGAAAATGATGATGTAGAGTTCGGCAAGGACAGGAAGCAGGAGAACTCACTGAAGACTTATTACAGGGAGTTTAAGAAGGTCATCTCCGAAGCTGAGGTCATTCTTGAAGTGGTAGATGCTAGGGACCCGTTAGGTAATTTTTTGTTGTTAATTAAACAGCCTTAAATGGAAGGAGCTGCAGGAGCATACACATACACAGGAGGAAAAGAGGGGAGGCCTTTGCCCAGCAGTGCAAATCTAATAACCAAGGGCTAACAAATATACCTTTTTTTCCATGTATTATTTTCTTCAGTGGTCTGGTAAGTCTCAATTGAAGGTATTGACTACAATGTTACCTATGCATTGCAGACCCATTTGTATGGGACTTGTTTTATACATACACTTCAGAACCAGAAGATTTTGGGACTTTTTTTATGGATATTAGTCTGGGATTTCATTTATAGATGGTTTTTATAATAATGATAATGTATTGCACATTTCTAGGAAATGGAAATGGAGTTTCTATAATACACAAATTATGTTAGCCTTCAGATATAATTAAATTAACATCAATATACTGATTGAAATAGGCTTTCACTGACTGAAACAAACCAAGGTTATGACATTTTACTTTCTTATTTAGCAAGTATTGTCCAGTGGCTGGGCAAAGGCCTGACATTTATGTGCTTTATGCCTTTTAAATATTGTTAACTTCTAGTAGTTATTGGTTTTTAATTGTCTAGATACCTTACCACAACCCCAAACCTTCATAAAAATGGCTTTTTGACAGACACGAAATCCATTTGTGTAAAAAGAACATTGTCATTTTGTTTTTGTTTTTTCCAGGCACTCGCTGTACGCAAGTGGAAGAGGCAGTTCGCGAGGCCGGCAAGCGTCTAGTCCTTGTACTAAACAAGGCGGACCTGGTGCCCCGAGCCAACCTCACCTCTTGGCTCAAGTATCTGCGCCGCTCCGCGCCCGCGGTGCCCTTCAAGGCGTCCACCCAGGACCAACAGCACAACCTGGGCAGGCGGAAGATGAAGCACATCGTCAAAGAGAAGGAGATGAAAGGTTTGTTTTATGCAGGCTGACATAACACCAAAGAAGGTGGCTAAGTGCATAGTAATAGTCGAAGCATTTTCAATTTAATGTTGTTACTAAAAGACTTTGTCTACTACATTTCAATTAGCTGCCTTCTTCGGAATAACGGCAGAAGCGTCCATCCAGACTGTCTCTTGGGTCTCTCAGGGTTCTCGGGTCCATTCATACCAGCGCTAGTTTTACCGCCAGCATAATGCGCAGTTGAAACCATTTCGTGACAACAGGTATTTTGTCTATGTCAGTATTTTGGTGACTTTTATTTGTCTGTTTGTCACGAATAAATGATTTCTCTTTCTTTCTTTTCATTCTGACTATCTTATTTTTGTACCTGCCACCAAGCTGCACCCTAGGCCTCATAAACCAATAGGCGGTATCTCTAAAAAAATTATATCTCCTGTTAGTAATAAGGTTACCGATATAGTGCATAATTGTTAATAGGCAAAACTATCTTATCCGTCACTTCCAGTTAACGTTGGAGTAGAATAAGTAAGGACAATGCAAGGGGATAGACAGAATATCAGAAATAAACAATAAAATGACTAGCTTGAACGCATTCAATCGTAGTCCTTAGGGCCGTACTCAAGACGGGTCAGAAATGGCATGACGGTTTTCTATGGCGACATATTATCTTAAAATAGGTATCTCATTTAAGATCAGAATACGGCCCTTCCAATTGCAGTCTTGAGATTACATGTGTCGGGTCTCATCCCACTTAACATCCTCATGGCATGTGCCCTCACTTCTCTATGTCATAAAAAAAACTCATTATAGCATAATTAATTTTCTTTGTTTGATGCTGTCATTGGAATAATTACTAATATAAGTCACAGATGTCACTGATGTGTCTTGGTATTCATATTTGTAATATAAAATATTTAGTCTAATTTTCATTGCAGGCGGTGCGTGCGTAGGCGCAGAGTTGCTAATGGGCCTGCTGGGCAATTACTGCCGCAACAAGGGCATCAAGACGTCCATCACCGTGGGCGTCGTGGGGCTGCCCAACGTTGGGAAGAGCTCCATCATCAACAGCCTGAACCGCTCCAAGGCCTGCAATGTGGGGAGCACGCCCGGAGTTACTAAGTGAGTTAATTTTAATTCTACTTCCTATATCCATACTATTTTTTCTTAACGTAGCATAGTATGAGTCTGTCTGTCTATCGGTATTTCCGCTAACTTCTCCTAAATCACGGAACGAATTTTGATGTTTTAACTATCAGTTGATAAAGACTCACATAAACCGAATTGAAGCAAGGGTGGGTTCCTAGTAATATTATACAGGGTGTCTGGAAAACCTTCGGAGAAATTTTAACTGTAGATAGGGTGGATGATTTGGATCATCCCTATATTGGTAACTTTTGTTTAAGTTAATATTTGACTGAGTTACAGACAGATTTATCATCGACTTTCCTGACGATGCTCTCAGTGTGCCCCATCTTAACTGATTCATTCATAATATCGTCGGTGATACTGCAAAACCGCGTAAGTAACAAATTTATGATAGAGCAAAATAAACCTTACGGTCTTATTAAAAAGGTGCATTTTGCTCCTTATTTAAAATGTCACTTACGCGGTTTTGCAGTTTCACCGACGATATGTGTCACAACGTAATGTAAATAAACAAGTTGTTCCTTATGAACAATGTTTCCAATCATGGTCAAAAGCTCCATGGAGTTTAGAAAACTGACACATTATCCTGTAATGTGAATGAAAAGACGGTGTCTGATAAGGGCTATTATGTGAAATAATCTAAAACTGAAACTTACGATTATGATTTTTACTCACACTTTTCTCACACTCACACGGCTAAAATAGCACTTGCACTCGTAGGCACATTACTTATTTTACGAGATCATGAATCATGGCTGTATTTCATTGATTTGTACCACTATCAGGGCTTCCGACGAATAAAAAACACAATAATTAATTATTGACAATTTGACATATTATCTTTTTAAATCTTGGACCATTAAAACTCTTTATGAAAAGAGTTTTAGGTTTCATTTGTAAACAAAAAATCCTACCTACACGTTACGTTTTATCAAATAGTACATTGTGTATTAAGGTCGGTAAGTAAGGAATTACGATCGAGGCTCTAGTAGAAGTCGAGGTCGAGGCTTTCTGAGTCGAGGTACGTAATTCCCGTACCGCCCGTGAAACATACAATGTTTTTCATCACATTTGCGAGTAAATAAACACACAAGTCATCACAACTATTATTACGAATTACTTGAACTTTTTTTAAGCGGATGGCTGGCGGACTCCACAGATTATGCAAATGTTTCGTTCAGAAACGTTAAGGGCAAATACTTACGTAGGTATACATACAGCCCTGAAGGAGTGTAAAAAAAAACGACGTTTGTTACAGACAACTATTAAAATCGATTATTAAGAATATTAATTGAGTATTTAAGTAACATGTAGCGAGATTGCAATAAAATTCCTGTTTAAATAACATTTTAAGACAATTTTACAATTGCGTGTAAACTCTTTGCTTGAACTTGCATGACCTGTGTGTGCTGTGCTATAAATTAAAAAAAAAATACTTACCGACCTTGGGTTTCATGGTAAGAAGAAAGGTCGAGGGTTTTATATGGGGCATTGCGGTCAAGTTAACCTGTATGTTTAGATACTGTTTACATGCAAGTGTGATGAAAATTACATTTAAAGCTGGCATCATACATGTTGTTGCTAGATATTCGTATCATAGAAGAAAGAGAAAAATAGGATCGCTTTGTAAGAAGAGGTCGACGTGATTACACTCTGTGGTAAAAACCCTTAAAAGAAAAAGGCCACTAAAGCCGGCTACTCACACACCTGCTGCAGGGGCAATATGGGAATTGGACCCTTGATTGCCTCCTTAATTGTGATGTGTGTAGGCAAGCAGGAGCAATTTTTAGATTGGGCCTGCGGCAGGGCGGCAGGGGCGCAAGACCTTCCTAGCTCCCTAGATTGTGTCTACCGCCCTGCAAGGTTGCTGCGTGTGTAGTAGGATTGGGGCAATTCCAGTCAGTTCATTGGTGACAACCGAGCGGAGTGGACAAAAATGGAAAAAATGGTGTTACCATAGCCAGGAGCTCTTCAAAAGAATCAATATCCATTCGCAAAAAGTTTCTAAGATCATCTACTTCCAATTCTTTCATAATATTCATGTGGCACAATTTGCTTCGTTTCTGCAACCAATTCTTCACCCAATATCTTCTCTTCCTTTTTTTTTTGGTAGCACCACAGAAAGTGCCAAGGCGATACCAATCCTCTGATGTTTCGTCAATACAGGAGGCTTTCTCGTGGACGTGCGTTCAGCGGGACTATCAGTTACACACTGAACGGCAGGCTAGTGTGTAGAGAACAGCCTAAAATTGGTCCAACCGCTGTGCGACCGGTATTGCCCCTGCAGCAGGTGTGTGAGTAGTCGGCTTAAGGAACACCCAGAAAATATAAAACGTGGACTACAATCACAATCAGTCAAGGAAGCGATGTCACAAGCGAAGCGATGTTTGGTTTGGGGTTTGTTTTGTTTACTTGCATGTGATGTGACTTCACATCACACTCACAGGTTATAAAGTATTTCTAACATCACATAGCGTTTTTGCCACAGATTAAATTTCAAAAAAAAACCTTATTATTTCGTGTAATTTCCAAAAAAATAGACATAATTTAATGTGAAATAAAGTGAAATACGTTATTTTACGCTAGTATCAGATAGGATGACCACAATTTGTAGTATATTTTCAATGTTGTCAAATAGCCTATTATAATCAATTATGCGACGACCTTTATGTCCATCGACAAAATGTTTTGCACTTGGACTTTTGGCTACTGCCACAAATACCATGCGGATCAAAAGGAAAGAACCAGCAGCCAGCAGCGCTTTCTCCCCGTCTGGTTGCCCTGAAAATCAGCGCGTGCAGCGTCACGGCATGTCTGACACTATGATGCTGAGTAGCACCCAATTTGGTGCATTATTATTTTATAAAATAGTTTTAAGGTTTTGTTTTAAATTATTTTCTCACTGTATTTAATTTGATTATTATTTTTCTGTGGTTTGCACCAATAAACGATTTTCTTTTTCTCCTTTTTTTTCTTCAATACGGAGAGCAATAATCGGATCGTTCAATCCGTCTATTTGAACTTTGAGAAGTCTATGAATTTATGGCTGTCATTAGATGTCAGTGTTAAATTATGTTATTTTCAATATTCACGTCTTCAATATTTTTGCTGTAAATCAGTTATATGGGCTACTTTAGAGCAGAAAACAATGGTAAATGGTTAGATCTCGACAGTAAAAGACGGACGATATGATCAGTCTCGGCAAAACATGAACAAGAGACCTAGTGATTTCACATTTAAAACCAATTAGTGTTCAAATTGCAAAAACGAAAATACAGTAAGTTGCACTAAAATTACTCATTTATTTTTATTATAATGCTACCTTGATTTTTGTTTACATGGAGCGAACTGTTTGTTTACATACCATGTGACAACGTATGGTCTCAGGTCATTGACCTCGGACATTGAATTTTGACGTAAGATACTACGAACTGTTGGAGTAGTATACTATCAACGTCAAAATGTCAAGGTCGAGATATCGGCTGCGATACATCAAGTAACAAAATGAATATAATTAATCCTTCTTTTTTTTTTACATTAACAGAAACAAAAATGAACCATACCCCCGTGATCGGAATCGTGCCAACTATTACCCCCCCAAATTTCTCCGAAGGTTTTCCAGACACCCTGTATATGTGAAAGTAACGCGTCTGTTTGTTACACTTTCACGGCCAAACCGCCGCACCAGTTAAGATTCCCTCGCTGATAGATAATCTTTAACGAATTCTACGCGAACGAAGTTCATGCTCATTACGTTATTTATCCACCGGGGATGGGAAACTAATTTCTTTCTATCAACTATATAACAATGCATATTTTGTAAAAATATGCATTTGAATCATGTTTGAGGCGGAACACCTTAAAAATCCGATTTTAATTTTGCAAAGTGAGCCTGAGTTAATTTAGCGAAAAAAAACTATATCAAAAATTAAAGTTTTCTATCAAAATACTAGACGGCTGGTTATGTATTGTACTGGTATTTAAGACATGTGTGAGGTTATATTTTGTGCTGTATTGACACTTGACAGCTGTCAAATCAGGCTTCTTAAAACGGCGCAATTATAAGTTAATACAAACACAACTCTTTATTTTTTTTAATGACATTACTAATGTTCACAGATGGAGCCTTTTTTTTTCTTTACGGAAATCATTAAAAGATGCTCTACATTGCTTACGTCTATCACCGACTAAACTCAAATAATTACCCTACATATTCTTCCGCAGACAAATGCAGACCGTCCAGCTGGACTCCAAGATCAAGATCCTCGACAGCCCCGGCATCGTGTTCACGACGGGCCCCGAGAGCGACTCGTCCGTGGCCCTGAAGAACGCCATCCGAGTGGGCGCGCTCAAGGACCCCGTGACGCCTGCTACTGCCATACTGCACAGGGCCAACAAAGCCACGCTCGTGGAGCTGTACATGATACCGGAGTTTAGCACGCCGCAGGTCAGTTGAAGATTCAGGTTGAAGTCAGGAGGAGTCACGAGGAGTTAGTTGAAGAGGAGTCAGGTTATGGTCAGGAGGAATTAGTTGAAGAGTTATGTGGGAAGTCATAATGTGATTTAAATAGCGATAAATTATGCAGCTGTTTGTGGGTGAATCAACTTTTGACCCCATTTTTAGACATGATTCACAAATTATATGTCTTTAGAAAAATTATAAATTTATTACGCTCTTAATAAATCAGACAAATAGGCTAACATTTGTAATGTTTTGATTTTAAATACTAGAGATTTAAATGATAAAAGTTGATTCACCCTTATGGTGTATCCACAGATCACAGAAACAAGGGAGATATGTTATGGGGGCGTGGTTCGTGTCGCCTCGATATGGTCAAATTGACCATATCGGCACGGGGCGTGTCAAGCGTTGACACAGTCACTCACTGAACGCTGTCAGTATAGAAGCTCCGTTTAAATGATAAAATGACTGTATGTAGCGTGAAAGTGTGCAAAAATCGAAATACAAACGTTAATATAAAATCAAAGGGCATAACTTACCACCGGTAAATTTTGTTTTTAAGCATTATTTATATTTTTAAATGAATATTTTATATTTGAATGGATTTCAGAGCGTAAGGTTGTGAAAGTTGTGTTGACGTGATTTCTATCGACTATCGATAAATGGCTTATTCTACAGCTATCAATAGAATTCAATGTGTTAATAGTTCTAGTTATTTATCACTACCACGACACGCTTAAAACAGAAGAAAAATATTTTTAACAAATTTTCACGTTATACAAAATTTAATTTTCTTTACAATATTAACGAACGACGAAGGACTCTAGCAATTCAAATATAAGTAGGCGAATCATACAATTAAGATAAAAATAAATTAACCAACCACAAAGGCAAAGGGCTCTGGCTCAGTATTGAGCTGTGCTTGCACACAGCGCTGATTGACAGCTCGCGCCGACTCACTCTTAAAAGGATTCAAGCCTAAAGGTTGGATGGTAGAGATTGCCCCAAGTATTAAGTCTATCTTTCTGTTTTAAGTAATTTGTACCATTTATGAAATAAAGTTTACATAATCAAGTCGGTAAACTACTGGTTTGTCCCAAACTGAGATCTTGTGACGTGACACTCAACCGAACCCATTTTATTAGTATATTTGTATTAACATCATAAAGTCCAAGTTTACAATTTAGACTTTTATGTACTAATCAAAACGAAAATCTTTAACAGCTCCAGAAAATTTAACCAAAGAAATTCGGCCATTTTTTTGTTACGTTCTAATATAGGTATCGTTCCAAATTTAAAATCTTATGTATCAATTTTACGCAAACCGTATTCTTGCTAATAAAATATTATTCCATTCTAACAATAATATATTAAGTTTAAATGATGTAATTGTATTAACCTAGTAGTAAAATAATAAAAATAGTACTTATTGCCTGTAAATTGAATAGTACCTATATTAACGTTGCAAACAAGTTTGAATTGTTTATCGATATATTTTGAAACATTCCTTGTGGCATCCCTAAGTGGACGACAGGAGAGAAACGCACACCTCTTGAAAAAAGTATAACTAGATGTCGCTGTGTGTGGGTAGTCCTTAACCTGCTGAACATAGGGACTACTATCTTGGCGCCATCTAGCTCTGAGGAACTAATTAATTACTCGTCGCATAGATGGCAGCTAAGTGACGAGTAAGCGCTACCTTACGTTCAGTGACTGAACTACGTTTAAAAAAAACGATCTTTCAGCATTTTTCAACCTTGAGAACTTAGTATAAAGCTTAATTTTCTGCTACTATCAAAACTATGTTACGGCGTTTTTAGTTCGTAAGCTGTAACCAATTATAAGGAGGTTGTTTTTGTAGTAGTTAATAGAGCGTAAGCGTAAGACGCACACATGTTTAAAAGTGGCGACACCGGGTCTTGTACGAATTGGCGTTCATGACATATCTCCCTTGTTTCTGTGATCTGTGGGTGTATCATACTGCCCTCCTACGGTAAAAAGGCACATCTACTATAATAATTGCATTGCACTTCCAACCTTATTATAACAACACTTCAATATGCTTCTTTGAATTAAGTGCACTTGTGCCTTTTCTCCGTAGTAGGGCAGCATAATCATGTTTAAAACTTCAGGGAAAGGGAATCATTTTATTTAAGAAGAAAACTGCATTCAAAGATTTTCTAAAATTATTACAGGTACACAAAGATTTTATTTCAATGAAAACTACCCAGGTCCATTTCCAGTTGTGACATACTGCCTAGATTCTAAAAACGTCGACATAAATCACAATTTTTTAAACTGTATTCCTACTATTAGCATAATGAACGTAAATGTTTCTGAGGGTGTTTCAACGTTTGGAGGTTTGTCTACCCACGCATTAACACCTAAATAAATATGAAACTCAGCACATAATCAGTCCATGTCCTGATTTAACACATGCAATATTTTGTCCGAGAAAATTAGATAATTCGTGTGCTGCCGTCATACCAAAGAAGGTGGCTAACTGCATAGTAATAGTATCAGCATTTTAAATTTAATGTGGTTCCCAATAGAGTATAGAATGCTTTGACTACTACATTGCAGTTAGCCTTCTTTAGTACGACGGCAGTGTGGGCAATCGTTGAACAAGTTTACATGATATGAATGTCTACAGGAGTTCTTCGCGCAAGTGGCGGCGCGAATGGGCCGCTACAAGAAGGGCGGCGTGCCCGACCAGGACGCGGCCGCCCGGATCCTGCTCAACGACTGGAACACCGGCAAGGTAGGACTCCGAACCACACACCTACTATTACTGTTGATTCACTGTACAGCGTTTTGTGTACGGTGATGGAACCAGTAATGGAGATTGACCAATGATGGACACTCGATTCTCATTTAACAGAAGATGAGGGTTTTTCATTTGTTTTGCAACAATCAATTTTATAATCATATGATCTTTGAATTCACTACAAGAACTTTTTTAAAAGGTGTTCTGAAAAAATCATGCATCACATTTTTTATTATTCATATTATTTGTTTAACGTAACTTTATTGAGTGTGCCCAAGAACTGCATGACCTCATCCCACCCTTCACTTTCTCACATCGGTCTTCTAGACGCCGGGAGGGCTTCCATCCATATGTAGTAGAATACCCAGTGGAATGGTTCGCACGCAGCGGGTTGCTGCGTCGTTTCTTATTCGCACTGCTAGTGAGTGGAACGCTCTCCCTGCGTCTGTATTCCCGGAATCATATAACCTTGGTGTTTTCAAGGCAAGAGTGAATAGGCATTTTCTGGGTTAGCGTGTACCACCTTCGACCTCGTCGTCACTTGACATCAGGTGAGACTGGGCAAACCCATATTGGATTTAAAAAAAAAATTCAACGTGTGTAGCTTCCAAACGGATGGACCGACTAGGATGCGTTTTTTTTTTAAAGAAAGCTGGTTCAATCGGGAGTTTTCTTAGCTAAGTTTCATGAAAATCGATTGGTCCTTTGCAGAGACAGGAACTCTGAAAGAAGGGGGTCGTCATTATATCGGAAGTTTTGACGACGCATTAGCCTAGTTGGTAGTGACCCTGCCTACGAAGCTAATGGTCCTGGGCTCGATTCCCGGTATGGTCAATTATTTGTGTGATGAGGGCGAGTGTTGTTTGAGTCTTGGATGTTTTCTATGTATTTAATTATTTACTACTCGCAGTAGGGACTAAGTCAATTTGTATGGGACTGATATAATCTATCCTTTTTTTTATTGGCCAGGTCCGCTACTACACAGAGCCACCAGAGACTCCAGACGCGGAAGTACACGTGGACGCGAAAATCGTCACTGCCGTTGCGCAGGAGTTTGACATCAACGCGTTCGAAGCCATGGAGACCGAGGCAATGGACGCGCTGGACTCGAGCCACAGCGGAGAGGCCATTAAGGTAATAGAATCTATCAGGTCCATAATAATACAAGCTCTTTAAGGTACCGTGCCCGAAGGGAACCCAACGAGACCAACTTTGTATACCTACGCTGTCAGTCCGTCCGTCCATCGTAACTTAAAATAGCTGTATTTTTTGAACCGTAATAGATAGCCGGCCTTCTTTATCATTTACGATTAAAACGACGTTCAGGGTCCCTTTATGCAAAAGTTGGTACATAATTATATGTATGTAGGTACTGCTACACTATTTAAATTAGCGAAATGAAAGTAACGAAGACGATCGTAAGATTCAGAGGCACAAGTTTCGTAAATTTAGTATGATCGCATCGGCAACGGTTTTTTCAATACTTCACTTTTTTAAACTACGATACGTACAAACATTTGTTATATACCATTCTAAACCTTATTTAATCAGCTAACGAATTGAATAATAGCAATACAATTGGTCAACTAGTTCTTGATTTGTTGTCAATTTTGGTGAGTCACATTTGTAGGTAATCGTATGAGATGTAAGTACAAAGATGATACATACATACATACATTAAATCACGCCTGTTTACCAGAGGGTTAGGCAGAGACTACTTCTTTCCACTTGCTACGATCTGAGACAAAGATGATATATTATTTGCCGTTACTGTATAATATTAGTTACTATTAACAATTAAAGTAATTAACTGAAGTAATGATTAAAAATTGTAACCAATTGTGTCACATGATTTGCAAATCGAGCATATAAAGGTGTTTGCAAAGGTTAGTATCTAATAGGCGGGTGATAATTCGACGTTTTAACCGGCCATCATTATTGACTTCGCATATTATTCAAGATGAACTTTATATCTTATTCTTTTATATGGAATGGATACTACCCCCGGGTCCGTTGATTTGACATAAAAAGTTGCTGATAGTTATCATTATTTTCGTCAATATATTGAAGACAACAATGACGGCCGCATCGGTTGAAACACCAGGTTAGTCAGTTTCAAATGTAGGATGAAGTGTGCATATGAACTTGTATGTAAACTATGCTGCCCTAAGCTCCTAGGTAAGAAGGACACACGTGCTATTTATAACCGACGCATATTAAACCCTCTCCGGTTACGCATTAGGTCACGCATTTAATACCATTTCCGCAACGGATGCACTTTTATGCTTAGAAAAGAAATAATTATTTTATGGTTATGGAATTGGCTACGTTTCTTATCGTGAAAATGGGGTCGTTGAAATGTTTTTTTTATGATGGTTTCTACGTGCGTTACTACGATTAAATACTGTTACTAAGTTATCGATTGTATACATATTTTTGTAGTGTAGTTAGGTTCCTGCATTGACAGTTTGATAACGCTGTTGCTTTATCAATGTTTAATTTTGGGTAACTGACGGTATATTTTTGGTCTCGTTAACAATTACATAATCTATTGGACACAACTTGATTGAGAGCCAGGGTAGGTATGAGGTGCGGGGTGAGGTACGTATAATCTGGTCTAGTCCCCGTTGCCCTCTCCCCGCAGCTCATGCATACCCCCGCTCGCAATTTAGTTGTAAGTACACCTATAGAAACAACATCGCGGCCCGATTGTTTAATAAAAAATGCAGCATATCACCAAAAGTGAAATTAAAATCGGCCAAGAAATGTGGATGGTACAAGCATTTTATAATGATAATTAGACAGTGATGATGAGACAGAAAGATCAGATACGCCGTGTGACGTCATACATGACACAATACGTCGGCCATATTGACTTCATATTAAAATCTGTTTTGCTAGAAAGAGATAGGAACTAATCTTGGTTATTTTTATAGCTATTCAAAAAATGATCTCAACTGTTTGTTACATAATTATCTGATTAAATTGAAGCCATGAATATTCCCTATTGTTATTTTTGAAAATTATACAATAATCCACATAGCGAAATAATAATACCAAGTTAAAAGATTTTGAAGAGCTATTAGATAGATGGGAAAGATATTGTCGATATTAATTAGCAAATGTGATTAACATTTATGTTAATTTCTGTTCACAGATGACCAGCACGACCAGCACGGGCCCAGTCACACTTGACGAAATGCAAGTCGACGAAGACGAATCGAGTTTGCTCCCAAAAACCCTTAACATAAGGTCCAAATTAGGTAAAAACCAATCGGCAGCCAAACGTGCTAAAGTCGACCCGGAAATGCTTCTAGAGGGCAACACTAAGTTGAATAAATTAAGGAAACAACAGTTTAAAAAAGATAAGAAGAAACACGCGAGGAATGAGAAGCAGGCTGTGAGTTTGGCGGGTGTTTTAGAGAATGTCACTTTAACATCGATTAAGAAAGACGACTATAACTTTAAGGACGACTTTTCACTGTAATTACTTGAAATAAAAGTTGTACTAAAATTTCTTGTATTATTTTCATATTAAGTCACGTTTTTTAGAGTAGGTAGGCTTGGATTATGATTCCACAATTACCAGGAGAGCTATAGGAATAAAATAGTCTCTTAATGTGACGTGAATTAATATACAGAAGTAACATAGGTTATATGTGTAACAAAGTGAAAGCTTCAGTTATTGACCTGGGCCGCCTGCCGTTTGATCTGGAATGGGGAACCAAACTCATCGGAACATGGGTACACATTTAGTAAACCAAATATGCGGGTTTCTTCACGATGGTTTCAATAATTCCAAGAACAATGGTTACATCGAGTAATCGATGTTCTTTGTTGTATTGGAGTAAGAAACAAATAAAAAAAAATAACAGAATTAGAAATCTGTACAGGCGTTATTACATAGAATATCACATTCGCGAAACATGTTATTTATAAATAGTCGGGTTTGGTTATAGAATTGTATGTAGGTTTAGGTTATGTTAGATTTACAGTAGGCCCGGTGGGCCAAATTACCCAGAAACAGGAGCTCCGTCCACGTTGTCTAATTCATGTCTTCCTAATACTGATGTCTTGTAATGACATGTTTTGCTTTTATGATATTTTTGAGAATACCAAGCTTTGTGAATATGAGGGCTGTCATGTTAATAAAGAGCTATCGTAACGTTGACATACGATAACATATTATGTAAAAGGCAATATTGACGACGCGTTGGATTAGTTAGTAGTGACCCTGCCTACGAAGCGTCCGGTCCTGGGTTCAAATCCCGGTAAGGGCAGATTTGATTGTTCCTGAGGAACTGGTCCCACCGCCGACGATGAGCGGGAAGCGAGTACAACCAGTGATTAGGTACAACTTTTAATATTTGTGTCTCTTTTAATGACACGCGAACTATATTTTTATTTCGACAAACTATTCGAAAGAATTCTCGCCGACAGTGTGAACAGCCAGCGAGCGATCAACTATTAATATACGTATCTCTTTTATTGACACGGGATCTATATAATATGTTCGTTACTTGAGCGAGAAAATAGTCGATAGCTAATCGCTTCCTCGCCCTTGGTGGGACTAGTGCCTGAATCATGAATGTTTTCTATGGAGTTAAGTATGTATTTCTCTATAATAAGTATTTATATCGTTGTCTAGTTGGTAACCATTTTTTTATGGCATAGGAAGGCAAACGAGCTCACAGGCCACCTGATGGTAAGTGGAAACTGTGACCCATAGACATTCGCATTCACAAGACTGTAAATGAACTGCTAACCCTGAGGACTAAGTTGGAATGCCTCTATGCTAGTCATTTCACCGGCTATCTTATCCCCAAACCGGAACACAATGCAAACACTGCTGCTTGACGGTAGGTTAATGGATAAGATGGTGGTACCAACCCGGACGGACCCTGCACAAGGTCCTCCTACAAGTAAACCCACCCATAGTACAAGCCTAGAGCGACATTGTCCCTTGATATTTATTTATTTATATGGTTTACCCAGTGGAATAGGGGCCCTAAATTAGTTTCCTGGTTCATTTATCGAAAATTCATCGCTAATTTTAAGTTATAAAGTAAATACAATTTGTACCCAGCGAATGAGTTACATGGAAATTCCGAATGTTATAGGTTATAATATCAAACGGTAAAAGTAACGCACGCAATACGTCCACGTAGCGAAACGCGTGTCACAATAGATAACGGTTGATCGTTTACAATGGTTCGGTGCCAATATGTACAACTGTTATCGATGTGGAGTCCATGTTGTATGGGATAGAAAAGCTTGCAGGGACTTGGTTTAACTTGTGATCAAAATTGCACTCGTATGAGTCTGAGATATTGAGGTATTTTGCCTCCCCCGCAGCTAAATTCTGACTTTAGGTATTGTTTGTTTTTTTTCTTTCATACAAAACTTTCCTGACAAACAACAAAAAAAAAAAAAAGAGATTTGGTGCAGTCGTTCAGATGTTAAACGCATATTATACATATATGCATTTTGGCGATTCATTTTTTAAGGTTCCGTACCAAAATGGTAAAAAAGGAACCTTTCTGGTGAGACTTCGTTATTGTCTGTCTGTCTGTCTGTATGTCACAGCAGGTTTTCTAAGCAACTACAAATACTATCAACTTGAAATTAGGCAAAGTTGTACAACTTGCTTGCCCGCATCTGTTTTTAGTAAAAAACAACGAAAATAATTCAAAAAGGGTAATTGTTTGATCATAAAAAATGGGGCGTCATATGAAAGAGCCTAATCTTCACATTTCAAAACTATTTTTTATTTTTTTATTTTCATGTGATGCTTTTTGATTTATAGCCAAAAATTTACAAAAAAAAATTCAATTCGAAATAACAAAAAAACTTTGAAAATCTGTATTGAAATTAAGGTTAGACAAAATGGACCTTATGGCATAGAAAAAAAAATGGTATTTTCTTTTGCTAAGCAAATAAGCTTAAACACGGAACCCTAGTGCTCGAGTCCGACTCGCGCTTGACCGGTTTTATTTAGAAAGATAGATAGATGATAGATGATGTTAAGTAAAGGATACTTTTGACATTGAAATAAAAATAAACCAAACCACCACACCGAGCCAGCCTAATGGGGTCTTGGCAGTTCGTAAATCAATTCAATAAAATAATACCGCTTTTTTTTATCTATAGATTTCATATTATGATTTAACAGAAAAGCTTATTATTGGTTATTAAAAATAATGAGCTGGTAACAGAGCCCTACGCTGATAAACATTATTATTATTTTACAAATAACTACTGCATAATCATAGTTTTAGAATTAAAAGTATTTTTTTTAAATTACATTTCCTCTATATTTTAATTATTTCAAGGGTAAGTACTTACTTACTCTCCCAAAAGCTCATGAAATTACTTGGCAAATAATGGCCAAAGCCTATTAAACCGCAGATTAGATACCGTAAAACCTGGTAACTATGGTCCAGTACTTCAACTGTGGTCCAAGTCTAATTTCTTTAATTCCTCATAGATTACTTAAGTATAAGCATTTTAAAACTTTAGTCAACAAGAAATGTCTATAAAAAAACACGTTACCTTAACTAAAGATAATGGGAACTTGTACTTTTGGTCATTGATTTTGGACTATAGTTGGAAGATTTTGGACCATAGTTACCAGGTTTTACGGTAGGCTTCCTTCCGTCAATTGTGGACCGATTTTAAAAAATCCTTTTCGGTTTGATAGTGTATATTTCCGAGGTGGTCCCATAGTCACTAAAATTAATTCTGATGAGGGGATCCGCAAGTAATTAAAGGGAACTCCTCAAATATTATAGGCATTTTTAGTAACAAGTCGATCATTTGCATACAGAAAGTACCTATCATTATTTGGTGAAGTAGAACTGATGATGAAGACCACAGATGGCCACCGGAACTCTTAACGGTACCTATTTCAAGGGTGGCTATAAGATATCTCGATTTAGATAGTTGAGCGACATTAACGAAGAACATTTAATTGTTTAAATATGACTGTGACTTTTCCGCGGCGTTGCTTGTGGCGAGTTATTTTTTGCGTTTATTAAGGTTTTTTTTTGTTTTTTAAATCATCCACAAGTTTGAAAAAGGAATGAATTAATTGTACTTGTACAGGGTTATTGGTAAGTCGACCTATTCCCCTCTAGGGGTTATGGGAGAGGTCATTTGCAATCATTTTGGTCCCATAATACCCCATGCAAAAGTGAACCATTGCTGAGATAATTTAAATTTAAGTTTTTTGCTAAAAAGTAAAAAGTCAGAAAAGCATCATCAAAAATTTACAAAAAAGAGCACTAACATTTTTTTTAATAGCTTTTTACAAGGTAAAATTGCTGTTCTTATGCAATATTAAAAGTAGAATTATCTGTACCTACACGTTTAAGAATGCGAGACCAAAAAGTAAAAAAAAAACATGTTTTAATATCAGTTTATCCAACATATAAATGACAAAAAAACAGAAAAATATACTAACCCTTGCGTAGGGTATTATGTGACCAAAATGATTGCAAATGATCTCCCCCATAACCCCTAGAGGGGAATAGGTCGACATACGAATAACCCTGTATACAATGACATTAAAATATCATTGCTTATATACATAATAATGTGTAAGGAGACTAATGAGTCATGAGGTACGGCGGTTAGGAATAACTTAATCGTCATTTAACTGACTGAGTGAAGCCGACAGATACTTACGTAAGTATAAATGTTAAGTAGGTAATTCAGGTCTGTTCAGGTCAAATAAATCTATCCGCGGTTTCAATAATGAAGAAATATCACACAGCAAATTCAAGTTCTGAGATTTGGGAATAGCCATTAGATAAATGGTCGGTCTTTAGGTACGTCCTTGATTTCGCCTGAATATCATGGTTGAGTCACAGATTATATACAAATTACTCGTTGTGTCGATGTACCAATCGAAGTAAGCACTACTACAAGTTCGAGATATGCAAAACCGTGCTCTTTAAACGCACTGACGGATTAAGTTACGCTGGCCATTGCCTCATGGACAAGTTCGTCATCGAATTACCTATTTAATAGAATACATGGCTGTAGTTAGGTACTTATATTAACATAGAGAGCAAAAACCTTTATCGGTATAAGTAGGTACTCACACTCAATTGTAAAAATATTGGAGAACGCAAAATCTCAAAAATATGTCCCAAATGTCCCAATGCACCTTATTAGTGTAATAAGAACTTACATACATAGATACATACCTTCACGCCTTTATTCCCAGAGTGGGGTAAGCAGAGCTACAGAATTACCAACAACTCCAAAAACTTGTTGATAACTCTGTAACCACAATTTGCACAATTAAATAAGAACTTCGTAACATATTTAAGAGAAGATTCTTTCGATACCTACATATTTTTGCACTCGACTGTACCTGCTGACAAAATAGTTAAATAGTAACAATTTTGTGTCTATTGATTCTAAATTGATTTTTATTAAGTAGATGCGTAATTCATTCACGTTGTTCGCCAAAAGACTAGGGCGGGTCTATACGTCACAGATGTTCAAGCATTTACTTACTTATCTCCTACTTATCTTAGTAAAAGTAGTCATTCCGGATACGTAAACTGCCATTATGTTAACCACGTAAGAGCAAATGAGCAAGTCGTAATACATGTAACCTATTAACCCAGCTCTTTTTAACATACGTTTAAATATATGCGTGTCTCTCTCTGATGCCATGTGCAACGCCGATTGGCGTGCTGAATACGCTGACAGTGCGAAGTTTCTAGGTCGTAATAAAATTGGCTTCGTTTTCTAGTTTAGTTTGAATGTTTTCTTAAAATGTATTTAAGGACATTCGCTATTTTAACAAGTCTATATAGGTATATCATAGAAATATCGTGCATTCTGTCATTAAACTAATAATTTAATGAGTAAACAAAATAATGAATTCATATTTTGCCGCAATTTTCTCAATCAAAAGTACAGTGTGTTCAATTCCTATTGGCCTTTCGGCGTCCAATCGTAGCCTTCCATCTGTCTGGCGTAATTTTATGACATCTACCGGCGTTATTGAGTTTACCTCTCATTCGCACCTAGTCAAATTGGCTATTGGAAAAAGTATATCTTTCTCTCTCTGCGTTGAACTTACTTGGTGGTACAGACACAGATTTATATACCCATCTCTTTCTGCTACACTGAATTACCAATGGCGTGGTCACATCTAGTGTCCATAACGTGTCAAGCAGGTTGAAATTACAAAACAGAGGTTCGACGACTTTTCATTTTATTCGTGGCCAGACCTTTGCCTGCGTGAGTGGTATTGTGAATCAAAATGAAGTCCTTAGTGTTAGCATTTGTCAGTTTTCTGGCAATTTATTCTGTAAATTGTGAGGTGTATTATGAAGAAACATTCCCTGACGGTAAGCATTGATATTTTATACAGAAATGTACTAATTATGAGAGGACGCGCCGGTTAGCCGCGTGTGCCCACGTACGATCGATTGACTGCAACTTTACATCGCCGGTTTATTTCTGGGTTATACGGGCTAATTTCCATTCTTTTCTGGTTTCAGACTCATGGGAACAGGATTGGATCTACAGTGAACACCCTGGCAAGGAATTCGGCAAATTCAAATTGACTTCTGGCAAGTTCTACAATGATCCGGAAGCCGACAAAGGTAAGCACCGCTATGTAGGTTTAAACTCATTTATTGTCAAGATGAATACATCGCAACTGCCTACTTCATCTTCATTCTTATGGGAACCTCCCACTTACATTCACCCGCCTCAACTGCAATCTCTAGTTGTATTCTTAATAACTCATACTCGCCTGGTACATCACAGGTCTGCAAACTTCCGAGGATGCCCGATTCTATGCCCTTTCCAAGAAGTTCAAGCCTTTCTCCAACGAGGGCAAGCCCTTGGTGGTCCAGTTCTCTGTAAAGCATGAGCAAGATATTGACTGTGGAGGCGGTTACCTGAAGGTGTTTGACTGCAAGTTGAACCAGAAGGATATGCATGGCGAGAGCCCGTATGAAATCATGTTCGGTCCAGACATCTGCGGTCCCGGTACCAAAAAGGTAAGGAATCTTTTAAATTAAACTCGTTTTTAGGTAAAAAATATAATATGCAATAAAAACTGTTTATTTCCAAAAGACTTAAAAATCTAAACAGTCTTCACTATAATCTTTACTTATAAGATTGTATTAGTTAAGATCTAAGATTAGCTAAGATGAATAAAACTGCAATAAAATATCAGAATTGTACAAATTATTTGTAATTAACTATAAATCTAATTTCTAATCCTTAGCCTCACTGTATCCACTTTTTAAAATAATTGTTAAATATATTAATGTGACCTTCAATAAATCAACATGGGACCATGGCACCGTGCATGTCACTAATGACCCCTGTCTAGATAATTCTGTCGGTAGACAATCAATGGCACCTGTTTAAATATTGATATGCAAACAGTTCAGCTACTCATGTCATTTTATGACAATGACTTATTGAAAATGTAGACCAAAGAATAGTATCTTATTAGGTAATTGTTTTCTCAATATTTTTTATATTGTTTTTAAATGAGCATTCTCCGAATAGATGAAAATAGTATTATTTTAAAACAATAATCGATAATTACAAAATCTATCCGCTGCTCATTTGTGTTTAAGTCTGAAAGCAGTTAAGAAAAAAAAAATCTAATAAGACTACATCCCTAAATAAATTTCTGGTCCACTATGGAACCATGTCAAATTGGCATAATAAATCAAATCAAGACATGATTTCCAATCAGAATCTTTCATAAGTACATTTTTTGACAGTATGTATGTATGTATGTAAACACTTTATTGTACACAAAAAAAAAGAAACAGAAAATCTAATACAATACAGAGTTAGAATGTACAAAGGCGAACTTATCCCTTTAAGGGATCTCTTCCAGCTAACCTTTGGGTGATTGAGTAAAATAAGAAAGCAGAAAGCGGCAGACATTATTTAGTACAAAACACATAGTGGACCAGAAATTAAAAAAAAAAAAAATTAATTAATTATTCATTAATTTAAATTTATTTAGTTGACTATTCATTTCACCCGTCTATCGTCAAAAATGTGAATGTGGTGCATCACCATTTACTGACCAGTCATAAAGAATCGTCCAGTCTGTTCTAACATGGCTGAATGAGTTATTATTTTTAGAGTTATTCAATTGCAAGTTATCAAAACTTATAGCAACACAGTTCTCTTGCATTCAAAGACACAACTTGTTTGCATTTCCTTGTTAAAACATCCATCAAGACAATAACATTGTTTTGACCAAAACAACTTGGGACAGGATGTGATGTAGCAAGCGATTTCCTACCTAATTGCTTTTGTAATCATTCCTAACACAGTGGCCTTGTTATTTATGACTTTCTACAATACCTTAATTTAATGTGAAATATTAACTATTGGTATTTGAATTTTTTGATATTTCAATGGTTTATTCCATACATACATACATACATAAACTCACGCCTTTACTCCCAGAGTGGGGTAGGCAGAGCTACAGAATTAACAACAACTCTAAAAACTTGTTGATAATTCTGTAACCACATTTTGCACAATTAGGCTAAGATGTTTACCAGCGTATTAGTGACAGGTGGCAAGCCAATCGCCTAACAATACTGCAAGCCTTTATTCCCTTAGTCGCCTCTTACGACACCCACGGGAAGACATGGAGTGGCACCATTCTAACCCGGCAACCACACGGGTATGAAATAAGGTTTATTCCATTTGGTGTTGAAATACACCTGCCTATTGTGAAGTTTTATTCTCACAGTAAGCCTCCAATGAAATGGCTTAATACCTCAGACAAAAATGCGATAACTTACTAGGTAGTTAACTAAGTACCTACAAACAAATTAAGAATAATTATAATTACCAATGATTTAGAAAATCCGTGATTTCTAATGCTTGTTCCTGTAATTACCTAATCGTAACGCTTTCATATCCTTTAAATTTAAAAGCATTAAAGATGCCAAGATAACATTGTTTACTGTGTCTAGGAATCAAGTTCACCGACCTACAACTAACGGTGAATGTACTAAACGACTAGCTCAATAAAAAAGTGAATGGGTGACTAACTCGGTTTGCAAAGATAGAATTTATCACATAGTGATAATAGATGGTAAAAGACACGTTGTCATAGACATCTACTTACCTGAAACAATAAGACATTCAGCACATATTATTTTAATAGCGTGTGATAATTTTAGGTTAACTTAGTACCTAACTACCGAATTAACGCTTATCGTGATAGCTATCTATATTCGTTTTCACACTCTGGCATAGCATGTATATGGACAGTGCGAGGGTGACAGCGATACACAGCCAAGTACCTACTATTAAAACACGTAAATGAACGATAAATAATAATAACCACGATAAAATATGTATTGTAAAAATGATAACGTCTAGGTATTTTTACAACGATGCATAGCATGGCTATGACTAATCGTGTAACTAAGGCGGTATCTGCGCTAATTGAAAGTTGTATTTTTAATTAGACTGATTAGTGACAGTTTACCAAAAATTCTTGCTGCACACAACGCAACTCGGGAACTTTCTTTTCCACTAATGTTCTATTTACGCCGTCAAACTAGAAATCATACTAGAATTTTAAATTCTTTAGCTTCTTTAATGTAAAGTCAAGAGTTTTAATATTTTTTATTTCCATGTGTGTTGATACAGTTATCGCGTTATATATATGTAAACACGGACTTTATTGCCAGTGGCATAAAGGTGTATAAATATTTTTAACGCCTTAGGAATGTAAATGTTTTTATGCCGTTGACAGTACTATCAAAATATCATCGAATAAAAATCTTGAGCATGCAACATAGTCATTATAAAAGTCTGAAATTTGACGACTAAAACATGCTTTTTATTTTATATTCAGTTGGAAGATCCAAACCTGTTTTGAAGAAAAACCTGTTTTATCTAATTTTCATTAGGAGCTTAAAATTCTTTGGGGTTCTATACATACAGATATCAAACATGCAATCACAGTAAGATTACTGTAAACCACTGACAGATAAATTTACCTTTACATAATTTTCAACTTTAATTACATACATACATACCTTCACGCCTTCATTCCCAGAGTGGGGTAGGCAGAGCTACAGAATTACCAACAACTCCAAAAACTTGTTGATAACTCTGTAACCACAATTGGCACAATTAGGCTGAGATGTTTAACCGTGTATATTAGTGACAGGTAGCAAGCCCATCGCCTAACAGTACTACAAGCCTTTATTCCCTTAGTCGCCTCTTACGACTTCCACGGGAAGACATGGAGTGGCACAATTCTAAGCCGGCAACCTCAACTTTAATTTCATACAAATAAAGGAATTTTCAGAATACTTTTACCCACGTTCACCGATTTACAATAACTATTCTATTTGCATGAGATCAAAGCTGAAAATTAACTAAACGTAAACTCCAAATAATTCTACTGTATCAGAGAGAAGTATGTGTGATAAAACACACATCTTTCCCAAGTCTATGTAAGTCTGGTAATATCAAGTTAATTTTATTTTTGTTTTCCAGGTCCATGTTATCTTCAGCTACAAGGGCAAGAACCATCTGATCAAGAAAGACATCCGCTGCAAGGACGATGTGTACACCCACCTTTACACTCTGATTGTGAAACCCGATAACACTTATGAAGTGCTTATTGACAACGAGAAGGTGGAGTCTGGAGATTTGGAGGCTGACTGGGACTTCCTGCCTCCCAAGAAGATCAAGGTTTGTTTAATTTATTTTGTTTGTCTTCAAATAAAAATTCAAATTATTAAACTAAAATAGTTGAAATTGATTTGGTTTTTTTTCATGGTGGTAGTGATGGCAGGATTTCATTTAAGTTCCTGCAACATAATTACGATTGTTAAGATTACCATGTAAATTATCGTGACGGTTAAACTACCAAGAAATAATTAGAAACACTAATAATGTTCCAATGCTAAATATAAATTAATAGAGAGGGCGGATCCCTGAACATGCAAGGAGCATTGTAAAATCTTCTAGAATTTGCTACTGGTTGCTCCACGAATCCAATTAGGTCCTGCTGTAAACTTTGAATACAGAAATGAAACTTCATATCAAACCTTCATGTTGCCCCAGGACCCTGAAGCCAAGAAGCCGGAAGACTGGGACGAGCGCGCCACCATTCCCGACCCGGATGACAAGAAGCCCGAGGACTGGGAGAAGCCCGAGCACATCCCCGACCCCGACGCCGACAAGCCCGAGGACTGGGACGACGAGATGGACGGCGAGTGGGAGCCCCCCATGATCGACAACCCCGACTACAAGGGCATCTGGGCTCCTAAGCAGGTATGCTTGCTTTGACGGCCACACAATTAATAACGGTTATGTCGTTTCTTTGTGACAAATTTGAAAAAGGAATGAATTCGTCGTCTCTAAAATGTCTCTACGGCGAGAAGTGTTAGTTGGTGAACTAGATTTGCGTTAGTATGATGAGATTGATGAGACTATAATTATAAAGTTATAAAAAATGGTTCTCATCAACAAAGGTGGTACAATACATCAAAAAAGTTTTGGAGAATCTTCTCCTTTTTTCAACTGTTAAAAAGTCATGCTTGCTACTACTGTTAATCTCCTTGTTAATAAAACTAACACTTTTTTGACGAATATAATAAGATAATATGTATAAAATCTAGCTTTATTATTAAGGTAGACAAATGTATAAATATCTGTGTTTTTAGCGTCAAAGATTTTGTTTCGATATTTAAACCTGTTGTAGAAAAACTGGTTTTGATTCTTTATTCATGATGATCAACATATTTAGATGTTAAAAGGTCATTTCTATAAAGATATATGATATATGAACAGAGTCTAGATATATTATATATGAAGAGATGCCTAGTAACAAGTACTTTTTGTGCTTTTACTACTGCTATGTTATTTCTGGCTATTCTACCACACCTAGACATGATCAACGGATCGAAATATAATCAAACTAAAACCATTTAAGAAAATGTAGAAGTACATAATCTAACGAGCAGGTGTTCCACAGATCGACAACCCCAACTACAAAGGGCCGTGGATCCACCCCGAGATCGACAACCCGGAGTACACGGCCGACGCGAGCCTCTACAAGCGCTCCGAGCTCTGCGCCATCGGCTTCGACCTGTGGCAGGTCAAGAGCGGCACCATCTTCGACAACGTCATGTTCACGGACGACGTGGCCGAGGCGCACGCGCGCGGCGAGGCCATCAAGAAGACGCAGGAGGGCGAGAAGAAGATGAAGACTGAGCAGGACGAGGCGGAGAGGGAGAAGGAGAAGGCGGAGAAGCCGGACGATGAGGAAGATGATGAAGATCTGGATGATGAGGCCGGAGAGGCGGCGCCGGTGGTAAGTTATGAGAACATTTCTAGTTATATGACTTTTATAGCGACACTCCTAAAAGACGAACATACAAAATCTCATGCTAAAGTAGTAGATACCTCCCCAAACTACAATCTGTAGCTACATTGTTTTATTCTTTTTTGTCCTCAGGGATGGCAACGCATTTGCAGTCTTAGGATTGCGGTCTTGTGAATGCGAATGTCTATGGGTCACAGTTTCCACTTACCATCAGGTGGCCTGTGTGCTCGGTTGCCTCCCAATGACATAAAAAAAAAAAAAAAAAACCATTCCATCGGCAACTGTTAAAAACAAAAACAATCTGAGTTATGACTTTTTTCGTGTTAATGTTAACCACATCAGAATCTATCCAAAGATAATTAAATAAGTGGCTACGATGTCTCCAAATTCATTTGTTATTAATACTGAGACAAAGAACGCGCGACGCATTTACAATGACGACGTGTTAAAACAAAACCTAACAAAGGAACCGTGGCATGTTGCCAAAACGGAAACGAATTAAAAATACCGACTCGTAGCGACGCCTTGTCGGTAACTCGTTGCTAAATGATACACATATTATTTATCAAGATTCTGTGTGGTCTGACGCATATTCACTCTAGCGGTTAACACGATTATTCTAGTAACATGTACAATTATGGTTCTGTATATTTAAAAAAAAAAACTGTGCAAGTAATGTCCGTGAAGACATAAATCAGCCGTTTACTAAGTATAAAAGTACTAGGAACGCAACAGTAACGAGGCGTAGCATTGTTTTGCAACTGCCTGCTTGTTATTCATTATTGGTCAATGGTCTCGTCGGCGTGTTACCGCAGCCGTAATATTCTATCAAGATAACGATAGCAACCTGTAAAACTCGTAGTCTGTTATCGTACGAATTAAGGACCTAAGAATGAACAAATATTAATCGATAACGCTGGCAACATTTCTACGGGAATTTATAATCGGCCACAATAATTGCTGAGAACATATTATGTTCTCAGCAATTATTGTAATGACATCTTATTGTGGCCGATTATAAATTCCCTATTGCCGTGAAAAGTTAATTAAGAAGCTTCTGGCAGAACAGTTGCATTCCTTTTAATACTTAAAGTCACTTATTTCATTAATATCACCAACAAGTAGCAGGTGTAATTTTTTTTTATGTACATTCAAATGTCATTGAGTTCCTACACTTCTTCCATCACTGTACCACAGTAATGAAAGCTGCAAAAATATGATAGTGACTCAAGTTCCTAGAATATTTATACACAACCTGAATCTCCTGCGGGCCTAGTATGGTTGTGGATAAAGCATCAGTCACTCTCGTGTTTATAAACGTGTCAGAAAGTGACGGATGTTTTAGCCACATTTTATCACGCGATAAACACAACCATATTAGACCCCCTCACTGTCATGTGGACATATTTCCGAAACTTGTGCCTTGTCTTGTTTTGTGAAATAAGGGTAGATTGTGGGTATAAAGTATGATAAATAATGTAATTCTCCGTTGTTTCAGGAGGAGCACGACGAGCTGTAAGCGTTGTGATAGTGTAAAGACATTAGTACCAGCGGGTACACGAGTGCGAGTGAAACGTTCCACCTGCCTGTAGCCTCCCGAGCTGGTTCGATCTAGAACACAGCCCGCACGCGATAGCCGTCTTAAGTTATAAAGTGACAGGAGCAACACGTGATCGAATATTGCATTTGTCATGTGCCCATTCCAGCGTGCTCTGAACGTCTATAGTAACTATTTATTGTCTGCAACTTGTGTACATAACTCACGCTCATTCTAGCAACGCAAACTGACAATTGTCTCCAGAACGCTGGTGCGTTCCACGCGCTTGTGGGTTTGCGTTGCGATATTATTAATTTGCGGCACTGTGTGTCGCCGTGAGAATTTTACAACGTCGGCCCGCAGCCTAATTTTGTAAGAGTAATGCCTATGTTGTAAAATTACCCTATATTCATAAATTGAAAGATTTTAGTTGGAATATGTTTTGTCTTTTTATAATAAACTGTAGAAGGAACGTGTTTTGATGATTTTTAATTTGATGTTTATGAATGAAGCGGTTAATCTCGGGTGTATGATTTGTTTGTTATGTTGTGAGATGAGTCTGATTAAAAAGATAATATAAACATACATGTTGTTTCTCTAGTATCCACTTTTAGGGTGTTTCCACTCGACCAGAGTAGGTAGCGCTTAAAATGAGCCGAGGCAAACTGATCTACCAATCAAGTTGTTCGACGGAATAGCACCGTCCAATGGACTTGATTAAAACTCCCCCTCCGTGCTAAGCTCTTAAAGGAGCGTCGTCACAGCATTCGCGTGAATATTCGAGCCGTGTGGACGTTGAGCCGAGCGTTACAATGTTTACCTCTATTCCATTAAGTTAAACTAGAAGTTCAACCAGTTGAACTAATTGGATGACTTTTCTCCAATTTTTTCAACTTCTAAATGTAGTTGAAATCATTGGACTGAAAATTATAATAAGTTCAATCCCACACACTCTTATTTCAATAAGACCGTGTAGACTGGTTGAACTTCTAGTTGAACTTAATGGAATAACGGCAATGTTTATACACCACTCTGCTCGCCGAATACTCTCAATGAGGACGCTGCTTATAGTGAGACTGCGGTGTCTGTGTCTGTAAGTAACAGCAGATTTTCTGGCTCTCTGAAACTAGAAGCCATCAACTTAAATTTTGGCGTAGCATGGGTGGACCGCCATTATTTAAAAAAAGTATAACTTGCTGGCCTGAATCCTCGATTCCTCGGTGTGCGAGTCCGACTCGCACTTGACCGGTTATTTTTCATAGTCATTTCGGTAGCCAATGTCAGATCATAAGATAGCAAATATGTAGTTAAAACGAGAGCAAAGTCGCTTTCTACTGCGAGTGTTGATAGCCTCGTGTCATTATGGCTTGTTTTAGTCCCTTGTTTAACAATCTACTATTCCGTCAAAAAGTGGTACAAATTCAAATGATTTATTTCAGACCAGGTCCATATATTGTTAGTAACATCTAGAAACTTAAAAGCCAAGTAAGTAATTACAAAATTGGTTTCGGTATAGATACATCATCATGTCAGCCGAAAGACGTCCTGGACATAGGCCTCCCCCAAGGCTCTCCACTCAGACCGGTCTTGTGCTTTTCGCATCCACCGAGCTTTCCCGCGATCCTTACAAGGTCGTCACTCCATCTTGTTGGAGGCCTACCCACAGCTCGTGTCCCGGTCCGCGGACGCCACTCAAGAACCTTCTGACCCCATCGGCCATCAGTCCTGCGGGCGATGTGCCCCGCCCACTGCCACTTCAGTTTAGCTATTCTTCGGATAGATACATAGGTAGATAGATATACTGACTGCCATGACATGATTACTTGACGTACGTCAAAGTAGTCCGGACCGGTCCAATGCCACAAAATCGGGCAGCTAAATATACCAGCAATAACCTTCAGAATGCCATTCTGACTAGGTACCCCTGACGTGACCCATCAAGAACGTAATTTTTTTATGCATTACCGCGTGGAAACCGTTCGTGTGCGTCTTGGCAAACATTTCCGATGCACTGCACCACTTTGGAAGTCTTAACAGCATTCTAAAGGCGTTGTTGTATTGTATGTGTAAAAAGACTGGCAATATGCTTTGAAAAGCGTTTTTTGGACTTCTACAGAGCATCTAGCGAATCTACGGGCCAGCATATTACTCCTCACCGACAACGCCCTACGCTCACTCTTAATATCACTGTCATCCGATAGGTCATCCGTTATAATGTGACCCAGGTACTTAAAGCGGCTCACAACTTTGACTACAACTCCACCAAGAGACACTGGAGGGATAAAGTACAATGTTTAACGAAAAATTAAATGTGACAACGTTAAATGTAACAGTTCGTCCATGGCCGTCAAAATTTTAGTTTAAACGAGATTATTGAGACTTATTTGTGTCATATCTTGCAATTTTAGGAATTGTGCTGTGTCCGTGAACGTGTCAGTGGACTTGCAGGTACACTAACTACCTAATAGAGGGCCTCAATTGCGTCAACTTAGTTTCGGGCCTTTATACCTACCTACGAGGGCTGTTCCGAAAATTTCTATCTAGGTACTCAAAAAAACGAAGAGATAGCTTTATTATTTATTTACAGTTTTTCGAAGTATTCGCCGGCAGCTTTGACGCAATTTTTGCGTTCTTCGAAACGACTGCGTCATTGGAGTCGTTAAAAGTTCGTCCTCGCAAGGTTATTTTACCGTGGGAAATAAGAAAAAGTAGCACGGAGCAAGATCTGGGCTATATGGTGGGTGAGGCAATAGTTGTACACCTGAGGTGGCCAAAAATTCGAGGGCCCGAGCAGCAGTGTGAGCTGGGGCGTTAGCCTGGTGAAAAAGATTGCCGCGAGTACCCTCTTCGGACGATCCTCGCCGAGCTGTTCGAAGACTTGAGGTAACCAAACCACACTACAGTATACCATTGTCTAGTGATAGTTTTGCGGTCTTCTAGAGGAATAACTGCCACAGGACTACCACAGGACTACCAAAAGGAAATGGTGGCTAATGAAATGAAGGAGCAGATTTCCCAAAAGCTGTGTTAAGTTTTCATGTGACTCCTTAAACGTTAAACTTCTTTTGTAGTCGTAATAAATCATCACCCGAAATTACTCTCTTGTAACGTTCATGTTGAAATCGAAACAATGTATGACCAATATTTTAAAAAGAAAAATTATTCTTTGATTTTTTTTATTTTATTATTTTCGGTCTGGATTTTGAAGGCAATAAAAAAAGGTTTTAATTCGTAGTGAGTTTAAAAAGTACAGTTTTGTTAATAGGTTCGTGCCAGCTAGAAACTTTCTGAACGGCCCTCGTATGTATAAATTGTGAATTTTCCAGCCTTTTCAACAATGTACCTTTTGGTACTAGGTGAGATGTAGCTTGTGCCCTGAAGTGGAAAAAGGTTGATTACGTTGTCACGCTTTATTCCATAGAGAACGCCTATTATAAAGTGAAACGTCCTCCCCCCCCCCCCCCCCCCCTCTTTATATCACCGTTCTTTATGAGATTCGGTATAGTGGTGAGTAACACTAAGTAAGATTAAATAACAAGTAACAAATACATTGTTTAATATTTAATATAACCGTAAAACAACATTAAGTACTAGTTGCTGATGTAATATCTTCCGTCCGTCCGTAGAGTCCTTCCGTTTTCAGTATCATGACGTCAATTTCTTAAGATCCTTCAGTATTTTCTCTGTAAAAAGAATAAGTTAAGGTTATAATATAATCTCATAATCAAGTCTGTTCTAGATTTCTGTTGTGCATTTCTGGCGTATCATCCCTTCCTCCCCCAAGGTCGAAAAGTTGGAATTTATTAGGACAACATTCCTCAACAACCGATTAAAAAAAAAAACGGTCAAGTGCGAGTCGGTATTTATAAAATTAATTTAATGGTTTTTTTACCATACACAGATGCGGGCAAGCAAGTTGTATAATAATGCCAAATTTTAAGTTGATAGCATGTGTAGTTGCTGAGAAAACTTGCTATGACATACAGACAGACAGACTACGAAGTCTCACCATAAGGGTTCCTTTTTTACTACTTTGGTACGGATCCCAAAAAACTAAGCTCCACATTATGTAAAGCAAAGGACTTTTTTGTCCCTACAGACTGGACTATTGTGGTTTCGTACATTTGTTTGTCCTAAAATCTGACCTGTAAGTGGTGACACAAAAAAATGGGGGCAAATTTTAGTTTTATTTCAAGCTCATAGAGGTTACAGCTTGTTTCATAGGTAAAATAGTGTCCATTTCAAGAATTATAAAAAAATGCTTCTTGTATGACGACTCGCTGGTCAGACTCTAGAACCTAACACATAAAAGTTGAAATATAATGATTAGGTAATGGAGTTTCTAGACTTACCAAAATCTTTCACTATACCTGTAAAAAAAAAGTATAATTAAGCTAAGATATAAAACTAAACGCTAAAGGATTGAGTACAACAAGCCCTATTCTACTGAGTAAAATAATATTACTTTTATTTACTTGACAGTAATGGCGTCCAAGTTAAAAGCAATATAATGACATGTCAAAATCAATATGGTGTTACCAAGTAGAAAAGAGCCCCTGAATATAAGCAATTGATGATGATGATAAGTAGGTAACTATAAGTTATAAACTTTATACATTGAAATTAAAATGAAACCATTAAGACCCTACACGAACTTTACTAATTAATTATTATTTAGTGTTTATTGCGAGGACGAATTATGAACCATCGAGTCTAAGTTTTCCATTTTTAATTTGACCACACGTTTCGTCGACAGGCAGAGCGGCTAAAGCGAAAATGTGAATCTAACTTTGCTAGCTTATATAACTTTTTATAACTTGATTATAGGTGAAAAACTTACGTGAATGACCGTTTGCATGTCGTCGTTCCGAGTACAGTACCGCGAATCTCAAGTTGTAACCCAATTTGACATTCTCGGTACTGAACGCCGAACGACGATGTAGTTGTGTACAAAACTAATATGGAATTAACGTCAAATTTCAAGTATAGAATGTCGAACGGTCTAGACAGATGTGTTACAACTACTGCAAGAGGTCATTTACTTAAATTTTTCACCTACACGCTAGTATGGATAGTTACAATTATTCCTAAGTCGAAATAGCCCCGCGCGTCCTTATTTACTTACATTATGGTATATTAAAGGAGTCCACACAAATTTACGTAATCCCAAACAAAGCTCTACGCTTGAACTATGGGCCAACGATAAGCAAACTTATATATATTTATTTCCAGAGGAAGCCCGAGACTTCTCACTCGAAAAAATCATTTTCCTCTAGTCCCCCAATTTCTTTCCGTTGGGGGTATATTTTCAGAAAATCCTTTCTTAGTACCCAAAGGAATACTCCCTCCAAATTTCAAGTCCCGAGGTCCAGCGGTTTAGGCTGTGCGTTATGTCTCAGTCAGTCACTAGTCACGGTAATGTTTTTTGGGTAAGGACCAAAAAGTTGGGCATGCTAATTCACTCAATTATATTTTCTATGAAACTTGTCCGTTGTCACACGAAAATTAGCATTACAATTGTAGGGATACTTTTCGTTGCACAACGAAACTTTTTCAACTTCGTTGTTTGTATGGTTAACTGCGCTTAACTATATGGTCCAACTTTTTGGTCCTTACCCTTTTATATTCAGAAGATTCTATAGAAATAAATCCTGAAATACAATTCAAGACTCAGAAAGAAATAGTCAGATCTCACAAATATTTGACCATACTAGAAACTGAACCCGGCAGGGCTAGCTTCGTTTTTTATTCATGAAAACGACCAAACAGGTTCTACTCGGTAAAACTATAATGTCTTTGACTGTTATCGTAAGGTCAACGTTAGGCTCGTATTTACTTGACAGTCATGGCGGCGATTTAAAACAATACGATAACTGAGAGTAAACAACGTTAATAAACTCACTTTTTACCAACTCCTTAAGATCCTTTTTGGGTTTATCCTTGTCCTTATCCTTGTCCTTGTCCTTATCTTTGTCTTTATCTTTATTTTTGGGTTTCTCTTTGTCTGGCTTGTCTTGGTCATCGTCATCGTCGTCGTCGTCATCATCGTGGCGCTTATGCGGTTTTCTTCTGAAGGGACAGAACCCGCACGGAGCCGGGGCAGCGCTCACTGAAAATTATGAAAATACATTATCTGACTGAATTATCAGCTACTTGAAGATACATTTTATTATAAAGATTGTTTGCAAAGAAAACGGATCCTCACCTACAATTATTTTGAGTATTTTAAATATAGTGAAAGGGAATGAGATTTTCATGCAGTAAAATTCAAATAACAGGTACATTCATCGTTTTTAAGCAGCAGAGCTATTTTTTTACGGTTTTTTGAGACTTGGGTACCTAGGCTTAGTATTTTGAACAATCGAAAGTGCCTGTTTTCTTTGCAAGGAGGTGTAATTATTATACAAGATCCTTACCTTCATTTTCAGCAACAAGCGTTATTACCTAAACGCAAAAAAGATTTTAATTATTACATATTTAATAAAAAAAGTCAAAGAAAGGCTTCGTTGATAAAATCACAAAACTTTGCATCTGAGAAATAGCTTTAAGATTTTGAACCCTAAAAGGATAGTTATTGCCAGCCTCTCCAATTTACGAGCAAAATTCAGAAGTCCTAGTGAAAAATGGTTTAAGTCGACTTAAAACCTTTTTCACTAGGTCGCCAGTTGGTTACTGGCCTCACGCAAAGTCACTTAATACATAAGTTTGAAAAAGGAACGAGTTTGAGAAAGGAAGGAAGAGTCGAGTCTCTAAAATTTCTGTGAGTACGTTGAGTAGTATATCGAGCCGTAAGCACTAAATAAAATAATGTGAAATGTTTACCACTAGACTAACGAGCAGCAAAAGTAATATAGGATAGCTTCTCATATTTACACATTACTCATTACTCGCAGACTGTACGTCAACATACAGACACGGGATTATATACACGTCGCGGACACGGGTGTTATTCATAAGAATACTTGTTATACACGGTTCAGTGCCGTTCTTTGTTGTTTTTATTACCTGTGTAAATAAGGGGATGTGAATCAGCTATTTACTAACTATTTCGTACAGAGAAACTCCAGATATAATGAACCTTCTTTCAGAGCTGATAATTCTTCAACAGTTTAACCAATTTTCATGAAACCTAACTAATATCTATCCTGACTAAACTAGCTTGTGTTTAATAAAACTGCTTCCAAATATCCATTTGGGAACTACGAATATACAGATAGACACCCAGATCCTTAGCTAGGGTTCATAAAAATCGGGTAGCTGTTTAAGAGATATCAATATCAAAATTAAAATAGTAGACTCATCAATGTTCTTAGGTATAACATTAGACGAAAACTACCACTGGAAAAACCGCATTGACTTAGTTTGTAAGAAGGTCAACCGATTTGTATTCGCCTTATACCGCATTAAAAGATGCGCATCCCTGCGTACAGCTCTCAGCGCCTACCATGGGTACACGTGGCTTCAGTGTTAAGATATGGCGTCATTATCTGGCGCAACTTAGTGGCAAATGAGCGCATTTAAGGCTCAAAAACAATGTAGATATAAGGTAACGGCGCCTATTACCGTGGTACTTAAGGAAGTTTTCAAATAAGTCCAAAAAATCATGGTGTTTATTGAACTTTCAGCGTCGTAACCTTTTGGACTCATTTTACTTTATTATTTATTGTAAAATAATTGTTGAAACCGAAATACCCAAGTCTTCTATTACCGTGGTAATGCACAGGTTGTGATTCTATTACCGCGAATTCAGCTTCCGTTACCAAGGGTACAAAAAGCAGCAATTTTCTACCATCGGTAATAGGTACCCGTCTCGCGATTTGGAACTTAATACCGAGGGTTATAAAATAAATAATGGCTTGGTTCCGTATATTATTTTTGTACAACACGTTTTTAATATTAAGCATTTTGTAATTTAAACAGCAAAATGTCATGCAGACCTTTCTTTAAAAAACTATCAATCATTCCTATGCCCTGTAACTACATAGCAGAAATCAGCTTATTCGTTGTGGATAACAAGGGTCATTTCACAACCGTTTCTCAGATCAATCCTCAGGCTAGAAGCAATCGTTTGAATAAGATAGTAAGGTAAGGTGGGGGAAGATGAAAAAAGGCGAAAGATTAAAAGTCTCACATAACTCCCTATTTGGTTTAATTTTTTTAGTGCTGGTATCATCCATTAAGCCGCCATTTTGTTAAGATCCGCCGCACATTCGCCAGTGACCGCTCGGAGTAAGTAGACGTGTGTTATGTGCTATTTTGTGAAGGTCGGCATTTCGTGGTGAATTCGTCGATTTTCAATCTTACCCCGTGTTTCATAACTTGATTAATAAGGGGAGTATAAAAGTTCTGACTGACTATTTATGTGTTATTTGAGATTCTATTTTTCTTCTGCTTTACGAGACTTCTGCTGCTTCTGATTTACGAGAAGTTTCCATCTTTACCCAGCCAATTTCGCTGGGGTAACATTGAAATAGTAATGTTTCAATCTTCCCCCGTTTTTGAAAGTCATAGAAAAAGACACATATTCTCAAACTGTGCACTTAAAAAAATAATTAACGTAAGGTTTATTTCTGACCTAATATAACGATAAGATAAATAGTAACTAAGAAGTGTTGTGTGAAACTATTGTGTGAAATCAATAATAAATCTGTATTTTTTTGTTTGGAGAGAAAAAAAACCTCTTAAAGTTTACTAGAAGTACTTATTTGGATTTCTAATATTATAAATGTAAGTAAGTCTGTGACAAAATTTGCTACACATATTACTAAGTATTTGGTATATTTTTGTATTTTAAATGTGTCTTAATTTGTTACACAGATTCATATTTATTTTCTAATATTTTACATGTAAGTAGCTTAATTTGTGACAAAATTAGTCATGCTGCAAGAAAATACTTACTTTTTTGTATTCATTTCTTTTATAAAATAAATAATTGTTTCCATGCAACTGTTATTTTAATTCCAAACTGATCTTCTTAATATTAAAAAAAAATGTGTTTACGTTTTTTTATATGAAGAATATACAATAAAAAGTTTGAGTATCACTGTCGTTTTCCCTGTGAAGCGGGGTAAGAGTAAAATACTTTTTTTTTCAACTGCACTTTTCTTGTTACCTATCAGGAATATTTACGCAAAAATCATCTGTATCTGTTAAGCGTAAGGAATTCCATACAATAACGAGCAACAGTAACCGTTTGCATTCATTTAAAAGACTTTAGACACTATGTCAATCTTACCCCTCGACCATTCCATCTTAACCCGTCATTTTTTTAGACAAAATTTGATTTGATTTTATTATTTTTATATATTAGAATAGGCGTAACCGAGTTTTATCGACAGATTACAAAAATATAGCCCTTGCTCATTAACCTATCAATTTATGCAATTGAAAGGAAGTAAATAGTTTTTTATTTTACGAGGGTTTTAACACAACACTATCCATCTCATCAAAAAACCATTCAATCTTCCCCCACCTTACCTTAATTCCTAAGAGTAACTTGGCCCTGTATCATACATAACATAATAACGTAATGGGAATGGCGGTCAGAATTTTTAATAAACTGCTATCTAAACTGCGTGGCAGCTCACCGCGAAACAAATTTAAATCTGCCCTGTTACAGTGGCTCTCAGACAAAAATATATTCGATAGACGAATTTTTATCATGAATGTAATTGGGTATTTACTTTTATTTATAGGTTGTGTGCAGGTTTTTTTTTTTGGAAATGTTTATTAATAAGTAAGGTACTTATTATTATTATATTTATAGAAAGTCTCTAACAATCTCCTCTCTAGTTTTTAAGTTATCTTTTTGCATGCCTACGCCACTAGGGTACAAACATTGTTGATACTTTTTACTTGATAATCCATCTTATTGTACTTGATGTTTAGAAAAATAAACCATTCATTAATTCATTCCAATCTGAAAGTCGCCGTTATAATGAAAGTTTTGTCGGATGATTTTTCAGATTCGAAGTACCATTTGTACACTCTAAAATGCATTCTTTGGTCTTCCCCTACTCTTATAGCCATCCTCATTCATACTCAAAACTTTCCTGACGATTTTGCCTCATTTTTCCTCATCATATTATGCCCATACAATAGAAGGACAAAGGAAAAGTTGGACCAAAGAGAACTTAGCTAGACCAATTCAAAGAAAAAGTAGGGATCGTGCCGTATCAGTGTGTTAAAGAGAAGGCTTGGAACAGGGAAGAATGGAAATTATTCCACCGACAAGAGCATATCTCTTAAGTAAATGATGATGATGCCCATACCATGACCACCGATTTCCACACAACTTTTCAGCCACCCGTGTCACTTTCAGACCTCCTCTTTTAAAAACATGAAAGCGCCTACAATATTTGAATACCAAATTGCTGTCGCAAAATTGCCATAATAATATGGAAGGTGTCGTTGTTTTCGTAGATTCCGTGCAACGACTTGTTTCCCATAGCGTGAAATCGCTCTTTACGCGTTTTATCGATTCGTTGGAAAACAAAACTGAAGACGTCATTGTGGACAATGGATACTACAATTCTATAAAGAAATATTCCTTTTACCTACGTCAATTCAGTTTGACTATTTCTGCGTCATTTACGCTGAGTATTTTTCTGGAATTATTGACTTAATTGTTTTTTAAATATCAGGTAAAATTATTAAATATTGGGTACTAAAATTTCAGCTGTCTATTCTTATTTTTGAAATTAACTACAACTAAATATTTTTTATCTTACAGGAATAGAAGTTGGTTATGAACAAGTTGATAGCTTTAGTAGTTACCGAGGCAGTGAGGCAGATTTCGTAGGTAAAAATTCAATCTTATATTTTGGACAGTAAGAATAGTTAAAATTATAAAATTTTTGCACAAATAGGCTAAGATGTTTACCATCGTATTAGTGACCGGTTGCAAGGCCATCGCCTAACAGTACTACAAGCCTAATTCCCTTAGTCGCCTCTTACGACATCCACAGGAAGACTTGGGGTGGTACTATTCTAACCCGGCAACCACACGGCACGGGGTGTTTAATTACTTATGTGAAAAGTGTTAATTTCATTCTAATGAAGACATTTTGCAGTTATTTACGCTACACAAACTTACACGCTTACTAAAACTGCTAAGGAACAGAACCTAGCGATGCGTTTACAGCTGTCAAGCACACTTATGTATAGTCATGTTTTAGTAATGTTTCCATATTATAAACATTAAGTTTATAACAAAATGGTGCTGGTGCAGTATTGTATGTATGTATGTAAACATTTTACTGTACAAAAAAAGAGACACGACCTGATTGTAACCGTGCATCAATCTGGCCCAATTCCCCCTCTATGTTGACAGACATACTCTCAATATAAGGGTTACTTGTTAACTATTTTAGTACGGAACCTTAAAAATAACTAACGTATACAACTGAGTCGTTAAACTTTATATCCTCAAACCGTGAATATGGTTTTCTGTCTCGCATAAGGGTTGTTTTGTCAACGCTCGCTAATGCTACTCAAATACCGCCTACAAAACATACACTAACCGTAACTACGACTAAATAAGGTATCTTTTCGTGTAACATTAAAATTCCAGAGGCAAATAAAGCGTAGTTGTGGTGCAGTGATAACAAGATACGTCAACATTTGTATGAAACTCCACCCCGATTTACCCGGAAATCCGGCGAGGACTGATATGGGTACGTGTAATATAATATTTTGGAGGTAAAAAGTCGTGGATATTTCGCTTGGTAAAGTAGAAAGTCTTGGTGAAAATTCTGAAAGAGATTAGAAATTGATTGCAGCTTTAATAAAACCGGTCAAGTGCGAGTCTGACTCGCGCACCGACGGTTCCGTGCCGTAGTCCGACTGGCAGTTGGCCAGTTTTTGTAAATTTTACTATACGAGTTAATGTTTAATAGGTACACAAATTTTATTATACGCTTCGCTATTGTTAATCAATAACACACATTGTGTTACTTTTACTCTAGTTTAAAAAACATTAGATATATTGCAAATTCAATGATTCGGGGGCGAAGAGAGGAGCGTGCTGTAAATAGGTTCTTGTTGTTGAGGTTTTTAAAAAGTGGTTTTCTGGTATAGTCTTTACTAGTTTTGTGTAGATGATAGTATTGTGTAAATAATAAGCACAGTTCAAATAATAAAGACTTATATCTGTATCCTGACACTTTACATTTTAAACCTACTGACTAAGAGAGTAGGGTTGATAATTCAATGTACATTCAATGTAGTTCTAACTTTTTTTTATGTAATCGGCTTGGTGTTACGGACACAAAGAAAGACAATGGTATTGTTTACAAACAATGGCCTTTGTGTAGAAGATCGGCTCAGTAGAAATAATAAAGACTATAATAATATGACTCGGTGCTCGGTGTTTTTTTGTTTTTTTCCGTAAAATACAACTTGCTGTACCTTGCTTGCAACCCTTTGTGTACAGTACAAAAGAATAAACACGTTTACAATAGATTTCCTCTTTGATGACATAAATTGTATAAAATTGCTCTGATAAATATTAGTTATATCAACCAAAGGCAAAGCCGAAATAGTAAATAAGACCAATTTTTTTTTGTTGAAAAAATGTTAGTTGATGATGTGTGTAACTTCTTGACTCGTATATGGATTGGAGCTAATAATATAATTCACAACGACCACAATCTTGTTTAAAGCAACCACATTTTTTTGTGTTAACATACACCACATTTTTAAAGACGTCTCCTTTGAAATGTAAGGATGTAATAAAAGCGGTTCCTTCGAGTTATATGAAATATCGGCCTAAGTTTGATTTATCAACAAAGATAACATTACTACTACTAACGGCATCCCCCACCCGAAACATCCATGCACTAAATCTGCACCAAATCTAATTCCCACATAAATAAGGCTACACATTTTAAACATTTAAGCTTGCAAAGTGCCCTGCGGCTGTCAATATTAAATATTTAAGCAGTTGCACTATTTTGCAGAGTTCACGACAGCTCTAGAGCATCAACTGAATCCGAAGTAAACTTAACTTAATTTACTATAGAATGAAATATATATTCATATACTGTACACGTATTACGTTATTAATACATACATACATACATACACTCACGCCTTCATTCCCAGAGTGGGGTAGGCAGAGCTACAGAATTACCAAGCACTCTTAAATAAGTTGTTGATAATTCCGTAACCACGTTTTGCACAATCAGGCTAAGATTTTTTAGATTTACCAGTGTATTAGTGACAGGTGGCAAGCCCATCGCCTAACAGTACTATAAGCCTTTATTCCCTTAGTCGCCTCTTACGACATCCACGAGAAGACATGGAGTGGCACTATTCTAACCCGGTGACCACACAGGTTACGTTACGTTATTTTCGTTTACGTTATTCTAAAATGTATAATAATACCTTTAAAGTATGCATGCCATTTTACCAAACTTGAATTGCTTAGTTACATGACTTGTTAGATAAGATAAGATAAAGATAAGGACATTTATTCGGTAAGTAGGCCGCACGGGCACTTTTACACGTCAAATGTTAATTAGGAGTCTTAATTAAAATTTGTCAAGATCGTAGCAAGTGGAAAGAAGTGGTCTCTGCCTACCCCTCTGGGAAACAGGCGTGATTTAATGTACGTAAGTATGTATGTAATTTAAGATAGTTAGTTATTTAGTATATGCATTTCTCTTTTAGCTTTGTATATATGTATGTAAACACTTTATTGTACAAAAGAAAAATCAATTAACAATTTATAATTAATATAAAAATACGTACAAAGGCGAACTTATTCCTTTAAGGGATCTCATCCAGCGAACCCTTAAACCTTGCAAAATCAAATTACTATTATAATTATTATTTTTCACGTCACTTTGTCAACATTGAGCAAATGTTATGTATTTAACTTTAAGTGGAAACTGCTTTTGCTAACTGTACTATCCTTTGTTTTTGTATAATATGTGAATTATAAATAAAAAAATGAAACTATCTAAGTAACACTTATTTGTGAGTTTAGAAATGTGGTTTTGAGAGACAAATCCATTTATGTTATTGATAGATAAAAACCTCCGATGTAACGGCGACCCCGTCTTTCAGAGCTGATATCTCTTAAATAGGCTCTACCAACTTTCATGAAACGTAGCTAAGAACCACCGCTAGAAAACCTGCTTTCAAATATGAAAAACCGGTCAAGTGCGAGTCGGACTGATATTTATTTATTTATTTATCTAAAAAAAACATGTTTGTTGTAAGGCTCCCCTTAAATATTTATTATATACTGTTTTTAGTATTTGTTGTTATAGCGGCAACAGAAATACATCATCTGTGAAAATTTCAACTGTCACAGTTCGTGAGATACAGCCTGGTGGTGCTGGACAGACAGATGGACAGACGGACAGCGGAGTCTTAGTAATAGGGTCCCGTTTTTATCCTTTGGGTACGGAACCCTAAAAACGGCATAGGTTCACTTCACCCGTTTAAGAGCTACACACACGCACACACACACGAAGTAACGATTTTCCCTGTTCCAATTTGTAACAGTCAATTATTTGGACATTCCGATTTTACTACGCTTCCCCCAATATCTGTTGAAGACATTTCTCTCGTGAATAAGTTTTCACTGACAAATATACCCCCATCCGTTATATTTACTTCCATTCCTCCCCCTCCGTGACGAATTCTCCATTTTACGTCGTCTGTCGTAAACATTAAACGCTCCTTTGTGTTTACGTCCTGTCGTGGCGTGTCCACGTCGATGGTAACCCGATTAGGGCTTTATGGAGCCCGACGGAAAAAGGGAACAGGGAATCGGTTTAGAATTTGCGTAAATTGCGTTTTCGTATCCGATTTTTGGCGGTTGGTGGAGCCGAAAAGGGAGGTTTTATTTTGGGGAAAGTTTTATACAATCAACAACTTTTATCATATAGCCCTACTATAGCATCGCGTCTATAACTCTGTCGTAGAAAATCAATTACTGATTTCGAAGTATTTTTTTCATGTGACGACTTAATCCATAAGACAGGGTACTAGGTTGGTTCAGAAATTAAAGTTGATTACAGTCTTGTTAGAACTATATTAAAAGGAACACTTTATTAAATGAGGTTTTAATATAGTTACAGATATAACTATTATTATAACTACAAAAAAACAGAAAAACCTGTGTACAAAAAACACTTACCAAATTGCATGTTACTCGTTCATAACATTCAAATTGCAATAGCGGCCTTTACGCGTATAGTTCGGACCGCGGGAAACGCCACGCGCCGTTCCAATCTTCGTTCCGAACCGTATTTTTTTTACTATTTTACTATTATAGTTGCAAGTAGAACTTTACGTGTACAGGCCGCTTATAACTCAAACAGTTACAAAGAGATGACAAGGCATGTTTTTTCTCTGTACGCTTCAATTAGTATACTTCGGTAAATATTAAGAAAACAGTATGCTCGTATCGTTGCGGTCCGAAGAACTGCCATGCCTTAATAAACTGGCTGGTTCCACAAAACTGTCGTGCGTGGTAAAAAGTTCCGAAATACCCACAATAGTAGACTGCCTCCGGGCTTTATAAAAGTTAAGCAATGTACTTATACCTACTGAATTGTCACCTGCAACCATATTGGCAGATTTGAGAAATAGGTGCTTGTCCATATGAATTGTCATCAATGGGCAAAAATGTCCCCACCCACCCACAGAGATGAAACATGCCCCAGTTTATAGATCTTGGCAATACCTATCATGTATTTTTACTATGGCGACAATCGCCATATGTATGGGGTTTTCTTGGAAAGTCATTATCATATCGTATGGAATTTGTTTAAAAATGAACACATTCTTGCATTGCATGGACTATTGAAAGGTTTTTTTCATAGAAAAAATCCCATCGATTTAGCTACTAAAATAGGTATTTTGTCTTGTTTTGGGTCCTAACGAACATATAAACATGCATCCCGTGACTGTTGGAGGGTGGGGACGGGGTCCATACAAAATTGCCCATCACCCTTTGTCGTTTTTGCACTCACGGTATGAGTCATGACTATTTATTAGTGATAGGTTGGAAGCCCATCGCCTAACAACATACATGCTATTATTCCCTTCTCATTTAAATAATAATAAAAAAAATGCTTTTCACATTTTTTATCACAACACTTTTTCAATAATTTCCTGTTGTCAATTCCACCACTAATATTTACTCATGAGTCGGATGCTTACATTAATACTTTTTAGAAATCAAGTTTTTTTAGATCACGGAAATGCAAAAGCAACCATTACCTTACAGATATGAGTGTAACAATAACAATACAGCAGTCCAATTACAGCGTTTAGGTGGCAAAGCGAAAGCATTTGTTTCACTTCTGCCACGGTTCAACAGCGAACTGTCAAGGTTGCTCCATGAACTTAACTAAGCACCAGAAACCAAACCAATTTAACTTATATTACCACTGTGTAAAGTGCTATAGATCAACATGTAGATAGGATGGCAGAATTTCTTGATCACCAAGCTATTCTAACCCATATTACTACAGTATAAAGTGTTACAGTTCAACATGTTGGATTGTTGCGGTAAGTTTTCGACGCGTATGTGGATGATGTAATGCCCAGACGCGGCCTGAGGCGCTAACGCATTGTTCTTTTGTCGGTATTTTGAGAGATTGTCTCAGTTTCCTGGTTAGTGATTATTGTTTTTTGGAATATTTTACCCCGATAATGAGTCGGTATCTCGGTATGATTAAAAAAGGAATTCTTTAGCTTACCAAGCACAAATTTATATAGAGCCTAAATTACTGTCCTCAAACTTTTTTTTCACTTATTGTTCTGTATCTTGTAACACTTGTTTTAAAAGGATTCTTATAAAAAATATAAAATATATTTATTCAGTAAGTAGGCCGCACGGGCACTTTTACACGTAAAAAAATTACCAGCGCTTCGCAAAAGACCACTGGTGAGAAGAAACAACGCAAGAAACTCAACAGTCAGTGGTTTCTTAAATATTGCGTATGATAATATACAATAATAAACTGAACCTAGCATTATATAAAACAATTAATCTCACATAGAACAAAAATTAAAAATATTTATGCGAAGTTGAACAGGAAAATGTGTCAAAACTCAGAAATTTCACAAGTACTAATAAGTAATAGTAATTAAAAAAAACAAGTTATACCTACTTACCTATGACGGTGCAAGACAACCCACATAAAAAGTTTCGATACATTCTCCTACAGAAACCGTGTCCCCTAGACAATATACAATGTTTACATATTTTTTATGACTAAGTTATTATTAAATTATTTAGGTGTTTGTTTAGTTTAGGCCAAGCATTTTTATCTGTTAGGTAGTCCCCGACCTTATAGTAAGTATCATTCTTGGATTTAAACTAATCCGCGCTATGTGCGTAGATGACAGCAACATGCTTGTTTCAAATCCTTGCCATTTTTGAGCTGAAAAAGTGGTCCCTGATGGCCAGTGAGTTGGGAACCGCTGGTTTAAATTAATGGGTACAGCTGGGATTTTTCCCGCTAGGTCCCGTAGGGGTTGACGGATGGGCATCTACAGCGGGAATAATCCCCCTCGTTCATCACTCAGTGCGTGCGTGCGCACGTGTACTGCCTTTTAAAACGTGCTATAATTAATTATTAATTAGCTTTACTGGGGCCCCGTTTCTCGAAATACACTAGACTAATAAAAATATTAGTTCAATCAACAACATTATCTAAAAATCTACTATTATAGTGGACTGCACGGACTAATATTCGTCTAGTGATACCTACCTACCCTTTTTATTTAGGTACTCCAATTATTATTATTTTTACTATTCTGTTTTGGTGTCCTACTGCTGGGCAAAGGCCTCCCCTCTCTTTCGCCACTCGTCCCTATCCAGAGCGCATTCCTGCCAATACCCCGCAAACGAATCTAGGTCATCTCTCCATCTCCTTCTGGGTCTACCTCAGAACTGGTATTTCTGATGTTGGGGTGAAGACCGCAAATTTAAAGTGGCTTGGGCTGGCCATATCTGCCGCATGCACGATGGGAGATGGGCCAAAAATACCACCCATGGTATTTTTGGCCCATCTCTCACACATGGGAATCGTAGGTCCCCAATACCTTACAATACATACATACATAAACTCACGCCTTCATTCCCAGAGTGGGGTAGGCAGAGCTAAAGAATTACCAACAAGTCTTTAAACTTCTTGATAATTCTGTAACCACATTTTGCACAAGCAGGCTAAGATGTTTCCCAGTGTATTAGTGACAGGTGGCAAGCCCATCGCCTAACAGTATTGCAAGCCTTTATTCCCTTAGTCGCCTCTTACGACATCCACGGGAAGACATGGAGTGGCACTATTCTAACCCGGCAACCACTCGGCTACCTACTCCCTACTTAGGGCCCTGTCACATTTCAGGTTGTATTAGTTACTTTTTATATTGTCACGTATAAATTACTAGCGACCCGCCCGCGGCTTCGCCCGCGTGGAATGTATTATACATATAAACCTTCCTTAAGAATCACTCTATCTATTAAAAAAAACCGCATCAAAATCCGTGGCGTAGTTTTAAAGATTTAAGCATACATAGGGACAGACAGCGCAAGCGACTTTGTTTTATACTATGTAGTGATAATAATAAATACTTATGCAATATTGTTTTTGTCGGGGTATATCGCAGACGTATAGCTTCAAATATTAAGGCGCTGATCCGATTTTTTTTTTTTTTTTTTTTTTTTTATATCATAGGAAGGCAAACGAGCACACAGGCCACCTGATGGTAAGTGGAAACTGTGACCCATAGACATTCGCATTCACAAGACCGCAATCCTAAGACTGCAAATGCGTTGCCAACCCTGAGGCCGAAGATGGAATGCCTCTATGCTAGTCATTTCACCGGCTGTCTTATCCCCAAACCGGAACACAACAATGCGAACACTGCTGCTTGGCGGTAGGTTAATGGATAAGATGATTGGCAACATGATCCAATTTTTACCCTAAATCTGCTACTCATGTGGTTAAGGTACTCTATTATTGTATCGTAGTTGCGCTAAAGTCAAATTTTTGCCTAGCTATAAAGATTTTATTTTTATTTTATCAAGTTTTGTTTATGGTAAGGCATAATGCACTAATAGAGTCATTTAAGGATTAATAACAATAACATATCAAGTTTAATGGGTTGGCTGGTCTCGTCTCATTCAAAGTCATGCGTGGGTGGCTAATAGAGGATGCTAAAAATACGGAAACTTAAAACATACGTAGGTTTATTGCATACGAAAACATAGGTATAGTTTAGAGGTATATTACAAAACACGGATCAGGGGGGTTATTATGACATAGTAATGCAGTTCTGTTTACGCTGAGAGAAAAGGACAGAGCTATATAACTCCTACAGCTCTGTCCTGTACGCTCAACGTTAAATGAACTGCATAGTTATGTCATAATAAGGCACCTGTACCCTAACCATGAGTTACAATTACTGTACAGTCAACGGCATAAATATATTTACGTTTCCAAGACTGGGCTTTTGACATGTTATCGCATTGTTTTTAAACTCGGCTACCATTATTGTTAAGTAAATAAGAGCTATACGGAAAGAACAAACCAACGCCCTACTGATGAAACTGTCTGCGCGTCAGTCCGTCTGTATCTACGTCTCTTTCTTGCTAACGGAATAAGTTGTAGACCTGAAACTGAATGGCTTACTTACCTACCCAAATCCAATTTCCATCCCGACCTAATTTCCCGCCTCGATGTTTCTCTCCTTCCGTATTCCAAGTGTTGGTATTCTCTCTTTTCCTCCCATAGTCTCCATTTCGACGTCTACCAGAATGATGTATGGATAGCTGTAAATATAATTTACTTCTTGAAGGGACCTATGCTTAAGGGGGGATTGGAAAATCTTTTTTTTTTTTTCTACACTTATAAACCCAAAACGACAGGACCGATTTAAAACTCTTTCACCACTAGAATGCTATATTATCATTACCACTAAGTAACATGTAGGTTATTTTTAATTTTTCTACTACGGCGGTTAATTTTATTCTTATCTTAATAGTATTATTAATGCGAAAGTGGATGTCGGTTACTCAATCACGCCAGAACACCTGAACGGATTTGGATGAAATTTGGCACAGAGAGTCTGGAAATGCACATAGGCTACTTTTTATCCCGTAAAATTGAAGTTTTAAGACTTGTTGGTAATTCTTTAGCTCTGCCTACCCCACTCTGGGAATGAAGGTGTGAGTATGTAAATTGAAGTTTCTGAGGGAATAGCGATAAACGACGTCTTCGCCGTCATTTGTAGGTACTTACTTTTTGTACTTGTAGTAAAAAACAAATACATATAAACTAGTAAGCCACATTTTTAGCGTCCCTTTTTTGGGTTCCGTATTATGAATTATATTATATAATTTGTATTCTTTTTTAGCGATGTCTTTGGGATAACATCCGCCAAAGAAAGCTTGCATATCTTGGCCATGTACTACAGCATGACAGATACACCTCTTACAACTGATAATGATGGGAAAGGTCGCTGGCAAACATGTGGGCCGCCGGAAGAAATCATGGCTGAGGAATCTCCGGGAGTGGACTGGTGTCACTAGCGCTGCCCATCTGTTTCGCCTCAAAAGAGACAGAGAACAGTTTTCGGAGCTGACTGCCAACCTTCGCTAGTCGGAGAGGCACATGAAGAAGAAGAAGATTATAAATTTTATCATCGTAAGGCCCAGTGTGCAATACTCAATAGTGTACATAATCAAGGCAATTTACTTTGAACTCTGTTGCAATAAGAATACATACATACATTAAATCACGCCTGTTTCCCAGAGGGGTAGGCAGAGACCACTTCTTTCCACTTGCTACGACAACAATCATACATCGAGTCATGCACGCACGTCGGTTTCGGATACCTACTTAAGATTCGGCCCTTTTCCAGTATTTCTCCGATTTGATTCGAAAAAGTACGCCTAGGGCGGCCCCTTCCGACCCTTCCACTCACTTTCGATAAAAATAAGGTTTATTTTCATATGTTCACAAATTGAGAATGGCATTTTCAAATAATCGCAATTGAACTTTATTCCCTTGATTGTAGATTCAAAGTCCCAGTTACAAAAAACTCCCATTTTTCAGTATGGTGTCCGAGAGGTGTTTCAGCATGTCCGAGCACCGGGCTATCATTACGAGTCGACACCCTAACCCACTATAGGCCACTGAGCGACACTTTTCCGAGTTCATACTGCTGGACCGTTGCTAAGGTGATAATGATGATGAAGGCCCAGGTGACACAGCTATAAATGTAGATCAGTGCAGTTTCCTTCCCCGGCTGCACTCTGCAGCGAGCGGCGACCCCACTGCGCCGCGGCTGTGCGGAACGAGCAGCACACGGAGATTTTTCAGTGGATGCTGTACATTGATGATTTGACTTTTGACTCTGACTTAAAAAATTCTATGCTCTATGCCAACCGAGCCCCTAGACTGTTAACGATTTTGGAACGGTTGAAGTGTATGGAATTGAACAAGCACTTGCAGCAGCCATACATCAGGCTTACCTACGTCAATCCTATGGACGTCGAAATTGAGACTATATCCAACGATTACGATCTCGTAATAGGTACCGTAAAACCTGGTAACTATGGTCCAAAATCTTCCAACTATGGTCCAAAATCAATGACCAAAACTACAAGTTCCCATTATCTTTAGTTAAGGAAACGTGTTGTTTTATAGACATTTCTTGTTGACTAAAGTTTTAAAATGCACGTAAGTGATCTATGAGGAATTAAAGAAATTAGACTTGGACCACAGTTGAAGTACTGGACCATAGTTACCAGGTTTTACGGTACATCTTGTCTAGGGCCACTGATCAGTGAGACATTTGTATTTAAATAACTCGAATAGATTAGTTTTAATGGTGAAAAATTATAAATGGAAATTAATAACGCAATGACTTAGTTAGCCTAGTTGGTAGTGGCCCTGCCTACGAATCTTAGGTGTTTCCTATGTAAATAAGTATCTATTTATATATATACTATGCTTAGGGTGTATCAATCTGCTTCCCAAACTTGATTATTCCCCGTATCTTTTTTTTCAGTTGCAAATTTCCCCATTTTAATTAGGCCGAAATAGGTAGTTGAGTGTAGGTTATGTTACTTTTGCAGCAGACCCAAAGGACCAAACCAACTAGAAGTAGTAGCTCCGCGGACTCTGTGGAAATATAACTATTCAGATAAATATAGATTGGGAAATTATAATATTGGAAATATTTCTGCTGAGAAAAAACTTAGGAAAAATAAGCTACTGAAAAAAATAAAGACTGGTAAATTTTGCGAATCGAAAGATTGCTAACAGAAAGAAAGATTTTGGTAAAATATCGCCATGCTCCTTGTATAGAGTGACCTGCTCATTTGCCTCTTTTGGCATGAAAAAAAACTTTACTTGGAAAAGTTATATTTTTGCTCTTTATTGAAGGTATTGAATTATCCGCTACGATATAAGAACTTATATTAAGTACCTTCTACATTCGTTACGATCGGTAGAATACAACTAATAATGTAAACATATATTGTTTAGATACGCTAGTTAGTGTTAATAAAATAAACAGAGCTTCTATCCCAAATGATGTTAACTAATCTTGCTACGATATCATAATCATATTGTTGACGTTAAGAAAAGTTGATCCAGTCTTCGAACTGATAATACTTATAAAACTTTTTTCCTTCGAGCCGCATTTCCCAACCTCCAAAAGCCTAAGCTACGCTACCGCTCAATGTACATCAAATCTAAGTAATCTCCGCACAGCCTGAGTGCGGAGGCTCTCCCCCCCGCCCTCTCGGCCGGAGGGCGCCAGTCCTCCCATCGCCACCGCGCTGACCGCCCGCGCGTCCTCAGTGCCGACCGTACCAAAAACGTGCTGTGCTTTTTATCACACAAACAAACGGATTTTCCCTACCGTAAGTCTCTTAAAAAACTTCAAATGTTTCATGCTTGATTGAGATTTTTCAAAATCTTGTTTTTTTTATATTATTGAATTGAATAAAACCTAACACCTGTTTTTACCATGAAACGTGAGACGCGTATCTGATTTTACCGATACGCGTATTTAATGTCGACAGTTACTTATACTTATCAATTTATAGTGATTTGATTGCAAGAGAGCGGATGTAAGGATTCAACAGCTGCCGCCAAAGCGACGCTTTTGGCAATCGATTTCAGATTTGCAAAACTTTAGGGCTTCAAACGAGTTTTTAGGCTGCGGGCAAGGCATGTGTGTTTTGTTGATGGTTGAATTTAATATGTATGACGACAATTCAATAAAGGCTTCATGCCATGATAATTTGATAATGGATTTTTAGTAAAATGAGAATCCTGGTATTTGGCACTAACTTGCAAGCCAAGTGCGATAGAACATGCATCGCACCATATCACTGAAGTGACAAAAATATTTGGTAAAATAAGGAATTAGGATTACTAAACAATTAACAAGGAAAAGTAAGTAAGTTAATAATTTGCAGGTTTCAATAAAAAGGGAGAAGTATTCACATAATATGTATTAATCACAGAACCACTTTGACATTCTAATTATTCGTTTGAATAAAAATCCCGTGGAAGGAGATCCTTAAATTTAATCCTATTCTATTTCCATATCCCTTAAAATTTTAATAGCCATTGTTATGCAACCAGTAAGAATCCAAAAAACTCTCATCAAAAACTAAAATCACTAGCTCGGAACAGTCTCAAGGCAACATCCTTTCTCTCGTGCCCTATTTCTACAAAACAAGGTTTGAACCGATCCAAACCTCTTTCTCAGTGCGGTCAACCACAGAAATAATATAGCACCTTATCGTTCTAAGTTAACGTGACTTTCTGAGAGCTATAATTAAAAATGTCGAAGTGCGTTAAAGTGATAGAGTTCCGAAATTTTTGATAGCTTTTGTTCAGTGATAAAAGGTCAGGGTAAACTTGGTAACTATGGTCCAGTAGGTACTTCAACTGTGGTCCAAGTCAAATTTCTTTAATTCCTCATAGATGACTTAAGTATAAGCATTTTAAAACTTTAGTCAACAAGATATGTCTATAAAACAACACGTTTCCTTAACTAAAGATAATGGGAACTTGTACTTTTGGTCATTGATTTTGGACCTTACATAGGAAAGATCTCCTCCGGGCGAGATAGGCGTCGTTAGCATTGGGCTGCTACCTATCTAGGAGAAGGAAAACTCCGAATTCAAACCCGGCGGGATAGGCGTCGTTAGCATTGGGCTGCTACCTATCTAGGAGAAGGAAAACTCCAAATTCAAACCCGACCCTGCATAATGGACCATGCGAGCACCATTTAAAAAGTTTATACCCCAGGAGGGTACTGGCAATGCCAGAGAATCCCTCCCTAGGCCTAGCCTGGGCAGCCCTTCGTACTCTGGGGGGGGCAAAATAGTGCGCGTATGTTCGGATCCCTCCGGGGATCGGAACGGCGGCGATGCCGTTTGCCACGCGTCACGCTGTGTTCGCAGGGGGGTTGGCAAAAAGCGGGCCGCTGAAAGCCGCCTTGCTACGATGAATGTTTGTGGAGGGATGGAACATAAATTAGATGAGGTATGTATGATGATGAAAGAGAGAAAGCTGGATGTTCTATGTGTGACTGAGACGAATAGTCTAAGATCCGAACCTAAATCGACCTTCACCGAGCTGATAATAGAACGAAACATATTTTATCATGAATTTAGTATATTAGAAAACATATTAAAAGTGGGTTCGCTAAAAAAATCCTGGGCAGACTATTTTTAATTATTTTTCAAAAAATTATTTTTAATTAAATGTTGCAACATCAGGATAATAAAAAAAAAAATGTCCTGACTGAAAGTATAAAACATATAGAATGTGCAGCCGTTGGGTTGTCCACTATTTACCTGGGCGAACTACTGGGTTGTCAGGTATAAACAGGTATATCGATGCCAGTTACTTTCACTGGATTGGATAATTAAAAAAAAATTATATCATCATAAGCGCTGTTTTATTGCGAACACGTTGATATAGGGTTGTCTGTGAAAATTCCGGTCCTATTAGGGGTTTGCGAATTTTAAAGATTTGAGGAGGAATCTAATGAATCAGACGAATTCGAGAGTCAAAATGATACTTCTGATGAATCAGATATTGAATAGAAAATGTTTATTAGAATATATTTTTCATTAATGTTATTTTTGTATTTATACTGTTTTGTAATAAAATTTTAAAGCGTATATATAAGATGTCTAGTCTATCTTTTTTGTTATTTTTTAATTTGAATTTTCGGCTGTCTACTGTTTCTATTTCCAGAAAGAGCAAAAATACTTCAAAGTAAGTAATTGATATTTTTATTGTCTATTATAGATTATAGATTATAGATATATTATTATGGTTATAACTCAATATATTGATATTATATTGTTTTATATTAAATATATTTAATTATTATGTAATTAATTAATTATTTTTTTTGCAACTGAAATATCAGTTGCTCCGAAATAAAACGCACTGTTTACTATATGAAGGGTAGTAGAGGTACTTCTACCCTCCATAGTTTACACACCGAGCATGCGCACTTTCTACTATTCAAGGTCCCATCACAAGCGACTGCGATGTTGGGTCCTTTATTATTACACAGTATACTTACCTCGGATCTCTCTGTCACACATTTCCACGCGCGTTGAAATTAAAATCTTTAAAATTCGCAAACCCCTAATAGGACCGGAATTTTCGCAGACAACCCTATATCAACGTGTTCGCAATAAAACAGCGCTTATGATGATATAATTTTTTTTTAATTATCCAATCCAGTGAAAGTAACTGGCATCGATATACCTGTTTATACCTGACAACCCAGTAGTTCGCCCAGGTAAATAGTGGACAACCCAACGGCTGCACATTCTATATGTTTTATACTTTCAGTCAGGACATTTTTTTTTTTATTATCCTGATGTTGCAACATTTAATTAAAAATCATTTTTTGAAAAATAATTAAAAATAGTCTGCCCAGGATTTTTTTAGCGAACCCACTTTTAATATGTTTTCTAATATACTAAATTCATGATAAAATATGTTTCGTTCTATTATCAGCTCGGTGAAGGTCGATTTAGGTTCGGATCTTCCACTAGAAGAAAAAAGGGGTGAGTACGTCCACACACGGAACCTTGACGGCTTTGTGGTCCGGAGTTCCGGAATCCGAGTACGGTCGTCAGGGAGTCTGTATCGTACTCACAGAGCGAATGGCTGAATGTATGCAAGAGCATAAATGTGTGAGCCCAAGACTTCTCTGGGTGAGAGTCAAGGTAGGTCTTACCCGTTTATTCGTAATTGGGGCTTATGCCCCAGATACGAATAAATCTAAAAAAGAAAGGGAGGAGTTTTGGGAAAGTTTGCATGAGGTTTCAACAAAATGCAAGGAGAATGAGAGGATTATTTTGCTAGGCGATTTTAATGGTTGGACAGGCGTGCAAAGGGATGGTTATGAATCGGTACTGGGTAAGTATGGTGATGAGCGAGTGAACGAGAATGGCAAATGCCTTCTCAATGTATGTTTGGCTAAGAATCTCTGCGTGACAAACACTTTGTTTGATCACAAAGAGATTCATCAGTATACGTGGAGACGTCAGAATGAGAAGTCTATGATAGACTTGATGATTGTGGATGAACGGTTGCGTAACAAAGTTGTAGATACCAGAGCATTTCGAGGAGTTAGCGTAGGTTCAGATCACTACTTAGTGGTAACACGAGTAAGGGGTCTGTTCACACGTTGGCGCCATCGTGTTCCCGTACCGACAACTGCGTTAGAGAGGATAAAAGTAGAGAAACTGAATGACGAAGTTATACAAGATGAATACGTAAGAAAGCTGAAAGATCGTTTTGAATGTGTTAATAAAATGAATGACAGTGAAGTCGAGAATAATGTAAATAATGTATGGGAGATTATGAAGAATGGCATGGTCAAATCGGCCACTGAAGTATGCGGTGTAGTAAAAAGAAGAAAAAGTAAGAATGAACGTCCGGAATGGTGGGATAGAGAGGTAGATGATGTCGTGAAAGAGAAGAAAAAGTGTTGGTTGGATTTTGTAGCTGTAGATCCAGGACAAGATCTAAGCGACAGAAAGAAAAAAGAGTATAATAGATCAAAGAAAAGAGTGAAAGAAGTTGTGGCTAGAAAGAAAGATTTACTGAATGAAAAGTATGATAGGAGTTTCTCTGACAACTTCCGGTCGAATATTAAACTCTTTTGGAGCTTGATTAAATCGGCTCGGGGGAAATCAGAGAAAACTAAATTAAGCGCGGTGAGGAATGAGTCTGGAGACTTAATATGTGAGGAAGAAAAAATGCTTGATAGATGGAAAACTTATTTTGAAAGCTTGTTTGAATGCGAAGATATTTGTCGTGAGCCAGAAAGCATGAGTAAAGATGCAAGTAGCGAAGATGAAAGTGTGATTAGTATGAGTGAAATCATGAAAGCTTTAAAAAGTATGAAAGCGGGAAAGTCAGCAGGTTGTGATAGAGTGTCGATAGAAATGCTGAGGAGAGGAGATGGCCTGGTGGGTAGTCTGTTGTACCGTCTTTTCAATGCATGTTGGAATAGCGGCCGAGTCCCAGAAGATTGGGTCAAGGCCGTTATCGTCCCTCTGTATAAAGGAAAGGGGTCACAGCAAGACTGCAAAAACTACCGCGGTATCAGCCTCCTTAGTGTTGTCGGCAAAGTATATGCGAAGATTCTAATAGAAAGGGTATTGAATGTTACGAATGACAAAATCTGGGATGTACAAGCGGGATTTCGAAAGGGAATGGGATGTACGGATCAGGTCTTTTCACTACGGTCCATCACAGAAAAGTTCTTGGCTGTGAACCAAAAGGTTTTCTGTGCTTTTGTGGACCTGGAAAAGGCCTATGATAGGGTAGATAGAAAGGAGTTGTGGACGGTGCTGTCTATGTATGGAGTGAGCAGCAACCTGGTGCAGGCTTTGAGGTCCCTTTATGAGGGCTCCAGAGCCTGTGTCAGGATCAATGGGGCATACTCGGCCTGGTTTAATATCTCTAAAGGTGTTAGACAGGGATGTGTTGCCTCACCATGGCTGTTCAATCTATTCATGGACAGTTGTATGTGGGATTTGAAAGAGTATGATAAGGGTTTGCGTATGCAAGAGTTGCTAATCAAATGCCTCTTATATGCCGATGATCAAGTTATACTTGCCTCATCGGTACTTGAGTTGCAGGAGATGGTGACAGTAATGAATGAGGGATTTAAGAAAAAGGGGATGAAAGTAAATGTTGCCAAGACCAAGGTCATGGTGATAGAGAAGGATGAGGAGATGACTGAGTGCGTGATAAATATAAATGGTGAATTAGTAGAACAAGTGAGCGAATTTGTGTACCTGGGAAGTATGTTTACAAGAGATGGTAAGTGTGAGAAGGATATCGAGAGGAGGGTGAATGCGGGGAATCAAATTAATGGGGCCCTGCACTCCTTTGTGAGCAGACAGGGCGTTTCACAAAAAGCCCGGCTGGCAGTTCACAATGGAGTGCTAGCCCCTACCCTGATGTATGGTAGTGAATGTTGGGTGTGGCAGGACAAGCATGTTAGTCGTGTAAATGCAGTTGAAATGCGTTCTTTGCGTAGTATGTGTGGTGTGAAACTGATTGATAGAGTTAGAAATGAAAAAATCAGAGAGAAATGTGGAATGAAAGAAGACGTAGTGACTAAGATTGAAAAGGGCATGCTTCGATGGTTCGGTCATTTGGAAAGGATGGATGAAAGAAGATTGACGAAAGAGATATACAGATCGAAAGTGAGTGGAAGGGTCGGAAGGGGCCGCCCTAGGCGTACTTTTTCGAATCAAATCGGAGAAATACTGGGAAAGGGCCGAATCTTAAGTACCCGAAACCGACGTGCGTGCATGACTCGATGTATGAATGTTGAAGAAGCGAAAGAAATTTGTCAAGATCGTAGCAAGTGGAAAGAAGTGGTCTCTGCCTACCCCTCTGGGAAACAGGCGTGATTTAATGTATGTGTATGTATGTATGATTTTGGACCATAGTTGGAAGATTTTGGACCATAGTTACCAGGTTTTACGGTAATGGATTGTTAGGGGTTGACAGGAACGGGGGATTTGGGATTAGGGATTACTGACAGTTTTCTATCGTCTTTTAACTTTTTTCAAAGTCATGCTTTTTTATCATCAAAACCTTACAAAGCTGACAGGTAGCATGAGCTGTTGAATTTATCTGGCTTATGTGGGTACACTACATAATTCCGAAATGATCAATTTTTTTTTTAAATTCCGCATGCAATGTTTTGATAGAAGACTTTATTTTGTTAGCTTGTAAATCAAACCTAACCTACGTATAGCAATTAAATTATGCATTGAATCCAAAATATCTCCAGCATAACATATAGCAGTCGGAAAAATGAAAATACGGACAAATGAATATTCGGGAAAAGTGTTCCCGGTTTATGCACCTCATTGTTACAAAGCAAGAGAGGTTCGAATTTGATCATCTTTTGAGTTGAGATGCGCTCTTCTGGATTAAATGAAGTTCAATGTTATGCTAGATTTAAGAGCAGTAGGTATCAGAGATGCAAAACATGTCAGTTTTTGTGAAAAGACAAGGTACGCCTTGTTGGTATTGATCGATGGACCCGGAAAACTTCTTCAATTAGAATGCTTAAGATTTTTTGGAGATTTATTTTGAATGTTGCGTAAGTACCTATTTGAGAAATATGCAGCAACATTCTAAGGGGAGATTATAGCAAAATTGCCTTATAGTTGGCCGCGACATACAGGGCGTCCCACGGCTATGCCACATGGAAGGAAAGTACCTTGAATTTTGTAGATGGAGCATTTTACTGAAAGAAGACATTATTTGAATTTAAAAAACAATGTAAACTGCATTCATAGAATAGATATTTAAATAATTACATGGTTGACCCGGGAATCGAACCCGTTACACGAGAAAAATAATTACCCTGTAGTTTTATCATTCCGATCGAAAGGCTTCACCATAAGGATTATTTTTTGCTAAATAACATAGTGTCAGAAATAAAAGGAAGACCATGAATTTTAACATTCGATGTGAAATTTTGTTCAAAAAAATTAAAAGTACCTATTACTAATAAATGTACCCACTGAAGAAGTACGCATCATTTCCGTATTATTATAATTATATTAATAGTATTATTCGAAATATCCACCACAACAAGATCATAAAATCGACGGTAGCGAAATAATCAAAATAGTGCGACTTTGTATTCAAAAGGAAGGGACTCGTTTTGAGCATTTGATAAATTGATTAATTTTATATTAAAAATGTTAAAATTCATGGTCTTCCTTTTACTTCTTGCACTATGGTGTTAAGCAAAAAAGTATCCTTATGGTGAAGCCTTTCGATCGGTATGATAAAACTACAGTGTAATTATTTTTCTCGTGTAACGGGTTCGATTCCCGGTTCAACCATGTAATTATTTAAATATCTATGAATACAGTTTAAATTGTTTTTTAAATTCAAATAATGTCTTCTTTCAGTAAAATGTTCCATCTACAATATTCAAGGTACTTTCCTTCCATGTGGCATAGCCGTGGGACGCCCTGTAGAGTCAGGTAGTAACACAGCAGTAAACAAGATTGGTATTTGATAACCACTGGATATTAAGAATTATTTATTTCTTATCAACATAATAAAATAGTTTCCACCTAGTTCGCTTTATAAATTTATCTAATTTAGTAATAATCTGAAATCCTTTAAGCTACTTAATAATCTATAGATTATAATATAAGAGTAATAAAATAGTTTTAAATGCGTAATTTAAATCGCTTAGTCTTACTCCAAATTAAAGACAAAGCATTGAGAATATAATCAAGCAAACTTATCGCTATCGTGAGCTAAAATTTGGAAAAATTTGTAATCCCGAAGCAATGTAATATTATCGTGTGTAACAGCTGATCTGATGATGGAGCCGGAAGGTGGGAACAGTATCTTCGGTGTACAACGTAGACCCACCGAGTTATGACACGTTAAGCAGATGACGAATTTTCAAAAAAAAGTATTGCCGGCAACAAAAGCTTGTCTCCAACATGTTTTTTTTAGGTTAAACTCCATTGTTAGGTCATTTCCCACTCATATCTTATAAATGCTTGTTCTGTAGAGGTAACTGTTATCAATAGTTACAAGTTACCTGTGGTTATCGGTTTGCGGTGACGTCGGTTACCGGTATTACCGGATCGTCTGGGACCCAGTGTGAACACCCTGTAAAATCATAATAAATTCAGTGATGACTCGATTTCGGTTGGGTTTTAATGGAAACCAGAATAATCTTGCATAATGCCAGCCATTAGTAGGTCTCTATACATTACTAGAGGATGTCCGCGACTTTGTACGCGTAAAGCGTTATTGTTTCCCGCTAGTCCCCTTAATTTAACCACTTAGAGGGTGAATTTTGAAAAACCTTTTCTTAGTGAAGAGAATACAATTGAATAGAATAGAAATTATTTATGTACACCCCTAGACGTCATAAGGAACCTACGTGCCAAATTTAGAATCTCTAGTTAGTTTTGTCTGAGTTTCTTGCGGCGTTTCTTCTTAGCAGTGGTGCCCGTACTTACTGAATAAATGTCTTTATCTTTATCTTTATCTTTAGGCCCAGCGGTTTGGGCTGTGCGTTAATATGTCTGTCAGATTCTTATTTTATATATTTAAGATAACTCTAGTAGGTACCTACTTAAACTGAAATTATTCTTTGTCACTTTCTATCAAATTCAAACGTCACATTGAAAGATAAGCACACTTTAAATAAATCCCTACTTTTCTTTACTCTGCTTGTGCGGCTAGAGTGTAGTGGAGCCCTTAAGGAAAGAGCGAGCAGGAGAGCTTAACGCTTATTTAGTGATTACGAAGGTACGCGTTATGGCGGCATCACACTTGGCTGATATTTGTCAAACATTCTCGTTGCTTCTCTTTCACTCGGTAAATGATAACATATGTAAGAAACTTACTTGTGGGAGGACCTTGTGCAGGGTCCGTTCGGGTTGGTACCACCATCTTATCCATTAACCTACCGCCAAGCAGCAGTGTTCGCATTGTTGTGTTCCGGTTTGGGGATAAGACAGCCGGTGAAATGACTAGCATAGAGGCATTCCATCTTAGTCCTCAGGGTTGGCAGTGCATTTGCAGTCTTGTGAATGCGAATGTCTATGGGTCACAGTTTCCACTTACCATCAGGTGGCATGTGTGCTCGATTGCCATCCTATGCCATAAAAAAAAAAAAAAAATAATTATAAGACCCGAATTTGGCAAAGTATAGCGCCGCCATTAGTGTTAGGTACAACTTAAGTCATATCACAAAGATTGTTAGTTATATTATGTCTATTTCTTAACTAAGCACGTTTCCACAAAAATAAAACAATTCCCTTTGTAAATAGTTGAAATCGCATTAACTTTTTTTATATTCCTCCCGAGGTGAAGGTCGGAGGTCCGCATCCCCTCATTGCCATAAATCGGAACGTGACATGATTAATTATGCATTTCGCGACTTACGCAACCACCCGTTTCCTCAACAGTTCAATGTTAAAGACGGCAAGATGGGAATAAATATAACATTATTAATATATATTATAAAAACTTTGTTTGTGTGTTTGTTTCTCCTTCATGCTACAACGGATGGACGGATTTAGATGAAAAGAAATGAAGATAGCTGTTCGAATGAGAAAGTTTTCTTTATGATGTATTGATGTGTTTCCTTGACCGTAAGGTCCGTAAGAGTATCGGATAGTTAAGTTCAGTTGAAGTAGAAATGTTTATTTCAAATCTTAATTTTGAACCAGCTTCCGATATTGGAATCAGTGGCGGCTCTATTGAAGCGAGCATTGAGCATAAAGCTGATATGCCACCACCAATCAGGTGTTAGTGGTTTCGTCTTCCTTCCACACAAGATGAATATTGCGTTCTTTGTGAAATAGGTATTACGTTTCAATAATTTTATGACAAATATTCTATGCACGCACTAATAATGTCAACATGTTGATTGTTTCCGATATTGAACTACGTATACGGTACTGGTTTAAATTACGCATTTAATTTTATCTTTTACCACATTCCAAAGCATTGTTTTGGAATGTCAGTTAGATAGGTAAAGTTAAGTAGCTTATTTATTGGCAAAATGTCGTTTTTGGAAGGATCACAAAGAAGTGTAACGAGGTTGTTACAACCTCTTTTGTTTGCGTTCCTGGTCACTCTTACATTTCGATCTAAATCTTCCAAAATTCAAATTTATTACATTCTATTCCGATATCGATCCTTGGATCATTCTCCAGATGTTTTCCAGAAGAACCAGACACGAGTACTCGTGTCTTGGTAATATTGTACCTACCTACATTTATTTATTATTTTATTTGGTATTCAGTTATAAATTATAAAATACATACATTATATCTCAAACAGTGATTCATTTATCTTTGACACAACGTCTCAGCGATATTTACCCTATACCGTCAGAGAAGGAAATTAAATTTTCCTCTGACCCACTGCTTGGCTCAGAGTAGCTTTAAAATATACACAAGCGATTTTCGGGGAAAAAACCTCTCCTCGCTATTAGGTAACTATCTCTAGCAAATTTCTCGTTAATTGGTTAAGGTGGTGAAGAGAGAAAACGGAACAAACAATCAAACATTCTTTTGCATTATTATGATATTAGTTACGATAAGAAAAGTTCAGATGAAACACATAGCCCTAGACAAGGTGCATAATACTGAGATGATCAATTTTGGAAAACTGACAAAATATATAGAATTAATATTTAAGCGCTCGACGCGACCGTCCGGCAGCTTATGTAATTCTTAAATATTTTAGATAATGGTAACGTTCTCTGAATGCACCTTGTCTAAAGTCACTGTTTGCTTTGACCAATACGAGTTCCTCTGACCATCCCAAATGCTCTTACCACCCTTGATAATTGGCAGGTGGTAAGCAAACTTAACTATTACAAAAATCGGCGAATTGTGGCATGCTTCTTACATCTTTATACATTTGTTCGTGCCGCTAAGTAGTGCCGTTGTCGCCAAAGTCGTGGCTAGGGACTGTATTTAAAAATCGAAGACTTCTAGTCACAATTATCTCTATCCCTGCCCCAAATAAGTCTAGAACGATGAGTAAAAGGAATCAAGGATCAGAGGTTTCGAATTTAGTGCTTTGTAGTAGCCCTAGCCTTTTGCGTGAAATGAATCACGGTGCAAGTCGTGCAAGCAAGGCGCGTCCTTTGTTTGACAATTAGTTCGTTGACGTGTGACTCTCATGGCGCCTAATGAATTCGCAAAGCCAGTTCCGCTGGTTCCTAATTCAAATTCAAACGCGTTTGGGCGACGGTTGCAGATATTTTTCTTGAGCATTCTTTTGAATTGTATCCATTCGAAAAGTGATTATAGATGCTTTTTAGCCCCCCTTGGTTTTGATGTGAAGAGTGTACTTTTATAAGTACATTATTAATTTATATGGTGTTGATTACGTTGATGTTTTTATTTCCATTTTTGATCAGTGAATTCCCAGAGAATGTTACTTTTTCTATTGCACTTTAATGTTTTGGAATGTAAATTGTATTCAATACATTTATTGTTTTAGCTTTTAGCGTTAGTGCTTAAATAGACTGTTTAATTGCTGGCGCGTGCCTGGTGCATAAACTTTTTATTATACTCTCCGTGTACATATATATAATGAATTGTGATTGTGCTGTTGGCATGTCAAATAAATAGAAACTGGGCAAGTGCATGTCCGACCACGAGAGGGTTCCGAAGCCGTTACTACAAACAAATTTGACGGGGAGACACTTGACTCTAACAAAAAATAGCGCTTTAAAGCTTAATATTTCATAAACGGATACCTTAATCGTAAAATTGCTTCCACAAACCCGCAATGTTTTTAAAAGACCTATCCAACGACACAAAAAAAATACATCCCCAACTTAAGTGTAGGGGAGGAACACTAAAAAAAAAAAATATTTTCCAAGTTTTATTTTACCACTTTGTTGAGCGTGGCTCAGATGTATATTTATGCCAAATTACAGCTTTCTAGTACTATGATTCACTGAGCTAGGCTGCGGACGGACATGGCGAAACTATAAGGGTTCCTAGTTTGACTACGGCACCCTAAAAACCGGCCAAGTACGGTTACCATCTTAAGTTCGAAAAACTTTTGCCCGATGTTTCCTTTGTCCGAAACTTTAATTTGTCATCATTTTTCTCTGAAACCGTTTGACTTTCCTGGGTTGTTATCAAACGAACATACCTTATCTAACCTACAGGTTCTGTAGGTATATCTCTTTAAACATTTCGATAAGTTAATTTGTTCAGAGAATAATGATTTTCGGACAAATTAAAATATAGGGCAAACGAAACAGCGAACGAAAATGTTTCGATACATAGATAAGTTACCTACTGCCAAGTTCGAGTCGGAATCGCGCACAAAGGGATCCGTACCATTTATAAAAAATCACGTTTGTTGTATTCCCATATAATATTTATTTTACTTGTTGTTATAGGGCAACAGAAAAACATCATCGGTGAAAATTTCAACTGTCTAGCTATCGCGGTGTGTAAGAAACAGCCTGGTGACAGACAGACCGACAAACGGACAGCGGAGTCTTAGTAATAGGGTTCCGCTTTTACTTGGGTACGGAACCCTAAAAAACAAATCGTGTAGATCAGAGTTTTGACCAGAACGCCTGTTGAGCTTACTCTGATTACATAACTACATTAATCCGGTTTTTTCATTTCTAAAACAAAAGAAACACTTCCTTTCATCCTAACCACTAGTGATACCACAGAATATACGGGACTAGAGATCGAGGGAAAGCGGAGGGGGGTAGTTTTCCCCCAAATAATTTGTCAAATAGAGACTGCCCCTCACTGCCATGCCATCTACATTCAAAAGGACACATCTTTTGTAGGAATCGCATTACAATATGCGACCATATCACTGAGAACTTAAAGGTTTATATGTTTCGCCTGTACAATCGCATATATTTCTATTTTACTCAGGAGGACTGCCTAGTGCCCATATAAAACTCGGAAATCCGCCATTACGCACGAGAAAATCCTTTAAAATGACGCATGGTGGCGGCTCGGAACTAATTTTCCGCTTTTAGACCGGTCCGGTCTAGCGTTTCCAGTCGTTGGACTTGAATTTAAAATTAGAATGTAGGGAGGATTTTACGGCATCCTTTTTTTGTGCCTGCCAGTCTTTATTGTTTGTCGTAGTGCTTATTTAAAGGCATAGATAAACCATAGAAAGAGTAAGCCGTAGCAGTGTTGCGATAGAATTGTCGTTAGGAATGATATGTTTTTGTGCGTTTTTTAATTGCTTGGTGATAATAGTGGAGGAAATGTTGGATTTTCGTTAAAAGTGGGAATCGAATACTCCCACAAAATTGGACAAAACGATAGCATTCCTTCTTTATCTATAATCTCGACATCTCAAGTCTTCTAGAATGATTCACTCTAAGAGTTTCGAAACTCCGTGGCTTATCGATGCTATCTTTTTGTTTAATACGGAACTGATAAACAGCATTTATTTGTTATTTCTGGGTTATTTTATTAAGGGCAGTTCAAATAAGTGAGTCCCTTTTTCGATTGAAATGATACATTGGACTAAATATATATCGTCCAAAAAACATGACATCAAATGACACCAAGAATTTAGGAGCTTAATCATACCAAGTAAAAAATTCGTTAAAAATATGTCAAAGTGCAGGATTAATCAAAGCCAGGATTATTCTATAGTAAAAACTCATATGCAAAAACTTTGTGATTACCTATATTGTTTTAAAATGCAGTATTATGGAAGGCTCGGTGATATATAAATGTTCTTGAGACCTATATAGTTTATATACTTGCTCTACAGTCTTACAATAAATATTTTTAGATTTGATTTAAATAAAGGCATGAAAGTACATCAAATGCGAAGTATAAATTGTCGTTACAAATATGACTTACGTTTAGTTATTTGTTTTGATAATTCGTAAAAGGACATGCTCCAAATATGGTCCCACGCTTCGTAATGCAGCCTTATTCAGTCAAAACAACGACTGACACCCGAAACGGGACTTGCAAGTTTTTTTACCATGCCGGGTTTTGTGATGGCCAGTATTTTTGTATTAAATGCGGGAGGTCTCGTGAAAACGAGCTTTTCGCAATTTTAAGTATCAATTTAATTTGAGCCAGATATTTTATACGAGACGAGTTTCTTTTTGAGAATCTGTGGTGTACCACAGATTCTCAAAGATTGTGTAGTTGTAACTACACAAATATAAGTAAGGTCCATGCATATAATGTGTGTATTTATTTAGTTTTGTGCGTTTTTGTCACGACGGAAAAGCTTTTCATATTTATTAATTTACAACGAAACGAATGACTGCAGTGATCGGATTTTACGGTGCAACACTGCGGGATATAGAGTAGAAATCTTAATATGGATATGACTAAAATCCCGGGATCTGGTTCGAAAAGAAAATGCGATTGTTGGGATATTTATAAATAGGCATTAGGATAGGATTTTAGACGTGTAAAGAAATCGATTAACATATAAAATATTGAGAAAATAATTGTATGCTATTTCAATTTCATACAAACGAATAAAATATAATATCTGTGTGTAGTGTGGTGAACTGATAATGCGTACCGTATTATATATTTTATTTATATTCATACCCAAACACTATTTGGCAGAACTTTTTTAATTTTTTTACATACCTAAATTACTTTTGTCAAAATATTTATTTTACACGTTTAAATTGTATTGAAATTTATTTGAAGTAATACAATCAGAATAATATTTAACAACATAAGTCCCGGAACCCCGGGGCATATCCATATTAGCATAATGTTTGAGGTCATTCACCCCGTGTTGCACCGGGATATCCGATCATTGCTAATGAGGCTGAAGTTTTTAATATTGGAAGCTTCATAAGATCATAAGTTTTTGTTTGTTCCAAATTATTCAATAACAACAGCGGGCCTAATATGGCTGCGTTTATCGCGTGAGAAAATGTGGATAAACATCTGTCACTTTTTGACACGTATGTAAGTACGAGAGTGACGGATGCTTTATCCACATTTTATCCACGCGATAAACGCAACCAGCACATAATTATTGAAAAGACTTACTAACTTAAGTAACAGAGATTATAACAAAGCATTTTATCACCCTAATTCGGAAGTGAAATTATTATTTTATCACAAAATCATAACCGTAACCTCCCAATAAGGAAATCGTATAGCACTTTACCAACTTATCTTTGCTGCCAATTTTGGAGGTAAAAGGCAAAGTTAACCCATATTTGTGTGCGACATTATAGTTTTGAATTTATTCGTTAGTAATTTTAAATTGGTTCATGGCCGTCGAACTGAAAACGTAAGGTGCACACTCCAACCACCATATCTTGATCTCCGTGATAGGTTTTCTATTTGGAGATGTAGATCAATTTATGGTGGTGGTGGTGTGCACTTAGGGCGTTTTAAGTTCTGCGCGGCAGCTGCAACTTGTGTTGTGTCTTAGTACTTACTTAGGTTTACAGTATCACGTGGGTATCGAATTGTATTGGCTGGTTTGGAACCGGTTTGCGAGTCACCCGGTTGCTAACGCGTTGTATCGATTGAGGTAACGTTACTTTGAAAGTTTTGATGCGATAATTTCCAACATTTTCAAAAAGTTTTATTTTTTAATGTGACACTTCCTAACTCCCAAACAGATGGAATTCAAACGCAGCTGCGCAGATTTAAAAAGAAAACAATTTCCATCGGAAATGTTCTTAGCTAGATTTCATGAAAGTCGGTTGTGCCTAGAGATATCAGGTCTGAAAGTATAGGGGTCGGCATTGTATTGTTTTTATCCATTAATAAGTACCTATAATTTAATACGTTTGAAACTAATGGTTTATCGATAGCTTGACAACGCGTTAGCGCCATTTAGTGTCAAAGTTATTTACAACAAACGAATTTGTTTTCAAAAAAACAAGTGAAGTGTCTGAATTCAAATCCTACTAATATCCATTGACAACGTTCCTTCAACGTTGTTCCGTTGTTGTTGTTCGTTATTCATTGGTTATGCAGTTAAGTTTGAAAGCTAGATGCGCCAGGTAAAGTTCTGAATGAGTCACAGTTGACAAATATACCCGTGCCTGCGCATAGACAGCGCATTGTGCGCGTGACTCATGCGCGCAATCAGGTTCCGATGGCTTTTTATCTCATTTGTGATGCAATGCAACGATAAATAGGCGCAGTCTACAATGTACCAACTCGTGCCAACAAGTATCAAGACGGCACGAGTCTACTTCTTATTTTTATTTTTTGAAATAAGTAATTGCTAGGTATGGTATGAACGAGCTTTATTTTCGTATTTAATCTTTTAAGACAAACAATTTCGGAAACATTCTTGATCTTATTTTATTCGTTTTTTAAACTTATTGATGACTAGTAACTTTAATTCAGGGAATTTTTACACATTACTCAATTTTGACTTTGATTTCAATAAAAATGAACGCTTGGTAAGGAACGGCCTGGAAACTGTGTTCAGTTCTTCAGCTCTCGACGTGCAGTTTAAGCCATTTTATGGTGATTATGTTTTATGATAATTTAGTAATTATACTACTGTTTCAAGCAGTACTACCTAAGGTTGCTATTAGCATGCGTTATTCAGCTAAAGGCTGAATAGCGTTGATTGGCGCCTTTGGCGGGAGTTTAAAAGCTTCATTTATAGCTTTATGGGAGAAGCGAATTCCTGTTTAAATAGTCTCTTTAGGAATGTAGAATGAGCTGAAAGCACTTAAATCGATGGCATGTTTCAGGAATATGCAACCATTTGATTATAATTATATTATCCTAAATCTACCACTATTTCTTCATGAGTATCTATTTCGGAGAAAAAATCCATTCACTCACTTCACCAAAAAAAAAGCGCAAGAAGCAATAGATGGTGCAAGGTTTAAAAAGGAACTTAAGGAATGGCTAATAACTAAATGTTTTTACAACGTGAATGAATATTTTTCTGTTAATTATTAAAAATTGTTATCCAAGCGAAATACTATTGTACGCCCGAAATGGGCAAGCTGTTGATTCCATATGCTGTATATTACTTAACAACATTTGTACTCAGTTATTGACAATAAAATTATCTTATCTTATCTTATCTTATATTACCAATATTAAAATTACTCATATTTTAAACCAAAAATGAATCTTTCTTTTAGTATTTTAGGGAGAACCTTCGTATATATGTATACTAATAGCTATGAGAGTTAGAGGAACTTACATTTTTAATAGCTTCACAGTAATACAATATGGTTAACGAGAGTAGACAAGATAGAGACATAGTGCTATTTTCTAGCAGTTTCATCCGGTTTTTCCGGTTACTTCTAAACCTCGATTAGTCAGTTGAAACAAATACTGTCATGTTAATATATAACTTGGGCTCTCACAATAAAGTTTCCTATCAAGTCAAATACACTTCTTACCTAAGGTAATGAAATAAGACCATATCGTTACTAATTAAGAAAAAACTCTTATCTGATATTTCGAGAAGTATGAGTTTGAACTTAATCCTCTTCAAGCTTAAGTTTATAATCGTACGTCACGAAATATGAGATACGAGGTTTTTTCAAAAGCAATGACGATATATCTTTGCACTCGACTGTAAGTACTCTATTTGGTGCGATCAATCGTGTTTTTATACGTCATCGAGAGAAATTTTCTTACATTGATTTTTCTTTTCAGACTCGAAGTAAGCAGTTGTTAAGCCTAGACAAAACAGCGTCTGTGACCGCCTTTAGAGATTAACGGTGAGTGGTAAAAGCGTCAATTCTTACTTTATTTCACGCCAAACATTCCAGAGCGATAAAAACGTCTGTTGTTTACTTTGTATCTCCCTTGGTATATCATAGTTTTTTCCATGGGTTTCTGTTCTAGTGGTATTTAAGTAGAGTTTATTTGTAGCCAAGGTCGTTAAATAAAACGATACCGACTTATGTTTTTGAAAATGCTATGATTTTAAAACGAACTCCGAACATTCATATTTATTGCGCGAGTAGTAACGTGGTTTCCGCTGTGAATATACATCGCATTTTCAGAACAATAGTGCCCTAATTCAAAATTTTAGACTTCAAACTTCAAGTCATACATTTATTATTATAGAGACCAAACTCGAAATTTAAAATTTCTGAATTATGTCACAATGGTTCTGATGGTGCGATATGCTTCATTTTGCACATAATCTAGAGCATTTTAAGCAAAGATGACCCAAGGATTATACAGAGGGATATACATAAGAATAAGGGCAAGAATCCCCCAATTTTTTCCAGTGACCTATATGTAAGTTTTACCCCGATTCCTGCTAAAAAAATATTACCAGCCTGTTTTGGTGTCCCACTGCTGGGCAAAGGCCTCCCCTCTCTTTCGACACTCAATCCCTGGCAAACGAATCTAAATCGCAGAATTTTTCAAAATTTAGAATGCGGAAAATGGCCGGCAGTTATTAAACTGTAGACAAAATCACGAATCTTCGTAGCTTTGTGACGGAAAAGAGGGAAAACAATAACAATCAAACAGTCACTTTACGAAGTGATATCTCACCTAATACCAATAATATCAGCAGCCCTATCTCACCATAACGATAACGAACATGGCTCCTATATAACATATTATGATTGTCGCTTGTCACTCCGAAAATAGGTCAAGTGTACAGGCCCTTTGATAGCCCCCTTTATAGATGGGTTATTATCGTAGGGGAATCAGGGCGGACGGGGTAACACTTAATGGGTTATGGGGTGTGCTGTTCAGTGTCTGTTGACATTACTAAGCGTGTTTATTTTATTTTGTTTACAAGAGTGGTTAGTCTAGTCTAAATGGCCGCGGTCGTTAAACTATCACTTAAGCTATAGTAAGTATTAATTTTTGAAAACTCAAAACGTACCTACGCGTATCAAAAACGCGTGTCTAGGCATCAAAAATATCCATATTACAAAGTCCGAATTTGATTTTTTTCGAAAGTTGTGTTATGCTGGAGCTATTTTAGATTCAATGCTTAACTTAATTGCTATACGTAGGTTAGGCTAGGTTTGATTTATAATTTGATTTGGAAAAAAAAACTATTAAAATATTGCTGTCGGAATTATGAAAAATCGGGATTTTAATGAATTTGGAATAATGACTTTTCGGAATTATGTAGCCCATGCTAATTCAGTTGACGCGAGTCCTGGCACTGTTATGCATAATTCCCAAATGTAACATTGGTCCATCCTGACCTGACCTCAAGCATATTCCGCTTATTGTTGATAATAGCCAGCATAATATGCGCACTCCACACCTCAGCAATAAGTTCACCTATTTCGACTGAAGCGCTAGCATTCATGGTCATGAATAAATAAAAAAAAATATGCCTGTCATCATTAACTCACCCCAATGTTCTAGATCAATGATCCATGTTCTAGATCCATGTGCGCTAAACACGTACGCTAAGTGCTTTTCATTGTAGCTCCATGACATTTGTCACTTTAGGCTTCCGCATAGCCTCGAGGCGAGCTCGAGGCAAATGAGGCAAATTGACATTAGCTCACGGCCAACGGCCATTTTTGATGCGCGGCGGAGCATCATCGGTCATCTAATCAGTTCATCACATTTGAAAAAGGTCGGTGGGAGGATTGGAGGTCAGTAACTGTTAGGTAATAGTTATTGATATAGGAGTTATGTATGGTAATGATAAATAGTCTATAGTTTTCATACTAGTGCCCGGAACAGGCGTAATTTCTGGGGATGTTATTCTAAACGGCGCGCTCGGTCGGTCGAACGAGTGAACGTGTGAACGCGCCACACCGGCAAGTGTATGTAGTTCCGTCAGAGCGCACGAAACACATTTTAACGCGTGGATTCTCGTATCACGTCATCTACCAGTGACGCGATTGGTTTAAAAACGAAACGAATAGAAACGCTAGGAAGCGTAATGCATCTTAGCAGGGCCACCAGGGGCCCTAGACAAGATGCATTACGCCGAGTCGCTTTTCTGTTCGTTTCGTTTTTAAACCAATCGCGTCACTGCTAGATCACGTAATACGAAAAGTCACGTGATCTAGCAGTGACGCGATTGGTCTAATTGAGAATGCACCCGCTAAAATGTGTTTTGTGCGCTCTGAGTCTGACGGGACCACTTCAACTCGCCGGTGTGGCGCGTTCACACGTTAACTCGTTGGACCGAGCGCCGTTTTTAAGAGAATGACACCCCCATGGCATTGGAAAAACGTCGGACGAAATAGGAGGTTAGTAACAGTTAAGTAATAGTTATTGTAGTCTCAGAATCAGTCTAATTTACTGTAACTATTTTATTTACTACGTTTCATAATGTTTTACTTGTAAAGTTGCTAGCTTGTATTTTACAGGCCCAAACGTGTCACGAGCATTAGAAGTTAGCAAAGCGTCTCTAGTTACAGTGCTCCAGTTACACATTCCCTAAGAATCGAGTTTCCTTTTCTAATCGGGAATGGTCATTGTAGCAATTACTTGTCCATTGCTTCTAATAAACAGTACTTATTGGAAGAAGTAAAGTACCTACTTTCATACGGGAGTTACGGGTATATTAAAGTCAAAACAAAGAAAAGTATTATCATTAAAAACATCATTTCTAAAGTGATAATAATTATTTAGGTCCTATACCTTTCAACAACACAAATGTTTAACACATTCCTTATGTCTAAAACTGTATTTAAATTTCGTAATTGCAAGGACATAATGTAGGCCTTAAAAATACTTTTCGTTGCTTAAACAAACACAAAAGCGACACAAATCAAAATGTGTTGTGCTTTTAAATTCGGAATGCTATTTACTTTAAGTTTTAAATCAAACTGTATCTGTTTTTGTTTTGTGGCGTTTTTGTATTTCAGCATTTTAACGTATCTATTTTTTTAAACAGAATACATATATAATTTAGTTTACAATTTTACATTGAAACGTACGTAATGACTAAATTAAATTTGATCACTGACCAGCCGAGCAGTAACTCAAACTCTAGCGGCATAATGCTTTTCATTGGAGAATTAATAATATTCCATCAAAACCTAATGAGTAAAGTTGGTAGGCAAAGTTCTAAATTGATGTAATAACCATTATGCGCAAGGGTAAAAACCATTAATTATTTGAACCATTGAAAGTTAATAACTTTCTCGTTTCATTACGCTACGCTAATAATTAATTACATTCTCTCGTAAACTCTTTAGGTATACATTCAAATACCATAAAGTTGCTTCGACGATGTGAATGGCACTTGCTTAGTTTCAACTTAGTGAGTTATGTTCGAAGTTTTTTTGAAGCATGCAAGCAGACAAAGTGTATACTTTCTTTATGTGATCGCTCACGTCACGTTTATATACATATAGGCAGATCGATCTGGAGTGATCCTTTTTAACGTGTGTAAACAAAATTCTGATTTTTTGCATAAGATAGGTTTAAGATTTCCATAAAATGAGTCTTTAAATTTATGTAATGGAAACCATTGCAAAGCTATTGACAAAATCACAATTGCAGATACCTACACATTACATCGCATTACGTGCATAGTTATGATCAATCAAAAAATCATGAGACTGGCTGTCTAAATAGTTATATAAAATAGTAATTTTCTCGCTAGCAGCTTCGCAATGGAAAACCTCTTCAAGGCGCGAGAGAGAATTGCATTGACTGCCTCCAACTTGCACGTTGGTAGTTATAAAACTTACTAAAGAGTAAATTCTGGCGTGTAGTTGTAAACAAAAGCAACAAGGAATTTGTATGAACGTATCACCATTACATGCAATATTCCCAGTTGTCACCTGTTATGAGCTGTTACATTATTTTATCTATATCGATCGACACAAGACCGATTTCCAGATATAAATTTTGCATACACGAGTGTGCATATTGTATGATAACGTCTTGGTGCTAACGAGTAAGAGTTGATGTGATGACAGTATTAGGATACAAGGAATTAAATTCGTGTATTCGTGTGTAGTTACAGTATAGCTCGCATTAGTCGCAGTGTAGGACGCCCTCAGGCGAGGTGGACCGATGATCTCCGCAGGGTGTCCGGCGGTAGTTGGATGAGTTGAGGTGAGCATAGTTTGCATATAGACAGGCCTATGTCCAGCTGTGGACTACTAAAGGCTGATGATGATGATGATGATGATGATGATGATGATGATGATGATGAGTTATAGTGCTGAAAACAATTGAAAAAATGCCGCACGAATAACTGAATGATGGCAGTGTTTGAAGGTGGCTCCAGGAGGCCTTTGGAAGGTGACAGTATCTCCGCTACACTTAATTTAGATCCACTGTAATTGGATTGGGATCGTTAGGTTGGTCTCGATAAGCAGTTTTAATTTCAGCTCTTAAATATTAAATGGTTCAAAAAATCTTATTAACCTATCACGTTATCAAATTATATCTCCCAAACCGCAAGTAAAAATGATTCCAATTTAATTCAAATCTTGCCCCAAATGCATGCATCTGTATTGAAAACCTCACCTTTTACTTTACCTACTTCTTTTCCGTCCCGAAGTTATGCAATATGTGAACGGGCTTGCAAAATGGTCACACTCCGGCTGTTATTGTCCAAGTTACTTCAGTTTGGAAACTCGAGCATTACCAACAAATGCTTTAAAATTTGCTTTCAACAATGAGCATTGAGTCTGACCATTTAAAGGATATTTTTGAACAACGGGTAGACACAAAGGTTGGAAGTTAATTTGTATATTTTGCTCATCTTATAGTTAAAAAAAGTCACCAACTATAACCAATTTTCACATTAAATAGGTATTAAACGTTTGTTCCGTTCTCAATGTCGTTTAGTCCCCATATCCCACTCACTTACGCAATTTTATTGTTTTTTTATTGTTTAACATAAAAGTAAGTGTTACCAATAAGTACGTTGTCCGATATTCAAAATGGCGGCGAGGCGTACGAAATAATAAAGTTTTTATCATAATCCGATAAGCCCCTAACTAGAGCGAGACAAATTACGCGGACCATATACGCCAGGATACCGGTTTCCTTCTCAGCCTTACAAAAACCTTTCATAAATCAGATTAAGTTTTAAATGCATAAGCCGTTGTAGACTTTAGTCCATAAAAAATAAGTTTTTTGAATCTGTGGCGGTGTAATTTTTTTTAATAGGTGCGTCAAACCCATAAGTCACGTATTAGTAGTTGACATTGGACACAATAAATATAATCAACTGTGTTATTGTTATTAGCGTGTTATTTTAGATTTTTGTAATGTACGAGTAGACAAAGTAATTGATTTACTAACGCTGCTGTAATGTAACGCTGTAATGTGCTATAAGGTTCAATAACAAATATATAAGGTTCCGGATGTTAGCATGTATTGTGGCGACTGGCAGAAGCCAAGAAATAAAGAAACAATGTATTCACAATGCATAAATGCCGGAGTTGTCTTACTTGCGGAAGTTTCTGGATACATACATAAACTCACGCCTTCGTTCCCAGAGTGGGGTAGGCAGATCTACAGAATGTTGATACAAATACAATATTTTGCTGTATTTAAGGCTGTTGCATCCTATATCCTATTTCAATAGATACAGTCGAGTAATTTTATTGTTTAGGAGTTAGACCAATTTGCCGGGTTATAAATTTTCCACGAGTCTCATTAGTCGTGTCACGCCGGAAAATGTATAACACGGCTAGTTTACGTGTTACGTCAAACTGCTAAACCATCTATTTCCTTGACTATATAACAATAGCGATAACGTGGCAGAAAACTTTACCTATGGCATAACAACATGCATCGCACCATAGCACTAAGTTCCAAATCGCTCTTTCTGTAGATCCATATAGCCTATAGCACGTGACGTGTATTGGTGTAACTAAATTTAATAACTCCTTCAAAAACGATCACTTTTTTTTTTTATTCTAATTTAGCATGGAACGGCTTTAAATTCAGTAGCTACTCACGAGCGAGCTGTTACTGTTACCGTCGCAGATACAGTAACAAAGTTCTTGTGCAGCTCGGGTTCGCTAACCATGGATTACTGCAGTTTTTAGAGAAACAGTCGCAGTTAACGCTTGGTGGTAAACCATATTGAACACTACCTATATATATTTTCGCGGGTATGCGTAGTTATAACGCATGTACATTTTCTAGAACACCATTTAAAAGTACAAGAAAGAAAAAATATATAGAAAGAAATCTTAAATGCTTTGTCAACGGTGAGTTATGTATAAAGAGTAACACGCAGACTAAATTATAAAAATATCAGCTTCTTTAACTCTGCCTACCCCACTCTGGGAATGAAGGCGTGAGTTTATGTATGTATGTATCAGCTTATATCAGTCAGAAACAGTTTCGAAAAATATCAATACGTAAGTTTCTTATACCAAATAGTATTGTCGATATTCACAGAAATTGATAACAAAATATTTATAAATGCGTCCATCGTCGAGTATCAGTTATCATTATCACATCGACTTTTGGGCGTAGGATTCATCGTTAGCCCGAAAACAGTTAACCTTTCTAAAAAGGCTTTACAAGAACCCAAAGATAACCATTTTACAAAACTGTTGCGATCTTAAAAGGTCAAGCTTCCATTACAAACTGACTTCGGAAGCTTCTTCCATTCCATCACAGATGCCTAATTATTTATCCATTCTCTTTCCATCCACTTTCTAAATAACAATCCTGTACCCGTTAAACTCCAGGAAACAATGTAAATTACTTATGTAAGCACCATTACGCGGTGGGATAAGGTGTACCAAAGAAAAAACCAAATTACCATTGCCGTCTATTTAACTACAGACGCTTTGGGGTTACGAGGAACATAGATGTAAATAGCTGCATTTGTATGTTTGCCTAGTGTATACTTTGTTTGTTGGATAGTAAGTCTTATTGTTAGGGGGATAGTGGTGTACTAGGGTGGTAGAAAAAGTAGGGCGACGCGGTCACGAGCACAATTCGGAGCGTTTTGCTGGATCGTGACGAAAGAAGGGCGAAGGTAGAAGTTCACGAGGCTGGTAATTGTGATCATTACGGCGAATTGCCGGTTTTACGTACACTTCATGTTGTCATTAGTGAGATCTTCAGATTACGATTAGAGGACAGGATAATTAATAAAAAGTAGGAGAAAAAGTTTTTTTTTATCTGAATTAATGTTTGTTAAAATAAAAACGAATCATGTCAGCCGAAAGACGTCCACTATAACCATTGCCTCGTCACGTACTCATACAATTATAATAGGGAACGCAATTATAATACGCGACAAGGGCTGTCCTCAAAACCGTTTCTTTTGCATGAATTTACCCTAGAACAATTTGTCAGTCTTCAGAAAATCTATAAATTTTCAACCACATATTACTTTATATTGTCTGCGTAAAATGGCTGTAACATACGGATGTAAAATATATAAAAAAGGTTTTTTCATCATTTGGCTACGGTACCCTAAAAACTTCCCAATTTGGCCGGCGGTTCAGAGAGATCAGAGTCAAAGTGGAATTGAAATATTGAGCAGCATCTAAACCTGCCCGGTTCATTCGTTGACCTGAAGGTGAATCATCGTAAGCTTTTACCGGAATTAGGTTAGTGTTTTTACACCTCTTTGGCCGGTGAACTTTGAAACCAGGGCATGTTTAGTGTATTGACTCGTATTTTAAATGAACTTTAATACATAAATTGGGGACGGAATGCCTCTGGTAACTTTGTCAATTGGTACTTTTCATTTTGAGATAATAGAAAGAAAAAGTAATGTTGGAAAGTAATGATGAATCGAATTTGCGATGCCTTATAAAAGGCCCTAGGGGGTTATTATGACAACAACGCAGTTCAGTTTACGCTGAGAGAAAAGGACAGAACTATATAACTGCTATAGCTCTGTCCTTTACACTCGCCGTAAAATGAATTGCATATCTATGTCATAATAACCCCCCTGATATTGTAAAGTTATAAAGCCACATTAATCTATAGCATATTTTTTTGATTAACTACCCTATCCAATATTCAATTGTTTCATTTGTCAGAGTTTTCATAAGTTAGACATGCATATTTATCTGATTTTTTTTATTTTTCCAGGATTGTTATAAATCAAACCTAACGTTCGTAACCTATTAGGGTCTATAGGTTCATACGAGATATCTCTTTAAACTATCAGAATTAATGGATACAGAAAAACTTATGATTTTTTCGACAAATGATAAAGTTACGGTACAAATATTCAACTTTGTGAGGTTAGTTTTTTAGGGTTCCGTACACAAAGGGTAAAAACGGGACCCTAGTACTAACACTCCGCTGTCCGTCTGTCCGTCTGTCTGTCACCAGGCCGTATTTCCACAGATGTATTTCTGTTGCCGCTATAACATTAAATATTTAAGGGAGGCTCCCATACAAACAACAAACGTGTTTCTTTTTCATAGGATGGAACCGTTCGTGCGCGAGTCCGACTCGCACTTGGCCGGTTTTTTTCCCTTTTTATTATTAATTTGATTTTATTTAATGAATACGTATTGCAAATGAAGCATTTGTGTAATAAATCGTTTATCGAGTTAGATATTTTACTGCACATGAAATGATAAAAAATTACCTGTAATGCCGACTATGAATATTTAAATGAGCTACGCCACAAACCACAACCAACCTCAGTGTTAGCACATTATTGCAACATTTAGTCCATCACCAGCGGTTTTCTAAAGGGCTAATCTGTTATTTGCATTAGTCAGAGATTCAGGACAGAGATCTAGCAACTGAACACATTCTTAAATTGCATATTTTCTGTAATTAAACTAAGTTGCGGATACTCCCTGATAAAATGATAGTAAGTACGGCTTTCACATAAATTGTTTGTTGTTGGAAAGGACAATTTGACTAGGAAATGTTTCTAATAATTATTATAAGAATATTTAAACCGCGGAGGGATTCAGTTAGGCACTTCAGGTATCGACGAACTATACGATTACTGACACATTTTGTAAGTGACAGTCAAATGTCAAATTGTAATCCGAAAAAATCAAACTTTCCGTGCGTTTAGTACCAATTTCACTAAACGATGTTAACCTCTTAACAGACGATTAGAGCGGTAAGAGCTGTCAAAATTTATGAACTAACAGTCGATTAACATTGATTATATTTAACATCGTTTGGAGAAATTGGTACTTAGAGTCAGTCGAGAAATGGATTAAGTAGTGATAGTGACACTTGGCTGTTGTCTATTCGTCAAATATTTTCGTTGCATCTCCTTTATTCAGTTTGCCAAAGTATGGATATGATTCCTGGACCACTATGGAACTATATTAAAGTGAAGTAACAGATTAAATTATAAGACTTTTCATACGATTTGAGTTATTGCATCACTTTGACATAGTTCTATAATGGCCTCCGTACATAGTTATGTAGGCTCAAATCCTCGGAGAGCTTTCTTAATCGTGTCAAACTGCTGCTTTATCAAACCACTTTCTAAGATACATTTCAATAGAATCTAACAAATCCTATTCCACAAAATACGAGCATAGAACTCCCTTTCCCACGCACCTACTTCTGTTTGCCGTTAACCCAAATACGGTAGTCCTGCCCATTTGTTCTCATTAGGGATAGGCGGCGGTGTCACGGCATTGCAGCTTATGTACAGCCTTCTATTTACTTTGAGTATTTATAGCCATTTTATTCTGTTCTGAGTAGAGACGGGCGGCGGGGAAACACCCGTTTTATGTTTAATATAGGCTAGTTTTAAGAAAATCAGCGCCGCAATTGACAACAATTCATTTTGTGCTAAGGTAATAAAATAAAATACCGTTTCTAGATTTTACACTGCTGATTACAGTAAAAATATCTTTGGTTTTTTTTATGCAGTAGTTTTTTTTATATTTAGGAAAAACAGTAATAAAAGTTGAATTGTGAATGTTAGGAATACACTTATAGTGCCCTTAGTCCATTTATTACCACAGAAATTGAAAAAAATATGACATGACATGACAGTCAGTTTTGTTTCTGTTTAAAGTTACTTTCTTTTTATTTTATATCATGCTAAGATCACGACATCAGTATTCCTAACTTTGTATATACGGTCTTTTTAATGACTATTTCTTTAATAAATTATTAACAACGAATTTAAGTTAAATATAGAAAAACCGAGAAATACGGGTAGTCTAATTTTTAACCAGCAATTATAAACGCATAAAACAATAATGCTTTTTTTTTGAAATGTTGTCAATTTCACTGCGGCACAATGCTGAGAAGGATCCTATTCAACGTAATGTATTCAACTCTTACTTTATATTTTTCTATTGTTTTTTTCTGCGTGCGTTCTTTGAATAAATATTTTCTATTCTATTCCTTTACACCCGACCTTATACGATTGTAGGGGTTTTTTCTAGTTGAATATGAACCGTGTAAAAAACAAAAAATTGGCCCTCAAATAATTATTTATTATTTATTTATTTAAAAAACAAATTACACAGCATTACAGTTAAACACCAAGGCACTGTGAAATTCATACATTGTAACAAAAATACAAACACTAACAACAAGTAAAAACACATAGCACAGCAGATAACAATATTAAAATTTACAAACAATTAAACTGAAGACGGTCGGTCATCCATCCAGCCGATATGAAAAGCTTTATTAAGGCTCCATCACCCCGGCTCATAGACACCTCCGGAGATCCTAGTGCTCGTGCTTACCTCTCCAAAAGGATTGGGCTAGCTATCCAGAGAGGGGTAATGCAGCCAGCGTCATACGGACCATGCCGCGAGCGGACCTGCTAGAGGGGGTGTTCTTTTTACAGTGGTGATAATTTAAGTAAGTTTAGTTTTAACTTTTAATTGTTAATATATTTTTATACAATGTATAATATAGGTAGGGTATTAACATGGTGTTTAATGGTAAGTGTCAAATGATATCCCTACCGTTGGAAAAAGACCTTGAACTTTTCTATGCGGTTCAGCAAACACCACAATGTAAAGCAAAAGAAACAAAGTTTGAAACTTCTTAAGCCTTCCCTTTTGGTTTCTAAACATACTTTGCGAAGTTATTACCGTTCGTTAATTAAACCTTAGCAACATCTCAAATTTTGCACAGATAAGTTAGTAATAAAAATAAAGATCAATTATTTTGCTGTGGCAAGAGAGATATCGAGCGTAAAGTTTCCGCACAATAGTCTGCCGCGTTTGCGCTATGCAATAAAATGAATAAACCAATGTCACCTAAAGTATTCAAATAAATAGTCCCAGCTTCACTAATTAATACTGACGGCGTGGGTATCTAATTAGCACACAACAAAACAAACGAGAGCGAAAGTGTGTTTTCGAACGGCGAACCGGAGCGGAACCAAGTGGGATGTAATCATTTATTGTTTACGGATTTTGACGGGCAACTGTAATGGCGGATATATGTACATTAATTCCATCTGTAACTGTTGTTGGGGTTAGGAAAAGGCATGACAGGGTGAATGAGTTCCATTGTGTGATCCTCGTTCATTGCTGTATGTAGACCTGCCCAAGTGAGTGTCATAACCGAAGGTCTTGGGCACTTGGGCAGTCAGCACCCACCCCTTAACCGGCCATCTTTATTCATCTTAGAGAAGGAGAAAGGAGACCTGGGGGGCGATTTTTGACTTTCGACCGCTCGAAAGTTTCACTCGGAAGTGACCTAAATCTGTGAAACCGTTTTTTGAAATACGAGCGCAAGAATTGAAAATGAATGGTGTGGGCTACTCGTCTTTAAATTTTCTTTCGCTCGTAATTTAAAACATACCGTTTCACAGATTTTGCTCATTTCCGAGTGAAACTTTCAAGCGTTTGAAAGTCAAAAATCGGCCCCCTGGGGTTTATTTCGGCTTGGTCAGGAAATACGGAGTGATTTAAACGTTCAAACATCACTTAAATATCAATTTCAATCGACCCGTAAAGCTAATCCTTAATTTTCATTATACATACAAATGACGATGAATAATGTTGCTAATTTATTCCTGCAGAGCCATAAAAGTTAGTTTTACTAAATTGGGCTCTGGGGGCAACATGCATGCATAAAGAAGAAAGCCTGAAAATATGGCAGAAGCAAAATTGACGGACCTCCATCGCCAGTTGCTTCAATCCAAGAAACTGAAAAAAGATCGTGGTCTCACCATTACATAGTACGTAACGTTTGTTAAATTAGCCAGCCAGTCACCAAATTCCGAAACAAATTCATCAAGCTCCTATCCTGCCTGCACGTCATACCTCTCACTTCCTGCATGACACATCACTATCTACGCATGAATGACTTTTTTTTTTACTATGAAGCCATTAATTGTTTTGTACCTTATGTACCCTTGTTTGTTATTTTTTACCTGGTAATGACATGTTGGATTTCGACCAAAACAACGTCGGCTTCGCAATTTCGCAAACAATGAAGATCAAATATTGAGAGTGATAGAGAGTGTTCACGTTTTTGTTTTCATTTGGATCAAGCGGATACAAATGTCTGCATTTTATGCGATGTTTCAGAGAATAGTGTAGCCAGCGAAACATGTCATACATAACACAGGCTATTTTTCAGATCTTTATATGGCAACAATTTGACATAGCAAACAAGCTGTCGCAAAATGTGATCTTTGTATGCATTTGGTGTGACCAGCTTTGGGTTGTTTTCGACTTTGTGTTGTGTAACGACTGGTGAGGCAGACAGATTTTATTAAAAAACAGCAAGGAATATAGAATCCAGAAAAAAACCAGCGAGCAATAGAAATTGTGTAAGCGTTAATGGTCGATTAACACCTCGCTATGTCTAATACAAAAGAGTTGTCGAATCCCTTCATATCCTACCAAAAAGATAGTAAAAGATGTAATGGCACACCCTGTACCTAATACAAGAGGTTAATATTTAAACTACCCCCTGTATTTTGAAAGTACTCGTACTGTGTAAATGTGGTAATAAGTCCGTTTATATGTTTATAACCAATAAAAATAAAATGGTTTTGATTTTGATCCCTTAACATACTATGTTTCAAGGAAAAACGATAAACACATATTTTATTGACAATCGAATATAAAGGCAATGTTTCAGTCTCATGAAAGTATAACTTGCAATTCTAAGACGGTAGCGCAGCAATAAACATCAGTCACACATGCCACCAGTACCACTGAATAATGTAAATAGGCAATCAAAATAAAATATATAACCGCAGGGGAATAAGGGTACAGGAGTATACAATAGAGTACTGTTTTTTCCTATTTTATTTGATTTTATTGATTATTGTAACGCGGTAAAAACCATATCGTCTTTAACCTGTTATCGTATTGTCAACGCTTTGATAGCGTCTATTTATTTGACAGTATTGACGGCCGAGCTAAAAACAAAACCATAACAGGATTTACCGCCTAGAATAAAGAAAGAAAGAAAAACATTTATTCGTGACATACATAACAAAGAACAGATTAAAAAATACAAGAAGAAAGTAGCTACGAAATGGTCCCAACTCAGCGTAATGCTGGCATTCAAGTCAGCGCTGCCCAAGTAACACGTAACCTGTATATTAACCAAAGTGGATATGGATTTATGTCCTAAAGTCCGAATAACACTTTTAATTGGCATTGGCAAAGATAAAATAGTTTTTAATAGCATTTGGTTCGTTTCGAAATGCTTAAAGCTATACTATACTCTTAAATAAAGATTAAACTCCTACTAAAGCATCGGGTATTTATAATATACAGCCACTTAAATAGCTTTTACACTTACACAAAGGTAAAAGTCTTATAATAGTAATTTGAAAAGCCCAATACATTAAATAAGCATTTACGTAATATTTTATCCAGCACTGGGCTGTAGTGGCTAATTTTTAAGATTAAAAACTTTGTAATGATCTGTGCTTGTGTTCATTTAATGCTAGTCCTATAGTAACATTAACTAAACAATTAATAAAATCTTAACTCCGTTTTCTTCATAATCGGTTTCTTCAATAAAGCTTTTAGTCGTATTTTGATATAAAGAAATGTATTTTTATTATTTCAAGGAATAATTACATCGTAATTCAATTTTGCAAGTGGTTATTTTAGTAACATCGTGAATTTGTGTGCATGCGTGTTATATTTGTCGCCATGGATAAAAACGATTGGAAAAAAACTAAAAGAACAGGCGGAATCAAAAGAAAACTTTGGTAAGTTTTACCAAATGATTTGCGATACCCTAATAAACACGATAGTAACTAACCACTATGTTGTATAATGGCAGCAAACATTATAATGTGCGTATGAAGTGTTGCAATATACCTGAACACTATTATTGAGTGTCTTATACTTTGGTAAACAGGCTCAAAGTATTTTGTTTAGCTATAGTAAGATTAACAGCATTATTATACATTCGTTGAATGCGTAAAGCATTTATATTATCTGACGCCATTTGCTTTCTGTTTCCCCTTCTTACGGAAACAATTAAAGTGATTAAAAGTGTCTAAAATCTGATTAAAAGAGCACTTTCTATAATTTTACTTTATGCGCGGTGCCTATAGAACCCACTTTATTCATTAAACTAAGCTAAGAGCTTATAATTTTACAAAACATATGAAGAGTCGATTATAATTTTCTATATTTGTTATAATAAAAAGCGCTATCACGAGGGCGCGTGGAAATATTACCACAAAACTTAACATGTTTTCACAGTAAAATGACATCCGCAGCTGAATTTCACCAAATAACAGAAAATAAAGTTTACTTACCATTCAATATTAATTTTCACAATTATTTACTCGCGAATCTTCATGCTCGCCTGCACCAAACTCACAATAAATACTAAATTTAACATAACATTTTTTAAATCTATTGAGAAATTCTTTTCTACAAAGGAAATAAAACATTTAGCATTTGAATATGTTCCCATTTAGAGATTGTATATTAATAAGGTGTATATTGGCTGTACTATGGTCGCAATAAATGCTTTAAGTCTAGTGATTTGTTCTTTACTGACTTCAATAATAACTTTATGCAATCATTGTAATGCTACTAAGCAGCCTTTATAAAGCTCAATGCTGTATAATTTGGGGCCCAAATTGCTCTTAAAAAAGCTGTAGAAAAGTAAATACAGCTAATATAGGACTTGCATATAATGCTTTGCGCGTCAATTAGTGCTGTTGTATGTTTTTTATAATGGTGTTTTGTGTTACTTGGGTGGTCTTCCGTTGGAACCATAATAGAGGCGCCCTTTTCTTGTAATTCACCAACATCAGCTCGATTAGATTTATACTCAGTTTGACACTAAAACAAACTCATATCTGCACAAAGATTTTATACGTAGTCGGGTCACAGAATAAATATTCCGTAGTTCCCTGTAGTTTTGCTATCTGTCTGTATGTATGTTCTCTAGAGCATTAAAGTTACAAATATCGCACACAAAGACCAATAATAAGTCAAAGGCCAGCCTTTCGAAGTGACTACCTATCTCAATTATCTTCCCACCTTAAATTAAAACGCAGCATCACGTCTCACAAAGCCGCATTCTAGTTTTTATCGGAATCTATCGAAGCAATTAGCCTCTTTAAAGTCGCAAATACTATCTAGATCTAACAAGGAGGCATTATTTATAAAAAGGACAACAAAAGTTACAGTGAAAGTCAGTTTTCACTTTTTACGAGAGCTATTAGCCGGGAATTTGTAATAGGTTGTGGCTAATACCTACAATTATTGAGGCTAGAGTGCGGTCAAATACGAATACGTAGGTATGTAAATAATAACAATACTAGTAATCCTAACTACTACGTTTCTTAGTAATGTTCTATTACTAATAAGTTCTAATATGAACAAATGTGACAGTCAATAAATGGTTTAGAAAATAAAATCTCGGGTCCAATTCAAGACTGGTCAGTAAAGTTATAAGTTATAAGTGTAATTTTCGTTTATGTCGGCTGTGTTCTGTTCTGAAATTATTGGCAGGACTGGAATATTTTTGCAGATTTGTTTGCTGATTGGTTGACAATTTTGTTATTCAACTCTGAGGACCAATGTCAATTAGGTAAATTATTATATCGACCAATCAGAATACAACATTTTGTTCCGTAAAATCTTAGGTAGGTGTAATTTCGCTCCTTTTGTAAAACTTAATTTCATGGAAATCCAAATAAAAAGCGAAAATCATTATCTGAAAACGTGATACTTGCGTATTTCAACAAACTTTCGAGGTCGCCGAAACCTTGAGTTGTGACGTTATGAAGCGTTTTAATACTTGTGTGTATTACTTTATTATGAAGTAATAGTACATTATTGCCTAGGCAGTGAAGCAGGCAATTGCGGGCCGAGAATTGGTTTAAACGGACGAGCTTGCGAGTCCGTTTAAAAATACGAGGCCCGCAATTGCGATTCCTGCCGAGGCATATATAGTGCTTTTCTCAAAAATAGCAAGAAAAAAATCGCATATAAACACAAACTTCACGTGAAATAACCTCACTCTTTACCGCCATTATTTTTATGACAAGGAGAAACGCAAGCTTTTTTTAGAAAAAAAAACTCAATCTATTCCAGACACAGATAAAAAAGTTACGTTTCGAATAAAATATGGATGAATAACACTTGCGCCCTCATTTTATTATGGCCGTTTTCACTTTTTAAAAAGTTACAAACTAGATAACAATGAAATTTGTATGCAACATTGCGGGCTTGTGTAGCGAGCACGCAATGTAATTTTTTTTTTATTTGGGAACTGTCTGTAAACTATGTACTTCGCGTCTCAGTATGGAGTTAGTAATGTCAACTTTTCCGATCATTTTTGAGAAAAATGTATTTATTAAGTACATACGAAAATTTGTATATTCAATTCTAATATCCGCTCTGGATAGGGACCAGTGGTGAAAAAGTGGGGAGGCCTTTGCCCAGCAGTGGGACACCAAAACAGGCTAGTAAAAAAAATTCTACATACATATTCTTAAATACCTGAAGTAACTCATAAAATAAGATAATTCGTTAGAAAGATGCTATCTAAGTACTCGGATAAATACGCAAACCTAAATAAATTTTGGGCACGTGCTTTTCTATTGCCTATTAAAAGCACAAAGGCGCTCTTGATCTATTAATTTTTTGAAGTTCTTCGATATTTGGTTTACAATCAACGCCTGTTCTATTATAATTCTGCTTGATCTGCTAAAGTAATCGCTCAATCCAAACCGGAAAATCAACTGTCAACTCCCATTCATTTTGAGTCTTCATAGATCCAAATTAAATTTGCAAATTGCTTTGCATAATCTACTTACTATTGTTGCTTAGCAATCCGTTATCCTATTATTAGCCGAAAATGAGTTCAACCCACGCGGCGAAAAAAAAAAACCAGATCACCGCAGATTAGAGAACGTTACACCCATCGTGTTATTATATTACGGGCTACGGACGTATGTGTATAATCTACCTACTGACAGTTGACAGTGCAGACAGCTGGTATTTGGGCACGTGATACGGATATGATGGTTGAAATGGGTAACACATTCCTTGATGGGCTTGTCAAAATGCATGCTGCGAAAGTTGACCGTAAAACAATGACAGTCGATATCGGTCAATATGTGGGGAATAAAATTGACACACGTACGTCCATCCAACAATTATTTTAGTTTTTTTCCAGTCCTACTAAAAGAAAAACAATCATGCATGCCTTGGAGTGAATTTCGAAGATTTTGTATAAAAAAAAAATTGTCAGTTTTTAATAAACAAACACTTTATCTCTGCATACTCTGTCTTAACACTAAGGGTGCGGCTCCACTGAGGCGGAGACGAGAGGAGCGGAGCGGAGCTGTGCCAATATTAACCAATGGAATCTAAACTAACGTGCGCAAGGCGCGCTTGACGTGACCGCATGCGCCTTTTATTGGTTAATATTGGCACAGCTCCGCTCCGCTCCTCTCGTCTCCGCCTCAGTGGAGCCGCACCCTTACCTATTACCAGCAACAGAGGCGAAAAAAAACCTCAGTTTCTTACGCAAACGATTAATGAGTATTTTATTTCATCCATTTTCAACCCGTGTGGTTGCCGGGTTAGAATAGTACCACTCCATGTCTTCCCGTGGATGTCGTAAGAGGCGACTAAGGGAATAAAGGCTAGCAGTACTGTTAGGCGATGGGCTTGCAACCTGTCACTAATACACTGGTAAACATCTTAGCCTAATTGTGCAAAATGTGGTTACAGAATTATCAACAAATTTTTAGAGTGGTTGGTAATTCTGTAGCTCTGCCTACCCCACTCTGGGAATGAAGGCGTGAGTTTATGTATGTATGTTATTTCATTTTAATAATGAATGCTTACACCGTAGATTATGAAGACGCGTATGGCCATAGACAATTAGTTTCGCTTGGCAGCCATTACGATACGCTACCAAATTATTATAAGCGTAATATCTATCTAATTTGGAAATGGCGGTGGTCGTAATTAACTGTATTTAATTAATGATCCCCAAGTTAATTTGTTTGTAGTTTTTTGTTGCGTGCAGACGAGATATTAATACGTTTTTGGGACCTAATTAAAAGGGTGCCTAATGGACTATTTATTTGACTGTGTATGTTCAAAGTGACCCTCATTTCCATTATCAGAGGGTATCCATCCATTATAATTTTTGATAACATCAATTTGATAAGGGTAGGGCTTATTTGGCAGATTCTTTACCCGGCTACGAATGCCGAAGAAGAGGGATAATGTTGGCCTGTACGTGTACATATAATTATGTACATATGTATGTATTGTGTATGTATGGTTCTTTCTTTATTCCCTCGTAGAGGTGAACTAATGGCCCGATTTCGACAAACGAGGTGTCGTTAAATTCATCTTACGCCACAAGAGTGTCAAAAAGCAATACGGCGGATTTAAAAGTATTCAACCACAATTTTTAAAGTTTTTTTTTGTGTATAAAAACTATTATTTTCGTTACCTTAGTATATCAACTATGGCAGGACAAATTTTCCTCTTTCTTTTCATCTTCATTAGGGGTGGGCAAATTTTTTTGAACTATTCCAAGACGTAAGAAATTTAAGCTGGACCAATTATTTTAACTATGTACCTAAAAACTACTGCACCTATTTACGATTATTTGTGTTGACGATGATACCAAAACATACTCGTAGTTCTCCGACGGCCATAAGCTCCTAGTTGAGATGGGACATTGTCTGTCTGGTCGGATTTTAAGCCCTTCGCAGGCCGGAGTTGGCCTGCGGGCCTCAGTTTTCCCAACCCAGGTGATTCTCTTAATCTACTCGCTTTGTAACTTGAAGGATGAATTATTTATTATCCGGGGATTCAAGTTTTGTCGGAGCGAATCAACAACATTTTCGGGCGCTCATTGGGGTGTTTTTCATTTGTATGAAAAAAATATTTATTTCGCCAACATTTTTCCGCCGGTTGTGACTTTTGTTTAAATAAATGAATTTCTTCAAAAATTAATCATGAAAATTTATTCATAAAGTTGTCAAAGTGTGCAACCCCCTAAATATAAACCAATTTTAATACAATTTTAAAAGTGGTATTTTAGATAAGTATGAAAGAGGTAAGAAGAATTCGGGAAAATTCATTATAATTACATAGTGTGAAAAAAGAAACACTTAGCGCTCATTCTCAATAACGTACCCTAAAACTCCGCTCGTGTAACTTCGCTTGCTCGATCGACCATGCGATCAGAAGCCTTTTAAGACCTTCATTTAATGGAGGCGACGGGTACTTTGTTTGAGCTTATACACCTACTGCCTACTATCGTACCATAATTATGTTAATTAAAAACCAAGTGACGTTTGGCCTGATTATTAGAAAAAAAATCCACAGTCATAAATTACATACATACATACCTTCACGCCTTCATTCCCAGAGTGGGGTAGGCAGAGCTACAGAATTACCAACAACTCCAAAAACTTGTTGATAACTCTGTAACCACAATTTGCACAATTAGGCTAAGATGTTAGGCTAATCATAAATTATGCGGATACAAATTATGGTTTGAATGGGAGACTATTAGTATATATCTTTAGGCAACGGCCATTTTTCAGATGAATTCTTCAGGAAACATTCTGTAAAAAAAAATGCTTTAGAAGCGCTAAAGAGAAAGTTATCCACAAGTAAAGAATAACAAAGGTTGAAACGTTTCAGCATACGTCGATGACCTAACCAGGCATCTAGCTAGACTCGAGGTGACATCTCATTAACGTGTTCAGTGCCATACCCTCTAATTTCTATATAAAATGGACACTATATGGAGTCTTATATCCTCGTTAACGCGTCGTGGGTGACGATTGAATTGCTAAGAAGTCTCATTATGCACTCGCAGACCGTTATACGGTTTATGCTTGTAAGATGACAATAGATAAGTAGGTACCTACATCATTACACTTACAGAAAAGTTACTTCATATTCTTATGAAAGCGATGACGTTAATAGTGTTTTGATTAATGGTAATGCTAAAATCGTACAAGCTATGCGAGTCCCTAAGCGTATTTCGTCGGTGAAACTGCAAAACCGAGTAAGTAACATTTTAAATAAGGAGCAAAATACACCTTTTTAATAACAGGGTAAGGTTTATTTTACTCTATCATAAATTTGTTAGTTACGCGCTTTTGCAGTATCACTGACGATTTTCAACTCGCCGCAGCTAATATTAACCGGAGAGTTTAAGTAGTCCCGTTAAAGTGTCCCATCATTCCAGTGCGTGCGTTCTCAATTAGGCAGCTTTATACGACATAGAACTCGATTCGCTTCTCACCTCACGTTAAAGGATCACACATAGCACAATTTATCCCTCAATGCATCTCTCTCAAACTAGTATCGAAGAAAGGAAGGTACTGTGAGACGGAGGTACTTTTTTGCACAGGCAACAGCTGCTCCGGGGATCCTCCATTAAGCAAATGGCACGACCTGAAACAGAATAGCTTTGAATGAGCTCGTATTACGATTTTGACAGGCAGTCTGTTTTTGGTATGAACAGGGGGGTTATTATGACATGGTTATCCAGTGCAGTTTACGCTGAAAGACAAGGACAGAGCTATATAACTGTTATAGCTCTGTCCTTTGCGCTCGCCGTAATATGAATTGCATAGCCATGTCATAATAACCCCCCAGGGGGGATGCCTAGAACAATATGGCTAGGGTTGCTACTGGGTTATTTGCTGGAAATAAGGAGCTCATAGATTAGTTCAAAAGTAGGTATGTGTACACTTTAGTACCTTGTCACTTAAATCGCTGTGAATATTCATATATGGTAGTTTAAACATGACATTAAGTGTACACTTATTTATGAACTCGACTGTACATTGACATTACAAGTATTCAATATGCTTTATACTAAAAGTAAAGCTTCTATTACATACTAGAACTCCTTTTACGAACTTAAGTATAGTTCCTCTTATGGATGTCTCAAAGAGCTCCTTTACAAGCTAATAAATCTCTCCAAGTTCGTCCAAAGACGTTTAACGCATAATTATCTATTAAAGAATGCTAATGATACCGTATTGTTAACATCTTATCAACATAGTAACGTAATATGTCAAGAAACTAAAACCGCCAACTCAAGCGTGGGCCTATTACCCCACAGCCAGACGACTCTTAAACGTGATAGCTTGAAGCCTTTATAAGAATGCACTAAAGCCTATTTCTCTTTGAGCTTTGCCTTTAGAGAGCGATCGTGACTCCATTGAAAATAAAGAACGAACATTGCGAGACTTTTTCAGACCTTAACAAATCATTGACAAATTGATGATTACTTTCCGTTCTACTATTGCGCCGCAACTTGCATGTATGACTGTCATGTCGGCTGTGCAAACAGAAACATTCACTTTATTAAATCACAGTCACGTAACATGATAAGCATCTGTAGATTTGGTGTGATGGATGTGTTGAGGTCTTCGGGCAATCATTCAAAGCTGCACTAGTTTTGGATTTCCGTGTTCTGCTAATGTATGAAGAATTATTACGAGTGAGTTATTGGTGATTGAAAAAAGTTGACCCACATTTCTGAGAATGCGGAGCTTGATTTTTGATGTCTAAGTGTGGATTCACAGTGTAGAGATGCTATCAAGAAAATCACGCGTAATTCTGTCTCAACCGATTTGCTTGTTATAAGACTAGCAGTTTTCGATTGGATTTCTTGCATGTTAATCTAGCCTAGAGATTGCAACTGAGAGTGTCTTAATTTAGATAACTACAACCTAAAGTGGGGTTTTCCTCTAACATGGTTTACAGGAAGCTGTCCAATGTTACTTGGCCCCTTTAATTGAACATTAACCTTATTATAACGTGTTTTCTACATCGTTAAGTCTCATTCTCTTGCTATTTTAATAAACGAAACAAAACATGGAAAATTACTGAAAACAATATAAATCTATTAAAAGCTTTAATGTTTTTTTCAAGTGGAATGAAAAAAGATGTAGTGACTAACATTGAAAAGGGCATGCTTCGATGGTTCGGTCATTTGGAAAGGATGGATGAAAGAAGATTGACGAAAGAGATATACAAATCGAAAGTGAGTGGAAGGGTCGGGGGGCCGCCCTAGGCGTACTTTTTGGAATCAAATCGGAGAAATACTGGGCTGAATCCTTAAGTACCCGAAACCCACGTGCGTGCATGACTAGATGTATGAATGTGGAAGAAGCGAAATAAATTTGTCAAGATCGTAGCAAGTGGAAAGAAGTGGTCTCTGCCTACCCCTCTGGGAAACAGGCGTGATTTAATAACGACCCTTAGGTAGTGAAACTTCACAGTACTTACTCCTAAGTATGATGAGTCCAATGATGACCAGCAAAACTTGACATTTGATGAGACAAGAATCTAGAAACCGATTTACATCGACCAACGATTGTTTAGACAATATCAAATACATATAAGGTCTAAATGAAAACGATCGTGCGAAAGTCTGACTTATATGTAATGTATCATGAGAATATATGATAAACAAACGAGCCATTGCTAATAAAAGAACGCAACACTGAACACCACAGAGACGCGTGAAAAAAAGGATTGTAATGACTTAAATATGTTCGTCAGCTTGAGACGTCATCGGACGTCTAATTAAGCGCCATGACATGACTGCCTAAAAAACTGCACAAAAAGTCAGCACTGATGCGCAGTGTTTTGTTGGGGTTTTTGTAAAGATGTGATTAAACAATTTGATATCCAGCGACAGATTAGGACTTAAATTAAACACGCATTAAGCTTCAATAGGTGTCTTATAAGACTTCAGAGAACTTCTTACAAGTATGTAGAATAAGTTGTAACAAGTCTAATCTCGATGGTTGTACGTTAATTACAGTAGATTTCAAGTTGCCACCTTCCGACACCATCATCCAATTAGCTCTTAGAGTCCAAATTTCAGCCTAGTCCAATAATGTGAACTGGTTCAGAGGTTTGTGTACCAACGCTTAAATCGTGTAGCTGTCCAAATCTTTAATAAGTTTTGCTCCGGGCGATAACTTTACTCCCTAAATCAAGTCCGATTTCTACGATTTTTGAATATGTGGTACTCGTAGTTTTTTGTTCGTTTTCGTTTTTTTTTGTTATTCCGTTCCGTTTATATATTTGGGAAAGGAAAACGTCGTTCTAGTCGAAATTGCGTTTTGTACTTAAATTTTTAGCTTCATAATACTTAATAGCTACTTGTAAAAAGTGTTACCTATTAGTGACAAAGAAGACAAAACCTTGTTTAGTATAACATTTGGTAATATAAATAAGAAAAACAAACCATGTCTTTTGTAAACCACAAGAACGACCGACCACTAATATAAAGCGACAAAAAGTTCGAAGTCGTTCCGTAACAGCTGTAGAAAGAGTAATCTTTGGGTGGCATAATAATATACAGGGTGCAAATGGAGGTCTACCGAATATGAACACAGCTGTTTTAGACTATTCTGCTGAACTGAAAAATAGTGAAAATTGCCTTCATATTGAAGCTCATAATGGAAGATCGCTCACATTGTCCCGGATTTCACATTACATATATTTGAAACTAGACGTCTCTTGCTTGATCGTTAGCATTTCCGTGTTACCTACGACCTGCCCTATTCAGGGCGGTAAAATCCAAATCGTATTTGACCTGTTATAGTATTGTTTTTAACTCAGTCGCCATTACTGTCAAGCTATCCGAGCTATCAAAACATTGACAACACAATGATTGAGTTGAGCTGTGGCTAACATGCACTTTAAACGCACTGACAGATCAAGTTACTTAGTATCAGGCCGACGAGTTATTAAAGACAACAACACGACTCATTAAGTTATAACTTATTAGTCAGTGCATGTAGTGTAGCTTTCAAGTCGCTCTGTTGAACGACATGCCTTATGAATAACACTGCACTTGCACTTTCCTCTTGTTTGTGGTCAATAAAGTAGTGCGTAGGCTTTCTAGCGACCACATTACGTGTTCCAACATTTTGTCTTCATGTTTATATTATCACTGCCATTTCAGGTTTCACTTGTTTCTCAATTCAGCGTCTTCGTTGCGTTGTATTTACTTATCCCGTGGAGCATCCTGTAGACGATGTCTGTCTACAGGATTATTTGAATTTGGAACAGTTTGGTTCGAACTAAGATTGATATTGTAATGTAAATACATATGTATATGACAAGACATTCCATGGGTTAATTAAGTTGAGGGTTCCTAGCGCAAAAGTGGTGGATTTCCTGCAATATAATAGTATATTGTTTGTCAAGGGAATAATATAGGCGATATAATAACACGAAATGTTTAGCCACACGAGTGATCAAGGGTGGCTATAGTCCGAGTGTAATTATAGCATTTTGGTCTAGAGTTAAACACCTGATAGCTTGATTAGGAGAAAGTAAATCATAAATTAAAAGCATAATTTTAAGACAGATAATGAAGAAATACATTGCCGTGCTATCTTTTTTACCATCTGTCTGTCACTTAAATTCAGAACAAAACAACTACATGGTTGTTTTTGGGGTTATGATGGAACCTAAGTACATGGATGACTTTTCTAAAATGGAGACTGAGGCAGTGGTGCACAACAAACAGCCAGCTACAAGTTGCTTATGTTGTCGGAAAGGGCGCTGGAAGCAAGGGTAGGTGGGCCCTACACAAGCTACACCGCCAACCAGCTCCGCCGCCCTTCCACCGCCCTCTCCAACAAAACGAAAAACATGTAGCTGGCTGTTTGTAAACAGCGTGGTTAAAAAATTGAACGTCATTAGATTTTACAACTATTAATTATGGACTTGGTACGTGGATCACACGGTTTCAGCCATTTTGGCAGATAATGGTCGAATAATGGGTGATTTAGGCAATAATGTCATGGGCAGCACATTGTGATGTCACAGCCGCGGTTGACCCTGTTCTGGCCTTAGATCTGATCTCATGTCATGTATTAAACTGTACGTTGTTCATGTTACTATTTGTTTTATGAATTGCTTGAATTTGAAGCTTATTTTATACTTGTTTTTGAACTCTTCCATTAAATACCTGTTTAAAATAGGTTATTATCAATTAATAATACGGGACAATATTGGCACTCCTTACTTTAAAAAAAATCTGTCTTATACAGCCAGTGCCATTTGCATAGAGGCTGATTGCTTTCTCCTATAAGTATCTCTATCCGCTCCCTTAAGCTAGCTTTGAATCACTTTTTCCGAGTATTTCAACCAGGCCGGTTCGGTAGAGTAACAGTAGAGTAGAGTAATTTTGTTAATTATTAAGATATCAAGTAATTGAACTCCCAACAGGTGCGGTTTTTATAAATATTTAAATATGGAAGGAAAATACAAATTTGTTACAACGCAAAACTTCGTACAAATGTCTTAACTTCAATGTTGATGTCGACAAAGGGAAAACGAGGGAAAAATATAAAATTGTAGAAATGAGTACCTAACTCCGAGTGTGAATAAGATTGCATAAGTAACATTACCTCCTCCATCTGAGGCGGGGCATTGTACCTCCTCATTTAAAGAAATGAGTAACTCCTTCAGACTCGTTTTAAATTCATGTCCTGCCCAACCCGAATGTGAACTCTGATCAAACTTTTAAAGCAAAAAAGAAACCCGTCGATTTGGTCTATAATCCTTATCAACTAAACTAACTTTTATACCAAGTACCAAAATTCCAAAACGGCTAAAAATCTAATTGACTTCTCAATCAAATGGATTCAAAACACGACTGCATAAAGTCCAAAATGAATATCAAACCAGCTTCCTACGTTTATGTATGTATGGGTTCACTTATTGTTATTGCTAGATCGCGGATTCTGACCTTAAGCAACCGGTCCGCCGAGGCTCGGGAGATCACGACTAGTTTCAGCTAGGTTTGATGCTTTTGAATCTATGATTCAATTATTTCTCTTGATGATGTAACACTGATCAATTAGATGTGAAAACTCCTCACAGATACTATAATATTTTAAATACTCGTAATAATACATTTTAAGGACTTACGAATAGACCGACAAAACTTGACAATATGTAAGCATAAGAATTTAACTTTGTGGCATCTTCCTTTTACCTTCTAATAGCCGTCGTCTATCGCTATCACACCCGATCACGCTTATGACGGTATTTAAAAACGGTAATTCTGCGAATAAGTTACGCGTAAACCGCCTTTTCCACATCTTGACCATATAACTATCATATTCTCAACGTTATGGTAGCTTTTGTTTACTTGTCAGTAAAGGCCGTATCGTAAAAAAGTCAACTTTGTTTTGAACTGAAAATCGATGAAAACAAAGTGGAATTGAGGCCTCGTAAGTGTAATGATTTCGATACTCTATATGCGATGCCCATTCGATACACACGAGTAGGTAATACCAGAAATGTAAAATATTAACAGCTTGTTGCTTCGACTTTCATTAACAAGCCGAGAAGGTTTCGTAGCATGGAATTTATATTACTTTAGTTACTGAGCGCTACCTGTATACATGAATACACCTAAATATACTTCAGTCATTCCAAACCTGACGGTGTGAACTTAGCCACACTCAGCTCGCTTTATAAGACTGACTATGACGCCATGGTGCGTCATCGTCAAGAATATATTGGGCTATAGGTTCCTATATTTATGAATTTGTATCTGTATTAACCTATGCATTTTGATGTAACGTATATGTATGTATGTTTGTATTAACGTCATCTCTTTCATCTCGTTTTCAATTTTGAACCTGACAACTTTGATATTTAAGAGATTAACAGTTATTTACACAGACTCTAGTATTCTGGCAAATAAATATTTCAATTCAGCAAATAGTTTGAGGTAGAAATGCATCAAGTTTCTGGTGATTTTCTCTACACTAAAATGAAGTATCAAACATCAACTCGAGTTTTTACAAAGTTGCATATAATTTAAGCTGTACAATATCATTAAGATTGCTCCACAAAAATACTGCCAAAGATAGACAGAATCTTATGCTTAAGTCATAAAATTCGAATGTTTACCCTTGATCCGGATTCCCAAACAGCATACCCGGTTTTTACCAAGTACCTATTTTACATTTCCGAACGAGATGAGTTGACATTGGCCGTGGAAAGGACTTTACCTCCAGCCGAGGCCAGCTTGAGGCTAAGTAACAATGAAAGTAAACGTTATAATATAAAACCAAAGAGCTAACAATCACTCTGGTCTTGTTACCGCTTCCTCAAAGGATAATAGACTCTAAAATCACTTAGCCCATTGTCTACCCTGGCAAGCAAAAACTACGCGGGCGGACTTACAAGAAAACTTTTTTAATATTTTTAATTTAAGTGCTGCCCTATAAGAGGGAACGTGCATACGGGTCATAAATACCCACCTACAACTCAAGATGAGTTATGATATTATGATGGTTTCTTAGTATCCATAACAGTTGAGTATTTTCGCTGTGCAACCGAGAGATATACCCTTTTGAAACATTCATCAGCTTTGGAACATAATTATGGTCACTGCCAATTTTGTTTGTTTTTATCTAACTGTTGAGAGTTCGTCGACCAGCTTTACGACGGCACAATTATTTATTTCGACCACAGAGTATGCCAGAAATGCGTGGAGAGTTGTTTAAAAAATATAAAGCATTCATGATCTGCCATTTTCCTTTGTAGGAGTTGTATACCCGCGTTTTATTTTCCGACAGCTTTTGGTGGCAAAGTGGAGCTAACCCCATGTGCTTCTGATTAGTCCACCAGAGTAAATAAGTACTCCTTAACCGAACAATTCATTCATTGAATACAAAACGGACACATTTCAAAATCGGTCAGTGTTGCATTTTAAAATTAGAAGCTCATATTAGGTATAAGATTTGCTGAGTTTCTTGCGGCGTTTCTTCTCTGCAGTGGTCTCCTCTTGTGAAGCGCTGGTACATTCTTGACGTGTAAAAGTGCCCGTGCGGTCTACTTACTGAATGTCTTTATCTTATCTTTATCTTTATCATTTTGGATGTGAATATTATTTTGGAATATGTCCGTTTGGTTTTTTGTGCTCGCGTGCGTCTTATTTCTACAATAAGTTCATGCAGATTGTCAACTCGGCATGACGAAATACACCTTGTTAAAAAAGAGTGAAAGCTATTAAGGAAAAAAAAATATTACCGATAACTATTAAGAGAGAGAGAGAGAGAAGTATAAGTTCGCTTTTGTTACGCTAAGAAAAGATTCGTCACTTTTGGACCTAGCGTTGAAATAGAGTCGAAAAGTGACGAACCTGTCTTGACGTGAATGTATAACCTTTTTAGATGTTAATGTTAATGTTTTTTAATGTTTTGGTTTTTATTTTTAAACAACTTCAAAAAAAGAGGACGTTTTCAAGTCGACTGTTTAAAAAAAAAACTGAATGTGTTTAATGGTTTATAAATGTCAGAACTTTCGACTGGGTGAACCGATTTCGATGATTCCTTTTGTATTTTGTACAATAAAAAGTATACATACATACATCATACACATACATACATACTATTCAAAAACGAGTAATACTGTACGCGTAGCACTCTCAACCATCTCTTACCATGCTGTCCAGTCGTGTAAGGCGGAATTCAAAACAAAAATGCGCTAATAGCGTATAATAGATGGCATTGTATTGTTGATGTGAATAAAGAAGAGATCGATTGTCAATTCGTCATCCTTTATGTTTAATATCATATACAAGGTCTTATTAACTAAGGAATTTCCTATTATTGTCAAAACTGGTTTCTGCAATATCGAAACGAAAACAAAAATTTATGACCAATCAATAAATTCCAAAGCTGAATGTTTAAAATCAGAACGCGTTCAAAAACTTGTCCTTTGTTTTTTTACAGAGGCAGCGGCTGGAAAGGCTGCCAGTGCTAAAATACTGGCCTTCACAACATGGATGTGTAACCAAGTGGGTATTTTTATTTTATTTGATTGTTCTTTAAGAGTGTAAAAATAAGATGCGAAAAACAATTATGCCCACAAAATAAGGTTGTAGTTTTTGTGCGTGATTATATGCATTATATGTTATGTTGCTGTAGGGTGAAAAATTCCGGGCACTTTAGGAAGAGGACTATCTATGTTGTTAATATTTAACTAAATGTAATTTTTAACCGGTTAAGATCACAAGTTTATCTCTTAGACAATCCGCGATCAATTAAAGTCGCTAGTCGCCGCAGCCATTGGAAAATGTAGGGCGACCTCTTTTGAGCTTTGTTTGTGAGTTGTGACTATTCAGTTCCACACTGGTTGCGTGTTGTTACTTTTAGGGTTCCTGGGTAACTAAAATATTTATTTGTTCATAATCAAAGACTTCGATATCTTAAATTGTCCGTAACGGTTAGAATAATGTTCTCAAATAGACTTAGTTTTTAAATATCGTATTTTAACTTACATTAACTTCATTTTAGCCATAAATAATGTCTGCTTTTTTTGCGCAATCTCTTAACCAATGAGGACTTGTGTTTGGCAAATGAAAAAGTAATTGCGTAACATTTGGTCATAGCTAGAATTAAAATAAATGACTTTGCCAAAGTTTTACAAGCGAAGAGAGTTGTTGGCATGAAGCAGATAACCATAACTGTTACATGGAAGGTAATTAGTCGAACATATGAGTATTGAATCTGAAATTGAACCGCGTTTTATTCTCCTTCTTAATCATGTCAACCGAAAGACTTAGGTTTAGATTTCACTTTAATGACATTTGTCAATTATTCTTAGTACTCAGGGTTCCTGGTCCGCAGTCTCAGGATTTCAATCTTTAGATGGTAGGGTTGAGATTACAAAACTTAATGAATCACAGATCATACTAACCTTCAAGTGGCATGTGTGCTCGATTGGGAGCCCGTCGTTTCGCTTTTTTTTGGTCATAGTGTCTTTGCTTACGGAATTATTACATACATACATAAAGTCACGCCTTCATTCCCAGAGTGGGGTAGGCAGAGCTAAAGAATTACCAACAAGTCTTAAAACTTCTTAATAATTCCGTAACCACATTTTGCACAAGTAGGCTAAGATGTTTCCCAGTGTATTAGTGACAGGTGGCAAGCCCATCGCCTAACAGTACTATAAGCCTTTATTCCCTTAGCCGCCTCTTACGACATCCACGGGAAGACATGGAGTGGCACTATTCTAACCCGGCAACCACACAATAGTCACAATTTTTATATCACTGGGACTGTATTTTTTTTCAAAATTTCTCAAGTATTTAACAGTAGGTTCTGCCCGCGACTTCGTCCGCGTAGACTTCGATTATCGTAATTCCCTCGGGTTTTTTTTTCCGGTTAGAAAACAACCTATGTGTCAACCCAAGGTATAACCTATCTCGATTCCAAATTTCACCCATATCCGTTCAGCCGTTGTAGCGTGAAGAAGTTACAAACTAACACACACACACACACACACACACACACAAACAAACTTTCGCAATTATAATATTAGTAGATAACAGTTTCCTAAAAAAAACACTATGACTACTTTAATTATATGACCCGCTCGTTTGCCATCCCTAAGCAATAAAAAAGAATAAATCCAGAACACTCTATTATTTTCCGAGTCACGCTTGACGTCTGCGGAAACCGCTTGTGACCGAGGACATTTTTTTATTGCAACATTCGAACTGCTTCGACCGAAGATGGTCGATGCAGTCTTATTGTTGTCCGCTGCAGGGCCGGATGTAGAGGTATGGAGGCCCTGGGCAACAAAGGAGTGGAGGCCCCGTGACCGCAAATTATTTTCCAAATAATATGGTCCATTTTTTCAGTCAAGTTTTCCAATAAATATTTTATTGTGAAAGCTTCTTTTATTATTTAATAAAATCGGAAACAAGAATTATCTGAAATTAAATTTTAGCGTTAACAAAAGGAACCTTCCAAGCTTTTTTCGCCGAAAAATCGTTGATGATTTCGCTATTGTAAGAACAAAAATGAAGAGTCGAGACACGGAATCGAATACCCAACCTCCGAGGATGCGGGCGAGTACCACCCCACTCAGTCATTGACCCATTGGTCATCCCTCAAGACAAGATGTAGTATATTGCAAGTTTCTGTTAATATTTAATATAATCATGTTTGTACAAAGTACTGTTAGTAAAGGTAAAACGCGAAAAAAAATATCAAAACGATAAGTTGTTTACTAGGTTTATAATCAGTTTTTTTTCCTAAGTCTCTGTTCTGGGGGCCCCTATTTTGTAGAGGCTCCGGGGCTGCAGCCCGGGCTGCCGTCCCCTAAATCCGGCCCAGGTCCGTTGCATTCGTTGTTATTTCTACTGCAATGTTTTTTCTGCTCTTGGCCCTTTCAAAGTCTTGATTGGAACAAAACTAAATGCTATTTTCTCTCATAACTTTTCGAGAATGGAAAACGATTCTTTCTCTTTGGGAATGTCTCATATAAACTTAATGGCATTTTAATTTGACGGCGTACCCATTACATCCCGATATAGTAAATATATAAACATGAAAGTCCTGCCACGTTATTTTCAACTGAAGTCACTTTTTATCTCGAATAATTACTCGGCGAGATTATTCCTTCAGAGCGTACAAACACATTTTATCGGTTATAAATGTTATAATAGACTGTCCGCACGTGCAAATAGTCCTACTGATCTAAAAGGCCCAATTTGGCAGCTGTCAACGCAGTACAAAATATAACCTCAAACATACTTCTTTTTGTTCATTTTAGGATTACGTACCCAGTCGGTAGCCAAACGGGACCCTATTAATATGCCTACGTTGTCCGTCCGTCCGTCCGTCCTAACATTAAAGAGCTGTATCTTTTGAACCGTAATAGATACCGGGTTGGCTTTACTTCACTCAAGATTTAAGGTTATGTAGGTGATATATGTACAATATTTATGAAATTTTCGCCAATGTTGAGTTATTTATAAACACTCACATGGACTTATAATACTTATAGAACTAAGTTCATGGAAATCACACGCGAAGACATAAAAACAGTACAAAATATAACGTCAGCCTCAATCACATATTTTGTTCTGACAGCTGTCAAATACAGCCTCTTAAAGTGGCGGGACTATAGTCAAAGTTGCCAGTTTTTTTCGGTTGTATGTTGTATCTTGCATCCTTACCCGACTGCAGCCAACCAAAAAGAGTTATTAGCCACAGATATTAGTTATCACCGTCAATCCGGCGGGGATCTCGATAACAAAGCCTGTATGAAAGGCTCGTCTTCCGGCGTCCGCCATTGTTGCTCGGCCTTGCTTTCGCTCGGTTGGGAAATTAAAACTAAAACTCGATTAACTCGAAAACGATACCTTGTTTATTACAATTATTCTGACTTTGAAGTCGGTGATTTGAAATTGATGAGGCAATTTATGAATTGATCCAATGAGGCAGCGCATGGTAATACATTTTTATGTGGCGTTAATGCTGTAACAGCACTAACATGTCTTGAATTTTAACATCGGATTTGAAAATCTGCTATGACTTGCTTGTGGGTTTTATAATCTTTAAAATATGTGCCATGGTCCAAATGTTATTTGCAACATTCTTGTGAGTTGTAAAATGACATCTTGGATCAAACATCGCGTCATATACCCAACATATGGTTCCAACGGACCAGCGCTGACTTTAATGCCAGCATTACGCTGAGTTGGGACCATTTCGTGGCTACTTTCTTCTTGTATTTGTTAATCTGTTCTTCGTTATGCATGTCACGAATAAATGATTTTTTCCTTTCTTTCTTTCTTTATACGAAGCTTTTAATAACGAGGATGACACCTTAGCGAAGGCTTTCAGGCGCCACAAAATTAAGAGTAATCTTTAAAGTACCTAATAGTAAAAGAAGTATGACAGCGGCTTTGTATTGAAATGAATAAGGTTTATAAAGATTACCAAAACATGACTAGTAATGTACAAGTTGCAGAACATTCTCAGACGTTAAGAAATTTACTCAAGAAATTACTGAGAATATCATCGAAAATATTTGAGAGCATTGAGAACGTTTTCTTCCCATGAAATATTTAAGAATATTCTTAGAAGTTTCCTAGAATTTCTGATAAGAAACTTTCACAGTTTGAGAAGTTACTTTTCGGCACAATGCTAACCATGACAAACAAACAAACGTCGTTCAATTCCTTTTAGCGATCTCTAGCAGCAAAATGACTAAATAGAACTCCTGATTTTAAAAAAATATGATCGAAAACCAGTTGTAGAAATAGGCTTTCTAAATAACTTCTCAAAACAAGATTTCATTTACTAGTTATAATATGACGAGCAAATTAAAATAAATAATGCGCACTCACTCATAAAAAAAAACCACGATGAACAGAACAACTGCCAGGTCTCATTACCAGACGAGCCTGGCCCTGAGTCCACACCTGAGTCAATACATTGCCCACCATGTCCTAGATTTCAATTAGCAGATGGCTATCTATTGACCTATTTTTAACTAAATGGCTACTTTGGAAGGTATCCATGTTCTTGCTCGTCCCGTCTCTGATATTGAAGAAGGATCCTTCGTTCGAGCGCTCGAGGGAGTATTCGAAAAGTAATCACTATGATTGAATTGATTGAAGTGGTTTTCAGCGCTCTGAGGTGTTATTCTCTACAATGTAGTAGTCAAAGCATTCTATACTTTATTTGTGACCACATTGAATTTTAAATGATTATACTGTTGCTATGCAGTTTACGCCTCAATTTGTATTACGGCAGCATACGAGCTCGCTCGACGGGTAAAGCGGGCAAGTTGAGAATGCACGCCCTTACGTTGTTGTTATGCTCTGATGGGACAACTTCAACTAGCTGGTTAATATTTGGTTCGTCGAGTTTAAGTACGAGTTGTTTGATAATCATCTACCTGAAATAAATACTAAAATATCTACCCGGGTTCTAATTGAGGCTTAGCAATACTTGTAGCTGTTGAGTAGACGGTTAGTCAATTTAGATGTTCGTTTTGTATTTTAAACGTTTGATTTCATTACATAGTCGTCATGCCATCAATATACAGGGTGTTCAAAAATATCTGAACACGCTCTAACGATTTGAACAATAATGTAAAGATAAAAAAATGTGGCGAAACAGTTTAACAACTCAAGATGGATAAATGTTGCCACGGTATGGGTCTATGCCGTTCGTTTTCATATTTAAAATAATTTACAGGTCAGCCTATCATATCAAATATTATTATTTACTGTAATTAACATTTATAATTTAAGTAAAATTTGCCTATAACTTGTTTGATCCGACCTTTCCCATTGTAATTAACATAGTATTGTATTACCTAGACTTGACTTGAACATGTAGGTGTATCGTTTTAAATTTCTGTCATATCTGGCAACACTAGCAAACCCTAATAAAATTCTACCAATATTTTTAATAACCTTACATGCTTAGATTATATTTAATGGAGACTAACATACACAGTCAAGAAATTAGTTGTCTATGTGACACCTGTGTTTTCTTAGGCTTTGAATAAACTTGGACGAACACCGACTATTACAGGATGTAAGCTTCTAACATTATATTGTATACCTGGTAAACAATTTAAATTATTCATAACTCTCATACACCTGTATGAGACTCTATAGCACGAGTCACAAGTCCGTCATTACCGGTGTTCCTGCTGACAAAAGAAGCGAATGAATAAGCTTGGCACGCTCGCGCCTCGAGCAGGAAACCTTAGGAGGAAACCATTGCGACACAATCACCCTGTTGTTTCTGAATTATTTAAAAATAAAATAAATATCAAAGGAAAATCTCACCTAGTCCCCAGTTCTAGGCTTGAAATATGGGTTGAGTAGACAAACAACAATAAACATACTCGTACTTATACTGAGAAAAGTTAAATATAAATAAAACTTCCAAGACTCGGAAATAATCAGGAACAAGTACGCGAGCTAATCCATCACACAAAAAATACTTAGTTATTAACCAAGGACCGCTAGCTTCATAGGCAGGGTCACTACCAACTATGATAACTGCATGATTTCGTTCGTCGACACGACCAAAACGAGCAAACAAAAGATGTCCCACGTGTAAGACAGGTTGGGTACTTACCTACCGTTGTAGTCAACGTGCATGGAAGATAAATAATGGACCCGATTCTACAGTGGCCTCTAAACTTCCTATTATTTAGGTGTCGCTAAAACACTTTGCTATTATATGAGCAGCTGTCATATTCAAATGACAGCGCCATGACAGCGCTATTTTGAATCTGACGCTTCTTATTTCAGGCGGTCTTATACATTGTCAGCTTGACATTCTGGAATAGAACTGGTTAAATCTGCCGTCTAAACTATGTCTTAAAATTAGACAGTTTAGTTTTAGTTAGTTTAAGGCTATTTAAGCGATGTGCACGTAGAATCGGGTCCACTGTGTCAAAATTTAAAAAAGGCTCTAGGCGTTACGCCCGACGACCGACCGGTACTTAATTCGGTGTCCTGCCGTTTGACCAAAAGACATTTGGCAAAATTACACTTGACAAACATCGTCTTGCAAAAAAATGTTAAGTCAATTGATCATTTTACTACTAGTCATTTTACAAATGACTTATTTTTCCAAATGATCAACAGTTAAATTTACATTTTACGAGGAAGACGTATCAGGGCATAACCGACTCGGATAGGTTAGGTTAGAAGGCAAAGGCGGGAGCTTGGCTCCCGCCTTGGCCTTCGAGGTTGTATTTTTTTCTGCCCAGAAATAGGTAAACTAATTGCTAAATGATCAATTGCTGAGTGAGTTTTTGTAAGATGATACTTTTGTCAATTGTCTCGTTTGCCAAATGATCATTTGGTGAAACGTTGTTTGTCAAATGACTATTTGTCGATAATTTTTTGGTCAAACATTAGTGAACCACTTAATTCATGTGGTGATAGGACCTCGTGAAGGGTTACACACCAAAAGACAAGTTTCACACACTCTACTTAAGGAAAAACAAACTAGACACGGAAGGATGAGACAACATTAAACATTTCTGGAATATCTCACATCTTAGTGTCCTTAGATAACTCTTTGTTGACACAGCATTTTCCTGGCCGTGCGGAAATATTCTTGGCTTGTTAATTATATCCGCTATTAATATATAACAGCCGCGCAAAGCCTTTGGCCATGTCTTCGAGCAGCGGCGACATGCATGCATAGAAATTTAGACCTCACGACACGATATGTGTATCCGTATTGGTCTTAGACCCAATCGTGTAAAGCAAACAACACGGATCCGTGTAAGTCCGTGTTTCTGCCTAGACACAGATAGTCGACGTTTCTTCAATACCTATCATAGTTTTTATTAAGTAGGCACCGGCTGTTCTGTAAAGCCGCAGCTTATTTAAGATTTATCGACCCACATTCGAGCCTAATCAACACATTACTCGTCTACACGAAACCCGCAAACAACCGCGAGTAGAAATCGCCTTGTTATCGCTACGGCCACGACTCGTGGCATGCCTGGTATCTACATATACGTTTGTTTATTGCCGGTCACCGCTCTACGCTACCACACCCGCCGTCGCTCAATGTCGTGGCCACACTAATAGATCAGTTTGTCCTTCGCTCAGCGTGTTTCGCATTTCTCACGCTGACACGCTGATCGTTATGTTAATTGAGTTAACGACAACTTTTTATAGTTGATAGAGTATTACATCATGGAGTGTACAAAAAGGTTATTCATTACTTGAGTCATCCAGGAGAAAAAGGAAATCGTTTCCTTTTAAAGATAAAAAGTTTGATATATGATGAATCTCATCTTTTAGCAAGAAGGTAGTCTAGAAATACTAGAATGTTACTGTACAGGATTCAAACTCTTATTTGTAAAAATATGCTCTCAAATGTTTGTTCAAATAACAGATATGTCTAAATACATCTGTTAACACTCACGAAAAAACCGGGCAAGAGTATGTCTGACCATGCTCAGTTTACGGTTCCAAAGCTACTACGCAAAATGTAATTTGGTATGAATGTACATATTATACTTCATTGAATTTAGAATGAGAAACCACAACAACATTATATTGCGGCTCGTGAACTGTAATCTCTTTACAATTTGTACTAGAGTAACAATTGACGACACGCAAATAAAGTGACATTAAAACAATTTTATTTTGCGGCTCCCAGACTATTGTATTGTACTATTTGCTAGGTAATAAATAGTTGACCAAACGCAATATAATGTTATTGTGGTTTCTCATCCTAAAATAAATGAACTATAGTCATTGCCAAATTTTACTGCGACAGAAAATTTAAATGTCTTTAGCATTGTGAATATTGTTAAGTTATTAAATAGTTATGTTACATCAGTAAACGTTAATGTTTGTCTTTGGCTGTTTTTTTAATCAATCAATCAATTAATTTATTTTCGTAAATGCTTTACATAATAAGGTCTTAAAAATAGTTTTACAGATTAAAAAATCAACGTAGTCTCATGATTTAAATATTCATTCAATGTATAAAAGCAATTACAAAGTAGCCAAGCTGTAAGGTCATATCTTGATCCCTGTGTAACGAGGTTGTTACAACCTCTTTTGTTTGAGTTCCTGGCCACTCTTACATTTCGATCTAAATCTTCCAAATTCAAATTTATAACATTCTATTCCGATATCGATCCTTGGATCATTCTCCAGATATTTTCCAGAAGAACCAGACACGAGTACTCGTGTCTCGGTAATATTGTACATACATTAATTTATTATTTTATTTGGTATTTAGTTATAAATTATAAAATACATTCATTATATTATATCTCAAGCAGTGATTCATTTATCTTCGACACAACGTCTCAGCGATATTTACCCTATGCCGTCAGACCTGTAGCAATTGGGATAGACCAACAAATATAACTCACGGATTTTACATTCTAATTCGAGAGAATAGGTAATTTTAAGAGACCTATTTCATTCATTTTGTATTTGACCCAATAGGTTCGTTTTAATATCTTCATTTATTTAGCAGACATTTTATGGATGACATGATTATTTTAAAATTGAGATGGCATTTTCAAATAAATTACAACAATTAAATGATATCTAATGATAAAAAGTGATTGTAATAGTGTATTATAGCATACTATTTCCAGCGGTTTTCGCCTAACCCGTAAGATACACCTACGGGGGCTTCAAGCCGAAAACGAAAGTCAAACAAAGGTCAAATATACTTTTGACAAAATATCCGAAATAAATAAATATTCAAAAAACTTAATAATGCAGGACGGCTTTAAAACCTTATTCCTCCAAATGGTTATCGAATTAGAGTAATTGTAAAAATATGAACAATCCCAATTGGATTTCAAGCACTTGATGATACTTCTAAGTGTTATATGCTCCACAGAGTGAAGTAGGGAATTATTTTTTTCATCATCATCCTCTTTCATGGCTCTGGAGACCTCCTCATGTACCGTTCATCCATCTAGCAAGCCCCGGCCTATACCCACACTGGGTTTGCAAGGTGCGTGGTCTCCGGAATGTTACCCAATTGGCTTGCCTCTGTCACGGGTTGACGGAGGTTAGGCGGGCGGATTTTAATAACCGGAACAACCAATTATCACAGATCACGGTCATTGTCATACGACGAGGAAAAATGTAGTACTCGTAAATGCATTTATAATTTGTTGTAAGTAAGCTTAAGTAAAACAAACAAATCTAAGACGTCCATTTTAGCCTATACTTTTGATTGTCGTTTATCGTATCCAATTCTGATGACAAGTGAATATGCTACCATGGCGCTAATATGATGATGGAGACGGAATGTGGTCTATGTGGATTACTTCAGTGACTTATAATATTGACCTACTTAACAGAGACAGCGACACTATGACGTACTTGAGTACCCTAGAAGAATCAGGATATGACATGATGAATCTAATTGATGTCGATCACTGCACTCGTGAATGCGCTACAAGCAAAACTATATTGGACCATGTTTGCACAAGCGCTAATCAAAATCCATATCGCCTAACCCTAATCGACGCACCCCTATCAGATCACAAGCAGATTGCCGTAGAAATATTACATCACAAACACGACCAGAAACAAACGATATCCTACACGGCGGTTGACTACCCAGGACTATATGAAAGCGTAAGGGTTGCAAGCTCAGAACTGGTAAATCCCAACTATAACGACCTAGAAAATATTATTAAACACAGTATAATCAAGAACACTTTGTCTAAAACCAAAAGACAAAACCAACCCAAGGAAGAATGGATTAATAAAACTATAATAAATAGAATCAACATTAGAAATACGCTCTGGGCTAAGCAAAAACGGAATAGTATGCTAAAGAATGAATTTAAAGCGGAAAGGAACAATTTGCAGGCATTGATCAAGAACATAAAAGAAAACTATTATTTAACAGCTTTTAATAAATGTGACAAAGATCCTAAAAAAATGTGGAACTTGATTAATACACTAGCAGTAAATAAGTTCAAAGGCACCTGTGCTGCCCCAAAACTGATGGTGAATTCAACCCGTGTAGATAACGGTGATCAAGTATGTCAAATATTTAATGAATTCTTCTCATCAGTAGGTACCCAGTTAGCAGACCAAATCCCAAAAGCCTCTCAAAATAATACATACATACATACATTAAATCACGCCTGTTTCCCAGAGGGGTAGGCAGAGACCACTTCTTTCCACTTGCTACGATCTTGACAAATTTCTTTCGCTTCTTCAACATTCATACATCGAGTCATGCACGCACGTCGGTTTCGGGTACTTAAGATTCTGCCCTTTTCCAGTATTTCTCCGATTTGATTCGAAAAAGTACGCCTAGGGCGGCCCCTTCCGACCCTTCCACTCACTTTCGATCTGTATATCTCTTTCGTTAATCTTCTTTCATCCATCCTTTCCAAATGACCGAACCATCGAAGCATGCCCTTTTCAATCTTAGTCACTACATCTTCTTTTATTCCACATTTCTCTCTGATTTTTTCATTTCTTACTCTATCAATCAGTTTCACACCACACATACTACGCAAAGAGCGCATTTCAACTGCATTTACACGACTTACATGCTTGTCCTGCCACACCCAACATTCACTACCATACATCAGGGTAGGTGCCAGCACTCCATTGTGAACAGCCAGCCGGGCTTTTTGTGAAACACCCTGTCTGCTTACAAAGGAGTACAGGGCCCCATTAATTTGATTGCCCGCATTCACCCTCCTCTCGATATCCTTCTCACACTTACCATCTCTTGTAAACATACTTCCCAGGTACACAAATTCGCTCACTTGTTCTACTAATTCACCATTTATATTTATCACGCACTCAGTCATCTCCTCATCCTTCTCTATCACCATGACCTTGGTCTTGGTAACATTTACTTTCATCCCCTTTTGCTTAAATCCCTCATTCATCACTGTCACCATCTCCTGCAACTCAAGTACCGATGGGGCAAGTATAACTTGATCATCGGCATATAAGAGGCATTTGATTAGCAACTCTTGCACACGCAAACCCTTATCATACCCTTTCAAATCCCACATACAACTGTCCATGAATAGATTGAACAGCCATGGTGAGGCAACACAGCCCTGTCTAACACCTTTAGAGATATTAAACCAGGCCGAGTATGCGCCATTGATTCTGACACAGGCTTTGGAACCCTCATAAAGGGACCTCAAAGCCTGCACCAGGTTGCTGCTCACTCCATACATAGACAGCACCGTCCACAACTCCTTTCTATCTACCCTATCATAGGCCTTTTCCAGGTCCACAAAAGCACAGAAAACCTTTTGGTTCACCGCCAAGAACTTTTCTGTGATGGACCGTAGTGAAAAGACCTGATCCGTACATCCCATTCCCTTTCGAAATCCCGCTTGTACATCCCAGATTTTGTCATTCGTAACATTCAATACCCTTTCAATTAAAATCTTCGCATATACTTTGCCGACAACACTAAGGAGGCTGATACCGCGGTAGTTTTTGCAGTCTTGCTGTGATCCCTTTCCTTTATACAGAGGGACGATAACGGCCTTGACCCAATCTTCCGGGACTCGGCCGCTACTCCAACATGCATTGAAAAGACGGTACAACAGACTACCCACCACGCCATCTCCTCTCCTCAGCATTTCTATCGACACTCTATCACAACCTGCTGACTTTCCCGCTTTCATACTTTTTAAAGCCTTCATTATTTCACTCATACTAATCACACTTTCATCTTCGCTACTTGCATCTTTACTCATGCTTTCTGGCTCACGACAAATATCTTCGCATTCAAACAAGCTTTCAAAATAAGTTTTCCATCTATCAAGCATTTTTTCTTCCTCACATATTAAGTCTCCAGACTCATCCCTCACCGCGTTTAATTTAGTTTTCTCCGATTTCCCCCGAGCCGAATTAATCAAGCTCCAAAAGAGTTTAATATTCGACTGGAAGTTGTCAGAGAAACTCCTGTCATACTTTTCATTCAGTAAATCTTTCTTTCTAGCCACAACGTCTTTCACTCTTTTCTTTGATCTATTATACTCTTTTTTCTTTCTGTCGCTTAGATCTTGTCCTGGATCTACAGCTACAAAATCCAACCAACACTTTTTCTTCTCTTTCACTACATCATCTACCTCTCTATCCCACCATTCCGGTCGTTCATTCTTGCGTTTCCTTCTTTTTACTACACCACATACTTCAGTGGCCGATTTGACCATTCCATTCTTCATAATCTCCCATACATTATTTACATTATTCTCAACTTCACTGTCTTTCATCTTATTAACACATTCAAAACAATCTTTCAGCTTTCTTACGTACTCATCTTGTATAACTTCGTCATTCAGTTTCTCTACTTTTATCCTCTCTAACGCAGTGGTAGGTACGGGAACACGATGGCGCCAACGTGTGAACAGACCCCTTACTCGTGTTACCACTAAGTAGTGATCTGAACCTACGCTAACTCCTCGAAATAATACAAAATTTATATTGACATATATAAACACTACTCCCAATACAACCTTTACTGAACTAGGCCCTTGTACAGAAGATGAAGTAACCACTATCATTAGCAATTTAAAACAAGACACCAGCTCAGGGATAGACGAGATGAATACCAAATCCATTAAATGTATTAAAGATCTTATATCTAAAAACCTTATGAACTGCATTAATTTATGTTTAAAAACTGGTGTATTTCCAGACAGTCTCAAGATAGCAAAAGTAACACCTATTTATAAAGCAGGCATCAGGACTGACCCTGGGAATTACCGTCCCATTTCTGTTTTGCCCATCATCTCCAAAATCTTTGAAAAAATTATCTATACTCGATTAAATGACCACTTGAGCAAAATTAACTTTATAACCCCACAGCAATACGGTTTTAGGAAACAGTCAAACACATTATCGGCCGCATTAGATCTTGTTACCAAAATTAAAACTAGTATAGATCAAAAGCAGTTCTGTTTAGGCATATCATTGATTTAAAGAAAGCGTTCGATACGGTCAGCCATACACTTCTTCTGAAAAAACTTGAGAACCTAGGAATCGAGGGAACAGCATATAAAATGTTTAAATCATATCTAACAAATAGGTATCAGACTGTAAAGATTGGTTGCTATAAAAGCGACCCGTTAGAGATTAAATGTGGTATTCCGCAAGGGTCCATTTTAGGCCCATTGCTATTTTTAATTTATGTTAACAACGTATGCAACATAGAACTCAATGGGCACGCCACGTTATACGCTGACGATACTTGTATTTTTTATTTCGGTAAAAACCTCCTAGAACTTACTCAGAATGCACAATTAGACCTACAACAATTTCACAACTGGTGTCAAAGTAATTTATTAACAATCAACGCAAAAAAAACTTCTTATATGATATTCGCCGCGAAAAATAAACCTATTGCCCAGTTCCCACCGCTTACAATTAACAGTGAAATAATACAGCGTTCTCACCAGGAGAGATATCTCGGACTACACTTAGATGATAAACTAAACTGGAAAGGACACATTGAGCATGTAAAATCTAAATTAACATCTTTGACTGGATCACTCCGCAAAATTGTTGGCTGTGTACCGCACAAACTACGAATGACCATCTATAACTCGTTAGTAAAGCCTCACATAGAATATCTTATCGAAGTCTGGGGATGTGCTTCCAAAACTAACCTACTGTGTCTTCAAAGATCACAAAACAAATTGATAAAAACCCTGTTTAAGTACGACTACCTGATGAATACAAAAACACTATACGAAAAGACTAAACTTTACAACATTAAGAAACTGTACACTTATACGACATGTATCCTCATTAAGAAAATTTTAACCAAGAAAATTCACTCTCAAATTGCATTCACAAAACGAACTTTTAAACATCTACTAAGGAACACAGACAAAATTAAACTATTAAAACACAGAACTGGATATGGCAAAAGGAACATCATGTGCGAGGGAGCACAGTTGTACAATGAACTACCAAATGAAGTGAAAAAGTGCAGCTCTTTAGGTATGTTTAAAACTAAATTAAAACAATTTATTAGTGATAAATGTTTCGATTAGCTAGAGTACATTAATTTTAAGGCATTGTATAGTTTTAAGCTCATTATAAGTGAACCTTTGTTCTTTATGAGTAATAAAAAAAAAAAAAAAAAGTTAGGACTTTTGGTAGCATACCTTGGTCCGAGAATCCATGGAGTTGCTATTTCTAAATGATTATAAACATACCTCCTTGATAAGTTATACTTATTTCAAAATGCATTCATTCGTTAAATCGCTAAACTAGTTTAAATGAATTTGGATAAATAGGGTATCAAGGCTGTGAAAGAATTTCAAAAAAACAAATATTCAAATAGCAGTATGGATGAATCGAAATAAAAATGTATTTAGTTTATTTTGTAATATGACATACTGAAGACCAAAATCAAAGTGGTATATTTATAATAATTACAAAGTAGCGACTCCATGGATTCGAGAACTGCGTTATGTATGCCACCAAAAGTCCTAACCTTACTTATAATAGTAGGTCCGCCGAGTGTAAAGAGTCGTTAGATTTGTCTTTTAAAAGCGGCAAGAGGGAAGACACCAGAAAAAAGTACTCTATAGTACAGCTGGCAACCAAAGTTTTTTTTAAAAGATGTTTTTACAAGGATGATTTTTATCAAAACACCTTTTCAAAAGAAACCAATTGTCAATTGTAATGTGCTTCCGAACATTGAAGTAAAAACAAAACTTTAAATAATGATTTTAACTTTGTATTTTGATAAAGATAAAGTTTATAAAACGAAGTTATTAGTGTATATGTAGATACTATCAGCCCATCACTAGTGTTCCACAGGACTCGACCCTTTTTAGCCCGAATTTTAAAGCTACGGAGGTCTTTTTAGAGCTGGCTTAATGGAATGGGTTTGAAAGAGCTAGTGATTTTAATAAGGCCGTAGATTTAAAAAAGCTAGCCTTTCTTGAAGGATTTTAGATTTTTTAAAGGCTTAAGCCTTTTTTTAAGGTTAGAGCCGCTGACCTGAGCTGAAAAGAGAAGCCAGGCTTAAAAAAAAAAGCTAAAAGGCTCGAGTCCTTTGCAACACTACATCACCCCAATGGAGCATTATAAAACAATTTGTTTGACACTTGTTACGAATTTAATCATACCGTCACTATTACACAGTTCTATGGTGGTTCAGGGTTCCTTTGGGCTTATAGTACGTATGTGGTCGGCGCCCGCGCATATGACGTCACGTGATCGTGCGCGAGCGATCGGAACCTCCATTAGCTCTAGGAAGTAAGTTCAGGGGCAAGCGTTATTAATATTTTATTCAAATTATGTGCTTGTCAATAAAAGACACGCTATATTAGTGACGTATTAAATCTATTTTTGTACTAGAAAACTGATTTTTTTATTGTAAACTAAGTTACCATACCAATAATATAAATTATTTTATAGTTAAATTATAACATTTTCAAATATAATCAGAAATTGCTCAAAATTTATCGTTTTGGTATATTTGTGTCACTAAATTAAGGCTAGAGACTCAAGTAAATACACCAGAATTTCCTAGGGTCAAATATATTGCCAAACAATGTCGGGATATTTTTGATCCTCAGAGGCCCTACACAAGATGATTTGCGAGAAAGTTATCGCTATCGAAATTGTATAGGATTCACGTTAGCTAACAGGCGGTCACGTCGAACACGAAGCGAAGATTATAAATAGATTCATATTCGTAATAATTAATCGTGTTTCACGAAATTAAATAAGTTTTAATTGTATTTTTTCACAGTTGTCATTTTGAGGTTATTTCAGCGCCCTAAAAATTGTCTAATGCAAAATTACCGAAAATGGTGATAATCCTCCATTCACAAACACCGTGATAGGATGGGCATAGAAAGTAAATTGACAACATTTAAAAAAAAATGCATTATTGGTTTTTCGCGTTTATAATAATAGCTGGTTAAAAATTAGACTACCCGTATTTCTTGGTTTTTCTTTATTTAACTTAAATTCGTCGTTAATAATTTATTAAAGAAATAGTCATTAAAAAGACCGTATAAACAAAGTTAGGAATACTGATGTCGTGATCTTAGCCTGATATAAAATTTAAAAAAGTAACTTTTATTTATTTATTTATTTATTTAAGAAACATACAGTTTTGTTTAACTATTACAGTTCAACATTACAACTTGACCAAACCTGGAGTTTCCTTAATGATAATTAAACTTTACAAAGTAAAAGTAAAGAGCTCGTAACTAAACATTCAGTCAAAAGGAACTAGGTATAAGTGTACGCTCAATCGAACAATACCAATTATGTGGGTACTTTAGAAATAAAACAGCATAATATTATTGTTATCAACGCTATTAGTCAAACAATCTGTCCATTACTAGTTTTTTATAATTACACAAATTTGAAGCAAAAAAATCGAAATCGTTAAAAAGTGTGTTGTGGTTACGTATAACACGCGAAAAGTACGAATTCTTGGCATAGTTAGTCCTGCATAAGCTGGGATAGAATGTAGGTTTTGAACGAGAAGAGGTACGATTAAGTCTAAAGTTAATTTTTTCAAGGAGGGTTGAAGAATCAATATGGCCATTTATTATTTTATATAAGAAAATAGAATCGATGTAGGTCCTACGCTTTTCCAGTGTAGTAATTCGATGTCGCTTAGCCGTGTCGATGCAATTCTGAAACACGTTTCCAATGCGATAGTCTAATGACTTTTAAAAAATATTTTGAATTTTTTCAATGCGAGTAATATAAATGGCATAATGCGGGTTCCACACTACACTGGCAAACTCAAGATGACTACGAACGAACGAATTAAACAAAATTTTAAAAGTTATGGCTTTTTTAAATGGTCCAGAAACTCTAAGAATGAAGCCTAACATTTTAAAAGCCTTGTTCACAACACTGTTGATATGTAAATCAAATCGTAATTTATGATCCAATATAACACCAAGGTCCCTGATCTCTTGGACCCTCCTAATGTATTTACCAGAAATCATATAATCATAATTGATCAAGTCGCGCCTCCGTGTAAAGGATATGATGTGACATTTATCGGCGTTGAGATTAAGATGATTCCTGACACAATAAGAGGCAAAAGAATCCAAGTCTGATTGTAAAGCAACACAGTCAGCTTGCGATGAGATAATTTTGTAAATCTTGGTGTCATCAGCGTATAGAAGATGACACGAGTTGTGAAAAATGGCACTCATATCGTTCACATAAAGTGTGAAAAGAAAAGGTCCCAAGTGAGAGCCCTGGGGTACGCCTGAAGGTATAGGGAGAAATTTTGAAGTGAAACCCTTCAGTGACACTGCTTGGCTCCTGTTACTTATATAAGATTGAATCCACCTAAAGAGATCACCGTGAATACCGACCCTACTCAATTTAGCTAATAGAATACTATGATTTATTTTATCAAAAGCCTTTGAGAAATCGGTATACACGGCATCCACCTGGTGGCCAGAGTCGAGAGTCTTGACGATAAAATCTGTATAAGTCACAAGGTTGGTGTCAACACTGCGCCCCCGAAAGAATCCATGTTGGTGAGGTGAAATTTGACGAGCCAGAAAACTATTTAAATTAATGGTTACTATTTTTTCTAATAATTTACCAAAAATACAGAGTTTTGAAATGGGTCTGTATTGCACCACATTACCTTTACTACCACCCTTGTGGATAGGAGTTATTAAGGCTTTTTTCCAAATTACCGGAAAACGGCCCTCCTTTAAAGAAATTGAAAACAACGAAAACAACGGAGCTGCGAGCTCCTTTGCACAAGATTTAATGAATACTGGATGGATTTGGTCATGACCACAGCCCTTATTTATATCAACTCTTAATAACATTTGTAATACTTTATCTTCGGTTATATTAATTGAAGAGATGTTAGCATGATTATCAATTGTATCACTCACAGTTCCATTTAAAATGCCAGGGGGGGGATCTACAAAAACTGAATGAAAATAGTCATTAAAATAATTACATATGGAATCTAAGTCAGATGAAGAACTATTATTATAATGCATCTCATCGGGAATGACATTAGTAGCTGATTTTGTTTTAACAAAACTCCAAAAATACTTCGGAGTCTTAGTGATCCTGTCCTCACAATTAGATATATAGGAATTGTAACACGTCATTTCCACTTTCTTTACTCGGTCCCGTAACATTTTGAAAGTAGTGTGGTCCAATTCATTTCCATACGTTTTCCACAATCTGTGGTACTTGCGCTTTTCACGAATGATCTTAATTAAGGCCCGAGTATACCAAGGAGGGTAACCATTAGAGGAGTTGACAACACGTACCGGTATATGCTTTCCTATAATCACATCCAGAGCGCTATAAAAGAAATCAGATGCTTGATCAGTGTTCATGTTTAGCATGGCGCTCCAATCAATGTCATTTAGCTCTTTACGTATTTCCGGGTATTTAGCAACATGAAAGTTACGAACAATACGGGCCTTATCTCGACGGAGATTAAAATGTGGAAGATCAATCCCTATCTCCAACGATTTATGGTGCAGGTCCTCAGGAGTCAGAGGTTCAGAACACTCAGACACGCTACAGCCGGAGCTACTTATGACAAGATCCAACAACCTATTATAGTGATTCCTGCACACGTTATACTGTCTAAAGTCAGTAAAACTCAAAAAATCTCGAATAAGTAAAACTTTATTATCTCCAAAATCATCTAAAACCAAATTATTGGAACCGTCTTGGAAAGTCCAAGTAGCATGCGTTATATTAAAATCACCAATTAAAAAGTAAATATCGTCGGGATTGTTCAATAGAATTTCAGAGGCGTTGTCAAAGAAAGATTCCAGGCTATCAACGTGATTATAATTGTGAGGTAGGTAGGTGCAAGCAATGTGAAGTTTTTGCAACTGAGTGCCATGAGCGGGGGCAGAGGAGGGACTTTAAACAGTAAACAAAACTGACTGTCATGTGATGTCAATCATTCGCTGCCGTTCGTTCACAAATTTGCTATTTTGCGTAATTTAATTAATTAGGTACGTAATTTGTAGACGCCATTAAAATAAATAAACTATTTTGCGTACACTTGAAAGCGTGTCGTCAGAATCAAGTAATCCGTCAGACAGATAAACAATGAACATGACAGTTGTATATTTTTTTGAATTCCTTTGGTAATAAATGGACTAAGGGCACTATAAGTGTATTCCTAACATTCACAATCCAACTTTTTTTAGTGTTTTTCCTAAATATAAAAAAAAACTACTGCATAAAAAAATCCAAAGATATTTTTACTGTAATCAGCAGTGTAAAATCTAGAAACGGTATTTTATTTTACTACCTTAGCACAAAATGAATTGTTGTCAATTAAAAAAAAACCTTTAATCCCTAGAGACATTAATAAGGAGCTTTAGTCCCGATGCGCAGACTAAAGTAATATTTTAAGAGCATGAGAAGTGAAGAAAATATCCTCGGTGATACTGTAAAACCGCGTAACTAACAAATTTATGATAGAGCAAAATAAACCTTACAGCCTTATGAAAAAGGTGCATTTTGCTCCGTATTTAAAATGTTACTTACGCGGTTTTGCAGAATCACCGACGATATTCGCTTCCCGCCGTCTCGGTCCCTGTGTATATACGCTAAGATCTTTGAAACTACGCAACGGATTTTCATCAATAGATAAAAATAATTCAAGAGGAAGGTATAGTGCGATCTGTGCGATAGCTCTTAGAAGATCCTTCGGGTTTGTACTGACCTCTCACTCGCTCTTACACGATCTTATTAAGAGCGAGTGAGAGAGAAGTACAAAACCGAAGCATCTTCTTAGTGCTCACAGATAGGGAATGCAATTTAACCGGTTATTAACCGATTTTGTATGAAAATAACCGGTTAAATCCGGTTATAATCGGTTATTTGCATTCCCTACTCACAGACTGTATAACATTTTGTATTATGTACGGATGTTACAGAAAAGTCACACAAACCGTAGCGAAGCGAGGGCGGGTCGCTAGTCCTAAATGATACTTAGAGTCAAACAGTACACGTAAACAAAACTAAGTAAACTGTTCTCTTACATTTTTTAACAAGTCATTTTACAACAAAACAAAATAATGCTTTTCGTGTCCAGGAAAGCGAGATGACTTCGTTTCCCACGGTGCATATCTCCGCGATCTGAGGAAATTCTGGCCGAGATCTGTCATACAATTTACGATTAGCTTTAAAAACAACGCATTTACTTGGAAAAATGCTTTTAAGTGGTATTAACCTGTGTTGCTTCACGATGGAGATACTTTGTTAGATTCCATAATGAAGACAACTGTAAGATCAAGAAAAGTTCTCTTAGCAGGGTTTTTATTTAACTGTTATTAAAATTATCGCGCTTCAAAAAATAGCCTATACATTGAAATAATACCTAATCAAGTGGATTTCAAATGAAAACTACAAAAAAAGTCGTGAGCCTGAATCGTGATTTGAAATTGTATGTTAAATCCTTTTTACCGTTTAGTTTTTTCTGTCAATATGTCTGTAAAACCTTTAGATTTTCAAAACAGGCATTCTCTAGGATCTAAAAAATAATAATTCTGAAGTAAACACAAATAACTGATATATTACGTCCATTGTATGTTAATTAGGATATTTAAAATATCTCAACAAGCCGTGTGGGTGGTGGGGAACCTGTTTGGTTGGCTATTTGTTATTTATCTTGACACCGGGTCAACGCCAGCTACCACAAGAAGCAGTACCTAATGAGCAAAGAAAGGTACAAAAGGATGAGTCAGGAATTTTATACTGAGTAGCTATAGGTTGACGACGCGTTTGCCTAGTTGGTAGTGACCCTGTCTACGAAGCTAGCAGTCCTGGGTTCAAAACCCCGCACATTTTTTTTATTTTTTTATATAGCATAGGAAGGCAAACGAGCACACAGGCCACCTGATGGTAAGTGGAAACTGTGACCCATAGACATTCGCATTCACAAGACCGCAATCCCAAGACTGCAAATGCGTTGCCAACCCTGAGGACTAAGATGGAATGCCTCTATGCTAGTTATTTCACCGGCTATCCCTAAACCGGAACACAACGATGCGAACACTGCTGCTTGGCGGTAGGTTAATGGATAAGATGATGGTACCAACCCGGACGGACCCTGCACAAGGTCGTCCCACTAGTAGTTGTATGATGAGCGCGAATATTTGTTCCCGAGTCATGGGCGTTTTCTATATATTTAAGTATATATTTCTCTATATAAGTATGTTTATCGTTGTCTAGTACACATAGTTAGGGCTTGCAAATATTCGAGAATTTTCAGTATTCGAATATTCGATTTTTTTTCTGGTATTATTCGAATTATTCGAATATTATTCGAATAGTTAAAAACTGTTGTAATAATCAAGTTTTTTATTGCCAATGTCTTATTTAGATTCTAATTTATCTGTATACAAACAAAATCTAGTTAAAAATTAAAGAACAATTTGTTTAATTTGGTGTAAGGCACTAAACTATCACATTCACAGTCTTACAAAAACTTGGAAAATAGTTGGTGGTTAACAACAAAATCAGTCTTATAAATCGAGGTCTTACTCAGACAGACAATAATATTTTTTATTATATAATACAATCAAACAATCAAATCAAAAACAATCAATACTCTTTTTTAGTTACTAGAAAAAATAAATTTAATAAAAAGCCGCCAACCAGCGCCGTCGTCGCACTGATTCCCGCCCGAGTTCCCGATAGCTTCCGAGCTGTGACGAATCATGTCGGGTCGGGCGGACCGCGGAAACATCGCGAGACTTGCGCGCGAACTTTGAAAGTTGTATTTTGAATGCATCAAATTCTGAGTTTGGCATTCCGGAAATTGGTCGAATATTCGAATATCGCAAGTTTTATATTCGAATATTCGAACCAGTTTATTATTCGAATAATTCGAATATTCGAATATTCGAATGCAACATAGTACAAGCCTAGAGCCTTAGTTTGGGACTAGGCCAATTTGTGTGAGATTGTTTCCTGAAATTTAAATTTATAGGTTGCGGCGGTCTCTTTTCCGCAACTCGACGACTGAGTAGCTAACTGAGCAGAGTATACCTACATGCTCACACTAAGGGTGCGGCTCCACTGAGGCGGAGACGAGAGGAGCGGAGCGGAGCTGTGCCAATATTAACCAATGGAATCTGCGCAAGGCGCGCTCGACGTGACCGCATGCGCCTTTTATTGGTTAATATTAGCACAGCTCCGCTCCGCTCCTCTCGTCTCCGCCTCAGTGGAGCCGCACCCTAAGGGCCGTATTAATAAACTCATCTTGACTGGGATGCCCGTCACAAGATACGTCAAAGTAAACGTCAAGCCATAGAAAGCTGTCATTTTTGACGCATCTTGAGACTGGCATTAAAGTCGAGATCAGTTTATTAATACGGGCCTTATTTTCTGAAAAAAAAAATGCTTATAGAGGTTCGCCTCAATCAGCAGATTATTTACTGTTGGCCCGCTTTGGACTATAGTCTGTTTCATCTAAAATGATTCCTGTGACAGTCGTATTTCATAATTTTATGCGAGGTACTTAAAAATAGGCATTAATTCATTATTTAAGTTCGAATAACTATTTAATTTTTGCAGGCCCTAGGCCATGTTGTTAATTTTAATTATTTTATATTTTGTCTATATATCAATTCCTTTTGAATGTTTACTTCTAATACTATACTGTATGTAAACCTATAACTTATATGTGTGGCATGTCTGTTAATGTAAGTTGGTTATTAAATAATTAAAAAATCTCGTTTGTAAGGGTGTTTCTAATTCTGAATGAATGGTAAACAAATGATATTTCTTAGGCTTTCTCTTTTCCCTGCGAGAATTAGCAATTGTGGACGTCGCGAAATACAAATACCAAAAGCTAAGCTTTATTGAATCCAACATTTTAAATACAATATGTACTTATAATATTCTACTTAAAGTAAGTATTTTAAATATAAATAATATTAACGAATTATAAAAATATTTTAATGGGAAATTTCCTTAATTGGAAATCATCACTAAACATAATAAGCAGGGATCGGAAATTCGGATCGATATTTACCTAAAGTTGGCAAAATCCCGGAAAAGGATAGGCAAACATGGCGTCGGCTTCTTAAAAATATTATTTTAATAATATAAGTTCCGGGATTCTGGGATTCTACAAAATGTTAATATAATAATTACGTTGCATGTAGGATAAAACATTCATTTTTGCTCCTATAAATTCGTTAGGTTAATGAGTTACAGGTAAATTAAAAAATATTTGGTAAATCTAAACATGAAAAATAACTTCTAACAGTTAATATAAATAATTGATTATGAATTAATGCTGGTGCAATTTATTTATTTTGAAATCCAGAAATTTTAGTAATGAATTCTATGATTGAGTCCGCCTCCATACAACTGAACAACAAAGCCGGTGCGAAAGTATAGGTAAATATCGATCCGAATTTCCGATCCCTGATAATAAGCAAAACCGTCAGCTCAATGTATAACGAATAAAATAATTAAAATAATCTAAGGAGATCTTAATCTAAATATCGTTAGTTACTACTTTAGAAAAAACTCGTATCTGATATTTCGGGATGTATGTGTTTGGACTTTATTATCTTCAGGTTTAAGTTTAAAATTTTACGTCACGAAATATGAGATACGAGGTTTTGTCAAAGTAATGACGATAATTATATAAAAGAAGAAACCGCGTGATTGGCTGACTGACGTGACGAGTGTGACGACATATCAACGCTCAGCCCAAACCGCTGTACTTGCAGGGACTTGAAACTTGCAGGGAGCATTCCTTGGGCAACCTAAGGTATAGACCCTCAATGGGAAAAAATAGGGGGAGTAGCGGGAAATTAATTAACGTCCGTTGTCGCGGGTTTCCCCTATTATAAAATATTGCATTAAATAAGGCAATGCGTAGGCTACACTCAAGGATGTCGAAGTTTTCCTTAACAAATGCCTATCATTATTTCTAATAAGATCTGCGCTTGCCATTGTTTTTAACGTGAGTTACAACTATGAATTCGCACGGCATTGCTTGCAGAAATTCATCTGATAACTACCGTCGAGGGATATCGCTATTATGTACTAATCGTGTTTCCTAGTAGCGTGACCAATGGCCTGGGATCTTATTGTTAGGTATTGCAAGCCTTGCAATTGTGCTGCTGAAATCGCTTATTTAGTTTTATTATAATATTTTGTGTAGGTCGACCGAGAAATTCCTTCACCACTTTTCGACTCTATGTGTAGAAAATTAAGGTCCGAAATTGGTAGAGAACTTTATAAGTAGAATATATCTAAAAAAAAAATACCTACATTAATAGCTTTCGTAAGCAGTTCTCAAAATTTTATTAAAAACATAGTCACAGTAACACATAACAAAGTTCCCCACCGCGTCTGTCTGTATCATCGCGATAATCTCAAAAAGTACTGAACGGATTTTCATGCGGTTTTACCATCAGTTAGATAATTTTTCACGGAAGATTTCTATGTTTAACGAGTTCGGGCTTATGAACGAGTCTTCCAGTAAACTTACAGTTATATTTTCTCAAGGCAATAGCGTTTTCCATTTCAAAATGAAGGTTATATTGGCTCTGTAATTTATAGGTTGAAGCTGTAGAAAGTGACAAACACACAACTTAAACGTGTTTTGATTAAAATTATAAAATCGGAATGAATTCGTTTGACCTCACGTTACACTTCACGGCCAATAAACAACTGCGTGATGCAAACGTCGTGACGACGCAATCCTTGCAACTATTAGGTACCTATTGCATCGAATTGACTACGTGCCTTACCATTTTGACTTTCCGGATATACTCTTAAATATCTCTCAAATGTGCTGAAAGCAATATTATGAATATTACACCAAATATTACCAGGCGTATACCTATGTGAATATACAACTAATCAGTCTAACCAACCAATCTAACAGATATCTCTAATGTGTTTCGTACAGTCAACAAGGAACTCGTATAGTTTAAAAATTACCTTATGCTGGAGTTTCTTGCGGCGCTTCTTCTCCGCAATGATGGTCTTGTCTGAAACGCTAGTAGATTCATTCCATATTACCGACTTGTAAAAGAGCCCTCAAGTGGCCAATTTACTAAATAAATAATTCGAATTTAGAATTTGAATTTTCTAAACGATATTGAAAATAAGTAGTAACATCAAACATTTAATAGATATTTATTGACCGTGACATTTACCATCATTCAGTATTGACTATCACCGACGCAGTCTAATAATACCCCTATAATGGTCCCAAGATTGCTCTAACCCAGTCCGCCCATAGTCGAACTGTATCACGGTGTAAAAACCGCCATTGTGCCGGCTCTCACGGCGAGAACCTTGAATGAACTTTGCGCAACAATAAGTATAATTATTAATTGAATGCCGGTTAAGTAACGCGCATTATCCAACGCGCCGTGAGAATCATAACGATTCTGTAACTCGGATGTGCAAACAAACACTTTTATTTGATACTTTTTAAAGAAAATTGACTTGGTTTATTTAACAGTAATTACGGCAAACCCGGGCAATTTATTCATCATTATTCAAAATTCAAAATTCGAAATATACAGGGTGCCTCTGACCTTGGGGCTTTAAATGCATAGATCAATTCTACTCCTGAAACTAAACTTCTTTTGTTCTGTAAGTTGTTAAAAATATGTTCAGTTTAAATTTATTTTTTATCATACAAGTTAAATCTAATTTTCAATGTACGCGATCCAATTCTCCATTTTCCTTTAGCCCTCGTACCAAGGTAATGTCGCCCCCGTTACCCCCGTACCATGAGATAGTGATTACATGGCCAGTATGTAATAAACTGATTTTACAATTAGACTTTAACATCAATTAGTTATCTAAATTTAAGTTATTTTTTCATGTTGCAGAACAAAAGTAGTTCAGTTTAGCGAGTAGAATCGATCGTTGAAATTAAAGCCCCAAGGTCAGAGACACACTGTATATTCAGTCAATTGGCCACATGAGGAATCTTTTACACGTTGGTAACATAGAGTGAATCTACTAGCGCTTCGGACAAGACCATCATTGCGGAGAAGAAGCGCCGCAAGAAACTCCAGCAAAAGGTAATTTTTTCAATTATTAAATACAATAATACTTAAAATTATCTAAGTTATATTACAAGGTAATAGAGTTTTTTTTTTAAGTTACACAAATAAAATCATAAGTTCATAACTTTAAGGTAAATATTATAATATGATTATTTTATTTCAGATCTTCAAGCGCTCTTGCCTATGATATTTATTCTCTCGTAGCGTTATTATATTAACTTATTACACTCTGATACATACATACATACATTAAATCACGCCTGTTTCCCAGAGGGGTAGGCAGAGACCACTTCCTTCCACTTGCTACGATCCTGACAAATTTCCTTCGCTTCTTCAACATTCATGACATCGAGTCATGCACGCACGTCGGTTTCGGGTACTTAAAATTCGGCCCTTTTCCAGTATTTCTCCGATTTGATTCGAAAAAGTACGCCTAGGGCGGCCCCTTCCGACCCTTCCACACACTTTCGATCTGTATATCTCTTTCGTCAATCTTCCCTCATCCATCCTTTCCAAATGACCACACACACACACACACACACACACACTCTGATATAATACGGCATTAACCGGTTTTTGTTAGTAACTTCTGCCCGCGACTCCATCTGCGTAAAATCGGGATGAAAGGAACCCATGTCTATTGAACCTTGACTAGGACAAACAATACACACACACTTTGATATTTAAAGCATCAGTTAGGAAGTAAGAATTAATATCATACCTACTTTTACTTCGTTAGCTTCTCCTTTTCTTTCCTATTTGTAATAAGGATCATTTATTCAGAAACATTACTTTCATTTCATTTCATCAGGGTCACTATTTTATTTTTACTTTAACGCATCTTGTTCTAACTTCGTTATCATGTTGTTTGCGCATAATTCACTTGACAGTTAAACCCCTACTATAACATCAACAATATACTTATTATACAGAAGCAAGATGTGCTAAAACGAATGAAGCGCTAGTAGATTCTTGACGTGTAAAAGTGCCCGTGCGGCCTACTTACTGAATAAATGTCTTTATCTTTATATTTTATCGTTAATTCGAATATAATGCAAAATTGGGTAGTTTTAGGTCAACGCTAAACAGAACCAACATGATATACATACAGGGTATAACAATGTATACCCAACAATTACGGCTTCGGCATGTGTATGAGAAAACAAAATAATTTAATGCTGTAAACACCCAAATAGCTATTCGTTGCCCGCCCCATGTGCGGCGTAAACTAAACTTCAATAAAGTCTTTAATTAAAGCGTAAAAATGGCGTCAGACAACTAATTTAATGCCGAAAGTTGATTAACACGCTCGTTAAGCCTCTTTGCAGCCGTAAACAATCCTGGGTTACGACGTTTTTAGTGAAACGTCCTTCGTAACGGCTTAAGACGATCCTCTCGGAAATTAAAAAGGGAACAATGTAACTTTACTATTTTTCTGAGAAGGAGAGACAACGGGGTTATGTGGTGATAAGCCACTGAATCAGAGGATTAATTAAAAAACTGGTCAGCATTTAACCCCTCGTACCTGAGTCTTAATTTAACTTGACTTGACACAAATCTGTGCTCAAAAATGTTGATATTTTTTGTTGTTGATGTGTTTTGGTTTTTTGGTCTTTCTAATAATCTGAAGAGACTAGAACTTGGTTTCTTTTTTCTTTGACGATAGGAGGTTAAATATTTTTATTTTTATTAATGTTTGCATAGATTAAATATAATGAGATCAGAACTTACTTTTGAATTTTGCCAAAATATGTTTTATTTCGACATGTCTTTTGCAGGCCTATTATGGACATGTTTATCGATGTAATAAACGTGGATAAAGTATTTGTCGCTTTCTGACCAGTATGTAAGTGCGAGGGTAATGGATGCTTTGTCCACTGCGATAAAGGCGACCATAATACGAGCCCTGAAAAGTAGAGTCCTCAACTTATAAAAACCTAATTTATTTCAGAATACAAGTCCAATTTTACCAGTTCAGCAAACTTTCTTATATGTTGATAGCTAAATAGATATAGACCAAAACAAATAACTACTTACTACAAGTTTTTATTACCATCAATTATACCCCAATGAGGCAGAAATTAACATGACAACGCTACTTCTGTCGCATCTTACTATTTGCGATAAAATTTATTACAATAGATACGTAATAGAGCCTCAAAAAAAACTTTATTCGAGTCTTGAATTAGGCTCCGGCCATATACCGCTAAAGATTGATTTACAATTATGGTACGATAAACATACATACATAAACTCACGCCTTTGTTCTAAAAGTGGTGTATAAGCATGATTACAGAATTATCTACAACTCTAAAAAATGTTGATAATGGTGCAACGATATAAGGGTCGCGTGTATAGTTATAATAAGCAGTGATAATGATGTGACTTAGATTAGAACGCATGGTAGCTATTTCATAGGGTACAATTTCTCCCGATTCCACCTTTACGTCAAGCAGCGAGCGGCTTACAATGCTGTGTATAATGTGGGCGGTAAGACCCTAGACCTCATAGGGAACCTACATGCCAGATTTTGAATATCTAGACACAGCGGTTTGGGCTGTGCGTTGACATGTCGTTCAGTGCCTTATTTTATATATTTACGAGTAGATAGATCGAAATAATTGAAAATGACATCTGTATTAAATAAAGGAGTAGAAATCTAACGCCATCTCGCGGCGTGTTTCGTTAACACCCTAATTACTATAACGCGTGCGCAGCCTCACTGCATCTCGTCTAATCGAAAGCGGGTAAGTATCGCCACAATTTAATTTTAATTGGTCCTCATTTCTCTTGAATTCCTCAAGACTGACTTCGATCTAAAAACGGTACAGATTTATTAAGGCATTAGCCTCATTTAGTCAGTTTTTTTACAGTTAGTGTCGGTACTAACCAATTTTGTGTCAATAAATATACGTCTAATTGAATACATGTACATCGGACTACGAGTATCTGACCATATTAGAACTCATTTCTCATTCTATGCCAAACTAGACTACATCCTTTTAAGGCGTTTATTTATACAAAATGGTGTATGTGTAAGGCGTAGCTTGCCACGCTTTATTCTAATTGAAAAAGTAGTTGAAAACGCGGTTAAAGACTGCTATTTTTAAGGTTCCGTATTCAGCAAGGAACTCTTGGAAGTTTCGCCATATCCATCATCTGCCTGTTTAACCCAGAGATTATTTGTACTATATAAAGCTGTAATTTTGCATACTTACCTAGTCATACATTTAAATTCCACCGACCAAAGTTGTACAATAAAGCAAAGGTATTTCTCATCACATTCTGATTTTGAAGGCGGTATCATTAGATAGCTCTTCAAAAATTATTATCGATAGGTTATCATGATTCGTCAAGATCGTAGCAAGTGGAAAGAAGTGGTCTCTGCCTACCCCTCTGGGAAACAGGCGTGATTTAATGTAATTGTTATCATGAATTTTTAGATTTGGGAGACCGTTCAGGAAATATAGATTTTCCCCCCCCATGGTCCGATATACCTACTCTTGCATGTTTTTTTAAACGTATTACGTCTGTAGAACAGTGACGGCACTATTTATTCATCAACACACACATGTGCTCCGTTTTGTCTCTATAGTAAACTACAATGGTAAATGAGAGTTGGTGCATCCTGCGGACGTCATTCTCGGTGACACCATTGCGTACAATGGAATGACGTCGGTTCGTGTTTACGAGGTTTGGGAATGAAAACAGAAGCTCGTTAAGGATTGTACACAGATGTATTCCCAAGAAGTATTAAGAATGTTAGCTTGATATTTGGTAGACTTATTATGAAGAAAACATGTCTTAAATAATAATATCGGCACAGTGTTTCATAACCAGTGCTATGTGTGTAGGAAAGATATCACCTGACAAGAGCAACGCAACTATAAATAAAACCCATGTCTTTGAAATAATTCCAGTAAGTAGATAATCCACCTAAAACTGGTAGGCCAGCGAATAGCATCAGGAATGTTTCATGACACTTAACTTAATTAACTTGATAATGGGCGCCAACTACGCAATTTAATTCGTGATCAGATCGCCCGCGTGTATCGGCACTATTTAGCACTTTGTTACACGCGTGTGAGCCGACGAACAATCAGGCCGAAACGGAGCCATCCGTTTGATGACTGTTATTACTATAAAACAGCTGTTTATTATGATGAGAGTACTTGCAGATTACAAACGCTGTTTTATGTATGTGAAGATGATTGGGGTCTTGGGTTAGGAGCTGTGCTAATACAGGCATAACGGCTAACTATCCTGCTTTCTACAACTACTGATTTTTAATTGTGGGAGGACCTTGTGCAGGGTCCGTCCGGATTGGTACCACCATCTTATCCATTAACCTACCGCCAAGCAGCAGTGTTCGCATTGTTGTGTTCCGGTCTGGGATAAGCCAGCCGGTGACATGACTAGCATAGAAGCATTCCATCTTAGTCCTCAGGGTTGGCAACGCATTTGCAGTCCTGTTAATGCGAATGTCTATGGGTCACAGTTTCCATTTACCATCAGGTGGCCTGTGTGCTCGTTATTGCCTTACCATGAAATAAAAAAAATAAAAAAACTAGCTAAGGTCGTTTCAATGTGTGGGTTTTGTCATAACACATTTAAACGGTCATTTCAAGCTATATTTAAACTCATAATTAAAATGACACCATTAACAAGAACACTTTGAGTAATAGCTACTAGTCCGTTCATTCACTAGTCTTCTATTGTATTAGTATCATAATTTTCGTTCGTCTATAGAAATAGCAGCTATATTTCATGAGCCTAGTGTCAGCCTCTAGGCTAGCAAGGTTAACTTAAGTATTTTTTAATCCCTCGCTCTAAATAAAGTGACCGATAAAGTAATAAATAATGATAGTTTTGAGATAAAACTGTCAGCTTGATGGAGAGCTAGTGTGGTATAGTGTTGATTCGGTTCGTAGAATTATTTTGAAAGCAGAAAGTTATCTGACGATTCCACTTTATACAAACGCCCAAGCCTTTTTAACAAAAGACATCATTCTGATGCATTTAGACTGTTTAGAGCCTGGAGTTTTCACCCAGCAACACCACAGAAGCCATATGACATGTTTCGTATCACTGTTGATATAAGAATAAATTAAGCCGGTCTGGGTCTCGGCATTGTCCGCACTACACTTGTACCAATATCTTGATAATATAGTGTTATTATTCTCTAAAACTTGCAAGGCCGGGCCATTGTTTCGAGTGCAACGTTTGTCAAGTAAACACATTACTTTATATTGTCTAATTAAATTAATCCTTCACGGTTTGTGGCTATTCTTTCTAGGTTCTGAAAGACGTGGGCGGTTAAAACTGGTTCTTGGGTGTTGTTGCCCAACGTAAGTTTAGTGTTGACATCATCAATGAACATAACAGTCTTATTATCCCTACTCATAATATTAACGTTAACCCCTGGACCAATTCCGACAAAAAATCAAAAAGAGATAGCAGGATCCCCGAAAATGGACATATAATAGTAATTGTTCTAAAAACTCAATAGTTCATCTTCTTTATTTATAGCGGTCCGTAGTGATTTACTCAATAGTTATTGAAGGAATTATGATAAAATTGATAAACTTCTAGAGAATTTGGACCATTTGGAGGTATAAAAGATTGTCCAGTTTCAATCGTTTTACCGTAAACAAACTTTTGCGGTTTTTAGCACAAAGGTTAACTCATCGTATTCATGTCTGTCTTTACTTGTCTTTGCATACAATACGTTAATGACTTTCGATATATTTGCACTTTTACAGTTTTTTGTCTGTAAAAGACTTGTAAATCTGTCTAGACATTTTAGAGTGTAGAGTTGCTAGAAGCAGGAAGAGCAGACGACGTAGACCTAAACCGAGTAAAATATTTCATGAGAGTAGAGGCATTTCGAAGAAATTACGCTTTCTGGAAATTTACGATGCTGTATTTCTGGACGAAAGTGCTTTCTACGTAAACTGCGCTTTAACATTCTACTTTGTCGCTATTTTATTTTCGTATAAAAGATATAATATAAAACATGCGTAAACCACTTGTTTTCATTGGGGATAAAAACGAGGAAATTACCAAAATTTACTTGAAAATAAGCACTTAAGTACTAATTCGCTGTTTTTGGGATCGATTACTAAGTAAAAAACAAACAAAAAATTACAAGAATTATCACAGAAATTGCACGCAATTTTTTTCAAAATAAAGCTTGTTTTTTCCTCTCAATATTTATCATATAAGATTAGAATATCATCCACGCTTTGTTTTGATATTGGCAATACATGATACGACTACAGACACACTAAGTTAATTTAGACGTTAGTGTTGTTCCACAAATTATGTCGAAACGAATGCAATTTTCACGTCACTTACTCGTACTAAGTAAGTATATGAGGGGAGTATGTGGGAGTGCTTATTAGATCATTTTGATATTACGCGCCGAATTACCGTCATAGTTTCCAACTCGAAAGTCGAAAATTACTAACACGGTTTACATAATAATATTAATTAACGTTTCTGTCGAAATACCTTGTTTTGTTTACAAGTTTGTTATGATTATAATGTCAGTCATTAACGTACTTAATTCGTTCTAAGCACCTTTGTTGTATAAATAAACATTCCTTAAATAGTTTTGCTGTTATATTTAAGTAATTAGTTGAAGGACTGTTTTACATTTTAATTTCATTTCGTTAAAGTGTGTACTTACGAAAGGAGTTGCTTGTGTTATTTTTTTTTGTATTAATCTATATCTGAATTCTCTGTGAATTTAAAAAGTTTAAATCTCAAAGGACAAAATACAACTTTCGCGAAGTAACCTTATCTTTTTGCCGCCAATTAAGCTTGCCATAGATTATCAAGGACAGTGTCACTGGAGTGGCTGTAGGCTATCGTGTCACCGTGTTTAATCTGTGCAGCTATAGTGGTCAGACGAGTGTTAGTGCTAAATACAAGGTTAGTATTAGATTAATATTAATCAAGATCTATTTCTAGAAACCCAGTGTCAACTGTTTTAAAACCTTAATTTGTTGTTTATTAATGTCCGCCAAATAATTATATAAACAGTTAAACGAACTTACTTAGGGGTCATTCACTGGTAGTTGATGCGTAAGCGTTCGCGTTTTTAACAAATATCTTTTATCATGTTAGTTAACCTTAGACCTAGGATAGTAAGGACCCGAAACTTAACCTGTTTCTTTATTGTTATTTCCTAGTTCTTGCTACACCGAAAATATATAAATAAAACAAAAATTTCAAGTTCATTAATTTTAATAATTTGTTACTTAGTAATTAGTGTAATTACCGATGATGTCATTGATGTAACAAGGCAAATGAAATGCATTTCAAACATGTTTTTTAATCTTGTGTTGCGATTGCGTTCAAACGAAAAACCAGAAACAGTAGGCAATAAGATAAACAAATTCCAGTATCAAGTACCAGGGATACATAACACAACGGACAGTGTGTTCGGAAGCTTTGCCCGATCAATCGATGCTATCGGAAATCAACAGTCGCCCCAACGGCAACGAGTAGACACCCTCCGAATAAAGATCACGTTTGATGATAGATGCGGAGTGAGGAGGTTTATATTTAGTTCATTTAACATAAAATATTTGAGTAGCTTAGTTTAATTTAAATTTAAATAAGTTTAGTTTTAACTTTTGATTGTAGTACCTATATTATATTAAATTATTATATAATCTACATGACCAAGAGTGTGTCAGAATATAACTCCAAACATTAAGCGTTCTTCTAATCGCAAATTTCCTTTGATTTTTTATAACGTAACTTTTAAAGTAATTTGGGTACGTAGTATTACGTTTCATTTAAATTCAAACTTGAATGTTTTCAACATAAAAATAAGTAAAACTTAACTCTTGAGATATCGACCAATGATCGAAGGCAAGTGAACCGAGTCGATTGAAATCGGAACAAGTTTATTTTTAAACAGAACTATGTTTTTTCTAAACATTTATCTCTGATTTCCACAGAAACAACTTTAAGGTCATACAAGTTAGTCTCGACTCGTCGATGACGAAAATAGAAATCATAATAATTGCAACTTTTATAACATGATGAGCCATACTGCAGTGTTATTATTACAGGGATTCTATTGGAACACGGTAAAACAATATTGCTTTTGTCGTACATGGTATCGTTTTTAAATCTTCTGCCATTACTGTCAAGTGTATGAGAACACATTAGTAACGTTGACGTGACGGTACGACTAGTAACATGTCAAAACTCAAAAGCAATATGGTTTTACCGTGTTAAATACGTAGATGCCCAGGGAGCTCACTATTTAATCTTTCAATGGAGTATTAACCGTCGAGTTTCAGTTGCCCTAGGTTCCTATCAATTTGGCCGAGCTTCCTTCTCAAACTCGACTCTGCCTGCCATGTTAGTTAAAAAAGTGAGATATTTAATAGAATCACCTAACTGATATCGTGATGTTGGAACCCTTGAAATGTGTTAAAAATCCATTTATCTCTGGGCGCCGAGTCTATACTCCAACCCATCTAAAGCCCATTACCGCCGATACTGGTAACAGCTGACATTAACATTGACCGGGGTCGCTGCACTTTACCTAACTCCACACATGATTGGCCGCCATCTTGAATGACGTCACTGCTTAAACGTGTGAAGTTTAGCGTGTTGCGATCAAGTTCGGAATCTATGGAAACGTTCGAAATTTGATTTAATTTAACAGACTATATACAGTCTGTGAGCACTTAGAAGAGGCTTCGGTTTAGTAATTCTCTCTCACTCGCTCTCATACGATCTTATAAAGAGCGAGTGAGAGAGAAGTACTAAACCGGAGACTCTTCTAAGTGCTCACAGACTAAGTTCTTTTATAGCATGGTTAAAGAATATTTAAATCTTGTGCGCAATTGTTTATAGAAATACTTTCAACATGGCTGCATAATTTACGATGCGAATTCAAATAAACCCACCATTGGAACCTATCTTATCTTACGCAAATGTGCTCACTTGGATACACTTAAATTTACCCTTTAGGATCTTTTGTACCTATAACATTCCTTATGTTTACTTTCGACTGCCGCCGAAGGCAAAAAAAACCCGTCAAATCGGTTAATCCGTTAAGGATAATAATAACAAAAAATACCCTAAAAAGAACCCAATTGCATTACGAGTATATTAAGGAAATACTCGTAATGTTAGTTATCTTATGTACAGTCAGCAACGAAAGTCCATGAACACATCCAAATTTTCAAAATACCTGCACACTGTTAAGGTTCATATTATGTAACTGAACAGGCTGTTGTACAAATCTCTGTAGACATTTGGGAATACCAAATGTCGATGTACATTATTTTTACAAAAGTTGCTGAACATGTTTAATTACATAATTAGCCTTATCTGTAAAATATCAAAATTAGCTAAACAAGTCTGACTACATAAATCCACCGATATGTATACTACTCAAAACTTCCTGAACATATTTAATTACATAATGAGCCTGATCTGTAAAATATCACAATTTGCTGAACATGACTGACTACATAAATCCGCTGATATTGTATAAATTTGTCGCCGGACCGGCATCCAGTATTTGTTAATCCAATTATACAGGGTCCAAAAGAAACGTTTTGAGAAACTGAGGTCGAGTTAATGTTTATAAGTATTTCTGTATTGGAATGTTTTTTTTAGTTGATAATTGACTACTTGTCAAAAAAAAAGGTTTAATGGAAAACCAACAGTTCAACGGAAAAATCTCTTGAAATACTGCTTGACATAAACTAGAAGGCTACGAAGATTAGGAATATCAAAACTCTTTATTAGAGAAAATATTAAGCGTAGAGCCACTTTACTTTACTTTGTGTTCATAGGACTCGATTTTGATAAGCCCGACACACATGAGTAATTATAACTAAGGCAATAAGGTATATCATTTAAATATCATATTCGGTACAGTCATCTTCAAAAGTCGCTGAACATTTTAGTACAGTCAAGGTCATAAATACCTGTACAATCAGTAAAATCACACATAAATAGCCGACAGGTAGAACAATATTTTCGATCCTACAGTTCGATCGATACGCATTTCTGAGAACACAATATCAAGGTTTTTTTTTTAACTTTTGAACTTATGTTATAGACGTAAGTAGATATTAATAATTGAATTCAGTCATGTTACTATCAAATATTTCAGTGGCTATAAATTGGAGCTATAGGAACGATCTACAAGTAACACCGAGAGAAAACCTTGTATGGTATGGAGTAAAACTATTAAATTCATAATTTATAAAACTGACTTCTACAATCCTGAATAGGGCAACCACCACCCCTTGGAGTGTAACTTATCCATTAAAGAAAAGAATTCGTAAAATCTATTCATAAATAACGTGAAACACAATTGAATTGGGAACCTCCTCTATTTGAAGTTGGCTAAAATCTAAAATAGTAAAAAAGTGTAAGACTCGAGAGGCTGGCATAAACAAATGACATGTCAATGATGACACGACCAAAATGAAAGAGACAAATGTATCATATGACAGTGCTGTACTTTTTTCGGTGATCATTCATCAGTCTAAATTCGAAAATTGGTCCGGGCATGATCTAACAAATCACTTTTAGACTACTACGTCCAGCAACTTTTGGAAATATACTGTCCAGCAACTTCTGGAAGCCTACTGTCCAGCCACTTTTGGAAATATACTGTCCAGACACTTTTGGAAATATACTGTATAGCTATTTTGGAAAATTTATAATGTAAATGGAATTTTGTTAGTAACTATGTTCAGTAACTTATGTACAATTCATGTGTCTAGTATCTTTTGTAACGTTATTTTGTTCGGCAAGTTTCGTTGCTGACTGTACATTGCATTAACCCTATTGTTTAAATAAACCTTCTTTAATAAATCGATAATTTTCTAATAAATGTAATAATTAAAGGCCTACGTGTGGTCAGCTTTTTAACATCTTACTGTCACTTGATGTTATATCAATCTAATTTAAACATAGCGGTAGGGTAACCGCATTAAGGGACAAAAATTAGGATATATTAAACTTAGAAAGAAATGACTATCAATTAAATTAGTGGCATGAGACTTAGAAGAAGGATCTAGTTTACCTGGTATATTTATATTTTCTCTATTTCACATCTAAAAAACATAACCCTCCATCTGACGCAGTCGGGTAAAAAATAAAGTACCCAGTCACTCCTTGCTTGTCGAAATAAGGCCATCCTTTCAGTCTTTACAAGGGAACAAAGAACCTTACATACATACATACAAACAGGTCAAAATTATTGTCCCCTCCTTCGGCAGTCGTATCGTAAGCGTAACCCCAAGCACCCCTTCTAAGTGCTCAGAATTAGGGAATCCAAATAACTGGTTATAACTGGTTTTAACCGGTTATTTTCATACAAAACTGTTAATAACCGGGTAAATTGCATTCCCTACTCAGAATGTATCTACAATTGGTCTCCAACTATCGTACTGGTATTTAATCAAACTTCATATCAAACTAACGTGCATGAAATCGCTTCGCTATACTACGTTCTCTAGCCTACGATTGGTATAGTTAATCTTTAAAGTCAATAATGATAGCGTACCCTACGCTACGTATTTTTCTTAGGCGAAGGCTAATAATAATTTTCCTGGAAACTATTATCGCCCGCTTTCGGGTAATGTAATCAATCACACTAATATAAATGCGACATTTTGTCTGCGTTATGTGTTGGTTACTCCTTCACTTTCCACTTTCAGGTTCGGCTCAAGTAGTTTAATCTAGATCGTATGAGAGCGAGTGAGAGAGAGGTACAACCCGAAGGACCTTTTAAGACCTATTGCACTGCACTGTACTTAGTGGGCGGTTTTGCGGATTGAAAACTCTGATTAAATCCGTAAGGGAGGCGTTCGATCATAACTCTATACTCTTACTCTCTATAAGTGCACACTGACTCGAATATCTCTGATATATACAACGATGACATTTAAGCTTCATTCACTTTCCAGTAACTTAAACCGTCCGTGAAAGTTATGATCGTTAGAGCTACTCGGCTATAAAGTTGATATCATACATACACATACCTTCACGCCTGTAATCCCAGAGTGGGCAACAACTTTAAAAAGTAACCACAATTTGCACGAATAGGCTAAGATGTTTACCAGCATATTAGTGACAGGTTGCAATCCCATCGCCTAATAGTACTACAAGCCTATATAAGTTGATATCTATATCAGAAAACTGATTTGACGAGACTAAACGTGAAAGCTATATCTGTAATGTTTTTTTATGAGCTCAACGTATTTACAGGTTGTAAAGAAGGCCAAAGCGTTGTTCGATATGCCTAAGGCTTCCCAAAAGTTGGAAGTCACATTAGCCAAAGTGACTGGTTGGCTCCTTCTTTCAAGTCTTTCATGATTATGACTAACAGGGCCAGAGCTGACGAAGTTTTCTAAATACAATTCTAAACGTTATAAATGCGGTATGACGCGTCATATACCTACCTAGTGCACTTACTCGTTTCTTAGGGCCTTATTAATAAACTCATCTTGGCTGAGATGCCCGTCACAAGATACGTCAAAGTAAACGTCAAGCCATAGAAAGCTGTCATTTTTGACACATCTTGAGATAGCATTACAGTTGAGATCAGTTAATTAAAACGGCCCTTAGAGAAATAAGGATTGTTAACAGAATACTCCCTGAAAGTTGCTGAAGGGGATAATATACAGGTTGTTTAGAAGATTTAGATTGCATCAGCATAGAAAGTAAATCGTCACTTTCAAACTCTCAATACGTGCATTGTTGTCAAACTGCAGCAGAACAGAGAATAGTTAACACTCCTTTGTTGGCACAGATGCAGTCAAGCGCATTTTTCTTAACAATGCTCCTACAGTCGCGTGCAAAACGCTTCGCGGTCACTTTTTACACGGCTAAAAGGTTTTTTGTAGTGTAATAAGCAGCTTTTATAGAGTTGTCGTTTAATGCGATGGTTTCTAATCGTGAGGTGATTAATCTTAAACCGGGAACAATGTAGAGATTGCTGATTTGATACCGGTTTTATCACAATAAATCAATAACGGTTTTTTTGTAAAACGTGGCAGCGATACGTTCGATTTTATTGATGTTTGTAATTGAAAATTCTAATTGATTTTTTTAGTATCCACATAGTAAATTATTGATAAAGCTGATGTTAAGTATCGACGGTGAATTGGTTTGTCCTTCCCTCACGATACATTTTGATTGCAGTTGCAGGGCAAAAGTTATGTTTAAAATAAAGACTTAATAACTTAACTAATAAGAATATTACATGACTGCTGGCGTCGGGTCGCGGAGAGAGGGACCTCCTCCCTCAGATTAGGTATACGTGCCGTGTCAAAGAGTACGCTTTCGGAATCTGCAGACCTTTGATCTATCCGTCGAACCTCTAGTCGAGACATCACTATGGGCCCGTCTTTTGAATCCACTGCTTGATCATCTACTCAAGTCGTCATCCTACTTAATATTATAAACGCGAAAGTTTGTGTGTGTGTATGTGTGTGTTAGTTTGTTACTCCTTTAGCTGGCTGGAAGGATTTGGATGAAATTTGAAATGAAGATAGCTTTTACCCTGGATTAACAGATAGGCTACCTTTCCGCACCATGTACATCAAAAGAATTAGAGAATTTCGGTTATAGGTACAACAAGTCTAGCAAAAAGCAGCTTTCAAAAAGCCGACTACGTTTGATAGGTTATTTAGACACTTTATTCCTTATCTACCTAGCGATAAATGTGACGCTAAGACGTATCTTGCGACACCTCGATTTTCGAAAGGCATTCTACATCCATTACTCTACGAGGAAACAAAGAACCACTTTACTTGTGGGAGGACCTTGTGCAGGGTCCGTCCGGGTTGGTATCACCATCTTATCCATTAACCTACCGCCAAGCAGCAGTGTTCGCATTGTTGCGTTCCGATCTGGGGATAAGACAGCCGGTGAAATGACTAGCATAGAGGCATGCCATCTTAGTCCTCAGGGTTGGCAACGCATTTGCAGTCTTGTGAGTGCGAATGTCTATCGGTCACAGTTTCCACTTACCATCAGGTGGCCTGTGTGCCCGTTTGCCTTCCCAAGCCATAAAAAAAAAACCATACATACATACCTCCTACTTCAGCCGTCGGGTACTACCACGAGTTTTAAAATTCAGATAACACCATGTTAACTAGCTCAATCTTAATCACTTTTGTCCGCAAGTCCCCTACCTGCGGGAAGCAACTGACAGACGCTATCGCAGTTACGCTACACAGCCTCCGTTGTTTACGGCCGCGGCCATTGTATACACGTCAGTGCGTCCGCTTCTGACACTAGATCTAGATACGAATGAGAGAAAAAGGCTTATACAGGGTGAAATCGGATCAAAACTTACTATTCCTTTATGATTTCCAAGCACCCGTTTTACAGTTAGCATGTCGTCGGTGTCGATCCTTCAAATTGACAGTTATCAACGTTATAGACCCCTAACGCGAATAGTGGTGGTGTTTTGTTTGTTGTGTTTGTGGTGGGTGTATCTGTGTATCTATGTATCTGTCTGTGGCATCGAAGCTCCCAAATTCAAACGCTAATAAAATAATGCTTTTATTCGGGATGGTTCTTGGCTAGCTATAATAAGTTCAGTTGGGCTGTTTAAGAGTTAAAGTTCTGAAAGTAGAAGTCACCACGCCATTATATAGGGGGTATTTTATTTATGTAAAAGTTTTTTTTTATGACGTGCTATTTGAAATCTATAGGGTTGTTGATCGCATTTGACCGCTTGTGCATAACTAATGCAATGTAGTAATGTATGACTAAACTCGGCTACTTCCTCTGTAATAATTACATCATCTCAATTTCATGCAACCCCATAATTTGCACGTAGGCACAATTACGGTATAATACGCGCGTGATCCATTACCAGTATAGAAAGTTTCAAATACACGTGTTCAGCACAGCTTTTGATACATAATTGTGGTCTATACAGCGATAAACACAAGTAAACCTACTTATTTGCTTTACTTATGTACAAAGTTGTGAAAGAAAGGAGAAAAACACCGGGTTATGAAGATTATGAGAATTAGTTCTTTCTTTAATGTCGCGATGTTTTTGTATAATTTATCTCTCTTTACCTTAACTCGTCTATGCAACCGATATCTAAATTATTGAAAAAGCTTTGTTATATTATAATTTATGAAAAAAAGGTCACGCAAAAATACAGGCTGTCCTTAACTAACTGTACATCAAAGGCATTTGAACTAGGACACACTGTATATTCTATGCACAGGGCCTCTATTCTGACTATAAAAACCAATATCGTATTTTTCCTTGTCATCAAAAAGTTGACAATACGATAATAGGACAAAGACGACATGGTTTTTACCGCCTAGAACCTCGGCTCCGTTCAGTGATATAAACCAAGTTATTATATTATAGGGTAGAAGTACCCTTTGTGGCCACTGTATCCTTTTTGGCCACTTTAGGTAAAAATGAGTATCAAAAATACTGTAAAATTAATGAAATTATAAAATATAGAAACATTTGCGTAATTTCATAATTCTTTGGATATTAGTTAAAAGTAAGAGTGGCCAAGAACGGTGTAAAGTTGGCCAAAACTGGTATTTCTACCCTATAAGAAAACATAGCTCCTAAATATTATATGCTTAAATAAAAAACATCAACCAACACACAGTCTGTTCTCAAATGAAATCTCGGTAGGAATTCTAGAAGCAAATCCCTGATGCGAAACGCGTCGCGTGCGCAAGGAATGACTTTTATGATTTATCGTCTTCAAACGGGATAGAAATTTCAACCGCCCATTGTTTCAGGCGGGGGGGTATTCTCTATCAACTTCCAAGTCGACGTAGAATTCAAACACCAGTTATTGTAGAACCGTATCACCGTGACAGCTATTTAAAGCGTGGGTTTAAAATATTAGTATCAGTTCTTTTGGCTTTTTTATTCCGTAAGCGCTAAATTTAGATTTAGATATCGTCATTGCGTTTAAAAAACCTCGTATCTCACATTTCGTGACGTACGATTTTAAACTTAAACGTGAAGAGAATTACGTTCAAATTCATACGTCTCGATGTATCAGATAAGCGGTTTTGTCTCAAATAGTAACGATATGTATCATGCTACCTTAGACCAACAGGATCCGTGCGTCTATTTTACTGGGTGAAACCATATTGCCTTTGACATATTATCGTATTGCCAACGTTACTTAGGTAGGTACTCACTTTACAGCAATAAGTAGTACGATAACAGGTCAAAGGCAACATTGTCTTCGGTAACTAGGAGTATGGGGTTCTTGTTCTAACATACGTAGTATGAGTAAGACATCTATAGTTCCCGGCTTCACATTGCCGTAAACAGTTGATCTTGAATGAGATGCCCGTCTCAGCCCATGTCAAAGTACTTACTGTGTGGAACAAGTAATAGACAACGTCCAATGATAGATACTTGATTATTATTTTACAGATAATAAGGGTTCTTCATTTGTTTTTCATCAATCTATTTGTAACCCTATGATCTTTGTATTAAAAGTCAATTCGCCTTCTGCTAAGTGTCCCTTAGTGCCATCACCCTAATTGTCAAGTTGTAGAAAACTGTAATTCTGAGTATTCTGAAGCTTTCTAAAATGGGCAGCAGCCATTCTAAATCCTGCCAAAATGCACAAAAAAACTGTCCACCGAGTAAACTAACATTTGTATTCAATCCATGATTTAAACAGTAGCTGCAAGTACGGTTTACCCTTGAAATATCGAAACGATTCACTTCGCCGAATTTTCATTTCATCGGCAGGCATTTCCACGTGCAGGAGCTTTATTTTTATTATGGTCACCAGTCTAACTTAACCTAACCTACGTAGGTAACGAATGCTTAAGATAACCTAAAATCTATAAGGTTTCAGCAGAAATTGGTTTTCGATGAAATGAAATTCGGTGAAATGACACATTCGATGAAATGTTTGTCGATATTTCAAGGGGATCCCTGCAAGTAGAGGTCAAAATATTCTGGTTTTACGGCGGTCTGAACGTTCCCGTTAAAGAATTACACCGCAGTCTTGCGTGTGGTCGAAACAATCGACAGTCGCTCGTTATTCCCACCGAAGTAAAAATGTAGCCTATTGGAAATCGAAATGATGGTGTAGGATGGAGTATAGAGGAAAGTGTGCATACGTTTACTTGAAGCCATTCGTTTTTGCACCAGAATGTTACTCTGGACCGGGTAGGTGGTCTAGTGATTTATATGGGGACAAAGGAGATCCCTTCGACTGCCATAATTTTATTGTTTCGATTTTCGAAATTTAGAAATTGGTATCCATATTATTATTATAGTCATAATAATCAATAGCCATAATAGTTAGGTATAACGCGAATTAAATATAATGATTAAGTACAATAATGTTACATATCATACAAGACAAAAGTCATAATACTGATCAGCAAAAGATCAAAAGGCGTACCGTTTATTTCTCATAAATATTATCGTCGTGTTTTTATATTTATTTTATTTTTATTCATATAATTTTAAAAGACTAATTTAAAAATTCAGACATAATACATCTCATACATAAACAAAACACCGGCTTACAAAAAAAATGCTTTAGTTTGAACTGCGACCCCTTACAAAAATGATCAGCTGAGAGAAAAGTAGGTTACTCAAAAATAATTATCCACTAAAAAAAAATGATTAATAAATTTTCATTCTTGTAACCGTTATTTAAAATAATGATATTCCTTTTGAGTTTCTACCTTTCAATACAATCACCACATTGAATATTATGACCAATAACGGGATGAAATTCAATAGTTATAACTAATGAAAGGGGGGTGAAAGAAAATTATCGCCGTCGAAATAATGAGCAAAGACAATATGACGAGCAACGATTATGAAAAACAACGGTATGGATAAACCAAATCAAAAGATTAATGTTATGTCTGTAATGTTATACATATAAAGATTATTGAAATGGGTGAAGACTTTTTGGTACACGCTCAGCGATTGCATTGTGGAAGCTATTACCTACTGACATTCTGTGTCATTCTGTACTCTTTTAAAACTAGACTGAAGAAATTCTGGCTTGGCTCTGGTTCTTAAAACGTTTTTCTGATGAATTAGTTTATTGTATAAGTATATGTATAATCTATATCTATATACTAGAGTATTTATTGACATTTATACCAATGTAAATTTAGGTTTAATATACCATGAATATACCTCTGTTTATTCTCTATCGCTAAAAGGTTAACTATGGAAAAGATCCCTTATATAAGTTCGCCTTTTTACATCCCTGCAATATTTTTGTAAATTCTATAATTGATATATCTTTTGTTTGTACAATAAAATGTTTACCTACATACGTACTTCAGTAGGTGCGTGAAAATATATCTGGTTTTGAAGTACTTTAAGAACTATCTATGACCAAAGTCACTTAGGTACATGAGAGGAAACTTTTGCCCAGCTGTGAATTAGTGAGACGTAAAATTAATAAATTTAATTTCTAGACAAAAAAAATACTATGTCAAAGTGACAAAGAGTCTACACCGATTTGATTTTGACAAAGTTCTATGATGATCTATGAATTATATTGGTCAACTATACATTGCCTGCGCCTTTATTCTAGGCGTTAAAATCGAAATAGTATTTGACTTGTTATGTGTATTTAACTCGATCGCTATGACTGTCAAGTAAATAAAAGCTATCAAAACATTGACATTACGCTAATAGATCAAAAACGCTATTGTTTTTACGGTGTTGAATAGAGGTCTTATGTTCTGTATAAAATGCATTTGATACGATTTTGGTGTTGGACATTACGGCATGATTACGCGAGACACTTCTCTCATGTCTACAAAATATACTTGGTAAAAAAATTGGCATAGTTTTCGATCGGAAAATTTTATTCTATTTATTTAAATTACAACGCTGTCATTAACCATATTTTTGTCTCAATTCCAGGTCTCACGATGAGGTGTCAGTGATCTCAAGGCGCTACGCCGATACCACGATGACGTCCGAGCGAGCCATTCCGCATCTGCGGGACATCTTCGGCCTCAACCAGCAGTACGAAGCCAAGAGTTTCGAAGAAGACGACAAGGGCAAGAAGTCCAAAAAGAAGAAGGATGACTTCCGCACTTACACCAACGGGGACGTCAAAACGTTGGAACGACACCTCAGCATGAAGAAGACGATAAGAAAAAAGATAATGCGTGATCTCCAACAGGCTTTCGTGGAAGACCCTAACGAGTTTAAGGTCGAGAACACGAGCCCTGAGAAACTGAAGGCGGAATTAAGCGCCGAGGCTGTGAAAATCGATAAGAACGTCAGGAAAAACGATCCGACGTTCTTGGATATGTTGCGGGGAGACACCAGGGGCGAGGAGGTGAGGGAGGAGCAGCCACCGGCTGAGAAGACCAGCTTCTGGCGGCGGCTCACCATGAAAAACAAGAACAAGAGATAAAGGGAGCTTCGTAAATGGCATTCCATTCTCATCAAGCTGAACTGGCCATCTAGAATATTGTATACTGTGGCAACTGTTAATTAACCAATGAGAAGCGAGAATCGATTTGTGTTGACCAATGAGAAGACGACTATGAGATTGAAAATTGCAGTGGACTTATACTGTGTTAGATGTTGGCATAGATTATAAATAGACCAGTTTTGTACTTATTCTTTGTCAATTACTTGGATAATATTTATTAATATTATTGTATTGTAAGTTTTTGGACTTCTGCCGTGTACTGACTGTTCAATCACCTTTGCAAAGAGCTCGAGCGTATGATTTAAGGGTTCCTAATGGTAATAAAGCATATCGGAATATTTTGGTTCGCTTAAGACTGTCTGTTAAAATTTAAGTTGGAAAATAATGAAATACAGCGTTAATGATAAGATTATTTAATGTTTTTTAAAATGTCTTCATTTGGTACACTGAAATAATTGTAAGTCATTTGTGTTATCTACAAAAACACCTTTGTATGACATTGACAATGATGGCAGCTAGATAAATAGTGCGACAAGGATTTTTTAACCTTTGCCCGAGTCGGCAAGAAAGATTTTGATGTTTTACGCCTAACATATACCTGACAATTATAGGAGACAGGTGAAATGCAGGTGGTTATGCATGCATTGCAAACTTAACGAGGTTCTATATCACATTTATATAAGTTATGCCATCTAAACTGAATTGTCACCTCTCACGTGTCATTGTAAGGATGGTAAAATATGGGGCCGGTGTATGGGCCACTTTAACCTTTTGAACGCCTTACGTCGTATACGAGATGTGTCACTCACACGCCAAACATGTTTGCTATGCCATGCGAATTACACCTTATTGATACGAAATAAAGTCTCTTTCGATATTGAACTTGTGACGGCTGTAGCCGTCGTGGCGTCAGTGGCACGACTTTACGTTGACGGCCAGAACCGTCGGTGGCGTTCAAAAGGTTAAAAAGCTACCAGGGCAGAGATTGTAGGCGGTAAAAACTATATTGTCTGTGATCTGTTACCATATTGTCAACGTTTTGATAGCTCTTATTTACTACAGTAATGGTGGCTGGGTTAAAAACAGTACCATAACAGGTCAAATGGTAACGATATGATTTTTACCGCCTAGAATAGAGGCGGTAGTGTTTTACATTCAACAGATTAAAAATGTGTCTGAAATTATTCATGGTTGCCCAAACGTTCATTGGATGTCGGCACTTTCTGCCTTGGCCTATTAGAAAGCGATAGCATGCGACATACATAAGATAACAAAATCATCCAGGTTTATCAAAGGCCTTGTCGAACTATAAAAAGTACAAAATCATTACCAGTTCAAATCCTTGCATGTCCTTGTATGTACTTAAATAAGTACCAATTATGACCTTATTTCACATACTATAATCGATAATAATCGATTCAAGTTCGGTTTGGAACTTGAGAGATTGTATTGTATGTAATAATTTTTGTGTACCACTTTAGCAATCGTTAAATACAAATAAATTTGTTAAGAACTAAACGATATAAGTGAGTTTATATTCAAAAAATGTCGTCGTGTTAGTGCTTTCCTTCGCAACATACAAGACTTGGCAGCTATACAGCTACTACAATCAGTCATTCACTGAAGGCTCCAGCATTTTAATTACATATTTACCTACTAAGAACCTTATAATCAGGGATCGGAAATTCGGATCGATATTTACCTATACTTTAGCGCCGGCTTTGTTGTTCAGTTGTATGGAGGTGGACTCAATCATATAATTCATATAAAATTTCCGGGATTTCAAAATAAATAAATGACACCGGCATTCATTCATAATTATTTATTTATATTAACTGTTTGAAGTTATTTTCCATGTAAGTATATGTTTAACCAAATGTTATTTAATTTACCTGTAACTTATTAACCTAACGAATTTAAAGGAGCAAAACAGAACGTTTTATCCTACATGTAAAGTAATTATTATATTAACGTTTTGTAGAATCCCAAAATCCCAGAACTTAAATTATTAAAATAATATTTTTAGGAAGCCGACGCCATGTTTGCCTATCTTTTTCCGGGATTTTGCCAACTTTAGGTAAATATCGATCCGAATTTCCGATCCATGCTTATAATCAGAGATCGATAGGTAGAGCTAATTTGCCTAAACTTGACGCATATTCATTCATGAGTGAGTGAAATAGGAACACATTTTTGAATGAACATGCATCAAGTTTAGGCAAATTAGCTCTACGATTCCGATCCCGAGTTACAATAAAAATAAAGATTTATTTCATGGTTTAAAAAGATTTAAAACACTATAAACACAAGTTCATCATGAGTAATGCATATTGATAATTTTCAGGAAATTATGATAAAACAAAACGAAAAAAAGCGCCTTGGCTTGGTATTTTTTGACTAAAATTATTTTACAAGAAAATACCAACGAAGGTTCAGATTGTCTGCTTAAAATCTTAATCCATAATTTCCTGATCACTTTAAAATAACTCTATATTTCGCACCTTAAATCCAAGAGTGACATTACACTCTCGGTCAAATAATACGGGTCAGAGTGCGTTTTTCATACAAACGAGGCTATTTTGAAGCCTTGGTTCAAGGGCATTGGTTGTTTTGAGTGAGGTTTAATAGTGGATACTCTGAGGTTCAATAGAGGAGGTCAAAAGTGCTTAAGATACCTAACTGATCGCACAATCAGGTAACACCACAGCGAGAGAGTTTGGCTCAGCATTCGGATTTCTTTACATTATATTGCCATTTTAGATGTTTTTCTGAACATACACAATTCCGGCGTTAACCGCAGATTCAATCAGTTGGGTATCCTAGCTACTCTGAAAGTCTTGTATCGATGCTCGGGGTGTCCATCATCAGATTTCATTAAAAGCGTCCCCTGGCGAGGAACCAACGCTTCGAAATAGCCTCTTTAGTATGAAAAACGCACTCTGACCCGTATTATTTGACCGCGAGTGTATGTTAAAAAGGAAATCTTACAAAAGTTAATTCTTTTTAACCGCTAACACTATTCAAATAGTTTTTTTGTAAATTAATGTTACTGTTGTTTCTAACGGGCGAAATAAGTACATAAGTATATAAATAATGTATATCATTGTGCACATTAGATTATAGAGCCTTTATTTCAATAAATATACTCGCACACATAATGATTCTATAATATAAATCAAGTTTGGGTTTTAACCTATCGCAAATATCCCAAAATATAAAGCTTTTTCAATCAAGTTACAATACTTTCACTAAAAAAGTCACTGTGCTACAAAAAGTATGTTCTAATGTCATAGCAAGCTACATGTTAAGTTCTGTTCTTCCACTCCGATCAACTAAACTGACCAACTAAAACAGGTCAACTTTTTTTCTTTCCCAACGGGTCAACTATATCAAATTGAACTGAGTCGACGGAGCTTCGCTACCGCGGAGCTCCTATTTCTGGGTAGTTTGGCCCTTCGGGCCTGCTGAAGAACTAACATAACCTAAACCTACCTCATATTTATACTATGAGACTGGAAAAGCGATCTATTTGGTTGGTTCGATAGGAATAAATGGCTCCTCGGAGTTTCATTCTGCACAACTGGTTGGTCAGTTTAGTTGATCGGAGTGGAAGACGCCGTTAAGTTTGGTGGGAACGAAGCGCGTTTCAGATCCCTATTGTTACTTAAAATATCTCGTTCTGCATTGTGATGTATCAGTTAAGTTGTCTTAGCGTTAAGTGTACAGTCAAGCACAGCCTATATTTGCCAGAAAGTATCAAGATTATAGGTAGTATGAAGTAACCAAGGCAATGTTGTGCTCTGGGGCTCGATTGCACTCGGCATTGCTTTTGTCTTGTTATCGTGTAGTTAATGATATGATAGCTCTTATTTACTAGACAGTAATGGGGGCCGAATTATAAAAGCAATTAGGTTTTATCGAGTAGAACAGAGCCCCTGAATAAAGTATAGCTTGGCGAAAAAGAATAAGTCTATTTGTACAAAATGTGGTTACTGAATTATCAACAAGTTTGAGATTACAGGCGTGAAGGTGTAAGTATGTATGTAATTTGAAAATGTTGTAGAATCACATGACCATTTTTTTTTGTTAATCTCTACTCCTGCCTTGCAAAGCTCATTGTTTAGTGTTGTCTTAATAATGGATGTTGTAATACCTACAAAACTCTCACATATTTCGTCATTTTGTACTGTAACTTAATACAGTTTTCTTTTTTTAACTATGCTTGCATTATCCTAGTCTAAATAGGTTATATCGTTATTAATTATACGTATTAAGCAAGCTACTCAAACAACGATAGGCAGAGTCCCTGTAAAACTATAATTAGAGCTTATCAAAGAGTGTTTGAGCCTTGTAGGAAACAGTCATCCACCAACTAAACAACTAATACTCAGTCGCGAAATCATATTGTTTCACTTGCTGATGAACAGGTCAAATACTCTAACCAAGACGTTGCAGTATACGATGTAGTATTAGGACATAACATAACATAACAATTGCCTAATTCTTAGATACGGATCCAAACTGGACCTGATACGGAGTTTTAGGTCTGATTGATACGTTTGGCACACCACAATCGGCAAGTAGCAGTAGCAATGGATATTCGTGTCTCGAACTCCTAACTGTCAGTGTGTTTTAAGCTTCATACATTTCCTGTACTTGCGTGTATAGCGCCTGATGCATTTAAAATAGCATTCAACCGTGATGTTCAAACGGTTAATAAGACTTTGTACTTAAAAGTTTTATCTTGGCAAAGAAGAGTTTTACGCGGTGACATGTGGAACAATATTCTCAATTGGCAACTGTCACTCAGGTAATTAGTAATTCTTCCGAACAGCACTTTTTTGTCTTCTTTGCCATGCCTAAGGATCAAGAAGTCTCCGTTAAATTTGCACTCAGTGAAAGGTTGTTGTTGACTGTACACAAGTAGATTATAAGTATCATATTGCGGTAATTGTATGTGGTAGGTTGGTGACAATTCCTAACAGTTTGTTGTGACGATGTAAGGTATTATATTGCAATATAAATAATTTTACAAATTTATTTTATGTGTTCTTTATTTTACCTGCATTTTAATTTATGAGTTTCATTTATTTTAAGTTGCAACCTACTAAAACATAAGGGCTAAATTAAATCTTAGGTAGCAAAAAGTGGAATTAAAAGAAAAATAAGACGGTTTGGCGAAGTATGTCGCATCGGATATTGAAAATATCTCGTATCTCTTAGTTCGATTTGTTCCCCTAAGAACTAATATTTTGAAAACCAGGCTGCTATGTAAATTCGTTTTAATGGGTGGTTAATGTATGATATCTGGTAAGCCTTCATTTCAGCGAGCCCAGTATTTTCGAAATTTCGATAGACATCTACGAGTACAGTCAACATCATAAATAAGTGATCATTTATGTACCTTGTCACTTTAACGTTGTGTTTGAAATATTATACAAAATTGTGAAACGATTGAAAGCGACAAGGTACATAAATGATCACTTATTTATGCTGTTGACTGTACAAAGTAATTATCTGTATCTACACACATATCATAAGTCCTCTATTATTCGTTCAAAACCTGTAGGAAATGAGCGGCATAGTTACGACCAATTTTACTTTAGAGAACTTTCTTGTCTGTGGTAGTAGGTAAAATCTGCACTGTAATGTTATTACAGTACGTATAGATTTTTTCTCAAACATGCTCGGAAAAAACGGTTTTCCGATTGCAACACAAGGACGGAAAGAGCCTCATTTTACTCCTAGGAGTAAAAAAACCATATGAAAACACTTTCCGTCCATGTCCATATATTTCTTAAAAATGCTGTCAATTTGCATACAAAATCAAAAGGACCAAGACAAAAATTCCAAACAGCCAAGCTCGCTTTTTTAGCACAGTGCGTGTGTTTCTTTTTGAATTTGCATTCCAATGTCTATGGTTAGTATTTAAAAACAATTGACAGTCGATAACATTCGTTCATTCTGCATAATATAATTGTGAAACCGAATATTAAACTATTTGTTGTGTGAAATACTTTTTAGAAATGTATTTGTATTATTTCCTCACAATATGTTTGAGAAAAGCATTATGTATGCCTCGGCGGAAACGAGGATTTCCTGACTCGTATTTTAGCAGGCCTCGCTGTTGCTCGGCCTGCTAACCACCTCGTCAGGAAAATCCTTACTTTCCGCGCCTAGGCAACAATGTACTATTGTTACGTTATGAGTTTAAATTTGGAACAACTGTCAAAACTCAAGAGGGTGTCTCTATTCTAGTATTCAGAGATATTAAAACAGTTATCAACTCGAAACGTCAAATCAGTATGTTTTTTTTAAATGTAACCGCACGACATTTGAACTCGAGTGACTTAAGAATAGGGACTTCATTTGTTAGACTGTGATTTAAAAAAAAAACATTCGTCTGGACAGAGGATCGAATTGCCGCCATTATTGTTGTCATTTGTTTGTTGGTTTTAACGAAAGTAGGATAGAGGGCCATTTGCAACGTTAAAAGATGGCGGACGTGTAATTTGTTTTAGACTTTAATTTTTGGGTAATTAGGTGTTCAAAGTTCTTTTCTGATAGTGATTTGTACTTTTTATGCCTTTGTGTCGCAGTGATTGAAGACTTGGACTTATTTCGTGTATCTGGCATCTTGCTTCTCGTTTCAAGTGGACTCGCAGTGGTGCAGAGGTTAAAACTATCTCGACCTCTGACCTACAAATCACCGTACAACGTTGCCCCCAATCTTCCTAGAGAAGATTGGATTGTTTTATTGCTATATTGTTTTATACTTATATATACTTGACACTGGCGAAATCACTTAACGTGGAAACGCCATATCCCCGCGGTAGTAGCTGTTCAAGTCGCCGCGGGGGCAAAAGACGAAGACGAAGAAGACGAAAGTAGGATAATTCTAAACTTATATGTGTGTAGATAAAATAGTGCATGCAACTGTACATAATTAGGCCTTAAAACACTCGTGAGTAGGGTGATATTGGGGATTCTGGATCATTTTTCCTCGCTGCGCTCGGATGATCCAGAATCCCCAATTGATCCATCGATCAGTGAACCAGAATTCCATCTCGACTGATACTGTCGAAATGTAGGTTTTACCAGTTTCATTTACAAAATTGTTCAACAAAAGAAGCAAAACCGGAGTGCCGTATATAATTTGGTTTTACGTATATTTTGTTTACGGCACTCCGGTTTATTTTTTAATAAATTTATTTTCTTTCTTTCACATATTCGGGCTTGTTCCCCACACTTTCTGACAACCATTATCATACTAATGTAGGATATAATAGTCCGCTAACAGTTTTCTGGAGTGGCCAATTCCATACTAATTGTTTAAGGACTAGGTGGTCTTTCATTACGTTCCAAAGGGGCGCCTCCTCCGTACTGATAACTACTCAACCAAGATAATGTTAGAACGCTAATCTATATATACGTCCGATCATAAAAACTTTGATAGCGCGATTTAGGTCTTTTTCAATTAATACTGTCAAATCAAAAGTCATAACTACAAACAATTTTTGGTTTCGTGCTATATTCAGTTCTTATTAAAAACCACATTATTACAGGAGTCGATCAAGTGAAATACATTAACTATTCCAACATTTGTATATTATTCAAGTCATGCGAGATTGTTATGACATCTATTAAGAAATATAGGTACTTAATACTGCTAATCGGATAACAAAGTGACTCATGCGCGACGCTACTGCAACCAAGAACTTTGCTAATCAATGTTATTGTTTAGCGCAAGATGGCGTTAGCGATGTTATTAGCATAGAATACTGCAATTAAATTATGGTCTTTATTAAGTAAAAATTCCGACAGTGAACTGAAACTTTGATAAATAAATCGAGTGGAACTATTGAGTTAGGTATATTAACATTGTTAATTATGTGTGTTTGATTCCGAAGCCTACTAATATTTTTGCACTTGCGGTGTGCACCAAATTTCAACTAATCTATAATTATTAAAGTAATAAAAATAGTTGCGATATCTATCTCAACCAGGTGGCAACTTTATTGCTAATCGGACAAGAAACTCAACTGTTGATGGTGCGATGGCTAAAGGCGACTTGTAAATCCTTGAGAATTGAAAGTTTGGAATTATGGAATTCGGTATTTTTAAATGAAGATTTAAATAATTCGAGATTTTTTTAGGGTGTTCCCATTCGGTACATAATAAACGTAAGTACATGCTGCTACCATATACGAATAAGGTTTCAGTTTAACGCGACTAGCTGGCGCCGCGCCTTATACGTGTGAAGGATTGGGATTGATTCACAATAATTATATTTCGAATACTAAAAGACAAGCGTCTGTAATGCAGAATTAAGGTTTCATTTGTTTGGACAATATCATTTGAAATAAAAAAGATATTACTAATAATTTAATTGGTAACATCTAAATGCAGCCTTAGTTTCTAGGGTTATAAATGGAACATCCTTTTATTTGAGCATTCAAATCGTTGTGACAGTGCAGTGAGTGAAACAAGTGTCTAGAAACAAGTTGCAGCAAGTATGTACGTAAATTATTATCTTTTATTTTATTACTATTGTTAATTGTGTTTGGTTAGTGATGCTTATTCAAATATTTTTATTAAAATTTTATTAAATTATTAAAATAGGTCGTCAGTGTTCAATCCGTTCGACTCCGATGAGGAGATCAGTGCTGCCCAGCAACAGCCTGCATCTGCTGCATCTACGAGTTCGGCGAAAATTAAGACGGTAAAGGCGAAGCAGAGAAGAACTAAGAAGGCGGCGGAGCCCTCTGCACTGTGCAACCGTGATTCAGACCTGGATAGCAGCACAGCGAATGCATCAGCTGCTCAACCGAAAAAGAGACGACTCGCTGCGTTTCTTGATTCCGAGGTAAGATGGCAATCTCATTATCATTGTTTCTCAACATACTTCGCAGACATGGTAGCTTAGTTGGTTTGGTAGTGATGCTGCCTACGAAGCTGCCGTTCGCGGGTTCAAATCCGGTGAGGAAGATATTTGTTCCCAACTCTTGGATGTATTTAATACATTTAAATTAATTATAATATTTAATTCTCTATATAAGGTTTTTTTTTTTTATTAATAATTATTAAATTAGTGACTCGCTAACATAGATACTCGCAATTGAGTTTTTCTATAGGTATAACACTTATTATTTTTATAAATATAAGTGTTTTCTAATTGTAATTTATAAAGGTGAATAATAAGATTACGAAAAAAATTTCAGGGTGAGGAAGATGAACCGATTAGAGCCGCTCCGCTGCGCAACTTTCTGACGAGGCGCACGGGCTCCGGGTACACGCTGCAACGAGACCCCAGCCGGCGCGGGGAGTACTACGTCGAGCTCCGAGTCTTCACCACGCGCGAGCTCGAGCCGCTAGCGACGGAAGCAACCAGGTGGAAACATGCTTTTTTCACATATAAAGGGGCTGTAAATAACAATAGCCCCGTTTTCAAAGCGGTCGGACAAGTTGCTCAGGCTGCTAAAGAAGAGTATAAAGGCATACAACCTGTGTTGTACCCGTCAAATACTTTTTAACAGATTTTAGTGTTTTTTGCAGTAATCTACTTTTTATTGTTTTTTGTAGTAATCTACTATTTACACTCGATTACAGCTACATTTTAAACTTTTATGGTTTTCAACAAATGTAACCTTTGCAAAACAAAGATCTTAGAGTAAAAATAGTAAAAGATGTTTTTTTGTGATGTATGTAATGTTATGGTTCCAAAATTAGCAGCACATAAATAGACTAATATCCACAAGTCTAATAGTTTGTTAAGTACGCGGCATGAAAACGTTTTTATAATAGCTAATGCTTTTCGCAATAGAATAGTTAGTTATAAAATCAATCCCTCAAATACTAATATTACCCCGGATTCATTTTTATGTGAAAAGTCTGATATAGCACAAAGTCTTATTAAAGATTCATTACAAAAGCACGTTTCACTCAAAGTTAATTTGGAACTTTTTGTAAAGTATTGTTTGCCAAAAAATAGTGAAAGTTCCATTAAGTCATTTAACACTAAGTACGATATAGTTTTGCAGAGTACAGACGTTTTGACATTATACAAATCACTTGCTGATGTACTAATTACCAAATGTGCGGAATTTGAGCTCTCGGAATCAGGATGGACAATCGAATCAGTCAGTCACTTAGAGATATACATAGTAAAATACAATCCTTTGAGAGCTGGATCGTATATACCATTACCAAAACATATTGCTAATACAAAAGCTTGTTTAAATATAAATAATGATGATAATCATTGTTTTCTATGGTCTATAATGGCTCATTTGTACCCTAGCAAGGCTAACTCTAACAGAGTTTCATCTTATCCTAAATACCAAAACATGTTAAACACTTCCGGCATGACATTTCCGCCAAGCATGCGCGATGTAAAGTGGTTCGAAGCCAACAATACTGATATTAGTTTCAACATCTATGGTTTAACAAAAAATGGTAGCGTAACAGGTCCCTTATATAAAACCGCTAATCGTAAATTACAACACATTAACTTGTTATTAATAACTAAAAAAAGTAAAGCACACTTTTGCCTAATAAAAAACTTTGAGAAACTTGTTCGCAAACAGATAACTAAACATAAATCTAAGATACATCTGTGTGAAGATTGTTTTTTATATTTTTCAACAGAGGAAAAATTAATTAAACATAGTTGTGCAGGGGTACAAACTGTTTTACCAGAGATAAATACACACCTTTCTTTTTCTAATTTTGAAAGAACTCAGGAGGTACCTATTGTGATCTATGGTGACTTCGAAAGCTTATTACGAGAGTATTCAGATAAAAGTAAATCTATGTACGTGGAAAATATTCAATTGCATGAGGCATCGTGCTTTGCGTATTACATTTGTTGTAGAGGTGATCCTTATTTAAACGACTATGTTTCTTATCGCGGTTCTAACTGTTCAAAAAAGTTTGTGGAGTCTATATGTAACGATGTGCAGCGGTTGTACTCAATATTATCTGTTAGCAAACCTATGATTCCGCTTACGCTAGAGGAACAGCTATCATTTGAAACTAGTACTGTTTGTCATATTTGTAAAGACAAGTTTTCGTCTAGTGATAACATTGTAAAGGATCATGATCACTTCACAGGACGATATAGAGGGCCCGCTCACAATAGTTGTAATTTAAATTCAAAAAGTTGCCCATTTATACCAATAATTTTTCATAACCTTTCCGGATATGACTGCCATCTGTTTATTAATGAACTCACAAACGTGTGCGGTCGAATAAACCTTATCCCAAAAAATATAGAAAAGTATATTTCATTTACGAAGTTCATTCCGATAGATCAGCAAAATGTGGCTCAATTAAAATTTATTGATTCTTTCAACTTTTTAAGTTCAAGTTTAGACAATTTAGTAAATACAATGAAAAAAGATGATTTCCAACATCTAAAATCATTTTTTGGAGATGAGGTCAAGTTTGATATAGTGAGAAGAAAGGGTGTCTATTGTTATGATTATATAAACTCTTGGCAACGATATGAGGAAACCCAGTTGCCGCAGGCTTCCAATTTTTTTAGTAAACTCTCTTCAGAATCTATATCTTCTGAGGATTATAATCATGCCTTACATGTTTGGGAAACTTTTGCTATTAAAAACTTAGGAGAATATACAGATTTATACTTGAAATGTGACGTGCTTCTTTTATGCGACGTTTTTGAAAAATTTCGAAGTATGAGCCTTAAACACTACAATCTTGATCCCTGTTATTACGTATCATCACCATCATTAAGTTGGGATGCTATGTTATTATACACAAAAGTAAAATTGGATCTTCTCTCCGATATAGATATGTATCAAATGCTGGAGAACGGAATAAGAGGAGGTCTTGCTCAATGTTCGCGTAGATACGCAAAGGCGAATAATAAATATCTTCCAGATTTTAACATTAACGAACCGAGCAGCTTTTTAGCCTATTTAGACTGCGTAAATTTATATGGCTATGCAATGATGCAACGTCTGCCAACAGGAAATTTTAGGTATCTTAACGATGATGAATTAGCAAACTTTAACGTTAAAAATCAGTCACACGATTCTGATACCGGTTTTATACTTGAAGTCGACCTTCACTATCCTGTTGAACTTCATGAATCCCATTCAGATATGCCATTTGCAGCTGAAAAATTTACTCCTAGGGGAAGCAAAAATAAAAAATTAATTGCCAGCCTCTATGATAAACATAGATATATTATTCACTACATGCATTTAAAAGAGTGTTTGAAACATGGTCTTATTTTGTTAAAAACGTATAAAATTTTAGCTTTCGATCAAAGTAACTTTTTAGAACCATACATATCTTTAAATACCACCTTAAGACAAAATGCTACCTCAGATTATGAAAGGGATTTTTTTAAAAAGCAAAACAATTCAATCTTTGGCAAAACGATTGAAAATAAAAGAAAGCAGGTTGATGTAAAACTTGTTAATATCTGGAAAGATGATTCAAATAACACAAATAAGGTTTGCGGTGCGGAAAAATACATTAGCGCTCCCAACTTCAAAAACTTGGCAGTTATATCCGATTCATTAGTAGCAATTCAGTTGCAACAGACAAAAATCGTTTTAGATCGACCCATATACGTAGGTTTCTCTATACTAGAAATAGCCAAAAGTCATTTGTATCGCTTTCATTATGATGTGATGAAACGTGTTTATAAAAATAAAATTCATCTGTGTTATACGGACACTGATAGCCTTTTGTATTTAATTCATACGGAAGATTTTTATGAGGATCTCAAAACTCACATAAAATATTTTGATTAGCAATTTTGATGTTAACAACATATTTAATATGCCCATAGTGAACTGTAAAATTCCAGGATATTTTAAAGATGAAATGGGGGGTGAGATCGTGAAGGAATTTGTAGGTTTGAGAGCAAAACTATATTGCATTGATACCCAAATTTCAACAATCAGGAAAGCAAAGGGAATAAAGAAGTGTGTTACACAAAAACTTAATATTAATAAATACAAAAACGCTTTATTTCAAAATGAATGTATTAGAGATAATATGTACGTAATAAAATCTAAAAATCATAAAATTTTTACACAAAAAATCAATAAGCTAGTTCTTACTAGGGATGATGATAAAAGGTGTGTATTAGAAGATAATGTTTCGACTTTGCCTTGGGGACATTACAAATTAGCTTTTTAATATAGCAACACTGTAAAGTAGGTAATGTAATTTACTGCTAATGTATGACTTGTAACATTTTTATTATTTTATAATAACAAGAAATTTTACTGCTAATATACAACTTGTAACATTAATATAATTTTTATAATAAAAATAAATTTTAAATGTATTGCTATTGTTTTCTTTCATTTACCTCCACCATTAATTATTGACATGCTTAGTAATAAATCTGCCTAACTCAAATACTACTTATTAATTTTTCCATATTTCAAGTGTAATAAGATTCACTCGAGGTTTAAAATAAGTTGGCTTTTGTTTGAATTATGTTGGTTTTTACACCTATTGCAATCGTATTGTTTTGACTTGCTCGCTTCTACTGCCAAGTTAATAAGAACTATCGCGTCGATAATACGATAGCAACAGGAAAACAGACGATATAGAGTGAGGGTCCGTATAAATATAACCAGGGTGGTCAAATAACATGTATTCGCTTTACTATGGACAATGTATGTAAAGTTGTATACCTCCAAGTTGGCCACCCTATACATAAAAATAAATATTATTAAATGGGACAACCTCACGCAAATTTACCCCAGTCCCAAACTAAGCTCTAGGCTTGTGCTAGGGGTAGTAGACAGCGATAACATGCTTATTATAGAGAAATAAAAAACGCCCAAAGCGGGAATCGAACCTGGGACTGCTAGCTTCGCAGGCAGGGTCACTACCAACTAAGCCAACCACGTCGCCAATAGAGTGGTTGAAATATTAGTTAACTTTAATCTGTCAGACCACCGACTTGCTAAGGCAGGGTTTTATAAACAATGTTATCCTTTTATTTCGTTATAATTGAGATTCAGACAAGGAAATTGATACTGTTGCAGAGAAACAAGTCATAACATGTTGAACGAGTTGTCTCTGCTTGTTTAAATTGGCTGGATGCGGCTCCATAACGAAACGCTGGCCGGGTGATCGGGCGCGCGGCGCATGGCGGCGTCGGTTGTAGTTACGCTACAATGCTGTTGCAGAGGAAGCAAGTCATAACATGTTATAACGAGTTATCTCTGCTTATTCAACTTGTAATGTATGTAAATTAAGTACCACATTCTATATTGAACATCATTTATTTAATCAAGGCTGATAATAATATTACACTTAATGAGGTCAAGGTGTATACAGCAATAAAATAATAAATATCAGGCAGATTAACAGACTTCTTACAAACCATTATCTTTATTACCTAATTTGCACTTAATGAGACATATACGAGAGGTATTCAATATATTCGTGGTATAGTAAAGAAAAAAAGTTATCGATGTAATAATATTTTTATTTTTCAATATATTCGCCTTTTAATAAAATAGGTTGTAACATATTGGTACCACGAATATATTGAACACCCCTCGAATATTTAGGTCAACATCAAATTATTTGTTAATAACAAAAATTAAGAAATTTATAATAAAATTAAAATGCTACATTAATTATAATCAGTAAAGCCCCCTACTATCCTACTATCCTACTATCTTCTTTCTTAATTCAAACTTAACAGTAACTTATATTAATTGGTCCTGTAAAAGTAAGTTAAATACAATATAAATAAGCATAAATTGATTTTATAATTCATTACTATAACATAAAACAAACAAGCTACTTTACAATGACATAAACATGGAAAAATAATAGAAACAAGTCACAATTATATAACTAACACGGCATTAATCACTTTCAAGTTTTTTCATAATTTTCTTCACCACATTTTCTATGCTGTCCAACACATCATCATACGGATCACACACAAGATATTGTGCACTAACTGATCGATCGCTGTAACAATCATCCATCGTCTCAATGTTTATTTTTATTAAATATCGTCCATTTCGAATATTATTTTTAATCACAAAAGATGATCCTTTTTTAGTACGATCCTTTTTATTAACACCCGTTTTGTTATTTATAGCTTTTTGCTCTCTTTTCTCTCGCGGAGCGTCAGGCCCATGCGTTACGACTGCATTATGAACACACATGTTTTCGTAGGGTGTTCTGCGGGCTAAAAGCTCTTGCCGCTTTTTTTCCACTTTTTCTAAGTATCCATCAACGTCTTGAGCATAGTAAAAAGGGTGATCCTCCGGCACATCGTGGAAAACGGGGCTGACATCATATATGCTGCCAAAATCAAGTTGATCATTCTGTGTGCTGTCTTCCATAATTATCTGAAATATAAATTTTTCATAAGTTTTCATTTAATAAAATGGTAATAAAACCAATATAACTAAGATGATGCAATAATAAATAGATTTACTTACCTATATATTTTAAATTCGGTGTGCCCTACGTTAGAAACGAGAGAAAGGGTGACTGCGACTGACGCTTGAGTAGTAGCAATTTAGGTCTCGGTGTTGATATTCTTCGCCTAATATAGGACTGGAATGTGTAATTAGAGAAATGATGGAGACTTATAAAAATTACATTTGATTTGGGACAATTATATTATTACAAGAATTTATTTGTTATTATATTGAATTATTGAACAGAAGGCAATGAAGTTTATAAAACAGCCTTTGTCAATAGAAATCAATAAAATAATAAGTGATGGATCACATTGTGATAACTATCATAGCAGACATAGCGCGCTTCTTCCTAACTCTATACGATGTATTATATGTGGACCATCAAATTGTGGAAAGACAAATATAATTTTAACTTTATTGCTTCATGAAAATGGATTAAAATTTCGAAATGTCTACATTTACTCTAAAACGACTTTTCAACCTAAATATAGATTTTTAGAGGAAGTTCTTAAAAGAATTCCCGAAATTAATCTGTTTATGATCCACGATGAAAAAGAGGTAATCTCTCCTCATGAGGCGATGCCCAATTCAGTTTTTATCTTTGATGATGTAGCTTGTGAAAATCAGACTAATATTCGTAATTACTTTTGTATGGGACGACATAAAGGAATAGACTGTTTTTATTTAACTCAGACTTACTCTAAAGTGCCTAAGCAATTAATACGAGACAATGTTAATTTTTTGATAATTTTTAAACAAGATGATGTCAATTTAAAACATATTTATCGTGAGCACGTAAATTCTGACATTAGTTGGGAAAAATTCAAATCGCTTACCGCAAATATATGGAAAGATTTGCATGCGTGTCTTATAATTAACAAAGATTGTAAATTAAATAATGGTCGATACAGAAAATCATTCGATGTTTTTGTAAAATTTGAATAAATATAAAGGATGTCTAAAGTTAAATCACTTTACTTATAATAATAATAAACATCGGAGGTGTTTTAAGACTGCGTTATTGATTTGCCATGGAGACAGACATAAAAATACAATTAATTAAATCTGTAAAGAATATTAAAAATAAGTTGAAAAAAATGCGAGAAGAGGAGGATGATTTAGAATCACTACATAGTATAAAACAAAGTCGCTTGCGCTGTCTGTCCCTATGTATGCTTAAATCTTTAAAACTACGCAACGGATTTTGATGCGGTTTTTTTTAATAGATAGAGTGATTCTTAAGGAAGGTTTCTATGTATAATACATTCCACGCGGGCGAAGCCGCGGGCGGGTCGCTAGTTAAAAAATAAGAAGATTTTGAAACCATTAACCGATCCGTTAGAAACCATGATGTTTCTTCATAATTCTCCTAAGCAAATAACATCTAATAATGAAAATGAACATGATAACAAAAATATATCATCAAATGATGTAAACTTGGATTGCATAAAAAATAATAAAATCAATATTCCCAACATACCTGAAATTAAAACTCCCACTAAAATGGATAATAATGTGGCAAAAGTAAAAAGCTTTGAGGTTGTTGATACTAATTTGCAAGTTCCGAATAAACCTTTTAATGTTGCCTTTGGAGTGAGGCACGACGGTGAAACACTTTTGATAGGAAATTCACCTGCAACACTTAAATCTTATGGGGAGAATTCACCTAATAAAATATCTACGATAAATGTAAATGATAAAAGTTATGAATTAACGCCAGGTTTAAAAGAGCTTTTATTTGAAAGTAAACCGAATTGCAACAAAATAGATGAAAAGGATAAAATAACCTATAAAGATATTTTGGTGCACACAAATGTTCATAAGAGAGGATTTAGTCCTCAAGGTCAGATACAAGGTAATTCAGGAATGAAATACTGCCAAATTATTAAACCCCTTTTTCAAGAATCCAACACGGCAAAGCAGGGTGGTAATCTGCCTTCCTTAAAAAAATATCATTCAAATACCGACTTTGTATATTGGGACGATCCTAATGAGTTGATTGAACGTTTAAAAATTTTGATTGCTTCTAAAGATGCTGGCAACACTAACCATGATAATGAAATAATTTCAATCATAGAAGAACTAAAAGAAGCAGGCATAAATAGACTACCAAACCAACTCTTGACTCAGTCTCATTGTGTTGGTTGAACATGAATGTAGATAAGTTTGGACACCATGTGTTAAAAAAACATAAAATGAATAATTTTAATGAACATCCCTTGGCGCTCATAAATGTTGCCGATTGTTTCGATGCAAAAAATAAGATAATTAAAAATATTGGAAAGCCTGCCGATCCCGAGGACTGTGCTACAAAACAGTATGTTGACAATACTGCAGATAAATTGTTTAATAAAATAAAATTAATTAATCAAACGTTAGCTCAGCTAGAGACAGAAGTAGGGCTTCCAAATACCGGACTTTTCATAATACCGGTATTGATGCCGGTATTCGTTTTCCAATACCGGGATCCCGGGATCCCGGACCGGTATTAAGAAAAAGTAATAAAAATTGAGTTTTTATTAAAAATAAAACTTGCTTGCAGATTAATTTCGATATAATTATCCTTTTATTAAAAAAAATGTTTCATTCAATAGTACTTAATAATCAAGTTAGCTTTTATATTTTTTTAGTTTTATAAAACTATAATTTGGTTTATGGTTTTGACGCTTTGTGCCAGAATCGAAAAACGCCAGATTCGCAGAACGCCAGATTTTCAGATTCGCAGTATACCAGATTCGCAGAATGCCAGATTCGCACGATGCCAGATTTCAGATTCGCAGAATGCCAGATTCGCATAGTACCAGATTCGCATAGTACCAGATTCGCAGAACGCCAGATTCGCAGAATGCCAGATTCTCAGATTGCCAGATTCGCACAGTGCCAGATTTATTTTTCACATAATAGTAATAGAGAGAGTATCGGATCATTTTGCCATATCAGTTGTCGATCACTTTACCGGCGTTAGGGCGGGAATGATCCATATAAATCTAATTATAAAGCAACATTACTAACATTACTAAGCAACATTACTGCCTATTATTTTATCAGGAACAAGTCGTTTTAGAGCGTTGAATCATTTCATTATTGAGAAAAAGTATATTTTATTACTACTGTACTTGTAGCAATGATTGCGTAAGAGCTGGCAACGGAAATTGATTATTTCACTCTTACACCGTGAAAATCTGGCAATCTGCGAATCTGGCATTCTGCGAATCTGGCGTTCTGCGAATCTGGTACTATGCGAATCTGGTACTATGCGAATCTGGCATTCTGCGAATCTGAAATCTGGCATCGTGCGAATCTGGCATTCTGCAAGTCTGGTATACTGCGAATCTGAAAATCTGGCATTATGCGAATCTGGCGTTCTGCGAATCTGGCGTTCCGCGAATCTGGCGTTTTTCGATTCTGGCACAAAGCGTCAAAACCTGGTTGATTTATAATAACAAACTTAGACAAAATATGAATTATCTATATATATAAAACACAATGCCATTTTTCGTTGTAATTTTATAACTCAAGAACGGGCTCACCTATCCAAACCAAATGTTTAGACTTTGTTCGGACTGTTTAATAGAATGGTTTATGTGAAGTTTGCACAAAATCGGTCGAGCGGTTCTTCATTTATCACATTTTTTGTAACAAATGAATTGAAAGTCAGAAATTTGCAGCGCAGCGGGGCGAAGCCGCTGGCGGGCCGCTAGTTTGTTTTAAAATTTTCAGGTTACAAATGTATTATACATATAAACCTTCCTTAAAAATCACTCTATCATCCATACATAGGGACAGACAGCGCAAGCGACTTTGTTTTATACTATGTAGTGATATAATCGTAAAACTAAATCATCCGTATCATCCTTGTAATTGAATCACTTGATCAATTGAAACAAGTAAAAATTAAAGTATTTCCTATTAATATTGTCATGGTTGGTGATTTTTCTGTAGATATGAAAGTAAAATAATCGGTCTTTCTAATTTTTTTTTTTTTTAGTGCACTCCAAATACCAAAAGAGGTCTTTGTTTCCCGATTACTTAATACTGAATTAACGTACGTCGATCAATAGAATTATACAAAACAACTAGGTTATTGAAATACTTACATTATTTATTTACAATGACGACATCAGTCGTCGCGACGCCGTCGGATAGGTTAACACTTACTGGCACGTGACGTGATGTGACTGGCACGTGACCACACACGACAAACTCCGGCAGGCAACTGACTTATTCCCTTTAGAAAGGGCTATGCAAAGCATAGAGTAAGATAAAAGATAAACGCGAGGCATATGTATAAGCAGGACAGCAGTCATAGCGAAAGTACCGTTAGAACCTTATTGTCAACAGTTTTTTTTCGGTATTGCTAAAACAATGACCACAGAACGGCTGAGTATCGATATCTCTTACATAACATGTAACTTACAAAAGTTACGAAGCAATTGAAACACACGAAAGTTAATAAACCATAATATAACGAATGGTTTATTTCTCCATTTTTATTTTTAATACCGCGGGCGGGATCCCGGTATTGCTTAATGAATACCGGTATTGAAAAAGACATGAAATATCGCGGGATCCCGGTATCCCGGGATCCCGGGATCCCGGGATTGGAAGCCCTAGACAGAAGTGAATAGCCTGCAACAAAGTATTGAATCAGTTTCATTTAAGAACAAATACAAAAAATGAGTAAAGAAATCGTAGTAAACGAAATACATAAACAAGCGCGGAAAAACTTTCCTCGAAGAAATGTAGTCATGAAAGATATAGATGATTTATGGCAAGCTGATCTTATTGATATGCAATCTGTTTCAAACGATAATTTACAGTTTAAATATATTTTAGCCATTATTGATACTTTTTCTAAGTATGCGTGGGTATATCCATTAAAAAAAAAGAATAAGGAATATATAACACAAGCTTTTTGTGATTTGTTACAAAAAAATCGAATCCCCAAAAACTTGCAAACTGATTTAGGAACTGAATTCTATAATAAAAAATTAAAGACATTACTTGAGCTACATAAAATAAACCATTACTCTACCTACTCTACTAAAAAAGCTTCTATAGTGGAAAGATTCATAAGGACTCTTAAGAATAAATTGTACAAACAATTTAGTTTAAAAGGAAACTATAAATGGATAGGAAACACACTTTCGGAAGTAATTAATAAGTATAATAATACGGTACATAGAACAATAGGTCTTAAACCAATTGAAGTCGGTGATATTAATAAAGATATGGTATTACAGAAATATAAAAATCTTTTAATTAAAAGCAGTTCATTAAAGAAAAAAGAAAAATTTGCGGTCGGAGATTCCGTTCGTATAAGCAAATATAAAGAAATATTTGAAAAAGGATATACTCCCAATTGGTCAACTGAAATATTTACTATTACGAAAGTACAAAGCACAAACCCAATAACGTATATAATAGAAGATGCTAGACATCGACCCATCTTAGGATCATTTTATGCGCAAGAATTACAGAAAACTAAACATAAGAACATTTATCTTGTAGAAAAAGTCTTGAAGAAAAACGGTCGAAAATTATATGTAAAATGGTTAGGTTTGCCTTCGCAAGAAAATAGTTGGATTGATAAAACAGAAATCTTATAAGCAGCGAACATCATAGTTTAACCGCATTTTAATTGTGCACTTGAAACTGGACAGAGTATTTCATCGGATTAAAAATAACTTATAAATAATTTATTTATAATTCAGCAAAAATGGTGCGATCAAAATCTAAATCGAATGGAAAAAACAAGAAAAAAAATGTGTTTATTCCCTCACAGAAAACCAAGTCTGGTGCTGGTTTTAAAAACACTTTCAAAAATATTGTTTCGCTCACAAAAAAACATATTAAAAAGTTAAAACCTACATGTAAAAAAGCGGCGATAGAGTTAGCAGTTGCTGTTGCGCGAGAATTGACTGCGGATTCAGATACTTCAGTGAACATTCCCCGAGTGATACCTGTGCCAAAAGTTGGAGGAGTTTTGCCACTAATACCAATTTTTGCCGGATTGTCTGCTGCAGGTGGTTTAGCAGGTGGGGCAGCTGGTATTGCTAGAGCGGTAGAAGCTATTAAGTCTGCTAAACAACGTTTTCAAGAACTCAAGAGGCACAATCAAAAAATGGAAGAGTTAAGTTTAGGAAGAGGACTGCATCTCAAAGAACACAAGAATGGATTAGGAATTTATTTTAAAAATAAAAAAAACTAATGCATAGGCTACCTAAACGAGCGTTAACTAACATCGACCTTCTCAAATATTGCAAAGAAATTCCCAATTTTCGAGGAGTTTTCATGCGAGATCAGCTACCAAAACGTTCATTAAAAAAAGAATGTGGAATTATTAATCTTGATAGTTCCCAGAATTCTGGCACTCATTGGGTAGCCTATGCAAAATTAAACAATTATATCGAATATTTCGATAGTTATGGTAATTTAAAACCACCTGAAGAATTTTTAAGATATGTTGGTTTAAATATTTTTTATAATTACGTTAACAAACAAAAGACTCATCCTTTCATTTGTGGGCACTTGTGTATAGACTTTTTAAACTCATTTTGGGATCTACATAAATAGCTCACACTTTCAAAAACATTTAGTTCATAACAATGTCTATTACATTCACAATCACTGGAAATGAATCCATTCTTCGATCAGAATTAAATACTCATTTAATATTAGAAGACGAATACGAGTGCGGCTTACTGTATTTTTCAACATTTAATTCAATACCTAATATTAATGTCAGCAACAATGTACTTGCTTACGGTAAACAGAAGGATATTACAATTCCTTGCGGCGCATATGACTTGTCTGATTTATATGAATATTTAAAAAGTAACATGAGCAATAATTGCCAGTTTAAAATCGTTCCTAACAACAATACTTCAAAATGTTCAATTTTTTGCAGTGAACCGATTAATTTTAAGGTTAAAAATAGTGTAGGCGCATTATTGGGGTTTTCAGAGAGGGTGTTGGAACCAAATAAATGGCATGAATCAGACAACCCTGTATGCATTATTGCTGCGTCTGTGATACGGATCGAATGTGATCTTGTCCAAGGTTCTTACACGAACGGTTTGCCTACACATATAATTCACGAATTCACGCTGAACAGTCCACCCGGATATCAAATAATTGAAGTACCTAAAAATATAATATATTTTCCTCTAAAGAAGAAACATATTTCGTCAATTACGGTGAAAATATTAGATTTACAGGGAAATCTGATTAATTTTAGTAAGGAAAATATTAATATAAGTCTTCACTTGCGAAAATCAAAATGATAATTTTTAACGATGATATCTGTAACAAAATACAAAGACAAAATCGTTGTAACCCCACTGTCAAGCACAACGTCAGACGAGCTAGACGTAAAAAAGTTGTTGCAATAACAAAGAGTAATAAAGAGTTTCTCCGCGCCCTTGGATTAAAAATATGAGCATCCTTCATATAACCGATGATGTGCAATTCGATAACTCAATTGAAAGTTATGAAATCCATACTTATAACCCATACAATAACAGTTTTAACGAAAATGATGAAATACGAATACCTATCCATCAGCAAGATATATACGTATTACCTTCAGCTAGCGCGTTATACATAGAAGGATATTTTTCTATAACAGCTAAAGACGTGAGTGGTGTAAATAAAGTGAAAAATGTTAAGTTGACAAATAATGCTATATCATTTCTTTTTCAAGATATTAGATATGAAATGAATGGGATTGAAATAGATCGAATTAGAAATGTTGGAATAACTACTACAATGAAATCTTTAGTCTCCATGAATGGTGGAGAAAGTAAAGCTGCTGCAATGTGGGGTTGGAACATAAACGGATTTGATGATCACAGTGGAAGATTTTGCGTTCTTTTACCACTTAATAAATTATTAGGTTTTGCAGAGGATTACAAAAAAATAGTTATTAATAGTAAACATGAACTAATACTAAATAGAAGTAGTACAAATCTGAATGGTGTTGTAACCGCAAAAGAGGACACAGTGGAAATGAAGGTAGATAAAGTTCAATGGCGCATGCCGCATGTTAAAGTTTCAGATCATCAAAAGCTTGCATTGCTTAAACATTTAGAAAAAGATAAACCTGTTCAAATAGCGTTTAGGAATTGGGATTTGTATGAATATCCGTTATTACCAAAAACAACCAAACATACATGGTCTATAAAGACCACTTCTCAACTAGAAAAGCCTCGGTATGTAATTTTTGGATTGCAAACTAATAGGAAAAATAACAAATTAAACAATAACGCTGAATTTGATCATTGCAATCTTAAAAATGTGACTTTATTTTTAAATTCATTCTATTATCCATACGATAATCTTAACTTGAAATTTGATGAGAACAAATACAGTATATTATACGATATGTATGCGAGATTTCGTCAGTCGTATTATAACCTCCCCATAGATCCGTTGCTTGATCTTATACAATTTAAGGAAAAAGCTCCATTATATGTGATTGATTGTTCGAGGCAAAATGAGCATTTAAAAACAGGACCTGTTGACGTTCGTTTAGAAATCGAAACAGAAAAGGAATTGCCGGATAATACTAGTGCTTACTGTTTGATTATTAACGATCGATTGGTGGAGTACAGACCTTTGAGTAATATTGTTAGAAAGTTGACGTGATGTCGATAGCAATAGTTGATGTGCAGGGATTTAAAACGGATAACAATTCATTTATTGTCAAAGAAATTGCAATCGCTGTTAAGGACCAATTATTACACCTTCTTATTCTACCGCCTTGCCCGTTGCACAATCTCTCTCCAACGGAACGTAAACAAGTATCATGGATACAGAGAAACAGACAAATCAATTGGTATGACGGATTTATACCTTACGAAAAATATTTAATGTATATCCAAGAGTTTTTGATTGATAAGAAGATTTATTGTAAGGGTCTGGAAAAAGTTTCCTGGCTTAAAAATATTTTAGATCATAATGATATTATTAACCTGGAAGACATGAACTGTCCTAAATTGTTAAGTTTGTATGAAGATTACAGATTGTCAAGTGAAGTGTTTAACTGTATATATCATCCAACTGTATGTGCGCTAAGAAATGTAACTTGTTTAAGAAAATGGTGTTTAAATAAACATGTTTTATAAATTATTTTTTATTTATTATCTAATAAAGGTGTTACCCCAGAGTTCTCAATCAAATAATATTTACTTATTGAATTAAGACAACGTCAATTACTAATGTCAATTTTAATAAAATTTAATCAAACCAAAAATAATTTTTATAAGGATAATTGGGCTACACATATTTTGCACCTGATCATGAAAATGGGTGTTGGAGAACAAACATGGAGAATTGATTTGAATGAACATATTGGCCTTAAAAAAAAAAAAAGACTGCTTAGTTAATTTATTATCAACTAGCGACCCGCCCGCGGCTTCGCCCGCGTGGAATGTATTATACATATAAACCTTCCTTAAGAATCACTCTATCTATTAAAAAAAACCGCATCAAAATCCGTTACGTAGTTTTAAAGATTTAAGCATACATAGGGACAGACAGCGCAAGCGACTTTGTTTTATACTATGTAGTGACTAAACAGAGCATTCAAATACATTTGCACTTCTTCGTCTGTCTGTCTCGTTAGGTTGCAACTACTTGAATTAACTTTGTAACTACAACGGCTGTCATGACGATGAAATTACGTTAATATTCAGAAGACTAGTAATAGAGGGCGGGCGGTATGTGGGTGTGCTGGAAGCATCTCTGGAGGATAGAGTACCTATCGTTGTTAGAATGATCATTCGATATGAATTATTTGTTGGACTTCTAGATCACTGATCGATGGGTATATTGGGGATTCTGGATCATCCGAGCGCAGCGAGGAAAAATGATCCAGAATCCCCAATATCACCCTACTCTCGTGTGATCCTAATATGAAACTCGCTGGCGCTTGTTTCATAAAACCACACTCGTATTTTAAGGCCTCTCATTATGCATCAGTTTCATAAACTTCTATTATCGTATCATTCGTTGGTCTTTCTAGAACCAATCCGTTTCATTTGATGGTTTCTAGAATACAGGTACCTAACTTTTTTTCTGAACCTAATAAGTAATGATATTAACTTGATACGTAAGTATAGCTCCGTATAAAATCAATTAATGATTTGATTGCGGACAGAACTTGTTAAGAATAAAATCATTCAATACAAGCCTTTGTTGTTCAATGTCCTTTTTGGGGTTAGGGTTCCGTCCGTCCGTCCTATCTTTAAAACGTTGTATCTTGAACCTTTATAGATAGCGGATTCCTTTTTTTCAGAATGTTATTACGGCGGATTTACTAAATTGGGGGTACTCTCACTAGTCCGCACCCTGTCCGACTAGGTCACACTCAATATTGAGGGTTATTCCCACCTGTTACCACCAATTTGTTACCACTGGTAACAGCTGGGATTTTTTTTCCACCAAATGTTTTAAGTATAGTTACATACATACATACATACCTTCACGCCGGTAATCCCAGAGTGGAGTAGGCAGAGCTACAGAATTACCAACAACTTTAAAAACTTGTTGATAATTCTGTAACCACATTTTGCACAAATAGGCTAATGTTTACCAGCGTATTAGTGACAGGTTGCAACCCCATCGCCTAATAGTAATACAAGCTTTTATTCCCTTAGTCGCCTCTTACGACATCCACGGGATGACATGGAGTGGCACTATTCTAACCCGGCAACCACCCGGGAAAGTGTAGTTATAACCAAATATTTTAGTGGTAACAAATGGGAAAAAAATCCCAGCTGTTACCAGTGGTAACGAATTGGTGGTAACAGGTGGGAGTAACCCAATATTGTGGGTGCTGATTAGTGAGAATTTATTTTCCCATCTGTTCGTAGTGCACAGTTGAGTCCAACTGGGAAAAAATCCTACTAGCTCGTACTCTAAACAAAGTGCAGCTGGGAACAAGTGGGATTAGGCCAACGTTTAGTTTTTTACAGGTGAAAATGTGGCAAACATCTATCTAAGGGTAAATCAGTTCCTTGCTAGAGTTGCTAGTTAATCAAATAAAGCTTTTTATCTACAAAAGAGGGTCACCTTTGGGCTTTCAAATGACATGTTACACTCGACAGTTAGATTGAGATACCGCTTGGGTGGACAAGCAGCAAGCAGTAGTTAAGTAATGTAGCTATTGGATCGTGTTCAAAGAGCAAATCTTTAGGTTTGGCTTAATGGTCTCATTACTTTTCACTTTCGTCGGTAAATCTTTTACCATGACTCCAAAACCCCGCAAGTCGCAAGCATGTAGGTCAGGGTCGTTAGTTATCTTTGAATGCCCGACGGGCCTTCTGCTCAGAAATAAGAACCCTGCCGCAAACCAGGACTCCGTGAAATAGCAGTGGGACCACGAGTCCAAGAGCAAATATTTTATGTACCATCAAGGACTTTTAATTTTCATCTACAAATGTTTTAATTACAGCGTCAAGTGATGAGATAGAAATGACATAGGAATTAATCTTTGGTTTTATGTGATAAGGTTCTATAGTAATCATCAGTTAAAGTCCGTGACTGTACAAATACAAGCTGATTGAATAGTGGTTATAATTCAAAATAAGATTTTAAGAAATCTGCTACAGTTTCTCCAAAGAATCAGCAATTTACTATTTTGCAGCTATATCTATTTCATTCTTTCCATTCTTAGGTATTGACCCGCTTGCTTTCTTTCAGATCCTAGGTATTCTACTCTAATACTTACTCCATTTCAATTAAATTGAAACCTTAGAAAAATACTTCCTATTTTTGTTTCGGCTCCATAGTTGCCGGCAGATGGCGCCTCTCAGCTGGTCGTCGTTTCTCCATCGAGTCAAACTCTTAGGGCCGTATTAATAAACTCATCTTGGCTGAGATACCCGTCACAAGATACGTCAAACCATAGAAAACTGTCATTTTTGACGCATCTTGAGACGAGCATTAGAGTCGAGATCAGTTTATTAATACGGGCCTTAGTGGGATAGCTCTTAGTCCTTCAAATTCGGGTAGTTGGTTCGACTCGCATAAACACGGATCAGAGAGAAGTTCACACCCGAAGGGTGTTTTAAGAGCTACATCACTGTAAATTGCTCAGTGTCCAAAAAGACTAGTGAACCGTCATGTTCCATAATGGCCGAACTTGTAAATAAAATAGAGCTACTATATACCGAGTAATATTATAAAACCTCTTTTGATTGGTTGGAGACACGATGTATGGTAGCTGTTTTATTACAAGCAATTCCTTGTTGAATTACCATTAGAATCTGAAGTATAAGACTGATTATGGCCCAGCAGACCCACTAGACCTTAAGACGGAGCATAAAGCCGCAAGCAAACGCATCGAGAACGGACGTTGTGCGTTTTCATGTAGCATGACAACGCGTCGCCTCCGTTCTCAGAGCGTTGCGGCTTTATAGCGTATCTACCCCTTGATTTAAGACCCGACCAATTCTGCGGCCGTGTATCCCTATAGGTTACCATAGCCACACAAAATTCTCGGACCCTTTATCGTGGGATGGATCGGACTGTATGTATAACCACTAAAATTCGACTAGGATAATATGGGACACTTACTAAGTGTAAACGTTATAATATCACAGAAATTACGAGCATGTGACGTAACTTTATCGTAAGCGAACTTTAGCGGTTAATTTTTACTGTTCCCATTTTCCAGTAGGGTTCATAAGGGTTTCAGTTTGGATAAGGCACATTTCATTTCCTCATTTCTCGATTGTCAGTAAACATCAAAGTAATGTAATGTGCAGGTGATCAAAGTTCCATTTTAGAATAGAAAACTTTGATAATTTTTTGACATTGGAAAAATGATCCATAAGCCGCGACAGGGACAGTTTCACCGTTGAAATTATCTTCATTGATTTGTTTTTAGCTCCAACAAAACTGTTTTATTCTTAAGTCTTAACGTCCTCATACTCGTACTGCCTCTGTCCTGACTTTGTTGCTGACATTATGTGCACTTATTCAGTTTCATTAAAAAAAGATCCAGTGCCAAAAAATATTTCTAAATAATGCACCATTTTTTTCTAAGCCTGTGTTTATGCAGTTGGACTCTAGACACAAATTTACAAATGTAAAAATATTTTGTGCTACTGGATATTTCGATAAGGGTTCGATTTGGCAATAAAAAAATATTAAACTTCCTTTGGGAGATATTTTCAATAAATGTATAAGAATATTTGTTTATTGCCTTTGGGTTGTTGGGAATGAAACAACAGGTAGGTTTAAAATTGCCAATATATTTATGCAATTTGTATTGGATAATATTTTTAAATTGATTTTTGTTTTTGTTTTTTAGTTTTATTGATATATGTTTTTGATCAAGCTTATTTTGTTGCTTATTTGTTGCTTTTAACCATCTTGTCCTGTATGTCTGTCCTTGTAATATTATTTACCTATTGGGTTAAAAAAACAAATAATGATTGAAAATTCATTACAACATGATCCAAGGGGGTATTTGTACGTATATTATTACTATTAAGGATATTTATTTTAATTCTGTAGGTTAAGTTTTTATAATGAATGTTAAAATTTCAAAGTTAAGTACTTTTATTTTTTTTATTTTTTGTGGGTTATTTATTTTCATTGTATTGTTCATTGTACTGATTAATGTTTAAGTTTAAATTGATTAAGTTATGTTGTTTTTATTTTTTGTGATCATATTAATTAATATTAAGCTAAGTTGCAAAAAAATATTACTCAAACAATTTAGTCAGTTAAATAGTTTTGATGTTTTGGGAAAAAAAAGTTTATTAATGATAACATTGATAACTTATACTTTTTATTTAATTTTAGTAAAGTAGGTAATTGGGGACCAATAAAATTCTGAAATTTAAAAAAATAGTGTTAACGGCAATTAAACCTTTTTTTACATTTTTTTTTTTTATAAAACAATTTTTTTTTATCCCGTGCTCAATTAATATTTTTGTACATATTTTTTTTACAATTACGGTTTTTTTGTTATTGTTGTTTAATCATTATTATTTTTAGTTTGGGTTTTGTTTTAATTATTCAGATGCTTAGAGGTAAGTGGTTGTTTGTATTCGTTTGATTATTATTATTGTATTTTTGAATAGTTTGAAATAATTAAATTCATGTATTAATTTTACCCCACTCTAGTATCGACATACCGAAATGAGGACGCATTTTTTTATTTAAAAAATAATTAAAACATTGCAACTATCCCACTTTAGGATAATGCAAGGAACGCTTTATGTGCTTCTAACAGGTCAAAGAAACCCTACGGTGGCACCTTTTTAAAGAAATATATAATTTACACCTTTTTTACATGCTTTGTCTTCTTTTTTATGGAGTTTTATTTTTTATTTTTTTTATCTCGTGGTCAATTATTGTTATTGTAAATATTTTTTTATAATTCGGATCTCAATTGTTATTTTAATAGTGATTTTATTTTTAACTTTGATTTGGATTTTTTTAATTTCAATTTTAATATTTTAATATTTATTTAAGTTTGTGTGCTATATGAAAATGTAATTTCTGAAATAAATAATTTCGTTTTTGATTTCATAATTATTGTTTTTGTTTTCTATTATTTTGTTTATAGTCGGGTTTTTGTTTTCAGTATTTCGATGGTTAGATTTAATTTGTCGTTTGTATTCGTTTGATTGTTTATTACTTTTTTATTTTTGAATAATTTAAGCTGATTACACCTTTTTTACGTTGCTTTGTCTTCTTTTTTATGTATTAATAATTTTATTTTTTATTTGTTTTATCCCGTGGTAAATTATTGCTATTGTACATATTTTTTTATAGTTCGGATCTTAATTGTGATTTTAATAGTGATTTTATTTTTAACTTTAATTTGGATTTCATTTAGAATTGAATATTTTAATGTTTATTTAAATTTGTGCGCTTTATGGAAATGTAATTTCTGAAATAAATAATTTCAATTTTTGATTTGATAATTATTGTTTTTGTTGTCTATTATTTTGTTTATTAGTTAGTTGGGTTTGTTTTCAGTATTTCGATGCTTAGATTTAATTTGTAGTTTGTATTCGTTTGATTGTTTAACATTTTTTATTTTTGAATAATTTAAGCTGATTAAATTCATGTATTTAATATACCCCCACTCCAGTATCTACACACTGAGATGAGGACGCATTCAGTATATTTCAACTGAATTAAAACAGATGGATTGCAACTATCCCACTTTAGGATAATGCAAATAACGCTTTACAGGCTTCTAATTGGGCAACGAACCCCACGTGGCGCCTTTTACGGAATTATATATAATGACTTACCCCTAAATAAAATAAAGTTAGGTATCTCTGGTTATGAATTTAGGTAACTCTACCTATCCGCTACCCAAGACGAAGACGACGACGCGATTAAAATAACTGTAAAAAGATGCTTAATTAAGTTCACTAATCCATAATTTCCAAAATAAAGAATTAAATATTAAGTTATAAAACTTATAAATATATACATAAATAAAGACATAGGGTGGTGACTTACGCGTGACTTACAAGTCATTTCCGGTCATTAAATCTTACGAGTAATGACTATGTTTTTATACGTGCAAGACATAATCGCCCTTCGCGTTTTGATATTAGTATTGATATTCCTTGCCACTCGGTAACCATATCTTGTCTTGACACTCCTCTAGCGCCAGGAAACGTGGGTATCAGCTATCAGCTATAGTTTACTGTAAGAGATTTGACATAAGAGCAAACTTACGAACTAAAGATTTTGAGAAAAAATGCAAAATATTTTTTAAGTAGGTATGTCGTAAATATTCTAAAAACCGTGCATGTCTACATTAAATGAAGAATATTTTCTTAAGTGTGTTTGAATTGTATTTTTTCTACAAATAGTGATAAAAATAAAGTATTTGTAATAAATTGCCGATATGGCAAACCACACAAAAGGTAGGAGTAATGATTTTTTGCTAAAAGGTGGATGTTGTAAGCTTCTAAAGCTTATTACTTACTGACGGTTACCTATATAGAGTTATTCTCTACATGAACCGAAGTTGTGCACCTCGACCTTAGCTGTGTACCTGACGAAATATTTATTGTTATCGTAACTGTGTCAATAGTTTCCCCGTTGAATCACGATTACACCGCCTTCCTTTTAAGTCTCCACATCTACCATTTTTCCGTCTCCTTACAAGTTGAAGTGCGTTAAATTGGTTTCACCTAATGTACTGGAAGAGATATTCGATAAAGACAGCCTTAAAAACTAAACACAATTTTGATTCAAAAGAAACAAAATTGAAATCAAAATTCAGTAAAATAAATATAGCATGCCAATTATTGTAACAAAGGTCGACAGATAATAAGGTAAAATTATAAATGAAATACAATGTTATTCTCTTGAATAGAACTAGAATGCTCTTATTTGTTTTTTTTTTGGTTAAATTTATAGCATAATTATGTTCGAATATTAGTTATAGCATATTTTAATTAATTAAAACGGTGACGAAAATATTATAGCTTTACCTGATCAACAAGTTCAACAACAAAACAGGAAGATAAGAGTTAGGTACCAGCTGGTATTTAATACGTTATATCTTACTCCAGTGAAGTGCATATGCCTCCAAGACAATGTTCTATATAGGTACTACGGAGCTCCCCAGACTTTAATAAAATGTACGAGTCTGCTAGTAGGCTGAGATTTAACTGAAAGAAATATAAATAAGGACAAACTTACAGACTAAAATTATATTGTTTAAGTGATCCACGTAGTATAAAACCGTAAAATATATGTTTGTATATTTTTAACCGTATTTACGAATGTATTCAAAATAAAATTAGTAAATTATTTACAAATCGTAATGTACATGTAATAAATTTATTATGGTTTTATATCATTTCGTGTTTTTTTATTTCTAAATGGTTTCAGCTAAATAAAACATATTATTGTTCCTGCCTGTAGTTCAGTAGGGACAAAACAAAAGATATATTCAGTATATTTCAACTAAATAAAACAGAGGGATTGGATTGGAAGTAGGTAAGTCAGGCATGGTTCACTAAAATGGCAATTACGCTACGCGGCGGTGACACCTTCATTAAAGAAAAATATCATGACTTACTTCTAAATAAAATAAAGTCAGTTATCCAGTGTATGAATTTAGGTAATTCTACCTATCCGCTATTCGAGACTAAGATGACGCAATTAAAAGAAACGCTCACTAAACCAATATTTGAAACCAAGGATTCTATATTATAAAATAAATATATACAAAAGTATAGACAAGAATGGTGACTTACGCGTGACTTACAAATCGAGTAATCTCATGTCATTAAATTTTACGCGAGTTATTTTTTTGCAATTGGTTTTTTATTACGTATCAATATAAGGACTGTTCAATTTACTAAGCGGACATCAAAAATAGGTTAATTTACGGATTTCTTATAACAAATATATCTTTATTACGGTGAATATTTATTTACAAAATTAAGTAATATATAACACGAGAAATAAATTTTATTACAACGGTAAAAATTTCGGACTTGCATTGTTTAATCTCTCCTTTCTTTATGTGTTCAGTTGGCTTTGTTTTTTATTTTTGTTCATATCGTGACCGATTATTGTACCTGTTTTACTCCGTTTTCATTCCTCATTCCTATAGTTAAATTTCATTTAATTTATTTCTTATTATTTTACTTGTTAATCTAGCATTTTATATTATATTCTTTAATTAACCACTGTCTCTTCGTTCGTGTATCACGTTGGCGCCACTGAAAACCAGCGTCGCGGTTAACGCTGTGACATAGTGCTGAGTGGTGTCAATTTCGATGTCACAGAATCACCCATGGCAACACTATCCTACAATTGTTTTTTTTTTTCTTTCCTTCTTTATTGTTTTTTTTATTATTACTGTGTTGCCATCCTTATTTTAATGATGTTTTTCTCTGTTCTGTTTTTTTTTTCTTGTGTTCGTCGAATAAATGTTTATATTTCTATTTCTATAAAATAAGACGTACTTTTGAGGCCACAGGAACAAATTGCCTATACAACGACTTTCTTTCCGAGTTTGTCCATTATTAAGGGTTTTTCAGAATCGGGTACAATTTCTCCTACAACCGCATTGTAATACTGGGGCCCCGCTAACGTACTGCTGTCAAACTTCCCGTACGTTTCATCATCCATTAGAATGCATCGAGATCTGTTTTGCAGCAAAATATCGTATAAATTGAGGCACCTTTTTTTTAACCGTATTTGTTGATCGGCACTACTCTTTGGCATTTTTTGCTATTTATATGTCCGTATGTTATTTTTTTTCTTGATTGTTTGTACAGTGCCTATAGGCATATACGCTAATACCTTCTTTTTTAGCAATTTCATGAACGGACATGTACTTTTTTGATTTCAACATCCGCACGAACTTTTCTTCGACATGTGGGTTTGCCGGGCCACTTCTCCGCCGCGATTTCGGTATCGCGTCGAGCGTATGACGCTCTCCAAATATTTTTATGATTTGAAACACGGCTGACTTCGAACATTTAAACTCATTCGCAATTTTCCGCAGTGAAAATTGACCTGTACACCATTTTTGCAAGATTAATTTGCGATCTTCAATAAGAATTCGCTCCATTCGTGAAAAATATTTAGACAATTAAAAAAAATATACAACACTTGACAGACTTGTCTATGTTTATTTTATAACCAGCCACTACTAACTGTTATTTTTTTGTTTTAGAATTAATATTGAATTAAGTATGTCCGCTTAGTAAATTGAACAGTCCTTATGTTTACTTTTACGTTTCACCTTGTGTATAACGTACACTTAAATTTAATTTGGAATATCTGACTCTATTTTATTTTTGAATTAGTTTCATGGTTTTTTCAGATGATTTCAGAATATAAGTAATAAAAATGTTATACTATTTAATATTAAAATAACTGTAAAAGAATGTTTTATTAATAATTTGAAAGTAAGGATTATATACATTATAAAATATATATGAAACATATATTTCCAGACATTAAATCTAAAGTGTGAGGACTACCTTTTCTCGACTCACTCGGCTAGCGCCAGAATACGATCTCGCATTTACTGAAAGACATAAGGGCATAACTTACAAACTAAAGATTAAGAAAAAATGCATTATAAATTTGAAGTAGGTAGGTATGTCGCAATTTTTTTACAAACCGTGCATGTTATTATTGTGGATCCAATGAAAAATATTTTCGTAAGTGTTTTTAACTTATTTTATAAAAAACTTGTGTGGGTAAAGTGTTTGTATTAAAATACAGATATGGCAAACCTCACGTAAATAAGTAAACTTTATAAAGAGTTAATGTGAGCTACCAAAGCTTACTACTTACTGAAGGTTACCTATATTAAGTTACCTCGACATTGTAGAGTTGTGCACCAGGGTCTTAGCTGTGTACCTGACGCAATATTTTTTTTTATCGTGTGTTAATAGTTTCCCCGTTGAATCAGAATAAATACCGCCTTCCTTTTACGTCTCCTCATCTACCATTTTTCCGTCTCCTTACAAGTTGAAGTGCGTTAAATTGGTTTCACCTAATGTACTGGAAGAGATATTCGATAAAGACAGCCTTAAAAACTAAACACAATTTTGATTCAAAAGAAACAAAATTGAAATCAAAATTCAGTAAAATAAATATAACACGCCAATTGTTAAAACAAAGGTTGAAAAAGAGTAAATCAGGTAATAATAAATTAAATATAATGTTATTTTCCCCTTGAGTAAAACTATAGGTAATGAACTTATTTGATAAATTTTTTTGGTAGATATTACAGCATAATTTTGTCCAAATATCTGTTATAGCATATTTTAATTAATTTAAATGCAGTTAATGTAGCCATAATTATACAGTTTTACCTGATCAAAAAAGAGGTCCAGCTACAAAACGATGTTCAATGTGGCTTCCAATGGCTAATTCCCCAGGTTTTAGGAAAATCTGCGAGTGTGCTAGTAGGCTAAGATTTAAATGAAATTGATTTAAATAAGGACAAACTTACAGACTAAAATAAAACTGGTTCTACACGTAGTTTAAAGTCGTTAAATTAAGTACAGTAAATTTAATATTAAGGATTTTGCGAAAGTATTGTTATTTTATATCGTAGATGAAAATTAGTAATGATCACAAAGTAAAACTATTTTTTTTAAATTATCATTCACGTCCACCAGTGCCACTTTTCTTTGTTCTCTGCCAGCTATTTCACCTCCTGATACGACACGACATTGGCCTTCTGCCTTATTTGGCTGAAGTAAGGAATCCTAGGTGATCCTCTTCCTCTGTTCCCCTCAACTTTAACCTCAAAAATATTCAAAAAGAAACCGGTGTTTTATTTTATACTGATATTTTATTGCTAAATAGTCTGTATTAAATAAATCACATTTGTATTGTTCCCCTAGTTCCCCCAGTAGGTACAAAGCAGAGGATGCATTTAGAATATTTCATCTGAATTAATTAAAAAATAGATGGATTAGCAACTATTCTACTTGAAGATAATGGAAGTACCTAACGCTTGTCAGGCTTTTAAAAAGGCAACGAAATCCTGCGGCCCCGCCTTTTAAAAAAAATATATAATGGCTTACCCCTACATAAAATCAAGTTAGGTAGGTACATATGAATATAGGTGATTCTACCCATCAGCTATCTAAGACGAAGACGAAGACGAAGTGATTAAAATAATATATATATACTATGTAATCTGTTATTCGTAATATATTGTTTTTTAAGGATTCTATTTTATAATATAAATATATACATAAATATAGACTACAAATAACTTTCAGTCATTAAATTTGATGAGTAACGGGATTTTTTTGGCCATTCGTTTTTTTTCACTCCGTGCAAAATGTAGAAGTTTTAATTTATTGTTTTATTTTGCACAATTTTTTTTTGAATAATGTTCTTTTTTGTATTTTAATTTTTGAATTGGTTTAGTGGTTTTTATTTTAAAATATGTTTTAAGATTATTATTAATAATAATATTTATGGTATTACAATAACTGTAAAAGATGCTTTATTAACACTTTCATTGCCAAGGTCTATGATTTTCATACAAAATCGACGCGCCTAGCGGGTCGGCGGCAGTGAAAGTGTGTTCACTTATACGTAATTTTAAGAATATATACATAAAAAAAGACTGAGGAGAAGCGACTGATGCGTGCCTTATTTCCTATCATTAAATCTTACGTGTAATTACTATTTTCTTAGCAAATCGTGCAAGATATAAGCACCCTAAATCACCGTAATAAAATTGAACTTCTCCACTCGGTAGATAACCGTATCTTTCTCTCACTCTGCTAGCACCAGCGGCTTTAGTATCAGTTGTTAGCTGACGTTTCGTTTTTATTCTTACAAACTAAAGATGAATAAAAAATAAATTTATAATAAATTTGAAGTATGACGCAAACATTCTAAGAACCGTGCATCTTATACAACCAATTAAGAATATTTTGTGACGTGTGTTTGATTTGTTAAATAGTGTCTTAAGCAATTTATTTTTAATTAAATACCGCTATGGCAAACAAAAGTTAGTTATAATAAAACTTTATAAAAAGTAAATGCAAGCTTCTAAAGCTTATTACTTACTGACGGTTACCTATATTATGTTATCCTCGACATGTACTGAAGGTGTGCCCCTCGACTTTAGCTGTGTACCTGACGAAATATTTATTTTTATCTTAACTGTGAATAGTTTCCCCGTTGAATCACGATTACACCGCCTTCCTTTTACGTCTCCACATCCACCATTTTTCCGTCTCCTTACAAGTTGAAGTGCTTTAAATTGGTGTCACCTAATGTACTGGAAGAGATATTCGATAAAGACAGCCTTAAAAACTAAACACAATTTTGATTCAAAAGAAACAAAATTCAATAAAATAAATATAAAACGCCAATTGTTAAAACAAAGGTCGACAAAGGTCGACAAAGAGTAAATCAGGTAATAATAAATGAAATATAATGTTATTTCCCCCTTGAGTAAAAATATAATGTACTTATTTGATATATTTTTTTGGTAGAAATTACAGCGTAATTTTGTCCGCATATTTGCTATAGCATATATAGTTTTACCTGATCTGTATCAAGAGTTACTAGCTAATACGTTATGTCTCACTCCAGTGAAGTAAATGTCCCTCCAGAACGATGCTCTAATTGACAGGTATATGGTGTTCTCCAGGCTTTAGGAAAATGTACGCGTCTGCTAGTAGGCTGAGATTTAACTGAAATAGATTTAAGTAAGGACAAACTTATAGACTAAAATAAAACTGTTAAGTGTCGTCCATATAGTTTAAAATTGTAAAAATAAATATAATTTCGATGATTTAACGATACTAGTCTTGAAGTTTGTATTTCTTTAGACAGTACGTACGGTCAAATTGAAGAGAAAAAAAAAGAATTATTGAAAAATAAACAATATTTTTGTAATGGTTTAAAATTAAAGTTGATCATGGATAGTCCGTCCGTCTACACCAACCTAATTTTTTACAAAAACACTATAAAAAGAAGTATTATTTTAACCTAAAACCAATGACAGATTATATAGATCCCTTTTCTCTTGAACAATTTAGTAAGTTTAGTTTTCTTTCCAATGCGTTTTCAGGAGGTTGTTGTCACTTTAATGAGAAATTTGAATAAGTATATGATGCTGCCACAGATTTAGATAGACTACAAATTAGAGATCTTGATTTAAATAAACATTACAAATCGAACATTCCAGTGAATATAAAAATGTACTAAATCATTTAAACACTGCATGTCTTTATTTCGTGTTCATTGCATTATCATTCGTGTTTCACCCAACAATTGACCCGTAAACTTACTGCTTGATTATTATTTTTTGATCCGAAGATTGATAAGCTACACACATTTGAAGAGCGCGGCGCGTGCTTTGGTTTATTGTGTCCTCATGGACGTTTGTTACTTATTTCAATCATCAACAGTTTTGGATGTCCTTTGGTTTTATTTTGCTGAATTCGCCTGTGGATATTTCACTGGAAGAGATGCTGCGTTAGGTAATCTTATAACTAATGTTACTATTAAAATTCGCCAAATCGACAACAATAACAGCTTCATATCAACAACGACATATAGGAAATGAGATAATACATTCTGGTGTAAAATAAATAATTATATTGTTTTTAATAAGACAGTTACAAAGTCATACTTTAAGTATCGCGAAAAACAATGTAGGGTACCATTAACCAGCACTCTTCCAGCGACAAAAAACAATAATATATGAATATAATATATAAATAATAGTAAAAACACAAAACATAATTTTAACCATTAGCTTTAGTGTAAGGAAAATGTTTGGTTAAGGTTTACTTTTTACAATTTAAGAAAAAACTTGTAATGAATTGCCTGAATAGCAGACTGCCTAGAAAGAAGATTTCAACTTAGTTTAGGTCAGCAGTGAGATCTAAAGGAAAAAAAGGCATGTTTGAGTCGTGTAAAATATTAAAACCACTTTATTTACCAATTACCTTTACTTTATGGGTAGGTACTGTAAAAAATGTTTAATCAAAATAAACCTAAAAAAAGGAAAATACCGCTTAATTAACCGTTACCTGTTAGAGTTTAATTTAACTATTGCTCGAAAATAAGAATTTCAGTGACGCGACGTTACTAGGATCTGCAAAAATATGTACAAATATGTATATATATAATAAATAAAAGAAAATGTTTGTACTTTTCGTATAAAATAATAATGTAACCAGTCCAATGAATTGAAGATTTTCGTCATATCATCATCCCACACTAAGTGGGGTCGGCACAATATCTCTTTTTCTTCCATTCTCCTCTATCTGCTGTTAACTCAGTACTCACATCTTTCATCTGCACGTCGGCTTTGGGGAAAATACGCCCTAACATTATCGCACTCTATACAAATACCTAAAACGATGTTGCATAATAGATTTGGCCACTTTTTTTTGATTGACCATCGCTGCATCGACCGCCTGCCTGACGTCAATTATTAAAATTACATAAGAAATATAATTTTTCTTGAAATTGGTTGGGTGCAATGATTTGCAGCATGGTGTATTTATTAGTTTTGTATACAATTAGTGCTGCAAATTTTATGCTGGTAGAATTAAATTCTACGTTTTATAATTGATTCATTTTATGTTTTTTTGTTGAAGATATCAATTAATTTATTCGTAGAACGTTTATTATGTATAATTTTATGTTTTTGGTATGAGTCTACCAGCGCTTCGGAAATGACCATCCACTGAGAAGAAGCGCCGCAAGAAACTCAGCAGGAAATCATTTTAATTTTGTCCAAGGGCGGCTTGTAACATTAGACAATTGTTCTTTGCGTTGCTGTTTCAGTAATAGCCTTAGGCTAGGCGAGGCTAGGAACATTATTAATCCTGTTGTTGGAGTTTTCCTCGCGCACCGCTCCGCTATAAACAGCTCCGGTGGATACGCAGCCTTGGCTATGCCGTAGCTTGCCCATTCGTTGCATCAATTAAAGAAGACCCAAGCATAATCTCAAAAATAAGCCAATGTCTCCCGGTGTAGTTTATGTAGGATTTATAAATTGAATAAAGCGTAATTGTGCAACTGCCGTAATACCAAAGAAGGCTGCTAACTGCAATGTAGTAGTCGAAGCATTATATACTCTATTGACAACCACATACAATACTTATACTATTACAATAGAGCGGTCGACCGCCTTCTTTAATATTACGCCAGAATTTTGAGGCGTGACCAGCTTCAACTGCCGCTGAAGCTCCTTCGATTTGTTCCACATGCTCGTCTCCCAACTCACCTGCGGCTAAACATAATTAAAAAAAATCGCCTGCTGGTTCAAATGATCTCGACTCTGTTTCTGAGTTTCTGAACTCATGGAAAGTTGTAACAATTGTTGTACAACGCGTCACACCACATGACCCTGAACCTAAAAGTGTAAATTCCAATGCTCTAATCGTATAAATTAATAACGTTCCTACTTAGCTAGTTTTTAAACAATTCTCAAGCGACCCTATTATGGTCGTGTTTATCGATGAGGAAAGGATAAAACATCTGTCACTTTTCGACAATTTTGTAAGTCTTGTGTGAGAGTGACGGATAGAGGCCGCGATAAAGACAACCATAATACGGGGCCGCCTAGCTAATTTTCATTAAGTAAAAAAAATTGAATACATAAACAATTAAGCCTACATTACTATAATCTATATGTGTAAAACGTTCCAGCAAATAATTTTATAAAATAATAGTCTAGTCGCAAATGCTAGTCTACTAGCAAGCGTATTAAATTTCCTAAGAAAATAAAGTCGCCTACTAGCTACTTAAAGAAAGCCTACCTAAGTCATCGCCCGGTTTAAACTTAACTAATTAAATCCTAACCTTATCCTACTTAATACTAAACGTACTTTGTAAGACAAATCATCTTAACCTTAATAATTAAATAAAAAACACTTTCTTTAATGGTTGGTTGTCGTTGGATTGAATACTTATCCTACCTTTATTTTTATCATAGCCTATTAAGTACTACTATTTCCTCTATCTCCCCCATTTTACATTTTATTTCTCGTGTCGCTTCTCAGTTTATAATGTTAGAAATTCTTCTTATACCACACTCAGGCCGACAATCCTACTTTTACAGTCACCTCACGGCTAACGGACTCGTTATTGACTTAAGCACCGACTTGTGCAAAGCTATAAATCTATTACATCAGTGATATCTTGACGACACTACTACACATGCTTTACGACAAGTGCAAAATACCTTGTAAATAATTAAAATCACTCGAGCAAAAAAATTTTAGTCGCCAAAATAGTTATAAATCATTAGAGAAATAAAATAAGAGATTGTGATATCACATCATCATAGATAGTTTACTTAAAAACTGTGCTATTGTCGGTGCGGTAACTTCCCTTTGTCTCCTTACTTTTAGCTTTTACACCTCCTGATACGACACGATACGATGTAAAATTAAAATTAAATATCATTTATTCCAGGTATTACATAACGCATTCTGTCTTATTTGGCTATGGTAACTGAACCCATTTTTCCTTTTTTTAATTCCAAATAATTAAAAAGACACTTTCGTGTCGTATCAGGTGCCCTATCATTTTTCCTGTGTGCCTATACAATACATGCACGGAATTTCTGATCAAGCATAAATACACTTTGTTAGGAGGTAGTAAACGTGTTCCAATTGGAAATATTGTAATTTATGGCAGAAGAACAGGCCTGCATCGTATTATGAATTATTTACTTGCATGGTTTCGTTATGTCATCCCGAATACCAATTCAACACAATAAATTAGAATAACAATTTGAACACTGCAATGCTTAACGATGTATTTCGGAGCAAACCATACATTCCACGGAATTACTCATACATTTCACACAGGCATTTACTGTCAGTGTCAATTAATACATTTTTAACGTAACTACCCAAGCAGCACATTAGTGAATTTTGCAGCTTATCTTATAGCTTTATGTTCTAAATGAGTGGTTTAACAGTGTTTGACTACACTTATAGCTTTAAACACAACTCAAACTTGTATACGAGTTCATCCTGTCACTTATAGTTGCTTAGGAGCGTTTTTTGTTTCTACTTTAGGTATTACTTATAGTTGGGTAAAGTCGATTTTGCTACTTAAAGTTGCATGCAGGTTGTAATTGTCACTGAATAAGAAGCAATAGTGATATATAAGGCCCTAAAGTAACTTATAAGCCACTTTTATATATAAGTGGCAACATACCCTTATTTGGAACTTTTAATTCCAAATGACTAGTATAATAGAGTAGTGTATCACCAATAGTGGCTAAAGAGATAATTTTACGGCCCTTTTGGAAACTAAAGTGATTGCAACTTTAAGGCCTAGAAGGGTCGTAAAATTATCTCTTTAGCCACTATTGGTGATATACTACTCTATTATACTAGTCATTTGGAATTAAAAGATCCAAATAAGGGTATGCTCCCACTTATATGTAAAAGTTGCTTATAAGTAACTTTAGGGCCTTATATAGCACTATTGCTTCTTATTCAGTGAAAATTAAAACCTGCATGCAACTTTAAGTAGCAAAATCGACTTTACCCAACCATGTAATAAAGTGGAAACAAAAAACGTTCCTAAGCAACTACAAGTGACAAGATGAAGTCATATACAATTTTTAGTTGTGTTTAAAGCTATAAGTGTTGTCAAACAATGTTAACACGTTCACGGACAGTACGTCGAGAGACGTAAACTAAGACCCTCGTGATATGGCATTACGGCTGTGGCCGCGGTGTTTTTAATTACACCAAAAACGGAACTCCGTCCACGGCCGGCTGTTTCCCATAGCATTTATAGGAAGCACGAACTCTGTGCCGTTTTAGGCTTTAACGCAAGCCGCTAGTGTCACAGCACAAAAGCTCTAGGGCATAGCATTCACTGCTGTGCCACTCGCAAGATACAAATAAGTGATTTTCAGACCTGATAGTTTCAAATAGAAAACAAATAAGTGAAAATAAACACTGTAAGATCTTTTTTGTTTCGCCATGTTTACAAATTGGAGTCCTTGAAAATGATTTATTTTAAACAGAATTTTATCACACATTTAGTTGTGACGATGTTACTTTAACATTGTACGTAACCTACAATCATTAGGTCAGGTTTTTACAGTTTTAGTTCTTATCAGTATCAATTCCTTATATGATTTAACACTCTCTTTTTAAATATTCCTGATCTAATCAAAGGCGCATCGAAATTTACAAAGAAACCATACTATAGTTTCACGGTAAAAAAGCATTCGCAAGAATTTCGTGCTTATTTCAATGCCTGAACGTGAATTTTAATCAATTACCAAACAGATGTATAAATCCAAAATTAAAATGGCAGATCACATTCACTTTAAAAAACTTACCGACTTAATTGTTGTCACTCAAAGGAACTTTGGCGTCCCATTTATCACTCATTGACCGAACTGAAATAGGTATTATTATTAATTCGTTCAATAATCGTCGTTCACTGCGCATAACTTTCACCCATAGTTCTAATTGCCACTTAAGGTAATCGTGAGATCTCTTATGGATTCAATATAGAACCAAAAATAAGCTGCAATTTTTCTCCCCGTGGTTCTATATTGGTTGCCTAAGGGTTCTTTCCACCTATATAGAACTTAGTCATGGCTATATATTTCACTTAAGTATCTAAATAGATATGATATACGAGCTATTTCCCACCCAGTGTGCTACTTGGGTAACGCTGTTTAAGGTTAAAAGCAAGCCGAAAAAATCTGTCATAATGCAAATGTGACACATGCTTTAGATACAAAAGTGCATTTTTAATATGATCTATGATCAGTTTATTGCTACCCCTAGACCAAAACAAATTCGAACAAAATACGCTTGGTACAAATAAGTTAGTTGCTTCACATTCCGTTGTATATTGTCCTTAACGTTAAGTATTATCTCAAAATATTTAAATTCTCTTTCATAACATATAAGCACATATCACAAATATAAATCACTATATCGCACGTATTTAAAACCTAACTAAACATGAAAATATTACAAGCATATATTTCATAAGCGCCATCGGAATATGAGTGGAAATGGGTGTATGTACGAGTCTAAGATTGCATTCCGTTAATGAAAAACGTACAAAACATACAAACAAACAAATCAAAACATACCTATTACATGACGTTAATCTACCACCCTTCTGTTATTTTATTTATGACAAGGTCAGTTTTCGACGTTCGTTGTTAAAAATAAACACTTAATGCAACCCAAGTTAAATAAAATAGAGGTTACTTAAATTACAGTTGGTAACATTAAAATTAAAAGACAAACCAATATTGCGAAATGTTTCCTGTTTTTCTCTATTTATACATTATTTAGGTATTATTTCCTGTTAACAACCGTCTCCTTTACTTAAAAAGCGGGTCAATATAATAAAATCCTAAAAATAATATCACTACATAGTATAAAACAAAGTCGCTTGCGCTGTCTGTCCCTATGTATGCTTAAATCTTTAAAACTACGCAACGGATTTTGATGCGGTTTTTTTAAATAGATAGAGTGATTCTTAAGGAAGGTTTATATGTATAATACATTCCACGCGGGCGAAGCCGCGGGCGGGTCGCTAGTCATATATAAACTAGTCCACGCGCAGATGTGAAGTTACTAGAACTAGACCCGAAACGACAACCAAACATAGTGACCACCTCTCTCGGATTTTTATATTCTATTTAATTCTTATATTTTTAAATAGATTCAGAGACATATATTTTGTGTAGATGAATTTATTTATAAATTCGGTATTACAGGAAATAATAATAATAATATCGCTGTTTATTGTCTTATTCTTGTATTTCACGATGGAAAATCGGAATATTATATTTATAAATGAAACGTTCCAATAATTTTGATTAAGTATTAAATATAAGCCAGAGTGGTTAGGTATAGTTAGCGTTAATTTGTGATCCATTTCAACAAACATATGCTTAAAGTCAATGTCATTAGAGATGCCAAGTCATTTGTAACTAACAGGAAACTCAACCTTATTGTTGTAAATTGTCAGATTGACTTTGGACCTAAGGTGGGTACCAAAAAGTCTTTGACCGTACTTTTGTCGCCATACAATGAAATGCTTGATTGTAACAAACACAGAACAGTAATTTCTCTATTATCTTGGGAAATGTGACCCGCTACGCTAGCAACAGTAGTTAATATTCGTACACTTACGCGAGTCGCCGTGCGTAAGCACTGAAAGATAATGCACATGAACCATTTTCTACTTCACACCCGATTGACCGATCAGAACTGCTACATGAAACTATAATTCTATATGTTATTATCCTAAGGTAACAAAAGTAATATTTATGCAGTGAAAAAATACTAAGTAGTGGGCATGGTTAGTAATTTTAGGCTGATTGATAGGGCATACTTGATAGTTCTTAACTGCTACCTAATACCTTTGTTTGCAAGCCATAATGCAACGCGCATTCAAAATTTCAAATCCAATAAAGTGTACCAAGAAGCAAGACAAACGTGAAAACAATCTTAATGAAGAAATTACAAAGGAGAACCTCGTAGTTATAAGCCAATTGATTTAAAAAAGGGATTCAGCAAACAGACTAAGCTAATACACATTTACAAACCAATTTTGGGTATCATGAAAGGTACTTTGCAAGCACGAGATCATTTCTAAGCTGGGTTTCAAACATACCATACCAAATTCGGAGGATAGACTCGTTGCAAACCGCCAAACCTATTATGTGCGCCACATACGAGTGTTTTTTAATAAACACAGCTGCTTGATCAGTGTCAGTTCTAAATAGCTAAAAACAACGTTAAAACTAGAAGCTAGTCGAAACCAGTTAGTTTGACTGTGGCGTGCGTGGTCGCGTCCGAAAATGAGTGCACCGATCAAAGAACATACAACCATAGTCTGGTCATTAAATCTATCTCCATTTTCTCTAAGAAATTGCGAACGATGATCCAGACATGTTATTTTTGTTCTTTGAACGTTTTACGTGAAACTTTAAGGCATAGCAAGTATTTTAAACAATATCTCTTCATAGTGTCTAAGTAAGGAGCCTCTGTACAAGTTTCTAACAATGGAATCTAAGTTTTTAAATATAGCAGCAAGACAATCTACCAAACCGACAAACACTTAAAATGACCATTATGTATGCGAGATTAAATATACACAAATACCTACCTCAATTGCCTTGTATATAAGGGCATCTTCTATATTCTTAATGGAGTTAATAACAGCCTTATTACTAAAGCATCCACGTGAAAGTGATTAATGATTATTAACTAGGTTTCAAACATGTGATAGGTAAGCCGGACTATTTTGGTTATAAATAACACCATTTAGAATATTTTTCCGTTGCCCCTATACGCCATCGTACACGTACACGAAACATAATAATGCAAAAACGCACTTTTGGACGTTGTTTTTAGCCTTAATTTTCTTAACCTTTTGAACGCCTTACGTCGTATAACAAGATGTGTGACTCACACGCCAAACATTTTTGCTATGCCATGCAAATTACACCTTATTGATACGAAATAAAGTCTCCTTCGATCTTGAACTTGTGACAGCTGTAGCCGTCGTGGCGTCAGTGGCACGACTTTACGTTGACGGCCAGAGCCGTCGGTGGCGTTCAAAAGGTTAATCACCTCTGTTGACAACATAATGCCACGCCCAAAGACACAGTTTTTAAAAGGCAAGACGTTACCATCTGAGCTCCGGGGCCATAAAAATCCCTCTTCGCATATCTCGCTCGCTCTCGTTAGGCAAGCAATCTCTCGCTCGCACTGGCGAAGCATTGCTCATCCTTGTTCACTAATTAGTTTATGGCCCCATAGCTCAGATGACAACGTCCGAGGTATCGGTAGGTACTTTTTTTTGCACGTTTTTGTACGATGCGCGAAATTTCCCTCACCACCTCGCCTCGCCACAATGTTCAAGAAGTTTGCCGGCAACTGTAACATAACTTTTGTGGGTACAACAAGAACTTCCAACACCAATTTCATATCGGCACATACGGCTTTTGGTTTTTGTTACACTAATTACTTATCACACTGTTAGTTTTCTTTCCGTATCCGCAAGTTTCTGTCTGAATTATTTATTTCATATTTAGACTCTTCTTTCGCAATTTAAATCATAAAATAATTATGCCTACACCATTTTTTGGTTATTTTTTATTCACCTTTGGACGTTATTCTTAGCCTTAATTTTCTTAATAACCTTTTTTGTCAATCACACCTATTTTCCAAAAACTAAACAAAATGAAATACTTAAAACATAACTTTTGTGGGTACAACAGGCACTTCCAACACCAATTTCATATCTGCTCATACAGGGCTTTTGGTTTTTGTTACACTAATTACTTATCACTATGTAAATTTCTGTCAGAATTATTTCATTCATATTTAAACTCTTTTTTGCAATTTAATTCTTAAAATAATTCTGCCTACACCCCTTTTGTATTTTTTTATTCACTTTTGGACGTTATTCTTAGCCTCAATGTTCTAAATAACCTTTTTTGTCAATCACACCTATTTTTCAAAAACTAAACAAAATAAAAAACTTATTTAACATAACTTTTGTGGGGGCAACAGGCACATACGGCTTTTTGTTTTTGTTACACTAATAACATGTAAATTTCTGTCTGAATTATTTATTTCACATTGAGACTTGTTTTGCAATTTAAATCTTAAAATAATTTTGCTTAAGTACACCATTTTTTCTTATTTTTTATTCACTTTTGGACGTTATTTTTAGCCTTAATTTTCTTATTAACCTTTACTGTCAATCACACCTATATTCCAAAAACTAAACAAAATAAAAACTTATAAGTAACATGACTTTTGTGGGTACAACAAGAACTGCCAACACCAATTTCATATCGGCACATACGGCTTTTGGTTTTTTTACACTAATTACTTATCACTATGTAAATTTCTGTCTGAATTATTTATTTCATATTTAGACTCTTGTTTCGCAATTTAAATCATAAAATAATTATACCTACACCATTTTTTGGTTATTTTTTATTAACTTTTGGACGTTATTCTTAGCCTTAATTTTCTTAATAACCTTTTTTGTCAATCACACCTATTTTCCAAAAACTAAACAAAATGAAATACTTAAAACATAACTTTTGTGGGTACAACAGGCACTTCCAACACCAATTTCATATCTGCTCATACAGGGCTTTTGGTTTTTGTTACACTAATTACTTATCACTATGTAAATTTCTGTCTGAATTATTTCATTCATATTTAAACTCTTGTTTTGCAATTTAATTCTTTAAGTAATTCTGCCTACAACCCTTTTGTAATTTTATATTAACTTTTGGATGTTATTTTTGGCCTTAATTTTCTTAATAACCTTTATTTTCAATCACACCTATTTTCCAAAAACTAAACAAAATAAAAACTTATAACATGACTTTTGTGGGTACAACAAGAACTTCCAACACCAATTTCATATCGGCACATACGGCTTTTGGTTTTTGTTACACTAATTACTTATCACTATGTAAATTTCTGTCTGAATTATTTCTTTCATATTTAAACACTTGTTTTGCAATTTAATTCTTTAAATAATTCTGCCTACCACCCCTTTTGTAATTTTATATTAACTTTTGGACGTTATTTTTAGCCTTAATTTTCTTAATAACCTTTATTGTCAATCACACCTATTTTCCAAAAACTAAACAAAATGATAAACTTATAACATAACTTTTGTGGGTACAACAGGCACTTCCAACACCAATTTCATATCTGCTCATACAGGGGTTTTGGTTTTTGTTACACTAATTACTTATCACACTGTTAATTTTCTCTCCTTATCCGCACATTTCTGTCTGAATTATTTATTTCATATTTAGACTTGTTTCGCAATTTAAATCTTATAAAAATTTTGCCTTCTCCATTTTTTGCTTATTTTTTTGTCACTTTTGGGCGTTATTCTTAGCCTTAATTTTCTGAATAACCTTTTTTGACAATCACACTTATTTTCCTAAAACTTAACAAAATAAAAAACTTACTTATAACATAACTTCACAAAAACTGTCTGTCTTAATCTTTTTAGTGCATAAAATCCTTTTTATTTCAAATTATTTTAGAACCTGTTGGTGTAGGAATTGTTCTTAATATTTAATAATTTAAATATGCACTGTATAATCTTGTCACTTTAATATTCTACAAAATAAAAATAAAAACCAATAAACATTTCACAATGCCCATTAAATAAGTACACTGAGTACATTCTTTACAAAGGTAGTTTTAAAGATCTTTTAACTTTTAAGTTAATTTAAGTACTTTATGGAATGCAATAAATAATTGAGTATTGAATATTCACCTTTTTTAGTGTAATTTATTTGACTTATTTTTTTTATGGTTGTGTTAATTTTATCGTACTAAATTAAATAAATAAATATATAAATATTAAGTATATACAATAAGCGATAAAGCCGGCTGAAAATCGGCACACGCTGTGCTGTTCCCGTCACATTAACGATTTCACTATATTTTTGTGACTTTGTTTGTCTTCTGTTCTGTGTAGTGAATTCATGTCTATCCTGATCTTCCTCATCTTCTACACATTATATTGGTACTCAATGCTTGTCACTTCCTTGATTATATTTTGTGTAATTTACGAGAGCTCATTTACTAATTCTTATGTGTTTATTTAGTATGGCTAGGTATAAGTATTACGAGGGTTTTTTTAAATTAATTAAGCTAAGATTACGATATGAATATAATAAATTAGGTATCCCAAAATATAACGCGATCCTGAGAAAAGTGAACTAATATATATTATTTTTATTATTATTTAGGTGTAAGCAAACGCATACGAGTTGTAACAAGAAGACAAGAGGACAAAACAATCCAACAAGCAAGAATTCCTTCTTCCCTTCTGTCTTTGGGATTTTCCTAACACCGGAAATATTTTCAACAGCATAAACCAAAAAAACGAACCCTTCTTATCTATAACCGCAAATTTAGGCTCAATTGTTAACGGTGTTTCGTACCCTTGACGACGTCTTTCATATCGTCGACTTCCTTATATTTAATTATGAGATCACCTCCCTCTTCTCACTTACTTATAAGTTAACCTGACTTTCCAATTTCCGTAAACTTGTTTAAATCTTTTGTGGTTAATATTTATAGTCTATTTCGACACTTAATACCATATACCAAACCATGCCATACCATGTTCCTGAAATTATGCCTACGGACTCGCGTTTTTATATTTACTTAATGCAACAATTATCAATTTAACTTATTTCCCCGATGATATCTGCCGCTTCCCTTGGTTATTCACTCCCTATCTTTACTATCGTCTCTCTTACTTCCTCTAGTAAACTTGACTGATCGTCCTGAGGTATTCATTAATCCGCCTCTACGTTATTCTAGTTGTCTCTCTCAGTGTAATCATTTCATCACTTTATCGATATTATGATCAAAACTTCAACATATACGCTCCGAACTGCTGTCAAACACCTCTGTCCGTAACTCAAACGTTTAATAATTGCGCCATGCTAGTTCTGAATTCACGTACCCGTATGTGAAGATGTGTACTTAAATATACCTCCTAAGAACCTCCTGAACCTGATTTGTTTAACTCTAAACACAATTGCTCTACGCTTACGTTCCGACAATCTGATTCAACTATTATTATATGTTTCACGCGTCTATGCGATGCATCGTCATCTCATCATAGTCAACATAATATATTAAGTAAATAATTAAACATATCCAACCTTACTTTCCTAATGATTGCACCTACTTTTTTAACCGCATAATTTCCGTATTAAAAGTTCAATTATTCACTTTGACCGTATTTTCTTGCTTTGAATGTTAACTAATGCTGTAAAAAGATTACGCCGAAGGGGCTATGGTTAAAAATTTAAGGTTTGACCTATTAATAGTTCTTAACTGTTTCCTAATAACTTTCTGCAAGCCATAATTAAACGTGCATTCAATTCCAATACAGTGTAACAAGAAGCAAAACTCAAACGTGAAAACAATTGACAAAGGAGAACCCATTAATTATAAACCAATTGATTTAAGAAGGATTCAGAACAAAGACAAACTTAATTAGTATAAATACACATATAAAGACCAAATTTGAGTAACCGTTATGTATGCAAGATTAAATATACACAAATACCACAAATGCCTTGTAAAACACAATGCACACGCACTTTTTGAACTATAAAAGCCCCTTAATGTGTAAAAGATGGAAAGGAAAATGCTTCAGTAGGTACGTCAAAAATGACAACATATTTAGTTGAGAGGTGTATGGGTACTAAATTAAACTGCCAAGGGCATCTTCTAACTTCTTAATGGAGTTAATTACAGCCTTATTACTAAAGCATCCACGTGAAAGTGATTATTAACTAGGTTTCAAACATGTAATAAGCCGGACTTATAAAACTTTTGGTTATAAATAACACCATTTAGAATATTTTTCCGTTGCCCCTACGTATACACATATTAATGCAAAAACGGGGAATGAAATTTCATCTTCGATTTCATGAATCAAGATTTAATCAAATACAAGTAAGTAAGAAAAAATACAAAACACTCACACGTATTTCTAGTTTCATTTCATGCTTATACAAACCACACGATGTAGTTATTTTTTATTTTAAACCACTCCACCAAGAAAACCAGATCACCAAATTATTATTGAAAAATATTGATAATTTAGATTTTTCAACTATTACTTAGATACTTAGAAAATTTTAAACAAAATGAAATCCACCGCAAAATTTCACTCCACAAACCACTTCACTATTTAGCACAATTAATTTCATGAATTAAAACATATACTTATATTTGTCCTTTAATAAAAAATGGATATTATTATTTCACCCATTTAACATTAATTACCTTTGACCTTCGTTACTTCACAAGTTTTGTGGGTACAACAGGCACTTCCAACACCAATTTCATATCTGCTCATACAGGGCTTTTGGTTTTTGTTACACTAATTACTTATCACTATGTAAATTTCTGTCTGAATTATTTATTTCATATTCCGACTTGTTTTGCAATTTAAATCTTAAAATAATTTTGCTTACAACATTTTTTGCATATTTTTTTTCACTCATGGACGTTAATTTTCTTAATAACGTTTATTGTCAATCACACCTATTTTCCAAAAACTGAACAAAATAAAAAACTTATAACATAACTTTTGTGGGGGTAACAGGCACATATGGCTTTTGGTTTTTGTTACACTAATTAATTATCACTATGCCAATTTCTGTCTGAATTATTTCTAGATATTTCATATATTTCTTTCTTTCTTTCATAGGCTTGTTTTGCAATTGCAAATTGCAATTTAATTCTTAAAATAATTTTGCCTACACACATTTTTTGCTATTTTTTTTTAATTTTTGACTTTATTTTAAGCCTTAATTGTCTTAATAACCTTTTTTGTCAATCACACCTATTTTCAAAAAACTAAACAAAATAAAAAACTTATAACATAACTTTTGTAACAGGCACATATTGCTTTTGGTTTTTGTTACACTAATTACTTATCACTTATCACTTATCACTATGCCAATTTGTCTGAATTATTTATTTCATATTTAGACTTGTTTTGCAATTTAAATCTTAAAATAATTTTGCTTAAGTACGCCATTTTTTCTTATTTTTTATTCACTTTTGGACGTTATTTTTAGCCTTAATTTTCTTAATAACCTTTATTGTCAATCACACCTATTTTCAAAAAACTAAACAAAATAAAAACTTATATTATAACATGACTTTTGTGGGTACAACAAGAACTGCCAACACCAATTTCATATCGGCACATACGGCTTTTGGTTTTTGTTACACTAATTACTTATCACTATGTAAATTTCTGTCTGAATTATTTATTTCATATTTAGACTTGTTTTGCAATTTAAATCTTAAAATAATTTTGCCTATACCATTTCTTGCTCATTAAATAAGTACACTGCGTACATTCTTTACAAAGGTAGTTTTAAAGATCATCTAACTTTTAGGTTAATTTAAGTACCACCTACGTAGACTTTATGGAATGCAATAAATAATTGAGTATTGAATATTCACGTTTTTTAGTGTAATTTATTTGACTTATTTTGTTATGTTTGTGTTAATTTTGTCGTACCAAATAAAATAAATAAATATATAAATATTGAAGTATTTACAATAAGCCATAAAGCCGGCTGAAAATCAGGGCTGTAGTAAGTGTCTGACACCCCAACGTAATACACACACTCTGTGCTGTTCATTTTATTTTTGTGACTTTGTTTGTCTTCTGTGTAGTGAATTCATATCAATCCTCACCTTCCTCATCTTCTAAACATTATATTGATACCCAATGCTTGTCACTTCCTTGTTTTTGTTTTGTATTTTACGAGAGCTAATTATTTTTTTCTTATGTTTTTAGCCATACTAGGTATAAGATTTGCAAGGGTAAAAAAATATATTTAAGTAATTAAGCTAAAATTACAATATGAATTTAATATATTTTTTTTTATTTACAATCCTAAATAAAAAGATTACTCAGAAGTAGCTATGGTTAAAAATTTAAGGTATGACCTATTATTAGTTCTTAACTGTTTCCTAATAAGTTTCTGCAAGCCATAATGAAACGCGCATTCAATTACAATACAGTGCACAGTGTAACCAGAAGCAAAACTCAAACGTGAAAACAATTGACAAAGGAGAACCCATTAATTATAAACCAATTGATTTAAGAAGGATTCAGAACACAGACAAACTTAATTAGTATAAATACACATATAAAGACCAAATTTGAGTGTCAATAATCATGAAAGATATTTTGCAAGCACGACACGACATCACTTCTTCTAGGTTTCAAACATAGGGTACCTACCGTACCAAGCTTGGGGGATAGACTAGTTGCAAACCGCTAAACCTATTTTTGGGAAAATGAAAGTGCTCATACAAGCGTGTTTTTTTATAAACAGCTCCTTGATTAGTGTTAGTTTTAAATAGCTCAAAATAATGTTAATACTAGAAGCTAGTCGAAAATTGTTACCTTGACCCTGATGTGCGTGGTTGCGTCAGAAAATGAGTGCACCAACTTTGGCAGCAATCAAAAAACATGCAACGGTAGTCTGGTCATAAAATCTATCTCCATTGTTTCTAAGAAATTGCTAACGATTACCCAGTCATTTTTTTTGTTATTTGAATGTTTTACGTGAAACTCTAAGGCATAGCAAGTATTTTAAACAAAATTTCTTCGTAGTGTCTTCGTAGTGGCTACTGCCTCTGTACAGGTTTCTAACAATGAAAACTAAGTTTTTAAATATAACAGCAAGACAATCTACCAAACTGACAAACACTTTTTAAGTGACCGTTATGTATGCAAGATTAAATATACACAAATACCACAAATGCCTTGTAAAATACAATGCACACGCACTTTTTGAACTATAAAAGCCCCTTAATGTGTAAAAGATGGAAAGGAAAATGCTTCAGTAGGTACGTCAAAAATGACAACATATTTTGTTGAGAGGTGTAAATAGGTACTAAATTAAACTGCCTAGCAATCATTCGCATAAGGGCATCTTCTAATTTCTTAATGGAGTTAATAGCAGCCTAATTACTTTAAGCATTAACCTGAAGGTGATTATTAACGAGATTTCAAATATGTGATAAGCCGGAGTTATAAAACTTTTGATCATAATTATCATAAATAACACCATTGCAAATGCAATTAATGCTAAAACGGGGAATGAAATTTCATTTTCGATTTCATGAATCAAGATTTAATCAAATACAAGTTAGAAAAAATCCAAATCACACACCTATTTCTAGTAGTTTCATTTCATGCATAGAAAAGGTAAGCCACACGTTGTAAATATGTCTTTTTTAAAACCACTCTAGCAAGAAAACAAGATCACCAAATTATTGTCGAAAAATCATTAATAATTTTGATTTTTCAACTATTACTTAGATACTTAGAACATTTTAACAAAATGAAGTCACAAACTTCCACTCCGCAAACCACTTCACTATTTAGCACAATTAAGTTCATAAATTAAAATATATATATTAGTCCTCAATTACAAATGGATATTATTGTTTCACCCATTTAACATTTTGTGGATAGGTACGACAGGCACTTCCTATACCAATTTTAATCTCCACAAGGCTTTTGGTTTTTGTTACACTACTTAAATTAGTCTATGTACTTATCAATCTATAAATTTTCAATTTTTAAATTTACCGCTCTTTTCTGTCTGAATTATTTCTTTCAAATTTGGACTCTTGTTTTGCAATTTACATCTTAAAATAATTTTGCCTATCTCATTTTGTGCTTATTTTTTGTTCAATCTTGGATTTTATTTGCAGCCTTTATTTTCTTATAAACCTTTATGTCAATCACGCCTATTTTCCCAAAACTTTAATAAATAACTTATACATCAATGTTATATCTGCACATACGGCTTTTGGTTGTTGTTACACTAATTACTTATCACTGTAAATTTTCATTTTCTTTCCTTATCCGCACATCTGTCTGACTTTTTATTCCAAATTTGGACTTTGCAATGTAAATCTTAAAATAATGCCTTTTCTCATTTTTTTGCAATTTTGAACTTTATTTTTAGCCTTAATTTCCACAATAACCTTTATTGTCAATCACACCTATTTTCCTTAAACTAAACAAAATAAAAAAACTTACTTAAATTTAACATAACTTAACAAAAAGTTTCGGTCTTAATCTTATAAGAGGATAAAATCCTTTCCATTTTAATTTATTTTGGAACCTGTTGGTATAGGAATTGTTTTTAATATTTATTAGTTTAAATATACACAGTATAATCTCGTATTCACCTTTACATTGTCATTTCTTTGACTTATTTTGTTATGTTTTTGTATGAATTTTATTGTGCCGAATTAAATATATAAATATATATACAATATGCCATAAATAAGGCTGGCTGAAAATAAGGGTCGAAAGTGTCTGACATTAAAGATTTCATTATATTTTTGTGTATTTGTTTAGTCTTCTGTGTAGTGAATTCATTTCTATCCTCACCTTCCTCATCTTCTACACATTATATTGGTACCCAATGCTTATCACTTCCTTTTTTTTTTTTACAGTTTACGAGTGCTAATTTACTTATTCTTTAATTCTCGTAATTAAGCTAAAATTTCGATATGAATTTAATATGTTATACCTGCAGACTCGCGTTTTTATATTAACTTAATTCAACAATTATCAATTTAACTTATCTCCTCGATTATATCAGCCGCTTCCCTTGGTTATGTACTCCGTATCTTTACTATCGTCTCTCTTACTTCCCGTTATAAACTTGACTGTTCGGTTCGTCCATTATTCACTTTAACAGTATTTTCTTGCTTGTAATGCTAACGCAGGAAAATTTTTCGAAGTAGGTAGTGGCTATGGTTAAAAATTTAAGGCTCCCGCAAAGCATACGACCAATTGTTAGTTCTTAACTGTGTCTTAATGATTTTCTGCAAGCCATAATGAAACGCGCACTGAATTCCAGTAAGTGTAGCAAGCATCACACAAACGTGAAAACAATTAACAAAGGAGAACGTATTAATTATAAGCCAATTGATTTAAAAAGGGATTCAGCACACAGACAAACTTAATTAGTATAAATACACATATAAATACCAAATTTGAGTGTCAATAATCAATCATGAAAGATATTTTGCAAGCACGACACGACATCACTTCTTCTAGGTTTCAAACAAAGGGTACCGTACCAAGCTTGGGGGATAGACTAGTTGCAAACCGCTAAACCTATTTTTGGGAAAATTAATGTGCGCCACATACAAGTTAAAAAAAAAAACAGCTCCTTGATTAGAGTTAGTTCTAAATAGCTCAAAATAAAGTTAATACTAGAAGCTGGTCGTAACGAGCTACGTTGACTCCGATGTGCGTGGTCGCGTCCGAAAATAAGTGCACAAACCTTGGCAGCGATCAAAGAACATACAACGAAAGCCTGGTCATAAAATCTATGACATCTATCTCCATTTTATCTATTGAAACTGGGTCATACCCAGTTTTTTTTTTTGTTCTTTGAACGTTTTACGTGAAACTTCAAGGCATAGAAAGTGTTTTAAACAAAATCTCTTCGTAGTGTCTAGGTATGCAGCCTCTGTACAGGTTTCTAACAATGAAATCTAAGTTTTGAAATATAGCAGCAAGACAATCCCTACCAAACCGACAAACACTTTTTACAGGGACCACCGTTAGGTATGCAAGGTTAAATATACACACGGACATAAATGCCTTGTAAAATCAAATACACACGCACTCTTTGAATTACAAAGGGCCTTTAGGATTTTCTAAGGAACAACAATTGATGATGAGGGGCATGGCATCTTCTAATTTCTAAATGAAGTTAAGTAGTAGCAGCCTTATCACTTAAAGCTTAACAGTAAACGTGTTAATTAACCGGGTTTCAAACATTTAATTAAAATGGTCCTTAAATACCTTTCTTTAACAACACAATTGAGAATATTTTTCCGTTGCCCCTACGTATAAATATTAATGCAAAAACGGCGAATAAAATTATACTTTTGATTTCATGAATCAAGATTTAATCAAATACAATATAAGTAGGTACGAAAAAATCCATAACACATCTATTTTTAATTTCATTTCATGCATATAAAAGTTAAGGCACACGGTGTATTTGTTTTTAGAATCACTACCCGGAACTCAAGAACACAAATATATTTGATATTTTAGATTTGTTAACTATTTATTTTCACTCCACAAAAATACTTCACATTTTAGCACAATTTCATTCTTTTTTTTATTAGTCCATTATTAAATAGTACATAATATTATGTCACCCATTTAACATTCAATACCCATGACGTTCACTATACTTCACAAGTTTTATTCAAACAACAGCACTTCCTCACTCTAAACTAATTATCTTATATCTGCACTTACAGGATTTTTGTAGATTTTACTTTGACACGAGTAACTTATCAATCACTTTGTAAGTTTTATTTACTTTCCTTTTCCGTAAATTGAATAATTCCACCTTGCACTTCGTTTTAAATTTTTAAATGGATAGGTATCTCTCTAATTTAATAGCATACAAAACATCATTTTCGTCTTCACTTCGGTATTTATTTCATAATCTTTTTTTTTACTTTAAATAATGATTAAAAAGGACAAATTTACTTAACTGCGCTTGAGCTACATGTTTCTATTTGCATTATGACACTACTTTTAATATACCTAAGTAACTAGATTAGACTGCCTTCTAAGTATATTATTTTGCACACCGCTGCCAATTTTATTCGACAGTTCTGAATCTGTTAAATATAAACCACTATTTACTTCCATTTCTTTTACCAATCTTCATTAACTAATATCGTTATTTTCATGTCTCATTTTGATTTATACGCAGATCTGTAGATACGTAGGAAAAAAAATCGTTGGTTTAGTTTCTATAATATACTTATATCCTTAATTCTCGCTCTATTTTCAAACTTATTTCCCAAAATGTTAATCTTAATATAACTCCGTGTTCTAGCAACTGTCGTGCTTCACGTACCTTCTTCAATTTTGTTTACTATCACGAATATTTATTTGTACTGTACATTAGTCGAAGCTTTTTACAAACTATTTAAATTATTAGGTGATTTATCGTAATAGTAATTCTGCCCTAAACCGAGCCTATTTTGAAACTTGTCTAGCCATTAGAGTATAACTCCTGATTTAGTAATATTTTTAATACTACGTTTTTTTACCTTAAATAAAAATGACCTACTTTAATTTTCATATTCATGTATATCCTCTGTTTACTCATAATTTGTACCAATTGAAATGCAGATTTTTAGCTTTTTCAGTAAGTTAATTACCCTTTATATATTCACCTCACCCACTTTAATCATAATTATTGCTATTGCTTATTAAAACCCTGTCACTAAATTGCCATTTCTATCAATTTCGGACTCTTGTTTTGCAATGTAAATCTTAAATTAATGGTGCCAACCCACATTTTTTACTCAAATTTGGACTTTATTTTTAGCCTTTCCTTACTAACCTTTATTGTCAATCACACACCTATTTTCCTAAAACTTCACAAAAAAATCATAACATAACTTAATAAAAGTTTATGTTTTAATCTTTTAAGTATGCCTTAAATTAAATCTTTTCCGTTTGATATTATTTTAAAACCTATTGGTACCTATAAGATTTTTTTTCTTAATATTTATTTATTTTAATATGCATAACATCTATCTAATCTTGTTAGATTCTACATCTTCCACTAGATCAAAACACAAATAAGCATTTCATATATACGTATGGTACCTACAATTTTTACATGGAAGTTGATTTTTTAAATCATGTTTCCACATGTTGTCACATTAATAGTTTACTTTTATTTTTGTGTATTTGTTTTCCGTGTAATGAGTACATGTCTATCTTCTTCTGTGTATTATATTGGTAACGCTTGTCACTCACTTGTTTTTTTATTTTTATTTACAAATGCCACTTCACTCATTCTTTTGTTTTAATTCACCTATACCTATACTTATGTAAGTATGGACATAAGTGGGGACATATGAGCATAAGTGTTACAAGGCTTTAAAACTTTATTTTTATGTAACAAAGCTAAAATTTCGATTTGATTTTAATGAATTATATTTTTGTAAAACGCATTCCATAATTTGACTGTTTGTTTCAGTACTAAAACGCTTGCAATTATAACAACCATAATGATCCCATAACATAATCAATCGTCTTTAGGCTATCGCTATATTGTCAAATTCAATATTTAAAATTAAATATTTTTTCAATTACCTGTCCCTTATATTTATTTTCAACATGCCTACTTATTTTTACTTTTTTGTGAATTATTACTTTCCCCGTCGCCTCTTCGTTACGTACAAATATAATGCAAAACCGGAGAATATAAATTCATTGAAAACACACATGTATTTTTAGTTTCATTTCATGCATATAAAGGTAAGTCACACTGTATTTTTTTAATGAACCACTATACCAAGAACACAAGAACACAAAAATATTTAGAAAAAATGATAATTAAAAAAGTTAACTATTAGTTGGAACATGTTAATCAGAATGAAGTCCACCACCAATTTTCACGCCTCAAGTAACTTTACGACCTAGGTAGGTATCACATTAAAAATTGTATTAGTCCATTATTAAATATTCACGTTATTATTTCACCCATTTAATATTAAATAACTATGACTTACACTACTTCACAAGTTTTACTCAAACAACATCACTTCCTCACTCTACACTACACCAATATTATAACTGCACATGCAGGATTTTAATAACTTCGACACTTATTACTTTGTAATTTTTTAATTTCTTTCCTAATCCTTTTATTATTTCTTCTTATAATTTATTAAGATGTTAGCAGAATAGATAGGAGGATTTACCTATTTAAATTGAACACAAAACCTCGGTTTAATTCTTACTTCAGTAATTATTTCATAATCATAATAATAAATATTTCAAACTTTAAATAATGATTAAAACGTGCAAATTTATCTAACTATACTTGAGCTACACACTGTTTCTATTTGCACTAACACACCACACTTCTGAATCAGTTAAATATACTTAAACCACTATTTCCACTACTGTTTCTATTTGCACTAACACACCACACCACACTTCTGAATCAGTTAAATATACTTAAACCACTATTTCCACTTCGTTTTACCATCCCTCATTATTATTATTAATTTCTTGTTATAGTTTTATATCGTTTCTCCCCAATTTGAACTATGTATAAACATACGTAGATACGCAGGAAATAATGTTTCATTAGTTTAGTCACGTCATATACAGGTGACTGGATATTCGATACAAACCTTTTAAGGATGCATAGTAGAGCTCTTTTGGAGCCAATAAGGTCATGTAGTAGGTAGGTACCCTGGCCGAAAATTATTAGTTTTTGAGATATTTGAGGAGTTCGTACCATACAAACGACGTTCGTAGTGTTTTTTTAGTGTTAAGTTACTTTTTAGTGTTAATTAGTACCTACTTAATTAATTTGAATTCCTATTTCTTGTTAAGTATTACCTATACCTCATTAGATAGCTAGTAAACCAACGAAGTTTTTCCAGCAATTTGTACGCTGCATGTCATTACAATGATTAAAAAAAAACACACTTGGCGTTTTATTGTGTTTATTTTTAATTACATTAAATCGCTGTCACTTTAGCTTTCAGAAAATACATTAAAGAGTACCTATTAAAAGCGGCAATATTTTTTTTATTAAATTTTATTGAGTTACTTTCCGCAATTACGAAAAAAAACTTAAATCTCTAATATCTCTGAAACGAATAATTTTCGGCCGGGGTACTACATGACCTAATTAGCTCCAAATGAGCTCTACTATGCCTCCTTAAAAGGTTTGTTTGTATCGAATATCCAGTCACCCTGTATATCCTTAAATAGCAATAAACACAATAATTTCGCAAAATGTAAAAATTAACTGCATAAAGTATTTCTTTCAAACTTTCATGCTTCACATACCTAATTCATTTTATTTTACTTTTCGTGAATATTTTTTTAGTAGACGAGGTAGGATTAATAATCATAAATATTACTAAGTTATATTACTTTAAATGACAATGACCTACTTTCGTGTTCATGTTCTTTGTATAAACATATTGATTTGGCTTACATTCTCGTTTCCCTAATTTGACGAACTTTTTGTTCTTAATTTGTATTAATTAAAATGCATATTTTCAACTTTGTCAGTACGTTACCGTAACTCTTTTATAATCACCTCACCTACTTTAATAATAATTATTGATATTGCTCATTAAAACCCTGTCACTGAATTGCCATTTATTTCAATTTTGGACTAGTTTTTCAGTTTATATCTTGAAATTTTCACTTTCCTTAAGCTATTGATATATTGCAAATTTTTGTTAACCTTCACTTTAACCAAGAACTCATTAACATCAACCTAATAAAACTTGTCCGTCTTACGCTTAAAAGTATGCAGAAATTTAAATCCTTTCCATTTAAAATTACTTCGGAACCTATTGGTATAGATATTGTTCTTAACATTTATTTAAGTATTTTAATACGCATAATATAATATTGTCAGACTTAACCTTCTTCTAAATAAAAATAACAACACAAAGAAACATTTCACAATTCCCATTAAATCTGGGTAGTATATAATGCATTTTTTAACGTATTAGTCGTAAACTTCTATTTGAATTGAATGAATTATATATTATATTTTATTATTTATTTTATTTTATTTTTTCGTACCCTTGACGACTTCCTTACATTTCATTATTAGATCACCTTCTCCTTTCCACCCTATACCTGACTTTCTAAAACCTTGTTTGGTTTGGACTTTAAGTGTCTATTATGCCAATTCAATATTTTTAATGCAACAAAAATGCCACCGTGACAATATACCTATCGACTTTCGTTTTAAAATTAACTTAATGCACCATTTGGTTATACACTCCCTATCTTTACTATTATCTCTCTTACTTCGCCTTATAAACCGTCCTGAGGTTTTAATTGACCGTCTCCACTTTATTCGTCCATTGGCCCTACTCTTACTTGTCTCTTTCAGTGTCATTTCATCACTATCAATATACACGCTCCGAACAGCTCTCAAAAACCACCGTAACTGAAACTATCAATAATTGCCGCAAGCCAGTTCTGAATCCACGTAGGCACGTAACCATATGTGAAAATGAGTACTAATAAAGTACTTCTTATTAAATACTTTTTTTTTTCAGCCTCGAATTCTCTCCTCCATAGCATCAGTTCATGCTCTCCCATAGGATTTTGCACCCAGGTTAGTTCTAAATTCGTTTACTTATATGAGAAAATGTGTATTTATAAATATCTCTAACTAGAAACTAGTCTGTTTTTGTTCTTAACACAGTCACTATATGCTTAGCTTCTCAAAACCTGATTCAACTATTTTAATCACTCGTCTATTGACGCGTCGTCATCTTATTATATTTTAAGTAAGTAGGTACATATCCAACCTTGCTTTCGTAAAAAAATATACTTTATTAATCGCATAATTATTGTACTTAAATCCAGCTTATTAAGAACTTTGATCTTTAACATGTACCTTCCTATTGTTATTACTTGTATTGCCTTAATGTATTTTCTGTTTTGTATTAACTTTGGAAACAAGAAACATTAGCTAAAATTTCAGTTATAACCAAGTATTGTAATGTTTATAAATTGTATTTTAAAGTAGGTAATTTAGTATAAACTTTGGAGACAAGAGAGATTTGCTAAAGTTTCATTTATATATAGTCAAATATTGTAAAGTTTATAAATATTATTTCAGAGTAGTTGATTAAGCTTAAAACGTAAATTACTTGATTATATATTCCACCGTCTTTAAGTTTACGCCATATTGCCGGATCCTATACTTATTTTTAATGAACTATTCCATATTAACAACTCGCTCCTCTCCTCTTAACCTTCCAAAACTGACGCTACGGGCCGTTCTAAATTCGTGTATATAAGAGAATGTGTACTTATAATATATATCTCACTAGAAACCACACTGTTTTTACTCTTAACACAATCACTATGCTTAGCTTCCCAACATCCGATTTAAATATTTTTATCCCTCGTCTATTGATGCGTCGTCATCTCATAACATAATAGTTTAAGTAAGTAGGTACATATCCAACCTGGCTTTCCTAAAAAATATACTTTATTAATCGCATAATTATCGTACTGAAATTCAGCTTATTAAGAACTTTGATCTTTAATATGTACCTCCCTATATCATTTTATTTGTAATGCCTATTCGTATTTTTTTGTTTTGCATAAACTTTGTACAAAAGAGATATTTGCTAAAGTTTTATTTATAACCAAATATTGTAAAGTTTATAAATTTTATTTCAGAGTAGTTGATTGAGCTTAACACGTTAATTTAAATTAACTTAATTATATATTCCGCCGTCTAAGTTTACGCCGTATTGCCGGATCCTGTAATTATTTTTATTGAACTATTCCATATTAATAACTCTCGCTTAACCTTCCGAAACCGACGCTACGGACAGTTCCAAATTCGTGTTTAAAGTCCGTGTTGTAGTGCAAAGAAGTTTAAATAAATAAATATAAATTAATTAATAACTCCCAGTTAGCCTTCCGAATCCACCCCTACGGAGAGCTCTAAATTCGTGTTTATAAGAAAATGTGTACTAATAATGTATCTATCACTAGAAACTTGACTGTTTTTATTCTTAACACAATCACTATATGCTTAGCTTCCCAAAATCCGATTAAAATATTTTTATCACTTGTCTATTGATCTCATTATATTTTAAGTAAGTACCTAAGTAAATATCCACCCTTACTTTCGTAAAAAATATACTTTATTAATCGCATAATTATTGTACTTAAATTCATCTTATTAAGAACTTTGATCTTTAACATCTACCTACCTACCTATTTTTGTATTAGTATTGCCTTAATGTATTTTCTGTTTTGTATTAACTTTGGAAACAAGAAACATTAGCTAAAATTTCAGTTATAACCAAGTATTGTAATGTTTATAAATTTTATTTTAAAGTAGGTAATTTAGTATAAACTTTGGAGACAAGAGAGATTTGCTAAAGTTTCATTTATATACAACCAAATATTGTAAAGTTTATAAATATTATTTCAGAGTAGTTGATTAAGCTTAAAACGTAAATTACTTAATTATATATTCCGCTGTCTTTAAGTTTACGCCATATTGCCGGATCCTATATTTATTTTTAATGAACTATTCCATATTAACAACTCGCTCCTCTCCTCTTAACCTTCCAAAACCGGCGCTACGGGCTGTTCTAAATTCGTGTATATAAGAGAATGTGTACTTTCCTCCTAAGGCCCACCATACAACGAAATTTGTCAATGGAATATGAATCTATTGTGAATGAATTAAAGTCAATTTTCTAATTTGACCATTTCTCATAAAAACAAAAGAAATTCCACTTTACTTCGTTTGCACTAGATCTTTATTTCAATGACCGTATTATGTTCTATTTTTAGTACATGGAACCTCAGGAGGTTAATATATAACTCACTAGAAACCACACTGTTTTTACTCTTAACACAATCACTATATGCTTAGCTTCCCAAAATCCGATAAAAATATTTTTATCCCTCGTCTATTGATGCGTCTCGTCATCTCATAAGTTTAAGTAAGTAGGTACATATCCAACCTGGCTTTCCTAAAAAATATACTTTATTAATCGCATAATTATCGTACTGAAATTCAGCTTATTAAGAACTTTGATCTTTAATATGTACCTCCCTATATCATTTTATTTGTAATGCCTATTCGTATTTTTTTGTTTTGCATAAACTTTGTACAAAAGAGATATTTGCTAAAGTTTTATTTATAACCAAATATTGTAAAGTTTATAATTTTTATTTCAGAGTAGTTGATTGAGCTTAACACGTTAATTTAAATTAACTTAACTATATATTCCGCCGTCTTTAAGTTTACGCCGTATTGCCAGATCCTATCAAAAAAAAATTTGAACTATTCCATATTAATAACTCCCGCTTAACCTTCCGAAACCGACGCTACCGACAGTTCCAAATTCGTGTTTAAAGTCCGTGTCATAGTGCAAAGAAGTTTAAATAAATAAATATTAATTAATTAATAACTCTCTGTTAACCTTCCGAACCCATCCCTACGGAGAGCTCTAAATTCGTGATTATAAGAAAATGTGTACTAATAATGTATCTATCACTAGAAACTTGACCGTTTTTATTCTTAACACAATCACTATATGCTTAGCTTCCCAAAATCCGATTAAAATATTTTTATCACTTGTCTATTGATCTCATTATATTTTAAGTAAGTACCTAAGTAAATATCCACCCTTACTTTCGTAAAAAATATACTTTATTAATCGCATAATTATTGCACTTAAATTCAGCTTATTAAGAACTTTGGTCTTTAACATCTACCTTTCTATTTTTGTATTAGTATTGCCTTGGAAACAAGAAACATTAGCAAAAATTTCACTTATAATATAACCAAGTATTGTAACGTTTAAAAATTGTATTTTAAATTTCTTATAAACTTTGGAGACAACAGAGGTTTGCTAAAGTTTCATTTATAACCAAATATTGTAAACTTTAAATTTTTTATTTAAAGTAGTTGATTGAGCTTAACACGTTAATTTAAATTAACTTAATTATATATTCCGCCGTCTTTAAGTTTACGCCGTATTGCCAGATCCTATAATTATTTTAATTAACTATTCCATATTAATGGTCATCTTTCGGAGGTAAGTCGTAAGGTTGCTGGCACTCTCTGTGCATTATACCGGTACAAAAAAAATCTTCAAGTTAGTACAAAAACATTGCTGGTAAGTACGCTCGTTTTGCCTGTTATTGACTATGCTGATGTGTGCATTACAAATATCAACCAGTATTCCTTAAATAGGCTAGAGCGGTTACTCAATAATGGTTTACTTTTTATCTTGTCTTTGAAAATATGACCATGTTTCCTCTTTTCGGCGTCAGCTTAACTGGCTTCCTATACGTCACCATAGATCTCTTAGAATAGTATGTACTCTTTTTTCTATCCTGTTCGAGCCTTCTACTCCAGGTTATTCTAAATGTAAATTTAATTTTAATACACCCGTCCAGGCTGTGAATTGCGTTACTGTCAAACTTACTATTCCTCCCCACCATACTGGTTTTATGTCTAATTCGTTTGCCCTTAAGGCGATCCGTCTCTGGAATGAGCTCCCACTGAGCATCAGACAAGCCCCAAGCAAGTTAGCTTGATAAGCATCTGCTGGAACAAGCGCAGTCGTAAATCGATTTAACACACATCGCCATATCTGTTTATTTTTATATTTTATATGTATTATTGGAAATGTTTCGATCGCGGGAACGCGGTGGATACGAAAAGCACAAGACCGGTCGGAGTGGAGAGCCTTGGAGGAGGCCTATGTCCAGCAGTGGACGTCTTTCGGCTGACATGATTGATGATGAATGATGATGTATTATTATATTTATATTGCGTATTTACGTATACCCGTACCCATATCTTGTACATATATTTTGTTTAAACAGTTATTTTTTCACCGCTTAATTTTTCTTCGCACCGATCTCCTTTTTCTGTTTCGCCTACTGGTTGACTGGTAGAGAATGCCATTTGGAATCAAGTCCGCCATTTTATTTATTGTATTTAGTGCAAAGAAGTTTAAATAAATACTTATAAATTAATTAATAACTCCCTCTTAACCTTCCGAAACCGACCCTACGGACCTCTAAATACGGAGCTCTAAATTCGTGTTTATAAGAAAATGTGTCCTTATAATATAATATATCTCTCACTAGAAACCGGCTGTTTTTATTCTTAACACAATCACTATATGCTTAGCTTCCCAAAATCCGATATAAATATTTTTATCACTCGTCTATTAATTCGTCATAATCAGGTCATATTTGTACTTAGCTCCCCAAAATCTGATTTAACTATTTTTATCACTCGTATTTTAATGCGTCATAATCAGGTCATATTTGTACTTAGCTCCCCAAAATCTGATTTTACTATTTTTATCATTCGTATTTTAATGCATCATAATCAGGTCATATTTGTACTTAGCTCCCCAAAATCTGATTTTACTATTTTTATCATTCGTATTTTAATGCATCATAATCAGGCCATATTTGTACTTAGCTCCCCAAAATCTGATTTATCTATTTTTATCACTCGTATTTTAATGCGTCATAATCAGGTCATATTTGTACTTAGCTCCCCAAAATCTGATTTTACTATTTTTATCATTCGTATTTTAATGCGTCATAATCAGGCCATATTTGTACTTAGCTCCCCAAAATCTGATTTATCTATTTTTATCACTCGTATTTTAATGCGTCATAATCAGGTCATATTTGTACTTAGCTCCCCAAAATCTGATTTTACTATTTTTATCATTCGTATTTTAATGCGTCATAATCAGGCCATATTTGTACTTAGCTCCCCAAAATCTGATTTATCTATTCTTATCACTCGTATTTTAATGCGTCATAATCAGGTCATATTTGTACTTAGCTCCCCAAAGTAATGCCTTAGTTTATGTATTATTTATATTTTGTCTAAACTTTGTAAATAAGTGATTTTTGCTTTTAATTAATAACCAATTACTATAAATTATTATTATAAGTTTTTTGAATGATGGTAATTTAGTTTAAAACGTTGCTTTGAATTAACAATTATATTTTTGTAAAACACAGTAAATAACAGAATTTCAAACATTCCTTTGTTAATTGTGAATTGTTAGCAGCCATTTTTTATTGAACATTTTTGTTATTTAAACCAATTCGTTTCACCTTACTGAACTATTATAAATAAATCTAAGTTTTTCTTGGGCATATAGAAAGTACCAAGTATAACCTAGTAAACCAACTCTATAATCTACATGCTCTTCACTTTTTTCAGATTGTCCTAATCTGGGAAATATCATCTACTCAAACCATTAGCCGTTTTTATTTTGTATAAACAGTTATTGTTTAGCCTTAATGTCCGTTGTTTTTCGTACTCTTGATAACTTCGTACATATCGACCACTTCCTTTAATTTCATTGTAAGAAACCTCCCACCTGTCTCTTCCAAGACACTTCCAATCTCCCTAAACTGACATTCTTAAAAAAAAAAAATAGTTTGGACCTTATTGTCTTTTTTGCCAATTTATTTATATATTGAGTATGCAACTAAAATACCATCCTCAAAATACTATACACCGACTCGTTTCGTCGACGTGTTTAAACGTACCTAACGCACCAATTATCCATTTAACTTATCTATTCGATGTCATCTGCTATGTGGTTATTCACTTTCTACCATCTCTCTTACTTCCCCTAATAAATTTAGCTGTTGTCTTGAGGTTTCATTAACCATCTCTACGTTATTATTATTAGTCTATAGCCCTACTCTTATTTGTCTCTTTCAGTGTTATTTCATCACTCTATCAATATAATGATCAACATAATATACGCTCCTAGCACCTTGAACTGCTGTCAAAAACCACCGTAACAGAAACAAGTAATAATACCCGCGTGCCAATTCTCAATCCACGTGTTACCATATCGTTGCTTCCCAAGAATAGTGACACAAAGCAAAATAGGTTAATTTTGAGTAATTGATACAGATCGCTTTAAAATGTGCCGTATTGGTACGGTGGTGGCGATCTATATCAATTACTCAAAATTAACCTATTTTGCTTTGTGTCACTATTCTTGGGAAGCAACGATATGTTAAAATGTCCATTTAAAAAATACCTCTTATTAAAAACCAAAATATGATTAAACTATTTTATTACATCGTCACCATTTCATTGTCATCATATACTAAGTAAGTCAGTACATGTACAACCTTACTTTCCTTAGAATTAACCTTTCTTAACCGCTTAATTGCCATATCCACGTGTTCTCTGACGTCCACAGTATTCCAGTATGACGCTGCATTCCTATATAACTTTATATCTTGGCTTATTAAGGACTTTGAAGTTGAATAAACACCTTCCTATTTCTTTTTTATCTGTAATGCCTATGAATTTTTATGTTTTGTTTTGTACTAAAATTTCATTTATAACCAAGTATTATATATAAGTATATGCTTTATAATATATATTTTTAAAGTAGAGAGAGTAAACGTGGATTTGAAGAACATTTATTTTTTGTTGTAAAACTCAGTTTATCATTTTATCGTTCCAGTTTCAGACCTAACACGCTTACAATAAGACATATGTACGAATATAAAGTAACCCTCGTTTTAATAAAATATTCAACCACCTTTAAGTTTACGCCATATTGCCAGATCCTGTAAGTTTACGCTATATTAATTTTGATAAGTATAGTATTCCATATTAATAACTCCCTCTTCCTTCTGTTATAGTTAACTTTCAAACATTCCTTACTGAAGTGTGAATTGTTAGCAACCCTTTTTCAATTTAACCTTCTTTGTTATTTAAGCCAATCTGTTTCACCAAACAAAATGTAAAAATATAAAGTTTTTAAATAGGCATATAGAAAGTAACAACTTGTTAACCTAGTAAGCAAACATACCCCCGATGTAAACGAAGACAACAAAACAAACGAAAAGCCCAGAATCAGCAGGCAAAAAACATCGCATTCTCGGATCCACCTGTTCAACCGCTCCCTAAATATGCTTCCTATTATCTACGTGCTCTCCCCTTTGTTATTCGCATTGTCAAAATCCGGGAAATATCTTTAAGTTAATTACACCATTAATTTAAAAAAAGTTCTGAGTCCACGTACTACTTATAAAATACCCGTTTTTTTTAACCCTGAACACAATCGCTCCGCGCTGAGCTTCCAAAATCTCATTCAACTATTTTTATTAACGCATCTATTGACGCGTCGTTACCATCATATCAGTCATATCTCATCATTATATTAAGTAGAAGTAGGTAGATAGAATTGCCATATCGTAACTTCGATCCATGTGTCCTAGTGACTACAGTATTGAACCCATATGTGAAGATGTGTACTGCTTATAAATACCTGTTTTTTTTAACCCTGAACACAATCGCTCCGCGCTGAGCTTCCAAAATCTCATTCAACTATTTTTATTAACGCATCTATTGACGCGTCGTTACCATCATATCAGTCATATCTCATCATTATATTAAGTAGAAGTAGGTAGATAGAATTGCCATATCGTAACTTCGATCCATGTGTCCTAGTGACTACAGTATTGAACCCATATGTGAAGATGTGTACTGCTTATAAATACCTGTTTTTTTTAACCCTGAACACAATCGCTCCGCGCTGAGCTCCCAAAATCTCATTCAACTATCCTTATTACGCATCTATTGACGCGTCGTTACCATCATATCAGTCATATCTCATCATTATATTAAGTAGAAGTAGGTAGATAGAATTGCCATATCGTAACTTCGATCCATGTGTCCTAGTGACTACAGTATTGAACCCATATGTGAAGATGTGTACTGCTTATAAATACCTGTTTTTTTTAACCCTGAACACAATCGCTCCGCGCTGAGCTCCCAAAATCTCATTCAACTATCCTTATTACGCATCTATTGACGCGTCGTCACCATCATATCAGTCACCATCTCATCATTATATTAAGTAGAAGTAGGTAGATAGAATTGCCATATCGTAACTTCGATCCATGAGTCCTAGTGACTACAGTATTCAACTGTTACCCTATTTTCTTATATTATTTCGAATTTGGGTTTATTAAGAACTGTGAACTTAACTATAATTATAATAACTCTTAAATATTATTGTATTTTTTTAAATCTTATTGCCAAGTGAAGCCAGAAACATCTAAAAAGGCTTCAAATTATAAACATTTTTTTTATTGTTACACATATTGTATGGTTTTTTGTTATTCCTAAAATAAATTAACAAATAAACAGCGTTTTTTAAACTAAGTTTCGCAAATTTGATGCAAAAAATAATTATGCATTCCATTTTATTAGTTATTAAGTTATATTTCAACATGTAATTATTTCATTGATTAAAAATTCTGTTTTTTTTTCAATTCAAGACGCAATCAGGATTTACGTAGTAATAAATTAAAAATGTTAGGATGGTTTTTCAAGTAGAATTTATCCTAAAATAGAAAGGAAAACATAAGAAAAGAAAAACATGATCATTAAGTACCTACCTAATACCTGAAAGAAACAATTTTCACAATAAGGGCATATAAAGAAATAAAAAATGAACTCTTTAAAAACCGAACTAGATCGGCTAAAACTTTAGGCCTAAACTTTTAGCCCTTACGACCAAACTTCTTACCGCATAGGCAAGAGCGGGTTGTGTTGTTCTGTTAATTATTAATATTTTATCTTACTTATAATTCGACTAAACTTATCTTTATTTAATTTTCAAAAAGTTTTGTATAGGTACATAACAGCTAAAAAAAGTAGGGATTTAAATAACAGAAATCAGTAATGACGCTTATACCTATATGATTTATCTTATTAAAGATAAGATAAGATAAGATAAATTAAAGTTGTTTTTTTTTCTTAATGATTTCAGCCAATAGACAAGCATATATTTATCATAAAACAAAATAAATCATTCATTCATTGCTAAAAGTAACAGTTAAATTACACCGCTCCATGGGGCGTGTCTTTTTAATGGTATTTCAAGTAAATATTAGGCAAATAAAAAAAATAGACATTGTTTCAGATTTTGGCAAAGCAAACCAAATGAAACATTAACCTTTTTTAAATGCTAGGCAAGGAATTTTCCCTCTTATTTTTTTGTGATAAAGTTTAAAATATTTGATAAAGTAACGCAGATGTAAACTTCTAACTGCAGATGTATAAAATGTGCTAAGTAGTAGTTTATTAATGAAGTAGGTAGGTACTTAAACATAATCCGGCGTAACATGTTATCTGTCTTATTTAAAGTTTCCTAAATGTTACTCTTAAACAGCAATGTAAACAACTTAATACTAACACGAATGGTTAAGAAATACGTAACCTAGGTAAGTAGTTCATACCTATGTGAAATTGAACAAGTCCTATAAACCTAATATACAAAAGCATCAAATAGTTTACGCAATGTTCCTAAACAGACTAGATAAGAGTTACTTTTCAAGCAATCAAATAACTGTAACATAGTCATCCCATTTCCTACCGCGTTCTATTGATTCATGGTTAGACACTGCATTCTTATCATTAATTTCAATAATCATCCTCACACTGACAGATGTGTTTATGACAACTTTAATAACATAGTCTTCCCTTCGTCCCCTACGTAGGTATTGCTTTAGCAGCGGATGTTTCAGACTAAATAAGTGACGCGTTGAGAGATCAGAATTGATTTATACAATGTCCCATCCGACTGATATTACCGTCACTCTTATTCGCCATAAATCTCAACGACAACCAACCAATTATTATTTTAGACTTAACACTAATTGATTCATGGTTAGAGACACTGCATTCTTATCATTCATTTCAATAATCATCCTCACTCACACTGACAGATGTGTTTATGAAAACTTTAATAACATAGTCTCCCCTTCGTCCCCCACGTAGGTATTGTTTTAGCAGCGGATGTTTCAGACTAAATAAGTGACGCGTTGAGTGATCAGAATTGATTTATAAAATGTGCCATCCAACTGACATTACCTTCACTCTTATTCGCCATAAATCTCAACGACAACCAACCAATTATTATTTTTGACTTAACACTGTAGTCTATCACATACCTACCTATATAAAAGTATTAAATCAACACAATGTGTCATGTCATGACCAGATATCCGTTGTTCTTTTTAACTGTTACTGCAACAATTTACTATCGCTAGATAGGTAGGTAAAACAATTTTTCAAAATTAATTTGAAACTCAACCTAGCCTAAAAATAAAATAGTTCCGTAAAATTGTACTTAATAATAATAACGAATTGAACCTCAGAAAACGAACATTTAAAAATCCGGCTTACACGAAATCTCAAGGTCAAGATAAAATTTACTGCGCAGCTGCGCAGTAGCAAATCTCAGTCGCGCGAACAAAACACTCATTCGATTTTAGCCTCCAAAAGTACATCATTAAACTAGCCGTACACGCAGCTGTTTCCTATCAAATCACTATTTCACAACATACCTTATTGTTCCTGTATTGCGGCTTAGGTATCCGATAATCTTAAAAACCGGGCGATGACTTTGACGGGCCTGACTTCAAATTGCTCCCTGACTTCTCTGCGACTTTCCATGTTGCAGTGTTTTACTTTAATATTAACTCTTGCTTTCAATTATTGTACTCCTTCCTTTCAAAGAACGGAGAATTTTTAAAGAACCTCCCGGGTCCAGGTTCCTATCGGATCTGCAGGGCGGCCGGCCGCCACCTCTATTTATACCCTTCGTATGACGACGTAGAATGTTCTCGAAGTTTAAAACGCAACCAAATGGAGAAGTCGCTTAGAATATGAAAACAAACGAAGCGAACGTAGTTATAAATTTAGCCGCTTATTCAATGCAGTTATTTTACCACTGTCCTTTTCACTCTAAAGCTTGCGCTGTTAGTGAAACGGAGACAGTGAGATACTAGCGCAAAATTTGCTCGAATGGTCTCGGTGCGCATGCGTGAATTCTGGATGTGAAGAGCATAGAGTTATACGAATGAAAGAGTGAGAGAATATGGACCATTCTGGATGTTATCTCCTGTTGCGATCAATAATGCCACGAAAGTGCAGTGGAAATTTTTAACGGCGCCCTTGCATGCTTTTCGCTGTTTTGCTTTATGTATGAAAATATTTGTTGAAACGTTTGACTTTGTGAAAATATACTTGAATGGTCATTGTTTTATATCATAGCATAAACTAGGATGGTATAACTCGCGGGATGGTTTCCTAATTAATCATTAATCTAATCACTTGTTGTCGACCGGTACGTTACTTTAGGGGCTGTACGATGTTATACTCGTATTAGATAGAAAAAATCCCCGATATAAGTGACCCCTTCTTTCAGAAATTATATTTTTCAAACGGCCGAATCGATTTTCATGAAACTTAGCTTAGAAGCACCGCTAGGGAACCTGCTTTCAAATGAAAAAAAACTGCATCCAAATCGTTTGACCCGTTTAAGAACTACAGTGCCACAGACACACACATACAGCGGTTAAACTTACAACACCCGCTTTTTGCGTCGGGGGTAAAAATATGGGATATTAAAAGAAACATTCTGCCAGCGTTATTTTAAGGAAACAAAAAAAAACAATCGTTTGTTAGTACTTATCTGCTTTTCATTTGCTTTTATTTAACTTGTTTTGCTCGTATGTTTATCATGTCAGTTCAAATCTTCAAGTATATTTTGAATCAACGTGATGAGCGAAATTTGGAATACACAAGTAGGACGACGCGTTGGCCTAGTTGGTAGTCAGCAGTCCTGGGTTCAAATCCCGGTAAGGGCAGATATTTGTGTGATGAGCGCGAATATTTGTTCCCGAGTCATGGGTGTTTTCTATGTATTTAAGTATATATTTCTCTATATAAGTATTTATATTGTTGTCTAGTACCCATAGTACAAGCCTAGAGCTTAGTTTGGGACTAGGTCAATTTGTGTGAGATTGTTTCCTGATATTTATCTATTTATTATTAAATCCGAAGGCAATTCAATATTATGGTGTTTAGCAGCTACCAACTTAGACCTACCAAATTAGGATTGATGATGATGATGATGACTGTACCAAAAAAGTACAGGTGGCATCAAAACCACTACGGCTCAAAAATGTATTTATTGACAAAAACTTATTTACCTGTGTGGTTGCAGGGTTAGAATAGTGCCACTCCATGTCTTCTCGTGGATGTCGTAAGAGGCGACTAAGGGAATAATAAAGGCTTCTAGTACTCTTAGGCGATGGGCTTGCAACCTGTCACTAATACACTGGTAAACATCTTAGCCTGATTGTGCAAAATGTGGTTACAGAATTATCAACAACTTATTTAAGAGTGCTTGGTAATTCTGTAGCTCTGCCTACCCCACTCTGGGAATGAAGGCGTGAGTTTATGTATGTATGTAACTTATTTCAGACAGAAAGTCAAACCTTTAGAAAAGGAAACGCGAACAAACAAACAAAAAACCAGGCAAGAGCATGTCTGACCATGCTCAGTGTAGGGTTCCGAAGCCGTTACTACAAACAAATTAGACCTCGCGACAAACTTTGCGGTTGGAAATCTGTTATACCCCATACATCGACACAGGTCGCAGTCAGTTTACCAACACCAGGTATTATAGTACATTATTGCCTAGGCAGTGAAGCAGGCAATTGCGGGCCGAGTATTAGTTTAAACGGACGAGCTTGCGAGCACTTGACTAACAAAAATTAGCGCTTTAAAGCTTAATATTTCATAAACGGATCCCTTAACCAAAAAATTGTTTCATAAACCCACAATATTTTTGAAAGACCTATCCAATGACACCCCACACTATGGGGTAGACGATTAAAAAAATATACATCCCCCCGATACTAAAAAAATAAAAAAATCACCACTTTGTTGGCGTGACTAATACATATGTATATTCAGGCCAAATTACAGCTTTCTAGTACTAAGAGTCTCTGAGCTAGGCTGCGGACGGTCAGACGGACATGGCGAAAACCCTACAAAGCCCTACCCTAAAAACCCGCGCGACGACGCGACGGAACCCTAAAAAGGGCAGCAGAAGTGCAATAATTTGATTGGTTACATTAAAAGAAAGCCGCACATTGGAAAAGTTAGGGTGTTTTCCATCTTCTATGCAACCCCACCTGGGAAATACTTTGTAGTTTTCCTTTAATAACCCTTTTGGCATGTTTTTGTTCCCAGTCAAGATTTGAAAGTCCATGAAGGTATAGTCTTTACTATTTGAACTGAGCTGATCTTCTACACAAAGGCCATTGTTTGTAAACAATACCATTGTCTTTATTTGTGTCCGTAACACCAAGACGATTACATACAAAAAAGTTAGAACTACATTGAATGTACATTGAATTATCAACCCTACCCTCTTAGTCAGTAGGTTTAAAATGTAAAGTGTCAGGATACAGATATAAGTTTTGTGTAGATGATAGTATTGTGTAAAGAATAAGCACAGTTCAAATAATAAAGACTTATATCTGTATCCTGACACTTTACATTTACATTAAAGTACCTATAGTATATCATTCCTGAACACCTGCTGTGGTTTTCATACTTATATACCTTTACAATTTGATTTTCAATCTTCCCTGAAAATTTAATTAAGTTAAGGATAGTGTATCTCGACCTTAATTTCTGTAGAAAATTTGGACGCTGTATTTTTGAAAGAAAGCTAATTTAATTGTGATAGTTGTTAGCTAGGTTACATGAAAATTGGATGAGCTGTTCAAGAGATACTCGTACCAACTCTCAAAGAAGCCGTAGTTATAGCTTAGGAGTAAGTATTATAATTATTCCATAACACTAGGTCACAGGTTCAATCACTTTAACGCGCAAACAGTGCCGTTACAGGTACAATTATTGTGGCCTCAAACCACTATAGCGAAAGAGTACCGTAAGATAAATTATGTACCTCAATTCACATACAAAATGTTTTACTTTGCGATCATCACGCACATTTCTAAGTTATTGAAGATAATACATCAAGTTTTGGAACCTAACATTAAATTTTAGACAAGGGAGAGAAAGGTGTACCGCAAGGCAGTGTTCTTTACCCCTATCATTAAAACCTTAATAAGCCCTGAACTACTTAACATATTAAAAAGTTACAAAAGGTATTCTGAGCTGGTATAAAGAACTTCCTTATGTTGTAATATTTACGTGAAGTTCTAGGTCACGTTTTATCTACATATAAGATTCATTTCCGTGCTAAAACAAGTCGCTTAGTGTAAAAAATATTTTTTACCTTAGAAACTCAAAAAGGCAGATTGCAGGCAAGCAGGAAGGCAGAAAGATTTTGCTGTTAGAGATTAGAGAGTAAAAAGAGTGGGCAAAATTAGCTTTTAATTAAATAAAAATATGCGGAGAACAGTGCTGGGCCGATATAAATGGGTGGGTAAAAATATACACGTGGTTTAATTTCTATCATGCTGTTTTTTTTTATGGCATAGGAAGGCAAACGAGCACATAGGCCACCTGATGGAAAGTGTAAACTGTGACCCATAGACATTCGCATTCACAAGATCCTAAGACTTCAAATGCGTTGCCAACCCTGAGGACTAAGTTGGAATGCCTCTATGCTAGTCATTTCACCGGCTGTCTTATCCCCAAACCGGAACACAACAATCAAAACACTGCTGCTTGGCGGTAGTGTGGTACCAACCCGGACGGACCCTGCACAAGGTCCTCCCACAAGAAACCTACCTTTTTATACCTTTAGGTACCTATTATATTCTCGTTTCTTTGAATCCTTCGCTTACTCTGGATTCAAAATCAACACTCGCGCAGCAGAAACTAACTTTGCTATCTGATTGCACAATGAACTATTTCTCAATACTGTAAAGGATCTATGTGACATTTCATAACAATTCATAATTGAAGGGATAATTTCAAAGTATTGTAAAACAGCTGATTCCTCAACAACTTAAGGCTTGCGCTTAAAGAGTATTGCACAATATTAGGAAATAATATGAATAATCTATGTAAAATCTATACTATACTTGAACTTATAAATCTGGTTGTCTGTTATTCTTTCACAGCTAAACCGCTGCTGAACCGATTTCGATGAAATTTGGTACCTATAGAGAGAGCTTAAATCCCGAGGAAGGACGTAGGGTTCATTTTACATACTTAGTATTCAATAAAATAGGAAATTTAATTATTCGCATTTGTATATTTTTTGAGTAACATACCGCGTTGTATTTTTTTAAGATAACGTAGGTATTTAAAATGTTCGTTTATTGGCTAAACTTTTAAAGGTAAGTAATTTTGTGAGAATATCACGAAATTTCAAGCAGTTACAACAAATTAATCTCAATTTCAAAAGGTTGTAAAATACTCTTTTTTTTTTGCAATTGATTAGTAGGTATACTTATTTCACAACGTTTGGTAATTTGCTGACTCATCCATCACAGATGTATATATATACGCGGCATTGAGGTTATGCGTTATGACGTCACTAGCAATTTAAGCCTTAGCTTAGGTTAATGTAGAGTTCATAGACGCAAATAGGTATACAGAGATGACGTTTGGTAAGAGTACGTCAACATCTTAATTTATTAAGCAGATGAATGACTTAAATTGGCGCAATACCATGATAATTTCGGTGATTTTCGTCACAAATAGATCTCAATAAAAATAGTAATGTAAACTAGTTACATTTTTTCAAATTAAAGACAAAAAAAGAGAGAAGTTTTTTGAAAGGATGTACCTATATATTTTTTCTGATAGTGTTTGGTCTATTATCCAATATTCTACAGTTGTTTTAATTCTACTCATTACAGTTATTCTAAAATGTATTACAGTTCTTCTAAACTCAGTTAATAACTGAGTTATGACAGTTCTTTGAGCTTTACGGCACTATACGCGTTACCTTAGCATAAATGATAATTAAAAAAAAACGGATTATGCCAGCACTTTGTTGTCAAAATTCAAGTCGCGTACTATAAACCGGTATTATTGTTTTCTTTAATGATGTCAGAATACCACCTACAGCGTAACCGAAGCGTGAGTTGCCTTGGTAATGACAGTTTTATAATAATTATTATAGCATTGTTATTACCATGGTTACGGTCATTCCGGATATCAGTCCTGCCATATAGCGTTAGAAATATGTTTACAAAATCACGTGTATTAAAAATGGAATTAATTTTGAGACTAATTATGTTTAAAATATTTTTTTATTACGTTCGTAACGATAGATGATTAATATCCATCGTTTTGTTATTTAGTTACCATGGTTACGTTCAATGTTGAAAAATGTCGTTTCGTTAGGCATTTCAACTTTTATGATAAATTGTCAGAACTGTTTTAGTAGGTACCTAACTGTTAAAGTTTGCATGAAATTTGTTAACATTAAGCAATAAAATTCACAAACTGTTAACGCCAATCGGAATAATGAAAATGAATTTGCTGACAAGTAATTTGTTAGCAGAAAAATCGAGGAAAGTATACAAGAAAAGTTAGCGATTGTTTATATTTACCATTACCATTTTAAGCTTGTAGAAAAAGTTATGAAATACTTATATGAATCACGACACGGAATAATACTGGCTGGATCACGTGAAAAATAATCTCGCCAGGAGTCATACCAATTTAGAGGAGGAGCCAGATACTTGCCTCACCTATTTAGAATCTGTGGAGGTGCTAATATAGACATTAATAGGCATTCGTCATCCCCCGCCTACTAACTTTATTTTAGTTTGCTACTTAAATGAGAGCACGTCATTTTTATATCTCGCCAGGAGGTTACCATACGAAGATAGTCACGTCTGTTATTTTGTTTAGTTTTGATCGGCAGTATTATGTGTTTACTTTTATAAAGGCATTCCATTTAAAGCGTCAGGGTTGGCAACACTTTGAAAGGGCAACCGTTTTTTTATGACACGAGTGACAAATATAGGTAGGTACTGTTAGTTGCGAGTGCAAGAGTGATGGCGATAGCCAGCCGAAAGCTATTGTAATCATGCCTCTAATATGGCAATCTTGGAATTTCACATGATGTCAATCGGCTTCAGTGTAAATTTCTAATTATGCACTAGTTTTAGTTAGTTTCTTGCTTTTTGAATATGTATATTATGTTATATTGTGATTGTCGAACAAATGTTATGAGTGTTTTTTTTTTTATATGTTTGAAAATCCTTCATGCTGAAATGGTTTGATGAAAGCACATAATTACATTACTTTAATCCAGGAAAAAGAGACAATTCCCGAGGCACAAATGACTTCTCCGCGGGTAACAATCAACAACTATCGACCCAATTTGGAAACCTATTCACGGATATAGCAAGCAGGCATGTCGGCATTATCTATAGATCCTAACCGATATGTTGGCATTACCAATGCACTGATTTAATTTTGGACGTCGCTATGGCAAGACTCAACTGATCAAGATATAATTGAGATATAGGGACAGCCGGCCTAAGTTGCTACACTATAGTACCCTGTCGCTTTGACAGTGACAAAACACTAAAGTCTGTACAGTGCGGTGGCTCTTAGAAGGTGCTCGCTCTCATACGCTCTTGGGTGAATCAACTTTTAAGGTACTCCTTTTCTTTTGCGGTTTTAAAACTTTCCTGGTGACTTATGGTTAAAAATGATCTACATACATACATACATTAAATCACGCCTGTTTCCCAGAGGGGTAGGCAGAGACCACTTCTTTCCACTTGCTACGATCTTGACAAATTTCTTTCGCTTCTTCAACATTCATACATCGAGTCATGCACGCACGTCGGTTTCGGGTACTTAAAATTCTGCCCTTTTCCAGTATTTCTCCGATTTGATTCGAAAAAGTACGCCTAGGGCGGCCCCTTCCGACCCTTCCACTCACTTTCGATCTGTATATCTCTTTCGTCAATCTTCTTTCATCCATCCTTTCCAAATGACCGAACCATCGAAGCATGCCCTTTTCAATCTTAGTCACTACATCTTCTTTTATTCCACATTTCTCTCTGATTTTTTCATTTCTTACTCTATCAATCAGTTTCACACCACACATACTACGCAAAGAGCGCATTTCAACTGCATTTACACGACTTACATGCTTGTCCTGCCACACCCAACATTCACTACCATACATCAGGGTAGGTGCCAGCACTCCATTGTGAACAGCCAGCCGGGCTTTTTGTGAAACGCCCTGTCTGCTTACAAAGGAGTACAGGGCCCCATTAATTTGATTGCCCGCATTCACCCTCCTCTCGATATCCTTCTCACACTTACCATCTCTTGTAAACATACTTCCCAGGTACACAAATTCGCTCACTTGTTCTACTAATTCACCATTTATATTTATCACGCACTCAGTCATCTCCTCATCCTTCTCTATCACCATGACCTTGGTCTTGGTAACATTTACTTTCATCCCCTTTTGCTTAAATCCCTCATTCATCACTGTCACCATCTCCTGCAACTCAAGTACCGATGGGGCAAGTATAACTTGATCATCGGCATATAAGAGGCATTTGATTAGCAACTCTTGCACACGCAAACCCTTATCATACCCTTTCAAATCCCACATACAACTGTCCATGAATAGATTGAACAGCCATGGTGAGGCAACACAGCCCTGTCTAACACCTTTAGAGATGTTAAACCAGGCCGAGTATGCGCCATTGATTCTGACACAGGCTTTGGAACCCTCATAAAGGGACCTCAAAGCCTGCACCAGGTTGCTGCTCACTCCATACATAGACAGCACCGTCCACAACTCCTTTCTATCTACCCTATCATAGGCCTTTTCCAGGTCCACAAAAGCACAGAAAACCTTTTGGTTCACCGCCAAGAACTTTTCTGTGATGGACCGTAGTGAAAAGACCTGATCCGTACATCCCATTCCCTTTCGAAATCCCGCTTGTACATCCCAGATTTTGTCATTCGTAACATTCAATACCCTTTCAATTAAAATCTTCGCATATACTTTGCCGACAACACTAAGGAGGCTGATACCGCGGTAGTTTTTGCAGTCTTGCTGTGACCCCTTTTCTTTATACAGAGGGACGATAACGGCCTTGACCCAATCTTCCGGGACTCGGCCGCTACTCCAACATGCATTGAAAAGACGGTACAACAGACTACCCACCACGCCATCTCCTCTCCTCAGCATTTCTATCGACACTCTATCACAACCTGCTGACTTTCGCGCTTTCATACTTTTTAAAGCCTTCATTGTTTCACTCATACTAATCACACTTTTATCTTCGCTACTTGCATCTTTACTCATGCTTTCTGGCTCACGACAAATATTTTCGCATTCAAACAAGCTTTCAAAATAAGTTTTCCATCTATCAAGCATTTTTTCTTCCTCACATATTAAGTCTCCAGACTCATCCCTGACCGCGCTTAATTTAGTTTTCTCCGATTTCCCCCGATCCGAATTAATCAAGCTCCAAAAGAGTTTAATATTCGACTGGAAGTTGTCAGAGAAACTCCTGTCATACTTTTCATTCAGTAAATCTTTCTTTCTAGCCACAACATCTTTCACTCTTTTCTTTGATCTATTATACTCTTTTTTCTTTCTGTCGCTTAGATCTTGTCCTGGATCTACAGCTACAAAATCCAACCAACACTTTTTCTTCTCTTTCACTACATCATCTACCTCTCTATCCCACCATTCCGGTCGTTCATTCTTGCTTTTCCTTCTTTTTACGACACCACATAATTCAGTGGCCGATTTGACCATTCCATTCTTCATAATCTCCCATACATTATTTACATTATTCTCAACTTCACTGTCTTTCATCTTATTAACACATTCAAAACAATCTTTCAGCTTTCTTACGTACTCATCTTGTATAACTTCGTCATTCAGTTTCTCTACTTTTATCCTCTCTAACGCAGTGGTAGGTACGGGAACACGATGGCGCCAACGTGTGAACAGACCCCTTACTCGTGTTACCACTAAGTAGTGATCTGAACCTACGCTAACTCCTCGAAATGCTCTGGTATCTACAACTTTGTTACGCAACCGTTCATCCACAAAAAAATGATCTATGAATATTAAAATCAGACCACCAACAGACCTTATACGTTAAACAGCTCAAATATTTTTTAATCCGCGAAAAAACCTGGTAACTCAGGGGAAAATTCACATTTTCCATACAAAACCTAGGGACAACATTGTCCCCTGCGTTACCAACTATATTATTATTTAAAACTGTACTATTTTAAATCAAATAACTTCAAATGTGAGCCTATTTGTCTGATTTAATAAGCGTGTAAGCCACGTCATTAACAAAAATATAGTTTTTCTAAAAACATTATAATTGGTAAAACATGTCGAAAAATGGGGAGTACCTTAAAAGTTGATTCACCCTCTTATCAAGAACCATTGAGAGAGAAGCACAAACCCACAGCACCTTCTCAATGGTCACAGTCCACAGACTGTAGCTATTTATAAGGCTGATATTCAACATTTTACCATGTTTGGTCATTAGGTCATTACTTGGTCATGTTCAATTATCAGATTTTATTAATACATCAAGGGCAAAAAAAAACGGGTTGGTTTTTCATACTAAAGAGGCTATTTCGAAGCCTTGGTTCCTCGCCAGGGGATGCGCGCTTTTAGTGAAATCTGATGATGGATACCCCGAACATCGATACATGACTTCCAGAGTGGCTAGGATACCCAACTGATTGAATCTGCGGTTAACGCCGGAATTGTGCATATTCAGAAAAACGTCGAAAATGGTAATAAAATGTAAGGAAATATGTAAACACAAATGCTGACCCGAACTCTCTCGCTGTGGTCTTAACTGATTGTGCGATAAGTTAGGTATCTTAAGAACTTTTGACCTCCTCCTCCATCATTACATTAAACCTCACTCAAAACAACCTCTGGCGAGGAACCAAGTCTTCGAAATAGCCTCTTTAGTATGAAAAACGCACACTGACCCGTTTTTATTGTCTCTGAGTGTAAGTATTTTTAGCGTTGGTAATTGGCTACTTTAGTTAAGTTTAGTTAATATATGCTGTGATTTTTATACAGAAACGACGTCAACGTTAAAATGTTAACAAAAAAAAAATCGTTTCTAAAATAAAAATCAATTTCCTTATCATTGTACAATACACGCAATATCAATTATTCGTATTATCGAATGAAAAAAACAATTTCTTATGCATATTCTTCATAACATAACACAATGTGTAGGAGCATTTATTAACTGATAAGGCCCAAGTCATTTAGCTCGGTCGTAAAGTTAAAGTACAGCGAATCGCGTTAGCTATAGAAATTATAACAAAGACCATTGTAGCGAAAAAATAAAAGCTATTCAAAGGTGTTTTTACCACTTTAATCGTATCTCCATACCAGTACGTCAAGTGATATAAAACCTACAGTCAAAGAGCTAAGGGTGACTTTTGAATAAGAAGATGAACGAGCCGTAAATGATTTTGTTTTTGAAGTGCCTGCACGGTTACAATGCCAGCTGATCACAGTTGCTGATGTCATGACGTCGTTGTTCGAGTCAATAACACTTGTATGTACTCTTTGAGTTAAGTTAAACAGTCGCCAGCGTGTAAGTAGTTTAGATTTCTAGGACTCCTATACCCGAAGAGTGCTTAACGGAACCTTGAGAACCACGGGTGCGACTCGCACTTGACCAGTTTTTAGGATTCCGTACCCCTTATACCAGGGATGTTATGTTACGGAGCTTCGACTCCGGTACCGTTAAGTTCCGACACTTTTAAATCGAAGGTTTTAATCGGAGGTTTAATTGGAAATATGCCTTTTTTTTTCATTGTTTTGTGTTTTATTTTATTATTAAAAATTGAAATGAAAAAAAATTGACTAAATAATGTTTTATTTGTCCTTAAATAAAAATTCTCTCATGCCACCACTTCTGACCCTGCCTCCGACTCTGATTCCGACTCCGATTCCGACTCCGATAAAGCAAATTTAAAAACTCCGACTCCGCCTTCGGTTCCGATACAACTACTCGTACCTCCGTTACATCCCTGACCTGTACCCAGAGGATCCCTATTAATATGCCTACGCTGTCCGCCCATCCTTCCGTCTGTCACTTTAAAGAACGAAGTACCTAAGCAGTTTTTTTTTCAGAATATGTGTAAGGTACTGAAGCGGATTTACTAACAAAAAAAAACCCGCTACAACCTGTAACCTAAAACGAAACAGGGGTCTCTTTATAGAACTTGCTACGGACCCCGTGCTTGCTCAATCCGGCACTGACGACGTTCTATACAAAATGACAATATTGATTAGATAAGAAAGTTTCTTACAAATTCGGCTTTTTTTTTGTGAAGTGTTGCTTGAAATACTTGCATATTTAGCCAACAGGTTCAAACTTGAAAACTATTTTAAAACTAATTGGACCATGCATTATAAAATGAATTCATGCTTAATATAATCAAATAGATTCATATTCGTAATCATTAATCATGTTTCACGAAATTAAATCATTTTTAATTATATTTTGGCACAGTTGTCATTTTGAGGTTATTTTGAGGTTTAGCCCTAAAAATTGTCTATGCAAAATCACTGAAAATGGCGATAATCCTCCATTCACACAACACCGTGATTGGATGTTTAGGGTTTTCCAAAGCAAATAAAAAAAAACTTGAATCCCTAGAGATTAATAAGGAGCTTTAGTCCCGATACGCAGAGACTAAAGTAACATTTTAAGAGCATGAGAAGTGAAAAACAAATGACACCTCTCCTTTTGCGTCGGGGAGGGGGGAATTAAAAAACAGAAGACATCTGCCAAATGTACGAAATTGACACAGGTGCACGCACGCAAGCTTACGTCAATCCTTTGTATGTTCTCTGATCTCATCATGTGAGGGCTTAACCCCACTATTTTTTTCATTATTGTACGATGTTTTTTTGGTGCTGTCGTCATAACGTGCTGTATTCGTGCGAATAGGAGTGCGACGACAATTCAGACTGTTGGCTTTCCTTCCCTGCGGGAATTAGCACACGACACGTGCTTAACTCTCATATACCAAGAGCTTTAACCCTCTTAAATGGTCTTCTAGACAAGGTCCCATTATACTGATATTTTTACGGATAAGTGGCACGTGTATCTACGCAAAATAGATTTATTTCTAAGTTAAACATTGTGAGTGCTATATAGCATAGCATGCATTGTGCATTGTGGGCAGTGTATTGTTGCTCTTTACTGTAAAATTAATTAATAAATAACGATTTAAGAGTCCATTCTACGCTCGCGGCCCCATACAAACAGCCACACACTTAACTGCCCATTAAAGACAGAAGTGAGAAAATGTAGAAAGAGGTAAATATAGATTTTACATAAGAATCTCATGTGCACGACAGAGTCAGTTTCTCTCTGTTTATCTTCATTGGTTCACTCAGCTCTGTGGGCGATTGTACAAACCAAGTTTAATATTAAAACTCTAATTCCCTTCCGACCCACCGTATCACCAACCGTACCAGTGTTATGGTGGGTAATATGTTTTCCCTACGATACCACCGTAGTGCTGAAACACGAATTGCGATTCCAATTACCGTAGCAATAATAATGTTTTTTTAATCTATATTAATTAAGGTATCGATGTATGTATATTTTTTACCTTTACAATTTATAAACAACGTATGCATGTATAACGATTATACGAGTGTACACGCGATTGTACACACATGTAATATTTACAAATATTACAATAATATTATATTGCCTTACCGAAAGTGCGGTAGAAACACAATAAAAGTAAAATGCTATTTTATAATAACAGGCGCTTACATTTCGTAAGTAATAATTAGGCATCGGAGTTTTTGTCGCACGGTAAGACTAATAGCAAGCTATGGAGTCGTCATTTGCCATAAATCTAAACTCTTATTCATATTCATACTCATTTATTTATTTAATTATTTAGTTTTTTTTTATAATCAACAACGACGTCAACAACAACGTTGACGAGTTCAGAAACGATTATTTAATGTTATACTTGGAAAATAAATATTACAATAAAAAATAATTACCATTTTTATACTGATTTAATTACGAAAATTTATAAACAAACAAAAGATACATTAAAACACGGCAGAAGGGAATGTCTTAGTCCACACTAGTGGCGAATTGTATGTTAAAATAGTTCAAGTTATGAATTTATAATCTAATAGAAAACATTTTTTCTAGATAACTTGACTAAGATACACGACCGACCGCTATAGAGGCATTTTTAGAATAATTAAATAAATGAGTATGAATAAGAGTTTAGATTTATGGCAAATGACGACTCCATAGCTTGCTATTAGTCTTACCGTGCGAGTCGTGCGACAAAAACTCCGATGCCTAGTAATAATCAGGGTTCGGAGTTTCCATAGAACGGTACGACTAATGAGAGCTGTGGAGTCGACATTAACAATTAAATTAAATGCTTTTAAATTCGCCCTGAGCCCCTGAGTAAGTAAAGCTGCTAAGTAATGGAAGATTACAATTATAAACAAAATATTTTCATGTACATATTATATAATATTAATCTCATAATTTTATGAATGCTAAAAGTGAAAGTTATCATCCCTATTAAATTAAATAATTTTTTGCACTATAATAATCGAATGAGTATAAGTATGAGTAAGAGTTGAATTTTCATGTTAATGTCGACTCCACAGCTCCCTTTCGTCTTACCGTGCTATGAAAACTCCAATCCCTGGTAATAATACGTCATGGATGAGGGGTTGCCTGGAGAGGTATCAGCAGACCGAGCCTTGGTGAGGGCCTAGCCAAAAGGGCATATACTATTTTTTTTGGACTGCAGGCATTAAACAGGTAGCTTTATATGCCGATTAAAAAAAATGTGTAAATAGTTAAAGCCACAATAAAAATCCATATAATTTTTCCATTTCGTAACGAATGTTAACCATAATCGAAGCTAAAGCGTACAACACAACTAAATTGTTCTGTACGCCATTGTCATTAATGTCATTATCAACAACGAATGAAGTAAGTACCTATAGTAATTTTCGTTACGAATTTTAATTGAGTCCTTAAGTCGCCTTATCTAACTATGTACAATGTTTTTGAAAATGGCCCTTATATAGGGTTTAAAAGGACACACAACAACAAAGTGCATTATAGTACGTACCTAAAACCAGATGTTTTATTACATAAATTAAACTGACAGTTCATGTATGGTTTATTTCAATAATAGCCGTTTTAATTGTAAAAACAAATGTGTTGTTATAATAAAATAATGAGAAGGCTATTTATCAAGTTTTGGTTAACTTCTACAGTCAGATTACTTTATCTGGTGAATAATATGACTGTACCGTTCGGTGCTGCACTATTTAGTGCTTTGTCACAGTAACGTCATGATCATGACTCATGATAGAACTGGTCCTTCAAAGACGTTAAAGAGACAAGGTAATAAAGTGTGCAGATACTTATAGGGCCAACTGTGCCTTCTGGGTTGGCTCGCTTCATCACATGAATTGATTTCGCTAGGGTCAAGACCCATTCAAAATAAAAAAATGGGTAAGAGCATGTCAGACCATACCGCCAGAAATGTTTGTATGCAAGACAATGGCAGGAACCTATTTATAAATAAAGATAAAAGAAATTTTAATTTTATATTAGATAATTGTGTGCAATTGTGTGTCGATCTCAACTCAGATACCGAAGCCACGCAAAAACAATAGTTGAAGGTTTCCAAATTGGAACGAACCAATTATTCGCAGCAGCCATTTTTTGCGACCAATGCCGAATTAAATGTAAATAGGTACTTTGTTTACAATTTATATTTTACGTTGTAACCGTTAATTATAGTTAGGGAGGCGAATAGGGGAATTTTCGGTAATACTCGAGCGTGGCAGTTTAAGATATGAGAGATACCTTAGACCTAATAGAACAACCTTGTAAAGTATTTAGCTCTATATGTAGTGACGCGCGCCTAGGAAAGACGATCAGATTAGTAAAAAAAAATCGATAGTCTGAAATACTCGAGCGCGTCAGATTAAGATATTGGGGGTTGATTTTAGTGTTTTAAGACTAAATTTAACTAATCTGACGATAAGTCCTTGACGCCGCCGAGTTATAGGGCCGCGAACTTGTAAAAAAAAAACGTTAATCCGGCATTCTCGAGCGCGATTTTTATTTTTTTTATTTTGAAGAATATAATCTAAAACTTACTAAAAATACAAAATCTGCCGGTTTCCGCATGACCGGAAGTGTGGAGGAGCCATTTCGTCTTCCGAAAAACGCGTTGCGGCATATAAGTCGCGAACGATACATTTTACAAAAAAAAAGTTTAAATAAACAAAAAAGGGAATATCTATCGCTTTATTGTCATTCTTAAATTTCTCGTTTTATCAAGGAGAAAGAAAGGAAAAAAAAGAAACCAAAAAACCTTTTTCGGTCAGATTAAGAGAACCCACCAACATTTTTGTCAGATTAAGAAAATATGCTTTCAGGATACCGAGATAAATCTCCCCTATGAAAATCTGACGCGCTCGAGTATTTCAAAATAACTATTTTTTTTTGCATTTTCAAAAATTCATCGTAACTTATCGTCACGCCGAAATCGTCAGTTTTTTTAAAGGGAGCTTCCTTGGGGCCTACTTAACACCCCTTCCGAAAATCTGACGCGCTCGAGTAAATTTTTTTTTTTGCATTTTTGACTACTTTATATGCCTACCCCCACCACGCAAACCGGCAGATTAGTATACCGTTGTTATCAGAGGCACTTGGGGCATACGTAGTATGAATATCTGACGCGCTCGAGAATGCCCAAGTAACCGTTTTTTTTAACATTTTTGAAAAACCGTACACGCCAAACCCACCGCTAAAATGGTTTTTACCATACGAGCTTTTCTTTTCGAAATTATTTTATCTTTAGATTTTGATAGGTCTCGACGGCGCCGTTGAATTACGCCATTTAGCTACCTCGCCTCCCTAACTATTAAGCCTAGTTAGTTTTTATTAAGGCGTTAGGCCAAGAATGGCCTTCACCTTCATTTTTCTTTGCTGAATGCAAATGACCATACAGGACACCTGGGGCACGTTTTACAAAGCTACAAGTAACAATTTTACAGGTCTAAACTGGCAACACTGACCAAATGGCTGGTCGTCATTGGTCGAGATTGTGTCAAATGGAAACTTGTAACCTGTAAATTGTAATTTGTGCCTTTATAAAACAGGCCTCTGTTTTTTTTTTTTTTTTTTTTTTAATCGAGACGTTTTCATTCCGTCATTCATATAAAAAAAAAAAAAACCATATTCGCGTACTTTTGAACGATGAGCATGGTCATATCATATATTATTTATTCGTGTATTCGTGTATTATAATTGTTTTCATGTCTATTTTGAGGTAATCTTATAATTTTAACCTTGAATGTTTTGATGACAAGCACTTTCGCTGAAAATACAATGAGACTGACTGATGCTTGTCATTATACAATTTGTTTTTCGAAATATATTCGACATGAAAAAGTTTACATGTTTAGATAGAATTGATAAATTTTTCGTCTCTGTCGCACCCAGCATATAATACGATGATGATGATAAATACAGGGTGTCCCAGAAATAGCACGTCACAGTGACACTGGAGATTCCCCAGCCTCAGACGAACCAAACCAGCCTAACATGACCTCAGTAAAAGTTGCACCGTTTTCGAGTTATACCAATTTAAAGATTTTTCCAAATTTTCACCTCTTTTGACATTGTAAGTGCTCGCATTTACTGGGATAGCTTTAGAATTTAGTTTTTTTTATTTGTGCGCGTTTATGAATAGTTGATTAAGATGATAGAAGCATTATTATGTCAATAACTAATGTAAAAGTTGGAAAAATACTGTAATGAACTTGACTTACATTATCATCAACATAGTAATTTAAACTTTGAACACCTGCCATAACTTTTTTTTACTAGAAACTAAATGAGCAAATAACTTTAAAAACATGCCTATTTTATGCCAAATCTAAAATGGTATGACACATGATATCTTAATGCATAAAAGTAGGAATTCGTATGACATTTGCCAATATGGATCCTCGGAAATCAATGCTAATCATCTAAAAAAATATCTTGTACTCTACGATATCTCATTTGTTTGTGCTCCTTTGAAGAATATGATTGATTTTTGGTTGACCTTGGTTCAAAGATAATAAAAAACGGGTTTAATTTTCATTAGTTTTTACAGTAAATGTTCGAATTGTTTCCCTCCGACTCTAAGGCACAAATGGCATCTTCGAATAAAATTTCGGTTTAATTTTCGTAAACTGGTTTCCGATATGTCTCGGGCTGCATTGAAGACACGTCGCCGTAGTTCCTCTTCGTTAATTATTGGTTTTGAATAAATATTGTCTTTCAGACATCACCAGAAAAAAAAAAAATTACAAAGCGAAATCAACTTCCGTTAAGAGTGCCGAGTAGTCGTTTCAGTTCCACAAACAAAATCAGAGTCACGAAACGCCAGGTAACCAACTATGAGTAGTTTGGGTCACAGGGCTACAACTAAAATAACTATCCTACAATTCTTTACATGATAAACTTGCAAAGCGGCTAATCGCGTTTCATTTGTTAGTTTGGTTGTCGGGATCCTTATTGGCAAATGTGATACGAATTCCTACTTTTTTGCAATAAGATATCATGTGTCACTCTGATCTGATTGATGATAATTTAAGTCAAGTTCATTACAGTATTTTTCCAACTTTTACATTAGTTATTGACATAATAATGCTTCTATCATCTTAATCAACTATTCATAAACGCGCACAAATAAAAAAAACTAAATTCTAAAGCTATCCCAGTAAATGCGAGCACTTACAATGTCAAAAGAGGTGAAAATTTGGAAAAATCTTTAAATTGGTATAACTCGAAAACGGTGCAACTTTTACTGAGGTCATGTTAGGCTGGTTTGGTTCGTCTGAGGCTGGGAAATCTCCAGTGTCACTGTGACGTGCTATTTTTGGGACACCCTGTATATTCAACCTTTTTAATGAGAGGTACCTAACATTATTCCTATCACTATTTCATCCTCTATCTAAAGACAATTACAGTCAGGTATAGTTGTTATTGTTATTGGCATTCAGAATAGGAACAGAGTTTAAGTGGAATGGAATCTGATAGGACATTGGCATTGGCATTCTCAACCATGACCACCATCCTATCCTTTAACCTACCGCTAAGCAGCAGTGTTCGCATTGTTGTGCTCCAGTGTTAGGATAAGACAACCGCTGAAATGACTGGCGTAGGGCCATTCCATCTTGGTCCGCAGGGTTGGCAACGCATAATTGCAGTCTTAGAATTGCAGTTTTGACAATGCAAACGGGTCTCAGACACTTGCCATTACAAATTATGATAATTGGGATAGACCAAAAAAAATAACTCTCGGTTTTAACATTCAAATTCCAAAGAATAGGCAATTTTAAGAGACCAATTTCATTAATTTTGTATTTGACCCAATAGTTTTGTTTTAATATATTTATTTATTTAGCAGATAATTTATGGATGACATGATTATTTTAAATTTGACTTGGCATTTTCTAATAAATAACAAGAATTAAATGATATCTAATATGAAAAACTGATTTTAATAATGTAATAAAACATACTATTTCAAGCGGTTTTCGCCTTTAACACGTAAGATACATTTAGGAGGGCTTCAGGCCAACAACGAAAGTCAAACAAAGGTCAAATATACTTTTGTTGAAGTGTCCGAAATAGATAAATATTTCAAAAACTTTATAGTCCAGAACGGCTTTAAGGGTGCGGCTCCACTGAGGCGGAGACGAGAGGAGCGGAGCGGAGCTGTGCCAATATTAACCAATGGAATCTGCGCAAGGCGCGCTCGACGTGACGTGACGTGACCGCATGCGCCTTTTATTGGTTAATATTGGCACAGCTCCGCTCCGCTCCTCTCGTCTCCGCCTCAGTGGAGCCGCACCCTAAAACCCTGTTCCTCGAAATGGTTTTCAAAAAAGAGTAATTAAAAAAATATGAATGAACCCAATTCGCATCGTAACCGCGTTATAGATATAGGACGAAAGTAATTACAACAAAATAATTGTACTGGCAATATGGTCGTCACAGCTTGTTGTTAGCGCCTTAAGTGCAGCTAATCGTTAAATGACTTAATTAGCATACAAGAAAGTTTAATCTGTGGGGTTATTCTTTAACTCTCGTTCCAAATATTCAGATAGATTAAATAAATAAATAAAGATCAGGCGACAATCTGACACAAATTGACCTTGCCCCAAACTAAGCTCTAGGTTTGTGCTATGGGTACAGTCAACAGCATAAATAAGTGATAATTTATGTACCTTGTCGCTTTCAATCGTTTCACCATTTCGTATAACATTCCTAACACAACGTTAAAGTGACAAGGTACATAAATGATCACTTATTTATGCTGTTGACTGTACTAGGCAACGATAAACGTACTTAGATAAATACATAGAAAACACCCAATACTCAGGAACAAATACTCGCGCTCATCACACAAACATTTGCCCGTACCGGGGGTCGAACCCGAGACCGCTAGCTTCGTAGGCAGGGTCACTACCGACTAGGCTGTCGCGTGTCGTCAAACGTATTGGTTCACTTAGGCTTAAATATTGTTACCTTTTCAATGGCGTAGGGGAAGGCAAACGATCACACAGACCACCTGATGGTAAGTTGGGATCTCAGGCCCATTGTCATTTGCATTCGCTATATTAAAATCTTAAGTCTGCAATCCTAAGACTGCCAATGTGTTGCCAACCCTAGGGACTAAGATGTAATGCCTCTATGCTAGTCATTTCACCAGTTGTCTTATCCCAACACTGGAGAACAACAATGCGAACACTACTGATTACACTTGTGCACCGGTCTAAACGTACAACTTTCGCTTCCTCTACATTCATCAATCTCTTCGTGCACGTACGTCTCGGTTTCGGGTGCTTTTGATTTGGCCCTTATTCAGCATAACGACAATCTGATCAGCTCCACAATCTTTCTATTTTATCTTACTCGAAGATTGATGTGAAGAGAGACCTATGTCTATTATTTTCTATGTTTAACTTCCTTCCTTGGATCTCCTATGCGAGCCGTCAAACTAGCCGTCTGTTTTATCTAATCGATCGAACATGTATGAAACTAGAGTTATTTTAATGTTAAGTCATAAACCTATAAAAGCACGCTATTAAATGTGAAAGTTTCATTATGTAGCAAAGTTTTTATTAGCCCGTATCTTTATGAATAAACTTAGTTTACCGCACCAGTGGCGCAAGACAAGATGCACTGCGAGTTGCGAGAACGGCGTCGTTATCGAATGCAATACGTTTAGTGACTAAACAGTATCCTCGGGTCAACTATACTAGCTGTCTGTCCTATAGTAGACATTTTGAAATGTTTATTCCATAAAATGGACACGTAGCAATGTTGCCAAAATAGATAGCAATACATTCATTTGCATCATCATCATCATCCGCAACACGTCCACTGCTGGACAAAGGCCTTCCTCAAGGTTTTCCACAACGATCGGTCCTGTGCTGCTGTCATCCAGCGGTTTCCCGCGACCTTTATCAGATCGTCGGTCTACCTTGCGGAAGGCCTGCCGACACTCCGTCTCCCGGCAGTAGCTACATTATAATGCTATAATAGTATTATTGTATGCAATTTTAACGCTTGCACCTTAATAGCATTTTACTCATTTGGAAGCGACAAGACACTTTTGCTTGAAAACGTTATGACGTTACTAAATTGCGTTCTTACTGGACTTCTTTGTTGGTTAAGGATATCACAGAATAGAGCCCTAGGCCAATGACAGTTAAAAGACATGCGAAATTCAAAATACAGATTCCTATGAAGGTTATATTGGTTGTAGTAGGACCTTGTATATGATCCGTCCGGACCATCTTATCCTTTAAACTACCGCCGAGCAGTAGGTAGTGTTCGAATTGTTGTGTACAAGACCACCGATAAAATTACTATAGTAGAGGCATTCCATCTTGGTCCTCAGGGTTGGCAACGAATTTGCGGTCTTAGGATTGCAGTTGTAGCGGTATTTACGTACCTGAAAAGCCTCTGTTCTACTCCATTGCTAGGTCACAGAGCTGGCTGGTCGGGCTCACTAAGCTCCGCATAGTTGGATACGAAGAACTTTTTCCTGACTAATTCACTTATTCTTTTATTAATGGCGTTTCCGTAGTTTCACATTTCACCAATGTCAAGAGAGTATAATCAGTAACTAAATAAAATAAAAGTATTTTTTTCAGTCCGTCTTCCCTCCCGGCGGTTTTCAAATTCATAATATTTGCAAAGCAACAACAACTACAATTACAAGCTTTTGCACGCGACTCCGTACGCACAGAAGTAGTTTTTCGCTTGTCAATTTTTCGGAATAAAAAGTAAAATAGACTGCGATATATTTCTAAGCCAATTTTTTTATTCTAGATCCGGTCAGCCGTTCTAGCGTGGTTAAGTAGCAAACATACAAACTTTCGCATATAAGATATAAAAGAAATAAGATTATTCTCCCACTGAGGTATTTTTAATTTATGGCGGTTTCGTAGTGATTTTGCCAATGTCAGCCAATGTCAGCCATTTACAAATCAATCTGAGAGGCCTTTTGCAACGTTAAAAGATGGCGGACGTGTAATTTGTTTTAGACTTTAATTTTTGGGTAATTAGGTGTTCAAAGTTCTTTTCTGATAGTGATTTGTACTTTTTATGCCTTAGTGTCGCACAGTGATTGAAGACTTGGACTTATTTCGTGTATCTGGCATCTTTCTTCTCGTTTCAAGTGGACTCGCAGTGGTGCAGAGGTTAAAACTATCTTGACCTCTGACCTACAAATCACCGTACAACGTTGCCCCCAATCTTCCTAGAGAAGATTGGATTGTGTTTTATACTCATATAAACCTTGACACTGGCGAAATCACTTCACGTGGAAGCCATATCCCTGCGGTAGTAGCTGTTCAAGTCGCCGCGGGGGCAAAAAAAAAAAAAAAAAATCAATCTGACACTGTCTTTTTCTCTTCTTCTCTCTCATAAATGTTTTTTATGGCTTTGAATTCTGTAATCTCTTCCTTTCGAGAGTTTGATCTAAAAAATCCACGACGAGAAATCGTCTTGAAAAAGGTTACTATCAAGAAAGTTTGTATGAATTATTTGGTTTTTTTTCAGCGGCGGTGGTTTTTTTTTTTAACACGTCAATAAATTCAATTTAATGTTTTAAATAATGTCGGAGCCGAAGTATTAAAGAGCCGGAAGACCTACCTATTAAGTTTTTCGTACTAAAAGTACGCCCAAACCCATCATTCGTCACCCTGGAAACTACACTTCCTAAATTATATGAATTCCTATTCAGCTCCAAAAAGTGAAAAACCTAAACATATACACCGTGTCCAATAAGTTCGAATACACATCTTTTTGCACTAACCCTAAAGACATACATACTACAGGCCATCGAATTCTTATTTTAATTTATAAAGTATGTTGTCGTTAACAAAATACAATCGTTTCAAACGTCAAGCATTTGTAGTTTGCTTTTAATCCACGATGAAACAGTTTCGTGAAACGATTATCAGAAAATGTAGCAATGGCGACAGGCCAGGTGCTATCTTCAAGGCCTTAAAACCCCTTGGAATTAAACGCAATGTAGTTTACACCACAATCAAAAGGTATAAAGAGACCTCCTCAGTAAAAGACAGGAAAAGATCCGGTCGGCCACGTTCAGCTAGAACCGATAGAGTAGTAAAGATTGTGAGAGAGCGACTTCGGCGGAAAAAACACCGTTCTATCCGAAAATTGGCTGCTGAGCTGAAAATTTCAAAAGTATCGGTACACAATATTTTGAGGATGGATCTTGGATGCCATGCCTACAAAAAACGGAAAGTTCATGGCATTTCCGAAGCGACCAAGAAAAAGAGAGTACAAAGATCCAACATAATACTTTCTTGGCACGCAGGGGATGAGTTTGTATTTTCTGACGAGAAACTGTTCGTGTTAGAACAGCCTCATAACGCCCAAAATGATCGATTGTGGGCACCAATGATAGAAGACATTCCGGACAACCAGAAAAATGTTCCTAGGTTCCAGAGCTCACCATCGGTGATGGTGTGGGGTGCAGTTTGTAAGCGGGGTAAACTACCTTTAGTATTTATCGATAAAGGCGTTAAAATCAATGCTCAATACTATAAATCCGAGGTTTTGGAGAAAATTGTTGCTCCAAATTTAAAAAGGATGTTTGAGAACGAATATAAGTTTTTCCAACAAGACGGAGCTCCTTCACACACGGCAAACGCTGTTCAAGCTTGGTGTCAGGCTAATTTGACCGATTTTCTGCCGAAACATGAATGGCCACCCAGTTCTCCGGACTTGAACGTATTAGATTATTTCGTGTGGTCGTACATGCTCTCAAAACTACATGATTATAAAATCGCAAACCTGGATCATTTCAAAAAGGTATTTGGGACGAAATACCAATGGAAGCGGTGCGTGCCGCGTGTGATTCATTTGAGAAACGTTTGAAGCTAGTAAAAAAAGTTAAAGGTGGAATTATTCCGAAACATTTGTTGTAAGTATTGTACATAAGTGTGCCATTAATAAAATATACTTTTCATTGAATTAACTGTTCGTACATTTATTTTATTGAGAATCTAAACTGTATGCAAACTTATTGGACACGGTGTATACATCCTCCAACTCTAAGAAGTGTAACGTCTAAATTATCACTCATTATTCAACTCTATTCCCCGTATGGTTGCCGGGGTAGAATTGTGCCACTCCATGTCTTCCCGTGGATGTCGTAAGAGGCGACTAAGGGAATAAGGGCTTGTAGTACTGTTAGGCGATGGGCTTGCAACCTGTCACTAATGCGCTGTTAAACATCTTAGCCTAATTGTGCAAATTGTGGTTACAGAGTTATCAACAAGTTTTTGGAATTGTTGGTAATTCTGTAGCTCTGCCTACCCCACTCTGGGAATGGAGGCGTGAAGGTATGTATGTATGTATGTATTCAACTCTAAGAAGTGTAATGTCTAAATTATCACTCATTATTCAGCTCTAAGAACTGTCCAGTATAAATTCGCTGTCGCTGAGGCGAAGTTTGGTCATCTCCACCTTTCTGCCGGGAGTCAGCCAACCCCCTCCATCTCCACCTGCACGGGCCCTGGGTTGCCACCACCTGCTGTCACTCACCGTACCCCCTCTCTTCTCTACCTGTTTCCTGATGCGTCGCAGCTTGTTCGGGGCGTCACCTCTCACCAGAGCCTCCATTCAACTCGGTAATACCATATCAAGTTAGACGTATTATGGTATGGTTTTCAACTCGTTCGCCATTACTGTCAAGTAAATAAGAGCTAACAAAACGTTGACAATACGGAAATACGTCAAAAACAGCAAGGTTTTACCGTGTAGACTCTCAGTCCAGCTCTTCTACGTGCTCCACTCCTCTACCTAGTCCGTTCCACCTCGGGTTTCCCCTCTTTTTCGCCCTAATCTCCATTTCGCACTTCAACTCTTCACCTCGACCCACGCCCTTTATGGCCTTCATCTAATTTCTTCATTATTTTACCTTCATCCCTTTATATCACTAGATTTATTTAAAAAACTTCTACCATAGTAAATTATTATTTTTTGTAAAAAACACTTTTTTGATTTTCAAATTACGGTAACAAAACCTGGGGAAAATTTCACATTTGACAGATTTTTAGTCGGTGACTGAAGTTTTTACGCCTATGATAGATACCAAACACAATTAGTGCACTCACCCATTCGTTTACAAGATAACAGCGTGGCTTAGGTATTTTATTACTTAAGAGTACCACTATCATCAGTGAGATTTAAAAACTGATTCCCAAAATTGAGTCGTCATGACTATCTATCCTACCAAGTCGAGGGGTTCATAGATCTCGTCGGTAAATGCACAGTGGTTACGATAAATAATTAGTATAAGTACCTGTTTTAATCGATATCCGGGCGGCAGTTAACTTATCACAATAATTTAAATATCCGAAACATGCAATACCCTCCACTGCGCGTTCGTTGCACTGCAACTGAAATCTAGTCTTTCTCTTCCTCCTATTTTAAAATGAAATTCAAAACCAAATGCTGTCCTTCTCTTACTGCAGTCTTGGTAAATTAAAGTAACAGTGCCAGCACTAAGTTTAGTTTCAGTAGAGTAAACGGTTGATTACGCAAATCTAAAAGTTTGGACCTATGCATAACATTTTTTGCTAGCTTTCTTACTGACTCGGAAACAAGGTTGCATTGCTACACTGTTACCTCGGTTTACAGAATAAACGGTGTCGTGCTTGTTTGGTGATTAGACGTGGACAATATCTGTTAATATTAATAAATAGTAAATATACCTAGATTAAATTATAATAAATATAATGTTCCGGGTGGTAGCATTGGCAGTGCTTGTGGTAGCTAAACAAGCGCAGAGAGATGCCGCGTCACAGCAGATTTTGTCGTTTCAAGAGAAAACTGGGGTGAGTACCTACCTTGAGTAAGTTTATAATTTATTTATTTATTTCCTCACTTACAACTAAAAATTATGTAGATGAGTGGAGTTGTAAATGGATAGTGGTACTCAGATAGGCACAGTGAACCAATTTGAATCATAGGCTACTATGGAACTGTGTCAAAGTGTCGTAATGATTCAAATCGTAAGAGACTAGTTCTATAGTAGTGTTGTCAGACGTCCCGGTTTCTGCGGTACGTCCCGATTTTCAGGGGTCTATGGACACGTCCTGATTAACGCTCGCTCGGTCGGGATGCCAATTGTCTTGATTATCAGCATATCACCAGAATGTTCATAAGATAATAATTTATAACAACCGAGAAGGCCGAAAACGGTTTGTCACAATTGGCACTGCAAGAGATTTGAAACCCTAGACCCGATTTTTTTCATGCACAGTCCCGATTTATGATAGACTAGACCTGGCAACACTGTTCTATAAATACCTATTTATCAAATTGGTTGAGTATGTACTTGGTATGTACTACTAAAGTAGCAGCACCGAGTGACATGTGACACTTTTGACACCTGACAAATAGTGTTGTGAAAACTCAATTTTACATATTAAAATCAGTCAAGTGCTAGAAGTATATTTAATTTAAAAAAAAGTTTCTTAAAGAAATAACGCATAATAATAAAATGTTATTTCCCATGATTAAAGTATTTATTTTATTGTATTTTAATCCGACTCAGTTAAATCACTATGAGGAGTATACCTTGAAGAACAATCGTCGCTGTTATCATCTGACATCTATCATCAGTCATCACGCGAATTTTATTGCTTTTTTGAGATGTTTTTGTGTTAGTTATGATTAAAACGATGAAAACTAAAGTGCGAGCAAATGAAAATAATCTCAAGATTAGGCTAGCTACGAAATGAGTTTCAATAAATTACAGCCCTTGCGGTTTGCGGTACATCACTATTCCGGTACCTGCAACAATAAAGTTTGACATCTGTTCCTTTATACTTGCTGTCAATATTTAGGGAGCTTCGTGAGCGAGCAAACGTCAAAAGTGCCATCCATCACTCGATGCCGCTACTTTACGTTCCTTCGAAAAACGACACCCGTCGAGCAATGTGTCAAAGTTGTTCATCAAAATTAAACTTTATGTCGAATTAATGAGTCACATAATGTCAAAAAATCTAGGCACACATGTTGTGCGTAAGACAACAGAGGGGTTAACGATGGACAATATTTCTCACTCTAAATAGGTATAAGTAACAACTTTTTTCCTTGAAGACGTCTGCCAGCGATCTTGTATTCAAATCCGAACAAAACGAGGTTATGATAAGTAAAATCCGTTTATAATCAAGGAACTATCTTATTCACAGCACGCGATTATTAGGTATATACTCTGTGATCTAAAATCTAAAATGGTTCTTCAGGTCTGGGTTAAATCGGTAGACATGAAACAGTGGCTTTAACCGCCATAATCTCCTTGTGTTCAACCAGTTTTTTTTTTCAAAATAAGACCCAAATTTAGTTGCGTAATGTAGTCGCCAATGTTTAATAATAGGGTTCGCTGAAAGAGATCTCTTTAAGGGATAAGTTTGCCTTTCTACATATTATTATATTAATAGTATTGTTCTGGTTTTTCTTTTGTACAGTCGAGTTCATAAATATGTGTACACTTTAGTACCTTGTCACTTTCATCGTTGTGACAATTCATATAATGGCAGTTTAAACATGACATTACATAGACATTAGACAAGGTACAAAAGTGTACACACATTTATGAACTCGACTATACAATAAGGTGTTAACATACATACGTACACTCAAGCTACGAAATGGCGCCATATAAATATGTATAAGTGTGTTAAAAACCGGTAAAGAGCATGTCAGATCGTGCTCAGTAAAGGGTTCCGTGGCCCACTACACATACGAAAAACTACCCCCAAAAAGCACGCGTACGAGCCAATTTTCTATTCAAAGTTATTACCCGAAATGATTTTCAGTACCTACATAGTTGTAAACTTTTAAGTCACTTGTATAATTATCTTCTATACTTATCACATAAGTAGTAGATCCCTAAAATCAGGCAAGCCCTAATAAATTTGCGTGTAAGAAATTAGTTCGAGCACACTTTTCCTCATTGAACTGACATAATTATCCTTATTAAAAATTTATGCCCGCTCCTATAAAGTTGGTAACTGGGTAATTCTCGAACCAGTTAAGAAAGAAGTAGTGTTACGCATAATTGACATAATATTATTTAAGTAAGTTAAACCTACTCCGATGGAAAAAAAATACTTTACTTCTCTTACTAATACGTCTTTTATATAATTACAGAAGCCGATAGGAGTTATGACGACCAGTGCCGGGGCACCCATAGAGTACACCGATGCCACCTTGACTCTGAACTTACCTCTTATATTCAATGAGTACCTCATGGACTCCCTCACGCATCTCGTCAGGGAGAGGATCCCTGAACGGCTGGTCCACGCCAAAGCTGCGGGCGCTTTCGGTTACTTCGAAGTCACCCACGACATCACCCACATCTGCAAAGCCAAAATGTTCAGCAGAATCGGAAAGAAAACACCTGTTGCTGCGAGATTTTCCCCCGTTGTGGTTGAACGAGGAGGCATAGACACGTCACGGGACGCGAGAGGATTCGCCATAAAATTCTATACGGAAGACGGCAACTTTGACATCGCCGGATTCAGCACCCCAATGTACGTTTATAAAGATCCCCTCCTCTTCACCGCTTTTGTCAGAGCGCAAAAGCGGAACCCCGCTACCAACCTAATCGACACCAACATGCTTTGGGACTTCTTGACTTTAAGACCCGAAAGCCTGCACATGTTCCTGCTTGTATTTGGAGATCGTGGCGTCCCAGATGGTTACCGACACATGCCTGGCTTTGGCATCCACACGTACCAAGTTGTAAACGAGCATGGAGAATCCAACTTCATTAGATTTCATTTCATACCTGAGGCGGGTATTAAAAATCTACGTTCGGAAGATGCTCGCCAATTAGCAGCTGATGATCCTGATTACGCTACCAGAGATTTATATAATGCTATTGCTAATGGTTCCCCGCCCGGTTGGCAGGTCAGCATACAAATTTTAAGCCTACAAGACGTGAAGAACGCTGGGTTCGACGTCTTTGACGTAACTAAATCTCTCCCTCTAGAAGACTATCCCTTAAAACCTGTAGGAAGATTTGTTTTGAACAAAAACCCGATAAACTACTTTGCGGAGATAGAACAAATTGCGTTTAATCCTGCAAACTTGGTACCAGGAATACTCGGAGCACCTGACAAAGTGTTTGAAGCGAGGCGTCTGGCTTACAGAGACGCTCAGTACTACCGTTTAGGAGCTAACTTCAACAAGATACCAGTCAACTGCCCACTTCAAACAAAAGTGTTGGCGTATAACAGAGATGGCAGACCTCCTGTCAAAGATAACGAACGAGATATCCCTAATTTCTTTCCTAATTCCTTTAACGGTCCCCAACCCTACAAGGACGAGAAAAGACCACAGTTGATAGAGATATATCAGGATCAGCCGAATAACTTTAACCAAGCTAGAGAGTTGTATACTCAGGAAATGACGAAGGAAGAGAGGAGTAGGTTGGTGTCCAATATTCTGTTCAGTGTGGGTGGCGCCGCGAAGAACCTGCAAGACCGCGCTGTGAAGCTGTTCACAATCATACATCCTGACTTAGGAGGCCGAATCGAACGTGGTCTGCTAGCAAATAGGACAAGATACTATCATGACGATGAGGATTATTAACGTTACTACCCCGCTGAAGACCATTGGTCATGATTAATGGAGTAATGGTGTATTTTGATCGCAAAAGTTCCAATCCAAACCCGTCGGAAAATTTATCTCAACACAGGCGATTAAATCATGGAATACCTATATTAAATATTTATTGTAATTTTGGTGGAGGTACAATTAATGCTGTTGCTTGGTTTGTAAGAGTTTAAAAATATTTTAAGTTCAATTTATACTGTTTTGAAAGAAAGAGAGAAATTATACATGATTTATCTAAAAAATAAGAGCCTGATCAGATCATCGATTATATTTTTCTTACACACTTATAATCGTGTTGTGGATTTTAAAAACCCCATAAGTTTCAACTTAAGAAAAATACAACTAACTTATGTCACTTTCGCAGTGACAGCACTGAACTTCTAGTTGGCTATTAAAATATTGCCAGTATATGAATGTTTCCCATATTTTAAGTTAAATTAAACAAGCACGTTAATCTTGTAAGAAATAATTAAAAGATTTTTAAATTTAGAATTGCTTATTTAGGTATTGTTAATAATTGAAGTCTCCGTGTACTATTATTTATTAATGTTTATAATTATTGGTTGAAAAATAACAAAATAGGCTTGTAGTACTGTTAGGCGATGGGCTTGCAACCTGTCACTAATACGCTGGTAAACATCTAAGCCTAATTGTGCAAAGTGTGGTTACAGAATTATCAACAAGTTTTAAAAGTTGTTGGTAATTCTTTAGCTCTGCCTACCCCACTCTGGGAATGAAGGCGTGAGTTTATGTATGTATGTAAATAACAAAATAAATCTGTTTTTTTTTGTTTTTGATTATTAATTTGTGATCGTATAATCATGCAGACCCAATTAGGATTGCATCATTGCAATAGAAGTGCTTCCAATTATCTTGTTAAGTATATGAAAAACTAACAGCTGTTTTAATCAGTTTAAAGTTAACATTTATTGTACGATTGGTAACACTCGTCTCTTAAACGTCAGTTAGTTAATTTAATTGACGTGTGTAAATTGCACGGAGTGGTACAGCCGAGTGTGTGATGAAAGTTTACTCAATCAGATGCTACTAAGTGGGTAGTAACTCAAAATATTTAAAACATGGCGCCAAACTTTAGTAAAGTAACCAGTAGGACTGACGTTAAAATCGCGCTTGCCGCGACCGCAGCAGTGAGTGCTTGGGTGATTAAAAATGCTCTCAAATCGAGGTGAGGTCCAGTTTAGTACTGACCGTTAAGTGATTTTCCATTGTTTGTTGATAGGATATTATTAAGTGTTTGGATCTAACAAACATCGTAGGTATCAGTAATATTAAGTACCTAAGTCACTGTTATATTTTACAGTCAAACAAAACAAGTTAGCAAAGCTGGTCGGCTGTCGCCTGAAGAGCAGGTCCAGTATATGATCAAAGAGAAACATAAAAAGTCTCCTAGAGCGCAGGTTGACGCGAAGTTTTTCGCTGAACTAAAGGAACTATGGAAGGTTATGGTGCCGGGGATCTGGTCGAAGGAAAGTGCCTTTATGGGGCTGATCGCCTTGTCCTTGATAGCGAGATCTATGTGCGATCTATGGCTGATACAACATTCTACTCTTATAGAGGGGTAAGTCATACTTTTTAATTTAATAAAATAATAGTGAGGGAATAACAAGGAATATTTTATACAGATTAAAGATTAAAGCTACTGATAAAGTTCATAAAAAGAACTAGTGTTATCAATGTTATCATCTATTATCACATGTAGGTACAGTCAACAGCATAAATAAGTAATCATTTATGTACCTTGTCGCTTTCAGTTGTTCACTATTTTGTATGGCATTTCAAACATAACGTTAAAAAGACAGGGTACATAAATGATCACTTATTTATGCTGTTGACTGTACTAGCTTGCCCGTGTGGTTGCTGGGTTAGAATAGTGCCACTCCATATCTTCCCGTGGATGTCGTAAGAGGCGACTAAGGGAATAAAGGCTTGTAGTACTGTTAGGCGATGGGCTTGCAACCTGTCACTAATACACTGGTAAACTTCTTAGCCTATTTGTGCAAACTGTGGTTACAGAATTATCAACAAGTTTTTAGAGTTGTGGGTAATTCTGTAGCTCTGCCTACCCCTCTACGGGAACGAAGGCGTGAGTTTATGTATGTATGTATGTAGGTACTAGCTTTTTGCTTGTAACTTCATCTGAATACAAGTTGTTTGTTGTAACACCTACAGAAGCTATGTAATTTCGAGGGTGTAGTTCTGTGGCCTTATTAAAAACTAATACAACTTGACTTGTAATTAAAACTACATCATATACAGAGTATACTAAACCTACACCCTTTTTCTTGTCAACCTCGGAAGACAAACTGTACCAGAGATCTTGAATTTTTGATGTACATAAAATAAATAAACAAAATATTTGTAAACAACCATACACAATCTAACCTTATTAAAAGCTGTTCGATCGGCTTTTTAAGCTCTATTTATAAGGGTTACCCTTATATTTCTTTATGCAATAAGAGAGGGCTACCAATTTACTGCTGACGATCTGAGCTTTAGCTCTTTAGGTGTCCCTTATGTGAATGGTTAGTTTAAAAAATAACTACCTAAGCCATATATTTCTTCCAAAGGGGTTAGGCCGCTTCCTGACTTGGCGGTATGCTTGCAGTAAAACATACTGTCGGTATAAATGCTGCGCGTTGATTGGTGGATGCCACTAGTTGCCTAGCAACCCTTACCGATTCCGTGTTTTACTGCAAGTATACCGCCAAGTCAGGAAGCGGCCTTATTCTTTTAGTGGGTTATACTTCAAGAGGTAAGTCTTTTAAAGGCTTTTATCGGGTCCCTGTTATAAATATTTAAATGAGTACTATGCCTGTGCTTCATTAACTTTTAAAACAATAAATAGTAGTTATAGGGACATAACTATAAAAGTTAAGTATAATGTATGTATATAATTCTTTATTGCACATAATCAATTTAAAAACATGTTTGCATTAATAGCAAAAATCTTTTTTGTAGATGTTGATGTGTTCTCAATAGTTGCAGTGTACATGGTCTAAGGATTTTTATAGGATATTTATTCACACCTTAGGTTATATTATTGAAGTTGTCATAGGGATAAAGCCTTTGTTCCTTAGTGATAATACTGATAATACAGCATTCTACTAATGATACCGTTTTTTAAAGTTGGTCCAGTATTTTTTGAGTTTATCTACAAAAAAAAACTAATATTGTGTGGATAATAATAAGTTTGAAATAATTAGTAGTGAAAAACATGAAAGTGAGTAAACAATAAAGACGCACCATTTACAACCTAATGCTTTAACTTATAAGATTGCAATTACATTGTCTGTACGCATACAATTATTATGATGTTGACAATGGGTAAATAACTAAACAATAAGACCTTGGTTGTCAAAATTATAATTACATAATATGTAATTAATTCCAAATTAACTTTAAAAATGATTGATATTGTTTGTATTGACATGGATGAGTACTGCATTTACATCGGATAAAAAACATTGTCTCTTAGTATTTAAACAAACAAACCATCATAATTCTAATCAAAGTGTGGTCTCAAGTGATAACCAAGTGTTTGCATAATATATGTTTATTGTTCCTTTTAGGGTTCTTTAGTCAACAAGGAACCCTTACAGTTTCCCCATGTCCATCTGTCCGCAGCCTAACTCAGAGACTCTTGGTACAGTCACGAGATTAAATTTAGTACCCACCTTAAGTCCAAACTCAATCTGACATTCTACAACAATAAGGTTGAGTTTCCTATAAGTTACAAATGACTTGACATCTCTAATGACATTGACAACTTTAAGCATATTTTTCTTGAAATGGGTCAAATTAACGCTCGCGACCGTACTACACTACAAAACTCTAATTTGCCACGGTTATACATAAAAGTTACGCTGACAATGTTATAAAATAAAATTCAAATTCGAATTATTTGTTTGTTGAACATATTTAAAACAGATGCTACGTTTTAATATTATGTACCACTACATCCTGCCCAGAGGCATACAAATATGTTATATGTTAACATTGGTCATGCTTGAACATTAATCTAATTTGTCAATTGGTTTTGCATAGATATTCTTGCACACTGTAGTAGCCCTTATTGGAAAAAAAATAAAAATAAGTTTTCTTAAATCATTAATATTAAAAAGGTGTTTTTTTTTTTTTATATATCCTTAGTAATAAAAATCTAGAAAATATCTTAATGAAAGCACATACAGGGTGTTAGGTAATGAGTGGATAATCCTTGAACTACGGATAGAGGGCACTTAGGACGTTATGAAAAAGCTAAAATAGGTCTAGTAAAAGTCGCACGGTTTTCGAGATATTTGGACTTTTAGGTTTTTTTCGAAAATGAACACCCTTGTTCAATGTTTCGATTATAGCACCATTATAAGGTAATTTTTTTTAATTTTTATTTTTGCTCAATATTATTAAATATAGGGATGCATCGATACGCCTTTTCGCCGATACGATACCGATACTCTTATAAAAATATCGGCGATACCGATACGCTTTTTGTGAATTCAAAAATGAAGGCATAATAAATAAATCACAAGACAGATTTCTTTTTATTAATACTTATAAGAAGTAGATACATAGGTTAATATTAGATAATTAAAAAATTTAGTAATTAAAATTAACATTGATAAGATTTTTGTTTAAAAAACAAAGTAATCTTAATTTTTTCGGAGAAAGACGATTTCGCAAGTCTGTTTGAATAAGACCTGCGCTGGAAAATAGTCTCAGATGCGACAGAACTCATTTGGAAACTAAAGTACTTCTGCGCATTTTTTTTTAAGTTTGGGTATAAAACGTCATTGCGCCAGAAAACGAATGGATCTGCATCTCTCGATATATTGGGAGACCTTAAGTATCTCTCGACTTCTTCTTTGAGAGAATTACAGCTCAGAGTAGACAGGGGCTCATCTTCCTCGGACTCTTTAATAATATCTTCACAAACGCACCATAGCCCGCCACTCGCAGGCATCTCAGAACTTACAGTTGCAGTACTAGGTGTAGATGTGACCGTGTCTGAAATAGTTTCGGAATGCAGTGCTATATTAAGATCAAGTAAATCAACAAGACGCTTTTTTGCTTGAAAAAGTATCGTTGATTCGGTCATAAAAATATCGTCGATACCGATATATCGGCTAACCCGAAGTATCGCCGATATATCGGTATCGGTATCGGTATCGGATGCATCGCTAATTAAATACTTGTGTTATCAGATAGGAATCACCATTTTTGTGAGACATCAATAGATTATTTTTTTTTAAATCGCAAACATGAATTTTGCATTTTCAATCGTACATTGATCGAACTTTCAACTCTCATGGTGAAAAAAAAAATACACTACCGTCTAGTTGCCCATAAGCTTAAAAACATGCCAATTTATTGACGAATTCAAAACAGTACCTACTTTTTGAATTTAAAATCTAAAAGCCAAATAAATAAATAAAATACACGCCCACCACCATTTTTCTCGATTTACTTTTTGTATCCCGGGCGTAGAGTTCAAAACTTTTTGTTGCAAAATTAACATTACTGGCCACTAATTTAAATGCCATTTATTCCAAATTTGAAAAATATGCAGCCTGCTTTTTGTTTTTTATTCGAATTCGATTTTCAATTTCGCTATTATTGCGTAATGAATGGTGAATTGTGTTCTGGTCTGACCGAAAACATCTGACCACAGTACGTTGTCGAAAAAATTTGAATCATCTCGGATACGACGCAGCATTTCGTGGCAGAAGGTCAACTCTTGTGGATAGTCTCTAGGCAATAAGACCTGCACACGTTGGTAATGAAAAGGGTGCAATCCATGTGTTTTTAAAGTTGCATGCACTTTCCACGTTGTCAGACCAAGGCTATTTGCTATGTTCCGTACGGACAAAGAAGGATTTTCCGCTATTAAATCCAGGACATTTTCACCGTCTCCCTCTCTCGGTCTACCTTCGCTATGTCCTCCTACACCCTGGCCAAGAACTCTGCCTTCACTGTACGCGTTATGGATGCCAAGAAAAATCCGGTAGTCGGGATGGCGTCTGTTGGGGTAGCGTTCAGCGTACAAAATCGCAGCAGCACTAGCGTTGCCTTGGCACTCGCCATAAATGTAATGCATTTGAGCATATTCATTGGACGTGTATTGTGTTCTAAACATTAAAACCAAAAAAATCAACACCACAATCTAAACACAATTCACCATTCATTACGCAATAATAGCGAAATTGAAAATCGAATTCGAATAAAAAACAAAAAGCAGGCGGCATATTTTTTAAATTTGGAATGAATGGCATTTAAATTAGTGGCCAGTAATGTTAATTTTGCAACAAAAAGTTTTGAACTCTACGCCCGGGATACAAAAAGTAAATCGAGAAAAATGGGGGTGGGCGTGTATTTTATTTATTTATTTGGCTTTTAGATTTTAAATTCAAAAAGTAGGTACTGTTTTGAATTCGTCAATAAATTGGCATGTTTTTAAGCTTATGGGCAACTAGACGGTAGTGTATTTTTTTTTCACCATGAGAGTTGAAAGTTCGATCAATGTACGATTGAAAATGCAAAATTCATGTTTGCGATTATTTTTTTTAAATCTATTGATGTCTCACAAAAATGGTGATTTCTATCTGATAACACAAGTATTCAATAATATTAAGCAAAAATAAAAATTAAAAAAAATTACCTAATAATGGTGCTATAATCGAAACATTGAACTAGGGTGTTCATTTTCGAAAAAAACCTAAAAGTCCAAATATCTCGAAAACCGTGCGACTTTTACTAGACCTATTTTAGCTTTTTCATAACGTCCTAAGTGCCCTCTATCCGTAGTGCAAGGATTATCCACTCATTACCTAACACCCTGTATAACGAAATTAAAAGGAAAACTATCACGACTTAGTAAAAAAGTGTAAGTTAAAATGGAAAATTAGTTCGTAGGTACTTGATGTTTTTGAAATAGTTATTTTGTGTCTTAGTAACGGAATCGGAAACCTTCACTGAGCATAATCCGATATGCTCTCGCCTAGTTTTATTAAGTACATAGAACCATACCTGCAACTTTTTTTTTTATGGCATAGCAAGTGGAAAGAAGCGGTCTCTGCCTACCCCTCTGGGAAACAGGCGTGATTTAATGTATGTATGTATGTAGTCCACAGTTGTACACTAAGTATCGTTAGCTTGCCGGGAAAAAAATATAGCCGTTTAATTATTCCAAGTTGAATGTAGGGGGCATAAGTCAAATGTATGAATAAAACAAATCAAGCGTGACATTGCTTTAATCGCGTATTATTTCGAAATAAAGGATCACTTGGAAATACTAAGACACTGTTTTTATTCGAATTGCCGATTACATAATTAACAGCAGGAACTTTTTAGAATGTGTACTGAAAAAATCAATGCTGCTGTTTTTTTTTGGCTAATGTCTGAAGAGCTTAAACGCGAAATGGTATTTTCTACGACACAGCTAATGCTACGTGACGCAGACGTCATTCCGACCACTGTCCAAAATGGGCGTAGAAAACATTAAATATTCGATTAATAAAATACTCAGAAAATAGTATGCTTTTAAGAGGACTGTGAAGCTAAAAAACATCCATACAAAATGCGATAACGTTTTTCTTCTTCTAAACCTAGCCCGTTTTTTTAACATGTTGTAGATTGTAGATATTATGGAAAATTAGGTCTGGACGTTTTCATTTCCAAGAAACTATTACTTGGAAAGAAACAAATAAAGAATATAAAAATTGGAAACGTACATACCTAGTTTTTTATAACAACACAACTATAACATACCTATTTAAAAATCATAAAACCGGACTCAAGTCTCAAGTTAATCAATTTAGGGGGTGAAAAACGTTATCGCTCGAACGAAGTACCGTAAAACTACACAACCATGGTCCTGGTCTACAACAATAATCCAATTTTACTTATCACATTATTCTAAAAATATGATAGCTTTAGCTATAGCTAGAGTTTAGAGCAATTGATTTTAGGCCAAACAGTACATATACCCAGCAATAATGGCAGTAAAGTATCATATTTTAGAATAATTTTATGAGGAAAATTTGACAATTGTTGCAGGTTGTGTGCATAGTTGTGTAGTTTTACGGTATGGGAATTCTTGACAGCTACGCGATTTAAGCGTTGGTTCTCAATGCTCTTAAGACAAACCTCTATAAGCAAGATTTTTTTCTGAACGCCTTTGAAAACAGTTCCGGTTGTTAATTACTACCACTATCGACCTTGAACTCGGGGTGCGGCCTTTCGTTGTATGTAGGTAGGTACCTACATACATACAGTCATGGAAATTGATGCCTAGACCACTTTAAATAAACTCACTGCAAATAAAATCATAAAAGTCTCTTAGGGGGCTTCTAAACGAGCAACATTTTCACGGCAATGTGCGGCCGGCAACTATACGCATCTTGCTCTAACATACGAAGTAAGAGTAAGATAGCACTAGTTGCCGGCCGCAAATTGCAGCAAAACATGGCCCGTTTAGAAGCCCCTTTACGTTTTGATTGATTATGTCACACACAGTCCAAATTGGTCTAGGAATACTTCTTTACTGTACAAGCCTGTAATTATTAGAAGGATGGCTCTACCCTAAGAAAATCCTGATGGGGCATTCTTCCTATTTCACCATCGTAACAATGACAGGTGACCGGTGACATTGCACTGTTCATGGTGCAGCTTATATGAATCCCATTGATGTAAAAACCTTATAACTCTGCAATGTATACCGAATTGTCACGCCACTTCTCTCGGCTTTGCACCAACTCTTGTCAATTGGGATACATCTAAATATAAAATTGCCAGTTTCTTTAAGGATACCTACTAGTTTAATTTATTTTCCATTTCCTAATAACATTTTAGTAAAGATCGGTTGCGTTTTTTAATTATTCTGAAGGCCAAATAACTGTCAAAAACGATCAGTCAATTAATTAACCTTTTGAACGCCGTACGTCAAATACAAAATGCGTCACTCACACGCTAAACATGTTTGCTATGCTAAGCAAATTACAACTTAATCCATACGAAACAAAGTCTCTTTTAATCTCTAACTTGTGTCGGCTGTGGCCGTCGGTGCCGTCAGTGGCACGACTTTCAGTTGTCGGCCAGAGCCGACTGTGGCGTTCAAATGGTTAAATGTGTGTCAGTCAAATTATTTGCACGCAATAGGTATATTACTTAGCACCATATGACAAGCACCTAGCGAATATTTTTAAGTAAGTACTTAAAATTCAAGGCGACAATATTACTATTAGTCCACACAAACACGCGAAGTTTTGAAATATTTAACTTCGGAACTTATATTTTTAAATCTTTCTTACTCTTACTTTACTTGTAACTTACAAGATCGTTACCTGCATTATCAAGTTTTATTGTAAAAAGGTGGTTGGTGTTATTTTCGCGTTTTGGCTACCTACGGTAGAATACCTCCCTACTGCCGTAATACCAAAGAAGGCGGCTAACTGTATGTAGTAGTCAAAGCATTTTATACTCTAATGGTAACCACATAAAGTTTAAAATGCCTAACTATTACTTTGCAGTTAGCCGCCTTCTTTGGTATTACGGCAGCCTACTTAAGGCTGGAAGTGATCTCTAAAATAAAAATAACTTACGGTTGTACTACTTTGTCAACTGACTTCAAAAATTAGGAGCTTCTCAATTCGTCTGTATTTTTTTTTGTGTATGTTACTCGATTTCTCCGCCATTATTAACCGATTTAAATGACCCTTATTGTCATGTGTAGGGATTATCTTAGCGGTGGTCCCATTTAAATTTCGTCAAACCTAGTCATGGTGTTCATAGAAAATCAACATAATTCCTTATTTAGTTTGGTTCATTGATTCTTAAATATTTATTTCTGTAATTTTAATATTTGTGTGATGTAGCTGGTACATATATGTATATAGGTAACTCTAAGCTTACAGAAAAAAAACCCTACTACACAGAATAGAGCAAAAAACAGTTAAATTGTAATTGATTATGAAAAGTATCAAAAAGTGCTTAAAAATCAGTAAAAACATTAACTTTTGCTGATTGAATTGATTAATTCACAATATTTACGAAGCCATACACATTTAAATTTAGTGTCACTACAGTGAAATTTAGCCGCAAACTTTAACTGTTTTTGGACCAGTAACAATTACCGTTTAGACCGTTAGGGTCATATAGTATGTGCAAAGCAGTGAAAGTTCATGTTTATTCGGTTTTGCATACTGTTTGTGTTTTTCAGTGTACAGTAGATACGATTGCGTGGTCAGTAAATATGAGTCCGTTGGCCTGACGCTAATGATGTATGGTGTCCAATGTTTTGTTTAGTTACATGTAGGCATTTCCGTGTGGTTGCCGGGTTAGAATAGTGCCACTCCATGTCTTCCCGTGGATGTCGTAAGAGGCGACTAAACTGTTAGGCGATGGGCTTGCAACCTGTCACATCTTAGCCTAATTGTGCAAAATGTGGTTACAGAATTATCATTTTTAGAGGTGTTGGTTTTTCTATAGCTCTGCCTATACCACTCTGGGAGTGAAGGCGTGAGTTTATGTATGTATGTATGTATAGGTAGGAAAAGAAGCTTATTAACTTTACCTACCCCCACCACACCAAATTTTTCCAACATTGCCGGCGAACACAATTTACCACGGCTTTAAGGCGCTGGTCGAAGAGTTTCATCATCTGTAATGTTCCTGTCTGTCTGTTAACCGTAATGTAATGGTTCCCACAAAATATTGTAATTTCTTCAGCTACCAGTTACCACGTCAAATTATTTATCATCAAACTAGTTATCTCTCTTCCTCTGTCCACTACGAAGGACAGGGTGAGTGATAACCAGGGATCGGAAATTCGGATCGATATTTACCTAAAGTTGGCAAAATCCCGGAAAAAGATAGGCAAACATGGCGTCGGCTTCTTAAAAATATTATTTTAATAATATAAGTTTCGGGATTCTGGGATTCTACAAAACGTTAATATAATAATTACTTTACATGTAGGATTTTTTCAGAACATTCTGTTTTGTTCCTATAAATTCGTACATTACATGTAAATTAAATAACATTTGGTTAAACATATACATGAAAAATAACTTCAAACAGTTAATATAAATAAATAATTATGAATTAATGCCGGTGTAATATATTATTTTGAAATCCCGGAAATTTTATTATGAATTATATGATTGAGTCCACCTCCATACAACTGAACAACAAAGCCGGTGCGAAAGTATAGGTAAATATCGATCCGAATTTCCGATCCCCGGTGATAACAATCGTTGAAAGGTGTTTCGATAAAATAATTGCTACCCAAATCCTCCCTTCTAGCTCCTCAACTGTACAGATATTTTTGTCGCTTTGGAAACCTACAGATATTTTTTCCCTTGACTGTACAGATAATTATGCTCGATATGCGAGGGAGTATATTTTGTGCTAGCCTTTTCACGACGCATTTTTATTTTATTGTCCTTAATATCGAGCAAAATTACTTGTACCACGGATTAGGGTACCAATTATTTTATAGAAACACCTTTTATTTCTCGCTACATGAGTTTTTTTAGTATATAGTTCAAGGCACGATTTAGATGAAATCCGAAAGAGACGGGCCCAGAGAGTAGCATTTTTAAAATTTTAAAAGGCTCTGTACTAAAAGTTTAAATGTTTCAGGTCTATAATCACAATGAACAAGGAGGAATTCAAAAGACGGCTGGTGCAGTTCTTTATGGCTATGCCTTTGGTAAGTTGAAAACAAATTTTGCGGGTGGGAGGACCTTGTGCAGGGTCCGTCCGGATCGCTACCACCATCTTATCCATTAACCTACCGCCAAACAGCAGTGTTCGCATTGTTGTGTTCCGGTTTGGGGATAAGACAGCCGGTGAAATGACTAGCATAGAGGCATTCCATCTTAGTCCTCAGGGTTGGCAACGCATTTGCAGTCTTAGGATTGCATTGCAGTCTTGTGAATGCGAATGTCTATGGGTCACAGTTTCCACTTACCATCATCAGGTGGAATTTCCAACCATATTATCTTAAATACACAACCCTCGGTACGCGAGTCCGAGTCGCACTTGTCCGGTTTTTTAATATTGTCATGTTATAATCGCAGAAGTACTGTAAAAATGTACATACTTTTTCAAAGCACCGGGTGAAAGTCAGATAAACACACATATTACATTCTGAAATACTAGACTATTTTGTACTATCTCAAACCGCGCTACTAGAGCCGCCGATAAATAAAACAATGCAATGCTTCGTTTATACTGCGATTCCGCGTAACTAACAAATTCAATAAGGTGCAAAATAAACCTTAACCAGTAAATCAGTAGGGTAAATTTTGCAACTTATTGAATTTGTTACTTACGCGGACGAATGCACCGTTCTATCGTTGGTGTCGTAATTTCGGCCAGTTGCCATTGTTTGTTGGCATGGAGAAATAATGAGAATTCCTATAATTTTTAATTTTAGAAGAAACCGATTTTAGCTTACCTACTCAGTTTAAAATTTCAAAACTACTACTTATAAATTCCTTTTCTTAACTCCTGTAATTCTGTTCCTTTACAGCGTTTCGGTGGTTTAGTTGATTATTTGACACACCATACATTTTTCCTATCTTGACCTTTGTTTTTTTTTTCAGATATCCTTAGTGAACAACGTATTGAAATGGAGCATAGGAGAAGTCAAATTACGGATCCGGACTAACCTATCATTGTATTTATACCAGCAGTACATGAAGTGAGTACCGTTAATCTATCTAGATAAATAAATTAGAATAACTTCCGATCCACTGCACCCCTCTCTCTCATCCTAGCTATTATTAATTCCACATGGTGGTGGGGTCAGATTTTCTGATCTTTCTTCTCAACTTCGCTCTGTCTGTCCTCGACATCGACGACGACGTCCTTGGATGTCTGACACTCCTGCCTAGGGAATGTAAAAACCGGTGAAAATCAAAAACCGGTTAATAACCGCCTCGACGGATTCAAAACCGGTTAACCGGTTTTTAGCCGGTTTTTTGCAAACTATTTGAAATCGAAGTATTAGACGATAGTTTTACTATTCTTGGTTACTATTGGTGATTTTTTGAGCAGTATGCCATTTCTAAATATCGCCCTCTGGTTCCGCCACTTTCATGCAGTGACATCTGTCACGATCATCACGTTAGGACACAACTGTTGTTGCAGGACTTCCATATGGGTCTTTTCTGCTTCACGTCTCGTCAATGATTTCTGTTTCAACTCTTCTCTTAATAAATCTTTCGCAGACATAGAACTTCCGGATAAACCAGATGTAGACGGAACAGGTTCAATATTTTCTGAACTTTGCGACGTTTCTGGTGAGGGGTCAAGGGCTGTTACTGTAATAGCAGTTTAGTTGGTACTTTTGCCCAATAACGACACTAAAATAAAAACTAGGTATGTCATCCTTGTCATCATGTGGCTCGTGTATTGTATTGTATCGTTCAGCACGTTCATGAAGAAATTTAATTAATAAAACTTATTGCTATTCGCTACACGAAAAAATCGGGTATGTATTCTTATTTTTTACAAAATAAAAATACGTTTCCCCGCTATATTTGTCATTTAATAGTCTGAACAATATTCTGGGGTATCTATTTAAGGCAATTTACAGTATTTTAAGGAAGAGTTCCAATTCGGTTAATAACCGGCGAAAGTTATAAAAAACCGGTTTTTAACCGAGATCAAAAAGTTTCGGTTAATCGGTTTTTCGGTTAACCGGTTAGCCGGTTTACATTCCCTACTCCTGCCCATGTACTTCAGCACTACATCTTTCCACCTTGTTTCGGGTCTACCCCTCGATCTACGACCAGAGGTGGAAACATGTATCTAATGCCAAAGTTCCCAACGTAGTCAGGCGGCCTGCGAATGCATCAAATGAGATAATTCTTATTTTGTAGTGTTCGTTATGTTATGTTCGTCCTGACACAAGGTTTATGTGGCAGTTTTTTTTTTTTTTTTTTTTTTTTTTTTTTTTAATACTTTTTAGTGATCATAATTATGCTGTTAAGTAATCCCACTTCTCAATTAATAAGAAACTATAAAACATTTCAATCTCGCCAAAAATGAAAAATTTTGGTCAAAATATTATTGGTCAAATAGATCATTTCCCAAAAGGTTGCTACCCGTCGCAGTTTTTTTTTACCTAACCTTACCTAATTAATAGACGTAGTAAGCGGTTTCGATATCCAGGATATAAAACAAAATTAATACAAAATGCTTTTTGGGAAATGATACATGTGACCAAAAATATTTTGGCCGAACGGCAGGCTCCCGTAAAAAATAACCTAATCTAATTGGTGTATTTTGTTGGACAACGGGCACTGATCCTCTTATTATCTCCTTGATATCTTTTTTAAGGACAAACTTAATGCCATTTCATACTTTTATATATACTTATTTACCAATGCCATAAAAGGCATATCGGCTTTGTTACACTTATAGTATTTCCGACTTTATTATTAACAGGAGATGGTGTAGTTGCTACTGTTATTTTTAACTATAGATACGCTGTTTTGTTCGGCGGCGTAAAAATAATCATTTGATTGTATCATTATATTTATTATTCAACTAATTTTCTAACAGTTTAATAGTGGAAAGAAGTCGCATGCCTATAAATACGTCATTTAACTATAATTATAATAACAACGCAATTAACACGCTCACTGTCGTCAACTTGCTGTTGAACTATTTGAACTCTCCATCACTGAATGTTTTTCGGTAAAATAGTATCAAGTCAAGAGACCATGTTGCACTATCATACCCAAAGTGAGCTCAAAACGAATAACATAACCTAAAAATACGTTTTATTACACGCTTTATTGCCGACTGTACTAATAAAAACTTAGTATCAAAGGATGAGTCAAATGAGTCCAATCGGTGGATCTACTATGTATGAGCCATTGAGGAGTTCCTATTGCTGTTAGTTTGTAAGTTACAAGTGAAGTTTATATCATCATCATCATCATGTCAGCCGAAAGACGTCCACTGCTGGACATAGGCCTCCCCCAAGGCTCTCTACTCAGACCGGTCTTGTGCTTTTCGCATCCACCGCGTTCCCGCGATCCTTACAAGGTCGTCACTCCATCTTGTTGGAGTCCTACTTACAGCTCGTCTCCCGATCCGCGGACGCCACTCAAGAACCTTCTGACCCCATCGGCCATCAGTCCTGCGTGCGATGTGCCCCGCCCACTGCCACTTCAGTTTAGCTATTCTTCGGGCTATGTCGGCAACCTTAGTTCTCCTGCGGATATCATCATTTCTGATTCTATCACGCAGAGAAACCCCGAGCATAGCCCTCTCCATAGCCCTCTGAGCTTTCTTATGAGGCCCATTGTAAGTTAATATACAGCGTGATAAATTATAACCTATATTTCTGCGATCACGATGACAGCCACAGTACAAGTAGTGCTGTTTGTATTGATATTTAAGATGATATTGATTTGATTTGATTTGATTTAATTTATTGATAAAAAATAATATTTTACATGTCACATTTAATAAACTAACTTAACTAATTATACTAATTATACAAAAATTACACATTCGTTTGTTCCAAGCTAGAATTTCCAGCTATAATGTCTTTTGACATTTTCTGACTATAAATTCATCTATAGTGTAGCACGCTAGATCCAGTAGCAGTTTTTTCAGTCTACGTGCAAATATTGCGTCACTGGCCGCGTCAACCAATTCAGTAGGGAGAGTATTGTATATTTTAGGACCCATGACACCAAGCGACTTACGAGACTTAGCAAGTCTATACCTCGGGACTATCAGATGGTTCTGCCTTCGAGTACTTCTGCCGAAGGTTTGCGCGTGCGCCCTATACTCGTGGAGGTTCGCCCTAACGTGTGAACAGGCAGTTAGTATGTAAACACTAGGCAATGTAAGTATCCTATGTTGCCTAAACAGTTCCTGTGCAGGATGATCCGGGGGTTTTCTAGCGATTAGGCGTAACGCACGCTTTTGTAGCTTAAACAGTCTATCGCGGTCTGCCGCCGTTCCCCATAGGTCAACACCTTGGATTAGTATGGAATGAAAGTAGCCATAATATTTGGCATTTGGCAAGTTGTTCGTTACTGGAATTAACATTTATATTACTTTACATTGTAGATGGGAAATGTATTGTACTGTAACTACTGTATAATTCAAACTGAAGCGACCATGTAGATCTAATTAGGTACCATATTATGGTAATCGACCGGGATGATTCTTGGCTAGGTTTCATGAAAATCGATTGGACCGTTTACCGACGTGTAAAAGAGCCCTCATGTGGCCAATTTACTGAATAAATATTTTGAATTTTGAATTTTGAATTTTTAAGAGATGCGGGCTCTGGCTATTATACAGACATACATACTTTCACGCCTTCATTCCCAGAGTGAGGTCGGCAGAGCTATAGAATTACCAACAACTCCAAAAAACTTGTTGATAACTCTGTAACCACAATTTGCTCAATTAGGCCAAGATGTTTAACAGTGTATATTAGTGACAGGTAGCAAGCCCATCGCCTAACAGTACTACAAGCCTTTATTCCCTTACGGCCAAACCCTATATTCAATCCGCGGACAGATAAGGCTTACTTCGGATTAAAATTTGACACATTTTGTATGGGCAAATGTCAAATTTTAACCCGAGGTAAGCCTTATCTATCCTCGGATTGAATATAGGGTTCGGCCGTTAGTCGCTTACGGCCAAACCCTATATTCAATCCGCGGACAGATAGGCTTACTTCGGATTAAAATTTGACACATTTTGTATGGGCAAATGTCAAATTTTAACCCGAGGTAAGCCTTATCTATCCTCGGTTTGAATATAGGGTTCGGCCGTTAGTGGTTATTATATAGGGTGTTATCTATTAACCTAAAAATAGTTACTTCTACCCGATTGACCCCGAAAGAGCATCGTGTCATGTCTCATCATGTCTCGACTGGCCAGGGCATCGGGAGCCTAACCGGTTTCTCTGGATTATATATGTCGGTGCTGCCCATCAACGAGGCACGTTGAGCAATTCAATACGAAATAGCCGATATGGCTTAGACTCAAAGCATAAACTGCGTATAGATTTGATTACAAATTTTGGTAAGGTCAAGCGGGGCTATTACGTCAGTGGGGCAATCACGACGAGTGGTTTTATCTCCCGTTTTAAAGTTCGTATCCAACAGTTACATCTATTGACAAGTAGATTTTTCTCTACTTCACTCCTTCACTTCACTCTTCGATACAACGCATAGCAAATGTACATATGTAACATTTAGCCAAAGTAAGCAAAATCTGGGGTTTGAATATTGATAAGAGCATTTCTAAAAAAGTTTGTACATTTCATTCACGACTTCAATTTGCAAAAAACATTGCAGGTTGGTAGAGTGAATGAAGCTTAGCCTAAATAACGTAGTCTCCCAAAATGTCCTCATACATTTGTATGAAACTTTCCTTTTTTGTTACCATGAACCAAAGAAAGTTAGTAAAATAATGAGCCTAAAGCTACATTGAATCCATTTACTACATTGTAGTGGAACCCTTGGACTTCAAGACTAGATTAGATAATAATAAGATTAACAAGTGACTATCAGTGCAACGCGGATAAAGTCCAAATACTCTCCAATTCTACATAATCTTAGACACATGCCGTATAACTGTTATTGCCGCAGACTCCCGCCGTTAAAAGGCCAATAGTCTCAGACTTCATTAATACATTCAGAACCGTTGACGCACCTAGCGTGTTATTACTGCATATAATCTCCGCTTAGTGGCATTGAATTCGTCAAAAATAAACAAGTATCTACGTATCATAAGTTTGTAACGTGATATAATGTTTTTATGAGCCAGCCAAGTTAGAACTGTATCTCTTTTTATTAAAGACTAGGTTAGCAGAGCCATAAAGTATTACGGTGGCGAATCACAGTCAGTTTGGGTTAGTATAATTATGGATGATGTAGTTAGACGCTCTATGGTCAAAGGTCGAGCGACTGATTTACATTATGCTTTTCAGTAATCCGGCAATGTGTTCAAATAACATTTTACATGTATATTAGTCAGCTTGAGTTGAAAGTACATACTTACATCATAAATTGTATGACGCGTTAGCCTGCCCGATTACGAAGCTAGCGGTCCTGGGTTCAAATCCCGGTAAGGGCAGATATTTGTGTGATGACCGCAAATATTTGTTCCTGAGTCATGGATGTTTTCTATGTATTTAAGTATATATTTATCTTTATAAGTATTTATATCGTTGTCTAGTACCCATAGTACAAGCCTAGAGCTTAGTTTGGGACTAGGTCAATACGCACGACATTGTACACTGACATGAAAAAAAATCCCATGGATAAAAAATGTCCTTAAATTATTTTGATATTTTTAAATGTAATGCCGCTGCGATTTATTGTTGAATAGCAAAATAATGTCCATAAAGATATTTTTTATCCCTAGGATTTTTTTATCTTTGTATATGAAGCTCCTGTCCTCTATTTCTGCGTAAAGGCCCTTCGGGCAATATATGTCACTTCTGATAAGTTTTGTTGAATTGAATTCATTTTTTATTCTAAGAACACGGTACCTAAATGAGCTGTTACAAAGTTGATGGTATGTTCTTCCACATGAAAAAATTGATGAGGCAGTACAAAGATTATTAACATTATTATTTGGTAGTGCCCTTGGCAGTTTTTGATTTGCGTGATCGAAAATTTGTAGGTCCAAAAACTGTTGTCATCCAGACCCAATTAAAAAAAAATATGTAAATTTGAAGGACTGTGACATAAAGTATTGAATAACCTTGACGGACTCGTTTTAATTAGGTACTCGATGTTAAAATGTGTTTGTATGTAATATGTATGTGAGCTAGATGATTACGTCGTCAATTAACCTTTGTTTGTGCCTGATTGTAGGCTATAATCAATCGCCGTGACGCACTAACAGGTTAATAATTGCATTTATTATGTCTATGTAAGAATCTTGCCGCATTAGGTTAATGTAAATAATAACTTTTTATTACAAACTTAGGTACTTATGTAATTTCTCCCGCAACACCGTCCGTTTTGAAGTAGTGGGAATATTTTTTTCCCTGTATTTCTATTTTATTAAAAATAATTTAGTATCACTAAAACCGTTAGTGAAAAAGTTGCAGTCTATAATAATACAATATAAAACTACGTAATAATAAAAGAAAATATTCGTCATTTCATTTTATGTTTTAATAAAGTGGAACTACTGGGAAAAAAGTCGTTCCCATTAGTTCCATTATCTGAAGTCCTTTCAATAATGGAGCTATTGGGAATAAACCTAATAAGCATGCTTTGTCCTGACATGTCTGAAACAACACTTATTTATGCAATTATGTTTCATACCAGTGTGGTTGCCGGGTTAGAATAGTACCACTCCATGTCTTCCCGTGGATGTCGTAAGAGGCGACTAAGGGAATAAGGGCTTGTAGTACTGTTAGGCGATGGGCTTGCCACCTGTCACTAATACACTGGGAAACATCTTAGCCTACTTGTGCAAAATGTGGTTACAGAATTATCAAGAGGTTTCAAGACTTGTTGGTAATTCTTTAGCTCTGCCTACCCCACTCTGGGAATGAAGGCGTAAGTTTATGTATGTGTATGTATGTATGTTTAATATAAACCGGTGTCACTACATTCGGTATGCATTACAATTTACATACCGTACGACTTCTATGATGTCTTATTTGATCAATACAAATACGAATGGTTTACCAAAAATAATAAAAGTAGTAAAACCTTATCACGCTTTGTGTCCATGCTTCCTCAGTTCCATACAAAACTCATCAGACATCTTCTAGCTATGTACAGAATGAGTAAATATGTATAATTGCTCAATTTTTTTCCGGCAAGTCTGTATTCTGCTCGTAATAGGTATGTGGTGTTGTCAATGAAGATAAGATAAATTCAGGCTTCTATATCTATATCTCTGTATCTACTGAACCGATTTTGAAAATTCTTTTACCAATAAAAAGCCACGTTATTTGTAAGTGTCATTAACTCGAAAAAAAGTTTATTTTCCAATTAAGTGGGCACGGGAATAGCTAGTCTTTACATATATAGTAGAAGCATTAGCGTTTATATCGCCTATTGATTCACACCTAAGAAAAAAAGCGATCTATCATAAATCAAGTTTTTTGTATTGGCACGTTGGTAGTGCACCCCTTAAATATTTTTTTAATTCTATTTTTAGTATTTGTTGTTATAGCGGCAACAGAAATACATAATCTGTGAAAATCTCAACTGTCTAGCTATCACGGTTCGTGAGATACAGCCGGGTGACTGACGGACAAACGGACAGCGCAGTCTGAGTAATAGGGTCCTGTTTTTACCCTTTGGGTACGGAACCTTAAAAATCATTAAAAATGTCATCACCTCGAAATGAAATTTATAATTGGTTCTATCTTTAAATTGAGTTACATAAATCATACAAAACAAACCTAGTATACGGTCTTTAGATCTGAGCCCCCAGACAAGATGCATTACGCCAACTAGCTTTTCTATTCGTTTCGTTTTAACCCTACAATGCGTGACTTTTTTTTTTGAGAAATAAAACTATAATGTGATATGTCGTTAGCAACATGTGTAAAGGTGGGAGGACCTTGTGCAGGGTCCGTCCGGGTTGGTACCACCATCTTATCCATTAACCTACCGCCAAGCAGCAGTGTTCGCATTGTTGTGTTCCGGTTTGGGGATAAGACAGCCGGTGAAATGACTAGCATAGAGGCATTCCATCTTCGGCCTCAGGGTTGGCAACGCATTTGCAGTCTTAGGATTGCGGTCTTGTGAATGCGAATGTCTATGGGTCACAGTTTCCACTTACCATCAGGTGGCCTGTGTGCTCGTTTGCCTTCCTATGATATAAAAAAAAAAAAAAAAAAAAAAAACTTGACTTTTGTCACAATTCGCAAATATTTTGGTTGTGCCATATGTGGAACAGTATGCAATGTAGGGTATCACGTCACTGCTAGATCACGTGACTTTTCGTATCCCGTCATCTACAAGTGAAGCGATTGGTTTAAAAACGAAACGAATAGAAACGCTAGTTAGCTTAATGCATCTTGTCTACGGGCTCTGTAATATACTCCGTGAGTTATGTGTTAAATATAGGACAAATCGCACCTTCAGAACAATAGTGACCTAATTCAGATTTTTTTAATTTCGAGTTAGGTCTCTAAAATAATAAAATAATATATTTAAGACTTAAAGTTTGAAAGTTGACATTTTGAATTATGTCACTATTGTTCTAAAGGTGCGAAATATTGGTGGATTTTGTCTGGCCGTAAAAATACACCGGAGCAAAAATGTGACACGTTTAATAACGATTAGGGAGTTGTTAATACACGAACCCCCTTATTAATAAACGTGGAGTAACCGTCGAGTAGCTAAACCATGCTTTGTCCTTATCTGTCATATTCAAATGTCACAATGACAGATAAGGACAAAGTATGGTTTAGCTACTCGACGGTTACTCCACGTTTATTAATAAGGGGGTAATTGTTTCGTAAACGCGTTATCGAAGATGCTGCAGCTCAAGATAAGGCGGAATGGAATCGTTTTCTACGGGTCGTCTGTCTATAATGTGATGAGGGGGTATATACCTACTGCTCTGCTATTCCAGTAATTATCTCAGATTCGATTGCCAAAGTAGATTCAATCCTCTCCTGTTAGGAATGAGGTTGTTATTGCTACTGGATTTTTAATTGAGATACTGTTATTTGGCTTAGTAAGGCAGTGTAGGTCATATCAAGTCAATAGCGCAGTTCTATGGAACAAACAAGAATCACCCGGCAGAGGAAGTTACGTAAAGTGGTTATTACATTACTTATCTATTTGTTAGGATTTTAATCACGTTTCCTTAATAGAATTCTTTACTAAACCGTTAAGTTAACAACTATAGTAAATCGAACCGTAACTGCGATTTCGTATTCCTAAATTCTAATAAGGATTCCTAAAATATAGAGTAATAGACCCTTAAACCTAATAACAATTTAAGAAAAACACTTTAGATGGCGGTTTCGAGTGTACACTAGACTAAAATGAAGAAACTGTAACTTTAATAAAAAAACTTAATTCAGTAGCGTCACGAAAAGTTGTCATACATTTATACAAGGTGGGAAATGAGTAACCCGCCAAATTTCAACCACGCATTTCTGATGATATTTTGAGTAAATAATGTTATATATATCAACATAGGTCCAATACTGCCATATTAACGAATTTATTTTGTAGAACAAAAAAAAATTTTGCGTGTCACCCTAGAGATTTTTCAACTCTTGTTTTTTTTTAATAATTAATATCTCGAGAATTAAGCTTGCCTAGCAATGTTTATATTACTTTTTTTATCCACATTGGCCCTAGAATCGATGGTTAAAATTTGGCGAGTTGCTCATTCCCACCGTGTATACAGCCCTCATAAGCCAATAGGTGGTATCTCAAATTCAATAAACGAAGCTGATTCATTCCTCGCTCCTTAATAATATCGCACTTGCTACAGGAGTTTTGTCTGAGATAGCACCATTTGTCTTATAGCAGATAGTTAATTTTCGTGACGCAACTGACTAAAGTGACTGTTTCTTAATTTTAATCCTTAACTATATATTTTATTTCAAAACCGTTGCAAAATTATTAAGGTGATTGCTAATTTATCCGTGAATGTTTTTATTATTGCTCCATCCAAATTTCAGAACGTGCATGGATTTGCTTACTTCAGGTAAAAATTTTACACTTTATTTTTATGTAACGTAAAGTAAACAAATATATTGGTGCTCTGAATATTAGGACTATTAGGAACAAGCAAGGTCAACAACATTATGTTGGTAATGCTAAACTCGTGCGCATCGATTTTTCGAACAACCATTTACTTTCAATGCGTTTCTGAGGAACATAGACGTGAAGCAAACTGATTTTACGCAATTTTCTTGTTCTACGCATGCATGAATTTATTAGTCATTATAATGGCAGGATTTCTTAAATTTCAATCGTCTTGGTTGCAAAATGTTGACTTAGCCACGACCAGAAAGTTTTTATCGAATACGGCCAAATTCTCTGAGGTGTTTTAAGCTACCCCCGTGTGGTTGTCGGGTTAGAATAGTGCCACTCCATGTCATCCCGTGGATGTCGTAAGAGGCGACTAAGGGAATAAAGGCTTGTAGTACTGTTAGGCGATGGGCTTGCAACCTGTCACTAATACGCTGGTAAACATCTTAGCCTATTTGTGCAGAATGTGGTTACAGCATTATCAACAAGTTTTTAAAGTTGTAGGTAATTCTGTGGCTCTGCCAACCCCACTCTGGGATTACAGGCGTGAAGGTATGTATGTGTGTGTGTGTGTTTTAAGCTACAATTCTACACATTAGGGACATGGGCCATAGAGTTCACGTTATTGGTATTTTTGAATGTTTACCTTATTTTTATGGCATATGAAGGCAAACGAGACGCACCACCACCTGATGGTAAGTGGAAACTGTGACCTATAGACATTCGCATTCACAAGACTGCAAATGCACTGCCAACCCTGAGGACTAAGATGGAATGCCTCTATGCTAGTCATTTCACCGGCTGTCTTATCCCCAAACCGGAACACAATAATGCAAACACTGCTGCTTGGCGGTAGGTTAATGGATAAGATACCTGTACTGGAAAACTCATGCGGATACTCAGTTTTATTGAGATGATTGTAAGAAATACCTACCATGGTTAACTTATAGTCTCCGCCAAATCATTCAAGGTAACGTCAGAAAAAGATTAGCAATAGAAATACGTATGATAATTTAATTTAAAAAACACTTGAAAACTAAATGTACATAAATTATATATCTACTTGTGTTCATTTTTGCAAATCTTTACAAAATTTAATGTCGATTTAAATTGCGTGCTGTCACTTTGTTCCTTGACGAAATTGAAAGATATCCAAGAGTGATATTAGTGCCAATGAAAGTTTGTGCAACTGGGTGTTAATGCGGTCCAAGGGTCGGCATACACATTAAAATTTTGGACCCCATCAAAGCTAAGTACCAGATTTAATAGTAGAATGGTAGCTGCGATGGAAACCCGGCGATTTACAAGCGGGCTTCTTGATTTTTCCGTATTCTTATGGCCGTATGTATGACGGAGCATTACTTGAGAACGGCTCGGCTGATTTGGTTGATTTTTCTTTGTTCCGTTCGTAACTGTCAGGACGAGATTTGTATGGAAAAACGAAAAGCATGTAGGTAGAATCTATCGGGGAGTGCTCTGAGGAATTGTTTTACTTACAGCACCATTCTCCTATCAATCCACCCGTCACTGCAGTAAATCAGTTCATCCTTACTACCTGGAAACATTAAAATCGACTACAGGCCGTTTCCAAATCTTTCTCGTACTTTAAAGCTATAAAATGAACTTCCCTCAACGATGTTTCCTCAGCACCATGACATATTCTCCTTTAAACGCGGCTACTTCGAAACGATATCTACTAATGATTTGCACCATGTTCAAACACTTTATAATATTCTACGTGTATTTTTTAAATTGAAAAATAATACTTTATCTATAAGTGAAAAAAAAATGTGGGATGCTCAACACCTTTGGCCAAGGCTGTATTTAAGCGTATCGGGACGCGGAAAGATCACGGCGTATAAAGAAGTACAAAATGTGAGGGTGTATAACTAAATCTCATATTATAACTCGGATAATGTCTTCATCCGCACGATACAACACTTATTTACATTCATATATATGACATATATGTATACTTTCAATCTCAACACTCGCAAAAATCCCGGGCCGGATGTCATCATCACATCTCGGAAATACTCATACTTCTAAGTATTCGTTCTTTGGATCTAGCCTTTTTGTGAACGCGGTTTTGGAAGACTTGCGATTTGCCTAGTAAGTCTCACCTCTATACCGTTTCTTTCCAGAGGTTTCACATACTACCAGGTCACGAACTTGGACAACCGGATATCGAACGCCGACCAGCTGTTGACCACAGACATCGACAAGTTCTGCGAGACCTGCATCGACCTGTACAGCAACATCAGCAAGCCAGTGCTCGACATAGGCATATATCTCTACAGACTCACTGTCAACTTGGGCTACAGCGTAAGTCCAAACATATTTTGAAACAGTTTGAGAGTGCGTTTCCGGGTAATAGGAACGATAATGACCATGAACGATAAGTAAAAAAATATACACCCCGTAAAAACCATGTATGTCCAAAAAGATATATATCGATCGGTTCATAAGCTGCGTAGATATTGTGTAACGTACAAATAAAAAATACGAAATGTCGAATTTATTTTCAAATATTTAGAAAATTTGTTTAATTATTTTTTTACTAAAAACATATGCGGGCAAGAAAGTTATACAACTATGCCCAAAGTTCAAGTTGATAGCTTCTATAGTTTCAGAGAAAAACTGCCGTGACAGACAGGGGTGTGTAATGTTTAGCATAAAAACAAATGGTCTAATGATCATTTTACATAACACGAATTGCATAATTTCGATCTGTATAATAAACTTTCGATATAATAGTCATGCATGATGCATAAAACGAAGTGCATAATTTCAAAAACTTTAATGAATATAAATTGAAAAAAAAATGTTCTAACGGATTTCATTACTATTAATGTGGTCGGTCACAGTTGTAACCTAACCTAACCTAGTTAGAAGAAATTGACTTAAATAATAACAAGAAAATGATAGTTATACTAAATGATTCGATCGTATGCCAGATAAAATGATACAATTAGTTTTTATGCTAAACGTTCATTATGATTTTCGTGATTAGTTAAATGAAATTACACAAAATATTTTTATACTGATTGAAGTGCACCCGGTTTTTACGTAGTTTGCGCTCTATGTGTTGACTTTTAATTCCTTTAATATGTATATAATCTTGTTAATTTCTAATTATTGTTATTTTCCTATGCAGACGCCGGGCATAATGATGGCATACCTATTTGTTTCTGGACTGTTCTTAACATACTTGAGAAAGCCTACAGGTTAGTACAATCTTGTTTTTTTTTGCCGGTTTTTATGATTCCGCAACCCAAAAAGTGCCAGCAGGACTCTCTCACTAAGCCTCCGCTGTCCGTCTGTCGGCCAGTCTGTTAGTGGGTTGTATCTCATGACCAGTTCGATTCCCATTTAAGGTAGACGAATTTTCAAAAATGCATAAATGCCTATTAATTATTTTCAAAAATAGAAGTAAGTCTCAAATCAAATCGGAGAAATACTGGAAAAGAGCCAAATCTTAAGTACCAAGTCTTAAGTACCCGAAACCGACGTGCGTGCATGACTCGATGTATGAATGTTGAAGAAGCGAAAGAAATTTGTCAATATCGTAGCAAGTGGAAAGAAGTGGTCTCTGCCTACCCCGCTCAAACAGGCATGATTTAATGTAATGTTAGGGGGCTTCTAAACGAGCAACATTTTCACGGCAATGTGTGGCCGGCAACTATACTGATAATGATAATGGTCGGTTTTATTACCCGACTGCCGAAGGAGGAGGGTATGGTGTTTATCAGTCTATATATGTATGTTTGTTCCTTTGTGGCGCTCTAGAAACTAAACGCGTGGACCGATTTTGATGATTCTTATGGCAATCAATTTGTCTTAATCTTGTGAGTGCCACTTGAGATGACAGTAATTAAAACTCAATATGGCGGCAACTAGACAGAAATAAAAGTAGAGTAAAAAAAACTATGACAAATTGGGTATCATTGAATAGGTATTTAAAAATCATGTTTAGGTTTCTTAAATCATTTTTCATTTTGAGCGACCATTCAGGATTTATAACGATCTAGAGTTGGTTAGCAACAAGGTTAGTTCCCGATTCGCCGGATTCTTGTTTCGTCGGATTCCCGATTCGCCGGAATTTCATATATAAAATATGTGCCAGTCTGAACTTTTCCTTCAAGAATCCGGCGAAACAAGAATCCGACGAAACAGGAATCCGGCGAATCGGGAACTAACCAGCAACAACAGTCGGTTTTTTTAAAGCTTGCTTTTTGTTATTTTATATAATGGTTTTCCAAAAAAGTATCAAATATCAAATACAAAATGATGACCCTGGGTATCTTAAGCATACCTACTTGATTATAGTTGATTATTAGTTGATTTAGTGAATACATTGATAATTTTTGTCATACTGAATTTTCAGCGCGTCTTACGGTCCAAGAACAGAAGCTGGAGGGTGAATTCAGATACGTCAACTCTAGGCTCATTACGAACTCGGAGGAAATTGCTTTCTACCAGGTAAATATATTGATATGCTTCATATATGTGTTCAGTAAATCTAAGGTATTAATAGTACTTGGTTACCTATTGCTTTCACACTCTATCTGGCATAACAAATACGGATAGACGCCAGAATTAGTGTGACAACGATAGGCATCTCAGTTCTTTTAATACTGTAGTTTTACTGTATGTTTATCGATTGTAAGACTACTTGACTTTTCTATCTATTCTAACCTGACTGGAAAAAGTGAGGAAATAATCGGACTAGACATATTTATTTAAAAAAAAACCGGATAAATGCGAGTCGGGCTCGCCCAGCGAGGGTTCCGTTCAAATTTTTAGGCACTATTTTCATTCTTCGTTCTTAATCGAAAACTATACATAATAAAAATAATTTAAAATCTATATAAGCTTGTGCCAACGAAGCCCTTTCATACGATATATCACATGACACGGTTAACTCATTTCAAAATTTGGACCGCCCCGTTCCTTGCATAAAGACCCTGTTTTTTTGTGATTTAATAAAAAATGTATAGTTTTCAGATTTTTCCCAATACTTGTAGTATAATACGGTATTACCTACCAAAGGTTCATAGTTCTATGTCAACGGAAAATACCTCGTAAATTTTAATTCCCTCGAGAGTGTCGAAATATACGTTTTCTTTCGGCGGTATCTTTTTTTCCGTTAACGTAGTAGTTTGATTTATTCGCAGCTTCAAGAGACTGTAGACTTGCGTATATGATTTTAATTTCAACTCGATACCCGAGAAGGGTCTTGACAGACAGACGGTCGGACTCCGGTTCCGTTTTTTCCTTTTAAAGTACGGAACCCTAAAAAATACATGTGATATGTTTGTTTGTTAATTTTTCACGGTTTAAAGCCAACCAATCGATGTACGACGTAGTACTGAGAGTTTATATCCCAGATTAAATAAAGTTCACGATGTAATGCATGATGTAATCAACGTGGACAGAATGCTGACCTGCTTCAGTCTCTGACAGTCTTTCTGTCAGTGAAACAGACCGTTATAGCATCTCTATTCCATCCTCTGGCTGGAACATGGCACGTCATAACACGGCCTCGGTTGTGTGCAGGGCAACCGGCGCGAGCAGCTGACTTTGCTGGCGAGCTTCTACAAGCTGACGCGCCACCTGCGCAGCTTCCTCAACTTCCGCGTCGGCATGGGCTTCATCGATAACATCATCGCTAAGTGTAAGTACCCACATACACGTATAAAAATATTTTGGTTGTTTCTTTCGAGATTTTTAACAGCACGGTAAGACGAAAGAAATGCTATGAAAACTCCGAACTCTGATCATGAGAATTAATAGTATACAGATGTAGTGAATAATCCTTTCCCATAGTTTTTTGTCGTATAAGTTCGTATTTATCATGCTTTCTCAGTTGGCTTATTGATGGGTGCTGAAGCTAATTGAGAAAGCAAGCTAAATACGAACTTATCCGACAAAAAACGACGAACGAACGAGGATTATTCACTACATCTGTACATACCAGGAAAATATTTAACACATTTTGTCTTAATCCCAAACTAAGCTTGCACTCATACGCAACATTTTATTTAGGCACGGCCTCTCTAGCATTTCACTTTTTAACTACAATTCAGGCAGCTGGATGACACTCAAGTATGACGAAAGTTATTGTCATGTAACTACTATTACTGTATTTTTAATTTCTATAGTAATTCCTTTGTAGATGTGGCGATTGTGGTCGGGTTCTACGCCGTGTCGCGTCCTTTCTTCGTGACGGACCACAACCTGCTCACCAATACTACCGAGAACGAAAGATTCCAGGTAAATCTCGAGCAATTTCTTTTGTTGACGCAGTCTAAAGTACAGTCATCACCATCATCATGTCAGCCGAAAGACGTCCACTGCTGGACATAGGCCTCCCCCAAGGCTCTCCACTCAGACCGGTCTTATGCTTTTCGCATCCACCGCATTCCCGCGATCCTTACAAGTACAAAGCTAAGTACAGTACGCGGTCCAAAATAAGGAGCTTGTGTCGTGTTAATCATCACATCAGATAGGTACCCTACAATTTAACAAAGTATGGTATGTTTTCTAATTTAGTTATCTACGGATATACTTAACACAGCAAAAATATTCTTTGTTATTGTAATGTATATACTTTGCCTAAATTATTGTCATACTCATATGACGAGTGTCTTTTTACATACATACACAGTACACACGGGTACACTACATAATTCCAAAGAGTCATAATGCCGAATTGATCAAAATTCCGAATTTCCATAATTCTGAACGAAATTTTTTGATATCGCTCATAAATCAAACCTAACCTAACCTACGTATGACAATTAAATTATGCATTTAATCTAAAACAGCTTCTGCGTAACATAGCTTTCGGAAAAATGAAAATTCGGACAAATGAATATTCGGAAAAAAGTTATTCGGAATTTTGAGGTGTTCCCACATACATACCGTCGCCCCTTCATATCATAGTGGAGAAGGCAGAGCTACAGAATTACCAACGACATTGCTGTGTGTGTGGTTGCTGGCTTAAAATAGTGCCACTCCATGTCTTCCTGTTGAAGTCTTTTTATTCATGAAACGATTTAAAAACAATTTTTAAATTAAAAAAGACAGAGTTTTCGTAATGGCTGTATTGTTTTCTTGCACGGTTTAGTAACGAGTCATAAATGGCTGAGTGTTTCACCAATTATTTTTCCAATTACTTTCCTTTGTGTTAAAATGCTATTTTTATTCCGCGATTGAAATATGTGAATTTTTACTTTCTGAACGGGAAAGAAGACAAGCATTTTTCGTTTTACAAGTGCCTGTGTTAAACTAGTCATCTTATGAAGTGCCTATTTAGATATGGCTTTATTTATATTATTTAGATGAGACTGACAAGTTGAATGTTGGTGTTTTTGTTGTGGTTTGGAATACAATATTTAAAAACTTCGCCATTTTAGAATATAAATAATTTGTGCAACACATACACACATTTTAAAAAACAGATGACAAACAGAAAAAAACATTTAACATGGCGTTGAAATGGCGTAGAGACGAGTTGCGTGAAAAAGTATGGCTGTTCCCTAAATATAGCGAGCTGGATACGAGTATAAGAAGAGTTTCCAAAAGTTACAACCATTTGTTTTCTTGACATTTCAGAGAAAAAATGTCCATCCACCACCATCAAACCATCATGCTTTTTGACAACAAAAATAGTATTCATATGACTCTAAAAAGTCGTCCTTTGATTTTTACAAAAATCCAGTACATTTCTCGGTAACCAAACTAGACATTTACTCTTTTCCCATAACATCAGCACTCGTAGAACAATTAGTAACATAACTGTTATTATTTATATTCTTTATTATTAAAAGAATATAAAACTTGTCCTTTTTTTAACAGCACTACTACACATACGGGCGTATGCTAGTAAAGATGGCGGAGGCCATCGGCCGGCTAGTGCTGTCCGGCCGCGAGCTCAGCAAGCTGGCCGGGCTGACGTCGCGCGTCACGCAGCTGCGCACGGTGCTCGCCGACGTCAACGACGGGAAGTACACGCGCACCATGGTCGCGCACAATGAGAATGGAAATGGCGGTGAGTGCTATCGCTATATTTGCTGGTATACTGGCTAGGGTAGGTCCTTAGTAACCGCCTTCCTACCGTTTTAATAGCTAAGGTCCTATTTATTTTACTTTATAAATGGATCCATATCGTCTGGTATATTTTTTTTACGCATAATGTATCATCACGCATACAATCGTTTGTCCTAAAACGGTTTTTACAATAGAAAGGGTTTTATTTTAATTATTATTAAAAACTAACCTGACCTAATCTACACAATAGACGTTTATTAAATTCTCAAATGGCAGCCTAAAAGGCGTAAAAAAATTATACGATTCAAAGGGGTCCCTTTCGAAACACTTACTTAAATACCTAGTGTAGTCTAAAATACTTAAAATAAAGGTTCCGACTTTAATGGTATTCTTACTTCCGGGGTTACCAATATTGACTAAAACGTTATTGGCGGCGACTAAAGATCTAATTAGTTTCCAACAACGGTTCCAAATGTTCCAACTTTGTAAGTCTATGATCAGCAGATATTTTAGGGTTGGGAGTAGTGTCAAGTATTAAATTGCTTGAACAAAAAAAGTTATGTGGATCAACAGTAAATTTAGTTGGTTATTAATATGCTTAAATATTACTTTATATGAGGTTATAGTTCAGCTTTATGATAATAGATTATGATGATTATTATTGCAATAAAGTTTTGAATATTGAGTATTGAAATTCTGACTTAACGGTTTTGCTACAAACTGTTGATGTCTGATAATCAGCGTGTGACAAGACAACGGTGCCAATCCAACCTTATTGGTCTCTGTGCATCTATTAACCACTGTCTTAAAAGTTTAATAATACCATTTAATTAGAGTCTGAGAACGGTGCCAAATTTGTTAGTTTATGTTGACCTACAATTAGTATCCAAAAACTATTAGTTTCGGAAATACTTATATTTCTGGAGTCCTAGCGAAAAACGGTATAAGTCTTCTGAAGATAAGTGAAAAAGGGCTTAAGTCTTGTACACTCCGTTCATGTATATACCCTTTTTATTACGAGTCAAGTCGACTTGTACCCTTTTTCACTGCAAGCTAACTTAATGGGTTCCTGAACACATTATAGAGAATGTAATTAGTGTCTAATAACAAGAACGGTCCCAACTTTGTTTACTATCTCTGCCGATGGGTCTAAGGTCGTTGGTTCTCTAGTCCCTCGCGCGCTGATGGCGCCGGGCGCCGGCCGCATCATCTACCAGGACAAGCTGATCCGCTTCGACAAGGTGCCGCTCGTCACGCCCAACGGGGACGTACTCATCAAGGAGCTCACCTTCGAAGTCAAGTACGTACTGGTTTTGCACGACTTCCTAAAAATTGCAATGTTTCAGGGTTCATGTACACTACCACTCATAAGTATTTAGGCACTCATTATTTAGACCATACTATGTACATACATAAACTCATGCCTTAATTCCTACAGTAACTTTAAAAACTTGTTGATAATTCTCTAACCACATTTTGCACAATTAGGCTAGAATGTTTATCAGTGTATTAGTGACAGATTGCAAGTCCATCGCCTAACAGTACTACAAGCCTTTATACCCTTAGTCGCCTCTTACGACATCCACGGGAAGTCATAGGCCATACTATTGTCTACAAAAATGATTTTCAACATCATACTGGTGAATTAGAACCAATGGACTCTTTTAGATGCTGGTTAGATTTGTATTCAGGTAATATACAGAGCCTGAAATCTGGGCCAGAGGCATCCTTTTGAAATTTCCAGTTTTCTTATTGGGATTTGAAAAACCATTATTTGCTATTTCTTACAATGTTTAACAATTTTCTATTGGAAACAGATTTATGGATTTTTTTAATGACAGTCTTCCGATAAATGGGATATTCACAAGGATATCTTGGATACCATTTTGAAACTTGAAACGTCAGCTAAATTAAAAATTCAAAGTGCATGCAACATTATCAAGTGACTCCGTCCTAGCAGTATAATTCTGAAAGTACTTTTTTTTACAATTGTGTGGAAATAATAACGAGTGCCTAAATACTTATGAGCGGTAGTGTATGTATTTTCGCTGACACGGATTTTTCACGCAATGTAACCTAAGTATTCGACGAAAACACTTAACTGTGGTGAAAGTACATCAAAATCAATCGGTTTTTTTTGTAAAACAAAAAACTACGCGCACTCAGGACAGACAGCAATGGCGAGATCATTTTGTACTAATTAGATATGACATCAACAGTATCTGAACGATTTCTTAACACTAATTACTATATGCTATCACATGACTATATCGCACCTTCGGTAGAACAAGGGCACAATGTACTATATGACTATAGGGGCAATTGTGCCCTTGTCCTACCGAAGGTGCGATATAATGTTAACCAATACGTTTCGACGTTGGGCTTTAAAACCATAACATTTCTCCTTAATTCCCCATTGCTAGATCGGGCATCAACGTGTTGGTATGCGGTCCCAACGGCTGCGGCAAATCTTCCATGTTCCGTATGCTTGGTGAGCTCTGGCCCATATTCGGCGGCTCGCTCACCAAGCCGCCCAAGGGCAAGCTGTTCTACGTGCCTCAGCGGCCATACATGACGCTTGGGACTCTGAGGGATCAGGTCAGTGCGTTTTTGTTAAGTCGTTAACTGACGACACGGCCTAGCTTCGCAGGGATAGCAACAAAAAAGAAAAAAAAACTGTACCGATCGCTACCAAAGTCACCCGCTGGCTGAGTCTGATGATGGCCTGAAAGTTTCGTTTTAATCGGGCCTGCTGTTTTGGAATAAACACATTATAGATTTTTATATATTATGTAAATTGATACATTGGCAACCAACTCAATTTCTGCAGTTTAAAAGATCGGCGACAATGACGTTGCGTAAACAAAAGAATGGGTCATAGTTATCACATGGCGTCTATTTTGACGGACCATAATTAAGGGTGGTATTCCATCTGTCCAATTTCTATATCCAATATTTGAACACATTTCTTTCAAGGAGGGCCAATGTCTTGGTTCAAGTTTTCGTACTATTTGCGTAGCCATGTTGAATTAAATGCGTAATATTTGATCAAATGTCAGTGTTTCTAGTAAAGTTGATGAAGTCACCCAATTTCTTTGATCAAATGCACATTAGACAAAGATATTGAACATTTAAGCTCTGGCGTGGTCGCTCCCTAATGTGGTGATTGCCACTTGAAAATATTTTAGTTTCAGCTGTCACCGCGTTAACCTTTTCTTAACGTTTGCTAACTGTCGCAATCATCATATCCTGGGCCCCTATTCTGCCCTCCTAAACAAAAGTATCTCAAATTCAATAACCAATGCAGTTTGAATTCTATTCCGTTAGTAATGAGGTTGATATTGCTACAAGAGTTTTATCCGAGATACTGCGTTTTTGCTTAGGAGAGCAGTATTCTAGGCGGTAAAAACTATATTATCTTTGACCTGTTATCGTGTTGTCAACGTTTTGTTAGCTCTCCCTTGACAGTAATGGCGGCCGAGTTCAAAGCAATACCTAACACATAAAAGACAATATGGTTTTGCCGAGTTGAATAGAGGGTCCGCGGCTCAACTATGGTTACGTTTATCGCGTGACAAAACGTGGATAAGGCACCTGTCACTGTCGTGTCGTAATTAGTCTTTGTTAAGTTTTTTCTTATATTGTTTTTTATATTATTATTTATTTCACTTGACAAAACGAATTGTCGCTAGTATTTGTCATGTTACCTGTTACCTGTTTACTGTTACCCGTCTTTTTGTTTAATGTAGATTAGTTTTTAAGTCAGGGTCCCTCTGAAAATCAGCGCTGCAGTTTTCCTGCGGCACAATGCTGAGAGAGATTTTGTTCAACGTACCTAATTAATGTCTTCTTTTTACTTTATATTTTTCTACTGTATTTTTGTGTTCGTTGAATAAATATTTTCTATTCTATTCTAAAGAAAGTCAGAGAGTGACGGGTTTTTTATCCAAAATTTATGACGCGATAAACGCAGCCATATTAGGCCCCCAGATTGACACACAGTTGTCTATGTAAGACTGAATGACAGTAATTCTTATTAATTTTATATATATGCATACTTGTTTTATACGCAAATCATTTTAGCATTACCTCCGCTGAAAAAATACAACAATTTGTAACTTTTTATTTTGTTTTTGTGTTAGGTGATCTACCCCCAAACTCGCGATGAAATGGTCCGGCGCGGGCGCACGGACGCCCAACTGAACGGCTTCCTCGAGATCGTTCAGCTGTCCTACCTGACGAGCCGCGAGGGCGGGTTCGATGCCGTCGAGGACTGGATGGACGTTCTGTCCGGGGGAGAGAAGCAGAGGATAGCCGTGAGTACCGAGCTATGACCCTGATTTGTGTCACGTAGGCCGATTTTTGTCACTTATTTATTTATTTAATTAGTTCTTCTCCAAAGATCTCCACCGTGATCGCTTTAGATACATCAAAGTAAATAACAAGTCATAGGGCCGTGTTAATAAGCTGCTCTCGGCAGTAATGCTCTGCACTGACAGTTTTCCATGGTTTGATGTTGACTTTGAAGTAAAATACTTAAAAACCACTTCATTGTGTTTTTTATATATATTTAGATGGCTCGGTTGTTCTACCACGAGCCTCAGTTCGCTATCCTAGACGAATGCACAAGCGCCGTGTCCGTTGACGTCGAGGGTCAAATGTACCAGTACTGCAGAGAGGTGAGTACACTGTCTCTAGACTCTAGGGTCCCATCCATCATCCATTAGCTCCCCAGCTAACATGATTTATTTCATTGCCTAAGTCGATGTGATTTTGATTTCATGGCTCATTTAAAAAGTTCCGTTAACAAATTGCAAAAACGGAAACCTTTTTAATTTCGTTAGGTCCATACTCTATGAGACTGTCTGCCAGTACTGTACGTCACATCAACATCATAGTCATTTAACTTGGAGACTATGGGGTTGAAATTATGCAAGGTGTTGTATTTTGTGAACTGATATACGGTTTTTTGAGAAATTATTAAAAAATAATAATATGGTTAAGCATTGCATACCGAGAGGGGAAATAGGATTTTATGAAAGCGTTAAAACTAACCTTTGTAGTACCTTTTACTAATTAGTATTGATGTATCGACCAGATGGGCATATCTCTGTTCACGGTGTCGCACCGCAAGTCCCTGTGGAAGCACCACGACCACTACCTGCAGATGGATGGGCGCGGCGGGTACGTGTTTGAGGAGATCGACGGTGACACGCAGGAGTTCGGCTCGTGAACCTTCCTCGATGTGACGACAAGTGTGGATGGCCGGAGAAGTAGTGCTAAAGATTAATAAATAAAATGTACAACAAGAGAGCAATGCTGTTTTTGCTGCGAGTGTTGATTTTGAATGCCGAGGACGCGAAGGATTCTATAATTAATTTACTAGAGCGTAGCTAGGGATTCAAAGGGTTCTCTATTGTATCGCCGAAAATTTCATTGCCGAATTTCACTTCCCAACTAACGTTTGGCCGAATTTCATTTTGCCGAATCAACATATGGCAACTTGTTAAAATGATTAGTTTCATTTCCCAACCTGACGATTGCCAACTCAACGTTCGGTTTTTTCTATATGGACATTTATTATAAAGTCATTTTTCGTATAGCCAAATGGTTCACTTAGAATAATATACAAAAAAAGTCGGCGCTGTAGGCTCGCAGTTCTACCTAACACTCCTCCCGCTACGCTCGTCGTCGTACCTAACTGGGCTCTGTGGATATGTGACGCCTTTTACTAAACTCATTTCTTCTTTGTTTTAAGAGTTTTTCGGCCTAGTGTAACATTTGCCATGTGATAATTATTCCAAAAGTTTAAAGTCAAAATGATATTCGTCTTCATAATAATTCAGCCAAATGAGAGGTTGGCATACAAAAATTTGCCAATAAGTAGTTGTCAAAACGAACGTTCGGTGAAATGGTGGTTGGCAAATGAAATTCGACCAAAAAAATTCGGCGAAAAGGCAGAACATCGATTCAAAGTCACGAGATGCAAATCTTTGGTCTCTTATTAATCACCTTAGTAGCGAGAATATAATATTTAAAGGTAAAAAATGCGACATGATAAAAATTAAACCACATTCATGTCTGTTTACCCATCCATTAATATTAACCCAGCACTGTTCTCGGCGTTAAATTATTTTTAATGAAAAGTTACTTTGTTTCATGTGGTTACGGAATTAACAACAAGTTTTTAGAGTTGTTGGTAATCCTGTAGCTCTGCCTACGTGCCTACCCCACTCTGGGAATGAACACGTGAAGGTATGTAGCTACTTTGTCTGACACTCGCAGCAAAATCGATTGTTGCCCCACTGTCTTTAAATAGCAAAACCTACCTTTTTGAGGTGTTGAGGTGAAAATGACATATTTTTTCAATTTGGATTTTGGAAGTTATATTATACTCAAAGAATTACTGATAATACTGATTTTACCATTGAGAATGTGTACCTATAATTTTACATTATTGTAATTTCTAGTTTTGTTACCGTAAAAATGAATATTTTTCAGTTTGGATTTTACAGGGTATTTTATACTCTAAATAGAGGTGTGATTTCCAGTCTGGTTTCCATATATTTGCTACCCATGTAGAGTAACAAAGTTGACTTGTTACATAAACATATTTAATTTAGCTAATAAAAAAAAATGGGTTAGGTTAGGACATTTGCTATATCTATAACTTTATTAAATTCATGAAAATTAAACAAAATAATCTAGTTTTTTTTTTCAAGTAATGTCTAAAATAAGGAATCTGATTTGCTAGTTTATTATAAAAATAAAAACAACAGTTGCAGTAGATGTGTAAATGTCGATATGGGATCTTTAATCTATATAAATAAAAATGAATCGCGGACATGTATGCACGCGCATAACTTTCCAACGACTCACAGTGTTTCGATTAGTACAAGCTAGCGGGACAAAACTATTTCTTGTATTATTTTGATTGTTTATGTATTTTGCAGGTATGTTATGATATTTTAACAGAAAATCAAATAGAATCAGAGACTTTACTACCATTTGGCACGTTTGGTCAACATCTATGGGAAGACTGTGGGTGATTACTCTATAATTAGTCATGTTTACTCGTACTATACATACCTGTAAGGCAGGCATAGGTTTAATACTTAGTACCAATAAAACATACAGTCAAATAAAACAAATATTTCCAGGTTCTATATTATATTTACACAATTTTTACACATTAATAATATAATAACTAAATGTAGGTACAATAATTAACGAAAACACTCAATATTCAAATTATAGTTATTAAAACTAATAATAATAAGCCTAATCATTTAGTCAAATACAATAATTAAAAAAAAGATTAACACTAACGGTCATTATCAGACAATGCTTTGTCTTGGATATTCCTAAGTACCCGCTAACGAACAACAATTTTAAATCTACAATAATTAACTTAATCACTCACAATACCAATTATATCTATAACTAATAATTAAATAAGTACAATATTTAAAAATAGATTAACTCTAATTGTCACTATCCGATAATCCTTCGTCATTACTTTCGTATTCGGAACTATCTGATATTAAATAATCCTCCTTATTCAAATCGCGAATTGGTAATGATTTAGATGGTAATGAAGGTGGGACAATCAACTGCAGAACCTCTGCCGGCAAAGTACTAAGCTTTTTTCGCGGTAACTCTCTAAATGTGTTAATAACAGGATCCGACGTAATCAGAAGCATTCTCAAAAGATCTGTATTCGTGGCAATACGGCTCCGCTTCCTTGTGTGTCGCTCACGGAATCTACGGCAATCCTTATTTCTTGCCTCCTGAGCTTCTTCGGAGAGCTGCCCAATGGGAAGGAGACAAGATTTTATTACTTCAGTACCGTGCACAAGAATCTTATGCACAGTAACGGGCATGGAGTACCACGAATACAATTCTAGGTATAACTTTCTTGTTTCAAAACAAAACTTTTCAAATTCTAAACAATTTATGTCATATCCCGATGACAAAGTTCTTAAAATTACATGAAATCTTTGAATAAGAGTTAGGTCCAATCCTGTTATTTCACTGCTCAATTCAGCATTAGAAAAAAATCTACGAGCTGTGTTTCCATCATTCGAGTTGCCATAGCCAGGTTTTGGTTTATCTACTACAAGTCCCATACGATCTTTAAACTCTTTTTGGATATTTTGTGAACGTTGCTTCACAATAGCTTTATCGCTGTCTCCTCTAACTTGCCACTTTTTTATTTCTAAACGATAGCTAATATGAAGCATACATTCAAAAGTGCGAATCCACGCATGTAAAGTAGATAAACCAAATTCAAAGCGTTCTTCGTTGCTAGGATAGTTCTTCGAATCATCGTTCATAGTAGATGGGGTTGCACCACAAATAAAACACCTTTGTGCTGACCGTGTATCTGTTAAAGCGTTACACACTTTGCCATCCGTCATTGTCAACAGCAATTTGTGTTTAACAGAGATTTGAGATTCATCAACTTTACAAAGTGTTGGAAGAAGCTGACTTACTTCATGTAGTATTTTAGAAGTTTCTACTTTCGTTAATTCATTTGTCTCCTTGGCAAAAATGAACTTGATAGGACGACAATATAGGGTGGAAGAAGGTCTTGGATTTTGCCAGATCACTGTTTCGTCGTCCAACAATCTCAAGGGCACAAATGAATACACGAACAGAAATTCGTCTGTAGCGTTAGTGTTCTCAAACCTCTGCTTATACATGCTATGATTAGAACTCCCATCACAACCCCATTTACTTATCAACGTATATTGTGAACGAGGTAACACACTTCTTATCACTTCAGACTGAGCTTCAACTAATCGTTCAGCCGTTTTATTTAAAATCGCCTGAAGATTAACTTCAGCTTTAGTTTCAGTTACAGAAATATGCTCGTCAGAAAGACAACAAGAACCTTTGGATTTACCTAAACTGTAGAATGATGGATACACTTGATGTCCCGCCTTCATTGCCCACTTCCTAGTCTGTTTATATGAGTGACTCGTCAATTTAGAGTCCACATAAAAAGCTAACGCTTCATCCGAAGTTAGCTGCCTGCTATTTTCAGAACATTTACTTCTTTTTGGACTCTCACAGACTTCTTTAATTTGTTTTGCAACACTTCGATGGCCTTCCTTCCGATTCGCTAATTCTGCGGCAGTAGTCAGTTCACTTGCACTTCGCGTTTTTAAGAGATCGTCTACTTTACGTCTCTTCGTTTTCATTGATGAATCTTCAAATGTTTTTTTAGGTCGGCCGCCTACGGACCGAACTCCTGATGATGTTGATGGGCACGGCTGGTTTAAAGCCACATTTATTTCAAGTGCAGAACCTTCTAACCAATTCTTATGTTTGTTTAAAAACATTTCTTTATTACACTTCGATGAAGTCCACTTTTCATTCAATTTCGTAGAAAAACTTGAAATTTTCATTTTCAGTTTTCTTAAAGATTCATCAGTGGCATCGGTTATATTATGTTTTTCGCATAAATAATTAAAAATCGCACTAATCCTCTCACTTTTCTCATGTTTTTGCCATTCTGCGAAAAAATCTATTTTCGTCATAGTTATGACTCGTTCTGAAACAAAGATAATAATTTTAGTGGCGGGGCTTTTCGGGATCTAAAATATGCACCAGTCTATGCCTGAATGTTGTAACTATGACATATAGAAGAATCTACGTGGATACATTTGGATAAAAAAAGTTGCAACCCTTTAAAGTTTACACTTAATGAGAAATATATGGAATTTATTTAAAGATTTTCAAACAAACATAACAACAAAAATAAAAATGTTTTTGTACAACAAAAAAACGGAAAAATGATGTACATACCTTCAACAGAATATTCCATCACAAAATTTTGTTCCACTTTACTAGCAATTTTAAGAGGTCTTATCACAAGTGTGCAACGAATGCAACTGATTTTCAAATGCAAATCGATCTTGTTTTATCAGTCAACTTTTGCACCCGATGAAGTACCTTAATGAGGTGATTAACGTAATTAGTTTTTTAAATTCGGTACCTGGGAAGGGTTGTTTACAAGTTGTTATCTATAGTTTCTGGAAATGACGTCATGAGTTTTGTCCCGCTAGCTTGTACTAATCGAGACACTGTGCGACTACACGAAATTGGAAAATTATTTTTTGTTGTTTGTTATTGTTAGGAGGTTTTTACGAAAGATTTAAAAATCTATTGGGAATATCGAAAATTTGCAGCGGGAGAAGCCGCTGGCGGGCCGCTAGTGTACAATATTTGTGAAGGTATGCAATAAACTGTAAGGTTGTTTTTATTTCTGGTTTGTTTCCTGTAGGTTTTTTTCAGATATTTTTAAATATTATTTTAGTATAACTAAACAAAGTACAAAGATACGATTAGTGTTGATTCTGTTTGAGGAGATACGCTGGTAACTCGATACCTGAATTATGTTTAACCTGCCTTGACCACAGTAAGGTTTCAATTTCAATCTACGACACGAATCAATTACACATCAAAGCACTATTCTCTCTGGATATTTAGAGAGTTCCTAGCAATTTGTCTCTGGGACCACAGTTAAAAATTAAATGAGAAAATATATTTCTTACCAATATTATATAGCTTGGGTAAAAAATGTGAAAGATGACTGCACTGTTTCAATTATATTGGCAAATCTGTTTTGTGAAGTTATACAATGATTATTTATTTAGTATTTTACCTTGGAAATTACCTTTGAGTGTTGTAAATATTTAAAAAATGTAACAAAGGTTAATAATCAAGGTTAGGACTTTTGGTGGCATAACGTGGTTCTGGAATCCATGGAGTCGCTATTTTATAATTATTATAAATATACCACTTTTATTTTGGTCTTCAGTTTGTCATATTACAAAATAAACTAAATAATTTTTTTGTTCGTTTTAACCATACCTACTATTTGAATATTTGTTTGCTTGAAATAAAATCACTCTCTTTACCAAAATTCAATTACTCGTAAACTGGTTTAGCGATTTAACGTCTGAATGCATTTTGAAATAAGTATTACTTATTGCGACAATTACTGAGGGTCAAAATCAAGGTGGTATGTTTATAATAATTGGGAAATCTAGAACCACGATATGCTATGAAAAGTCCTAAGCCTATTAATAATACATACATTTTATAATGTGCAATATCGTCTCAAAATATATGTTTAAATTTGTATGTACTACTTATGTCTTTATATTTTATGTTAACCTAAGTATAAACGTTTGGTACATATATGGTCCAGTCTACAATGGATTTAAAAATAAGATAAGATAAGGTTTGTATCTCTTGTATCATGTGTTGTCAGTCAGACACGACATGAACATGTCGACTCATTTACGTCTCAAACTATTAAGTTATCAGACTATTATCGTCGTACTATCAGGGCTATATCCCACAAAATTAACAAATGTAAAAATTGAAAAAAAAATCAATAAGAAACTGTGCCGTGTAGTCGACTTGTACACATGTAGAGTTTGTTGGGATAAAAATGACATGCTTTGATAAGTTTTACTCAATTATTTAACAAATATTAAATACGATGATTGATATTTATATTAAAATCATAAATATTATTTTACAATGGTGGGATCAATTAATGTGATGTAATGTTTTTATTTGATCTGTTTAGAAAACTGTCGAACTGCTTTTATTCTTTATTTAGGTTTGAATGCTATGTATTCTATGTAAGACTTGTTTCTCCGATGGATGTACATACAATAGGTAAGTTTATTCAGACCTACATTAAATGAATCCATCCGACACGGCAGTTTTATACAGCCTGTAGCGAGCCTAGTATAGTTGCGTTTATTGCGTGACAAAATGTGTATGAAGCATCCGTCACTCTCGTACCTATATAAGTGTCAGAAAGTGATTTATCTACATGTTGTGACGCGATGAACGCGATTTTGATTTAATTCATGAAAGAAGACGATATAGTTCATTGCTTCTACATTACGTACAGGAAAACCTATAAGAATTATACAAAAAAAAAACGTAGGTATGTACTCACGGAACACTCTCCACGCGAGTTGAACTCGCACTTGGCTGGTTTTTTTTTTAGACCTTACCTTGATGAGGTAGAGTGCATTGTGAGCTATTTTTAAAAAATCTAGATCCATGCAGCAAAAATGAATCTTTGAATTCTCAAAACTATTTCATGAATTTTAATGTCGCGACTATAGCCAATCAGGGTTCTATCCCACAAAACTTCAAGTGTTCCCAGCAATAATATGTTATCTAACATCGAGTTGAATAATATTTGAGGAGTTCCCTCAATTCCTCACGAATCCCCTCATCAGATGACTTGGTGACAATGGGAGTACCTCGAGAGTATACTCTATCAACAAACTTTTTTTTTAAATCGACAAGGAGTTGAAAATGTTTTAAAAGAAACCATTCTCACATCCGAACATACAACCTCTTCACTTGCTAACACATTCTTATACAGTGCAACCATTTTCTTAATATAGATTGGCAATCTTCGTTTTTCTATGACACACGAGTGATAAAATATAATGTTAGTTGCGAGTGCAAGCATGATAGCGATAGCCTGCCAAACGCTATTAAGAAGCTGGAAATACTGTACTCTTATAAGTCTAGTAATTAGCTAATAAAGAAGCGTTAGATTACTGAGTTTGATTTCGTAATACCATGTTATAATTATACCAATTTGGTCTCGACCTCAAACTACTTTGTATAATAATGCCTTAATGCCGAAATACCTGATTTATTGTTCACATCCGAACCACAGAATATATACAGGCTACTACATGCACTATTGACTAAAATTCGTAAACCTTTATCCCAAAACTCCTGAAATCCAAAATTACGTGTACCTAAAACTTGAACAAGTTTTATTAACTTCTTCCATGACTGCTTCATTATCTTCTATTATTATATTTCACATTACTTTGAGAAATATTTTTTATTTTGAGGATGAAATTTCGCCTTTCAGATGTTTTGGATTTAAGTAATTCTAAGATTCAGTCGTAACAAAATTCAGGTATTTTGGGAATCGGGACTTTTTGGATCAAAGTCCTTATGAAATTTCGGGCGATTTAAGATTTAGGCTATTCTAAATTTTAGGCATTATATATGGTACTAAGTGAGAGAGTATTTTGATTTGGGTCCATAAAATTTAAAGGCATTAAATTAAATATTATTGCTGGTGACAAGTCTTTCCAACGGCAACTTTTGTTGCCAATTTTATCAAGTTGGAAATTGGTATTGTTTTTTTTTTAACAGTACCCTGGTGTTGTATAACAAGTATACAATTACACTGCCTATTTAAAGTCTTAAAGCTATATGTATCGCGTTGTTTGCCGTGAATGGATAACGAACAAAAAGTTGTATTATACCCATGTCTGATCTTGTTCTAGGTACAATACCTAGGTATTTATGAATGTAAATAAAGAATTCTTATGAAATAGTGAAATCGAGTTTTAATGATGGTGTAATTTTAGGGACAGTAACTGTGATAGACGTTAAGTTTCTGTTTTCTATTGTTCGGTAATGAAATAAAGGGTTGAGGATAACAAAACTTGTTTTATTTTTCGATTGAATTGCAAAAATATTGTACATAGTTAATGGCTCTATTAAAAAATCCTTAACAATCCTTAACTTTTCCCTTGTGTACCAAAGATTAGTCATATAATCATACGGATAAATTTCGTCTCTATGGGTCACAGTTTCCACTTACCATCAGGTGGCCTGTGTGCTCGCATGCAATACCATGCCATAAAAAAAAAAAACCATGGAAGTAAGTGAACGTTAACGTTAACTGAATTAACTCATTAACTTTGTGAAATTTTTTTTTTTTGCAATTCACCCACGACTTTCCGGTTAAAATCCTGAGTTACTTACCTACTTTACTTGCCCTTATTTAAAACATCTACGCTGTAATCGAATCTTCTATTATTTACTTCAGTTTACAACTAAGATAACAGTTAGATAAAGATAGAAACTCGCTTCACTCGACGTTTCCATAGTTATCTGCACTTTTGTAGCATATAAGCTTTGTTGTTTGGCACAAATTCAAAAAGATAATTAATTCATATTGAAGCACTAAGGTATAACAAGCTATTTTATATAATTTATTGTAAAAAGGGAAATCCAGAGTCTCATCACACATATATGCGTAGTCATTTCCAGGAAGTAGAATTGTTTTAAATTTCCCACTAAAAGCCTCGATTGGCGTCGCGTGACGTCACGATGACGTCAGAAAGGGCGATGACGTTATAATTCCGTTTCTAGAAGGATGCGTTTCAACGAAGCGTAGCAGTGGGAATATTTTCCTTCGCAGACATAAAAAATATATGGTGCTCGTAAGTAAATAACTGTAATTAGTAATTAGTTAAAATAATTGAATCAATTAAGTGGAAATATGCTAAGCTGGACGAATGCTGCTTAATATCGATTTATTCTGACGCGTGATACGGAACGAAAAGGAGGCCCGCTTCGCATCAGCTGTTGTAAAAAAAAAATAACGGGACATCGAAGGCGACTGGTCACACCGTCGACGGCCACATCAAATCTGGGGGTCTGGCGTGTGACCCTGTTATTTCTATCTTGCAATAAAATAGCTGTGTAATCTTAGTTTAGGTAGTGCGCCGTTGAAATAGTGAGCGATTAGTAAATTCTAGTGTACTATATGTGTAAAATATGGAACGCGCAACGGGAACAGAAGTGTACGGGTGTGGCTCACCGCACTCGACAGACATAACGCTGAACATACAAACGACAACTGGTGGTAATTTCTCAATCAGCTTGAACGGTAAAAATACAGTGGAGCACCTCAAGAAACTCGTTTCGAAGAAACTAAGGGTGTCTAAGGATCGAATATGCTTGTTGCATCGCGAAAGGTGAGCTCTATGGTAGACGCCAAGCTTCTATTGTCAAACATATCGCGGAAATAATGTTGCGTCGGGGCGATGACGCATCCGCGTCGTTTGGGTCATATCGATATCGAGTTTTGTGTTCGCAGGCAGCTGCGCGAAGGCACGCTGGAGGAGAACGGTCTCCTGGATGGCGCGCGCGTCATCCTGCTGCCCAGCGTCGAGACAGGCCTGCTGGTAAGTCCGTCAAGTGTTTTGCCACTGCATGCAACCAATCGATATACGCTTTTTCTTCCCCTTTCCACCCTTCTTATTTCCTGCTTCTAATGACCTTCTCCTTTCACAGAGCCAGAGGCCTGAAAATTCTGTGATGCAAGCATTGGAGTCCCTAAATGACACACAAGTAAATGATTTTCTTACTGGAAAGTCTCCTCTGAATTTAACCATGCGGTTAGGTGACCACATGATGTTGATTCAACTGCAGCTGTCAACACTGAATGCCGGTGCTTCTACCAGCGCCCGGTCCTTGCGGACTTCCACACCTACTAAGAGCACTTCTGTACGTACTAAACGCGACACCAGGGAAACACCCAGCCCTCAAGACACACCAGAAAAACCTTCACAATCTGATGACACGGCAGACACTGAAAAACCAGCACAGCCTAAGCAGACTCACACTCTACACAAGCAAGACTTGGAAATATTACAGAATGCATTTGACTTGTACTTGGCTGAAGAAAACTTGCAAAAAGATTTGTGTGGAGGAAATGATGAATCTTTAGACACAACAAATTGTACACTTTCAGATTTATCTGACACATCATTAGAGAGTGATCAGTCTCCGATAAAGTCCTTGTCCAATTTAGTGTCCAGTCCCATAGATGCATCTACCTCTGAAAGCCGCGAAGCAACTATAGCAAACTCTGTAAAAAGTACTTTGATAGATTTGTTGTCAAAGAGTAAGATAACCTCAGACATGCTGCCATCGACCAGCAGCGCGCGCACAGCGTGCGCCAGCGCCACCACCCCGGACAGCTCCCTCAGTGATGATAGTGACAACTTCACTGATCAGAGCTCATTCCTAACAGAAAGCACTATAGATGAATATCCAATGGAAAACCTCTTTAATAGTGCAGTAGACAAAGGCCTGTTTGAAGATCAGGATGACTCTATGATGGACCGTGAAATATCAAACCTGGCTACCACCAGTCACGGTACCCCTTCTGCTTCAGGCACAGTACCTTCCTTCCAAAGCATTGAACCCTTAAAGAATAAGCGTTTCCAATATTTACTTCACAAGACATCAAAATACAAGCATCCCATTGGTCAAAATAAACAGAAGGCCTTTATGCAGTCTGTGGTGAATAAACATAAGAAACGAATGCAGATTCGGCAGGATTGCACTACATCACAGCCATCCACCTCTCGTACAGAGCCTTATATAACTAATTCCAGAAAACTCATTCTGCAGCCCAGCGCCCAGAGTGAGGAGGCAGATCTGGCCACTCCCTCTACTTCTAAACAGATTCCATTCATAGCGCCCGACGCGCCCAAGAAACCGCAGAGAACGGTGCCACCTCCGCAAGTTGATGCTAAAGCCCTCATAGAAGCTTCAAAGAACCTTGCACAGAAACTGAAAAAACTTTCCAAAGAGGTGCTGACAAATAAGATAGATCTCAGAAATGCAGAGGAATCTGTTCGCTCAAAGGTTGGACCTGGAGCTGTAATCGAATCCATGAAGCATCATGGCAAGGGGATATATTCTGGAACATTTTCAGGCATGTTAAACCCTGCACTGCAAGACAGGTGAGTGTGTAACCATAAAAAAATGAATACTATTTTGTTCCTTTGTGTACCGCCAACACAATGCGCTTGCAACGATTCAAGTGTACCTTATCAGGTAAACTGAGGTCGCGGGCCTAGGAGCGTTGAACGGTTTCATTTAATCAAGTTTCAATCATTCCAGATATGGCCGACCAAAGAGGGACATCTCTACAATTATTCACATATTGAACGATTTGCTGTGCGCGGCGCCGCCTATCGCCCTTGCCCAGGTAAAAACATTTTAACTATCGCATTTCCTGTATAGCCATTTTCTTTTCCAACAAATCCCATCAATTTTACTTTTACTAGTCATTATAACAAACATTGTGCCACATGTTCTTACGCAATGCGATAACAGGTGAAATAGCTAAAATAAAATAACTCGCCGACCGAGCAGAAAATCGAAATGAGAAATTAGGTTATACTTAATAAATAAAATCTGACGAGTTGGCGATATTTTTCATGTCATTTCATATTGCATTACAATCAGTTTTCAAAAGTCAAATGTGTTAGGTATAGCCGAGTCAGTTTGGATACGCACGTGCAAGTGCGTATGTAACTTTATTGTCATCTATGTGTAGGTACACTGAGACTCGATTTTATTGTAACTCATTCGTTACCACCAACGCTTATAGGCGTTATCCTAACTTTCACCTACTGCCTTGAATGATCTTTGCGTGCGTGCGTGAAAAGTTGCGTCTGGGGATAGACCTGAGCAAAGGACCTGCAGCGAATGTGTAAATACAACGACCAATGTTTAATCTAAATTAAATGTTGTTATTTTAGGAGCCCATTGTTTCCCATTTGTATTTTTCGGTCATAATGTCATTGTTGACATAATTATTGATAGTCATAAATTTTATATTCGAGGAGACAATTGACAGAAGCGCGTGGAGCTAACCCCATGTGCTTCTGTTTAGTCCATTAGAGAAAATTATGTTTTACCGAACAATTGCCTTCGTGTGTGATATCTAGGCTTGGGACTTTTGGATGCTCGCTATGGTTCTAGAATCCACGGAGTCGCCATTATGTTAAATTATTTTTTTAGAAGTCAAAGTCAAAGTGGATAAGTACATAAAACTTGTATGTATATAATTACCAATAATAAAATACTCTATTGCTAGTAAACAAAATAAACTAAAAAAAATTAAGTAACAATAACAAAAAGGTTTTTTTCAATCTAATATTAGTCGCCAGTTATATATAAACACTTTTTTTCCGGCTTTGAAATATAAATCATATAAAGAACAAAATATACAAGACTTTTCTTCAACATATTTTAATTCCTTATACGGCTCTAACCAGGACTTAATTTCGGAAGTAGTAAAACTATTCATTTTCAATTTTATCATAAATTGCTTAAACCGTGTTTAATCAAAACTGACAATTTATAAATTAAGTGTTTTTTTAATTGGTAAAATAGGTGTCAGTCAGTAGTCTGTCAACGCAGGTATCGAAGAGGATGCATAATTAAGTAAATCGTACCTATATATGCATATAGCGTCACCTGTGAACTGTGACATGTGTGTGTAATAACTAATAAATTTATGATAAAATTAATTGCAGTCATAAGTCATAATAACGTGGTTATTACCGATCGATATAACAGCGTAAATCTAACATGTTTTATTTTTACACTTGACTTTGACTTCGAAAAATAATATTTTAACATAATGGCGACTCCGTGGAATCTAAAACCATAGCGAGCATCCAAAAGTCCCAAGCCTAGTGATATCCATGAACTTATTGCTCTAATAAGTCCATGGGAGTGTCTATAAATAACTTGATACTGGTGAAATACACTTTAACAGGAGTGAAAAACATTAATTAAAATTAGAATTATATTCGAGGGATTGAACAGTCTACTTGTCTGATAATAAAAGCGCAAAATAGATCGAAAGCGGACCAGAGTCTGCTCAGGAGTATGGCGCGTCAATTTGCCTACGACACAGACGGCGTGCGTGGGTCCCAACAAGAAAGCACCCGACATGCGCCCGCGTTGTGTTTTCCACTTAATGGTTGAGTTACACTTGACCGTCTGCCTTATATATACCGCGGGACCGACTTACCTCATGTTTACACTACACGGCGTGTAATCGCTTCAGCCGACCGGCGGATTTCGTGTTCATATTCGTACCACGTACATTTACCTAATAAATAAGGTGATACTACCTAATCTGTCTCTGAAGAATCCAGCCCTCCACCACAGTATATAAATAAACCAGTAAAGAAACTAGGCCTACTTTTCAAGATAAATACCTACGCTCCAATTGAGCGTAAGGGTTGTCCACTAACATTTTGTAAAATTGAAAAAAAATCTTGTTTATTGTATCTCAGCTAGTTAGTGCAAAATCGATACGTGTGATCTGCGACAACAAATCCGTTGCAGATTGAGAAAAAGTAGCCGCCATCATTAATTTTTTCGTTATTCAACCGATTGCTTCCAAAATCGATATCTGGGGATGTGCGTGGTCTCCGACAACGAATTTGTTGGCAGAATGAGAAAAAGTAGCCGCCATCTTGAACTTTTTAGTTATTCAACCGATTGCTTCCAAAATCGATATCTGGGGATGTGTATGGTCTCCGACAACTAATCCGTTGACAGATTGAGAAAAAGTAGCCGCCATACTTAATTTTTTAGTTTTTTTTTTAGTGGTCTCCGACTACGAAGTTGGTTGTTGTTTTTTAGTTTCTGAAAGATCCGATTTTAGTTTTCTTTTCCGTGGCGAGTTCGATGTAAGAGATTTGGGTGTTTGAGCACTGTGGCTCGCTAAAACTGTTACGTTTTCTTCTGTCTGTGTACATATTTCTTTCAACATCGGAGTTTCAGTTGTCGTTTGCACATCTTTTTTTTGTATATGTGTTAGGTGGAGAGATGGTAATGAACTCGTTTTGAGCTTTTTGCGATGCGTTCCCTGCAAAATATCCTTAGCGTCAAAATGTGTTTCACAAACGGTATAGTTTTGCGGCGGCTTGTTCAGCAATTCTTCTCGACATATTAAGCGAAGCCATTTGGAACGATAACAAGATATCATGTATTTAAGCCGGTGAATAAAATATAAGAATTGAAAGCTTATAAACAAAATCTTTTAATTTAATTCAAGTCTCAAAATCTTTTAATTTAATTCAAAAAGTTTTAATTCATGTGTCAATTTCGAGAGTTAGGACCACACAGATCTCCAGATATCGATTTTGGAAGCAGCCTGTCGAATAATAAATAAGTTTAAGATGGCGGCTACTTTTTCTCATTCTGCCAACAGATTAGTTGTCGGAGACCATACACATCCCCAGATATCGATTTTGGAAGCAATCGGTTGAATAACTAAAGAGTTCAAGATGGCGGCTACTTTTTCTCATTCTGCCAACAGATTAGTTATCGGAGAACATACACATCCCCAGATATCGATTTTGGAAGGAATAGGTAGAATAACACAAAGTGTAACAAGGCGGCGGTTTCTTTTTTTTCTAAATTCGAGAGGAGGTATGCTTATTTGACATATTTCATAACCTAATAAACAAAATGTCAGACGTGTTGCAAAAGTTCCCGATTCATCGGGAGATCTACCGATTTCGGCTCTTCCCTCCCGATATCCCGATTTAGCGACCCCGTTTCCCGAATTTCTACATTTCGAACCAAAGTAACAAATTAAAACAGTATTTTTAAGACGACAACACCAAAGGTAGACACTCACAGAAGGACCTATCCACGGTCGAGAAAATTATAAAAAAAAAACACTCAAAGTTCAAATTTATATTGCAGAGATGTTTATTATTTTATTATCGTTTAATAATTTAATAGTTTGTAAATTAAAGTAATTCGTGTAAAATACAGTTGTTTTATTTCGACTAAAATCTCCCGAGTTCTCTCGATTTTTCGCTGGGAAATTAAACGATTTTTAAATTTTTACTTTTGTAACACGTCATCGTATTATAAAAAGCAATTTATTTAAAAATATTTTATTTATTCTTACCTTTCAACACCAGCAGGGAGTTTAAAAAATGAAAGTTCCGGGTTTGAAGAAGCCGAATTCAAACAACCGTATACCACGCAATACTTTTGTGGCATCTTTCTCAAGAACGAACGTAAAATGCGAAGGAGCCCATTCGTCTCGACGCGACACACGCGACTGACAGCACCGCCAAATCATCTTAGCGGTCTCGTAGAGGCGTGCGTCTGTGTGAGTGCGTCGTTTCGAGCGTTTGTTCGTAGCTTCTTTACTGCTTTAATTATATACTGTGCCTCCACAGTGCCTTTACACATGTCTACTAAAACCATACAATCAATTAATACTACGTCCGTAACAATGTTCGTCATAAGTCATAATAATCCATTAGTTTTGCCGCATATTACTTAAGATATGGGCTCCGTTCCATACATGTTTTCAATATTAACGACGAAATATTTACGTTGTTGCGCACATCACTAGAGCCGCTCCTAAAGACTCCTAAGTGCGAGCGAGAGGTCGGGTGCCCCAGAGCTCAGTTGGTAGCGACCGTACTATAATAGTTGTTCGTCGAACTGCGCGGTAGCATCAAAATTTTCAGGTAAGAACGAGAGAGCCGCGAGGTTATCGCCCATACCTAAAATGTCACGTTATGAATTTCAGAAGGAGCCTCGGAACTCGACGGGCGCCCTTGAGGAGAGCAAGTGCGCGAGCTGCAGCCAGAACGCGGACGCGAGCGCTCCGTGCGTCAAGTGCGACACGGCCAAGGCCCTCGCCATCGATAACTCCAAGACCAAATGCAAGCTCGAGCACCTCCGCCTCGTCATGCAGCAGAAGAAGCAGCGTCGCGAAGCCCGCAAAATGAAAGCCTTGCCTTACACCACCGTGCCCCCCAAGACCCTCGCCTCGCCCGACCAGGTCGCCATGACCGAGGAGATAGAGACGGTTGCCTAACAGGCGTCCGCTCTCGCCCTCACTCGCCGCCATCTTGTCGAGCCGGCCGGCGGCCGTCTCACGAGTCTTGCGACTCCGTATGTAAATAGCCCACTTTTAATGGATTTTTATGTTGGGAATTCTTGTAGCAGCCGATAGCGGTACTTTTCGTTTAGGCGAGACGATGGTGACACTGACCTGCCTCGATTTGTTTTAGGGCGGTATCATATCCGATGTGTTAGTGCGTGCGCCGTTCCGCTCCTGAACGATGTAGAGTTAGCTTTTGAAATGTTACAACGGTGCTGATTCTCAAATGTATGCAAATCGTTTGTCTCGCGCGGTAGCTCGGAAAGTGACGACACGAGCGCTTTCACCGGCTCCTTGACAATGAACTGTCGCGGCGCGCGCGGGCCGCGGGAGCGACGGCAGCCTCCACTCGTATTCTAAACTAAACCATTCGCCTAGGCTTGGTAGTAGACTTCACGTCGATATAAGTGCTATTATACGCATGTACAAATGATACAAGATTGAATAGCAAAATCACTAGTTCATAGTTAAATGGTAACTGTTAAGGTCCTCCATTAGAGTTGCCTGGTGCGACGTCAAATTGGTTTTTGTTGTTATTTCTTTTAGATTATATTTTATTTTATTGGTTCGACGACCGAGACACTGTACCTAGTTTAATTGTATGGAATAACTTCAGGATCGGTTCCACGGACTCTCTGGAAATTGTAGTTCACTCGTTTGTATAAGTTATGTTATTTCTCATTAACTAGCAGATTTGGAGCGCGTAATTTTATTCCATATTGTAGTAAATAATCGGCACTGTTTTTGCTATAGTTATTTTTCATTGTTTTTTTCTCCTATCACGGAAATGTTATAACATAATAAATTGTTTTTTCTTACATGCTCTTAATTATTTTATTTTGTTTTATGTTGACGCACGGCTAGACACTAAGTAAGCGCGACACCAATCTATGTTAATGCAATATTCACGGGCGCTAGCGGTAGCGACTTAGCGACGATAACGATCCACTGCGTGCGGGGACATTAGACTAGGCTAGGCTTTGTACATACGTGCGGTTCATAGCGGTATTGTGCTTTCCACCTATAACCCGTATATTTTATATAAGGGACTATAATGACCCACTAGGTACCTAGAAATGCATTAGTGAGTAATTACGGAACACTGAATACACATGGTTTTTGCTTACCTATGTAAACGGTTGCAATCTTTAATGATAGTAGACTATGAAATTAACAATATATAATTAAATTATTAGGTTTATCATAGCGAATTACGATCAATATTTGAGTTTATATCTATGATTTAGTCTTCCGCATATGCCTTTGTTTTTCATGAATTGTGATGTCCCATGGCGGTGAGGGTGAGTCAAGGTGACATTGCTTGCCTTAGGTTGTAACGATCGAAGCAATAATCTGATTTTGATATCGCAACTAAGTGCCTGTTGTATTTAAGGCACGTGTTATAGTGTTGTGCCATACGTGTAACCATTAAGTTTTCTTTAATATAGACTTGAGGCAATTCATAGCACCGTTTAATTCATCCCTGTTTTTATGTATTCAACCTCTTACCAAAAGGTATACCGCAGATCTCAAGTAATACATTTAAGAGATCCGCTTAGTGGAATTAATCAAATGCCTTTAGCAAATGAAGTTTTCTCAGACCATATTGTTACCAATTATTAAATTAGTCAAGATGCGTTGTCGTTTTAAGTTTGGGAAAATTGAGTTGTTTTTTGTCCTTGTATTTGCATGTCTAGTGAGGAGAATAAAGATACATAACAAAATACACGAGAGTGTTACTTCACCCCCAGCCTCCAGGAACGTGTCGGTTCAAGTAATGATTCAATAAAAGTATCAAGTTTATTCTAAAATATTTAATATACTGCAACTGTCATGTGGTAATGCGTAACTAAGTTTAGTACAAACTATCACATCCGACGAACCACCAGAAACTAACTACGTGCTGTTCTTTGATAAAACAATATTCACAACAAAATATATACGTCACAATCTTATCACTACGTCTTTTATAAACATGCAGCGCGCGCTTAAACAGTTAAGTTATGCGAGACACCTTACAAAGGATAGCTTACCAACTACAGAACAACAAGTGATAAAACACCGACGCATCGGGACAAAAACAACGTCTGTACTTCTCGTAATTATTTTATTATAAAGTTCATCATATAAATAGCACATAACCCACACGCCGCGCACACTTTCCGTCGGAAGAGACGTCGCTTCGAACTCAAAACGGCGTCTCTTCCGGCGGTGCAAGACTGATGTTTTAGAAGAGGAGCGTGCTCATGCCGCCCATTTCCGCTTGTTCCTTGACGAAGATCTCGAAGTACTGGTAGATGATGGTGACGGCGAGCAGGATGCCCGTGCCGGAGCCGATGGCGCCGAGGAAGTCGGCCAGCACGGACAGCGCGCCGATGCACAGCCCGCCGAAGGCCGCCGCCGTGGGGATGTAGCGGTTCAGCTCGTGGATCATGGAGTTGTCGCGGTGCCCGCGCATCACCATCTGCTGCTCCTTCAGCTGCTTCGCGACCTGCCACAACGAGACATTCTTATTGCTACTGAACCATCTTCAAAACCAGCTATTGTTTAGGTTCACCTTTTAGCGTGTTAAAAGAGAAACTGTAAAATTGAAGAGGTTAGATATATTTCAAACCATCGACTGCCCCTAGGGAAGATGTATTTCGAAAACGTTATGTTTATCTAACGGTTGCGTCGAATGCTTATATCAATTTCATATATCATAATTATTCTATCAGTTATCGAAAATCGTTCACGTTATTTGTCTAGGGTCTGAGGTCTGTTACATTGTATGTGCAATACAGCTAGAAAAAGTGTAAATTAATAAATGAGCAACAGTTTATAGCAGGAAAATGTATCTCGATATCATTTCAGTATTAGATAAGATAAAAACTCGGACAAATACATTTATCACGATTGCTTTCGTCATCAATTCTTTGGGAAGTACCAGTACTAAACAAACAAAAACAATGAGAAGTATATACTTAAAATAAGCTATCGCATTTCATGCTATGTTATTTTAATTTCAAAATTCTATGAACAACACCTATACCAAAGCTACCAAACATCCGTGTAGTTTCAATTAAAAAAACTTCCAACTGGTGCTCGTCATCATGTCTCAATCGTATTCAATCACTTGCTAAACATTTTAGAAACATCATTTTGCAAACGCGTATTAAACGCATTTATAAAAACCTAAATTATTCAATTTCGTAAAAATAAGCGTCATGCTAAATGATATGTCTGTGAAACGTTTTTAGCTAATGATGGCGAACCGTCATAATCACCCATGTCAGTTTGACAGGTGATACCGACACGTCATTCGTTTCAACGCCCACCGAGCTCCAACTCGGGGGACGCGTAAGCCGGGATACTCACATCCTTGGCCGAGGAGCCGGAGACGTCGATCCAGGTCTTGGAGAAGAAGGCGCAGGAGCCGAGCATGAAGAACATGTAGAGCACGGCGTGCAGCGGGTCCTGCGCGATGTGCGAGAGCGACTCGGGCGGGCTGAAGTAGTAGCACAGGCCGCCCACCGGGTAGGCGCGCGCCGGCCCGCCGCCGCCCACGTCCGCCCACACGCCCAGCAGGTTCACCAGGAAGTTGCCGCCGAACTTCACCGCCAGCATCTGCGGGGGACTCGGCGCTAGTACATCGTCGTCAGCATTGCAACCAGATCTAGGCAGTGTCCGATCGAACATTCGGTTTCGGCCTACTTTCGGCAGTTCAGCCGAATCGAAAGATTTAGCGCTGAGATCGAGCGTGTTCGGTGCCCAGTTTTTGAAATAAGGGGTGATAATAATAATTTTACAAGTTCATGTTGACTTTATTTATTTTTTCTACGAGGACATGACCTCATATGGAAGCATCCGGTTTCGCCCCGACTTGGTTTTAAGTTGGGGGCGAAATTCGGTTTCGGTTTCGACAGCAAAAACTAGTTTTGGTTGGACATTGCACCTAGGCCTCTCCTCTGGACCCTCCGACCATTCTAATTCAGCTCTAGTATTACATTAATTCTGTCGCTGGTGAAAGAGCTTTGATTTCTGCCAAGAAAGTATGGCAAAAGAATTGAAATAATGAATTTTAAAGCTGAGTCAAGGCTGGTGCTTTACTTAGCGGGTTGTGAACCTAGTTCCTTTTGTTAAGACGTATGACTATTGATGACTATTCTATCGTTAATTCAAACAAATAACGTTAACTTGATAGTATTAGTTAAGTATACACTTAACTAATAATTATACAAATGTATCTTTAGTGAACATTCACAGCTAAGAATCATAAAACCCCAACTCTACTGAAGATTAATATTGAATTTAAAACAAAGACACTAAATACTAGATATCTCGTACAGGCCGCATTGATCTAGTGTAAACTAGATTTCTTCATACTGATTAAACTAACCTGTGAGATGACGTAGAGATTGGAGACCAGTGCAGATTGAAGGATGATAGGTATGTTAGAGGTGTAGAAGAGTTTGATCGGGTATGAAGAATACTGTCCGCGGTAGCGAGCGGACTTGATGGGTAGATCGACGCGGAAGCCCTGTGAATAAAAAAACAAATCAGGTTACACTTGATGACTCTAATAGAATTCTGTATTTGTTGGATCTGTGGGTGTTATGATTTGTGAGGAATACTGGGACTTGAATTCGTTGTAGTAATGCACATTTCAGCAATAAGTATCATTGGATAAAATGATGAAGAAACTGTTTCAACTTGTATTTGTTATGTCGAACTTAACAGCAGGTTTGGATATAATTTGACATGCCATGTAATTTATACTGTGTTATATTGAGTAATAAAATCTGAATCTGGAATGAGTAAAAAACAAATAATAGCAATTAAATTGACACTTAAAAAAAGTTTATAGTGAATTCTACATTTCTAAAATACATTCACACTACAAATTCAACTAAATTTTATTCCTCCTTAAATCCTTTTAACATTGCTAAAATGTGCCTATACGATAAAATCGTTTATCGTTTTACTTTTTTGATATCAGGGGACTTGCACCCTTAGTTTCCGTACCATTCTAATAAGAAGTCCCCTTTAGTTTTTGAATATTTTATTATCTGTTGTCTATCTATGACGATTCAATAGCTGAGCGGATAAAAAAAAAGAGTGTACGAGAGTTAAGGACTTAAATTAACAATGGGTAACTTTTCCATTTTGTCACGAAAATTAATTATGCTATAAGACAAATGGTGGTATCTCGGACCAAACTCCTGTAGCAAGTGCGACCATATTAATAACGAGTGAAAATTCAACCTGCTTTATTAAATTCGAGATACCGCCTATTAGCGTATGAGGGCAGTAAGTAGTATTTTCGCATGACATTACTAAGGTCAAACAAAGCTGAAAAAACACGTTTCTTGTATGGGTTACACCCGTTAGCACCCTTTGGGTACGCAACCATAAAAATGATGTCACGTTACTGACCTGGAAGTATATGACTATAGCAAAGACGAGCACGGTGGCGAGCAGGTTCATGAGGTTGGGCAGGTTCTGCCGGTAGAAGGCCTCGCGCAGCGCGCGCACCTTGTCGGGCCGCGTGGCCAGCAGGTGGAACAGCGCGATCACGGCGCCCTCGAACTCCGTGCCGCGACCTGGGGGCACATAACGATGACTAGCGTCTAGGAGGAACATCTGAGAGGTTGCCACTTGTAATCTAGGGCCAAAATAGGAAAATCAAGTCAAGGACAATCTGAAATATTAAGTGCATTGTGAAGCAATGCTTATGTCTCGTAGCTGTCAAAAAAATCCATACAAAGGAAAAAACTGTGTTTTGATGAATATATAAAAATACACGGCGGGCTATGACATTGTACGACTAGTTTTTGGGGATATTTTTTCAAAGGTAAAATCGGAGTATGATTAAGGGAAAAGAAATGTCACATTTTGTATGGAATTTTTCAGCTTCGCAATCCTCAAAAATCTAACAAGAAAACTATAATTTCATTTGTAGAAAGTTTTAAGAAAGTTTAGAATTAGGAACCGTGATGGGCCTCGTTGCTCGAAATAATGTAAAAAAAACCTTTGAAATGATTATAAAATGTTGAGAACTTGTAATGAACTGTAGCTTCATATATTTTGGGTGACCTTAAAGATATTTGACCTATACAAGTATACACTATACCCGTGTTTTGATCACCATGCACAAGCAAAGTTTTACTCTGAACTGTGGCACTCTTACTCTGCTACAACGTATGTTGTATGTTATGTATGGTGCCAGTTATATGTGATTTGTAGTGGTCAAATAAACATATTATCTTGTTTTTATATGTATGTGTATACTGACCAGTGTTGACAGTAGCTGGTGAGAATGCCTTCCAGACAATGGTTTCACAGATATTGGTGGCGATGAACAGGGAGATACCGGAGCCAAGTCCATAACCTGCAATACAACAATAAGAATATTTAGAATTTTCTTTTTATAGCACGGAGAAGGTACACCAGCACTCAGGCCACCTGATGTCAAGTGGAGACTGAAACATTTAAATTGTCAAGACTTCAAATGCGTTGCCAACCTCGAGGACTAAGATGGAATTCCATAAATTTAACTTTCCAATTAAATCAAAATGTTATTTGTGGCAAAACGTGTTTTTAAATGCTAACAAGTGTTTAAAATTTTGAAGCCAACGCAGTGGAATACAACGGACAGTCAGCAACAGAAGTAGGTAGACAGTCGAAGAACTTTTAAACACTCTTATTATGTTGACATTTTATAAGGGTAAGTCAAATTACATTTGTATCAAAATCGGTACTAATGAGCCTTATTCCTGTCCAAAAAAAAAACAAAATATTTATGTGTCCTGTTTGGAACAACTTGTAATTAACCCAAGACGAAAAAAGACGAGTGTTATTTTGGCGCTCAATGCGTCTCTTTCGTTATTGACTATTGGTACTGCAAGAGGGGGATTAATGAACGACAAACGAGTTCACTGGCAACTGGTACAAGTCGTCCTTGGCTGTTAAATGACGGTTTTGAAGGTCAGAAAGCCTACCTTTCTGTAGCAGCTCATCAAGCAGCAGCACAATGAGTCCGGCCACGAAGAGCTGGATGATGATGAGCAGGCAGACGCCAGCACCGATCTCGCTGGGCTCGCCATACATGCCCGTCATCACGTACACGATGGCCTGACCCACTGTGATCACCATGCCGAACACTGTGGGAGAGAATGTCAGGTTAAAAAAAACACACACATGCAGTCCAACATGAGACCTTCCTAATATCTAATAAGTAAGGTGCTTAATGGAAAAAACCCAATAAGAATGTAATACTGCATTAACAAGAGCCTTATTAGTGTGATATTAATGTATGTTTTGACCTTCAGATGTTTCCTATGTATTTAAGAATATATTTCTCGGATTATGTTTATTATCCCTTAACCAGGCTGACAGATCACACGTCACAGTAGAGATTCAGCCTTAGGTACTTACACACAAGGTACTATTGAGTAGATTTTATGTGGTACTCATGGATCTATTGCCTGGTTAAGGGTTAAACAGGCCTAGTGTTTACGAGTACGAGTAGTTTGGGACTAGGCTAAATTGTCTTTAAATTCTTTAAAAAAAAAGAACTCGCATGTCATTTTCTATGTCATTTTCACGATCTTCACAAAATTATAATAAAGATACCTTCTTATGTGCCTAGCATAGACCAGAGGTCGGCAACCTGCGGCTCTTTATATATGAAGCTGCGGCTCTTTATCAAAAACCTTTATTTATACAAGAAATGCGGACCTTTATTATTATTATGGTCCAAGATGGCTGAAATAATTGATTTTGATTTGATTTGACTTAAAAACTTTTTAAATTGTAATTTTTGACTCAAAAGATTGCCGTCCCCTGGCATAGACTGTTAAGCTAACAATAGTTGGCGACCTTGAGCAATTGAAAATGTAAGACTAACACTTTCAAACAATCGAGAAAGCCAGTTTACAATTATATCGCAATTAGAGGCTTTAACTCTTTAATTGTGATGCTAAATTGCTGATAACCACAAACAGTGCAATAACTCTTATAACAACCATTAGGTTTGAACTAATCTTTCACTTACTGACCTGATGGACTATATATTCTAGACAAACCTGATGGACTATATATTCTAAATGGAACAAAAATACTGAAACATATTAATCATTAAGTGGGCGTGTAAAGTCATTGGATTTTTAGATAATAACAATTATCCTCGTGAGACCTGGTGTGCAATAGGACTTACAAAATCAAGCCAAATTAAATTAAAGTAATATTTTAACAACAGAAATAAGGTGCCGTGTGGTTGCCGGCTTAGAATTGTACCACTCCATGTCTTCCCGTGGAAGTCGTAAGAGGCGACTAAGGGAATAAAGGCTTGTAGTACTGCTAGGCGATGGGCTTGCTACCTGTCACTAATTATACACTGTTAAACATCTTAGCCTAATTGTGCAAATTGTGGTTACAGAGTTATCAACAAGTTTTTAGAGTAGTTGGTAATTCTGTAGCTCTGCCTACCCCACTCTGGGACTGAAGGCGTGAAGGTATGGATGTATGTATGTAGAAATAAAATCATTTTTTTTGTTTCAAAATTAATAATAGTATTTTTGACTAAATTGCTGGTAGATACTAATTCCCATTAAAAAAACACAGTTTTGTAGTATGGTGCCCACCATACTCAGGAGGTTACCAACACATAGGTTATAATATCCATAATATTATTGCAGTTTGTTTTATGATAAAAGAAAATTCTAGATAAGTAAGTAAACAATTTGTGTTTGTTATCAAATCATCACTCATACTTGAGATTTGTCCATTTCTCCTTTTGTATAGAAATAAACTGGCAAAGTGCCTGTAGTGAGCAAAATTGGCACTTTGCCTGGTCTACAGAATTCTATCTGCAGATGATTATAGCATGAAAAAAAGCTTGTATAAGGATCCACCACATCACTATTTTCAGTATTTCTTTCTGACAAATGGTGGTTAATGATAAAAGCGTCACCTAGCTTAAGTAAGTTAATTGTAACAAGTTATAATTTTATAATACTTTTGGAAAATATATACCTACTTCCTAATATTTTGAGTAGTTCATAATAAATATTTACAATAATGTAAAAAAGCGCAACGGTACAGTCAGCCTTATAAGTACCTGCACACTTAATACCTTGTCACTTTTACAGATTAGTGCAACAGTTCATATGTGACATTGAAGTGACAAAGCACTTTGGGTCCCAACCATTTAGTTATAACCGCACACCCGCACAATAAATACAAATAATACTTGCCACACAAGTACACCAATTGCAAATAGGTCTATGTGCCTATCTGCAATTAGTTTAAAAATATAAATTTATAAAATGAAAAATATACTTACATTTTTGAGCACCGTTGAACAATGCTCTGTCCTTAGGAGTGTCACCAACTTCAATGATCTTTGCACCTGCAAGCAGCTGCATGATGAGACCAGACGTGACAATGGGGGAGATGCCGAGCTCCATGAGGGTGCCTCTGTTCGACGCCAGGATCACACGGATCCAGTAGAAGGGATCCGCACTGTCGGACGACATGATACCGAATAGGGGGATCTAGAAGGAAATAATTTTATAAACTTCAAGGGAATTGTATAAGTATATTTTTATAAATTAAAACTTAATTGAATTGCAGCCCAGAAAGTCAATTCTAGCCACACTTTTTAGGATTATGTGTTTCATTTGTAATACGTAAACAAGCGGCTCAAATGTTACAGATGTAATGCATAATTGTTTTCCATCATATTTTCTCTGAAACATTGTATTTGTCAAGCTACTTCAGGCAACCTCAGTACTTTTTGCACTGTGACCAACTGAAATATCAAGACATGTTTGTATGTTTCTGTGAAAATACGATGGATACCACATCTGTAAGTTTGTTGAACTTAATTTCTATCACTTTCTCAAGCTCCATTCATATTTTATTAAATGAACAGAACTAAATTGAATGATCAAATATTCATCAGCAATTTCTAATTGAGTGCATTGAAATTTGAAAAAACATTTGGATCATAGACTATTTAAGTAATATTGTAATAATTAACAAAGAACACTGGGTTTTCCACATTAGTAAATTATAAATCAGTAAAATGAGACAATGCATGAATATTTTTGACTATGATTAAAAAATTAGGTTATTTCTTATCTACTAATATCTACACCAGCATATGGCTTATAAGAATTTGGCTTACCTGACAGCATACTAAGAAAATAAATAGTGTGATAGCTGTCCATAGTACTTTCTCGCGGAATTGGATCTAAAACAAAAAACCTTCAGTTAGAAATAACCTAAACTCACACAGGTATGTATAGCAATGTACAGTTAGAATATTTGGGACAAAAGGTACGCCACGGGTGCGCTACTTTCACTTTACTTCTGATGCATTTTTAAGACAATAACCTTGTCCTGAGGGCTTCAAGCTAGAATCAATGAGAAAGTACACGCAAATATAAAAGAATACCAAGATCTGATTAGCTTACCTTTCTCTCCGGTTTTGCAATCTCCGGCAATATACTGCAAAACGGCTTTATAACTTCGAGGAATTTAACTGGAAACGAGAAAATACACAATATGTTACACGTTTAACACATAACTTACAATTCAAATCCATATTTGCATCCGAAATGAAGTTCATACGTGTCGGTAGTTAGAAATAAAATCACTGATTTAAAAAGAAAAATGAACGATACTCACTTCCCATTTTGATTTATTGAGATTTGACTACCCTAACTATAATATTTACTGGTGAATTCGACTAAAACCATTCAACTTTTGTTCATTAGTAACACTCCAACTGGACTTTCGCGAAAATGAGCGTGCGCAACGCCGCCAGCGAGCTGTCTACGAATGACACGTCCACAACGTCACGTCACGTGACCTGTGATGTTGGCGTGCGTAATGTTGCCCTCACGTAGAAAAAATAATTGAGATATGTTATCCATCACAAACGCGACGTTTTGATAAACGCAAATATAAAAAGAACTTACAGGAATTCTTCGAAACGGTCTATCCCATACCAATACTAACACAGTGTCTTAACCAATAAACAAATAGATTTAAAGTATAAAGATATTTCTAGGACGCTATTCAGATCGCAAAGTGTCGTATTTTGAGGATGGTCGAAGAGCTCAAGTTGGTAGTGTAATAGATATAAAGTTTGGGGTTGTATCTGTAAATAAAAAGAACTTGCTTGTCTAATTTCAGGAATATCTTTTATTCTGTTTTCCGTTATCTTTAATAATACATAGCCGTGCGCACTCGGCGCCAGGTAACATGCGACTCCCAAAAATTATACAAAATAAACAGTCGCTGTTTGAACAATGTTTGAGCTCAATCGATTGATAAAATTAAGTTGACCAATGTTTACACGAATATCAAATACATTTCGTTTCATGCTCTTCACGTAGCCTACAATAAATTCTGATCGAAATACATTCGTGTGCTTGATCTCATAGAATATCTCACTTGGCCCATTATTTTTACAGCAGTGCACATCCCAGTTGTCTGTGAAATATCTGACAGCTGTCAGTTAAAATGTCACTGTCACTTTATTCTTTGAAACACCGCGGACCTCTTTCGCCATGTGCTAATATTAGTAAATAATTATATTTATTCCTAATCTAGAGCGATATCACAACGAAAATGCAGCAAGCTCATCGAGCAGGAACTCTTAAGCAGAGTAACAAGTCTCATAAATCTCGTCATCGGTCTAAACGTGGTGTTTCTGCGGCGGTTAAAGGTTAGAATAGTTAAGTTTCTAATAAATTTCTTGGAATAGCATTTCTACTAAACAAAAGGCTTTAGTAAAAATAACCAGACTATAGTGTAACTGATATTGAGCTATTGTAGTTATTTTATTATTTTGAAATCAAGAGTATCATTGTTTAAACAGCGGCAAAATTTGTGTACTTTAATTTTACTGTTATGTTATTTTATCAGGCAAAGTTAACGCGAAGGAATTTGTTCGCCGCAACCGCCATATCCTGAAAAAAGATGAGCGTCGTCACCAGGCGCTGCAGATACGTAGGAACAAACGTGAGGAGGTTTTGTCCAAGAAGAGAGCACTGGGAGGGACTAGGAACCCACCGTTTTTGGTCTGTGTGGTTCCACTGAACGCGCAGCTTGATGCTCAATCGGCGTTGGCGATACTGCGGTCGTGCTCGGAAGGCGCCGTGGTCACACAGTCTGAAAATGGCATCCTACATATTGGGTAAGTAAGAAATGATTTGTAAGGGGAAATAAAAATAAAATCAATGTCTGTAAATGTTAGCACTTTAGGTACTTTCATCCACCAGGAATCTACCTAAGACATATCAAGAGATTCCTATGCCTGTATAACTTACTTTTTTGGCTGTTGCTTTACTATATTGTATGTATCAAAAATACAGTTTCAATTCTCAAGCTCATAAGTCCTTCTTTATGCTGGGTGTAGGCTGCATAAAATCACATTATGCACTAGTGCGTAAAAGTTTTGTTGTGATCTAGAAGAAGACAATTAAGCCCTACAGCCAGAGAGACGAGGTGACTGCCAAAATAAACTTGTTATTTTAATAAGTTGATAGTTGTTGCATCTAAAACAAAAAACTAATAAAAAGTAGATTATTGACAAAAACATTACTTAAAAGTTTTTTACATTACCACTGTTTTGTTTCTTTGCAATCAAAGTGAAAAGCAGAGAGTGTAACTTGATCTTAAAACCTATATTATCCAGTCTCAGATAAAATGACTTGTTATATGCCCTTGTTGTACAATCTACTATTATTCCATTGCCACATATGACTTTACTTTAAAACTGCTGGCATTGGGACAATTAATAGTCTATGACAAACAAATAGATAGTAGTAGAAAGATTGCGGCTTTCCTATAATCATTTCCTTGTGTAAGTGAACATATGAAAAGGAGAGGAAATGAAGAGTGTTAAAATTGAATTTTATTATGCATGCTGCATATTTTCATTTTGTGTAATATAAATAAACTATATTTTTTATTATTGCAGATTACCCAATTTCAAGCAACGCTTCTCATTTATCTGCCCTGAAATTGATAATGATTTCAGTTTACTTGATGTTCTTAAAGTGGCAGACACGGCACTGTATGTGAGCTCTGCACTTGACGAACCAGTTGATGAATGGGGTGAGAAAGTCCTCGCCCTTTCCATGGCTCAGGGAATGCCGACACCCATTGTGGTGGCAATGGACATTGAAGGTGTTAACCCTAAAAAACGTACCACTGAGAAACAGAATGTACAAAAGCTTATCTCAAAATGGCTGCCGGAAGAAAAGATTATGCAGTTGGATAAGAGTTCAGATGGCATGAATGTGTTGCGTAGGATTGGAAACCAGAAGCGTAACATTTTGCACCATAGAGAGAAGAGACCGTACATGCTGGCAGAAACTTATGAGTATGTTCCTGATACTGAGGGGGACAGTGGAACATTGAAAGTTAGTGGGTATTTGAGGGGTATGCCATTAGATGTTAATGGTTTGGTTCATGTTACTGGATTAGGAGACTTTCAGATGTCACAGATAGATGGGCATGATGATCCGCATCCTTTGACTTCCGGGAAGTAAGTTGATTTACTGTTTTTTGTGCTTGTTAGTTTCAAATTTCATGGTACAATAACCAACACATATTTGCCAAAAATAAGTGCATAAATATTTGGTATGCTAATAAAGCACCAAACATAGCAAGCGCTCCAGGCTGCTGCGTATTGAACGCAAATAGTAGCGGAAGCGAATTTTTCGGTAGCCCACTTCCTAACCAGCAGCAGACATAAAAGTACAATTTTATATGATAGTGTCTTAAGATCGCAAGGTTGCACGCGGTGCTATGTTTCCCTAAGTAATAGTGTAATTTTCCTGATTTTACAAAATAATTAAATATTTTTAGTAAAAATATGCTTGATTATCTTCTAATTAACATTTAATCAATTTACAAATACTTCCCATTATTAAAGTCTCATACTTATTTAGAGAAAACTCCAACTCAGACACAATGGAAGCAGAAGTGGTGAAGACATCAGTGCTGCAAACAGCTGTTCCTGCCAAGCAGGAGAGCCTGGTCTCTGAGAACGTCCCTGATCCTATGGATGCAGAGCAGACCTGGCCAACTGAGGAGGAGATTGCAGAGGCTAATGCAGAAGTATGTTAAAATAATTGTTTGTGGAATTTGATAGAGAAAATTTCCAGAAAAATATTTTCTCGTCTTTCACTCATTGCATTCATTGCCTTAGATGCACATGTGCGTTTTTGTATAACAAAACATGCAGCCCCTAGGAAAAGATCTTGGCAAAGAACAGCAGTTTTATTAGAATTCAATTTATTCATATTATATTCATATTCTCTATTAAGTATTATACATACATTGTCATAGTTAAAACTGATGCTCCACTGCTATCCATGAGAAAAAACAGGATAGGTAAGACTACCAAGTCCATTTACTCCTACCTTTTGGTTTTAGACTGTAATGTAAAAGCCTAATGTTTTGTTTGTAGACAAAAACGAGGAAGGTGAAGAAGGTGCCCAAGGGCTGGTCCAGCTACCAGGCGGCGTGGATCGTGGAGTCCGACGCCGAGGGCGAGGGCTCCAACGGCAGCGAGGTAATACCAACATCAACACTACAACCAACATTGTAGTCTTCCGCATGTGTTCAATAGCAATGAACACACTATGAAGCATGTTTTAACCTTTTGAACGCCACAGTCGGCTCTGGCCGACAACTGAAACTCGTGCCACTGACGGCACCGACGGCCACAGCCGACTTTTTATTTATTCGTATGGCGATTACACAGAAAAGAAATTATTTTTGTTGATGTCATGTCATGTCATATCATATGCAGATATCCAGGTTTCTTAGCCATTTGGCGGCGTCGGTGGTAAGGAGAATGAAGTCGTCAGGGTGACCAGGATAGGACCGCAGTGGGCATTCGCGCGTGATATGCTCCATGGTCTGGGACTCCGCACCGCAGTCGCAGCGGGGGGACTCGGTCCAGCCGCATAGGTGTTTATAGTGGGCGCATCGACCGTGACCGGTGCGGATCCTGTTGAGTATGCACCAATCGCGACGAGGCAAATCAGCACCTTTCATCAGCCTTCCAGGTTGGATGCAGTCGCTGGTTTTCGCACCCAGGGTGTCTCTCCACTGGCGAGCCCAAGCCACCGTCGGCCGGAACATCTCGCTGGCTAGCTCTTGAGCACGGCGGCAAGGGGCACGGCGTGACTTAAGTCGTTGTTTTTCAGGCTGTAGGAACTCTTGCCGGCACGGTAGGCTTGTATTTTTAATTATTTTACCGTACTCTTTTAGCAAGGCTGTACTCCGTCTAATGTCAGGAGGCGCGATGTTGCTCAAAACTGGTAGCCATTGTGTGGGAGTTGATTTTAGTGTCCCAGATATGCATCTCATTGATTTATTCAGTTGCACGTCGACCAAGCTGGTGTGCGCACTCTCCAGCCAAACAGGGGCACAGTACTCAGCAGCTGAGTAGACGAGGGAAAGAGCCGTTGTGCGCAGGCAACTCGCGCTTGCACCCCACGACGTGCCAGTTAGTCTCGCAAGCATGTTGTTCCTGGTCTGAAGTTTTCTTGAAACCTTGATGAGATGTTCCTTATAGGTTAGGGATCGGTCTAAGGTTACTCCTAAGTATTTGGGAAAGAAATTGTGACCAAGGCGCACTCCATTCCACTGCACATTCAGCTCGCGCTTGCATAAGGCGTTGTGGAGATGAAAACAGCTCACCTCAGTTTTTGCTGCGCTTGGAGTTAGTCTCCAGATTGTAAAGAACCGACCCAGCCTGTTGAGATCTTCCGAGAGGCAAGTCTCAAGGTTACCGAAATCCTTATTTTGGGAGACCAAGGCGATATCGTCGGCGTAAATAAATTGTCGGGAGCCAGTCAGAGGTAGGTCGTGGATGTATAGGTTAAATAAGGTCGGGGCAAGAACGGAGCCCTGTGGCAGGCCATTGTTCAGCATTTTCAGCTTACTGACGTTGCTGCCTAGATGTACTCGAAAGAGGCGTTCCGAAAGCATGCTGGAAATCAGGTGGACCACATCCATATTTGGCACAACGGAGAGCAGCTTATACATGAGACCCTGTCTCCACACCGTACCATAGGCCGCCGATAGGTCTACTAGGGCAACTCCCGACTTCAGGCCTTTCTGAAACCCGGACTCAATGTGGGTAGTGAGAGCAAGCACCTGGTCACAACAGCTGCGACCCGGTCTGAAGCCAGCCTGTTCTACAGGCACCCTAGCCTCGATGAGTGGTAGTATGCGTCGGAGAAGAACCTTCTCAAGAAGTTTATAACAATTACTAAGTAGTGCAATGGGACGATAACTCGATGCCACTTCTCCCGACTTGCCAGGTTTGAGAACAGCTATTACTTTAGATAGTTTAAAGGCAAGTGGCAAGGTCTTGGTTTCGAGTAGATTTGTGAAAAAGGATGCAAGCCAGCGACGAGCTTTTGGGCCCAGGTTGATTAAGAACTCGTTGTAAATGTTATCGTACCCAGAAGCTTTACCCTGGTTTAATTCTTTGAGGGCCTTGTCGATTTCATTGGAAGCGAAAGGGTCCGCAAGCTGTTGTTCAGGCATTAAATTGTCTTTTAGCTCCTTGTATAGTTTTTTAATGAGCTTGACGCATTTTGTATTTAACGTACGGCGTTCAAAAGGTTAAAAAAAATGGATCATGTTGACAATGTTACTCTGACAACCCCCTATTTTTATAACTATTTTGACAAGTGTATACAGTAAAGTCTACAATTTTGTTTAGAAATTAAGAACATAAAATGAATCTTGTATAGCTCTGATTAATAATAATAAGAAATCTCTGATAAGAAAAGTTGAATAAGATTAATACACATTTTAATTGGTCTTAAATTGCTTCGCTATAAGTTCCAAATCAACAATAGCAAACCAGCCTGTCAATGTATTGCTACAAGTATGCGTTCTACCGACCAATGACAACGCTCAGCGCGCTTCATTCATTCATCATTGTGTACCTTCCTAGGACGACGACGACGACGACGACGAGAACTTCATGTCGTGCGAAGAGTCCGGCTCGGAGAAGGAAGAGAATGATGATAACGATTACGAGTCCGTCGCCGACTCCGAGATGGAGCCCACTGACGACAGGTAACACCAGGGAATAGTATAGTCACGGTAAGAAAAGGTTCGTCACTTTTGGAATAGAGTCGAAAAGTGACGAAACTTTTCTTACCGTGACTATACATACAGTAAGGTAAACTGAAAGACGTACCTTTTTCGCTCTTGTCACAATGTGAATAAGACATAAAAATGTTTGTCTTTTAGTTTCCCTTATTGTACATTATTACTTTTTGGGAAATGATACATTCGACCAATATATTTAAGCCAAACGGCAGAGCCCACATTATTGCCTAGGCAGGGAAGTAGAATATTGCTGCCTGTCCAGACTGAGTACTGGTTTAAACGGACGAGTGTTCAAGTCAACATCTCTTATCTTATATTTCATAACATATAGGAAATATAATATGTTTATATATTTGTTATCTTCATTCTATTGTTTTTCTTTGGTGTAATAAAGTGCCAGCTTCAAACCCATAAAAGATTGAAAAAATAAAATGTTGAGCATCAATCAGACAACTATACTAATTGATGTCGGACCATCGCTCAGATCGTGTGCGCTGGCCACCCCACTCCACTAGCCAGAACCTATAAACTTTAACGCCGTTTTTATCGCACATTCTCTGACTATAGTAATTTTTCCGCAGATACGACGCCACGATAGACGCGGAAGAAGAGCACGAGTTACTAAAACGCTTGGCGGCCGCGCGGCAGGACGCGCAGTTCCCGGACGAGGTGGACACGCCGCAGGACTCGCCGGCGCGCGAGCGCTTCGTGCGCTACCGCGGGCTCGAGTCCTTCAGGTGACCGCACTGCTCTCTTGTATTAAACTCCATTTAAATTGACGACGACGATATCCAGAAGACGGCAGGGCCGACCTAGACCAGAATCGCCGGATCAAGGACTTCATGGAAATTTATGGGAGAGGCACATGTTCAGCAGTGGACTATTATATGCTGAGAAAAAGAAGAAGAACTTAACTTGTCATACTGCAGTATTCTAGAGACATTTGACACTTGAGGACGCGCTGGCCTAGTTGGTAGTGACCCTGCCTACGAAGCTAGAGGTCCTGGGTTCAAATCCCGGTAAGGGCAGATATTTGTGTGATGAGCGCGAATATTTGTTCCTGAGTCATGGATGTTTACTATGTATTTAAGTAAATATTTCTCTATATAAGTATTTATATCATTGTCTAGTACCCCTAATACAAGCCTAGAGCTTAAATTGGGACTAGGTCAATTGGTGTGACATTGTCCCCTGATATTTATTTATTATTATTTATTTTAGTTAGGTCCATATCGGGTTGCATAAAGTTTGAAGTCATATTTTTTATAAGCATACGTAGTTTCCTCCTAATAATCATTATGCATAACTGTAAATAGTCATACATTTATGCGCATAACGTTTTTAATCATAATGTTTAAGAACATATTGTGTAACGCGCATAAATTTAATGCGCATAAAATTAGTGAACCATATTTTATAATGTTCATAAAGTTTTTCTGCTCTTTTATAAAAAAAAAACCCTAACCTTTCCGCGATCCGAGTCGGTTTTGCCATTAACTTTATATTATATTAATATTATGACTAAATAAATGTATGATATTCTACATTATGGTTAAACCAATTATGACTCCGTATAATTATGCCATTGTACAATTTATGCCAAAATAATAATATGAGCAACAACTTTATGCGTAATGTGTTATGACAATCGAAATTATGACAATAGTTGTTATGCGACCAGACTGCCACCCATTTTAGAGACAGCTCGTTCCTTTTTGAAACTTTTGCAAAATGCGCACCATGTAACATGAACCTGCGCGAAAGTCGATTTTTAGGTGTCACAGGTAGGCGGTAAGCGGCGCGTTGTGTGGGGAGCGCGCGTTACCATAGCGACCGCATTGTTATCTGCGCAGAAACTGCTATATCGGTTCATGTTCCGTGGTGCGGATTATTTGATATTGCGGCCGTTATTTACTACCTAATCATTTTCATAACCTAGCTTAAAATGCTGATTTTATTAGCCAAAATGATAATTTCCTCATTGAAATCAATCCAAGATGTTGAATTCGGAAAATGATGAACAAAAATCTAATCACGATAATGTGGTTGTTCACGCAAAAATAAGGTTAGGGCGCATAACGTCCCACTCGCAAAACGTCCCTCCACCAAAATTAGGTCCCATTCGCAAAACGTCAACGTCAAATGTGGGACGTTTTGCGAACGGGTAATTTTGCGAAGGGGCCGTGTTGCGAACGGCTCATTTTGCGAAAGGGTCGTTTTGCGAACGGGACTTTATTTATGTGAAGGGACGTTTTGCGAGTGGGTCATTTCGCAGACGGGACGTTTTGCTAAAGGGGCGTTATGCAGTAGGGACTTTCAGCGTCTGACGGTACAGGGTAAGTATCGCTGAGACGTTTTGTGTCGAAGATAAAAGAAACACTTCTTGAATATATTTTATAATTTATAATAACTGAATACCAAATAATATAGTAAATTAATGAAAGTACAATAATGGTGAGACACGCGTACGCGTGACTAGTTCTTTTAGTAAAAATATGGAGAATGATCCAAGGATCGATAGCGGAATAGAATCTAATGAATTTGAATTTGGAAGATTTAGATCGAAATGTAATAGTGGCCAGGAACTCAAACAAAAGAGGTTGTAACAACCTCGTTACAAGCGAAAGAGGTTTTCTCGTGTTGTGGGACCTTTTGAGAAAGGGACGTTTTGTGAATGGGGTATTTTACATAAGGGGCCATTTGCAGAGAAGACGTTTTGCAAATCGGACGTAATATTTGGTGGAGGGACGTTTTGCCAGTGGGATGTTATGCGCCCTAACCTTTTTTTTCTTCTAGTCTTCATTCACCGACGCTAATTTAAGTTTTTCTTCAACAGGTCATCCCCGTGGGACCCGAAGGAGAACCTCCCGGCGGACTTCGCTCGAATCTTCCAGTTCGGGAACTATGACCGCACGCGCAGGCGCGTGTTCAAAGAGAAGGAAGAAAGCCTCATTAACATGGTAAGTGTTCATTATATTATTTGTTTAAACTAAAATGTTACAGTAATTAAATAATACCTTAATAAAATTAAGTTTTACATTATAGACAAAACAAAAAACTACGAATATACATACAAAGTATAAATGGGGAATATCTCAAAAATCACACCGTTTTGTGAAATAGTAAATACGCTCAAAACACGATTAAGATAAATAAATGCGTTATGTTTGCGTAATTGGTAGTGTCGAAGCTAGCGGTCCCGCGTTTAATTCCCGGTATAGGAATATGATGCTTGTGCAGGGTCCGTCCGGGTTGGTACCACCATCTTATCCATTAAGCTACCGCCAAGCAGCAGTGTTTGCATTGTTGTGTTCCGGTTTGGGGATAAGACAGCCGGTGAAATGACTAGCATAGAGGCATTCCATCTTAGTCCTCAGGGTTGGCAACGCATTTGCAGTCTTAGGACTGCGGTCTTGTGAATGCGAATGTCTATGGGTCACAGTTTCCACTTACCATCAGGTGGCCTGTGTGCTCGGTTGCCTTCCTATGCCATAAAAAATAAAAAATGAAAATATTTGTGTAATGACCGCCAGTATTTGTTTCGGAGTCTTGGATGTTTTCTATGTATTTAGGTATGTATTTCTCTATATAGCCTAGAACTTAGTTTGGGACTTGGTCAATTTGTGTGAGATTTTCCTCTGGTATTTATTTATTTAATATTTTTAGGAACCTTATATTCAATAAAGATGAAGCTTCGCCCCCAAATCCAGACATTACTATTATGCTCTTATTTATTTATTTCGGAGATAACACATAAACATCACCCTTTAATCATCTCAAATTGCATAATTTTTGGCTAAAACGGCGGTTTTCTGATAAATAAAGCAAATAGAGAGCACCTTTTGCACATAATTTTCCCGATGTTACATCATGGATTGTTTTTGTATCAGGAACTTTTTATTTTAGGCGAAAAAGTAGCATTTTGAGGTTGTAAAAGTGTTTACTAATGAAGACAAGTCAGATGGATTGGACTATACATACATAAATACATACATTATAGCACGCCTGTTTCCCGGAGGGGTAGGCAGAAACCACTTCTTTCCACTTGCTACGATCTTGACAAATCTCTTTCGCTAGTTCCACATTCATACATCGAGTCATACACGCACGTCGGTTTCGGGTACTACTACAGGTACTTAAGGACTTGGACTATAGATACAGATTATTATTGTTTGACACTATTATTTCCAGTACGGCTTCTACATAACCATCCACATATCCAACGTAGGCCAGGACCTCTGGAACTCCTTCCACTCGGCCAACAAGGCAGCCCCGCTGTCTATCTTCGGCTTGCTGCCCCACGAGCACAAGATGTCCCTCATGAACGTCGTCCTGAAAAGAACGGGGGCCAACGACGAGCCGATACCGAGTAAAGAGAGGTTGATATTCCAAGTGGGATACCGCCGGTTCATTGTGAACCCTGTCTTCAGTCAGCATACCAATGGGAGTAAGCATAAGGTACGTTTGAAAATAATTTTAACTGAACTAGATTGTGATGTCAAATGGATTGAAAATACTTTCGGGTATTCGTTTTAGTCCTAAGCCACGCTCTTTGGTCTATGGCTTTTAACAGACTTCAAATAAGTTTCTTTAATAAATTTGTTTTTTTAAACTGACGCACACAGGTGTAATTTACTTTTTTTATGGCCAATATTAAATGAAGTGTGTTTATGCCTCTATTTTGCTTTAGTTTGTCTAGAATAATAGTTTAAATGTGTATAATTAAAAACAAAACTTTATTGATACATATTAAAACGAAAAAAAAAAAAAAAAACATCTGGTTCTTTTAGGAGACCTATAACATCGTTAGGGTAGGACTTAACTTGTCTTTGAGGTAGTTTTCTCAGACTTGTTCTGTGAGGATCTGATGATACTAAAAGTTGGTGAAACAAATCTTCCATAGTTTGTTTTCTGGAAAATTTCCGGGTAAAGCCTTCACGATATTTCTTAATATCTTTGTTTTTACTTTCTTGGGCCTCTTCTGATAAAAGGCCTATGGGAGCTACTGCATTATGTATTATAATATGCCCATGCATTAATATTCTGTGACTGGTGGTAGTTGGCATATTATACCATGGGTATCATTTCAAATAGATCTCAGCTGTTTCCAGGGTGTATATTTTGAATTTTTCCTCATTTATTGCTAACCCACTAGACATTGTCATCAGAATTATCCAAAGTCTATATATCAGATCTTTACTTATGCCAGTTATTTCTGCAGATATTTCGTAATTACTGAAAAATCGTCTAGCCGAATTCCCATCATTGGTACTCCCATAGCCATGTTTTGGTTGATCCACTAACATTCCCAGTTTAGATTTAAATTCATGTTGCACTCTTTTTTTCTCCAATCCTACTGTAGATTTATCTTTTGTTCCTCTTGCTTGCCACTTACACAGTTTCAATTTGTAGGACAAGTTTAACATCCATTCATAAAATCTGATCCAGCAATGGAGTGATGACAAACCTAGTAGCAATCGCTGTTCATCTATAATTGGTTTACTTAAACAGTAGTTTAGTTTATTAAAATCCTTTGCTGTAACGCCACATAAGTTGCATCTTTGAGTAGAAGATGTATGTGTTACTGCGTTTATTGCTTTTCCATCTACCATCGTCATAACTAAATGGTGTTTAATAGATACATTCTTCTCGTTAATTACCAGATTTGTACTTGTTAAAGTTTTAATTTGTTCTTCAATGTACTTTGTCTCGTTTTGTATTATTTCAGTCGTTTCATGTACAAATTCTAACTTTATAGGTCTGCAATAGCGTGGAGATGAAGGACGTTGATTTTGCCAGATTATTTCATGTGTACCACGAGGGTGTCCACAAATTATTTGAATAGGTACCAAAGATGAAATAAAAATAGAAGCATCAGATACATCTGCATTTTCAAATAATTGCTTGTATTCAGCCTGTCCGGAAGTACCATCACAGCCCCATTTACTTATCAGCCACAAGTTCTTTAATTTACTTTCTTCTTGTAAAGAAAGAACATCACCTAGTGATATAGCTAACCTTCTCAGTGTGTGATCTACAAGATCCTGAACGGGTATCTCTGCTGAACTCTCAGTTATAACAATATTGTCAGGATAGCAGCGTTTTTTAGCCTTGATTACACTTTCGTAATTGGGATACAGCGGACAGTTTTCTTCAAGGGCATTACTTCTTATAATATTATATTGATATTTGGTTAGCTTAGCATTAGTAAGTAAAGAAAGAGCTTTATCTTCTGTTAGCTTAACAATCTTAAGGTCGTCTTTCTTAATGTAATTTTTTGCAGAATCAGGGTTTTTAACAATATCAGCTAACACTTTTGCAGCTTGAACGTTACCATCTGATCTCAACTTCATTTCAGCTGCATACGTCAACTCAATTGTTGCAGTACTACTTCTTAATTCTTCCGTTTTCCTCCGTTTTGATCGTTCACTGCATTCCACAAAGTCTTTTTGCGGCCTTCCCACAGAACCACCTGATATTCTGTGTTTTTCTTGCGAAGGGAAAGTGACTGATGTATCTAGCCAGTTACTATATTTACTTTCAAACCGTTTGGTATTTCTTGAAACACCTTGCCACTTCTGTTTATACTGATAAATAAAGTGAAACAACTCTTGTTTGATAAAATTTGGTAATACGCATTCACAGTGTGTTATTTCCCTAACTTTTGTAACCAAGCATTGAAATCGAGCCTCGTGGTTATTAGAATCATCACTTAAGTAAAAACTCAATAGTGCCCTGCGACTAATCGGAATGCTATGCTGGGAACTGCCTGAAAAATGATAATGCATATTTTTACAATTCATATACATTGTTGAGTTTTGTTCCTATTTGTTTAGGTGCAAGTAGACGCAGCCCAATTTAGTATTACATAAAAGCTAATGAAATATTCTTCATATATATGTGTAAAAAATGAGTTGAGTGCGATTGAGTATAAACTTTTTCACTATGAGAAAAAAAATATACTCATAAAGTATAGCCTCGTGTTTTAAACATTATATCTTTACAATCGTAAGCAATGTAAACGTTTTAGTTATGTAGTAATAGTATTTTTACCTGAGGGTATGGAATCCATAATGTTTTAAACCTAATATTTACTTAATAAAATATTAGACGATATTTAAACAAGTGTTCGAAATTGTAGTAAATTACTACATAATCAATCACTGTTTAAATCACACTGTGGGTAACTAATTAAAATGTGTCAAACATTTGACAGATCTCTAATAGGTGGCCTGATATGTCATGTTGCTAATTTAGGTTAATACTTTTTAATCAGTGTAACTTTTTTTTTTAATAATATTGGCCATAAAAAACGTAAATTTCACCTGTGTGTGACGCATCCAAACTCTGTGGATCTATGATAAATACGGGCGGAGATCCTATGACAACCTTACGACTCCATCATCAGATCGGGGCTTTGATACCATAATACTAAATGATTGCCCACTTCGCTGTTTTCCCGGTGGCATAGATGATCTGCATAATTTTTTGCCTGCCGCAGCAAACTGGCTGAAACACCTTTGATCCATGCAGGATGCGTGCCATGCGCAATGATGATGGGTTACCTATCTTAAGTTCGAAAAACTTTGGTCTGCTGTTTTGTTTGTCCGAAACTTTCATTTGTCCGAAAATATTTTTTCTCTGAAACCGTTTAACTTTCCTGGGTTTTTATAAAACTAACCTAACCTAACCTACAGGTTCTGTAGGTATATCTCTTAAAACGTGTTTTGACGTGTAAAAGTGCCCGTGCGGCCTACTTACTGAATAAACATCTTTATCTTTTTAAACATTTTGAAAAGGTAATGGGTTTAAATAGAATAATTATTTTCGGACAAATGAACATTTCGGACAAACGACACAGCGGACAAAAGTTTATTGAAACATCGATAGGTTACCATGATGATGACCTTAATACTACATTAAACTCGGGATTACTTTTGTATTTTTAGCTCATTACGATACCAGGAAGTGTTCTTCATTGATTTGTAACATTTTAATCGAAATTTACTTGTCAGTCAAGTAATATATAAGCAAGTTTTTGATTGTTTTTTGCCCTTTGCAGTACGAGAGGTTCTTCCAGCCCGGGTCGACGTGCGTGGCCTCCTTCTACGCTCCTATACAGTTCAGCCCGTCTACCGTGCTTTGTTTTAAGGTACGATGCCATACGGAATTGTCAAGCAAATGATAGTTACAAATTATCCAACTATAGCAAGTGGTGTCCGACCGAAACTGGTCCATAACGTTCGCAGAGTGCATCTTGTCTAGGGCCACTGCCCACTTTCGCTTAGCGCCTTGACCGCGTATGTGCGTTTTAAACCGACTTAAAAAAGGAGCAGGTTCTCAGTTCTTTGTATTTATAGTTTCAATCTTCCCAGGTGAATTTTCGCTTCGAGGCCTAATCTTTCAAACAAATGCCATTGTCTCTATTATCCCAAAGCCGCTAGCTACCGAATTAGCACGTGCCACTACAACATTCATATTGAAAAACAAACGGACGTCATCGTCCTACACTACCAAACCGTAATATCTAGAATATCGGTGACATTAAATTTGAACCTTAATGCTATGACTATACCGTTTGTTTTGCCTTTGTTTGAAAGATTAGGGCTCGAAGCGAAAATTCACCTGGGAAGATTCATACTATAACAGTTTACGAATGCGAGGAAGACTTTGACAAAAGAACAGCGAATGCACATTGCATTACACACAATACCAAACTTATTATTTGTTGTATATGTAATTATGTATTGTTGCCATAGAGACATTTAAAACGGTATTTTTCTGCTTTTGTAGGAAAAAAAGAACACTAAGCTACAGCTGGTCGCTTCAGGAGTCCTGCTGTCCTGCAACCCCGACAGACTGGTTGTCAAGAGGATCGTTCTCTCCGGGCACCCGTATAAGGTAAGATGACCAGGAAACTACTTTACCAGTTTTCGACTGTATTTGTGTGATTTTAAAGCCCAAGAGAGGTTTACCTCCTTAGTCCTTTAGGACTTTCTTGGTCGACATGCATTCATTATCAAGTTGGGCCCAGTGGAGGAAAATTGGAGAGGCCCATTCCGAACAGTGAGCGCATATGCGCTGAAGAAGAAGAAGAAATGTGTTTTTTACGGGAGGCAAATGGGTGTTTCTATGTTTGATTACAATTCGGTCGGGCTGTTAAGGAGTTATCAGCTTTGAAAGTACAATCGCCATTATATAATCCATATATTTTTGTAATTGATTCCCAGGTAAACAAGCGGTCGGCGGTGATCCGCTTCATGTTCTTCAACCGGGACGACGTGATGTACTACAAGCCTTGCAAGCTGCGCACGAAATACGGACGCACTGGACACATCAAGGAACCATTGGGTGTGTACTATTTTACCTTTGTTTTTTTTATTCAATCTGTGTTTGTGTTTCACTGGAGGGCAAAGGCTTCCCCTCTTATTCGCCATTTCTCCCTACTAATTGCATAATTCTAAAAAAATTTTTTTATTTTTTTTATTAAATATCAGGGGACAATGTCACTAATTGACCTTCTTATTGGTAACATTGACTTTTTTTTTTGTGATGTGAAAGATATTTTGTATTGTATTTAAAGGACTTCAGATAATGAACTAGTGGGAATGATTTTTCCCAGTACTTCCATTTAACCTTTTGAACGCCACAGTCGGCTCTGGCCGACAACTGAAAGTCGTGCCACTGACGCCACCGACGGCCACAGCCGACACAAGTTAGAGATTAAAAGAGACTTTGTTTCGTTTGGTTTTAAGTTGTAATTTGCTTAGCTGTACCAAAAATGTTTGGCGTGTGAGTGACGCATTTTGTATTTGACGTACGGCGTTCAAAAGGTTAATAGAAAAAAAAATGACGAATATTTTCTTTTATTATTACGAATATTTTATATTGGAACTCATGTCAATGGAGCTAGTGGGAATATACCTAAAAAAATAGGGCGGCGCTTAATTTTAACTTTTTCATTTTTAATTATAATTTGTCGTATCGTCGCACACTTTCCAAATATTATCTCAAAAGTCTCGAGTCTGCTAATGAATTTTGCAGCCGTTTACAATGCTGACTTGCCCTAGCTTCTTCTGCTAAAACAAATGCCCATAATACAATTTCATCACAAATAAGTACACATATTTCACTTCGTCTCGAAGCATGTAAATTAGTATCCATCATTTTACACTCTGTCTTTTACTTACCAAGTGTCATTATTCCAGGAACCCACGGCCACATGAAGTGCGTGTTCGACGGCCAGCTCAAGTCCCAAGACACTGTGATGCTCCATCTGTACAAGCGAATGTTCCCCAAGTGGAACTACGAGGATTGCATAGTTTCTGACAAGGATAGCCAGAGCGCTATGGAGGGTTAAGAGAAATAAATACGTTAGTTTAATATTGTTTTTTTTATTTGAATAGGGTCATACATACATACATAAAGTCACGCCTTCATTCCCAGAGTGGGGTAGGCAATTCTCGTGCAAGGATAACGTTTAGTCATCCGGGTGTGGAGGACAAACACACACGCAGCGACCGCCTGCTGTCAGAACACATGGCAATATTATAGACCGTCGACGTTTACAATGTTAAAATTGGTGATCATGTTGGTTTTTTCTTCAAAACTGATTAGCTCCGGTATGTATCAGTTTCTTGTAATAATGTTATCGTCCAAAGGGCCTGTTTCACAATCTACAAGTAAAGGAGTCCATTCACGTTTCATACAAGTTTGGGCCCAAAATCAAAGCGCCGGCCGACGGATAAAAGTGTTTTTAATTTGATCGGAACATCGCTCTGAGCATTTCATTATAAATTATGACATCAAAACTTTAGAACCATCATTTGTTGGTGTTATACATGTTCGAAAATCCTGACTTAGGCTTACTGTTTTGATCCCTTGTCTTTTTTTTAAATAATCGCATTAAACTGAGGTAACAACGTAAATTAAAAAGGCAGTAAAGTTTCACATCTTTATTGACACATAAGCGCGAAGTCTGCGCAGCTCGGGCAGCGCTCGACTAGCCTACGTAACCATAGTAATCTCGGGGAGGCAGTGACGCGTCTACCGTCCACACTTGGGGTGAGCGAGTCCTCTTACAAACCTTGGCCTGACTATTTTATTGATATTAACCTTTCGTATGCCGGAGAGGCTCGCATAGTTGTACCCGTCGTCTGCCGGGCTATGACGTCATCGGTGTCACGTGACCGAGTTTAATAGCTCCTAGCTCGAAAGTGATTTGACGTTTCGAGCAACTGAATGCTATCTATGGAAGATTTAATTTTTCAGTATTTTTAACAGACATATTAGAATCCTATCTTTGATCAACTAGAATCCAATTTCAAATAACCCGATTAAGCCCCTTAGTGACGGATACGGAACAAGGCATAGGACCAGGGTCGGTACGGATCCGGAGCTAGGCAAACGAAAGGTTAAACACAGTCGGCAATTTGACGTACGTTTTCGTTATTTGCTGAGACAAAAAGCATGAAGCGTAAAAAATACTGGTAGTTGAGCGTCTGCGGTTAGAAAATATTATGTTGTCTTTCCTTTATTCGCCTATTTGCTGGCTTTGCAATGCTAAACGTAACGTGCATAGATACTGGTCATTTAGAGTTCAAAATAAGTTTTATATAAGAACTTTTAAAATATCTATGTCCTAAAGAAATATGAGAAAAGCTCTTTTAAATGGTCTTTGTTCAAAAGAAGTATGAAAAAAGACCTTTGTTCAAAAGAACTTTAGCACAAGGCAGAATCAAAAGAATAACGATACGAGGATAAGGCTACGGCTCCACTGAGGCGGAGACGAGCGGAGCGGAGCAGAGATATGCCAATATTAACCAAGAGAAGGCGGATGAGGTCACGCCGAGCGCGCCTTGCGCACGTTTGTTTGGACTCTATTGGTTACGATTGGCACAGCTCAGCTCAACTCCGCTGCACTCCGTTCATCTCCGCTCCATTCCGCTCATCTCCGCTCTACTCCGCTCATCTCCGCCTCAGTGGAGCCGCAACCCCAGTAATTTTCAAAATAATAACTGTTTATGGTATAGGTATGATATGGTTCGGTTATTTTGACAGTTCAAAAAAAGTATGTTCAGAAAAAATATGTCCGACTAAAATAAAAGGAAAACACATATTAAGATCTGAAAAATTATGGAAAATATCAGAACATAGTTACTACTTTAGAAAAACTCGTATCTGATATTTCGAGATGTACGAGTTTGAACTAAATTCACGTCAGCTTTAAGTTTAAAAACAATGAGGACACGAGGACTTGTTAACTAGGCTGTGAAATAGGTAAACCGTGAAATACAGTTAGCGGGAAGTATGTATTAAATCTACGAAAACGCTCCCCGCTCTCTAATTTAACGTACATATTTAAGTCACGCGTATTTGTGGATTAAGTACTAAGGGACAAAGCTAATAGCAGATCTATGGCATGTCATTCATTAATCGTAGAGCACGAGACAGTGACGTCACGATGCCCCTGTGTTCTCTGTCCTAAATAACCAAGCTACAATTTATGAATAGCCATATCATTATGTTTTAGCTCGGATAACACTTCGATATACTTATTCAGTACATTAACTTGGACATTTTAAACTATATTACCAAGTCACAAAAGTTGATCTTTTTGGAAGCGTCGTTAAGAAGTTACAGTAAAATTTTCACCTTTTTATTTGTTACCTTCCAATCGTAGAAACGTAGGTATTATTTTAAAATCTTTGTATAGAGATCTCGTTGCCGCCTGTAAAAGCAGTCGCTCACCCACTTATATCCGAAACGTCGGTCGTCATTAACAAAAACATCTAAAAATGCAATTGTGTAACTAAGACGCGCCTAGGACATTGAAATTAACACGTAATCATTAATTAAGTAATGAAACAAAAAGTACATACATCAATAAAATTATGAATGCAATATTGTACTATTCGGTGAATTTTTCGTGGAGAGAAATGCATACAACATTGCTATTGGAAATGTTGATATTACAAATGGTGGTATTGATTCAATTTAGGTAAGTATTTTATTGGACATTGTTAAGCTATTTCTCTCTCCACATTTAATATAATTTTACAAAATTAAATTTTCAGACAAATTCGAGGTATTTTTTTCAGGTTTCACATGATTCATTGTAATTTAGGTATATTCTCGTATATTAAAATAATGTTGACAATAAAGCGATACAAGTCAATAATATGTGATATTTAATTTTACTTCTTTGTAAGTTGTACTGTTTTTAAAGAACACGCCATGGTTTTAAGTATTACGTTTGGGACTAGCACACCATGTTTGCTATTTATTTGTCGCTAAAAACTTACTTGTAAAGGTTAAAAATACGCAAAGAACAATCGTTAACTGTCGGTTAATACATAACATATTTTCAAAACCAATTGAGTTCAGTATTGCGAATGAAATATTTCGATAAACTTTTAACTTTATCCGAAGACATCTTGGTTTTTGAGTGAAAAAATGTGACTGCTTTCTTTTCAATGGGAACATCATAATACGTTAGTAAGGAACAAAAAGAAAAAAAACATTAAACTTAGTTTAATCGAGATCGCATATTACACTAACACAACCAAAAAGAAACCTGTGAAAATTATCCGTGACTGTAGACTCAAAGAACGATAGACTCAATTTTAATTTCATTAGTTTGTCGAGTCACGTGGCTGTTAGTTAACCTTTAAATATAACAATATGAACGCATTTAGCAACAAACAAATCGAAAGTAGGTCGTGCTAGAAGCAACATATTTTGTAATATTTTGATTATAAAATACTTAGCGTAAATAAAAACAAAGTTGCTGAGAAAAACCATTTGAAAACAATCTGTTCAACAGATCTTACTTTTATACTTTAATGACTATTAATTTCAATATACAAATAGTTGCAAAATAATAACTAACGCGACGCGAAGTGTTAACGTGATACGTCAAATGATTAAAAAATATTAAGAAACGTTATTTTTTTAAATCGTCAATCAAGTGTAAGTGTCAATAGCACGCCTGTATTAATAGACAACATTGAAGACTGAAGGTTTTTTTTACTTACTCAAGGGCGTCGAACAGTCTCGAAGGCGGCCTATTTCATACGCAGCTCATCAAAGCCCGCTTCACACACAACCGACAAGTCGAGTTTCATCCGGAGCCGACTTCACATAATCTAACCTAAGGAGGTACTTCAGCGATATTAAATTACATATAACAATCTCTAAGCTTACTAATATCCTTCGAGTGTCACAATATTTTCAAACTGAGCGAGTTTTATTTAAAAAATCATTTTTTAAGAAAGGCAATTTTTCACAGTTATTTTTCGTCCCGTCAAAACGACTGATGCTTTTAAAAATGGGTGTCAGTTCCATTTTCGAATCGAGGCAAGGGGAGGTTTGCGGGAGCCGTTCTGACGGTTGGGTTTTGAGGTTATTTTAGGGGGGAAGGGAAGGGACGGCAGCGTCGCTCAAGCCTTGGGCTTCTTGTTGCGGCGCTTCCTGTCGGCGGGCTCGGGCGCGGGCGGCGCGGGCGCCCCGCTGTACAGGCTGCTCAGGAACTCTTCCAGGTTGGGGTCGGGCCTGCAATTAATCTTCCATTACCCAAAATAAACCTCAGTATATTTTCGAAAATGTAGTCAGGCAAGTTTTTATTCGCTACGAAAAAGACAAACGAGCTAGGCTAGGCCGCCTGACGGTTAGTGGATGACGAAGCCGATATACATTTGAATCTTACGATGACAATCTTGCGACTGCGAGACCTCGTCGTGTTTATTTTTTATTCACCTTAAATTTGTAATGATAATATTTGTGCTAGTTTTAATAATAATAATTTAATACTTTATTACCTTGTAATGTAACTCGCTTCCAAGAATTACTGTATTTTATAATTGAAAAACATTCTGCTGGAGTTTTTTGCGGCACTTCTCCGCAATGATGGTCTTGTCCGAAGCGCTAGTAGATTCACTTCATATTATCGACGTATAAAATAGCCCTCATGTAGCCAATTTAATGAATAAACATTTTGAATTTTGAACTTTGCAAATGCGTTGTCAACACTGAAGAGTTTGATGATGCTTAGTCAAGGTCGAGGTCGGGCTAGGCATGCCGTCCCGCTCGAGCATGTGACTGCCAGTGCGGGTAGAGCGAGACTCACCCGGTGGAGGGCCGGTGCAGGTCTGGCGCCTGCGCCTTGTTGCCGAGCACGATGCGGTACTGCACCACGTGGCAGTCGGGCCGGAGCTGCTTTAAGTTTTTCTTCTGCAAGGAACAATACAATCAAAACTACTTGAAATAGTTCGTTATTTAATATCATTGGCAAAAACCTCGTCAAATGAGACCATTATTTGAAAAGCTGTAAAAAAGACCGAGTGAGCGACACTGTAATACACGGCAAAAAAGGACTTTATACTGTTACACCGCCCTTTTCTTTTGTAGGGCACAATACGGCAACATTTGGCGAAGTCGTTTGGTTCGCTTAGTAGGTTTGGTAGCGACGGCACGGGGCTCTCTAGCTTAACTTCTCGCACACTTACGTATCGTATGTTTCAGACACGTTCTGGAAAATGACGAACGCTTGCACGATCGAAATGGAATAAATCGAGACATATTTAATAACAACACTACGAGTGAAAAGCATTGCTGTTTCAACGAAACGAAACGTACCTTACTTTTGCCTAAAATTAAAAATAATTTATATCTCCATCACGCCCGCGTGAGACGCGAGTGACACTCGGATTGCGACTGAGTCAATTAGGTACACCGGCCCTCATTTATGAGTAACGTGCGCTGTAGGCTAGTCACCCATCTTCCGCTTTACTTTCATCAAAGCCACCGACGGTTGAAAGAGAAAAAAAATAGAAAACACTGCACCGAATTTGCCCTTGTGCAGTGAGGGCGATCGAATCGACAAAAAACGAGGCTCATACCTGACAGCTGGCCCACTGTGTGATCTGGTAGACGGCGCCGTCCATGCAGGCGTAGTACATCACCAGCAGACCCATGAGGCTCGACTCCGCCCAGATGTCACCCTGCAACACGCGGTTACAATGACCCGTTGGAGAGCCAGCGAGATATAGTGTTTTCAATGTCCGAAGGTGCGGTGCCAGTCAAAGTGACGTTGCACGGTCGGGACAATGTACGTAGAACCGAGTCAAACACATCCCACAGCAACAAACGATGTCTCTCCTGTTCCCAAAATTGAAGTACTCTAACCCCTTTTCAGTTTAATATACTATAGTTTGTTAGTCAAGATTAGTTTTGGCCTGCATTAAAGTTACATGAATCGGATACTCCCATGATGTTAACTATTAGGAATAGAAGGGACAATCTTGAACTTAAATCTGTGTATAACCAAATTAAGGAGCGCGGGCGGGACTTCGTACATTGAAACTACCATAGTCTTTGCAGCGTTGGCCTTACAAGGTAACCAAAAAAGGGAAGGTTTTTCTTTATTGCAAAACGGACTTTATTGAATATTGCACAATAAAATAATAGCAGAAATAGTTGAGTCAATGTCTTGGGGCATTCTCTACTAGTCACCCAACAAACATTGTTATAAATGTATTTGGGTCAGTCAGCTTTTTGTTATTTCCCGGATCAAACAACAGGACGCAATAGACCACCTGAAAAAATGTTGATATGTACTCCTGACAAACTTAGGAGAGAGCCCATAGAAGCACGAGTTTGTTATTGCCATAAAAACAGACGGTCAGTGGATTTTTTTTTCTTTTTTTTTACAGAGTAGGTATTCCAAGATGAGTCACCATAGCAACGAGATACAAAAAGTTGATTGGCCCATTCGGTGTAGGTAGTTTCTAATACTGCTATAATAAAAAATATAAAAATTATTTTAAGTTAATATTAATGACTGTGTTTGTAACGATTTGGTTATGTTACTGTTATGTTGCAAATTTTATGAATAAATAAATAAATCTAAATAAATCTAAAGTGCATGTTACCTCTTTAGCCGAGTGTCTGATCTTGCACTGCACGCAGTAGCGCGCCGCGTAGCACGGCCGGTCCGTCAGCACGCGCTTGTGGCGCCGCCCGCAGTTCGTGCACCTGGGGGGCAGCGCGGTCAGGACGAGCGAAGCGAGCGCCGCCAATACGGCACTTTCAAACACTATAACTACAGTACGCGCGCGCTCTGAGTGCAGTCGGGGCCTGAGGCGAAGAGCGAAGCGCCTCTCCTCTCTCGCCTGCAGTGTGCACTACACTGTATAGCGCAGTCCGGTACTAGCACATTCCTAGCACATTATAGCTCGCCATCTCGTGTTGCTGCGCCCTTGCAGGGTGTCACATGTATGCCTATTTCCTATTTGTTCCAACTTTAATTGTAATGTAACATGCAATAAACTATTAAATTTGAATTTGAATCTAAGCTCGGCACTCAGACCGTGCGCGTACTGTAGAGATCGGATAATACGGAGCTTACTTAATGTAGGTACAGTGGGGTTTATACATATGTTTACACTTTAGTACCTTGTCGCTTTCATCGCTGTGACAAATTATATATGGCAGTTTAAACATGACGTTAAATAGACAAGGTACTAAAGTGTACACATATTTAGTATTGTGTTGCCGTTTCTGTTGCGTGTAATTAAATCGGACTGTACTAGCGACCCGCCCTGCTTCGGTTCGGTTTACGTAAGTTTTGACACCCGTCAATATACCATAATATATTATACATCAAAAATTTCGTGTTAAATGATCTAACCGATAGTGAAAATCGCCTGAAAATCGATTCAGTCGTTTTTGAGATTATCGGAAACATACATACAGACGCAGCGACTTTGTTTTATAATATTTATAAATTATTCACTAAATTAAATACACCGACAAAGGCCGTGCCAGGGTAAGCGAAGTGATTCTGCCCCCATCGAGTTTTGGGCTTGTAATTTTTATGGATGGTGTGATGGAGAGCCCCATTGGCAAAATTTCAGCCCCCCAAACAATAGTTTTTTGTATACAGGGTGTCTGGAAAACCTTCGGAGAAATTTTAACTGTAGATAGGGTGGATGATTTGGATCATCCCTATATTGGTAACTTTTGTTTAAGTTAATATTTGACCGAGTTACAGACAGATTTATCATCGACTTTCCTGACGATGCTCTCAGTGTGCCCCATCTTAACTGATTCATTCATAATATCGTCGGTGATACTGCAAAACCGCGTAAGTAACAAATTTATGATAGAGCAAAATAAACCTTACGGTCTTATTAAAAAGGTGCATTTTGCTCCTTATTTAAAATGTCACTTACGCGGTTTTGCAGTTTCACCGACGATATGTGTCACAACGTAATGTAAATAAACAAGTTGTTCCTTATGAACAATGTTTCCAATCATGGTCAAAAGCTCCATGGAGTTTAGAAAACTGACACATTATCCTGTAATGTGAATGAAAAGACGGTGTCTGATAAGGGCTATTATGTGAAATAATCTAAAACTGAAACTTACGATTATGATTTTTACTCACACTTTTCTCACACTCACACGGCTAAAATAGCACTTGCACTCGTAGGCACATTACTTCTTTTACGAGATCATGAATCATGGCTGTATTTCATTGATTTGTACCACTATCAGGGCTTCCGACGAATAAAAAACACAATAATTAATTATTGACAATTTGACATATTATCTTTTTAAATCTTGGACCATTAAAACTCTTTATGAAAAGAGTTTTAGGTTTCATTTGTAAACAAAAAATCCTACCTACACGTTACGTTTTATCAAAATTACATTTAAAGCTGGCATCATACATGTTGTTGCTAGATATTCGTATCATAGAAGAAAGAGAAAAATAGGATCGCTTTGTAAGAAGAGGTCGACGTGATTACACTCTGTGGTAAAAACCCTTAAAAGAAAAAGGCCACTAAAGCCGGCTACTCACACACCTGCTGCAGGGGCAATATGGGAATTGGACCCTTGATTGCCTCCTTAATTGTGATGTGTGTAGGCAAGCAGGAGCAATTTTTAGATTGGGCCTGCGGCAGGGCGGCAGGGGCGCAAGACCTTCCTAGCTCCCTAGATTGTGTCTACCGCCCTGCAAGGTTGCTGCGTGTGTAGTAGGATTGGGGCAATTCCAGTCAGTTCATTGGTGACAACCGAGCGGAGTGGACAAAAATGGAAAAAATGGTGTTACCATAGCCAGGAGCTCTTCAAAAGAATCAATATCCATTCGCAAAAAGTTTCTAAGATCATCTACTTCCAATTCTTTCATAATATTCATGTGGCACAATTTGCTTCGTTTCTGCAACCAATTCTTCACCCAATATCTTCTCTTCCTTTTTTTTTTGGTAGCACCACAGAAAGTGCCAAGGCGATACCAATCCTCTGGTGTTTCGACAATACAGGAGGCTTTCTCGTGGACGTGCGTTCAGCGGGACTATCAGTTACACACTGAACGGCAGGCTAGTGTGTAGAGAACAGCCTAAAATTGGTCCAACCGCCGTGCGACCGGTATTGCCCCTGCAGCAGGTGTGTGAGTAGCCGGCTTAAGGAACACCCAGAAAATATAAAACGTGGACTACAATCACAATCAGTCAAGGAAGCGATGTCACAAGCGAAGCGATGTTTGGTTTGGGGTTTGTTTTGTTTACTTGCATGTGATGTGACTTCACATCACACTCACAGGTTATAAAGTATTTCTAACATCACATAGCGTTTTTGCCACAGATTAAATTTCAAAAAAAATCCTTATTATTTCGTGTAATTTCCAAAAAAATAGACATAATTTAATGTGAAATAAAGTGAAATACGTTATTTTACGCTAGTATCAGATAGGATGACCACAATTTGTAGTATATTTTCAATGTTGTCAAATAGCCTATTATAATCAATTATGCGACGACCTTTATATCCATCGACAAAATGTTTTGCACTTGGACTTTTGGCTACTGCCACAAATACCATGCGGATCAAAAGGAAAGAACGAGCAGCCAGCAGCGCTTTCTCCCCGTCTGGTTGCCCTGAAAATCAGCGCGTGCAGCGTCACGGCATATCTGACACTATGATGCTGAGTAGCACCCAATTTGGTGCATTATTATTTTATAAAATAGTTTTAAGGTTTTGTTTTAAATTATTTTCTCACTGTATTTAATTTGATTATTATTTTTCTGTGGTTTGCACCAATAAACGATTTTCTTTTTCTCCTTTTTTTCTTCAATACGGAGAGCAATAATCGGATCGTTCAATCCGTCTATTTGAACTTTGAGAAGTCTATGAATTTATGGCTGTCATTAGATGTCAGTGTTAAATTATGTTATTTTCAATATTCACGTCTTCAATATTTTTGCTGTAAATCAGTTATATGGGCTACTTTAGAGCAGAAAACAATGGTAAATGGTTAGATCTCGACAGTAAAAGACGGACGATATGATCAGTCTCGGCAAAACATGAACAAGAGACCTAGTGATTTCACATTTAAAACCAATTAGTGTTCAAATTGCAAAAACGAAAATACAGTAAGTTGCACTAAAATTACTCATTTATTTTTATTATAATGCTACCTTGATTTTTGTTTACATGGAGCGAACTGTTTGTTTACATGGAGCGAACTGTTTGTTTACATACCATGTGACAAAGTATGGTCTCAGGTCATTGACCTCGGACATTGAATTTTGACGTAAGATACTACGAACTGTTGGAGTAGTATACTATCAACGTCAAAATGTCAAGGTCGAGATATCGGCTGCGATACATCAAGTAACAAAATGAATATAATTAATCCTTCTTTTTTTTTTACATTAACAGAAACAAAAATGAACCATACCCCCGTGATCAGAATCGTGCCAACTATTACCCCCCCAAATTTCTCCGAAGGTTTTCCAGACACCCTGTATAAAAAAAAAAAAAGGATTTTTCTTCAATATCTTTTTTTTTTCAACCAATCTTCATCACAAATATTGTACATTTACTATAGATGATTATTTGACATGAATAACATTTTCATTACCTATGGCATAGAAAAAAAATGGTGACTGAAGATTTCATATTTTTTTATTATTCATTTCCACTTTAGAGACCGCTCAATTTTTTTCACCAGTGATATACTCACAAATGAACATGTATTTTTTTTCAAAATTATAGCTGTGTGAGAACATGGAGATATCTTTATACAAAATACTTTACCATACATTTTTCTGCAACAAGACCTAAACCGAATTAATGATTGAAATCAAAGAAACGTGCACGCAGTATACTAAATATTGGCCAATTACATTTCGATAGGTTTTAATTTAAAAAAAAAGGTTCTCTGCGGAATATTTAAGAAACTCTTTTCTAATAAACAGAGATCGGAAAAATTTGAGACATTGTTTGCAATTATGTGGACATGACTCCAAAATTAATCAAAATGTTATTCAGTTAATTAATTTTTTACTTGACATATAATTTGATTCCTAGTCAATAAATACAAAAGTTTGTTAAAGTATAGGTTTATTAAAAAAAATAGTCAGTATTTTTTCCGATTTTTTTTTTCCGTCTTAGTTATGTTGAAAAGTTACCTTGATCATCGTTGCATTGAAATTTACGAATGAGAGCGATTACCAATTCCCAACATTCATCGAATTTTGATGAATCGATTAGTTTCAAGAGAAACTTCAAACACCTTTCTTTAAAGTTTAGATAACAGCGGCATAAACAATTTTTTTTATCCCTGCAAAGAACGAAAATATATTTAATTTAGTATCTACATTAGTGATGCAACGAATACGAATACGAATATTCGTATTCGCCGAATAGAAGACATTTACCGAATATTCGTATTCGGCGAATACTAATACGAATATTTAAAAACTAATATTTTTGGCCTTTTGGCGAGAAGATGTCCATTTTCCAAGTCTGAAAAAGCTCGCCCAAAAATATTTTTCACTGAAGCCATGTACAGTCGCCTCGGAAAGACTTTTTTCAACGTCTGGGAACATCCAGACTGAAAAAAGAAATCGCCTAAAACCAGAAAATCTACAAATTTTATGTTTTTTAAATAAAAATTTGCCTGTTGTAAATTTTAATTATTAGAAGAGTAAACATTATTCAAATAAATAAGTCTTTGATTACCATGGCGAGATAGTCGTATTCGTATTCGTATTCGCCGAATAGTAGGTTTGATATTCGTATTCGTATTCGTATTCGTAAAAGTAGTATTCGTTGCATCACTAATCTACATACTTGTTTGAATTTATATCACTATAAATATAAATACGCATTTGTATATCATTTCCACGTCGTATTATATTTATTTCTATTTTCGCCATTGATTCGTTATTAAACTGGCGATATTCAGCACCCATCAGTAAAGATTGTAAAGAACAAGCCATTATTTAATATTACCACCTTATAGATACCTACGAAGGGTAATTTAGGTACGGTAATTATGACTAATTTGGCAACTAAAAACGTCAAAATATATATATTAAGAAAAACTGAATCTACGGAGGTTTTATATCTGTAGAACTAGAAAACTTCTTTGTCAGAAATAATAACCATAGCGTAATATACCATGTAGTAGTTATATTGGGTATTATTTCTAGTTTAAGTAATCGTGTCAGTTTAAAATCGTTATTTATTTATTATATAAATATTTACGGAAACGATACCCATTTTAAATACGAACCTTTTGCTAATAATTATTTATGTAATTCATCGTCGTCGTAACGTCATTTTATTTAAAGTTATTATAAGCACTTTATAAATAAACTATTATCTCCAAAAATCCAAATTATATTTCAATGAATAATTAATTAACATTTTGATTAATTTTTGAGTCATGTCCACATAATTGCAAACAATGTCGCAAATTTTTCCGATCTCTGCTAATAAATGATAAAAGCGACATATTATATGGATAGTAACACAAAAATTATTTCTATCCTTTTTGAAAAAAAAAAACGCAAAATGCTATATTGCCTCTCTTAATAATATTATTATTGTATATTAGGCCGATCGTGCCTCTCTGTCGCTTGTTCCGCGCTCTCCGACTTGCTTCGCTCAGGCGGAACGTGACAATGAGTCACGCTTTTTTGTGCGTGCAGCCGGCGTTCATCGCTTATAACACGTTATCACGTCAAAAATCGAACGGACGCGTGTGGGAGGGTCATAGATTTTTTATGGATTAGCTGTCTTCGGAATTCGGAATGTATGTTGGGGCCGTCCTCACCTGATGGTGTTGTGCGCGAACTGCATCTTGTCCTGCAGCTGCGCCAGCAGCACGCTGAGCTCGCTCCAGGCCGCCTCCACGTGCCGCGACTCCAGCGCGCGCCGCGAGTAGGCCTCGCGCCGCTCCTGCGGGGGGGCACATCATACACTACCATACGACACTCAAACCCAGACAGTGACAAAACTCAAGGTCAAACGGTCTTTGATTGTGTCGACGTCAGTTGTACATCAAAATTAAATGAAAAGAGGAGAAGACATCTTGATCCTTTTTTAAGTTCCGTGTTTGTTCCGACCGTGTGTAGATTATATGAAGGGTCCACGGAAAGAACATGTCTAGTCACATTAGTAACTTTTTGAGATATTGCGATTTGAAAGTTAGGAACATCTTTATCTTTATCTTTATTTTGTACGTCATTTCGTGTAGAGGTTTTTTTAAGAGTGAAAAGATACAAGTTATATTAAGATTTATATGTGAATCTATGTGGTAGGTAGTTCATTTCGTCCTCTACATTTTGAAATTCAAAACTCATTTTCAAAAAAAGTGACTAGACATGTTCTTTCCGTGGACCCTTCATATGTCTTTCCGCGGCTGATGTCCCTATCGTGCATCTCTAGATTAATTTAGATATTTTTGTGTAGGTACATAATAGTTCAATTGTCATTTTAATAAGCGTATACTTGTGGTTTTATGCGACGCGCTGGCCTAGTTGGTAGTGACCCTGCCTACGAAGCAAACGGTCCTGGTTTCAAATCCCGGTAAGGGCAGATATTTGTGATGAGCGCGAATATTTGTCATGGATGTTTTCAATGTTAAATATATATTTCTAGTTGTCTAGTACCCATAGTACAAGCGTAGAGCTTAGTTTGGGACTAGGTCAATTGGTGTAACATTCTCCCCTGATATTTATTTATTTATTCTCTTTTACATACGTAACAACTGCATAGAACATCATTGCAAATGCTGGAAAGTAAGCAATATATGCACGCGTGTGTTACTCACGGGCTCCCCGATGAGGTCGAACGCGTGCTGCAGTATCTTGAAGGCCTCCTCGGCGCCGGGCTGCTGGTTCTTGTCGGGGTGCACCAGGAAGGCCTGGCGCCGGTAGTACCGCTTGATCTCCTCGTCCGTGCACGACACGCTCACGCCCAATATGCTACGGACAGTTATAATTAGCGTTTTTAGCGGCAACAGAAGTACACTCTGTAATAAATTCAACTTTCTAACTACATATTGCGGTAAATATATGAGATTCGATTCGCTGACAAACAGACGGACGGACAGCGGAGCGGTTATGAACTTATTGATTGATTGTCAATATTGAAAAGTCTATTTTCTTAAATATAAACAAGTGTTTCTTATTACGGAACTACCTCTTCTATTCTAAGCAGTAACCATATCGTCTTTGACCTGTTAATGTATTGTCAATGTTTTGATAGCTCTTATTTACAGGACAGTAATGGCCGGGTTAATAGCAATACCATAACAGATCAAACACAATTTGGATTTTACCGCCTAGGATAGATGCACAGGCTAAATCCTATATAATACATACATACATACATACATACCTTCCACGCCTTCATTCCCAGAGTGGGGTAGGCAGAGCTACAGAATTACCAAGCACTCTTAAATAAGTTGTTGATAATTCTGTAACCACGTTTTGCACAATCAGGCTAAGATGTTTACCAGTGTATTAGTGACAGGTTGCAAGCCCATCGCCTAAGAGTACTAGAAGCCTTTATTATTCCCTTAGTCGCCTCTTACGACATCCACGAGAAGACATGGAGTGGCACTATTCTAACTTGGCAACCACACAGGTAACATGGAGTGGCACTATTCTAACCCGGCAACCACACAGGTAATAATAGTTCCTATATAATTCGTCTTAATCGAGAATCAAACCGGTTATATATGCCAAAAAACAAACATATCTTCGCCGCCGCCAATGCAAACGTGATCGGGCCGTAAAACTGGAATTCACGTGGCTACGAAATTTTCTGAACATGGGAAAATAAATATCTCACGGTTTAATGTTTCGAACATTTCCTATTAAACTAAAAATATTCGTGATGAACAAACTGAAAGCCGAAGCATAAGGTTTATCGTTGTTCGTGCCCACGAAACACATTAGGTACATTATGTTTTTTTTTAACTCCTCCAAAGTTTTTAAGTCCCAATGTTAGTAATATGTATACGAGTCTGTTAAATATTTTTTAGAAGTACCTTCCTTCACATTTTTAATTGTATTATTGTTCGACAATTCGCAGGATATTTCAATCACATCATACATACATACATAAACTCACGCCTTCATTCCCAGAGTGGGATAGGCAGAGCTACAGAATAACCAACAATTCATAAAATTTGTTGATAATTCTGTAACCAAATTTTGCACAATTAGGCTAAGATTGTTATCAGTATATTAGTGACAGGTTGCAAGCCCATCGCTTAACAGTACTACAAGCCTTTATTCCCTTAGTCGCCTCTCACGACATCCTCGGGAAGACGTGGATTGGCTCTATCCCGGCAACGAGCCTGGATAGCTCAATCACAAGCTTTCCATAAAGTAACGTCATAAAATGCCAGTAAAGGTTTCATTATATTCAGTAAATTACTAAAAGCAAATTAATTTAATAACAGAACTAGCAATTTTAGTAATATCTGTAAGTATGTGGAAGGGAGCGAGCTGACGACCTTCAGCTTGGTTTAGACTACGGCATTATACACCTAACACTCAGACACTCGTCCAGATACTCGTATGAACGCGTCTGTTTCTAGTGTATACACAGAGTGTCAAGGCGTTTACAATAGATATCGGTACGTGGTTTGGTGTATACACGAATAGCCTTATTATTATGAACCTTATATTCAAACCGCGGACAGATAGGGATACTTCGGATTAAAATTCCGAACATTTAATATGGGAAAATGTTAAATTTTAACCCGAAGTAAGCCCATCTGTCCGCGGTTTGAATAGGGGGCGCGGCCGTTAGTGTACGGTGTATAGAGTAGAGCCGTAGTCTAAACCAAAGAGAGATAGAAAGAGCTGTGAGTGAGAGTTAAGACACGAGCCGACTTACTTATATCAGGTTCAATTCCTTTTAAGATTTTAAGAGAAATGGGGGTAACGAGATGGTCAATATTTGGACATAATTTCAAATTAAAGAGGGTTATAAATTACTACGTTTGGTAATAAAAAGTTGTTTTGTACGTTCCGTACCCAACGGGACGTAATACTAAGCCTACGCTCACCGTCCGTCCATCCGTTCGTCGTCTGTCTGCCTTAACTAAACAGCTGTAACTGTGAATATATGTTATTAAGGCGGATTTACTAACAAATATACCTATTTCTAAAGAAACTTTATTTTTTCAACGTACTTTTTTTTTGTTGTATCGTAAAAACGGTAAAACATACAAGCGTCAAATTTGGTATGATTATAGTACCAATCCTGAACAAAACCACCAATACTAAGAAATGGTCAAGTGTGAGTTGAACTCGCTCTCATCCGATCCGAAATCGAATTAAAATCGGAATATATTAATACCTGTACTCTCGGCTAGTACGACTCGCACTTTACCTGTTTTTAAGTATATGTGGTGATCCGTTAAACACATGTCCATAACATTTTCAAAACATTCTAGTAACTAGTAATACACGAATATCGTCGGTGAAACTGCAAAACCGCGTAAGTAACATTTTATATAAGGAGCAAAAGGCACCTTTTTAATAAGACTGTAAGGTTTATTTTGCTCTATCATAAATTTGTTACTTAGGCGTTTTCGCACTATCATCGACGATATAGAACTACGCTTACCAATAAATTGTGGACAAGACAACTCAATTGTTTTTGCTATTATAAAAAACTATTTGTATAATAAAGTAACAGTCGTTTTTGCTATACACCGTGTTTTTATTGATTTACGATAACTTCGGCATATTACTAGGTACATCCATAGAAACTAAGTGGTAGATTCTTTTTTTTTATATTGCAAAAAAAAAAAATCTCTATGCAGCAAAGTAACTAAATCAACTTAGCTCCATAGAGAAAAATTTTTTTTTTTTTGCAATATAAAAAAAAAGAATCTACCACTTAGTTTCTATGGATGTACCTAGTAATATGCCGAAGTTATCGTAAATCAATAAAAACACGGTGTATAAATAAAGTCGTGTTTATGATATAGTCGTTAATATTCTCACCTGTAAGGATCCTTTCCTTTGCAAGCGAGTAGCCGCTTCATTGCCTCCTCGCCCGTCGCCGGCAGCGGTATATTCGAGTTGAGTTTGGTCGGGTCACCGGTCTCTTCAGCCTCTGAAAAATATAAATACTTCAGTTAGGTAGGTGCTTGTTAATTTGATAATTTTTGTTTAAGAGGATTGTACAAATGCGATGACGTTTCTTTCCTCGTAAATCTAGTCCGATCTTTACGGTTTTTGAATATGTTGTGGATATTCTGAAAAACTAGTTTGTACGTTTTCCTTTCCAAGAAAATAATTCTCAGAGAAAAATAAAATTGAGAAAAAAATCAGAAAAGTAGGTAAGTACAGACTTAGTTTTTAGGGCTCCGTATAAAAAATGAAAATACGGAACACTTATAGGATCACTGGTCTGTCTGTCCGTCTGTCACAGCCAATTTGCTCCGAAACTACTAGTCCGATTGAGTTGAAATTTGGTACACATATTATGTAAATTGATGACCCTAACACAGGTGTGCAAAGTAATTTAAGGATATTAGGAAATTTAAAAAAAAGTTTTGCAAACCTTACTGTGTCATATATATATCAAATGAAAGGGCTCGTTATGAGAATCTCAAATATATTATTATTGTAAAATAATTAGTTTTGATTTTATTCATGAAAGAAGACGAAATTTGACCATTCCCCCCCTCCGAAACTACTGATCCTAAATATCCTGAATATTATTACGTATGTACAAAACCCTCTCTACAACACATTAAAAAATCGTGGAAGTTGGTCTAGATTTAGGGGGTGAGAAACCTTATCGCCCAGAGCTCATTTTTCTTTAACAGCTACGCGATGAATGCGTCCCCTCACAATCCTCTTTATTATTCGAGGATGTTTACCTTGTTGTTGAGGATGTTGACTTATGGTGCTCTGTGCCTATATTCAATTCAGTAAAATCATATTTTCCTTGACGTGTAATGGTATTGTTTCTAATTCGACCGCTATTATTACTTTCAAGTAAATAAAACCTATCAAAACGTCAACACGTCAAAAACAACTATTACGATGTTTAATTTCAGTTCAGGCCATTTGCAACGTTAAAAGATGGCGGACGTGTAATTTGTTTTAGTCTTTAATTTTTGGGTAATTAGGTGTTCAAAGTTCTTCTCTGATAGTGATTTGTACTTTTTATGCCTTTGTGTCGCACAGTGATTGAAGACTTGGACTTATTTCGTGTATCTGGCATCTTTCTTCTCGTTTCAAGTGGACTCGCAGTGGTGCAGAGGTTAAAACTATCTTGACCTCTGACCTACAAATCACCGTACAACGTTGCCCCCAATCTTCCTAGAGAAGATTGGATTGTGTTTTATTGCTATATTGTTTTATACTCATATAAACCTTGACACTGGCGAAATCACTTCACGTGGAAACGCCATTATCCCTGCGGTAGTAGCTGTTCAAGTCGCCGCGGGGGCAAAAAAAAAAAACGGTATATCCGATCAGGTTAAAAGTAATTTTCCTTGAAAGTATTAATAAAAAAAAAAAAAAAAAAACTGGGGACAATGTCACACCAATTGACCTAGTCCCAAACTAAGCTCTGGGCTTGTACTATGGGTACTAGACAACGATATAAATACTTATATAGAGAAATATATACTTAAATACATAGAAAACATCCATGACTCAGAAACAAATATTCGCGCTCATCACACAAATATCTGCCCTTACCGGGATTTGAACCCAGGACCGCTCGCTTCGTAGGCAGGCTCACTACCAACTAGGCCAGCGCGTTGTCAGGTGCAGGTGGTACCTTTGTGATTTTTTTCATATTTTTAGAACATTTTAGCTGGGGTCACAATTTATGCAACTTTGGGAGCGATTATTTCCGAAAATATTTACCTAATCAAAGAAAACTGCTAACTGAACCTTAACATGTTTTTAAAAGAACTATGAAAATATGTACCAAACGATGATTTACACTGATACCGTTTTTTTCATCTTCCGTTACATGTATGGAGTGCCCCCCCGGGAAATATTTATCTTTGTTATTTAACTACCAAACTAAATAGCGGTTTCTACAATACTCCAAAATTTCATCAATGTACCTCTTGAAGTATTTGAGTAAAATCCCTCTGACATATGAACGGACGGACGGTTTTTACCATTTTGGCTATGGAACTCTAAAAACAACATATAAAAATATATTTCATTAAAAATATTTATACAGGGTTATTGGTTATTGCATACATTCCCGTTAAGGGGTTATAGGGGAGGTCATTTGAAGTCATTTTGACCCTATAATGCATTATGCAAAAGTGAACCATTTTTGAGTTATCGCGTTTTTTAGTTTTTTTTTAAATTAGTCAGAAATTCAACTTGAAAACTTTATTACAAAAAAAGTATCAATTTAAATCGTATTTTTTTTTCTGATTTACAGAAACGATTAAACACTGGTTATTTCTCAATATTAAAACAGTAATTATCGGTCTAAATTTAAAAAAGCGAGACGGAAAACGAAATTTTTTCAATATTTTTTTGCGATCGCTTTCCACTAAAATGCCTTAAAAACAAAAAAATTGTTATGAAACTTGGCTTGCAGATTATTTTAAAAACTTAACTGTTTTCTTAGCTCTCCAAAAATGCATAACAACTAGGAACTTATTTTAAAAAAAACTGAAAAAAAATGATCACAAAGGAAGCGGGCGGAAATTCGTATTCGAACTAAACTAAAGTCAGAAATGCAACTTCAAAAATTAAAATAAAAAAAATTACCAAATTTAAATCCACTTATTTTATTTGCTTTTGTACAAGATAAAATTGTTGTTCTTATGCAATATTAAAAATAATATTATCTGTACACGTTTGAGAATGCGAGGCCGAAAACTAAAAAATACATGTTTTTTTATCTAACTCCTAAATTTGTTACTTTTTACATAAGTTATTGTTGTTCTTTGTGTTTACGAGTATAACAGTTATTTTTGATAAATTTATTAAGTTAATTTTAAGTTATGTTCGGACGTGACTTCCTTGTTGCTTCTTTTGTGATCAATTTTTTCAAGTAATCTTTAACAAAATTCATATTAGTTTTAATAGCTCGTTAGAAAGCTGGAAAAATGTTTTGTGTAATCTGCACGCCAAATGTATTGGTAAATTTTTATGTTTTTGTATAATTTAGGTTGGAGTTTGATAAAAAAACATGTATTTTTTAGTTTTCGGCCTCGCATTCTCAAAGGTGTACAGATAATATTTTTTTTTATATTGCATAAGAACAACAATTTCATCTTGTACAAAAGCAAATACAAAAAGTTGATTTAAATTTGGTTTTTTTTTAAATTTAAATTTTTGAAGTTGCATTTCTGACTTTAGTTTAGACTAGTTCGGATACGAATTTCCGCCCGCTTCCTTTGTGATGATTTTTTTTCCGTTTTTTTTTAAATAAGTTCCTAGTTGTTATGCATTTTTGGAGAGCTAAAAAAACAGTTAAGTTTTTAAAATAATCTGCAAGCCAAGTTTCATAACGTTTAAGGCATTTTAGTGGAAAGCGATCGCAAAAAAATATTGAAAAATTTTCGTTTTCCGTCTCGCTTTTTTAAATTTGGACCGATAATTACTGTTTTAATATTGAGAAATAACCAGTGTTTAATCGTTTCTGTAAATCAGAAAAAAAAATACGATTTCAATTAATACTTTTTTTGTAATAAATTTTTCAAGTTGAATTTCTGACTAATTAAAAAAAAAAAAAAAAACGCGATAACTCAAAAATGGTTCACTTTTGCATAATGCATTATAGGGTCAAAATGACTGCAAATGACCTCCCCTATAACCCCTTAACGGGAATGTATACAATAACCAATAACCCTGTATATATATGAAATCTAAATTTAAAAAAAAACATTCCTTTGGCAATCACCTTTTTTGAACCATTTAAGTTTCCTCCAGAAGCCAAACCGCGTGTGCCCAAACTTCCTGTCGATGTAGACGAGATACTTGTTCCCTCCGAGCTTGTAGAGCCAGTCCTTGCTACTTCGCCAGACCGCTTGCGAACTGACGTACGTTTGGGTGAATACTGAAGTACAGCTGCAAAGGAAAACAAAATAATAAGGGTGCATGCACATCTGTCATCCGTCAAGCTTGTTAATTGTGCGCCTAGTACAGTCAAGGGTTAACTTAAGTATCCGCTTAAGTTGTACGCTTCAGAATATGTGAGTTTTCTGTAACACCCATACATAAACCATAATCAATTATACAGAAAAACCTTCCTCTTGAATAACTTGTAATTTATACTATGTAGAGATAACTTCCCTAACACATAGGCAGGTGTCATATTTGTTATTGGGTCCTGTCTGTGATTGAGGTATTTCTTTTAATTCTAATAAAAAAATAAAAAACCGTCCTTCAAAAAAGCAAAAAATTATTCCATTTCGAATGGTACTAGGTCAATCAAACTGAAGTCAGCTTTTGGTTTATAATATTGTAGGACATCAACTTTACTTTCACTGACCATTATCATACCATACCATTACCATTAGGTATAATAATAAATGAAAAAAAAAAAAAACTGGGACAATGGCACAGTCAACGTCAAAAGTAAGTGATCAAAATTAACATTACAAAACATGTTCAAGCATGACGCCCCAGATAAAACAGATTATAACAAAGTGTCATTTTCAACTGAATATTTAATGAGTCAAAAGAAAATGATCATAAACAATGCCATAACTGTCTCTTTATAGAAAATTTCAATAAAGAATAATTTTGTTTTCTACCTGTGTGTCAAGTGTCCAACAAGATAAAGTCAAAATGACTAAATCTCCAAATGAAAACTAGGGTAATCACGGCAGTTAAAAAGGATTTATTTTAAATGTTGCAAAAAAAAACAAAGCGAAGTAGTAGGAACTTATTTCAACCCTTGATGGAAATGAGAGGTGTTATAGTTGTTTCGCGTGTTTGTCTTACGAGTATAACCGACACTAACCGAACGTCTGACTTGTATTCCGAGGTGGTCTTGAGAAGACATGAAGGCCCAAACATTTATATTCACTTACATGTGATAGTTTGGTAGTATTACTGACTATTGCTATTTTAGAAAATCAGTTTAATTTGAAACACTCAGTAATGACTTTAACTGTTTGAATGGCATGTCACTTACTTATGACACATTACGAGCTAATTTACTAATGCTAAACTACAATAATCAGATACATCTGTCTTAATTTATTGTATATACTATTTTGAGACCCTATTTCATCAGTTTCTTTTGCTGTTGACTGTACACCAATTGACCTAGTAACAAAATACACTCTAGGTTTGTACTATGCGTACTAGACAACAATATAAATAAATACTTATATAGAGAAATAAATACTTAAATACATAGAAAACAAATATTTGCGCTCATCACACAAATATTTTGTCCATACTAGGATTTGAAATTATTTTTAGAGTTTTTGAAAGAGGGCTTTTGTTTATGCTCCTGTATTACTTCATAACAGGAGCACACATATTAAAGCCAAAACCTTATTTTAATAAGATTAAGCTTGCTACCCACATTATTAGTATTTTTTTCAAATTTGGTTCTAGCTTTAAATGATTGGATACTGCAGCCACCGAGAAGGCAGTGGTCCAAAGGTATAATTCAAGGGCTAAAGAAAAGCTTTTAATAACTACTTTTACCAGGGCCGGATTATCCATAAGGCAGGTTAGTGAACTGCCCAGGGGCACCGGGTACGGGAGAAAAATGTGTTTAAAAAAAGCGTAATAGGGTGTCCCCAGAATTGCATTGCCTACGGGCCCCTGATATGGTTAATCCGGCCCTGACTACCACTTACAGATCAAAGGACAAGTGAGCACTCATCCGGCAGATGTCAGACAGCAAGTACAGGAACCACACAATTGCTTTCCATGTTGCTTCTCCCCAGTGTTCCAAATAGTTCTGTGCTACCCCTAAATACCCTGGCTTATTTCTCTTAAACTTGGTCTGATTAGTCTTCTTTTTATCCTGTACAGGTTTAGAGATCTTATGGTAAATACGAGTCTCCTTCCTCTTGCGACCCTTGGCACTATCATTCTGGTTATCTTGGAAGACAATTTCAGACTGATCCTCATCATCATCTGCTTTAGAGTCATTATCGAGCATATTCTTGTCTGCTTTAGTCTTTTCACTGGATTTCTTGTCTTTTTTAGGCTTATCCGTCTGAGTTTCAATAAAAACAAACTGGCACTCATTTCCATCAATGAAAGTTATCTCTTCCTCATTAGTGATGTCATCAAGTGAGGACCATTTACGAGGCATGTTGCGCTTGTTTTTAGACTTTTTGCTAGGCTTTTGCTGCTTTTCTGTGTCTTCATTGTTTAAATCCCCAGACTCACTGCCTGACGAGATAGTGTTTACATTTTGTTTTTTATCTTTTTGCTTCATGTCATCAGTAAGTTTTAAGTTTGACAGCTTTTCAGGTTTTGAATTACCTTTGTTGTTGGAAGTTTTGATTTCTATATTTTTTTGTGGTTTAGCCTTAGTTACATCAGGCTGGGAGTTATTCTTAGTGTTCTTAGCCAACACGTCGGAATATGTAGGCCGCATTGGCTTCACTTCGGCCACAATGCGCTTCTTATTACTATTATCAGCTAATGGACTGTTCTCGTTTCTTTTAGGGGAATTCTCTGGTTTTATTTGTGTAACCGGAGAATCCACTGGCTTTTTAGGAAGAACATTAGGAGGCACATCTGGGTGATTCAAAGGAAAGTTTTGTCCAAATGGGGAGTAAGTACCTGAAGAGTTGGGCTCCCAGTTGCCCAAGACTTCCTTCAAGAAGTTAGATGTAGGCGCATTGGAAGTCTGAGTGTTTGTTAGGTTATCTTGAATGTAGTTGTTTTGAGTAGTGGTGGTTGGAGGTTGCATTTGGACATTGTTATTGTTGATAGAGTATTCTTGATTGAGTGTGAACATGTGGGGCGGCTGTGAGGCCTGTAGGGGCATGTCACGGATTCCCTGATTGTGGTTAAACAGCTCATACTGCCCAGCCATCGGAAAAATGAGTTGTTGAGTATTTTCGTCATAGAATACTCTCACTACTTGTCCGTTGCCCAAATTGAGCATAGCGTTGCCGTAATTTTGCCTGTTGACGCGAGGGGCGTTAGGCATATTGTTAAGCGAAATATTTTCATCTGGATTCGCTCCGGCATCGCCCGACTGAACGTTATAAGGATGCTTGTTCATATAAACATCGTTCGTGTAATTTCCATTGACATACATGCTATTTTCGTTCAAGTTAGGTGTGGGGGACGAATGTGGCATTTGCTTTCTTTCATTTATAACACCAGATGCACAGTTTTCAGCTGTTTCCGCTCGGTAATTCCAAGCGTTGTGCTGCATGTCATTGTATCGCGGATCATCCTTCGGCGACCTTGTCATTTTTGGTTATTCCTTTAAGGACACAAATGCTGCAACAACTTATGGAGTCAACGTTAAACTACAATATTACACTCGTGGATTTAACATTTTAGACTATTTCATTGACTGAATTTGAAAATATGCAGAAATAACGTGGAATATTTATTGACGATTTGACCGATTTGACGCTCTTCATATTTTTGACACAATGTGAAGGTTTGTTCGGATTCTAAGTTTCAGGTGGTCATTATTGAGGATAGCAAGATGAATATATTTTTGTAACGTTATTTAATTTGAAATATAGCACCCAGATATTATAAATAATAGTAAAGAGTAGCAAAATATACACTTCCACTTTGATTGGAATTACGGTTAACATTTTATTATTGTTGTTTTTACGTGGTTATTACACTAGAATCCACACAAACCCTCAACGATGTCGTTCCGTTTTACGCAAAGTTCGTTATCTGTGCTATTATAGAATAAACTCCTACCCCAATTGAATACCAAGACTCTTGTTGCGCTTTATTGCTGTTGCTGCCGCACTGGGCGGGCCATCACGACTCATCACTTGGTAATCCACCACCAATCATGAATTCATGACGGACTGAGTAATTGAAAAAAATATGGCTTAAATTGTTTGTTTTCATAGATAGGCCATAAGACGCACACCAGACAGAACTTACGCAATTGGAGTATATAATGAACAGTACGAGATATCTTTTCCCTCTATTTGAATGCAAACCTGTGGGAGGAATCGAAAAATAATATTATCAAGATTTTATTTTACAACTTAGTTGGCGTAATTTAAATGTAAAACCATGCCAAATTACAGCTTTGTGATATCAAGAGTCTCTGAGTTAAACCGGAAAAACGACCGTCCATCCTAACTTAAAAGTGCTGTGTATTATATTGATTCGTAATCGATATCGGGTTGAGTTATTTATTACGGCAGAAAAGTGAAATAATAATTTCCCATTCAATAAACGTTTTTTTTTCACTTTCTTATTTTTATTTTAGTTGACTCGTAAAAACGGTAAAACATACGAGCGTCAAATTTGATATGGTGTCAAGCTGATTCGATTCGGAGACGAATTCAGATCAGAATTAAATAATAACCGTACGACGCCGACGGTACGAAAACGATCAGTGCGCGAGCCCGACTTGCGCTTGACCGGTTTTTTTGTCAGTTTTGCGCTCCCACCAACACGTTCTTGTTAAATGGTCAAATCTTACGAGTATTTGGAAACATTCGGGCACTAAAAACCGATTTTGACATCATTAGCGGTCTGTAATTAATTACTTTACCTTGAAAAGTATGTGAAAATAAATTTGACGGTAGGTAAATCACAAGGGTCTTCGCCCGGCGCCCTTACATTTTTATTTTTTCATTTACGACTACTTTGACATAATTAGTTCATTGTAACCAAGGAATCAGATTGGTTGACTGCTCATAATTTTGCATTGTATTCCTACGCAGAAATATGTTTTTGTGTAACTTTAACCTTAAAGTTTCTGTTAGTTATTGATGAAATTAAATGAGCATTAGGGTTAATTAATAAATCACACTGATTAAGACTTTGAATTTTCTTTTCAGACTCTTAGTTATGGAGACATCAGGAGAAAGTATGTTCAACTGTATGCTACTACTTTTCCTCTCGGCTTTGTCGGTGGGAGCAGAGGGCAAGTACTACCAAGATCTTGCTGCAGAGCAAATTATCAAATATGCGGAAAGGACTAAGGTAAAAAACAAATACAGAGACTATTATTGATTTTTAAAGACATAATAGATCAAATAATCTACCTAACTTTTTACCCGACTGCCGATGAGGAGGGTAATGTGTTTATCATCCTATACATGTATGTTTGTTCCTTTGTGGCGATCTAGAAACTTAACGCGTGGACCGAACGTAACGATTATAATGATTCTTATGGCAATATACAGGGTGTTGTCTGTAACAGGAGCAATAAAGTTAAAGAATGATTCCTTAGATTATTAGCAGTCACAATTGAAATATCTTAATGTGACAAAGTCCTAATATTTGGAAAAAATTGCCATTCAAATTAAACTTCACAGGCAACGGTTTTTACATCGCAATACGGTCGCTCGTCGGTCATTTGGTGTCTTGGTACGGGGGATGCTACGTCACATATTCTTGAAACGACCGAAATTAGCTTTTATCCAGATGTACTAGAAACTATTTTCATTCTTAAGACATACATAATGGCACTGATTTAGATTTTTTTTAAATTTGTGTTTATAATTGACAAATATTTCAATCTGAACTTTTTCATTAATAATAAGTGTGTCGAGTTGCTTTGGCCACGTTTCAACAAAACTTAATCCGGCAAAATTGTATTCCACAACTATAAAGTATTTATTTCACATCTTTACAGACGCTAGAAAATCATCGGATTATCTGTAGTGAACAATGACTAAGTCAAGTTGTCAAGTCAAATGTCTTGAAAAATCACAATATTACAATCGAAATAATAAATAACTATAGCCATGAACTGCTTTTACTTTACTGTGAGATGATATTTTGCTGGATCTAGACGAAAAGTAAGCCGAGGTGTAAACCGTAAACGTAAATGATAACATACCACTGACATCATCAACCATCAGCTATAAGTACCATACCAGCGGAGCCATCGTCAATGATGTGCACTAACAAAGCATGTGGGATATCTGAGGCAGCCCGCAGGAGCATGCATAGCACATATCCAAAGTGTGACTGTGTTCCTCTATTATCGACAGAACAGCCTTTGTGCAAGAATAACTGAAAGAACATACATCTCCAAAAAGTAAACCGTGCTATTCAGGATTACTCAGTTAGTGTGTGTTGTGTTGTTAATTTGTGTTAATAATTGTGGAAATAAACACGTTGATAATCTTCTTTTTGTTAATCATTTTACGTAGTTAGTTTGTTTTTAATAGGTAGTGGTTTTCTAAACGTTTACAAAAAAATGCGTTTATTTTCGTGTTTAATCATTCCATAATTTTATTAAGTAGGTATTCGTTGTGAATCATCATCAAAAACCCATATACGTCCCACTGCTGGACGCGGGTCTCCTCTTTACAGAGGGCTAGGCTGTAGTAGTGCCGTGGTGCCGCTGGCCTGATGCGGGATGGGGACTTCACATATCTTCGAAGGGTTTTAACCTTCTCCGATATGCAGGTTTCCTCACTATGTTTTCCTTCACCGTTGTAGCAAGTGGTAATTAATGATTTAAACTGCACATAAATCGTAAACCAATATTTAGAGGTGCAGGCCCCGGGATCGAACCCGGGAACGACCTCCTGCATGGGAGGCAACCGTTCTAGCAACTAAGCTACCACTGCTACTAGGCTATCACTGCTGAGTTCAAATGCACTGGTACTTTTGGGGCGATGTTTCTTAATAAGATAGTATCTACTTGACAATCCATCAATCGAAACTAGATCTTAACCTCACGCATTAGAAACTACTAATCGCGTGAGAGCGGTATTCCATGTTAGCAAGTTTTCTTTTGACAACAAATTTATTTAAAAAGTAAAGATATTTACAATCCACGCTTATTCAACCTTAATGTCGTTATCTTGTGTTATGCGACGGCTTTGAATCGATTTTCTGTGGAAAGCGGAAAATTTACACGTTCGGTTTTCATAAGTACATACTGTTACATGTAATTTTTCGGACCTTTTCGCGGGTTAGTCTTTTTTGTTAAACCTCTGCAACATATTTTTTTGGCTCGCTGTTCGGTTAGATTTATCTGCAGGTGACTGTACTGTGGAGTTTTTTGATATTTAATTTATTCGAAATGTTCATTATTATTATTATCTTACAAACCATAAACAATGTAATTGTAAGTGTGAACTTTTTAGGAATTATGTACCTACTTAATACCTACTCTATTATTACAACGTAATGATTTGACAATTTACGTCAAGGTGGTAAATCAAAACTTTTCCAAATTGCAATAATAAAATAAGTTACGACGCATTACGAAGTATGTCCATGATACAACAAGAGCAAAAGTAAACTGAGCCTTGTGTTAAGTTGACTACGGTTAACAAGTATTCTCCGGGTAGATAATCCCTGTTGTTGTCATCTCAAAGCGACGAATGTGGGGTCTCCAAATGCGGTTCTGATTGTGGAGTGTGGGTGTTCACTGTCCAGTCAGATTATCACTGAAATTCTCTTCGTTAGTTTTGACAAGACCCTGTCCTCAGTAGGTACGTGTCGTGTCGGAGTGGAGTCAAACAGAGTAACAGATTGTATCATCGGTAGTCGTACTCATGCTAAACAAACATCCTTACCAATTGTTTAAAGTGCAAGTTGAGTGGTTAAGATCAAGGTTACCCGGTAAGATAGACATAATTATTATCAGTGATTAGTGCACTGTTTTTGTTGGAACTGCTTAATAAATAGTTTGAACTTACTTTATAGCGTTTTACTCATTTCGTTCTTTCGTCAGTTCACACCTAATTATTAAGGTTGTAACCTGTTACGTAAAGTTGAAAGAAGTGGCAATTTAATTAATTAGTGCACATGTTTAATAAGCAATATTGATTTAGTAGATATTTAATACGTGCAAAATGTCAAACCTTAATGTCAAGTACACCGACTGGACACATATGTCTGCAGTACATTGCTGGCTCTATTAATTTTGTTAGAAAATAACAGTAAACTTATTTTTCATTTTATTTAATTGAAACCATTTGGAATTAATTACTGATTAATTAAAGGGCCTATATTTTAATTTATTGCTCTTATTACAGGCCACACCCTGTATTTTACCTTTTGAGTGTCACTAAAGATATGACAGTAATCAAAATTCAATATGGCGGCAACCAGACGCCATATTGTAAAAAAGAAAAAGAAAAAGTCAACTAACTATAACAAGTGGGGTATCGTTCAATAGGTATGTAATAGTACATTATTGCCTAGGCAGTGAAGCAGGCAAATGCGGGCCGAGTATTGGATTAAACGAACGAGCTTGCGAGTCCGTTTAAAAATACGAGGCCCGCAATTGCCGTTCCTGCCGAGGCATACAGGGTGTCCCAGAAACCGACGCCAACCCGCCTAGGGCTGATAAAGCAGCTCATAAGCTATCGATTTAAGCCCCATGTATGTTCAGCAATTGTTATTAGTTTCCGAGATATTGATCACTTTAATCGGATTTTTTGTCATTTTTCCTTATGTCCGTGCTACGAAAAACCCCTAAATTTATTTATTTCCTAATTCACATTTTTTTCAGTGTTTTCTTGCATGATTAGAATCACTGTAAAATAAGGAAGTTTTTAAAGCTACATGCCAATTTTTTTATCATTACAACTTTTTGAGTAAACACACAAAGTTTGTTTTTCCATACTTGGTGAAAAACAAACGCGGGGTTCTTTTAGTATGGAGAAAGTAACTCTGTGCGTTTACTCGAACATTTGTAATAAAAAAGAAATTGGCATGTAGCTTTAAAAACTTCCTTATTTCTCAGTGATTCTAATCATGCAAGATAACACTAAAAAAATATGAATTAATACATAAATTTAGGGTTTTTTCGTACCACGGACATAAGGAAAAATGGCAAAAATTCTGATTTAAATGATCAATATCTCGGAAACTAATAACAATTGCTGAACATACATTACATGGGGGTTAAATCGATAGCTTATGAGCTGCTCTATCAGCCCTAGGCGGGTTGGCGTTAGTTTCTGGGACACCCTGTATAGTGCTTTTCTCAAAAATGGCAAGATACAAATCACATATAAACAGAAACTTCACGTGAAATAACATAACTCTTTACCGCCTTTATGTTTATGACAAGGCGAAACGCAAGCTTTTTTAGGAAAAAAAAACTTAAGCTATTCCAGACACAGATAAAAAAGTTACGTTTTGAATAAAATATGGATGTATAAGACTTGTGCCCTCATTTTAGTATGGCAGTTTTCACTTTTTTAAAAGTTACAAACTAGATAACAATGAAATTTGTATGCAACATTGCGGGCTTGTGTAGCGAGCACGCAATGTAATTTTTTTTTCTCAAACATGCTATGTAATGTCGGCGTTATGTTAGTTATTTTAGACTTCAAAGTGCCACGTTCCCGACGGAACAACTCGAGAGAACTGTAAACGAATTTCATACAAAATTGAAGGCCTAGGCCGGGAAGTAATTTTTTTTAAATTTTAATATGGCCATGACAGCTGGTTTTATGAACAGGCTGAATAGCTGAAAATCGTTTTTTTTTTGTATCTGTGTGGTTCGGACCAAAAATATCCGCGATAATGCCTATTACACAAATGTTTTTTGAGAGATGTTTTTTATTTATTTAATTGCATATGTTTGAGAAAAGCACTATACATACCTCGCCGTGAAAAGGGGTTGCCAGCCTCGTAACTATCCGACCTCGCTTCGCTCGGCCGTCTATATGAACTCGGCCTGCAACCACCTACTTCCCGGCGTCTGTAGTAATGTACTATTTAATTTGGGAACTGTCTGTAAACTATTACTTCGCGTCTCAGTATGGAGTTAGTAATGTCAACTTTTCCGGTCATTTTTGAGAAAAAATCATTACCTATTAGATTTCTTTCAACGTTTTTCAATTTAAGTATAATGATTTAAAGTTTATATTTGTTCTTTGGCTTGTCAAGTCTTTTATTCCTATACGACTGTATCTTTGTGTTTATTTACTTGAATATTCTAAGAACTAAAGTGCTGTTAAGTTTGGCACGACTAATAAAATGTTACAATGTTAACGAATGAATCCGCCTCGGTTGACAGCGCAATATAGTAAGTACGTATGATGAAAGGTTTAAAATACCTCTGGTTTTAGCCATTGGCGCATTAAGCATTATAAGTAGCTGATCGCTTTAGTACTTTATCGCATTAACACATTTGACAATCTTGTTTGACATTGCCTACGGACTGTTAAGCGAGACGAAGCGCAGGATTTCGTACTTATCTGCTTTTGACGCTGTCTATTACCCAAGTTACCACTTCCACATCTCATATCATATCTTATTAATTTTAACTTGGCCTGTCGGAGCGAGACAACGGAAGGAGTTATGGAACTTCCAGTTTCGATTTCGATTAAAGTCCCACCAGTCTTTACCATTATTAGTTCTCCAATATGTTTGCCTATCGAGGAAACTTTATTCGAGAAGAAATTTATATTTACTAGTTGCATACTTTTTTGTTACATATGTTACTCACATTATATTAATGCTCTTGGAGAGCAGAAGTAGCGGATTCGACTATACAAACTTTGAAAATGGGTTATATATTGTCTAAGTCTTCAGTAAAACGCTACACGTGACGTCTAACGTCAACGAAGCATCCGCTTTAGAAGGAGACTAACCAGATACAAACATTTTCTTAAGCATCAAGATGCTGCATACGGCGTAACGCTGGCCACTGTAGGCCGCCGACACAGTGGAATTTGCCTCTCACTCACTCTCATACGCTCTTGCGAGTCGAACCGACTTTACCCGAACCCGAAAGACTTTAAGACCGCTTGCACAGGGTCTCTATTCTAGTGGGTAAAACCACACTGCCTTTGAGATTTTATCGTATTATTAATGTTACGATAGCTCTTATTTCCTTGACAGTAATAATAAGTAATGGTGGCCAAGTTAAAAAATACCATAACACGTCAAAGGCAATATGGTTTTGTCCAGTAGAATAGAGAGCCTGTACTATTTTTAACCCCCGTCAAAAAGATGGGTGTGTGTGAAATCATATCAATCATATGTATCTATGTAACTGAGTATGTGTGTGTCTGTGTATTATGTGTGTCTGTGTATCTGCGTGTTTTTTTGTAGCGTCATAGCTCCCTAAAGCTGCTTACGCACTGAGACTGCAGGCGGTGCGGCGCGGCGCGTTTCCATACAAATAAGTGTTCCAAACACAGGTTCCAAATGCGTGGCGGACTACAAATAGTTTAATTTTGTTTTCTTGCTGTCAATAATAATATATATTTTGTCTAAGGTCGGGCACTATTTATAGTTCAGAGCAGGTTAGTAGACAGTTTTTGATTTGTTTATCTACTTGTCCTGTATCCTTTTGTTAGATGTAGATATGTAAATAAACGTTTTATCTTAATTTATTTCTTTATATCTATGTTTTATCGTTTCAGAGCGGCATTCTAACGACAGCCAACGGCGCTCCCGTGGAATACCGTGACGCCAACGTGTCCCTCAACCGACGACTTATCTTCATCGAGTACTTCATGGAAACCATCACGCATTTCAACAGGCAAAGGATACCAGAACGCGCCGTCCATGCAAAGGGAACAGGGGCCTTTGGATACTTTGAGGTACGATAGCGTTATGGAGCGTCCCCACTGAGAGCATTATACTTTATTTGTTTAGGTAGTTAAATAAATGTAAACAAAGAACCACGTGGTATAGTTCGTCAGCCAATAGCAGCAGGACACTGACACGTCAAAGCTCGTCGAAACTGTATGTTGTGATTGGGTGTTTAACAGAGCCACGTGGTTTAGTTTGTTTACATTTATTTAAGTACCTAAACAAATGAGTATAGTGAATATTCGAGTGGTGTGGATGTTGAGCCGAGCGGGACAAAGCTTAGACACCACTCGATGTTCGCGCCGAATGCTCATTACACGCGAATGCTCTCAGTGGGGACGCTGCTTTAGATATTAAAGTTGGTTTTATCAAGCTTTTACATAGTGCTCTCAACTTCTCTCTATTGCACTTGCACTAGCAGATTACAGTAACTAGGTACCTACTCAATTATTTACCCGATTAAGTATGTAAGAACAGAACAGAATCGCGGAGGAATTGCGGGTGGTACGACCTTGTGCGTGGTTCGTCCGGCTACCACCATATTATCCACTTAGGTACCTACCTACCGCCAAACAGCAGTGTTCGCATTGTTGTGTTCCGATTTGGGGATAAGACAGCCGGTGAAATGACTAGAATAGGCATCTTAGTCCTCAGGATTGGCAGTGCATTTGCAGTCTTAGGATTGGAGTCTTGTGAATGCGAGTATCTATGGGTCACAGTTTCCACTTACCATCAGGTGGCCTGTGTGCTCGTTTGCCTTCTCTATGCCATAAAACAAAAACATTGCTCGAACACCGGTCCAAGAGCCTACTTGCACTTGACTCGTTTTTAGGGTTCCGTACCAAAAATGGTAAGAATGGTGAGACTTCGGTGTCTGTCTATCTGTATATCTGTATGTAAGACGCAGAACCCTGCGCGGTGCTCAAGTCCGACTCGTACTTGACCGTTTAAAAAAAAAATGGATATTCTTTTTTTCAGGTAACCAATGATATCACAGACATCTGCAAAGCCAAGTTTCTGAACCAAGTTGGCAAAAGAACCCCTATAGCCGTCAGATTTTCGCTCACGACTGCCAACCTTGGAGGAATTGACACGATAAGGGAAGCCCGAGGTTTTTCCGTCAAGTTCTATACGGAAGAAGGCAATTTCGACATTTTAGGCTTAAGCTCCCCAGTTTTCCCACACAAGGATCCCATAATCTTTCCCACCAATATTAATTCTCAACGAAGGAATCCTGCTACGAATCTTGTGGATGTTAATATGATGTGGGATTTCGCTACCCTTCGCCCAGAATCTATACATGCCTTCTTGTTTAAATTTGGAGATGGAGGCATTACTGATGGATACAGGTAAGACTCAAAAATATCTATGTATAATTTTCGATAGATCAAATATGCTTTCAAACATTTCAAACATAATGGTTGCTTTTATTCCAAGAAACAGTCAACAAAGAATGTTATTCTGATCGAGTTAAGAATACATTTTATATTTAGTTTATGCCGTCTATCTGTAAACATTTACAATATCTATGGTACTTTCAGGTTCATGCCAGGTTTCAGCGTGCACACCTACCAAGTCGTCAACGCAGAAGGAAAATCTAGCTTCGTACGATTCCACTTCGTTAGTAACCAAGGGACCAGGTTCCTAGACTCTGCCGAGGGCAGGAGAATAGGTGGGATCAACCCTGACTACGCGACTAAAGACTTATACAATGCTATTGCTAATAAGAATTATCCTAGCTGGCAAATATCTATCCAGTGCCTCAGTGAAGAAGACGTCAGAAACGCAGAGTTTGATGTATTTGATATCACAAAGGAACTTCCATTGGACAGGTATCCATTGAGGCCCGTAGGATATTTCACGCTAAACAGGAATCCAACCAATCATTTCGCGGAAATAGAACAGATAGCGATGAACCCTGCTCATCTGGTGCCAGGCATTCTGGGTGCACCGGACAAGTTGTTTGAATCGAGACGATTAGCTTATAGAGACGCCCAGTACTACAGATTAGGAGCAAACTTCCAGAGCTTGCCAGTCAACTGTCCTTTAAGAAGAACTGAAACTTACAATATCGATGGTTTGCCGCAATTGAGGAGAAACGATGGCCCTGTTTATTATCCGAATTCATACAATGGGCCCGAACCTGTCATAGACCCGAACCGAGTTGAATTGATACAAATAGTTCAAGATCCTTCACCAAATAACTTCGACCAAGCCTCTAAAAAGTTCGAGAGTCTGACTGAAGATGCGAAGAAGCGGTTGGTCGACAATATAGTAGCTAGTCTTGGAAAGGCAGATCAGAAATTACAGACACGAGCTCTGAAACTGTTCGAGGTAATTAATTTGAACTTCGCCAGCAGAGTAGAGCGGGGCCTAGTTTACAACAAAACAAGTTCGGAAGTATACAGGGTGTGGCCTGTAATAAGAGCAATAAATTAAAATATAGGCCCTTTAATTAATCAGTAATTAATTCCAAATGGTTTCAATTAAATAAAATGAAAAATAAGTTTACTGTTATTTTCTAACAAAATTAATAGAGCCAGCAATGTACTGCAGACATATGTGTCCAGTCGGTGTACTTGACATTAAGGTTTGACATTTTGCACGTATTAAATATCTACTAAATCAATATTGCTTATTAAACATGTGCACTAATTAATTAAATTGCCACTTCTTTCAACTTTACGTAACAGGTTACAACCTTAATAATTAGGTGTGAACTGACGAAAGAACGAAATGAGTAAAACGCTATAAAGTAAGTTCAAACTATTTATTAAGCAGTTCCAACAAAAACAGTGCACTAATCACTGATAATAATTATGTCTATCTTACCGGGTAACCTTGATCTTAACCACTCAACTTGCACTTTAAACAATTGGTAAGGATGTTTGTTTAGCATGAGTACGACTACCGATGATACAATCTGTTACTCTGTTTGACTCCACTCCGACACGACACGTACCTACTGAGGACAGGGTCTTGTCAAAACTAACGAAGAGAATTTCAGTGATAATCTGACTGGACAGTGAACACCCACACTCCACAATCAGAACCGCATTTGGAGACCCCACATTCGTCGCTTTGAGATGACAACAACAGGGATTATCTACCCGGAGAATACTTGTTAACCGTAGTCAACTTAACACAAGGCTCAGTTTACTTTTGCTCTTGTTGTATCATGGACATACTTCGTAATGCGTCGTAACTTATTTTATTATTGCAATTTGGAAAAGTTTTGATTTACCACCTTGACGTAAATTGTCAAATCATTACGTTGTAATAATAGAGTAGGTATTAAGTAGGTACATAATTCCTAAAAAGTTCACACTTACAATTACATTGTTTATGGTTTGTAAGATAATAATAATAATGAACATTTCGAATAAATTAAATATCAAAAAACTCCACAGTACAGTCACCTGCAGATAAATCTAACCGAACAGCGAGCCAAAAAAATATGTTGCAGAGGTTTAACAAAAAAGACTAACCCGCGAAAAGGTCCGAAAAATTACATGTAACAGTATGTACTTATGAAAACCGAACGTGTAAATTTTCCGCTTTCCACAGAAAATCGATTCAAAGCCGTCGCATAACACAAGATAACGACATTAAGGTTGAATAAGCGTGGATTGTAAATATCTTTACTTTTTAAATAAATTTGTTGTCAAAAGAAAACTTGCTAACATGGAATACCGCTCTCACGCGATTAGTAGTTTCTAATGCGTGAGGTTAAGATCTAGTTTCGATTGATGGATTGTCAAGTAGATACTATCTTATTAAGAAACATCGCCCCAAAAGTACCAGTGCATTTGAACTCAGCAGTGATAGCCTAGTAGCAGTGGTAGCTTAGTTGCTAGAACGGTTGCCTCCCATGCAGGAGGTCGTTCCCGGGTTCGATCCCGGGGCCTGCACCTCTAAATATTGGTTTACGATTTATGTGCAGTTTAAATCATTAATTACCACTTGCTACAACGGTGAAGGAAAACATAGTGAGGAAACCTGCATATCGGAGAAGGTTAAAACCCTTCGAAGATATGTGAAGTCCCCATCCCGCATCAGGCCAGCGGCACCACGGCACTACTACAGCCTAGCCCTCTGTAAAGAGGAGACCCGCGTCCAGCAGTGGGACGTATATGGGTTTTTGATGATGATTCACAACGAATACCTACTTAATAAAATTATGGAATGATTAAACACGAAAATAAACGCATTTTTTTGTAAACGTTTAGAAAACCACTACCTATTAAAAACAAACTAACTACGTAAAATGATTAACAAAAAGAAGATTATCAACGTGTTTATTTCCACAATTATTAACACAAATTAACAACACAACACACACTAACTGAGTAATCCTGAATAGCACGGTTTACTTTTTGGAGATGTATGTTCTTTCAGTTATTCTTGCACAAAGGCTGTTCTGTCGATAATAGAGGAACACAGTCACACTTTGGATATGTGCTATGCATGCTCCTGCGGGCTGCCTCAGATATCCCACATGCTTTGTTAGTGCACATCATTGACGATGGCTCCGCTGGTATGGTACTTATAGCTGATGGTTGATGATGTCAGTGGTATGTTATCATTTACGTTTACGGTTTACACCTCGGCTTACTTTTCGTCTAGATCCAGCAAAATATCATCTCACAGTAAAGTAAAAGCAGTTCATGGCTATAGTTATTTATTATTTCGATTGTAATATTGTGATTTTTCAAGACATTTGACTTGACAACTTGACTTAGTCATTGTTCACTACAGATAATCCGATGATTTTCTAGCGTCTGTAAAGATGTGAAATAAATACTTTATAGTTGTGGAATACAATTTTGCCGGATTAAGTTTTGTTGAAACGTGGCCAAAGCAACTCGACACACTTATTATTAATGAAAAAGTTCAGATTGAAATATTTGTCAATTATAAACACAAATTTAAAAAAAATCTAAATCAGTGCCATTATGTATGTCTTAAGAATGAAAATAGTTTCTAGTACATCTGGATAAAAGCTAATTTCGGTCGTTTCAAGAATATGTGACGTAGCATCCCCCGTACCAAGACACCAAATGACCGACGAGCGACCGTATTGCGATGTAAAAACCGTTGCCTGTGAAGTTTAATTTGAATGGCAATTTTTTCCAAATATTAGGACTTTGTCACATTAAGATATTTCAATTGTGACTGCTAATAATCTAAGGAATCATTCTTTAACTTTATTGCTCCTGTTACAGACAACACCCTGTATAGTAATCCTATACACGGATACTAAACTGATGTTTTTCTTAAATCACTATTTTATCAATACAATTACTTACCATTTTTAAATAAGCATTTTTATCAGGAGTTCCTAAACTTAATTTTATAACACCTTTATGTCATCGAAAAATACCTAAACTTTGGCTATTATTTACCTACATTGACATTATTTCAATCCAAAAAATTACAAAAGCCTGACTTTCAGAATTTAAGTTCGCACCCCCCTCGAATGCCGTCGCGCCTCCTATGGGGGGGCACGCTCCGCACTTTGAAAATCGTTGGTTTACATAGACGATGTGTTACTATACCGCACAGCGGGGTCGGGTGGCCGACACGTGACACTCTACGTGAGGCCGACTGGTGCACCAGTGACGGACTCATTAGTGTCTCAGTCATAGGATTTTTGAATATCATCCACCAGTAGTGACCTTGTATACCGCATGTTGACATACAGGACATTACATTAGAAAAACCAAGATTTAGTGAATAAACATATGTCTACGTATTTGTTTCTAGCTTTCTCTGTCGGCTTTAGTATCCTTTAATAAACTAATTGAAAGTCAAATGTATACAAAATACGATGTCGTAAGTATGTAAGTAAGAGTCAAAATTAAAGTCTTCAACCAGTGCGTCCTACTTGTCGTGAGTCATGACATAACTTGCCAACTTGTGGTCAGAGGGACACTGAGGGTTCTCGACCGTAAAGTCGAGCTATGATAGATATGGCAAGAGCTATTTTAAGAGTATTTGAAGGATAGAACTCTGAATAAGGTAACGAAAGACCCAAAAAACGAAAGTGGTTGACTTAGGTAGCTCGATGGGCTCCCAGTGGTGGCATAGTCATCAGTCCATGGTGCCCCCGTTAACTGCTCTTTGGAGGTTAACACCGGGGAGGTTTTAGACGGTATGCTTCCACTTCAGCTCTCGCAGGAGGCTGAGGTGGTCGAGATTTCTTCCACCCGGCTGCCCCAGCCGGGGAGGACGATGCGTAATGACAAATCCTCTCCGTCAAAAAAAAGTTGCTCGGCAGGCTAGCATGTCAACATGGTGGTGTGCTGGTCAGATAAGCCGAAGAACCAGCAAACGTTGGGGTAAACATGTTGGACCACTAATTCCACAGGGTGGTTGGCAGTAGTCTGATGAGGGAACCGATAATCGTGTTCAGTGACTCCATTACACACGCAAATGTGGGGCCTAGCGGTGGTCTATTTTAGGGTGGTGATTATAACGATAAAAGGGACTGAATAAGAGTCCTAAGAAGACGTTTTCCTCCAAAAAAATCTAGGGCCACGACTAATGTTCACCAGAATTCGTTTTTTTTTAATGACTGCTATAAAATGTGTCAATTATATATACCCCATATTTCTGCATGAAGTAGAAGTCTCATCGGGATAACGACTAAGAACACCTAAAATTAGATTATTATAGCATGCGCAGTGGGGAAATCGATAATTTTTCAATTCACTATTAGTAAGTCCTTACAAGGTCGTCACTCCATCTTGTTGGAGGCCTACCTACAGCTCGTCTCCCGGTCCGCGGACGCCACTCAAGAACCTTCTGGCCCCATCGGCCATCGGTCCTGCGAGCGATGTGCCCCGCCCACTGCCACTTCAGTTTAGCTATTCTTCGGGGAACGCGGTGGATGTGAAAAGCACAAGACCGGTCTGAGTGGAGGCCTATGTCCAGCAGTGGACGTCTTTCGGCTGACATGATGATGATGAAGTCCTTATTGAGTGACATCAAAATGATTACTATAATAATACTAGTATAATAACAGTTTTATTACACATCAAATACTCAGTTATGTACCTACATAACTTCATCGGGACGGAATTTTTGCGAAATAAATGCCAGAACCATTGATATTTCACAAGAATCTATCTGAAACAGGGTTTGAAACTGTGAACCCTGATGTGTTACCCCAACCTGCTATGGGTATAATATCCAAACTGTTTTAGTCTACAAAAATACTACTCCAATGAATAGGGAATATGCATGGATTTTAAAAATCGCATTTCTCATCAAAATATGAAAATACCGTAAAAGAGATCACCAAAACGGAAATTAAAATTAAAATCGGTCAAGAAATACGGAAGTTATAAGCATTTCAAACTTCTAATTAGACAGAGAGATCCGATGTGCACCGTGACGTCATTGTGCACTGCGGCCATATAAACTCCATGTAAAATTCCGTTTTTCTAGAAAGAGATAGGAACAAATCTTTGTTGGCTTATATCTTGGTTATTTTTATAGTTAATCAAATAATGATTTTTGTGATCTGTTTGTTACATGAATCAGCTTCAATTGAAGCTGTAAAAAAAAAACATGCATATTCCCTATTAATGTAACTACGTAGCATTCCCACGCCACAATAATCATGAATGGAAACTTTATGACCGGATTATGTTACGGAAATCCATTACATCCTACTGTATGCCACAGCACAGCACAATATTTTTTGAATGCAAATTATGCTGCTTGTTCGCTCAACAAATTGTATGGAAGTAATTTATTCTGCGGCGCACGTTATATTTTACTTTTTAGCACTGGCAGCCGAGAAACAAAATAGCGCCAAGCTACGCCAAAACATGTCAGAAAACAATAGAACCAATAAAGCAAGAATGTTCTAGAATTGTTTTCAATTTCATGCTTCTAAGATTGGATTTTGATTTTCCCACCGTAACTTGAGTACGTTTATGGCAATAAATAACGCTCTACATGTTTGTTTCAATTATACACCATACGCGCGTGTTATTCTTAAAGGCTTTGCATGCTTGCTTGCATGATTTTGGAAAAGGACACTTTGCAAGTAGGAACTACTTAAAAATGCTAATTTGGTTTAATGAACAGATATAACTGTAAATTTATCAACAGGTTGATTTCGACTCGGCGAAAAAAAACCTGTTCTCATGATAGGACTTTGTTGGTCGGTCTGTCCATCCAAGACTATCTCTAAAACAGCTCGAGCTAGATTGACGAACCTTACGACACTCCGTAGTAATATGTTAAAATCCATCAAGGCGTTTAGCCTTCAGAGCGTGCTACAGAAATAGACATACATACATACGAAAAACATAACCCCTCCTGCCCCGATGCCCAGAAAAGACTTATAAACAAGAAACATACACCGAGCGGGGGGGTAATGCATGAACTTAGTCGTTAATTTTATTAATTATGCATAAGAATCTGTTATCATAAAAACTATTATTTTTATAGAGCGTCGGTTGGGTCTTTTACTAAGTCAATCAGAGCGTTGTAGGTACTCGATATTCGATACTGTTCATCCGATCCCGACTTTCTCGCCGACACATAGGCGACAGCAACGAGGATCACTTTATTGTGAGCCGAATGGATAAAAAAAAGATAAAATATGTTTATTCAGTAAGTAGGCCGCACGGGCACTTTTACACGTCAAAAATCTACCAGAGCTTCGCAAGAGACCACTGCAGCACTGCTGAGAAGAAACGCCGCATGAAACTCAACAGTCAGTCGTTTTTTAAATATTGCTTATGATATAGGTACGAGAATGATATATATTTCACAGTTAAGTTAAGCTTATTTTTTACGTACTTACAAAACGCAAAGACAACAGAAATCTCTAATTATGACAAAAAGTTTAGCATCAACTAGACACTGGTAGGTAACAATTTAACCTAAAAAAATAAAAACATTACTGTCGATGAAAACAAATTCCAAATCTGTTGTTAGTTTTTGAGAACGTAGACGTGCGTATTACTCGTAGTCACCTTGTCGATTTATAGTGCGGGGTAGTTTGCGTCAAATCCGGTAAGTAGTTCTGATTTTTTGCAGGCTTGTTTATGATGTTGGCCCAATGACTAATCCAAGTTTGTAACCTCGAGCGCCGAACGCAACTATATCAAAAATAAAATAAATGACGCAGTCGGGTAAACACTGACTATTTTCTGATTTAGGCGATTAACCCTAAAGAACTAGTGTTTGATAGTACTTTCTCGGGAAGTTTTATAATTAGACTAAAGTTTGCTACAATATGAGACTACACTTGTCGCTGTAGACCCAATAGTTTATGAGATAAAAAAAAACAAAATTTATATTTTATCGAACTTTGCATTTTTTTTTTACAACTCTTTGAGCTGCGGTACCAACTATTCGCGTGGGCTGTGATTTCATACATTTCAAGAGCTAAAGTGATAGGTACTGATATTTGATATCAAAATTTAAATTCAGTATCCTCTTACATTTCGCGCTTTTGATTAAACAAGAAGAAACTAGTATGGGCCACTAGTAATGGCCATTTTTTTTGCTATTTTTTTAAACATATACGAGTACTTATTCAAATGCACTCTTCGTTGAAGATGCGCCTATTTAAATGATAACATAACCCACGTTAATTTAATGACTTAGCTCTAGGAATGGGCTCAGTTAACACTATAATTACGTAATGGTTAAATAACGAGCGAGGAAGTAAGATACCGCTGCCAATTCCCACCAAGATCGGAAGCTGTGACAGCCCAATACTTGCGGCTGCGGTCACTTAAGCGTTGAATATGAAATAGTATTTTTCACAATCGTGTTATAATAGAGAGCTTTTTAGTCGAGTACCGTGTTTAGGCCACGAAGCTTGCTGAGTGGCCTAAGTAAGGTACGAGATTAAAAAGCTTAATTATGACACTATTGTGAACAATACTTTTTGTACGAGTTCATTAAAATTAATAATTTAAGTCATTAATACGAGTATATAAGAAAACTAAATATCGTAAGTGTTCTACTATCCGACTTTTTTGACACAAGATAATTGAAAAGTAGATTTTTGACAGATGACGCGACGCTGCTACGTTCCTAAACGCCACAGATTGGCAATTTTGTATCGGATCGAGTCTCCTTAAACAAGGACACACATGGAAATCCAAAGTTCTATTTTCAAATTTTTTTCGGTTGTCTAGAGCGTATCGAAATAGTTATTTCGGTTGTTTCGGAAGGAACATCGATGAAAAGAGTGACGTTACAGTATTCTCTATGAAATCTTAATACACAGATTTTAATCGACGAGTATAAAAAGTGATTTGTCACCTATTAAATAGTGACTTATTTATTTATTTATTTAAACTTTATTGCACAATACATATGTAAAAAGTACAAATGGCGGACTTAATGCCTAATGGCATTCTCTACCAGTCAACCTCATGGTTAACAGAGAATACATGGTGCAAACAGTGTTGAAAATGAATTAAATACCTACTTAATACTAAAATGTTTAAAATACATAGATAATATATATACATAGATAATATGTTCATATAATACATGCATATAATACCTACTCAAATATATACGAAAACAAATCGTGACACCTTACTCAAGTTCTTGCTTGTATTGTGTAACGCGTCCTACTAAGAATCTGAACTATTCGAAAAAAGGCAAAAGGCTTCTACGCAGATTTGCGAGATTCTAAGCGGTAAAAACCATATCATTTTGGACATGTTATCGTATTGTCAACGTTTTGATAGCTCTTATTTACTTGACAGTTAAAAGCAATATCATTACAGCGGGGTTATTATGACATAGCTATGCAGCTCAATTTACGGTGAGAGAAAAGGACAGACCTATATAACTGCTATAGCTCTGTCCTTTTCTCTCAGCGTCAAATGAACTGCATAGCTACGTCATAATAACACCCCTCAGGTCAAAGACAAAATGGTTTTTCCCGCCTAGAATCTCGACCCTGCGTTTTTACAAGCTTTTTATTCCCTGGAGTATAAAATTATACCGGGTCATTAGCGGCCTGTACATGTCAAGTTCGGACCGCCGGAAACGTCACGCGCCGTTCCAATCTTCGGTCCAAACCGTACGTGTTAATGCAACTGTAATAGTAAAATAGTATTAAAGAATGCACGGTTCGGAACGAAGATTGGAACTGCGTGTGGCATTTCACGCGGTCGGAACTTTACGTGTAAAGGTCGGTATTAATTCACCCCCAAGTCATTCCCCGGGGTCGACGCTAGATAGCTTCGACTTCTTGACGACTCGCTGGCCTGGCTGGTAGTGACCCTGCCTACGAAGCTAGTGGTATTGGGTTCAAATCCCAGTAAGGGCATATATTTGTAACTGTAGCGTGAATATTTGTTTCTGAGTTATGGATGTTTGTTTTCTATGTATTTATTTATCCGTATACGTATTTATATCGTTGAACCCATAGTACAAGCTTAAAGCTTAGTTAGGTAAATTGGAGCGACATTTTCCCCTGATATTAATATTTATATTTGCATACCAAATTACATCAAAATTAATTAAGCAGCTGTAAAAGCGTTACAAACAAACAGATAGTTTAGCATCTATTATATTAGTACAATTAAATGGTTGGATGGAAATCCATGGATTAGCGTCATTATCTATGGATTAGATTATTGTGATCCTCTTCCAACCTTTGCTATCTCGATATACATCTCAAGATACGGAACTCTAAAAAATTGCCGCACACATGTAATTAGATTGCTTAACTAGAGGAAGTGCAGTCGGCAGATCCGCGACGTGCGAACGGCAGCAGAGTGGAACAAACGTAGAACGACACTAATGCTGCAAGGCTACTGACGTAGAAACTATCAGGTCAATGGATTAGCTACTTTGTCGCTTTATGTGTTACTAACTTTTGCACGCGAATCCGTTCGCGTAGCAGTGGTTTTTATTTATTTATTTATTTATTAAGGAAAGCAAACAGCAATAAGTGGGCCTAGTTGGTAGTGACCCTGCCCACGATGCTAGCGGTCCTGGGTTCAAATCCCGGTAAGGGCAAATATTTGTGTGATGAGCGCGAATATTTGTTCCTGAGTCATGGATGTTTACTACGTATTTATTTAAGTATATATTTCTCTATATAAGTATTTATATCATTGTCTAGTACCCTTAATACAAGCCTAGAGCTTAAATTGGGACTAGGTCAATTGGTGTGACATTGTCCCCTGATATTTATTATTATTTATTTATTATTTGTTCTACACATACCTAAACTAAATGGTTTGTCGCTATTCAATCGGGTACTGTCCAATTTTCCAGGATAAAAGTACCATGTGTGCTATTCTAGGGATCTACTCGTATCTTTGGGTCATTATACTTGCTAACTACTAAACCACGCAGTGTTTTTTTTTAATGCGGATTTCATCGGTTAGTTAATAGGTTAATAGTAGGCATGATTAATTATAATAATAATTCATATTATTTTCACAGTTTTAACCAAGATAAAACAAGCTTCCTATTTCCTTCCTATCTTTCTAGGAAAACAATATTACGAGGGCAGAGTGAGAAGTCTGGTAAAAATCATATTAAAGGTATTTTCTTCACAAATTCATTAATGTCAATTTGTAATGCAGCCTTTTTGGAGGTAAATCGTATATTTTCACACGACTAGTTTTTTTTTGACAGCTATGAAAAAGAAACAATCACTTCGGTGTTTGCAAACATGGAGAAAAGTGAGTTTCGTGTTCTGATTAAACATTATTTTTTGCGAAAAAAAACCATTACGGATACAAAAAAAAAATTAGACAAATATTACGGGAACTCTGCTCCATCGATTAAAATGATCCACAAGTGGTTTACGGATTTTCGTTGTGGCCGTACAAGCACTGCTGACGCCGACCGATCCGGACGCCCAGTTGAGGTCACTACACCAGAGATGATCACCAAAATCCATGACATTGTATTGACCGACTGAAGAATAAAGGTCCGTGAGATAGCTGATATTGTAAGCATTTCAGACGAGCGGGATCGTAATATCCTTCACACTTATTTGGATATGAAGAAGCTCTCCGCCCGTTGGGTGCCGCGATTGCTCACAGTAGATCAAAAACGCACTAGGGTGACCCTGTCAGAGGCATGTTTGGCGAAGTTTAGGTGTAATGAAAAGGACTTCTTGCGTCGTTTCATAACTGTTGACGAAACCTGGATTCATCATCATACACCAGAAACCAAGGAGCAGTCAAAACAATGGATTGCTTCAGGTGAACCTGCACCAAAGAAGGCCAAAGCAGTTTTATCGGCGAATAAAGTTATGGCTACTGTCTTCTGGGATGCTCGTGGTGTAATATATGTTGATTACCTTCAGAAAGGTAAAACGATTAACGGCGAATATTATGCCAACTTGTTACAGCGATTTTATGAAGTTTTAATGGAAAAACGACCCCATTTGGCGACAAAGAAAATCATTTTTCACCAAGACAACGCACGGGTCCACACTTGTGCAGTTGCTATGGCTAAAATCCACGAGTTGCATTACGAATTGCTCCCGCATCCACCTTATTCTCCAGATTTAGCCCCCTGCGATTATTTTCTTTTCCCAAACTTAAAGAAATGGCTTGGTGGAAAAAGATTTGGTTCCAACGAAGAAATCATCGCAGAAACCAATGCGTATTTTGAAGGGTTGGAGAAATCGTACTACACGGAGGGAATCGAAAAGCTAGAAAAGCGATGGACCAAGTGTATTGAGTTACTGAACTACGTTGAAAAATAAATGTTTACTTGGACCAAAAAAAAAAATTGTTTAATTTTTTCCAGACTTTTCACTCTGCCCTCGTATAACATGGAGTTTTTATGGCCGATTACATGACGTCACAGTGCATATCTAATTTGCTGTTTAAAATGCTTGTATCATCCGTATTACTTGGCCGATTTTAATTTTAATTTAACTTTTGGTGATCTCGGTATTTTCATATTTTGTTAAGAAATGAGATATATTAAATCCATGCATATTCCCTACCTATTTTTCACGGAAGGTATGTATAATAAATTATGATTTACGTACAGGTGCTAAAGAAAAAACACATAAACTGAAGCCAAGCGAGGGCGTTTATTGCAAGAACACAGTAGTTACAGACAGTTCGTATTGTTGCAGGATTTGCTTATGTTCTACCTATTTTAGGCTTGCAATATGGAAAACAATACTTTATATTCACTATCACTACATAGTATAAAACAAAGTCGCTTGCGCTGTCTGTCCCTATGTATGCTTAAATCTTTAAAACTACGCAACGGATTTTGATGCGGTTTTCTTTAATAGATAGAGTGATTCTTAAGGAAGGTTTATATGTATAATACATTCCACGCGGGCGAAGCCGCGGGCGGGTCGCTAGTTATAATATAAGTCATTGAAAAAAAAGAACATAATACATTAATTATCATTCACCTTAATCACAACACTGTCACGTTTATGTCGGAATAAATACAATCTTCATATACGAGTAGGGCTGTGACCATCATTACATCATATATAAAAGAAGTATGTCGATGATTCAAAAACTCATGAACCGAGTAAAAACATTTCTCAAGAAGCCACCTTGTTATTAATTTGGGGGGCAGTCCTGTACATTTACATACAAATACGCTGTTGAACAACACACAAAGAAAAATAAACAAGGAAAGACAAATACATGAACACAGTATACTATATTTGAATCAAATGTTCTAAGTCAATTTGAACCAGTTTCCTTTCATGGGTTGATATATGGAACGCAATATACTATAGTCGTAGCACTGACAACTGCAACGGTATATAAATAAACCCGATGACAGTGCTACGAGTATATTACGATGTCTAAGAGCCGCTCTGACCATGTTTTTTTTTATGACATCGTAAGGCAAACGAGCACACAGGCCACCTGATGGTAAGTGGAAACTGTGACCCATAGACATTCGCATTCACAAGACTGCAAATGCACTGCCAACCCTGAGGACTAAGATGGAATGCCTCTATGCTAGTTATTTCACCGGCTGTCTTATCCGCAAACCGGAACACAACAATACAAACACTGCTGCTTGGCGGTAGTTAATGGATAAGATGGTGGTACCAACCCGGACGGACTCTGCACAAGGTCCTCCCACAAGATTTGGAAGGTGGCCACAGGATCTTCACGGTACTTAACATAGAAAGCACTATGTTATATTCTAAAGCACTTAGGAAATAGTATATCCATTTAGTGCTATTCATCATTCACTTTAAGTTCTGTTTAACATATTGAATACCACAATTATTTGATTTCTATTCAAAACGGACTCTATAGCGAGTATTTGGCACCGATGACGCTGATGGGTCGTGTTTCATGTGCCTAACATAACGGTTAAAACGTTGAAATTAATAATTAGGTCACTTCAATCAACTATCACTATTAAACTAAACCAAAGCGCCTCGTAACTGCTTGGAAATACTATTATATAAATATAATGCCAATTGTTTCCGATTAGAAATTAATACGACCATTATAGACCTTAACCAGTGATTATAAGACCATTATAGAACCGCTCTAGAGGAAGTTTAACTCGGTTATGAGGCGAGTTAGCGTTATCAGTAGATCTGCATTGTTTCACTCACGTACTGTATAATGACTGTTAAGAATCGAAGCGAGATTATTCTTGATTGATCTGTTATAAAAACACTCTTAGGCAAATCATTGTGAATGATCTAGTGGCGTTTTTTAATTAGCTAGGAACCCTCCCGGTTTTTAACAGGCATGTATTGTTTTTAGTAGCGCCATCATTGTTATTGTGATTTCTAGTAAATCGAAGCATTGTCTTGAAATCGGAGGATGGCTTTTATTGTACAAATGAATACGGAATGTATAGCACATAAGGGAAAGTTTAATAACCTTCGTGTAGTCAACTTAACGGAAATTGTGACCATTTTTAGGGTTCCGTAGTCAAACTAGGAACCCTTGTAGTTTCGCCATGTCCGTCCGTCCGTCCGTCCGCAGCCTGGCTCAGAGACTCATACTACAAGAAAGCTGTTATTTGGCATGAATATACATATTAGTAACGCTAACAAAGTGGTAAAATAAAATCTTGTTTTTTTTTGTGTACCTTACCTAAACGTAACGTGTGCTTTTTTTTCTGGTCTACCCTATTAGTGTGGGGTGTTGTTGGTAATTTTTTTCAAAAATAAAAAGGCATGTGTGAGAAGACAGTTTTTCGATAAAGGGCTCAGTTTCGTTCACTCATGGTTCAATCGGTATTGAGTTAGTACTTATGTCATATGCCGTATAAATTTGTACAACAAAAAAGCATCCTTCGATTTCAAGACAATACTTTGATTTATCAGAAAACACAAAAATGGTATTGATGGATGGTCGGCGTTCTCTTAAGCTATTAATATTGTTAATTTAAATGGTTTTACCTTTATTTTTTCGCTTTTTAAAAGTAGAAAAGTAGAGTAAAAATAAAAAGAGATATTTATTCAGAACTATACTCGTACACACCACTACTAAGAGCGTTGGTGGCCTAGTGACTTAGGGAGTCGACTTGTGACTGTAAGCTTCCGAGTTCGAGCCCCCGCGGTCGCCATGTACAGTCACGGTACGGAAAGGCACTCGTCACTTTTGGACCCTATCGGCATTGAAATACAGTCGAAAAGTGACAAACCTTTTCGCACCGTGACTGTACCAATGGGTTTTTCTAACCTAAGTACATCACATACACGATGATCACACGGTGCCGGTGGAGGAAAAACCTCGTAAGGAATGCACATTCGAACAGCTGAGTGGGTAAAAGGGTAAATGTACCAAAGATCCTAAAGTGTCAAAGTGTATTCGAAATAGGGTTGCCATAATAATATGTTGGCAGAAATTATATTATAAGTCCTAGATCAATCGAAAACTTCTAACTTTTCTCGTAACATCAGAGATTCATTTTCGATTTGTGCAATTTAATAATTTATCTTTGTAACAATTTCAGTTTTTTGTCACATACCTCCTATTGTTATTTTTTGACCCCCGACGCAATAAAGAGGGGTGTTATAAGTTTGACGTGTGTGTGCGTGTATGCGTGTGTGTGAGTGAGTGCGTGTGTGAATGTGTGTGAGTGTGTGTGTCTGTGGTTCTTAAACGGATGAGCTGATTGGGATGTCGTTTGGGATGAAATCTTGCTAAGAATGATCTCGATGAATGTAGCTTTATGTTAAGTGTTTATGTGATTAGTTGCTACATTTAACTCTACACACCCGTGGCTTGTATCGAACGAGTCGAATAATTTTACCACTCCCACATAATATATCCATGAATAAAATATTGCGTTGCATTTGGAACAGTGAAAAAGAGTTACAGGGAATGTAAGGAAATACAGCGGTTTCAGTCTTAGCCACATTTTGCCACAATTTCCGTAAGTTTCAGTTTCAATGCCTGCGCTACGCGAAGCAGCTTCCCTGTTGATTATAATTATTTGTAAGGCTCTCACTGGGTCACTAGTTCACAACCACAAGCCATGATTAAGGATTATTTTAGGGACCAAAGTGTCTCATAGGTAAATAAGACAGACATGGGATGGCCACACGTTTTTAAATAATCGGAATCATAATGACACCCCGATCAATAAATTCGGTCTAAGGTGGGACAACGTAGGGCAAAGTCACCAGTTGTCAGCCAGACACCTGTAGTCGGCCTCTGCCTATACTTTGTATGAGTGGGAAGAGTACGAAAGATATATTTCCCACTCTTCGAACTCATATAAGGTCGACTACTGGTCTCTGGCTGACTACTGGTGACTTTACCCTATACCTATATTTTAACCTCGTAAGACCCATGTCCACTTTTGTTAGTTCGAAAATGAATCTTGTGACGGCCAACTAAAGTCGAAAGTCGCTTTGACAAATGTCCTAAATGGCCTTTCGAGGTTAATCAAATACGTTGGTACAATTTGAAAAAAAAACGGAACTCTGACCCAGCGTAGAATGTCCACGTGACATTTTGTTTGACAACCCTTACGATTTCAAGTTCTATAGATAAAGATAAAGATTCAGTAACGTCCGGTTCCTATATTCAATCCGCGGACAGATAGGCTTACTTCGGATTAAAATTTGACACATTTTGTATGGGCAAATGTCAAATTTTAACCCGAGGTAAGCCTTATCTATCCTCGGATTGAATATAGGAACCCGACATAAGTAGGCCGCATGGGCACTTTTACAAGTCAATAATCTACCAGCGCTTCACAAGAGGAGACCACTGCTGAGAAGAAACGTCGCAAGAAACTCAGCAGTCAGCCATTTTTTTAATATATTTAATATTACAATGATACTACTAAGTCTAGCATTATATAAATCTATGAATAGTACATTAAAAATTTATATCAAATAACCTGCGTAGTTTCTGCAGGAAAACACACCAAAATCTTAAGAGAGATATAGAGAGAGAAAAGGAAAAAAGAACACCTACTTATGTGTATATAAGACGGTGCAAGACGATAGTGTCTCAGGGTTCAATTTTTCAGATTGTACATGAATTGTTAAACTCGAATCATTACCCTTCCTTTGGCTTTACGCAATCGGATAATAATAGTCATACATCGGGATTCATCATATCACCTTTGTTGTGTACTGTAAGCCCAATGGAACTCAGACCCATCATAGAACTATGTCACAATGACGTTACAATTCAAGTGGTAAGAAGTGTCAAACTTCAAGAGCAAGAAGCAAGGTAAAAGCGATCTAAGTTCACATCACTTTCTTGATTGCTCATCCCACAAATGCTCGAGCCCCCGAAGAAATCGCTCCAGTGATGCGTACTCCGTCGGGATAGTTTTCCGTCTCGATCTAGTGTTACACATATCGAATCCAGCTTTCTAGAGAAAACAGACCGCGGCTTGTGCAACGCGCCGGAAGAGAACGGTAGCGATAGCAGTAAAAAGTTAATACATTATTTACTCGTGAAATCTTTAAAGACAACTCACACCTGGAATTGCTCGTTCTTTGAGTAGTAACGACAGACCGATAAGTACGAATGTATAGTAGATAAAATTAAAAACAATACAATCTCTCACAATCTACATATAACAGGGATGTACATTAATGTACAAAGGCAAATTTATCCCTTAAAGGAATCTCTTACGACTGATAGGTTCTCAGATTTAAAGTATCATATTTTTTAAATATATTTATAGTGCTGATAGGATTTCGGCTATTAATATAATATATATTTGATGGCGACAGTAATTAATTAGTCAGAAAATATTCCGCTGTCGACAAGTTTTCCATATTTTTGGCTGTGAGGTTTAGGTATATTTTTGAGACACATCCACACCTTTCACTTTGTGACAATAACAATATAAAACAAAAATGTACAAAATTTAATAATTTAGGCATTCTTGTTTAAATACAGGGTTATTGGTAAGTCGACCTATTCCCGTTAGGAGGTGATAGAGGTGACTATTTGCGATAATTTTGACCCTCATATGCATTATGCAAAAGTGAACCATTTTTGAGTTATCGCGTTTTTTAGTTTTTTTTTAAATTAGTCAGAAATTCAACTTGAAAAATGTATTACAAAAAAAGTACTAATTTAAATCTTATTTTTTTTTCTGATTTATAAATACTATTAAACACTGGTTATTTCTCAATATTAAAACAATAATTATCGGCCCAAATTTAAAAAAGCGAGACGGAAAACGTAAATTTTTCAATATTTTTTTGCGATCGCTTTCCACTAAAATTTCCATTAAAAACAAAAAAAACGTTATGAAACTTGGCTTGCAGATTATTTTAAAAACTTAACTGTTTTCTTAGCTCTCCAAAAATGCATAACAACTAGGAACTTATTCAAAAAAAACTGAAAAAAAATCATCACAAAGGAAGCGGGCGGAAATTTGTCTTCGAACTAAACTAGTCAGAAATGAAACTTCAAAAATTAAAATAAAAAAAAACACCAAATTTAAATCAACTTTTTTTATTTGCTTTAGTACAAGATGAAATTGCTGTTATTATGCAATATTAAAAAAAAATATTATCTGTACACGTTTGAAAATGCGAGGCCGAAAACTAAAAAATAAAATTATTTTAACAACGTGTAATCTGCACGCCAAATGTATTGTTAAATTTTTCTGTTTTCGTATAATTTATGTTGGAGTTTGATAAAAAAACATGTATTTTTAGTTTTCGGCCTCGCATTCTCAAACGTGTAGGTTTTTTTTGTTTTTAAGGCATTTTAGTGGAAAGCGATCGCAAAAAAATATTGAAAAATTTACGTTTTCCGTCTCGCTTTTTTAAATTTGGACCGATAATTATTGTTTTAATATTGAGAAATAACCAGTGTTTAATAGTATTTATAAATCAGAAAAAAAAAAGATTTAAATTGATACTTTTTTTGTAATAAATTTTTCAAGATGAATTTCTGACTAATTTAAAAAAAAACTAAAAAACGCGATAACTCAAAAATGGTTCACTTTTGCATAATGCATATGAGGGTCAAAATTATCGCAAATAGTCACCCCTATCACCTCCTAACGGGAATAGGTCGACTTACCAATAACCCTGTATATCAGCATTTTCGCATTGTATACAATATTAAAATTAATACTCTTTTAACTTGTAGACCAATTTTGTGCGCTGACGCTACGTCACGGACGCTATTGTTATATTTCGAGGATAAATTTATGTGGAACCTTGCCGCCCTGAGATCGCATCTATCGATGCCTAATTAAAACAAGCTAATGGGCCCGAGCTATTAGCTACTGTTGGTTAGATAACGTTACGAGACAATTTGTGAGACGGCGCGCTTCTTGCGTACGCGCCGCTCCACTTGTCGACTTGTCATTAAAGCTGCGCGTCCACTGGTTCGGAATCGGAGCGTACGGAGCGGACGGATTTGTTGCTTTGTATTGATTTCCAGACGAATTTGAATTGAATGCAACGCTTACACTCGATTTTTTAGGGTTCCGTAGTCAAACTAGGAACCCTTACAGTTTCGCCATGTCCATCCGTCCGTCCGTCCGTCCGCAGCTAGCTCAAATAGCTCAGAGACTATTAGTACTAGCAAGCTGCAATTTGGCATAAATATTATACATATCAGTCAAGCCAACCAAGTCGTAAAATAAAATCTTGTTTTTTTTTTTGTGAACCTCTCCTACATGTGAAGGTCTACCTCCCCTCCAGAGAAGGTCAACGATCAATCAGGCCACTAACCGCGGTGTTTGGGTTGGTTGAAAAATACAATGTATCGTCTCCTTTTATCACTACATAGTATAAAACAAAGTCGCTTGCGCTGTCTGTCCCTATGTATGCTTAAATCTTTAAAACTACGCAACGGATTTTGATGCGGTTTTTTTTAATAGATAGAGTGATTTTTAAGGAAGGTTTATATGTATAATACATTCCACGCGGGCGAAGCCGCGGGCGGGTCGCTAGTTGGCTATAAAAACCTTGTTGTCTTTTGAACTGACTTCAAAATGAAAAGGTTTTATGTTCAGCTTTATGTATGTAATTTTTATTTATGTTTCAGAATACCAAATCGCTATTTGCATCGGTTAGGTTAGGTTTGGGAAAATGAAACATTCTATCAAAAATATTTCGCTCTAGCGGCAGGGATCCCCTGCCTGCCCTGCCCTTTATCCTACAAAGTGATACAAGTGTAATATTTAAAAAAATAATTAGGATTCTCGTAGGAGTAGTTTTTTTTATGGCATAGAGAAGGCAAACGAGCACACAGGGCACCTGATAGTAAGTGGAAACTGTGTCCCATAGACATTCATTCACAAGACTGCAATCCTAAGACTTTCCAATCACTAAACTTGGGAAGCCTGTAGTGCCGCAGGCGCATCGTAAGAATGGAGTTAATTCATATTAAAGCCATATTTTAATACACTGATTTTTAATTTGATTAAAAATATTTACAATGGAGCAGGTAAGTTAGATTACTATTTATGAAGAGAAAGGAAAGGAAAAGCTGATCAATATGATAAAGATAGTTAGTAAATCAGTATGATGTTCGGTAAAACATTGGACATCAATCGGGACTGGTATCTTTTGTACTGTAATTTGTTTATTTATTGCAATAACCAAATTATTTGACTCTTGGAGTAAATGACTGTTTAAACTCAGAGATACTCGTAATACGAGTACTACTGGGGTCCTAGTGAAGAAGGGTCCATCTAAAGATCAAGTGAAAAACGGTTTAAGTCTACCTATAGACTTAATACTCCGTTCATGTATACAAGGTGTCTTGGGGCTTCGCCTGGATCGTTTCTACTCCTGAAACTGAACTTCTTTTGTTGTGCGTGTAGTCAAAAATATGTAGGAAATTTTCAATGTACGCGATCCAATTCTCCATTTTCTTTTAGCCCTTGTACGAAATGTCGCCCCCGTACCATAAGATACCATTGGATAGCAACTACCATTCTACATAAACATGTATTTTTTGAGGAGTTGGAACACGCCCCCATAATATTTTTTTCGCCACTGGTACCGGCGATAGCTGCTCCTTCCGAAAGTTAAAGTAGTGCGCATGTTACTGCCTATTTTCATATCTAGTAAAAAATATGAACAGTTAGCGTGCTTTTTGTCTTGATTTTTGAGGCAAAAAAACTTCAAATGTACCTATGTTATGCAAAAACGCATGTTATTTGAATGGTGTCATATGTTAAGCAAATCTATTTAGTGATATCGGAAAAGAACATCTATTTTATATTTCTTTAGATTTTACGTGATTTTCAGCGGGTTTACTTGAGATATTCACTCAAATATTTAGTGTTTTCAAAGTATTCGTAGTTTAACTTTGATCATAGTGTTTTTATTTTGTTTACGGGAAACTAAAGGTCTAATTTTTTTTCTAATTAGTCAAGTCAACAAAACAAGAAAAACCGATTATTGAATATTTTTATTTTATTATTTCGTCTTTTATTTTCTTTAAAAACTGGTGTTAAACTTTGAATTTGATCAAAGTAACCCCGATACACGGTAGTGATTATATGGCCAGTATATAATACACTGATTTTACAATTACATTTTAACATCATTTCGTTATCCAAACTTAAGTTATTTTTTAATGTTCCAGTTTATAAAAAGTTCAGTTTAGCGAGTAGAACCGATCGTTGCATTTAAAGCCCCGAGGTCAGAGGCTCACTGTTTGTATAACCTTTTTACCACCTTATTTTACGAATTAAGTCACCTTGTATATAACCTTTTTCACTACGACTCCAGTATTAGTTACCTAGTATAGGCGATCCGGCACATTTGGTCCCTGTTATTATTCAGTTATTACGTATACATACAAAGGTCATAGTTGTTTGTAATCACACCACACTAGGTACTCTATACATGTATCGGTGCTCAACTAAAGGGGCGTCCACACAGGCGTACCTACACGTAAATCTTGCGTTGAACATAATGAAAGTGTGTAAGTGCGTAACAATAGATTAGGTAACACGGGAAGAATATGTCAGAAAGATATCGCGAAACTACAATTATATAGTTAAGAATGAAATAAATATTGTCGTGAAAACAATTAGAGAAATAGGATTTTATTTAGATCATTTTCACAAAAGATTTTTTTCATAGTAGCGAATTTCATGATCGCAAATTTAATTATTCATCTTTCTTCATGTAGCGTTTTTTCGTATAGCGATATTTAATGTTCGGTGGCTTTACTATTCGCATTTTTATCCAATCGCAAATTTTCCTTAATAATTTCATCGTAATACGGTAGGTTAGGTTAGGTTCGTTTTATATCAGGCCCGGAGGGCCAAAATCACTACATAGTATAAAACAAAGTCGCTTGCGCTGTCTGTCCCTATGTATGCTTAAATCTTTAAAACTACGCAACGGATTTTGATGCGGTTTTTTTTAATAGATAGAGTGATTCTTAAGGAAGGTTTATATGTATAATACATTCCACGCGTGCGAAGCCGCGGGCGGGTCGCTAGTAACCTATAAATAGGAGCTCTGTCGACTCTATCAGATTAGGTTGGGAAAAAATGCGACTAATAAAATAATCTACTTACTGGTAAATTATGCGAAGAAAATTAACGCGAACATTATAAAACGCTTCATGAAAAACCGGTACTTACATCAAGAAAGGCGAATAATTAAATTTGCGATCATGAAACAACGAATTGTGAAAATTCGTTACTTTGGAAGAATCATTCGAAAGACGTCCACTGCTGGACATAGGCCTCCCCCAAGGTTTTCCACTCAGACCGGTCTTTGGAAGAATGCTTTTGTGAAAATAATATAACAAATCGACAGTTTTCAAAAATCGTTTACGTTATCGTTAGGCATCTTGTATAGGGTTAGGGTCACTGAGCTGATTATTTTCAACTTCTTGTTCGCAAATAACTAATAAAACAATTTGTAACCTCTGAATATCCACCGGCTATATTGGAACTCTCTGCACTATCATGACTGAGGAATTGGAACTTGAAATTTAGTAGAAAAATCTTATGCCAAAAAAACACTCAGGTAAATTCTTCTTAGGCATACGGATGGAAAGTAAAAGACAAAAAAGCAAGGTTTAAAAATCCAAGTGCATATTTTGATATTGTCATAAACCAGTTAGTTACTCCCGCCCGATTTTTTCTAAAGCACCTACCCAATGACTAGAGTTAAGACTTTTGGTGGCAAATTGTGGTTCTAGAATCCATGGAGTCGCTATTTCCTATTTATTGTAATAAATACCACTTTGATTTTGACCTTCAGTATTTTAATATTTTAAAATTAATTTATTCATTAAACCGCTATAAACCAATTTAAATGAATTTTAGTATGGAGGATATCTCTGCTGTGAAAGCGTTACAAACAAGCAAATATTAGTAGGTATAGAATAACCGAACTAAAAATGTATTTAGTTCATTTTGAAACATGACCATACTGAAGGTCAAAATCAAAGTGTCATACATTATAATAATTAGGAAATAGCGACTCCATGGATTTTAAAACCACGATATGCCACCAAAATCCTTACCCTACCAATGACACTTGCGACGACGATTGTATTGACACCTCGTTTGTCCGTTCAGTCTCTACGAAGGAACAAAGAACCATCTCATACATACTAGTCACCAAGCACGTGAGCGGTTAGAATTTCTAACCAATTTTCATAAAACCTACCTAAAAACCATACCTACCAATTAAATTAGCTTTCTTTAAAAAAAAAACTGCATGAAAATCGGTTTGTATGTTCGGGAGCTTCGATGCCACAAACTTTGACAGGATTTGAAAAAAACACTCTTCACCATTGCCGTAAGACGTAAGATTACTATTTCGAGCAAAGGGCTCACATGACGTCGGTCCTACAGTTCACAACCTTAGGTACACGGACAAATATGTAATAGTCGTGCGGAACAATTACATCCCAGCTTCAAAACAAAACTGCATCAAGGCTACAAACAGACACATTCCAATCTGCACCTTTGCACAACTACATTTAGATCCATAATACTGGGGATGAATGATGTTACTTGATGCTCTTTTGATCAGGCTGTTGGTTAGTAGTGAAAGGGGCAGCAGTTGACCCTTGTGTGACTCCTTACTGGCAGATTTATCGCTTAAACTAACGAGAATTGAGGAAAGTATAGTAATTTTGTTTGTAATTGAATAGGTGTTGTGGCTAATGACCACCTGCTTCGCTATAAATAAGGAGGCGCTGTCAAAACTGTAAGTATGGAGGAAAACTTAGTATTAACTATTATCAGTACGTACTGACATCATATATACGGGGATTTCTATCAGATTGTTACGATATAACGAACCGATTACCTTGCTATCTAACATGAATATCTAAGTTAAAATAACATATAAGAAATAAGAAACCATGTAACCCATAACCCATGTATGAAATAATTTGTAAAACAAAGGCTATATAGGTCTGAGAGCACCCAGCTTTCGACAACAAACTGACTGTGCAGTTTGTCAAAGAATCACTATGTCCCATGCCTGTTTTCCTTGAATAAATGATTCATTATTATTTTGATATTTATTAAATTAAGTTTTTTACAATAAGTATTAAATATAAAAGTAAAATAACAATACTAATACAAAAAAATAAACATTATAAAAAAACTAACCTACACTACCGCCGGCAGCGGGCCAGGGCTCAAGCTAACGGTGGTTAGGGCTGCAGAGAGGGGAACCTCCTCACAATGCGTGCCGAGTACTACTGCCTTGTGTATCTGGCCCTTGATCCAGCCATCTAGCGAGAGTCACTTGAGGTGTTGATCGAGACTCTTCGCTATAAGACCGTTTGCCGAAACAACTATCGGGACCATGATCGTCGAGTCAACATCCCACATGAGCCAAGTCAAGGTACTTGCTGAGCTTGTCCTTCCCGGCCTTCACGAGGTTTTCGTCATGCGTGACGAACAGTACCCGGCGTTGAGATCGATCTGTCAACACGATATCAGGCTTATTGGAGACAATAGTCCTGTCCGTGATGGATGACAGATCGATCCCAATAGAGCGTAGCACGATCATTGTCCTCAATTACTATCAAAAAGATCGATATCATATCTAATATCGAGCCTCTTAAGATAGTAAAAGTATGCGGATGACATTTCGTCGATCATCGATTAATTTTTTTGTCGATAAAATATTTTGCTACGTCACTTAAGTTTAGGTGCCCCGAGTAAGGACAGGTATGGTCATTATGACCGTCTCAGCAATTGCACAGACAAAATATTCGGTTTATCCAAAGAGGTCACCAAACCGTACCCGAAGCGAAGCCGGGCAGGTCACTAGTAATGTAATAAGTAATTAAAATTGAGTACAGTCCATTTCCAAAGGTCCTTTTTTCCTCGTACTTTGAAATGATGGTCTGGAATTCCCTCCACGATGGTTCCTGAGCTCTATGACATGTCCTTAGTTCAAACGAGGCTTAAAAGCGGTATTCACACTTTTGAGCTATATTTGTTTGCTGCTCGTTTGCATTTCGTGGCTATAAAATACAGCTATGACTTCTTCAAAAACAGGAGTCACAGCTTTAAAAAAAATCCAGGGCTAAAATGATTTAATTTTGTGATAGCAAAATATTTATTTCATTAAAAAAAAAGAATTTATATTCATAGTAAGTCCAGTAAATCTGTGGAAATTAAGAGTACCGGGTAAATTGTGGTGAATAGAGATGCGCGGGGTAAATAAAAATAAAGCCTAAAATACAGCATATTGTGCCTACTAATTACAATAAGACTGAGATTATAACGTAATTGTTCAATAGTAGTGTCAATTTAATACATGTTGTTATTAGTAGCAAGTTATAACTTATTTAAGATATCCCTGCGAATCTTTTTCCACCCCAACTTACGGTACATTGGTGCTAGTCGGTTACCACCATAAGAAAAAAAAGAAAAATGCTGGATACTGACCTTTTTTGCAAGGAATTATAAATAGAAGCACGTATAATGATAATAAGCCTTATTGCTTACATATTTAAAGTAGATCGTAGGTATTTGTTTATGTTGACAGTTAAGCAGCTGGGTATACATAATAATTGCATGTTTTGCCATAATTGGCCGCGGTAGTGTACATGACGAGGTGGCCGAGAGGTTAAGGCGTTGGACTGCTAATCCAATGTGCTCTGCACGCGTGGGTTCGAATCCCATCCTCGTCGACATTTTTAGAGGTTTCTTTTTAATTATTATTCTAATTTTGCGTAAAAATATGCTGACGTTTGTACTTTTTTTTCGCTTGCGTTGGTTCTCTGGTGTGAGGTTATAAGCATTTTATACAGCAAATTCTACAACGTTGCATGCCTAATTCGAAAAATAACCAGTGTACATAAAAATATATTTTTATGATTATTATGATATGCCGTATCCAGATGCTTGGTGTTTGCCACAAACAGTGCAGGACGCAACTATAAGTTAGAGTGAGATGGAAATACATCGTGCTCTTGCTAACGTATAGTTGCGTCCCGCAGTGTTGGCGGCAAACACCAAGCATGTGGATGCGGCTATAGGGTTCCGGGTTCTGGGAACCTTCGGAAAGATGGCCGATTGAAATGTCCGGCAGTTACTTTTAATTTATTCTGTTTACTGGTTTCTCTAACTCACTTGACTTTGTCGAAATCACGAAATACCGCGGTGGACCGCCATTAATAAAAAAGAATCAGAAGATTATTATAAAAGCATTTAGCAGGAAGTTAGTATGTATTTGTTTAAACTGTATTAAACAGTACAAAAAGTTAGAAGACGTGAAATCTTTTTATGGATTTGAATATTAATATATCCCCAGAGGGGTAGGCAGAGACCACTTCTTTCCACCTGCACGATCCTGAAAAATCTCTTTCGCTTCTTCCACATTCATACATCGAGACATGCACGCACGTCGCTTTCGGATTTTCCAGTATTTCTCCGATTTGATTTGAAAAAGGCGGCCCCTTCCGACTCTTCCACTCACTTTCGCTAATCTTTTATAATGACCTTAATTGCCAAACCATTAAGCCTTAAAAAATGACAAAGGTGGACACTACCTGATAAATCAAAGACGGAGTAAATACATACATACATATATACATTAAATCACGCCTGTTTCCCAGAGGGGTAGGCAGAGACCACTTATTTCCACTGGCTACGATCTTGACAAATTTCTTTCACTTCTTCAACATTCATACATCGAGTCATGCACGCACGTCGGTTTCGGGTACTTAAGATTCGGCCCTTTTCCAGTATTTCTCCGATTTGATTCGAAAAAGTACGCCTAGGGCGGCCCCTTCCGACCCTTCCACTCACTTTCGATCTGTAGATATATCTCTTTCGTCAATCTTCTTTCATCCATCCTTTCCAAATGACCGAACCATCGAAGCATGCCCTTTTCAATCTTAGTCACTACATCTTCTTTTATTCAACATTTCTCTCTGATTTTAAGACGGTGTAAATGTATTAGAAAATTGATTGTAAATTAAATCTCACGCCTGAACGTGTAAGTAGTAATAGGGTCCGGTCTAAGAGCCGCCTGTTAACTTGCTGGTACTCAAGAAACGTGCGTCGTTACAATTTTACATGAAGCTTGAATATGTTTGAAGCAAAATATACTAAATCGTAAATCTTGTATTAAGGCTTTCGAAACTTTCATTTTCCACGATTATATTAATATAACAAAAGGCAAAAATGTTTCATCGATTTGATAAAAGAGAATTAACTGGTGTGCAAATAAGGACCCTGAGAAGCAGTTACAAAAAATGAAAATACCGTTAAAGAGGTCACCAAAAGTGAAACTAAAATATAAAATCCGCCAAGAAATACGGATGAAACAAACATTTTAAATTGCTTATTAGACAGCAATTAGACAGTGAGATCCGATACGCCGTGTGACATCATGTAACACGTCGGCCATATAAACTCCATGTTAATTTCAGCTTCGCTAGAAAGGGATAGGCACAATTTTTCGTTGGCTTTATACTGATATCTTAGTTATTTTTATAAGCTAATCAAAAAATGATTTTTCTCATCTGTTGGTTACTTGAATCATCTTTTTAAAGCTGTGAAAAAAACATGAATATTCCCTATTTCTAGAACGAGATTAAATAAAAAAACGGTCAAGTGCGAGTCGGACTCGCGCACTGAGGGTTCCTTCCGTACAGCAGCACAGTAGGTAGGGTAAAGTCACCAGTGGTCAGCCAGAGACCAGTAGTCGACCTTATATGAGTGCGAAGAGTGAGAAATATATCTATTGTACTCTTTCCACTCATACAAAGTATAAGCAGAGGCCGACTACAGGTCTCTGGCTGACCACTGGTGACTTTACCCTATATGATTATATTTCGATTTAAATGTCATTACCAAATGAACATTATTATACGATAGACTAATACTAAAGTCGCAGATGTAAATGCTCGCGCGAATTACACAATTACACCAATGCCTTTGCCTGGAATCGAACCCAAAACCTCTAGCTTTGTAGACAGTGGACCTGATTCTACAGTGGCCTCTAAACGTCCTAATTTTATTTAGGCGTCGCTGCTATTCTATGACCAGCTGTCATAATTAAATGACAGCGCCATGAAAGCGCTAATTTGAATCTGACGCTTCTTATTTTAGGCGATCTTATACATTGTCAGCTTGACATTCTGGAAGGTAGAATCGGGTCCAGTGTCACTCTACCAAGCTAAACGCGTCCTCCTATACCGCGGGTGCCTTTTGTAATAAATCAGACAAAACTACTCGCAGATTTCACCCATCGCGTTCCTACCTAACCGCTGAGCTTTACAACAAGACATTACACATTCCGAACACCGCCACACAGCCAGAAACTCAAAACTATTTCCTCCGGCCACTAACAAAAGCCCGTTGAAACGGTTTCACATAGCTTTATTTCCTTTGGCTATTCCACGGATGGTTTACTACTGTTTTACTGCGTGAAAACTGCATTCAATGAAGATTTGTTCGTATTACAACCTACTTTTCCGACTAGGAATGTACTTGGACGTCACAATAGATCGTTTGCATACTTGTTGTCTACAGGCAGGTGAGTTTAGATCAAAAGAGCCATTGCTTCAATCGTGATGCAAAGCGTCATTCAGTATTATTTCGATTTTAGAGGAATCTTCATCGTTTTGGACCACACTCACTGATGATTGAAGAGGCCACACACATAATATGATGCCAAGAATAAAATGGGATGGCTTTATGTGCTTCCGCGCAAAGAACGTGTAATGGAGATGTTTGCACATGCCCTGACTGCAGGGTTGAATTCAAATAATTGCTGTTTAAACTACAACATGTTTAAAAAAATGGTTTACCAGCATTATAAGATAAGTACTCAACTATTGAATCAAAAATCTTCATAATAATATAAAATATGCGAAAATGGTGTCATGTTTGAAAAATAAAACTATCGAGGATTTAGTTTCTAATCGTGTTTTCACGTTTACCAGTCTTAAGGAAATATGATCAAGTTTAATATATATCAAAAAAAAACAGACACAAAGGCGTTATGGTTAATGGAGAAAATCGCGGAACACTACCGACTTTATAATATCGTTATCGACTTATCGTTATCGAAAATGTATAGGATTGAACGCTTAAGTCAAATCCATATTTTTTTATAGTTCCGGTGTAATGACTAGCATAGAGGCATTCCATCTAAGTCCTCAGGGTTGGCAACGCATTTGCAGTCTTGGGATTGTCATCGTAAGGTTGTAAATGTCTATCAACTTCAGAGTTCCTTACCATCAGGGGGCCTGTTTGCTCGTTTGCCTCTCCATACTATAAAAAATTACAAACTTTATTATAAAATAAATAATAAATGTATAAATATAAGTGGACAATGTCAATTAATCTAGTCGCAAACGAAGCTCTAGGCTTGTAGGAACTATGGGTACTAGACAAATATATATATTCTCGGTTTAGCCTAGTGGTTGACTGGTAGAGAATGCCTAAAGGCATTAAGTTCGCCATTTGTACTTACTTTTTGTATTGTGCAATAAAGTTTAAATAAATAAATATTTAAAATAAATAAATACATAGAAAACATGCATGACTCCGAAACAAATCTTCGCGCTCATCACACATACATACCTATTATCTGCCCTTACGCTTCGTAGGCAGGGTCACTACCAACTAGGCCAGCACGTAGGTACTGTAGGTAGGTAAGTATTTTGTGATTCGCCATTTGCATTGAAACCTATCAATTTTAGCTTTCATGTGTTTTGTTATATTGTAGGTTTACCTACCATGGGACAAGCTATAACAACCCATGTAATTGGTGCATTTTGCCTGCACCGAATGAGGCGGTTCTGTTTTTTTCAGTATTGTATCATTATGATGAAGTGGTTATGACATGCCAATCCCAATTCTTCCCAATTAAAAACCCATCTGAAACATTGTTGAACGATAAAAACCTTGAATTTTTCGTTTTTATTTCAGTTTTTGTAGTTTTTACCACCGCTTCATAATAAACAAAAAAATTTTTGATGTTAGAACTATCTCATTTAGAGAAAGGCAACGCCCCTTTTATTGCATGACTTCGATGGGCTATTTGAGACTTTGTCAACATCAAATAAAAGTGTCATAAATTTAATTTTATCCCTTAAGTAATAAGTACCTAAGAAGATACCTTTGCTTACACGATCACTTTAAAAGTTTCCCCACAGGCTATAACATTTTACTGATCCTCAAATGTCAATCGTTTCGTCTCGTATTATCTTCATCTCGGGAAGTAATTTGCCAACGTCGAGAGGCCATCAAATTATGCAAGTGTACCTATTCATGTCAACACAAAGTAAAAAGGGCACAAGTGATTGTTTTACTGCTGCGAATGTTCAAATTTACTGTCAGCTCTTTCGTCCGTCGTAAGGGGGTTGTGTTATGTAGTTAGTCCCTTTTGTCTTTGTAGTATTTAGTATTGACATGTTAATATTTGTTTTCAATCGCTTCATTGTTCAGCTGACATAAACTTAGGTCGGAATGTGGTACCTAAGTGAGAAGTTGAACGCGTTCGGTGCTGTCATTTGGCCCAGGTCTATCCCTAGTTTCTCGAAGCTCGCAAACTGTATGAAGTTCTTCAGTCTACCTAGACTGCTATAGGTATATATAATATAAGTAACCCAGCCGCGGAAAGGTCTTTTTATTTAGTATTTATCAACATTTTATCAACCAAATGGTTGCGTCGGTGAAACTGCAAAACCGCGTAAGTAACATTTTAAATAAAATCAAAATGCACCTTTTTAATAAGAAAATAAGGTTTATTTTGCTCTATCATAAATTTGTTAGTTACGCGATTTTGCAGTATCACCGACGATATAGCCTTTGTTTCTTACTAGTTCCTACGAAACTGTTTTAATATGATCTATAAACTATCTTTCATCCATTTAAAATAGAGATGCCACAAATAGTGAATTGGCCGAATACCGAATACCGAATATTCGGCAACGCTGTCGGCCGAAGCGCCGAATATTCGGCCGCCGAATATTCGGCCGATCCTTACAAGTGGTGGTCAGCAAACGAAAAACAATACCCGAACCTTTCGAAATTTGCAAAAGTTTATCTTTCTTCGCCTGGAAGTAGCGTTTATAGTGAGAGGTTATTTTCTGAGGCTGGTAACGTTTACGATGAAAAGCGCAATCGTTTGCTACCAAAAAATGCTGAAAAGCTCGTTTTTATCCATCACAACTTACCACTGATTAATTTTAAGTACTAAAATGTTGTAATTTGGAAATAAATACATAATTTTGAGTAAAATAACGTGTCTTTTTTTACAGGATTTGCTATTCGGTATTCGGCCGAATAGTACGCACTATTCGGCCGAATACCGAATAGCAAAAAAGTGGCCGAATAGGCCGAATACCGAATAGTTGCCGAATATTCGTGGCATCTTTAATTTAAAACATACATTATTCCAGATGGACATAGGCTATTTTTTAGCCGACTGCGACAAAGCCCAAAAAAAGGGGTTATGAGTTTGACCAGTATTTATGAAACGGTTAAATCGATTTTAGTCAATTATACGTGGTAAGTTTCGTTTTAACCACTACAGTGTCAATACTCTTATATTATAGGCTATATTAAAATGATTGGAAATCAAAATGGCGGATTTTTTTAAAGTAGGTATATAATAATATATTATGAAGATAATAATATCAAAAAATACAGTCGGGTTTTTAAAGCTTGCATTATATTATACTTGTTATTTGTATAAACCGTTTTTGGTTATTCCCATCTGTAACCTACCACCCGTACACTTTTGCTGGCTTATTACAGATAAATAAAGTTGAAAGTGGCATCAAAAAAGCGCTGGGTGGTAAAAGGTGGGAATGCCCCATAAACCAGGAGAGCAGGACGCTAGTTACCAATATTTTTGTTTCTGTCAAACTCCTCATAGTCGTGACAACTGCATACTTACATAGGTTGTTTAACAGTCCTTAGGTTATCTTAATAGAAAGATCTAATAAACGTTTTAACCACAATATTGTTACCGGAGGTGAAAGGAAGGTAACTGTGACATCTTGACATCTGCCGAACGCTGATCTTTCGATCTCCAGCCACGGGAATTATGAAAATGGTAAAGGGGAAATTTAAAACACAATGACGTTACGGGTTACGTTGCATTATCAGTTCTTTATATTAAAGTAAAAAGTAAAGTATTTTTTATTATTTTATTTTATAAAGGTACAATAAACTTACAAATAAAACAGTTTGAATACTTATTTTAACTTTTCCAACAAAAAAATTACTCCCTTACGCGACATACCTTAATGTTTGGCCCTAGATTGAATATTGTCTTTCCGTCCTTATCCGTCCTGACGTTTTACCGAAACGAACTCACACACACACACACTCACAAAAGCTCTTATTTATAATAGTATGATATGTATACAGAGTTGTTTAAAGATTACAAAGACATTCAAAGAATCAACGAAGAGTTTAGGAATTGATCAACCTCCTCAGTGTTCGAATTGTATATTGTTCTAAAAGACAGTATAGAAAGATGAGCTGCCAGACACAATTTTATTCAACAAAGGAAACTTCACCAATAGTTATAAATGATGTGCGGTTTGCCATTTTTTGTTTCCTAAAACACATCTCTCTCTTGTCACCTCCCTAACAATGATGTGAAAAGTTTGCATTTCAAAAAGGTAAAGTCGTGAGCGCCATCTATTGGATGGTGCCGCACGCACGCCGCCCGGCCACAGATTAATTATCCGATAGCATGTGTTGTCTCAGACACTACACAATAGCTTTGATGCAATCGTGACACGGACGTGTGTGGGGCACACAGAGAACTGCTGTTACAAACTGCTTTTGCTTTTGCTTAATTGGGATTGTTCATATTTTTTTAATTACTCTGATTTGAAAACCATTTCGAGGAATAGGTTTTTGAAGCCAGGTTCTGCATTATTACATTTTAGTTTATTTATCTATTTCGGACATTTTGACTAAAATATATTTGACCTTTGTTTGACTTTCGTTTTTGGCTTGAATCCCTCCTAAGTGTATCTTACGGATTAGGCGAAAACCGCTTGAAATTGTATGTTTTATTATACTATTACAAACACTTTTTATCATTAGATATCATTTAATTGTTGTAATTTATTAGAAAATGCCAACCAAAATTAAAAATAATCATGTCATCCATAAAATGTCTAATAATAAATAAAGATATTAAAACGAAACTTTTGGGTTAAAAACAGAATTGATGAAATTGGTCTCTTAAAATTACCTATCATGTCGAATTAGAATATAAAAACCGTGAGTTATTTTTTTGATCTATCCCAATTGATACAAAACAACAAAAAAACAAAATGCTCGACTAAAAGTAGCCTATCCTGCTCGGGCAAGGCTAAGTTTTAACTGTCATAACGTAAACTTTTTGAATTTCTGTTTCTAGTTGGATTTCCACCTTGGTAGGTGCCGTTGAAAAAAAAAAACCTCCGGAAGTGCTCCACATGTGCCTCGCCCCAGCCTCCATTGTGAAATGGCTTCACGATCACATCCGATCATTTCTGGTGCGCCATCAATATTAGTGTATTTGTTTATCCGGGTTAATTGCCGGCCGTCTAATAGGGCATGTGATTTATTTGTGAGAACAATATGTGCTACGAATGTAGTGCCGGGCCACGACTTTTTATGTAACTGGATTTTTGGGTGTGATGATAAAATTCGTACCCCAGTTTGTTTGTTATTTTTAAAGGTAGAACGAGCCTTAGTGGCTTTTGTCCAGAAGTAGACTGGCATAGGCATTGGCATGATGATGACGATGATGACAAAGAAACAGCTAACGGATCACATTATAGGTATTAAGCGATCGTCACGCCTTTGCGCCACTGACCATGAATACTAGAATAAATGGTTATTTTTAGTCACCGTAATTTTTACATGTACATAGTTATACAGTGTCAAAACATCAGCAGTTTAAGAGCCGAAAATGTGGTCTTATTTCTACAGCAAACACGTAAAAATAGTTAGCGGCCATTTCATTTTAACTTGATGACTTCGTGGTTATCCGATCAAGCGTGGTTCCTAACGGCGTCATCTGACTTCTTTTATTGTCTGTATTTCTCCAGAACTATTTCAATTGAATTTTTTAAAGCTAATAACTCGTGACTGACCTTACCGATTTTGATGAAACTGCTAAGAAATTAAATAAAATCCGCCTCAGGAATACAAACCTTCAATAAATAAATAAATAATAATAATAATAAATATCAGAAATATATACTTAAATACATAGGAAACATCCATGACTCAGGAACAAATATTTGCGCTCATCACACAAATATCTGCCCTTACCGGGATTTGAACCCAGGACCGCTAGCTTCGTAGGCAGGCTCACTACCAACTAGGCCAGCGCGTCGTCGAAGCTTAGCTTCTTTTTGCGACCCATTTGGTCAATAAATTAAGATATTATCATCACCTCAAAGATCACTTTCTACGCAGTCGTTAAAGTTGCATAAAGGTAGCCCGACATGCTCTCGTGTCACGCTAGCGCTAGGCAAAAAACGTAAATTTTAATTACTTCATCATCGTTTAACACGACCCCGATACCAAGTGATATAACCGAGATCGTATCACTGGGATTAAGTTTCATTCACACTTACTGACGCAATTCGTTCCCATACGATGATATCAGCTAATTGTGGGGCTAAATAGACCTCATGAATTATATGCTCATTGTGAAAGGTTCCTTTTTAGCGTCGGAAAGGTTGAAAGTTAGTTAAATATGTCGTACGTAGAACAAAGGCTTCCGCTCTCGATTGTGTCCGTTGCGACCTCTTTTTGATATGATCTGAATGATTTAGTTTCCGCGTCGCTTGTTTACGACGATTACAGGTTTGTTGGTAAAATTCATGTGTAATGAAACTAATTAAACACAATGAAGAAAATGAACTTAGTTTTTACACGACTCCCAGTCTACCTGTCCGACACATGGAATTGTTTTCTTTCTTTCCTATCTGTACGGTTATAAATATTCCCACCTATTAGAAAGAATGGTGGATTGGACTTCCACTTATCCCTGTTAGTAGGAGAAAGAAATTCTATCTGTTCATCTTCTTCTTTGGCGTAACATTTTTGCCAGATTGGTTGTAGCTGAGCTGTCACGTTGATTTTGTGGTGTGCTACACAATGCGACGCCATTCTTCGCGAACTGTTACCGTCCTCCTGGTACACTCGTGTACAAGACCGTCGGCGGCGGTTCTTATTTCTTCCGTCCACCTCATCTGCGATCTGGGGTATGTTGCCATTGCCTTGCACTACCAGGCACTACCTGTTCATACCAAGAGGGAAATTTCTTGGAAAGATGGAAGAAATTTCATTGGTCCCTAGTGCCACCTGGTGACTCTAGGAGGGATAAGTGAGCAAGTAATTTCCATATCGCACCAAAAACAAAAATGTAAGGCTTGACAAGAAAACTAAAGAGAGAGACGAAGTTGTTCCTTAAAACTATATTTATTAGGAGCATGTTGTATGCGCCTGCGCAAAGGTAAATCATTTAAGGTTGCTGATTGAACTGCAAAAGATGGGCGACAGTGACTCTGAGATGAACTTGAAGTTGCGTTTTAGATAGGAAAACTAGGGGGTCATTCTATACTGAAAACAGCAGAGAAAGTATTCGAATTTTCCTACGCTCCCGTATCGGTAGCCATTTAAGCTGGAATTGATAACTTATGTAGTTATGTCATGGTCAAATTTCCTAACTAGATGAACCTTTCTTTAAGAGACGAGTCTAGGTACACACATAGGTACACACATTCGCATTTTCAATGACGAGGAGGATGGGAGTTTGTAAAAGCATGAGTTTTGTTTCGGACGGTAAAAAAACTCTTTAAACGGTATAGGGCCCTCAATGTCCCAGTCACTCGACGGCTGAACTGTCAGCTGACCAGACCAATTAAGGTTGTTGAATAAGCAGTCCTAGGTCTTTATCATGCGAACTGAATGGTACAGGTTTGCCATCAAAAGCAACAGGTGCTAAATTGTTTAAATTGATCTCAGTAGTACCAGGTAAATCAGGAAGCCTGCTACTAAATGAGTGATATACGGTGGAAGTAACTATTTTATAGGCTAGTGGCGGAGTGAGAGTAAATAACTAACTGGTTAGTGTATCCAGTAATTTATATCGTGTCACAGAACTATAAATTGTGTAATGGGTTTAATAGACTTCGGAGATTTGTAACTAGAAAATTAAAATCGTATACCTAGGTGACACACTGTCAGGAAGCTTCAACATCAACTTTTTAACCGAATTCAAGAAATGGAGCAGTTTTTTAGTTCACTGGATCTTTTTTTTATTTAAGAATGTTTTCCAATTACTCGAAGACGGCTAGACCGATTTGGGAAATCGTTTTGAAAGGTATACTTCCTGGGTGCTCCCATTGTCATCAAGTCAGGATCTGATGATGGAATTGAGCAGTTTCGTTTTTAATCCAATTTATATCTGTTTCAGACAACACAATTATTTACCACATAACATTTTACAATATGTTATTTGCCTTAGCCAATAATTTGCTAAAAAAATATTTACCACATAAAATTTGACGTAATAAAATATTTCAATATAAAAATGTTGCGAAATAAAAAAAAAACGAAGTAAAATTATGCCACAGATTGGTTTGCCAAATAAAACTTCGGCGAAAAGTTGCTTGCCAAATGAAATTTGACGAAACATAATTCGGCAAAAAGGCAGTACACCGAGGTATGGTACTGGGTGCGCCTGGCGTTCCATAGATAAAGATAAAGATAAAGATAAAGACATTTATTCAGTAAGTAGGCCGCACGGGCACTTTTACACGTCAAGAATCTACCAGCGCTTCACAAGAGGAGACCACTGCTGAGAAGAAGCGCCGCAAGAAACTCATCAGTCAGTCATTTTTTTAAATATATTTAATAATACAGGGCGAACGATATGAAGTGTTACCAAATTCAAAAGGCTACGATTTTTTTTTGTTGTCTTAAATTATTCATTATTAAGAAAAAAATGAGAAAAAGATATCAAATTTTTAAGATTACTTTATTTTAACTCGATATGACCACCTTCTGCTGTCTATGGCCTTCAGACGGTAGAAAAATGAGTTGCGCGCTGCACGAATGTGATCCTGCGGTATGCAATGGCAATTACGTACGATCGCTTTCTTCAATGCATCCATACTGGCATGTTTTCTTCTCCTCACCTTGCTCTCCACAATGGACCAGATAATAGAAGTCCATCGGGTTCGCGTTTGGGGAATTCGAAAGACATTGTGTGGACGAAATAAATTGTGGCACGCGTTGTTCAGCCATTCTTGGTTCACACGAGCTTTATGAGCCGGGGCCGAGTCTTGTTGTAATGTCCACGGTCTACTACCGAAATGTTTGCGTGCCCAAGGCTCCAACGCAGCTTCCAAAACATTTTCCCGATAGTAAGTCGCATTTACTTTGACACCAGGCTCGATTTTGTGAATTTGGTAACACTTCATATCGTTCGCCCTGTACAATGGTACTACTTATCTAGCATTATATAAATCTATAAATAGCAAATTAAAAAATATTACAAATATCCTGCGTAGTTGTCTAATTTTCCTAACGGCGTAAGCTGCCGAACTTAGTTTACCTGCCAGTACAGCTATATGGGGACTCCATTGAATTTTTTTATCTATTGTTATGCCTAGGAAAACTGCCTTATCTACGATTTGCAAACACACGTCATTTAGAAAAATACTAGAATCTAACGGTTTAACATTAGGCAAAGCGAATCTAACACATTTAGTTTTCTTAGCATTTAGTAGCAAATTGTTGCTAGTAAACCAATTAAGTACTTTAACTAGTGTGGTGTTTATGCTACTGTAGTCTATGGATTTTCTGTCTACCTTGAAAATTAGTGAAGTATCATCAGCAAAAAGTACAATATCACAAAGTTTATCTACTGATGGTGGCAAGTCATTTATGTAAACCAAAAATAGAAAAGGACCTAAAATAGAGCCTTGAGGCACACCTATTTTCACTGTAGCTCCATCAGATTGTGTTTTGTTTACAACAACTGTTTGAGTTCTATCACTGAGATAAGAAGACATAAGACTTATAGCTTTATTGGACAATCCATAATGTTCTAATTTTAAAATAAGGGTCGTATGAACCACGCAATCAAAAGCTTCAGAAAGGTCACAAAATATTCCTACTGCATCGCAAGATTGCTCCCAACTGTTATATATATATTTAATGAGAACAGATGCCGCATCAATTGTTGATCGACCTCTGGTAAAGCCAAACTGGTTATTGTTAAGTAGTTTATTTCTATTAAAGTGACCTAACATATCTCTGCCTACCCCATAGTCTCTGCCTACCCCATTGGGAGTTTGGGAGACAGGCGTGAAGGTATGTAATGTAGCTATTCGGAAAGTTCTTATTTGTTTCCAGAAAAGGTTTTAATATTTCTGGTACAAAACGAAAACATTAATAAAAAATATCATGCTTTTGAGAAAAACCTCTATACCTAAGTGTGATTTTTATGATACCACCTTTTCAAAAGAGTCCTTGTCAACTATGCTCTGAACCCAAGAAAAGGTATTTTTTTTAAAACGATGACAGGTGTCAGGATTGACTTCTATTCGGCCGGGGACTATACTCTAGTCAAACGCCAAGCCAGCGTGTCCCAAGCCCCAGGCGGCGCAAGCGCGAAGCGCATGCGCAGCGCTAAACACAATATCATGTAACGTGTTATCAATGAAAGTTTGTGCAAAAAGCGGCCAGTAACAACCGACGACGCCTGCGGCGCTTCAACTGTATACGAAACAGGGCGGCTAGGTATTTTTTTTCTAGCTTGTTTTAGTGTCCCACTGCTGGGCAAAAACCTTGATTTCCAAGAGTCCCCATTTGGTGCCTCTTCCGGCCAGTTTAATATAGTGAGCAAAAGACACATAATGTGTGGCGACTGGCTACGTTATTTTTTTAGGGTTCCATACCATTGTGTGTCAAACGGGTCCCGTTTTTTCTAAATCTGCATTGTCCATTTTGAACTACAATAGATAGCCCATTGATTTTTTACAGAATATGTGTTACAACTAATTATTATGTGTGAATATGTGTTATATGAAAGCTTGTGCAAAAAGCGGACGGTAACAACCGACAACGCCTGCGGCGGTTCAACTGTATACCAAACAGGGTTATGTTTATTACAGTGATCGAAAAATGCATAATTGGCGACTGGCTGCGTATTGTTGTTAGGGTTCCGTACCCAAAGGGTGCCAAAAGGGACCCTATTTCTGAGCCAGTGTCTGTTCGTTCTTTCTTGAACCGCAATATAATAATAGTATGTTTTTCTCTATATAGGTAAGTAAGTTTATCGTTGTCTAATACCCATAGTACAAGCCTAGAGCTTAGTCTGGGGACTAGGTCAATTTGTGTGACAGTGTAATAATAAAGAGGGTTAGATTGTTTGTTTGCATTGAATACGCTCCGAAACTACGGGACCTATTTGAAAAAGCCTTTCACCATTAGAATCCTATATTATTCCTGATAAACATAGGCTGTTTTTTTTGCGCGGACGGTTTTGCGGGAATCTCCTAGTTTATTATATTCTATCTTGACGTGTAAAAGTGCGGCCTACTTACTGAATAAATGTATTTATCTTTACCTTTATCGTATGCGTGTCTAACTAACTTTACCTGACCCGGAAGCCTTTTTCTGAGCTCTTGCTCTGTTGATGCGTGTGCTACAACTTACGGTCACCATGTTCTCGCAATTTATGAGGTGGGTATTTGTGGTGTGGTTGGTGGATGTATTTCCCTTTAAATAAATACCAGGGGATAATCTCACTCAAAAGTGAGCCTTAGGCTTGTACTATGGACACTAGACAACGATAAACATACTTCGAAGCCGTTACTACAAACAAATTTGGCCTCAACTTAACAACAAACTTAACTTTGCCGTTAGAAAACTAGACATAGTTCGCGGTCAGTTCACCAACACCGCAAATAAGTTTTCGGAAAGTATAAACATTTAAACCGTTTGTAACTCAAACACCAATGAAGTCTACTTAGTCGTCATAGTTTTCCCTTAAAAATCGTTATTATGTGCTTTCATTTAAGATATTTTTTTAGAATTTTAGTATTTGTAGTTTAGGCTGTAGGGGGCGGGATACTTGACTCTAACAAATATTAGCGCTTTAAAGCTTGATATTTCATAATCCCGTAACCTATTTTTTTTAAATACCTATACAACGACACCTCTCACTATAGGGTAGACGAGAAAAAAAAATACATCCCGAAAATACGTGTAGGGGTGTACGATTTACATCGTACAGTATTTAGCTGACTTGCGACCTACTTTGTTACATCGACATTATGCAGTTAGTTGACAATTCTCGCTGTTAGCGATCGGCCACAGTTGTGCATATTTACTTTAACTTGTGATTCTATAATAAACTTGAATATTTTCTATAAGTGTGGTTTACGTTCAACTCAACTCATTACCTACAATTACTAACTTCTTCAAAGCTTCGACCTTACATTTGGTCCTTCGAACCTACAAAACAGTGGTGTTTTACTTGGGACGTTTGCGTATCGGTTTAACTGGCCTCCCACAAGCGGGTCTCACTGGTTGAATTGAGAAGACGCATAGAACGTTATTGAGTGAAATGCGACATAACCAGGATTGCTGAAAACTTCAGGATCTTGGGGAACTAGTGCCAACGGCTACACATCCAACTATAACGACCAACGGTCAAATACGAACAACTAAGGTACTTACCTGCTAAGTACAACAACTTACTAACTTACGATGGGTCCGAAGCTGGAAGAACTTATCTCTCGCCAAGAGGCAACATTCTCGACCATCAAGCAACTGTGCGGGAACTATAAAAAAGATGGTTCCGATCGGAAAACTTCGGAGTATCTACAGAAGAGACTTGAATCGCTTACCTCCAGCTGGGAACAATTTACCCAGAACCACCTGATACTGCAAACTACTGCTAAAGGTGATATCCAATACTTTACGGATAAGGTCTACGACCGGACAAAACAAATCTATGATGAAGTTGTGGCAGACATACAGAAGCGTCAATCGGTCTTGCTTTTGGTTACATCAAAGGAAATGGCAGCGCCAGAAGCATCATCTAACGCGGCGGAGAGCGGTCCATCCAAACCTGGCTTTGACTTTAGTGGTGCTGCATTCTATGTGCCACCACCTCAAGTTAGAGAGAATCATGAAAAACAACAAGATTTATTAAGACAACAATACTGTAACTTCAGGGCCTTCGAACGTACGGCGGAGAAAATGGACTTGGAGCTCATTACGGAGAAATGGGAACTAGAGGATAATTTGCATATCTTAAAAAGTAAGTGGGACCACATAGAGAAGATACACTGGGAGTTGGATTACATCCTGCAAGATGATGAAACTAGATACAAACAGAAATACTTATCTGTTGAGAGTACTTATGAAACCTTACGAAAACAACTCAACCACAAAATATGGAACAGCTCACATTATGAGAAGGCAACGCCGAAGATTGTAATTCCTGACTTTTACGGTAATTACAATCAATGGAGTACGTTCCGAGACCTCTACGTGGAAAGCGTACATATTAACCCACTACTCTCGAATGCGCAAAGGATGCAGCATCTTAAGTCGAAACTTAAGGGGGAGGCTGAAAAGTTGGTGCAGCATCTTGGCATTAGCGCAGAAAATTATTCTTCCTGCTGGGAGATAATCACGCATCGCTACGATAACAAGCGATTACTTTTTACTTCATACATGAACGCCCTATTTAACCAACCTGCAATACAGCAAGCCAACGCCACGAGCATTAAAAAACTACATGACCTCATGTTGGAGTGCCTAAACGGCCTTAATAACATAGGACTGGACGTTACGACTTGGGATCCAATCATCGTTTATCTACTGGTGCAAAAGCTTGACGGTGAAACTTATAACGAATACATGAAGAATCTTAAGGAACCAAGAGATATACCGGATCTGGCGGAGTTTACAAAATTCTTGGAGAATAAGTTTATGGCACTGGAGACACTACAAGGTGGCAGCAATCAAAAATCATTCCAGACGTATAAACACCAATTTCAGAACAAGCAGCCGAAAATGAATAATTTTCAAACGTCACGGAACAATAACAATGCGCATAAAACTTACAACGCAAATAGGTCATCGTACCTTGGCAAGTCACAAACGATGCCTAACGCTTTCGCAATGGTAGCACGAAAATGCCCGCTTTGCAAAACTGATCACGTGTTAATGCAATGCAACAAATTCCTCAACATGAGCGCAGCGGGACGATATGACACCGTTCGCAATTTACAATTTTGCAAAAACTGTTTGTACAGTCACGGTGAAAAACAATGCATTTCCGAAAAAAGGTGTAAGGTGTGTAATAAGCACCATCACACACTCATGCACGAAGCGGAAACTAACCATCAAGCAAGCAAACAATCCATAGCATCAACCTCGCATTCAGTACACAACTTAACTAACGAAGATAAAGAAGTTTTGTTGACGACTGTACTACTAAAAGTGAAGACAGTCGATGGAGATTTTATAAATTTAAGAGGTCTACTAGATCAAGGCTCACAAGTAAGCCTAATAACGGAAGATGCGGCGCAGCGCCTCAGGCTACCAAGACGAAGAGGAAGCGCGGTTGTGTCTGGGGTTGGAGCCCTGTCAGGGAGCTGCAAAGGGTCTCTGCATTTGGAGTGCAAATCTATTCATTCGGATTATCAGTTCCAAATGGAAACTTTAATAATGAGAAAACTGATTAACAACTTACCAACAACGTCATTTTCTAAGGATAATTGGCACTACTTAGAAAATTTAAAACTAGCCGACCCTCAATTTAATATCTCGGGCCCTGTGGATTTACTTTTGGGTGCCGATATTTACTCAGAACTCATACTTAATGGAATCATGAAAAGTGAACATAGCGACTATCCTGTCGTTCAACAAACTAGAGTTGGGTGGATTTTATGCGGAAAGGTGAAAACATTCAACTGCCTTGTCACACTTAACGACTTGGAAAACATGTCTCGCTTCTGGGAAACAGAAGAAATAACTGAAAGCCAAAATTTACCGAGCGACGGGGAATTTTGCGAAAACAAATATACAGAAACCACATCTAGACTTCAAGATGGTAAATATGTGGTCCAAATGCCTATGAAACTCAACTTCGAAACTAACTTAGGAGAGACAAGGCGACAAGCAGTAGCTCAATTTCTACAACTTGAGAGGAAAATGAGCAAAAACAAAACATTTGAAATGGAATACAAGAACTTTATCAACGAATATATAGCATTGGGACACATGAAGCTCGCACCAAAAGAGAATAACTCAAAAACCCTAGTGTTTTTATCTCATCATGGTGTTGAGAAAGCCGATTCTACTACGACGAAACTCAGAGTCGTTTTTAATGGCTCATGCAGGAGTTCAAATGGCTACAGTCTCAACGATCTTATGCACACTGGTCCCAACCTACAGAAAGATATGCTCACTTTAATAATCAACTGGAGAGTATACCGATATGTTTTTACTGCAGATGTGGAGAAGATGTACCGGCAAATTTGGCTGAACGAAAATCAACAACAACTTCAAACGATCATCTGGAGGGATTCTCCCCAACAACCACTTCAAGATTGGCAGTTATGCACTATTACTTATGGCATGAAGTCCGCTCCTTACCTCGCCATGCGCACTCTCCATCAATTGGCGAAAGATGAGAACGATCAGCATCCAGAAGCTGCCGACGTACTTCAAAACTATTTTTATATGGATGACCTAGTCTACGGGCAGGATACCATTACCGCAGCCAAGGAAATTATAAGGGAACTAATTACACTACTCAGAAAAGGCGGATTCAATTTAAGGAAGTGGAAAAGTAACGAACCCGCAATCTTGGAAGATCTAATGAACGATCAAAAATGTCAACAGTCGAATATGAGCTTTCACTCGGAACAAACTGAAAACACAAAGACATTAGGCCTAAGCTGGAACGCGGCTACCGACATATTTTTATACAACTGGAATCTAACTGAAAAGAAAATCTTAACTAAAAGAGTTTTCTTGGGAGAAATGAGCAAGCTATACGATCCCGTTGGCTGGCTGTCACCTGTAACGATCAAAGCAAAACTACTTTTCCAAAAGGTGTGGCTCAGTAAGACTGAATGGGATGAGATCTTGCCTCCTGAGATCATTAAGGGTTGGGAAGTTATACGCAGTGAGTTGCCGTTCATCAACAAAATAAAAATTCCAAGATGGATTGGAAGCACTGAAAAACAAATTGAAATACACGGCTTTAGTGACGCGAGTGAAAAGGCCTACGCATGTGCTATTTATAGCCGAGTGAAAATGTCCAACAATAATTACGTGATGACGTTAATTGCGGCAAAAACTAAAGTTGCACCTTTAAACAAGAAGCTAACATTGCCTAAAATGGAGCTATGTGGAGCCCTACTGTTGGCCAGACTGATCGACAAGCTGAAGAGCACCCTTAAAACGAAAGAGTTAGAACTACACTGCTGGAGCGATTCCAAAGTAGTCTTAGCGTGGCTACAAGGGAATGTGAACCGTTGGGAAAGATTCGTGTCTAATCGAGTCACACAAATAACCAACTTAACACCATCAACACAATGGCGCTACGTGAAATCAGTAGAAAACCCGGCGGACTGCGCGACTAGGGGCCTCTCACCCTCGAACCTTTTAACTTTTAACTTGTGGTGGGAAGGGCCTAACTGGTTACAAACATCAAACGTACCCGAAACTAAGGATAGCTCGCAATCTTATAAAACTAACGATGGAATAAAAATAATCTGTTGCACAACAAAGGCTGACAACATTTGCGAAACGGCAAATACACTATTAAACAAACTCAGCAGTTGGAAACGCGTCATACGAGTACTTGCATGGATCTTGCGCGTCAGCACAGTTTATCGCAATAAATCGAATACAATGGCCGTTATAAACAACTTAACCGACAGTGAGAAAAAAGGGGGAATTGTGCCTTTAACACCGCAAGAACTAGATGGAGCGGAGAAGCTCATAATCAAGAAAATACAAAGCGAATATTACTCCGAAGATATATCGCAATTAAAGAAAACTGGCTCAGTATCGACACGAAGCCGTTTGTTAAAGTTAACACCATTTATCGACGAAAACGGCATTTTACGAGTGAGAGGACGCTTGGCCAACTCAATTTTACCACCAGAAAGCAAGCATCCGATCATCCTGCCAGCCACAGGAAGATTAACAAAGCTAATCATACTAGAGGCACATCGAGAGACTCAACACGGGGGCACAAGACTAACATTGGCGCACATACGCCTTAAATTTTGGATTATTGGGGGACGCACGACCGTCAACAAACAATTACTTCAATGCATAAGGTGCCACCGCTTTAAGCCACATAAAAACGAACAGCTGATGGCTGACTTGCCAAAGGAGAGAGTCTTACCTACAAGGCCATTTACGAACACGGGCGTGGACTTTACTGGCCACGTCGAGGTAAAGATCAACAAAGGAAGAGGTGTAAAGACGTGCAAGGCCTACATCGCTATTTTTATCTGCATGGTGACTAAAGCTTTACACTTAGAGCTTGTTTCCGACTTAACCACGCTAACTTTCCTCGCTGCCTTTAAGAGGATGTGCGCACGCCGAGGCACACCAAAACACGTCTACTCAGACAACGGTAGAAACTTCGTTGGGGCGGCTAACCTACTTCAAAAGGACTTTGAACAACATGAAACATTCTGCAGTTCAGAATTCCATAACGAGTTAAATCATCTACGGATACAGTGGCACTTTAACGCACCGCTATGGCCCACAGCCGGCGGGTTATGGGAATCGGCAGTAAAGTCGATGAAATATCACCTTAAGAGAGTCCTGGGCGAACATAAGCTCACTTATGAACAATTCACAACGTTGCTAACGCAAATTGAAGCATGCCTGAACTCACGTCCATTATGCCCATTGACAGAAGATATTGACGACCTGGAATGCTTAACTCCAGGACATTTCCTTGTCGGGGGACCACTGCTATCCCTACCACAAGACGAAGAAGAATTTAACCACTTTGATTTAAGAAACAGATGGAGGCTAGTAGAACAGATGAACTTACATATATGGAAACGATGGTCTAGCGAATACTTGCATCAACTACAAGAACGTTGCAAATGGCAAAAAACAAAGAAAAACCTTCAAGAAGGGAACCTAGTATTGATAAAAGATGAGAACTTACCTCCGGGAAAGTGGGCTCTCGGCAGGATCCTTGAAGTGCACCCAGGTACTGATGGCAATGTTCGTGTGGTCACATTAAAAACCAAGAGCGGACACCTGAAACGTCCTATAACCAAACTAGCCCCGTTACCACTAGAAGAAGACTTACAAACTGCTACTTTGACAAATGGGGCTAAGGCTGATAAAACTCAACAACAACAGAATACTTCAGCACACAAGGGAAATATTTCGTTCAGTCTGTTTTCGATTTTATTCGTGATGTTAATTGCGTCCGTAGGAACTACGAGCGCAGCGCAACCCAGTAACTACAAAATAACTTCTATCGACAAAAATCATCCTATTTACTTTGACGAAGCAGGCAAGCTACAACTTGTACACGACGAGTGGACCTTGTTGGTGTACTACAATCTAACATCTTACTGGCAAGCAACAAGTAAGATAGACAACTATGTTAACCAGATCGACAAACTATGTCAACGAATTACTTACCCGCCCTGCGCTACAATCGTCACTCATTTACAACATGAACTACGTCACGTGACAGAGTACAACACGCTTTTACGGTCTCAACATCTCGCTCGACAGAAAAGAGGATATTTCGATGGAGTTGGAAATCTAGCAAGAACCCTCTTCGGCGTGTTAGACGAAGATTTTGCCGCTAAATATGAAATTGACATTGAAGCGTTGCAAAGAAACGACCAATATCTACTGCAACTCATGAAAAATCAAACCTTAATAATAGAGGCCGAAAATAACATTATTAAGAAGAGTGAGGCATTCATGAATGAACAGCTCAAGACTATACATAACTATATGGATGAGACACACACCGAAATTACGAAAATTGAAAGCAGAGTACAAACGCTCTATGCAGTAAACGACATAAACTCTGCTGCTGTTACATCAATTCTGCTTCTAAACAACCTTCAACGAATCCAGGAAATACTTTTAAACGCTCTGGGAGACGTATACAAAGCACATTTAGACACACATTTGTTTCCCGCCTCTCAACTGATGGAACAATTCAACATAATTTCTGGACAATTGCCACAAGGGTTATCGCTCCCAATAAAAAATATACAAGAAAATTTCCGGGACATTTACGACCTACTGTACGTCAAGGCACGAATTACGAGTAACTACCTACTATTTGAACTACATGTTCCGCTACTCAGCGATGACGAATACACTATATACCGAGTTATACCTATTCCATTTATGGAACAAGATCGATTAAAAATAGTCGAACCGTCGTCGAAATATATCGCTATCAACTTCGTGAAGAAAATATATATAGGTATTACTGAAACAGATATTAAACAATGCACGTCATATGGACAAGACAAATTTATCTGTATTGCCAGACAGCCTGTCTACAACTTATATGATAAGAAGGCACCTTGCGAAGCTAACGTGTTTAGTCAGCAAACCTCATTGTCATGCGTCATCAAGGATGTGCAGTGCGAGGAACTTTGGACGGCGTTGCATAACCCGAACGTATGGTTGTTTACACTATGTGAGAAGCACTTGATTCGTATCATATGTGAGGATCAAGTTTCACCGATAGCTATAGACGGCACAGGTGTCATTACAATGAAGCCTACATGCATTTTACAAAAGAAAGATGCTACAATTTACACCTACAACCACTTAGGAAGTACTTAACCTTAGGACTGACCTCGAAACACCAACCATAGACTCTTCAATTAACAATATGTTTGACTTAAGCTGGAGCAATGCACAGATAAACATAACGGAAAGAATGCCGTCAACTACGGGGGATTTCAGCAAAATAGAGGAGCAGTTACACTTCCAGAAGGTACAAGAAAAATTGCCCTCTACCTTTACCTCGAGCATGTCAGTTCACGATATTCATCACTACAGCGTAACCTCGCTGCTGCTGGGAGGAATGCTGTTCGCAGCACTAGGAGTATTCGTAAAGAAAAGATGTTGGAAACCTGCTACTGCAACCGAAACAACGCCCCAAGAGCGTACAGAGGAGAATATTGAAATGCAGGTGATCCAGAACACCACACAGCCACGAGAACCTGTATACAGTGAACCAGAACCGAAATTAACTAGATTTAATTTTAAATAAGTAATACTTTATGTTTTATATTCTTATTGTACTTATTTTATATTCTCATTTCTTATGCTCAATAGGCAGTTCTAAAATGTATCTCACTTTTCACTTTTCCCTCGGGAGTATGTACGATTTACATCGTACAGTATTTAGCTGACTTGCGACCTACTTTGTTACATCGACATTATGCAGTTAGTTGACAATTCTCGCTGTTAGCGATCGGCCACAGTTGTGCATATTTACTTTAACTTGTGATTCTATAATAAACTTGAATATTTTCTATAAGTGTGGTTTACGTTCAACTCAACTCATTACCTACAATTACTAACTTCTTCAAAGCTTCGACCTTACAAGGGGGGTAAGTACATTTTTTTTTTCTAGATTATATTTTACCACTTTGTTGGCGTGACTAATATGTACCTATGCCAAATTACAGCTCTCTATACCAGAAAGGTTTAGGTACTTTACTAAATGTAAACAAACCAGACCACGTGACTCTGTGAAACAGCCAATTACAACTATTTTGTCGAGCTTCGACGTGTCAGTGCTCTGCTGCTATTGGCTGACGAACTAAATCGCGTGGTTTTTTTGTTTACATTTAGTTAAGTACCTAAACCTTTCTGGTATAGTACTAAGAGTCTCTGAGCTTGGCTGCGGATTGCGGTCGGACGGACCTGGCGAAACTATAAGGGTTCCTAGTTTGACTATGGGACCCTAAAAAGTTACTGAATATTCAGATTGTCTCCAATTTTACTGTAAATTTGCTACAACATCCCGACCTCAGAAGTTAAATGTCGCAGCCAAGTCCTCAAAATTTCAAATTCCAGGTTCAGCAGTTCCCTGTGCATTGTCAGTCACCCAGGAGTATCATATCGCACCTTTAGAATTATAGTGACCTAATTCAAAAATCTTGGATTTCGAGTTAGGTCTCTATGGTAATAAATATATGTCTCAAAGTCGAAAGCTAAAATGTTGAATTAGGTCACTATAATTCTAAAGGTGCGATATGTATACCTACCTAGAAAATGGAAGATAAACGGCGCAATCAATTTATTTTAAAGTAACTTTACATCATTACCATACGACCTTGTAAAGTAAGTAACTCAAAGAAAATAACTCCGATTAGTTTCAGTTTCTCCCGGCAGATGGCGCTATTAGCCCGGATAAGCGCCGGAGCCGGAAAACGCGGTGATTTCACGCTTAAACAAAATGTAGGTAAAAGGCGGTAGAGCACGCATGTTGTTGAATAGTTTAGCAGAAATAATCAAACTTGTAGGTTAGATATTTTTGTAGGGTGCGTCTCACGAGATATTACAACAAAATCTATAATTTCATGTTAATAACGTTTACAAGATATAATAAACGTTAGCTATAATAACAAAACCAATATTTTCATAAGGAATAACGGTCAATTAACATAATATTCATTTTATATAATGTTTTTGTCTATAATACTCACATTGTCTAATTTCAGTTCGTATAACATACATGACATATAACGATCATACATAATACATAATATCTTTTAGTATACCTAAGGATTATTAAGATCTAATATCGTATGCTATACTTAATGGGTGGGTACTGTAAGGAGCGGGTACAGTCGAGTTCATAGATGTGTACCCTGTAGTACTTTGTCATTTTAATCGCTGTGACAATTCATATACTTATGGCAGTTTAAACATGACATAAAATAAATAGACAAGGTACTAAAGTGTACACATATTTATGAACTCGAGTCTACCAGAACGGTCTTGCTTGTAATTTGTTTTAATTAACCAGAAAATGCCACGAGCATGACGAATCAGGTCAGAACCGACTCGGTTAGGTTAGGTTAGAAGGCCTAGGCGGGAGCTTTGCTCCTTCGAGGTTATTTTTTTTTCTGCCCAGAAAATTCAGACTGCTGCCAGTAAAGTTAGTAAGGTAAGGTTGATTGTTAATTAAGAAGGCCACTTAATACTGAAAATAGAATTTAATTTCAAAAAACATATGCATGTTTTTATATTATACGTGTATTGTTTTTTGATGTTAGATAATTTGATTAATATATGTTTTAAATCTTAGGTGTTATGAACGTTATACGTTTTAATAGTTATATAAATTGATATTATATATTAATAACGTTATACTTTATGGAAATAGATATTTTGAAATTATATCTTCCGTTCATTATATCCAGTGAACGTTATACTAAACGTGTTTATACAAAGTGAGCGTATATATTATTATGAGTGTTATATTATCAGTTCTTATATCTCGTATTACTTACCCATTTTGGTATTTATAAGCACATTAATATAAATCATAATAATGCATAACTTTAAGAGTATTTATTTCAGACATCACAGCTGTTCTCTTCGTTCAGTGGGTGTGAGGTTTTATTAAAGTTATTTAGTAACGGATCATTTTTACAAGTAAGGATATAACAAGTACTTATAATAGCACTATTTTAAAGGCGATTAAAAGTTAAATAGCACGTGATTGAGATATATCAGTTAAACTATTTGGCCTACTCGTATAAACCGAACATGACTTGTCTGACTGAAGAAGTACTGGTTTCACTTTTGTTTTTGAACGAAGACTAGACCACATTGTGTCCTTTCAACAACGTTTACTGATATGTAATGTACTAATGTACATATCTATCTGTTTAGTAATCATCATCATCATCATGTCAGCTGAAAGACGTCCACTGCTGGACATAGACCTCCCCCAAGGCTCTCCACTCAGACCGGTCTTGTGCATCGACCTTGCGCATCCACCGCGTTCCCGCGATCTTCACAAGGTCGTCACTCCATCTTGTTGGAGGCCTACCTACAACTCGTCTCCCGGTCCGCGGACGCCACTCAAGAACCTTCTGACCCCATCGGCCATCAGTCCTGCGAGCGATGTGCCCCGCCCACTGCCACTTAAGTTGAGCTATTCTTTGGGCTATGTCGATAACCTTAGTTCTACTGCGGATATCATCATTTCTGATTCTATCACGCAGAGAAACTCCGAGCAAAAGTTTAGAGTAGGTACCTAGTAATTGTTACGAGTAGTTACACTTACGTTTATTTTAAACCAATGTTAAAAATTACTTATGTTCCGTACAACATATCTTCAAATTGGATAGGTGACATTTGTAGGCAATTGTATCGACATAAATAAGTGTTTCTAATTAAGTGACCACCTATGTAGGATGTAGTTATATGTCGTTAGGTAAACATCATTATCATAAACAAGCTCTGACATGTCACAAAGTGCTCTAAACACGGATATCGTTCAACTATCGACGTCGTAAACACATACTTTCGCTAGATAATTCAATAAACAATTACTGCTACAAGATACCAATTCGATGCGGTCAAGAAACATACGTGTAGAATAAAAAATGTGGCTACAGATGGGTCTCTTTGTATTCAAAGAGTAACGAGAAATATAAAAGAATAACACTTGCTATTAGCTTGTATTTTTGTCATTCCGGGTCTAATTTTGAACCACTTTCCGTTATCGTAATGTATGAAATTAGAAACACATTTAAGTAAACCCGATTTATTGTATTTTATTGTAACTAGGAGCTTATTTGATGATGGCGTTGGAAGGTGGCACATAACATAAGTAAAAAAAAATTACCAGACTTTTCTCTTACCTACTGATTTACACTAATTTAACTAACCGCGAACTAAGTTCTACCTTTGTACATGGGTACCAAAGATTAACCTTCAACGATAAAAATAAATAAGTAAACGTTTAATTTAATGCATAGACAACGTCCTAGACTAAAGAATAGACTAAAGAAAAAAACCAAGTGATTTCCATACAATTATAATGCTTTTATCAATTCGTTTCTAGGACCACTAACTTCGTAGGCAGAGTAACAACTATGCCATTCATCTTTCGTATCTGAACAGCATAATCTTTGACGCAAACTTTTTCTATCGGTCGTTATTTAAAGGAACATAATTTGATAATGACATCGTAAATATTTCGTATCGGTCGTTACTGGTCACTGCGATTTGAAGGCCGGTAACACTGAGATTTCTTTTCTAAGAAATTATTTAATGAGATTAACTTTGCAGTCACTTTGTTACACTTTGTTTTTGAAACCATTAAGCTTTTTAGGGTTCTGAAGTCAAACTAGGAATCCTTATAATTTCGCCTTGTCTGTCTGTACGTCAATCTCACTTTTTTCTCATACACTATCCAAGTCACAAAGCTGAAATTTTGTACACACATAGATGCGTGTTCCGTGCATTTAACTAATAATTAATAAGTAAAAAAAACTGTTTAAGCACCTCCCTTACCCAACGAGCACGTACTAAAGCCACCGAAGAGGGCCGCCCGGGTCGCCAGACTTAAATGGACATTTGGACATGGGCGGGTCACCTACTTCGTACGCATGACAACAGGTGGAATAATGCGTTGCAGCCTGGAAGCCCTGGGTAGGAAAGAGAAGTGTTGGCAGAACTCCGGCGCGATGGTCCGATGATATTAAAGATGCTGGCCCACGATGGTACATACCTAATACATAATTGACTAACTCGTAATAGGGTACATTAGAAGAAGCTGAGAGACGCATGAACCCAACATTGTGCATTAAAATAAAATTCTGCAGAAGTAACAACCTTTGGGTCTATATTGTCTGCCATAATTATTTTAGTCATAATGTTCGCTAGTCATAATTATTTTAGAAACTGTTACTTTTTAGATTTTTTGTAAATCAAAAACCTAACCTAGCCTTATATGTATATAACCTTTAGATATAAAACAATTACATGTGGCAGTTCCAGTGATATAAAAATTATGACTCTTAATAATTATGTAAGCAGATAATTTGACGAAAAAACTCCGGCTTCCGCTTTATGTACTATCAGCCCATTGGAACACTGACCCACCATAGAACTGTGTCACAGTGACGTTATAATTCAAGTCGTAAGAAGTGTCAAAAAAAATATTTTATCATGTCACTGTGACACCGTTCTGTGGTGGGTCAGGGTTTCAATGGGCTGATAGTACCTAAAGAAAGGGTATATTTTTATTTTAAAACATCGTGTGAGTTATTGTTGGATAGCTCTTAAAAGCTACTTATCATGTTTATCATATTATAGGAAATATTGAACTCTGAAAGTACAATATTTTGTTAGAATTGTGTCCCCATCCTGTACAACCAAAACTACATACATACATAAACTCACGCCTTCATTCCCAGATTGGGGTAGGCAGAGCTAAAGAATTACCAACAAGTCTTAAAACTTCTTGATAATTCTGTAACCAAAACTATGAATACAAAAAGTCTTTAAAACTTTAAATGCAAGGACATAAACGAATTTTAAATGAAAACTCTCACGACTAAGTAGACTCAGTCCTTGAGATACAGACGACTAAAATGTTCATACTTCTAACCGTGACTAAAATGTTCATACTTCTAACCGTGACTAAAATGTTCATACTTCTAACCGTGACTAAAATGTTCATACTTCTAACCGTGACTAAAATGTTCATACTTCTAACCGTGACTAAAATGTTCATACTTCTAACCGTGACTAAAAATCATCTAAGCTGCCACCAAATAACTTTTCAAAATTACCTCATACTTGTTTTTTTGGATACATTATTGTGTTTGTAATAAAGGCGACGGACGGAACCCTACTCTGAGCACGACCCGACTTGCTCTTGCCCAGTTTCATTACTGTTGAATAAATAAGAGGTACCACAAAATTTATTCTTGAAATTAACTACCGTAACCTCGGGTTACTTTTTAGCCCTAAAAACCTGTTAAATGTTACATCAAAACCAAGCTACTTACATAGTTCTAAAATTATTTTAACAATTCAAGATGATTACCACTGAAATAGTTATACTTTTAAGGGTGGGCAATGTAACCTTCTAGAATTAAAGTAACCAGAAGTTACGGTATATGGTTTAATTAAAACAAAGTGGAATTCAAAGCATAATTTGCCTTTTAGCGGTAAGATATTATAATTTATTTACCAGAATACATAAAAGAGGTCAAAAAATAACGACAAACAATATCATTATTAGTATTCATTCGAAGCGACATGCAAATTTCAATTGATTGAGTGTATTTAAAATGAGTTTATTAAAACAAAAAAAATGTTCATGGTGACCGAATACAAAATCGATAAAATAATATCGTCGATGTAAAATTTATATTATTATTGTGTTTTTAGGATGCCGTCCATACACCGAGGGTGCCAAATGGCACTCATTACTAAACCTTCCATTTTCCAGCAATCCGTCCGTCTTCAAGAGCTGTAACCTTCCTTTCCCGCTGCCTTAATTGTTTTATTTTATTTTTGAACAGTCGACGTCAAACATATATGTACACTTTAGTACCTTTTTACTTTATCCGTTATGACAATTTCATATGGCAGTTTAAGCATGACATTAAATAGACAAGGTACTAAAATGTAATCATTTGTCTTATACATACGTATACATGTATATACCTTCACGCTTGTAATCCCAGAGTGAGTGAGTGTAGGCAGAGCTACAGAATTACCTACAACTTTAAAGACTTGTTGATAATTCAGTAACCGCATTTTGCACAAATATAATGTTTACCAGTGTATTAGTGGCAGGTTGCAAGCACTTTGCCGAACAGCACTGTAAGCCTCTATTCCCTTAGTCGCCTCTTTCACATCCACGGGAAGACATGGAGTGGCACTATTCTTACCTCTATGCTATTGGTGTCATATGGTTAGCGAATATATTATTATAACCTTCTTCATCTTTGAACAAAAGAAATGATTATTTTATGTGTGGGTTACAATAGGTTCAATTCATAGTTAAGTTTATTTATTTCATGAAAAATAATAACGATACTTATACGTTTGGATTTGAACGGCGCAATGGCCTAATTGGTAGTGAGTGACTCCTGCCTACGAAGCTAGCGGTCCTGGGTTGAAATCCCGGAAAGGGCAGATATTTGTGTGATGGATGAGCTCGAATATAATAATATGTTTTCTATGTATTTAAGTATACCGGGTGTTTCCTGTAACAGGAGCAATAAATTGAAATGATGATTCCTTACATTATTAGCAGTCATAATCAAAATATCTTAATGTTCCAAAGTCCTAAAATTTGGAAAAAATAGCCATTCAAAATAAACTTCACAGTCAATGGATATTATCATCGCGATATGGTCGCTCATCGGTCGTTTGGTGTCTTGGTACCGGGGATTTTATTAAAACGATCGAAATTAGTTTTTATCTAGATGCACTAGGAACTACTTTCATTCGTAAAAGATACGAAATGGCACTGATTTTGGTTATTTCTTTTTGAATGTATGTTAAAAATCTTCAGTCTGAACTTTTTATTCAACTCCGGTTTTATGATAATTTAAAAACGAAAAGTTTTAACATTGACAGCTAAGTTGTCAGTTTACAGCTACCGATAAAAAATGGCACGGATTTATTACGATGCCCGAGAATTATGTGATATGATTTTACTATACGGGGAAGCGAGAGGCAATGCTGTTCGAGCACTTAGTTTATACGCTGAACGGTATCCTAACCGGAGGCAACCATCGAGCGGCCGTGTGATCGTAAACGCAGTGCAACGCGTGCGGGACAACCAGCCCGCAGCCGGTAGAGTGCAGCCGGCAGCCGGGCCTGGTGCGGCAGTTAATGTCAGATTAGCACTGGAACGCCGGATTCTGCAGCACTTCCGAGAACGTCCAACTACTAGTACAAGGAGAGCGGGTCTCGTATTTGGTGTTCATAATAGTATTGTTCACAAAGTACTGAAAAATAACAAGCAACAGCCCTACAAATTTTTGAAAGTACAGGCTATGTTGCAGCGAGACTACACAATGCGAGTAGCTTATTGCGAGTGGTTTTTATCACAGAGCCATGGAAATACACGCGATATTACATTTGCACGAAATGTCATCTGGACAGACGAGTCGACGTTCACTAACAATGGACTATGGAATCCCAAAAATACCCACTATTGGAGTACCAGCAACCCCCGTTTAATGAGACAAACAGCTCACCAATACCGCTTTTCGGTTAACGTGTGGGCAGCTGTCCACGGAAGTACGATAATTGGTCCGGTATTTATCGATGGTACTTTGAACACAGCACGTTTTTTAGAATTAATAAATGGAACTTTGTTGGAGTATTACAATAATCTGCCCGAGAACGTAAGAAACGTAACATGGTTCCAACTCGATGGAGCCCCTGCTCATTCCGTTGTGGCAGTACGCCAAAAGTTATCCGAAATATTTGGAGATCAGTATATCGGACGTTACGCTCCTAAGCGATGGCCCCCGAGGTCTCCGGATTTAACATGTTTGGATTTCTTTTTATGGGGTGCCATCAAAGATGATGTGTATTCCGCTGATGTTGATAATGTGGAAATGTTGAAAAATCGAATTATACGGGCATTTGAAAACATACGGCAACGCGATCTAAATGCAGTACATCGAAATACATTATTACGGTACGAAGCATGCAAACGAGCAAATGGTCAGCATATCGAGAACATGTTAAATTAAGGCAGTCCTTGGATTCTGGGAAGAAGCAAATCATTTAAGTTTTTTTTGTAGTATTGTTTTCTTTAAGTTGTTATTAAACGTACATAAAATCAAAGTGTTTATAAATCATTTATCCTTATCAAGTTAGTAGTTGTAAATACGTAATCTTTGAAGCTCTCAAGCGAACTCCGAATTATTATTTATAGGATGTATTGTCAACCAAGGAAGTTATTTTGTGACTCAGGTATTAACTTCCTTATAACTTCCTTAGTTGCTTTAAGTAGACTACAAGCGATGTGGCAAATTTCGCAAGTTGGTAATTGTGCGATCTAGGCATTCTTAAAATCAATTAGTTTCATACGTTAGACCCGTAAAACGAAGGTCAGCTGTCGTTTGAAATTTTCCACTTTGGACATTTTAACTTAAATCAAATGGACGTAGGAAAAATGTCGTTGGGATTTTTGTAAATTAACAGTATTGGCTTATTACTCTTATTAGCGACCATTGTTATTATAACATTGGCAATGACAACGTCTGTCCCAACAATGACAATTCTTACGTTTCAACAAAGCTTACTTAACGACCAATAACGATGTGTTCAGTATGATTAGCTGATTGGGCTTTGTGTAGCTGTTGTTTAATCGTCGCCATAGCAACTATCAGTGTTCGATTAAGATCGTGGGTTTTTCGTTTTTCCGATGTTGAGAAATGGCCGACCATAATTTCTCCGTAACTTTGTGCCATCTTTGTGCTTATAACAATGGTCGCTAGGTTACGGTTTCTAGACCTGTAATTGGTTGAGTTTGGGTGAAGTTGGTAGACCTGGCTCTCAGGTTAGGCAATCGTTAATACTGCATGTAAGTCAGGTATACGAAGACGTGTGACTTTCCTTTCCTTGGATACACGAGTATAACCGACTAAACCCGATTGGCATTACACGGCTAAAATTCGAACAGTCGCAAGGTGAGGTGACCCGTAGAGTCACCACACGGGAATGTTGAGCCACTTGGCAATGGTCGCTATTTGGTCGTGTAATACGCTCGGTAGTTTTCGTAAGTAGTCAAGAAAGACCGCTATATGACCGATCTTACCCGATGGTATGTCAGTTAAATACGATTTTTTGTTGCGTCAAAATTGCAATTTGTGATAACGAGCTGACATAATGAAAATGCCTTCGTCTACGAGAATTACATATTAGACAACCGCCATTCAGTTTGTTTATCATAGCAACGTCATACCAAAGCATCCCGAAAAATCGCGGTTAGTATCTGGTTATCGTTTTTTTAACTATAGCAACATCATCATCCTAAGAAAACGCGGTCGGTCATTGGTTACCCTTTCTTGTTTTAACGTAACTCTAGCAACGCCCGCTTCATTGGTCAACGGAGTTCAGCCGAAGTAGTGATTCCATCCTCGTAAGAGTCCTGGTGTCTGTACATTGTCAATGTCAAGTTGTTAAGTCAAAAGTCTTGTTGAAAATCACAATATTAGTTGAAATAACCAATTACTATGGCCGGGAATTGCGTTTACGTTACTGTGAGATGATATTACTTACGCTGAAGCCAGAAGAAAGTAAACCGAGGTTAAAACCGTAAACGATAATTTACCATCCATCAGCCCTAGCTGATACCTATACCAGCCGAGTCATTGTAAACAATGTGCACTTACAAAGCATGCGGGATAACAGCAGTAGCCTGCACAACACATGACCAAAATGTGACTGCATCCTCTAATATCGTCAGAACAGAGCATTTTATAACGCTTTAAAAGAACGCCCTACTTGTGTTGGATTGTGATGTTTGGAGTTTTTTACGAGAACTCTTGATACAAGAACAACCGAAAGAACATACAATCGTGTAATTTACACTTCTCCATAAAAGTAAGCCATGCTACCCAGGCCAGGATTACCCAGTGTCATTTAAATAATTGTGATCATTCTTTAGACTAATAAAAATGTTGATTCTTATCGTGTTGTTAGTAATTTAACGTTGTTTGTTTTTAAAAGTTGCTTTCTAGACGTTTTCATAAACGTCCCTTATTTAACTTAAGGATAAGTATTTAATTATTTCATTCTTATCATTATCAAGTATTACGTGTAATTAGGTACCTACTAATCTTTGAAGAACTCAAACGTCATTTTATTGTCATTCATTAGCATACGTGTCTCGTTCAACGAAGTATTCCGACTACACGCGATCGTTAATTAATGGTTTCCGTGAGGTGTGTCTGATACATTGCTGGTGCAATTAACTTTGTTAGAGAATAACATAAAATAAATTTTAACTTGAATGAAACTGAAACCACTTGGACACGTTTAGTAATAAGTTAAAATACCTATATTTTAATTTATTAATATCCTTGTCTAGTACCCATAGTACAAGCCTAGAGCTTAGTTTGGGACTAATTCAATTGGTTAGACATGTCTTCTGACATTTATAATAAAATAATAAAATAAATAAATATCATGGGACAATGTCACACCAATTGACCTAGTCCCAAACTAAGCTCTAGGCTAGTACTATGGGTACTAGACAACGATATAAATACTTATATAGAGAAATATATACTTAAATACATAGTAAACATCCATGACTCAGGAACAAATATTCGCGCTCATCACACAAATATCTGCCCTTACCGGGATTTGAACCCAGGACCGCTAGCTTGGTAGGCAGGGTCACTACCAACTAGGCCAGCGCGTCGTATTTATTATTATAATTATATCTAAAAATGTAAAGTATGTAACTTGGTGTTAGTGTTGTATTATATTTATTCATTCTTACATAAACTTAAAGAAACAAAGCTGAAGACAACTAAAGTAAGATCCATCTAGGACGATCCCTGATACTTTTCAAAAATACCTTTTTTGATTTTATTTACCTAATTGACAGGTATCTTGCGACTCCGTTTAGTAATTTATAATGATTAAAATCACCTATTTTATAAGCTTTGTGTACTACACCTATTATAAAATAATAAAGATTAGAAACGATTTTAATAATTTACTTACGTCCTTGATTTTAAACAGTATGAAAATCTACTTTATCTTAAACGAACGAACAAATGAACAAACTTACTTAAAACTACGCTAATCTAACAAACCGCTCCCAGTGGTCATTTCAAATTGCCAATAATAAATAAATGCCTAAATATCAATGAACAGCTCCACACAAATTGACCTTGCATGCACTTCCATGCATTCGGACGCGTACTGTTTTCAATCCACGAAGCCCCGCTTATCCATTATTCATACATTGACGCAATCATGCGACGTTAGTTTGACGGCGGTCACAGTTCATCCCGATCACACTGTTAAATTTTATGTGACTCATAAATAAATCATATAAATGTACACTGACCTAACTGTAACGGCCATGAAAATTTTATGGAGAGGGCACAGTCAAAGAACAGCTAAGAAACAATTGAAGCTAGAAAAAATTAACTTGACGTATATTTTGTATCTGTTTCTCCAGGGGGGAAGTTATCTATTAAATAAATCAAAGAGCTGATATTTCTTAAACGAGTGCAACGATAAAAAAATTAAACACAAATATTTATTCAGTAAAAGAGCCACTGATGAAATTAGTGTCATATGGATGCTCTGACACTAAGGAGCACTTTAAAAAAAAATAACCCCTCCTCCTCCTCCTTACCTCTGTTGTAGGTTTTAACTGCTGTTTACGTATGTGTGGTAGTATTATATTGTTATATTATATTATATCTATGTTTAGGTATGTATCTTATTAAAGAAGATATTTTATTTTCTTCCTATTTCTCTGTTGTATGTTATTTGTTATTTCCTGAAATTTTGTTAATTTGTCTATCCTTGGGCATTGTCCTTGCTCATTCTACTCCAAGGTTAACTGGAAGAGATCCTATGCACATTATTTATATTGATGCAAACATGTCTTGTAATTGGGTGGATCAACTTTTTGTTGTTGTTATTCTGTCCCGTAAGCCAGGAGACAACAGTGATAGAGTTTCTTAGAAAAAATGTTATAATAATATACTTCCAGCACACTCAGGAGAAAGGCCATACAATAATGGGTGTGTAATTGCCAATATAACAGTTTTTTAGTGGACTTATATACTTTGAAATCATAGTTTTAAAGAGTGACCCAGGAGACGTCACCATGGCAACGAGCTACAAAGAAAAGTTGATTGACCCATTTGTTTATGTGCAATAAAGAGTTTTACATTCATACATACATACATAACTTTTTTTGTATCTCTTTTATTAACATATCAAAAAGCAAGCTTCAAAAACCCGACTGCGGCTCACCAACTTTAAATCGATATAAATCCTAAATGATCATTCAAAATGAAAAATGATGAAAGAAACCTAAAGATGATTTTTAAATACCTATTCAACGATACCCCACTTGTCATAATTCGTCGACTTTACTTTTTATCTTTTTTACAAAATGGCGTCTGGTGGCCGCCATATTGTTTTTTTATTACTGTCATATCTAACACTCACAAGATTAAGACAAGTCGATTGACATAAGAATCATTTAAATCGGTCCACGCGTTTAGTTTCTAAAGCGCCACAAAGCAACAAACATACATATACAGGGTGGAAAGAATCTATGGGCCCTGGAGGGGAACTACCTTAAATCCTTTAGTTAGCTCATTTTACTGAAAGGAAACATTCCTTTATTTTTAAATAGAAATAAAACTGCATTTAACGATTTTTTAAATGTGGCTTGTCTCATCCGGGAATCGAACCAACTAAAAATAAAAACCCAGGTTAAAATTTGTCTAATAAACATTTATTTGGTCATTGAAATAAAAAAGTGAAAACTGAATTACGGAATGAAAGCAAAACAAAGCAAAATTTGAAATTCGAACGAATACTTCTTTTTTATAGTTTTTAAAATGTTATCTTTCGAATTTGAAATTTGTTGCCCCGCGGTGCAAATAAAGTACGTTCCATTATTAAACTTCTCGTCAGAACGAACGTCTAGTGTAAGAAGGAATCGTGCTGTGCATAGAACCGAAAAAATGGGGTTTTAAAATATTTGTTCGTTCCGGGGTGTCAGGGCTTGTGATGTGATGATACGTTTCGGTTTGAAACATTCACTGACTATGAAGACAGTTTGGGCGTCGGGGCTAAAGTTGTGTTAACACTAAGCAAGACGATAAAGACAAAACCGTGTGTAATTTTTTTTGACATTTATTATTACCATTTACCGATTTTGTTATCCAATACTTCAACAAGGTACTTAGAGATAAATAACATTAGCAAGCTTGTACTTCACCCGATGTCTTTGGATGTCGAAGAGATAAGAAAATTATAACGTGTCATTTACTTGTTACAAGTAAACAGTACTAGGTATTGTTAATAAAGAACTTGTAATAAATATTATTCATGGGCATCTCGTACAACAGATGAGTGTAAGACCAAATGTTTATTAGACAAATTTTATCCTGAACAACAATCCTACCGATTCGTATAATAAAATAACAAGGGTTTATTTTTTTATTTTTAGTTGGTTCGATTCCCGGGTGGGAAAAGCAAAATTAAAAAAATCGTTAAATGCAGTTTTTTTTCTTTTTCAAAATAAAGGAATGTTTCGTTTCAGTAAAATGAGCTAACTAAAGGATTTAAGGTAGTTCCCCTCCAGGGCCCGTAGATTTTTTCCACCCTGTATAGACTGATAAACACAATACCCTATATAAATTAAGTCCGAATTCGATGAATGAGATTCATGCCTTGTGATTGACCAGCAAAGATACGGCCGAGAGGCTATCGCCCATTACTATTGCACGTGTCTAAGGGACGTATTAATAAACTTATCTTGGCTGAGATGCTCGTCACAAGATACGTAAACATAAACGTCAAACCATAGAAAACTGTCATTTTTGACGCATCTTGAGACGAGCTTTCCAGTCGAGATCAGTTTATTAATACGAGCCTAAGTGGAAGACGTACCTTCGGTTGTCGTGCACGTGTTATGTGCGTGGTATGGTATCTGGGCTGGGCAGGAAACCAACCAGAAGATATTTCGTTACCAGCATGATTTAAGTTTCACTTAACACTTTTGTGTAAGTTGTATCTTATTGCCTAATTGTTGCTTAATACTTTGATACCGTTTGATCACCAATATTATGTCACTAATTGGTAAAACAATGCAAAATATTCTAAAACAAAATTATCTTTTAGTTGGGTTACAATTGAGTCACGGTAAAGAAACTTTCACCAAGTAACAATAAGACTACACCGTCGGATATTAAAATTATCCTTGGCCGTTCATAGCCCAAGTTCCATACTTGAATTTGCCCATTCTCGTTTGAGGGCTCTTTTGTATGTCGGTAATGTAGAGTGAATCGCTTCGGCACTTAATAATATCAAGCTAAGATCCATCCAGAACCAAATTCAAACTAAATTTCTTAAAAAAAAAATATGTCCAAGTCGGTCTATTCAATAGTCTCTTAGATCGATGATTGATTAGCGTTCCATTTGGCCGATTCCTTATAAGTCCGTTCAGTGAGGACCAATTCAGTTCGTTAATACATTATATCGCCTGCTGTATGCGTAGGTCTTTAGTATAATTACATGCTGTTTTAACTGTGACATCGCAATAAATATTTTATAATCGGTATATTTATTTACCATAGTCAACTTGAACTTATATTGTTTTATCGCAGAAGAAGCGACGGCCGGTCACGTGAACGGGCTATCGTGAACATTGCCTTGGTCACACATACACGTATTTAATTGTACTTCGCAACCCTTTCGACTTAGTACATCTCAGTTTATGTCCGATAAAGTCGCGAGAGTTGTTCCCGTTTTAGTTAAATAGTTTCCTTAGAAATGTTCTTGTTGCTTGTAATAGTGTTGGGAGCATCGATGATCCTAATGAAATGGAAGGGAAGGACATTGAAGACTCTTGCGAAGCAGTTCCCGAATGATATTCAAGCTTGGCCTTTCATAGGCCACATGCACCACTGGGTAGGCTCTGATGAAGGTAAGTTTGCAATTTTACATACATACATACATCCTGTCTGATACGAATTGAATAAAATAGAAGTTAACTCGTCTCTGACACGTTTTATTTGGTTCTGTAGTTGAACTAGAAACCCTTTTGCGCCATGCCCGTTCGTCTGTTGTCACTGCCTATATTATATATTTTAATTGTATATTTATATTTCATAGCAATCGCTACCGACATATTTATTGCCTTAATCTGAGCAACGAAAAAAGGATATGCCTAGTATTTCATGAACTGTTTACAAACCCGCCGATATCAAGGAAGTGAAAAAGACACTAACAAATACGACTCCTATACTGCCCTCCTAAGCTAATACGCAGTATGTCAGATAAAATTCCTGTAGCAATTTCAACCTTATTACTAAGAGAAGAGAACTAAAACTGCTTTGGTTATTGATTTTGGGATACTACTTATTTTCTTAGGAGGGCAGTATAGCTCTGTCTATCACGTTTACTAACAAACTTGGTAGGTTGTAACAGCTTATGACACGGCTTCTGGATGGCATAAATGTTTATTTATTATCTGTACTGCAGATCGCATGGAGGCATTTAAGAAGTTCGGCCGCGAAGCAATCAAGCAAGGAGGCGTGTCGCATATATGGCTGGGCAGTGATTTTTATCTTAGTAAGTCCTTCTAAATCTGTTAGACACGAAAGTTGGTGGTGCGTGAGTCTCTACTCTACGAAAGCACAGTCGGTGGTGGTGCAAGGAGACTAAGTGAAGCTAAAGTCGCCGTCAATAGAACTTGCAAAACCAAATGAACCAATTCACCATGATTATTCGATAATCTCGTACTTTTAAAGATCAAGTGAGGTCTTTGCAATGATCTATACACTAGATCATTATTTTCATATCAAGTTTGGGATGAAATAACTATTCATTATAAGTTATTTTTAATTAAAACACGCTTGGTGAATTTTTGAGGTTATGTGTCAGTCAGTACTAATTTGTTTACATCGTTCGCAAGTTCCATTGACGGCGACCATAGGTATTTGTACGAGTATAAACACTAGTGAGTAATATTAGCATTTAGTTCGAGAGGAGTCTGTGAGAAATGTACCAGAGTGCGAGCAAGTGAGTTGAGCAAGTTGTGTTACTAACTAGGGCTGTGCGAGGCAGCAAAGAATTGCGCGAGGGAGAAGTCCACCTATAAGATTACTTCATTTTCGCGAGGAAATAATCCAATACATGATAGCTCCACTGTGAGAGTCAGGAACAGGTAGTTATCCTGTTGGTAGTTTATTCCTAGCTGCCTCGCACACAACTGCTAAAATTACATCTTCATCATTATTTCTCGAGCGAATCGATGGTAGTGATTCTAAGTGAATAAATTATTTGAGTTTGATTTGTTTCTTTGACGATGGTGTTGGATTTAGATGCCACTTATGTGCTGAAAACTATGTGTGATAATCACGAATGTTTGTACAAATGAAACCCTGACCCACCTTAGAACTGTGTCACATTGACATTTACGAGTAATTTGACTTACTAAATTCGTTTATGTTTCTAGCACTCTGTGACCCAGCCGCGGCAGAAATACTTCTGAAGGCTTGCCTAGAGAAGGATCAGCGCACGATGAGGTTCACTCGACTAGTCACCGGGGACGGGATGATCTTTGCTCCTGGTAGGTTCATTTTTTTTCTATACCATCCTGTTTTCACTGTTCTTGTAGTACCGTCTTAATTACCATTACATTGTTGTTCATAATCTTCTCATGGCAAGGAACCCTCATTGCGCGAGCAGTTCTCTTTTGTTGTTAAATTGTTCCTTGAATAGTTGACGAAATATAATGTGCACCGATTCCACGTAACGCTTTAAGGACGAATCAGTGCAGATTATATTTTGACAACTTTACTTTGGTTGTAAACTTGTTGTTCTGAATGCTGTTTCCGTTCTTTCTTCTTTCTTGAGGTAGTTGAACAAGAGTTTCTAATTTGTAATCACCTGGCTAATTAATGTTGTATTCCAATTCAGATATACTTATGTTACAGTAAACATCTGGCGCCCGCGTCGAAAGATGATTGCTCCGTTGTTCAGTCAGAAGAACTTAAATAGTTTCGTGCAAGTATTCGCAAATCAAAGTGATGTGTTGGTGCAACAGCTGCAGCCGGCAGCCAATGGAACCGACTTCTCAATTTGGAAGTATATTACGACCTATACATTCGACTCTGTTGGTGGTAAGTTGAATGTAACTATTACAAAACTGCACGGCTAGTACAAGTTGCCTCGACTTGGTTCTCGCTCTTCGATCTCCGTTTCTATCTAGTCAGTAAAGATACGAGAGAGAAAGAGAAAATACAATTTGTGCTACCCGTGTTGGAGGAGGCTCGCACCTAGCATTGTTTAAAATGCAAAACATTTGTAGAAGTTTCGAGATCTTCTCTAGAAATTGGTAAACTTTGAAATCATTGAGCATGTTCAACCTTCACACAAAAAATAAGAACATTCTTGAAATTTACGAAGAAGAATCTCAGAAGAATCTTTCATAATTTGAGAAATTTCCCGCCGGTATAATTTTCCTATTCTACTTGTAGTTAAAAAAAATCCCAGAAGATGAGTTCGCCCTTAGCTTTAGCTACAAAACGAATATCAAAGACAAACTGCATAGTTTTGTCAAGTAATTTCAGGTGAACTGAAATTATGCATATGGAAGCAGACCAAAATAATGAGTTGTATGGAAGGGTAGGGAACCGTAACCCGTAACGTACTAAATGGACATTTCAGGCTTTAAATAATAATACACCAGTCGCGCCTACCCTGACCCTCTTGTATTCCAGAAACAACCATAGGCATCCAAATGAATTCCCAAAAGCAGAAAGATCACCCATTTATCGACGCCTTTGAGGAAATCTGTGCTGTAGTATCCAAGCGCATCATGCAACCCTGGCTTCATCCAGACGTTGTGTTCCGTCTGCTGCCACAGTTCAGACGCGCCGAAAAAAGCAAACAGGTCATACACGGCTTTGTCGATAAGGTTATTCTCATTTTTTATTATTTACGTTATGAAGTAGATCGTCTGATTTAAAGCTGAACTGCCCTCAACTAATCGACTTATGAAACATGCATCCATATGTGAGCGAACACATTGAGGGGCGTCCTAACATACTCGTGACTTGATCGTTATATGGAAGAGCATCATGCTAATGCTATCAACTTCAAAGAGCTTTTTTAACACGCTTTTTTTTATAGATTTTATGGCTGGCTTATTATAGTTTTGATTAAAACTTTATATTCAAACACCGTTTTCGTGGTCAAACCTTGCCATTATCCATTGTGAATCCTACTCGACCATCTAGATATTGTAAAAACAGCGATAATCTTGGTCTTGGTCTTAATAAATTAAAAAAAAACTGACTTAAGATAAATAATTTTCTGTCAAAAAAATCATTTTTGTGACAAGCTTTTGTTGCCGACTGCACTTATTTTAGCTAAATCTTTATCTGCTTATCAGGATAAAATTATTGAGTCCTCACACGGTGATAAGATAAAAAAAAAGATGTTTATTCAGTAAGTAGGCCGCACGGGCACTTTTACACGTCAAAAATCTACCAGCGCTTCGGAAGAGACCACTGCTGAGAAGAAACGCCGCAAGAAACTCAACAGTAAGTCGTTTTTTAAATATTGCTAATGATATTATACAATAATAAACTTAACCTAGCATTATATAAAACAATGAATCTCACATAACACCAAAAATGTATTCATGCGTAGTTGAGCAGGAAAACGTGTCAAAACTCAGAATTGTCACAAAACTAATAAGCAACAGTAATATAAAAAAAATATATATATAGAAAGTATACAAGTTATACTTACCTGTGAGGGTGCAAGACCACATGCATTAAAGTTTCGATACATTCTCCTACAGAAACCGTGTCCCCCAGACAATATACAATATTTACATATTTTTTAAGACTAATTTAAATTATTAAATTATTTAGGTGTTGGCCAAGCATTTTTATCTGTTAGATAGTCTTCGACCCTATAGTAAGCTTTAGACATCAACGACTTTTTCAAGTAAGTTTTAAGTATTGGAAATGGTAACTTTAAAACAACGTCAGGTAATTTATTAAAGAAAAGGATGCATTGACCTACAAATGATTTATAAACCTTACGGACACGAATTTTTTTAATAGCAATTTTATTTTTATTTCTCGTATTCAAATTATGTACATCACAATTCTTAACAAAAGAGTCTTGATTTTTAATGACATAAATAATATTCTCATAAATAAATTGTGATGCTACTGTCAAAATATTAATTTCTTTAAATAGTACTCTTAAGGAATCACGGGAGTTTAGATTATATATAGAACGAATGGCTCTTTTTTGCAACACGAATATAGTCTGTATGTCAGCAGCTTTTCCCCAAACCAGAATACCGTACGACATAACACTATGAAAATAACTATAATAAACTAAGCGAGCTGTCTCAACATTAGTAAGTTGCCTGATTTTCCTAACAGCATAAGCTGCCGAACTTAATTTACCTGCTAGTACTGCTATATGGGGACTCCATTGCAAGTTTTTATCTATAGTTATCCCTAAGAAAAGCGCCTTATCTACCATTTCCAATCTCTCATTATTAAGAAATATACTAGATTCTACCGGTCTAACATTAGGCAACATTAGGCATTAGGTGGGTCTACTTCTTAACGTAGACCCACTGTAATAGCGGAGATTCTGTTGCCACCTTCCGACTCCATCATCAGGTCACCTCATAGATACTATAATATTGCATTGTTATAGAGTTTACGTATGTGGTTAAAATTTCTGCCCATTCCGTTTACGGGAAGTTGGTCAAATTGAACTTCCAAGATTTGATACATACATAATACATCCATACAAACATTGCAAGTTAAATAAAAGCTTTGTAAAAATATTCAACCTTATTTTTTTTTCATGGAAAAAAAAATATATTTCTAGATTATTCAAGCGAAGCGGCAAGAATTAGCGAAAAGACGCGACGAAGAAACTGAAATTACAAGTAAGTTATTTTATAAATCCCTTATGAGTGCACCTAAACCTGCAAGGTCTACTTTTAAATCAAGCGCAATAGTTGCAGATAAGAACAATGATGAGTTGAAATCAATTATCGACTTGCTGATTGAGGCTTCTGGTGGAGACACGGGGTACTCTGATGTGGAACTGCGAGAAGAGGCACTGGTAATTATCGTGGCTGGCACCGACACCTCGGCCGTTGGTGTAGCTTTTGCAACAGTTATGCTCTCCCGTTATCAAGAAGAACAAGCCAAAGTGTATGAAGAGTAAGTCTTAAACTATACATACCTAATTGTTCATAATTATGCAATACGTTTCTAGGATGGTTTATAGATCTATCTTGATTGAACTCAAAAGTGTACGACAGGCGACCGCGTATTGCGAGATGCAAAGTCTATTATATTCAAAGTGAACACGGGAAGAGAATCACTGGAATTAAATTGGCGCGGAAAGCGCAAGACCGATTGTAGAGACAACAAAAAAAAAAAAAAACAGATTTTATTTGACCACTTTGTTGGTGTGACTAATACGAGTATATTTACTCGTATTTATGCCAAATTACAGCTTTCTAGTACTAAGAGTCTATGAGGTAGGCTGCGGACGGACGGACGGACATGGCGAAACTATAAGGGTTCGTAGTTTGACTGCGGAACCCTAAAAAGAGGAAACAATAGGAAACGAATAGATCTGAGTAGCACTAAACCGACCGTCTCGTGGAGATCCTTTTTTTTTTTTTTTTGCCCCTGCGGTGACTTGAACAGCTACTACCGCAGGGATATGGCGTTTCCACGTGAAGTGATTTCGCCAGTGTCAAGGTATATATGAGTATAAATCAATATAGCAATAAAACACAATCCAATCTTCTCTAGGAAGATTGGGGGCAACGTTGTACGGTGATTTGTAGGTCAGAGGTCAAGATAGTTTTAACCTCTGCACCACTGCGAGTCCACTTGAAACGAGAAGAAAGATGCCAGATACACGAAATAAGTCCAAGTCTTCAATCACTGTGCGACACAAAGGCATAAAAAGTACAAATCACTATCAGAAAAGAACTTTGAACACCTAATTACCCAAAAATTAAAGTCCAAAACAAATTTCACGTCCGCCATCTTTTAACGTTGCAAATGGCCTCCCTGGAGATCCTTAATTAAGGCATTTGCCCAGTAGCTGACATCTTTCTATTGATATAACATCGCTGATGTAGCGCGTCTTTAGGTAAATTGGGATTATTCATATTTTAAAAATTACCCTAATTTGAAAACCATTTCGAGGAATAAGGTTTTAAAGCCGTTCTGCATTATTAAGTTTTTGAAATATTTATCTAAGTATTTCGGATATTTCGACAAAAGTATATTTAGCCTTTGTTTGACATTCGTTTTCGGCTTGAAGCCCTCCTAGGTGTATCTTATGGATTAGACGAAAACTGCATGAAATAGTATGTTTTTAGCACAGATCACAGAAACAAGGGAGATATTATGTTATGGGGGCGTGGTTCGTGTCGCCTCGATATGGTCAAATTGACCATATCGGCACGAGGCGTGTCAAGCGTTGACATAGTCACTCACTGAACGCTGTCAGTATAGAAGCTCCGTTTAAATGATAAAATGACTGTATGTAGCGTGAAAGTGTGCAAAAATCGAATTACAAACGTTAATATAAAATCAAAGGGCATAACTTACCACCGGTAAAATTTGTTTTTAAGCATTATTTATATTTTTAAATGAATATTTTATATTTGAATGGATTTCAGAGCGTAAGGTTGTGAAAGTTGTGTTGACGTGATTTCTATCGACTATCGATAAATGGCTTATTCTACAGCTATCAATAGAATTCAATGTGTTAATAATTCTAGTTATTTATCACTACCACGACACGCTTAAAACAGAAGAAAAATAATTTTAACAAATTTTCACGTTATACAAAATTTAATTTTCTTTACAATATTAACGAACGACGAAGGACTCTAGCAATTCAAATATAAGTAGGCAAATCATACAATTAAGATAAAAATAAATTAACCAACCACAAATGCAAAGGGCTCTGGCTCAATATTGAGCTGTGTTTGCACACAGCGCTGATTGACAGCTCGCGCCGACTCACTCTTAAAAGGATTCAAGCCTAAAGGTTGGATGGTAGAGATTGCCCCAAGTATTAAGTCTATCTTTCTGTTTTAAGTAATTTGTACCATTTATGAAATAAAGTTTACATAATCAAGTCGGTAAACTACTGGTTTGTCCCAAACTGAGATCTTGTGACGTGACACTCAACCGAACCCATTTTATTAGTATATTTGTATTAACATCATAAAGTCCAAGTTTACAATTTAGACTTTTATGTACTAATCAAAACGAAAATCTTAAACAGCTCCAGAAAATTTAACCAAAGAAATTCGGCCATTTTTTTGTTACGTTCTAATATAGGTATCGTTCCAAATTTAAAATCTTATGTATCAATTTTACGCAAACCGTATTCTTGCTAATAAAATATTATTCTATTCTAACAATAATATATTAAGTTTAAATGATGTAATTGTATTAACCTAGTAGTAAATAATAAAAATAGTACTTATTGCCTGTAAATTGAATAGTACCTATATTAACGTTGCAAACAAGTTTGAATTGTTTATCGATATATTTTGAAACATTCCTTGTGGCATCCCTAAGTGGACGACAGGAGAGAAACGCACACCTCTTGAAAAAAGTACAACTAGATGTCGCTGTGTGTGGGTAGTCCTTAACCTGCTGAACATAGGGACTACTATCTTGGCGCCATCTAGCTCTGAGGAACTAATTAATTACTCGTCGCATAGATGGCAGCTAAGTGACGAGTAAGCGCTACCTTACGTTCAGTGACTAAACTACGATGGAAAAAAAACGATCTTTCAGCATTTTTCAACCTTGAGAACTTAGTATAGGTAAAGCTTAATTTTCTGCTACTATCAAAACTATGTTACGGCGTTTTTAGTTCGTAAGCTGTAACCAATTATGAGGAGGTTGTTTTTGTAGTAGTTAATAGAGCGTAAGCGTAAGACGCACACATGTTTAAAAGTGGCGACACCGGGTCTTGTACGAATTGGCGTTCATGACATATCTCCCTTGTTTCTGTGATCTGTGGTTTTTAGACACTATTACAATCACTTTATTTTATTAGATATAATTTAATTATTGTAATTTATTATAAAATGCTCTATCCCAATTGATGTCAAAGAAGTCAGTAAGTAATGGCAGCATGGCGGCTCGCTGTCAGTTGTGTACTGTTGCCTAGCGCCGCGGTGTTGCCATTGCTGGCGCTAGGGAAGTGGTAAATCGGTACCAACAATATCAATTTACCTTTACAGGATACAAGAAGTGTTTGGCGACTCGGACCGCCTCTTGCAGCTCGAAGACTTGCCGAAGCTCAAGTACTTGGAGCTGTTCATCAAGGAGACCCTGCGGATGTACCCTCCGGTGCCCCTCACTGTGAGGGAAGTGCACAATGACGTCACTCTTCGTGAGTATTTGCAACAATTTTATGACGCAGGTATAGTATGAATCTTCCCAGGTGAATTTTTCGCTTCGAGCCCTAATCTTTCAAACAAAGGCCATTGTCTCTATTATCCCAAAGCCGCTAGCTACCGAGTTAGCACGTATATACGTACGCACGCCATAGCATTAAGGTTCAAATTTAATGTCATTGATATTCTAGATACCCGTGTGGTTGCTGGGTTAGAATAGTGCCACTCCATGTCTTCCCGTGGATGTCGTAAGAGGCGACTAAGGGAATAAAGGCTTGCAGTACTGTTAGGCGATGGGCTTGCCACCTGTCACTAATACACTGGGAAACATCCTAGCCTACTTGTGCAAAATGTGGTTACAGAATTATCAAGAAGTTTCAAGACTTGTTGGTAATTCTTTAGCTCTGCCTACCCCACTCTGGGAATGAAGGCGTGAGTTTATATATGTGTATGTATGTGATATTCTAGATATCACGTTTTGGTAGTGTAGGACGATAGACAAGAGTGCCGTATTGCCTCGGGGCCGTCTATCGTCCTACCCTACACTATTTTTGAAAGATTAGGACTCGAAGCGAAAAATTCACCTGGGAAGATTCATACTATAGCCTAGTCGGTAGTGATCCTGCCTATTAAGCTAGCGGCTCGGGTTCGATTCCCGTAATGGTAAATAATTATGTGATAAGAGATTATGTGTCTCTTATTGCTGGATGTTTCCTACATAATTTATTGTTCTATATTATTATTTATTTACTCAGCTGTTACTTGATCAAATGTTCTTTGTACTGCTAATGTGTTGGTCTTGTCGGTTTTTAAACATATTGACGTTCAGTGCTGAGACTACTGGTCTTGTTTTAAAAAAAAAACAAAAATTTCAATATCATTTATTGAATAATTACACGATAAACATAAAAAGGGTTGGGATTGGGAGCTCTTCTTTTAAGTTATATAAACCTGTGATAGAAGAGTCTCCTCTTTACTGTCTGTGGTTTGTTGGATATTTAAAGATAAACAAATAATCGTAAAGCAACATAAGGTTTTTAACTAACAATAACATAATAAACATTTTCAACATATAGCAATAGAGGATCTGCCAGTGTGTGTGTGTTGGTGTGTGTGTGCGTGTGCGTCTGTGTGTGTATGTGTGTGTGTTTGTAGTGCGTATTTCGGTGTCTAGTGTGTTCGATAGTTTGCGTGAGCTTATTTTAAAAGGCAATTGTGCATAAGAGATGTTTTAATATTTTTTTATTATAGTACTAATTTACTAAAAGGTCTTCTGCTTGTTGATAGGTTTTAGTTTTTAGCCAGCTAGTTGTTTGTTTCTTACACTGCTTATATGACATATTGTAAATATTTAATTTCCTATGGATTTTTTATATAGTTTAACTGATTGAGTACTGTACTGTTTGGAGGAAAATATTGTTTTAGTTGTCACTGATTATGGAATGTGGGCTGCGTTTTTTACGTTTTTTAGGGTCGATATTTATACCTCTGTGAGTCTTGAGTATACATTGCAGTATGTATGTATAATTGTCTCACTGTCAGGACATCAGCTTCATGATAAAGTTGGTCAGTGCTAAACCGTTTTTTCTTATGCAGCATAATTTTTAATACGGCTCTTTGGGCACGTTCTATACTTATAAATTTAGTTTTATGTGTACCTCCCCAAATTGATAAGCAATGTAAAAGTATAGATTGAATAAGTGTAATGTATAATATAGGTTATTAAAGGTCTGTCTGTTATATCACGTAAATATTTAAATATCCAAATTAATTTTCTCGCACGATTAGCGACTAATAACTCTAGTTGGGGATTCCAAGAAAGGTTTTTGTCTATCATAATGCCTAAATATTTAGTCGATTGAACTTTATTCAAGTTAGGGCAGTTGCACGTGTCAGGAGCCTGATTGTCACATAGATGTGCTGTTATTGTTAAACCTACGTCTGGTTGCATGGAATTTCGAATAGAGAATGGTATGTAGCAGGTTTTTTAAGTATTTAGTGAAAGCAAGTGCCGGTTTAGTCATGTGATAACTTCACCCAGGCCCTTCTCTGCATGTTGGTATACTTCTTCCCAGCTTTTACCGTGAAAGAGTAAAGCAGTGTCATTTGCATAAGAAAAAACTTTGCTATTGGTTAGATGGAGGTTAGTTAGATCGTTGATGTATATTAAAAATAAAGTAGGTCCCAGGACACTACCTTGTGGGACACCTTATTCAGATGTTATTTCATCACTACTATAAATTTCATCATCTAAAGTGACTCTCTGTGTCCTATCTTTGAGGTAGTCAGTGATTAAATCAAGAATTTTGGCAGTTTTGGCAGTTTGTTAGTATGTTTATCGTTGGAATTAGATAATTTGTGTGAGATTGCTCGCTGATTCTACCCCGATTTAAAAAAATAATTCCTTACGTAGTTTTGATCCTTGGGCCATTGAAGAATAACTCAGTACAATTAAAGTAGTAATCAATATAACTAGTGACGTTCTTGTACTAACGATATCTAAAGGGCAAGTAAATGTAACGTTCGGGTAACTATTGACTGCCAAAAAGTCCAAAACGTTTTACATTATACTTATTATTAGTGATAATATTAAAAGTCATAATAGGTATGACTATAAATCACAATGTCAATTGTTGGAAGTCATAAAATTCATAGTCATACCAATTTATGTCATAATAATCCGCTTTGCGGAGCTCCTCTTTCTGGGTAGTTAAGACCTTCAGCCTCGACGCAATGCTAACCTGACCTAAAATATTGATCTAAATTGATGATCTATAGCAGGGGTTTTTTTGTTTAGGCGGGGATTTCAATTATAGAGATATGAATATTAAAACCAAAATGAAGGTATGAATAAATATAATTGATACTATAAAAATATGTCCTATAATATTTCTGACTGATTATAAATATGCCTTTGAATGTTATTGGGTTTTAGGTTATGAATTTTGCATATTTCTAATCTTTTACATTATGGATAATTAACGTTCGAATTGTAAAGCGTTATGTTATGACCAAAATTTTGTATGACTTTCGATAGTTACGAAGATAAATAATGTGGGTACAAAAGTCTGACTTTCAAGAATCGAAACAATAATGGCATGGTATGGCAGTCAAAGGGATCCCGTAAAGTTCGCTGAACAGGGATTCGGGAATATATCTACGTTATGTTCGTTATTTAGTTTTCTTTGTTGGTAAACTACCTACCCCGCAGTCACCCAGTATAGGGGTGCGTCATATTAGTCGCTATTATGCGCAAGTCGTTTTTTAAATTATTGGGGTTTTGAAAATATGTTCATATCGTATGTCCGTCGATGCCTAGTATGCATAAAAAATGTGGCAGAAATTAAATATTCCTGACAATAATTCCTGATATCAATTACGTTATCTGCCTTCTAGAGGTGGTAGGTACTTAGCTATTAGTAGAGAGGTGTACGTAGGCCTCCAACAAGATGGAGTGACGACCTTGTGAAGATCGCGGGAAAGCACAAGACCTGTATGAGTGGAGAGCCTTGGGGGAGGCCTATGTCCAGCAGTGGACGTCTTTCGGCTGACATGATGAAAGAGTTCAGAAACGTAGGGGTTCTAAAACAGACTCAGGGTTTTTAACTAGTTTTTGTTACCATGCGTATCTCCTATCCTTGTTGCGCTAGCGTGTGGCAAGACCGTGGCGGCAGGGATGGCCGTCGTCCTGCACATCTGGGGCATGCACCGCAACCACCACTACTGGGGCGAGGACGTGGAGCAGTTCCGACCAGAGCGGTTCCTGGAGCCGCTCAAGCATCCCGCGCAGTTCGTGCCCTTCAGCTACGGGATGAGGAACTGCCTTGGTATATCTTTGACATTTCAGATGTTGTGTAGAGTTGTTGGTAATTTTTCATCTATTCCTACCCCACTCTGGGAATGAAGGCGTGAGTTTATGTATGTAAGTATGTATGTATGTAATACTGCAGATTGTGGTTGAACTCGTTGGTTTTATACTAAACGTTGCTGTTATTTATTTACTTATTTAAATATTTTATTGCACAAAATTTTACTGGTGTACAAAAGGCGGACTTACCGGTACAAGCCTTCTCAACCAGTCAACCTTGGTTGAAATTGAAAAGTAGGTTCAATAAAATGACAATATTTTCCCTATCTTAAATTAATTGGACCTGGGCTGTGCTTTTACTTAGCCCACTGCTTTGTTTTTCTCTAGACTCTAGCTCGTCGCCGATGTGTTCCTTTAGAAAATAGAGAGAACACATCATCGAATAACTTCCAAACCAGCCTAACTTGACCAATAAGGAGGGATAAGGAAGAGTCAGCGTGTCTAGATCATCGTTCATTAGAATCTCAATAGTGCCATCGCAAACTGATTGTCTGACATTTTTGAGGTTACCTAACTTAAGTTCAAAAACTTTTGTCTGCGTTTTGTTTGTCCGAAATCTTCATTTCTCCGAAAATCCTTTTTCTCTGAAACCGTTTAACTTTCCTGGATTGTTATAAAACTAACCTAACCTTACCTTACCTCTGTAGGTAAGTATATCACTTTAAAGTTATATACTTACCTACAGTTTGGATTCAGAGAATAATGATTTTCGGACTGTAATGTGGTACACAGGTTACCAGTACGCGATGATGTCGATGAAGACGGTGCTGTCGTCCGTGCTGCGGCGCTACCGCGTGCTGCCGCCGGCGGCGCTGGCGCCCGCGCAGCTTCGGGCTCCGCTGCGGGTCCAGTTCGACATCATGATGAAGCACGTCGACAACTTCGTCGTTAGGCTGGAGCCTAGACACTAGGGACCTCTTCAGCCTGAAGACAAATACAAAACGTTTCAACTAACATTATTACAATATTATTTGAGAGATAATTTATATTAAATTTATTAAATTAAATAATATAATATAGGGTAAAGTCACCAGTGGTCAGCCTGAGATTAGTAGTCGATCTCATAATGAGTGCGAAGAGTGGGAAATATATCTTTCATACTCTTCCCACTCATACAAAGTATAGGCAGTGGCTGACTAAACAGGTCTCTGGCTGACCACTGGTGACTTTACCCTAGTTACACTGGTATGTATCTTGGCCTGTTTGTGCAAAATGTGGGTACAGAATTAACAACAAGTTTTTAGAGTTGTTGGTAATTCTATAGTGAAGGTATGTATGTATTTATATAAACGATTTTTTATCATCTATCATAGTAAGACATCCTGACAGAGCCATCTATGCGTTTTCTTAGTTAAGTTCTGTAGAAAACGAAAATCACAGTATTGTTTTAAATATTTGTACTCCCAGTTCTATAATTTATTTGTTATAATAATTATATGAGCCGAAGCTTCAATGGACTATGTTTATCTTGTCATAAGTCATGTCATGTGTCATGTGAGCTTGGTATTGTAGGCGACGGTAAATAAATATATTTTAACTAATTCCTTTTTAATTATAATAGGTTTGAATTCTGTTGTTTCTACTCACAATTTTCATACACAACTGCCTATGGTCCTTGACAAATGATGCACAATACAACGCAGGAATAGTACCTTGAAAATTTGTTAGTAACTTCAAAGCTTAGCAAGATTGTTACGTAAGTATTAAAATAAAACTTGGTTTTGAATGCGTTTTATCAGCTTTTTTTATTTACGAAACCCTGTCTCTAATGCATAAATGCGCTGTTTGACTCAATTGTGAGTCCAATATACATGGATATCCGTAAGCCGGAACTGATTGTCATAGGCAGACCTGAGACTATGGTCAATGTGTGCAGTGGCGCCTACCGCAGCTCCTTATGCGGTTTGGTAAAAAGATATATCAGCTATCTGTTGATTTTGCTTATTAGTAGGTAACATTAGTTTGTAAACGTAAGAAGCCCAAACCCACCCACTATAATATTACTTACATTAGCACGTCTGGAGTAGATGCAGAAATCGTCAACTCTATCTAGGCATATAAAAGTTTGAATTGTGACAGGAAAAAATACTGCAAATAGTGCCAAATTTTCAGGTTTCCACAAGGTGGACCGACAATCTGGTGATGATCGCGGGAAGCCGATAGATGTAAGTAAATCACAAAACTGGCCGTGAAGATCTTTGGCCTTACGTCCACCAGTGGACGTCTTTCGGCTGACATGATGATGATGATGAGTGCCAAATTTCTTGCAAACTCTACTTAAGAAGACGATTACTACTCTTATATCTATACTAATATTATCAAGTTTGTATCTACCCGTCAGGTAATCTCCGGAACCACGGAACCTATTCGAAAAATTATTTCACCATTTGGAAGGCACTTTATTCTGGATGGACATGGGCTATTGTTTAATTACATAAACCAGAGCAAAATCTAGTAATCTAACTAAAGAAATAAAATTGAATCGCCGAAATGTGTGTACACGCATAACTTCCCCGAACGACGGCAACAAATTGTATAATTATTTTGTTGCGTTCGTTCGGAACCTCGAAAAATTATTTCACTAATTGAAACGTACATTTTTCAACAACTTATACAACAATGGTTTGTTTACAACTTATAACTGAATAAGGTGTGGGCGATTGCTAGCGTTAATAAAACAAAACTAATACGATAGGTCAATACGGGTGGGTACGAGATAGTTAAAACTCAAAATATAATCGATGATATTTAATAAATTGACGTTAATATTGTGGCTTGTTTAATAATAAAAAAGTGGTTTGTAATCCAATATGTAGGTTTATGAAATAACGATAATTTTATTACGTAACTTAGATTAGTGTAAATTTCCCTGTGGTTTACACTTAAATGATAGAGCAGTCAATCAAATCTACATGAGAAGCTTTCTCCATATCACTTTTACTTGAAATCCGACTACGACTAAATAAATATCTATATAGGCGTATGCCTATGGTGTCATAAGTTTCGAAAACCAATTTTTCCTTTCAATTAAAAATGAAATTGGTTTGCCACGAGCACATCATCATTTACGAATGATGGAAATAATTAAGGAATTGATTGATTTTCTGCAAATCAGTTATAAATTTTATTTATGTGAATATTAGTCAGAAACTGCAATGATTATATCGACTGACGATATTTAAATTGATGACAGCGGATTCATTTTTAATAAACTAGTGTGGTAAGCGTGTCGGGTATTATAACCTTTCTCCAATCGACAGACACGCAGTTTCGGCTGGTACTATATCCAGCATCATCAAGTCGTACTCGTCAACTAAAATTGGCTATTAGATATTTAAATGGTGTGCAGAATATTATCGTTTTGGTCAGCTGGGAAATCGCGAAGCGGGAATCTAAGTACCTAGACTTGCAGTACCTGGAAGACCCAGCGTCGTTCAGGTTGAAACCAAATCTTCCCGAAGATGTCAACTTGACAGATCGATTTTCCACCATAACACCCATGGTTCTTGCTAGAGCACTAAAGTTAAAGTACCTAATATAGCTATTATAGCTATTAACTTCTGCATTTTTATTGCCAGACTATTTCGTGCTGTAGATCCGTTTTCGAGGACTTGATTACAAATGTATTTATTATTTATTTATTTAAAATTCTTTGCACAAAATACAATAAAGTACAAATGGCGGACTTAATGCCCAATGACATTCTCTACCAGTCAACCAGTAGGCGAAACAGAAAAAGAAGATCGGTGCGAAGAAGAACAAAAGCGTTGAAAAAAAAACTGTTTAAATAAAATATATACAAGATACGGGTACTTACATAAGATATAAATATACTTACGTAAATACATAATATAAATATAACATATAAAATATACAAATAAACAGATATGGCGATGTGTGTTAAATCGATTTACGACTGCCACTGTACACTAACAAAACATATGAGCCAAACAATACTCTTTCGCTCGTAGTTGACAAAAAAATTATACAATAATTATGACAATAGTTATATCAACCAACATCTTAGTTGATGTATCCAATGTCTTGTCAGGCTCGTGTGGAATCAAGACTTATGGACAACAATCACAGTCTTGTTAGAAGCGATCAATTATTATTGTCAGTTTATATTTATACATATGGTAATGCTAAGTTAGCCTCGATGAAGCTTGGTGTGCTCTAGAGAGGTGGTATTTCACGCCGGCTCATCGCCTTCAACTTTACAAGGCACGTATACGGCATCACATGGAATATTTCTTCCATATTGGGCCGGAGTACCCCATTATCCACTTTTTCCTCGACCGAATTCAGAACAGAGCTGCTCGATGTGTCAACAACCGGGGGCTTATCAAAAATCTAGATCCAGGCTCTGCGGAGAGATGTTGCTTCCCTCTGTGTCTTTTACCGCATTCTCCGAGGAATTATTCAGATTGATACCAGCCGCTGGGTTCCACAATCGTCCAACTCGTACCAAACTATAATTTCATCAACACCATCTTGATAGTTGAAAATCCATCCGTGCGTTTCCGAGGGCCTTTTCTGAGGGTCTTTTTCGAGGGCCTACTTCTTGCCACTCATCTAAATTATGAGGAATCAGCTTTCGGCGTCTGTATTTCCGAACCAAAAAGACTTGGGCCCTTCAAAAAACGAGTCTACTCTTTTCTCAAAGGCCGGCAGCGCACCTGCGATTCCTCTGGTGTTGCGGGTGTTTATGGGTCGCGATGATCACTTACCATCAGGCGCTTGCTCGTCTGCCTCCTTTTTCACATAAAAAAAATGCATATACAGGGTGTTTGGTAGCGGGTTCGACAAACGAAAATGGGAAATACTTGGGTCCAATTGGAACACATTTGCCATAGTGACTCCTATGCTAAAGTTGATAGTTTTTTTTTAATATTTTTTTTTCCGTTTTTTTGAAAATATCCCAAAAATTTACCTTTAAACCTTCTTAATTACATACCTAAGCAACTGAAACCGCCCATTTTTTTTTAAATCATGCTCTGATAGTGGTTTTATTTTAAAACAAAACCAAAACCCATATGGAGTGCTTTAAAAAAAATATATGGGCCCTTAAAGCTATGACAAAATGAGGAAAATAAAATGACATTAAAGTTTCGACAAGTATAAAAAAAAAATCACAAGTCATAGACGATTTCAAATAGATTAAAAAACTTCTCTGGTTAATACTCTTTACAACGATATGCCACTTAAAAGAAAAAAAAACAGAAAAAAAATAATACGCAGTACATTGAAATTTCCTCACGAAGATTTATTAAAGAAATCACATACCACGGTTATGAATATTGGTGAATACGTTAGAGTTAATAATCGCTGATAAATTACCATTAATAAAAACATTTTAAGAGTAATAATAAAATTGAAAACCAAACACTTTTCTAAATTTTGATCACAAAATTTAAAAAAATCTTTGAGCTTCACGGCCGTTATTGCGAGCTCGACCATACGCTAAAATAATATCAGCGTACTCTTCATTGGTAAATGGTGTACGTTCACCCATTGTAATGAAAGTTTCAAAAACCAATACAAATCAACGTGTTTTTCTACAAGTCTTTCTGTTTGAAAAAAAATTACAATTTGCCGCCTTTAAAAAAAAAGTGTACTTTTCTTTTAAAGATCTACAAGCTATTTAAGACACAGATTAAAAAGCTAATTTTGCTTAATGTTTTTTTCAAATCAATGTGGCAAATGCGACGAAAATGTACGGAATGTATTCCTGATCAAGTGATCACAAAATTTAAAAAAGTGTTTTGTTTAGCGTATGGTCGAGCTCGCAATAACGCCCGTGAAGCTTAAAGAATTTTTTAAATTTTGTGATCAAAATTTAAAAAAGTGTTTTGTTTTCAATTTTATTATTACTCTTAAAATGTTTTTTATTAATGGTAATTTACCAGCGATTATTAACTCTAACGAATTCACCAATATTCATAACCGTGGTATAAGTGATTTCTTTAATAAATCTTCGTGAGGAAATTTCAATGTACTGCGTATTTTATTTTTTTCTGTGTTTTTTCTTTTAAATGGCATATCGTTGTGAACAGTATTAACCAAAGAAGTTTTTTAATTAATTTGAAATCGTCTATGACTTATGATTTTTTTTTTATACTTGTCGAAACTTAAATGTCATTTTATTTTCCACATTTTGTCATAGCTTTAAGGGCCCATATTTTTTTTTTAAAGCACTACCTATGGGTTTTGGTTTTGTTTTAAAATAAAACCACTATCAGAGCATGATTTAAAAAAAAAATGGGCGGTTTCAGTTGCTTAGGTATGTAATTAAGAAGGTTTAAAGGTAAAATTTGGGGATATTTTCAAAAAAACGGGAAAAAAAATATAAAAAAAAAACTATCAACTTTAGCATAGGGATCACTATGGCAAATGTGTTCCAATTGGACCCAAGTATTTCCCATTTTCATTTGTCGAACCCGCTACCAAACACCCTGTATAAATACTGCTCGTTAAATAGTACAGGATATATGTAATTGTTACCGCACATATTAATAGGCATGTAACATTTATTTTACATATTGTAATCGATGGACACTCCAATCCGACCATTGTTTAAGCGGAAATAGCTAGAAAGTAAGTAACGAGTTATGTGTAATACATAATACGTATTATGTTATGATATCTCGTTACCGTTATCTGCCATCGCGGTGTGTTCTCGTTGCTAACAGTTAATTGTTTTCTTTGATCGGGTTTGATAATACAGTTGTTAGATGTAGTTGCGTTCGCGGTATCGTACGAGGATTGCGTTTGCACGGTTGTGACGGCATTTTTGCGTTCAGTATGCTTTTTAAAACTACGCCGAGCGTCATGTGAAATAGAAAAACCGAGCAATAGCATATCTGACCCTTCTCAGTGTACGGTTCAGTAGCTGTTACATCACAAAATCTATCTCAAAAAAACAAGTATGAACTAATATCTCTATTTAAGGTTGTTTGGTGCTGGTTGATAGGTCTAGACGTCCTCTATCGACCTGCTTCGTTTGATCCACTCCTTTTTTTACACCCTGTATGCATGTCTTGTGCCGATCGTATAATTCACTAAATCGTGATATTCCTAGGCATATCATAAACTAACCTATCCTTAAGTCTAGGAATTTCATGATCACCGTATTGTGCTTGTGTTTACAGATGTGGAAAAAACCTCTGTCACTTTCTGACCAATTCGTTTGTGCGAGAGTGACGGATGCTTTATCCACCGCGATAAAGGCGACCATAATATACGGGCCCCGGGCTCCCTTTCTATCTACTCAGTAACGATAGAGATTAGAGACGCACTGAGCCACAAGCGAGAAAATACAACTAATGCTTGTATTGGTGAATTATAAGATCTTACGATGACATATACATGAGTATTCAGTTTCTTTTACAACATCAATAAAAAAAAAACTCGAATCTTTTTTTTAAACATTAACCAGAATCAATCTCGTATGCAGATTATAATGGCGATGTATAAGCGGTTGCCATTAATAGAAAAAGCTTTCTACTTGCCATTAACTTTTACAACTCACCCAACAGAGTCGTCACTATAAAAACCGGGCAAGAGCACGTCGGACCATGCTCAGTGTGGAGTTCTGAAGCCGTTACTACAAACAAATTAGACCTCGCAACAACCTTAACTTTGCCACACAGGTCGCGGTCAGTTTACCAACACCGCAAATAAGTTTTCGGTAGGTTTAAACATTTAAACCGATTGTAACTCAAGAACCAGTGAAGTCTACTTGGTAGTGATAGTTTTCCTATTAAATTCATTATGTGTGCTTTAATTTTAGATATTTTTCAGATGTTCCATCTTAGCCCTCTGGATTGGCAACGCATTTAGGGTCTTAAGATTGCAGTCTTGGGGTTGTAACTTGTAATGTGGAAAATCCAAATGACGATTTAATTTATTTAATTATTAATAAACGTGGAGTAAGTAGCTAAGCCATGCTTTTCTGTCGAATTCGAATGTCACAATGACAGATAACCTCCAATTTCTTTTGTTTTTAGAACTCAAATAAAATTGACTTTATTTCATTCAAAATACATTCATATTCCATTGACAAGTTTTGTTGTAAGGTGGGCTTTAGGAGGATAAGGGCAAAACATGGCTTAGCTACTTCACGGTTACTCCACGTCTATTAATAAGATTATAAGGTCTAAAATCCCACTTACCATCAGGTGGCCTGTGTTGCCGTGTGCCCTCTCCTTCATAAAAGTAACCATTGGACCATAGAATGAGCCAATCTTGTTCAATTTTCTGTTCACATCATGCGGATACACCAACAAATGATTGTGAGTTTATTTCCAGGCCGCTACCGCCTAAACGGTCGTATAACCCGGTCAGATACAAATACTTAGAAGAGGAGTGCTTGCTTGCAACGTACCATTAGGTAATCTTTTAATTGCAATATTGAATTAGTTAATACAACAAATTAAAGATATATGAGCAGACCTAGGAATTTACGGGGCAAAATAAATGACAGCTAGGGATTGCTTATTTCGATAAACTCAGTTATCGATGCTTTTCCCATAAACTAGTGATCTCTCCAAGTTTTGTTTGAAAAAATATTTTTTTATTGAAAGTTTGCAAATGAAACAAAATAGCAACATAATATTCGTTATTCTTTATTTTAAAAGGAATTTTAACCTTCACACTCATCATCATACATTTTTCCTTATTGTGTATTTCAGAATGATTGTCTCACTGAATTTACTATTGTTAAAATAAACTATCAGAATTTGATAGGAGTAAATAAAATATGATGATGATGTTCAGGTTAAAAAATCCTTTTAAAATAAAGAAAAACGAATATTATGTTGCTATTTTGTTTCATTTGCATACTTTCAATAAAAAGTTATTTTTACAAACAAAACTTAGAGCGATCACTAGTATATGGGAAAGGCATCGATAATTGATTTTATCGATATAGGCAATCCCTGGCTGTCATTTAATTTTGCCCCGTATATTCCTAGGTCTGTATATGAGCCAAGAGTAAATGGGAATGTTCGAAGAGGAAGGCTGAGGCGATCGGTCCATGATCAGACCAGGGACCGATTAAGGGGATTGTGAAGCGACGCTAAAATCGCGTCGCTGTAATAGTACATTACTACAGACGCCGGGAAGTAGGTGGTTGCAGGCCAAGTTCATATAGACGGCCGAGCGAAGCGAGGTCGTATAGTTACGAGGCTGGCAACCCCTTTTCACGGCGAGGTATGTATAGTGCTTTTCTCAAACATATGCAATGAAATTAAAAAAAACATCACTCAAAAAACATTTGTGTAATAGGCATTAACGCGGATATTTTTGGTCCGAACCACACAGATACAAAAAAAAAACGATTTTCAGCTATTCAGCCTGTTCATAAAACCAGCTGTCACGGCCATATTAAAATTTAAAAAAAATTACTTCCCGGCCTAGGCCTTCAATTTTGTATGAAATTCCTTTACAGTTCTCTCGAGTTGTTCCGTCGGGAACGTGGCACTTTGAAGCCTAAAATAGTAGTATACCAAACATTCTCGGACAAACATTTTTAGGACAAAAAACGTTATGCGATACGACAGGCACCCGTTTCTCACACTCTAAATCAGGCCTGCTTTTCACTATTTTTGAATATGTTGTGGAAATAATGAAAAACTAGGTCTGTAGTTTCAGGGTTTTGTGTTTTGAATTTAGTAAGACATTTATTCTTGAAGAGGAAAACGTACAGACATAGTTTTTCATAATAGCTACGACATATTCAAAAATTGTCTAGGTTTAAGGGGAGAGAAATGTTTTCGCAATTTGTATGGAAAGCTAGCGAGTCGAATGCTCTGCCCCTTGCACTCTATAAGAATACTTGCGAGGTCTGCGAGGGACAGAGCTTCGACTCGATCTGTACCCTTACCATGAGTTACAATTAACGTGCTAGCGAGTGGAAGCTCTATCCCTCGCAGACCTCGCAAGTATTCTTATAGAGTGCGAGGGACAGAGCATTTGAATCGCTAGCGAGCACGGTAATTGTAACTCATGGTAATGGTACAGGAGCACCCTAAACCGTCGCACGTGTATGAAGACACTTATGACTGTCGAGGAAGCCAGGGAAGTTTGTTTGGATCGTAGCAAGTAGAAGGAAATGGTCTCTGCATGCCCCCTATGGGAAAGAGGCGTGATTGTATGTATAAAATTAACCTTATTTAGGATTTTAAGAAGTTTCATTAGTTCAGCGCCCAATTCAATTATTTACTTGCAAAAAGGCTCAGATAAACCCCATAATCCAATCCTCGGCAAGGAACGTGTTAAAGTTACGCTGATAAACAAGCTTGACTGTTTTGTCATGTTTTATTCAGTGAGAGAGGTTATTTAGTGATCGATAAATTGATTGACCGTCATCGATCAGAAATAACTAGACAAGTTCAGTCAGCAGCAAAAGTAGATAGATAGTCGAAGAGCCCACAAATTATATTCTATTATCAAGGGAATAAGACCGTGCGTAGATGATTTAGCGCTCTTTAACTGTCAACCTACTTGTGCTGCTGACTGTACCTATATTACGAGTACTTAAGAAAAAACCGGGCCAGAGCATGTCTGACCATGCTCAGTGTAGGGTTCCGAGGCCGTTACTTCAAACACAAACAAATAAAAAAATCATGTGTCTTCGATTTTTCTAATTAAATTAGGAACCAATTCAGTCTCCTTATTGTTAGTCGTGATAGTTTTCCTTTTAAATTTGTTATGTGCGTTCATCTAATATATTTTTATACTTTAACGAAAATTACTCTTTTCGAGTTCAATATTTCTTAGACCTGGGGGAAGGCCAAAAATTGATAATAACATGTCATGTAGGTACATAATGATTTTTAGAGCTATCCGATGATACCTGATTTGATGTCATAATGTAAAATAAAACCTTTGCATTAGGTCCTTATTTTTATAGATTAAGATTTTATTCCACATCTTTGTCGGTATAATTAAATTCCAAATTTCCAATTCTTAGTTACCCGCGCACAGACGGACAGACGGACATGGCGAAAACTATAAAGGTTCCTTGTTTACTCGGAACCCTACAAAACTCTCAGATCTCGTTAACATCAAATAATTATACCATCTCCATAGTGAGTCACCTTTTAACAAGTTAATCTCAGGAATATCTGGTCCAATTTAACTCTAATCTGCAACTTCGACAGTGAATCAGACACAATTTGACACATCATCCCTATATTCAGAGCGATAGATGATTCATCTGGGGGCAGGGGGAATTCAAGATGTTTCATCTCGCCATTTACCATCTACCGCTCCGAAATGGTGACGCATCGGGATACATTTGCCAGAAAAACTGTTTATTACCATTTTCAATTCGTCACTTTCATTCATTTGTATTTTGCCTAGACAAGTTGCTTAACGCTAACGTACACGATTTTCGAAAACTGATAAAATGTATGGAATTGACGCAGGCGCTCGACGCGACCGTCTGTCAGTTTACGTCAATCCTATACATTTTTTATAACGATATCGAACGCTGAATGCAACTTGTCTAGGGGCTAAGTAATCGAAAAAAAAATACCAATATACAAATTGGCTTAAGGAGATAGAAATTAGGGATATCCGTGATACACGCCGACCCGTAGCTACGTGTTCTTAACCCCGGCGGTACTAAGATCAGGAATTTCACCAGCACGGTAGCCCGTACCTGCGTCCGCGTCCGGATTCACGTGACATATATGCCAAGATACGTAGCCCGAACCTGCGTTCGTGTGCGGGTAAGGACCAAAAAGTTGGACCAAAGTTAAGCGCAGTTAACCATACAAACAACGAAGTCGAAAAAAGTTCCGTTGTGCGACGAAAATTATGCCTACAATTTGTATGGCTAATTTTCGTGCCAAAACGGAAAAGTTTCATAGAAAATTTAATTGAGTGAGTTAGCGTGGCCAACTTTTACCCGTGCACCGATACACCCGGGCCGCCGCCGGTTGGAGTTAAAATTAAAACAAATAAGGGTTAGTAAAGAATTACTAATTATTACTTAGTACGGGACGAACGGGTTTTTTTTCTATGTGGATTTAAGTTTAAATCATATTTTTTGCGACGTTTGAGTTATAATGGTTATATTTAAGTAATTAACGGCGTAAGAGGCGACTAAGGGAATATAGGCTTATAGTACTGTTAGGCGATGGGCTTGCAACCTGACACTAATACGATGGTAAACATCTTGGCCTGTTTGTGCAAAGTGTGGTTGCTGCATTATCAACAACTTTTTGAAGTTGTATGTAATTCTGTGGCTCTGCCTACCCCGCTCTGGGATTACGGGCGTGAAGGTATGTATGTATGTAACGGCGTTATTCTGTTTTCTGTATAACCAGCTATTGTGATTTTATCTTATCTTACTGCATCTTATCTTCACTCAACGTCGCTGGCGGGCCTGATCCGCGTGTACTTAAGGTAAGTGGACCCGTGTACACGGATCTACACGGGTACACGTGACTTAATTACAGGTGCCGCACGGGCCATTAAACCATTGCCGTGTAACACGGACACGGCTACACGAAACACGGACACGAACGCGAGCCCTAATAGAAATATTAACAACTCGGTTTGCCTACGCTTTACAAATAGATAATTTATCTTCCGATTTTAAAATAACACCTAATAAAATACAACAACGCGGATACAGATTCAATTACATACATCTTATTGTCGACTCCTTTCAATTGCAGCAATCGAGAACGGCAATATCAATCGAGATTTCATAAATAACTGTCACTTCTGTATAAGGACGCTCGGAATGCTTTGCCTCGGCTTCCTCATTTTGATTTAGATACCAGGAATGCATAAAGCGAGATAAAAAGTTAATATCTCACGAATATGGCAAATTGCTTTGAACCTGATATAAATGTGCTGGATACATTAAAAGCCTGCTAGGCTGATAAGACTTGCTTTTAGTTTCGTTCCTAAGTTAACTTACGTACTTATAAAGGGATAATACAGACTTCATTATTTCATACAATTATTTTTTAGGGTTCCGTACCTCATATGGAAAGCACGGAACCCTTATAGGACCACTCTGTTGTCCGACCGTCCGTCCGTCTGTCTGTCTGTCAAGACGCTTTATCTCGGAAGCGCGTGTAGGAATTGTGTGTTGTGTTGAAATTAAAATCTACTCAGGTCTCAGTCCCTTGAAGAAGTGAAAGAATCAAACTTCTCAGTAAACGTAAAAAAAGATACGGATATTTCGACACTCGCAAGGGAATCAAAATTTATAGGGTATTTTATGTAGATCTAGAACTATGTGTCAGTAATACCGTCTTATACTACAAGTATAGGGAATTTGTGTATTAAAATCGTCACTAAGGAACGACTCAATCGTTATTAACTGACTTTGAGTGTGGCCGTTAGGAATGTTTACGATTCTTTCCTTAGATGTAACCATCGACACATTGTAGAGGTATTTCAATAGTTCATACCGCTTTTGTTTAAAATTATAACCAATTTACAACTGTAAGGTAGCAGTCCTATCAGAATTATCAACAAGGTATTAGAGTTGCTGATAATTCCGTAGCTCTACCTACCCCACTTTGGGAATGAAGGCGTGAGTTTATGTATGTATGTATGTATGTAGCAGTCCTATAGTGAAAAATTATTCTGTTATAACCAACGTTTAGCAATCCAAAGGCATAAGAACAGCTGTTTACCTTGCGAAATTATCTTCTTTAATGCTTCTTACAGCAACAATTGACAGTTTACTACGTTGCGGGTACTACTACTAAAACTGTGATGGGTTAATAGCTTCTTGCACATGTTACAAACAAAATCCTCTTCTACTGCTGTGGCCCTAGTATAGTTGCGTTTATCGCGTGACAAAATGTCGCTAAAGCATTCGTCACCCTCGTACTTATACTCATATAAGTGTCAGAAAGAGACGGATGTTTTATTCACATTTTGTCACGCGATAAACGCAGCCATATTAGGCCTTCCCGACTAAACGCAGCCTTGCCGTACGCAGTCGCCAGTTTAGATCCTTTTTGCCCCAATTGGTTTTACGAGCAGCTACGCCCACCGCCAGTGCTACTGAGAATAAGTAAATAAGCTTCATCAATGACGTCTTCGTTTGTTATAACATCAACTGGGTCCGTATTATGACAATAACATCCTTCCTAATTTCAGGCAGCGCTAACAACAGCGATATAAAACTGCTATAACTGTTTTTTTATTGACGACGCGGTAGCCTAGTCGGTAGTGACCCTGCCTACGAAGCTAGCGGTCCCGGGTTTGATCCCCGGTATGGACAAATATTTGTGCGATGAGCGCGAGTATTTGTTCCAGAGTCTTGGGTGTTTTCTATGTATTTAAGTATGTATTTATCTATGTACGTAAGTTTATCGTTGCCTAGTATCCATAGTACAAGCCTAGAGCTTAGTTTGGGGCTAGGTCAATTTGTGTGAGATTGTCCCCTGATATTTATTTATTTATTTAAATTTGATTTCTGTGTTGCCATTATTTTTTTTATGATGATTATCTTTGTTCTGTTTTTTATCTTGCGCTCATCGAATAATTTTTCTATTTCTATTTTCTATTTCTATAAATCTGTCCCTTTAGCAGCATGGTACTTGGCAAGTTTTGGGAGTTCAAAATCTGACTCTCAAATTGTTACAAGGAATGGTCGATAGCTTATTACCATTCGGTGCCAGTACGCGTGACTACCTCATCTATGAACAGCAGCCACTTAATATTTATTAAGATTAAAGTTGTGTAACAACAGCCCATGATTCGGTTATTCTGGTAATCGACTGGTGTTTCAGAGGATTATGGCTAGTTGGGTGATGATTGATGACTGGCGTGAGGTAATAATTAAATCTATCATTTGCTTGAGTTACGGACGTTAAGTGGACTGCTTTCACACCGATTAGTAGCTCTTGCAAAAATAAAGAAAAAAATCATTTGTACAAACCGTAAAATTAAAAGTAAATCTTTCTAATTTGTGAATAAATAAATAAATATCAGAGGACAATGTTATACCAATTGCACTAGTCCCAAACTAAGCTCTAGGCTTGTACTATGGGTACTAGACAACGATATAAATACTTATACAGAGAAATATATACTTAAATACATAGAAAACATCCATGACTCAGGAACAAATATTCGCGCTCATCACACAAATATCTGCCCTTACCGTGATGTGAATCTAGGACCACTAGCTTCGTGGGCAGGGTCACTAACAACTAGGCTAGCGCGTCGTCAATAGGTAATATATAAGAAGCGTGACATGAATATAATTTGTTTCGTTTTAAGACCATTTCCCTTATATACGTTTCTGTCTTGATAGTCTCGTTACAGCAAAGACTAGTAATAAGTCGAAAATAATTATAATTTAATTGATTAAACGTAGTTGTGAAAATAATTTGGATAATACGCCTGTCTCGTGCGTTACGCTTCGGTGTGACATGCGGTGTTACTATTAAATCAATATATTAATGATCAATTGATAGATTGCAGCGCAGGCGCACCGTGGCGGAAGACTAGGCGACCATTAGCAGAGCAAAATAGGCTGCCCCACAAATAGAAGTTGGAACTTGGTAACTTTAAATAAATAAAATAAATAAATATCATGGGACAATATCACACTAGTTGACCTAGTCCCAAACTAAGCTCTAGGCTTGTATTATGGTACTAGACAACGATATAAATACTTATATAGAGAAATATATACTTAAATACATAGAAAACATCCATGAATCAGAAACAAATATTCGCGCTCATCACACAAATATCTGTTCTTACCAGGATTTGAACCCTAGCCCTGGCTTCGTAGGCAGAGTCACTACCAACTAGGCCAGCGCGTCGTCAAACTTTACTGAGGCCCTAGCCAAGATACAAACGCTTTTAACATTTTTCTTTACTATGACTCAAAATGTTTTGGTTGACATTATCGTGCGTCGCGATAAAACACGTGATCAACTGTCATCCCATATTTTTTGAGTGATAGAGTAGAATAGAATAACGTAGTGTTTGCATCTTAGCATGGAACTCCTTCTTGTTGCGAGCAGGTAAAACACTCAACATTTGCGCTAAGGATTACCGGTCGGAAATGTGGTGAAAGATGGTCTGTTCTTGGTCCCCAAAACAATCAATAGTTGTACTTTGAATGAGCAGGCCTTCTATGAATTGAAACTGGAAAACTAAAACATAGTTGGTCTGTTCCATTGAGCAAGTAGACCAATCACATCGGTCCGCTGATCACTGATTCGACCAATCAGAACACGACTTGTGCTGCATATGAAATTAAATTGGCCAATGAGAAGACGTTTTAATTTTTTTAAATATTCATCCCTTCACGGATAGGCAAAGGTCTGTCACGGTCAGAGTTGTTAGTTAAAAAACGCCTTTGAATGACTGGCCACTAAGAAAACGGTATCGTTAAAAAAAAGTAAACATTGGCGGGAGAGCGTAAAAATTTAGGTTTTTTGAATTTTCGATGCGATAATTTACGGTGATAAGTTCAAAGTAACCAAAGTTTGATCAACAATGGATTGGACGTGCTTACGCCTACCGAATTACAAGACACTGCAATGTCGGTCGTAAATAATTTGTTGCCAGTGAAATCACGGGCAAAGTACGTGAAGGCGTATAAAAATATTATAAGAATGGATTTTATTTCCTCCCAGTAGTCGTGAAAAGCACTATGTTAAGCCTCGGCCGAAAGTGAAATAGATGGACTCGTACTTTCGAGAACCAACTCGTCCATCTTTTGCTAACTTTCTAACCTCTACAACAATGTACTATAGATGTATTTAACACATCTACATCTACGTTTAGGCAGTTACTTAGTGAAAATTACTTTATATAAGTGTTTACTATTTACTCTTTGTTCTCCACCGTTTTTTATTCTTGCGTATACATGTGGTCGTTCTCTTGTTCTCTTGGTGTAGCGCGGCGTGTGTGCCTGCGTTGGCTGTTAGTTCTGCTGTTTAAATACTTTGTCTCTATCAGTCAGACAGATCCTTTATTTGGCTTTTTGTTACGTAATTTAATTTCTATCTTCTTTTATAAGCTTTTGGATCACTAATAAATCATAAATAAATAAATAAATGAATAGAATAACTAAGTAGTGTTTACATCTTGACTACACAATGTTGTCCACGAACCTAGGTCTTATTTTTAGACAAAATAAAAATGTATCAATCAAGGATAGATTATGTGCAAATGTTTGAGCGCTAACCTTGTTGTGTCCGAAATCCTTTATAAAGAATACATCAGATTTAGTATTCACTTTCCGGTTGTTTAAATTGGCAATATAAAGTTGATAATTATGTACATAAATACCACAAACCTGTATAACGCGAGAAGTTCCATTTCATCGAATTTCATTTCATTGCGCACTATTTTCTGCTGAAATTATAATGATTTTAGGAGATCTTAAACGTTAAAAAATTACGAGGGTTAGGTCAGGTTAAGACGACTTAAAAAAAACGGGTCCATATCGTCTGGCATATTTTTTTACGCATAATGGTATCATTACGCATTAAATCGTTTGTCCTAAAACGGTTAATACAATAGTAAGGGTTTTATTTTAATTATTATTTAGAGCATCGGTGGCCTAGTGGCTTGGGGGGTCGACTCGTGATCGTAAGGTACTGAATTCGAAGTGCAAGTGAAATGGAGATAGCGCAATCAAGTCCTGCAAATCCTGCGCAAAACTTGTAGTCTTTATTTGTGTGGCTATCGGATCCTGAATACGCTCTTTAAGCTACATTACAAAAGTTCACTGATTGATTATTTTTCAAAGCCACAGGTGCTTATTGGATTAGAACTGACCCACTGTCCCGATTTACATAACTGCAGTTATCGTTTATGGAGAACGAAAGTTTGCACGTAAAATATTTTGACGGAAGGTTGGGCAATCGCGGCTTGGCAAGTGATAAATGGTGGCGGTTAGCGTTTTGATTATTTAATTGGGTGAATTGTTAAGCTGTTTCTGTGCTTAATAGATTTGCTCGCGTCGATCACGCGCGGGAGTCGTGTGCTCTTGATATACGATACACCATCTAAGTCATCATCAAGTCAGCCGAGAGACGTCCACTGCTGGACATAGGCCTCCCCCAAGGCTCTCCACTCAGACCGGTCTTGTGTTTTTCGCATCCACCGCGTTCCCGCGATCCTTACAAGGTCGTCACTCCATTTTCTTGGAGGCCTACCTACAGCTCGTCTCCCGGTCCGCGGATGCCACTCAAGAACCTGCTGACCCCATCTAAGTGATTTACGAATATGTATATTGTTATACTCTTTATTGTATAGATACAAGAATAAAAAAGAAATACAAAACACAGGCAATGTAGCAAAAAATAACAAGTACAAAAGTGAACTTATCTCTTTAAGGGATTTCTTCCAGATAACCCTTGTCGAAAAAGAAAAATGGTCATAACTGTTGGGATACAAAAAAAAACAAATGTTTCACTGTCACTGTCATGTCAAGATCGTAGCAAGAGGAAAGAAGTGGTCTCTGCCTAACCCTCTGGGAGACAGGCGTGATTTAACGTATGTATGTAACTTGCTTGTCAATTTATCAATCAATCTTTAAACTGCAATGAGTGCGTGAGGCAAAGGTACCTTCTGCGACTCCGGGGACACCTGCGTCCAAATAAACAATACTCATTCAAATGTTTATAATACTGTGAGGAAGCAAGGTATAGGTACGCTATGGTTTTTCCGAGTTGCTAAGCCAAAGAAAGCTGTAAGTAATTGGTAATATTTTCCTGACGAAGAACAACTGCCTGGATTAATAGCTCGTTAACAAATTAAAGAATCTTTAAAGTAATCACGTAGAAACGGTCATCGCAAGCTTAATTACGTACCGTCTATCTATGAAACCGCACAAAATCCGCAAACAGATCACCCTGTCATCAAATAACGGTACCCGGAAAGAACAGTTACAAATGGGACTAGACATGTCCTCTTTGTAACTTTTTGAGTTACGGCGATTTGAAACAGGCTCTACATAATTTGGTAGAAACGTAATTTTTAAGTACACCTTTTAAAGTGAAATATTCAAAGTTACCTATGTTTTTGTTTTGTATGTCATTGAAAAGGCAAACGAGCACACAGGCCACCTGATGGTAAGTGAAAACCGTGACCCATAGACATTCGCATTCACAAGATTGCAATCCTAAGACTCCAAATGCACTGCCAACCCTGAGGAATAAGATGGAATGCCTCTATGCTGGTCATTTCACCGGCTGTCTGCTCCCAAAACCGGATCACAGAAATGCGAACACTGCTGTTTGATATCTGTAACTGACGGCGAACTCTACATTTTGAAATATAAAAAATACTACACCGGTTTTTCCATGTAGATGGTTGAGGACCAAAAAGATGGACCACAGATAAACTCAGTTAACCATTCAAACAACGTAGTCGAAAAAAGTTAAATTGCGCGACGAAAAGTATCCCTACAATTGTATGGCTAATTTTCGTGTCACAACGGAAAGAAAATTAAATTATTTATTAATTTATTATAACAAACACATAGTTTATAAATTATGTATTGTTCCACGAAACTGTTTGCACAGTTTGACTGCAGAATCTCCGGTCCAATTGAATGAGATAGCGTACCCGACTTTTTAGTCCTTACCCAGTACCCTTTAAATAGTCAAATTGCTATTCGAGGACGCATGGTCACACGTCTAAATGAAATGGCCCTTGGCTATTAACTAATTCTTATGTAACTTATAATAAGTATCACACCATGTAACGTTTTCTGCAAATTTGTCAAATCACGATGTACAATTAAAAGGTCGATCGTACTTCCTACAGCGACTTAACTTGTTTAAGCCGTATCAAATCGTCTTCGACTCGTTATTTCGTCATCTCTGCTTGCTAGGTAGTTAAGTAAGGGTCTTTTTCCCACTGTAATGACGATATTTTTTTCTATTGAACTGTTTGGCGGAACAGTTAAATTAGCGAGGGTTATGTTTTTCAAATGTATATATGAAGGAATGTCTATTTTTTTGCTACACTACACTACAATCACTGCTTATAGGTTAGCTGGTAGAGAATACCTTACGGCATTAAGTTCGCCTTTTAAATATTCAGGGTATTCTTTTGTGCAACACATATTAAATAAATAAATAATAAATAAATATCAGGAGGGACAATCTCATACAAATTGACCTAGCCCCAATCTAAGCTCTAGATAAACTGACTAATAAAGATAAATACTTACTTAAATACATAGAAAACGCCCAAGACTCAGCAACACATACTCGCGCTCATCATACAAATATTTCCATACAAAATACGATAACGTTTCTTACCCCCTAAATTAAGTCCACCTTTACGATTTTTTGTAATTTGATTGACATTATGAAGAACTAGATCTATACGTTTTCCTTTTTAGTAAAATATTTAAAATAAGAGATTTCCTGCAAAAAACAAATTAAAAGAAAAAACGTACGAATTTACTTTTTCATAATTACCTTACAACAAATTCAAAAGTCGTGGAAATCGGACTTGATTTCGAAGGTTTGAAACGTTATCGAGCTAAAGGGTCTAGCAGGCTAAGGAAGGAGAAGTGGCCCCTGTGACGAATATCGGATTTTTTACATTTTTTTTTTTAAGTATGTTGCACCAATTATATTGAATTGATTTTTCGCATGGTACTAGCTAATACTATTAGCAGTTTATGTGATTTTTTCCGTAGCTGTACCTTTACAAATACTTGTTGAAAAGAGCTGTCAAAAAAAAATCTGACATTTTAATCATAATTTTTTAATGGAATTAAATATTTAAAAAAATCAGGGTTATACTCCTACCCATCCTTTGTAGCTATGATTTGGTTTGATTGCTCTACCTTATATAGTTCAGGAGAGAAACGACTTTGAAAAATGTGTCCATAAAATGACGTTTTTGACAGTATCTCGGTGACGGTTCAAGATAGGGGGCTGAAAGTTAGGGTGTTTCTATATTATGAGATAGCCAACAAGTGACATTATAAAAATCCGATATTCGTCACAGGGACCACTTCTCCTTCCTTAGCCTGCTAGACCCTTTGAATGAAAAATTCTACTACTAGGCGATTTACAATCCACATAAGTAAACACAGATTGGTTGGTTCTAACGAAAATAAAATAACAATGACAGTTATCAATGCCTACGAGGATGACATGGTCACAATGTCGTGTGCCAAATCGTCTATAAATTAACAAAGATTTAAAGAGTTTATAAAGTTTAATGTCTGCAATTGCACGAAATACGGCATAATAATATGTTAGCGTGTTAGAGCTTTGAAAAATGCCTCTATGATTAAGCGATTAAATCGTTTCCTTGTGCTTTGAGCATTTTTAGATAATCAGTCTCCTATAATCTTACCTATTACATAAATAAAGTGCCATAACTGGAGGCATGTTAGAGGTGAATTGTATCTTAAATAATAGGTCGTTGCGATCGTACATGTGTAAGCATGTACAGATAAACGACGATCAAAACTACTACTACTTACTACTACTTACTTACTTACTTAATACTTGTAGGAGGACCTTGTGCAGGGTCCGTCCGGGTTGGTACCACCATCTTATCCATTAACCTACCGCCAAGCAACAGTGTTCGCATTGTTGTGTTCCGGATTGGGGATAAGACAGCCGGTGAAATGACTAGCGTAGAGGCATTAAATCTTAATCCTCAGGGTTGGCAGTGCATTTGCAGTCTTTTGATTGCGAATGTATATGGGTCACGTTTCCACTTACCATCAGGCGGGCTGTGTGCTCGTTTGCCTTCCAATGACATAAAAAAAAAACTTGGCTGATATTAAACTTAATTATAAACGGAGAATAAACTTGTTTTAGTCAGAGGATTCTTTGTTTGTTCTCCTTTCTTTCCACTCTACCTTTATTTTTGTCCTTTATTCCTTAGCTGTTACGGGTGTTCGAGCTGCCACATCTGCCGCATTATTATACGGCAGTTTCCATTTAAAAATTAAACTTAATAAGCATGTACAATTACTTATCAATTCTTATTATGGAGGAGAAGGCAAGCGAGCACGCAGGGTATCTGTTGTAAGTCTTTGATTTCATCTCAAACAATGATTTTGTTGTTTTCAGTAATATTGTCAAATACAAACAAATTCTGACGATAATTAAAATAGAAGCGGCATCATTGATTCAATTTTAATTGAATACTGGATCCAATTCTACACACGTGCACATCGCTTAAATAGCCTAAAACTAACTAAAACTAAATCGTCTAATTTTAAGACATAGTTTCGACGGCAGATTTAATCAGTTCTATTCCAGAATGTCAAGCTGACAATGTATAAGACCGCCTAAAATAAGAAGCGTCAGATTCAAATTATGTCATGGCGCTGTCATTTGATTATGACAGCTGCTGATAGAATAGCAACGTGTTTTAGCGACACCTATATAAAGAAGTTTAGAGGCCACTGGAGACACTGGAGTATCGGGCCCACTATAAGTTTATCCGACATCATAATGCGAGTTTGACAGCGACGAAGAATCACCCTTTAGTTTTTAAACTAGAAAAGTTTCATCTCAATCGATAATTTATTTGAAAATTAAGATGAAACTACGGACACTTTAGATTTAGAAGAGGAACGTCTGGGCCCATCTTGATGAATGGGGTGTCAAACGGTAACTAATGATGTCGCTCGCGCAAATGGATATTGACGTCAGGTGAAAATCAATATGGCGGACGCTTTGAGACGTTGGTATATGAAATAAATACGAATTACATTCAGTTGAGAAACGTTTAGGGAAGTGATGGTGCAGTACTTACAAGAACTTTGTATTTAATATCTTAAGGAATCCTTTTATTCAATAGGTAGGTAGGTAACTACTGTAATTAGTCGTCAAAACTGATATATTTTAGGTGAGTTCAAACAAACTAAACAAACAAACAAACAAAGCAAACTGGACCAAATTAAATAATCAGTTTACAAAGAGTCTACTTTTTAACCACTAAGCACACAATAATATGAATACGTACATACATACATACTTTCACGCCTGTAATCCCAGAGTGGGGTAGGCAGAGCTACATAATTACCTAATAAAAATAAAATTATGTTTTAATAAAGCTAAAGTTAACAAATTGTTACATCTTTCAGCAGTGAAGTTAATAACTTACAATGGAGAATAGTGAATGTTTAAAATGGAATCAAACATCCTGTAAAAAGTATCGATGTACGTATTTAGAGTAGAATAGAACAGAAACTTTTTATTTAAGGCGACGAGGCCGAAAATTACAAATACTTTACTGACTAACATATATAATAGCAATTTAGTAACAGCATTGATGTCACCGTTTTGGTTATAAAATTGTAACCTAAAAGTTTTTTTTTTACTACACCTACGTAATTTTGCAGCCATTCACTTAATACCAACATAACCACACAAATTTAATTGGATTGGAGTGTGACATAACATCAGTTTTTTTGCCAACTAGGTCCTAATTCCCCTTTAATGTTTAATGTTAGTGTTCAATTAAAGCCCGGGTCATCCCTGCGGCTAGCTTACACAACCGCAAATCATTAAAACCTTCTCTAAACCACAAACCATTCCTATTTGTTCAAAAGTAAGACTCAAATTTAAATAAAACTAATTTTAGTAAACGAACGTTTAGGTTGGTAATAGAATTAATAATGGTATTAACTGCGCGTGCCCATGCATCGAGTGTCATTTGTTATTTTAACTTTGCTTATTGAATAATGACGTAAGTTTTGATCGTGTACCTTGACGTATGGCCTTTTGAATGTGCGAATTTGTAATTTTATCATTTGTGATGTCACTTAAGGTGTGTTTTGAAATAATCGTGTGTTTTAAATTGATTGCACGGTTATGATTATTGCAGTAATTTGATGTTTTTGATATGATATAACATTATTACCCTAATTAAAAACATTTGCCCGATTGCATAAACGTTTATCAAATTTAATGTCAACTGAAGTAGCATGCTATCACTTTCTACTTTGGAGATTTAAAAAGTGACAGATGGTGTCCTAATAGGACATTACTCCAAATGAACGTTTGTGCAACTAGGTGATGGTCTATTATATTTATGCACAATCATCTACTCTTCGAAACATTAGGTACTGTTTATGGTACAGAAGTGTTCAAAGATACCTAGAAAACTAAAATCTTGAGTTGGTTGAGCTTATCTCTCTACAAAAAGTGGTCAATTATATCGTACGTCTTTTTATTGTGAATTGCAGCCTAAAAAGCAGGATCCGGTATAGATGAGTGGTAGTAAAAATGAGCTCTACCCAGGTTTTTTTTAGTAAATTCCAATTGCGCAATCTTTATTTACGACCACATCAAATAAAGCGGTACCTAATTACTTACCTAATAGCCTCTGTTCTACTCCATAGCAATTCCGTGGGTTTTTTTAGATACGAGCCTCGGTTCGCTTAGCGCCTTATTGTATGTATGGAGCACGGTACCTTTTCCACCTCTCCCTTAACTATCTCCTTTCTGCTTCTTGCTTCTTCTTGCCTGGCGCTTCGTCTTCTTCCTACTCGCTCTCCCTCTCTTTGCCTACTCCCATCTCATTACTACATTGCGTCACATTCACCCTCTCTACTTAAAACGATTGTACATACTTTTATTTTTTATCTATAAATAAACCTTTTTTAGCTACCTTTTGTCATTAAATTCTCGCTACACCACACGTACTCGCGTAATTTGAAATAAATGTCCATAAAAAACCAGTTAATCATAACTCAAACGACTCATTAAATGATGCAAACAAATACCTAAAGTTAAAACTTGCGATCGGTTTTTGATTTCCTTTCACTCGGTGAATAAAGCTCATCAAAACGACCGATTTTTATTGATGTCGAAAACTGCGTTATTTATCATTAGATTAAAAAAAAAAACCCAAAGAGATATGGTAAATATTTGACGCTCGGGGTAAAGCATGAATTGGTCAGTAAGTAGGTAAATATGTAGTAGGTATGTCAACAAGAAACGTGTATTTAATGTATGAATGACCGAAGTTACGAGAAGTACCTAGTCAATGAAAAGGGTTTCCATACTAGTCAAGATCCTTCCCACTTTACTATTTAAATTAAAATTAAAACCTTTTTTGTTTTTGATTGAGTTTCCTTCAACTAAGTACTACCTCAGACCGTGAATTTTTGAAGTCGATTAGACATAGCGAAGTGCGTCCCTTATTTTGACCAGATCTTTTGTGTAAATATATAAATTGTGAATTCAACACTGATTGAATAATAATGACTGTAGTTAGTAAACTAAACCAAAATAAATAACGTAAATACCAGCATGCTATGATGTGATGTCTGATTTTCAAACATTAACTTCTACGGACGGAGTTTACGTCTGTTGGTATTTATATTAAAATACGTTACTTGTGGGAGGACCTTGTGCAGGGTCCGTCCGGATTGGTACCACCGTCTTATCCTTTAACCTACCGCTAAGCAGCAGTGTTTGCATTGTTGTGTTCCGGTTTGGGGATAAGACAGCCGGTAAAATGACTAGCATAGAGGCATTCCATCTTAGTCCTCAGGGTTGGCAGTGCATTTGCAGTCTTGTGAATGCGAATGTCTATGGGTCACAGTTTCCACTTACCATCAGGTGGTTTGCCTTCCTGAGCTATAAAAAAAAAAGTTTTTTTGTTACTGAGTTATCAATTGCCTAAGCCCTCAACCCTCAGTGCGCGCGTCCAACTCGGACTTAACCAGTTTTTTAAGCTAACGAGTACCACGAAGGTACACTTACTAGATAATCCTTGTATGGCATCTCATTAATTATTAAAGATGTGTGTCATTAATTAGGAGTCACCTTCACTACCCGCCTGACCAGGCCTAGCATTGAAAGTGCAGCTAATAAGTGGTCCACTAAAGAGACGTCGGTTAGAGCACACATAAGGGCAGGTCTGCGCCGACCCAGTAAACCTGTCGGCGCACGCGCGCTACTGACACCATGATTTCATACGGACATCTACAAATTATGAATTGTCAAAAAGTTATTTACTAAAAAGTCACTGGCAACTAGTAAGAAGCACCTTTATACTGTTTGCACATACAGCCTATGATACTTACGTGTTCTTGGCAGAACGTTATGACACCCAATTTATTGAAATTGGTTCAATAGGGCTAGAAAGTGACATCCACGTTTGATCACATACCTACATACAAACAGCCGCACTCAGAGTCAGTTAATGACAAATAAGTCCTTCCTTAGTGAGAATTTTCATACACTTTTTTGAAAACGGAACGAATTAATTGTCCCTAAAATGTTTCTACGGTGGAGAGTTTTTGGATCAGAAAATCGTGTCAAAACTCATTATTTTCACAAGAGCTATTTAAGCTTACCCTTGACGGTCCAAGACAACAACATATATAAAAAAAAACTTCCTCCTACAGAAAACGTGTTTCCTAGACAAGACACAATGTTTACGTATTTATAAATAAAAGCTCTATATCTCTGTTCCTTTCTTTCATAGTACAGTCTTAATACGCCTTCTTTAAATTAAACGTAACAACGATTCCCTAAGTTTATCTAAACCAGGGATACCCTACGATTCAGCAAGTGCAGGCGGTTCGCCTTGCGCAGCCGTTTCACTGCGCACGCACATACGATCGATACTGGATCGTTGCACTTGATTTCTACTGCTGCATTCTATGATCTAGTGATAGCAATACGACACTTTAGGTAAGCAGTCGGGATGATTGATCGATGACCCGTAATGGTGCCGTGACCAGGATAAACATATTTTTTTAATCAGAAGTTAATCATCCAAGAGCAATATTTGTAAAGAGCAATGTGTGTTAGTTTTTCTTGCCACTTCGCCCGTTTAGAACTCGTTTGACGTTATTCTATATTTTCACCTAGGATATGGACCACCTGTGTGCCAAATTTCATCACGTATGAAAATAGTTTCTTGAATCAGAAATCTTCGATTGCACCCTGTATAGTTATAATATTTCATCAATATTTTTCTATTATACTTGCTGCAACGGCTTTGAACCATACTATATAAAGGCGTGCAGATGCTTAACGGATAACATGCATATAAAATATGTTTTAAAGAGTTTTAGGTGGTTTTTATGACACCATAATAATGTATAATGTAATGGAAAGTTTTTGATTGAAGCCTATATAACTTGGCCGTGAGCATTAAAACTGACGAAACTCCAGTTCGGCTTAGCTAAGGCTTTAGAACTTACAGACAATCAACTATTAACAACATTGGCTATTATAAGTAGCACCACTTATCTTTACCCATTAACCTACAAATAAATACACTAGATTTTGCCTGCGACTTTATCCGTATAAACCAAGAAGAAAATAATTATATTGCTTCCCGTGGGTTATAAGCTATATTTATATTATATACATATATGACCAGAAGATCTTGAGTTTTAAACGGACAAACAGAAAATAATTAATAAAAAAATTGGTTCCACCACTTACTTTTTGGGATTTTTTTACAGTTAAAGAAACAACTTTCCTACGAACTTATTATAACGTATAGACAGGATACTTAAAAGCTTCTTAGATTTCACATTGAGCTTAAACTGCCAGCGGTAAAGTTTCGACTTAAACACAAGTAATAATTGCAAAACTAATTAAAGATAACACCGATGCGTAAATCTAAAACACAATTATTTCACCATCACTTGTAGACGCCAGGATTTATGTTGAAGCACTGACCGGAGTGGGCGACCTCATTGATTATCTTTAAGCAAAGATTAAACATTATAAAGCATTTAGGCATTAAAATAAACCCGGTGGTTGATTATAGATTTATTATCATTTACAAGGCATTTAGCCTAGTCGGTAAGGGCAAATATTTGCAAGTAAGTAAGTAAACTCGTCATTGCACAAAAAGAAATCGTTTCACAAAAAACTCTTACTTATATGAAAATAAATGATGTACATATATACAAAGGCGAACTTTTTCCTACTTTTAAGCTATTTCATAGCTTCTATCGCGGGCCTTGAGCGCGGGGACCGAATACAGAAATTCCGTAACGAAAAAACCTCACGCTCCCCACTCCGACGGGCAAGGAGGTGTGGCTTGAAGGCCGTGCATCGTCTAACGTCGTTTCAGTTCGGCAGTCTTCGACACGGCGTTGTGTGCGTTTGCACGACATGCAATAGCTTTACCGCGGCAGTCCCCGAGTGCCACACGTCTTTTTTCTTTTGTGTGCTGTGCTATTATTTGTTTCTGAGTCTTGGATGATTTTTATGTATTTAAGTATTTATGTCTCCATACTTATAAGTTTATGTGTTGTGATTTTTGAGATGGTCCTCGATTCTCTTTATCAAGTATTTTAATTCAAACGTTCTCTTGCTTGAAACTGGTGAAACTTCACACTGTGTATTTTTCAGTTTATTTCCATTCAGGGCTTTTAAATTACTAACATTTTTGTATGGCCGGCAACTTACGTGTCTTGTTTTAACATACGACGTAAGAGTAAGACAGCTATAATTGCCGACCACACATTGCCCCGAAAAGTCGATCGATTATCAGCCCTTGCGTAGACGGAATTGCTTTTTCTTTATAAAAAATCACATGACTAATTAAAAACTGGGAAACAAATGTTGGTAAATTTTGTCTGCCTTGCTACAGCAAAATGTACTAATACTGTTGAAGTGTTGGTCGTTGACAATTTATTTAGAAGACTGGAACAAATAGCACATACGCAGGGTTATTTTATATCTTGATACTGGCTGTAAAAAACCTGCCAAGTTCCAGTCAAGGAAAGACATAGGTATGCAACTATAACTCTGTCCCTTTCACTACTTCGCAGCTTTTGACAGTTATACGTAATATATTAGTGCTTGTAATAGCTTGTTTAATTTTCTAGTCTGTGCCGAAGTTGACAAAGGTCAGTTCACTCGGTCACGACGCGACCTGCCCGTGGGAACAGGATGTGCTCGAACAATCAGGACTAAACGATGTCGCAAATTATATTTTACGACGATAGCTCTGGATAACTTGACAGCGAGCGCCTGTGTCGTAAAACGGGCCAAGTGAGAGTTGGAGTCGCCTACGAATGGTTCAGAGCCATTCAAGTATGCATGCTTTTTTACTATTTATTATTTGGTAGGTAATATAAATGTCAGGGGACTATGTCACACCAAGTGACCTAGTCCTAAATTAAGCTCTACGCTTGTACTATGGGTACTAGACAAGGATATAAATACTAAGGATATATGTACATAGAAAACATCCACGACTCAGAAACAAATATTCGCGTTCATCACACATATATCTGCCCTTACCATGATTTGAACCCAGGACCGCTTCGTAGGCAGGGTCACTACCAAATAGGCCAGCGCGTCGTCAAATTATTCGCATATTGCGTCGTCCTACGCGGCAGTAGTCGTACACCCTCTGTAAAAACTTCAACCGTCTACTACAGCCTGCTGATTCGCTGATCGATAGACGGACTGGAACTTAATATTTCTCCCATTTATTTCTGTTAGGGGTTAAACTTAAAAAACGGCCGTGTTAACTGTACGTCTACATCACACCTACTGGAGTAGGTGTATATACCTATTTACAGAATTTACTTTTTCCATTTTATATTTCTACACTCAGAAGCTTAGGTTGTGCTTTGTCTGTCAATCAGCCAGTGAATTAACGGATAGTTCATCATTACCTATATATTACTTACTCGCTTTTGCCCGCAAATCTGTTAGCGTAGAACTCGTTGATATCTTTTCCCTCTGGAACTATCAAATGTTCCGAAGCCAAAAGTATTCTATGTGTCAATCTATAAAAATAACCATTTGTGACCTAATTGTGAAAATCTGTTCTGTGGTTCAGGCTTGATAGAGATGTATACAACAGCCAAACATCTGTACTTACAATCTTTTACCTTTATAATATAGAAGTATAACGGAAGGTTCAGTAAAGTTCATAAATATGAGTACACTTTAGTACCATGTCTCTTTAATGTAGTGTTTAAAGAGCCATATATGAATTATCACAGCGATTAAAGTGACAAGGCACTAAAGTGTACAAATATTTATGAACTCGAGTCTACACAATGTACTTACCTATTTGTTCAAGTTTACCTGTGACTTCTTAAAAACACTTTTGCTAACAAGTTCTTTAAAAATACGTAAGTACATGACTTGCGCTTCTTCACAAATGTGTATTTACTAAGCAACGATATTTAACTTTAAGGCTTTAAAGGTTTAAAAAGGTCGGCAATTGACACCAATCTTTACATAATTTATGTAAAGTTTGCTTGAAATAACCGTAATTTTAGAGTGTTAGGTGCCGTCCTTTTTTAAGTGACAGAACATGAAATTACTGTTATTTAAACTAATGTAATCTAGGAAGGTGTCTATTTAAATCTAGTAGGGGGCAGTGGGGCTCAACCTTATCAGAATAAAGACCGCCTGTTGTACATCTATGATTAAATTATATTGTTCCATGTTTTGTTTTTATTGCATTCAAAAACTAGTATTTGTAATGTATTGTTTTTTTCATATATTTGTACCTGACCTTATTCGGGTGCTATTTCGAAGATTAAAGTTACATCATCATCATGTTAGCCGAAAGACGTCCACTGCTGGACATAGGCCTCCCCCAAGGATCTCCACACGGTCCAGTCTTGTGCTTTTTGCATCCACCGCGTTCCCGCGATCTTTACAAGGTCGTCACTCCATCTTGTTGGAGGCCTTCCTACAGCTCGTCGCCTGGTCCGCGGACGCCTCTCAAGAACCTAAAGAAAGAGAAGAGATTGAAGTTTAATTTCGTCCTATGAAGAGGATTTTGAAGCAAAGCCTAAATCAAGTAAACCATACAAGTTTATCTCCGGGCGATAACGTTTTTCACCCCCTAAATAAAGTCCAATATCCACGGTTTTTGATTATGTGGTAGTTATCATAAAAAACTAGGTCAGTACACAACCTTTCCTTTTCTCAAATATATACGTTATGTTGTAGCTATATATGCGGGAACAAAACAATAACAACAGCTTTCGCCTATTTATCAACTTCGCGACAACTTAGTCGGCTCGGAACTCATACAGTATCGTCTACAGTTCTATACGTACCAGCTCCTTTATAGTTTTCGGCAATCTTCGTATTTGTATGAAACATCAGCGGTTTTCGGGTGGGAGGACCTTGTGCAGGGTCCGTCCGGGTTGGTACCACCATCTTATCCATTAAGCTACCGCCAAACAGCAGTGTTCGCATTGTTGTGTTCCGGTTTGGGGATAAGACAGCCTGTGAAATGACTAGCATAGAGGCTTCCATCTTGGTCCTCAGGGTTGGCAGTGCATTTGCAGTCTTGTGAATGCGAATGTCTATGGGTCATAGTTTGCACTTACCATCAGGTGGACTGTGCGCTCGTTTGCCTTCCCTATCTATGCCATAAAAAAACTACTCGTGTTAGGGCCTCAACATTAGTGTTGTATTCTAGACTATCAAAAATCGGGACTTGGCTAAAGGAAAATCGGGACTTGGGTTCTCAAATCGGGACAGTACAATTTCAACATTTAAAAAATCGTACCAATTATGCAATTCTAGCCCTCTTACAATGCTAATTGTGGCAAACCGTTTTTGGCCTTCGGTGTTTATAAAAAAGTATCATATGTGCCCGGCGTCCCGATCGAGGGTATAAATCGGCAGGTCTATCCTAACGCACTAGCAATCGCAATCGACTTCAAAGTCGATTCGACCATCTTCAATATAATTGTGAATTAAACTAAACGCGAAACACAGTATTGCTTCGTAAACTTCTCTTCTCTTCTTCGTCTAGTCATGAACTTCTTTCAACAGTCTTATTCAGGCTGCCAATGATTTAATAAGAATGAAAACGAAAAGCATTGCGATTGCGAGTGTGTCCATAGACGCCTCAAAATCGGGAATCGGGTCTGGCCCCTACCCAAGATGCAAAAACGCTGAGTTAGCAGTTTTCCAAAATCGACAACATGTATAATATGATGTACGTTAGTTGATTGGATGACCGATAACGTGTTGACCGCTTATGTCAACTCCATAAATTTCGAGTCAATAGAAAACACAACCGTTGTTAGGGGCGTTTCCATCTTGGCTAAGCCTACAATTGCGAGTGCAAGTGTGAAAGCAATAGCCAGCCGAAAGTTATTTAGAAGCTGTTACCCATACCATGAGTTACTATTACCGTACTCGCTAGCGATCCGAATGCTCTGTCCCTTGCAGTATTTAGAGTCACCATAAAGAGTGCGAGGGACAGAGCATTCGACTCGCTGCGCGACTCATGGTAAGGGTACTTTGAGTAGGTTAACATTAGTAACACCGTCTTTACTGTCCTGAGTTACGGTATGTAAAGATCTAGAGTTATTCCACTACCAGAACAACCAGATAATTAGATCTCCGATTTCTACCAACTGCTACGAGTCAAGGGGTCAAATTGTGGTGCGTGTGGACTCTATTACTGTAGTGTTAAACAATAAGGAACTGGGTCTAATTGACGTGGTTCACCTGATGGGTAATTAGTGGGCTCCTTCTCCTTGAGACACACGGCAGTGTGTTTCATACAACTAACATACAACAATTTCAATTGTTGAGCCACCACAAGGTCACTATCACATCGTCAAGTGACAAGTAATTTATAGGCCGGAGATAGACTACTTACTTGTGGGAGGACCTTGTGCAGGGTCCGTCCGGGTTGGTACCACCATCTTATCCATTAACCTACCGCCAAACAGCAGTGTTCGCATTGATGTGTTCCGGTTTGGGGATAAGACAGCCGGTGAAATGACTAGCATAGAGGCATTCCATCTTAGTCCTCAGGGTTGGCAGTGCATTTGCAGCCTTGTGAATGTCAATGACTATGGGTCACAGTTTCCACTTACCATCAGGTGGCCTGTGTGCTCGATTACCTGCCTATGCCATGAAATAAATAAATAAAAAGATATCAACATCATCACTTCAGCCGAAAAACGTCCACTGCTGGAAATAGGCCTCCCCCAAGGTTTGCCACAAAGACTGGTCCTGCGAGGAGAGGATTGCATCCATCGGTTTCCCGCACCCTTAGAGCCACGTCGTCAATCCATCTTGCTGAAGGCCTACCCACGCTGCGTTTTTTGGTCCGCAAACATTACTTAGGAAGTCTTCGTCCCCATCGGCCATCTGATTTGCGAGCCATGTGCCCCGTCCACTATTACTTTAATATAATATAGCAGTTCTTAACGCTAAGTTTATAACTTTGGTCCTCGTGAGTGAGGATTTCCTCATTTCTGATTCGATCGCGAATAGCCCACTCCATTGCCCTTTGATTGACCTTGAACTTTCTTTTGAAGCCCATTTATTAGCCCAAGTGATAAGTAAGAACAAGGAATCAATCATTGTGTTCCTTCGACAGTATGTTAGCATTGTGACTCAACATTTAAAGTTGTTGAATTTTTACAACAGTCGACCTAAGTTTCAAAAACAAGGAAGCCTAGACAATATAGCGTATGAGAATCGGACGGGAAACCTTAAACAAACAAAGCTTATGTTAAGGACAACACAGAAGAAAAAAGACAATACAGATGGATGGAAGTATCATGATTGTAGGGGAGGTGGAATATAAGCGAGGAACGATAATTTCGATTTTTCAATTTTATATTATGATATTGAATTACACTTATTTTAATAAAGTGATAGTAGTTACAGGGCGTAGGCGTTAGTTTCGTTAAGTTTATCTACGCGTCTTGTTTTTGACTGACAATCATTAGGGAAAAAGGGGTTGTGTTGTCATTGTTTCGACTCGTAAGTAACTCTCTTTCCTTTGCCTACCTTTCTTAAAGTTTCAGGTGCTGGTACATTTTATTTTTTGTAAGTTTTGATTTTTTTGTAAGCATCGTCAAGTAACTTACAGATCATACGGGTGGCATATAATTTAAAGTTATTTTTATAATTAAAAAATAATAACAAATCGGATTGCCATCCATTAAGCCCGTCCGTCGCTAAACACTTCATCATTATGGTCGCAGTATAAAGGAAGTCGTCATAACGCGTTTAAACGGTTATGGTATACGGACTAAGTTGCGACCCGATCCGTTACCAGAGGCGTCGGTTTATTAGTATAGTTATATTATAGTGAAGTGGCTTAGGGATAAGCTGATTTTCGTTTCGTTTGATTAGGTGAGGGTAAACATGAACAAATAGACGCCTACAAAAACTGATGTGTAATCTCATACGTGACGTGTGTGCAGCTATTTAATTTTAATCACCGTTGTACCTACCTATTTATATTCATACCGTCAACTGCTGCAACATTGCACGGAAATTCATGATTGTACGTTATCTGTGCTCTTTTTTGCATGGCTAAGTTATTTTAGATCATAAGACACATGAATTTCAGTACGAAATGCTTCAAATCATTATAAATTGGCTTGTAGAAACTGTCAAAGTTGCAGGTAAAGTTGTAGCCAAAAACGTCAACTTTGCCTGGCGGATTATCTGAGATATTAAATGCAGTATCTAAAAAAGGGACCAATTCTTAAATTCATTACTGTTCTATCTATGCCGGGATGTCATTGGAAATCACCAAACTACCATATATATCTTTTTTCTATCTGGTAGGCAATGTTGTAGCGTGTCCAATAGAATTCTCGTTTTTCTCCATACAATTTTTTAAGCATAGTCAGGGTTGTGCCAAACGGAAAAACAAAATAGTTCAGAGTACCTACCTAGGTACTGTACTGGCATTTAAATTTACGAACAAATAAGAGTCGAATGATGAAAAAAAAGAGGTTTTGAGGTTAGGAAGTTGTTTACTATATAAGACAAGTAAGAATGAACAGACCTTACACAAATCTGCATTTGTTGACACATAATGTACATCAGTTCATTTATAGCAAACTAACTAAAATATAACGTAATTTGAGAATTACGTAGGTATGACTAATAAAAACAAATATTCAACACACAAATATCCGCATATTAAGATCAGCACGCGTCATCAATCTTTTTTGTTCGTAATCGAGTAAATAGTGACAACCCTAGCCCTAGGCAAACTTGTAGCATGTATGTTCTAAGAAACACTTTGCAACATTACCCTATCCTCTTATTAGCTGTAAATCATTACATTTACAAGTAAAAGTACGTGAAGTAACAAAAATACCATTATTACTTACCACATGAACACTCACCAAGTAGCTATCTTATGTGTTTTCTGAGTAATAACAAAAGTTTTGGAGATACCGAAAAAACAGATGTCCGTTTTACAAGCTTTGACAGCGACTGAGTTCAAAACTATCAGTGTTGCCAGATATTTCTTCTTTGAAATGGGTTGCCAGGTAAATGATAGTATTTCTCCCATTAATAGTAGTAAAAAATAGATAACGCTTTGGTAGAAAATCATTTTTTTACAAAACGGGTAATGTTGTAGCTAGTTGGGCTGCAACTTTGCAGCAGTTGACGGTATTGTATTGTATGAACTGTTGGTGAACTGTTGGTGTTGGTGACTGACTGACTGATAAACAACGCACAGTATTCTTAGGGCGCACTAAGTAATGGACCCTCAACGGGAAGAAATAGAGAAAAGCGGGAAACTTATTCTAATAACATGAACATGAACTAATTTACATGTAACATAATATATGCTATAGAAGAGCGGGGTATCCTGGCACAGGTATATTTTTACTTAAAAGGAGACTTCAGCCATGGATGTGATATTATGTAAGCAGAAACAAATAAAGATATTTTCAATTTTTATTGCTATTTCTTTCTAAAGAACTGGCGAGCGTCCACTAGTAAATAAATATTTACAAGCATCCCTGTCACCAAAAGCTGATAAACGAATGATAACGTCAAAATTGTAAAGTAGGGCTGCTGTCTGTATGTCAGTATATATTTTGTGTATAGTTGCTAAGAGTACAAACCTTCCGCGAGAGATCCAGCACCATAAATCTCCGTGATAAACAAATGTAACGACGGGACATTTAGTTGTTATTTACGGCTGTATTATGTTAGTTAAATACCAGCTTATCACAGGAAATGTTCACCGTGAGAGCCGCGGAAGGGACCGTGCGAACGAGCCATTTCGTCACAGAAGCGAGGGAAGACATTGTCTAGTGCTGGTCTAATAAAAGCAAGAATAAAGATGGGACTTAGGGTCTCCCCAGACGTCGCTCGGCTCGGCTCGGCTCGATTCGGCGTTGCGAACGGAACGACGTCGTTTTTGCTCTTATTGCATGGACATAAAACTTTTTCTTACCGGCTCAAGCCGACTCGGCGTCGATAGGTCTGGGGAGACCCTTAGTCGAGCTCTGCCTGGGTCCATAGTAAGATACCGCTAACGGCATAAGCGCTCTTCGCAACCGTCCGGCAGCTTACGTCAGTCCTATACATTATAACGATAACTGCCTGGAGCCACAGGGGTTTTTTCTCACTCACTCACTTTTGCATTTGTTGACAGAATATTAAGCGACAAACTAGTTCGAACTAGTACCGTCAAAGTCTATAGTCATAGTTCCCCAAGGTGTAAAAAATATCTATATATAGCCCTTATGATGATGCGTGTGGTGTGATGTAATTACGGCTAAAAATATTTGTGACCTAGAGAAATTCATAACATCTGACATTCTTAAACTACAAAAATGGTTTACTTCTGAATGTATCCAAGACACAAGTCATACACATCAACCTGGGTGGTCGACGTCCTAGACCTCTCTGCGTTAGTATCGATTATCGATGGAGTCACACTCCCACAAGTACACGACACGAAATTTCTGGGGGTCACTCTTGACTAGGGCTTCCAAATACAGGACTTTTCATAATACCGGTATTGATGCCGGTATTCGTTATTCAATACCGGGATCCCGGGATCCCGGACCGGTATTAAGAAAAAGTTATAAAAATTGTTTTTTTATTAAAAATAAAACTTGCAGATTAATTTCGATATATCCTTTAATTAAAAAAAAAAACATTCAATAGTACTTAATAATCAAGTTGGCTTTTATATTTTTTAGTTTTATAAAACTAATTTGGTTTATGGTTTTGACGCTTTGTGCCAGAATCGAAAAACGCCAGATTCGCAGAACGCCAGATTTTCAGATTCGCAGTATACCAGATTCGCAGAATGCCAGATTCGCACGATGCCAGATTTCAGATTCGCAGAATGCCAGATTCGCATAGTACCAGATTCGCAGAACGCCAGATTCGCAGAATGCCAGATTTGCAGATTGCCAGATTCGCACAGTGCCAGATTTATTTTTCACATAATAGTAATAGAGAGAGTAAGATTCATTTGAGTTCCATACCTCAAAAGGTACAGAATAGAGGCATCGTGCGAATCTGGCATTCTGCGAATCTGTTATACTGCGAATCTGAAAATCTGGCATTATGCGAATCTAGCGTTCTGCGAATCTGGCGTTCCGCGAATCTGGCGTTTTTCGATTCTGGCACAAAGCGTCAAAACCTGGTTGATTTATAATAACAAACTTAGATAAAATATGAATTATTTGTTTTAAAATTTTCAGGTTACAAATATAATGTATATAATTATAAACTAAATCATCCTTGTAATTGATTCACAATTGAAACAAGTAAAAATTAAAGTATTTCCTATTAATATTGTCATGGTTGGTGATTTTTCTGTAGATATGAAAGTAAAATAATCGGTCTTTCTAATTATTATTTTTTAGTGCCCTCCAAATACCAGAAGAGGTCTTTGTTTCCCGATTACTTAATTAATACTGAATTAACGTACGTCGATCAATAGAATTATACAAAACAACTAGGTTATTGAAATACTTACATTATTTATTTACAATGACGACATCAGTCGTCGAGACGCCGTCGGATAGGTTAACACTTACTGGCACGTGACGTGATGTGACTGGCACGTGACGTGATGTGACTGGCACGTGACCACACACGTCAAACTCCGGCAGGACTTACTCCCTTTAGCAAGGGCTATGCAAAGCATAGAGTAAGATAAAAGATAAACGCGAGGCATATGTATAAGCAGGACAGCAGTCAGAGCGAAAGTACCGTTAGAACCTTATTGTCAACAGTTTTTTTTCGGTATTGCTAAAACAATGACCAGACAACGGCTGAGTATCGATATCTCTTACATTACATGTAACTTACAAAAGTTACGAAGCAATTGAAACACGAAAGTTAATAAACCATATAAATAAACGAATGGTTTATTTCTCCATTTTTATTTTTAATACCGCGGGCGGGATCCCGGTATTGCTTAATGAATACCGGTATTGAAAAAGATATGAAATATCGCGGGATCCCGGGATTGGAAGCCCTACTCTTGACTCTGCTCTAAAGTGGGACGCACACATTGACACTGTGTAACAAACTCTCCGGTGCTTGCTTTGCTCTGAGTAGGCTTGCAAAGGTTATGTATACCTCAACAACAACTAAGATCAAGCTACTTCTCGTTGTTTCACTCGGTGATGAGCTACGGACTCGAGTTGTGGGCCACTGCAGCGGAGTGGCGACGTGTTTTTGTCCTACAAAAGCGCGCCGTTCGCATCATCTCTTCCGCCTCACCTGGTACTCCTGCACGAGAACTCTTTAGGAATCAAAGCATCCTAACACTACCCTCTCAGTACGTGTACGATGTAGCTAAGTTCGTTAGGTATAAGATAAATAGTTTTCCTACTAGAACACTAACCCGCACGCGACTAGGATCCACAAACCGCTTACTAATCGCAAGCTCCAGACTTACCGCGTCCACCAAAACTATGCACATTTTAGGGCCGAAATTCTACAACAGGCTACCTTCACACATTAAAAACTTAGAAAGCAATGCAGCTTTCTGTAATAAATTAAGGAAATGGCTTATTGACAATTCTTTGAACGATGTTAATGAATTCATCTTAGACTAATGAATTATAAAATGACATTTTAATTTCAAATTCTTATTTTTAATATTATCTAAAGTACCTACTATAATGCAACTAACTATAGCATAACCAAATAATTTTTGTAATTATTTTGACATGTAATATTTTATAATATTATAAATAAATGAGTATGAGTATGAGTATGCTACTGAAAATAGAGTCTGTGTATACATATATTTAATGCGATGGGTGTATATATAATAGTGCCTATCACTGTCACTCGTATTCTCGTACGCTCGTAAGAAAGGGAAGATAAAGTACCACCTACCGCTTTGACCAAGCTTCCTGGTCAATAAAGCTGCGACTGAATTAAGAAAAACACGCACATTTAAGGTGTGTTTAGTATGAGACCATTTTGAAACGGCTTTAAGTTTTCGATTTGTAGGTATGCACTTTATGTTTACGGTCGAAAATGGCCTAAATGTATACATAATGAGTTTTTGTTATAGTTAGATTATTTACGCCCTGAAGAATATGTGTGTAAAGGAATACCCGCAAAATTATGTTTTTTTAGCATCTTTATTTTGCCTTGGAGTTTGGTACCTAGGGTCCATTTCATGGTATCACTAAAAATCTTTACAATAGGTGGACACCTTTTCCAATAAGCTACTTACCCAAAGGCCAATTGTTATCAAGTTTTGTCATATACTTACCCTATGACTTGTGTTTTCATTTGTGCAACAAAAAACCACTCTCGTTCTTTTGCCAAAATATTAAAGATTTTAGAAAACATAATAATAGTAACTACGGCGCCAATGAGCGGTCGTCGTCTGCTTGATGCAGTGTTAATATTTTCTCTAATTTAGAGTTTATAATCGTCTAGCAAATAAATCATAAGTACTCATGTTTGTACCACCACACACAAAAATCATTTAAACTCTCAATGAATTAAGTCTAATGGATCGTAGTTGACGTCTTTTCCCGCTGTACCCCTTACGGCGCTGACGCCGTTTAAACCTCCGCTACCCGCCGCTGGATGGCGCTAGTAATACGCGTTTGTTGACCTGACGCTTGTTATGGAATTCATTCCACAATTTTATCTTCTTTAGGGAAAATAATAAATTCATACCGACAAAATGTTCCCTTTTCTTCTGTCGGGATAACCTTGTCTCGCCGGTCTAAAGTTCCAAATTAAAGAAAGTCACCAAACAGATTCAGAAAAAAATCTGACTCACTTTTTACTTTTATTTTGTATGGGTCAATTAACAATCACTACAAAAAATATAATAACTCTGTGTAAACATGATAGATTCATGTATTTTTTAATCAAAAAGGTCAACTGCGATGTATGAAATAAGTTAACAAGGAAAAAAGTACCTAGAATAGAACTACCTATGATGAGTTATTATTATCACAAATAGGTGTGTCGAGTACAGGATAATTACGTATTGTATATACTCTTTTGCACTTTAATTAGATAAAAAATGTTTCGTTATTCTCGTCTGTACAGCCACCAGCAATAATAATTATCCAACATTGGGAGCAAAAATATCTGACGCACGTCTCTATTGCAAGAGTAATATGAGGCGCAATGAGGTGCCTCTATTACAAATATAACAAACTACCTACATGAAATATACTACACTCAGCACCATTTTCATATTCGCCTTTTCAACCGGAAGTTGACTTAATTTTGTTACCGTTTATATTAAGAAAAAAACCTTTTACTGATAACCAGAGATCGGAATAGGTAGAGCTAATTTGCCTAAACTTGATGCATGTTCATTCAAAAATGTGTTCCTATTTCACTCACTCATGAATGAATATGCGTCAAGTTTAGGCAAATTAGCTCTGCCTATTCCGATCTCTGCTGATAACCAATGGGCGGACGACGGATGCAATTTACGCCAAAATAATGTCAAACGATATCCGTAATATGGATATGACTACAATTGATTTTTTAAAAAGAGAACATCACTGCACAAAAACTTATAAATTTTATTGTTGAAGTAAATAATCAGACGACGCGCTGGCCTAGTTGGTAGTGATCCTGCCTACGCAGCTAGCGCTCCTGGGTTCAAATCCCGGTAAGGGCAGATATTAGTGTGACGAGCGCGAATATTTGTTCCCGAGTCTTGGATGTTTTCTATGTATTTAAGTATACATATTTCTCGATATAAGTATTTATATCGTTATCTAGTACCCATAGCACAAGCCTAGATCTTAGTTTGTTACTAGGTCAATTGGTGTGACATTGTCCCCTGATGTTTTTTTTTCTTTGTTAGGTATTTTCAGTACATTCCTTTTGCAGTTAACTATCTACTTATATAGGGAAAATTACCTCTCCACATCTACAGACGTATTCGTAAAGTGTTACTTCAGTACATTCTTAATAAATAAAATATGTACTAATTTATAACAAAAACTGCAAATATTTTCACACACAAATAGTACTAGTAAATATTGCATCCGTCGTCCGCGCATTGCTGATAACAAATGCACTTTCTCTGTTGTAAGTTTATAAGGTTGCTAAGAATGTCGGCAAGTTAATCCATTAAGGGCGGAATTGTTTGATTAGTTCATTTTGTTTTGACTTTTAATGTATTTATAGAACAATAAATCATATATTCTAACCACTACATAGGGTGCCAAGGAGCATGTACAAGGGTAAATAAATAAAGCTTTAAAATATATGTTCACGGCACGATTTCCTCAATTTATAATTACATATCAGGGAACAATCTCACATAAATTGACCTAACCTTAAACTAAGCTCTAGGCTTGTGCTATAGGTAATAGGCGAACGATAAACATACTTATATAGATAAATAATTATGTACTTAAATACATAGAAAACACCCTAAGACTCTGGAACAAATGCGCTTATCGCACAAATATTTGCCGTACCGGGGATCGAACCCGGGACTGCTAGCTTCGTAGGCAGGGTCACTACCGCATTATCAGTTTCGTACAAGAAGTAAATAAGTATGTCATATGTTTTTATTATCACGCTCTTTCCAAGCCGCTGTTCTGAACTATGAAAGTATTCTGTCCTATTTTAATAAATAAATAAATATAAAATAGAACTAAACTCCCGCTGTAATGACGACCTCTTCTTTCAGAACAAATATCTTCATGAAATTTAGCTAAGAGCAAACCCGATTAAGCCCACCGATTGTAGGTATGCCTGCAACAAGATGGAGTGACGACCTTGTAAGGATCGCGGGAACGCGTTGGATGCGAAAAGCACAAGACCGGTCTGAGTGGAGAGCCTTGGGGGAGGCCTATGTCCAGCAGTGGACGTCTTTCAGCTGACATGATGAAACCCGATTAAACTAGCTTTCTTTAAAAAAAAAACGTACGAATTGGTCTATTATCCGTTCAGGAGCTGCGATGCCCCAGATACAGATAAACAGACATACTAAAACATTTAGATATAAATCACTGAATATGAATGTAAATTTGTAATCTACTGCTATGTAAAAACATCGTAATAAATCGAAATGTAAGAAATTCATTACGATTTGACTTAAAGATACCAACAATTCGACAAGTTTTATCCATTTGTGTGTGGCTCAGGAATCAGTACTACTTGATTTTTACGTAACGGTCATACAGCATAAATCCATTGCCATAAATTTTTAACTGAAATCGTAGATCCTCATAACAAATCTCTCATCCAACAATAAATACTGATGCATCCGTCCCGCCCGAAATAGATGCATTCCCCGTGCATTCCTCGGCTATTATTGAATGCGTCTTCATTCGATAAATAATCAGTTGACTACGTGTGTTGTCGTGGACTTAGAGATTACCCGTCCCGTAGTATTGTTTGGCAATATATTTATTTATTTATTTGAGTTTTAGGACATTTAAAAGTTATGAATCCGTCTTACTATCGCACTAGTAGGTATCATAAATATTAAAATTTGTGTATTTGTTATTTTGTTACTCCTTCGCGCTGGAATGGCGGGACGGTTTAGGATGAAGTATGGAATAGAGACCTTATAGATTATACTCTGCTTAAGTCATATGAAGTCACGGGCAAAAGCTTGTGTTTCTAAAATACTAATATCATGTCCGTCCTCATCAACGTTTTAAGTCACTTGAGGTTTTTTGGCGTCCCTTTATTGAAAGCGGGTATTAATGGGTATCATTGTTTAGTGCTTCACAATAAAAATACTGCTAGGTTGCATCCAAGTTGTTATTGTTACGTGATAACTGATGTTTTTAATCTTACACCTGCAGTTAAATATACCATTTCCGAGAAAATAGCGTCAATGAATGTGGATGAGCAAAGGCTGCAATTTATTAAAGCCTTTTTATTAAACTGATCCTGGGGCCTATTCAAGATGCATAACGCTATGTTAGTGATTTTAGAAAATTGACAGCTTCCCTCGACCTCGCCTCATTTTGAGTCGATTCGATAGAAAACAGAAACATTAGTTGTGTTTGCATCTTGGCTAGGTCTACTTGAGTGGAAGGTTAGGGGAGCTAGTCAAGATACATAACGCTAAGTTAGTGATTTTCGAAAATTAATTAAATATATATAGGGTTGACCTAAGTTGATGGCAGATCAATCGACCGCTTATGTATGTATGTATGTATGTTAAGTCTTTATTGCACAATAACAAACTAAAAAATGAAACAGAAACACAAAGGTATGTACAAAGGAAAACTTGTCCCTTTAAGGGATCTCTTCCAGTTAACTTTTGAGCGATTGAAAGATGGATATAAACAACGAACGGCCAAACGTACAAAAATTAAAGATGCAGAAAATAAAAATAAAAAGCAAATAAATATGTAGATATACATATATATTTACATACATGCATAAACTCACGCTTTCATTCCCAGAGTGGGGTAGGCAGAGCTAAAGAATTACCAACAACTCTTAAAACCTCTTGATAATTCTATAACCACATTTTGCACAAGTAGACTAACGGCCGAACCCTATATTCAATCCGAGGATAGATAAGGCTTACCTCGGGTTAAAATTTGACATTTGCCCATACAAAATGTGTCAAATTTTAATCCGAAGTAAGCCTATCCCAGTGTATTAGTGACAGGTGGCAAGCCCATCGCCTAACAGTACTACAAGCCTTTATTCCCTTAGTAGCCTCTTACGATATTAAATAAGATAAATAAACGAATATAATTGTACCTATGTAATAGTATGATTATAAATAAATAAAATATAAGTATAAAAAGTAGACAGGACGTACACAGTCTTAGACCAGGTACAAGAGTCAAGCCAGTACTTCTTACGCCTAGATTTAAGTGAAGCAACAAATTATTCCATAAACGAACAGAATTTACCGAGAAAGATTTAAAATAATATTTGGATTTGCTAGCAGGAAAAGCAAGGAGTAAGTAGGTCATAGCAAAGGTAATATGTAAACTCCATACATTTTCATTAGATAGAAAATCGAAACTTTAGCCAGTGTTTCCATCATGGTTACGCCTTCTGTTTAAAGACGCGTCAAAAATTAGTTTCCCATGATATGTTACTTACTTCAAAACAGTTCTAATCTTACTTAAGATAAGTTTAATACGGCCTTAGGGCATTTATTACAACTGAGACCAAGTTCCTTCGTTAGTTTAAGCACTAGTTTCATTTAAAGTTAGTTATCAAAGTAAAACGCCACAGCAATGAATTAGAAATAGTTGTTTGCAAGTTGCCTTCATAAGGGATGTAGCGTTACCGCTACAAAATCGCTTCAAATTCGCGCGTTTATTTTGTTTAATTTTTAGGTGTCGAACTCCTTTGTGTGTTAGAATTGCTGGCCTGTGTTGTTAATGGTTTCGATTATTATTTTAAAATTTTGAATGTGTTGTCAGATGGTTCGGCATGGTTGTAAGATGTTTCTTTTTGACATTGGTGCTTGAGTCTCATAACCGAAGGGATATATTTTTTGTTCTCGACTTCGTACATTTGCAATTACAAGTACATTTGCAGTTTTAACAGTGACCTAGTTCGCATAGTTGGGTGCACGGTCACTCTATCTGCTGAGCGAAAGGAAGGAACCTTTTTTGCACCAAATAATACCGGCTTGATCCGGGTAAGTTGATATTTATTGAGATCTTTCCCCGCTACGCCCCGTTCTGTTTGTCTTGTCGTTCGTTACTCATTAGATCCTTTTATTCTAGTCCACCTACCACCTGAAGAAGTTGTCCACTAAACGCGAACTGCGGACGATTATTGTGCAATCACACGCGTATAGCGAGACACATATACTTTCACGCGTTGTGTACAACGCACGCGTGTGACTCCGGAGACTTCGGCTACGAGACCTTTTTTTTTCAAGATAAGCGTAGTTTAAGAAACCGTTTTCTATATTTTTTATATTTGCGTACATGTTAAATTTATTTTTGATTTAAAGCATCTAAGATTCCCATCTCCGAACTTCAATGTAAAAGATATGCGCATATTTTTTTTAGGGCCCCTTTGATTATTATTGCTATAGTGCATTGTTTCTCCAAATTCTAAAAGAGTCCGCGCGCTCCATGAACGTTTGTTCTTTTTCGGCCAATATTCGGAAACGTAACTTAAATCATTCTTGGAATACCTTTTTATCTCTAAATTTTGTGTTAATCCTTAATTTTTCGTCTTTACTAACCTCTAAATTTTTTGTTATTATATTATCGTCACCTCACCTAAACTAGTTACTATTTATTTTTTATACCAATCTTTGTCGCAAATTGTCTATTATTCGACACCTTTAATTAATCTTAATAAACTATCTTTAGGTTACAATTTATTTTTTATTTGTATTAAATTTCTACGTTTATCCTAGGCACAGTCCTAAGATCAGTTTGTGCTCTTTTTTCTTTATGAAGCGTAACAGGGAACAGTAAGTAACTGGGAGGGAGTAACTTAAAGTAAGTATATGCTTTGATTAAAGTAGATTGAGGTTTAAAGTTTGTGTAGTTTTCTGAGGCCCTAGGCAGGATGCAAAAGCTACCTAATGGTTTTCTTTTCTATCACTCAAAATGTATGGGATGACAGTCGACGATGTTTGTATCTTGCTGAGGGCCTTAGAACATTTTGAAATTCAGATAAACGTCATAGTTGCTACGTCTGTTATAGATGTATGATACCCTATATTTACGTATATTTGTTATCTCCTCTCAAACTAGTTCGTATTGTATTCCGATGTAGAGACCACCATAGAGGTCTTATGTAGTGTTAGGATTTGGGACACATTTGCGATTTTGAGTTTGCATTTTGATGGGACTCGGAGCCCACTTACCATCAGCCCCTTATTTGGCAAGTCACAATTTGGTGTTAATTGCAAAGTTAATAAGCTTTTACATCACTGGGATTCGTATAAGCTGCGCTATGTACGCAGTCCATAAGATGGCGAAATTCGGGGTTGTCGGCCTGTGTGCTTGTTTGTCTTTTCTTTCTACGCAACATAAGTCATTTTTTGTAAAATTCAGATCAATATATTCTACAGTCCCATGTGGTTGGCAGAGTCGACTAAGGGAATAAAGGCTTGTAGTTCTGTTGGACGATAGACTTGCAACCTGTCACTAATACACTGTTAAATATCTTAGCCTAATTGTGCAAAATGTGGTTACATAATTATCAACTCATTTTTTGAGTTGTTGGTAATTCTGTAGCTCTGCCTATCCCACTCTGGGAATGAAAACGTGAGTTTATGTACGTATGTGTACGTATTCTACAGTAATATAATAAAATGAAGCGTAGGTTTGTATGCGGCAGGACATACGACACATCACTACGATATACATCCTAAATATGTTACCTACTTAATACAGACTTCGCACAAATGTTTAATTTTTTAAGATCAAGATACAAACCGGGTCCGAGAAAATCATGTTAGTTGTTTCCACAAAAAAACTTAATTTTTTTTATTACCGGATAAAATTATTTGTACGAGTATAGTGATGATTTTTAATATCACCGAATATAACGTGATTTATTTTTTTATCACTTACCCTTCGTTTGATTCTTAAAATATGTTGGTATTAAGTAAAATACCCGCCGCCAAAAGGTTCCTCAGATAGCTTTGAAACTGATAACAATATGCCAAAGGCTCCTTGAACTATCTGCGCAAATTAAGAGGCGTTACAGAATTGTGCACTGCTTGTGAACCCGTTTAAACGAGCCAAAGTTCAGCAAAACAGTCAAAACCGCGCCGGCGTGGGAACAGTCCGGCATTTCCCCGCGAATGATTTGCAGAACCTTACCGACACGCCTCGTGTCACCGCGTAAGGAAAACTATTATATTATTGCGATTATGAAGTTGCCCAACAAACGCTATTGTGGCCAACCCAATAAATTCTGAACCGATAGCCATGCCGATACAAATCTTGAGGTTACAGAGGGTAACATTGAAGCAACGGAGCGCAACAGCACTAAAACAAGCGCAAAGTTGACAGGTCATTTACTAAACGGTGCTTTCTGCAATCGTCGTAACTATAACTATAAAGAATATCTTATGATTATTACTATCGCATGAACGCAGAGCTGGTTACGTATAAACGTAGCGCCAATTACTATAAATTTTTATTCACGCAAATCTCCAATAAAATGCCTACAACCTGTACCAGTCCAGCGCTCCTCATAACGAGTCTTCAAAATCGCCACCTTAGGGACGCAGTCGGAACGAGTAAAAAGTCAATTTCATAACACTGCACCCGCTGGCTCATAACAATAATGAAGAAAACCTCCAGAACCTGATGCCTCTCCCGGACATACTTTTCACATGTGTCTTGTACGTAATCCAATTAGATTTTGTATCCAATACGCCGCGTTCTAACTGGAAACGCGGGAAAGTTCCAACAAGCAGTCGATGGAAACGCGATGCGCTGTAATCCCGCAATATAGCTGTATTGCGGTAGAGGAATCTGCAAGTCCAGCACGCACACACGGGCCCGCGTCGCGACGAGAAGGCTTCGATTGCACACTTGTTAAGAGTAACGTCACGCGCCAGTCTGCATCGGGCCGCCGCTCGCGACGCCTGCCGCCCGCTGCGATTGCGTGCCGACATCGCGAAAAAAGTTTACACGAAACTTTCCTAAAGACTTTCCTTTCAACCCGACCTTTGTTGAAACGAAACCGTCTGCCTAGCTCCCTTTGGACTCAGGAATGACCTCACCTGGAACCGGAATTTGAACTCCGGAACGGGTTTGCTCGTGGCGGGACGTGAAGTGCTAACTTGATTTTCAGAGTGCTGTGTTCAGTGTGAGTGACTGGGTTGTTTGATTTCTTCTCAAAGGGATTGAACTGGACCCTCTCCCTTAGAACAGTTCTTTAGGGCGGCTGCTAGGCTACTGTGCTGTTAAACGTTTAAGTAAGTATTCCCACTAGATCATCAGATTCACAGAACTAATGCATTAACTTTGACCATCTAATAACCATCCACGTGCTCGATTTTAAATATTTTTGCAACAAAAAATATATCGGTCAGTAAGTTAACGACGACAGTTTTTACATTAAATTTATCACCAAGAACGTTCATTGCCATGCTTGCAGCAAGGTGACAATGTTTTATTCAGCTTCTTAATTCAGATTCGAATTAAGTAAATCCAATAGCACTCCTGATAAGTAAGGAGGATCAAAGAAAAACCAAGTTCATTGGAAATATTTTCAGCATACTTTTTTGTATCAAGTTTTACTATCATAGTGTCTATGTAAGTAAGTAAGTACCTTCGTTTGAAGGTTTATTGCCGCAGTTTAATAGTTTTTTTTTGACTAATTTAAAACAGTTGTTTTGAAGTTATCATAGAAATCGTAAATCGTGATAGGAGCTACCCAAAATGCCAACATAAAATGTTTCGCACTATCCAATTGAAAAACCTTCAATAATTTAATAATTTTCTTTTTAGAAAATTTTCAAGCCTGACATTCGACCTAACGTTTTTGCACCAAACGAAAGTCCCATACACACAAAATCTATTTTCAACCGGACAGATGTGCAAAAACCAGACCAAAAAACAACTATTGGGCGCTTTGTGTCAACAAAAAAACGCCGCTGCCGGTTTATTATTTTTTTACTTCAGTACAAAATTCGCTCTCTACAAGTACGACCGTAAGTAATGTGCTCTTGCTCGTCTTTTTACCGCCGCAGTGAAATGAAATGATTCTGAGTATTGAATCATTGTCTGTGAACTTTGCTTGATCCGCGTACCCCGACTTTTTACAATTTTCAATTGGTTTTGATCGCCGCTTAGATATGAAATATCTAATTTGAGATCGTTTACCACTTCGTTTCATAACTGTACTTTGATTGTTTGTAGGTGTAGTAACACTTAATACTTTATCATTCAAGTTAACGAAGGCCGCAGCTAAGAAGCGAGATTTACTCTTTGCGAATTTTCTCACAGTTGTTTCGAAATGAACATTTAGATGTAGTCAACATTTACTGGACCACTTTTTTGTACCATAATTACTGAACATGGGGTTTGACCACTTTGAACCCAATTAATAACAAGATAAGAGCTCTACTCTTAGTTTTATGGTATTTGTCTAAGTTTAACTAAAAAGAGAGATCTTAAGTAAAACAATGAAGGGCTTTTTGTAAATTTATTTTTAAGAACGTGGATGCTTGTTTTATATCCGCCAGTTAACTTTACGTAAAGGTAAAAAAATCGAAGTCAGTCGTGCGCATGGACACTTACAGCTGATTGAATTAAACGAACAAAAACAGACCGACCTAGTTAGCAATATTGTAAATATTAGTAAAGTAACAGCTGGTCACGTCGACGACGATGCAAAGGTGCAAGCTTTGATATTTTCTTTATACCTACGTGACCATCTACAACCTTTGGTTTATCGCACTAAGATAGTCGGTGGCAAAAAAAAGAATCAGACAATCTTATCAAACAGAACCATTTACGGGTAATGATAATGATATCGAAAGTTTAAAAGTTTTTCGTTCATAGGGAAATAGGATGATCAGCAAATTTTGAATTTATTCAGATGAGGTCAGCCGTAACGGTATCTTGTACTGTCACGGCAAAAACATTGAGGCAGACAAAAACGGAATTGTTTTAACCTTCACAGATTGGTCATGAAATACTAATAGTTGGTATTTATGAACAAATATCAAATTGACAGAACAAACTTCCTGGTTTAAAAACGTTATTCAATTTACTTACACAGCAAATAATTGTGAAGGCCAAATATCCATGCGACTAAATGTGGTTTGCAGTAATAAAGTGCTAATTGAAAATGGAATTCTGAAATAATTAACGATAACACTCGATTGCTAAGTACACAAAATAACTTTAGTTCGTGAGCAATGTCTAAGAAAGAGTGCAATAGATAGAGCAGATTAAATACACAAACTTGATAATATACCAAAAATTTCAAAAAAAACACCTAATTCTAATCTGTAATCTGATCGTAACACCAGTTCTATATTAAAAGAGAAGAAAAAAGAAAAACAAGAATGTTCATCTGACATTAGCGTTTGCATAAATGGTTTATTACTTGATGAGCGATAAAGACATCAATGTTAATATAGAGACAATAAAAGCTAAAGAACTTTACATTAGCGTTGGTACCGTAACGGCTTATTAAGTTGCTCGCATGTGTGATACACTCATTTGTAGTGTAAATTTTCTATGGGGTCCAATTTACTAGCATTGCAATAATGACGTTAATAGACATTTGAATTATACACACAACACAAATGACCAGCATTCAGAACGTACACTCTAATGTGTCGAACAAGATGTAGATAGATGAACGGATTAACATGTAATGCATGAAAGCAGAAAATTTCTAGTCAGTCGTCCGTGCAGTGTCCCATCGTGTAGTTTTTTTGGTAGCCACCCGATTCCGCGATAACGTCATGTGCTCATGAGATGTCCTGTCGTAAGCTTGTACGTGCAGATCATCTAGCACGATAACTGTTCGTTATATCATCCAATGGATATCACAAGTATTTATACAAATTAAATGCTCCCGTTAGTTTATTTGCGAATCACTTTATTTTTGTCCCGAAGTTATTTAATAACATGCTTTCACAATTACGATGTCAACAGTGAGTGATTTAAGTAAATTAGGAAGTTAGTTTTTATTTGGATGATATCCGTAATATTTAACGAAAATTGCGGAAAATCTTGTTTTGGGTTTAAGGATAACGAATTTCCAGATGCTATTACGAGTATGATAGACATTAGAGATAGTTTCCAAGTACTAGCTAGGAAATTTATAGAACACTAGAAATTTCTCTCGTTAAGATTCTCAGGATTAACGTGTAAGGATGTCACCCGCCGAGACACTTTCTTTTCCTCGTGCACATTTGTATTTACGCCTTTAAAAACTCTTCACTAGTTTAAATATAACATAAATATCTCATCAATCTCATCAGTCAAATTCTGGTGATGCAACATTTGACAAATCGTTTAGGCTTATAACAGTTTGCTTCTAAATTATGCGTAACAATACCAGATCAAATATTAACACCAACCTTGTGCTTATTATATGCCTCGCAAACAGCGTCTATTGGCTAACGTATGTCAACTTTATTACTACTTATTACTAGCATGAGTGTACCTTGACACATACATAAGTGTGAACCTTCGAAATTCCTATTATTACCTTGGCTTGATGTCATCGTCGTGATGGGTACGCCATAAAGTGAACAGATAACGTCTTAAACGTGGCTCATTAAATGAGCATAATTTTCTGTGACGCTAGTATATAATATAATTTGGCAATTGAACTTGAGATTTGTGCGAGGACATAATACAAGTGCTGAGGCCATCGATGACTTTAATGCTTTAGGTAATAAATCAGTATATTAATTGGACAGTCAGCCTTACATTAAAAAATAACACATGCCATCTAGTTCTAGCCTAACTACTTTAGTAAATGACTATTTCACGCGGAACGTCGCTATTTTCATACAATTTACGCGACCAAGGTTTTTCAAAGCCGTCATTAGCGTACCGTATTGTGCTTTGCTTTATTATAATCTTATTGAGCACGTGTGGCCTTCATGTGGTTTGAATGACGAGCAAATATTGACCGATTGACAGACAGACATCTGTTTACGGACACGAAGGCTTGAATGGAGTATGAATGAGTCCTATTTCACTTGAAAGAATCGTGTCGAGGTCCCGTGGTAGAATTTAATAAAAATCATGTAGTCAATTATTCTTCAGTTGAAACATCTTTCAAATTTTCCTATTTTGCGTGACTTACTTTGACAGGGCCTTGTCTGAGTTATAAAACAATAATTGACCTTTCTATTGCGAATCGATGAATGAATCTCACACTGATTCATTCAATTTAGATCAGGGTGAGGTTTAATTTGTTTTACAATTAAACGCGAAGTCTCTAATTGTGAATGCACTTTAGCATTGTGCGTTTACCAATTTACCCCGTGCGTTTCATTAGTAAGTATCTCTGTGGGTCCCAAGTGTATTGTTATCTTGGTTGTTGGCATTAAGGTCTTGGGCGGGTTCAATTATGTTTGTTTCCCGGTCGTTTAGCGCCTGTCTGACCGACTTGGGCAAGAAGGCCGTGAACTAAGGGCCCGGATGCTTTGTTTGCATCCCACGTTCTTGGATTCTTCACCTTTTTTCACAGTTTCCTTGACACGTGTTCCATTCTTTAACATATTTAGAAACTTTGAGTTTGTAGTAAGTAGGGCTTGCAAACCCAGTATTTGTTTGTACAACAATACCCGGATTTTTAAGTATCGAACGCTATTTTCTGCTAAAATTATGATGTTTTCAGGATATCTTAATCAAAATAAAGTATTCATTACGTAGGTTAGGTTAGTTTAGGTTAGACTTGTAACTGCCAATAAAAATTACCTCATGCGGCGAGATGCCTTTCGATGAAATGAAAATTCTGCGTCTGCTATACGGTTTTAGTGTGGTGTTTCCATAAAATAATATGCCGGTTTATTTTTCAAGATTACTGTTATCTTGTTTTTATATCAACTTGATCGATTTATCTTTATTGATATAGGGTATTTTTAGACGCATCATTGATATCTGCGTTTTTCTGTGATAGTCAATTCACGTGCCGATAGTGATAGTTCTCTTCTATCAATGCAATCAATTGAATTGTTTGACCGACGAAGATGATAGATGATTGAGGCTTGTCGTGGTTTCTCTTATTCAGATCTTGTTATAAGAATACGTACAAATTGTCATACGGGTACTAAACTTTATACCTACTTATGTTTGGCTATGTAACGATAAATTAGTATTTTAGACTGACTGAAACACAGATAATACACAGCCTAAACCACTGAACCAAGGGTCTTAAATTTTTTTTCGTCAATCGACCCGCTTTATTTTGAAGATAAATGGGGAATACCCGGAAACTTAATATATGCGTACGAAATCGCGGTCTTCTAGAAGTGTTTTATCTTTCATTACGATAATGCAATTAACAAAATGCTTATGATAATATCATCAATGTCGCCATTACCACTGAAACATGGAGACGGGACTAGACAAATCAATATTGATGACGTAAACGTAATTGTCATCCTTGAATGAAGTACTGACATGAATATTGATAGTGTTTTGATTTTATAATAGTAAACATTAATTACAAATTAGTATCTATATAATTTATTGTAATCATGACAAACAACACAGAGTTCAAAAACATTACGTACAATGTACAGAATTAAGATAGGTGTCTCTGTTATCTTCATCTCTTACAAAGTTATTAGGATTATCCTTCCATGTATGATTGAATTGTCATATCTATTAACACAATCGAATTCTTTATTACGTATCAACTGGACCTTTTCTTATTCCAACAACATTACTACAGCCATCATTATAATCACTTGCAATAAAATAAACTAACTAGAATTTGAACCGTAACTACGATTCGTTAAGTCACCGTCCACCGTAACAGTTAAAGTGAAAAGAAATCATTTCACTTTCATTTGGAAGCCGTTTTCAATACCAAGGTCACACCTACACTTATCGTCCGATCTCCCTGCAAGCTCACTAGGTTCAGGTTTGCTTTCTATATGTCATATGTCGACTTTGACAGGTTTGCATCGTGAGTATTGTGATTCAAGTTTTGTTTTGTCTCTCAACTTGCAGATAAAATGCATCATATTTAATAATTGATGTGATTATCTGCGATCAGATCAATGTTTCACTTTCTTTTTGATTGACCATTATAAAGTTTTACACTCTGTTCCTATTCAAAATCTGTACCTGCTCAAGCTAATAATTACAAACTCAAACACTGTATCCTAGTTATTTTGTTATAAACGCGATGCATTTACACGATACAAGTTCTGGAGGAAAGCAATAACGACTGCATTATATCGAAGTATCGTCATTAGTTCCGCTCGGATTTGCTTCGAGCGACAAACTTTACGGCAGTCCTCGACCACTTCCCTTTCTCCGTCAATTTCAAACACCGCATCACCCATTGCGTCTTTTATATCGATGTCCAAATCACAGCCTATTACAAAAACGCAATCATAATAATGCTCTATTTTGTATTCATTTCGATTATTGCCAGCCAGGATCATAACCATACCAAACTAACGTGTCATTATGACCTAGCCTACTATTACCGCACTAGGCTGTATACAATTGGACCACAGTAAAATGGCCTCGATTTACATAGCGCTGCATAGAGCTTAGGTATCTTTGTTTATGGTGGCGTAGTAATTGAATGTTGGTGTAAAACTACGAGCTTTCGATATTGTACACTGTTTACTCTACGTACGTAATAGCTAGAATCTCGAGAGATTCCATTTTATGTTATAGTTGGCGTTGTGTAATTTGAGACAGTTGGTGTAAAGTGTTGGCAACATTGTGACGAATAGGGTTGCCACTCTTGCCACACAAAACAAAGGTGGTAAAGTAATATTGATGAGTTTAGTTCTATAGAAAGGAACTGATAGGTATTTGCAAGGACATTCTCGGAGGGGACATTGTCAATCAATACACTGGTTAGAGGCATTGATTATACCGCTGCTCCCCAGCGCCAGTGACTGCATTAGGGTGCCTATTAAGAGGTTTTTCTCTAAATTCCCTCCCTAAAGGCCATCGTTCAATACGCCCTTCACACAGTATGAAGATGAATGAATTGGGAATCTTGGGATTCTTTAAATATTTGCATCTATAGATCTGATGTTTTATTTAGTTCCTTGAGGTTTCCAGTCACATTCTGAAAAGAAAGAAAAAGAAAAGAAAGAAAGGTTAGTTCGCCCGGACTCTGTTTCAATGCATGGTTTGACTGCGCACTATACATCAAACGTATATTTTATACTACGTTGACAGCTACTAGCATATTAATTTTATTTTTGCTTGTTTTAAGAATTTATTGTTTATTACCTTATTACCTTATTATTACTTAATGTAACTTACTTTTAAGTTTAATAACGTTTTTATGATTGAAAAAATGACCTTCTGCTGGAGTTTCTTGCGGCGCTTCTTCTCCGCAATGATAGTCTTGTCCGAAGCGCTGGTAGATTCACTGTACTTTACCGACGTGTAAGAGAGCCCGCATGTGGCCAAATTACTAAATAAATATTTTGAATTTTGAATTTTGCTGTCGGATTGAGGCATTTAGAGGGAGTACCTATACTTTATAAGCACGACAGTTACAAAACTGACGTAACGTCAAGAGTTCTCGTTAAGTGAAGATGCCACTAACTTCCACGAGAAATACCAGAAATTACATGATGCTTTGAAGCATCTAGGCACTTAAAAAAACGTGTTTCATTGTAACTACGAGTGTTACCGCCACATTAAGTGATAAGAACTATTGAAAATATAGGTAAAAAATACAGATTGTACCACAAAGTATCTCAATTGTACTTGATTCAAACTAAATACACCTTTTTCAATGATTGCGCTAAGGAATGTATTTTAGCAAAATGTTTAATTATCTTCCATTTACTCATTGTTCTTAAAACAATACTTTTGTGCAAAATTGTTCCGTGAAAATTGCCCTCAATTTTTCCATGTTTATGATGGTGTCAGTTTATGTTGACAAATGAGTAAAATTATAATTAAATTACTGATTTAAGGTTAACTCCAGAATATGTACGTTATGTGATGTAAAATAATATATGTATGTGAGTGTTATGATCTTATGATTTATTGCTTACTTTCAACTACACAATCAATACTAAGTACCTACTCGTAGTTTCAATAACACTTTCTCGAAGAACATCTCGGCCCGAATGAAATGGTCCCAAACAGAATTTAAAAAGACAAATGAACATGGCTTCCAAATCAAACTGACACTGTACCCTTATGGAATACATACACATACTACCTTTTAGTTTCAAGAACATACTGACTTCGTTGCATCATCTTTAGTAATTAGAAGAGCGCTCATCTGTCATATTTTCTAATAACATTTCGTGAAATTACTTTTATGACATCGTATCTCAGCATTTCATGCTCCTAGATGATCTTTATTACTGGGCTCTTAAAGTAGTTTATTGGACCACGTTTGCGTAAGATGTGAGTTTGGGAAAGTAAGTGTATACTGCAACTGTTGGTACCGTGAATAATTGATTGGAGTTGCTCTCCGGTGCAACACGTGTGGAAAACACGGCGACGAAGTCTGCGCCTGCGATTACCAGTATAGAAAAACTTCGGTAATCACAAATGTTACCTACTTGTGTGGTAAAGAAGTAAGATATTCAGAATGTAATATGATCAGCGATTAGGTTCAGGGTGTGTAAAAGTTAAATTAGTTTCAGATCACTTTAATATACCTACAAATTAAAACTTAGTTTTTTTTTTCCATAGAGGTAGAGTTGAAAATAGATTAGTGTTCAATTATATATTTTAGATTGAAACCGCGTACAATATCGGGACTATATTTAAGGAAATTATCGTTATATTTATTTAAGGGTATATGAGCCAAATTATATACAATATAGTTTAATCAGGGTGTTATTGTCGCCTTTATCGCAGTAGATAAAGCATCAGTCACTCTCAAACTTAATATTAGTCAAAAAGTTTTTTTTTCATGTAGACCTGATGGGAAGTCATCATCCCCCATAAACACCAGCAACTTAATAAGAGTTATAAATGTAATCACTTATCTTGAAGGCACCCATGTCATAACTGGTGGGAAATACCGCTGAAGGGAGTTTCTTCCACCGTTTACGAGGGAAAAAGTGCCTAATGAAACGCACGGTAGAAAAGCGCCATTGGTCAAGGTGTTGATGGAACCTGGCTTTATGACGAGTAGTTCGATGGTGAAACCCAGCGGGCGGTAAAAGTTAGAATAATTCTTCAGAACAACGTTGTAAAGCTAATACAGTAGGTACGCAAAGTGAACTGATGTCCCTTCGGATAGAGATGGAATCCAATAGACGATTTGGACGGCTCTGCGTTGTATCCGGTCAAGCTAAACGTTTTATCCACGTTTGTCCACATCTATCAACATGTCCATAAACTTCCACACATCTAGAACTTTTTACCAATGCAATTTTATATTGATGTGGTTATAAGATTCTAAGAACAAATAACTAGATTGCCAACGAAGCAGTGAACGTTATATCTTAGTAAGAACTCCTAGAAACAAGAACACGCGGGTTGGGTTACGGACTATATAGTATGCTGTGTCATATCTAATGTCCATTTCGCTATAAACCAGCCTGTATTGGTTACACGTACAACGAGCTGATAACTTAACAGAGGTGGTAAATAAAGGGTCAATCTTTGAATAGGGAATATTCATGACATTCTACAGCTTCAATAAAAGCTCATTTATATAAAAAACAGTTGAGAAAAATCATTGTTGGAATAGCTACAAAAATAACCAAGATATAAGCCAACAAAGATTTGTTCCTTTCTCTTCCTAGCAAAACAGAATTTAACATGCAGTTTATATAGCCGACCTGTTACATGACGTCACAGTGTATATCGGATCTCTCTGTCTAATCGCTGTCCAATTAGCAGTTCAAAGTGCTTGTGTCGTCCGTATTTCTTGGCCAAATTTAATTTTAATTTCACTTATCACGGTATTTTCATGTTTTGTTGAGAAATGCGATTAAAAAAAAACATGCATATTCCCTATTGTTATCGCTGCTGCGATTTCGTTGCTAACGCTATTGTTTTTTATTGCCATCGATGGACAAGCAGGCCCACCTGACGGGAAGCGGTCCCCACCGCCTATAGACATTTGCAACGCCGGAGGCGTCACCGATGCGTTGCTGGTCTCGAATAAATTGAATGATACCCTTTTTAAACAGCCCCATATTGTAGTAATACAATTACAATAAATTAAAAATATTGTCACATTAATAAAAACTAAATTATTAAAAGTAAAACTAATTATAACTATGCTAAAGAAGATTAAATTAAAACTAAAAAAGAGAGGGCCCTCGTGGCAAAGTACCACAGATGCTGGCAGCATTTCCTCGTTGAATAGCAATGCTAATGCGTTGCCCGAGGAAGCTCCTAGCTCTGTGTTCTCCGGATGTTTCTATTAGCCTTCTTGGAATATCCTTTAAAATGCTAACAGAACCGGGTCCCCACGGACCAAGGGTCTCGACGCCAAAAGGAACAAAGTTATATTCAGCGCCGAGACCCTTGTATTTATTCTTTTTCATAGTTTCGGCCGCCTCAGCGGCCGCGCCTGATTAAATATTACTATTTTTAAGATTAAAATATATTGAGATGACAGAGAGACAGGCTCGTTTTATAAAGACCCGAAAGTTCTAGACCACTTTAACATCGTATATCAAGTGTCACTATTGAAGTTTCGTAATTACAAATTGTATACAAAATCACTACTTATGATTTGTACGACAAAGGCACGCTAGTTAAAACAACGCTCTTTGTGGACTGGTCGGACCTGCCCGCACTTTCGCTCCTTCTGCGTAGCGAACCTTTCTCGATATTTTAATCAATTTTTATTGACATTCCGATTCGACATAGTTCATTTGAGCTCGTTATGAATATCGTGGATAACGGTCGGCGATCTTTCATTGTTGATGTGTGGTTTAATGAGAAAGGAAGTGATTTGAATAACTATCCGTGATAAGTGACAAAAATATTGACAAACTTAATTAAAACTATATTTTAAGACAAATGTTAGAGTTTCCGCGTTGGTTAGCATCCGTGTTGGTGCCGGCCGAGAATAGCACCACCCCATCTCTTTCCGTGGGTGTCGTAAGAGGCGACTAAGGGATAAACCGGAGGATGGGCAGCAGCGTCCTCCGCGGACTTCATGGTATAACTGCGGTCGCCAACCCGCCTGCCAAGCGTGGCGACTACGGCATTTTTCCCCCCAATTGGCGGAGGCCCATGTCCAACAGTGGACGTCTTTTGGCTGACATGATGATGTCAGAGTTTCAACTGTTCAGTCTATTAGGAAAAATCTCGTTTAGGACAAGTAAGGTGGTAAATCTTCAACCTTTATAAGATCTATTATCTGACCTTAAAATAGCATTAATCCACAAATGGGTTTACAGATGTATACCCAATTCAGCCCAATTTCCAGATGAATGACATAAAATATAGACACTTGCAAGTTAAAAAAAAACTATTGTTACGGAGATTTACGTTAAATAATAATTTAATCATGATGGACTAAAGGTCAGTTAATAATATATTTTTAAGTCTCGCTAAGCCGAATGTCATTATATTTGAGCGAATCTTTAATCAGTTGTTCCCCTATTCGTATTACAAATAACGAATAATATGTATTTAATCCCCTGGGGTTACCACCCTGCGTTATATTCAATTAGTGGGTAAATATAATCCATATGACGTTGTTTTGGTATGTACAGTCAACAGCAAAAGAAACTGATGAAATAGGGTCTCAAAATAGTATATACAATAAATTAAGACAGATGTATCTGATTATTGTAGTTTAGCATTAGTAAATTAGCTCGTAATGTGTCATAAGTAAGTGACATGCCATTCAAACAGTTAAAGTCATTACTGAATGTTTCAAATTAAACTGATTTTCTAAAATAGCAATAGTCAGTAATACTACCAAACTATCACATGTAAGTGAATATAAATGTTTGGGCCTTCATGTCTTCTCAAGACCACCTCGGAATACAAGTCAGACGTTCGGTTAGTGTCGGTTATACTCGTAAAACAAACACGCGAAACAACTATAACACCTCTCATTTCCATCAAGGGTTGAAATAAGTTCCTACTACTTCCTACTACTTCGCTTTGTTTTTTTTTGCAACATTTAAAATAAATCCTTTTTAACTGCCGTGATTACCCTAGTTTTCATTTGGAGATTTAGTCATTTTGACTTTATCTTGTTGGACACTTGACACACAGGTAAAAAAAAAATTATTCTTTATTGAAATTTTCTATAAAGAGACAGTTATGGCATCGTTTATGATCATTTTCTTTTGACTCATTAAATATTCAGTTGAAAATGACACTTTGTTATAATGTGTTTTATCTGGGGCGTCATGCTTGAACATGTTTTGAAATGTTAATTTTGATCACTTACTTTTGACGTTGACTGTACTTACACACACAAATATTTTTTACCACGTTTTAAAAACAGATGTAATAAATTACAAATCATCGCAGTTATTATTTATAATACTAAAATTAATACCTTATGTATGTTTAAAGCTCATTGAGAAGTTAGTTAAAAATTAATCCTAAAGTTTTTTTTAAGCAGGCAAACAAACTGACAGACAAAAATGTGTGCAAAAAACACTGTATTAAAATGCGAACGCAAAACAGTTACGTGCGGGAACGTATAAGGCATATTACACACTTATTAGGCAAACGAGAGTTTACTTCCTTCTTTGCTAAATCCATTTAGAACCAAATCCTTTTATAGTATTTTATACCTTTGAAAGCGTCATAATATCCAATGTGTCGTTTTAACCGGATTTAAACACATACGCGCTTTTGACACGCATATTGATTTCGATAAAATTGTGCAAATATGACCAGTTTCAAGTGTCGGGCTATATTTCATAACCGGTGTTGCCATATGCTTGTGTTTAATGAGAACATGGTAACTTTGTGGCATAATAATTAAATTAAAGGCGTTACTGGCCACTATGATCGATTAAAACGTTTAGTGTCCGTGGTCAGTAATAGAGTGGATTTAGATGACATGAAATGATGTTGTTTTTAATTGAAGCAGATTAACGATGTGCATTATGATAAGTTAATTAGTGTGATCAAGTTTTTTCTATCATTTTTCTTATAGCGTTACAAAAATTACAATATTTAGCATAAAAGTATTATCTTATCTTAATTATTACATGTGGTGGCAGGACCATGTGCAGGGTCCGTCCGGCTCGCGAATACCATCGCATCGTATCATTCAAACTATGTACCTACAGCCAAGCAAAACAATAATAAAATTACTAGGACAGAGGCATTTGGAGGCTTTATGATTGCTGTTGCTGGTGCTGCTGTCGTGATGAGATGGGTGTCTCTCGGAATCCCTAATAACGTTTGTCCTAACGCATCGTTTATCTGAATTATTGTTTTTCATAAACTGGTTTTCAGCTGAGTCAGATAACTTTTTAAGTTCTCCAAAAATAACAGCGGTGAGTTTAGGTTAGGGTTGTATAACAACACAAAAAAGAAACAGTAGGAAATGACTTTAGGTGTTAAGTGTTTTTCTACCTCTGACTTACCCAATAAAACCCTGAGCCATTATTTTTATTTATGAACTATGACGTAAATAATAACAATTACTATTTCCTATAATATGATTTATAAATGCTTTCTAAATATAGTTACCTACTTCAATCACACCCACATCAAATTAAACTTATGAATTTGTGGCCCCTACATCCAAAACTACAAATACAACCAATCGCATATAACGAATTTAAATGAAAAACTATCACGACTGAGTATACTAGATTAATTCTTGACATACACTTGACTAAAGTGTTTATACCTACTAAAATCACCTAAGACAGCACCAAGTCACATTACATAGAGAATTAGTTCATACTTGTTTTTTTTCGAGATAGTTTTTGTAAAGTAACGGCTTCGGAACCCTTCACGTAGCATCTTTTTTGCATAGTCATACTTGCGTAAACAAAACACCGTTCTTATCGAAGAAATACACACTAGGTTTCCACGAAAGCGTATCCAATGATGGTACCGTTTTCAAAAACACTTTCTTACACTTACCAAAAATGGCGACCAAAATCCGAACTGGGCACGTTTAGTTTCTGCACGAGTTTGTTAATAAGGGCCTGTCAAAATGTCAGCGGAGAACGAAACACGCGCCACGCGCACAACGACGCTTTCCTTGCAGGGGAGAGGGAGACTGGTGTAAGGGACAGGAGATACGTGCATATTTGTAATACAATATTGTTAAATGTCTAAGATATTTTAGTTTTATTTGACTTGTCCTTGCCATAAGTATGAGGTGAAAGAAACTCATTTTTTTCACATGCGTATTAAACGTTTTTTTAACTACTTACTTTACTTTATTCACTATTAATTATCGTTTTTCCATGCATACACTTCACAAGATAAAATAGAAATACATACATACATACCTTCACGCCTGTAATCCCAGAGTGGGCTAGGCAGAGCCACAGAATTACAACTCAAAAAGTTGTTGATATGATAATTCAGTAACCACAATTTGCACAAATAGGCTAAGATGTTTACCAGTGTATTAGTGACGGGTTGCAAGCCCATCGCCTAACAGTACCACAAGCCTTTATTCCCTTAGTCGCCTCTTACGACATCCGCGGGAAGACATGGAGTGGCACCACTCTAACCCGGCAGCCACACGGGGAGAAAGTAGAAATAGTTAATATTGATCTACCTAACTTTTCCTAGATTTCTGTATTGCCGCATGATTAGTTCTGATTAAAAAATGAGTTAAAAATGAGACCAGGTTTGAACTTAAATTGGTAACATGATCCAATTTGTACTTAAAACTGGTTTAACGGTTGCCATTAAAAAATGATGCTATTCCAAGTGTCACCACATCAACTCTACTGTTTATTGCCAAGCGATATGTTGCTGGTGATATCAAACCCTTCATAATAAGTAATCAGCTTCGCTCCAAAATTCACCCAAGTGCCAATACGAATATCAAATCGAACACATGCGTTCAAATACCAATACCCTATGACCCAATAAAGCAATACCAGATACCGTCTACACATGTAATGGGCGTGTGAGGTCAGAAAGCCTTTCTCGGGAGCTTTCCCAAGCCCTGCAGCGCTGATGTGTCCTCTCACTTTCACCAGCTTTACTCGGTATCACTCAAATCTCATCCCATTAGAATACGGCTGCGAGGGACGGCTACATACTACCTTAATCTCCAAGATACTATCTAGTTTATAGGAGTAAATATTTGTTTTAATGGAGAAATGCGTAGAGAGCTAGAGCCCTCAGGTGGTCGCTGGAGCCCTGGCATGTTTGTGATGGGAATTTTAGAATTTAATTTAGCTGAAAGTTTAAATAGTTTTGTTGCAAGTTGCTGATTTATTTTTGTATAGGTACAGGGTGTCATGAAAGCTATTGCAGATATTTTGAGGAGTTGTAGATGATTAAAAACTACTTTGATTAAAATATTAATTATTTTCTAACGTAGGTAGTCATAAAATATGAGGGATCAAAAAGTCCGTTCAAAACCTTCGAAAACATGCTTAGTTGTTCTTGTGCAAGTATACCTGGGATAAGTTTACCTAAACATGGACAAAACTAGCAAGAAACATTTTCACAGAATAGTTGACCATTATATTACAATGACTGACAAAGGCGATTGTTGTTTACGAAACGTCCACTGTATACTATTCTATGCAAATATTCATCTTTATGTTTACTTACCGCGAAAGTAAATACTATGTATTCTCGGTTTATAGCTTTCGACGTAACGATGTTAATTGAGGAGCTTTTACTTTCAAGAAGCTTGCATTAATTAATTAAGCTACCTACACTTAATCTTAGCTCACGTAACGTATTATTACGGTTACGCAAATAAACATCTTCTTTTATGGATCGGTAACAGAAACAGCAAATACAAGATTTCTGAAAAATTGGGAAATTTACACAATAGTTAACGCTGTATTGTCAGGAAATGACGTCACAAATAATGTAATTTCGAGACACCTTTTGTATGTCTTCAAATTATAAAATCTGCTGGTATAATAACGCAGAAACTCACATAATTTAAAAAACTGCAATAAACGACAGCATAATTCTCAGTGCGTTTAGCATCTAGTTTTCCGCGTACGTGCCATAACAGCTGTCTCTGGCAACCATCTTGCAACAAATCCAAGCCGTTTAGATAAGATCTGGTAATGTCCTCTTTTGGCAGCAACAGCGACCTTAGAACATACGCATTGCGTACAAACGTGACTATGATCACAGGTCAACGTGTCCGTGACCTGCAGATTTTTGTACGCTGACTTTTCTAGGAGTGGTGTTAGTTTCCTGTTAGCAGAGTTCTACAAGATTGAAATTACCTTATAAAACACTGCATTATAGATGTTTATAATACGTGCATTTTTAAATCATTAAATTGTTTGCGCCTTCAATAGATAATTCTGCAACATAATTATCTACACAACTAACTACTTTGATCACATAGCCGCGATGTAGGTGCTCATCCTTCAGTACTTACTTTGACGATTACTTTATAAAAAATCTTGTAGTCATTTCTTACCAGCCAGCATTATTTCCTCAATGAAATAGTAATTCCTCTTTGTATTTACATTCGAGATTCGAATGTTCTGCGGCCAGTTATATCGTCCTAAACTCCTAGCCCTTTAGTGTTATGGACCGTAAACAGTTGATGAAGACCTGTTTTTTTTTCAATACGCATGGTTGAAGACAAACATCCAGGGTTTATCATATTTCAAAGGTCCGCCGTGTAACTTGATTTGGTTCTCTCCTAATGCTGTCAAGCACATATCGAATTATTGTCCGAATCGTATCAAATTCATATTTTGGCTACACGCATGATTGGCCGTGTGACATCAAGGGTTGACAAGGTCGAGGAACTACAACTTGATATACATGACGTTAAACAAACTACTAGACCCATTGAAGATACGTTTCTAATTTCAAAGATTCAGTTACAATAGCTTTTGTGATCTTGCACTTGCACCCCCTTTGTAAATGTATGCGTTAGTTCAGTTAGTAGTTTGCATAGGTAAACAGATTTTTCAAAGCTTTACGGATTGTTTATTTTGTGCAGAGCAAGTCTCGTAATATAATTTATAATGGTAACGCCTTAATTTTTAAATATTCCCTAAGCAATTATCTTCTAAATAATATTTGTTTACCAATATTCTCCCATAGACAATGGAATCAGACTGCAAGTGACTCCCCAAGTTAGTTAGTGTTCGCAATTTCATTGTCTATTCCAGCTCCTGACCGCATTGTCTTTGATTTGGCAACGCGGAGAAACCGCTGAGGCAACCGCATGATAACAAACGCTGCCATTTTCGAGTGTTTTGGCCATACAACGAAGCAGACTTATCAGTTGCAATATTACTGCAAAGTGTGCAATTCTTGATTGGTAATTGATGCTGTATAAAAATATAAAATAATCAAAGGGACATGTTGATTTTGATAATCAAGACATATTTTAAACGGAATACCTGACTAAAATTCACTTGAACGACTTTTGCAGACAGAGGGGGATTTAAATTTGGACCACTTGAGACGCTCTCAATATGCTAAAAAGGGTTGTTAGCCATAATCGATAACATTTAGCATGAATGTTACATTTTTACTCCCTTGTTTTACGTCTATTTGCCTCTTCAACTGCCTGCATCAACCTGACAAGAGGATAGATTAACAGTAGAGACGTCTGAGTAAAAGCAAAATTAAACTGTTATATTTTTCACACTAAGTTAAACTAAGTTAACTTGTCTGAAAAAAAGGTGCGTTGCGAGGAGTTCTCTTCCAAGTATCTCTGCAACGTCACTTCCTGTGATTCCCGCATATACTGTGACATCCATCGGCTTATTGAATCATCTTGTATTAAGTATATATCCCTTACTACGGATGTATGATAAAACAATTTGACGAGAGCAAAAATGCTAGCGCAAGCTGTTTTATTACTTTAAACGCCGTAAAATATATCAGTGTTAAAACTACGCATCCTCCATGTTTAATGAAACAGTAAATCAGTGTGTAACGAAAGTGCTAAATGGCATGTCGTCCACGTTGGCAACAAAATACATAAGCATGCATGGGTATGACACGCAAGTTCTGTTGACTCTAAAATATTATGTTTAAGTAAAAGTGTGACTTTCTTGTGGAAAAAGTTGTTCTATCGCTACGAGCGACGCGACGTTGCATACGGTGTATTCATTCAAAGCAATTTTGCTGCATAACACAACCATATAGTTTCAAGTAAGGCAAGCTAAGTAGCATTTGACAAAAGGTAAAGACTGTAGAAATCTGTTAAGATGTATAGAATTGGCAGCTTTTATAGATCCTTTACATATTTAATGGTTACTGCGGCTGGTAACGTGCTAAATGCAACTTGTTTAGTGCGACAGGAATTAAAGCTGCTGTCATAAAGGGATATAAATAATAATTTAAAGACAGACATTGCACTAAAATAGAATTTCTGATATGCGTATAATTTAAAAGTTACAGCATATAGCAAAATTTTCACTTTGATCCATAGTACTTCGTCTTTCTGTTTTGAGTAGGGATGCATCAATACGCCTTTTCGCCGATACGATACCGATACCGATACTCTTATAAAAATATCGGCGATACCGATACCGATACCGATACGCTTTTTGTGAATTCAAAAATGAAGGCATAATAAATAAATCACAAGACAGATTTATTTTTATTAATATAAGAAGTAGATACATAGGTTAATATTAGATAATTAAAAAATTTAGTAATTAAAATGAACATTGATAACATTTTTGTTTAAAAAACAAAGTAATCTTAAATTTTTCGGAGAAAGGCGATTTCGCAAGTCTGTTTGAATAAGACCTGCTGCTGTTTACACTACATTTTTTAATTAAAAAGTATCGTTGAATCGGTCATAAAAATATCGTCGATACCGATATATCGGCTAACCCGAAGTATCGCCGATATATCGGTATCGGTATCGGTATCGGATGCATCGCTAGTTTTGAGCCATATCATCAAGTAAAAGTTCAAATGAGAATCATGCAAAAATTGTAAAAACATGTTTCAAAAAGGTTTCCGCAGCTTTCAATTATGATGATGATCAAATGAAACAATAAACATCATTTAATCTTAGTTTATTCTTTTGGGAATTAAGTCTGTTTAATCAGTTTAATATAATAGCTAGGTTTCCAATTAGGTATAATTTTTCGGGAAATTATCAAATTTTCACTGATTTCCTAACACAAATTTAAATGTTCTACTTACTTTGTCCTTTTCTCTCATCTGCCGTCTTGTTCCTTCACGTTGCTCAGATACGTTACTATCCGACCTTGACAGCTCTCCGTCTACGCTCCCCTGTATCGCTATGACTTCCTTTACAGCCCGACGGGACGACCCTTTGGCGTTGTATTGTGATAATGATGGGAGTCTGCTGCTAAACAATTAATACCAGTTTCGCGCTTTCATCTTAGAATATAATAATACAGGGAAATATCTGGTTCGTTCGTTTCAAATTACAAACATGTAGGGAGTACTACACGTGAGCATAAGTGCTTTGTTAAAAAGAATCTTGCTTTACAAAAACTTGGACAAATTAAATTCAACGCAACAGTCATTTTTTTTTATTCCATCCTATATATAACCATGGTAATAAAAATATAGGTACTAGGGAATGCAATTTAACCGGTTATTAACCGTTTTTGTATGAAAATAACCGGTTAAATCCAGTTGTTACCGGTTATTTGTATTCCCTAATAGGTACCCTACATTTGAAACCTAACCTCAGACTACCTACTAAAAATACTGGCAGCTTCCTATACAGCTGAAATACTGGCAGTTTTACTCGCGCACCAGCGTTCCATTTTCAAAATCCCACTTTTAAATTTAATCTAAATCTAACGCGTCGCTTGTAAAGCCAGCGCGCGGATGTGTGCGTAATGCAGATGCGATCGATACGCCCGTCTGCACTGGGCTGCGGCACTGCGGTGGTCTGACCTTGCACTTGCTATTTTTAGACGCGCTTTTTTCTTTTTGGGCGTTTATTATTTTACTTTTGACATAGTTTCTGAACGTGTCACGTTTTGGTGTGTAGGCATTGTGGACATTAGTTAAACCTGTTTATAAAAAAGGTAATAAAAATCTTCTTGAAAACTATAGACCAATCTCTATGATACCGGTACTTTCAAAAATCTTTGAAAAGGCGATGTACGAGCGCATTACAAATTTTCTAGATAAGTTTAAACTGATTAAACCAGAACAGTACGGATTTCTGAAAGGGAAATCTACGTCCTTAGCTGCATTTTCCTTAGTGAATAACATCTTGAAATGGTTGGATAAGAGCATACCAGTCACAGCAGTATTTTTTGACATGACCAGGGCCTTTGACTTTGTGTCTCACGATATACTTCTGGCCAAATGTGAACTTTATGGTTTGAGAGGTTTGGTAAATGATTGGCTTAGAGGGTATTTAAGTAAACGAATGCAATTTGTAGAAATAACAAAAATTGATTCGGTAAATACAATGACTAAACATAAATCTGCATCTAAAGTAAATGGTTTAGGAGTCCCACAAGGAAGTATCCTTGGCCCGTTACTGTTTTTAGTCTACATCAATGACCTCCCTGACGCAACAAAATTTAACTGTGTATTATTTGCAGACGACTTATCAGTTATTATACCGTGTCAAAATAGTAATTCCTATAATTTCGATATAAATAATGCAATTAATAATATAGACTCTTGGTTGCAATTTAATAATTTAAGAGTCAATGTAAATAAAACAACTTTCATACAATTTATAAACAGGAATGGTAAAAAACGTACTTTGAGGGTGACATTAAAGGATCAAGAAATAAAAGAATCATCCCATACCACATTTCTTGGCATTACTTTAGATGATAAGTGCTCTTGGGAAAACCACATAGATAGGGTGTGCAGTAAAACGAATTCTTTTGCCTATGCATTATGGCGACTCACTAAAACTTGTAACAGGCAAACTGCTATCCAAGCATATCATGGTTATGTGTCATCAGTAATTAAATACGGAATTCTCCTTTGGGGAAATTCTCCCCATGTCAAAAGAGTTCTCTTGGCACAAAAGCAGTGCATTAGAGCGATATGTGATGTAGATGTTATGACCTCGTGCCGTCCCCTATACAAAAACTTACATTTGCTGACTGTGCCTTCCATGTATATATACGAAGTTTCATTGTTCGTTAGGAGCCATCCGGACTTCTTTAAAAAGAATAAAGATACCTGTGGCTTTCGCACCAGATATCCAGACCACCTAGTAGTGCCCGCGAAGAGAACCAAACTATACAGCAGAAGTACTTACTGTATGTCCATAAGTATTTATAATAAGCTACCCAATGTATTAAAAAACTTATCTTTAATTAAGTTCAAGCGGGGACTAAAAAGCTGGCTCGTACAAAAATGTGTATATTCTATGGACGAGTATTTTAATAATTCTGACTAAATTGTAATAAATAACCTTATATTGTTGACATAACTTATTCTCATGATTTCCATAATTAATAACATTATCTTATCAAGTTATCACTAACTTCATGATTTTCATAATTAATAATATTAAACTTACCATTTAAATTCAATAGGGCAAATTATGTACTTACCGTATATTTTACGTGCTGCTTGGCGGCAGATTATGTGTTACCAATGTAATTTTATAAGACCTTTCTGTGCACCATGATCTATGTAAAATAAATATTTTGAGTTTGAGTTTGAGTTTGAGTTTGGAATTTGTATGTCATTTATTGACATAGATAACTAAATAATTATAAAATATAGTTCACCTTCTCGACCTCGTAAGTACTTAATTAGTTACTACGTTGCTGCAAATCTGACCAAGTCGAATTACCTAGTTTTGTGGTACTGACCAGAAGTCATCAGAAGACAGCAGAATGTCCTAAGAAATACGTAGACAAAACGTCTCAAGTCAAAAACCTGAAACTTGTCTTGAAATTGTGCAGAAACCTAACTCTTTTAATATACGGACTGTGGAGTCGACAATCTCAGTTCACAAATAGCAACCAACACGTGCTAAGTGCTGACGGCAGCAACTGTCCTCAAAGTCAAGGACACTGAACAATTTACTCCATTCCCACGAATCTTCAACGAGCTCTAATGACTGCTTTTACCCCAGTGTCATTATAAATAGGAACTGATAGGACTAAAAACTGTAATGACATAAAACAATAGGTAGTCGCGCGTGGCCGCCTGCAATCTAGCGGCCTTGGCCGTCGCTTCCGTCCTTTGGTGAGTCATGTCATGCTGGTAGCTGACCAGCTGGGCAATATAGAATCAGCATAGGAATTTCTATCTTTTCGACTAGGTACTTCCTAACTGACGATAGATTTGGGATTGCGGTTACCAGTAGCGAAGCGTCCATACAACCCGATTCCCAGCGGCTTCCCTAAAAATTCCTATGCATAGAGTAGGTACCTACTAGGTATACAAACAACAAAACGTAAAACCGAAAGTAACCCGGTGTACTATAGCTTTACCTTGCTTCATAATACGATGAATGAACACGCACTAACGCCGCAATTCAAATTTATTTATTTACCAAGCCGAAATCTATCACTCGCTCGCACCCATTCACTAACCTATATTACTAGAAAGAAACAAGAACAATATTTTCGTATACACGCACACATGCTCAGTTACCTTTTACTACGCGCGCTTGAACTTACACCCACAATTAAAACCGCCATACAAGCCGGTGACTCGGCGCCGGACCTCACTAACAAATTCAAACCAAATGGTATAATATTATAGCGCTACATTAGCTTTAAACTCGCACACAGACACAGCGGCACCTGTGTGAGCACGCAAGAGGGAGAAGCACGCAAGTCCGGCCGACGAACTACGGCTTATTGCATCCAATTTTGAACTTAAAGTGCATGCGTTAACTTTCTTTTCCCAAGGACACTCAACTCAACAACCGTCTCTCTCCCCCCTGGCCTCACGACCTTCAACTACTTTTTTGATTTTCATTACGCCATTACTTTCGCGTCCTCGCGCTAATATGCGGTGTTTTGTTTTGATTTATAGTTAAATTTGTGTTATTACTTAACTTATTGTGTTTTATGAGACTCAACTAGTGAAATTTAGCTTGTTTAGTGTTCTGTGAATGTTTTTCTGTTTGGATTGTGTTATTTGCAGATTCGTGGCGACAACGGAGGTTTGTTTATATTTCGTTAAGTACCTAAATATTGTTATTTTTGCTTCGATCTATTTTAGGTTATATTCGTGGTTTGGTTTTTAAATATTTTTGCCTGTACTCAAAGTACAAACGGCCGCATTGGTGCAAATTGAGTGTTATCTTACAGATTACCTACTTAATGAACAAACATGTTTTTCAAAGTTATCCTTTGGAAATAAGAAACATGTCATTAAGATAGGATTAGGACGCGCTCGCCCAGACATAAAAATTGATTATAGGCGTAGAGATGGATTCTTCAAACATTTCCACAGCGAATTACAAATACAATTGGCTGACTGGATGCTGCAAATTAAACAAATTATTTTGCTATTCATCTTTGCTGTTTTCCGATTCTAGCAGTGTTTGGAATCGAACAGGTTTTGCAGATATTCACAATTTATATAATTCAGTTAGGGGACGCTATGACACCTAATTTAAATGATTTTATCGTATAGAACACGTTGAAATAAGCATGTTTTACTTGAAAAACTTTTCTCTAAAATCAAAATTGGCCGAGTTATAGGGGTTCAAATGTTGGTCATTTTCAAGGCGTCAGGGACTTAGAAAATTTTGATGCTTGAAAATTATGTCAATATAAGGTCTATTTATGATGATTTAATTGTTTAGAATATACTAAAACAAGCATATTTTTTTAAACAAACTTCTCTAAAATCAATTATTACTGAAACATTACGGTTTGAATTAAAGTACGTAAAAAAAATAGGTTATGTTAGGTTAGTTTTTATATATTCCCGAAGGGCAAACCGCCCAGAAATAGGGAAATAAATTTGTATTTTTTCTAAGATTTAATCTTAATAAGCACGAAAAAGGCAAGAAAAAAAAACTTATTCTATTTTCTATAAGTAATTCAGCTAGAAAACATGCTCAAAGCGAGAAACATATACGGAGTTGTATATTATTACATGAGTTTGGTAACAGTAGAATTTAAACTTTTTTTGGTAATAATTTTGAGGCCCACAATCGTAAGTGGAACGTAATCGAAATTTATTGAAACGTTTAATTGATACGGTAGTACTACTTGGAAAGCAAGAATTGCCTTTCCGCGCACTTTTAACGCACGCGACACTTCAGCACTGCTTTTTGAGAACTAGAAAGACGACATCCATTTTTTAAGGTATGTTTTTTTTATGTCACGGAAGGGGCAAACAAGCACACACGCCATACACCTTTTTTTTGCTCCGGCTTGCCTATTTATTTACGTGACGCTTCGCCACTGGCGGTTACCATGATTATGTGACTTGTGACTTTGTCACACTTTTATGTTGCTAAATTTTTTGAGAAATAGGAATGAAATAAGTTTTACCACAAAAGTTAAAGCAGCACTACTATCAATGATTAGAAATATAAATTGAAAATAATGTAAAAAGCGTACCTCTTTCCATTCCTTTGGTTTTTGATTCGCTTTTTAGTGGAATGTTTCAGAGGTTTTCCACTATATTCACTTGCCGTGTTACGAGTAATTACCATCGTAAAATCATTATCTAGAAATATTTTGAGTATTCACCAACCCTTATTTACAAACGTCGTTTAGTTTTTCATTACTTAATCTAAATGTTCAAAATCATTAGTATTTTTTTTATTTTTTTTTATAAAAGAGGGAGGCAAACGAGCATGCGGCTTACCTGATGGGAAGTAATCACCACCGCCCATGAACACCGGCAACTCAAGTTGAGTTGTCGGTCCGTTGCCGGCCTTTGAGGAAAATAAGAGCTCTTTTCTTGAAGGACCCCATGTCATAACTGGCAGGAAATATCGCCGGAGAGAGTTCGTTCCACAGTTTCACCGTACGAGGTAAAAAGTGCCTAGAGAAACGCACGGTGGAAGAACGCCATTCATCAAGGTGATGTTGATGGAACCTGGCCCTACGACGGGTGGTACGGTGGTGGAATACGGCGGCAGGCAACAATGCGAATAGTTCTTCAGAACACTCCCCGTTATAAAGCCTATACAGCACACAAAGTGAGCTGATGTCCCTCCTGATAGCAAGTGGATCTAATCGGACAGATATCGCTGGGTCGTTGACAATTCGAGCCGCTCTACGTTGAATCCGGTCAAAAGGAAGAAGAAAGCATTGCTGTGCTCCAGCCCAGAGATGAGAACAGTACTCCATATGCGGCCGGACCTGAGCCTTATAGAGTTGGAGGCAGTGGACAGCTGATAAGTACCGTCTCGCTCTACTAAGCACGCCTAGCTTCTTGGAGGCTAATTTGGCTTTATCTTCCAAATGACTGCGGAACTGAATATCATGCGATATGTCAACACCCAGGATTCCGATAGTAGGCTTAACAACGAGGGAAGTGCCTTCGAACTGAGGTGTCATGACAAAGGGGCTTTTTTTGGCAGATAACACGCACACTTGTGTCTTGGCGGGGTTAAATTGGACCATATAGTATCAAGTTTTTACCACCGTGCAGTTGTCTGTTTTTATCTTTTGTGAATTACGACCCTATTGAAACGTAGTTAAGGCAGGATATAAAATAGAGTAGGTAATACATATTATCCTATAGTATAGCTTGTACTACTATATAGTAGTATGTTCTATGTATGAAACCGCGAACCACATTAAAGTCTCGTGAAACGTATCGGTTTCCGCCCGACTGGACGGAGGTTAACTGGCATGACACTAAAATGATTAATGCATTACCTTTGTACAGGATTTTAAGTCGCAGTAAATAAAATTGATTGCTCAATAAATAATTTTGGATTCATACTTTTATAACTTCAACGACTGCCCGAAGAAAGGTAAAGGTTAGGTTAGAAAGACATGATACTTTATTTATTACTTATTGCACAAAGTTGGTAAAAATGGCAAACTTAATGCCTAGAGACATTCATTACTGGTCAACGAAACAATCAATCGGGAATTTACACAGTTCGTGCACAGAAAAAGATATCAATCAGAAGTTAAAACAAAAGCCTACAGCAAATACAGCAATTTTTACCATCACCTTTAGACGTTTTTGACCTATTAGCATTGTTAGAGTCAAATACCGTTTAATAAAATAAAATAAATCCTTTTAGGCAAATTCAGCGTCCTGCACATCGTTAGTTTTAAGGTGTTTTTCTAAGCGCTGTTCTAGTTCTAGCCGTTGACAGAAGACTCTCGGACTGAAGGGCTGTCTTCAGTCCGAGAGTCTTCTGTCAACAAAATACAACTCTCACGTAAAAGCAAGCCAATGCTAAACGTGTTTTTGATTTGAAATTTCTAGTTTTACTTTAAATGTTCTAACCATTGCTTTGCTAAAGTCAAAGCCTGTCTAAATTCTAAAACTATCGGTCTAAAACTTTTTCCAAAATGTTTCCTTGACTGTTTTAGTCAACTCCTGCGTCCTGCACATCGTTAGTTCTAAGGTGTTTTTCTAAGCGCTGTTTTAGTTGTAGCCGTGTTCGGAGCACTCAGGCCGTCGCGCCGTCGACAGCCCTCCAGACTGAGAGCCCTCTGTCAACAAAATACTACTCTCATGTAAAAGCAAGTGAATGCTAAATGCGTTCTTGATTCGAAGTTTCTATATTTACGTCAATCTGTAGTATTTTAGAAGTGTACAAAAATATCTAACACGCTGTTATACCTCTAGTAATAAAGACGTGTCAAATATTTTTCCGCCCAATGTTGGAAAATATATTATTGCTGGTAGCTGTACCACCAGTCTCAATTGCAATTAGTTTCGTATAAAATGGCGAAGACATCTAACGCATTGTTACCATCAATATCAAAAATGTTTGGGATTGACGTAAGGTGTCAAAAGTTCGTGGCGAGTGCCTACGTCAATTCCATACTTCCCTCCTAAGGAGAAAAGGCGTATCTACTATATGAACTGTATTGCAAATCTAACCTTATTATAACCCTTGAGCGTTTAATATGCTTCATTTCATTATTTGCACATGCGCCTGTTCTCCGTAGGAGGGCAGTATATATGTTGCCAGTTTTCGATAATTTATTATGTTAGCGTTAAGCAAGCCAAGCCTTACCGATCTAACTGCTAAAGTCGAGTTCATAAATGTGTGTACACTTTAGTACTCTGTCACTTTAATCGCTGAGAATTCATATACGGCAGTTTAAACATGACGTTAAAAAGACAAGGTACTCAAGTGTACACGTATTTATGATCTCGACAGTACAGAGGCCGGATCTACCGATCTCAACTTGTTGAGGGTTTACCGCGGTTTACCGATAGACTATACATATTTAGCGGTGTTCACCGTATATTGTAGATGTCCGTTATGTCATCAAAGTATGTAGTCTCACAAGGGTTAACCCATGTCGACCCATAGATACTAGATAAAAGATAAAATTGAATGCTAAATCTCTTCAGCTTCATTGTGCTAAACTGTAATTTTGAACAAAGTAATAAAATTCTATAATTTGAAAATTATGTCTATAGCATAATTTCAAAGACTGCCGAATAATTCTCATAATGGAATAATTGTGATCTATAAAATATATTAACTAGTATATGTTAGACCACTTTGTGTACTTTTAAACTGTGGTAAGTGGCCTGACCGTTGCGTGCTTGAAGTAATAAAAATAAACACTTAATTGCAAAACTGTGGGAAGACACTTTGATTTCTTATGAAGGTAATTACACGTCGGTTTCGTTTGATCACTCGTGTATGTAGGTGTTGAATTTATGTTTGTTGCAAAGTAAATACTAATATTGTGTTAATTATTATTATTTAGTAATACCTAAATGTGACCGATTTGGAACTTTTGCCACCTTTGCAAATTCGCTTTTTATGGTTGTCATATCGATTTTGTTATAGTAGCTCTTAGTGTCGACTGAATAAGTACTACATAACGTCAACAAGCGAAAGAAAGAGGGGTTTTTATTATACAAGGATTTATGTAGTCCTGCATTCTTTGCTTGAACTTGTCTCACTTTCTGTAGTTGTTTTAGGGCACCCACAATAAGAAATGCTAGCTCACCCTGAGGTGTTTACTCTGAATGACTTAAAACTCTTCTTGTTAAACAGTGGATCGGTCGAGCTTTTTTTATGCCACCTAGTTGAGAATATACGTCCTAAAATGTTGTTTATGCACTCTGACTATGGGACCTTTTAAACTTACCGGTTAATATAATTCATAGATTCACCTACCTGGACGCCCAAGAAGGCTGTGCCAAGGCAGGCTGCTAAGTCAAATGGCAGCTTCTCCGATAATTCAACCGTAGCAATCGCAACCTCATTACTACTAACAGAGGATTGAATTTGCTTTGACTATTGAACTTGAATTACCACGTATTGACTAAAGAGGGCAGCAGCACTGAGACTTAAGAGATGGCAACACGGTAAAAGCATTTTAATAAAAATGCGTTAATGTTTAGAGGAGAAAGATTACGGTGATTCTGACTTTCTTAAATATTTCCAGAACAATGCGGATTGTTTCAAGATAACAGTGCACTTTACACTTTATGGTGCATTTCCGGTGACACCGAAACTTAGTTACGGACAGAATTTCTAGCACAACCAAAAACCAGGACAACTCTTTCTTCCTGAGTCACTGCGAGCACATCAGGTTGTGGTTTTAAATTGACTCAAAAACCACGAAATTAAAATATTTTATATTGTGTTTGAAATGATAAAAATAAACCGATTATGCTATGCAATGCCTCTTATCGTTTTCTCTATCCCGTTCCACTGTATCTTTAGGTAATTTAGCTTAAAGTTCTTCAGGTCCTGGCTTCTGCCTTATCAGCGTCGCGAACGTCGTGGCATGCAGTTTTTTTGTGTAACTATTTGAGCTTTTTTATTTATATCTGTTGTGGCTGAATAAACATTTTCTCAATTTCTTTCAAATGGATACATAAGCAGTTTTATGGTAGTGTGGATTTGGAGATGAAAGGAAGAAATAAAAAGAAAGAAAATCATTTATTCGTGACATGCATAACAAAGAACAGATTAACAAATACAAGAAGAAAGTAGCCACGAAATGGTCCCAACTCAGCGTAATGCTGGCATTAAAGCCAGCGCTGGTCTTCCGTTGGAACCATCAGGTGAAACCACGGAATGTTACATACACTTAATTAATTGAACACAAAACATGAGTAATAAAACGAGAAGAAAAAAATAAAAAAAACAACAAAGCTCTGAGTTTTGCAAAAACATGCCCGTCCTTAAATTGCGGAAATGGCAACAGTAAAAGGTTTTTGTGCTTCTCGATTAGTATTGACTATTTAACTTTAAAACAACTAAAATTAAAGACGACATTACGTACAAACTCATAAAAGTAAGAGTGCATGAAATTGAAAATAACCGAAGTAAGTAAAGTTTAACAATAGTACAAAAGTAAAAAGTTGTAACATCGGAAGGGAAACGGAGGTGTGAACGTAGCCATTTCTTCCCACGCCTCTCGCCTCAAATACTTTTCGATCAGATCAGTAAATTCGACCCGCAAATTGTTTGAATGTATTTTTCTTCCCAATGTTGTTATATTGATAACAAACGTGAAAGGTCACTGACCACATTAACAGGTTCATGCTGTGGTACAATACTTAGTACAGAAGTAGACCGAAAAATCATTATAAATACCTATGACGACATCTGTATTAATTTAAAAGTAATATATGCATGACTCGATGTATGAATGTGGAAGAAGCTAAAGAGATTTGTCAGGATCGTAGTAAATGGAAAGAAGTGGTCCCTGGGAAAGAGGCGTGATTTAATGTATGTAATATTATGTAATGACTGATGGACCAATCGACGGCCCGCCTGGCGGCAGGGCGTCCCCACTGATCATCATCATCATCAATATATGCATATCTTTGTAATTTTGAAGTTACTTTATTTATGTTTAAGATTAAGTAAATAATACTAGTAGATCCTAATTAGAACTACTTTTATATATTTTAGTAATTTGTTTCGTGATTCCAATGAAGAGCCAAAATTTCATCTTTACAATTCATACTTTTTGTCTTAACAAAAGGAACCATGTGCTGTGTTGTGCCAATGTTTTTTTGATGTAATGAAGTTGCAAGTTAAAGCTGAAGATAAATGTAAGGACAATCCGAGACTTGGCAGCATTCTCTTCCTGGCAGGATGTTTATCGACCACTGGCGGCTGCATGGCGTCTTTCTTTAACTTCAGGCTATATAAGGCTCTTCTAACGTACTATTAACGAAAAAGTTCATTTTAACTATGATACCAAACAGCTACGCGTATAATTATCGCCTTTAACCCAGAATGCGAGACTAATTACTATCAATATTTTTTATTTCAAAGTTTCTGTTTTGGAAGAGAATTATTCATGTTAATACACTCAATAAAGAATATGTTTATTTTCGTTAAAAGTATCTAGATTCATCAGCAACATGCTTCGTCAAGAGTTTACAATAGTTAATCAGCAACATGCTTCGTTAATTCAAAGCCAAGAGTACAATCACATATTATGTCTCTTATCGCTCTTTTCATGAATGACATCCAATTGCCAACTAACGTCGTTTTCTATTCAAAATCAAACCTTCACGCTGCCCTGTGTCCATTCAGGAACATCGATCATCTACATAGCTCTGTATACAGTGTGTCTCTGACCTTGGGGCTTTAAATTCAACGATCGATTCTACTCGCTAAACTGAACTACTTTTGTTCTGCAACATGAAAAAATAACTTAAATTTAGATAACTAATTGATGTTAAAGTCTAATTGTAAAATCAGTGTATTACATACTGGCCATGTAATCACTATCTCATGGTACGGGGGCGACATTACCTTGGTACGGGGGCTAAAGGAAAATGGAGAATTGGATCGCGTACATTGAAAATTAGATTTAACTTGTATGATAAAAAATAAATTTAAACTGAACATATTTTTAACAACTTACAGAACAAAAGAAGTTTAGTTTCAGGAGTAGAAATGATCTATGCATTTAAAGCCCCAAGGTCAGAGGCACCCTGTATAATATTTGATAAAGTGACTTGAGGGATTCTGTTTGACACAATATTAAATGCTGAATAGTTGTTTACTGAACGTAAAATAATCATAACTAATAGGATTCGAAAGACCTGGGGGCTTATTATGACATAACTATGCAGTTCAGTTTAAGCTGAGAGAAAAGGAGCTATATAACTGCTATAGCTCTGTCCTTTACGCTCACCGTTAAATGATTTGCATAGCTATGTCATACTAACCCCGCTGAAATTGATGCGCTTTTTTTGATTGATCATTACTTGTATTGAAATAAAGGTCAACGACCTTACACCGATATTTGTCAGTTTCCCAATGTTACCGTAAAACGACTTCTATACTAACGAAATTGTAGCCAAAAGAAGTGAACTAAAAGTAAATGAAGTTAAAATTGATAAGCACCCATTTAAATTCAGCTCAAACGCTCCAAAATTACCAGGATCTACCCGATTCCCACGATTTGGGCTCAGATACAATTTAATGCTGCAACGGTTAAACGTCGGTACACTTTAAAGGTCACGTATTCCTAAAGGCTTGAAAGGGTCCATTATAAGTTGTAAATCAGATACGTAGTCAGGTTAAATAGGTATATGAAAGGGGGAATGGATAGCAGTGGCGGTACTGCCATATAAGCCCAAAAGCCGGGCTTGCCTTGCCTTACAAAAATAACTATTCATTAAATCCACGTAATGTATTAGATAGGTATTTCACCTTCGCGCGCCGCGCGCTCTCACTAAATTCTTCAAATCAAATTACATGCAACAGTAGTATATACCTACAAAATTTTACCGCGCACCGCCGGCCGCCACCTACGCAGCACAGCGCTCAGCGCTGTGCGGCAACCAGTCGAACTATTCATGACGCGGCTAGCTCGTATCTCGCTCGCACGTATTGGCTTGCAATCGGGCTTTCATATTCTCTGTCTTACCCACCGAAACGGCATATGCCCAAAAACGTCTGCTCGTGTATTAATATGGCAAATAGTATGAGAGTAAAAAGCCAAGCTTGCGTATGAAGTTGTACACGAGTCCATAGTAAATGCGAAATTCGCTTCGCGCAGGCGCGGAGCGCGCGTTGAGCCGCCATTGCTATTTGTTGACAAATGCTTTTATTCACGTGTTGAATAGTTTGTTTTGTTTTGTTTAGGCGTTGAGAAGCGCGGCGCGGTCAGTGCAATAATACGTTTTTTTTTGTGGTGTTGTGAGTTGTGATTCAATTAGATTGACAATGGAGGAAGTCCCGTGTGACTGTGATATTTTAAAGTGTGCACAAACTTTGCTTGTCGACGGAAAGGTAAAATGTTTTGACTTTGCAGAGAAAAAGGTACTTATTTCTTCGGCAAAACCTACGCCTGACTTGTGTATTTCTCAGAGTAGTAAATCGCACAAAAGGCAGTTTAACAGGTCAGTGTACAAAACTCATTGGATTGTTGGTTGTTCGCACTCTAATAAGTTATATTGCTGCTGTATTTTCTTTTCTAACGACAAAAACGTGTGGAATACATCTGGTTATGACGATTTAAATAATTTAGCTGGCGCCATTAAAAGACACATGAATTCTCGAAAACACATGAACGCGGTAATTTCTTTTAGTGATTTTGGTAAACAGCGAATTGAGACATCTTTATCGCGCTAATTATCAAAGGAAATTACAAAACAACATGCGTGTTGATAACAATAGTAGCGTTTTTCAAAGATTAGTCGATGTTGTTTGTCATTTAGCACAACAAGAACTTCCCTTCAGAGGTCACGATGAGTCTAAAACTTCATTGAATAAGGGTAATTTTTTAGAGCTTGTGTCGCTACTTTCAAAATAGGTACGATGGCGTTTTAGAAAAACACATTCGATGTATACAAATAATAATTTAATTTAACTTTGTTGTGTAATATGCATGTACTTAATTTTTAGATAGGTAATTGAAATAAAAGTAAGTACTTATTGCTTTCTCCCTAGGCAAGCAAAGTTAAAATAAGAAGTTGGACCTTTATTTTATTCTCTCATACAAACCAAGCGGCTTTTTTCAAGGCCACCGAAAGTATGCAATTGCTGATATGTCTGTAAAATTATATCTAGTGGTAACATGCCTTCAGGGTGCTTTGGTGAGCTCGTCCACGTAAGCAAATGCCTATACAACTGCAGAGTGAAGTGAAGATTGATCAGTAATGTGGTAACAAGATAAATTTATCCATAATAACTGTAAAAACTACAAAACATATCTCTCGGCTTGCCCTATTCTGAAACCCTAGGCACGCCACTGATGGATAGGCCACAGGATAGGCTAACCTTGAAAAGCTATGAGTTGTTGATTTCTTTTTTTTTCATGTTTGTCTGTCACGTGGCATGATTGTAGAGTGAACAAATTAAACCCTGCGATTTCTAGGGATCTAACGCTGTATAATCTATTGTCGTGATACATGTGGGACGAGGTTATGTAAAATAATGACAGCTGAACTATATCTAGTTCCGCTACCATGGCAAAGTTAAGTTAAAGTAAATAAATACCAGCGGACAACTTCGCACGAATTAACCAAGACCCGAAGTGGGGTCAAAACTTGTAGTATGCATAGGTACTAGGAAAAGGATAAGCATACTTACGTAGAAAACCTCCAATGACGACGCGCTGGCCTAGTTGGTAGTGACCCTGCCTACGAAGCTAGCCGTCCTGGGTTCAAATCCCGGTAAGGGCAGATATTTGTGTGATGAGCGCAAATATTTGTTCCTGAGTCATGGATGTTTACTATGTATATAAGTATATATTTTTCTATATAAGTATTTATATCGTTGTCTAGTCCCCATATTACTAGCCTAGAGCTTAGTTTGGGACTAGGTCAATTGGTGTGACATTGTCCCTTGATATTTATTTAATTTTATTTTAATACCTACTTAGAAACTAATGCTCGCACTCTTCCCACAAAATATTAATGTCACTTGCAACCGCTGGCTTCTTATTATAGGATCACTCCCTACCAACTACCTAAGCTAACCGTATTTGTAAAACGTTCCTATTGTAGAAACATCTTTACGACGTGGTTACTCAGTTATCTATGCTAGCTAATAAGGCACCTAACAGATGCAGCATGAGAATGAGGCCCATTTTTATGATGCTTTAGTCATGCTTTATCCATCCCATATTGGATGTGGCGCCCCGCCAAATGTTCCAGGGGTGGAATTCTCTTGTCAGCAATCAGCCCTAAAGTTAGGGTGGCGGGAATTTAATAAAAACTGTCTCCTGGAATGCATAGGGGTGCAGTGGCGGTTGCAAATAGAATGTCTGGAACGTTCAGAATTCAGAACTGTATGGAAATTGTTCGAATGACAAGAAAGGAGAAGCACGTCAGATTTTGTTTTATATTAATCCAGCCAGCGGTTTCGCCCCCCTGCAAATTTTCGTTTTTTTTAATTTGTCAGACTATACTCGTATCGTCCTGACAATAACGAACAAAATAATAAAACACTTATCCAATTTGTTATGGGCGTACATACATTTCGGCGATTCAATTAGTAATATGATAATTGAATGCAACTTCACTATAAGTACATCTGTAACTTAAAAGTGGACAACTGCTTATAATAAAGAAGAACAAAAAGAAATATCTACTGCATAGGTGATCGGCATTAAGTGAACACTTTAAGAACATGAAGTTTATTCCGTATTACGGTCTTCTACTTTCGAAACCGTTTCCCGCCTTATCCTGGTTCGTGGGACTCTGTAGACATTTCTGGCCTTTTATTATTTTATCATTGACCTATGTGTGGGACGCTCCTGCGACTATCGGCTCATCAAACTATTAACGGATTGTCAGCAGCCCGTGCATACCTACCCAGTGTAGATTGAATCCCAATCGATTAATCCAATCTAAATTAAAAACGAACCAAAGATTGTCAACCCCACCCTCCGTAGAAAAATAATAATACGTTATTGAACTAATACAGAACAAGCGGCTTTATCTAAAGACGTTGAAAGTTAAAACTGTTTTAATTATCAAATTGTAATTATGTCCTTTTGTGTTAATAGGGCTGAATTGTCATTCCATACGGGAAGCACGGCGGACGCGGCGCGTCCAGGGATTTGCAACCGTTCGTTTAGCCATTATCCGCCCAGTTTGGAAAGCTAACCGCTAGATTTAATAATTGAATTAACATAAACGTTACTTGCCTCTAAAATTATGCGATGTAGATTCATGATAGGAAATTGGTGCCTTGGACTTATAGGTAAAGCATTAAGACCGCCCAGAGCGTCCAGTGGCGCCCTCATTACTATTATTGTTTCCTAATAAACTAAAGTATTGTCATGAAATTGATGGATGGTTTTTTGCTGAACAAATGAATACACAATGTTATGGGGTGTATGACATTTTTTTTTTTTTTTTTTTCACCTTTTTCCTTTTAATCGACTACACGAAGGTTAAAGGTTGTTAAACTTTGTCATGCATACTATACATTGTGTATTAATTTGAACAACAAAAAACCATTCTTCGATTTCGATACAATATTTAAGTTTTTTAGAAAGCACAATGAGGGCGCCTCTGGACGGTCGGCGTAGTCTTAAAGCTTTACATTCGTTAGTCAAGTGGTTGGTGCAGTTTATAACAATGCATTAAATTATTATGAAAACTTTGATTAAGTTTCTAGAATAGAATGACAGTTTACGTATAAACTTAAGCTACAAATATGGTAAATATCGGTATTTACTTTTTAATATTCTATTTTTTAAGTTCCTACTCCGATGAATATGCATTTTGTAACCGCGATAAACTTAAAAATACACTGTTGTGGGATACGGCTGCAACGCTGCTATGCCTCTACGCATTTAAACAATACACTGTATTTAATTGCTCACCGTTCCTAAATAACATTAAAGTGTTTTAAAATAACCCTTAAAACAGTTTAATAAGGTCCAACTATGCCTTTGTATTCTGTAACCTATAATGTACGCCTGTCACGTGTCCCCTAATGCATGTAATTATAAGTATAGTAATTATATAATAAAGGTTGACCATGACTGGCCGTCAATGAGAAGATCAATGGAAGTGTTGTTTAATTAAATATTAGGTATTCATCGGAGTACAATAATTAAAAAACATGTTTCATTGTTTACATAAATTTATTAATTAATTTAATCTCTATTGCACAAAATAATACAATTAATGTACAAAAGGCGAAGTTTTTTTAAGTGCACTACATAATTCCGTACCTAATTACGAATTTAAAAAAAAACAGAAAAAAAAAAAACCGACAACTTTTTTACACCGCTTATTATGAAATAGCATCACCATAACGTGCTCTTTCAGAAAAAAAAGTCGGACAAATTAATGTTTGGAAACAAAACGGATTTCTAAGTTCGCGTTTTCTTTTTGTGCAAGGTAGGTACGGAAACTTCAAATCTATTTAGTAAAAGTTATTTATGTAACTGGTACATAATGAAGCATCTTAAGATATGAGTGCCGAGATTAGAGCGCGAGCTTGCGAGTGTTGCTATACTACCACCACAACATTTAACTTCCTTTAGTACCTAACTCTATACCATACGCTCATGACCAGACATAGGAATATTTGGGGCAAAATTAAATGACAGCTAGGGATTGCGTACATCGATAAACTAAATTATCGATGCTTTTCCCATATACTAGTGGTCGCTCCAAGTTTTGTTTGTTAGTGTGTATTTTTCAATTAGGTTTTACCCCTACCACTTCCACAGACATTCAAAAGGCTTTTAGCTACCTGAAATGGATTCATCAATCGAGACGTAAAAAATTAACGCTCGAAAATTTGGAACAAATTCTGATTGTTTACTTTAACAATAGTCAATGGGACAGTAATTCTGAAATACACAATGAGGAAACAAGTATGATGATTATGAGTGAAGATCCAAAAATATAAAATATAACCAGAATTTGGATTCTGTTTTGTTTTATTTTCATACTATTCATGAAAAAAAAAATACAAACAAAACTTGGAGCGACCACTAGTATATGGGAAAAGCATCGATAATTTAGTTTATCGATATAGTCAATCCCTAGCTGTCGTTTAATTTTGCCCCAAATATTCCTATGTCTGCTCATGACCGTCTTGAAAAACCAAGCAACCTCCAAAGAAAAGCACTTTTGTAAACTGGCAATTTGTTTACAACCACGTTAAGTTGATCCAGCCCTGTATTGAAATCTTTATCTACCAAAGTTCAAAAGTCAGTGGTTACAAAGAGAAAAGCGGACTCGTAACGGATATAAAGGCGAATTAGCTGTGTGATTGGGGCTACGGTAAATCGACACAATTATTTTGGTAATGAATGGCACTCCCCTCCCACTCGAGGTGTGATGGTTCATTCACACACGCATACCTACTACTATTATTTAATCTGTGACATTTGGAGCGCGTGGCCGATGCTTGATACGATACGTCAAGCGTCGTCATTAATTAATTCATTTACGGCAAGCTTTTGCATACAAAGTATTAATGCTTTGTAAAGAAATAGTGTCATGCCATGACACGGTGTAAAATATTTGAACAATGTAATTTTTATAGCTACTTTTCGGTGCTTAGCACTTTCTAAGAGAAAATTGCCTACATTTAGCTTGACATAAAACATACTAAAAATATTTGCCACCGCAGTTTTCGCCTATTTACCACATTAGTAACACGACATAACGGACAATGCGAGGATTTTTATATCACTTACTATGACTAAACATTTTCTGCATGTGCATAAACAAATCTGCATCATCGCCCTTTTATTATTATTGTACATCAGTATCAGTATTGTATTACTGTGTATCACTATAATGGTACAGTCACCGGCAATATTACATTATCCAATAATGGGCTCAAAATACCTGACATGTCTATTGTATGGTACAAAAAATAACACACTTAAAAACTAGATGAACAGGGTGAATGTTTTTTAATTTCAGTATTTTATTATATTATTATGAAAACGCGACGTTTCCAGCAAAACTTTTGTAACATAGGGCTTTTAAAACAGTGGAAACGCGTCCAAAGTATCACGATACGGTAAACCAGCGGAAGAAAGTGATATTCGGCACCCACTCTTCAGAGATCTAGTTCAGGCTAATCAAGTCTCTGGTCACTCCGCGGGTCACTTTTTGCACACGTTAGCTTTGTTTCTCTGATTGTATCTTTCGGTGTGATACTTTTTTTTTTCAAGTATAGTTATAGCTACAATACCATGGTTATAGGGTTGCTCCATCACTTAAAACTGCACCGAGCAAATACTGACCGTCTAGTGGCGCCCTTATTCTATCAAACTATTTTCTTGTAATCAAAGAGTGGTTTTTTGTCATACAGAAAAATGCACAGTTTTTAGTCTACCAGAATTAATTATAGGTACATAAAAACTTGCCGTGTTTTTTTTTCTAACTGATAGTGAAAACTGCTTTACAATCCGTTGCGTGGTTTAGGAGGAGTTAGCGGATATACAGACAGAAGGACGGACAGAAGCGGAAAGTGACTTTGTTTAAAAAAAACTAAGTAAGTTAACTCTTTATTGCACAAAAATAATATGAACATAAATTGTGTACAAAGGCTATCTTTTCCCTCTAAATCTCTTCCGGCTAACCTTGTAATGACTAAGTAAGGGCAACTCATGAGGATGAAAAAACAAAAGCTATAAAATAATTTTACTTTATATACACAAGGCAATTACATAATATTAACTACATAAATAAAAGAAGAAAAAAAAGACAGCCTAACTATCCGATACATTTTCGATAACGAAACGATCTCACTCGTGGGAGGACCTTGTGCAGGGTCCGTCCGGGTTGGTACCACCATCTTTTCCATTAACCGACCGCCAAACAGCAGTGTTCGCATTGTTGTGTTCCGGTTTGGGGATAAGACAGTCGGTGAAATGACTAGCATAGAGGCATTCCATCTTAGTCCTCAGGGTTGGCAGTGCATTTGCAGTCTTGTGAATGCGAACCACTTACCATCAGGGGGTCTGTGTGCTCGTTGCCTTCCTATGCCATGAAAAAAAAACAACTCACCACTCATCTTGTTTAGGGCCATAGGACATCAGTGTTTTGATGATGGTGATTACATTTTCAAAGGCCAAAACCCCGTAAACGACAGTTTCACAAATGAAATTCACTTTCAAAGGTGCCATCATCAATCAACCCCGAAAACAATAACAAGAATTCGTTCAACTTAGTTAAGAGCAAATTGAAGACGACCCGAATGATGATGTAAAAACATTATACCCGTAATGTATTTGTTACACAACCAGAATTGGTGCTTACTCCGTTATGACGGACAATGGTCCAGTGTGGCACGGCCTTAATTCCGAAAGTGGAGGTGTGCTGCAATTTATAACGAATAGTTGACACGCGATTGGTCGAGGAAGTTGGAAAAGGAAGTGAATCGAACAGTTTTGGGTTAAACTGGTGATCGGTTTGTGAAGCATAGACACGAATTACTAATTCTCACTTCCATTCATAAGGCACGTCCATTGAAATTGACGCACACATTCGTGTAATGGTCTTTAAATGTTAGAGTAAGCGTATTCTGTTTGTAAACAATTTTACTTCAATATTAAGTGTTTTGAAACACCAAGTTTTCGTTCACTTAAGAACTATGTCTTCGATGTTTGAAAATTCGTGGTAACTATTTGAAGCGAACTTTGCGTAAATATTTGAACACTTAATAAGATTTTTGACTATTTTGATGAAGAGGGAATATTCTTTTTTTTATAGATTCAATTAAAGCTGATTAATGTAACAAACAGGTGATGAAAACATTTTTTACATACATACCTTCACGCCTTCATTCCCAGAGTGGGGTAGGCAGAGCTACAGAATTACCAACAACTCTAAAAACTTGTTGATACTTAACTCTGTAACCACAATTTGCGCAATTAGGCTAAGATATTTATTATTAGTTATAAAAATAACCAAGATGAGCCTTATTATAATAAGTTTATAAAAACAAATTGAATAAAACTGGAATATTAAATTTATACTAAAGCTAACTTATAACATAATGCCCTCGAATGCACCCACCTGCGGCATGGTGACGAGGACACTCGTAGCGTTACCCCGCTGCACTGCGATGCTCACTCTTTGGGCAAAAAAAAGCGCTGCCTGTGGTCGCCAGGGACGCCGATTAATTCGTCTGACACTTCTTTTATAAATTTCTTTGTGTCAGATATAAGCCAACAAAGTTTTTTTCCTGGCAAAAGATCTCTTTCAAGAAAAACAGAATTTAACATGGAGTTTATATGGCCGAACTTCACGATGACGTCTCTCTGTCTAATTAGCAGTTTAAAAAGCTTGTATCATCCGAATTTCTTGACCGATTTATATTTAAATTTCATTTCATTGATGTCATTTACGGTATTTTCATATTTTGTTGCAACATGCGAACTAACAAATCGATGCATATTCCTTAAAATTGTAATGCCCGTTATTATCATTACTATAAAGGTCCTAGAAAGGTCCATATGCAAGCGAGCTAGCTTCAACAGGAAGTTATTTCAAAAGACAATAAAATCCTTAAGTTACGTTAGTAGAACAATAGTAAAGTACGAGGAAACTGTCATAAAATCCATTATTGGAATGAATCGCAGTTGTGTTATAATTTTATTATCTTAGGATTACACTAAAGCTAGATCGAATATTATGTAATGTGATGTAAACGCCATCGTGGCAAGTAAAGGTGTCCACGACTAAAGAACTTGTACCAACGAACAACTGTGTCTCAACTGAAAATAAATCATTGTTACATTTAAAACTAGAACGCTATCCACATAAAGTGTTAGATCGATCTTTTGTTGTTTTTGAGTTGTGTCCTTTCGATACCAAAGCAGCAAGATGTAGATATTTCTACAAGGTAAAATAGTCTTTATTTAATATGTTACAAGCGTTTTAAGCTTTGGGAAAGTGCGTATTATTCAGGTAAAGACACCGATTATGGTAATGAGTGCTTTAAGCCGTCCCGCAGAAATATGTTCTGGTTTATATAATTAGTCGCCTTCCGCCATGATGTTTATAGCCATAACGCCCTGGCATAATAAACTCCATAGAAACGTCCAATGTACAACGGTGTTTAGTTTCGTACGACGTTAAGTAACTTTCTTGTTTCTAATTTGTTACTCCAGAGGAATGTGGAACAAAACCATAAAATTAATAAGTAAAAACATCATGTAGTGCCGGTACCGGGGAGGGAAGATGGCCGACTGAAAGATGCCTGGCTTCTTTTTTTATTTATATGTTTACTGATTTACTATCACCCACTTGACATTGGCGAAATAACTTCAGACCCGCGGAGGACCGCTGTAAAAAAAATGCCTGTAACGTGGGTCTATGGAAATAATAATATCTAATTCATCAATAATAATTACTAGTCACAATAGCAACTATGACAGGAGTAATCTGTGTGAGTTTCAGAGTTTCTGTGTTAGTCAAACCTACGACATTTAAACTGTCAAACAGTACTACTAGGCAAATTTTAGGTATATTCAAGGTTTGTAGATCATTTTCACAAAAGCATTTTTTCATAGTAGTGAATTTTTACATCGCGTTCTTTCATGGTCGCATATTTTTGAATAAGTTCTGTTAACCGGCCGCTTATAATGTCAATTCCTCTGTAACCCAACATGTTATCAAAAACTTCATCAATTTGATTATTTCATCGAATATTATTTATGCTGAAGCCATGATATTTTTAGTATATCTTAAACATTAATTACGTAGATTACGTTAGGTTAAACTTGCGACTACCAAAAAAAAAATACGATGAATGAAGTAATGATACGTTCCATGAAAGGATGTTCGATAAAATAATAGATACAGCAATTCCACATATTTTCTTTCTAATGTTAGAGTTAATGCATCTGATGCATCTTGTCTACGCCCCGACCAGACTAATTGCCAGCGATTGTCAAACCCGTAAAAGGACCTCGTTCTCAAACTTTGGTCAAGGGCTGACAGTCGTGAAAATCGTTTGTTCTCGTTACGACCATTGTAACGGCGGTTACGGCTTTAATTTTAAGGATGCCAGCTTAACAGTCAATTTGTAGCTGGGACGCGTCGAAATGTAAGGGCCTTGACTTCAATTGTTTACTTAGTTGCGTATGCTAGATTTAAAAATATAGCTAGCATACAGGCTTCGGCTACTACCACCATATAATGCCCAATTTTATAAGCCAAGAAATAACCTGTCAAATCTAGTGATTTTTGATATCAAAAATCTCAATAGTAATATTATCTATATATTTAAGTTTGTATTTGTCTATACATATAAGCATGTTTATCGTTATCTAGTACTCATAGTACAAGCCTAGAGCTTAGTTTGAGTCATATACTTTTTTTTTTATCGCATCCATTGTATATATTTATTACCTACAGTTGTCTAACAGAGTAATTATGTAGTGCTAATTATAGCAATATCAAACTGTAAAATAAATAAATAGTAAGTAGGTTACATAATCATAATTTCCATATTTCCCATGCAACTGACCTTGTATCACACTTTATGCAACAGAGGCAATGACCCCGAACGCCCCAAACGTGCAACGTTGTCCGAATTACGCACCGATTACAGTATTTCTCCAATAACTTCTTACCAACAATATTGGTCATACATTTCCATATTTTAAAAGGTCGTAACGGGTCATAGTATGAAAATTATGTCTTGTGTAAATTGTTTACACAATGACGACTTTTTTTCTCGATTGTAAAAAGCCTCAAGAAAGAATCGTATGTTTGTTAGCAAATATAGGATGTTCCACTTTAGCTCCTGAATTATTTTAGACTGATTAATGGGTCAATCAACTTTTCTTTGTAGCTCGTTGCCATGGTGACGTCTCCTGGGTCACTCTTTAAAACTATGATTTCAAAGGATATAATTCCACTAAAAAACGGTTTTATTGGCAATTACACACCCATTCTTTTATGCCCTTTCTCCTGAGTGTGCTGGAAGTATGTATTATAATATTTTTTCTAAGAAACTCTATCACTGTTGTCTCCTGGCTTACGGGACAGAATAACAACAACAAAAAGTTGATCCATCCTAATATTACATAGATAAAAACCCCCAACATGAAGTTGACCTTTACATTTAGAGCTGATATTCCTAAAACGGCCCAACCGATGAAAATATCTAAGAACCATCAATGTTTTACTAGCTTTCTTTTAATAACAAACTTCGCCGATTCGGTCCACCACTTTGGGAAATATGATTCCACACATTATACACAGATACGCAGATACACAAGCACAGAAATACTCACGTGAAACTTATAACAATTATCTTTTTGCGCCAGAACTAGCATTGTACCGAAAAATAACTTCTAAAATTGTGAAAGTTTCTTATGATAAATTCTCGTAAATTTCGGAAAGAGAACATTCTCAATGCTCTCGAATGATTCCGATAATATTCTCGGTAATTTTTTGAGAACATTTCTTAACTTCTTTCTTTGCTAGTCGGAAGTTGAAAATGAGTGCTTTCGTGGAGAATGCGTGCGCGTGTGTAAGAATGCGTCATACAACTCGCCAGTCGGGTTTCAGACACTTTTGCATTTGAAGCACTTATATTGCTGTCATCACAGTTAATTTGAACTTAATATATGACGACATATACCCCGTTTTGGACATCGGCATAAACAAATTTCTGACGCTGTTATGTTGGTTATGACACTTAATTGTTGTATTGTCGATGTTACTACACACGCTGTATATGGATGAAGTGTTACATCCGCATGTTTCGTTGATGGTTGATGAAATCTATAAATCTTGCTTGATACATTAATACTAAGAATATGATACACACCTATAAATTACAAAATCAAAATATTTAATTCAGTGACCTTTTATGTAGCTTACAGTTTTTTTTCTAGGTTTGATGTTCTCACCTTATGTTGTTGAACTAAAGATTAAGAACTCAGAACTATTTAAAGAAATGACTACCAGTTTCTCAGTAGCTGAGTGGTACCCTACAAAAAATGAAAAACTATCAATCTAACCAATCCTAATCTACTGCACCAAATCAGGTGAAATTCGGTAGGATAGTGTAATCTTATAACCCAAACACAAAATAAATAAATGTTTTTTTGAAATAAGGGTCATTTTCGGGGGACAAATAAGGAATTAAAAAAAAAAGTCTTGCAAACCTTACTGTGTCATATATCAAATGAAAGGTATCGTTATAAGGATCTCATTTATTTTGTTATTATTGTAAAATAAATATTTTTGATTTTATTCATGAAAGAAGACGAAAATTTGCCGAACAAGTTTGCCTTTAAATAGAAAGTTCGCGATATAAAAAAAAAACAATATATAGTTTAGTGCTTGTACATTACAGAAAATCTTATAAAAACTCTTTTACCCAGTGAGAAATATTAGTACCTAAGTGTATATAATATGTACATAGATACATACTTTCACGCCTGTAATCCCAGAGTGGGGTAGGCAGAGCTCCAGAATCTCTGTTGATAATTCTGTAACCACATTATGTACGAGTATATAATGTATAAAATTATGTTGATATTTCTATTTATTCGCCGGATACATATTTTCTAGGGCTATAAATATACCCGGTGTTAACCGGTAGCTACAAAACCCTTTACAATAATTGTAAAGGAAGCTCATTAGGAGCCAGACAGTTTTTTAACCTATTCATTCGACCCCACTGCACCTGCTACCGTTCGCTGAATGCATCTGTCTGCAATTTCTTTTGTAGAATCCATTTAAATATGTAAATGTCTTTTAGAAATATCTATAATTGGCCTAAGGTTAGCCATGCGCATTAAAGTAAAGGATCGTCGGTTCAAATTAGAGCTTAGCTTTTAATTAATTAAGGATCCTGACATTACTGTTTTCTACAAAATTTCTGCGGTTAGGTTAGATTCAGATTGAATGATAACAACGTTAAAAAGTTTTATAATTACATAGGATTTCTAGTACATAGTGAGACCCTATATCGCGCCGCCATGCCACCACAATCTCTGCTTTGCCTAAAGGTTACCTGGTACAGAATGCCTTACGGCATTAAGTTCACCTTTTGTATATTAAATTAAGGATATTCTTTCGTGCATAAAAAATTAAATAAATAAATATAGACTCATGCTACTTACTTCTTTGTACAATCGACTAGAAAGAGATGTATCCACTTTTGGACCTTGTTACAATGCAATAAGGTGGAAAAGTGGATACATCTCTTTGTAGTCGACTGTACAGGGGGTCAAGTCAAGTTGCATAACGCTATGTTAACGATTTTCGGACATCGACCAAGTGTCCTATACAATTCTGCCCTCCTAAGCACAAACAGTATCCCAAAATCAATAACCAGAGCAGTTTAAGTTCTCTGTCTTAGTAATAAGGTTGATATTGCTACAGAAGTTTTATCTGACTTACTGCGTATTAGCTTAGGAAGGCAGAGTTGACGTAAGCTGATGACAGATCGCGTCGAACGCTTGTGTTAACTACATACATTTCGAGTCAATAGAAAACAAAAACGTTAGCAGCGGTTGCATTTTAGCTACAGTAATTTTACTATCAGTTACGAGTGTAAGTGTGATAGCGATACCCAGCCGAACGCAAGAAGCTGGGAGTGGTATTCCCTTGGTTGATACAAGAACTTTTTGGCTATTATTGGTTTGCCTAACATCGATACAAATGATTTTAGACAAACTGACATTAAGCCAAAATCTAATGTAAAAATTAGTTTTACCAATTATTAGACAACCAGTTGGGAGTACCTATACTACTTCACATCATCATCATGTCAGCCGAAAGACGTGCACTGCTGGACATAGGATTCCCCCAAGGCTCTCCACTCAGACCAGTCTTGTGCTTTTCGCATCCACCACGTTCCCGCCATCCTTACAACTACTATACTACTTGATTTCCACGATTCCCGCAGAATGCCAGTCCTAAACTAACCAATACATTGTTTTGCAGAGCATGCCGCTGCCACCGCCTCCGCCCGAGCAGTCATGAGCGGCCGCGGAGCGGGCGGGCAGCGCTGCCAGCTCATGCTGCAGCGCTGCCTCGCGATCCAGCTCGCCAAACCTGGCAACGCGCCCGAGGACTTCTGGATGTATGACTCTGGCTACCTGCTCTTTCAGGTGAGGAATCTTAATCAATATAGGCAGGTGGCAGCTTATGCTGCAACGCTGCGTTGTGATCCAAGAAGGTTTAAGCAATTCCATCGTAGTCCTCAGGGTTGGTAAAGCATTTTGAGTCTTTAGATTGAAGTCTTGAGAATTCAAATGTATATGACTCTCAGATCCCTGTAACCTTTAGCACCAAAAAAGTGCTCGTCAAGAAATGGGTGCAGCTTGTACTGCAAAACTGCTTTGTGGTCTGGGCTACCTGCCTATCCATGTGAGAACTTATCGTCAAGTGCAAGGTTCAGTGACTGGTTGAATGTATGACCCTAGATGACGACAGCATAATGGAGTAAAACATGAGGTCTCGCCAGCGGGTCACGTCATCAGTGATTCAGATTGAGGCCTTTTCGAATTTAAAATAAAGTTGAGCTTAAACAAGAAATACTAAGAACAAACTTTAAATCATGATTAGACTACAGATCTCTACATAAAAGTGTCATATTCTTTTACGAAACAGATTTTCTCTAGCATGAAGGTCATCGAACCATCTTTACGGCCGCTGCCGGTCCACCCACGGAAACAAATGAAAGTACACAGTAATTAAATGCAAATGCGACTGATCATGTCCTTACCCGATTGCCTATAAAAGGCGGAGAAACTACTTTGACATCTTGGCCGATTTTTATGTGGCTAGCTGTTTTGTAGACCTTTATTTTGTTAGCATTTTGCGTTAATCTGAATGATCGTTGATTGTAGAACCCAATTATTTTATTTTAAGTTCTCTGTCTATTACAATGACTTTAAATAACCAAAGACAACTGAAAATATTTCATTTTTATTAGCAAACTTATTGAAACGATTAAATCATACATCAATCATCTTTGCTCAAAAGCAGTCGAAAAATTTCGGAATCAATTTTTTATCGCGGTAAAAGTCATAAAGAACACCGAAAAACAATTTCTACACTACACCTTTATAACGAATAAATACTTTATTGTCGCCACTCCATTTGCATTAAAAATTTGCACACGTAGGTCTTTAAAATTCAGTCAGCAATCGCAATCCGAAAACATCGTAAATAAGGTATCGTGTGTTGTATAAACATATCTACGTGTTTATTTATTGAACAGCTGTTGCGATCTGTGTGGCCGACAGTGGGGGTGGCGATGCTTATTCGATTATCTGATACCTTGGTACTACGTCGATATAGTGAGACGCCATTTGGCAACATTACAGGAAGAGCAGACGAACTGATGTACGTTATACGATGAATAATTTAATATTAGAACATTCGTGCTTAAAGTCACTTTAATGCACTGGAGTAACGTAAGTTTGATTTCTTGTAAGTCCGTATTCTAAGAACGAAATTTTCATTTTATTTTAATTTAATTTAATTTAATGATCCTAGAGCTGGTGCTTACCTCTCCCAAAGGATTAGTTAGGCTAGCTATCCAGAGAGGTAATGCAGCCAGTGACACAGGGCCATGCCGCGAGCGGACCTGCTAGAGGGGGTGTTCTTTTTATAGTGGTGATTATTATTTACATCTTTAATATTTGAGTAGCTTAGTTTTATTTTAATTTTAATACGTTTAGTTTGAACTTTTAATTGTAGTACCTATTATTATAAAACCATACAAATTTAATTTCATTCTTAAAATGGTTAGATATAAGACCTAACTTCAGACCAATATGCGGTTGAACTGTAGCAAGAGTTCCAGTACAAACGTTAACAAATGAAAACTTGACCTTATGACTGCACAAATAGCAACTAGAGTCTTAAGGTAAAGAAAAACCAAACCCTTTAAGCCTCGGGAAACATTTCTCCTCCATAAACAAACAATATAAACTTGCACAGCGGTGATGTCTGCCGCATATCGGTATGTTTATGCTGGTAATCGTCTAATTAGGACTGCCAGATGAAACGGTGTTTAGCTAATTAATTACAGGAGTTAAGACTGAACGATTAAACGGTCTGACAGTCTTGTGGTAACTTACTGAACTTGAGTAAGTTATCGGACTTTATTTTGGTGTGAAATTCTACTTATATTGTAATGATTGTTTGGATTATTGTTAACTATGTATGAGATATATTAGATAAAATTATAATTATTTGAATTGGTACATTATGTACCCTCTTATTCATAAACGCACAATAACTAAAGTAAGCTTAAAACGTGGTTTATTCATATCTTTCATTGTGATATATGTGTTTGACAGAAAGTTAAGCATACAAGCTTGCCAAAATACGTTTATAAGTAAGGAGATTAGTATTTCGCACCTCCAGAACAATAGTGACATAATTCAGAAATTTTGATTTTTGAGTTACGGCTCTATCATAATTAATTTATGACTTAAAGTTTGAAAGCTGAAATTTTGAATTAGGTCACTGTCGTTCTGTAGGTGCGATTTATTCTGTGGAATACTTTTATTCGGGAAGATTTAAAATTATTCGAAAGGGGTCTGCGAGATACGACTTCTACGCCGACGAAGTGGCGGACATAACCCAGTTTTTAGATAAATGTATGGAATAAAAGATGTTTAAGTTTAAAAAAGACCGAGAAACGTTTCAGCTGGTTACAAATTACAATGATCTTATAGTTGTTCTGTTATAACTTGTTGTCTATGTCGTGTTGTTTAATGAAAAAAAAGAGAGATTTTTTTGTGTTGTTATTGTTTAGCAAACATCGACCATTGTTAATTTTAATGGGTTATCGTTACGAAAAACATTTACAGCAACATTTTGCACCACCAAGTTAATTCTTAGATTTAATGTTTTAGTTAATTTATATATTTAGAGTTAGTCTTATTTAATTTATTTAAGTTATTGTGTAATGGTTGTCTAAATGCGTGATTTAAGGACACATACCTACCTATATACCGATGCGACTAACTACGCGCTGGGCGTCGCACTAGTGCAAACTTTGTTATTTTTTTAATACACTAAACGAAGATTTTTGCCCGCATAAAACATTATGTTTTATGTGATTGATTTAATTAAAAACACTTGCCCATATTTAACAATAGATAAACAGAAAATATATTATAATATATCTTGTTACCATTCCTCGATGTTATTTACAGTCCGTCCATTCCTAAATAGGAGCATTGAGTTTGGCCTCAATAAATCAAGTGCATTCAGCTGCATTACCCATTAGTTGCAACTGATTCAATCGTGAGCGCTATAACAGTATGTATAACGCAACGAAATTTAACGTGCCGGCTAGTCCACCACTTAACCTATACAGGACGACCTCTGAACTTGTTGGATCTATATGAAAGCGGAGCTCATTTTGTAGTAGTTATTGGTTTTCTGACCAACCTATAAATCCGGTCTTAGCACGGTTTTAACCAACTTCAGACAAGCAGGAGGTTTTATTTGACTGTATTTTTTGTGAATGTTACGCGATATATGCGTCGATTGTTAGCTAATTTTTATTATCACTTCTAGTACCTAATTCAATTCAGTTATTTGTAATGTACAGTCACGTCTGATAGTGACAGTAACGTTCCATAACTAGGTAACCTCGATAATCCCCCTGCAACAAACTGATTTCGCAAATGTTTGAAACGCGGATACGAATTTTTGACGTGACTGTACCGTACCTAATGTCCAATTCCATTGTAATGTAAATATCTAATTACACCACTGAAAGAGAAGTACGATAGTGTAATCGACTCGCTTATGAGTGTGTAAAAAAGTCAAATACTTAACATCTGGGTATGGTCGAGTGTCCCAATATAGTCTTTATTTTTTTTACTTATTTATATACCTAGGTTAATTTTGTTAATTTTGTTTCATGGTGCATTAGTCTACCAACTGTAATAATACCATGTAAATATACTTATAAATAAATAAATAAATAAATTATCGGGATCGAGTTCACTATCATTGAAAAGTAATTAAAACAATAAGAATCAAGATTTAATATTTTGAATTGTATTGTTCCACTGTGGAGATCAGATAACCAGTGTTATTACTAGGATAGATTCCATCCGTGTTAGTCCCAGAGTTGGCAACGTATTTGCAGTCATAGGATTACAGTCCTGTGATTGTAGTCTGAAGAATTCAAATGTCTATGGGCCTTATACCCCCTTACCATCAAGTGGCCTGTGTACTCGTTAGCGTTCTCATTAATTACCATAAAAACCATGACGGTAGTCTACATCTTAACAAACAAGACTAACTTTGAATGTTTGTTTAGTACAAAGTGGACCCGATTCTACGTGCACATCGCTTCCATAGACTAAAACTAAATTGTCTAATTTTAAGACATAGTTTAGACGGCAGATTTAATCAGTGCTATTCCAGAATGTCAAGCTGACAATGAATAAGACCGCCTAAAATAAGAAGTATCAGATTTAAATTAGCGCTGTCATGGCGCTGTCATTTGATTATGACAGCTGCTGATAGAATAGCAAAGTGTTTTAGCGACACCTACATAAAATCAGGAAGTTTAGAGGCCAGAATCGGGTCCAGTGTGTTACTGGCATGATGGCTTCTGCTTTAACTAACGATAAATGTTGTATAAGTAATTATTTGCTGTTATAATTAAGTCGAAGTTAACTCACGTCACGCTGCATTTTAGCTTCGTAGATTTTAACTACCATCAACGTATTGGAGCTATGTACACAAGGCTAACATTGGTACAGGAGCAAAACATAGAGATTAATTAATACTCCTTGAATTTGTCAGATTTGACGGTAACGCTCGTTCACTGTTATAGCAATTTTGAAATCAAAACTAATCTAAAACAAATCTGAAATGTACTTCATGAATCCTAAAATAATATAATTTTACATGTCTAAAAGTATCGAATGACCGAACCTCTAGGACTAGGTTTGGTGTATATATATTTATTATTAGTTTCTTTGTGACTAAAATTTTATTTATATTATTTCCTACTCAGCCCCAACCTTAATTTTTTTCTGTTTAGCCCATTGGTTGAATGGTAGAGAAAGCCTTAAAGTATTAAGTAAGTCCCCCATTTGAACCTAATTTGTGGTTTGTGCAATAAACTTTAAATAAATAAATAGACCATATTATGTCAAAGCGCAGGAGCAGTGAAACATAACGCACGCTCACGCTTGACCGACGAATTGAAGGGCCCCGTCACACTCTTTCTCCATTCGTACGTAACAAAAGCGAGAGAAAAGGACAGAACTAAGTGTATTTGATCCTCGATATTGGGGCTGCTATGGTCACTTTTAAACAAGTCTTAATTTGGTCACGTATTAACTTTAATGCACAGTGTAAGAGTACATCGCTTGCCATTTTTTTTTAGAAGACAATTGACAACATTTCAAAAAAAAAAGCATTATTGTTTTTTCGCGCTTATAAATAGCTGGTTAAAAATGAGACTACCCGTATTTCTTGGTTTTTCTTTATTTAACTTAAATTCGTCGTTAATAATTTTTTAAAGAAATAGTCATTAAAAAGACCGTATACAAAGTTAGGAATACTGATGTCGTGATCTTAGCATGATAAAAATAAAAAAAGTACCTTTAAACATAAACAGAACTGACTGTCATGTCATGTCACTCATTGTCAATCATTCGCTGCCGTTCGTTCACAAATTTGTTATTTTGCGTAATTTAATTAATTACATAATTTGTAGATGCCATTAAAATAAATAAACTATTTTGCGTAGAATCGAAAGCGTGTCGTTACAATCAAGTAATCCGTCAGACAGATAAAAAATGAACATGACATGACAGTTGTATATTTTTTTCAATTCCTTTGGTAATAAATGGACTAAGGGCACTATAAGTGTATTCCTAACATTCACAATCCAACTTGTCTTACTGTTTTTCCTAAAAATAAAAAAAAACTACTGCATAAAAAAATCCAAAGATATTTTTACTGTAATCAGCAGTGTAAAATCTAGAAACGGTATTTTATTTTACTACCTTAGCACAAAATGAATTGTTGTCAATTGTGTATGTAGGGGAGAGTGGGTAACAGTGGATCACGGGTCACAGTGGATTATTCGCTATAATTCTTACGTGTGATGCTTCACGCACACAAGCAAAAGCGTGGCTACTGCTCGTCGATACCTCCCTCTCACGCGCCAGTCGCCCCCGCGCTCGCCGAGCGGAATCACGTGCTGTCACACGCAGGCCAGTAGGTAAGTACGAAAGTATTTTTTTACGTTATTTAGAAATTTGTCGTATTCCCAGCCCTTTAATAAATATAAATGGTAGTTGTAAGTTTTGAACTTGTTATTTGTTAAATCCGTTGTGGGTAATGTAATTTTGGCTTGGGTATAAGTAGTTATTTTTTGAATATTTTTTTTCTGTCGTGACGGCCTATGGGTCACAGTGAATAATTTTCATTTGGGTCACAGTGGACTGAGGAGTAAATATATTTGTGTTTAATAAGTAGTTGAGTTAGCATCAACAATGTTCTTATTAAAATGTTTGTTAATGATTACTGAAGAAGTAAATATGTTTATTTGAATAGAGAAGAGAGCTTTATGGAAATTAAAAGAGAAAAACTGTTGTTTATTTATACAAAATGTTGATTAGTTTAGGTCTCTTTATACCAGCATAATTTGTAAGACTTTTGTTATTTTTTTATAAGACTGTGATAGAAGGCTGTCTTAGAATATAAATAAATAAATAATTATGTAGAAAAGTAGTATTTTATTGAACTTTTTTTTAATAGATCCAGTGTGACCCATCCACGGGTCACAGTGAATCATTTCCCTTTTTTTTTTAAACTTGTTTTAACTTGTAAGTTTGTGCCGTTTTTGCCAATAATTGCACTTGTTTTTGTAGATTAAGGACGTATCTTGTGGTTAATTATCATAGATTAATTATTTAGGCATAAACTTGGGATTTGTGGAGCTTAAAAAAAAAAGTGATCCACTGTTACCCACTCTCCCCACTGTTTTTGCTTGTTTTAATTAAAATAAACGTGTAGGTACAATTAGGAGTTGCCTCACCCCCTGAGGTTGTGTGACCTCATGCCGGTAACACACTGTATTAAGTCCAAATCTTGCAAGTTAATTTTGAACCCGTTTTCGTGGACTAACTATTTTCCTAGCATCTGTGATTCCGTCGATATTCCGGTTCAGGCTGCGGTAGCCAACCTACACGTGATGCGCTTTCTTTTTCCTATTGCTACATAATAGGTTTAAAGCATTCTCAATACAATAACGTAACTCATTTAAGTACCTTTCTCGATTTAAAAAATGAAACCGCTCGTTTTGATTTTTTGAATGGGAATTTTCCTTTGGCAAAAAAAGGAAGAAAAATAAGTTACGAGCAAGAGGTGTGAAATTATATTAGCCACAGGATACGAACCGCAAATTGCCCAAAATGACGTCTATGGACGTAATAAGTATAGATTAATTCAAACATTTAATCTTCTTCGAATACAATACAAAACCAATTTCGATTTTATCGTAACGCGGACGTTGCACTGAACCTATAATTATAAATTACAGGATGTCATACAAGGGGTCAAATGCATAGCAAGCGATCTTATAATAGCCATTACATTGTAATCTTGGGTTACGGCGTTACGTGATCGCGAATGCAGCTCGATTGGGACTAGTGACGGGCTCGTTATTGAGCTAGTGAGCTAAAAAGATAAAAAAGATAAAAAAGAAAACTCGACCAATTTTATTTTTTTAGGGTACCGTATTTCAAACGGAAAGTACGGAACCCTTATAGGATCACTTTGTTGTCGGTCCGTCCGTCTGTCTGTCAAGAACCTTTATCTCGGGAAACCGAGGAGGTATCGAGTTGAAATTAAAATAAAGATTCGGCCGTATATTTCGACATTCAAGGGAATCAAAACTTATAGGGTATTTTCCGTTGACCTAGAACTATGAAATTTGGCAAGAAATACTGTCTTATACTATACCTATAAGTATAGGGAAAAATCGGAAACTATATATTTTTATGGGCTTGCAACCTGTCACTAATATACACATCTTAGCCTGTTTTTGCAAAATGTGGTTGTAGAATTAACAATTTTGTGAGTTGTTGGTAATTCTGTAGCTCTGCCTACCCCACTCTGGGATGAAGGCGTGATGGTATGTATGTATGTATGTATATATTTTTAATTCAATAACAAAAAACAGAATCTTTACTTAAGGAACGGCTTTCCAAATTTTGAATTGATATTGTGTATGGCAATGACCTAGCATTATATAGGGTGTAAGGGACGGCTCACCGAAAACTGAAACCATAGCTTCAGACCATTGTACTGAACTGAAATCCAGTGGAAATTTTCGCGGGAAAACGAAAATTTTCTCGTTGATTTCAGTTTTCGGTGAGCCGTCCCTTACACCCTGTATACAACAATGAATTTATTATAAAATTATGATGCAGTTGAGCAGGAGCAATTAGAGCAAGATGAGTTGACTCAAGTGCGCAAAGAATGTGAGCGCCTAAATGTTTATAAACGCTGAAAAATGCACTTGTTAATACAGCATCAGAATTGTTTATCTTTGTAACGCAACAGAGTGCTCTGCAAGTTTGGGAATGTGAAACTTAGAACAAAAAAATCTGTTGGTTAAATCTGTCAAATGTAAAAAAAAAACTCAATACAGACGCCCTCGCTAAAATGCATTAAGTGAACTAACGTTTCTATTCGTTTCGATTTTAAACCAATCGCGTCACTCGTAGATGACTTGATACGAAAAGTCACGTGATCTAGCAGTGACGTGATTGGTTTAAAAACGATTCGAATACAGACGTTAGTTAGCGTAATACAACTTGGCAAGGTCCTCTGAAATAGATTCGCCTTTCAGTTAACCGGTCCAAATTTATACTAGTACAAAGATAGCAGTGGTTTTGCCATAATTAATAAGCGTTCTGTAGTTTATTTATAAATATTTTTTTTGTGCCACGTTACTCGTATTCTTTGCTAGATTAGTATTTAATTCTAAGACTTCCCATGAGCATTTCAAATTGATTGTCTCATTAACTACCTTTGGTAAAAATGGCTTCTGCAGCTAAATCTCCTTAAAACCAAGCTCATCACTATTACGCTACTGAATAGAAAGTACACGTACTGGTATCTGACTTGCGGGTCAAAGCAGTCTTTATAAATCAGCTTCTTCGTGCATCGGATGAGTTATGGGCGGGATGTTTACTTTGTTTTGATGTTCGCGGCTGGTTGGGTCATTGGGTTAGCTTGTGAGGTCACAAATATACATTTCACAGGGAGCAAGCTGGTGTCTCTCAATTACAACCGTTAACATTTCTTAAAACACGTTCGGGAAATACATAAATACGCTGAAATACTCTACAATTATAAATGCCAATTTTCAGTAATTACAGTCAAAAGCATTCATATCTACACAGCCATTGCGTCAACTGTATGTATCCTTACATTACATATACCTTATTGTTAGTTGCATAGGGGCGTGTAGTTGTTTTTGGCGTCTTGGAAATGTGTATGTTTATGTCTTTGACTGTACGTAAACATATCAAAATATCCAAGGACATTTTTTTTTTACATAATTTTGATACTTTGCAATGTAATGATACAGATATACATTTGACAATTACGTTTTGTTGATTTCATTATTGATTGAGAAAATAAATAACCAAATCTCTGCTAACGGCTATTAAAGAGCTGAAACGTCACATGGTATTATGTACGTCACAAAAAAACAAAGTGACGTCATTCCGACCACTAGTCCAAAGTGGGCGTAACAAACACATTTTTTGTTTAAACAGTATTTAATAATAGACGGCGAGGCAGACCCAAACGGAGAGAGCTGTGGAAATCAAGGGACGAGGCCTTTGCCCAGCAGTGGGACAATATATTGGGCCAAATTATTAATAAATTAATTAAATTAATAATAAAAATATAGTATGCTTCTGAGACAAACCTGATGCATATGTAAGGATTGTTTTAATCAGATCACCTTTAATATACCTGTTATGAATTATTGCCATTGCTTTGCAAAACTACATTACGGAAAATAAACATAGGTATCTACATGATTAAAATCTTATAAGTACATTGAAGTATTCAAGATAAATACCGTTATAATCACTGAACCTGACAATCCCTATCGCAACTTTCAATATCCTGTCTGGCTCAGACAGCGTATGAAATAAATCGAGTTCAAACAATGGTATAAATCTCGAAGGCGCCTGTTTGTTTGTCCGTCCTTCCCCGTCGTTGAACCGGTGAGCGATATCCGCTTGTTCTCTACGAGAATGCTTTTAAAATTCCTTCTTGGCTTTGTTTCAAACGCCATATTAAATAAACTTTGGAAAACTAAAGTGAGCAGAGAAGGCAAGAAGATGTTTTAAAATGGTTCCATTTAAATTGTGTTTTTTAATAACTTGTGTATGTTGTCATTTGGTCGTTACAAGTTAAAAGAGTAATTTAGAAAAATACTTGCCACTAGGTTTCAGTGTTACAAGAGAATGGATATCGTCGGTGGTACTGCAAAACCACGTAACTAACAAATTTGTGATAATGCAAAATAAACCTTACTGTCTTATTAAAAGGTCCCTTTTTCTCCTTATATTATAATATATAATTATATATGAAGAACGAGAAGAGTCGTCATGTGTACACGTCGTTTTTGTTTATTTACCAATAACAATGATTATCGTTTCTTAAGCATTCGTTTATATTTATTGTACCTGCTAATTGTTTCTTTACTGTCATTATCTTTGCGTTCTTTGTTTGCAGTCTTCGTATTGAAAACTACTTCAGGTATTTTCTTACAGCTACAAAGTTTCTTATTCATAGAACACACAAATATGTCGAGCACACATGTATGTTGCAACTTACAACACACCATGTGTGTTAACGTGATTACCTCACTTTCCTGTAAACGGACTACTATTGTGGATTTTCTTTTGATGTTCCAAAAACAATAGTGTCCAACATGTCTGCGTTGGCGTAACGATTGCACACATTTTGGTGGAGACTTTGGAAATATTTAGAATAATTAGGTTTAACGAGTTAGATTTTAAGAATTTCTCCCGCTATACTACAACAGTAGAACTAGACAATATGCATTTGGCGATAGTTATCGTCATCGAAAATGTATAGGATACACGATACCTGTCTGACAGTCGCGTTGAGCGCTTACGACAATTCCATACGTTTTGACAGTTTTCGAAAAGCGTTTACGTTAGCGTTAGGCATCTTGTCTAGCCTCATAGTACATTTTCTATACCATATTTTTATTTTTAGTAGTTTGTTGTGCGGTTTTTAACCGTAATAAGTATTAGTAAAAGTGAATTTAGATGTTTTTATTCCTATTATCATTAGTGTAATCGGACTCCTACAATTTTTTTACAAGACCTAACTTTGAACTTCATCATCATCATCATCATCATCATCATCATCATGTCAGCCGAAAGACGTCCACTGCTGGACATAGGCCTCCCCCAAGGCTCTCCACTCAGACCCGGTCTTGTGCTTTTCGCATCCACCGCGTTCCCGAGATCTTCACAAGGTCGTCACTCCATCTTATAACTTAGCAGATAAAAATAAAATACTCAGATATGGCAACTCAAATTTGCCGGTCACGTAAAATTTCTCAAGTAATTATCAGGTGTCTGGCCCATCGCTTTCGTTCGTCAAGGACAAGGCTTTGTTTTCAATAGCCCCGGCTTTTTATAGTAAATTGGATAATTTTACGTTAATGAGCACATTTTCACGGTCTATGGTTGCTTATTGTTTATTACAAAATGGCCGCCGGCCAGTTGTGACAATTTTAAAATGCGTAACGGATAATTTAATTAGAAAAATGTCTGGGGTTTAATGTCAAGGTCAATCGTGGTATAGTTTAAGTCAATTTATTGGAGATTTCATCACAATTTTTTCCAAAGGAGTAATTATGCGTTCTTTTGTATGAACTAGACATAAATATTCTTTAGTTTTGTCAACTTCCAGTAAAAAAGTATGCGATAGAAAAAAAAAACTTTTGATAATTGATAAAGCAAAGAGTATTGTGAGGGTCAGAGTACTTAATCATAGAAAATACAGTTAAAAACCTACAGCTTTTCATCGAAAATAGTCCTTTTTTAAATAAACTCAACAACAGTCATACATTTTTATAAAAATAATGATGCTGATTCATATTAACAATCTCCGGATGTAGGAAGCAGGAAGAATCGTAAATGGAGTTTAAACCATAACTCGATTTGGCCCTGTGGCCTAGACTCTAGATCTGAGATTGAGCCCAGCTCCGGTTTGGCTGGGCACTTTATTTTATTTCGTTCTGGGTAGTACACGTACAGTCTGTGAGCAGGCTTCGGTTTAGTACTTCTCTCTCACTCGCTCTTAATAACATCGTATGAGAGCGAGTGAGAGAGAAGTACTAAACCGACGCCTCTTCTAAGTGCTCACAGACTACTCACTGGGCCTCGTTAGGGTTATTTCTGGCGAAGATTTGCTTTGCTAGGCATATCAGTTGCTAGTACTTACACTGCTCGAGTAATACTATTTAGGTATGTACCTACTCTTACTTATGAATTCCGATATGTGTAATAACGATCTTCGATTTTTTGTGACACGTCATGAAAAATATTTGAATTAATTGTCTACGAAAACGGTGCGAATTCGGAACAATTATCTCTAATTTTAAATTTATATTCTTGTTAGGCTAGAATCGAGTTTGAAGTTAAAAAAAATAGTTTTTTTTTTTTAATTAAAGTTAATTAGGTCCTTACATAATAAGAGGAATACATTTTCACTCTTTCATTTACGTTTCACTTAACAATGCATACACGTTATGTAATTACGAGTATCAAGAATCTAAAACATTCTTGGTCTTATCTGATCGAATACCTATTTTAGTTTTATTTTCAACTAATCAAATTAGTCATAGTTCCACTTTAACTTGGCGTGTATAATCGCATAGTAACTTTATACTGGACCAGTATATCTGTAACTTTTACTTACGCAGCGATATACATAAAAGGTCATGTTACGTTTATCCGTCCAGTATAATTTGAGACTTTAGTCATACTGAGAGTGCTAATGAGGGGGTTAAGGATAAATTGGATTGTAATTCGATGAGTGTTATTTGATAGTGTGACATTGCTTTCTAGAGCGCAAACCCGTGGGAAAATTTTGTGTGAACATTTGACTATAAAGCGCTTAATCATAGTATAAAACACTAGTCGCTTTTCGCGTCTGTCTCTCTGTCTGTTTATCCGCTAACCACTCCTTATCTAATATTATCTTATTTGATAACACTTCCTTCCGAATACACTTCGACCCTATGGGATCTTTAGTATAATTTTAACCTGTATTTTTAACGCTTAGTTCGATGCCTCCACCCGTTCCAGAAAGCGGTTAGTGGGGTGCAATGGCAATATTTTGAAATTGTTTGGTTCCGGGTGATCACAGCCAAGGATTTTCATTCTTACCCCGGCGAGAGCATCACATTGACACAATATGTCGCACTGTTAGATCAATACAATATCAACTCGAAATCCTTGCGTTTCGTTTCAAGTTCATACAAGTTGTAATAAAGTTGATTTTAAAATACAGTTGTATTCTGAGTTACTACTGTTTTGAAAATGTGATGTGTTTCATTGTCTCCGACTCTTTGCCGCATAATCTACAATCTGTGTTGTTATAAAAGACCATCTTTGCTGGAAGATGTTTAACCCCGAAGTGTCCGGTGAACACACCGATAATGCACCGGAGTTGTCCTCTGTTGAGTTTCCAAAGTTTATTGGTCTACTTTTTCTATTTATAAGTAGTTTTGCATTCCCTAAGCCAACACTGTCTAGCTACTTCATCTGTGGCTTCATTTCCAGGAAAACCTAAAAGTATAATACGTGATTGGTCCAGCTCTGGTCTACTCTTCCTATAAAGAGCTTTGCATGCCCTAAGGCTGCCGTGGTTTTCCATTCTTACTGGTGACCTTAAAGAGCTTAAAGTGTAATAAGTGCCAAACACGAAACTTTATGGCTAACTTGTCTAGAACTGTTTACAAAATCTGTCAGTTTAATGTGGTTAAGTCAGCTATCTTAGTTTTTCAATAACCCTACATTGTTAAGATAGGGCAGCCTATACTAACTAAACTAGGAAAAAAACGTAATAATTTACCCTATTTATATTGGGATGCCATTTTTTTTAGGGGACGGACTTTAATGAATGAGGTAACGCATTCTCTTCCACAAAGACATCCACTTTCGTTTCCGTCCCATTGCACAGCCATTCGATCATAAAAAAACACTTGTAAAAATTGCGTCACAGATGATATCTTAAACGGTTCAAACTCGATAGCTAATCGCCGCAGGCGCAGGTTAAAAGGGCTCATCGGAGCTAATAAAAAGTTACAAATGCAAGTGTTATTTGTCTGCGGGCATTATGTACGGTTGGCTAAATAAGTGTTCTTCCAAATATTAAACAACGAGCTATTTTGCGTAGGAATCGTATATCGCTATTTCCTCGGGATCTGTCCAATTTTCCGGGATAATAAGTACATTATTATGTGCTATTTCAGACTATAATGTATCTCAGTGACATTTTTCAACCAAAACTGTTCAATCGTTATAGCGTCATTGAGTAACAAACAAACAAACAAAACGCATTTGCAAAAAAATCCTGAAGTTATCTTACTTAAACCTACTACGCTTTGCATTAACAAACGCATCTTATCGTCGACCTTTTATGGTATTATGACATGCATACTGAATTCAATCTCACGGCACTTCATTTGGCAGTAAGTATTTGCCAAAATACGAGCTGTAGGTAGGCCTCCAACAAGATGCAAAAAGCACAAGACCGGTCTGAGTGGAGAGGCTTGGGGGAGGCCTATGTCCAGCAGTGGACGTCTTTGGGCTGATATGATGATGATGATGATTTGCCAAATAAAGGATTGACATCAATATTGGACAGGTAGAGTGCCGCAGGTAGACCGCATTCATCTGAATCTACCTTCAAATTTGGGGTGATATTATAATTAGTACTTTATAACCGTTTACCTTTAGTGAGGCATGGGAAAATGGTATGTGATTCTGCAACGATTGCGAACTTTTTATATAAAATGGTTTTGTAAAAAGTGGACATTAAGGTGTTTAAATCAACCCTTTCACCACGTTTCAAACGTGTATGAAAACAAAACAAAGGAAAAAAAATACGTTTTTGAAACCATGGAGTTCTTAAAATTATCGAGGTACATTCGATTTGTTGAATGTAAGCAAACATTAGCACAGTTATAATTTGCGACACTAACAAAGCTAAGTAAAAAACGATAATATAATTTAACGATTTCATAATGATTTTTATTATTTAACAGCCGCACTATGGGACGAAAGCCCGATCTAGCTGGACAAAAACCATCACTGCAGTTCTGTATTAGTACTAGCAAAAACGATAACAGATACTCCCGAGGTCACGATTCCGTTGATAATTTTGTGTAAGTACCCTCCAATAATTAATTATTAATCTCGAAGTGTCAATAAGTGCGTTGTCGTCCGTATTAAAATCATTTACTTTCCGTAATTTCTTGCGTGTGATTCACAGTGTTGATAAGATTAATTTATAAGTTTTTAGTCATGGATCTTGAAGTTGATGGTAAGTACAATTTTTTACAATTATTTTAATCGTAAATACTTACAGTTTTGTTGAGAAAAATGCCGAGGAAAGGGATAAATATCGCATTTTTAGTGCATATTTTAAGTTTCTGAGACAAGAAACTACATGTACCATCTTGTACCATGGCTGTAATTTTTTTATGTGGTTGTCTCATTCATACAGTATTGGATTTAGTACATTTGAAACTGCGGACGATTGCGGAACCACGCGATATTTATAGTTAAGCTGAAGCTAAGTAATTTTTTTCAGAAACCGAAATAATTATATCTCGAAGGAATTTTTACCATAATTGGGTTAAATACGCAAAGAATGAAAGAAATAGGCGTTTATATGAATATATTTCAATGAAATTTAATACCAGTAAAGTAACAAAAGCTTCTATACGAAGATGAGGATGAAGATGAGTAGACATTTGTAATTTCTTCGTAATTAAATGCTGAAGGTATCATTTTGTACTTTTTATTACTGTTATTCTTATTTTTTTAGGTCCCATTTGAAATAATGTTTCGTTTCTGTTAAAAATGTAACATCCAATTTTAGTTGATCTCTTTTGCCGTAGTAATTCTTCCTATACAAAGGTCAATTTACACTGGTTTTCTTATTTTTGCATAAATATTTGCACAAAACAGTCAATTATTTATAATTTTGGTCTATTTAGACAAACTATAGATAAACATACCCGTTAGAACCGATTGAGAGTGTAAAATAATTCTGTCCAGCTAGATCGGGCTTTCGTCCCATAGTGAGCCGATTCAACTTATTTTTTATTACAAATGCAATTACATGTCCGATTGGTGCACCATTAGCGATAACGAGCCGACGGTTAGAACGCTCACTTAATGGACTAATTCTTTCACTTCGAGATAATAAAGATAATCAAACAGCTACTAAATCATTGAAAACATTGATCTGTTATCGCTTACGTCAGAAGTCGGGTCCACGCCAATCGGACAGCTTGGAAACACACTAGCTAGTCAAAGGTTATGCCAGGTAGTCACTGTGTTGTTTTGAAGTACATATAGCAGACAACGATCACTCGACACTTAACGAATTCGAAAATCCTATATTTTTTTAGAGTACCTATGCACTAACTACCCGCCCTAGCTTCGTTTCGGTTTATGTTAGTTTCGTGCAATACCCGTACTTCAACCAGAATTTATTATACGTAAAAATCTACCGTGGCAAATTGCCTAACTGATAATGAGCGCAAACTGCACGAAAATTCGTTGAGTGGTTTAGGAGGAGTTAGCGGATACATACCTACATGCAGAAAGACAGACATACGCGGAGAGTAACTTATTTAAAGAAAAATAAAGAAGAAGTAATTATTATTTGAGTAAAACAAAGCAATAAATTTGAGTAGATTTTTCAGAATTGAGCGCTTGAAGATATTTATAATTGGTTCTAACGTACTGCTGCACACGATTTATTTACTATCGTTTGCCTAGCGTTTCAAGGACTTGATTCATCTTAAAACTCAACCCACTGTTATGACATTTGGGAAGAGCATCCGTGGCCTATAGTAGCTTAGTGGGTTGACTCGTGATCGTAAGGTCCCGAGTTAGAACCCTGCGGTCACCATGTACCAAAGAGTTATTCTAACTTAAGTCACAGATTACTGTACTCTACTTTAGTACTTTAACTGACGCTCTTACGGTGAAGGAAAAGAACCGTGAGGAAACCTGCACATCCAAACTACTGAATGTGTAATGGGGGAATTGCACAAAAGATCCTAAAGGGGTCGAAGTTCATCCGAAAGGGCCCATCTGTAAGATAAGATAAAATAAGATAAGTCGTGGAAAGGAGTGGATGTACGGTGCATTGGTCTCGTTTGATTGCTGTAGCCTCAGAGTGTACTTCCTCAGATTTACTTTAAACGTTTTAACCACAATTGTCAAGTTAGTATCATTGAGAAATTAGTTACAGGTATTTGTCGTGACATTTGCTCAAGCGCTAAGCCTCAAAATGACCTAAAAAGCGTCAATAGTAGACTCAGTATCGTAGAACCCAGCTAACATCAACCGAAGCATCCAGTAGCACGATCGATGTCATTTTTACGCTTGTGTCAAAGGCTGCAGGTTGGTGTGGCCCCGGATAATTCCTACCTTGTTACACGATTATAAATTGGTCATGTATTATTACAATATGTTACCAGCACTCTTCCTTCTGTTACGTAACAGCCCTTCAAACTTGTAGTTTATTGACAAATAAAACTTTAGGTAACTTTAATTGCCACTGTCATTTAGAGATTTATTATTATTGACAGTTGGTTAATAATCGGTTAGCTTGCAGGTGTAAATTTGTTACAGAAATTGCGTTAGTTGTAACGTGGCACGTAGTAATTTTAACGTTTTCTTGTGGCAATTATAAACGTATTTTTTTTCAAATACTGATCAAAATGATGGTTAGGTCGATGGACCCAGTAATGAACAAGAAACAATTATGGACACTTGATTCTTATGTTACAGATGATAAGGTTATTCATTTATTTTGAGACAATATTTTTACTATATATCTTCCCGGCTCATAGACACCTCCGGAGATCCTAGAGCTGGTGCTTACCTCTCCCAAAGGATTGGGCTAGCTATCCAGAGAGGTAATGCAGCCAGTGTCATAGGGACCATGCCGCGAGCGGACCTGCTAGAAGTGCTAGAGGGGGTGTTCTTTTTATAGTTGTGATTTATTATTTACATCTTTAATATTTGAGTAGCTTAGTTTAATTTTAATTTAAATAAGTTTAGTTTTAACTTTTAATTGTAGTAATAAAATAAATAAAGTAATTTTTATAGTCAATTACTCGTACTCAATCAAAACCCAACTAATAAAATCGGTTTCAATATCAATTTAATTACTAGAAAACTGAGTATTTTAGCGGATATTAATGACGTATTTTACATTTGCAGTAAAACAAACGAGTTTAGAAATAATTACTTTGCCAAAGGGCTTTTATTAATGGTTGTACTTAAGTCACTCTATTTGACAACTATCGTACGTAAGCTTTAAACCAGAACAATCAAAACAATATTAACGGTATTTATACACCCACAAACGTACATTACGTATTGCAATCTACATCTTAAGATATTAATGCGGAATGTAATTTGTTTTACTTAATGAAACTACTACCTAGATCGACCGATAACCTGAAACAAATCAGAGTTTAATGACGCAAAATAGCCACTTCTATCAAAGTAATTCCTAATAATGGATAACAACATCATTTACTTGTTCGTACGTGTAAGTGCATTCAAAACGAATGAGTGAGATAATAATGTACAGTCAGCTATACTTACAATTAGTGATGGGCCGCGGTAATATTCCCGTTACCAGTAAGTTTCCGTTTGGGAATATTCCCAGTAAGTTTCTAATGTTACCAGTAATATTCCCAAAAGGTGGGAATATACTATACTGGTGATTTATATGAGATTTAATGATTATATAGTTAGTTAAATAAGCAATATGCATAGATATATATTCCTTTCTCTTTTACACATATCACCTTTTTTCTCTTTCACACAAACTTCTTATCTGAAATGGCACAAACACAAAGGACTTAGTTTTGCCCTTGACTCGACTCAGTGCACGTGCTTTTTGTGATGATAGTGAAAAATGTGATAATGATTACTAAGCTTAAAAAAAATCGTTTTTCATGAAAAGAGGAAAAACATTTATTCACGCCAAAATTACACAATCTAAAAACATAACAAAATTAAAAAAATATAGTAAAACAAATTCTTAAAACTAAACTTAAAACCTAGTGTTACCTCCCCAAGCCCTAATTACAGCCTCCATGCGATCCTTCATTGACCTCACCAACGTCACGATTCGTTCTTGAGGAATGTCACTCCACTCCTCGACGACGGCGTCCCGAAGCTGTTCAAGGGTAGCAGGGGCAGTATCACGAGACCGCACCCGGCGTTTCAGATCATCCCAAAGGTGCTCTATGGGGTTCAGGTCAGGACTTCTCGCTGGCCACTGCATCACGGGGATCCCAACCTGATCCAGGTAGTCCCGAACAATCAACGCCGTATGAGAGCGGCCGTTGTCGTGCATGAATGTGAATTCAGGCCCGACAAAACCAGCATACGGGACCACGTGGTCCTCCAGGATCTCTGTGATGTACCGATGAGCAGTCAGGGACCCCTGGCCACGTCCACCTCCAGTGCGGGAGACGCACACAAGGTCGATTTTGCCCTGGATTGAAATTCCGCCCCAGAACATGCAGGATCCTCCTCCGTAGCTGACGGTTTCTTCAAAGCAGACCTGTAAGTACCGTACTCCCTGCCTCCTGTACACTCTTCTACACCTATCGTTGCAGAAAAGGCATACCCTCGTCTCGTCGGAGAAGAGGACAGACTGAAGTCGGACTCGCCTATGCTCTGCTGTCAATTTGGGGCCCGTAGCAGACCTACGTGGCAGGATTTTCTTCTCTCGCAGCCTTCTTCTTACTGTGGAGACGCTCACCGACGTCCTCCAAGCTGTTCGGAGCTGCTGTTGCACGTCAACAGCGTTGGAGAATCGGTTACGCAAACACGTTGACACAATATAGCGGTCGTCTCTGTCGGAAGTGAAACGTCGTCTCCCAGATCCATGCTTCCTGATGTAGCCACCATAATGTTCCAGTCTCCTGGAACCGCTGGGATACTCGTTTCACCCGGAAACGGCTTATGTTGAGTTGTCGAGCAACATCAACCTGCCGTAGTCCTGATTACAGTAGTGCTACCACTTGAGCTGCTTCTTCTGCCGTGATATCCATTTTTCAGAGTTTTCTCTTACTGGAGCTGATCAGGTGTGACTTCTGTGATGTCTGGATAGCAAATTACCCATAATTCATTTTTACCCCCCCTTTTATTCGTGTTCAGGGTGGCACAAGTAGTGAGTCCTCTAATGAGTTTTCCATCACTTTTTTTTAAAGACCCTAACGTGTCGTGATCATTGTTTTTACGAAAAAGAACGATTCGCGTTTTTAAAGTTGATTAACTGTGCTTTCAAATGATACTAATATTGGTAGGGTACAATAAATAAGTTAAGAGCTTTATTCGCTTGAAATCAAAATTTCAAAAGGTGCGATTTTTTTGACGCCGTGTGTATTTGTATAATTAAACTGATTTTCCGACATTTTCTTTCATTTCGATCGAAACTAAGATGTTTTTACCGTGATTTAAAGTGTACTTGGCCATAATTACACGATGGGAATATTCCCAGTAACATTGGAAAAATACCTGGTAATTTTGGGAATATTCCCGGTAACATTGGGAATTTACTTTCTGGGGGGGAGCTCCGTATTTTTTTTTATTCTAAATTGTTCCAATGTTCACCAAATAAGCATAAAACACAAAAAAAATATTACTTTATAATTCAGTTTTTCTATATTTCCCTAAATTTCCAATACTTGGAAATATTACTGGTAACATTACTGGGAATATTCCCGCCATGGGAATATTCCCGGTAACGACCCATCACTACTTACAATGTCTTGGTCTTCTATTGGGAAGCTCTGGTAGATTTTTGATGTGTAAATGTACCTAAGTACTACATAATAAATAAACATCTTTAAAAAATATATATTGGTTTTTTTATGGTAAACCACCACCAAAGATACCGGATGGTTAGGATCTCCAGGAAGCCTATTGTCTAACTTACTCGCGATCGCACTTGGCTACAAAGACTGTTTGACGACTTCAAAATAAATGTGAATTAAACTAAACGCGAAACTCAGTAGGTATGCTTCGTAAAACTTTCTGTCAAGTCATGGACTTTTTTATACGAAAACGATCGCGATTGCGAGTGCGTTAGGGCGGTTCCAGACTAGCGTTTATTCTGCGCTAATAAGGTCGTTTTTGGAAGCGCGTGTAGCCGCGTATGGCTTTTTGCCACACGCACAACTCGTACGAGGCAATAGGCCTGAAGATCCTATAGACATTTGTACTTATTCACAAGCCTTCAATCTTAAAAATGCAATCCTAAGGGCCGTATTAATAAACTCATTTTGGTTGAGATACCCGTCGGTATCCTGACTTTTTTCCAAATTATCATTTGTCAAACTACGTACTTACCTAATTAAATCATTTTACAAAATTTCATTTCGCAAAAACGTGTTTGTACTTAAACCATTAGGTAAATTTTACATAGGTCACATGGGCTTTTTAAATAAGTTAGGTTGGTCAGACTTTTGACCATGAAAATGATTATAGTTTATGGTCACAAGATACGTCAAAGTCCAGCCATAGAAAACTGTCATTTTTGACGCATCTTGAGATGAGCGTTACGGTTGAGATCAGTTTATCTTATCATCATTGAGATGTGGGTCTGAAGATGCGTCAGATATGACAGTGTTTTCTATGACTTGACGTCTACTTTGACGTGTCTCAGGATCAGTTTAAATGTATACTTAGCCTTGTTATTTCACCGGGATAGTTACTGAAAAGATGTCTTCTTCACACCATTACAAAATTGTATTTGATTTGGATCACAGAACTAGTCCTTCTTGTATAAAACCCGAGCTGAGTGTACTAAGTAGGTAATTAAACAGATGGTGATTGGATAGAAAGCATTTCTCGGTCACGATTCTTACCGATTGTGTGGTAGCGATACAATTATAAACAAAATGGTGGCGACTTCTTTCTCTTGTTGACGTGTGCTCGACATCATCAATATAAATTAAAACAACTAAATACACAAACAGACGGACAAAAATAGCGAGTTCTATTTTTAATATTAAATACTTTAAATAGAAGTGGTTATACTCGTATGGAAACGGTCCATAAACCGAAAAGAGAAAAAAAAACAGATACTTTTTCGGTATCGTAAAAAAGAGTTGTGTGTTTGTCCCGTATGAATGTTTGTTCGTTCCTATGTCCGCTCGTAACTACTTAACGAACGTACGTCTTGATGGCGCAAGGTGGCACAGGGTACATAAATATCTTAAAAAAACAAAGAAGTGGATTATGTGGATGTTTTAGATACATCGACTTACGTGTGTACTGTTTTTTATTGTTTAAATAAAAATAAACACAACATGAGGTACATTAAGGAGTTGCCCATTGTTACTCTATATCAAGGAAAGCCCTCATGCCGGTAACACACAGTATATCGATGATAATAGTATAGAAAAATACAGTCGGAGTTTTAAAGCTTGCCTCTTATTTAGTTATTCTATTCAAATCCATTCGCATTTTAGACAAAAAAAAACATTACATACTGGTAAAAGAACCTTGTGGAAGTCCGTGTGAATTGCTATTAAGTACCGTCTTACTCTTTAACCTGCCGCCTAACAACAGTATCCGGATTGTTGTGTTTCAGTGCGGGGATAACTAACATAAAGGCATTCCATCTAAGTCTTCAGGTTAGGCAACGGATCTACTGACATTGTCATCTTAAGATTGCAATCCTGAGATTGATAAATTCCAAACGCTTTTTTTATGTCATAGTAAGGAAAACTAGCACACAGGCCACATTCGCATTCACAAGACTGCAAAGGCACTGCCAACCCTGAGGACTAAGATAGAATGCCTGTATGCTAGTTATTTCACCGGCTGTCTTATCCCCAAACCGTAACACAACAATGCAGGCTCTGCTGCTTGGCGGTAGGTTAATGGATAAGATTGTGGTACCAACCCGGACGGACCCTGCACAAGGTCCTCCCACAAGTTAAAGCTTCCGAGTCCACTGCCCATTAGGTGGTCTGTGTGGTCGGCTCGTTTGCCTCTTCCATGCCAAAAACAAGTTGCGGAGCACGAGCAAGCAAAATGCACCTTAGGTACTGGTAATAATTAAAGTGCCTTTTCCTCCTTATTAAATTAGTTATTTACGTGGTGTAGCAATATCACCGACGTATAATAAAATGTGGACTGATATGAATAACGATGCTTTTATAATACTTTCATTTTTAATCGAGACATAAAAGCGTTATATATACACATCTTTAATAACCTATCATCGCCTAATGAAGTTTTAACGTGTCAATTAACTTTTAATTAATTTCGTTGACGCAACGACATGAGTGACTGGTACAAACTGTTTCTGATTAACAGTCCTTATACCGTCTTTTATGATTGACAGTCTCCAAATTGAATGTTTATATAATGTTACCCGTATCCTGTTTTGTTTGATTTATTGAAAGCGTCTAAGATACGTAGCTGGCGGTCCCGAGTTCGATCGGTAAGCGAACGATTAGATCAATAATGAATTAGTATAGTTAGTTTACTTGTGGGAGGACCTTGTGCAGGGTCCGCCCGGGTTGGTACCACCATCTTATCCATTAACCTACCGCCAAGCAGCAGTGTTCGCATTATTTGTGATACGGTTTGGGGATAAGACAGCCGGTGAAATGACTAGCATAGAGGCATTCCATCTTAGTCCTCAGGGTTGGCAGTGCATTTGCAGTCTTGTGAATGCGGATGTCTATGGGTCACAGTTTCCACTTACCATCAGGTGGCCTGTGTGCTCGATTGCCTTCCTATTCCATAAAAAAAAAGTAAACCAAGTGGTTTTTTTTTTTTTAATACCTAGGTATAATACCTATATGTGCACAGTACTACCCATATCGTAGTGCTTGCTTATCAACCCCAAGCAAATAGAGGAGGGCTGAGGGGTCTGAGGCCCTAGCCAAGATGCAATCGCTACAACTTTTTTCTTTTCTCCCACCCAAGATGGATGAAATTCTTATACGTTGCGATAAACCACGTGGTCAACTGTCATCCCATACAGTTTTGGATGATAGGAAAGAAATGGCCCTTGTCTGTGTGCTAGAAAGAGATCAATTCTGGCGCCGTTTTGTTTAAAACGGTAGTTTTATTGGGGTGGTTCTTAGCTAAATTTAATGAAAATCGGTTGAGACGTTTAAAAGTTATAAGCCGCCATAGCTGTTATGAAAAAAATAAGGTACACTTTTTAAATCAAGTAAAGGATAGTAGGAAAAAATGTTTGGACGTCACACCAAGTCCGCCACAGCTTAGACTACTTTTGTTTGGAAGGTATCAAAGCTATGTACTTCCGTAGCAATGTGCATCAAATTCTGTCCATGGGTTCTCTATTTATTTTAAGTCTTTAGGGTGAGCATTATTGAAATAAGCATAACATATTACACCTTTTTTTTAACAAAATAAACTCAATAATAACGTTATAAACAAAAAAATCTATTTAACAGTGTTTAATTATCATTACGATCTATTATTATTATTTTTGTTAGATGTTTCGAGTCATATTCAATACATGGCTGGCGGAGCTGGGTGTGTTTTGCCCACTATCCTTTGCTCAAAATTCAAAATTCAAAATATTTATTCAGTAAATTGGCCACATGCGGGCACTTTTACACGTCGGTAATGTACAGTGAATCTACCAGCGCTTCGGACAAGACCATCATTGCGGAGAAGAAGCGCCGCAAGAAACTCCAGCAGAAGGTCATTTTTTCAATCATAAAAAACATAATTATACTTAAAAGTAAGTTACATTAAGTAATAATAAGGTAATAAACAATAAATTCTTAAAACTAGCAAAAATAAAATTATTACAAAATGTAAGGTCAATAAACATTAACATAAAATAAAATAATGACTATGAGAACAACACCACGAGGTCTCTACGTCAAAAGCCATATAACTAGGATAATAAATTGAACAAAAAGTCCTTGCAAGCGTGAACAGACCGGACCCCACAAACAGTACCCGTTCACGAGTATGACGCGTATCTCAGCCATCGCCTCTCTCAACCATGTGATCGGGAAAGTGGCGACCCGATCAACGACGCCGCCGTAGCCGCCGCTAAACATAGTGTTTATTGGCAACGTTTTTTGGTTTTATCTATACATCTGTCGATTTTTTCCTAGAGGTACAGTACAAACAATTTTGTACGCACAAAACTGTTATCTTTGCACCCGACTGTACATATTTGCAGTCTTCAACGTTCACAGAATGCTACTTGTCTCTAACCATCGATTATATAAAACTACCGAATGCGTGTGCCCCATAAAGTTTAAAGCCAATATCGGTAAAACTATAATGGATATAAGTACTTTGGAGTCCAGCCAGACTTTATAGCGCGTACTTAATAACCCGTTAAATTGCGCAGTTACCGAGGAAATCGCCGTAATGAATCCTCATACAAACAAAGTGACTATTTGTCTTAGCTCTAGTCCTTCAGGATATTTTCAGACATGTTTTTTCTCCTTTGCTTTTCGTCTATCTCTCTTTAGATTTAGACAGCTGGTCGCATATATGGTGGTGGTATAGGTATTTAGTATTTTTGTATATCGCACTGTTAGACTGATCAAAACAGAATCAACTCAAAGTTTTTGCTGTTTTGTTTGAAGTTCGTAGAAGTTGTAATAAAGTGGATTTTAAAATACAGTTGTATTTTGAGTTACTACTGTTTTGATTTATACATATGTAAGTAATAGTTTTAGGTAGCCTAACCGTCGCTCGTATGAGGTCGGTCACTCTATTACCCTGTTTTTTTTTGTTCGCTACGAAATTCGCTTATGTGTTGACTATTTTCGATAACTAGTTCTCTAAAAGCCAAGCAATTGATTATTTCTACAAATAACCTCCTAATATGCCGTCAGAAATTAATCATAATCATTTAGTCTGACATTAGAACACTCGGAGAAAGGTGTTATGTAACTGGCCGCTCAGTAATTATTGCCGATTTCAATTACGACTTTGTTCTGGGCAAAGGTCACGTTTTGTGAATGCCGTTTGCTATTGCTTTGTTCAAATTTCGAACGGTCGTAGTTCGAATTTTGAACTCGCGAATAGACAGAAGACGGTTGCAGTTAACTGACCTCAGTGGAATTCGATTAAAAAATAATGAGCTTTATCTTCTTAAAAAAAACACACGCAATAAGTATTTACAAGTATACTAATCGAGTAACCGTCCTAAGTGTGCATTACTAATATTAATTTAACCGGATTAAACGGGTTTTTTGCATTCACTAAACCGACCCGAGAGCGCTAAAACGGCATTAATCTTTTTTAATTATAATGGAATCTAAATGGATGAACTTCTCTAGTATTCAATGAAAATATCACTTAGTATTGTGTTATTTATATAACTGTTAAGTTTTATCTCAGTAAATCAAGTCATTTGTAATGAAAATGAAACTAGTTTGCGCTCGTACTGGAGCGTGAGTTACTGCGGGCTCACTAACGACTTAAGGCTTGAAGAAAGTGTTTAGAAAAACCTTATGGTACTTATCGAAGGCGATTATGGTGTATCTACATTTTTTTATATATTCATATATGGAAACCTTTCCCGAGGAATGTTTGCACGTGCCAACCTTTATAACTTTGATAGGAAATCGATCTGAAACGGAGTCAAGTGGCCTCGAATGCACTGCGTTTATTGCCTATGAGAAAAAGCGTCAAAAACCTATACAATTGACGTTTATGGGCACGTATTATAAAACCACCTCCGCTTCTAAATCAGTGTAAAGGATTAGCATACTGACGTAGATGGATAGATTACGCTCTGTGTGGCTTTTAACCCAGAAATAGGTTACTGCGGCTATGAAAAGCATTTATTTCTATGAGGAAATAAAATAGGAACTTAGTTTGTAGCTAGACCGACACGCTTGCACGTTTTTATAAGCCAAAGATTAAAGTAGGTTTTCTTGGTCTTTAATAACCGATAGTTTGGTTTAGTTTTTTATTTTTATTTTTTGTCGTGAATTTAGTAATAATTATAATAATATTATATATTATTTATTTTAATTATCCCGTGTGATTGCCGGGTTAAAATAGTGCCACTCCATGTCATCCTGTGGATGTCGTAAGAGGCGACTAAGGGAATAAAGGCTTGTAGTACTATTAGGCGATGGGCTTGCAACCTGTCACTAATACGCTGGTAAACATCTTAGCCTATTTGTGCAGAATGTGGTTACTGAATTATCAACACGTTTTTAAAGTTGTAGGTAATTCTGTAGCTCTGCGTACCCCACTCGGGGATTACAGGCGTGAAGGTATGTATGTATTTATTTTAATACACTAGCAGCTCTTAGAGCTGATACGTTTAGAGGCCTTCTCAACCTTATGTTGCTTAATGAGTCTATATTTTTCAAATTAGCATTCTTTCAATATTTTTAGGTTTCGATAAGATTCCCTCGTTTTCTTCTATCCTCCAATGTTTTCAAATTTAGTTCCAACAGGCGTATTCATAAAGTTCATCTTTTAATGCGGCAACCTTTGTTATGTACCTAGTTGCTTTTGCAGAACTATCGTATATAAGTTCAAGAACCAAAATTCTAAGCGAATTGTCAATTTTTCATCATTGGGTCAAAATCTTTTCCGTTGTATTGTTTGTCCCCGGAAAATATGACAGTTGTGGTTTTTGTATGAAGTAATCTTTTATTTTGTTTGACAATGTTTGACAAAACTTTAAATGATTAAAATAAAAACAATTTTTTAGTATAAAAAAATATTACTTTTCACAGAAAAAAATTACAACCGTGACAGAGTGGAAAATATCAGTGCATCGAAAAAGATTTTAACCCCATTATAAACTTAATTCTAATATTTTAATGACAATAATTTTTAGTTAAATAAAGGCTTAATAATTTAATAAAGGCTTGTAGTACTGTTAGGCGATGGGCTTGCAACCTATCACTAATAGATGGTAAACATCTTAGCCTAATTGTGCAAAGTGTGGTTATAGAAATATCAACAAGTTTTAATTAAAAGTTGTTGGTAATTCTTTAGCTTTATGTTTTTTTTTTTTTTTTTTTATTTATTACAAATATTTAACATGGACCCATGCTAATGTGCTTATGCATACATCAATTTATGTCCGATCTTACGGTATTTATATAAAATAAAAAAATAAAAACTCGCAAGAAAAATTACATAGTGCTACTTACATTTTCAATAATTATTCTATGGTGACAACCAAAAGTAAGTATCATCTTACCCCCGTACTAGTTTGCACTGTATCACGGTGGGCCAGGATTAACCGTCTTTATACGTATCACATATATACATTTATGCATATAGATTGGTTTAAAACTTCAAATAAATATAAATCACCGCTTTTGTGTCTCAAAAGTTTTAAAGCAGAATAAACTCAGCAAGCTTAGTCGCTACTACCACGTCCGAAGTTTCAAACTGGAATCAGTTTAATCGAGTGTGCACAACACACCAACTTGGTAGGTACCTGTTGGGTGCACGCGAAGTCGTGTGAAGAGCAATCTAAGATTGCACTTCAAAAACTCAGTTTAACGAAATTTGTTAACATTGTCCATTCTTTATTTAAGTTTTACAGTGGCTCCATTCTACTAAGTAAAAACAGATTCCTTTTGATATGTCATCGTATTGTTTTTAAATCGGCTGCAATTACTGTCAACTACTTAATTAAGTTTTTTTTAAGATGTATTTCGCCAATGATAACTTGAAATTAAAGACGCTTGGAAAATATTGGCCAAATTTTTTATTTGTGAAAGGAAACGAACTTGTGGAAACTTAAAACAAATAATATACATCAGTGTTATCATAACAATACGATAACATGACAAAAGTGATACTGTTTTGCCGAATACAATAGAGCCCCAAATGCGAATGTTTAAAATAATTAATGTTCTTAATAACCCTATAGTTGTAACAGTATATCCGCTGTACTGAATGTAGACCCACATCGTTGAGACTCGTTAGCTTGACTTCGATAAACAGAAAATGACAGCAAAAAAATCCACTGCCTCTCATCAGACAAAACATGGCTTAGCTACTCTTCGGTTTTTCCAGAGCAGTTTATGGCTCCTCAAAAATACATACATACATACACATACATGCCTTGAGGCCAGTAATCCTAGAGTGGGCTAGGCAAAGCTACTACAACTCTAAAAACTTGTTGATAATTCTGTAACCACATTTTGCACAATTGCTGCAATTGCAAATGAAAAGAAATCACATTCTTGAAATGGACGAACGGATTGATGTCGATTCTCAAAAGGGACGAATCATATTGTGGACGAACTGCGTAGTAGACGAATTTCCAAATACTATTTGGAGGAACCGCGTATTATTGGATCGAATTTTTTACATAGATATTTTTATTGATCAACTTATTTCAATCTCTAAGCAAAAGCTGCATTTTTACAAGCTTATACAATCCTAATAAGTACGTTAAAGTTTGAACCATTGCGTGTCTACCATAGTTTAGATGCAATTCGCAAAGTTGGCACCAACCCAATGGAAGCCATAAATTCGTTGACGTATCCATCCGAATGAAGTTTGTGTCGAGCTAGTAGGTATTGTTGGGTTTGCATGGCCAGACTGCAGAATAAGGATTTTAATAGACAATAAAAACCTAGTGCATGTCTTCGTCGAACTGCTATCCAAGACACCACATTCGCGAGAAAATAAGATTCTAACTTAAACAATTAAGTAAATATACCATATTGAGCAGTAGGTATGTTCTAAAAACGGATTCAGCGGTGGTAGTTTCTCTTTCTTTTTTTTCTCTTCTTTGTTCATTTTTTTAGGCAGTTTTTATGCGAGTTGAATTGACTTTACTCGAACCCGAAAGTCTATGGTTGTATAAATACACGCATACATAGTTCTAAATATTATCTGCAATTTGAACAGTTGTGACGAATTCAATAACAAAATCATCACTTGCTTTAAAATAATGAATAAATAAAATAACATAAGATAATTTTCGTTTATAATAACTAATATATACCTACAGTCATTTTGATATAAGTGATTTATTCGATTTTAAAGTTATATGATTCAGTTTTGATAATAGTACAATAAGTTAAAAAACAATACACAATGAATGATATTTTCCACTTGCGTTCTATAAACCGCCAATATTGGTATCGTTAATTGCACCTAAATACCACCCATAGCGTAACCGAAGCGGGAAAAGAATTATATAATGAGCGTTGCCTGGCAATAGCAGTTCTATAATATTTTTTATAGCATTGTTATTACCATGGCTATGGTCATTCCGGATATCGGTCTTGGTGTTAAGTGAACACTTGACATACTAATTTGTATAATAAACCGTTAAAAACATTCAGGCACTAATTACAATTAAAATGGAGTAATAATGTCAAACCAATCTTCTGCTACTGATAAAAAACTTTACAAAGTGGTGATTATACAATATATTATACACCCATAAAACTTTGTCTACCTTCTAACTTAATTATGTGTTTCCTTTTACAGGTACGTCTCCCACCGATTCCTGCAATACGGTAAAGCAAGCGATGTAATTTTTTTGTTGTTTTTTGTTTTTCACTTATTTCAACCCGTGTGTATCCGAGCAGCGTTCATTTATTATATCTTCCGACACGTTGCGTAATTGTTTTACATACTTATTCACTTGCTGGTTAGAATTGCGATGAGCCGGCTGCCTTAGAAACCATTAAATAAACACATTGATTACAAACATAGATTAAAGAGGATTGTGAAAACGTTTCTCTACCATTAACCCTAGACCGATTTAAATGATTTTTGAATATGTTGAAAAACTATGACTGTATGTTTTCCTTTCCACGAAAATACTTCTTAGAATGAAACGAATTAAAAAACGAAAAACAGAAGCGTACAGACCTAGTTCTTTATAATAACTACAACATATTCAAAAATCGTGGAAATCGGACTTGATTTAGGGGGTGAGAAACGTTAACGGCCGGAGTTAAATTTGTATGGAATTTTTTGACAGCTAGGCGATTTTAGCTGCGCTCACAGTCCTCTTAAGAACAGTATAGTTCGAGGCCAGCCATGTTAATTCTCTTACGGACTTGCTTGTCAATCAAAGGAAAACTTATTAACCGGCAATTGTAAATATTAGAGATCCCGAGATGTGTCGAGTATTTTTTTAGGGCGTACATTCCGAATTAGGTAGCTTAATACGTGATACACATGCAGTTTCGCACAAAAATCACACATGCGTATTACTTCTATAACTAATCATTTATACATAATCTAAACATTGTGCTATGAACAGACAGGGCTGTAAATCCGAGGGAGAGACCTTTGTCCAGCAGTGGGGCACTATTTCAGGCTATAAAAAATATATAAACAGTTCTTGTTTACATTTGAAGTCGTGTGGCAGCCGGCATCGAAAAGGCCCCTTCAGATGCAATAAACTACGCTTCCGTGCAGCCTCTTGACCCGCACTTGGCTTGTTTTTACATCACGTAATTTAATTCCCTGCCGCCTAATTACTCGTTTATAGAAGACGAATCGATCCGCTTTTAATTCATTAGATAATTATGTTTACCGTGATTCATAGCGAGGCGTATTTTGTTCGAATGTGATGTACTGTATTCATTAATAGTCAGCTTTAAATGGGTATAAACTTTATGAACATTGTGATGATTTATTTCAAAGGTCAATTTCAATTTGTATTTGTTAGCGTAGAATTATTATTAAGTTTAGTGGCGGTTTGGATCGCTACAACTATCTTATTGACTTACCCCCGAGCAGCAGTGTATACATTAAAACCAGTGAAATAACTAGCATAGAGGCATTTTATCTTTGTTCTCAGGGTTGGCAACGCATTTGCGGCCTTAAGATTGGAATGTTTAGATTAAAGTTTTGAGACTGCACATCCTATGGGTCACAGATTCCACTTACTATCAGGGGTCCCGTCTGCTAGTTTGCCTTCTTTATTTTATAAAAAAGTAATTGAGTTCTAGTTCAGGAAATATGATTTGGCTGTCTGTTATCTACTCTGCGATCTTTTTTTCTGCGTTAAGACTTTCCGGACTTAACCTTTCATATTTCCTGAACGGGTGTCATTCACGATCCATAATATAATTTGTCCTAATGTATCATTTCGCATAAAACCCTTTTAGGCTGACATGGCAGAATTTAATAACCGACTATTGTGTACATTACGTTAGGTTAGTTTATTATAATAATTAAAATAAAAACCGTTATATTGTAAAAACCGTTTTATGCGAAAAAAACATTATGGGTTTCTATTTAGACCCAAAACTATAACAAAATACAAAGTAATTACTTCAATCCACAAACCTAAAGCTATCTTACTATCTTACTGAAGCGGGAACGACTTAGCGGAACCGGCGGGTTTCAGTGTGGTCACAACCATATCATTACAAACATTACAGACGTTACGGCCCGCAGGCTGTTGCTACCGCTCTCAGTATACTCTCCCGCTTCGAGTGAGGAAAGCTCAGAGCAAATGTTCTTTTAAGCGTTTGCTGCGCAAGCACTACTTCGATAGCCTCCAGGATTAAGGTTCTGCATAATGTCTTATAAGCGGGAACAATTATTTATGTATGTATGTTGTTTATATATTATTGTTTATATGTATTTTTATATATGAATTATTTGATTGTGATTTTGAAAGCCAGTAAAGGCTCTTGCTGAAATTCTCGCACCCACCTCAACGATTCTCTGTTTGGCCTACAGTGGTTGACTGGTAAAGAATGCCTTAAGGCATTAAGTTCGCCATTTGTACTTACTTTTTGTATTGTGCAATAAAGTTTAAATAAATAAATATGCTATTGTTTTAATGATAGCAAAAAACAATCCCAGTAGATACCGCTCAGTAAAATCAGTCCGACACAAAAGTTCGCTACTCCCACGCCGCCTTCCAAAATGGAGACGAAAAACAATAATTTAGTATCCTAATTAAAGAAAACATAACGGTATGTTAATGAGTGCAGAAACCGGCCGAGCACCGTTAGCGCGAATACTTGACTTTGGATAATTAGCACAAATTATAATTATAGCTTGTTTACTCTGACAGTGGTTACAATAGCGAATTTTAAAGTATTTTAGTTAGTAGTAGTTGCCGGGTTAGTTTTTTTTTATCCGTATTGGGTTTGCGTTTGACCTCAGTCTCACCTGATGTTAAGTGACGACGATGTCGAAGGTGGATTTCGTAAGAGGCGACTTAGGGAATATAGGCTTGTAGTTTGACGATGGGCTTGCAACCTGTCACTAATACGCTGGTAAACACCTTAGCCTATTTGTGCAAAATGTGGTTACAGTATTATCACCAAGTTTTAAAAGTTGTTGGTAATTCTGTAGCTCTGCCTACCCCACTCTGGGATTACAGGCGTGAAGGTATGTATTTAGTTAGTATTAGGTTATATAAGTATTCAGGCAAATAACGAATGTTTACTATTCGATTGGCAGTATTCGATTTTCTATGAAATACCAGCGAGTGCAAATGTACCTGTAGTCCTCTTAAAAGAAGGATTTTTTTAAGAAGATAATATTTTCCTTTCCATTCCTTTCCGAGTTAAAAACAATACCACAACACGTCAAAGGTTTGAAACCCCGTAGAATAGAGGCCATGAGTTAGAATTGAAAGCTGTGTCTCATAGTAAATTTGCATTTCATTTTCATTTTCATTTACAAATAGTTTTATTAATAAACATAACAAACACAGTAGTATCTTTTCATAAACTACATTAACTTCAGCTTCTTTGACTATAAGTACTCTAACCATGAATTAAACTAAAACTTAACGAAAGTCTGCTGTTAATTAAGCTATGTACGCATAGCACACATTATTACACTATTATGTTGGTATTACATAGTTACGTGCGCATAACGAAGAGGCATCTATTGTTCTAAAGGTCAGCGCCGGACTGGCAGGTTCATTTTGCGAGAAGGTAATTAGATGCTTTCTTTTAACACAAGCTAAGATTGACAAAATTAATTCAATGGCGATTTTTGTACAGATCAGATAATCAGTGTTATGCGAGCTTGCGAGCTGCTTAATATTTTAGTAGCTTTTGCGCGCGACTCCGTCTACGTAGAATAGAAGTCATTTCGTCGGTTATACTGCAAAACCGCGTAAGTAATAAATTTATGATAAGGCAAAATAAACCTTACTATCTTATGAAAAAGGTGCACGTAGCTCCTTATTAAAAATGTTACTTACGCGGTTTTGCAGTCTTACCGACAATTTATCGCAATTTTCATGGGAACTCTGCAATTTTTCGGGATAAAAAGTAGACTACCTGCTATTCCAGACTATAGTCTATCTCTGTGCCAAGTTTCATCCAGATCCGAGTAATATAAAATATTATAAGATTTTCAATCGAATAATAAGGTGTATGGGTACTAAGAAACGATAACCATGCTTATATAGAGAAATGCATATAAATACATAGAAAACATCCAAGACTCAGCAAAAGTACTCACGTGTTTTACACAAATATTTTCCCATACCGTGAATCGAACCTGGAACCGGTGGCTTCGTAGACAGCCATATGTTTGAATACGTTGTATTTTTTATTTTAAAACTCGTGATATACTTTATAATTGAAAAACTGAAACAGATAAATAATTATGCAATTCATAATGCACTCGAAGGCTGCATTCACCGCTGACATTTCATTATCATTATTATTGCAAATTATAATTATCGTGATAACGCCAACCTTGGCACAATCGCTGTTTCATAATATTATTGGATCATATCGATTAATTCATATCAGTAGGTGTATCATAAGCTCCTAAAACCTGCCAAGTTCCTGTCAGTGAAAGAGATAGAGCTATAGGAGTCATATGACCTTGTCTCTTTCACTGTTTGGAACATAATAATATAATTCAATTAAAACACTTGCTAAACCATAACCTACAACAGTTTTTACATTTTTAAAACGGTAAACGTGACTGCGAAGTGCATAACACTCTAACTGAGCCATTAAAACCAAACAAATCGCCTAACACATAACACTTACGCGTAACTTATCTAAATTAAAACAAACGATTCGCCACATTTCTTCTAAGCCGTTATGAAACCTCTTCCGTTTAGCCGTGGGGTTATTGTCGGTTGGTCTCGTGATGGATTTAGGTCTTCTTTGGTGTGACCTGGTTGTTAAGGCTTGCACGCAAATTCTGAAAGGTTGATTGATGAGTGTAGCGTACCGTGCTTAGATCGCGGTATAAAACCTATATGGTGTAACAGAGTAAATTGCTGGCTACTTTCTGCAGGATCGCCATTAGCCACCGCTTTATAAGAAAGTGAGAAATTTTCAATTATGGAACGATGTTCGGGTATTAAATTTAAGTCCTGGCCACAGACTCACAGTGAAATTGCTCTTAAAAGTCGGAAAAGACGAGCATAAGAGCTTAAAGGAGCGAGTGAAAGAGGAGTACAAACCTGATGATATTTTTAAGAGCCATAGCACTGTACATACTATGGGTAGGGTTGTGGTGCTCGCTGATCTCTTCAACACATGCATATTATTAGTTTCACCAGGGACCCATTTTTCGAAACTTAATATAAAAAACTTTATAATGCGAATGTCTGTGGGTCACAGTTTCAACTTACCATCAGGTGGCCTGTGTGCTCGTTTGCCTTCCTATGGCATTAAATAAAAAATAAAAAAAATTGTTCACTCAATACGATTTTCTACAGGTTTTCTAGTGAACAGCATTGCCTAATAAATCGAGAAATCGTTTCGAGAAATGGACCCTTGTAGTACATATTCGGGTTATTAGAAGAAAATATAACTATCTATGACAAAAATCTCATAGTTTATTTATTTATTTACAATCTTTAAAGTAAGGTGCTTTGATCAATCTTGATCTCGGCAACCCCATTGGACGAAGCTATAAAAAATAATACAAATAGATATCATTCAGAAAATAAAGGAAAGTGGGAAGGATTACTTGTCCAAAAATCTATAAACTAATTCTGCAGCATCTGTCGCTGGTTCTGCCAAAATGGACTGAAACAGTCCGATGTTCAATATATTTTAATTAATTTGAACAATAATCTGATAGTTAAGGTAAATTTTTTGAATAAATCATTTTTAAGGCAACCAATCATTTTTTGAGAAAATAAGCGCCCTCGTTTCGCTTCGGTTTATGTGAGTTTTCTGTAACACCCGTTTATAAGTAATCCAGATCTATTTATAAAAAACCGCATTAACACACACAAAAACATCATTTGATTAGGAGCTTTCTCAAGCTTCCGACTAAAATATTACATTTTAAGCTGCTTATTAAAGAAATTTGTTACATACTGCAAACACAATCCTTCCGCGTCATTTGCCAGTTAATTGCGGAAGGGACGGCATGGCGCGGCAAATATGATAAACTATAGCAAGATACGTCAATCTCGAGGCATAAATGGCTATAAAGCACCGGATTACTATGCCTATAAAATCAGGGCTAAAATGAATATATCCTGTGAGGCGGATACTTCAACGGTAATGAGCCGACTTACGACCGTGAATTGAATAAAATCTAGCCAGTTGAGACGTAGTTTGAAAGAAAATTATCGGTTAATTGGCAAGTAGTCGAACCTGCTTAGGGTGCGGCTCCACTGAGGCGGAGACGAGAGGAGCGGAGCGGAGCTGTGCCAATATTAACCAATAAAAGGCGCATGCGGTCACGTCGAGCGCGCCTTGCGCACGTTAGTTTAGATTCCATTGGTTAATATTGGCACAGCTCCGCTCCGCTCCTCTCGTCTCCGCCTCAGTGGAGCCGCACCCTTATGCTTGTTTTATAGGTTATCGTAATTGCTTTTTATTTTACAGTTACGTGGGTTTTCGAATACCCGAAACAAAGTTAAAAGATTTCAAAAACTTACAAGTAAAGAGAATGTGGGAAGTCAGTTCTTTCCTTACACTTACTGATGACTGAATTCCACGAAGTCGACAGCCATACATACGCATCTTCCCCGTTGAAATTTCGACGCTTTCTGACGTGGGAGCAAATGATTATTTCATTACCTACACGATTATGTCCCGATTTACAGTTTTAGTATGTGTGAAAAACGTGTTAGTTTAAAGTAAGGTAGTCGTAGGAAGGTTAGTTAAAGCCGCTTTCAGCTGAAGCAGATAATCTTGTGCTAAAATTAAATCCTTAAATCGTTCAGCGCAATTTAACAAGTAGGTTCAATCTAACTTTTAATTCATACGTGATGAAAGCCAGTATCCTCTTAATACGAATTCCCTCGATAGCAATCTTAGAGTGGAAAACTATTGTTACATACACTTGTATGGCCATTGTATGACTCCTCTCCCAGGCAAACAACCTCGTGAGAACTATTGTATGTAAAGAGGTAACAGGACGTGGTTTTTATTCTAATTTTAATGGCCGGTGTATGAGTCTGTTACATATGTTAATTTGCACGTAATTTTTAGGAAGTAGGTTTTTGGAGTGTGCGATTCGGATTTCGTTTTTATTGTATGGTTAATTGGGACAATTAATTTTTTACCTGATTTTTTTATCAAGATTAAATGAGGCTTTAGGCATTGCGATGAGTGACGGCTGCACGATATTATACATGGTAACTAAGTAAAGAACATTAATTACAAACACAAGATAGTAAAACCGAGCTGATGCATAAGTATATGAACATCAAGATAAAATTAAACGATGTGTAGGTATGTGCGGAAAACACTTTACGACAAGTTTTGGTAAAAGTTAATATTTTAAACGTTTTACATATTTTCACTGGCCTGTGAACCTAGACAAGATTCACTGCGAGAACGGAATCGTTATCGAAAATGTATAGGATAGTCGTAAGCTGACGGATGGTCGTGTCAAGCCCTTATGCCAATTCCATACACTTTAACAGTTTCCGAAAATCATTTTGCGTTAGCGTTAAGCATTAGACCCCAAGTAGTATTTTGCGAATTTAGACTCGTAAACAAGATTTAAAATCAGAGGTCAATATATGCTGGTAATAACTTCGTTAGTTTTTCCATGTATGGTAGATTGATTACGATTAATTCAAGTCCATGGGGGTAAAGAACTTCAAATAGCACTCAAATGTATTCGTTCCATCGCAGACTAACCATTTGAAAACCTGTCCCATAGACAACACACCTTTGCCAATAAACCACAGACGGCGGTTGATTACCCCGCGACATCCGTCGCAATTAATAAGGTCTGTAACGTTTATTAATACAATTTTCACCGCCGAACGCCATTACTCTTACGCATAACGAGCGATTCATGTCTGTCTGTCCGCGACAAGTTGTTATAGGACACACGGATATAGGGAATGTATTGGTTAGGTCGTTGAATTGAAAATGTTCCGGCGTCGGTAATATATTACATTAGCTTACGGCCGTCAAAAATGATTAATGTTACTCTTAATTAATTGTAATCTATATATATATAATTCTTGGTCCTGAATGATTGACTGACTGACGGATCAACGCACAGCCTAAACCATTGATTGTAGAAAATACATACCCTAAGTTAAAGAGGGGTAGAAAATATTTTGGGGGTGATTTGCTTCGAAGTTGAATTTCCTCTATGACGTTGAAGTGGTGGTTATCGATAACAGGATTGTCGATGTTTTTATTGTGTCAAGCACTAACAACACGTCTTTCGTGCTAGGAAAATCTCTAGGTCTAATAGTAATACTTGGTAGGTCTTACATGCGAAACTTTTAATTCTTACTTGACCTATTGTGGCCTACTTCCCATCCGCGACTTTGTTTATTAAAGTCGCCAACCTTGAACACAACAACTGTGCAACATAGAAATTGCAAACAACGCAGTGCGTATTAAATTTAAACTATTAGCAATTACAGTGACATGGCTGTCAAATTAGCCACAGTGTCGACGGAGTCGTGACAAATGTAATAAATACGAAAGGGAGATGGTTGGTTTGGAGTATGTTTATTTTATTGTTTTGATGTGTGCTAAACAGATATTGACGAAATTATAGAGTGAATAATGTATATGATTTACTTTAACTTGGGTGTTAGTTTTTCGTTTCGTCCTTTAAATGCAATGCAAATGAATTTTTATTCCCCAAAACATAGATAAAAATTAATTTCACTTGTTCAGCTTATTGCCTTGTAATAAGATCCAAAATTGGATACATCTATTTATAGCCAACTGTACGAATAAAGTTGCAGTACTTACGTTATGTTCTCTCATTTCATTACCGTGCTTAGTGATTTTAATTCAACTGTTCATTTAAAACATCGAAATATAAACAGCTAGCAGCTATAGTCTTCAAAAATAGGCACAGCCATCAGCAATAAAATATGACCCAACATTGGACTCAAAAGTATCTGACACGATCTTATGCCTCCAGAAATAAGGATGTTTCAGATATTTTTGACTCCAATGTTGGATCATATATTATTGCTGGTGAGTTGTACATTAATAAGCGTTTTAAGATAAAACTACTTTGTATGACTAAGGGAATAAGGCTTGTAGTACTGTTAGGCGATGGGCTTTCCACCTGTCACTAATACACTGGGAAACATCTTAGCCTACTTGTGCAAAATGTGGTTACAGAATTATCAAGAAGTTTCAAGACTTGTTGGTAATTCTTTAGCTCTGCCTACCCCACTCTGGGAATGAAGGTGTGAGTTTATGTATGTATGTACTTTGTATGACATTTCAACAATTTATTTCTTCGCACGTCATAAATGTATGTAAGTAGACTCTTTATTGCACATTAACAATCACAAGATATATTTGTACCTATCTATAATATGCGAACTTATCCCTTAAGGAATTTCTTCCAGTTAACCTCAAAAATCCTCCAGGAGCACTGCAATTAACAATCTTGTTGAGAGACTGACCATTTTTTTTTATTCGTTCTCTCTCTTTTGGTCGATTTACTCCTTGCCAGTGTGTCACGATTATAATTCCAATAAAACGGAAACACTAATAAATCATAAAGACTCGGTTATACATAAATTATCCTTTTTCATGTAACCAGTATCGACCTGTCACCTGTCTTCTGTGAAATATTGTGGCAACGAGATAGCAAAATGTCGTGTCAAGGATTTTAAACATGCAGGTGCTTTGAAAGCGCAACACGAATTTGTTTGTGACCCCTGACGTGGTTCTTTATCATTGTAACTTCAAATCTAACTTAGTAATTTACAGAAACTTTAAAACTCTGCCCGTTTTGATTGGGTCATCTAGGTACGAGTATAATTTATATGCTCTAAAGGACCTACGCTAAGCTAACTTTTTTACGTAAACTAAGCAAAGCTTGGTAATAAAAATTGTCCACTTGGGGACAGATAGAACTGTATACTTATTTGACGACGCGTTGGAGTAGTTGGTAGTGACCCTGCCTACGAAGCTAGCGGTCCTGGGTTCGAGTCCCGATGTGCAAATATTTGTGCGACGAGCGTGAGTATTTGTTTCCGGGTCTTGAATGTTTTCTGTGTTTAATTATTTATATATCTATATAAGTATTTATAATGTTGTTTAGTACCCATAGTACAAGCCTATAGAGCTTAGTTTGGGACTCAATCGAATGGTGTGAGGTTGACCTTATATTTATTTATATCTAAGTGGCAACTACCTCATTAACAAATAAAATATTCAAAATGTGACCATCAATAAGGAATCTTTGACAATATAATGTATAGTATATAATTACGAGTATGTTAGTTTTTAGTACCCACTTTAAATAACTAACATAGTTTCTTGTTATTGCTCTTGTTAAACTAATCTACTGTGTATAATATTTCAATTGGACACAACATCCCATCCCTACTAAGGTTATCTGTGTTATTTTTAACCGTAGGTACTGTTTCTCTGTAATGTTTTTGTTTTGTTTGCAATAAAGTGATTTGTATTATTTTATTGTTATTGAAAACTTAAGATATTTTTTGCTAATAACACTAGCTCGAACGGTCAGCGACCGTCCGCGCAAATAACTAGGCCGGCATCCCACGCTCCAAGGACGCGCCTTTCTACATAGCCATATCGTAGATATTGCCGCTGCTGCTTATTACAGTCATAACAGTGAGGTTATTTTACAGTCTAGGCTAGTAATAGTGCGTCATCATTCTCTCTCTCTCTCTCTGTCTCTCTCTCTCGCTTTATTTAAGAACCAAAAACTTATCGGTGGACAGAGGTCATCGTTTTCATTAGTCTCAAGTTATCTTATAAAAAACCTGTCTAGCCTAGGAGTCTTCTTATATAAGCATAATCAGTACTGCACCTGGTAGCCAGACATGCCCGGTCAAGTTACCCCCAAGGCTCAAGAAAATGGTTTTCTTAGTAATCCTACTAATATTATAAATGAGAAAGTTTTTGTGTTTGTTATTTGGATTAAATTTGACATGGAGAGCCATAATCTATCGTGATGAGTAACCTATGGATACACATAGTTTACTTTCATCCCGGAAAATTTAAAAGTTCTTGAGGGAATAACGATGACCGAAATCTACGCGGACAAAATAGCGAGCAAAAGCTAGCGTATTAATAAAAAAACTTACTATGTAACATTATTAAGTAGGTACCTTACTTAGTAGGCTATTTTTGTTTAGAAAACATTGGCCCTGCCAACTACTCTTTACCTTTTTTACACTATCAGAACTACCAATATTACAATCCGAACTAAAAAAAACCACTGTATCCTTAAAAACCAGGCGGAGCCTCACCCCCCCTACCGTTAATACCGTCTAGCCAACCAACATTACGGCTACCTGATCCTCCAGGGAATAAACGTTTTGGGAAATTATCTAGCAAACACATTAAGGAGTAAATTGTTAAATTAAAACACACTCTGCAAAGCTACTGGATATAAAAGTTTATAATTGATAAGTAGAAGAGCAAAAGCAATTAGGTTTTACCGAGTAGAATGAAATCTTAGGTCGCCTGACGATGTTTTTCTTTTACCGTAAGTGCCTATTTACGAGTAAGTTACAAAACTCGTACGCTTTACCCTTTAGTTAAGTATTTGTTATTATTTACTAAATGTATGTCGGGAAGTAAACCTAAGTTTATGTAATCGACATTTCTTTATTATATACTAGCGACCCGCCCGCGGCTTCGCCCGCGTGGAATGTATTATACATATAAACCTTCCTTAAGAATCACTCTATCTATTAAAAAAAACCGCATCAAAATCCGTTGCGTAGTTTTAAAGATTTAAGCATACATAGGGACAGACAGCGCAAGCGACTTTGTTTTATACTATGTAGTGATATTGCGATATTGAATCTTGAGCAAATGAGGGGTGGTCCAGATTTAACTCCCGAGCGCAGCGAGGGTGTTACGAGTCCTGAGTGCAGCAAGGGATTCAAGCTCGCCCAAGACGAAATAGCTTTATCCCAAAGGAGAATACTCTTCTTTTCTCACCTTTTCTTTGTTTTGCGTATATGGCTTGTAGTGGCCAGCTCGATTTTCAAATAAGTTATTTTCCATAGGAACAATTTTTCATACGAACTCAAATCTCATTATTAACCAGCGGGTTATGATAAAATTTAGTTTATTTATCGCACACAAAAAAACAGCAATAGTATTTTTCACAATCGTGTTATAATAGAGAGCTTTTTAGTCGAGTACCGTGTTTAGGCCACGAAGCTTGCTGAGTGGCCTAAGTAAGGTACGAGATTAAAAAGCTTAATTATGACACTATTGTGAACAATACTTTTTGTACGAGTTCATTAAAATTAATAATTTAAGTCATACGAGTATATAAGAAAACTAAATATCGTAAGTGTTCTACTATCCGACTTTTTTGACACAAGATAATTGAAAAGTAGATTTTTGACAGATGACGCGACGCTGCTACGTTCCTAAACGCCACAGATTGGCAATTTTGTATCGGATTGAGTCTCCTTAAACAAGGACACACATGGAAATCCGAAGTTCTATTTTCAAATTTTTTTCGGTTGTCTTGAGCGTATCGAAATAGTTATTTCGGTTGTTTCGGAAGGAACATCGATGAAAAGAGTGACGTTACAGTATTCTCTATGAAATCTTAATACACAGATTTTAATCGACGAGTATAAAAAATACATTTTCGATATACAAAATAAAGAAGAATCCAAGAAACAAACCAACGAACGTAGGTGTACATACAACATTGTGTGAGTTTTTTGCGGCGTAATAATAAGGTTTAATAACGTAATTTTAATTGGCTACTTGACAGTTTTCAGAAAAGTATTTTAAAATGTGCGTTTGCTTATTTTATACATCTCACATTATTTTGTTTCTAGAAAAAATGTTAATTATTAGAAAAAACACGTTTATAACGAAATTAATTTGAAATACGCGCGTAAACGGTAGGTCACGTGACTTTTGACGTTGGTGACGTCACTACACATAAAACAACGAACCGAATTATTATAAAGCCAACTTAAGCGAAAGGATAAAGTTTTAAAAATATATTTTGTGAAAATGTCTAATTATAAGACTTGTGCCGTACCAATGTGTAGAAGTACGACGATCAAAACTCCTGAAAAATTATTTATACACGTTCCTAAAAATCCTCAACATCGAAAGAAGTGGTTGCAGTTGGCACGTCGAGATTCAAAGTTAACATCTGTCCACTTTTGGCAGATTTGCACTATCTGCCTTTAAATATCCCGCCTCCATTTAGTGCAACTTCTCACGAATACCATTATGGTAAGCTTTCGAGTCGTTTATTTTGACTACGGAGATGTTTGACAACTTTGTATTTAGGCTGCAGTGACGTCACACGTAAATCAGTCATGGCCGCTAGCGTTTGGGTTCATTGGAGCCACAGGTAAAAAACGACGATGTTATTTTCCAAAAATAGTGCAGTTATTTTTTTAGTGTAAACTACCATATTCAACACTTTTTATATTTAATTGTTACAACTGTCAAGTAGCCAATTAATGTTGATGATGAAAACCAAGCACCGACGGTAACAAAGCCAACTGAATTGCACCCCTTAATTTCAAAACACGATATCCCCATATATGAACCAGATTAAGCTCCAAGAAAACTCCCACGATTAACAAAGCAAATTAAGGAAAGCTCCGGCGCACCATTGCGCCGTTTTATGATGTCACAGTTCAGAAGATTGTGTGCAATTAAGTGTTTATGCAGTGTGCGCAATTTATTGTGTTTCCCTTGTCGTGACTTGCCGCGCTTTCTACGGCCGGCACAATACCTGGTACCTAGGTTATGGCTGCAAATGGAGATAGCTGTTGTCCACGCTATGAGCGCATTGGACATGATACAAAGTTGGAAGCAGATGTTTGACCAAAGATTGTGATGCTTATTACTTGTTCCAATCGAAAGTGTACACAGAAAAATTATGTTTTGACTTCACAAAAAGCCCGACTGGCTGTTCACAATGGAGTGCTGGCCCCTACCCTGATGTACGGTAGTGAATGTTGGGAGGACAAGCATGAAAGTCGTGTAAATGCAGTTGAAATGCGCTCTTTGCGTGGTATGTGTGGTGTGAGTCTGATTGATAGAGTAAGAAATGAAAAAGTCAGAGAGAAATGTGTAATAAAAGAAGATGTAGTGACTAAGATTGAAAATAGCATGCTTCGATGGTTCGGTTATTTGGAAAGGATGGATGAAAGAAGATTGAAGAAAGATACAGATCGAAAGTGAGTGGAAGGGTGGGAAGGGGCCGCCCTAGGCGTACTTTTTCGAATCAAATCGAAGAAATACTTGAAAAGGGCCGAATCTCAAGTACCCGAAACTGACGTGCGTGCATGACTCGATGTATGAATGTGGAAGAAGCGAAAGAAATATGTCAAGATCGTAGCAAGTGGAAAAAAGTGGTCTCTGCCTACACCTGTGGGAAACAGGCGTGATTTAATGTATGCAGCTATGATGCCAAGTTTACACACCTCCCCGCCCCCTGAACGAAAGTCAAAAGGAATATAAAGGTAGATTTATTTACTTCAGCGCGAAGAACGTGGGACGGAGATAGTTAGCGTGAACTTAGAATGCAGCGCTGTAAGCGCCCAATCAAATAATTGAATTGAGACTATCTCTAGTCCAATATTAAATCAAAAATCGTCACGAAGACCGTATATTGTAGCATTTTTACCCATAACGTGCGAGAAGTATATTTTTTGATTACTGCTCGTATTTATCATGTTTAAATTTACACCGACTATAATATTAAGTTTCATCATCATCATCATGTAAGCCGAAAGACGTCCACTGCTGGACATAGGCCTCCCCCAAGGCTCTCCACTCAGACCGGTCTTGTGCTTTTCGCATCCACCGCAAGTTTAATAAATCCAAAAAACAGCCAGCGAGTCGCTACAGTTATTGAGACTCAGATCGCCAAGCAATAACGACTTTAGCATAAAATATACTCTTTAGTTATGGATAAAACTTCGTTTTCACTCGAGTCATAACTTATCGGTACATCAGTTTTCAGACGAAAAATAGCCTAAAGTTTTTACGAATATAATGCAGTATTTCGTGTATTTAATTAGTTTAGCTGTAAACTAATTCAAAATTAAACCTCTTCAATGACAATATATCACTCGAGCTCCGTCTGCACGCTACCGTTATAGTTCATTAACTTACCTTTCTGTCTGCACTACCATCTACTACAGCTACTGACACTACCATACTGCTACTTAATTCTGGGGTCCTAGTGAAGAAGATCATGTGAAAAAGGGATTAAGTATAGTATACTCCGTTCATGTATATACCCTTTTTTATTACGAGTTAAGTCGACTTGAACCCATTTTCAAGACCACAGGATTTAGTTTGGGCAAGTGTTAAAGTCGGGACACTTTTCAACGAACGTACCTTTTTTTTTTTCTTTTATCAGGGGACAATCTCACACATATTGACCTAGCCCCAAACTAAGCTCTAGGCTTGTACTATGGGTACTAGGCAACGATAAACTTACGTGCATAAATAAATACATAATTAAATACATAGAAAACACCCAAGACTCTGGAAAAAATACTCGCGCTCATCATCACACAAATATTTCCGCCCCTATCACGCGAGGACCAATTTGGGTAAGGGTTTGCCAGTTTTCCGGCTTCAAACACAATACAACTCCTTGGCTAGTGTTCACCAGTTTGATATACAGGGTGTCCCAAAAGTACCACGCCACAGTGACACTGGAGATTCCCCAGCCTCAGACGAACCAAACCAGCCTAACATGACCTCAGTAAAAGTTGCACCGTTTTCGAGTTATACCAATTTAAAGATTTTTCCAAATTTTCACCTCTTTTGACATTGTAAGTGCTCGCATTTACTGGGATAGCTTTAGAATTTAGTTTTTTTTTATTTGTGCGCGTTTATGAATAGTTGATTAAAATGATAGAAGCATTATTATGTCAATAACTAATGTAAAAGTTGGAAAAATACTGTAATGAACTTGACTTAAATTATCATCAACATAGTAATTTAAACTTTGAACACCTGCCATAACTTTTTTTTACTACAAACGAAATGAGCAAATAACTTTAAAAACATGCGTATTTTATGCCAATTCTAAAATGGTATGATACATGATATCTTAATGCATAAAAGTAGGAATTCGAATGACATTTGCCAATATGGATCCTCGGAAATCAATGCTAATCATCTAAAAAATTATCTTGTACTCTACGATATCTCATAAAAAAGAATAAAATTTCGGTTTAATTTTCGTAAACTGAAAAACTAATGAAAATTAAACCCGTTTTTTATTATCTTTGAACCAAGGTCAACCAAAAATCAATCATATTCTTCAAAGGAGCACAATGAAAATTAAACCCGTTTTTTATTATCTTTGAACCAAGGTCAACCAAAAATCAATCATATTCTTCAAAGGAGCACAAACAAATGAGATATCGTAGAGTACAAGATAATTTTTTAGATGATTAGCATTGATTTCCGAGGATCCATATTGGCAAATGTCATTCGAATTCCTACTTTTATGCATTAAGATATCATGTATCATACCATTTTAGAATTGGCATAAAATACGCATGTTTTTAAAGTTATTTGCTCATTTCGTTTGTAGTAAAAAAAAGTTATGGCAGGTGTTCAAAGTTTAAATTACTATGTTGATGATAATTTAAGTCAAGTTCATTACAGTATTTTTCCAACTTTTACATTAGTTATTGACATAATAATGCTTCTATCATTTTAATCAACTATTCATAAACGCGCACAAATAAAAAAAACTAAATTCTAAAGCTATCCCAGTAAATGCGAGCACTTACAATGTCAAAAGAGGTGAAAATTTGGAAAAATCTTTAAATTGGTATAACTCGAAAACGGTGCAACTTTTACTGAGGTCATGTTAGGCTGGTTTGGTTCGTCTGAGGCTGGGGAATCTCCAGTGTCACTGTGGCGTGGTACTTTTGGGACACCCTGTATACTACGATTCTCTCAACGCTGTGAGACGTAGTTTACTAGTTTTGTCGTAGTCTCGTGCTGTTTTAAACTTTAAAATATTTGTTAATTCTATTTTTATATTTACTTTGTAATTTTTGTGTAATGTGATAAATGCCAATTTTTTAGTTTATTGATCCCTGACTGTGCTAATGCTGTTGCACACCTGTAATTGGTGCACAAACAGGACAAATTTTTTAAAATCTTTTGTACACGCATTTGTTTGTGCATCTGTTGGTGTGTGTAATTTAATAAATAAATAAATAAATATTTGTCCATACCGGGGATCGAACCCGGGACCGCTAGCTTCGTAGGCAGGGTCACTACCGACTAGGCTACCGCGTCGTCACATTTCGTCATTATATTCATTAAGAAGAATTTACATTTCATCGAAAGGCATTTGTCGCCGCATATCTTGAAAACACCATTTAAATAGCTTTCGATGAAGTGCATTTCGATTAAAAGATGGGTCCATAAAGCCCTATCTTTTCTTCTTTATTAAATAGTATAAAACAAAGTCCCTCCCGCCGTCTGTCCGTCCGTATGTACGCTTCGATCTTTCAAACTACGTAACGGAATTTAATGCGGATTTCATCGATAGATAGAGTGATTCAATAGGAAATTGTATGCATAATACATTGACGACGACCCTGCCTATGAAGCTAGCGGTCCTGAGTTCAAATCCCGGTAAGGGCAGATATTTGTGTGATGAGCGCGAATATTTGTCCCTGAGTCATGGATGTTTTCTATGTATTTAAATATATATTTCTCTATATAAGTATTTATATCGTTGTCTAGTACCCATAGTACGGTCAGCGTCAAAAGAAAGTGATCACTTAAATACCTTGTCGCTTTACTGTCACATAAGCAATGTCAAACAAGATTGTTTAATGTGTTAATGCGATAAAGTACAAAAGTAGCTTGAAGTGACCAGTTACTTTTGACGCTGACTGTACAAGCCTAGGGCTTAGTTTGGGACTAGGTCAATCGGTGTGACATTGTCCCCTGATATTTATTTATTTATTTATTTATTCTGGATTATGTACGGGTGATACAGAAAACGAGAAAACTCACACGGCTAGCACACGTATTTTATCACACTCGACAAACAAGTCGCGGACAACTTGTAGGTACTAGCCCTCCAGCCAGTGCTCGTTGGCCTACTCCTGGAAAAAAACGGCTAAGCCACATGAACACAGAATATTTAGAGAATCCTAGAACTTGACGTACATAATATTAAGTGTACTGTGAAGCTAAAAAACGTTTATCTACCCTTACACCTACTCCGAATTTTACGAATTTTAAATATGTTGTAGATATCATGAAAAACTATGTCTACGTTCTACGGAAATTCTTCTTAGAAGAAGCAAATAAAATAAAAAAAATAGAAACGTATAGACCTAGTTCTTTAAAATAACTACGACATATTGAAAAATCGTGGAAATCGGACTTGATTTAGGGGGTGAGAAACGTTAACGGCTGGAGCTAAATTTGTATGGAATTCGCTTTGCGCTTCACTCTCCTCTTAAGGGATAAGAAAAACAAGATAATAAAATATCTTCTAGAGAAGTTAAAACTATACTCTGAACCGGTAAAGGAAGTGCTTTCTTATGCCGTAACATTTACGAAAAGTTCTGGGACATCCTGTATAATAGTTTAAGTAAACAAGGCGCTTTTCCTAACAAATGAGCGTACCTATAGTGCAAACGTGCCTATTCTGTGATTAAAAAGAAAGAAAAAGATTAAAAAATAATTCGTGACATACATAACAAAGAACAAATTAACACATAACGGTCCCAACTCAGCGTAATGCTGGCATTAAAGTCAGCGCTGGTCTTCCGTTGGAACCATTTGATTCGTTGGATTCGATTCTCTTTCATTCTCTAACCGTTCGAGCTTTCGTACGCCTATACTCATTCACACGGCAAGCCAGCCGATACAAGTCCCACCCAAGCCAGCCGACGTACTTGCATATTCGCGCTAGTGCTGGCTTGACATGACACCCGGCTAAGTGACCTATCCGGAAGCGTGTTACAGCCGGAGCGCTCTCTGCTCTCATTTGCACCGTTTCATAACACCATACATCACGGCAACATTTGGATGCGCCTGCGTCGTTATGGTGGAGCCGCGGGCGCGTGGAAAGGTTAACAACGAAAGTTGAGCTAATGCTTGAGGTAATTAGTGCTGAGAAAGTTAGGGTCCAGATTAGATTTTTTTAGGTCAATGGGAATTTAGTTTTAGAGGGGTATAGTGACAAGGTAAAGTACACTACTCTGGTAGCTGGCATAGTATAATTAGAAAAGTAGCTCGACTCCTGCCCTTTAGGAGATTCTGGGTGTAGCTGATGCTCTGACGGTGAATACAAAATATTTTGAGAAAACCTGCACATTATTTGTGATTGTGTAAGAGGGATTGTGCACACTTTAGGAGTCGGCTAAGTGAGCTACATTTTCTAACGTTAACGAACTATAATTTTAAACATTAAAATTCAAAGGCATAGGTATCGATAATTATTAAGAAATATTTTTAGGGCATATAATATTAAAGTCATAATTATTTTTATTCATACGTTCTACTGCCAGGTTTTTCCAGGTTCATGTTACGTTTTTTTATATGCCTACAAAATATTACTGGTGTTATATTCTTGCAAACGATAGGCAAGTAAAATAATTATGTACTAAAAACTTTAGACCTTATAAATATTATATTACCTTTAGCAATATGAACATTTGTGTTTTTATTTATTTATTTATTTAATTAAAGATGACCCGCGAAAATCAGAACAGCAAATTGTACTTTCTAATACTATGACTTTCAATATTATGATAAAAATTGTTATGGACTGTAATAAAACTTTAATTTTATGGCAGAGAAGATAGACCCATGCTGCGACTACTGTGGGCGCCTTGCCACATTTAAAGTAAGGGTGACACAGCCATTATTATCGTTGCCGTGGAAACTATGATTGTTTACCAGCCGCCGACTACACTCACATTATAAAAATCTTGATTGTATAATATAACCTTAATTATACCTTCAGAATAACAAATTAACTCCAGTTTTACAGCAATAAACCATTCTACGCAAGCGCTAATTAAAACATTTGCTCTTATAAATGCTCTAGCTTTTTGCTAGCCTCCAAGTAAACCCGCTATTACGAGCAGGTCCTAATTGAACCATCAGACGGCGCTGGCCGCCCACCGGGGCGGTAAACAGCGATTATTTCGCTTATCTGCTAACTGTGGCGTTTATTTCTTTGCTTACCGCGCTTAATGGGTCTGGGGCATTCTAGAGCGTCTCGTCTACAAACAAAAAATAAAAAAAACTGGGCAACAGCGAGTCGGACTCGCGCACAAAGTGTTCCGTATCATTATCTATAGGTACAATATTAGCATAAAACTTTAATAAAATCACGTTTTTTGTATGGGAGCCCCCTTAAATATTTATTTTATTCTGTTTTTAGTATTTGTTGTTATAGCGGCAACATAAATACGTTAGATCATCTGTAAAAAATCCAAGTGTCTAATTATCACGGTTCATGAGACACAGCCTGGTGACAGACAGACAGACCGACAGTGGAGTCTTAGTGTCCCGTTTTTACCGTTTATGTACGGACCCCTAAAAAGAAGTTATAATTCATCAAAATTTTCACCGAAGGCAATAGCAGTAGCAATAGGTACGTCACTGGGTCTCTTTTCCTACTCGGTCTGTCTTCTTATTGTTTTTAACTCTGTGGCCTGACTGTCAAGTAAATAAATAAGATTTATCGTAGCGTGTCGAACACACGATAACATGTCGAATGTGGGGTTGTGGAACCAGTAATGGACAAGGCACCAATAATGGACACTTGATTCTTATTTTACAGAAGATCAGGGTTATTCATTTGTTTTGCAAAATTCATTAAGGATCGAATGAAATTTGAATTAAGAGTGAAGTGTCCATTACTGGTGCCTGTCAGCTAAAAGTGTCGATCATTGGTGCCGACACCCTAATATGATTTTACCGAGTAAAATAGGAGCCTCTGATTATATATCTGACGTGACGTGACTTCTCGCTAGATAAGGTCTATCTTGTTCTATATGAAAATGAAAAATGAAAATGATAAGTATTTAACCAATCTCACACAGCACTATCACCAACTTAAACATATAATTATTATTTAATCTTATCATTCATTTTATATCGATCATCAATAGAATAATCTCGTCTGTTAGTTTACTTTATTTTGATGCTAAATAATCATATACAAAATTACTTTCTCAATTAGTTACGATACAAACTGTTCAATAGTACTTAAAATATACTGAAACCTTTCAAATTATAGCAAAAATACTTGACTCGCATATTTCAAATAAACGCACATCACGACAGTACGCCGTATAATTAATATTATTAAGTTTCCAATTTGCATGGTAATGCCCCGAGCGTATGACTTTACGGCATTTTGACAGCTAGGTTGCGAATATGCCTTAAAAATAACGCTATAAAAAAGTATATTTCTATGTAAAGTGTAGTTATTAACCTGTCAAGCTTAAGATCTATTAAAATTACAATCGCCAAAGGGCTCCTATCTTTACCTACCTAGTATACTCGTACTTACTTAATACAAAGTCGCTTATGACCGTCTGCCCTTAAGTATCTATGTATGCTTCGATCTTTCAAACAACGCAATGGGTTTTAAGAGGCCGTACACGATTTAACAGTTAAACTACTGTTTTTCTATAAGTTTTAATGCTCAACATTAAATATCATTTAAGTTATGATCGAATAAATGAGCTACGAATAAATGAGCCACTTTTTTATTTTTGTCGAGTATCAAAATGTGAGATTTAGGTTGTTTTAAAACATTATTTATTGCCAAATCTTTTGAACTTTTTGGATATTTTTTTTAGGTAATGGATTGATTATGAACTAAAGTTTATTTCTATTGTTTAAATTTTATAAACGAGAGTTCTGAGTAGCCGAAATAAAAAATATTTTTTGCCCGTTTTCTATAAAAAATTACCAAGTTTATTTATTTTTTTACTCGAAAAATTTATTTGAAAGTGGTAAAAAGTAATTCATACATTCTTTAGACGACTTTCACAGCAATACATTGTAAATTTTTCATACCGTTTAGACGTCAAAACGGTTCATGAATATGTGACATTCTAAACCTCTTCCAGCAAAATTCACATAACAGTCGCCAGTGTCAGGTCGGTTAATCAAAATAAAATAATGAAAACAGAAAAGTAGCTCATACATTCGATAAAATTAGAATTTATATTTCGTGTTGTGTATTAAAACTTGTAGAAATACAGTATTTCAACTGTAAAATCACGTCTGGAAAATCACGTAAATCAGCGATATCGGCAAAATTTCGTGTACGGTCTCTTAATTCGGTTTCTCACAATAGATAGAGTGTTTTAAAAAGAAGGTTTTTGTGTTTAATAAATTCTGGATTATCTACGGGTGTTATAGAAAACTCTCCCACATCCGCGTAGAGTTAGGTTCTCCCCAGACCTATCGACGCCGAATCGGCTTGAGCCGGTAAGAAAAAGTTTTATGTCCATGCAATACGAGCGAAAACGACGTCGTACCGTTCACAACGCTAAATCGAGCCGAGCCGAGCCGAGCCACGTCGTTTTCGCTCTTATTGCATGGACATAAAACTTCTTCTTACCGGCTCAAGCCGATTCGGAGTCGATAGGTCTGGGGAGCCTTACCCCCTTACTTATAAACGTGGAATAAGCTTGGAATAGTTTACGCCATGCTTTGTCCTTATCTGTAATTGTGACATTTGCATCTGACAGAAAGTGACCAAGCATGGCATAAACTATTCCAAGCTTATTCCACGTTTATAAGTAAAGCGGTTAGTGTCTGACCATCCCATGATACGGAGGATCTCGATGATCGTTACCCTCGGGAACTTTAAAATTTTCCGAGATGAAAAGGATGTTAATGCAGATCTCTATTCTAAATTTTATCCATAGCCGTCTAGCTGTTGCAGCGTGTAGTAGCTACCAACTAACACACACAAATTTTCGCATTTATAATATTAGTGAGATGAGATAAAGCCCTCGTAAAAGATGTATATTATAGTTTTATAATGGCCTGTTATAGTATCCCACTACTGGACAACGACCTCCCCTAGTTCTTTTGTAATGTGAATGAAAAATAAACAGAGCAAAAGTTAACCGTCCGTTTTTTCCGGAAACTAGAAAATCCACTTTAATGAAACTGTAAAATTCAACAGTGTAATAAAACTTAGATGCCACTAGCCAATTTTATTTCCAAGCGAAAACCCCATCAATTCCGGAACCACTAAAACTTTCCGACGGCGCTTGTAAACATTGTACAGACAGCAGCAATTAGATCATTGGAGAAGCAGTTTTATCTGTAAACTCGACTCTATTTTCAAGATGGTTAGAGCGTGAATGTATTTTGACCATATTGATCACTCAGGTAGTCGTGCTGCTGACTGTACGTTGCCAGACAAAATATTGATTTAAAAGTTAACTTAACCAACTTATGCCAGGTACACGTTTATCCTGGAATTAAAATTAAAATATATCTTCCATTTTTGTTGCGTTTTATTAAACACACAAATTTCAATCGAATACACTATATAATGAGTTCAGATTTTAAAAAAAGGCTTGATTTTTTTTTTTATTTAGAATTATAAAAACTACAACAATAAAAAGGTAATTATTCTTTGGTCGTATTTTTGAAGTCAAAAAATGCATCATTTGACACGTAAACTGCCCACTGCGTCAAAATAGCACTTAAAATAATTTAATTTTCACGTAACACGCAATTTATTTTAAACTCATTCTAATAAACTACGAAGTTAACAGTTAGTTAAGCGTTATAATGATAGCAGGTGAAGTTACAAGAGTTTCGCGTGCCCGCTGGCCGTCAGTCACCTGCAAGCCCTATCGCAAATCTAAATGCATGCATTAGAACTATATTTCAATATAAATTCGCTGAATGGTTATTTAAGCATGCCTAACTGTTTATTGAGACAATGCATGAAATGGAAAAGGTATTAAACAGTTCTGTATTTCGCTTGCGTTTGTTATTTGGTCATTGTTTTTATTAAAATATATAGTTAAACCTGAATTAATATGTTAAAGACAGCTAATAGAAAATAAACACGAATACTTACTCCAAAGGTAAGTTTATCTAGGCGGAGTACTAGTAATATTGTCGTATTGATTGATGCGTCATCAATCAATTCGAATGGACATTTAAAACTCCATTACTTTTAAAAGTTTACAATGACCTAATATTTCAAACTATATGTTTATATTGTTTTTAATACATGAAAGTACTTAACCTCAAGATTATCGTTAATTTAGCAGGCCACCGTGCTTTGCCTTATACTAATGCAACCAGCCAGCGTTCTGACAGAGTAATAAAAGGGCAAGCTCTTAAAGCTGTGAAATTAAATTAGTTTTTGCTACCCTTTATGGAATGCGCCCTTCGTGGAAGTTGACATTTTGTCGACTCTTATTAAGAATGACTCGAGAAACTGTCAACTTACATACTTGATGTGAACTAAGTGACAAGTAATTGGAGAGCAAGTATTTGATAATGAACTGCTATAATAGGAGTTAACTGTTGTTATGTTGTTACACTACCAGACAACTTTTGGTTAGTAGGTACACTAAGTTCAATATGAGTAAGTGTGTAGCTGTATTTTCCATACTCTGTAGTTAGAAAGAAGTCATTCTTCTCGCCGTTGATACCTTGAGCAGTTAATATGTTGGTTTCATTAAAAAACCCAATATACTATCATGTCATAAAAATATTCGTAGACTTGACAGAACGCTTGTGCTTCTGTAAAGTCCACAAGAGAAAATACTCTTTACATACATACATACATAAATTACACCTACACCTACACCTACGCCTTCATTCCCAAAGTGGGGTAGGCAGAGCTAAAGAATTACCAACAACTTTTAAAACTTGTTGATAATTCTGTAACCACACTTTGCACAATTAGGCAAAGATTTTTACCAGCGTATTAGTGACAGGTTGGAAGCCCATCGCCTAACAGTACTACAAGCCTTTATTCCCTTAGTCGCCTCTTACGACATCCACGGGAAGAAATGGAGTGGTACTATTCTAACCCGGCAACCACACTAATACTCACGAACGAACGAAAATATATATATTTAACCACGAAAATAATCTTTATTAAACAAATTCTACTCGCGTGATATCCATGGACTTATTTCCATGAGAGTGTCTGTCTGAACTCGACATTGGCGAAATACAATTTAACAGGAGTGAAAGCCATTTATTAAAATTATGATAAGAATAATATTCGCAATTACAAAAGCTAGTGCCTAGGTAAATTTAACCCCGCTCGACGCTTTATTTTCAGACGTCTCAACGTCTCCCCCTAGCCGTCACTCTGACTTGTCAGAATCCCTGATAATTGCGACGGTGCGTGGCAGAATTAGGGTTAACGTTTCTAATCACTAGGCACGGGATTAAAAGTCAAGACTGGCTGGTGCTGACACGCGTGACGGGTTCTGTTCCCGGAGGAAACAATTAGCAATTTAGAGTGAACGTGTGCCATTCTTTGTGTTTATTTGAACAGGTAGAGGTGGAGGGTTCCTCATGCGACTGTCCTTGTCGGGACTCGAACCCGGGACAACTAGCTTCGGCTCAGTACCAACGAGGTTAAATGTGTAGTCGTATATAAATGAATTTTAAAAAAAATAGTACCATCCGATCCTTTGAAGTAATTTGGAGTATTAAATGAATACTTTAATTAAGTTAATTTAAATAAACCTGATTGACTTAATTATTAATTTTTTGTGTTGTTAATTATTGGTATAAAATGCCTATCCTAGCGAGATATCTGTATATTAGATATAGTAGAATTTACGAACATACTAACATTTTTGCAGCACCGAAGAATCGCTGCCAAACCAAAAGTCACAACTATTTCAAAATCTCATATATTTATTCACACCAATTTGAACTTTTCAATAACACCATCGCTTTCCGGAGCTCCGTGAATTATCCGAAGCGCGGAAAGCTCCATTCCTCTTGCGTCGAGCTTGAGCTTTCATTCTGGAAGCTTTCAGCTCTGTTTACTCCGAGCAAACTAGCAGATTATAGCTTTAATGTTGGAATGTTATTGAAGTTTGTTCTTGGAGTATCTGTTATTGATTCGACATTTATCCTCAAACTTAACGGAGTTAGTATTTTTGCCCAACTGCCGAAAGGTAAGGTTTTTGACCTGTATGTATGTGTGTATAGTTCTTTGTTCCCTTGTAAAAGCTGAACTGTTAGCCCGATTTAGACAAGCAAGGTGTCGTTAGACTCGTCTTAGCGTCGTGGGTGTTAGTTAATAGAAGCTTCTTTTTTAAAATGTGAAATTGGTGGTATTCCCCGTTAGAATAGTACCACTCCATGTCTTCCCGTGGAAGGGAATAAAGGCTGGCAGTACTGTTAGGCGATGGGCTTGCAACCTTTCACTAATACGCTATAATAACATCTTAGCCTAATTGTGCAAAGTGTGTTTACAGAATTACAAGTTTTAAAAGTTGTTGATAATTCTTTAGCACTGCCTACCCCACTTTGGGAATGAAGGCGTGAGTTTATGTATGTATGTATGTATGAAATTGGTGAAATCAATAATATACCTCGTGTGTTCATAAGTTTTGAGACGAAATAAATATTACATAAAAATTTAAAGAATAAAGCTATATTTATAAAATTTACAGATAATGATAATTAGACATTAACCAACAACCACAAGCAATTACTATTCAAAATGCCCACCCCTATTTTTAATACAAGCTTTTAGACGTTCCGGCCAGTCATCGATCGCGGCACGAATCTTCTCCAGCGGGATATCCTTCGCTGCTTTGATGAGGGCTCGCTTTAAAGAATCTAAGTTTGGGTGGGACTTTTGGCAGGCCCTGAGTTCCAATTCAGTCCACAAAGAATAGTCCAGTGGATTGAGATCAGGGCTGGAGGAAGGCCATTCTTCCGCCGCGATGAAGCCCGGCAAATTTTCCCTTAACCAAGCTTGAGTCGTTTTAGCCTTATGGGCGGGTGCTGAGTCTTGCTGGAAAATCCATTCTTTGTTGTGAAATAAACTATTAGATAGGGGTTTCACTACAGTATCTAAAATGTCACTTTGATAATTTTTTGCTTTAACCTTGACACCTTGTTGGCAAAAATGGAGCGGAGTGACACCTTCGTACGAAACCCCCCACCATACCATCACACTCGCCGGATGATGAGCACGCGAGACATTTCGTGCTGTAGCAGGAACATCTTTGCTGCTTTTGGCATAAACTTTATTATTTTGCCGGTTAAACTTTTCTTCAACCGTAAAGATTTTTTCGTCGGTGAAGAGTATCTTTTTCGCATCGTGTCTCTTGAGCAGCATCGGACAACGTTCGCGACGTAATTTACGAAGGCGATCATTTAGAAAATGAACTTTTCTACGGCTGTGAGCCTTTACTTTGAGATCATATTTCAATATTCTGTTGACTGAAATACGCGAAATTTTAGTCTGCAGAGCGAGTTTTTTCTGGGTGCGACATGGATTTCGGCGAAGTCGCTCTCTGATTATTTTGATGTTTGCAGCCGTCCTTACGGACCGCGGGCGACCACTCCTATGGCGATCTTTCAAAGAATCAGTTTCCTTGTACCGTTTAATGGTGTAATATACGAAGTTGCGGCTTACCCCAAAACATTTTATGTCACGGAATATCTCCATTGGTTTTTTCCCCGCCATATGTAGTGAAATGACAGTCGCACGCAATTCTTTCGTTCCCTCCATCACGAGAAAAACAAGAGAAATGAATTTTAAAAACATACCAATAGCACACTAACATTCCAAATTCAAAATTGAAAAAATAATAAAATAGGTGCCAGTATTATTTTCTTTATTTATTAAGTATAAAGTTTCGTCTCAAAACTTATGAACACACGAGGTATAACGGATAACTAGCATTATATTGACGACATTATCCAAACAGTAGTCGGGTTTTTTAAAAGCTTGCTGTGTTTTAGACTTGTGGCGATTCTAATTGTTTTTCGCGTTTTCGTTTGTTTGTTGATATTAACCCGTTTTATAATAGGTATTTTATAGGTATAAAGTGAAGTGACAAGTGAGTTACAAAATAAAATGACACATTCAAATCCAAAAATTAGGTAGACGTTCTAATTACCTAAAAAGAGATAATAAATAGATCTGTGAAGACTGATGTTGTAACCCTACAAAAAATAAAGCCTTGCACAGTTAACCGCTGCCCAAAACTACTCGTTGGATTAATACTTTAGGATTTTAAAAGCAAACAACACCTTAATCCTACCCTTTCAGAGAAAAACGCCACTTAGGATTTGGCGAAGCGTTCGTCGATACTTTAATACACGTAAAACCTCACTAAACAAAACGACACACTCCTAAAGTTGTTTAAATTTGGACAAGTCAAAAGTAGTTGCTATGGTATTCAAAATCAAAACGCTACGAACATAAAGTGTTAAATTGGATGTTTGATTTTGAGTTGCGTCCTTTTTCTACGGAAATAAAGTGATACGTGCAAACACCTCTCCGTAATCCGAGGGTCCAGTACATTACTCACTTACAAAGAGCCTGCGTTTGACAGATAGGGTGCAACCCTATATTCGACCAGTTTCGGTAGATCCTTAAAAACCTCAATACATGCCCTTTAAACACCTGTGCTCGCTACACATGCACGAGGGGCAGGGGAGGTCAAATTGGAGTGGTCAGGGTATGTCCGTACTCGAGTGGAGAACGTACGATGTCTGCGGTGGATATGACTTTTCTATTTATCGGTAATTAAACGTATTTTAAAAATGTGGTGTTAAGAGAAGAAAGAAACACAGAAAATAAATTGTAAACGGTGACATAATTAAAGTTTTGTATCCAAAATATAAATATTACAATATTGTTAACCAACTAATGTACAAAAGCAAATTTAAGGTTTTGTTTAAAATAAGTGAGATTTATACAATTTGTTGGTAGGTAAATATTTTATTTTATTTTATTTTGAATAGTAATTGCTTGTGGTTGTTGGTTAATGTCTAATTATCATTATCTGTAAATTTTATAAATATAGCTTTATTCTTTAAATTTTTATGTAATATTTATTTCGTCTCAAAACTTATGAACACACGAGGTATATTATTGATTTCACCAATTTCATACATACATACATACATAAATTCACGCCTTCATTCCCAGAGTGGGGTAGGCAAAGCTAAAGAATTACCAACAAGTCTTAAAACTTCTTGATAATTCAATATTTTTTTTTAAATAATAATATTATGGATTTTATATTATGTTTAATATTGTCTGCCTATCCCCCTCGGAAACTGGCGTGATTTAATGTATGTATGGTATGTTTAATATTGTGGTAAATAAGTAATACTTAATTGATTTCTCAACCAGTTGAAGTACTTAGTTGCTCATTACCTAATATTGCTATTTATAGAACTGAATTCCTCATTATAAAAACTGATGTCCTTATTAGGTTATAGGTATCTAAATAGCTGACCTTATGGTAAACTCAGGCGCAGGCTCTGCCAGGTTGGTGCAAGAAAGAGAGGCCTACTGTGCCCTGAAGTGTGTCAAAATGGGTTGATTGGATGAATAATACAAAATATACCACCTCACTTACGAGTCAAATTATAACTTACTTTTATCCTGACGCCAAACAACCGAAGTCATTGTAACCATATCTCGGGCAATCGAGCGTCCAGGTGGCCTAGTGGCTTACGGAGTCGCCTCGTTATCGTAAGGTACCGAGTTCAAACCCACCCCGTGGTCACACACACACATTCACACATTCGAACACATACACACACATTCGAACAGCTGAGTGTTTAAGAGGGTAATAGTACAAACGATCCTAAAGGGTCGAAGTTATGCGAAAGGGCCCATCTGTAAGATAAGATAAACACATCACGGGTAGGTCCTCAACAATATTTCATCTCATCTATCGAATCTCTCAGTTAATAAAGTTAGCTGGCTTTTAGGACAGCCCTGAGCCACGTAATTGGCTTCTGTTTTCTCTTAACACATATGTTTCTGCTGTGGTTTGTGTCACGTTACAAGGCATTAGTATGTTTAGTGTTTTTTTTAATAATTGACGTTATTTATTTAAGTAATTTTGAAACAAAAGACGGACGTGGAATATCCAAATCAGTTTCCATAGGAATAGCGAAACAGTTATTTGCCCAAAAGTCCCATAAAAATATAAGGAACATCAAGTAATAAAATCCCTTCGTAAATCTTCGCTTAATTTATGAAAAACCTTGAACTATTGTCGCAAGCTACGACCATACCCGAGTTCACCATACTTCTTCAAGAGACACACCCAAGCGTCCTAGATTCCATGCAGAATTCCAATTTCCAGATTCCGATTCACCTCAGTCCTCAATAACAAACGCCATAAAGGTGACGAACACGAGCTGTTAGTGTTAAATCAAGATTAAACCGGCTCATCTGAGCACTTTTAGTGCTAAATAAAACATGCCCACGTACTCGAGAATGTGAAATTCCTCAATCAGCCGCGTTTCTATCAGCCTCCGACCCGATGTTAATCTCACGGAGTCGTTTGAGCCAATTGCCTTTTTGTTAGAGGCTATTAGTGGGAAGACGTGTAGTGCAATCCGCTTGCCCTGTAAATTCGGATTGGGGATGCAATTTAGTTTAACGGCCTCGTTATTCATTGATGAAGGTACAAGGTTTATCAAACTCTACAACTCTTTTAAGTTAACTAGGGGGCTGTTAGAAGTTAGAGCTTGGGAATGGTAACATATCATTTTATCAGTTTCATTTCATCAAACGCTATTTTCTGCCGTTTGGTAAGACTTGACTTCCAAAAAAGTTTACTCTTACGGCGAGAAACGTATTTCGATGAATTGAAATTTCTTCGTATTGATACGTTCCTTTAAAGGTATTTCGGTAACATAAATAGGTACATAAATATATGTACAATTTAGAAACTTGTCATTTTAATCGTTTTGACAATTCATATAGGGCAGTATAAAAATGACAAGGTACTAAAGTGTACACCTATTAATGAACTCGGCTGAACCCCTTGAGAATATATATTAAACTCCTATTCCTCCTTTTCGAAACAAAATTCATCAAATAATAATTGATAACAATGAAAATGTATTTCTATTAGAAAAGCATTATTCTCATCTAAAAGAAAACTGCAAATGAAGGTATTTTAATTGTAAACAATAATATTGTAAAAGGACCAGAGATTCATCAAAGTTTCTGATTGCATCACGATTCGTATACTTACATATTTCATTGAAATAAATGACACAAATATCCAATCAGTGTCTAATAAAATACCAATTTAAAATATTTAATAAATCACCAATCAAGATGCGATCCAATCTAGACAACCGCCAATGCAGTGTCATTCACCTACGATAGGTCTCGATTACGACGTCGTATATCGCCATTTTAAAATCCATTACAGGCTACAGTTGAGATGCAATAGAGTTGACCCACTTTGGGGTCATTCAAATCATCAAACAATTTTAACTTACGTACATGCATTAAATCACGCCTGTTTCCCAGAGGGGTAGGCAGAGACCACTTATTTCCATTTGCTACGATTTTGACGAATTTCTTTCGCTTCTTCCACAATATTCCACATTCATACATCGATTCATGCACGCACGTCGGTTTCGGGTACTTAAGATTCGGCCCTTTTCCAGTATTTCTCCGATTTGATTCGAAAAAGTACGCCTAGGGTGGCCCCTTCCGACCCTGTCGCTTACTTTCGATCTGTATATCTCTTTCGTCAATCTTCTTTCATCCATCCTTTCCAAATGACCGAACCATCAAAGCATGCCCTTTTCAATCTTAGTCACTAAATCTTCTTTTATTCCACATTTCTCTCTGATTTTTAATAAATTTTAAAGTTTGCTGTAAACACGGCGTAAACTTTCTCGATTCTCCATTGGATAGATCCATTTCTGACCAACATGATTTAATTTTATGTGTATTTTTTCTTAATACAGCATGTTAACGACATGTAAAAGAGAATTAAATAATTCGAACTAAAATCTTACTCAGAAATCAAATTGCGGTCTCTGCGGCTTAGCAAAATGTTGGCGCAATGCAAAAAAGAAACACTATTTACATCACAAATATGTCAATTACAAAAACCGGCCGAGCACGTCTGACCATGCTCAGTGTAGGGTTCCAAAGCCAATCGCCTTCACAAAAACAATTTCAAATAAAACAAGTATGAACTAATTCTCTATTTAAAATTTTAGTATTTGTAATTTTGGCTGTAGGTCATGTCCCCACTCACGACTCTAACAAAAATTTGCGCTCTAAAGCTCGATATTTCATAATCAGATCCCTTAATCGAAAAATTGTTGTAATCGCAATATTTTTGAAAGACTTATCCAACTATTGAACCCTAAAAACCCCTTTATAAATTCGGGAGATATTATTTACAAGGAAGGAAGGTGATTGTTTCTACAATTCACTTATTAAACATTTCGACTGACAAAGGAGTGAAACCGATCATTATTTAACTAACAAGATTGATTGTTTCAAGTCATATTATTACATCGTCACTTGTTTAAATCAATTCCGTTTAAATCGGTCAATTCATTTGTACAACAGATCAAAACTATTTCAACACGTGCCAAAAATGGCTTGTTGAACATACATTAAATATAAACAGCAATCCATCAAACAAGTATCTTTATACTTCGCCGTTGTATAATGAATTATACAATCTGTCCTTTGACCTATCGATTACAATATGAATCAATTACCTACACTAGAAGGAAGTACAAATAGCGTATTATGTTTGCGATGTTACGATACTGTCGACGGTTTATGATACAGATACTCAAAAACAAATCGTGAATTATGCAAGATCAGTTTTCGTTTAGTAATGCGCCTAATATCATGCCAGATAAGATAATAGATGCTGTATATTTGTCGAAACGTCGAGTATATTGATACATTTTAACATTGGGCAAGAGACAAAAAATATAACAGTGTAAGACCATATTTGAGAGGCCCACAGATCACAGAAACAAGGGAGATATGTCATGAACGCCAATTCGTACAAGACCCGGTGTCGCCACTTTTAAACATGTGTGCGTCTTACGCTTACGCTCTATTAACTACTACAAAAACTACCTCCTCATAATTGGTTACAGCTTACGAACTAAAAACGCCGTAACATAGTTTTGATAGTAGCAGAAAATTAAGCTTTATACTAAGTTCTCAAGGTTGAAAAATGCTGAAAGATCGTTTTTTTTCCATCGTAGTTCAGTCACTGAACGTAAGGTAGCGCTTACTCGTCACTTAGCTGCCATCTATGCGACGAGTAATTAATTAGTTCCTCAGAGCTAGATGGCGCCAAGGTAGTAGTCCCTATGTTCAGCAGGTTAAGGACTACCCACACACAGCGACATCTAGTTATACTTTTTTCAAGAGGTGTGCGTTTCTCTCCTGTCGTCCACTTAGGGATGCCACAAGGAATGTTTCAAAATATATCGATAAACAATTCAAACTTGTTTGCAACGTTAATATAGGTACTATTCAATTTACAGGCAATAAGTACTATTTTTATTATTTTACTACTAGGTTAATACAATTACATCATTTAAACTTAATATATTATTGTTAGAATAGAATAATATTTTATTAGCAAGAATACGGTTTGCGTAAAATTGATACATAAGATTTTAAATTTGGAACGATACCTATATTAGAACGTAACAAAAAAATGGCCGAATTTCTTTGGTTAAATTTTCTGGAGCTGTTTAAGATTTTCGTTTTGATACTAATAAAATGGGTTCGGTTGAGTGTCACGTCACAAGATCTCAGTTTGGGACAAACCAGTAGTTTACCGACTTGATTATGTAAACTTTATTTCATAAATGGTACAAATTACTTAAAACAGAAAGATAGACTTAATACTTGGGGCAATATCTACCATCCAACCTTTAGGCTTGAATCCTTTTAAGAGTGAGTCGGCGCGAGCTGTCAATCAGCGCTGTGTGCAAACACAGCTCAATACTGAGCCAGAGCCCTTTGCCTTTGTGGTTGGTTAATTTATTTTTATCTTAATTGTATGATTTGCCTACTTATATTTGAATTGCTAGAGTCCTTCGTCGTTCGTTAATATTGTAAAGAAAATTAAATTTTGTATAACGTGAAAATTTATTAAAATTATTTTTCTTCTGTTTTAAGCGTGTCGTGGTAGTGATAAATAACTAGAACTATTAACACATTGAATTCTATTGATAGCTGTAGAATAAGCCATTTATCGATAGTCGATAGAAATCACGTCAACACAACTTTCACAACCTTACGCTCTGAAATCCATTCAAATATAAAATATTCATTTAAAAATATAAATAATGCTTAAAAACAAATTTTACCGGTGGTAAGTTATGCCCTTTGATTTTATATTAACGTTTGTATTTCGATTTTTGCACACTTTCACGCTACATACAGTCATTTTATCATTTAAACGGAGCTTCTATACTGACAGCGTTCAGTGAGTGACTGTGTCAACGCTTGACACGCCTCGTGCCGATATGGTCAATTTGACCATATCGAGGCGACACGAACCACGCCCCCATAACATATCTCCCTTGTTTCTATGATCTGTGGAGAGGCCATTTACAGTAGCAATCGTAACAATATTAAACCATAAGACGGCCACTTAACTGAACTGTTGATTCAATATAATAAAACATAAATAAAGAAAGATACAGCTAAATGCCTGCCAAGTAATACTACTTACTAAAAATGCTTTGAAGCAATTCGCTAACAGTTAATGGTTTAAGAATATCTTTTCTCAAAAATAACCGGAAAAGTTGACATTACTAACTCCATACTGAGACGCGAAGTACATAGTTTCCAGACAGTTCCCAAATTAAAAAAAAAATACATTGCGTGCTCGCTACACAAGCCCGCAATGTTGCATACAAATTTCATTGTTATCTAGTTTGTTACTTTTTAAAAAGTGAAAACGTCATAATAAAATGAGGGCACAAGTCTTATACATCCATATTTAATTCAAAACGTAACTTTTTTATCTGTGTCTGGAATAGCTTGAGTTTTTTTTTTCTAAAAAAAGCTTGCGTTTCTCCTTGTCATAAACACAAAGGCGGTAAAGAGTGATGTTATTTCACGTGAAGTTTCTGTTTATATGCGATTTGTATCTTGCGATTTTTGAGAAAAGCACTATATATGCCTCGGCAGGAACGGCAATTGCCTGCTTCACTGCCTAGGCAATAATGTACTATTGTTGGCCGGACATATTGTATTATAGTTGGCAGAGGAGGGGTGTAAAGATGTACTACTTTAAAGCCCTGCAGATGCGAGTCCCATGACCCCTAGCTAACAATCAGGCTGATTACGATTTACGATGCTTGCGCAAACGCAGCCGTCCACTTATTTAACCAGCTGTATATTATGTTATGTCTTTACGTGACCCTTCGGCCAATTAAGATTTATATTGTTCAGTAATGTAAATAAATTATTGTTCATTGTGTTTGTTTATCAGTTTAATCAGATTGATTGTATAATAAACAGAGTTAACTTATTATTTTAGGCTTCTGTTTGCCTCTGCATAATATTTTTGTTAAACTTCTTAAATGCCAACACGTATCTTAAGTGGTACTTATTATTGGTAGGAATTGGGCATGAAAATGTTATAAAAACTCGTAAGTCAAGATTTCCGATCGCAATTATTTATGTGAAAGTTATTTTTATATTTTATGGCAGCCTGTGTAAACCAGATAGATTTTATTGAACAAAATAAGGTGTGAACGAGGTTTTTCTGTTCTATAACCTTGGCAGCTCTTCCTTTCTTTGGCACAAATAGTAAAATCACATACCAGTATGCTGGTTTGTATGAAAAAAGATATCGAAACGTGTTCTAAGCAGTGAAAACCTTCAGAAAGTAGATAAAGTATGTCCTTAACTGTCTCAACAACAGGTACAGTCGACTACGAAGAAATGTATCCACATTTGGACCTTTTTTACAATAAGATGAAGAATTCGATATACCTCTTCGTTGTAAATATAACTCTTCAAAGATGTGAGATCTATTTGGTTTAGGATCAAGAAGCCCCGATGATTAAGTCGAAGGATTTTTTTAATGTGTTGTCGTTTGAAGACCAGCTGGCCTATTGCCTTACGCACTTGCAATCGCAATCTGCTTCCAAGTGGAACAATTGTTTTCATTATGTATGCAGACTCGCCTTAGGACTGTCAAAATGAAAACGATTGCGATGGCGAGTGCGTTAGGCTATAAGCCTGCTGCCTGGAACTTAGGAGTGGAAAATTGTAGAGGTGCTTGCCCGAAAAAAAAAGATTGCAGAATGGAAAGTTTTTTTTTTGTGTTTGTTGGCTGGAAATATGGAGTGGAAAATCGAAAAGTGGTGCTTGCCTTATACAGCACGAAAAAAAAAGATAAAAAAAAATAATACAAAAATCATAAAAACAACGATACGATTAACGATACCTCTAAAGCTAGAATGAAAATTCCAAATCCGGCTAATTGAATACTATGAACGAGAGAGAATATTATCTCTGAACAAGTCGAAAGTGAACAAGAGGCTATGAATGGCGGAGTGGACACAAACCTGAGCACTGTCCATAAACTATGAAAGGGCGACATTCTCGGGCACTGTACAAGATCGGAAACGGTTTCTCCTCTTATACGGACAGGTCAGGAGCGATGAATGGAGCTGGGCTGGATCATTCACCTCGAATTAGTCCAGTTTTTATTGCGATTTACTAGCATTTGTTTTGTTTATTCGTTTTGTAACGATAATGCAGCAACCAGAATTCGGTTTTGCCAAAAGGCCAGTTAAGAAAATGTCATCACGCATTCAGTTACACATTCGTATCTACTTTAATTGGATATTTATACAGGGTGTCCCAAAAATAGCACGTCACAGTGACACTGGAGATTCCCCAGCTTCAGACGAACCAAACCAACCTAACATGACCTCAGTAAAAGTTGCACCGTTTTCGAGTTATACCAATTTAAAGATTTTTCCAATTTTTCACCTCTTTTGACATTGTAAGTGCTCGCATTTACTGGGATAGCTTTAGAATTTAGTTTTTTTTATTTGTGCGCGTTTATGAATAGTTGATTAAGATGATAGAAGCATTATTATGTCAATTTCTAATGTAGAAGTTGGAAAAATACTGTAATGAACTTGACTTAAATTATCATCAACATAGTAATTTAAACTTTGAACACCGGCCATAACTTTTTTTTACTAGAAACGAAATGCGCAAATAACTTTAAAAACATGCGTATTTTATGCCGATTCTAAAATGGTATCACACATGATATCTTAATGCATAAAAGTAGGAATTCGTATGACATTTGCCAATATGGATCCTCGGAAATCAATGCTAATCATCTAAAAAATTATCTTATTCTCTACGATATCTCATTTGTTTGTGCTCCTTTGAAGAATATTATTGATTTTTGGTTGACCTTGGTTTAAAGATAATAAAAAACGGGTTTAATTTTCATTAGTTTTTACAGTAAATGTTCGAATTGTTTCCCTCCGACTCTAAGGCACAAATGGCATCTTCGAATAAAATTTCGATTTAATTTTCGTAAACTGGTTTCGGATATATCTCGCTGCATTGAATACACGTCGCCGTAGTTCCTCTTCGTTACTAATTGGTTTTGAATAAATATTGTCTTTCAAACATCACCAAAAAAAAAAACATTTTACAAAGCGAAATCAACTTCCGTTAAGAGTGCCGAGTAGTCCTTTCAGTTCCACAAACAAAATCAGAGTGACACATGATATCTTAATGCAAAAAAGTAGGAATTCGTATAAGGATCCCGGCAACCAAACTAACAAATGAAACGATTAGCCGCTTTGCAAGTTTATCATGTAAAGAATTGTAGGATAGTTATTAATTTATTGTAGCCCTGTGACCCAAACTACTCATAGTTCGTTACCTTGCGTTTCGTGCTATACTCGTTGATTAATATTAAACCTCGTTTTAATAGCCGACTTTTTAGTTAGGTACGTTTTATTTTTATTGATTTGAATTATATCATTACTTATCACCCATGTTCACTGCGTCCGTTTTCCTGTGGTGTTCCTGAATTAAATCGACTTGGCATTCCTCTGGACTCTGATTTTGTTTGTGGAACTGAAACGACTATTCGGCACTCTTAACGGAAGTTGATTTCGCTTTATAAAATGTTTTTTTTTTTCTGGTGATGTCTGAGAGACAATATTTATTCAAAACCAATAAGTAACGAAGAGGAACTACGGCGACGTGTCTTCAATGCAGCCCGAGACATATCGGAAACCAGTTTACGAAAATTAAACCGAAATTTTATTCGAAGATGCCATTTGTGCCTTAGAGTCGGAGGGAAACAATTCGAACATTTACTGTAAAAACTAATGAAAATTAAACCCGTTTTTTATTATCTTTGAACCAAGGTCAACCAAAAATCAATCATATTCTTCAAAGGAGCACAAACAAATGAGATATCGTAGAGTACAAGATAATTTTTTAGATGATTAGCATTGATTTCCGAGGATCCATATTGGCAAATGTCATACGAATTCCTACTTTTATGCATTAAGATATCATGTGTCATACCATTTTAGAATCGGCATAAAATACGCATGTTTTTAAAGTTATTTGCGCATTTCGTTTCTAGTAAAAAAAAGTTATGGCCGGTGTTCAAAGTTTAAATTACTATGTCGATGATAATTTAAGTCAAGTTCATTACAGTATTTTTCCAACTTTTACACTAGTTATTGACATAATAATGCTTCTATCATCTTAATCAACTATTCATAAACGCGCACAAATAAAAAAAACTAAATTCTAAAGCTATCCCAGTAAATGCGAGCACTTACAATGTCAAAAGAGGTGAAAAATTGGAAAAATCTTTAAATTGGTATAACTCGAAAACGGTGCAACTTTTACTGAGGTCATGTTAGGCTGGTTTGGTTTGTCTGACGCTGGGAAATCTCCAGTGTCACTGTGACGTGCTATTTATGGGACACCCTGTATATAGATTAAATTCCTTATTCAAATTTTGTTCAAGTATTCGTTTTCTGAAGATTTTTTGTCCCCAGCAGTATTCCTAGCAGGAGACTAAAACGGACTGATAATGGTGATGATCCGTTTTCCATTCCTGTCAAATTCAAATGTCGTAATGACAGATAAGGACAGATCATATTTCAACCACACTGTAGTGTGTCTTCGAAACGAGAAAATGTGATAATTATTGTAAATCTTCAACATATAGTCATTCAGTCATTACTCCTCAGGGAAACATTACATGGGCTACTTAGCTGATTTTTAAGTCCGTAAATTCCAAAAGCGCTAGTTATTTCATATGGCTATGTCGTTATGGATTTTTCCCTCATTACTGATTGAATTTTAATAACTTTGTGGAATTAATGTGAGCATACGTCAGATTGAAATTCTTAGAAACGTTCTCGAGGTTTACCTCCACTCACGTTGAAATCAAGTTTTGAATCTCAGCAATGACTTGTGAAAAATCCGTTAAATGATGTCATACGTCCTTTGAGTCGTGCGCAAATTCGTGACTGATGACAAATAGTATCAGTTGAAGTATTGAATGTTGTCAATTCAAGTTTGTAACTTGACATACCTACTTAACATCTATCCGAAAAAATACTTCTATAAAGGCCAGAAGTTTTTTGAGATCGAGAATGTTAGTGTAGTGATTCTAATGGTTATATAATATGACTATAAAGAACAGTGCCAAATCTAGATCAGGCTTTTTTTTATGGCATTGGAAGGCAAACGAGCACAAAGGCCACCTGATGGTAAGTGGAAACTGTGACCCATAGACATTCGCATTCACAAGACTGAAAATGCACTGCCAACCCTGAAGACTAGAATGGAATGCCTCTATGCTAGTCATTTCACCGGCTGTCTTATCCCCAAACCGGAACACAACAATGCAAAGACTGCTTGGCGGTAGGTTAATGGATAAGATGGTGGTACCACCCCGGACGGACCCTGCACAAGGTCTTCCCACAAAACTGGATTTGTCTTGATCTTTTAGTTCTACATTTAATTTTAGAACCTTGCTGGGCAAAGGCTAAGGTAGTTGCTTTTGTCAAGACTTTACCATAACATACAGCAAATTTAAAATCAAATAAATACAAACAAAAGTTTCTCGCTATGTATTCCGATTGAGGATCGATGTTAGAAAAATGCATTCTCAGTGCAGTGCACCCCTTTGGGTACCAGCAGTACCTACAGGAGGTTAAAGTTGTGTAGCCACGAAGTGGTTTATATGTAAAGGTACATAAGTTATTTTGTTGACTTAGAATCAGTAAACCGCTGGATGACATCAAGCGAACCTGAGGATGATGTCATTGATTGCATAATGATGGTCAACGTTTGACATTTAGGAGTTGTAGTTGTGGTCAACTATACTTAAGTAAACGATGCGGTTTGGAACGACCAAAACGTAATTAGAGGTCAAGAAACTTCGAGATGATACGAAGATAATACATTTCGCAGAAGTTATTATGGTAGTGGAGTTGCTTGTGGCTATTAGAGGTAGTTAAGAAGAGTTTATACAGGGTGTGGCCTGTAATAAGAGCAATAAATTAAAATATAGGCCCTTTAATTAATCAGTAATTAATTCCAAATGGGTTCAATTAAATAAAATGAAAAATAAGTTTACTGTTATTTTCTAACAAAATTAATAGAGCCAGCAATGTACTGCAGACATATGTGTCCAGTCGGTGTACTTGACATTAAGGTTTGACATTTTGCACGTATTAAATATCTACTAAATCAATATTGCTTATTAAACATATGCACTAATTAATTAAATTGCCACTTCTTTCAACTTTACGTAACAGGTTACAACCTTAATAATTAGGTGTGAACTGACGAAAGAACGAAATGAGTAAAACGCTATAAAGTAAGTTCAAACTATTTATTAAGCAGTTCCAACAAAAACAGTGCACTAATCACTGATAATAATTATGTCTATCTTACCGGGTAACCTTGATCTTAACCACTCAACTTGCACTTTAAACAATTGGTAAGGATGTTTGTTTAGCATGAGTACGACTACCGATGATACAATCTGTTACTCTGTTTGACTCCACTCCGACACGACACGTACTGAGGACAGGGTCTTGTCAAAACTAACGAAGAGAATTTCAGTGATAATCTGACTGGACAGTGAACACCCACACTCCACAATCAGAACCGCATTTGGAGACCCCACATTCGTCGCTTTGAGATGACAACAACAGGGATTATCTACCCGGAGAATACTTGTTAACCGTAGTCAACTTAACACAAGGCTCAGTTTACTTTTGCTCTTGTTGTATCATGGACATACTTCGTAATGCGTCGTAACTTATTTTATTATTGCAATTTGGAAAAGTTTTGATTTACCACCTTGACGTAAATTGTCAAATCATTACGTTGTAATAATAGAGTAGGTATTAAGTAGGTACATAATTCCTAAAAAGTTCACACTTACAATTACATTGTTTATGGTTTGTAAGATAATAAATAATAATGAACATTTCGAATAAATTAAATATCAAAAAACTCCACAGTACAGTCACCTGCAGATAAATCTAACCGAACAGCGAGCCAAAAAAATATGTTGCAAAGGTTTAACAAAAAAGACTAACCCGCGAAAAGGTCCGAAAAATTACATGTAACAGTATGTATGAAAACCGAACGTGTCAATTTTCCGCTTTCCACAGAAAATCGATTCAAAGCCGTCGCATAACACAAGATAACGACATTAAGGTTGAATAAGCGTGGATTGTAAATATCTTTACTTTTTAAATAAATTAGTTGTCAAAAGAAAACTTGCTAACATGGAATACCGCTCTCACGCGATTAGTAGTTTCTAATGCGTGAGGTTAAGATCTAGTTTCGATTGATGGATTGTCAAGTAGATACTATCTTATTAAGAAACATCGCCCCAAAAGTACCAGTGCATTTGAACTCAGCAGTGATAGCCTAGTAGCAGTGGTAGCTTAGTTGCTAGAACGGTTGCCTCCCATGCGGGAGGTCGTTCCCGGGTTCGATCCCGGGGCCTGCACCTCTAAATATTGGTTTACGATTTATGTGCAGTTTAAATCATTAATTACCACTTGCTACAACGGTGAAGGAAAACATAGTGAGGAAACCTGCATATCGGAGAAGGTTAAAACCCTTCGAAGATATGTGAAGTCCCCATCCGGCACCACGGCACTACTACAGCCTAGCCCTCTGTAAAGAGGAGACCCGCGTCCAGCAGTGGGACGTATATGGGTTGTTGATGATGATTCACAACGAATACCTACTTAATAAAATTATGGAATGATTAAACACGAAAATAAACGCATTTTTTTGTAAACGTTTAGAAAACCACTACCTATTAAAAACAAACTAACTACGTAAAATGATTAACAAAAAGAAGATTATCAACGTGTTTATTTCCACAATTATTAACACAAATTAACAACACAACACACACTGACTGAGTAATCCTGAATAGCACGGTTTACTTTTTGGAGATGTATGTTCTTTCAGTTATTCTTGCACAAAGGCTGTTCCGTCGATAATAGAGGAACACAGTCACACTTTGGATATGTGCTATGCATGCTCCTGCGGGCTGCCTCAGATATCCCACATGCTTTGTTAGTGCACATCATTGACGATGGCTCCGCTGGTATGGTACTTATAGCTGATGGTTGATGATGTCAGTGGTATGTTATCATTTACGTTTACGGTTTACACCTCGGCTTACTTTTCGTCTAGATCCAGCAAAATATCATCTCACAGTAAAGTAAAAGCAGTTCATGGCTATAGTTATTTATTATTTCGATTGTAATATTGTGATTTTTCAAGACATTTGACTTGACAACTTGACTTAGTCATTGTTCACTACAGATAATCCGATGATTTTCTAGCGTCTGTAAAGATGTGAAATAAATACTTTATAGTTGTGGAATACAATTTTGCCGGATTAAGTTTTGTTGAAACGTGGCCAAAGCAACTCGACACACTTATTATTAATGAAAAAGTTCAGATTGAAATATTTGTCAATTATCAACACAAATTTAAAAAAAATCTAAATCAGTGCCATTATGTATGTCTTAAGAATGAAAATAGTTTCTAGTACATCTGGATAAAAGCTAATTTCGGTCGTTTCAAGAATATGTGACGTAGCATCCCCCGTACCAAGACACCAAATGACCGACGAGCGACCGTATTGCGATGTAAAAACCGTTGCCTGTGAAGTTTAATTTGAATGGCAATTTTTTCCAAATATTAGGACTTTGTCACATTAAGATATTTCAATTGTGACTGCTAATAATCTAAGGAATCATTCTTTAACTTTATTGCTCCTGTTACAGGCCACACCCTGTATAGTAGTTTAGTGTGGTAGTTTACAGCAGTGTTTGCATTGTTGTGTTCCGGTTTGGGGATAACACAGGTGGTGAAATGACTAGCATAGAGGCATTCCATCTAAGTCCTCAGGGTTGGCAACGCATTTGCAATCTTAGGATTGCGGCCTTGTGAATGCGAATGTATATGGGTCACAGTTTCCACTTACAATCAGGTGGCCTGTGTGCTCGTTTGCCTTCCTATGCTAAAAAAAAACTGATCGTGTAGGATTCTTGACTGGAAAGAAAGAAGTTGAAGATGAAGAAGTAAATATGTCTTGCTGATTAAATTGTTAAAGAAAAATTGACAGACGTTGATTTTTAATTTAAGAATAACAAGTAACCGAAAACACTGTTAGTAAAAAACAACAATTGTGTGTACGTAATATTTTGTTGGATTTACAGATTCAGCTTACTGCGACTCCTTAGTGAATCAACTTATGAATCTGCATTCAAACGACCATTACTTGTTTAATTAATTAAAATACTGTAAGTCATATGCATATTTCGAATCGCCAAGGTTGAATTGATAATTAGATATTCAATTATGCGTTTGTAAATGCTTATTAAGACAACGTCAGCGTTTAAGAAGATTATAATCGAATCAAAGGTGCCGTTAATGCATTAAGTGCCCAATCCTCATTACCATACACGATTAGATCGATGTGGAGTCAATAGGAAATACGTATGTCATTTGTAATGTTTGTAAACAAGGCTACGGGTAGGGAAGTTTATTTGGATGACACAATGATGCGGCTTTGGTATATGATAAATTAATCAAAGGACGTAATGATGTCAAAAGATGAAAATAACGATGATGGTTACTATGCTGTTATTTGACTCACTGTCAGAGACAAACTAAGTCATATCTATAACTGCAAGAAGACGGCTATCTAGCAATGGACTTGGATAATATGTTGTAGATAATAAGTTGAAGATTTTGACAATATAATGATAGCAAATGTAGAAGGCATACTTCCCGGGTTAATTTCCAAAGGGGTACGAATTTCATGACATCTCCGGAGTTTTTCAATAAAAAAAGTATATTGAAATTCATTCATTCATTCATATATATATTGCACTCATAATAATAAATCGACACCAATTGACTGAAATGTCTGTGGAACGTCAGGGATTCTGACAGGAAATCTTATTTTTGGATCAAGTTTACTCGCCGCCCCTATCTAATATCAAACACCCTCTCAGCCTTTCTAACACTCGTGAGTAAAAGAAACAAAACATACTTCGCATCAAAGTACAATTACATAGATGAATTTGCGAATAACAGTTACTTTAAAAACCTCTTTTTTAACCAAGAAACAGTTTTCCTTACACAACAATGCTACAATGATAGCAGCATAATCCGCGAATCGTTGCAAGCGCAGGAGCACCGCACTCACACGGGAATCGCCGCCCGAGCGTGACACTGCGCAACTTCGCAATGCCCATTATTAAAAACAGTAACCACAAGTATGTGGATGAGCGCGAGAATTCGTGCCTGAGTCTTGGATGTTTTCTATGTATTTAAGTATGTATTGCTCTATGTGAGAAAGTTTATCATTGTCTAGCACCTACTGTACAAGCTTGGAGGACTATTTTTGTGTAATTTTCCCTTGATATTTGTTACCATTATTATTAAGGGCCTACGCTAAGTTGCGCTAGTGCACGGAGCGGGTGCGGTTGTCGAAAAATTGATCTTATGAAAAATCCGTCGCTCTTACGAAAAAATTTGCTCCTTTTTCTGTCTTTAACCATGACAGTATCACATTCAATATTATTCTATGAATGTAAGTTCTTTTATACAGAATGAGCAAGCATTTGGCCTCAATCACACTGAGTGACGGTTAAGTCATAAATGAAATAGGTTTAGGTGGCCCAAATAAATAATCGTATGAAATACAATACACATCTTCAGCCATTACCTGAAATTAATTTATGTTAAATAATAAAGTGGGAGTATTGCTTGTTAGACAAAAATACAAACGGTTGGATAAAAGCCGCATGCAAAAACACAAATATTTATGGTTTACTGCTTCTCTTATTTATACTGTGACGGCGCGTTATGTACGTACCTACGTCCGCACATTGCGAACTTAAAGATAAAGATTGTCGGTTTCTCACATTAAAGTTCCAAGTTCCTATGCTTAATTAAGTTATTGTAATGTAATGAGTTGTGATGACGCTTATGTAAGGGCAACATCATTATTATGCACGCTATTTTCACATGTATGTTAATTTTATTATGAATTAAAGATAACAATGCTTTTTTCTGTTTACAATAGGCATATAATACAATTATTTCATGCGATAACCGTTCCTGCTTCATTTCTATTAAGGTCTTCATCATCAACGTTGCAAATAATAGAGTTTTTTGAACTGTTAACCTTTTTAGGGTTCCGTAGCCAAAAACTTAAAAACCGGAACCCATATGGATTCGTCATGTCTGTCTGTCTGTTTGTCCGTCCGTATGCCACTTTTTTCCAAAACTATAAGAACTATACTGTTGAAAGTTGATACTGTGAACCGCATTAAGATTTTCACACAAAAATAGAATAAAAACAATAAATTTAGGGAGTTCCCCATACTTAGTACTGAAACTCGTTTTTTTCTGTCATCAAGCCCATTTGTGTGGGGTATCTATGGATTGGTCTTCATCAATGATATTGAGGTTTCAAATATCATTTTTTTATAAACTGAATAGCGACTGAATAGCGAGAGACACTTCCAAAGTGGTAAAATGTGTGTGTCCCCCTGTAACTTCTAAAATAAGAGAAAGATAAAACTAAAAAAAAAATATGATGTACATTGACACCTGAAAACTTCCACCGAAAATCGGTTTGAACGAGATCTAGGAAGTAGTTTTTTTTTAATACGAGCCCGACTCGCACTTGGCTGCTTTTTTTTATAGCAGCCACAATCGTCTACGACAAGAATCTGTAACTACTCCCTAGTTACCTACTAAGGAACCCTTCCTTTCACGCCCACGTGTCTCTAAAAACATTTTTCGTGTTTTATTTTTTTGGAACACTTAAAAGTTTAACGTCCGTCGGTGTTTACGAGGGTTTTTGCCGAACAATCGTCAAGAGCAGGAAGCGGTTTCTATTTCTATAAAACTAACTTTAAAAATGACATGTTTATAGGCCAATTTTAATAGTTAGAAATGTTATTCTGAAGCGGTTAGGTTATATATCCATATAGTTTTCTATTTGTTTCACTTTATGGATAATGGAAGGATAGGATGGATAGTATGATTATATTGATGACCTTTAAGTTTAAAAGTAGTTATTGAAATCTCAGCCGCAAGATGTCCATAGATTTTGGAAAGAAAAGATATCTCTTATAGGGGTTATAAGAGATATAAGTTTGGTTGATCTATATACTTTTATTTCTGTAATTTATAATATTTATTTAAATACTTATGGAAAATTATTTATTTTAGTACAATAAAGTGTTTACATACATACTGAAACACGGTACAAGTCGACTTAACTCGTTATAAAAAGGGTATATACATAAACGGAGTATACTAGACTAAAACCCTTTTTTACTTGATCTTCAGAAGACTTATATCCTTTTTCACTAGGACCCCAGAATTATGATACAAATACTTGATACAATGTAATTAAATGCTAGACCTAGACCGCATTAATAAATCGGTCATTAACTAAATGCGATATAAACCCAAATTAATTTCCCTATCATCAGACATTTACTTCGTTTTCTACCCATAACCAGAAAACCACGCTTAATTTTCATTTACCGATAATAATATTTTACGGCACTATTATAATAAAGTACATAAGCGCTAGTAATTATGGGTTCCTCAGATCTAAAATATCCGGAGGCTGGGAGCTTTCACGAGTGAGACACTTGACACTAAAGAAAATTCCTATTCAAAATAATGGCTTGTGTTCGCCGAGTAATTGACTGTGTAGACGGGTTTTCTCCTGCGTACTCTTTTATTGGGAGTTGGGTTTATGGCCAGAGCCTGGTTAGATACAAGTTCAGGGCGTACTATAATTATAGTGCTTTGGTCGGTTAATGTGTTATGATGGTGCTAGCGGCTTGATGAGATGAAGTTGTTTTTCACCTTGTTAGGTGTTCAGTGCAGCGCAAATGACGCCGTTAACAACTGATTTCCTTAATTTCACAACACAAGCGACCCATTAGAGTAACACACACAACACAAAGTTTATCGTGAACAGTAGTAACATTTTCTACTTTCAAGTTTTTTTCCACTTTGAAATTTTCTCTTCCCATAATTATTTTGGTCATAATGTTTTCGTGCACAATTATTGTGAGTTATAATTTTCATACCGCTGTTACATTTCGATAAGGCTAGGTTAGGTTAGGTTCAAAAAAAAAAAAAACTTGCGATAATTGTGACCAAAAAATATTATGGCACACAATGTGGATTCCCTTACCTGATCCAATACATAATACTTCACTGTTTTGGAAAAAAAAAAACAAAGTTCTGACAACGACAATATTAAAATCTGACTTTAAGACATGTAAATCACTAGTGAGGAATGTGTGTACAGCTTTAATCATAATTATTACTAGTAACAGTATTACTGAATAAGGGCCAAATAAAAAGCACCCGAAACCGACGTACGTGCATGAAGAGATTGATGAATGTAGAGGAAGCGACAGTTGTATGTTTAGATCGGCGCAACTGGCGTTCCAGAGTCTCTGCCTACCCCGTTGGGAGACAGGCGTGAAGTTATGTATGTATGTATATAACAGCATTAATTTAGTTTCGTAATCCTCATGACGCCTTACAATAGCAGGTTAATCCTAAGAACTCTGGCGCAACCCGTTTTCAGTCCTTGACTCTTGCGACTGGCATTTAGTTACGGCAAGTGTTAAGTGTCGCAATGTACACTTCGTCCTGCTAAGGTTACCGGGGCAGGGTTAATATTGAGAGCGTTTAATTATACAACCATTTATATTTATTTACCGATGTTTTAAATTGTATTAATGTCGAGTCGTTATCATTGACGGATAACACCGGCGGCAAACTTATACTTTCGTTTGCATACATACATACCTTCACGCCTTCATTCCCAGAGTGGAGTAGGCAGAGCGAATTACCAATAACTCAAAAACTTGTTTGATAACTCTGTAACCACAATTTCAACAAATAGGCTAAGATGTTTAACAGTGTATATTAGTGACATGCAGGTAGCAAGCCCATCGCCTAATAGTACTACAAGCCTAGTCGCCTCTTACAACTTCCACGGGAAGACATGGAGTGGCAGCAGCAACCACAAGGAACTTGGTTTGGTCCGCGGTATTTTAGATGTTGTAGCTACATTGATAAAGAATGACACCTAACACGGAACGTTTTCTTTACTTAAACAAGACACCCATAGATTATATCGGTGATGAAAAATAGAGTATAGATACTAGTCTAAACTTATAGTTTTTGGATAAAAAACCGGTAATACACGAACGGACGGACATGACGAAACTATAAGGCAGCCCTTAAAATCAAAAATATCTGACACGCTCTAATGGCTTCCAGATAAATCTGTTGGATATTTTCGAGTTCTATATTGACTTAGATCTTATTTATTGCTAGTGTCTGCTTACCTTATTGTTATATTACCCATAAGATCGCTCGCCTTTATTGCGGTGGATAAATCATCAGTCACTCTCTTACTTACAGATTGGTCAGAAAGTGACAGATGTTTTTTAATATGTGTATACACACCGAAACACGACCATAAATAATAGGCCCATGGTCTTAAATGAAATTCCAGCTAGCAATGAAAATTGCAGAAGTTGACTGCACTACTTTAACTTTTAATTTAGAAAAAAACCGCAAAATTGTGCTTCTTGCTTTAAAACTGTTACGACAGCAATCTACTTAATTTTATTGCCCGTCTAATTAGCGATTTAAACCCTGCTTAAGAAGTCAGTTAGCAGTGGGTAGACCCTGTATACGCTCAAACAAGAACGGCAAAATTCATCTCATTTAAGGGTGTCGAGCTACTAAATTGCATATCGCACGTTAAATCCAAGAGCAAAAAACGCATTTAGGTATACAAAATTAATTCTTTTTAACCGCAATAATGTCATTCATCCAAAAGTTTTACACTGTTGTTTTGTACTGTTCCGTGTTTTGTTTTTTTTGGTGTTCAATAAAGAGTATTTGTATTGTATTGTATTGTAATGTCACTTTTGGATTTAACGTGCGATATGTACTTATGTTTGTAAGCTTACTAAACTCAGCTTACTCGACTGCAATTCACTTAGTGGCTTATCAATTTCTTATACAATGGCGTATAAGGAAATAACAATAACAATAATAGGGAAAAGCAGCGTCGGGGATCGAGAGCGCCTTATCGAGCCCGCGGTTGGGATCAATATTAATTAACTCAATTACCTACGGTTAGATGCCTGATTATAAGAGGTAGTTCTACCGATACGTTATTGCAGAAAATTAGGTAGATTAGAATGTAACATAACTAATTACGCACTCTGTATATTTATATTAAAATTATTGTTTAATGCGAGCAAACGTCGGATTTTAAAAGAAAGATTCTATCATTACAGGAATATTTCAAGCTTTATTTGCAACTCGATCTATTTCCTTAACTCGAAACGCATATTCAACTTAAAATCTGATCCATAAAAAATAAATCGTAGTAAGCAAATGAACTAAGTATTTTAACTAATTAAGTACCTAAGCTCTTTTAAAGCAATTTTCCATTCGTCCTGGGCCTGCGTGCAACGCAAATCATTCACATTCGTAAAAAAACTTTTGTATCTTGTTTGTTTTAGTGTTTTTTATGAGTTTACATTTTTCACTATGTTTGTGTACTCTTTAATTTAGTAACTGATGGATAACTGTTATTGGCCTTCTTTTATGTAACTAACACTATGTAATAAGTATATTTACGGCTGTTGTTGTCCTGAATACCAATAAATAAAATAAAATAAATAAATAAATTGTTTAATGGCTACACAAGAATAATAGTAGACACGGAAAAAACACTGTCTATTTTTTTTATAACTTTTTCTTTGTCATACGATCATATTATCAGCCGAAAGACATCCATCACAGGACATGCAAATCCTAAGATTAAAAATGTCAATTGTCCTCAGAGCCCCCTAACCCATCTAGAGACCTATGTGCTAATGAATATTGTCATTTTTATACCAACGAGAAAGAGAAGAAGTTACTTGGCATACATTTTTCAGAGAATGAAAGTGTCTAGAAGACGTAATTTTAAATCTATAACATATTTTTTTAATATACGAGAAATGGCGCGCGAAGGGTTCCGTAACATTTATCTATACACCGTGTTTTTTTTGATTTACGATAACTTTAAGGGAACGTTCTTTAGGTCAAATAAAGTTAATTTCCCGAAGACAGACAAATGATAACTGTAACGGTTTTAAAGATATTTAAGGTTTAAATTTAATCAGTCAATCACGTTGAACTGGTCTAAAAGGCTCTTAACTGTCTGTGTATGTCACGTCAACATTGACGTACGTGACACTGACTATGAGTTAACTGTAAAGATACAACATTTAATTACTTTGTTCTAAACAGAAAAAAAATGTTTATTTTGCAATATTTACCACTTAGTTTCTATGGATGTACCTATATAGTAATATGCCGAAGTTATCGTAAATCAAAAAAAACACGGTGTATAACATAGACACTAATACTAGTTGCCGTTATTAATATCGAACAAAAAACGGCAAAAACATCACGTTTGTTGTATCGTAGCAACACTTATAAATAATTATTTTATTCTGCTTTTAGTTTTTTTTGTTAAAGCGGCAATAGAAATACATCATCTGTGAAAATTTCAACTGACTTGCTATCACGGTTCATGAGATATAGCCTGGTGACAGACAGACTTAAACTGTTAGGTACTACAGTTTTGTGGGGCAATGCATAATTATTAATTTTTAATTAAAATTGTAGGTTACTAAATAAATAATAAATAATAATAGACAGACGCATTGCCAGTGGGGTCTTATCCCGTTATTAGCTTTTAGGTACGGAACCCTAATAAAAACGTGTTTTTGCACCTTATCCTAATAGGTACCACTCTTGTTCCAGAGTTTTCTGGCGGCGAACGCGAAGTGTTGGTGGGCGGGTGCGCTGGCGGCGGCGACGGCGGAGCTCCGGTATGCCGGCTACGTGTGCCCGGGAGTGCTGCTGGTGGGCGGGGCGCCGCGGGCCCTGGAGACCGTCCGGGGGGCTTACTCACGCTCTGTCCTGAAGCCGCCGCCCACGTACCTCATCTGCGGACTGGGTAAGTGTCTTCCTGGGTATTTTTCTTTTAATAAAATGATAACAATCAAGGTCGGAAGTGTGGGCGTAGTGGCTTAGGGGGTCGACTCGTGATCGTAAGGTGCCGAGTTTGAACCCCCACGGTCACCATGTATCAATGGGTTTTTAGTTTTTTTTATCTGAAGTACATTACCCGTTATGGTGAAGGAAAAACATTGTAAGGAAACCTTCACATTCAAACAGCTCTGTGTGTAAGAGGGTATTGCATAAAAGATCCCAAAGGGGTATATGTGTATCAGAAAAGTCCCATCAGTAATATGAGATAAGACAGGAGAACAGGGGGATTATTATGACGTAGTTATATGCAGTTCAGTTTATGCTGAGAGAAAAGGAGAGAGCTATATAACTAAACTACTATAGCTCCGTCCTTTACGCTCCCGTTAAATGAACTGCATAGCTAGATCATAATAACCCCCCATGTCGGAAAAAATGAGTGAGATATGATGGAGTCTGGAGTTTATTTATTTATTTATTTTGAACTGTTTTCCGTTATCAGAATAAAGTAAGGATGATAACCCAATGACAAGTCGGTAACTAAGAAGTATTATAGTTTCTAAGAGCTGATCTAGTGAAAGATTTGAAACTGGTTGTCATTTTTTTTTTAGTATACGTGAAATTGAACCCCGTAAATTTGGTTTCATTACTTTGGTCTCAATAAGCAAATAATGACTGTGCAAAAAAAGTACAGTCGGCTACACTAGACGAATTTATAGAACCTATTTAATAAATTGAACCTTACATCGAGCCACGGCGCTTGGCTTTAACCAAACACCGCTTCGCAACAGGTGCAATTATTCAAAGCCCACTTTGCATACCTTATATAACCATTATTCAGGTGCTAATGTGTTCCCACGGAGCAGCGCCGCACGCGCATCTCCTACGCACTCCCGCGCGCCCTTGCAAGGACGACCGGTCTAATAATACACACAATAAACCTCGTAATGAGGTCGTATAAACGTTCCATCGCGACCGGTACACGGATTTATCTTGACTTTCAGTGTGAAGTGGACAAGCGGCGGATATTTTGGTAATTTCATTGGGATTAAGATTAAGTTTTACTAACACTTATCGAAATGTATGGATGACATCTCTTTTTATGAATCATAATTAAGACTTACTTTACTTTAAAACATTGAACACAAAATTAATTGTTCAAACCAAACTGTTGATTTGTAAAATGCAGTATTTAATAAAAAAAACTCTGAATAAACGCAGTATAAACCTATTTTAGTTAAAATACCCTTTGTCATTTTCTGCCTGAAGTAAATGTTACAATAACAGAGAAAGACAGCATATTTTAGGCATATTTCAGCAGTGCATTTATTAATAAGAGGGAATTAACTGCAGTCCCAAATCTGTCAACCCGCCTGAAGTCCAAATTATGTGAAGATATGTATGAAACCTGTAGTGGAACTAAAAGTCTGTGTTTAAATCCGGTGAACTGGCAGGCCAATGCCTACCGCCGGAACGTTTAGTAGTGCCCTTTAGTTTTAATCTTAGAAGTATTTTGAAAACACTATAAAACCAATCGGTTATATAACTATTCCTTTAGACGGTAATCTAGCTAGGGTAGGTAAAATATGACGAAACACAACTGCGGTATTTAGGTAAAATTGAAGAGCTAGAGACGTCCATGAGAACGATGTTGAAATGTTGAGAATCTTTGTGAGGGTGAGGAAACTTGTGGCATCACCGTCCTAGCGCTTTCCCGTTTTTCAGGGCATGCAACGTACATTGCCCAATATTGTGATAAGGTTGTAAGTGCAGTTTTTAAGGTACACGAGCAACATTTCACGGTGATTTGTGGCCGGCAACAGTAGCTGTCATAGACGCCCATTGGCTAATTTAGCTGTAATTAACGTACCTTCACTTTTTTACTAATAAAATTGAATTGATGATTTGAATACGTATTACAAGTATATAAAATTATCTGTTTCTTTATATTGGTTCAGAGTTGCAATACAGTAGGCACAGTCGCGAACCGGGATTGTTGAGACACTTACCCATGTTTCTAATTTGGCTATGTAATGCAAATCGAATAGCTGTCAGCCAGTCGTTGACATCGGTTATTGATTACACGGCTAAATAACGAACAATGGCAAGTGGCTCAACAATCCCAGTTCGTACCTACTCGTAGCTATTCCAAATCAAAATTGTACGTTAAGGCATCACGTAAACAAGTTTGTAATGTACATTAAGGAAATACAGTAGGAAATCTCTTTTAACTTTTCTGCAGGATGCAGGATGTTGTTTTAATAGGATGCCAATGTTTAGCCTATGAACTTGTGCCTACACTTAACATTATTTAATAGATGTTTCTACGGGAAAAGTCACACTTCCACAAATAATACAAATAATAAGTAGCATTAAGATTACTCTGCGACTAGCTGTTGCCCACGACTTCGTTAGCGCAGAAAAATATAAAATAGCCTATGTTACTCCAGGATAATGTAGGGTTCTACTAGTGAAAGATTTTTTTTTTCGGTCCAGTACACGATGAACAAACAATCAAATATTTTCTCTTTCTTTATAGGTAATATTAGTGTTAACTAATTATCCACGTAAAAATAGCATTCTTTCATAATAGCAAATTTTCACATCGCGTTCTTTCATGATCGCAAATTTAGCGATGTTTTATAAAGCGTTTTTTAATATTCGCGTATATTTTCTTCGCATATTTTACCAGTAGATTATTTAATAAGCCGCATAGCGGAGCTCCTATTTCTGGGTTATGCTATAAAAACGACCGAAACCTACAGATGTAGTGAATAATGTTTTACCATCGTTTTTTGTCGGATAATTTCGTTTTGATCTTGCTTTCTCAGTTAGCTTATCGGTGAGTACTAAAGTTGACTGAGACAGCAAGATAAAAACGAATATTCACTACATCTGTACCTAATTATTAAGGAAAATTTGCTATTGGGAAAAATGCGAATAGTAAAGTCACCGAACATTAAATAACGCTATACGAAAAAACGCTACACGAAGAAAAACGAATAATTTTTGCAACCATGAAACAACGCGATATGAAAATTCGCTACTATGAAAAAATGCTTTTATGAAAATGATCTAACAAACAGCAAGCGCCGATAGTTCAGAATAGAAATCTCTAGAGAGGTCATCTGAGCATATTAGCATAATATGCAAACTAATACATTTTGCGACAAACGTGCTCAAATGCGTCAATAAATATCCAATAACTTGTACACTTGCTATTTACATGTAAATGATCTGAAGGTAACTTGGGGCGTTTATGACGCGAAGAAAGTCTGATAATGTCGTAAAATACAAATCAATATTTATGATTTCCAATAGAAATCTTTGCGCAGTGTAATTTGAAATAATATTAAGAATAAAGCCATGATCAGATTAATTGAATTGTTAGGCGAATATTACACATTATTTTTTATAAAAAAAGTAATTTTAAGTTAGCGTTGGATAGTAAAAACCAAGTACCTAGGTAATGTTAAGAAAAATCATCTCTTGCGTCGTTATTTTTGTAACTTCAGTATTTGGGTCACTCCACCGTAACATCCGAGTCGGCTACTTTTTATTAAGGTTTATTTCGATATTGTAATAAGAAACTATGAAAATGACTATGAATAGTCTACTATTTGGATAATATTTTCTTTTCCTTAACACGCATAATCAAAAGTATACAAGATTAACGAGGAAATCACTAATAAAAAAACGGACAAACAAGTGCGAGTCGGACTCGCCCACCAAGTGTTCCGCACATGACACGAACTCAACCGACGGTTAACTCAATTCAAAGTCCTGACCACCGTTCCTTGCATAAAACCCTGTTTTTTTTTGGGATTTAATAAAAAAAATATACAACACATAACACATACATAAATTCACGCCTTCATTCCCAGAGTGGGGTAGGCAGAGCTAAAGAATTACCAACAAGTCTTTAAACTTCTTGATAATTCTGTAACCACATTTTGCACAAGTAGGCTAAGATGTTTCCCAGTGTATTAGTGACAGGTGGCAAGCCCATCGCCTAACAGTACTACGAGTACAAGCCTTTATTCCCTTAGTCGCCTCTTACGACATCCACGGGAAGACATGGAGTGGCACAATTCTAAGCCGGCAACCACACGTATCATATAGTTTTCAGATTTTTCCCTATACTGGTAGTAGTCAAAAGATGGTATTACTTGCCCAACTTCATAGTTCTAGATCAACGGAAAATACCGTATAAATTATGACTCCCTTTAGTGTCGAAATATACGTTTTTTTGCGGCATAAACGGCCGTATCTTTTTTTTACGTTAATTTAGAAGTTTGATTTTTTCACAGCTTCAAGGGACTGTAGACCTCAGTATATGGTTTTAAATTCAACTCGATACCTTTACGCGTTCCGGAGATAAAGGGTCCTGACAGACAGACGGACAACAAAGTGATCCTATAAGGGTTTTTCTTTTTTTTTTTGAGGTACGGAACCCTAAAAGAAGCTGTTTCTGGTGTTACAATGGTATGACCTATTTAATACTTTTTTGGTATAAATAATCTTTTGGTTTTCGTGACCGATTGATTACGTTAAACATCTCAATTTGGTGGGATTGTATTTTCAGTTTATGGTAAATAACATACATACATACATACATTCATAACTTCACTACTGTCTCCCAATGGGGTAGGCAGAGACTATGGAACGCCAGGTGCACCGATCTAAACATACAACTTTCGCTTCCTCTACATTCATCAATCTCTTCATGCACGTACGTCGGTTTCGGGTGCTTTTTATTTGGCCCTTATTTAGTACATCGCGAATCTGATCATCGTACGTCCGTCTAGGACGTCCCCTACCGACATCTCCGCTCACTCTCGCTCGCCATATATCTTTATGGTAAATAATTGCTGTAGATATCCGTATTTCAGGAGATAAACACCATAATTACTTAAATTACTGTTATCATACTGTTAAGTTTTTCCGTAATATTCCGGGATCCGGTAAGTTTTCGATGGTTTTGCAATACCAGCCACTTTAAATCGCGATTAAGTCATTTTCGACATTCTGTGGTCCCGTCATTTGACTTTCCCTTGATCGATTTAATTGGTTAATAATAAGTTTAAGTGTTGGCAGTGACAAGCGTTTTGCATAATATATTATCAAGATACCTGTACGAGTATGTATGGGACGCTGTATATGAGCAAGTATAGGCTGACGTAAGATCTGGGGATGATCAAGAAAATAATAATTAAAACTAGCAAGGCTCTGCTTAAATCAGAGCAATAGGGATGTGGGGTGACAGGTCAAATCACGAACTTTTTGAAGTTTCGAACAGATACCAAAAGTCTATGTTGTAAAAATGTTTTATGGTTTTCGAATATTTAAATCAAAACCTAATCAGACCAGACTTATACTTTGTTATTCGCCATGTAACCAATGAGGTTGTATACCTTAAGTACAATGTCCGATGCTCTTACGGTAAAGGAAAAGGCAGGGAATCCTTTAACATGCTAATGGAGGGATTTCATTTGGTTGTTATTTATCAAATACGTTCGTTACATCTCTTTCATTGTATGTCAAACTTAAGATCAGTTTTTGGCAAACATAGGCAAGCGAAGTACTATACCAGATTAGCAGTTTGTAAGAAGGTAAAAGCACAAAGGATCGAAGTGTCTCCGAAAGTAAAAGTCTTGTAAAAGATACGATGAGTTTTACGTTATTAATACAATTGGCTAACTATTTTTTTATTTAACTGCCGAGATCCTTGCGGGGTTTCTTCTCAGCGGTGGTCTCCTATTCTGAAGCGCTGGTAGATTCTTGACGTGTAAAAATGCCCGTGCGGCCTACTTACTGAATAAATGTCTTTATCTTTATCTTTTATCTTTGGTATTGGTTTTTGTTAGGGTTCCGTACTTGTATGGTAGCCCAACGGGACACTACGCCTACGCTGTCCGTCCGTCCGTCCGTCCTAACATTAAAGAGCTGCCTCTTTTGAACCGTAATAGATAACTGGCTGTTTTTTCCGGAATAGGTGTTATAATAGCGGATTTACTAATAAATACGAACAAAAATTTAATAATAAGAGGGGTAATACAGGAAAGGTTTTTTTTTCAATTACTTTTGTTTTTTTTATAGTAAAACCGGTAAAAAATACAAATGTACATAAACTCATGCCTTCATTCCCAGTGGGGTACGCAGAGCTACAGAATTACCAACAACTCTAAAAACTTGTTGATAATTCTGTAACCGCATTTTGCACAAACAGGCTAAGTTGTTAACCCTAAGTCGCCTCTTACGACCTCCACGGGAAGGCATGGAGTGGCCCTATTCTAACCCGGCAACCACACGGGACCGAAATACAAATGTCAAATTTGGTATTATCATAGTTTGAACCCTGAAAAAAAGCACCAAATACAAAAAAATGGTAAGCTTTGAGTTGGGTCCACGCTGATTCCATTAGAAAACAAATTCAAATCAAAATATATAACCTATTGTGCGGCGGTACGGAACGCTCAGTGCGCGAGTCCAACTCGCATTTGACGAGTATTTTATCGTAAAAAAACAACTTCCTCTAGAGATTCTTCTCTTATCCTATAGACTGTTTTTAACTCGTATTGTGTAATTCAATTGAGTTCTCTCGGCGTTCTCACGCGACCGCCTCATAATCAACTGATCATTTTCGCCTTTTCCAAGCGAAGGTATAATTTATTTTTATTTGAACTGGTTGTGAAATTGTTTCTACTTTTACTTTTAAGCCCTTCGGTTTTAATGCAGTTGTAAAACAAATTAACTTGTTCTGATTTGGATTGACTGTTTTTTTAATTTATGGCTCACGAATTTAAATACTCGTGCTGTTTATAGTTGGAAGATTAATCGTCTGAAACAAATGAGTAAGCTGTCGTCTATGGGGTAAAGACACCAGTAGTCAGCCAGAGACCAGTAGTCGACCTTAATTGAGAGCAAAGAGTGGAAAATATATCTTTCGTACTCTTCCCACTGATACAAAGTATAGGCAGAGGCCGACTACAGGTCTCTGACTGACCACTGGTGTCTTTACCCTACTCGTTATTCAATTATTTATTTACATGACTTAAAATAATATACATTATGTAAGACACTAACTAAAAACCTAAAAATACTCGTAAACTAATGCGTTAAGTGACGAAACTGCCATTTCTTCGATCTCCTGTAACAACAATGAGCCTCTTGGAAATTTACTTGTCACTTAGGCCCGTATTAATAAACTCATCTTGGCTGATATGCCCGTCACAAGATACGTCAAAGTAAACGTCAAGCGATAGAGAACTGTCATTTTTGACGCATCTTGAGACGAGCATTACAGTCGAGATCAGTTTATTAATACGACTCCTAGGCCCTTATTAATAAACGCATCTTAGATAAGATGCGCGTCACAAGATACGTCAAAGTAAACGTCAAACCATAGGGTATTTAATTAGTCTTGGATTGATAGACCGAATGCATAAAAAGCAACCTAAATGCTACTCCAGAGTATAATCTCTTTCTGTGCTAAATTTCAGCCGGATCCGTGCAGCCGTTCTGGCGTGATTGATCAAACATCAATCCATTCAGACATCTGCATTTATAATAGTAAGATTAGTATGGATAACGCTAAGGCTAAGGCTAAATTTAATACAACCCTACATAAACATAACCAATAATTTAACTTTACATCAATCTTAACACCGCTGCACCGCAAAGATTTAGTAACTACGCGACTAGTAAATAGAAAACGGTGCGCGTCATATTTTAATTTACGATATTGTATTAAAAGCCATCAATATGCATGGAATCAGCGGGGAACAGAACAGGTCCAGCACCCAAGGCGCGCCAGCTCCAAGAGCTAGCGCTAAATTGACTTAATTTATTGGTGAATATAGTTTCACGGCTTGTGTAACGAACTTGTTGAAGAAAGATGATGGCCGTATAGAATGTAACGTGTTGAAGATTAAACTGAGGCTTTATTCCAATCTGTTTTAGCATATGACAAAGCGTTAGTCTAGTTGATAGTTGATAGTGAGTGACCCTTCCTATGAAGATATGGTCTGCGGTTGATTCCCGGTATTGTATGTTTTCTATGTATTTATTTGAGTATGTTTACTTATGTTTGGGACTAGCTGCATTTTTGTAAGATTTTCCACTTGCCCCCTGATATGATTTTATGATATTCTTTTATCTACTTCTAATATTGTACTCACTAATGTTAGTAGCTCTTAAATTTATGTGAAGAAAAAAGTTATGATATATGGGTTAAAATGGAGTGGAATAGTTGCCCTGTGTGTTATTTTTTTATGGCGTAGGAAAACAAACGAGCACAGGCCACCTGATGGTAAGTGGAAACTGTGACCCATAGACATTCGCATTCACAAGACTGCAAATGCACTGCCAACCTGAGGGCTAAGATGGAATGCCTCTATGCTAGTAATTTCACCGGCTGTCTTATCCCCACACCGGAACACAACAATGCAAACACTGCTGCTTGGCGCTAGGTTAATGGATAAGATGGTGGTATCAACCCGGACGGACCCTGCACAAGGTCCTCCCACAAGTAAAGTGTGTAGTTAAACTCTTTCCTCTTAATAACAATTCCGCAAATGTCAAAGTTGTTGAAGATGTGGTGTAGGTATCTAAATTAATAGCCTCAACAAACTCCCATTCTCTATTTTGACCAGTGTCGTCACATTAAGTCAAATGAAAAATGTTAACAGGTTCATAAGTTAAAGTATCGATTAAAAATAATAATGGACGAGAGATGTTTAAAATAGAGAACTGAGCATCTGCTCCCAATTTCAAACCAGTAATAAAAAATATCCATTTTAATACCGTCTATTAAACGTTTTAGAAACTAAACTTTTACAACGGTTGCATTTCACTCTCTCACAGAGCAACGTGTTTGAAAAACATCGATCTAAATCACGAGACAACGGGCAATTGGTACCGGGTTCGGTTCCGGGACATGCAAATGCGAAAGCTGCTCGATTCGTCAGGATGTCCGACACAATAAATAATATTATGGAACCTTAGTTGATAAATCAAGTGGTGGCAGATTTCATCTTGAAGTCGCAGGTCAGACAGTACACTATGTTACATCCAACTTCCACTGAAGACTTTTCAGTAGGACCAAAAAATCTTAGCAACTAACTTATCTTAGCTTGAGAAATCTTTATAAGGTAAATCTCTTAATAGCATTAAATAATATTAATTGTGTTCCAGTGTGGGGATAAAACAAGTAACTCAACGCTAAAATTCTTCTCTTCTTCTTCTTCTTCAGCGTATAATTATGCGCCCACCGTTGGGCATACGCATCTCCAATTTTCCTCCGATTTGCGGTGGATCTCCCCCAGATTGGGCCTGCGGTCAAGCTGATGTCATCCGACCACCTTGCTGGGGGGCTGCCAACTCCTCTCTTTGAGCGCGGTTGGCGCTCTAAAATGCGCTTGCTCTATCTCCCATCGTTGTAAAATTACTAGCTTAGAAGCATTTCATCTCAATCGTCAGGGTTGGCAACGCATTTGGACCCAGGATTGCATTCTTGAAAATTCTAATGTTTATGGATCTTCCCAACTAGCATCAACTGGTCTGAGTGTTCGTGTGCCAAAAACTGCAACGTGTAACTAACTTTAGTCAAAGCACATTATCATTATAAAATATAGTATGATACTGGAAAAGGGCCGAATCTTAAGAACCCGAAACCGACGTGCGTGCATGACTCGATGTATGAATGTTGAAGAAGCGATAGAAATTTGTTAAGATCGTAGCAAGTGGAAAGAAGTGGTCTCTGCTTATCCCTCTGGAAAACTGGCGTGATTTAATGTAGGTATGTACAGTATGATAACTTCTATGAGGTAATAACTTTATATTGAGTTAGCGGCGTTGACACACATACACTTCATTATTTTAAGAATCTACATAATTATGATGTATGAAATAAATTATGCACGAAGACGGCATGTTTTACGGCTATACTTAGGTCGCTTCGTTTTATGTAAATTTTAGGCTTTGACTTGCCGCAGCATCGCCCTTTGGCTTGATTTCTCGTCATGCATGTCCGTATGCATGATTTATAGTTTTATTCAAATAAATTACTTTATCATAGAGCCGTCCGCGCCATCATAAACACTTCAAATGCCACGTTCACTAATTCCCAACCAAAATTGCTGTTATATCGAGTTATGGGCACTTAACTTCCCCCATCCAGAACAGGAGCTCACGAACACTGGCGTTTACGCTGTTTTGGTTACTATCACCATGTTGTTTGTACAATACCCATGACAAGAATGACTTAACCGCAATCACCTGTAAGGCTTTTTGACTTAGACAGCTTATGCAAAGAACAGACCGCGTCCGTCAATCTCCGGACGTATTAATCAAACTGCATGTTGGATGCAGACGTTTTCTAAAGGCCAGACGGTTGCGTAAAGTGCATTGCGGAAAAACCATGAGATATCTATCCATCGTGAATATATAAGGAGATAGATGATATAAACTTATGGAAAGCCAGCGGGTAATGTATCATTATTTTCGTTTGATGTACGTTTAAAATACTGATAAAACGGTTGATACTAATCATCTATTAACGAACGTCATAAGCAATTGATGGATTTTGTACCAATTTGCTATCATTAGACCACTTTTTTCCCTACTTATTGTAATTATAATATATATAATATAATAAAGTCTCGAAATATATTGCATCCTATTTTTGTTTTTTTTTGTAATTTTCCGCACTTGCCTCATTACATTGGGGTCCTTCCGAAATTAGGTTCAAACATTTTAATTAATAATTATGGTGGATAATTTTGGTGCTATAAGTATCATTTTTGCATCAGGAATCCCACCATCATCATTATAATTATTATCATCATTGACTTCAGAAGTATGCTGTTGTCACTCGAGTTATTCCCATCCTATCCTCTTTGACGCACTGATGCGGCATGATGCCCTCCTTTTCTTGATCCAGATATGATTTCCTTGGTCCTCAAAACGATGTTAAACCACTGGACCTAGACCTCGATCGGTTGACAGCCACTTTAATTTTACGTTTACCATTCAAATTGACGACCATTGTCAGCAAAAGACTTTCAAGCCTAAGCCAAAGAGCGTATTAAATCGCATACTCGTTTAACGCACTAAGTCGTCGTGGACGTCGCGGTTATTCTTTAACACGATAATGGTGAAATAAAAAACCCCTTCGGTGATACTGACGAGATTCGGAGATGAAATATGATACCAGATTAACAACAATTTACAAGAGTAAAGTAATCCTGACTGTTCAATTCTCATTGTAGCTAAAAGTCTGACCTTACCCAACCAATGTCATAAGTCATAACATAAACGTGCAAGATAATACAAATAATAGTGGGGTCATAGTGAAAAAAGGTGTAAGTCTCCAGAAGATCAAGTGAAAAAGGGTTTAAGTCTAGTATATAATCCATTAACGTACAGCCATTTGTACAATGAGTTAAGTCGACTTATACCCTTTTTCATTAGGTCCCCAGAATTATGCTTTACACAAATTGCATTTGAGAAACAACAAATCCTGGGCCTTTAGTCTACACGGTAAAATCATATTGCATTTGACGTGTTTCAATATTGTCATCGTTTTGATAGCTCTTATTTACTTGACAGTAATGGCAGATAAACAATACCATTACGCGCCAAAGACAATATGGTGGTACCGTTGAGAAGCCCCAACCAAAACCTTTGGAAACATAATATATGGTTTAACATGAAAAATATTTATTACAGTGTAGAAAATAACAGTTGGATATTTTGCATACCTTCACAGTTACGCAACATGACCTTCACGCCACTGGCCGAAATCTCTTCACTGTCGCACAATACTCCTTTGCGAGCCGTACACTTAACTTATTCTGTACCGAAGTAATCGAAAATAGCTCCATTTTGTATGGATAACATGGACTCCGGCACTGAATGGGCTATGCGTGCTTTGACACACACAGGCTTCACAAATATGTACGTTACTAAATTTGAAGAGGTACTTTGCAATTTGTTGTTTGAGTATCATTGACGCACCTTAGCTTTGGAATCATAACGCAGACAAATTTGCTTATTTTTATTGAAGTCTCAAAAAGGTCAACCTTTTGACACGGTTACTAAAATTGATGAAAAAAAAGTTACACTTGAAAATTCTTTGTGTATACAGGGTTATTTGGTATGTCGATCTATTCCCCTCTAGGGGTTATAGGAGAGGTCATTTACAATAAATTTGGTCCCATAATATCCTATGCGAAATTGAAGCATTTCAGAGATAATTTAAATTTAAGTTTTTTGATAAAAAAGTAAGGAACTCAAAAGTTAAAAAAAAAACGTATTTGTATCAGTAATGTAATGACACAAAGACGGAAAAATTTACCAACTTTTTCGTAGGGTATTATGGGACCAAAATGATTGCACATGATCTCCCCCTATCCCCTAGAGGGGAATAGGTCGACTTACCAATAACCCATGTACCTATATTTAATTTAATTATTGGTACCTTATTATTGTATCAAACGCAGTTCATAATATAGTGAAATAAATTATTTTTATATAAAATAAACCATTCATAAGCGTGCTATATTACCAATTCAATGAAGTCGTCATTGTATCTACAAGCCGAGAAATAAGACATAAAAACTTATCAATTCCAAGATTAAAGTCAGTAAGGTTAACGCTGATATTGATACCTTACATTATTTGCCGATGTGCCAAACGCAGGATCATAACTTCTCAAGCAAACAAAAAGTTATTAAATCTGACAGCATAATGGCAAAACATCTCCATGGCATATCAGACGCAGCGAGAGTGACATCGGCCTGAGACAAATGAAGACGAATCACTCTTTAACTTAGACGATTAATAACAATAGAAAGCGTGCCCATATGTTTTTGCATACTGCAAGGAACATGGGTTCAACTTGTGGCGTAAGTGTCAAGAGATCAATTGTAATAGAGCCCACTAAGACTCGATCAAATGTATTTTTCTATTCTAATAGGAAAACCTGCTGGATAAAATCATACGTCGCCGTGTTTCGTTCCATTTTTAGCTGTAGGTAGGTACTCATCCATATGAAGCAATCGGAAGCATTTCTTTTCTAAATGAAGAAGTCTTTTTTAAAATTCAATGGTCATAGGCCATACATTTTCGCAACGAATATTGACTTAATATCCCCACTAAAGTAAAGAAACCTTCACCATAGATACTTAAGAATAAAGATAAATCCGTCTATATCTTGTGCATTAAAGGTCATAGGTGGGACGAAACAGCATAATAAAACAGACCTTTCACCCGTCTATAAAAGGAAATGGTTTCGGGAAAAATCGGAACAGTTCAGAGAAAGTCCGGACGAGATAATGGCACATTGATATAGATTCATCATGGTTAAGGTCAGGGCGTGCTTTGGCACTGCTTCGTGTGAAAGGTTGACCAAATAAACGTTCAATGATTGGTCCCTTTCAACAAATTGGAAATACCGGTTCTCGAGCAATCGACTAAATTTACAGTGATCGGAGATAACTGTGATATTATTGGATTTGAGTTGACCTCGATCAAACGACATCGTATATTGTTAGATAGGTTTGTGTTTAGTTTGTGTAGGGGCCTAATATGGCTGCATTTATCGCGTGACAAAATGTGGATAAAAAATCCATCTCTTTCTGACACGTATGTACGTACGAGAGTGACGGATGCTTTATCCACATTTTGTCACGCGATAAACTTAACCATTCTAGGCCCGCTGAATTAAAGTTAACTAAGAAAGCAAGATAAAAACTAACTTATTCAACACTACATCTATACTATATTATGTGTAGGTTCTTGAGTAGCGTCCGCGGACCGGGAGACGAGCTGTAGGTAGGCCTCCAACAAGATGGAGTGACGACCTTGTAAGGATCGCGGGAACGCGGTGGATGCGAAAAGCACAAGACCCGTCTGAGTGGAGAGCCTTGGGGGAGGCCTATGTCCAGCAGTGGACGTCTTTCGGCTGACATGATGATATTATGTATAAAGAAATAAGAGTCCGCGTAGATTTTTCTTTCAAAATAATCGTAATAATCATTAAAAATTTAAAATAAGCCAGATTTAAACATACTTCAACAAGCACCCAGCAGATATTGCGTTAGTTTAGAAAAGCTACCGCAAAATTTCACTTCGGTTTTATCGATCGATTAATAGTAATTGATACCTTGCCCACCGATGTTAACGTTAAGTCGTAAACTACTGTTTTTTAATAGGAAATCATTAAAGCCAGGAACATGTTACATGTTACATAAGATAAGAGATGATGAAGATGATGTCGTATTATGAAAACAATCAGTCGCGCATCCATCATTTTCAATAGCATAATAACAAAACGCATTGCCAAAAGCATAAAGAAAGAAACATAGCTTATAATGACTAAATAATAAAGTTCACAATCAAACAAGGTTATTAAACGCCGGTAAAAGGAAACACTTCAAACGATAGCCATCCGCAACGGTAGAAGATCGCGCGTCAATTTTCTTGTATCAAAGATAGCATCGGATCGTGACTCCTGCGCACAACGTTCCTTTGATCCACGGTTCGATTGACTATTATTTGAATTTATGACGTGTATCGAAGTGATTAGTTCTAGTTTAATTTAGTATTTGGATCGAAATGCTTTTTAATCGGTATTGCAGTATTAAAATGCCAGGCAAGCTGCCCTGCCCTTCAAGTTATTGCTGTGCATGGCTCGAGTCCGATTTCGAAATATTAATTAGTGCGCAGGAAATTACACTCCGGTGGAGACGTCGTGTGAACTTGTTTACATTGAATTAGCTGCAATCTCGATACGAAAGAACGGGTATCGCACGTCACGAGAGCGAAAGTACTTAACAAGTTGCACCTCGGGCAAGCGGCGCGGCACCATCAAATTGTCTCATACACTAGGAAGCAGCTGAAACCACAACCTAAAATAAGGCTTATCTTAATGATCATCAAAGCCCAATTTGGCACGCTACCAAGTCGAAAAACGGTTTCGGAAATCACAAACGAGCCCCGTTTGATTCAACCGGCCGATTGACTGTAAATATTGCAGCTTGATTAGAAGTGGTAAGGTTGAATTTAGATTGGGACGCGATAAAAGATAGTACTTCTAGATCATTTGTGATTATTTTGCACTGACAAGCAAATTAGTCGACGCTTTTGTCTCGTCGCGGCGTATTAGCGTGATAGATGATTGAAAGAGTTCCGATAAGGACCTGATGTGGTGTTCAATTAAACAGTTCATTTGGTCGCATATGAATGGAATTGCGTCGATATGACGAGGCGGTTACCCAATGTTAGTTAAGAGAAACTTTCTTTGATCGACTAGAACATTGTGCGCGTACAAAGACTGTTTAAGATTACTTTCACGCAAGACAAACAAACAAAAGGTCATCGGATTACAGGTACCTTGTTAAGGGACTAGCCTTTTACGCTCTTACCTAACGTAGGGATTAAAAAGTGAGTTTAAACATGCCTTAAATGTGTACGTTTAGACTAACTGAGTTTAAAAATCAATGCGTATGATATTTGATCTTATGTTTAATTTAATATTTTTAGCTTTATATAATACTAAAATAAGTGGTATCATTGTAGTATGAAATATGGTTAAAAAATGACTGCTGACTTTCTTCTCAGCAGTGGTCTCCTCTTGGGAAGCGCTGGTAGATTCTTGACGTGTAAAATTGCCCATGCGGCGGCCTACTTACTGAATAAATGTCTTTTATCTTTTTTTTTTATGTGCTCCAACTTTTAATGCACTTGCGAGAATTTAACGTAATGAATGACCGCAGTAAAGCCTACACACGGCCTCCTTTCGAACTGGATCCGATCGCAGGAAGCGTTTAGCCTGAATTCCGTATTACTGTAAACAATAACCTGCCTTAAGGAGAATGTCAAACTGAGCGTTGGCTGAGGTCTGCAATGCGAGCAACAAATCAATTTTAAAGGTGTTTTTTGACTAAACTATTTTAACACACTGCGACTGACGTGTCGTCTATCAGACGTCGCCAAAAAAAATCGCTGTATGCCGTGATATATAGCTCTGTATCGCTCAGTACCTTCTTCTAACGACTCGCGGCATTGTAAGTTAATCTTTGTGAAAAATACCAGTTTTTTTTACCTTATTCAAGTAAATTACATTATTTTTTAATTTAAAAGCTCATATACATGTTTATTATTAATTACGCAATATAATTAAATAATCATGCTATGCACTAAATAAACAATACTTATCAATGAACCATTACTATTTTTTCTATATTTTATCAAAAATTACGTCTGACAGACTCCACCTCAGTAGAATGTTTCTAAAAAAGTCACAGGCAGATAGTTGCAGAGGGTTAAAATGTTTTATCATAGAACCAACTCAGCAACCATAAGAAGGGCACCAGTGAATGTAGGAAAAAAAACGACATTTTTTTACAACGGGACAGCTACCTTTGTCCCTTTCCAAATATAAGCATCAAGAAGACCATCAACTACTCAGCAATAATGATTTTCTCGCAAGTAATTGCTAATCGTCCGGATATAATGTTCGTAGATTTTATTAGTCTTAGTGCAGTTTTCACCAACAATTAAATGGACGGTTAGCGGTTTAACAGTTGTCAAATGTATTGCCTAACAGCTGATTAAGACTTAACCGTCGTCTGTTAAATTATTAAGCAGAAAGATAAGATCGTACCTAAACATCTTTATCTACGAATACACAACAGCATCAAGCTGAAGAACGAATGGGCAAAATACATCATGATAATTGGGATCATATACTCGTATTATAAACGTTAAACCATCTGAAAAGCAGAACAATAGTGTACGGAATGTCGCAGTCCATCTGTGCGACAAACCCTTTAGGGCTAACGTAGATCGTCACGACTCGCACACATGACCTCGGCTATCGAAAGCGAAGCGAGAAAGTCGGTAATTGTACATCAATTGTTATGATACCAATCTGATAATTGTGGGAGAATTTAACATTATGGATGAGCTTTATTGACTAGTTTTACTGATTTTTGTTTGATTTTTGTGACTTTGTAAAACATAAACGATATAAAAATAAATATCTGTTGAATTTGCAAATATGGAAATACCAGAAATATCACTTTGAAATTCACTTTCAAAATGATCACTGTGCAAACTACGCATTGAAATCCGATTGTAGCTATTACTTTAAATTGTTTAACTCGCAATGGTTTCACATATTGAAACGTCCATAGCTTTCCCCGGATCAGTTAGGCTTTTCCTGTCCAACGAGTGGGTATTTAAATGCACTGAATGCAAATCGAGGAAACATGTTCTCATAGATTTTCACTAGTCAACGATTGTCACGATGCGGACAGTATTGTGACAACACGGACACAAGCAGGCACGTGTGTAGACAACGATCCAGACGTGTATTACAAAACGAGTACCAATCTAATCTCAACTCTATTAGCTACATAATAAAAATAAAAGAACAGCTTAATTGAGAACAGATAACGCGGTCCAATATTTGACGAGCGTCTAAATGATCTTGATGTTTATCGCTCACAACTAGTGATCGATATTGACGAAAGTGAATGTGAAATTTGAGAAGCAGTTCAGATGAAAGCAAGAGCTATCTATGAACGTGGCGCACTGTGCCGCGCTATTGACGTGTGTCAATTTGCTGCTTCTGTTTTGAATATTATGTCAACAGGCTTCAACTCAGGTGATTGTCAGGTTAAAGAACAGTGTCTGTTTTGCGAATGTGACACGTCTTATCTATGGCGGAATGTCAGTTTCCCTCGGAATTTGTGCCATAAAGAATGATATTAGTATTATCGAGGTCTGTCATCAGCTTGTTGTATGTTTTAGCGTCGCCCGGACGGGTTCTACTCGTCGACAACGCACCGTTAGTCGCAGATTCATTGACCTCAGCTTTGTCTTCATGTGTGGTTGTTAAAAGCCAACAATCATATCTAAGTTTCTATCCAACCTTTGGATTAGCTCTGGGAAGTTATTTTAATCGCAAATGACTCTTGACTATCTAGCTGATAATTGTCACAAGATTGCAATTATGAATGGAATGAAATCAGTCGTATCTGATAGCGTAAGTGCTCATTAAGACAACTCAATCGGGTAATTTACGTGACGCAAATAGTTTTATACAGATTAGTCGTTTCAAACGAGAACAATTAGACATTTCTGACATTATTATCAACAGTTTAGCTTCCGCAGTTATAACTCATTAGCTATTGCCGATATACCTGTAAGTAGGTAGAGTATGTTAGCGAATTAGCACTCTCACTAGCGCATTAGTAGTTGTGCCCTACAGAGTAGTCTATAATGATCTCTCATGTTTTGATTTTATTTAAGTACCTGTATTATGGAAGGCAATAAGTGATTAAGTATTGCGGTAGATATTTCTAAATGTAGACAAGATATTAATCACTTTATGAGTTTCCGTTAGCTGCCTTTTTTTGGTTGGTTAAAAATTACAGCGGGTGGGGATAACTAACCAGATCGGATCCGTATTATCCATGCATTGGAAACTGAAGTCGATCGACAGCTTTTACCACATTATCATTCGGTTCGATTGCTCGAAGCTCGTAATCGGGTATCGATCGATTGGAATACAGACTCCAGTGTGCCGATTCTTCGTCAATCGATTGTCTACCGATTACTCAATGAGGCGTTTCCGTCTTCCTGCCAAAGCTACGACTCTAAATCAACGTCAGCAACGATAGACCTGATATCATCCGGTGGAGGAACATTCAATGAAAGAATGTTGCAGAAAACATTTTTAAATTACCTTTATTAGAGCGGTTCATTTTAATTTCCTTCGAAGACGCGCAGCCAAGCAAGACCTGTCATTCCTTTGTGCTGCACAATAGGCATTCAGGCTGTCCCGTTGTTTCACCACAATGGTGTAATAGCCGATTTCATTACCTTGACAGTGAATTCAATTGCCCCGATACCCAGTTCCCAGGCGTTTAATTAAGCTTAACCGGTGTAGTTAGTGGCCACAGAGTTAATCAGCGGCTCCCTTAGTTAGGTACGTTGGGAATTAGCACCCCTTTTATTAATTGCAACTACCTACCAGATGTAGTTTAGGTCATATCTACTGTTGTTAATAAATAAGAACGTACACAGTTAAAGTTCTATACTGAAATAAATAGAAACAGAAGAGGACAATTTTACAAAAAATACGTTTGATTGTTGTAAAATTAATTAAGGTCTGAGCTTGCACGCGAACAAGATAACGATAAACATACTTAAATAGAGATTACTCGTACTTAAATAGAAAAAGTCCAAGATTCAGGAACCAATACCCGTTTATCATCAGATGAACATTTGGCAATCAAACCCGGGACCGCTTGCTATAGCAGTGTTACTAGTGACTAGGCTAACCACGTGATCAAGGCAGTATTAATCACCGTCATATAAGTAGATGATCGTTTTTGTACCTTGTTGCTTTCACTCGTTAGACGGTTCCCTATGGTCGTTCAAACTTGTATTAAAAGCGACAAGGTACCTACGAAAGTGGTCACTTGTGCTTATATCGCCAACGAAATAATTGAAACAGCTGGACGATTACTCAGTCGAGGTGGAATAAAAGACAACAAACACAAATCCACCAGATTTTTTCGAATTGATTTACGTTCCGCTTTCTCCAGGACATTTGTGCATGAAAAAGCATGTTCCAGACACTGCCAAACCAATTTTCAGACAAAGACTAGGTTGCATAGGCGTAATTATATTTAAATGGAAGAAACGGAAGAACATTTTTTTGTCTGATCAAACTATTAGCCAAACGCATTTGCTTACTTATTGCGTTTTTACTGATACTGTTAGAAAGTAAAAGCTGATAAAAAAGGGGAAGCTTCTATTAGCCGAGAGAAATGATAACAAACTCGACAATGGCCGCTGCTCCAGTTCACACAAAGCGATGGTTTCTAATCCCAAGAGGTAATGAGTTGCCATATTCACACACTTGGCTTTACGTCTCATAAACTGCTGTCTGCAGCTGTTCCGACTTTGGCTTTGTTGACAATGCCTCAATTAGTAATAGTAATTAGTAATTAGTATTAGTAATTAGTAATAGTATAAAAAAATTACCACTCTTTCTCCTGCTTTCGTCCATTCTAAGTCCTAAGTTAGTCTAATTGAAATGCGAAAGTTTGTTTCTTTCGCCTTTTTTGAACAGACGTAGAAACATACAAAGCGATGTAAAAAGCGAACAAAAGTTCCCGGATGACAGTAAATGCTAAAATATAAAGACTAAAATACAAAACCTTAATTTATCATTATGAAATAATGTGTCCATGTCCATGGACGATTTACTCACCATCTCTTTGAAGATGTCCGACCTAAAACTATCAGTTTCGTCAATCTGTACATCATATTACGTGTTCTCAAGGTACTCAAAACATTTGAAATTTTACCAGCACTCAAAAACGCCATAAACGGTATAAATCCACGCATGTTCTACGTGTACAGTTTCAACTATTGAGCGGTACATCTGTACAACCTTTTCCGGAACTGTCAGTAACCTTGCTATCGAAGAAAGTAAATCTATTGTTGCACTCGACATCAATCATGCGCTTGCGTTGAGGTAGATGTCCGATAAATGAGATGATGCTGTAGTCAAAGAATACTATTATAGAAGACTGCAGAAACTGTAAAGATAAAGAACGATCGTGGGAGGATATTCGTAAAATATTTTTTCGTTCATACAGCTTTACAATTATACAAAGTAATTTAAGAGAGATTTTATTCAATCAGAATATTATACATATTTTGTCTTTGAAGTCAGTTGCAATGATACGAAAATATATTTAACGGATATCTAATAATGAAAAAGTTAAACAAATTCCGTAGAGATTTTGACTTTGCAGACTTTTGCTATAGCATGATTCGCACCTACGATTTGGTGTGTTTCAACTATTATTAGATTTAAAAGTTTTTGAAGTTTTTGGGGATATAACAGTGTCATCTGCAAAAGTATCATCATCTAACCGGAACACATTATCAACGGGAACCTTTCTAACTGTATCACTTTTTTCAACAAAGCCCTTTCCCGGGTCACGACGTCGGCGCGTCACGACCACGTCGCGATCTCCCGCGCAGATCAGATCGCATTCAAATTGCGCCCGCGCAAAGGTCATCGATCAAGGATGGTGTCGTCTTTACGCAATGCTGTGATAATTGACAACGTAAACTGAAAACAATAACTTTTACTTTAATAAAGATTTATGTGTAGTTGAATGAGAAATTAATTAGCGATGAATAAATATTTAAAAAAAATTAATAGACGACAGTTTTGACAAAAAATGAATTGTAACGCCTTGTTAACTTATTTTGGTACTTTTCAACAATTCGATTTTAGTATAACATTCCTTAGAAGTATTATATTTTGCAAAATCCCGTCATTTCCTTCTGCGAAACGAATTATCATCAGTTGAAATGCCAATTTCATCATCGTTCCTTCACCCTAATCATTTCTAGTTTGCTTTAACTTCACACCTGACATTTCCCCCTTTTATATCGTAAACAAAACTACCCACACTCCATAATTAGCGTCTGGTTGTCTAATGAGCTTAGTTATTGAATCTCTCTGGCCTTTCATTGACAGGGTAAACAGCCCGGGGCGAGAGATACAAAGACTCTATTTGAGATAGCTTTCTAGTAAAAGCGACGAGTTGTGGGTGTTTTTTTTTTAATAAATGATGGCAAGGAACTATTGCGTGATTCTGACCTTTCCTGGGATAGTCTAACTCTAAGTTGAACAATCGGTCTTAGTTTGGACAAAGATCTTTGATTTCTGAATGTGAACAGACATGGAGGTAAATTGAGGATTAAAGATTAAAATGATTTTGAAAAGAGAGATGGATTATGCAAGAGGGTAACGGAAGCTGTAAGGACAAAGATATTATGTAGGTGGCATAGAATAAATAAGGAAATAATTATTTATATAATATGAGAACTGATTCGTGTTCATTGCACAATTTGCAAGGGTTTTACTTTGCATAGGACTCATTGCTTCGTTGACAGTGCAACTAGAAAATTATATGAGCTTCATCGTCAAAAATATTCATTTTAAACATTGCATTCAGAAGTCTTGGGGATAACTATCTGCTTTATACGACCAGGGGAAAACTACAGTCTTCTTCTGGTATCATCCTCCACCCGTGTTATTGTATAATTTGAAATTATTGTCTAGTCTGTCTTGTCTATTTTACAATGGGTTCACTGAGGGTGGACTAATCACAGTGATCACTGTCTCAGGCAAGCTGTTCCATACTTTAACTGAACTGACTGACTGACTTTTCCCGAAGGTCACCCACCCAATGCTTGACCTGAACGTTGCTTAACTTTTGCAAACGATTTACTCAATTATGGCCGTGTGTCGCACAACCCGGGAGATGGTCAGCCAAACAATTAATATTAACAACAATGACTTGTAATTGCCTCGTTGTTTTTTGATTGTTTATGATTACAGGATGAGGGTAATCTCGTGCTTTATTCGTATAATCATTGTTTACATTGTCACTGACATAATCTTGAGGCTGTGTTTAAAGAGGTGTAGGTAATTTATAAGTAGGAGTTTAGTAGGTCAGACTCAACTCATCTTTTCTAGGTATGACATCTAGGATTTAATTCAATAAGTTTAAAATATATTTTGTAAGGTACCTAAAGTTGTTAAGTGAAGTGATGCATCCGTGTAAAGGGGTGAAAATAACCTTCACAAAAAGAAAGTTTTCTGATCTAGAAGATAAATAAAATTATGGCATAATTAGCAGTATGTACCAGTTTGTATAGGGTTAAGCGATGCAAAAACTAATTCCCTGCGAACACAGACACAGGTGAAACTTAGTAAATAGGTAATAAAAGAAACCACAGAGAAATTAAAAGCTTCGTAGCATACATTTCTTGAACGCGACTTTGCTTCTAATTATAAGTTCGTTACTTTCTTCCGTAATTACCGCGATCGTTGGGAATGCAGATGTTCGCTATTGTATCTACTTTTTTAAGTTCAATGGTCATAAAAAATAAAACAATGTCTAACACAAGTTTTAATAACCAACTTAGGTTCTTATTTCGTTATAATGCTGTAAATAGTGGTAAAAATTATATTCAAAGCATTACTAGATAATTCATTTACAAGATTTCAAAGACTAAAAACATCTCATGAAAAACCCTTTCTTAAAACGCCTCGAATACTATTAACTTGAAATTATTAGTTTCCAGTAAATTAAAGTTTGTAAAGTGATATAGTTTGTCAAATGATGATTTGGTAAAACATTAGAGAACCAAACTAAATAAATTTGTTACCAAAAAAACATGAATAATTAAATTTATTTTCATGTTTTGCGCTTTCTCTATCTCCAAATAATCCGAACAGATTTAAAAAGTAAACCATCCCATTCTCTAGATTATCTATGGGCACCGCAGGGTGACTTTAACTTTTTAATAGAAACGGCCAGTACGTGACTATACAGCCATAATCGTTTTCATTTGTACCAAAAACGTTTCATTTACTTGTACCGCTTAAAGTTACAAAAAATGTCAAACGATTCTCGATTTTACTGCTATTGAATTAAATAGGTTGTGACAAGGCCTTTATCGTAAATTCACTGTTCAGCAGATTGTATGAATCTATTTGAATGCTTGAAATGACATGATAATAAATTCAGTTCAAATTGAGCTGTTAATAATTTATCGCTTATTGGTATTCACCCTGTTAGCACTCTGGAAATGGGGTTCTGAGCGTTGATATATTATTCTTGTTTAATATTACAAACCCAATAAAAATCGCATAAAACGTGTGTACAATTTAAAGTAAATTTGAATTACTCATAAATTCACTAAATAAGTTAGAAAGCATTTTCAATAAGTCTACCCTCTACATATATAATGCAATTGCATTGTCTGAATAACTATCGAGTTTATTTATTTTTTATTAACCTTATAGGTACATCGACTACACACTTAAAATGCAAGCCCGTTGCCAAGTTTTAAAGTAGTACGTAACAAGTATTTCCTACTCGAATTACGCGTATTCCGAATGCTAATCGTTTTAGTTTAACTTTAGAAGTCTCGCGTGCGACGTTACCGCTTCAGGTGAAATTTATTAGTATTTTACTTGGTGCTGCAAATACTTACAAGTGTACTTGTAAGTGCGTGCGGGTTAAAGTAGCTTTAAAAGTAACGATTATTTATTTTACTGCCAGTGTCTTTACGACGTCTGTTCTAAATTCAAATTTTTGATAGAATATTGTTATTAAACTGTTCGCTGCTTTGTGTATGCTAGCTACTTCTTCTATTTATTTAGGTACTCTTACTTACCAAGCAAAAGCTCGGATTGAGAACTGTGGATAGCCTGGACCTCACCACCACCTGTACCCAGCGACTCCTAAGCCCAGTCTTTACATACAAAACTAACGCACTCGCAATTGCAATCGTTTTCATTTTGAAAATAGAAGGCGTGTCTACTAGGGAATGCAATTTAACAGATTTTGTATGAAAATAACCGGTGTAAACCGGTAATAACCGGATATTTGCATTCCCTAGTGTCTACATATAAAATGAAAACAATTGATCCACTTTGAAGCCGGTTGCGATTGCGTGCGTTAGACAATAGCCCCTCTGGTCCAGATGGTCTTATCATCTCCTTGATTTGCCTCTTCTCCTTTTGATTTGCACTGTATGGAAACGTTGGACCAAGATTTGCTCGGCATAAGTATAAACGAACACTTACCAGCTCCTGTTTAATCAGTTTAATCACTCGGTTAAGTAGGTATTCTATCTTTACCAATATAATATTGGCAATGCGCTAATGCATCCTTAACATCAGACGGTCTGTGTGAACGTTTGCCTTCTTATCTAAATACCATTTAAACAAACTTCTATGAAATACATAATAATGAGAAAAATAATTTATTACTTCTGGTGTTTATATATTTAGAAATAAATATATTTTATATACAGGGTGTCCCAGAAATAGCACGTCACAGTGACACTGGAGATTCCCTAGCCTCAGATGAACCAAACCAGCCTAACATGACCTCAGTAAAAGTTGCACCGTTTTCGAGTTATACCAATTTAAAGATTTTTCCAAATTTTCACCTCTGTTGACATTGTAAGTGCTCGCATTTACTGGGATAGCTTTAGAATTTTTTTTTTTTATCTGTGCGCGTTTATGAAAAGTTGATTAAGATAATAGAAGCATTATTATGTCAATAACTAATTTAAAAGTTGGAAAAATACTGTAATGAACTTGACTTAAATTATCATCAACATAGTAATTTAAACTTTGAACACCTGCCATAACTTTTTTTTACTATAAACGAAATGAGCAAATAACTTTAAAAACATGCGTATTTTGTGCCAATTTTAATATGGTATGACACATGATATCTTAATGCATAAAAGTAGGAATTCGTATGACATTTGCCAATATGGATCCTCGGAAATCAATGCTAATCATCTAAAAAATTATCTTGTACTCTACGATATCTCATTTGTTTGTGCTCCTTTGAAGAATATGATTGATTTTTGGTTGACCTTGGTTCAAAGATAATGAAAAACGGGTTTAATTTTCATTAGTTTTTACGGTAAATGTTCGAATTGTTTCCCTCCGACTCTAAGGCACAAATGGCATCTTCGAATAAAATTTCGGTTTAATTTTCGTAAACTGGTTTCCGATATGTCTCGGGCTGCATTGAAGACACGTCGCAGTAGTTCCTCTTCGTTAATTATTGGTTTTGAACAAATATTGTCTTTCAAACATCACCAAAAAAAAAAACATTTTACAAAGCGAAATCAACTTCCGTTAAGAGTGCCGAGTAGTCATTTCAGTTCCACAAACAAAATCAGAGTCACGAAACGCAAGGTAACGAACTATGAGTAGTTTGGGTCACAGGGCTACAACTGCAATAAATTAATAACTATCCTACAATTCTTTACATTATTAACTTGCAAAGCGGCTAATCGCGTTTCATTTGTTAGTTTGGTTGCCGGGATACTTATTGGCAAATGTGATACGAATTCCTACTTTTTTGCATTAAGATATCATGTGTCACTCTGATTTTGTTTGTGGATCTGAAACGACTACTCGGCACTCTTAACGGAAGTTGATTTCGCTTTGTAAAATGTTTTTATTTTTGGTGATGTTTGAAAGACAATATTTATTCAAAACCAATAATTAACGAAGAGGAACTACGGCGACGTGTCTTCAATGCAGCCCGAGACATATCGGAAACCAGTTTACGAAAATTAAACCGAAATTTTATTCGAAGATGGCCATTTGTGCCTTAGAGTCGGAGGGAAACAATTCGAACATTTACTGTAAAAACTAATGAAAATTAAACCCGTTTTTTATTATCTTTGAACCAAGGTCAACCAAAAGTCAATCATATTCTTCAAAGGAGCACAAATAAATGAAATATCGTAGAGTACAAGATAATTTTTTAGATGATTAGCATTGATTTCCGAGGATCCATATTGGCAAATGTCATACGAATTCCTACTTTAATGCATTAAGATATCATGTGTCATACCATTTTAGAATTGGCATAAAATACGCATGTTTTTAAAGTTATTTGCTCATTTCGTTTGTAGTAAAAAAAAGTTAGGGCAGGTGTTCAAAGTTTAAATTACTATGTTGATGATAATTTAAGTCAAGTTCATTACAGTATTTTTCCAACTTTTACGTTAGTTATTGACATAATAATGCTTCTATCATCTTAATCAACTATTCATAAACGCGCACAAATAAAAAAAACTAAATTCTAAAGCTATCCCAGTAAATGCGAGCACTTACAATGTTAAAAGAGGTGAAAAATTGGAAAAATCTTTAAATTGGTATAACTCGAAAACGGTGCAACTTTTACTGAGGTCATGTTTGGCTGGTTTGGTTTGTCTGAGGCTGGGGAATCTCCAGTGTCACTGTGACGTGCTATTTTTGGGACACCCTGTAGAATGTGATTTCTTATTGCTTCACCGTTAACTGTAGCCATTTAATGATGTTCACAATGTCTCCGAGGTTATTTTACTGAGGCATCATAGCCGCCTCTGCATTTTGAATTGTGTATTCACACACTTGTAAACAAATGATCTTCACCCACTACACGTATTCATATTTTAATAACAAAAAGCTATAAGTCAACAAATAAATTCAATTAAAATTTATCCTTTACACATATGTGTTAAAACTGAATATAGTTTGCATGTATTTTCACTTAGTTCTCTTTTGTTTTCAATGTGATAATAACTTTTGCCGTATAAGTGCAAATTAACAAGTTATATCATTTTATTGTTTAATTATACAAGTGGGTTACATTACAGTCTGCGCAGCCGCAACAACACCTAATGTTACTTTAATTGATGTATTTTTCATGCATAACAGTTAAATACCTAGTTATTTAAGACAAATCTCCTCTACGTGGAAGTAGGCTATGCGCTTTAGCGTCTGTCTCTTCAATTGTACTTCTAATATGGCCTTTAGAAACAAACGGTTGTTGATTGAGGAATCATAAAAAATAGCCTAAAAAGGTCATCGGGAAATTACACTTATACACGTAAAGCCATAAATCCATAGTGATAACTAAAATTCCTTCTATATATTCTGATGGAGTTCTTTGCGATGCTTCTTCTCCGCTATGATGGTCTTGTAAGCGCTATAGATTCCCTCTATATTACCAACGTGTAAAAGAGCGCTCATGTAGTCAATTTATTAAATAAATATTCCGAATTTTGAATTTATCAGGCAAGCCTGAAAGATACTACAAACCAAGGACCTATTTATTACTGGGGGTCATTATCTAAACGATTATTATCCACATTGCTAAAGTGTTTTGTCCTCCTTGGGTTTTGTTTCCTTAGCAAAATTGAGGATAAAACAGAACATGGCAATATAGAAAACCATAATAACAATATTGTTTACTTTAGACAATATCAAACTCAGGGTCTGTGATGATATTAAAGTCACATCCACGCCTACTGTAATATTGTGTTAACTTTGACCCACATACATCTTTAATTTTTTCATTCGTAACTTCTACAACTATTAATTACCGCTGTATTAAAAACAATTTTACTCACATTCCAACCAATCAAGGCCAAGATCATCCATCAATATTAGCAAATAATATACACTCTCCAAAACCTTTCATACGATGTAAATCAATCTTCTCGATGCAAATTATATTTATATGAATAGAGTTAATGAACAGAAGTATCATTATTTAGCTTGTTGAAACCTTGGCCCGATGCATATTGATAGAACTATCTGTTAATGATATCTATTTCATTGATCTCATTAGTCATTAGACGCATGGAAAGGCAATAAAGATTACTAGAGATGAATTGGAGTATGGAAAATTATTAAATTATGAAGTCATAACTTAAACAAGCGGTGTTCTTTGAGTTTGTTACGGAAATATGTTAAAGCCAGTCTTTCTTTCTAATATAATGTCTGTTGTATGCTGTTAATAAAATATCGCTTTGAACATTCCGCCTCATAAAGATTATTAAAGATAAAGGCTAAGTGAACACCTTCTTGTTAGACAGGTGTTTCAGTATTTACACTGTCGGCCGCTGGAAGACGCATAAAAATTACTCTTTATTTTTCAAAAGGTTTGTAAAACAGACATTTATAAGGAGTGGTGAGCAACCTACGATGAAAATAAAAGGAGTGTTTGTTTTGTACTCAATTACATTATATTATTTTTAATAGTAAACTTGGGCTTTTAACAAGTGAGAAATAAAGTTTGTAAAGCAAGTTACTAAGGAGGCGTATTGACATTTCGTTGTAACCTAACTATGCAAATTGTATTATGTGTTTAAAATTAGCAAGTATATTCTGATGGTGGAACAAGTGATCGTGCTTGCGTTCATGACGAATAAAAAGCATCATAATATTTCTTAATACGTTTTAAATAACCTAGTAGAAAATAAAACGATCACTTAGATATCGCGTGTATGTCCTAGATACCCTTGTTAGACACTCAGAGACATAACGCAACTAAACTAACACATTGCAACATATTTTGACATTTAAGTTAGTTATTCTAAGTGTCAAAATTAAATGAACCAATTTCACGATCCATTTGCAACCATACCTTGAAAGTCTTTCACTAATTGTTTTGTCTTCTCTCCCCTCCATACTTTCATTTAGACCGTGCAAAAAATAATGCGTATAATTATCTAACGTTGTCAATCTCAAGTAGGTACTACACTAATCGATTTCTGCTTTCTTATTAGTAATTTTAATTAAGTAAACAACACGAAAAAGTCTTAAAAGCGTCCAATAGTTAAAATAAACGTGGAAGATTAACGCAAACAAGCTGATTGCTTGGCAAACACCGACCGATCTAGGGCTCGTTTGGACAACCTTCATTACTGCAACTGCATTCTTGCACCCACGTGCGGGCCGGTCGAGCACGCTCGCGAGGTGGTCGACACATAAAAATCTCCCACCTTGTGTAATCACCTTGCGAATGTATTGTTTATGTGATCGGATGTGTACAACACATAAGTTCAGGGTCTACAGATGACATTGTAACCGATACTATATTAGTATGTTTTGAATTTATCTTCATTAGCTATGATAAAAAGTACGAGTATTAAATAAAAAGGAAATTTTCCTTAAATTTAGCAGAAAAGGCAACATAAATGTAAGGTATATTTATAATGGGCGCTGTCATAGGCAAGGCTGAACGTAAGCCTGAATCTAGATTTATCTTTTTCCTGCAAGTGGCATGACTGTTCATGTTTTAGGGTTCCGTACCATAATGGAACCCTTATGGTGTGAGACTTTGTTGTCTGTCAGTCCTGTCTATATGTTGTTACAGAAGGTTTTCTCCAGTAACTATAAATGCTATCAACTTGAAATTTGGCATTGTTGTACAACTTGTTTACCCGCATCTGTTTTTAGTAAAAAAAAACGGAATTAATTTTATAAATCATTGAAAAGGAGTTTAGAAGGGAGGGTTAAAAAATTAAAGTGATTTGATTATAAAAAATGGGGTGTCATATAAATGTGCTCAATCTGCAAATTTCAAAACTTCCCCCATGTCTCCAAAATTTACTAATCATTTTTTTTTTAATAATCCTGGCCTATAGGTAATTTTTTTATATTTTATGGGAAAATAAAATGAAGTGTTAATTATTTACAGTTTTTGAGAAATAAAATAAAACATTAAAAATCTGTTTTAAAATGTAGGCTATCTAGTCAAAATGAACTTCATTGCATAGAAGATGAAGTCTATATCAAAACGAGTATTTTCTTTTGCGGTAACCAAGCATATTATCTTAAATACGAAACCCTCGGTGCGCGAGTTCGACTCGCACTTGACCGGTTTTTTCAACTATTACAAGTATTTTCTGAATAACGTATCGCTAACGTATCCCTCTTGCACTGTTGTACTGTTTTTTCTTTTACTGTATTAGCGATACTGCATAATTCGACAAGAAAATGTGACGTCACAAAAGCCGTCGATGCTTGTCATAGCTACGAGAACTGACTCTTCCCAGTCATCGAGCTTAAGATGCTGAGCAGACACGTGAAAAAACAAACACGAGTAAAGCTTAAGCTCGTTAACAAGAGGCACTCAACGTGAGCTAACCTAAATTGAAACTTCGTTGGCACCCGGACGCGGCGGGGAGAAGAGTCTAGTCATCGGGGAAATAAACGGTTTAAAATTAATCGCTTTGAAACGCAATTGGTATTGTTCATATTTTTACAATTACTCTAATTCGAGGTTTAAAAGCCGTTGTGCATTATTAAGTTTTTGAAATATTTATCTATTTCGGATATTTCGACAAAAGTATATTCAACCTTTGTTTGACTTTCGTTTTCGGCTTGAAGCCCTCTTAGGTGTATCTTACGGGTTAGGTGAAAACCGCTCGAAATAGTATGTTTTAATACACCATAACAATCACTTTTTATCATTCGATATCATTTGATTGTTGTAATTTATTAGATAATGCCAAGCTAAATTTAAAATAATCATGTCATCCATAAAATGTCTGTTAAATAAATAATGGTATTAATACAAAAATATTTGCTCAAATATAACATTACTGAAATTTGTCTTTTAAAAATACCCATTGTTTCGAATTAGAATGTAAAAACCGTGAGTAATTTTTTTTTGGTCTATCCCAATTTGAATTTATTTGCTCGGAATGTGACAACGTCTTATGTCGTCTTAACGGAAGACCCGGCGCTGGCTTTACGGCTAGCAGATGCTGAGTTGGGAAACTTGGGAACGTTTCTCAACAATTTCGAATTGTGATAGTGATTTTGTGTACAATGTAGAAAAACTTTTAAAAACGTTTAATTAACTGAAATGGTCGATTCTCCTGGCCTAAATATCTGTGGATATCGCAAATAGATTAATAGTTTAAAAATAATAATTTTATGTAAGAAATTCACGTACAGATTGTACTAAATAGCACTTGCAGCAAAACGTTAAATCTAGATTCAGGCTTATGTTCAGGGAAGTCATCAAAATTTGTGAAAATTACAGTATAAATAAACATTAAACATTAAACATTAAACATAAATCCAGATGACAAACTATTTTTAAATATTTACTGCAAGTGGCCTTAAATACAAATTTCTGTAAGGTTAAAGACTTGTAATTATTTCCACATCATCCACGAAAATGTTTAAATTAGGATAGCAAGAAAAGACTTACTTAACTCACAACGTAGACCAGAGGGGTTATTATGACATAGCTATGCAGTTCATTTTACGGCGAGTTTAAAGGACAGAGCTATAGAAGTTATATAGCTCTGTCCTTTTCTCTCAACGTAAACTGAACTTCATAATTATGTCATAACATAATATCCCCTCAGATTTGGGTATATTGTCTACGCCTCACAAATATAGACTTATAATATGGCATCGCAAGCAAAACGTACGCTTTTTCTAAAGTGAAGTGGCTGCTCTCTGGCCACACGGGCTCGGCAGGGGTCAAGTGGGACGTGGTCTGGAAACCTGGACTAGTACATTAGACAGTTTCTAACTAGTACTAAGTGTATTAACAAACAAATACAGCGTTAGGTAGGATCCTCGATATACGAGCAAAATAAAGCTATTATAATTGCTACGAATGTAAACTTTAAGGAAGAACTCGAGTTTTGTTTTGCATTTCATTTTTGGGTGCACACGTAGACAATGGACCCGATTCTACGTGCACATCGCTTAAATAGCCTAAAACTAACTAAAACTAAATTGTCTAATTTTAAGACATAGTTTAGACTGCAGATTTAATCAGTGCTATTCCAGAATGTCAAGCTGACAATGTATAACACCGCCTAAAATAAGAAGCGTCAGATTCAATTTAGCGTTTGATTTGATTTTGATTTGATTATGACAGCTGCTCATAGAATAGCAAAGTGTTTTAGCGACACCTAAATAAAATTAGGAAGTTTAGAGGCCACTGTAGTATCGGGTCCAATGTTTGCTATCATATAGATAATAGTTCTGCCTGGATATAAAGATAGATTTTAAGGATTCTACTGAAATTCTAAGGTTCTTATGAAGGTTTGTTTGATTTTTGCTTTTAGGAAGACTTAATAACTTAATAATGTATGTTATGGATGCTAATCCATTTCCCAGATTATAATAGTTGAAAAAAAAATTTACTTTAATATAATAATATTGTTATATTACCGGAGAGCCAAACAATTAGGGCTATTCTTAAAACCCTTATTCTTATGGTTAAGAATATTTAATAAATAGGTGTGATTTTTTAAAAATCTAAAGGCACTGTTATAAATTAACCAATTAAAATCTTACCCTTTTAGCGCGTTCCAAATTAAAAAGTAACTCAATTAACAATTTAATCACTCAATTAATCTTTACAATGGCATAACCGACCAAAACACGGCAATTTATTAGGTACCATATTTAGATCAGGAGAAAGTGCCTTTTTCCCCGTAAGGCATTAAAAGCATTACTTTCAATGTTTCGCCTTAGTTGGGTGCTAAGGAAATGAGGTGGGTTATCTCATAGTAACGGAAGTTTGCTTTGTCGTAGCGCAATCTCTACACTCACGAGCAAAAAAATCGACTCAAGCTGCACGTTTGGGTTCTCCGCCCAGTATATCTTGACCTATTCAAAATATCTTAAAAAAAATGGTATCAAATGAAAGCTGATAATGTAACGATTTAAAAAAAAAATATTTTCAGTCATGCCATTTTCCACAAGTGACAGGAGCCAGGTTTTGCAGAGATGCATGAAAAAAACAAAAAGAAAGAAAAGGGAAATCGTAAAATAAAAGGCATTTTAAGGAAAATAAGGTTTTATTTATTCATTAATACTTCGTTTTTCCACCCCTGGCCTTTATCACAGCATTCAGGCGGTTTTTCATGGATCTTATCAGCTTTTTGATAAGCTCCTGGGGGATGGCATCCCACACCTCCTGCAGAGCTGTCCTCAGCTCCGTAACATTTGAAGGAGCTGGATCCCTCTTCCGAATCTGCCTTTTCAGGTAGTCCCAGAGATGTTCAATGGGATTCAGGTCCGGGCTGACGGCTGGCCAGTTCATGGTGGGAATGCCGACCTCGGCAAGGTAGGCCCGAGTGATCCTTGCGGTATGACAAGTGGCATTATCCTGCACCAGGACGAACCCCTCGTCATAAAAACGGGCGTAAGGAACAACATGCTCCTCAAGGATGTCAGTGATGTACCTGGCAGCGGTCAAACCACCGCCACGGCCCCCACCAGGTACGAAAACGAGCTCTGTACGCCCTTCGATGGAAATGCCCGCCCACACACTGACGAAACCTCCGCCATAGGCAACTGTTTCCTTGAAACAGCAATGTGCATACCGTTTTCCTGGCCTCCTGTAGACTCTTCCTCGTCTGTCACAGCCATTCAAGCACACCCTGGACTCATCACAAAAAAGAACTCTGGTCCATTGCTCAATGGTCCAATTTTCGTGTTGACGAGCAAATTCCAGGCGCCCTTGGCGGTGACGCGGGAGCAGTCTGGGGCCCGTGGCGGGCCGATTTCGGGTCAGGTTAGCTTCCTCGAGTCTTCGTCTTACACTCCACTCACTGGCAGTAACCTCTCGTACATCCCGAAGATGCTGATTGACAGTAATGGCGGTCTGGTGCCGATTTCTGAGAGAGGAAGTGACGATAAAGCGGTCATCCCTCTCAGATGTGCACCTCCGGCGGCCAGAACCTGGTCTTCGTGTCAAGGCCCCAGTCTCCCGAAACCGTCGGTAAACTCGGGTTACTGCTAACTGGCTTAAATTCAGCTGGTCAGCCACGAAGCGTTGGTTGTGTCCCTCTTCCAGCAAGGCCACGACTTGGGCGGCTTCAGTCATGGTGGTATCCATTTTCTTCAGGGTTTCCGAGTAAGGTCGTTAGTAGAGATGTGTACCGGTCAACTTCTGATAAGTGACTGATGACATTTCCCCCTCCTACCCATATTTATAGGGGTCAAAAGGGGCACACCTTGTACGTTTCGGAACGAGTAAATGATCCACATATCGGGAAATGAGACATAACTTGGAAAGTCCTGGGCGGATTCCCAGGGTTCTTGTTTTTTTTAAATTGTTACATTATCAGCTTTCGTTTGGTATAATTTTTTTAAAGATATTCTGAATAGGTCAAGAGATACTGGGCGGTGAACCCAAACGTGCAGCTTGAGTCGATTTTTTTGCTCGCGAGTGTATATTGCGGGTCTGCTTGACAGTTAAAGTTGCAGTCTTACTACCCTACAACAATAAGATATTAGAGGCCCTTGCCAATATACATTACGCTAACTAGCGTTTCTACAGCGTTTGACAGTAGCATCACAATTTATTTATGAGAATATTATTTATGTCATTAAAAATCAAGACTCTTTTGTTAAGAATTGTGATATACATAATTTGATACATGAAATAAAAATAAAATTGCTATTAAAAAAATTCGTATCCGTAAGGTTTATAAATCATTTGTAGGTCAATGCATCCTTTTCTTTAATAAATTACCTGACGTTGTTTTAAAGTTACCATTTCCAGTACTTAAAACTTACTTGAAAAAGTCGTTGATGTCTAAAGCTTACTATAGGGTCGAAGACTATCTAACAGATAAAAATGCTTGGCCAACACCTAAATAATTTAATAATAACTTAGTCATAAAAATATGTAAACACATTTGTATATTGTCTAGGGGACACGGTTTCTGTAGGAGAATGTATCGAAACTTTTATGCAGGTTGTTTTGCACCTTCACAGGTAAGTATAACTTGTATACTTTCAATTTTTTTTATTACTGTTGCTTATTAGTTTTGTGACAATTCTGAGTTTTGACACATTTTCCTGCTCAACTACGCATGAATATATTAATTTTTGGTTTTATATGAGATTCATTGTTTTATATAATGCTAGGTTAAGTTTATTATTGTTTAATATCATTAGCAATATTTAAAAAACGACTTACTGTTGAGTTTCTTGCGGCGCTTCTTCTCAGCAATGGTCTCTTGTGAAGCGCTGGTAGATTTTTTTGACGTGTAAAAGTGCCCGTGCGGCCTACTTACTGAATAAACATCTTTTATCTTTTTTTTTTTATCTTTATCTTTTATTCGATTCGTTGTTAAACCAATCGCGTCACTGGTAGATCACGTGACTTTTCGTATCATGTCATCTACGTGTGACGCGATTGGTTTAAAAACTAAACGAATAGAAACGTTAGTTAGCGTAATGCATCTTGACAAGGGCCTGAGAAATTAATGTTATTTTTGAGATAAGTAGGTACTGACATAAGAAAACAGCCTAAGATTTTTACACTGTGGTGGTGAGTCGTGAGTGTTGTCCCTTTGCTCTGTTGTTGGTTTATTATATTTTATTATATTTTATTATTTTATCAACAAGTTTTTAGAGTTTTTGGTAATTCTGTAGCTCTGCCTACCCCACTCTGGGAACGAAGGCGTGAGTATATGTATGTATGTATTACCTATGTATGCATTTTATTAAAGCAGATATTGGAGCTAATTCCGATCGCAATTTCTATTTCTAAATGTCTGCAAACCTAAATTTATAAACGTCAAACGTCAATAAAATTCTTGTGAGCTAAAATTTAATTTGACGTTTATAAATTTGGTTTAACACATGTTTAAAATTGGAAAACGCGATCCGAATTCGCCCCATTATTTTTTAATGTCTGTTTTTCGGATGTATGTATTTTTTAATGTTATTTTGTAAATTTGCCTATCCTCTTGCATTGTCCTAGCTTATTCTACTCCAAGGTTAACTGGAAGAGATCCCATATGGGATAAGTTTGCCTATAGTATGTTCATTATCTACAGTGATACTTTTTTGTTATTGTTTATGTGCAATAAAGAGTTTACATACATACATGAGAAGAGCTCATTACTGCTACATAAAAAGTAACAATTTTGAGGAAAACTCAGGTCCTCTAATCTACTTTGTATAACCCTCTTTTTGGGTATTCACTGGTATTTAAGTATTTATTTCTTTACTAGCTTCTGCCCGCGACTTCATCCGCGTAGATTTCGATTATCGTTACTCCCTTGGGAACTTTTTTTCCGGAATTAAAAGTAGTGCTTTATACACTGGATTAACACCAGGGTATAAGCTATCTCTATTCCTAATTTCATCCAAATCCGTCCAGCCGTTGCACCGTGTAGGAGTAACAAACTAAAACACACACACGAACAAACTTTCGCATTTATTATATTAGTAGGATAAGTAGGCATACCTATCGTTTTCTAGTGTTCATAGAACAAGCCTGAAGCTTAGTGTGGGACGTGGTAGTGGACAGGCGGATAGGAGCTTGAGTACATTATAACGATTCCAATATTATAATTGATAACGTTAATAATAACTATTAGGTAGACAAAAATCCTCCGATGTATTGGCCTTTCAAAGCTCTAGAATTGCCGAACAAATTTTACTTGTGGGAGGACGTTGTGCAGGGTCCGTCCGGGTTGGTACCACCATCTTTCCATTAACCTACCGCCAAACAGCAGTGTTCACATTGTTGTGTTCCGGTCTGGGGATAAGACAGCCGGTGAAATGGCTAGCATAGAAGCATTCCATCTTAGTCCTCAGGGTTGGCAGTGCATTTGCAGTCTTGTGACTGCGAAAGTCTATGGGTCACAGTTTCCACTTACCATCAGGTGGCCTGTGCGCTCGTTTGCCTTCCTATGCCATAAAAAAAAGCTAAGAATTACCCCTTTAAAATAACCCCTATTTTTTTTTTACTTTGGCCAAAATGGTCCATTTGTTCGGGAGCTACGATGCCACAGACATACACACACATGCACAGATACATACGTTAAACTTATAACCCCCCTCTATTTTGGTCGGAGGTTAAAAACAAAGTGGGATAGAGGTTCAGGGGCCCGTTTTATGGTCGCCTTTATTGAGGTACATAAAGCATCCATCACTCTCGCACTAACAATTGTCAAAAAGTGACGTGTTTTATCCACAGCAAACACGAGACCATATTATACCCGCAGGATTTCAAATTGAAACCCAGTTTAGTAAGCACAAGATTTATTTCGAGCAGAAAATAGCAGCGCATAGTTGCCGTTAAAGAGGCGTGGTGGCTTCGGCAAACTATTTACATGCTCAATTTGCGCGACAAACAGACAAACACTCGTACTGTAGACAAACATTGGTTTACGCTAAAAAATAACGAGCGACGCGAGCGCGTTTCCACTACTAGGTACTTTTGGATTATCCGACATTTATATTTTTCTCTATGTCTCACTGGATCCGATCCTCCCCCCGTCAAGAGAAGTATTGGGTCATTTTCCTTACAATGCTAATAACAAACAACGATTTGAACAGATTAGCTAGCTATAATTTAATAAACATTTTTATCGCGATGTCAATACAATTTTATTAAAAGAAAAAACTCAAGATCATCAAAATTCAAAATTCAAATATTTATTTAGTAAATTGGCCACATGAGGGCTCTTTTACACGTCGGTAACATGGAGTGAATCTACTAGCGCTTCGGACAAGACCATCATTGCGGAGAAAAAGCGCCGCAAGAAACTCCAGCAGAAGGTCATTTTTTCAATTATCATATATCATCATTAAGAGTCTATCACTAATGATAATCATGATCATTAGTGATAGACTCTTTATCCCTGTACCTCACATTCCAGACTTGTTATGAGTTCTAAAAAATTTACACCAATATATAGTTTTGATTAAAATATCGTGTATGTCATATTTTTGACACTGTCACCCCTCTTGAACCGAATCTTGGGTCTGAACTCATACTCAAGAGCCAGGACTCCAGCCATTGATTTATAAATCTAACCCAACCTAAACACGGATAATAAAACCTGTTACATTGTCTGTGGTAATTGGTAATTCTTTAGCTCTGCCTACCCCACTCTGGGAATGAAGGCGTCAGTTTATGCATGCATGCACATTGTCTGTGCCCAAAGGATATACCCTCCTGAGGCTCCTTGTACTAAAAATAGGACATAATACGGCCATTGAAATAAAAATCAAGTGCAAAGGCAATAAAGTGGAATTTCTTTTGTTTTTATGACTCATGATAAAATTAGAAAATTGACTTTATTTCATTCGCAACAGATGCATAGTCCATTGGCAAATGTTGTTGTTTGGTATGCCTTAGGGGGACACAAACTTACTAACGCCTATCACTGTTAGTTTTAACTTTCCATAGCTCTTGTATTAAGTACTTGTTGCCTTGTTCCGTGCGCTAGTGGGCACGGGTCCAACCCATTAGTCCTCATGTTCTTCCTCATTTGCGAGCGCTAAGCAGGGATTGCCCGCTTAGCGACATTCCTGGACGTCGAGCAAATAGAGACAATCCAGGAAGTGTATAGAGCCAGAGGGCAATGCCGGTAACCCTACCCAATCGAGTAACAGCAGAACTTAGTCGCTATAGTACCCTGCGAAGACAAATGGCGGTATCTCACACAAAGCTCCTGTAGCAAGAGGAACCTCATTACTAACGAAAAAAGGACTGAATCTGCATTGGTTATTGCATTTGACATACAGCTTTCGTTTATGAGGGCAGTATAGGGAGAAAATAAAAAACTTACTTTGAATTAGTGCTACCAATCCCACATGTCACACATGACTAGCATAGATGCATCTTAGTCCTCAGGGTTGGTATAATCAAACATTTTCATGTGGAGTGAATCTCGCTATAACGGGATTTTTATTACAAGAAACTCGTTTTTAATTTTGGAGGATTCTTTGCAAGATACTTCTGATCCCGCATTTGGGTCATACACACTCGCAAAAACAAAAGTTGTCTCTCCTGTGGTCAATAGTTAAAGGCTTGTGTGCATTTAAGTTATGTTTTTATTTGCTAGGACTAAAGTAGACCTGACGGCGTTTATGAGGATGCGGGTTCAGCCAGAAAATTGGGCCTTGAAAACTGTTAACTTTGGGTATGTCCACAGGAAAGACGGTAACCTAAATCTGTGTATGACCCATTTACTGCAATGGCCGACACTGGAAAAACGTGAAAGATCTCGATATTTCGTGGTCATGGTACACCGGTATGCAAGTCCTGCTATGACCCACCAGATATAATTGACATACAAAAAGGTTCGTTGACAAATTGTAAGCACGACAGTTTCATCCTCAAGATAAAAGGTGACAGTAGGAAGGCGCATTCGCTGTCAAGAGCTTACATAAAAACTTAGTGTAGATTTGCTTAAGCTTCATATTTTATTTTGAACTTTCTGATTGTAATCTAAAGCCGATTCCTTATTTGAAGTATGTATTCTAATTTCTTTGTCTTCGTACTTATTATTTCTCATGACTCACGACTTTTTTGTGTGTTGTCTTTCGTAGAGAGCTGTAATATTTTCGGCGTAGGTCATAACATCAGTGTTTAGATAAACAAGCTTACTTTCATGTTGTCCTTATTAAATATTCATCAACATAATCATTTTTTGCTAAGCTCATCTACAACAAGACATATAAGCCTTCTGTAATCCCGTCCATTTGACAAGTTGGTCATTTGGCATTCGGTTCGGACTGCTACTTTTGGAATTGCGTCACCAACGTTCCCACCGTTCTGTCCCGGTTCCTGCGACATCATCATCATCATCATGTCAGCCGAAAGACGTCCACTGCTGGACATAGGCCTCCCCCAAGGCTCTCCACTCAGACCTGTCTTGTGCTTTTCGCATCCACCGCGTTCCCGCAATCCTTACAAGGTCGTCACTCCACCACCTCCTGCCTCCTCCTGCAACATAAAAAGTCTCTATTCTAATAGTTTCCTGTCCCAACTCTCGTCATGTCTAAGGCGTACCTATGTGTCTTGCTCATTTACAACCTAGGGACGCTATCCTTTTAGCTAAGTTAGTAACGTTCAACTATTATTTATGTGATTTTGGCTATTATTCTAACCGTCGTTTTCTTTTCAGGTGATATCGAAGACTGCATAGTAACACCGGCGTACCAGGGTCAATTCACGCCCCTGCCCGAGGCACTGTGCGACTGCATTATGGACCTCACGTCACAGGTAATACAGCTTATTGCATAATTATAACTGCAGTGTAGGATACCTTAATAATTACAGTGAAAGGGTGTTTAACAGGTAAAAACTTACGATTCATAAAATGGTATTTAATTGAGCAAGGTTTTGATGTCTTTGTTATTTAAGTTTTTTAATATGTTATCGTAGGTTCCTAGTAAAATTATTATATCAAAATAAACATTAAAATATTATTTTACTCGTACATTAGTCTCTATAAAAATATAGTATAGCTCCGCTATTGGCCTGCAAAAGATACCATCTTGAATTTTAAATAACATAAATATTAACCCATTAAATGTTAAGTAGTAGGATCTTGAACAGAGTCCGTCGCTAAATACCTGCGATCAAGCAGCTGTGTTTGCATTATTGTGTTTCGGTATGAGGATAATACAGTTGGTGAAATGACTACTTTAACGCCATTTCACCTCACTCATAATGGTCGGAACTTGATATTGAAAATGTCCAATGATCTCAGCACACTAGTTACCATCAGGTGGCCACTCGAAATCGCAATCGTTTTCATTTTGAAAATCGAAGGCTTGTCTGCATACAAAATGAAAACAATTGTACCAACCGCTTTGAAGTCGAGTGCGAGTGCGTTAGGCTATAGCCCCTCAGGTCAGGCTCTGTTTACATAAATATCTTTTAATAACTATTTTTAGGATTTTCAGGATGCAGGACCACATAGTCGTTGAGCATCAATAATAGTAAGAAAAGAAAGAACGAAAATAATTTACTCATTAATAATAAGACACGCAAATAATCAATAATAAAAGAAAACAATGAAGGCAACAGGAATAGCACGGAATTTATGTCCCGGAGTGAATCGGACACCGCTAACTTCAATGAAAAGCTAGTATCACCCTATTAATTCAATGTTAGCAGCAAACTCATTGAATCCAATCACAAACATATTTACGCAAATAGAAAGCTTCTTACCAGTGACTTAGCATAATTACCCACTTTGATACAATTTTAATAGACATTGCCCTCAATTCGGAATCTTTATTGTTTTTCATTCAACAAAGACTGTGAATCGGGTCGGAGGTAATCTGTGGTTGATAATAATATATTTGTTTGTAAACGAGAACTTTCCCCGTAATCAGAAGTGGATCAAAAACAATGTTGCTGGAAATTACTCGTATCCAACGTAAAAGTAAATTACGTCTATTTGCGATCGCTGCGCAAATAGCTAACAAGAGTTGGAAAAGTTATGATGAATATACATACTTCTTTAATAAGAGTTTGAGCGGCGAACCCCTCGCGACTAAAGTGTGGTTTGGAGACTTAACACACGTTTCAATTACTTCTTAGTTGTATTAGAGTTTCTCCTCAAGATTTACTTTAACGGAAAATTCTAGGCAAATACCAAGTTTGGCCGTGTTCCCGTGGAAGTCGTAAGAGGCGACTTAGGGAATAAAGGCTTGTAGTACTGTTAGGCGATGGGCTTGATGTCACTAATATACACTGTAGTTGTGTAGTTGTTGGTAATTCTGTAGCTCTGCCTACCCCACTCTGGGAATGAAGGCGTGAGTATGTATGTATGTATGTACCAAGTTTTGTTTCAAAGTCAGTGTTGTAGTTCGAAAATTCCTGATTTCGTCGATTATTTTGATAACGTCAGCGTGTTATCCAATTAAATCTCAAAACCATTTCCAGGGTTCATCATATGAAGCAATGGAAAACAACGTTTCTGTGGAGAAAAAGTGATTATGCGATCATAGCTTTTTTTTTAAAGTTAATATTTTTCGAAGAACCTTAGATTTTTTTGAGTTTGCGTTTGATATTGTAACATGCAACCTTTGCAACCCTCTCACGAAGTAAAGTTGGCCGCTGTTTGCTTCTATCATTATATTATTTTTGTCCAGGGATTTCAACATAGTTCAAGAACTGAACTGATTGACTAAGTTTTTCTCAAAGTCCCAGGGTAGGTTTTAATTTTTAGTACTATATGTTGTTGCTATAATCATGTAGATAGAATTAGCTACTGTGAGCGAAACTGTCGAAGAATCCGCAATTAAACTTTCGATGCTCATTTCACCTTCGCCAGCGTTTCTCCGGCATTCCTGTTGCCTCGTTATTTCAAATAACTTATAAAATTACCTCCAAATATTTGAAAGTATCGTAGTGATTGTCCGGTCGTGTGCTCCCAGTTAGGCGATATGGTTTTGGCAAATAACTCTACAATTTGTAAGCACGATTGGGCTGGTTTCCTTTTAAATATTTGAGGAAACTATTGGGGCAGATTAGAATTAGAAAACTAGTCTAGTCTAGTAGTCTTTGAGAATGTGATTTTCAATTTCAAGCAACACGCTGACACCGTAGTATAGCAGTAGCATATGAATAAGAAACCTTTATTTGAGGCAGTAAGACCCTTAATTATAAGTTCCTACATTAGAAATATATAATAACATCAAACAAACGTAGGTACATACATTCCCGGTGTCGACGTGGCGGCGTCCGTAAAACGACACTTTACAGCCAGAATCATTTCGTCATGAAGGCCGATAGATCTCTAGCTCACCAAAAAGGACTTGCAGGTGACTATGTGGCAAGACTCCAGCCGCTTGGGCCTTAGGCTTAGTCAATAATCAATCAATCAATCATGTTAGCCGAAAGACGTCCACTGCTGGACATAGGGCACCCCCAAGGCTCTCCAGACTTAACAAACCAGACTTTTTTTTTAGGTTTAGTAGAGAGATAGAAATCAGAAAGATTAAATATAATTAATTATTTATAAAAACCATCCTAGCTAGCGTAGCTCCGTTTTACAAGCATGTACAAAAGGCCTTAAGAAAAATGCGTTAGAAGCAACCAAACTCTAACTTCAAATATTCGCAGAAACTAATTTGTAACTCGTGTCAAGAACCACGTCATTACGTAAACCACTTGTCTAAGCGGAGAGATGGCTAAACTTGACCGTGAGCAAATTCGAGGCACAAACCTGTTCTTAAAATATGTTTGGGCCAAGTACGTGCGAAAGAGGAACTTGCGGAGTAACAGGAGACCAGTTATAAAATCATCACTGCAGGTTCCGAAAATATTGTTTTGGTTTTGGGCTCAGCGATGTTTTTCGTTAAGTTCGATAATATTTAAAATGCAATTGGGATAGACCAAAAAAAATAACTCACGGTTTTTATAATCTAATTCAAAAGAATAGATAATTTTAAGAGACCAATTTCATTAATTTTGTATTTGACCCAATAGTTTTGTTTCATATATTTATTTATTAAGCAGACATTTTATGGATGACATGATTGTTTTAAATTTGGGTTTGCATTTTCTAATAAATTACAATAATTAAATGATAACTAACGATAAAAAGTGATATAATAACACATACTGTTTCAAGCGGTTTTCGCCTAAACCGTAAGACAAGGTGTGTCTTCATTCTGAATTTACGGTTATGGGAGGGCTTCAAGCCAAAAACGACAGCCAAAAAACGGTCAAATATACTTTTATCGAAATGACAGAAATAAATAAATAAATCATTCAGAAACCTATTCCTCGAAATGGTTTTTCAATAAAATTAGAGTTATTTAAATAATATAAACAATCCCAATAGTATGAGCAGGCACACCTGCAGTAGCAATAAAGATTTTGATTTGATTTGATACTCGTATTATCAGTCTAACATCATTTTGTTCAAAGGCAAAACAATGATTTGTATAAGGAAGTACTTAAACATTTTACAGATAATTAATATTTTGCAAACCAGACTCTACGTGATAAAGATATACCAAATTTTATAAGTGGCCTATTTGCACTTTAAAATATTCCCTTCAGAAAAAAAAAACCCTTAGGAAATAAGGCTTACTATCGCATTTATTATTAGAACTGCATCCGCTATAGTTCTTCACTTGCAATGTTACCTCAAAAAAAAACATCTTTTGGCCAAAGCATGGTGGGATAGCAATTCCATGAAGTCATCGACCAATCCCCTTTTAAATTACTATCAGTTTTTTAAGACCATTTGAGGTCATTAATTCACAGCCATGATATCATTTGTAAATAAAATACGAATCTCATGACGCAAAATAACGTGTCTTTGCTAGTTTAAAGGTTAAATTGTTTGAGGCGTTTGCCTTGATGTGTAATACAAATTATTCCAGAAAATAATATTAAATCAAAGGTTACATAGTTGATAAAAATATTTAATCACGTCAACTATGATTTGCAAAGTCTAATTTAAGTGAGATTCTGCTTTCCTTCTATGTGGTTCTAAAACTTCAGGCATAGATGTTTGATATTATTAGCCGTGGCAATAAAAAAATACGAGTACGAGTAGGGTTGAAGCTATTTTTAACCGACTTAAAAAAAGGTTTTGTGTGCGGCTGTGTGTATGTTTTTTTTTTCATGTATTTTCACCGATTGCCTCGGTAATTTTGGACCGTTTTTTTAAGAAGAATATTGTTGAGCCTTGATTTTCGTCATTGAAAATCCATGTATACCTACGGGCAGCGCATGGCCGTTCTTTGTTGCAGCTATGTTTAAACTTGTCGGGATACGTCGTTTTGTGATTGGATATTTTGACATTGTTGATAACGATGATAATTTCTAATCAAGTACATTATTGTATCAAATAGCATGTCACTCCCGTCTTCCCATTTATCTGTCTCTACAAAATTATTTTTTAACATAATGTCGATCTTAAAAGGAGAATGGGCGGAAATGTATGAACCAGTAACAAGAAGCACGATATCATTGGATATCCTTTTTAATTCTTTAACGATTTTGTGTAGCGGGAAACTTTAAATAATAGTGAGAAATATTCAAATCGCGAACATCTGGACGCTTACATAGACGACGTTAGCATAATTACTTTGAAACAGCGCTTTATTTGCATGGCGATAACTTTTTTCACACAAATTCGAAATTCGAATTACCTATCCGGTGACATCTTGCTTGTCCTCATTGGTCATATAGGCCAATTAGCCCACCTTTCATGTATATTGTAATTTACCCGATTGGGTGGGCCGAATTTATTTTCTTTTCCGAAAATGTATTCGTTTTCACATTGTTGTGTTTCATTATGGAAGATAAGACAGCCGCTGTTTGGTTTCGTGTGGGCCTAATAATATGCCACTTTGTCCATTGCTGATATTTTGTGGCACAGTTATTTAAGAGTTCGGAAATTTCCAGATTTTTTGGGTAGTAGGTACCTATAATGTTATTATACCCTTTTGGGTACACGACGTGTCACACTTAGAGATACTTATTGTGAGAAAAATTGGTGGTCGTGAGCAGAAGATATGCTTTGCGAGGAATGCAGGGTTGCTACTTGCTACCTCTTGGCAGAAATACCTAGCCTACCTGCCTAGTTGAGATATTCAGTCATTGCCTTAAGGTTGGCAATACAGCCCAGCTAAAAACTTCCATAGATTTTGATGTTACGTATCTGTAATATATTCCACGAACCTCAAAACATATCTGATACACTTATGTTATTTAGCAATCACAAAACAAGCCATTGAATTTGTCCCAGCCTTGCGCAAACGTACTTGTAACAGGTCCCAATGACCGGTGTGGGCCGAACTGGTCCAATGAGGCTTTGGCTTACAATGAGACGTTAACTGATATCAGTCGATTTAGCACAGTTTTACATTTAAGGTGACGATAAAAACCTACAACGCACAAAGGAATAAAAAGAATTTGTGTAGGTGATACTTAGGTTACTCTGTGTTAGTTGGCGTGATCATGACTTCTACTGCAGTAGGTAAATGCATATATTACAGTCTTAAACTCAGCAAGCAAATCGTAGCTAAGCTACTATTAGAGGTCGGCTAAGTTGAAATGATGCGCTTCTGCACCGAAAAATTAGATAATACGTAGATATCTAAGTTGCAGTGGTAGGATGCGTCATTTAAACTTAGGCGAGCTTTACAACTACTTTGTAATTCTCGACCAGTCATTCTCTTTCTTAAGGAGTTGATTGTTCTATCCTTACAAATACGTAACATGTAAATAATGTAGCTTCCCTTTTAGATCGTCAAGGTGGTTACCAAAAATAGCATACACAAAATGACATAATTAAACTGTCAATTTGAGTCTTTTATGCAAAGTCCTTGTGCTGCCATAACATGTTTTATATGATGACACTCCTCGGTTAAGTTGCGGAAGCGGTTAGGCCCATCAGGCGTGCAGGCTAACTTATTTGCACTTATGCAAAAGTAATAAAGTTCTAGCAAAGATACCTTCTGTAATCATTAGATGCTGTTATTGATACTGAAACACATTTCTTAAGCACTTGGACTTAAGTGATCCCATAAAGCATGTGGTGCCAGTGAAGTAATTCCCGTTATCGAATTATGGCACAGAAGGTAACCTCCACAGAGACGGTTATTTTTTTGAACAATTAGTCGAAGATCCTAACTTGCTTGACCAATTAGTGCTTAAGGTGCTTATGTTGTGCATTTCTCCTTGGTTGATTCTACACTCGGTTGTGCCAAGGCATGACAATTACGTCTCAGGTTAGGTTTCTGCTGTAATTTTGCCTGAACGCAGGGGTTGGAAAGGCGTTCGTGGACAAGAAACCGGCAAGTTGTCACGGTAGAATAGAATGCACAAGTCATCCTGCGGCACTCAACCAGGAAGGCTACTACTGGCTACACTAGCCGGAGCTACGACTTGTTTTTAGTGGGTGGTGGGTGGAGTTCAGGACTCGATTGGTGGAGTAGAAATATTTTCTTTACCGAATAAAAAGGATTACCTCGACCGTTTGCGTGATAGAATAACACCCCAGACACGTCGCTGCCCACTTTCAACGCGACAAGAGACATTTAGTGCTAAAGCAATTGCGATATCAATGAATATTCATCGATTCAATCAGCCGCCTAAGCTTGCGGGCTTCGGCTAAATCACAACAGGTTAGGGCAGGTGCCTGACTTGTCGACTAGTTAGTTATTAGCCAATGTCTTTGTGACATGTTGTAGTTTGGAATGCCAAAACAGTACGGAGTAATGGGCATACTAAATTCAAATATTTCAAATTACCGTACAACTTTCAACTCAAAATTTATTAATTCAGTAATTTGACCACATAAGGGCTATTTTACACATCGGTAATATAGAGTGAATCTACTAGCGCTTCGGACAGGCCTATCATTGCGGAGAAAAAGCGACGCAAGAAACTCCAGTAGAAGGTCATTCATGTTTTCAATTATAAAATACAAATTTAAATTTCTTCGGTAAATCTGCAATCCCTGCTTGGCAAGACCTACCTAAACCAATTAGCTATTAATCAAAAAAAGCTTAACTCAATTGGTTTATACACAGTGGGACACATACAGGGGGCCTAGACAAGAGGCAAACGCCGTTTTCGCTTTTCTGTTGAATCGCTGTCAAATGTATGAGATCACGAATTGGTCACGTGGTTTATCGAAGAGAATAGCTAAGTGGCTAGCCAACGTACTTGTTTTCGTTTTTCTGCAATATTTCTAAACGAACAGAAAAACGAAAAGAGCTGTCACAATGACATAATCCATACAAATGGCTAGTCAAGTGGCCCTTTTGACGTGCATTCTGTTCTGTGTTCTGCCGTACGATGTAGAAAACTATTCGCACGCCGAAGACTTGCAGAAAAGCGCTAAGCGTTTCGAGTAAACAATTCAAAATGGCTGATACTTCAGGTGTCATTTAATACCCCCTTTTTTTGAACGAGCGCGAAAAAGTAAAAGGATAATGACATCATGGTATGCCCTTTTGCTCCTCCTATCCTAACAGTAACACCTAGGAATCTGGTCTAGGTTATTCAGATATTGTATTTTATTTTTGTATTTTATGTATTTTTGTATTTATTTCGTATATATACCTATGTTTATCGTTGTCTAGTAACCATGGCACAATATAAAAGCTTAGTATACGACTAGGTCAGATTTTCTTTCTGATATGTATTATTTTATTTTATGCTGAGTTTGTAAAGATAATTAATTTATACTATACATCAACAATTCCTGTCAACATATAGTCTTCATTACGCCTTCAAACACGGTACACATTAAATATATATCTTATCAATGGCAAGCCAATAATAAATACCGCTATGCTGATACGTAATCTCTACCAAAACGCCCTAACAATACGAAATACGCATAAATCGACTCTTGCGCAACTATCGCAATGTGGACCGGATTCCTTGTCCTGAAGGTCGGTTGTTGCTTAACAATGAACATGAACATTTAGAACAGGGGGTTGGGTGAAATGACGGAAGAAACGCTGACAGTGAGATACGCATAATAAAGAAGACCCAGTTAGCCTAGTTCATCGTTGCCCTGCCTACGAAGTTAGAGGTCCCGGGTTCGATGCTTAGGAAGTACAAATATTTGTTCCCGAGACTTGGGTATTTTCTATGTATTATTTTAAATAAGTTTTAACTGACAATCTATTTTATAGGTTCTCAATTAAAAGTTATAACTACACTTAGTTAAATTAAAATAAAACTAAATTTAGCTTTATTAAGGCTCTGTCATCCCGGCTCATAGACACCTCCGGAGATCCTAGAGCTGGTGCTTACCTCTCCCAAAGGATTAAGCTAGCTATTCAGAGAGGTAATGCAGCTATTGTCATAGGGACCATGCCGCGGGCGGACCTGCTAGAGGGGGTGTTCTTTTTATAGTGGTGATTATTATTTACATCTTTAATATTTGAGTAGCTTAGTTTTATTTTAATAAATATGTTTGTTTATTGTCTAGTAAGTACTTACCCATAGTAAAAGCCTACAGCTTAGTTTGGGACTAGATAAATTGATGTGCCATAGTCCCCTAATTTATAGACGAGTATCATAAATTGACTCTGTAATTACCGTAAATTGAAATTAAATTTAGTAAGCACGCGATCCTTCCAAATATAGTAAGGATTTTTAACACTTTGTCGGATTGTTATATTTAAACCTAATCAACAAACGTTTTTTAATGGCCAGAAATTGTAAAGCCCGATTATGATTCTCATACCTACAAGTTTACTTTTGAATGCGGGGCATCCGAAGTTCCAGTTTTTAGGATACCGTAGTCAACAAGGAACCCTCATGGTTTCGCCAAGTCTGAGAGTCGTAGTACCTACTACAAAGCTGTAATTTGACGTTGTTATACATTAACATTACACCGACAAAGTCGTAAAATGAAATCTTGAAGTAAAAATGTATTTCGATTACATCCCGTTACATATAAAGTAAAGGTAAAATATATTTTTTCTCTAAAATGACCGGTAAAGTTGACATTACTAACTCCATACTGAGACGCGAAGTACATAGTTTACAGAGAGAACCCAAATAAAAAAAAAACATTGCGTGCTCGCTACACAAGCCCGCAATGTTGCATACAAATTTCATTGTTATCTAGTTTGTAATTTTTTTTAAAGTGAAAACGGCCATAATAAAATGAGGGCACAAGTCTTATACATTCATAATTTTATTCGAAACGTAACTTTTTATCTGTGTCTGGAATAGCTTGAGTTTTCTTTTCTAAAAAGGCTTGCGTTTCTCCTTGTCATAAAAATAAAGGCGGTAAAGAGTGATGTTATTTCACGTGAAGTTTCTGTTTATATGCGATTTGTATCTTTCGATTTTTGCGATTGTATCCGTGTGGTTGCCGGGTTAGAATAGTGCCCTCCATGTCTTCCCGTGGATGTCGTAAGAGGCGACTAAGGGAATATAGGCTTGTAGTACTGTTAGGCGATGGGCTTGCAACCTGTCACTAATACGCTGATAAAAATCTTAGCCTACTTGTGCAAATTGTGGTTACTGAATTGTCAACAACTTTATGTAGTTGTAATTCTGTAGCTCTGCCTACCCCACTCTCTGGGATTGCAGGCGTGAAGGTATGTATGTATATATGTATGTATCTTTCGATTTTTGCCTCGGCAGGAACGGCAATTGCGGGCCTCGTATTTTAAACCAATTCTCCGCCCGCAATTGCCTGCTTCACTGCCTAGGCAATAATGTACTATTTACACTAATAAAGGAAAACTATTTTGATCAAGTACAGTCAGCGTCAAAAGTAACTGGTCACTTCAAGCTACTTTTGTACTTTATCGCATTAACACATTAGACAATTTTGTTTGACATTGCTTATGTGAAATTAAAGCGACAAGGTATTCAAGTGATCAGTTTCTTTTGACGCTGACTGTACCTATACTTGATTTTTTCCTGAGATACAAGCGGCTAAAGTGTTTATACTCGTACCTACTAAAAATCCTTTAAGATTGCATTCGACCAAACTGGAATAAGGTCTTATACCTAGATTAAACGCTGAATTAGTATTGAATAATAAATAAATAATAAATAAATATCATGGGACAATGTCACACCAATTGACCTAGTCCCAAACTAAGCTCTAGGCTTGTACTATGGGTACTAGACAACGATATAAATACTTATATAGAGAAATATATACTTAAATACATAGTAAACAAACATCCATGACTCAGGAACAAATATTCGCGCTCATCACACAAATATCTGCCCTTACCGGGATTTGAACCCAGGACCACTAGCTTCGTAGGCAGGGTCACTACCAACTAGGCCAGCGCGTCGTCAAATATCGGTTTAAGTCTTACTCCAGTTTGGTGAAATGCGGCCTAAGACAAATCTAACTGCTATTTGGATAATGTCGTCAAAGTAATGTTACTTATCATGTTTATATTTTTTACTCCGCTAATTTCATATTTTAATAATTTTAATATACACCTATGACGCTCTAGTGGTCAAGACGAATCTAACCACGTATTGTTATTAAAATCGGTTAAGCCGTATAGTAGTTACGAGCAGGCATTTATTCGGACATACATACAAGTCATACACATAACACTCCTTTTGGGCTTTGTCGCAGTCGGTTAAAAATTAGATTTGCTGACGTTTGAGATAGTTTTTTTACGTTTGTTGTAACGACTTACCGAACCCTATACTGAGCATGGTCCGACATGCTCTTGGCCGGGTTTTTAATGCTAAGGAGCGGCCACTTCGTATTTCGTTACTAAAACCTAATCTCGTTTGGCATGGAATGCAAATAAGCGGTATTTTTTACCTGAATCGCATCTGCATTTTAGATTCGCCTTTTTATTCCACATTTAGAGACATCCTGTTAGATACAAGTCTAAAGGTCAAAATGTTTATTTTGTACGGAATGACGTTATTTAAAAAATAACGGAATAATCTTGTGGGTGTGGAACAAGTGCGGAAACCAAAAAACGTATTTTAAGGTGTTTGTTGACATTATTTGTAGTATAGTCATCTTGCAAGAGCTGCTACGAATGGATTGTAAATAGCTCACTTTAGCGCTTTGTCACTTTAATATCAAGTTTGAACTGCTGCACTAATCTATCATAGGTGTTAAAGCGACAAGGTACCAGTTGGAGCAGCTACATAGAAGTACATGTTTGTGGAATAAGTCCAGTAGCTCTAGTTAAGATGCTTAACATTTCGCACTGCTAGATCAAGACAGCATCAACTCAAAATCTTTTTTAGATTTGTTTCAAGCTCATAGACGTTGTATTTTGAGTTACTCCTCTTTTGATCTGGCAGTGCGATTTTACAAAACGACTTTTAAAAATTGTCAAAGTGTATGGATCTGACAGGTCTTTTCACGAACATCTGGCGGCTTACGTCAATCCTATATAATTTCGATAACGGTAACGATCTCACCTCGCATCGTGTCTAGGGCCACAGGATTTGAGTTTGAAATTCGAACAAAGTTTACACCTATTAAAAGTTGTTCGAATTTCAAATTCAAAACCTCATCAAATGACCAGTGACATTAAGTTTCGTTCGTTGCATTCGTGGCAGCTATGTGAATTGACCTATGGTTATACATGTATTTGTTCGTAAAAACATCACGTCAACTGTGAATGCCACACATACAAGGATCTGATACGATCTGCTATTCATTGCACACAAACAAAACGCTCGTCTTATACTGTCAAAATATTAAACTGTACCGCTTAACCTATTTTGACAAGTAAAGAACAAATTTACCAAGTTATCTCTTGCCGACAACAATATCACTACCATCCATGAAAAAACTCTTAGTTAGTATGGGATCCTCTTTGTTTTTATTTTCATCACCCGCATGTATAACGTGGTAATATATTCGTTTTCAAATGTAAGATCTTATCAACCCATTCATATTATTCATGCCATTGTGTCACATAGTATTTGAAGGTCGCGTCAGTATAACACATCCTGCTGCGTCAGATTGATTGATGATAATATATTGATCATTCATGTAAATTTATCATAATCTTGAAAAGTATACGCGTGAGAAACAAATTGTATTTTATATTTAGGGTGTACCCTTGTTTTGTCGACAACCTTTTCATCGAATATTATTTCATCGACAACGATTCATCGAAACTTTAGTACTAGTAATGTTGTTTGGCGTTATCTTATTTCAACTACTAATTATTTAAATTTATCTTACTACGTGGAAATACTAATCAACGAATACTACTTAATCGATGATTTATTTCAAATTGTCTTAATTAATACAACTACAAAACATTGCAATTCATTTCTTCAACGTCTTACTTTAATACAATTTTAACTTTTGAACTCAACTGAAAAATAAATTAATAATATTATTGCATAACTAGTTATATCAAGAAATAGAACTACGAGGCTTTCAAAGTAGGTTAGGTTAGGTTAGGACTGCGACCCCCAAGAAAACGAACTGTTGACAGAAGTGGGTTAGGTTAGGTTAGAACTGCGACCCCCAAGAAAACGAACTGTTGACAGAAGTGGGTTAGGTTAGGTTAGAACTGCGACCCCCAAGAAAACGAACTGTTGAAAGAAGTGGGTTAGGTTAGGTTAGAACTGCGACCCCCAAGAAAACGAACTGTTGACAGAAGTGGGTTAGGTTAGGTTAGAACTGCGACCCCCAAGAAAACGAGCTGTTGAAAGAAGTGGGTTAGGTTAGGTTAGAACTGCGACCCCCAAGAAAACGAACTGTTGACAGAAGTGGGTTAGGTTAGGTTAGAACTGCGACCCCCAAGAAAATGAACTGTTGACAGAAAAGCATGACACATTCCTATTATTAAATTATAATATTATAATAAATTAGTATTAGTAAGTGCAATGTTTATTACCAACCTATTTATAATTACCAATTGAAATAATTTTATGCGGAATAAATATTATTACACGTAAAAAAAACAAATTATAAAAACCCGAAATGATTAGTCATGACATGAATTTTATTGAAATAAGTCAACTACTAATTAAAAGACCTCGGTTCAAATTACCTAGTATCGAGTCCTCGACACAATGACTTGTCGATGAAATGAAAATACTTGAAACGTTGTCATTGAAATAATATTCGATTAAAAGTCTGTCGGCAATTCAATGGTAAACCTATATTTAGACTAGCGACCCGCCCGCGGCTTCGCCCGCGTGGAATGAATTATACATATACATATAAACCTTCCTTCCTTTTCTATCTATTAAAAAAAACCGCATCAAAATCCGTTGCGTAGTTTTAAAGATTTAACCATACATAGGGACAGACAGCGCACGCGACTTTGTTTTATACTATGTAGTGATACGTTATGCTCATACTAAACGCTTTTAAAACCCGTCTCCAATTACTGACAGTTACTAGGTTACCATATCTCTACAGGTAAAGACGGCAATCCGTAGCGAACGCTGTTGTTAGAAAGGGATAAACAAAAAAAAAAAAAAAAAGCCGAGATGTGAACAAAATATTAAATATATTTACGGTACTTACGAATGAAATGAGACACCCTTTGTTCCTTTTACAGTTACAGTATAATTTCGGCAGCCTCGAATATACAAGACGGCATTTTTTATGAAATATATTTGTTACTAATTGTTGGTAAAATTGTATTGTCTTTTATGCGTGCGTGTCAGCTGCCGTGGCACAACTAAACAGTAGTAAGGTAAATTACCTTCCTTTTTTGAGGTATGCTTTTGCGCGCAGATGATGTATCTTAATATAAAATATTATTATCGTGTGTACGAGTATGTCCGTTGTGTTTTGATCCTAAAATGTCCTTATAAACATTTTTTATGACATGGAGAAGAGCACAGCCACCTAATTACACTTTGACTGCCAGACTTAAAACTGTACCGTACCTCGGTGCCACAAAATTATCTATAGAGCCCGCTGGGTGAGTTCGTAGGGACACATCGTGCATCTCAACTCAATACTGCACGCCAAGCGCCTACTCGGCGGGCGCACTTATTTCTATGCCGGCGACGCGCGCGGCGGGCGCAGGCAAGGCACAGGGCTGTGCCGAACTTTATTTCAGGCAACAAGGCCCATATTTACAAATACCTTACAGACTAACATACATAGGTAATAATACTAATAATAATATAACGTAAAATTAACAAGACAGTCGCCCTCGGCCACGAAATCGCCGAAATATGACACCCCTTTTAAAAAATAGGTACTCTGCCGATATTAAAAAATATCAATTGTAGGTACAAGAATATCTCTTTTTTAAATTTTATCCTTTTACGAACAATTAACACTGTTGGCGTCAACCCTGCGCGTCGCGTCGTGGCGATGTGCGCCCGCTAGGTAGGATCTTTGGCATAGACTGTAGTCATCTACAGCTACCTATAGTGACCGCCCGCCTAGTGGGCTGTCCGGCGTCTGAGCAAAGTCTCGAAGCGCCCGCTAGGCGCGTTTCTGGCAGTCAAAGTGTTAAGTAGGATTTGAGACCCATAGACATTCGGATTCTCAAGACTAAAATCCAAAGACTGCAATTTCTAAGCACCGTATTAATAAATTTATCTTCGCTGAGGTGCCCTTCTCTCGGCTTCAAAGCGGAACAATTGTTTTCATTTTGTATGCAGACAAGCCTTCGATTTTCAAAATGAAAATGATTGCGATTGCGAGGGCGTTAGGCAATAGCCCCTCTGATTATAATTATTGGTACTACCTCCATATCCTATCCTTTAACCTAACGTCTGACAGGAGTGTTCGCTTGTTTCACTGTGGGGATAAGACTGTGAAGATGTGAAATTGCTAGCATAGAGGCATTATATCTTAAGCCTGAGGGTTACAAGGCTTTTGCAGTCATAAGGCCGTATTAAGTAATAAACGAATAAACTATATGGATCGCAGTTTTTATGTGGAGGAAGAAAGTCACTGAAATTGCTCCAACCAATGGCATTCCTATTCATTGTTGTGGCTTGGAGCAGTCAAAGTGGCCTGAGTTTTCATCTCAAGATAGCAAATACTAGACTTCTATCCTAAGACAAAGGGCCGTATTAAAGACTGATCTTGGTTGAGATGCGCGTCTCAAGATACGTCACAGTAAACGTCAACGCAGAGAAAACTCATTTATGACTCTTCAGCCAAGAATCTCAGTCAAGGTCAGTAATAAGAAATTGCGCAATTTCACTGTCCGTCTCATCCTCCACATAAAAACTGCGATTCATATGGATAATACTGGGAGTTTTCTATCAATAGGCAAGGCAAATCGTAATTTAATTTACCAGTATTTTTCTTCCTCAGGGGCAATCAGCTACTTTGGAGAGCATACGAACGTCACTGTCATCAAAGTTTCCCGCCATGCAGACGCCGGCGCAGGACGTCGTGTATGACACTCTTGCGCAGCTCATGCAGGACCGCAAGATCTACCAGACCTCGCGGGGATTCTTCATCGTCACGCCGGAGTGAGTAGCTGGAATCGGAGCTTGATGTGATCTGTTGCTTAATAGGCCGACACAATAGATCAGTGAATAATTCACTAACCTGCGTCTACACTTCCGAATAGGGATTTACACGTTGGCGGATCAACTAAGTTATCGATGAAGAGCTAGACAGGAATTGTTTAATAACACGGCAGTGGTCAAAGTTGCATATAAAAGGTCAACAAAACACGATACACAATAATGGTTGATGATTTATTTTTACGATAATTATTGATGTACTCTGCTGAACTATTAAAATTAACTTGGAACGTGATAGCAGCTGAACTTGGGCGGACACCGAAAACTTAAAAAAGCGATGCCATAAATACCGTTATTTAATTGTCCTCTTGAAATATCGTACATTAAAATTTCATACCAATCAACACGCTCGAGCCCTTAAAGAACTCGATTTAATCGTTAAAATCTTTAACTCTCGGCGTATTCATGAGTCACGTCGCCATTTCTAGACGCTGCCCAGTTTGTTACGCAAAGTGGAACGCACCCTGCGTGTCGATGAGTAAACGCGCCAATTTTGGCGCCAAACTTGACATTGAGCGCCATTTATATAAAATGGCGGGTTTAGAGTTGTCAGTGCACAAAAGGGATGCATACTAATGCATGACTAACGCTGCTCCGGTTTCAGCTTGTAATTCAGATTTATTTATATACGAAAAATGTTTAGTTAAATGTATTTACGAAAGCAGCAACTACTTCATTCTAAACGTTTTAGATTCGCGATAAATTATAATTGTTTTCTTTGGTTCCGTTTAATCGTCTTAGTAGAACTAAGATCATTTTGTTGGTTTTCATAAATTACTTTACTTAAGTGCTCGATAAAATCTCTTGTAGACTGTTTTACCTGACAACGGACACTAAAGCTCTGTATTTCATATTTAAATGCCGGCAAGCCCGTGTAACACAATCCAACAAGAACTAGGCAGTAAAACAAAATATCTAATATCACTACTAGTTAAATATGGGTTTCGCCGGTAACTATAGGCATTATGCAGGCCCAATGGCACCGTAGGCGTCAAACTGCGTGTACGCAGATATCTGACATGATTTACGCTTGTCCTTCCAACATTTCGAAAAGTTATTTTTCTTCCATTCACTGCTATAATGTAGGAGTAAATAATTTCGAAATATCCAAATGAGTTAATAAACATCTTTTATCTGCAGATTCATTTATCATTTTCATTCAGATTGGATTAGCAGCCAAGGGCGTAGCAATTTGCAATATCTTTGTTGCGAATGTTGCAATATTTTGCTCTTAAGGATCTTTTGTGTTTATAGAGTTCAGATATTTGTTATTAGAAACTAAAATAAGTGAACACTTGAACTAAAACTTCATGTAAAGAGGTGGTGGACTTGTTAACTCTTGTAAGAACTCTATTCATCTTTTTTTAATAGAACTCCTACCTACATCTAAGAATTGGTTTACTAGTATGTTGCATAAAATTCATTGTCATCATTTCGTTTCGTATGGCAACCCTTGGCGGAATCATAATTTAGCATACTGTCATTTCGCTCCATTTTCTAATAGTCTTATGATGGAATAATTGTCGCGGCGAAATTTGTTTCGTGAACTATTTAGTAGGTACCTAGGCATAATAGTTTTAAAGCAGAATAATATTTTATATATTAATGTTCGTATTTTTGTTACTATACTATATTATATTATTATTATTATTTTGGAAAGTTTTTAATCTTCCACTCCACCAATTGCAATTCAGTCCCGGGGGCCGATTTTCGACATTCGAGCGCTCGAAAGTATCACTCGGAAGTGAGCAAAATCTGTGAAACCGTATTTTTAAAATAACGAGCGATAGAAAATTTAGATACGACTGGTCCACGCCATTCGTTTTCAATTCTACCGCTCATATTTCAAAAAACGGTTTCACTGATTTTGGTCAATTCCGAGTGCAACTTTCGAGCGCTCGAAAGTCAAAAATCGCCTCCCTGGTCATGTTATTGTCGCAGTTTTGACCTAAACAAACCTAAACCACCATGATAAATTCGGCGGAAGATTAAAGCCGGCGATATTAGTATTCTGATGTTCAAATGACAGTTATGCTAAGTATTCTATACTGCTACAAATTTGGCTTAAAAAATATATTTGCCGGAACTGTTATTCGATGTACATTTCGGACAATCAATATTATGCCAGGTAAAAGGAACCCATCCAAAATGTATGCACGGCTCAAGCTTACAATTTTGACAGTAGGTAATATTGATTGTGAATGGTCCGATAAACAAAACTGTATTCTGATTTATCTTAAATCGTCATTTCATTAACATTATACTTCAGTAAACGCCAGTGATAAGTCGCTGACAGCTAAGAATAGCAAAAAACGATCCCGGAACCATTTACCATGGCAAAAACCCATGGGTGTCATTATCACTTAGTTGAAATGCGACTATAATGATGTCGCTTACACCCAATGCCATGCTTCCTGGTGCTCGTCAAACTGACGCCTTCACAATGGCGATAAAAACTTTAAAAATCATGTACCGTCAACCATTTTGATTCCTATGCCACTATGGACTTTGTCAACGTGACGTTGTAAACCAAATCATAGGAAGTTTCTTACGTTTTGGTTGTCAACGTCACTTTTACATGGTATATAGTGGCCTAGAAATCAAATTGGTTGATGTACTCCGAAGCTAAGCTAAACTACGTTTTATCTCGTTATTGGTTACAAGCAATTGTATGGAAATCTTAGTTTTGAAAAAAAGTAACGCAAAAGATCCATATGGATGTCATGAAGAGACGCTAGCATGTCATGGACATAACTTCCTTTTATTTTTGACCACTAGAAGGAATGACTGTGGCACTCTTAATTTAACAATATCCCTGGAATTACTTAATCATTCGCTTCCGTATAAAAAAGATCGTCCCTTTAAAGGTGATCCCACAGGCGTTTAATAAAAACCGTTTCAACCGAAGTTGCGCGAGGTTGTTTTTTTAATACAAATTTAAAGAATATAATAATAATAAAAACAAATAAAAGTTCAACATTTTACCAATTTTAGACAAAGAGAAATTATTGTCACTTTATTGCACCTACCTATTTTGATTTCTGTTTCACCTTAACGTACTGATAGAGAATTTGCTAGTATTCAATCTTACGCCGCCGCCGGTTCTTCTCGGGGGAAATGTTTTATTTTTAGAACCAGTGGTAATGCTTTTTGACATTCATAGGTGCATTATACTATGCTTAAATTGAAGAATAAAGAACTTTGACTTTGTACACTATTTTAATTTTGTGCAATAAAGAATTAAAATAAAAAATAAAAATAAAACTTGAGTGGTTGGTAATTCTGTAGTTCTGCCTACCCCACTCTGGGTATAGAGGCGTGAGTTCATGTATGTATGTATATTTTCTCGTCTCGCCTTGCCGTTGGGAAAGCACCTTTACACTCTTTCTGGTGACTCTTTTGTCTTAAGTATCAGTATTAGGTGGTAACACTGGTAAATTAGGTACAGTAATAGCTATTTAAAATTGTCTTGGGTTCGGGTTAGAGGAGGTGTTGGCATCAAGGTGCCAATGACGAATCCGCCTTTTCCTGTGCTGTCGAGCGCATAGCACGTCCCTGAAAGACACAGTTGAAATTGCTGGGTTTTTATTTTAGTGGGTATTCCGGCCTCTTTCAATCAGCGACCCCCACATAATCATCCCAGATCCACTCGGACCTGGGTAGTATGCTTAAATGCATTTTCTCAGCACAAAATGAAGGCTATCATAACCTCGTTAGGCCCATGTCAAATTTATTAGTTCTAAAAAGAACCTTGTGTCGGTCGACTAAAGTCAAAAGCCGTTTTGATAAATGTCCTAAATTTAGGACGTTGGGCCTTACGAGGATAAGACAAGACGGAGAGAGAAGTACAAACCCAAAGTCCTTTTTAAGACCTATTGCACTGTTTATTATTATTTTTATTGGGTGTTCGACGAGTCAGTGACCACGATAGCTTTAGATTCGCGTTCATGGCCGAAGTAACAAAATGCCTGTAATTACACCGAAAGCAACCACAATTTTTTCTTGATCATCATCAATCTATCGGCATGTATACAAGCCATGTTGTGATGGCTCTACGTGTTCGAAGCGTGACTCGACGATCTAGCGGGAGGTGTATCGGAATAATCAAATTAGAACCGTATCTGCATCGATGAAGAAATTAAATTAAATAACACTGAGGTCAAGTCTAAATTGGTTTTTGACGTGAACTTGAATTAAATTGTATGAAAGTAATTACATGAAGATGTAGCTATTGATAAGTAATAAACTCATTATTAATAACCATTATGGTGTTGTAAGTAAACATTTTTTTGCTGACCGCTAATAAATTTTATACGTCAAAACGATTTTTTCCGGTAAGTGTAGGACTTTGCCCTCTTAAATTAATTATTAACCATTATCTAACTTTATAAAAGGATAGATTGAGTAGATGCTTATCTAATTATTAGTTGGAAACAATTCGTTTTAAAACATTATTGACATCATTTTAAAAGCGTTTAATCGTTTTATGCTTTTAATGTCAGTCAATTTATATAAATAAGTGTAAATTTACTTTTGTTATTAAACTAAGACTTCAATTACAACTTAACAACTTAAATACTTAAATTAGTTTTGTGGCAAAATAAAGTATTTTACTATGATCTCTACATAAAACAAAACCTATCTATCTTTTAAACTACGACAAGGATTGAAATACAGTTTTCACCATCAGTTAGATCATTTTCCACGGAAGGTTTGTATGTATAATAAATAATAAATTCTGGTTTATCTACGGGTGTTACACTCACATATACCGAAACGAAGCGAGGGCACCATCCCTACGATATGACATAAAATCTCGTAAAAACTAGCCAGCGAGACATGTAATTAAAGTAAATAGATAGATCTTTGTTTAGTTGTAATTAAAGTGAAAAATAATAATCATTACAAATGACGTTAAAATGTTGCAGAAATGTGAAATTTAAAAAGGAAGATAAATATGTTTATTTTTTTAATAACCTCGACAAGCATTAAGCATGCATTAACCATGTCCAAATTATCATTCATAAAGCCAATATCACAACCAACCGTATTGTTCCAGACGCCGCCGCTCCCGCTCGCGCTCCTCCTCCCGGCACCACGAGGAGGAATGCCCCTCCCCCCGGACCCTCCTCATGTCGGACCAGGAGGCGCTGCACCAGCTGTACGGCGAGATCGCCACCGTCCGGGACGGCGCGGTCACCCACCAGTGCGTCCAGACCAACCTCGCTGATGTTATCTGTGGCGGTAAGTGACAGCTGTCAATACAAATTACTGCACAATCTGTGCGCACGATGTGTTTGTACTTCTCTCTTAATGAGAGCGTGTGAGAGCGAGTAAGAGAAAAGAATAAACCCTAAGCACCTTCTAAGAGCTATCGCATTGTATATTGTTATGGATGCCAACGGCTCAGGACCGGTCGTTGTGGCAAACCTTGGGAAGGCCTATGTTCCGCAGTGGACGCCTTTCGGTTGAAATTATGATGATGATGAAGTTGTTATGTCTATTACTAACTGCTAAAACCGTCTTTGACTGAGATAGAGCTTTAATGGAGTCCAATATCAGTCTCTATCACTGCCTGAATCTTGTCAGGATTTTAAGCTCATTTTCAAATCGTCCTCCGAGCCGATTTAGAATAGTTCTGTGATGGCACATCATATTTAGTAAGAAATGTATTAGCTTCTATTACATTTTAATTCTGGAATAGTACTATCTTTATTCGATTCGGCGTGATTATTACAAGACGTTATACCTACTTAGGTGCTTAATTGTCCTGTCACAAAGGTTTTTTTTGGATTTTACGGAAAACCGATGGATGCAAGTGACGCGCTCTTGCGCCAATCTTTGTGGCACCCAGGTTTGCCACAAGGCCGGCCTATGTCCAGCAAAGGACGTCTTTCGACTGAAATGATGATGAAAGGTTTTTTAAGTATGTATTCCAATAAAAAACAAAAAATCTCAAAATTAATACTGAATTAAAAAAACACCGAAATAAAGCTTAAACTAACGTAGCAGAAAACTTGGAAAAGCGTAGCATGCAGATAATAACGAGTTCCGCTGAGGCTCGGAACAAACGGAATGTAGGGCGCCTGCAGTGGCCTGATTGTGCTAGGCCACGGAATTTAGTGGATCTCGTGCCCGGCATTACGGCATTACGTAACTTGCGAACAATCGACGCTTGTCTCGGAATAGAGCTAGAAATGGCAGGTCAACAATAGGTCTTAAACGTGATGTTGTATGGCTATTGGAAATGGATGAAGAGTTTAGAATCGTCCATACGTAAAACGATGTACTGTATAGCCCGAAGAATAGCTAAACTGAAGTGGCAGTGGGCGGGGCACATCGCTCGCAGGGCTGATGGCCGATGGGGTCAGAAGGTTCTTGAGTGGCGTCCGCGGACCGCGAGTCGAGCTGTAGGCCTCCAACAAGATGGAGTGACGACCTTGTAAGAATCGCAGGAAAGCGGTGGATGCGAAAAGCACAAGACCGGTCTGAGTGGAGAGCCTTTGGGGAGGCCTATGTCCAGCAGTGCACGTCTTTCGGCTGACATGATGATGATGATGATACGTAAAACTTATGTAGCGTCTTCTCTTTATTCTAGTACTAGTTTGGCATAATCTGTCCGTTGTACACATATACCTTGACCCATCAAGGAGAAAATTGTTTAGTAGTTATGTGGTGACTGGCGATATAACTTGGTCATTGATATTTTTGTATCTACTAGGTAACCTGTTTATCCCTACTTTGCCACGAAAGAAAGAAAATATTGTAAAGAAAACGCGTTTTGATTATATTTGGTTAATTTTGACATAGTTACGACTAATCTAAACTTATGACTGCATCATAAATTGTATTCATCCACGTCTTCATATTTTGCATATATCTGAAACATCTAATTAATTTGAACAACAATTTGGCAACTCTGCACTGCAGCAGTAGCACGACATTATTAATTCAAGTCACACTGTCTTTGCCAAAGACCAAAGAAGCGTAATTACAACTTGCATTAACCTTTAAAACCTACTAGCTAACTTCCCAAGCTCTCTCTTCTGTTAAAAACTTGGTCGGAAACATGAAACGGTTTTGTTTACCTTCTTAGGATTTCTGAATAAATTGTCAAAGTAACATAACAGTCAATAAAAGATAATAATCTTGATTTATAAACTCTTATGCTCAACGTTGTAAGGTTTAAAATGCTCGATGACTGTTCAGGGTACCATAAAAAATGACCGACAAAAGGTCACGACAGCAGGGACGTGACATCGGCCATGTTTATAGAACAGTTGTAACGGAACTAAATGTGAAATATTATTTGTAACGGTTCCAATAAGCAGAATGGTTGGTTTTGACCGATTTAACATGCTGTCAACGTTCGGTAATCAACTTTTGAACTTGACGTTTCGAGATGCAGTCGAATTACTTTAGGAGTGTGACTTCAATCGTGTTAGCACGAACAGTCAACCAAATTGATTTGTGTACTCTACGATATTGAGGCACCTTTGACAAGTCCCATCGCCGAAAATGAGCTGGAAGGGAGTAGAGCCAGCGATCAGCTATTAATATATGTGTCTCTTTTATTGATATGGGATCTATTATATTTTGTTTCGACAAAACTAGTAGAGTTTTCTCGCTGGTAGTGTGAACAGCCAGCGATCAACTATTAATATATGTGTCTCTTTTATTGACACGGGAATTTTTGTTCGTTTCTTGAACGAGAAAGTAGTCGATAGCTAATCGTTTCCTCTCCGGCATTAGGACTAGTTGCTTATTCATGTAACCGTAAAACCTCATCGCAATGACAGACCATATCATTCACTGACGTGATGAGCTGCTTGATAGCATGATTAATGTTATGTCTTCAGCCCTATCCTCCGATAGCTGGAGCCCTGTCCCGCTGCCGCCGCACCCATTTGTTTTTTTTTTAGGTATTTTACTTCTTACTTAAATTTTTATTGTAAAAGACGCATACAGAAATGCAATAAATATCCAGATTATAATAATAAGAGACACCAAATTGCTATATTGTGGCCATGTAGGGTCTTCAATTTTTAATATTTTATTCTATTTAATGTATAGAATTGGTTTACTTCCTAGGATTCCTAAAAACTTTGAAAAAAAAAATCGTTGTTGAGTACGCAACGCAACACAAAATGCGCCCAAAACCTCAGTCTTAAGAAATTCTGCGGTATATTTCCAGATTTCATTTTTTGTCTAGAAGTTAACGTTACGTTAGAAAGTAACATAAGAAAAATAAAACACCATATTTTAAAATTATATCGTATAGTGCGTTTGCAACAACTAATTAATTCTTTACAATAAACTAGTTTAGAAACTACATTATCGAACAAACTGATCTTAAACCAATAAATACGATTCAGAGCTACTATTTCTTTCACATAGTTTACCACACAAGTGACACGCTAATATCAACTCTATTTCCTTACCGTGCGGGTTTTATCAAAGTGTGGGGATTAAATGCATCCAGTGAAAAGGCAGGAAACGTCTTCTATCGATCTTACTGTGACGTGCTAAGTGCAGTGGAGCGCAGTAAAAAATGTGCAATTGACACTGCATTTGTCTTATAAGGAGTGGTGCTGATTTATTTAATTTGTATCAGTGTACTTACAAATTGCGTATTAAAAATAATGATGTAATAGATAAAACGTTCATTTTATATTTCAAAAGTAGTAAAAAATACATAAACTTACGAAATTGTATTGGGTTTACTATCTTGATTTCTCAGTCGATTTCTTTATCAATTGGTAAGCTTGATGATTGCGAACTTATCCGACAACATATTATGTAGTCGCAAGATTATTCACTATATCTAGGCCTCTATTCCACTGCGTTTTTACGGATATTGCAGTTATATTGGTTTCGATTTAGTCGCCCACTGTTAAGATATTTAAGCTTTTATTAAAAACAAAAATCAATATAGGAGAAAATATGACGTAGAATGACGGTCCTGTAAGATCATTGTCATTTTTTAATGTAATGGTCCCAAGTCGTGAGGATTGTTTGTATTATATACTTACATACATACATATATATTCATTCATCAATCTCTTCATGTACTTTCGTCGGTTTCGGGTGCTTTTTAATTGGCCCTTATTCAATACGTTGCGAATCTGATCAAATTCTAAAATCAGCTTTTTTTTTACCACTTATACTACCACAAACTATAAGGGTTCCTAGTTTGACTACGGAACCCTAAAAATAATGTTGACGTTTACCATTAAACGATTGTCAGTTTAAACTATAAAGGCTTGACATAACTAAGTGGAAATTGGCAAAGTGGGCCTACTTCTTAAACGTTCAAAATTAACTCGCAAAATTGGAACCACACGTGGCTAACCAACTTACAGGTGATATTAAAGACTGAGAAAACAAGACTCACCGCAAAGTTTGACCTCAATACTAAAGCAAAGATTAATCACCGCCCGCGTTATCACTATGATTATGAATGAAAACCAAACATACTCGGATCATAATCAATTCCCATTCACGTGAAGGCCGACCGCAGCGCTCGCGCATGCGGCGCATGCCACATTCACTGCCCGCGACACGCTAACCGTAGTCAAATTACATACTAGTTTTAACTTATGGCCGTCAATATGTTAATGGTCGGTCATTACTGTCAAATTAAAGGCGGGAAAGTGCCATCTCGCTCTTTCCTGTCCACAATACTTTCCATCGGGAGAAAACTACGGTTAATCAGGAAAAGATGGAAGGCTTATGCTGTTTTTGTCAGCGGTAACCTTTCGGGCAAAACGAGCTTTCTGATGCTCTTGCGCAAGAGTGTGGGCTAACGGTGAGTTTACTGATGACCTATTTTGACCTTTAGGCTGGTAAGAAGTTTGAAAGCGATAATCAAAAGTATTCGTGGATATTGTAATTGTCCTCCTGTTACGGGATAGTAAGTTTATGCATTTGATAACCAATTAAAGATAAAAATGTCTTCCTCGACCCCATGAAAGCGCCAACTTATATATATAATTTATACATCACGTTATTCCACATTTGCTAGTCAACAAGCAACCGAAAGCGATGGATGTTTCTTGGTTGACACGACGACGACAATCTGAAAAACAAAACATAACACGACATCAAATGCATACAAATCTATAACTCCCTATTGGTGTTGACAAACAAATTCACGATAATCATTTGTATTACAAAAGCTTACAATGCAAGCAGCCAGTCCTTTCACAAAAAACTTTCTGTAAGCAAAAGCGGTAACTTTTACTAAACCAACCCGTGTATTAACCATCGCCAGTGATCTCACTCGACTGCGGTTTTTCTTAGAGCCTCGCCCATTACACTTTTATAGTCCACAAAACATCTTTACTGAATGTGGCGAACCGCATTCTTCCTACTTTGTAAGCTGTGTTTACAAATTGCGAAGGACCCGGACAAAGTATGTTGTTTTAAATGGTTAGATCTGGTTATACTCATGTGGCACTAAAAATAAACGAATTATTGCGTTAACTTGACATTTTTAATACAGCTTACTTACTCGTTTAATGTACTTACCTACTTGTAAAGAGGACGGTATACATATGCGTTTATGTCTACACGGATAAATGTACGTATTTAATAGTACTAAATATTTCAGGATTATGGAATAAAATAGAATGTACATAAAACTCTTCTGGACTTTAACTTGACAATATCCGGTACGCAAATATGATACAAAAAAGCTAACGATGATGCTAAACAAAATAGCTATGTATAATCGGGAAAATACCTAGAACTGAAATATCCAAAATAAGTCACTGTGACATAGTTTCGCCGATTGTACCCACCCATCCCCATCGTGCCCATCAAATATTTTGCACCTATTAAATTAATCTCTCATAAAATTTCATATATTTTAAAATCAATACCTATAGTGAAAGTCAAAACCATAAAAGTAATCTAGCTTCAAGAGATTTTTTTTATTCGTGCACCAAAATGCTTGAATCTAGGTCTATATACGGAAACGGTAAATCAGGGGCTGCGACGCCAAACCCTGAATATGATTAGCCCAGTTCTAGGCAATTGATGTTAGCATGTGACTTACTTCCGTATGTACCTACAAAGGAAACACACGATAACACCAATGCGACTCTACTCATATATAAATTGTAATACATTACGGGGCGAAAAATAAGCGGGTCAGAGTGTGTTTTTCGTACTAGCGAAGCCTCGCCAGGGGATGCTTTTAATGAAATTTGATAATGGATATCCCGATCATCATACAGGACTTCCAGAGTGCTTAGGATACCCATCTGATTGAATCTGCGGCTACCGCCGAAATTGTGCATGTTCAGAAAAACATCTAAAATGGCAATAAAATGTAACGAAATCCAAATGCTGACCCAAACTCTCTCGCTGTGGTGTTAACTGATTGTGCGATAAGTTAGGTAACTGTTGACCTCCTCTATTGAACCTCGGAGTATCCACCATTAAACCTCACTCAAAACAACCCCTGGCAAGGAACCAATGCTTCGAAATAGCCTCGTTTGTATGAAAAACGCACTCTGACCCGTTATTTTTGCCCGTGAGTGTATTAATCATAAAATCTGGTTTTAGTGCCGGTAGGAACTTATATTCATTGGTAGCCATTATGACCATAATGTACACTGATCATATCAACCTGGTGTCACCTGAGAGGTTCATTGCCAAACACGCAAGTACTCGGCCAAAATGACACAATTGACAAGGTTGAGGCAAAACAATGATGCCGTAAGTGTAATTTCACAGCTGAACGCGCGCCTAATGCGGCAAACAAGATCCCGTGAAACAGAAGGAGCTAATGACTGTCATCTTTGAAACCATTTGGGACGTGATGACTTTTAAAAGTGGCATGGGTCTATGGTAGAGCAAAAAAGTCGTCTATTGTAGGTTTATACCGGAACTTATTAAAGTTGTTACTCATTTTCTTGTGTAAAACACTTAGCAACGCTGAAACAAGTTACCGCCGTACTCTCCGGACATGTCGCTGGTTCCTTTTTCAAACTTCTGTATGTATGAAACACCGTCATTAAGTTACTCTGAGTGCAACCGTTAGCTAGAGAAAAGAGAAGAGAAGGGAAGAATGGGAGTGTATTCTCTTCCTTCACTTCGGTTACGTTAACTACTATTCCTATTTTAACATCAATGTCAATGATGGAATTGGCAGAATTGGTTATTGACATAGTGATTTATTTCACCTTAACTCCAATTTTGCGGCAGTAAAATAAAAAATCCATGGATCCATCCTAAAGTACGAGTAGGAAGACCAGGCTAAAGGTGATTGATGTCAAATATTTTGCGTATGTTATTAAAAAACGCTGCCATGCCTTTACACTACACTACACGTCATGTGTTTAGTGTAAACCTGAACATGACTGAACCTTCCTAGTATACCAATGTACTTATCGAAACCAAACCCGTTCTGTAGTTACGGAGTAAACCTCGCAGACAGGACGATAACCAACGCGGACGTAAAGCGATGCAATGTGATTTCTTAAGTGATTTTGGGTCAGCTTAATTGGAGTATTCTGATATTTTTATCAGCAAAGAACTGGTAATTGGCAGCAAAAGTAAAATATCAAAGCAACCGGCACCCAAGCAGCATGGTTATATTATTATTATTAGGTATTTACTTATCACAATTATCTTCAAATGACATCGATGTCTCTCGGAGCAACCACATAAATCGAAACTGTTTTTGCTCTGATTAGAAACACCTCTTTTTATTCGTGTTTCTTACAATTGTCTTGAGAAATTCCAATCAAATTCATTCATGGTTACAAACCAACTGAATGGATTGTAATCTCTTGAGGTCTGTCGAGAAGTGGAGGTCTTTCGAAGTGGCTAATATGTATTATAAAAATGGTGACAATTAGTAAGTTTAACATTACCTAGATGTTATTTAGAATTTCATAATACGTGAAATTAACAATTACGTACATCAATATTAGACTGATTAGGGACAACGTGCAGAAGCAGAAACCTATAAAGTCTCTCTGTAGTTAGATTATGTGACAAGCAACTAAAATCTCTCCGTAGTAAAACAGCTCAACTCAGTAAAAAATATGTGTTTGAGGCATGTTTGGGGTTTGGTATATTTTGTACTGCATTGACAGCTGTCAAATAGGGCCTTTTAGAAAGGCACGACCATAAGCTTGTACCACGCCATTCTAACATTTTATACAAACAAGCACTCTGTAATAAAAATATACTGAATTTTACTTTTATAAAATTTAATATCAAATTTCCTCATAGTCGACATGAAAAGTAGTGTTTTAACTCGGGTGAAAATCACCATTTATTTCACACTCGAAATAGGTCATAGCGCTCTCGCATGTCTCTTGTGAAATAGGTCTCTTCATCCCTTGGTTAAAAATGTACTATTTTTACATTCGTGCAAATTATTGTTAATTTTATGAATCAGCTACTCTTGGCTTCAAATTCGACATAATCTTCTTAAATTAACTTCCTTCTTTGATTTATCGCGACAAGCCGTCAATTATGGGACATGCGGAAAATCAATAGGCTTTATCGTGTACTTACCTAATATCCATGAAACAGATATGAGGTTGATAAAAGTTAACAGCAAACATCTTAATATTTGGCTTTAAAATTGAAAGTATCGAAATATAATCGTCAATTTTCGCAAAACTTTTTCGAAAAACAAATAAAAGATTCATGGCACTCTATTTTCATTTGTTTAATCTTACTTATTACTGGTAATTAAATAAGAGCTACCTCAACGTCACAAATTTGATCAAGACGTGCTAAAATCGAGAAAAGATAACCTAAAACACATTCTCGTTCATTCACTCCTGCCTGCTCCATTAACCACTCTCAATGAAATCTAAGACAAAGTAAAACAATGAAATGAAACCTTATACTTTTGATGTAAAACATAATTTTGTTCGGATATTATGCTGACCTGACCGACCATTCATAAAATCACTCAGTCATCGTTGTAAATTATAAGATTGTTGTTTGTTCGCTTTCCAACTATCTACTTTCCTATTTCAGAGTAAGTATATGTCTAATGTAGATACCTACTACCAATCGTGACGTTTTATGTCACATTTCATATTAAGACCAAAATCTGTAAACGAAGATTACTTTGGGAGGCTGTGTTTTGGAAGGCTGTAGTATTTTAACATTCCTAATAAAGATAAAGATAAAGACATTTATTCAGTAAGTAGGCCGCACGGGCACTTTTACACGTCAAGAATCTACCAGCGCTTCACAAGAGGAGACCACTGCTGCATTTTGCTAAATTCTTTGCTTTTAATGCAGTGGACGGCTTACGTCTTTCTTACTCATATAGACGTATACAGAGTGTCAAAAAAAATTGTTATACTGTACGCAATGATAAGCGCAACGGTAAAAATTTGCTGTAAAACTTGCTAACAGCGACACATGTAACTATTTGCACAATCAACAATTACTATGGATAGTCCTTCGTATTGCTGCGAAACTCTCCTGCGCAACTATACTTAGTGGTGTGAATCTTTCAAGATTTAAAAGGCACTTATATTTCGAATTGAGTTGCTCTTGCTAATGCTTAAGTATATGGAACCTTTGTTTACGTATGAATTAGATTTTACTGTACTTGTAGGTGTTTATTTTTTGGAAATGTAATCAAGATATTGACAATATTTAACAATATTTAACAATAGGTACACTTCATAAAATCCCACTGAAAACACCGTTATTAAGCTACAACCAAAGGCTTAGCTAAATATGTCTTTGGAACGACATTTGTCGCTGCTTATGTAAAAACGTATTTAAAACCATTACCAAATATATCAATTTGATCTGCACCTTAAGGTTGAATTCCGTTTGCACGTAATAAAACTTACGATTACGATCTAATAAAGTTCGGACCGCGGGAAACGCCACGCGCCGTTCCAATCTTCGTTCCGAACCGTATTTTTTTTACTATTTTACAATTACAGTTGCATTTACACGTACGGTTCGGATTACGTGTAAAGGCCGCTAATTAAATTAGGCGGATAAGACGCGACTGTCAACGCCAAGGGTCGACTTTAAGGATTTTAAAATTCATTAGAAGTTCTGTCTAAATTTAAACGTGAACGTAAACGTAAACGTAAGTGTAAATGTAAACGTCTGCTGCTTTATGTCCCAAACTTTGCTCTAGTGTGATGTGATGCTAGGTCTCCTGCTTTAGCATATTCATTACAGGCCTTGAACTGCATGACCTTGCCCTTCAAATCGGCCGCTGACCCTGAAATCTACGTAATCCTAATGACAAGCGATATACATTGTTTTAACCACTAATGTCTTCATTATAATTACGTTCCGCTGTTTACTCGTGATGATATTTTTTCGAGTGACCACAACTACGCTGATTTAGGAAGTGTCGAGGGTCGGGGAAAAACTACCAGATAATTTGACGAATCTTGAGGTTTACAGCCAAGGTCACAGTGGATCCGGAAACCGTAAAGGCTAGGGTTTATTACCTGGTAACTGTAATCAGTACCCCATCACAAACATCCATTTTATTCGATGGAGCAGGCGCGCATAAGTATTGCCCACTTCTGGCACGGGAAAATAAATAATTTTGGGTATAAATCAAAATGTAAAAGTTCACTGCGATCAAGATATTTCTTTTGTAAACACACAATCAGCTGGATGAGAAATTTCACCATTTTGACATCTGTGAGTAGATTAGGTTATTGATGCGTGAGTGAGTCAGTGATAAAAATTCCGATTTTAGACTTTAATATCTCAAAAACCGTTTGAGGTGTATTGATGAAATTAGCTGTTCTAGTGAATCTAAATTTCAAGTGTTTATGTTAAATAGATTTTAAGTTATTAGGGGTCCAAAATGCCACGAAGTGGTTGCAAACTTGGTTGACATACTGTTGCGTGTTTAGATAACATAAAAGATTGGTAGGTATTTCAAGTTATATCTTAACTTGCCTTATACTTAACTTATACCTAAGTGCCAAAACGAATGCCTTAAATTCCGAGTCACATTATGTTACTTTGGCACCTTTGAACATTACCAAAACCATTTCAAATTATTCTGCACAATGCCTTGTCTGTACTAAATAGCAATCAATAATAAAATGATTACTTAAATGTCGCAGAGACTAAGCTTGATCTAACGTATGAACGCGTTAGTCTCTGCCCTAAGTTTTTGTATGCAGAAATTAAAGCCCCGCTAATTGGGGCTTCGTTTTATTAACAATAAAAGGACAAATTTTACACATATCGCCGTTCCACACCAAGCAATGTTAATGATTGTTTTTTTTTTCATACATGACCCATTTCCTTCTGAAAGCAGATGAAAGAAACCACAATGGCGGTCATAGTAAATTGTAAACCACATCAAATTGATTAGTCACCATTCTTTCTTTGTTCTTCAAAATTACCAAAGCAAATAAGCATCGAATGAGCCTGAAATGTAAGTCAATTAATCTCTTAACCGCATTTTATGGTTCGGTAGCAAGATTAAATGAGATCAAAGAGCAGGAAGACACCAATCCCAATTTCCTTTCATAATACCTAGACAAAATTGTACCATTATTAAATTACCGTTCTTTCTGTTCTAATGCAAACCTTAAATATAAGAATGTTAAGATCCATTCCACATTGACAAAGGAAAAGGAAGGAGATACGTTTACTGTCGTTAATGTCACGGACATTATATTGATATGTTATTTCTGATATATTTTATGAATAGACAAACATGAGGGCAAATAAAGTTGTTTTTATTTTACTCAAATATTTATTTTTAAAAGGATAGCTTTTGAAGTAACATGAATGAATGCGACATGCGATCAACTTTTCGCTTATCAAAAGTAAACGATGACGAACATTTTTGATGACTCACAAAATCTTAACGCGCCATTTGGAACGCATATTAGTGAATACTATATTTTGGACCATAAGCAATATGTTTTTTTTAATCCTGTGGACACACTTGACTCGCATCCGATTGCATGCCGCGTGCGTGAGGGGTTTTATTTTATTTTTAACCGTTAAATTTTAGGGCATTGAACTTGGAAATTTCATTCGCATGATGCACTTACAGATACATAAAAAAAAATGTAAAATTTCTGACTACGGTGTTTTTATCGCGTGTTTTATATTTTTTATCTGTTTTATTCTCTTTCTGGGGAATGTAACGGCTTGTTATACTTACATTTCGTTACTACTTTAGAAAAATTATTTTGTACTTAATTCTCTTCACGTTTAAATTTAAAATCGCACGTCACGAAATGTGAGATACGTGTTTTTTTATCAATGTAGATTTGATGATCTTTAAAATCTTAACTTTTAACTTTTAATATGCACTTAAAATTAGTATTAAGTACACACAACAGTAAAGTTCAGGGGATCTATTCTACCCGGTAAAACCGTATTGTTTTTGACATGTTTATCGTATTGTTTTTAACTCAACCGCCATTACTGTCAAGTAAATATAGGAGCTATCGTAACGGTGAGAACATGGTCTTACCGAGAATATTAAGGCCCCAGTACCTACTATATGCCTATTATGGGTAGATAGGAACTTAACTAAATACTATACTAAAGTGATGTAGCAAAATATTTTATCGATAAAAAATATATCAACGTTACTGAAAACATCTAAATGTTATTCAAGATCAGATTCATTCATTATCAGTTTTGACGTGACGCGTGACATTATATTTAATCGGGTGAAAACTGATATTGCAAAATAACTTTGACTCACGTATTTGTATGTCAGGATATTCACTAATCCATGAGTTAGTATAATATTCACGTAGGCGTGGGTTTTTCTTGGGTGGCATGATAATTTTGGACTTCGTAACAGACGTAAATCGCGTTAATGATTTAATTATAATGAATGGCACTGAGAGTAAATAAAATTGTCATTTTGATTGAAATTGCATCCTCATACCTTTATTATCTTTAGAGGCGCGATATCAGATATGATATCGAACCTTTTAATAGTAATTGAGAATTTTCAATGAGCACATGTATATCGACATCTTTTTTATCGATAGCAAATCCCTAAAACGTGACCCGAGTTAGCACAGGTATGCTTATAGTATTCCACCCGTTTAAAGCCGAGGCAAATCGCTAGTTCTTTTGTCAATAATTCGAAGGGCTTGAGTTATAACCGAACATACGTAAGTACAGCTGTAGTGAATAATGTTTCGCCATCGTTTTGTGTCGGATAAGTTCGTATTGATCTTGCTTACTCAATTAGCTTATCAGTGGGTACTAAAGTTGATTGAGACAGCAAGATAAACACGAACTTTTCCGACAAAAAACGATAGCAAAACATTATTCACTACATCTGTATTTAGTTTATTGAAATCTTTTACTGAAGTTAAGGTCTTTTTTGGTTTCTCCTCATTTAGTCTCACAGTTCCGTGTCTAAAAAGCAAGCTCCACTTGACCCAGCCTCCAATTAGATAAGTTCTCTTAATGAGAGCTATATGAAGAAACCGCACTTCATAAGTGGGTCGGAACTGCATCTCGTAATTATTTAAATGCATACAACTTGCGTTTCGGTTTAATTCAATCAAGTTATTAAAGGACAGGAATAGAATAGAAATCATAAAAATTGGTCAAGCGTGAGTCGGACTCGCGCACCGAGGGTTACGTACCGCCACGCAGTAGGTATTATTTCTTTCCTATGTGAATTCGATTTTAAATCGAATCAGAAGTATCAGCCATTTTGAATTGTTTACTCGAAACGCTTAGCGCTTTTCTGCAAGTCTTCGGCGTGCGAATAGTTTTCTACACAGATCACAGAAACAAGGGAGATATGTCATGAACGCCAATTCGTACAAGACCCGGTGTCGCCACTTTTAAACATGTGTGCGACTTACGCTTACGCTCTATTAACTACTACAAAAACAACCTCCTCATAATTGGTTACAGCTTACGAACTAAAAACGCCGTAACATAGTTTTGATAGTAGCAGAAAATTAAGCTTTATACTAAGTTCTCAAGGTTGAAAAATGCTGAAAGATCGTTTTTTTTCCATCGTAGTTCAGTCACTGAACGTAAGGTAGCGCTTACTCGTCACTTAGCTGCCATCTATGCGACGAGTAATTAATTAGTTCCTCAGAGCTAGATGGCGCCAAGATAGTAGTCCCTATGTTCAGCAGGTTAAGGACTACCCACACACAGCGACATCTAGTTATACTTTTTTCAAGTGGTGTGCGTTTCTCTCCTGTCGTCCACTTAGGGATGCCACAAGGAATGTTTCAAAATATATCGATAAACAATTCAAACTTGTTTGCAACGTTAATATAGGTACTATTCAATTTACAGGCAATAAGTACTATTTTTATTATTTTACTACTAGGTTAATACAATTACATCATTTAAACTTAATATATTATTGTTAGAATAGAATAATATTTTATTAGCAAGAATACGGTTTGCGTAAAATTGATACATAAGATTTTAAATTTGGAACGATACCTATATTAGAACGTAACAAAAAAATGGCCGAATTTCTTTGGTTAAATTTTCTGGAGCTGTTTAAGATTTTCGTTTTGATTAGTACATAAAAGTCTAAATTGTAAACTTGGACTTTATGATGTTAATACAAATATACTAATAAAATGGGTTCGGTTGAGTGTCACGTCACAAGATCTCAGTTTGGGACAAACCAGTAGTTTACCGACTTGATTATGTAAACTTTATTTCATAAATGGTACAAATTACTTAAAACAGAAAGATAGACTTAATACTTGGGGCAATCTCTACCATCCAACCTTTAGGCTTGAATCCTTTTAAGAGTGAGTCGGCGCGAGCTGTCAATCAGTGCTGTGTGCAAACACAGCTCAATATTGAGCCAGAGCCCTTTGCCTTTGTGGTTGGTTAATTTATTTTTATCTTAATTGTATGATTTGCCTACTTATATTTGAATTGCTAGAGTCCTTCGTCGTTCGTTAATATTGTAAAGAAAATTAAATTTTGTATAACGTGAAAATTTGTTAAAATTATTTTTCTTCTGTTTTAAGCGCGTCGTGGTAGTGATAAATAACTAGAATTATTAACACATTGAATTCTATTGATAGCTGTAGAATAAGCCATTTATCGATAGTCGATAGAAATCACGTCAACACAACTTTCACAACCTTACGCTCTGAAATCCATTCAAATATAAAATATTCATTTAAAAATATAAATAATGCTTAAAAACAAAATTTACCGGTGGTAAGTTATGCCCTTTGATTTTATATTAACGTTTGTATTTCGATTTTTGCACACTTTCACGCTACATACAGTCATTTTATCATTTAAACGGAGCTTCTATACTGACAGCGTTCAGTGAGTGACTGTGTCAACGCTTGACACGCCTCGTGCCGATATGGTCAATTTGACCATATCGAGGCGACACGAACCACGCCCCCATAACATATCTCCCTTGTTTCTGTGATCTGTGGTTTTCTACATCGTACGGCAGAATACAGAACAGAATGCACGTCAAAAGGGCCACTTGACTAGCCATTTGTATGGATTATGTCATTGTGACAGCTCTTTTCGTTTTTCTGTTCGTTTAGAAATATTGCAGAAAAACGAAAACAAGTACGTTGGCTAGCCACTTAGCTATTCTCTTCGATAAACCACGTGACCAATTCGTGATCTCATACATTTGACAGCGATTCAACAGAAAAGCGAAAACGGCGTTTGCCTCTTGTCTAGGCCCCCAGGTTTCTTCTTCTTCTTCTTTCGTGTCGGCTAGAACTCGGGCTAAATCTTACTTGCCCAGAAAGCGGCTACCGTGGTAGCCCTGTCAGTGACAAGAAAGTCCTCACGCGAGCAGGAATCAGTGCGAGCCTAACTCACTCTTCGTTTCTTTAAGATTTGTAATATCGTACCAAATTTGACGTTTTGTATGTTTTAACGTTTTTACGATACAACAGAAATACAAAAAACGAAATTCCTTATTAAACAAAAAAGGGGTTTATACTTATCAGCCGTAATAAATAACACATTCTGAAAAAAAAGCGCGATCTATTATGGTTCAAAATGTACATCTCTTTGAAGTTAGGACGGTCGGACATCGTAAGCATACAATATTAGTTCCATTAGGCTACCCATCGCGTAAGGAACCCTAAAAATTAATTAATCAGTCTGTCTGTAAAAGCTTTCGCCAAGTTTCATCGCTGCATTCGTTTTATTGTATTTTCGACAACTGTAGTCGAGAACTGATATTCAAGATCTAACAAGTGCGTAGAAATAAAAAAGCACTTACATAGCCGTCACTATTAGATGTTACAGCTATAAAAAGCTACGATAAACAGGTAGTTTAGCGTCCAATATGTAGGGACCAGTGAATTACCGCTGTATCGAACAGGGCCGCGGTAGATTGGTACCTTAAGAGATTTCACCGGGCACGTAATCTTAATCGAATTACTGCTAATTTAAATAAACTAAGATAGTAATTAATAATTTATTTGATTACTTATCTAATATTAATTAAACTTGGCCTAGTTAGAACTTTAATAAGTCTAGGTCCGGTAAAGACCTACACACCCTTTTTAGTGAAATGTTATAACGGAAAATGGTAAAACAAAAAAAATTAGGTACTAGGTACTTAAATACTTCAGTATATTTTTTTCGATCAACCTACTGACGATGAGTGGTTGGTTTGAAATATCGCACTGCCAGATCAAAAGTGTAGTAACTCAAAATACAACTGTATTTTAAAATCAACTTTAATACAACGTCTATAAGCTTGAAACAAAATTAATAATTATTTTGAGTTGATACTGTCTTCATCTAGCAGTGCGATATTTTTGTAGCGTTTACAAGTGTTTGCTTCCTAAATTAGGATACGTAGACCTAAATAGGTATATAACTTTAGTTTTTATCGAAGAATATTGAATGATAGACCATTTTAAGAAACAAATTTCGTCTGCACGTAAACTTCTTTTTTTTAACAATAAATAACATTTATTTTCTTAACAAGTAAATAATTTGCGGCGTTGTAAATACCCGTTGATGATTTTTTGATCCAAAATCTGTAATTAACTATGTTGTAGGTATTCCAATTTAAACAGTTGTAGGTTACTTACTATAACTACTTAATTACTTGCATATTCTATTGAAAGCAAACCTCACCATAATTCTTTAACCGGTTCTGTGGTCCTGTAGTTTAAAAAAAAACAACCGTAAAAATAATAAAAAGCATTTCAATCTGCTATCGCAAGATATTTGCATTATAAAACGTTGCACTTCGGCTCGAAAGATAATCATAACTGCGCCGAAGTGTTCGGACCCCGTCGCGGTATCATTTCATGTCTTATCACAGCCGGCGATCACGAAATTATTATGCCTGTACTTACACCGGGAACTATGCAAAATGCAAAATGCATCGTAATACAACGCATTAAGCCGACAAACCCCTTGATAACTGTTCAGATGATCGCAACGCTTATTTTACTCAGAGCATCAGTATATACACTTGCTGGCATGTAAATGTGGCTGCATTCCGCACAGCATTGCTGGTCGTGACTCGCTTTCTTTGGCAGGACTTGTACTTTAGTATTGATCGCGATAGGGAGGCACTTAGGACTGTTGCCGGTAAGAACTAGAAATGTGCTTAAGCATCGATCCTTAAGGATCAGTCGATAAGACGTGGCTTTGATTGATATGGCATGCGTTCCTGGGAACACCTTGTTCCTAAACGTGTTTGGTCTCCAGACCCATGGATATAATTAAGGATGAGTTAGCTACTTCCCTTTGTAGGGCAGTTTTTATATCTTATTTGAATATCTTGTATCAGGCTGAATAGCACTAAACATGGAAACTTGAAAATAAATACCAGAGAAAGGAGTGCAACTAACGTAACTTCGAATTAATATTTTTACGCCTCCAAAAGAGGTTCATGTTCATAGTACGAATCACCATCCTACCACCGCCTTACCACCTTAGAACCTATCGCAATAAAGTACCTAAGTGAGTGATGTAATCTGTTATTTAGACAGGGTTTTACTACGGACACGACACGAATCTATTTTGTTAACTTTACTTATCTACATACACATTCTAAGACTCAGACTAAGAAGGGTTGTCTACCCATTTCGGAATTTTAGGGAAATAAAGGCTATTTTTTCTTAAAGGCTCACTGTTAGAAAACACTGCAAAAGATTGGTTGACAGTTTCACTGTACAAGGTTAATGGAATTTGGAATTTCGTCCAAAAATAAAATGGTGGAGCTCTAAAGCTAGTAACAACTATCCACTCTTCTCTCCCTTTCTTCTATCTTACTGTCGACTTTTGGTTGACCTGCTGCATAAGTGGTCGGTGATCACAAAGACCAACTGCTGCTTAAACATGAATTAAAATTTCAAAGACCGCATATGATGCAAATCATTTAATTCCCACTTCCTTGTTAATTTACTTGCACAGTATATTATAATTTCTAACCCTTAAGGGATAGATTGGGATGATGTAACCTAAGAAAGCCAGCATTCCTAAACTCACTGTGCCTATATTCTACATGTTAAGTGGGTATTTTTCTTGTTAGTAGATATGCTTCATTATATATTACCATGCCCGTTTTGATTGACTGGACAAGTTTTTCCGCATTAGATTTATTATTACGTTTCCGGGTTTCTGCATTGTAAAAAGTTCGCGTTGTTGTAGGCATCCACTCATCTGTCTGGTAAGTAATATATGTGATAATTATGGCATGTACAAAAAATCTTCATGTTTAAAATGATTATTAGAACTTAATTATAATGAATATTATTATGACTTCGTAGGCGTTGAATTAGTTTGCCGCTACTCCCCCTATTTCAAGCCCTTTGGTGATGAATTTTCCAAAATGTGTTCTTAGTCCACCCCCTAGGATATCCAATGAATACCCCCTCCAAATTTGAAGTCCGTAGATCCAGCGGTTTCTGCTCTGCGTTGATCAATAAGTCAGCCAGTCAGATTTTTCTTTTATTTAAGTATTTAGAAAAGCGATTTGGAAATTTCTATTTTTGGAAGTAGTCCTTCAATACTTAATAAGATAGTTATCAGTAATTACAGTCGGTAAAAACAAGAAAAAACTAAGTAGCCTTATTAGGCCTAATTTACGTAAGGTTTTTTATACTGAGGCTTCATAGCAAATTATGTCAAACGATTACCTATATACCTTATGAAAGACACGTAACTAAAGTATTTCAAACAATGTTATATGAGGTGATTGAGGTGTCAGCATTCTAGAAACCCGAAGGTCTTGGTAACGTTACCATAGCTCTTATTTACTTGACAGTAAGTGCGACCGAGTTAAAAACAAATCCATAACACGTCAAAAGCAATATGGTTTTCCCAGTAGAATAGATAGGTCCAGGTGTTGCCGTCAAATCAGCATTTCCAAATCCCCGCAGGCAAGACAGGGGTCTAGAAGCGTTTTATTTGATATTTTATGACGTCCGGTAGTTGTATTAAAGTACGCAGTAAGATTGAGCCACTTGTAACTAATCTTAGCAGGCTGTAAAACTCTTGGTTTATATCAAAGGTAATACAGATTATGTCTCCATTTGCTTACAATTCTAAGATTGCGGCGAAATTCCAAGATTGTGACAATTTACGAGAAACTCTAAGTTCTCGTATCGTATTTTAATCGTAGATGGATTCTGATATTTTACGCATGACAATATGACATTAAGATGTAGGACTTTCTCAGTACTAATTGTACTTCGATGTCTTGGTTTCCCTGGCAGTTTCGATCAGATTGCCAGCTATTGAGTTAGTTATGTTTATTTGTGTAGGTGCCTACATACCTACTCATGGTGCCTATTTCTAATTGGAATACTTAAATGAATGGACTTATTAGTACGGGCGGTAGTGCCTTGCCACCCAATGTATGTAAAGGTCAAAATTTGGTATCGGATGAATTCACTTGGCACATATGTAGGTATCCTAGGACAAGTTAAGCTGATTGAGCCCGGTAGCCATGCCAGGCGCCACCAAAGAAACTTTAGTTTTTTTTTTTTTTTTAACTGTATATTAAATGTCTCAAAATTGATTTATCAGAAAATGATACCACGCTCGAGGTTGTAGATAAATTGAAGCCAATATGATATTTTATCGTAATATAATTAAATAATAATATCGTAAGATAATTCGCGCTATCGCGCGGGACCATTTGTTTATTCTACACGTCTTAAAAAATGGTATAAATTAAAGCTATATGTTTTTTAATTATTTTTTGTAAATATTATGTTGTACATAATATATTATAAGATATTGTGTGTTGAAACAAAAAAGATAAGCTGATGGTGTGAAATTTTTGTATGTATCTTAATAAATTTATATAAAGGAGTGTAATTATTATATTAAAAATTAAAGCCACATCTATGGTTTATCAAAAAAAAAACGGTAAATTGAAGCCGGTGTATTTTTTTTATCTAAAGCGTGGCGGCGTGTTACTTCGAATATCCCCCCCCCCCCCCCCCCTTCCAATCCCTACTGGCTGATGGCTACCGGGCTAAATCAGCTCAGGTTGTCCTAGGATACGTCTGTGCCAAGACTGCCAAGTGAATTCATCAGATACCAAAATTTTAACCTTTGGTCATTACCATCCGTACGTACTCGTACATAATTATATACATATAAGAAGGAGAGAAAGAACCGCGAGGATGATATTATTATGACTTTGTACTACCTACTTATTAACGAAATGAACGAGCTTATCACGGGGAATATTCCCATCGCATCTGCCCCAATTATAATTAGCAAAAAACCTTCTCCGAATCCAAATACACCTCACGGAACCCCTCATTAGCGCTAAGCCTTCTTTTTGTTCCAACGGATTCCTGGCAACCAAACCAGACCACCTACATCCACGAAACAAACTTATCAGTGTCGGTGGCCAAGTAATAAACTAACATCGTCTTTATAGCAACCCCAGGGCCAACTTCGATTGCAGCGATGCATTTAGCTGCCCGGGTAAGCTGGTCAGGCTATTTCCTTTTCAGGAGCATTTTTTTCCGGGAAGGCGAAGATCTCAAGCTCATACTGCCAACTGTTATAATGAAGTGTCACATTCCAGGTTATTTGCGAACTGGACCGTGCGCTTGCGTCGCTAGGTATTTCGCGCAGTAAATTTTCAGTAGGGAATGTTAACATTATGCAAGCATTCCCAGTGACTAGAATATCCTAAGTCTGAATTTGAGAAAGTTAGGTTAGCAGAAATTTAGACTAGTATGTTTATTATTTACGTTAAGCTTTTGTCTGAGTTGAACTAAACCATTATCCATGATAAAAAGGTCCTACCTACCATAGAAAGACCTGCACTGATGTATACGGGGTTATTGGTAAGTCGACCTATTCCCCTCTAGGGGGTTATGGGAGAGGTCATTTGCAATTATTTTGGTCCTATTCAAAAGTGAACCATTTCTGAGACAATTTAAATTTAAGTTTTTTGCTAAAAAAGCCAGAATTTTCAAAAATTTACAACAAAAAAAGATTAGCACTTTAAATCAATTTTGTTAAATAGCTTTTGTGCAAGGCAAAATTGCTGTTCTTGTGCAATATTAAAAGTAGAATTATCTATACACGTGTTTTTTTATCAGTTTATCCAACATAAATGACACAGAAAACAGAAAAAAAATACTAACTTTTGCGTAGGGTATTATGGGACCAAAATGATTGCAGATGATCTCCCTCATAACCCCTAGAGGGGAATAGGTCGACTTACCAATAACCCAGATAACCCTGTATAGGTACAGTCAACGTCAAAAGTAAGTGATCAAAATTAACATTTCAAAACATGTTCAAGCATGACGCCTCAGATAAAACAGATTATAACAAAGTGTCATTTTCAACTGAATATTTAATGAGTCAAAAGAAAATGATCATTAACGATGCCATAACTGTCTCTTTATAGAAAATTTCAATAAAGAATAAAAATTTTTTTACCCGTGTGTCAAGTGTCCAACAAGATAAAGTCAAAATGACGAAATCTCCAAATGAAAACTAGGGTAATCACGGCAGTTAAAAAGGATTTATTTTAAATGTTGCAAAAAAAAACAAAGCGAAGTAGTAGGAACTTATTTCAACCCTTGATGGAAATGAGGGGTGTTATAGTTGTTTCGCGTGTTTGTCTTACGAGTATAACCGACACTAACCGAACGTCTGACTTGTATTCCGAGGTGGTCTTGAGAAGACATGAAGGCCCAAAGATTTATATTCACTTACATGTGATAGTTTGGTAGTATTACTGACTATTGTAATTTTAGAAAATCAGTTTAATTTGAAACACTCAGTAATGACTTTGACTGTTTGAATGGCATGTCACTTACTTATGACACATTACGAGCTAATTTACTAATGCTAAACTACAATAATCAGATACATCTGTCTTAATTTATTGTATATACTATTTTGAGACCCTATTTCATCAGTTTCTTTTGCTGTTGTCTGTACCAACATTATAATCAAGAGATACCGAATATACCGATGCCTTGCAAAAGCTAAATTGAATCATCGCGTGTTCAGGATCGCCCGTCACTGTGACTGATTTATCTGGGCAACTGCGCGTGCCTTCTTTGTGCGTCACTCGTATCAGGATTCGTTAACGGGATGATCCTTGAATAATGAATATTTATACAAGTATCAAGTGTTTGAGCTGAGTGCTTAAAAATAAACGAAAACAAAGCCGGTCGAATATTACGACGTAGTATCTAATTTAAGATTTATAAGCCAATCGTTTATAGTGGCTTTGTTAGGTGCTCAATGTGTCAATACCCTGAATTATGTTACCCTAATACAGCTACTGATAAATATAAATATATATTACCGTTTCGAAGTCATATCATATTTGAACTATCATCTGAGTTTGTCGAACGCTTCATTACATCAAAAAATACATGTTGTTAACATCACACAAGTACAAATGAAATAAAATAGTATAAGTGAGTACACAAAGTCGGACAGTTATTGTGAAACGGTCCCAACTCAGATGTCTTTGATTTTTTTACAGTTCTATTAGGAGGGTGTTCAGTTTTAGATAAGAGAATCTACCTATACTGTATTTCTATTAATGATGCTCACCGTACTGCTATGATAGAACTAGGTCAATTTATGTGAGATTGTTTATTTGCTTAATATTAATGCAACGCTTTCGTTACCTACGTATATTAATTCTTCTTTATGCTTGGATATTGCGGCCCTCTCAGCTCTCTACTCACCATCAGGGGCCAGTTAAATAAAGCTAATGTTGTATGAGTAACAATTCCAACTGTAGCAGAACTTATCAAATATTCCATTCAAGGCAAATGTTACCATATTACAACTGCGGAATTGTGATTTGTTTACAAAATTGGTCCCATTTGGTTGGTAGGACCCCATCAGCCAGAATAAGGCTTACAACATACAAATACTTTTTAAATTATTTTGTGTTAATAGTCGGTAATCAAAAGGTAATTGCAACCCGCAAATACTATCGAATGGTGTTGCCAACATTGAGCTGTATAAGTCGAAGCGAAAGCAACACAAATGTTTATTTGTCGACGCGGTTAGCGGTGCCGTGGGTTTGATCCCCAGAAAAGGAAAATATTTGTGTGATGAGTAAGTACGTGTTTTAATCTAAATCTTGGAAGTTTTCTATGTTTCCAAGCAGGTATGTATTTCTTTATGTTATTTATAAGTAGGTTTATCTTTATCTTGTAGTCGTAGAAGAATTTTGTGGGTGAAAAAGGGTAATAAGTCTTCCGAAGAACAAGTGAGACAGTATACTCCGCTCATGTACGAGTATATGACCTTTTTTATTACGAGTTAAGTTGACTTGTAGGTACCCTTTTTCATTAGGACCCCAGAATTTACCCTTAAATTTATATTTATAAGTGCCATTCCAATCGGCGGTTAAAACCAATTCAAACGTTTTCCATTCATCGCAGTTACGAATAAGCAACCTTTATAAAATTACTAAAATAACAAGGTAAACACGATCGGTGTTCGGCTTTAATCCGTTACTTTATTAACGATCTGTCACGACCCGATCACGGTAACTTAACTAACTTATTGGACTGTACCAACTTGTTGCAGTTATTGACTGCCACTGCCGTTATATCCGCTACGAACAGACACGTAATAAATATATTGAACATGTTTAAAACTTATCATTATCTAAATAATTGATTTTATTATCCAAACAAAAACATTACTGAGAAACAGTACAATAAAAACTGACACAGATAAGCAACAGGCGGTCTTATCGCTGATTAGCGATCTCTTTAATGCAACCTTTAGCAGGGATATATGGTGTCAAATCTTATTTTGTCATGCTATTTTTGTTTTGAAGTCTGCGTCAAAGGTAAAAATAAATACCCGCACAGGGTTGCAAAAATATGTACTATCTACACATAGACCATACTGCCATAGTAATAATAGCCATAGGTCTGTGTACATATTTTCGACACTGCGGTGCATACCTACATATTGGTGCCCTTGACTGTACACACACAAACAAATGACAATCGCAATTGACATAAAAATCTCTCACAAGCACCGTGACGTGGTGCGTCACTTTATAAACCCTGACCTAAACAGAGGAATGTTATAAGTCAGCATGTATGTAGCTGGCCTTACACAGTTGCAAAACTTGTATGTGACAGTGTTGCCAGTTTCTGCCGATGGAACAAATATATCCAATCCTTGGCAACATTAAGTCTGGAGTTAATAAGGTTGTAAGCTTCCTGTAAGCCAATTGGATGAATAAACTCGGACAATGTGTGGGGTTAGCGGAGACACATTGACTGTTGTTTATAATGCTACAGCGGTTTTATGTAACAGTTAAGTAGATAGCTTTCTCTGGGAATAAAACTTATTTCCGTAGGAGTAACAACTAACCTAACATACCTAGTGGATTATACCATAATAGTTATAATGTTATTTTGCTGTGCACGAGCTTTATCACAGACTTACAATTGGGCATTTTTTTTCAAAGTTGTACCAACAGATTTGTGATGATATTTTTTCGAACTTATTAATTGTTGAACTTTAAGGGTGTTGAAGCATTTTTAGTAGTCTTAGGTATCTTAATTTAGCAATGGTTTTGTAAAACATAGGGAAATTAAATTTATACAGCGATTTCAAAGTGGCTCGGGCTCATATTTGATTCCCTTCCGTTACCATATACATTTATTGATATAAATTGAAAGAAAGTAAAATGGGGATGGGGAAGTGCTTTACTTAGTTGAAAATATAGTAAGTTATGAAAATAAGTTTTATTTTTATAACATTATGAATTAATTTGAAAGAAATTACGATTATTGTAACTATTTCGTTACCAGACGACCAAAACTACTTACAATTTTCTTTACCAGTTGGACGTTATGAGGTTTACCCGACAAATTTATTTATACGTGGATACTTTAGTAAAAAGTTTATCCATATAATACACAAATTGCAATGTTTATCAATTGGGGATTTAATAATAAAATAAAATGTTGATTATTTTCAAAGGACGGTAACGAAAATCATGGTAACGAAATCATAAGGCTGCAGTTATACCAAGATCACAAATCCACAAAAGCTTTATTAACCCGACTGACCAAAGCAAAATGAGGGTTATGATTATCGCATATTTATAGTGGTTACATTTTAGACTTTCCTGACCAATACTGATTATTGAGAGACAAATTTTATTATGAGCAACTGCAATGGTATTAGGTAGGTACCTATTCTTTGGTGGATGCTTCATTTTTCGGGATAGTTTGATAGTTTGGTATGCATATATATATTTGCAATTTTTCTTGCCTTTATATATTTTTTTTTATTCTCGCCAACTCCTTTTTTCTTTGGATTTCATATTTAATAGGGTCATTTTTAATCCTTTCCCGATACCGTTTTTGTTTTTCGGCAGCTGTGAGAGGAGCCATTTCTATAACAAATGTAGGTAGTTTAGTCGTATTATTTAAATTTAATTGACATATCTGCGATTAATGTTATTGCAACTACGCAGCAGATTAAAAATAACACGTTGCATTATTCTAAAGATAATTTTGCAAACCGTATAAGATGATTTACTTTTGTGGTACAAATAAATTTACCTATGTAAATACTATAATTTATTCAAATGTGATCTCAGTGTAATCATAACTTTATGTTTCCATTCCGTTACTTTTTAGATTCCCCTTATACATGACTGCCGACATGGCAACGAAAGGGGAAGTAACGGGAGTAATGTTTTGCACTTTGAAATACAAATTAAATATGCATTCGATCTTGATTGTAAAGATATTTTAGTGAAATTGAGTTTAGATATAAAAAAAATATTTAGGTAAATGTATCACAACAACACAAAGATAAAGATTTTACCTTCAAATCTTGGTAACGGAGTGGTGGAACCCTTTTTGAACCACGCAAAGCAAGACCCTTCAACACACAAATTTTTCGTTTACTGACCGTTTGAAGACAAATATTGTGTCGGTACGTGAAAACAAATGTTGTTAGATGAAAATAAAGATATATTTTGGTAATAAAAATGATACCTTAAGCCTAATATACGGTAACGGAAAGGGGGAATTCCCCTTATGTCGAATGTGGTGGACACGATTTAAACTAGTTTTTTGTTAAATATTAACTCTAAAGGAGACAAATTAAGGGCGTTTTTAGTAAATTCACATATTAGACTCCCAAAAACAAGTGTTCTCATGTACGGCAAAAGTTTCCAAACTTGTTTATTTGAAGTTCGAAAATGTAACACCAGGCCTGGACGCGGAAAAAATTGGGGGTCTTAGGGAACAAAAATAACAAAAAAACTGTAAATTTAACGTTATTGAATACTTCTAGTAGCATCATTTTAAACGTAAGAGTATTGTTTATCTGGTAATTTAGCTAGAAGTCAAAGTTTTTAACATAATCATATAAAAAAGATTTAATGAAGTTGTCGGACACGTGAAAAACGCTAGGTACACTAGAAAAAAAAAATGCCCACTTGATAAAATTTATTATTTCGTCATCCACATACAAAGTATTAAAAAAACTCTTTGTTACCAAAATTTGATAAGTGATGAGATGACTCTATTTGAGAGCCGTACTTATGCTAAGCAGACAGGCAAGGCATACCTTATCTTACCTTTCGGATACACTTCGACCCTTAAGGATCTTTTGTGCAATTACCCTCAGCTGTTCGAATGTGCAGGTGTTCTCACGATGTTTTTCCTTCACCGTAAGAGCATCGGGTAATGCACTTTAGTTAGAAAAACTCATTGGTGACCGCGGGTTTCGAACTCGGTACCTTACGATCACGAGTCGACCCCCTAAGCCATAAGGCTACCGACGCTCTACCAAGGCATAGAGCGAGGGCAAGGCCAGCGTAGGGACAGACTAATGCGTAAGAGGGAGATACAAGAATATGTTGCTCGCTCTAAGGTATAAATGCGTCTCTGCGGCCATCGTGTCAAAGGGCCATTAAGCTACTAAACTGTGTTATCTACCAACCAAACCCCTTTTTCAGGTAACCCCAACGACAAGATCCTCTACGGCCGCCCAAACAAGCGACGCAGCGCGTCGTTCCCCGCGCCGCGCTCGCTCGACCGCCGCCACTCGCTGCGAATCTTCGGCTCCTCCAGCAAGTACCTGCAGCGCTGCGCGTCCACTCGCAGCCTGCACCACAAGCACGCCAACACGACCGACAGCTCCTCGTCGACTGACTACCCGCCGAGCGTAGAATCCGCCTCGCCTAGTGAGTATCTTCATGAAGGACTTTGGTGGGGCAAGGCATAGGTAGTTGATTTTTTTGGTGTAAATGTGGAGCTTACTTTCCAATTAAGAGTAGTATCCCTATGTAGATAAACCTTGTCCAGTTATTATGTCCTCTAACCCCTTATCCCACAATATGAATTTGACAAAATTGTAATTTTTTCCATTGCATAAAGTTCTCAATTTTAACAACTAGTAGGTACCTACACTGGTAAATTTTGTGTGTTAGGGGCCCGGGCTGATCAGCCTCACCCTCTCCGTCCATTGAACTTATAGGTTTAGAGACAAACATACAGACAGACAATAGGGCATTACTTACCTGAAAATGTTCATGAGTGATGGTGATCACTCGTAATTTGAGTTGGGGCAACCATTATTTAGAGCCATAAACACTGGCAAAATTCTGTTACCTACTGAATTTGGTCAGGTCATTGCTTCGTACAAAAGCTAACCAACACCAGTTCATCGGTACTCTTTTCTGATACCTACTTTAATTTATCTGAGCACAAGACCGATCTAGAATACATATTATTAGAAGATATTAGGCTGACTGGTATGTTTTTTTCGTTACCAAAGAAGTCGGTGCCAAATGAACTCTAAATAACATTCAACAGAAATGTGTCCCTCATATCCTTTAGACAGAAAGTTTTATCGCGTTAGACAGATCACTATTTGTACATAAACACCTCCATGTTACAGAGAAAGCGTCCCTGCTGTCCCGCTTATTCAGACGAAGCGGCCGCAGCAAGCAGGCGCGCGCGATGAGCACGTTCTCTGCGCAGTTCCCGCCCACGGAGTGGTTCAACTCCAAGGCGGTCCACCTCCACTGCGTCGCCACGCAGACCAATTCCAAGGTAATACACATTATTTTTTTACTAGTGCGGGTAGCTTAATCAATACAGACTCGCGAGAAAGTCGCGGCAATTTGCGCCTAGCTTTACATGTTTTAGAACCGTAATTGACAGCATTGTCTCGTCCAACCTGTTATACCTTAGTAAATTCAGAAAAGCTTAGGCGAAATTATTATTTTAAGGTCCCAAATTACAAGAATTGCAAGAATGCAACACTACGAGTATTTCTTTTGAATGTATAGGTACTTAATTTGTGCACATGAGACCACTACTTAGTTACACATAAAGGGAAATACTTACACTTGATTGTACAGCTATATTAGCCATGTATCGAACAACCCTACTATAAACCCAAAATAATACGCAACTTCTTATTTCCAGGAGTCACTGCAGAGCCAAACATCCTACGTGTCATCTTACTACGATGGTTCGGAGATCAGCAATCGGTCGTCGACGCTGCCGCGGCGGCACAAGCGGCACCTGTCCACAGAGTCCGGCCTGGCGGGGTCAACCCACTACGACCACTCGCCAGTTCGTCATTCAAGCCCCAGCTCTGGAAGCCTTCCCCGCTCCACACTTAGCAGAAGTTCCACCAACAAAACCATGCTTGACCACTTCGGGTCCCCGCAGCGAAACAGCGACCCAAAATTAAGGGACAGCAGTGGAAGCTTACGACGAGGGGACTACTCACATTCAGACCATATCATGTCAACTAGCGGACCGTCTAGCTTAGAAAGCACGACCACGCATCGAACGCCAAGAAAGGAATCCAAGAACGGTTCCGAGCAGAGCTCGCCTATGAAAAGAAATTATCATACTAGCGGGAGCAGCGGCCACTCCAGTTTAGAGTCGCACATATCAGACCGCACGCTGAAGCCGTCCCCTAGTCATAGCAACGCGCCGGGGCTGAGCCGAGCGCAGTCGCTCGTCAAGGTCCAAAGCTTACAGAGCTCTCCCAAAAGCCTTCACAAATACAGAAACAAGCCGCCGATAGTGGGTGGCGAGACAAAAAACGGCAAAACTTCTCCAAAAAACTGCCCCAGCACCCCCAAGAAAACTGCCACCCCGCTGCTAAACAAAACCATAGGGTCGAAGGTTGAAAGTCCTTCCCCAACAATGATGTCGACGCCTAATTCCAACAACTCCATCACTCTGAAGGTAACCACAAACACGATATCCCAGAACGGTGGTGGAACGAATACGAAAGTTTATGTCCAAAATTCGCCCGTGCGATCTGTCATTACTTTTGAAAATGGCAAAGTCACTGAGACCACCAACGGGAGTAACATTTACATAATCAATGACGACAGACAAGTCGTTTCAGTTTCGCAAAACGGAGTCGGGAATCAGACTGCAAAAAACCCGACAGAAACCTCGTTCGAAGCTTGCGTTGAGAAAAACAATCAAATATACCAGGAAACTGAGCCGATTAAAGTCCAGGAAAACAAATTCAACAAGAATTCAATCAACGATACTGGTATGAACAACAACAGAAAATTGTCTTTGCAAATAGGAGCCACGAACAACAACAGCTTCATCTACAAGAATCAACTGAACAATTCGAATGAGGTTGCTTCCAACCCGGCGTCTCCGGCGATACATAACAACATTAATAATCTTGACAACACTGCTAATAGCATTCCCTCAACACCTACCAAAAGCTACGACAATATAATAGGGTCTCTTGGTAGCCTTAGGTACCAGAAAAACTCCCTAACATCAGCAAATGGTGGACTTCAGACAAATATAAATTCAAACAGCGAATTAAAAAGCGTCGACCTGCTTAAGAAAGCAGCCGCGCTGCAAATGCTAAACGGGCTTCCAAATGTAAATAACCGCATGAGCTCAGACTCGATTGCTAACCTTCTTTCCAAAGGCGTTGAGAAACCGACAGTCCTAGGTTCTGAACCGAATCTGGCCCAAAAAAACCAAGAACTGATCAAAGATATCAATACGTCAACGGAGAAAATAAACTGTTTGGAAAACAAACAAAAGAGATACAGTCTCAGCCAAGACAGTAAGAAGGAGAATCAGGATTTTTACAATTTCCCTAGCTTAAGTGACTTGAGCTTTAATTTCACTAGTTTAGCAGCGCAGAAGATATTGAAGGGGGTCAGTATAAACTCGGTGGACACGCTGGTGGAGCTGAACATGGCGGCCAGCACGGAGAAGCAGAACAACCGCGAGGTCGCCGCCGTCTGCACCGACTTCGGCCTTGTATAGTACACGTAACACTTGTTTATTTTGTTAAAAATGTAAAATAGTAGTTTTAACACAAATACAATTAAGTTAGTCATGTAACTTATCTATAACTATTTTGTAACAAGCTTTAGATACGCACTACCTACGTATTATTTAGTTCAAAACCTGTACTCATTTTAAGAATTTGTACTCCCAACTTTTTGAATATCTTTTAATACCTTTTATCCTTCTAATAAAAATTGGTTTGAATTACTAACTCGTCATCAAAACGTAGGCATTATTGTAACAATATATTCATACGAGACATGTATACCTAAAACGTAATCAGTAAATTCTTAGTTTGTAGCTCACTTTAAAAGTAATGGGACAATAAACCTCACACCATGAGAAAGGGTGGCCTAAAATTAAACACAGAAAATTAGTGCCTATAATAATGTAGCGATAAGATCGAATTTCCTGAAACATGTACACTACACACTAATTTCCAGTCTCTTGCACCTAATATTTATCACACCTATCCTATAATTACTATCCCCACATTAGCACTTCTTTTTGTGCCATCTCAAGATATCCAGTGAAAAAGTTGAGTACAAACTAGAATACCTGTCACCGTTCAGTGAACCAGATTCCATCCACCAATGGGAATTTATAAGAATTTAAATAAACAAATGTCATGTTTAAGTGCCATAAATAAAATCATAGTAGAACGCATGGGTAGCCGGCAAGGATTGGTGTTGAAAATTGGTATCTGATGACATTAGAGATGTGCAGGCAAACTGGGCCACAAAGTCACAAGCATTTTTATTTTAAAGTTGTACATAATACAGTTTTGGTCTGCCGAATATCTATACCTAATCGAATACGCGAATACTGTCGCACCATCCTTTACAGAAAACATTTCACATCAACTCATCATGCAAGGGAGTTAATTTTATATCATTATCTCCACACAAAAAACAATAAATTTATACCAGTAACATTCCAGACTCAAATAAACTCCGAGATTTATTTAGAAAACTTTTGATTATGTTAAAAGTAAAAATATTTGAAGAAGTATGAATCGGTGTGACTTTGTGGAGCATATTGCAAGCACTTAAGCAATAAAGGGTAATATTTATTAATTAGGGAATGTAATCGGAAGTCAATGAATAGATCCTAGCGTAAGTGTTCCATAACGCCATTTGTAAAAATGTATTAACAATTAAAGTTGATGCTTTAAACATTGTTTCATTTTATCAAATAAACATGACATGGATTGATATTATTCATGTTGAATTTAAAACCAGCGGGGTTGCCATGACATGGTTATGCAGTTCAGTTTACAGTGAGAGAAAGAGACAGAGCCATATAACTGCTATAGGTCTGTCCCTTAAACTCGTAAACTTAATTGCTTAGCCATGCCATGGTAACTCCCCAGCTCTATCTTATTCACTTCAACACAAAAGTAGCTGGTACAACAGGTACAACATCAACAATTTGATAACAATAATATATGATGTGAAAGCCTCCACAATCCATTTGGATTGCTACAGTGTAGAATAGAGGCCTAAGTCTCTCCCTCGAGTAAAACAAAGATACTGTCAAACATGGATACTTGGAACAGCCTGGGTACTTGGGACTTCAGACAGTGTGAGTAACTTATGTAAATAACACCCCATTAGACCCAACGCATTCCGGTGACACATGGACGATAGATCAAAGGGCTGTATTGCCAACGTAACTTCTAAGCCCACACGGCCAAAGTACCCACACTGACCCAAGTATCCACATTTGATGGGGTGTTAACCCCTCAACAAGATTCAAACGAGGCTAGCTTTCAACGACACTGATAATAATTAAATGATTAAATGAAGTATGAATTACTATGTATATATACATACACACATAAACTCACGCCTTCAGAGTACCAACCACTCAAAATATTGTTTGACAATCCTGTAATAATTACGACTTTATCCACACATAATATAATACCCTCCTAAGACCCACCATACAATGAAATTTGTCAATGGAATATGAATCTATTATGGATGATCATAAAGTAAATTTTCTGAATTGATCATTAATCATTGAAACAAAAGAAATACCACCTTACTTCCTTTGCACTAACTAGATCTTTATTTCAATGGTCGTATTATGTACTAATATTAGTACAAGGAACCTCAGGAGGATAAGTACTCTAACATGGGTTTAGAAGCCGACGACATGACAACAAAAATGTTGGCAAAACCAACTCAGTGTCATGCTAATAATATTACAATACAGATTTTACCTAATACCACAGACAAGAAAGTTCTGATAGTAACATTGGTTGTAATAATGCTGGTTATTTCCTACGGTTTCTGAACACATTTTAGAGCACTAATGATATGTGCGTATAAAGAATTAAAACAAATAACATCTGTGCCATTGCGTCAATAAGGGCTTTACACAAATCAATAAAATTAAGTTTAGCACTTAAGAATGCTATAAAGGCAGGATGTCAAAAGCCAGGACACACTACATGATAAAGCAAATAAAATCTTGGTAACGGGAGTGCGTCTTGAGCACCACAATTCATTAATATGACTTGCCAACTATGATGTTCATAAGTTTTACTATTAAACTAAGTTACTTTAAATGATAGTAAAAAAATTGCAACTATTAGATCTCTGCATACAAATATAAAACTTTATTAAAACTTTTAAGTAACAAAATTTAAGTACATTTGCTTATTACTATCTAAGGGCACGTGATTGTGCTGTGTTCCATGACATCACTTGCCTGCGAAGGCTCCGTCTCTGTTTGGCCCTTTATAGAATTCAACCAATCATCAGTAGGATCAATTTTAACTACTTCAGGATCTGAGCTATCACTTTTCTCATCCTCTGTAATAATTTCACTTATTGCTTCTATAATTTCTTCACTAATAGAAACTTCTCGGGGTTTTAAAGGGGCAGGTTCATGAGAAACTTCTCTAAATTGCTTAGAAACAGCGTCTGGCTTAATATTAACAAAGCACACGCAATTTGTACTGGTTATTTGCTTCAAAGCCGCCTCCTCTATAGCTAAATCCTCCTCCTTCTCTCGACTCAATTCTTCTATAGTCTTGTAAGAGTACATGTGATCATCTTTCGGATTGATGTATTCCTCTAGTGTAAATGTGTTACTATCAAAATTCAGCTTTTCTAAATCGATTAAACCGTAATTACTTACATTTTCTAGTAGTGTGGACTCGTTATCATAAGAAATATGGATATTTTGAACACAGTTCTGTTTTAAATCTTTGTCGTTTTGGCATTGTTTACGTATAGCTTCGAGTTGTCTCAGGGTCTTCAGTTCCCTTGCCTTTATTGAGGCGTAAATGCGTGCGAATGACTGTCTCACTGTGGTTTTTAACTGAAACAATAATTAGTTTACTATATTAAAAATAATAATTAATAATTACGAAACGAATAAACATTATATTCGTTGGGATAACTTACATTTTCAATATTTTGGTCAAAATCATCTGAATCACTCGCCATGTTTACTATTGTTTCGTTTTTTTTTAATCAGTAATACCAGCTAATATCTCGATAACTACTACAATAATACTTCCTACTATTTATATATTTAAGAAGACGCAATTTTTGTACAGCAATTTTAGTTTTTATGTTTTTTTGTTTAATTACCTACTTACCTATATTTAATTTTAATTTGACATTTGGAGACTCTTTACATCTCCGGAATTGTATTATTATTTTAACCTGACATTTTTATTAATTTAATTATTATTACTACTGGGACCTGAACATCCCTGTGACATTTAAATTAGATAGCTTAAGAGTTTATAGTTCATTTATTTTAGGATGAGAAAAAAAAAAGAAAAAGAACCAGTAGTCGTCAACTCTAATACTCGCTGGCAGAATCAATAAGAATCTATGCACTCAATATATTGTATCAGTGCATGTGTCATTAATGTTTTTGTGTTGGACAAAACATTGGGTCTCGATATTATATAAAAAAATTACTATAAAACTATTTGAATATGTATATATTGGTTTCTAACTGCTATACTTTATTGATTTACCTAATTTAAGACTGACTGTTCCGGATGAAGTGTCATCGTTTCTCCGCTAAAGAGTGCGGTAGTAGGGTAGAGATTAAAGATGTAGACTAAACGAGCAGCTGCCAACTTTAACAAGGAAATTAACAACAAACAACTCACAACAAAAACAACTATGGAACAATATCAACGCTCACGCTCTCGAACTCGAGAGAAAATGACATAACATAGAGTCTGACCAGCGAGTCGCTGCACAAGCATTTTTTCAGAATTCTATATATGGCAACAATTTTATCTGTCAAACTAATTGTCAATCACAGTTTTTACATAACCTAAAATATAGCATCAGTGTATCTGTTACGGAAGTATTATCGTGTTATAATGGCTAAACCGATCAGAAGCAGTGCAAGAAGCATGTTATTTTCTATGATCTCTAACTACAATCAGGTTAGAAGTGACGAAAATGAGAGATTACTGAAAAATAAACGAATATTGGATGAAATCATTCAGACGACCGGTAAGTTATTGTCAAACAATGTTGATGCTTTTAGTGGCACTCTTTCATTTACATAATAGGAACGTTGGTGTTTTTGTATTATAATACCGTACGTAATTATTTATTTTGATTCTAGCTGGCGTGCGTGATGAAAACATTAAGCTAACTATTGAAAAGCTAGTAAAAGAACTGCAGATGGATATTGATAACAAAGAATCAGAATCGAGTTATTTGGCAAAAATATCCATCATGACAGGTAATAAACTATATTTGCTTGTCAAGAGTTCTCAATATATGAATGTGTTGATTTCCTGGACTAAAAATGTCTCCTTTTTCAGGTGTAAGCATTAGAACGCTACGTACAATAAAAAAAGAGGGTTCTACTAACCAAGGTGAATGGAATACGCCAGGGAAAAAACGTCCCCGTCCATCTACTGTGTCAAAATTAGACAATTTTGATGTGACAGCCATCCGTAATAAAATTAACGAATTTTATTGTGTCAAAAAGCAAGTTCCTACTCTAAGAACATTACATGCAGAATTGAAAGAATCTATAGGATTCTCAGGATGTTGTGAAACACTGAGGAAAATATTACACCAGAATGGATTTCAGTTTAAAAGAAATAAAGAGGAACGCTCCATTCTCATGGAAAATTTTGAAATATCTGGATGGAGACAAAGATTTCTAAGAAGTATACACAAGAAACGACAAGAAGGAAAATCGATTGTTTATCTTGATGAAACATATGTCCATCAAAACTATAGACCAAAAAAGTCATGGCAAGGGCCTTCGACTTCCGGTGTTGTTGAAAAAATTTCATCTGGCAAAAGGCATATTATAGTGCATGCTGGATCAGAGCAAGGATTTGTGCCAAATTCTCTGCTTGTATTTAGCACAAAATCCAAAGCAGCTGATTATCATGATGATATGAATAGTGTAAATTTTTTAAAGTGGTTACGTGAAATGTTGATCCCAAATTTGACGGAGCCGAGTGTGATTGTAATGGACAATGCAAGTTACCATGTCACACAAATAAATAAGCCTCCAACCATGCACAGCTTGAAGGCAGACATTAAAAAATGGCTAAGGGAAAATAAAATCCCATACGAAGAGTGCTATAAAAAAGAGGAATTGATGTGTCTTGTTGAGGAAAATAGAGTTGGTCCTGTATATGCAGCAGAGGAAATATTGAAGCAGCATGGACATGAGGTCCTTAAATTGCCCCCATACCATTGTGACTTAAATGCAATTGAACTCATATGGAGCCTGGCAAAGCGAAAAGTAGCTAGCAGAAATTTGGGACTACATGGTTCAGAAACTGAAAACTTGATCAGAGAATGTTTTTCAATGATTACACCAGCAGATTGGAAAAAATGTACAGACCATGTAATCAATGTAGAGGAAAAATACAAGTCTAAGGATAACATTCTTGACACTGAATTGGCTCCATTTATAATACAAGTTCGTGAAAGTGATGATGAAAGTGATGATTCTCTATCAGGTGTTGAATTTTTGGAATCTGATTTTGATTATGACTCATGAATAAATGGCTTTATCATTTTATAAATTTGTTTTAATAAAAAATCCATTAGGTATATTAATTTATTATTGACTACTAAGTACTACCTACGTAAACTAAACAGGTATGTTACCAGTTTAGTTTATATAGTACCTACAGTCGAGTTCATAAATATAATTATGAGCAAATCCAAGGCTTCAAAAATAAATGAGCATAGAAAAGTACATATGAACTGATCAAATTTACCAATCAAAAATATGTACACACATCATCTGTCATATTTATCTGAGAATATCACACAATAATATGTAAGCAACTGAAAACTGATAAATATCTGTACTAAGTACTATTTTTCAAAATTATTTAATCAAGGCAAAGTGCACAAATATCTATGCAAAAGTTCTTTCAAATATTTATAAACATGTAGTGGCACAAAAATATCTGTACTGACGTTTTACAATGTTATGTGAACACGTTGCTGTTCATAAGTATCTAAACAAACACAAGACTTAACAATTTGACAATCATCGAAAAGAGTACCGTACTGTCAAATCATACATTTGTCTCTTTCCCTTTCAATGTGACTTCATAGAAGTGTCATTAGTGTTTGCTTGCGGTTTCTAATATAGTAGTACAGATATTTATCAGTTTTCATTTGCTACTATTCTAATAACGTAATAATATAAAATATAATTACATCAAGCATCAAATAACTTTTATCACTCTATACTTTGTGTTACCAGCTAAATATTTTTTGAATTTGCCGCTTTTTTTTTGTGCAACGACTCACTGGTCAGACTCTAACATGGGACATATCACATAAGGGCGTTGTGACGTTCAATCTGTCAAAAAATGCAAACTGTGGCGTTATTAATAATCAATTTAAAATTCACTAGGTTCGCTATATTTGACAGGTGACAGGATAGTATTTGATTTAGTCGAGTTATATGCTCGGACGTTTCGTTATTTAGTTAACACAGGTTTGTAACCCCTGCTTCTTTAGGTCTTTTATAGACCACGTTTCTAATTGAAGAAAATTTAAAACACAAATAAATATTAACGAATATGACTTAAAGTACTACTGCAATAGATTATAACGTTCATTTAATATTTACTGTCAAATAATAGCAGTCAAAAAAGACGTTTTGGAGCAATATTTTTGTATAATTATTATGTTGCGTATAACGTGCCCAATAAAATACCTTTATTTCGTTCTGTATCATGCTAAAATAAATGAACTATAGTATTGTAATAAGTTATTTATTTAAAAAAATGGCTTACTGTTGAGTTTCTTGCGGCGCTTCTTCTCAACAATGGTCTCTTGAAGCGCTGGTAGATGGTAGATTCAGACTTGTAAAAGTGCCTACAGGGCCTACTTACAGAATAAATGATTTGAATTTTGAATTTTTGAACCATTTTTGAGTTATCGCGTTTTTTAGTTTTTTTTTAAATTAGTCAGATATTCAACTTGAAAAATTTATTACAAAAAAAGTATCAATTTAAATCTTATTTTTTTTCTGATTTATAAATACTATTAAACACTGGTTATTTCTCAATATTAAAACAATTATTATCGGTCCAAATTTAAAAAAGCGAGACTGAAAACGAAATTTTTTCAATATTTTTTTGCGATCACTTTCCATTAAAATGCCTTAAAAAATATATTATCTGTACACGTTTGAGAATGCGAGGCCGAAAACTAAAAAATACATGTTCTTTTATCAAACTCCAACATAAATTATACGAAAACAGAAAAAATTACCAATACATTTGGCGTTCAGATTACACGTTGATAAAAAAAACATGTATTTTTTAGTTTTCGGCCTCGCATTCTCAAACGTGTACAGATAATATTTTTTTTTAATATTGCATAAGAACAGCAATTTCATCTTGTACAAAAGCAAATAAAAAAAGTTGATTTAAATTTGGTATTTTTTTTTACTTTAATTTTTGAAGTTTCATTTCTGACTTTAGTTTAGTTCGAAGACGAATTTCCGCCCGCTTCCTTTGTGATGATTTTTTTTCAGTTTTTTTTTAAATATGTTCCTAGTTGTTATGCATTTTTGGAGAGCTAAGAAAACAGTTAAGTTTTTAAAATAATCTGCAAGCCAAGTTTCATAACGTTTTTTTTGTTTTTAAGGCATTTTAGTGGAAAGCGGTCGCAAAAAAATATTGAAAAAATTTCATTTTCCGTCTCGCTTTTTTAAATTTGGACCGATCATTATTGTTTTAATATTGAGAAATAACCAGTGTTTAATAGTATTTATAAATCAGAAAAAAAAAGATTTAAATCTGATACTTTTTTTGTAATAAATTTTTCAAGTTGAATTTCAGACTAATTTAAAAAAAAACTAAAAAACGCGATAACTCAAAAATGGTTCACTTTTGCATAATGCATATGGGGGTCAAAATTATCGCAAATAGTCACCCCTATCACCTCCTATCGGGAATAGGTCGACTTACCAATAACCCTGTATAAATTATCACAGCTGTGTGAGATAATACTAAAGTTTACACATAATTATTTATGAACTCGGCTGTACCTAAGTTCTCGCAGCACAAGGATTTTCATGGACAACCCAGATGTTTCATTTCATTCGTAAGTGGTGCCGCCATAATTTGTTTAATTTGCACAAGCGTCACTGTCACCTGTGAAACATGAGATACACAATCAGATATCGCATTTTTGCGATAAAAACGGGTAGCTAAGGCGGCCTCGAGCGGGCATTTGTTTTGGCGGGAATGGCGAGCAATTTGAAATAACTATTTATCTCTTTCTAGCAAAAGCGTTCGGTACGGACTGCCGTCTTTGTCTGTTGACATATGGTAACGTAGCAACTGTCAGTAATTGGTGACGCGTTTTAATTGCGAAGAATGAGCATAACGTAACTCTCAGAAACTATTCTAACTTGATTAAAACAGTCGTTACCCTATCAAACTTTACAATACAAATATGCTTTATTAAACACCACACAAAGAAAATTAAACAAGGAAAGACAAATACATTAACTTTCCGTCACATAGCAGGATGTACCACGAACCACTAAACTAAATTCGAAACTAAGGGTCGTATTAATAGACTGATCTTGACTGTAAGGTTTATCTTAAGATCTGTCAAAAATGTCATTTCTCTACGACTTGACGTTTACTTTGACGTATCTTGCTTGTGACGGGCATAACAGCCAAGACGAGTTTATTAATACGGCTCTAAGAGTGCCGAGTCCCTGTCACTCGTCACTCGAGACGTAGGTAATCGAGAGAAACGGATGCAGCTAACGTTATTTCGAACTTCTTCGCTAGCTATTTCTTCCAGACGACCTTATGTAGAAGAGACGCAGCAATGTAAAAATTACTTTTACTAAATCATTACAAAATAATAATCCTAGCCCCACTTCTTGGCGCTCCTATTTATGAAGATGCTGTCCCAGCAAATATAAATAAAAAAATTGATAATTTTCTGAATAATTTCGATTTACTTTTTGAAATTAATCCGCATGTTGCTATTAATATTTTGTGACGTTGTTTATTTTCCCCGAAATTCATATAAGTACCTTCTTCGTTGTGCATTGTGCACCGGTTTTGAAATTTCAATCTTTAACTGAAAAAATCGATAACAATTATGAAAATGACTGCCAGCAACATTCTTAATATAGCTTTTACTTCTCTAAGTTGGACACAAGCATTTTTTGGAAACGTGATTTTTTATCCTTTTCTAGTTAAAATGCAACTGGGAATTCCATAATTAGTAGATCGTCAAATTTAGTAAAAAGTAATAATCATCATGATCAAGATCTACTAAACAACCCATATTTATTACCCTGGCAGCACTGATGAAAAAGTAGTATTGATTTTTCGTTTGACAAGTCGGTGGAAAACATCGGCTGTTTTCTATTCGTAAATGGATTAAAAATAATTCTCGTTCTTTGAGAATTTTGTCAAGAGTTCTCAAGTTTAGTGTTTGAAAGTCAAAATGAGTGAATTACGACATCGAGGCGGAGACGGTGACGGTAACGACAAAGCGGAGACGGCCGGGGAGTCTGACCATGTAACTATGAATTGTTTCTTTATAAATCTGAAACCAGTTTGGTTCCTGATGTTGATGTCGGCGTTTGTTTAGGTGGATTCAGAGGAAGAGAAGGCGCTTGAGGACAAGTATGTGGACATTATGTCTAAGAACTTGCCGCAAGGCACGGACAAAACGCCCGAGATCCTCGACTCTGCTCTTTCCGGGCTCTCGACGAGGTAAGCTAATTAAATTTGTAATGGTAATTTTATTCAAATTGATAAGTTTTTGGCCGTATGTATAATGTGATAAGACATTAATTGCCTTGCCTTATATTTATTGTTAGAAGTTACTACAAATTCTCTAGTAGTTGCCTACTTAATTATAATTTTTAATTAAAACTTGCTTCACTTTTGTTTGGTAACAATAGGTAGGCAGTTACTGGTGAATTGACTTAATAACATCGAAATTATATACTCCTATAGTGTAACTGGAGTGAAATTATATGCAAAGAGTTAATTGTAGAATATTAAAATGTTACTAAACCATGTAACAAAACATGTTGACGAAATTTAAGGTATTCTATTCCACCAAACAGAAGTAAATAGTAACGGATTTAGCAACAAGTTTTTTCTTTAATTCTAGAATTAGCACTTCTTTTGCTATCAAGTTATACAATTTAGATGAAAGTACATTCAAATTAATATTTTGTGTAGCATGAATAAAAAAAAGGGTGTTTGAGCACTTAGCCGTGCCACCATAATAATCAATTTAACCTGTTGCTATGCTATTCACCAATTTATGATTTCACCAGAGAAAATGGTGATTACCTACTGGTGACTGATGAGCACATCTTTCTATTTCTAAAATGACACTAACGGTAAATTATAGGTTAGTTCCTGATTCGCCGGATTCTTGTTTCGTCGGATTCTTGTTTCGCCGGATTCTTGAGGGAAGAGTTCTGACTGGCACATATTTTATATAAGAAATTCTGGCGAAACAGGTATCCGACGAAACAAGTTTCCGGCGAATCGACCTACGAAAACCTACATTGTTATTGTACTTAGATGGAGGAACTGGGTGATCCGGGGCATCTTCACCTGGCTCATGATTGGAGCATTCTGCCTCCTTATTTATGGAGGCCCTCTTGCCCTCATGATTACGGTATGTACCTATTTCAAAATAATATTAAGTTTAGTTGTGAAGATACTTCATTATAAGTTGACGAGAGTATTTTATTATAAAGTGTAAATTTAGGCATTATTTAAGTGTCAAAGTGTAATTTAATTCACTTGAATTTTGTTAAGAAAGTAATTACTTTTTTAATTACATTACATGAATAACAATAAATCTCAAATTGAAAAGTGTCACTGTAGAATGGGTTATTGTCTAGTAACTAACTATAATTTCATCAATGTAGGATATACCCGCCAGCAAGTCGTAAAAGGAGTGGTGATTAATCACGTAAATTGAACAGTGCATGACGTTTGTATTAATGTATGTAGTACATACAAACTAACTGAAGGATCAAGTGTATTACATGTTTATATGAGTTGTTGAGGATATCATCCTGGATTGACTCGACTACAGATCAAGTTGGCGATAACATAGCTACTGCCAAACTGCCTCGTCATAATGACAGTTTTTAGTGATGAGATATAAATTACATAGGAATTAATCATTTGTTATATGCATGGATCGGAAATTCGGATCGATATTTACCTAAACTTGGCAAAATCCCGGAAAAAGATAAGTAAACATGGCGTCGGCTTCTTAAAAATATTATTTTAATAATTTAAGTTCTGGGATTTTGGGATTCTATAAAACGTTAATTATAATAATTACTTTAGATGTAGGATAAAACGTTCTGTTTTGCTCCTATAAATTCGTTAGGTTAATAAGTTACAGGTAAATTAATTAACATTTGGTTAAACATATACATGGAAAATAACTTCAAACAGTTAACATAAATAAATAATTATGAATTAATGCCGGTGTAATTTATTTATTTTGAAATCCCGGAAATTTTATATGAATTATATGATTGAGTCCACCTCCATACAACTGAACAACAAAGCCGGCGCTAAAGTATAGGTAAATATCGATCCGAATTTCCGATCCCTGGTTATATGCAACAAGGTTCTATCGTGGTTAATGAATTAAAGTATGTGACTGTACCAATCATTGTGCAAACTCAACTAACATGAATCAAATCCTGTCTTTAGGCTTATAAATTGTGTAGTTTGCCAGACACCATCACCTTTAAAAGATTTTATTTCAACAAATCTTGATACCTTATGAATCTAACCAACAATACTTATCATAATTAACCCTCTGCGGCTGACGTGACGTCTATAAGCCTTCACCAAAAATAACGCCGTATACCGTGATGTAGTTCTGTATCGCTCAGTATCATCTAACAACTCGTAGCATTATAAGTTAGCCTTTGTAAAAAATACCCGTTCATCTTTAACTGGTTCAAGTTAATTACCTACATTTTTTTATTTATACATGTTTATTATAAATACCTACCGCAGTAAAATTAAGTGATCATGCTATTAATTAAACACACTGTCTGACAGACTCCACATTAGTAGTGTCACCACAGTAGCAGAGGGTTAAGTAAAAAAAAACATTGAAGTTATTTAGATTCATTCTCTCTTCATAAACTCTGAAGAAAAGCATTATATTATTCAATGTTGTATACAATTGAGCATAACTTAATACGAGGTGGGTAACATGTTTATCTTTAAGTGTCACTAAAAGTGTCAAATGCCAATCACATAGCTTTTTGTTTTTAATTAAATTTGAATATTTAAATTACCTTTTAAACAATTTCCTTGACAGCAACTTTGTACTACAAAATAATTTAACTTAAATATATTGTTCGGTTATTTTAATGTCTTACGTATTGGTATAGGCAATTCTGCTTGCGGTTTTTCGTGCGATACCAATTACCATGCGCGCTAGCGAGTCGAATACTCTGTCCCTCGCACTCTATTAGAATACTTGCGAGGTCTGCGAGGGACAGAGCTTCCACTCGCTAGCAAGCACGTTAATTGTAATTCATGGTAAGGGTACAGTACCTTTACAATTACCGTGCTCGCTAGCGAGGCGAATGCTCTGTCCCTCGCACTCTATTAGAATACTTGCGAGGTCTGCGAGGGATAGAGCTTCCACTCGCTAGCAAGCACGTTAATTGTAATTCATGGTAAGGGTACAGTACCTTTACAATTACCGTGCTCGCTAGCGAGGCGAATGCTCTGTCCCTCGCACTCTATTAGAATACTTGCAAGGTCTGCGAGGGACAGAGCATTCGCCTCGCTAGCGAGCACGTTAATTGTAATTCATGGTAAGGGTACAGTACCTTTACAATTACCGTGCTCGCTAGCGAGGCGAATGCTCTGTCCCTCGCACTCTATTAGAATACTTGCGAGGTCTGCGAGGGACAGAGCTTCCACTCGCTAGCGAGCACGTTAATTGTAATTCATGGTAAGGGTACAGTACCTTTACAATTACCGTGCTAGCTAGCGAGGCGAATGCTCTGTCCCTCGCACTCTATTATAATACTTGCGAGGTCTGCGAGGGATAGAGCTTCCACTCGCTAGCGAGCACGTTAATTGTAATTCATGGTAAGGGTATATACAGTACCTTTACAATTACCGTACTCGCTAGCGAGGCGAATACATAGTACGAAATGCGAATACAGTGTTCTTATAGAGTGCAAGGGACAGAGCATTCTATTCGCTAGCGAATACGGTAATTGTAACTCATGGTGAGGGCACAGTGCCATGTATAGCCTCGTTCACACTACTAATCTTATTGAACGGTAACATAATTCGGTTCGCCCGCTAAACGTTATACTCATCAAACGTCAATTTTATGTCCGCGTAAACTTACCGGTCAGTTTCGGTTTGCCTTAGGCATCTTCCCCAATTGAAGCGTCTTACAGCGTCACTCGTACGCCGCACGAGGACATCGCGATCGTGACGTTTTTAAACGTTAGACGTCGCGTATAGCATTTTAAAGGAGACCAAACCCAAGATCACTATGAGAAAACGTGCATTTCATTACCGCATGAACGGCGCATAATTAATTAAACTTGGTCTTATATGGTACAACTTTCTAACCTTAAAATGAAACTTTTTTAGCTAAAACAGCTCTTTTTTTCTAAATTTCGGCCCAGCCCAGTACATTAGGTCCATGGTTTTTCTGAAGTCGCACGTGACACGTGACTTGGGTTCTTTGATTACGTACATAGTGCACTTTTCAATACATTTAGTGCCAAAGGACTGCTTTTTTTAACAATTTGGCTCTTGATATATTGCACTTGCATCTGGAGGTGTTAAGAATCTTAACTTTTTCACAGCTTTGTTGAAGCTAGATAGGCCTCTATGCTCTTTTTAATCTGTTGATAGTTAGTTTCATATGTCGGGAACGACCCGGGAGTTTCCTCAAGTTGTATGTTTTTGAGACGAGCTTACTTTGTTGAACACGTTACGTTGTGTAGAACAAAACATCTATTCTAATTCTAATTTTAATTAATAGCTTACACTCCTGTTAAGGTGTATTTCGCTAATATCGAGTTATATATAGACACTCCTATGGACTTATTAGATTAATAAGCCCGTGGATATCATACGTGAAAACTAAATAGAAACACATGAGGTTAGCTCCACGCGCTTCTGTCGAGTCCTAACAAAACATCTAATTTTCATTAAGACCAATTTAACGCGAGTTCAAAACTTCAAACATGCAAAACTTCTAACAGGGACCCTAGTATGACCAGCTAGCGAGTTCTTAGACACGATAATACAATAGGTACCTATTGCTTTGTCAGCTGGTTCATCCGGAGTATCAAATTTCAACACATTCTCACAACGGTAACTCGTTCAAAATTAACTTGCAAGATTTGAGTTATAGGTTCTTCTTACATAGTACCTAGCAAAACAACATTGTAAAATAAAACCTCTGTTTCACACGGCGCGCGTGCGGCTAATTGTTGGTTTATAAGTATAATTTTTAAGTTGTCAGGTTGAATCGTCAACCCAGCCTTATAGTCGACTAGCTTCTGCCCGCGACATCGTCCGCGTAGAATTAGTAATTTTGCCATCCAACGGGAACACTGATTTATTTCGGGATTCAAGGTAGCCTATGCGTTATGTTAATCCAGTGTAGGTATAAGAAAGCTATTCCAAATTGTATCCAACCAATTACGTCCATCCGTTTTAGCAAATTTACCATGATTACTCGATCTTTTAAAGATCAAGTGAGCTCTTTGCAATGATTTATACACTAGATCATTATTTTCATATTAAGTTTAAGATGAAATAACTATTCATTGTACGTTATTTTTAATAAAAACACGTTTGATGAATATTTGAGGTTATGTGTCAATCAGTACTTACTTGTTTACATCGTTCACAAGTTCTATTGACGGCGACCATACTTAAAGTAGACCCAACGTGTTGGGACTCTTCACTTTAATATTGTTAAGCAGATAAGCAGTTTGGTGTTGACAATCGTATAACTTTGCAAAAGAAAAGTAAAGTCGGCACCAAAAGCTTGTCTCAAAAATGTTTTGGCTATGTACGATCTGTCTCGGAATGTGGGAAGCCTGTATCACTCCACAGTCATATGTTTCAACCAGCTTAACCAGATTTCCTCCGACAGGTCCTCTGCGTGCAAGTGAAATGCTTCGAAGAGATCATCAACATTGGCTACGCGGTGTACCGCGTCCACGGCCTGCCATGGTTCCGATCGCTCTCCTGGTACTTCCTGCTCACGTCAAACTACTTCTTCTATGGAGAGAACCTGATTGATTACTTCGGTGTTGTTATTAACCGGACGGTAAGTGTTTTAGCTGTTGTACATTAATTTGTAGTGTAATTTAGCAGGTTACATCGTGTGGAATGTCGATTGGCAATGCTGATGTGGCCGTTGATTAGAATAAGATCATTATATATACTAGAGGGATTTCGTGACTTCGTATGCGTGGGGTTAGTTTCCCGCTTTTCCCCCTTTTTTAGACCATTACAGGAAGAATTTCCAAAATTCCCTTTGTAGTGCATGCCCAGGTCCAACCAATATTCCCTTCAATTTTTTCATTTATTTTTTATGGCATAGATAAGGCAAACGAGCACACAGGCCACCTGATAAACTGTGACCCATAGACATTCGCATTCACAAGACTGCAATCCTAAGACTCCAAATGCACTGCCAACCCTGAGGACTAAGATGGAATGTCTCTATGCTTGTCATTTCACCGGCTGTCTTATCCCCAAACCGGAACACAACACTGCGAACACTGCTGTTTGGCGGTAGGTTAATGGATAATATGGTGGTAGCGATCCGGACGGACCCTGCACAAGGTCTTACCACACGCATAATATACTATTTAAGCCCCAATAAATTAATTTATTGATCGATTAGTGAGACAGTTTCTTCTTTATTGATTGAGGCATTTTAGTAGGATGAACGTTTACCTTGCATAATAACTATTCAATAGACTTAAATGTCCACTTAAGTGATACCTCTCCATTCGACATTAGGTTACGGCTACTAAAGACCAGTTTGTGTTTACCAATGCGGTTGCACAATTACCCGCGTCCGTCCCGGACTACTGCCTTTGACATTGATATTATATACTGTTTACGGGAAATCTTTGATACTTAGTGCAAATCGTTTGTACATAGTTGTATGATTAGAATATTCTTTATCCTTATTTAAAATAATGTAACTATTAAAATGTCATATCTTATACCTACTTATATGATTGCGTCGTGCGTGTGTTTCATACATATTCAGTTGCAGCCACAGGTCAAACAGGTGACAAACGCAAACAATCGAAATACAAATCTTACTCTAGATACACAATGTGCAAGAATGAAAGGAGAATATATCGTCATTACTTTGAAAAATCCTAGTATCTCATATTTCGTGACGTACGATTTTAAACTTAAACGTGAGGAGAATTAAGTTCAAGCTCATACGTCTCGAAGTATCAGATACGATACGAGTTTTTTCTAAAGTACCTAGTAACGACATGAATCAAAGCCTTAGTGTAAATACAACCATAATATGCGTGTGCGTCTCTTTCATTATAATTAAATCCAAATAAGAGATGACTAAACCATAAAAAAGTTACGGTCAGCTTGTCCGTCGAATAGTTACGAGACGACGTTCTACAGATGCTATCTGTTCGAAGCTCAATTAGTTAAGTTAAAACACTTATTTACAATAACTATCAGTGTATTGTTTAGGTCAACCTGTACAAGCATAATTACTGTATTCAAATGTGTGTCTCAATCAATATTTGCTAAGTCTAAAAGTCAATCTTTACAACGATTCAGACATACTTAAGCCCTTTTAGCGACATATTACTTGCACCGGTCTGGTCATAATTGTTGTAGATAAGGTATCAATCGTACGATGCGATATTTATATTACGGGCTATTATTCAATTGTGATGCTTTCTTACAAGGTCACGATCACGTAGCCGATAGCTTGGGACTTTGATGTCTATATTTTTATCGCTTTCTGTAGTGTCTCTCTGTAGTGTAGTGTCTCTGATCTTTATTTCTTATAACACAAGAAAAAAAATGCAAAACGTCTTAAACTACTAAGTATAAATAAAATAACCCTTGCAGTTCACCCGTTTGTGGCATGGTCCCCCTTTGCACAGCCAGACTGAGCCGCTGCGCAAAGAACGAGCCTGCTCTGGGATCATCCGCTGCCAAAATAAGTCTATCCGACACCTCTTTCACAAACTTCTTGGTGTCGGAAGACCACGGACCCAATGATTCCATTACAAGTGCCGCAAAAAAGTAATTTTTGTTTAGAAAAGCGTATTGGCGGCACTTGTTGGTCTGGGCACGGTCAGTCAAGGACCCGGGCTGACGAGCGGATCCCTCGACGTGAGACGGAGCTAACGTGTCCACACATGTTACGTCCCAAGCCAATGGACGGCCCAAACACCATGGCACTAAAGTGCAACCGTCAGGTTTTTTGCCATCCGAGGCAGAAAGACCTGAGGGCTCCAGGGTTGCTGCAATATTGGTTATGCCGAAGGAACGTGTGACAATATCGTTTAAAGAACTGTGCCTGGAAATGCGGCCATCACTTAGGTGGCAACAGAGACCATGTCGCCCCATGAGTTGACGTGTTGACCACAGAGGCAACAGCGGTGCGGTGTACAAATAGGTATACCAAGATGCAGGCAAACAGCCACCCGAAGAGAGAGGGATCCAACATGGATCCCAAATTTCGAGAAGGCAGAGCGTGCAACCAATGTCCAGATTCCTGTTCAGACACTGCTATTAGTGTCTAATTTAGTATGTTTTATTACAGACGATGAAAGTTTGAAATTGTTCATTTATGTATTGAAATGGGATCTACACCGGTATTAATTAAAATATAAATATCTTCCTTATGTTGCACCATTTCCTTGATGTTTTCGATTGTAATTTAGGTAATAAACAGGGCCCGTACTTTTCAAAATGACGTCACGCTACGTAGAGTATGATTGCAAATGGTTTTATTGTAATTATTATCAAATACTCGTCAATAATTTAATCTTGTACAATTGAGTTAAAAATGAATATCTACTTAATAGGTACCTAAAAGATTGAGGAAGGAAATCATGTCGTCATTAAAAAAAGGGTTTTTACTTTTTATGTTGTAATAAAAAATAGTAGGATTAAATAGGCATAAATACAATTTGGCATTGACATCCATAAAAGAAAATTGACTCAATTTGCCATTTTTACTATTGAGCGGTAAAAAAAAAGTGATGCTGCCGTGAATCCGTGATCCGTATTTTGATTGCGATTAAGCTGTATTTAATTATAATTATTAAAAAAATATTTTACATGATTTGATTTGTACTAATTATTAATATTTAACACATACCTAAACACCTGCCAAATAGCAGAGCACCTGTGTGTAAAATTTCGTCATGTTGACGTCATCGGCATGAAAAGTACGACCCCTGGTAATAAAACTATTATATAAATTCATCGTTGAACCAAAATTTTCAATAAAATTCTGGATACCAAAATTGAATACTGGTGTTTTTATGTGAAAATAACACCGGATACGACCTCTGGTTGAAATTAAAGATCTTTTGGCCTTTGAGGAAAAATATTGATCGTTTTGCATTCAGAGCAGCATATCGTGCTTTCCTTGTATTTTTGTTGGTGGAAATACTTAGTATGCTATGGTAAAATATCAAATACGTGACGGAACCCCGCAGATGTGAACGAGATATGCGCAAAATACTTGATCCACATGACTCGTCAAAATTAATCAACATGCTTTGATTGATTGTTTTATCAAGTAATTCCTTATAATGGGTCGTGATTCGACCGATTATGAGCTTATCGCGATGTGTCGTATACACGTGCTTTTAGTGTGGGAAATTGTAAATGTTTGGGTCTCACTTTATTATGTCTGCATTTAGTTTATCTAAGAAATGATGTCAAGTTACCCGAAATAAAGACAGACATGTAAACAAGTCATAGTTTTAATTTCGCGACTTATTCAGCTATCAATTAATATAGAAAATCTTTTTGCTCAAAAGTTGCCATAACACCAGTTAATAGGAGCCCAGTAAAAAAAAACAATTCGAATTGTTTCATATTTATACTACAAGAAAAGCTGAACATTCAGCTCTACAGAGGATGTCAGTTTGATACTAGAACATAGTCCTTTTAATAAAAAAGAGTCACTAACGAGGATTTATGCTGCAAAAAAAATCGGGAGAAAAATCCGTTTATCGTTTGGTGACTTTTGTACAATTGTAGGTAAATTTAAAAGAAATACATTAATTTATTTCACTTTTTTTTAATACATTCTGCTTGTTCTATTTTTGAGAAAGCACTATATATGCTTCGACCATTAAGAGCCATCCTGGACTCATATGTATCCCTGGCGGCTCGGGCTTTACTTCATACTTCTCCAGGAAATGTCACTTACTGGTCTTTGCAGTAATATACTATAAAATACATACGAGTGTAATTTTGAAAACCGAGCATAACTAAGTACTTATTGATAAATTCCAAAAACCACCATGGAGGTGCTACTTTATCATCATTCAAGTTTGTGTGACATGTTGCTGTTTTAATGCATTAAAGTTCATACATTTCAAATTTGAAACCCCAATGTTGAGTTTACTGTAAGTATGTACAGTCAACAGCATAAATAAGTGATCATTTATGTACCTTGTCACTTTAACGTTGTGTTTGAAATGTTATACAAAATTGTGAAATGATTGAAAGCGACAGGGTACAGAAATGATCAATTATTTATGCTGTTGACTGTACTTACCTACATAATTTGAGTTGTCTGCTCTCTTTAGCTGTAATAAACCAAAAAGCCATAATACGTACGTTTAAATAATGTTTATTCAACTAGTATCCAATATATTCGCGTCTAATTTTACTACCAGGCGATGGGCTTGCCACCTGTCACTAATACACTGGGAAACATCTTAGCCTACTTTGTGCAAAGTGTGGTTACAGAATTATCAAGAAGTTTTAAGACTTGTTGGTAATTCTTTAGCTCTGCCTACCCCACTCTGGGAATGAAGGCGTGAGTTTATGTATGTATGTATGTATGTAATTTTCTTCTAAGTACTCAGCCAATGATGTTAAATGCTCATGGGACCCGCGCTCGGTCGTTTAAAAGCAATTTGCTAGATTACATTCCGTTTTGTGGCCTATTTCGCCTGTGCTGGAATTGTTTACAAATGGATTTGTGGTTTTATTTTGATGTAAGTAGCGTAAAAACAGATTATACATAAAACTAAACTTATTTAAATTAAAATAAAACTAAGCTATTCAAATTAAAATCAAACTAAGCTACTCAAATATTAAAGATGTAATTATAATAATCACCACTATAAAAAGAACACCCCCTCTAGCAGGTCCGCTCGCGGCATGGTCCCTATGACACTGGCTGCATTACCTCTCTGGATAGCTAGCCCAATCCTTTGGGAGAGGAGCACCATCTCTAGAATCTCCGGAGGTGTCTATGAGCCGGGATGACAGAGCCTTAAATTATACTTATTAGGCAGATTTGAAAAAGTAAAAAATCAGGAGCTCGATTTCACTACGTATTAATCCATCTTATGAATCCGTGCGGAAAATTAGAACTTCAGTAAGTTTTAGGAAGGACAAAAAAAGTGGTTCGTTTGATATTCCAATTCCAAGCCTTATGCTAAAACAAGTGCTTGCCTAGAAGTCGGCCTTAACCTCGCGACCTCTTCGTTATAGATTGCGATTGTTATACAATTCTTATATTTGATGATTATGAAGTCGACCTGTGATCTCATTCGGAACATCGAGCTCGCAGAGGTCCATGCATCTTTGTCTTAGGTTCATAATGTTCAAACCGTCACAGACGTCTGTTTGTCCACAGGACTACCTCCATTTCCTCGTGACGTATCACCGCTTCATCTCGTTCAGCTTGTACTGCGTGGGCTTCGTCTGGTTCGTGCTGTCCCTCGTGAAGCGCTACTACATGCGGCAGTTCAGTCTGTTCGCGTGGACGCACGTGGCTCTGCTCATCGTCGTCACCCAGAGCTACCTCATCATTCAGAACATATTTGAAGGTGAGTATTTTTTTTATAGAATTCATACTAGAGGCCGCCTGATGGGAGGGAAGGGCCTTATGCATTTGCAATCTCGAGATTTTAAAATCAAGACTGCTCTGGTGTCAACCCTGAAAATGCAAGGATTGCATGGATGGAGTTTTTGAATGCGGAAATTCATGCAGTTTGTATGGACGCTTGTGACTGCTCGTCGTCGCGACACAGAGCTCCCTCATTCATTATACAGAACATATTTGAAGGGGATTTCTTGGTGAAGTGCTTGTATGTAAAACACTAGGTTGTAAAATAATATGAAAATAGAGCCATAAATAACTAAATTGAAGACAAAATTATAAAGATGTAAATTGTTATCGATGCTTTTAAAGTTTAAAATGAATTCTAACTATTATTATGTTAAAGTGCCTTTCTGAGTAGGTAAATAATGTCAAAAGTTCAATAGAATGCTCTTTTCCACGGAATATTAGTTGATTCTCTAATGGTGCGTTCCTATATTAAAAACCGTTGGTAGAATTGAGACGTCTCGTTAAACTTTGACACATTTTGTACGTAGCAAATGTCATAACGCTACTGCCCGTAAGGAAAACGATTCGTTTCTTGAATATAGGAACCGGGCATAGGAAAACTATAATTATAATTTTATGGATATGGTATACGAGTATGGCAAGAAAAAGCTACAAGATTAGATATGGGAGTAAGGATCTGTGAAATATATGTATACACTTCCTACATTTTATGCCCAAATTATTCACCCTAATAATGCACGTCATGTTACATGAAAAATTACGTGACATTTTACACACACGGGCCTAACAATAGATCTGTAATAAATGCAAACGAGTTGGGAACAATATGTGTGAGTGGCATGAATTATCGATAGAATGCAAATGGCCCGGCGATACTGTAGTTACTGTACTCAGAACTTCAGATTAGATTTGTAAATTAAAGTGTTAGGTATATCGTTGTGGTAGGTATTTATTAAATGGTTGGAAGTAAGTAAATGATGGAATAGTTGTGGTCAATTAACTGTGTATATTTCACAATGTGACGAGCTTTATCTATTTCCGGAGTACCAACCGCATTTATATGGTTGTTATTTATGATTTAAAATATTTCAGGAGTCATAGTTAGTTAAAAAAAAACCTGTAGAAATTTTAGTTGTTATGTCCATTGTGTTTGAGCGTCACTAGCAAACTAACGACACATCTACTAAACAAAACTTTGACGATCGATCTGCGCCTCTATTCCACATTGTCCGTACATATTGTTATCGTACTGATAACGTCTCGGTCGCTTCTATTGTCATGTTAATAAACGCCATCACAACGTTATCAATACTATAACTTGGGTAAAGGACAATGAGAAATTGAAGCTTTGTTAACACAGTCTAGCGTCTATAGCATTGTTTGAACATGACTACCCAACTTTGACATTAGCACATTTTGATGGGCCATTATATTCTGCCTATTCCCAAAATACCAGATTTTCAATATAATAGAATGGCATGGCAATGCTTGACATTCAAAATAAGGTATAGTCCTCGCGTGAGGTCCAAGGAACCTCAAGAAAAACTGACGTCAGGATTTAGTGCAGTGATTTGTTATTATTTCGTTAATGATCTAGCAAACTTAGGCAATATGAGGCCAACTTTCGTATTGAGAGAGGCGGGGTACAAACAGCCACACATTTAACTGCCCATTAAAGAGAGAAGTGAGAAAATGTAGAACGAGACGAATATAGATTTTACATAAGAATCTTATGTGCATGACAGAAACAGTATCTCTTTGTTTATCTTCATTGGTCACTCAGCTGTGTGGGCGATCGTACGATGCAATGAGCGGACGCGGCGCACACCCGTCTTCTTCCCAACCCCCGATACAGTGAGGGACAGTTGCGGTCGTCCACTTGAGAACATTTTGGCTTGTTCGTTGCGGCTAGCTAATCCTACAGCGCTCAGGTAGTTACGCGTCGAACGCGCAAACGAATATCACCCTAGAGGTGGTCGACCGAGAATGCCTCTGACTGTACCTCGGAGCTCGCGCGCGGACTCAATCGTTAATTATTAATAATCAACATTTGAATCCAGTATAATCTGGTATTTTGGGAATGAGGGATATATTCCTAAAACTGAAATTAACTGAACTGAACCGATATGTCAAATAGAGCGTCGGCTTATTTCGATTGCATGGGCAATGTGTTACTTATACATGTCGATCCAGTGAAAATGACACTCACATTTTGGCTAATTTTCATTGTTCGATAGCCCGCATGCTTTTCGTGATAGATTACATCGCTAAAATAGCTCCTGGCCCGATAACGTTGAAACAACTCGTCAATGGATTGCTACAAGCATGCTCATCAAACGGAGCATTCAATATCTCGTGTCATAATGGCTTGCTATTTAAATCTATTTCATTCTTCACCTGCTCCATCTTATAGTTTGATACATTATTATCATGTAAATACGCGGACGCTAATAGAATACAATACAATAGCTTCGCTTCACATAATAGGTCAGGTTCCTCTCTGTCTTCATGAGTCATTGATTTCGCTAACGTAGGTACTAGTGGTAATCGTTCATTGATCTTTTGCTTATCGGAGGTTGGGAACATTCAATCAGGTCGTTCGCTGGTGGGATATATCGCGAACTTATCGCGTGGCGACTTATTATTAAAGAGAAAAATAAACCCGTCAATTGTGATTCGCGCAGCGAGGGTTCTGTACTGCCCCAAAATCTCATCTTATCTTACTAGGTACTTACTACAATCACGCCAGAACAGCTGATCGGATTTGGATAAAATTTGGTACAGAGATATATTATAGTCTGGAATAGCACATAGGCTACATTTATTCCGGAAAATGTACGGTCGCAAATATATCTGACACGCTCTTATACCTCTAGTAATAAAGACGTGTCAGATATTTTACGCCCAACGTTGGATAATATATTATTGCTGGTGACTCTACTTCCGTATATAAATGATAACAAAATAACCTTGAAAAATAAACAGTTCCTGTAAGTTCCTTGTTAATTCCCAAATAAATATTTAAGGGGGGCTCCCATGCAACAAACGTTATTATTTTATAAATAATGGTCCGACTCGCACTTGGCCGGTTTTTAATATACCTATTTAAATAGCTGTTGTTGGTTGTCCTCCCTCAAAAATTAAAGTTATGGGTTCTTTTATTTTTTAGTGTATAAAGAACAATTTTTACGATTTCATGACCTTGGTGTTCGTAGGTTCCGCTATTTGTCATTGATTGTTTTTTGTTCTAAATTGCAAGGTTAGAAGAGAAGCCGGTTAAAATGATTGCGAATAGGTACTTTGTTCGAGCTAATATTTTTTACTGGTTAGCTACCGTTTTGTTATTTATTAAATATCAAGTTTATAGTTCATTTCGTCTACGTCTTATAATTAGGACAAAATTCTAGATTTTGTTTCTATGCAACTTTTATGCTCTCACAGCGTTACGGCAAGCATTATGCCAAACATTGCCATAGGTTTATATAACCTTGTGTGGCGACACATGTAAAGAAAAATGTGCTTAAATGGTTAAAATCTCTATCTCTAGTCAACAAAACAAACAAAGTCGCTTACCGCCTTCTATCCCTAGATCTAAGGTCCCGAGGTCAAACGCAAACGGGTAAAAACCAAAATAAATGTACATTAAGACGCTATTTAAATGTCACTTAAATGTTGTCTAACTCACAATGTCGTTACAAAAATGTATGTGTTTGACGTTAGCGGACAGTTTCGTTACGCCGACAAAACTCTTCTTTAACTGGACATTTATTTTAGTTTATACCTAAACGCATTTTTCGGTTAAATAAAAAGAGTCAGAGCCAAAAACTAGTTCTTTTTCTTCTTCAAGTGCCTCTCCAACTAGTGGAGGTTGGCTACTAACTTCTGGAATTGTTGTCTGTTCTTAGAGAGTCGAAACAATTCAGATGCGCTCGCTATTCCAGTCCACTTTTGAAAAGCTTTTATTTAACTTGCAATGTGTGTATGTATGTACGGGTCAAACCTTGCAAGTTAAATTTAACGAGAATGCGCTGAAATTTGGACCACATATGTAAACCCAATGACAATGCAAAATTCTGGTATCTAATAGGTCGTGGAGTCGGAAGTTAGCGACAGGATCTCCGCTAGACGCACTGTGTTAGGACTCAATAGTTTGGTCTTTATAGGCAGATAAAAGTACAGTCAAGTTGCCAAAAAAAGTACAGTCTGCAACAAATGCTTGATGCTTATTTTTTTGCTTTTGTGCTAAATATCCGTTCTATTATTAGTTACTTACATAACACAAGTGTTATAATCGATCGTGCATGCAATAGAATGGAACACGCACTTAAGCATGCTTATGCGTACGCGTGCAAATAACTAAAGTAATGTACATATTGGTAACCGACTAATGTGGTATCGGGCTGGTTGGACAGGATATTGAAAGTGTTTACTCTCGTTATCAGTTAGCAATCTTATCGGATGGCTCTGGATTGCCGTCTCGATTAGTTAAGGATCGATGAATGCACTCATTTTCACAGTGTGCTCTATACAAGTGTTTATATCGTTGACTAGTACCCATAGTACAAGCCTAGAGCTTAATTTGGAACTAGGTCAATTGGTGTGACATTGTCCCATGACATTTATTAATTAAAAACACTTAACTTAAAAATGTACAATCCGACGAAGCATTTAAACATCAGCTAAGAAACCTTTTATTGGATAATCCATTATACTCCGTGGATGAATATATGAAGCTGGACATGTAAATTTATTATTGTATTGAAATTTATTAATCATTGTAGGTATGTATTGACATCGGACGAGTGACCATTATTCGATATTTAATTGTTGTTGTGTTAATTAATTATTATTAATTATTCTTGTATTTTTTGATTATTAGTATTTATGTTTTGACGATCTCAATGTAATTTCGTATTTTTTGACATGCAATGCAATTTATATTGTATTATTACATTGATAAATAAATAAACTAACTAAACTAAACTAATAGACTTATTAGTTATTGAATTGTCATTTAGCTTTGCAATTCTTTATTAACCTATTATCAGTTGAGCTATATTAGCTCGTTTATGAATCTTAATTTGGTGGGTAAATATAAAAAAACCCATTTAAAACAAGGAAAATCGAAACCTTCTTTATGAATTTAACCAAAATTTGAACGTCCGTATTATGTACAATTTTTTGTACAAGGTGACTTACGAGCATAATTTGAAAGAAAGAAAATAATTGCACAATGATACATTTTTACTTATTAGTTAACTTTCTGTACCTGAAGCTAATTATGGTAGAACACCCAAAACTTATTTGTGCAGAATGTGGTTACAGAATTATCAACAAGTTTTTAAAGTCGTAAGTAATTCTGTAGCTCTGCCTACCCCACTCTGGGATTACAGGCGTGAAGGTATGTACTTAAAACTTAAGCTTAAGATAACTTAGCAAATACTTAAGCGTGCAGGATTTTAATTTGTATTTATTTTTATAATGTAACAAATTGCAAAAATTTGAAAATACTTCTGAATGAAGCCTCAGATGAACGTAGCCTCGAAGCAACGACAAAGTTTGTTCGTCCTCGACAGTTAGCACACAATCTGACAATACATCTAACGATTGCTTCAAAGGACTCAAACGTGACCTTATTTCCTTTCAAATGGGTTGTCTAAACACGTCCACACACGTCTCGTCGCGCTAGATAGCATCCGTCGGCTATTTACGTACATTGTCACAGCCGGGAAGCCTTTCATGGCGGTAAGTAGGCCAGCTTAGGGGGGGTAGGGTGGTCAAATGTAGGGCAGTCGGTTTACCTAGGCTTTTGTAGTCCTCCCCGCACTAGGTTTTTGTAGCATTCTTTTTTAACGGTTGTGGTGTGGCTGAGCCATGAAATTACTGTTTTTTATTGGAAAAAGCATGGTTTGAATATTTTTTGTGCAAAATGTGGTTACAGAATTATCAAGAAGTTTTAAGACTTGTTGGTAATTCTTTAGCTCTGCCTACCCCACTCTGGGAATGAAGGCGTGAGTTTATGTATGTATGTATGTATGTATGAATATTTTTTGATGTTATTTTTGATAAAAAATGGGTCAACCAAGTGATATTTTCTCTGAGTTTTCACAAATTGAATGACATGTCTACCGAACTAATAGAACCAAAGTTCGTAGCAGCAGTAATAAGTAAATTGTGATTAAATTTATATCGTAGTTGAGGTACGAGTATAGTTACGGTAAGAAAAGGTTCGTCACTTTTGGACTCTATTTCATCGCTATTAAGGTCCACAAGTGACGAACCTTTCTTACCGCGACTATACCTATCTAATGTCTAGTCTTGTTAAGCTCGTCTAGAATCAAGATTATTATTCACAACAATCACAATCTTGTAAGTAGCAACTTCATGTTCGAGTGTTTTGTTGTTCACTGTTAACAAATCTTGAAAGTATTATTTAACCTTCTTTTAATCGTTGGATTTTCATGGATTTTATAAGCTTATGCAATCGAAGGCAAAACAATGTATATGCTTTCGAGCTGGGGTGATGAGATGATGGAATAGACATGGAAGGTCAATATTCGTTCTATAGTGTTGACAATAAATTGGCCGTGGAGCACCTACGAGTTTTTAATTGTTAATGATTTTTATTCCACCTTTATCTACCAAGACGTCAAGTACTAATTCCTTCAAAATACTAATCTTGTAAAACGAATTATACTATCTTTATAAGTTTATAGTTTGTATAAAGTTTTAATACGCGTGTTTTGCTGGCTTCAGCAGCGACCTGGATATTCTTGCTCCTAATACATTATGCATGCCAATGTACATCAGCTGTTGTTTTGATTGCATTTCAGCTACTTATATCGATGCCTTAGGCTAGGAATAATGCCCATTTTATTAAAAAAAACATACCCCGTTTCGTATTATATAGCAAGTAAAACCTTAAATATTCGAAAAATCTAGTTAGGTAAGGTAGTGTCAACGTCGAAGTCAAATAGATGATACTAATATTAAGAAAGTGTCAGAATAAAGTTATTAAATTGTACCGAATCCCGAAAACCGCAAAAAGTGTTCTTGGTTCGCACTTGGGCGGTTTTTGTAATTATGAAAAACACAAGCAACGTTGCAAAAAAAATACTCATTGAATTGACAAAATATATGCTGGTAGAACCTTGTACAGGGTCCGTCCGAATCGGTACCACCATCTTTTCTTTTCACCGTCACCGTCAACGTCAGTGAAAAGTGTTCGCGATATTGTGTTCCGGTGTTGGGATAAGACTATCGGTGAAATCTTAGTCTCCAGGATTTGCAACGCATTTGCAGTCATAGGATTGCAATCTCGGGAATCTCGCAAGTGTGCTCTTTGCCTTCTCCATGCCATGAAAAAAAACAGATACACACACACAAATTCACACAATGCACAGTGCCAATTACCACATAAAATTTCACTTGTCACTTACTGAGACTTTTTACCATAGAAACCAAAAAAGTGCGACGTTTCCAGCTTGAAAAGTTTCTGTCTAAATTTCATTATTGGAACAAGCTTTGGTTGCCGACTGTACTTTTCTTGCGAAATCTATATCTGCTTATCAAGACCAAACTATTGAGTCCTAACACGGTGGGTCTACGTTAAGAATAGCGGAGATCCTGTCGCTACCTCCCGACTCCACCATCATATCACCTCTTAGATACCATAATATTGCATTGTCATCGGGTTGACATTGTATGTAGTTCAAATTTCAGCCCATTCCATTGACGGGAAGTGGGTCAAACTCAACTTGCAACTCTTGCAAGATTGGTCCCGTACATACATACATACATTGCAAGTTAAATAAAAGATTGTAGCGTCAACAGCATAATTAAGTGATCATTTATGTACCTTGTCACTTTAACGTTTTGTTTGAAATGTTATACAAAATTGTAAAACGATTGAAAGCGACAAGGTACAGAAATGATCACTTATTTATGCTGTTGACTGTACAAAGAAAACTGCTTTGTCAATAATTAATATATTCATGACTTTTTTCACAGCTTCAATAAAAGCTGATCCATCTAACAAAACAGTTGAGAAAAATTTTTTTTTTAATAGCTAATGAAATTAAGATATAAGCCATCAAAGATTTGTTCCTATTTATTTCTAGCAAAACAGAATTCACCATGAAGATTATATGGCCGACCTGTTACATGACGTCACAGTTCATATCGGATCTCCCTGTTAATCGCTGTTTCTTGGCCGATTTTAATTTCGGTGTTCTCTTTTACTGTATTTTCATATTATGTTGAGAAATGCGACTTGAAAAATCAATGCATATTTCTTCACTAGTAATATACAGGGTGTCCCGTAAGTACCGCGTCAAACTTAAGGGGGAGGTAGGTGAGCAAGCCACAGATTTTAATTTGAGCGATTAGTTTTGCATTGCTGCTGAATTAAACTAGAATGGAATTCTGATACAGCTCGCGTCGCAAGTACGCTTGGGTGGCAGTACTGGCTTAACGTGAATTGCGGTGTATTTTACGCTTTTCTTTAAAAAAAATATTTATTTGTGTTTTGATGATAAAGTATTTATCATTTTTAAATGCCCATTAAACGAGCATGTTTTTAATCTAATTGGGTAACCAGTGGTCATGTATTTTTTTTTCACCAGGAGGGGCTAAAGTTTTACCAAAATAAAACGGAAGAGGCAAATTTTAAATTTAATTTAAAAAATAAAAAAAACTACAATAGTTACTTTTCAATGGTTTTTACCATTTGATAACACAACTATTCAAGATTGTTTTGCAATAAAATAAAATTAAAAAATAATAAATTCCGAATACCACAGATCAAAAACTCAGTGCGGGTGTACATTTTTCTAAAAATCAGAAAAATTCAAATATCTCGAAAACGGTGCGACTTTTACTAAGGCGATTTTTCCATGCTAGGTAGGTGGCTTGCTCACCTACCTCCCCCTTAAGTTTGACGTGGTACTTACGGGACACCCTGTAGGTACCGTCTTTGTTATTACAGTAGGTACTTCATCTCTATCACTAATCGTTGCTGCCAAGGACTGCCTCAACGCGCGAACAATGTGCGATAGCTGTAGTTTAATAAACACTGAGATATTTTTAGCTGACACCAGCTAATCCTATTATATGAAACACTGCTACAAAATCCGTGTAACGTGGAAGTATTTATATCCCAAACGTGTTTCTATGCCGTTCTTGTGCTACGATTGTTTCATTTTTAGATCAATGTCATCGTTTACTTATACAATACAAAATAAAATCTTAATTGAACACCATGTAGACATAGGATATCTTGTGGCTAAATAGTTTTTTTTAAAGATTTTTTAACACCTGTTTTTCTAGAGAGGTAGAATGTTAAAATATGGATTTAATGTAAAGTCACGGTGTGGTCACGTCCAAAAGAACGCCATGTTTATATTTTTCAATTTTGACGCAGCGTATTTTAAGCCTTGGTATGGTAAATCACTTAAACAAAGTGTTTTAAGCGTTTCCATACGTCTGTTACACATGGCTAGACATTTCTTAACACAATCCAGTGGGCAGACTGTAGTGAAAACTAGGCAATAAGCGCAACTAGGTTGCCGGTCGTAGCCATTTAAATTGATTGCCCGTTGTAGTATTCGGTCCGGTTGCAAGTACTTACAATAAAGTGTATTGCCCTCTACGATTTACGAATGAAGTGTGCTAACTTTGTTAATCTATGTTACTGACTGGTGCTTTGAGAAAAAATATCAGTAACACTTGTATTGTATAATACGGGAAAGAAGGGAAGAGCAGGCATTTGCAGCGAATTAGGCCCGCGTCCCCATTAGGCTAACTGTTTGCTTCCAGTTCGCCATACCATTTATTTTAAATGGAGTGTCCATACAGTGCAAACTGCGTACAGTACGCGCTGTATGAACACTCCGTTTAAAATGTATAGGGAGGCGAGCTGGAAGCTAACAGTTAGCTGCTCACTGTGAGCGTAACGAGGAAGTGGCCTTATGCGAAAAAAAACCATAACCAGTGACGCTAATTTTGTGAGATGTGTGTGTGAGAGAGAGAGAGAGACAGAGAGAGAGAAAGAAGTAATAATAAAAATGCAACAACACTAGGATATTATCTTAAGAGGATTGTGAAGCTTAAAATTTCCATACAAAATGCGAAAACGTTTCTCTACCATTAAACCTAGTCCGATTTTGACGAATTTTAATATTGTAGATATCGTGTATGTTTGTACGTTTTCCTTTCCACGAAAATACTTCTTAGGATGAAACAAATTTAAAAAACAAAATACGGAAGCATGAGACGTTCTTTATTATAACTACAACATATCGTCATTACTTTGCAAAAACCACGTATCTCATATTTCGAGACGTACGATTTAAAACTTAAACATGAAGAGAATAAAGTTCAAACTCATACATCTCAAAATATCTGATACGAGTTTTTTCTAAAGTAGTAACGATATTCAAAAATCGTGGAAATCGGACTTGATTTATAGGGTGAGAAGCGTTAACGGCCGCAGCTAAGTTTGTATGGATTTTTTTGACAGCTACGCGATTTTAGCGGCGCTTCACAATCCTCTTAAGGATCCCAAGAGCGCTTTGCTTTTGTGACTCACCGAAGGTCGCAACTCCTGAGTCTCGTGAGCTCGTCACACATCCCCTGATGAACTCGAAAGAGTCCGAAACATGTCGGGTACTGAAAAATTACTCCGATGTTCACATACATACATACCTTCACGCCTTCATTCCCAGAGTGGGGTAGGTAGAGCTACAGAATTACCAACAACTCTAAAAACTTGTTGATAACTCTGTAACCACAATTTGCACAATTAGGCTAAGATGTGTAACAGTGTATATTAGTGACAGGTTGCAAGCCCATCGCCTAACAGTACTACAAGCCTTTATTCCCTTAGTCGCCTCTTACGACTTCCACGGGAAGACATGGAGTGGCACAATTCTAAGCCGGCCTTAGAATTGTGTCACGTTTTTATAAATATACTGATGAGCGAGTGCGAAAGCGGCAGAAAGTCCTTAATACATTCGGTGGCACCATCTCCTCCCTGTGCCAATTTTGTTAGTAACGAAGTTTGCTACCACGCATTTACTGCAACACACTGGGGTGCACTGGGTGAAAGTCAAGAATATGTTTTCGTTGTATATAGGAATACAAACGGGAATAACTTGAGTTATTCAGAAAAATCCCGTTCTATTCGATGGGGACTTCGTTAAGTATAATATTCATAAAAGATAATTTTATAGTCTCATTTAAGTACAATCGCCCCACAGCTGAGTGACCAATGAAGATAAACAGAGAGAAACTGTCTCTGTCGTGCACATGAGATTCTTATGTAGGTAAAATCTATTTTTATCTCTTTCTACATTTTCTCACTTCTGTCTTTAATGGGCAGTTAAGTGTGTGTACAGTTGTGGACGAAGATGTACAATGAATATGGAAAAGAGTTTTTCTTAACGGTACACGGTTTTTCAACCATTGGTTGTCGCAGATAAATTATAACAGAAACCACGCCACGATTGCAACATAGTTTACACCAACTGTTACCGTTCCAGGCCTCATCTGGTTCATAGTACCCGTGTCCATGATCATCTGCAACGACGTGATGGCGTACGTGTTTGGGTTCTTCTTCGGGAAGACCCCGCTCATCAAGCTGAGCCCCAAGAAGACCTGGGAGGGCTTCATCGGGGGTGGTTTCTCTACCGTCGTGTTTGGACTCGTGGTAAGTAGATACTATGTGGATGACTTGAGGAGCTAGAGGGCATGACATAAGGACGAGATTTATCCCTGTTTTTTACTTTTACTATGGTGTTTCCGTAGAGATTTCGCCAATGTCAAGTACAGAAAATAAATCAAAAGTAAAAACTGTATTTCTTTAATCGGCCATCTTTATCCCTGTGAATGCATTCTTTGATACTAGTTGGAAACTGAAGGATATTCATATCTTGTGTATTTTGATAGGAGTTGATCTAAAGTGCCTTTGCGCATGGTATGGAAACATAAATGGACTTGACGAAGATGGTGCCTACTTGGAATTTAGTCAAATTTGGAACAGTGGGATTGTCGTACATGATTAGATTACTTTTTACCACCACAAACCACAACTTATCTATATTAAAACTGGACCCTCTTTCCAGATCTCGTACATGATGTCGCAGTACCCGTACCTGGTGTGCCCGATCGAGTACTCGGACTCTCTCGGGCGCATGACGATGGACTGCGAGCCGTCGCTGCTGTTCCGCCTGCACGAGTACACGCCGCCGCAGTTCGCGCAGCCGCTCATGAAGATTGTGAGTACACGTCGCAGTACCCGTGCCTTGTGACGAGCGAGTACTCTTACTTGGATATGAATATTTCGTACCGAAGAAGGAATATCGCATATACCAATATCAAACCTTGTTACAAGTAAAAACTTATATTATTACTTTAATACATCGCTTACAGAAATCAAGGGTCAGTCAGTTAACTGACTCGTTAATCTCGTTATGATCTGCGAGGATTCTATTGTGCTTGTTTAAAATAATAAGTTCAATAAGTACCGTGTATCGGGGTTACTTTGATCAAATTCAAAGTTTAACACGAGTTTATAAAAAAACTAAAAGAAAATAAAAAATATTCAATAATCGGTTTTTCTTGTTTTGTTGACTTGACTAATTAGATAAAATTGAGACCTTTAGTTTCCCGTAAACAAAATAATAACCCTATGATCAAAGTTAAACTACGAATGGGGAAACTTTGAAAACACTAAATATTTGAGTGAATATCTCAAGTAAACCCGCTGAAAATCACGTAAAATCTAAAGAAATATAGAATAGATGTTGTTCTTTTCCGATATCACTAATTATATTTGCTTAACATATGACACCAATCAAATAACATGCGTTTTTGCATAACATAGGTACATTTGAAGTTTTTTTACCTCAAAAATCAAGACAAAAAGCACGCTAACTGTTCATATTTTTTTCGATACGAAAATAGACGGTAACATGCGCTCTGCTTTAACTATCGGAAGGAGTAACTATCGCCGCTACCAGTGGCGAATAAAATATTATGGAGGCAAAAAATACATGTTTATGTAGAATGGTAGTTGCTATCAAAGACACCCCGTAAATTAAAGTAGCCCCGTCCACTGGTACGTAAGTAAGTACAATCTACTAAGTCGCGCCCCACCACCCAAATTTGTGTTTGTAAAATAAAGTATAAAGTAGTATTACGCGACCTATTGGCCTAAAAAGATTTAAAATCTTAAATTGCTAGATAATTAGTCTAAAGTTAGAGACTACTTCATAAAATAATGACTTTTTTTACTATACTGGTGCATTTCAGAAATGCCTTGCCACCACTAATAAGATTCCTATGTCATTGTCAATTGAAAAAAAAACGCGTAGTTACTCAAGACTTATTTATTTCCAGATTGGCATGGAGAAGATGACCATGTACCCGTTCATGATCCACTCGCTGGCGCTCAGCATATTCAGCTCCGTCATCGGGCCCTTCGGAGGGTTCTTCGCGTCTGGCTTCAAGCGTGCTTTCAAGATCAAGGTAACACACATTCTGTGTACAAAAAAAATCACGTAAATAATTGTAGAATAGATTAAATCTGCGTAAAAAATATAACTTTTTAGACTGGTTAGATGTTCTCTCAAAATTATTTATTTCCTGGAAAAACCTACACATGCGTGTGGTTAAAATTGCGAATGGGAAATACGCTTCAGGAAATAAATGATTTCGAGAAAGATCTACCCAATCTTTTTTTTATGTCTAAAATTGTAAAGAAATTAAATATAAAGGTATTCAGGGATACACTTTGACAACATTGTGTATACATTTTCATGATTAAGTAATTCAACACAGCTGCAACGGACATGGTAGTGTTGGACATGCTGCCCTGCCCTACTAAGCTTAATGGCGATATCTCATATAAAACACCTCTAGAATTTGCAACCTAGTTACAAACCGAACAGAGTTGAATCTGCTTTAGCTGTTGAATTCCGATATTGCATTTTTGCTTAGGAGGGCCTCATAGGTTGACAGGAAAGTTAGTTGTTGTTTAGTGGTTTGGAAATATTAAAAATCTATCGTCGGTGATACTGCAAAACCGCATAACTAACAAATTTACGATAGAGCAAAATAAACCTTACCGTCTTACTAAAAAGGTGCATTTTGCTCCTTATTTGAAATGTTACTTACGCGGTTTTGGAGTTTCACCGACGCTATCATCTACGTGGCCAATTTGTGCAACCTCTAAATGTTGACGAATCATCTTGAAATTTGGATTTATTTTTGGTATGAAACACGTATACATCCGGGAACATAAGTATCTGATGTCCTTCCAGGACTTTGGCGATGTGATCCCCGGGCACGGTGGCATCATGGACCGCTTCGACTGCCAGTTCCTCATGGCTACGTTCGTTAACGTCTACATCACCAGCTTCATCCGCACCGCCACGCCGCAGAAACTACTCCAGCAGGTAAATCACATCATCATCATCCACAGCTGGTCACAGGACATGTGGGGCTATTCGGGCCGGTCTTTGGAATAAGATCGAAATTAATGAACACCACAAATACGAAGAGCGATGCCTAGTTGGTAGTGGCCCTGGGGATAAATGTGATCCCTGGTGCAAAGAGCAAACGATTATAAGTTGGCTGTCGTAAATATTTGTACTTCTGAGCCTTTGATATTCTATCAATATTTTATATCCTTTGGTACTCGTGGCTCGTGGCACTATAACGAAACGAGAACTCATTTATCAAAATCGGTACAGTAGTTTGACTACTGTAACGTCTTATATGCATAGACTGCTAAATTTATAACATTTTTTATTTCCAAAAAAATATCAGCCGGTAGCGGTCAAAAGGTTAAATTAAATACATTCCGCTTTTATTACAAAATTTTAAAATAAAAATAAGCCCTCTTTAAAATGACACAATCTAAAGGCCAAAAGGATAAGCCAGTTCCCAAGGTACCGCCATTTTTGTGGATATTATGTTTATCCGTAGAACAACCGATATTCTTCGTTCACTAAAATTACCAACCTTGTTTTCCAGGTGTACAATCTGAAACCGGAGCAACAGTTGCAACTCTTCTACGCTCTGAAAGAGTCTCTCGAGAATCGGAACATCCTGAACATGGTGCCCTAGTTCTCGATGCTGTGGCCAGGTATCCCGAATATAAATAATTTATTAACTTCATAGCGTCGACGCACGCAATTTGCGAAACGCCGTGATTCTATTAGCTTTTATTTTTGCCTCGTGATTTGTTAAATGTATTTTTTTATACACAACGTGTCAAATATAATAAACATTAAGGTTGAAGCATTGTGGTTATTCTATGACCTTTCGTGATAGGAATAGATGTTGAGAAATCACGGCGTTATTTTATTAAAGTGCGTTATGTTGGAAGGTGGAACATATCCCGCTATGTACCTTGAGAGGAAAGCATACATTTTGTTCTAGTCTCGTTATTGTAGAATCCTTTGCCTTGAACTATAAAAGTATTTTAAAACGCGAAAAATATAGGCTTTTAACTTTTTAACTGGCGTTTTCCCCACACGTACCATAGCCTACATTGCAACGTTCCAATTCGGTTAAAAGGTTAAAACAACGGCAATATACCAAAACGACCATAAAGCATGCCAAGGCAAACGAATCATGCAATTAGTATAAATAGTTTAATATTGACTCGTAAAATAAATTAAAAATTATTAAAAAAATATTAGCGTTAATATTAGATGTAATCGAGAAATTAAGTGTTAAGCTGTTTTCACACCATCCTTTTTATATTTAAGAGTGTGGAATATCGTCGGTGATACTGAAAAAACGCGTAACTAACAAATTTATGATAGGGCAAAATAAACCTTACAGCTTATTGACAAGGTGCATTTTGCTCCTTATTTAAAATGTTACTTACGCGGTTTTGCACTTTCACCGACGATATGCTTTAAGTTCTATTATGGAAATCTACCGTTTCAACTCCTATGTCGAACCATTTTGCCCAGAGGCGGTTTAATTGTATTTTCAACCACTAAACCACCTATGTACCAATGTACTTGAAATGTAAAAAAAATACTCAAAACAATCGTAAGTTTAAAGTGCACCTTGTTCCCGTTTTTAGCGTATTCTACGCGGTAAACACGATATCGTAGTTAACCTGTTATGGGATTGTTATGACGTCAGTCGCCATTACTGTCAAGTAAATAAGAGCTATCAAAACTGTGACACGATAACAGCTCAAACACGATATGGTTTTTACCGTGTTGAATAAAGCCCCTGTAGTTTTGTGAGTTAAACGCTACAGTATTATTATGGTGATTCTATAAAAAATATAAATAGTGATATGATAGCGTATGGTATGTACAAACAGCCACATCCTTAACTGCCCATTAAAGATAGAAGTGAGAAAATGTAGAAAGAGATGAATATAGATTTTACATAAGAATCTCATATGCATGACAGAGACAGTTTCTCTCTGTTTATCTTCATTGGTCACTCAGCTGTGTGGGCGATTGTACACTCGCCTCAGATACGCGCCTAAATACCTACCGGCATTCTGGCGCGAAGACCTATTCAACCAGGGTTGTCACAGCGATGGAAACAACGTCGACCACTGACCATAATAAATTTACGCAATTCCTAATAAATAATAAACACCATGCATATGAGAGTGTAATATCATACCATTCATAATTTCTGAAGACGGAATTAAGCTTGAAATATTTATTGTTTTTATAGGATTACCGACCCTAAGTATCTTACGGGTGGCAACATCATATAGTTATAAAGCTGATAAATAAATATATCCTATAGCAAATATCACTGTAATGTTATTTCTCGAAATATAGTTTATAAGGTAGAAGTACGGCTAGCGCTTCTTGTATTTCTCGCTTGAAGCTCAGTGCGTCTATCGCAACAGACTATTGTAGGGCCATTACCAACTGAGCGTCGTCGGGGCAATAAATCATTTTATCGGAGTCTCGCTCGTACTCGTGGAGCTTATGGCGAGCGTAAGGGATGCGTGTAGTATCAGCGTTATCTTGTATCCCTACAATAGTTAGAAAGGGACATCCGAGCGACAAACTTGTTCCGGGCAAGTTGCGCTAGCCGTCCTGGTATAAATTAATGGGTAGTTATTTAGTAAAATACTGTATTAATTTAAATTATTGTTTAAATGGTGGTCACATAATTAGGGAAGTTTGCGTTTTTCCCACACAATTGCCTATAAATACGACTTTTAAATTTTGACTACCAATTAAAAAGTGCATGACCAATTTTATTGCTAATCATAATTTACTTTAAATCATCAACTAACGTTTAAACTGATGTACAGTGGACTACTGTTAAAAACGAACCATATTTTATAGGGATTTAAAAACTTAGTGCTGACGCGTCCCTACAAAGTTTTAAAGCTTAACGCATCGGAAAACATTTATTTTTTCAAATCCTCATAAAATTAAAGATTCGTTTTCAACAGAGGTAAATTGTCCATACATTTAAACCTTAGTTCATAAATTAACAGAAAATGTAACTAACATTATTAACCTTTAATTGACGACGTAGTTTCAGAGCACTGTCAAAGTAACCCTTAGGCTATGGCGACATAAAGTTCAAAATAATAATCATGACGTCTGTAAGACGTAATACCACGTCAGTTAAAGGTTGAAATTGGTTAAGAACTTTTTGATTATTTGTCAAAATTTTAAAGACATATTTGTAGGCATTTGTACGGAAAAAACGCAATCGGTCCTAATTATGTGACTATCACTGTATACATGAGCGAGAGAAAGGGATCGTTTTGAATAGAAAATAAATACGTGTAAAATGAATTTAATATAAATATTTTACCGATGTACACGGTATTCCACTTATCATTGGCTTCCTCTATGGGATATTTGACCCACCAGAGCGGTGACTTTACCAATACTTGTTTGTGATTGGTTACACCGTTCTTATACTATTTTCATTGGTCATGTTTTTTTTTTGGATAAGACAGGGACGCTTTGCATTTCTTTTTACGCTGACTGAATACGAATGACTGCTTATGTGCTAAAGTTTTTGAACCTTTACTTGAGGAACGTGCAAAGGTTATTGTGGTCTCTTTTGCACTTAAGTAATGCAAAAGAAACGGACCACAAAAATTACTAGCATGCTTCTGTACTTGTTTGAATTTATAACAATTATTATCATACATCGTTATCGCGGGAGCAAAAACGATTTGACAGTAGTCAAAGATTATGACAAATAGGCAATAACAGAAGTGACACTCGTATCGAGAAACGTTTATACCTATGAGTTCAAAATGTATCATTTTATTTCAAATGTCTTACCTCCATATTTGACTCGATTAGTAGTACTTATTTGAAGAGATTAGATACGCAATCCTAACCTTAACCTCTTCAGTCACTTTTCCTGCTACTTTAGACATTTGTCATTCTTGATTGATTTGATATGTACAAAAAGATACAAAAATATATCTATATATCTGTTTTCTTTACTTGTACCGTTTGTGCCCAAATAAACATTAAACATTAAACATTAAATTAAATTTGAAATATATTTAAAGAAATTAAACTAGTTCTGGACAAAAATATTTGACTTTTTGTTATTTTTATTAAAGCTGACACGTAGACTTATAAAAGCGTTTACTCCGTGTAAGACAAGTTTAATTGACTGATTCCAGCGAAAATTTCGTGCAAGATATGAAGAACTTCTTAGAAGCTTAGAGCGTACAGGCAGAGTATTCCGTTTATACTGACCAGACATTCTGTTATATGTGTTCTTTAATAGATTTGTTTTTGTTCCCGCGATAACGATGTATGATTATTATATTAGTAAATTTCTGAATGAATACTTTATTGTATAAATATATTATCGAACGGTATCGGTATTAGGCTACGGGTGGAGTTGATATGGGTTTTGGTGTGTGTATAATATAAAATACCTACGTTTCCTAGGATTTTTTAAATGATTTTAGAAATCCACCACTCACCCTTCTCAAATATAGCGTTAATTGTTCTTATAATTATAAGTACCTTGGTTATAATTCGTTATTATAATTATAATTTAAATTGTCTCAAAAGAGTAATTCGGGGTAAAGTCGTAATTAATTGTTTATCGGGCTTATAAGGCTGGTTAAAGGGTCGAAAACCTTACTTCAATCACAAGGCAGTGTACCAAGCTACAACAGTTCACTAGTTTAATATAGATTGAAAGATTTTGAAGACCGTATTGAAGGAAAATTGCTAGCTCCTTTAACGATCTTTTGAGGAAGCATTAGTGAGCTAGGAATTCTCCCTAAAATTCACTATAATGTTAGTCTGATACGCCCTATAGAGACTTAATTGAAATTAATAAATAAAATGTTTAATAAGGCTTGCTTTGGTAATTAGCTATTACATTGTGTTTGCTAGCTGGAAGTTGCTGTTAAGTTTGGTGATTATTTGTGATTTTACGTTACGTTGTGTTTTGCTTTACTCTCGCTAGCTGATTAGTTAACTGTTGAGCATGGGTGTATTCAGCGTTCGGTACAAGTATTTAATTAGGCCCTTTAAACACACATGCAGTTTCCGCATAAACATTTTCATGGACGGTATAAGAGCGACCACACCAGAGCTTAACGGTGCCTAAATTACGGCCCATCAAAATTGACGTTGTGTAATTACTATGATATGACCCACTCTTTTGTTTACGCAAAGTCGCCGTATTTTACGACGTACTTTACGTTACTTTAGGACGTAGAAAATGAATTGAAAAGATGTGGGGTGTGCGGGGTGTTTCCACCATATTATTATATTTACCATGCTCAGAAGCGATTATACGATACTGGACACAGCTGATGTCATTCGGAGCACAGCAAACTTCGAATTTGTATTCCGACATTGGCAAAATTAAAAACAGTCTTGGTCAATGATTCTAGTAAAATCTAATATGTATAGTAGCCCTCAACCAAAGTGACGAACGGGGCCATAAAGTTTATGGCCCCGGTCGTCACTTTGGTTGAGGGCTACTATAACTTATATTATTTTGTTTATTAAGAATGAGCTTGTATGCCATCAGTAGTAACGCACACAAGCCTCGGAAGCCAAGGCTTCGGAAGATAAAACAACCGGGACTGTGTGTGTGGCAAGGGGCTAATACTGACATACAACGTTGTATGGTTGAGTGTTGTAATATTAGTAGTAAGTTCTTCCAAAAGAAACTGAATACGCTCATGATATTGAATGTGATGCTAAAGTTTTTAGAGATTTACAAAAGTTTTTGGAAAATGAATTTTAGTATGGTGCACCGATTACTGTGGATACACTTTACTTTAAACTTTGGTATGTTTTTACCTTTCTAAATGAATAAATGAACAAACAAGCAACTATTCTATTTACAAAGACAATATGGCTTGAAATGTAAGTTTGTTATTATGATTTTAAAAACAGGAATTGTGACGTTGAGGGTAGTATTCACGGCCTTTTTTCTTTGTACCTTTTGTCCTGGCATTTTCATGTTTGTTTTTCAAAAACTAGTGTAACTTTCCTATTGTTTTGACTAACTGAGTTAGTTCAAAGGTTATGCATTGTAATGTGTAATCATCTGTGTGACATGTTTTTTTTTAACTTAACGTCTTTCAACGTGTTTGTAATCAATATCAATATTACGAACACTTTGAATTGAGCTGTTCCTTTGAAGTCTATCGAGCTTTAAGCAATTTTATTTAACTTAAAATATGCAATACAGATTCTATTATTGTAAAATGTTTTCTATTTTTTCAAATTATAATATAGTTTTGTTTCAAGTATTTCTGTTTTTTATTTATTTAATACCGTCATTATAACTTATGTATTTAAAACGTGTGGTAGTGGTAGTTGTGGCTCATGTGTAACGTTCGTAGTTGGTAGGAAATGTATTCTTAAGTTCTGGGTGTTTCCATACGGGTACGCAATGTTTACATTTGAACTTGGATTATGCAATATTTTTACAAGTAATTGGTGGAATCGACTTGCAAATTATGAGTAACGATCGTGTGTTAAAAAATTCGTAATAATATCCACGTCGTGCCTATTTGATTTTAGAACTTGGTTGTTGGCGCTATTATTGTTCTATGCCAGTTCCTATTGCGAATATTTTTATATTGAGTGCCTTTTCTTATGTGCCAGTTTCAAGTGATATATGTTTGCAATATTTAAAATAGTGTCATCATTAGGGTTAGGACTTTTGGTGGCATATCGTGGTTCTAGAATCCATGGAGTCGCTATTTCCTAATTATTAAAATGCATAACCACTTTGATTTTGAACTTCGGTTTTTAATATTTCAAAATTAATTTTTTTATTGAACCGCTAAGCCAATTTAAATTAATTTTGGTACGGAGGATATCTTTGCTCTGTGAAAGCCTTACAAACAAGCAAATATTAGTAGGTATGGATAAACTGAACTAAAAATATATTTAGTTCATTTTGAAATATGACCATGCTGAAGGTCAAAATCAAAGTGTCACGTGTTATAATAATTAGGAAATAACGACTCCATGTATTCTAGAACCACGATATGCCACCAAAAGTCCTAACCCTAGTCATCATCATCATGTCAGCCGAAAGACATCCACTGCTGGACATAGTGGTCCCCCAAGGCTCTCTACTCAGACCGGTCTTGTGCTTTTCGCATCCACCGCGATCCCGCGATCCTTACAAGGTCGGGCAAAATTGTGTTACGTATTTTTAATACACAAAAAATATTTAGCAGAGTGATCTTGATGAAGAATAAACGCCAATTGAAATAATTTAGTAAACTGTTTTGTTGACTCCGGCTTTGTATTCGGTAGGACACTAAAAAAGTAAACATAAGAGGAAATGTAGTTCACGACAGTTTTTACTGTTTTATGTTAAATTTCAAAGTTTACGAAAGCGTCTTTTATACGAATTAGAGTTCTGAAAATTAAAATTTATTAAGTGTTAAGACCATTGAATGTAAGTCTATTGAAACTTTTAATCATACTGGTGTAATTGGTGTCTGTGCGTAGTTTAGACGTTAAATAATTTATTGTTTATGTATTTATAATTGTAATGCGATGCAAATAAATTAATTCCAGAATGATTTGTTTATTTTGAACGCCAACCCTTTATAATATTTCGCAGTGTAAAACAAAAACCGAGCAAGAGCATGTCAAACCATGTTTAGTGTAAGGTTCCGAAGCCGTTACTCAAAATACTATATCAAAAGACCAGAACTACACATTTTCACGGTTCCGAAGTCAAACTAGGATCCCTTATAGTTTCGCCATGTCGGTCCGTCCTTCCGTAGTCTAGTACAGAGACTCTTAGTACTAGAAAGCTGTAATTAGGCATGAATATACATATTTGTCAAAATATACAACAAAGTGGCAAAAAAATATATATGCGTACCTCCCCTACTCGTTTGATAGGTCTTTCATAGTACATTGTGTATTAAGGTCGGTAAGTAAGGAATTACGATCGAGGCTCTAATAGAAGCCCGAAGTCGAAGACTTGAGGGCTTTCTGAGTCGAGGTTCGTAATTCCCGTACCGCCCGTGAAACATACAATGTTTTTCATCACATTTGCGAGTAAATAAATACACAAGTCAGCACAACTATTATTACGAATTACTGGAACTTTTTTTAAGCGGATGGCGGGCGGACTCCACAGATTATACAAATGTTTCGTTCAGAAACGTTAAGGGCAAATACTTACGTAGGTACACAGCCCTGAAGGAGTGTAAAAAAAAACGACGTTTTGATACAGAAAACTATTAAAATCTATTATTAAGAACATTAATTGAGTATATAAGTAACATGTAGCGAGATTGCAATGAAATTCCTGTTTAAATAACATTTTAAGACATTTTTTCAATTGCGTGTAAACTCTTTGCTTGAACTTGCATGACCAGTGTGCTGTGCTATAAATAAAAAAAAAATACTTGGGGTTTCATGGTAAAATGAAAGGTCGAGGGTTTTATATGGGGCATTGCGACCAAGTTAACAGTAGCGAAGCGTCCATACAACCCGATTCCCAGCGGCTTCCCTAAAAATTCCTATGCATAGAGTAGGTAAGTAACCCGGTGTACTATAGCTTTACCTTGCTTCATAATACGATGAATGAACAAAACGCACTAACGCCGCAATTCAAATTTATTTATTTACCAAGCCGAAATCTATCACTCGCTCGCACCCATTCACTAACCTATATTACTAGAAAGAAACAAGAACAATATTTTCGTATACACGCACACATGCTCAGTTACCTTTCACTACGCGCGCTCGAACTTACACCCACAATTAAAACCGCCATACAAGCCGGTGACTCAGCGCCGGACCTCACTAACACATTCAAACCATTTTAATAGCGCTTCATTCGCTTTAAACTCGCACACAGACACAGCGGCACCTCACACAAACAAAGTCAAAACGGGTGGGAGAAGCTCGCAAGTCCGGCCGGCGAACAACGGCTTATTGCATCCAATTTTGAACTTAAAGTGCATGCGTTAACTTTCTTTTCCCAAGGACACTCAACTCAACCGTCCCCTCTCCCCTGTCCTCACGACCTTCAACTACTTTTTCATTACGCCATTACTTTCGCGTCCTCGCGCTAAAATACGCGGTGTTTTGTTTTGATTTATAGTTTAATTTGTGTTATTACTTAACTTATTGTGTTTTATGAGACTCAACTAGTGAAATTTAGCTTGCTAAGTGTTCTGTGAATGTTTTTCTGTTTGGATTGTGTTATTTGCAGATTCGTGGCGACAACGGGGTTTGGTTTATTTAGTTAGGTACCTACATATTGTTATTTTTGCTTCGATCTATTTAGGTTATATTCGTGGTTTGGTTTTTAAATATTTTTGCCTGTACTCAAAGTACAAATGGCCGCATTGGTTCAAATTGAGTGTTGTCTTACAGATTACCTACTTAATTCAATGAACAAACATGTTTTTCAAAGTTATCCTTTGAAAATAAGAAACATGTCATTAAGTTAGGACGCGCTCTCCCAGACATAAAAATTGATTATAGGCGTAGCGATGGATTCTTCAAACATTTCCACAGCGAATTACCTATATGATAAATACAATTGTCTGACTGGCAGCTGCAAATTAAACAAATTATTTTGCTATTCATCTTTGCTGTTTTCCGATTCTAGCAGTGTTTGGAATCGAACAGGTTTTGCAGATATTAACAATTTATATAATTCGGTTAGGGTAAAGGAAAGGGGACGCAGGACTTCGACTTCGCCAAAATGGTATCATTATGACACCTAATTTAAATGATTTTATCGTATAGAACACGTTAAAATAAGCATGTTTTACTTGAAAAACTTTTCTCTAAAATCAAAATTGGCCGAGTTATAGGGGTTCAAATGTTGGTCATTTTCAAGGTGTCAGGGACTTAAAAAAAATTGATGCTTGAAAATTATGTCAATATAAGGTCTATTTATGATGATTTAATTGTTTAGAATATACTAAAACAAGCAAATGTTTTTAAACAAACTTTTCTCTAAAATCAATTATTACTGAAATATTACGGTTTGAATTAAGGTATGTAAAAAAAATAGGTTAGGTTAGGTTAGTTTTTATATATTCCCGAAGGGCAAACCGCCCAGAAATAGGGGCCCCGCGTAGCGGGGACCCGTCGACTCGGTTTTAACTTCATAAAATTGATTTAGTGAAAAGTTAATTTAAAAGAATACTATGCTTGTCCGCGGATAGATAGGCTTACTTCGGATTAAAATTTGACACATTTTGTATGGGCAAATGTCAAATTTTAACCCGAGGTAAGCCTTATCTATCCTCGGTTTGAATATAGGGTTCGGCCGTTAGTCTATTCCTCCCTTTTGCCTTGTTATATTAGCCAACATTCGAACTCTTATAACTCGGCCAAATATGATTTTAGAGAAAAGTTTTTCAAATAAAACATGCTTATTTTAACGTGTTCTATACGATAAAATCATTTAAATTAGGTGTCCCTGACGCCTTCAAATTAACCAATCTTTGAACCCCTATAACTCAGCCATTTTTGATTTTAGAGAAAAGTTTAATCGAAAAAATAGGCTTAAATTTGTATTTTTTCTAAGATTCAATCATAATAAGCACGAAAAAGGCAAAAAAAAAAAACTTATTCTATTTTCTTTATCTTATTTTCTATAATTCAGCTAGAAAACATGCTCAAAGCGAGAAACATATACAGAGTTGTATTGTGTATTGTTACATGAGTTTGGTAACAGTAGAAATTAAACTTTTTTTGGTAATAATTTTGAGGCCCACAATCGTAAAGTGGAACGTAATCGAAATTTATTGAAACGTTTAATTGATACGGTCGTACTACTTGGAAAGCAAGAATTGCCTTTCCGCGCACTTTTAACGCACGCGACACTTCAGCACTGCTTTTTGAGAACTAGAAAGACGACATCCATTTTTTAAGGTATGTTTTTTTTTATGTCACGGAAGGGGCAAACAAGCACACACGCCATACACCTTTTTTTTGCTCCGGCTTGCCTATTTATTTACGTGACGCTTCGCCACTGCAAGTTAACATGTATGTTTAGATAGTGTTTACGTGCAGGTGTGATGAAATAGTAGATTGTTCAACAAGGGACTAAAACAAGCCATAATGACACGAGATGTTTAGCCAAGCGAGCAAGCTTGCGAGCGAGGGTGGCTGTAGTTCGAGTGTCACTATGGTTGTTTAGTCTCGCGTTAAACACTCTACTTTTCACTTTGAATGCGAGGAAAAAAACGACGTTCTAAACAAAATTACAACATTTATTATAAAAAAGTTTCTTACTTTTAAAACTAACAATTAGGTATCTTATTATTACTATCGTTAATCTAATATTAATAAAATAAAAGTAGCTAACCAAATCTACGATATGAGCATTTCTAAAAAAGTTTGTACATTTCATTCACGACTTCAATTTGGAAAAAAAATTGCAGGTTGGTAGGGTGAATGAAGCTGAGCCTAAATAACATAGTCTCCCAAAATGTCCTCATACATTTGTATGAAACTTTCCTTTTTTGTTACCATGAACCTAAGAAAGTTAGTAACAAAAAAGGAAAGTTTCATACAAATGTATGAGGACATTTTGGGAGACTATGTTATTTAGGCTCAGCTTCATTCACCCTACCAACCTGCAATTTTTTTTGCAAATCGAAGTCGTAAATGAAATGTACAAACTTTTTTAGAAATCCTCATATATTAAAAGTGCAACTATACCTTATTATTTCGTTTATGTTTTAAATGCTTGCATATTTAGCCAACAGATTCAAACTTGGAAACCATTTTAAAAGTAATTGGACCACGCATAATAAAAGAGTTCGGCCTTAATATGATTAAATAGATTCATATTCGTAATAAATAATCGTGTTTCACGAAATTAAATCCTTTTTTTTTATATATTTGCACAGTTGTCATTTTGAGGTTATTTCGACGCCCAAAAATATGGTCCATACACAATCACTGAAAATGGCGATAATCCTCCATTCACAAACACCGTGATTGGTTGTTTAGGGGTTTCAAAAGTAAATTAAAAAAAAAATACTTTAATCCCTAGAGATTAATAAGGAGCTTTAGTCCCGATTCGCAGAGATTTAAGTAGCATTTTAAGAGCATGAGAAGTGAAAAAAATATTGCGGATTTGTCGAAACAATTTTTCAATTAAGGGATCCGTTTATGAAATATTAAGGTTTAAAGTGCAAATTTTTGTTAAGAGTCAAGTGCCCCCTACCGCCAAAACTACTAGTACTATAAATCTGAAATATATCTTCAATGAAAGCGCAGATGGAAAACTAAGTTATGAAATAAATTATTTACAATTTGAGATTTTGAAATAGTCGGAACTTAGCGTCTAATTAATAAGATCTGTTATAAGGGCAACACTGACTAAAATACATAGGCAAAATCCCCTGTTCCATGTATCCCTACCGCCTTATCCCCCCTGATAGAGATATGTGGAATATTTTTCCTTTCTTCGCCACCGGTAGGGATAGTTGGAAATAATATGTCCACTTATCCCTCCTAACCCTAACCCCCCATTGGTAGGGAAAATTGGAATTTTTTCCACTCTTCTCTACTACCGTAGCCCTTAGTAGGGAAAATTTGAATTTTTTCCACTCTTCTCTACTACCGTACCCCTTAGTAGGGAAAATTGGAATTTCTACCACTCTTCTCTACTACCGTACCCCTTAGTAAGGACAATTGGAATTTCTTCCACCCTTCTCTACTACCGTATCCCTTAGTAGGAAAAATTGGAATTTCTTCCACTCCTATCTACTACCGTTTCCCTTAGTAGGGAAAATTAGAATTTCTTACACTCTTCTCTACTGCCGTACCCCTTAGTAGGGACAATTGGAATTTCTTCCACCCTTCTCTACTACCGTATCCCTTAGTAGGGAAAATTGGAATTTCTTCCACTCTTCTCTACTACCGTTTCCCTTAGTAGGGAAAATTTGAATTTCTTCCACTCTTCTCTACTACCGTACCCCTTAGTAGGGACAATTGGAATTTCTTCCACTCTTCTCTACTACCGTTAAAAAAAAAAAAAAAAAAAAAAAAATCCACATGTCCCTACCAGACAGCCAGTTAGTATGGATGGTTGGAAAAAAATCCACATGTCCCTACCAGAGAGCCAGTTAGTATGGATGGTTGGAAAAAAATCCACATGTCCCTACCAGAGAGCCAGTTAGTATGGATGGTTGGAAAAAAATCCACATGTCCCTACCAAAGAGCCAGTTAGTATGGATGGTTGGAAAAAAATCCACATATCCCTACCAGAGAGCCAGTTAGTATGGATGGTTGGAAAAAAATCCACATGTCCCTACCAGAGAGTCAGTTAGTATGGATGGTTGCAAAAAAATCTACATGCCTTTACCGCAATGATTTTTAGTAGGGATATGTGGAATAATATCCCTACCTGTGGCGAAGAAAGGAAAAATATTCCACATATCTCTATCAGGGGGGATAAGGCGGTAGGGATATATGGAACAGGGGGGCAAAATGGGCTACTACAACGTGGAACCATCTATCCACCCATCCATGGATCTCCGATCACGTGTTTTCTCGTGGTCCCATTATATTTGTCCCATTGCACAAAAAGTGTAAAAAGTGCACCTAGATTTGATCACCAAATACTTCTTATGATTGTAAAAGTAGGTAAGTTAGGTTCGTTAGGTATATTCAGATGCCGGAAGGGAAAAACTACCCAAAAGCAGGGCGGGGCTCCGTCGAAAGTCAAAGGGAGGTCTAGTTCCTTGAATGTCCATTTACCTCGAATGTCTAGTTCCTAGAATGTCCATTTACCTCGAATGTCTAGTTCCTTGAATGTCTATTTACCTGGAATGTCCAGTTCCTCAAATGCCCAGTTCCTCAAATGTCCAGTTCCTCAAATGTCCAGTTCCTCAAATGTCCAGATCTTCAATTGTCAGTTCTTCAATTGTCAGTTCTTCAAATGTCCAGTTCTTTGAATGTACCACCAGGCCTGTCGCCTACAATATATGTACCGTAACATATTTCCTTAGTCGCTACTAACAACATCCACGGGAGAAATGGAGAGGTGTCATTCTAAACCCGGGACCACACGGGTAAATATCAAATACACTATCTTAGATTTCTCCACTCGACCGCCCGTCTGCCTCGGCCGCGTCCCCGCTCATCACATCATCTTACTTAGATACATCCTAGGTAGGTACATCGTTTTTACTCCTATTGCAGTCTTATTGTTTTCAAATCGGCCTTTACTGTCAAGTTACTAAGAACTATCGTATCGTTAACTATACGATTACTTTAGAGGTACATACAATGTGGAAAAGAGGCTCCGTATAGGTATTCTGACAAGATGATTCAACATAAAGAAACAGTAAAAACCCAGACGAAAGGAACTGCGCGTCAAACGAGGACTTCCAGAAGGCCAGCTGTTTCCTCTGATTGTAATCGACTTCCCCGGTGATGCGCTTAATCGGGAAGGTCCATTAAATTGTGACACCGCCGGAGCAGCGGAGATAATTTGATTAAATTACCTGCTGTCGACTGGAGGCCCCACTCTTGGAAACGCTACTTACTAACGTTTTATCTTTTGTATGACTCAAAATGTATGGGATGATATTCGTTCTCGCGCGGTGCGATAAACTTATCATATTATATAAAGTAAAAAAAAAAGGTTCATAATATAATTAATAGTGTCTTTTATGACACCTTTTCGGGATTGTTCTTATAACTTTTTAAAGAATCCTGAAAAGTAAACGGTTCCACAAAAAACATATATTATGAACCATTAATACCTACATAGGTATTATAATCCAATATGTATTTTGAACTTTATATATTACTAACTTCTGCCCGCGACTTCGTCCGTGTGGATTTCTATTATCGTTTTTCCGTCGAAAACTTTAAATTTTGGGATAAAAAGTAGTAGCATATGTCCAATGTAGCTATCTTAATTCCAAATGTCATTCCAAACATTCGCATTTGTAATATTAGTAGGATGATACGTTGCCTAAACCACTTGGTCAACTGTCATCCTATAAATTTCGAGCAATACAAAATAAAAATGTTAGTAGCGTTTGCCTCTTGGCAAGGGCCCCGCGGGCCTTAGTTTATGATAGCATAGATACGGTCACCCATTAAAAGACCTTGCGGAAAAACTGCCGGGTGTGAACGGAGTTGATGGGGGATGTCTTTAGAATATCAATACTACATTATAGACCTAGGTACCTGTACCTATTTAACTGTGTTTTTTTCACAGAATTATTAAGTTTAGTGTGGTTGGTAATTCTGTAGCTCTGCCTATCCCACTCTGGTAATGAAGGCGTGAGTTTATGTTTGTATGTATGTTACGTCAATCATGTAGATACGTATCGTCAATTTTCAAAATACTAGATTTTCGACTAGAGTAATCGCTGAGAGTAGGCTTCGTCTCTTGAAGGTCGTCTATGGGGCACGTCATAAACATTTCCTAGAAATCTCGTGGAACTTTTGGGGGATTTTTTAGCGGGGGAATCAATTGTCTCACCAATGGGAAACTTAACTAATAACTCCTAGCGTGCGCGGGCGTTCCCACGCGGTTTGCGCAACGTTGAGATCTTGATTTGTATCGCTGCGTGTGCGCGTTGGGCGAGACGGTACGATAACTCTAATTTTAATGATTCTTAATGCAAGAAACGCGAGCTGATTTGACCCTTTAATGCACTAGATATGTGCCACAATCATAGCAACGTCGTTGTTGTACGGTCAGCTGCAGAGAAAAGGATACCCCCCTCCTGGAAAGGATTGTTTTTTCGATAACCTGTGGTTAGATTTAAATGATTTTGAGTTTCTGTGTAAACAATAGTAAAATCTTCAATTCACCGAAAAATCATATAAATTTAACCTATTTATTTTTATTTTTTTATTTTATGGTATAGGAAGGCAATCGAGCACACATGCCACCTGATGGTAAGTGGAAACTGTGACCCATAGACATTCGCATTCACAAGACTGCAAATGCACTGCCACCCCTGAGGACTAAGATGGAATGCCTCTATGCTAGTCATTTCACCGGCTGTCTTATCCCCAAACCGGAACACAACAATGCGAACACTGCTGTTTGGCAGTAGGTTAATGGATAAGATGGTGGTACCAACCCGGACGGACCCTGCACAAGGTCCTCCCACAAGTAAAATTTAACAGCTTAAAGCTGCGTATCCACCAGCGCTATGCGAGGTTGCCCGATGAAAATATTCACCAATTACGATGAAATTGAGCACGTTATATCGCCGATTTTGGACCGACCGACCCCGTCAGCTCCGTCATTATGGCTATACCTATCTACTTACAATGTGGCTTAGAACCGCGCGAGGTTATCTTTGTGGAAGGTCCATCTAGTTTGGCTGACATATGGTTGTCTTTTGATGATTGCTCATTTCCTAAACCAAGCATTTTCTGCTGGAAGTATTGGGTCCTCAGTCAGTTCGTCGGTTTGTCCAAGACTCGTGTTTCAACTGAAAAAACACCCCGTTAACTTGAAAGGAAAGAATCCGGGTCAGATAGAGTAAGTAACCCTTTATTGTACAGTCAACTTCAAATAGATGTATCCACTTTTAGACCTGCTTATTTATTACAATGCAATAAGGTGAAACAGTGGACTGCACCCTATCACAAAATTTAAATTGAATGAAACCATTCGGTTACAAAAAAAACTATTTGAATCTTATACAAGGGAAACCCGCACCATAAACAGTATTGCAAAGATCATATTTATTCTCGTCGCGGCGCGAACGTCTGCCGAGTCGGTAAGAAGGGAAAGCCATTTGATTCCTCCAAACACTTTTATTACAGGATAAAAGAAACTTGTGTTGCAACTGTATGACTGTAGAATGAGAATCATTAATATTTAGCTCTTTATAAGTAGGCAAGTAAGAGGTTAGTAGTTACGAGGTATAAAAAAAATAACCGCGTCGACTTTGCGTTTGTATTTGTGCGTAAGAATGTACACACTAACGTGGACGGTCAATAATCATAATATAGTTATTATCCCACATTGCGCTCAATTCGTTCTTATGCATTTAGTAATGGGTCGTTCTTCTATTTTACCGACAATAGCCAGTCTCTCATATTATTCAGCGTCTCATTAGAGTATTCGTAGTTATGGTTTTCGTGTTTAATATACGTCCATACTTTTAATTATCTATAAGTACCATATAATCGTGCTCTTTCTTTAACCCGGGTTTTTTTAATAATATGGTTTTTCGTAGAATGCCGTGACAGAGTGGTCATCTAAAACGTGGTCTCGGGTGAAAACTGCCACTCTGTCACAGTGTTTCTGGTGAGTCACATTAAAATGAACAAAAAAATATCTGCAGCATAGGAAGCATTAATTAGTGTTAATAAAGAATATATGCAACGTTTTTTTAAATTGATCTTTGAAACCATAACTATTGATAGTTCAAAAATCAAAAAATCGAAAATCGTCGGTTTATTGTCGGTAAAAAAGAAGAACGACCCTAATACGTACGTGTCAAATATTTTTGAGCCCAATATTAGATAAAATACGATATTGCTGGCTTTTATGGTCGATTTGAAAACCAGCGTCGCTGTTTATGCCGTAAGATAGTGCTGGGTGGTGTCAATCTCGACGTCACAGAATCACCCATGGCAACATTATCCTACAACAGCGTTTTTTTTCTTTCCTTCTCTATTGTTTTTATTTTGAAATCTGTATTGCCATTGCCATATTTTTAGGGTTCCGTACTACTACCCAAAGACTCCGCTGTCCGTCTGTCTGTCTGTCTGTCTGTCACCAGGCTGTATCTCACGAACCGTGATAGATAGACAGTTGAAAGCTTGACAGATGATCTGCCGTGCCTGTTGCCGCTATAACAACAAATACTAAAAACTATTATCAAATATAATATGATTAACAAACGTGTTTTTTTTATAGATAATGGAACCCTTCACGAGAGTCCGACTCGAACTTGGCCGTTTTATGTGATTGTCTTTCTCTGTTCTATTTTTTTTTGCTTGTCGAATAAACGTTTCTATTTATATTTATCACGGTGGATAGAGTATCCCAACTGCTGTTTGGATAATGTCGTCAATGTAATTCAAAAACAATCTATTGCACTTATTTCACATTTTATAAGTACCCAGTGACACCCGAGACGCTAAGACGAATCTAACGACACCTGGTTATCGAAGTCTGAGGCCATCCGTTCAGCATATACAAATATTATACAGGTCAAAAGTGTTACCCACCTCCTTTGGGAGAAACATGAGTGCAATCTGAACCAATAATCGCCTAAAAACCTGCTTAATGCAGTCAGTAGTTACCATTTCCGAATATTGTAGTTTCATTAGTAAGTAGCAAGTAAATTTTAAATGGACCAAGTACTAGCCTAGCTGTTATATCTCTTCTAGGAAACCGTAACCAGGGCAAGCAAATATCTTGCGGTTTTCAGCCACGTTTCTACAAACAGTTTCTGATAGTAACAAGTAAGTCAACAGTGCAATAGTCCGTCATTTTCCGGGATGCACTGTGGTCATTTGACACTGTTTCGTAGTTAGCAAGTCATTTTGTAAAGAATCGTCATACATGGTTACGAAAGTAAGGGCTGTTAGAGTGGGTGGAAACATATTTTACATGAATTTGTCAACATTATAAAAACAGTCCTTAGGCACTCCACCAAGGGAGAGGAAGCGATTAGCTACCGACTATTTTCTCGCTCAATAAACGATACAAAATATATATTTATATTATTAGTTGATCGCTGGCTGTTCACACTGCCGGCGAGAACTCTTTCCACTAGTTTGCCGAAACAAAGAATGTAGATCGCGAGTCAATAAAAGAGACAAATATGAATAGTCGATCGCTGGCTGTACTCGCTTCCCGCTCATCGTCAGCGGTCGCAGTGCTTTAGTCCACACAATTTAACAGCTATTAAAACCTCTCATTGTAGTGATTTAATGTCTTGTTAAAAAGGCTTCCCCCAAGGCTCTCCACTCAGACCGGTCTTGTGCTTTTCGTCGTCACTCCATCTTGTTGGAGGCCTGCCTACAGCTCGTCTCTCGGTCCGCGGACCCCACTCAAGTACCAATGCAATGCTGATGCATAAAGTCCGCTGGTTCAACTTCTGCCAGAGACAGTATTAATCTGATTTTCGAAGTCACCTGACGGTTTTTGTGACTAACTAGCCGTTGCCTTCGACTCTGAGTGCAAAAAACACGAGTTTCATTCTAAATTCTCCGTCTAAAATGTGAAAAAACGACAAACCCACTTTAAAAATTATAAGTATATGAAAAATAACACGATACCCCAAGTTATTTAAAACTAGATCTCGACATAAGCTACCGTATTACGTGTCCAAGAATCAGGTTCTTAAAATAAACAAAGATAAATCAAATATCATCCGCATATGCCAATCCTTGCGAAACTTAACAAAGCTGTATGTCTTCACTCCGCAGTTTTAGCAGTCTACGACCATTTTGTTACCGCATCAAGTCAATTCAATCTAAACTTCATATCTAAAGCAATAAAGTATAATATTGTTCAAGAGATTAGCAGGCATCGGTTGTCTAACCCAATATGGCGATCATCGTGCGATTTATTAGGTGATTATCAAAAATCTGACCACATTTCTTTGTCTATCTGTCTCTTTTTGTCTCATGTGTCGTTCCTCGTGTGAAAGAGACAGAGGAGAACAATGTGACACGTATTGCTTCCATTAAATGTAAGTAGGTTGCTTCGGTTATGTCAGGTGCAGGCAGTGAATGTTTAAAAAAGAACCGGTCAAGTGCGAGTTGAACTCTCATTGACAGGGTATACGGACATACGTAATTTTTATTTAAAAAAAAATTGATAGAATTCTGGTTTTCCTGTAATCTACAAGCAATGAACGGTATTTTATATGTTTTCAGAAATTTAGGCTCAGTAATTTTGGAGATCAGGGGAATGGTGAATTTTCGTCTTCAGTCATGAATAAAATCAAAATTATTTATTTTTCAATAATAACAAATATATATTTGAGATCCTCATAACGAGTTCTTTCATTTGATTTATGAAATTATGACACAGTAAGGAGTGCAAAACTTTTTTTTAAATTTCCTAATTTGTCCCACGAAAATGACACTTCCTAAAAAAAATACTTTGCACATCTGTGTTTGGGTCATAGGATTACACCATCCTACCAAATTTCACCTGATTTGGTCCAGTAGATTCGGAGCAAATTGGCTGTGACAGACGGACGGACAGACAGACAGACAGGCGTACGAATGATCCTATAAGAGTTCCGTTTTTATTTTTTTGTACGGAACCCAAAAAAAGTTATTAGTCTATGTTGTGTGACATCTCTAATATCCTTATTTTTTTTTAATAACATAGTGAGCAATCGAGCACTGAGGCCACCTGATGGTAAGTTGGATCTGAGAATCACACACAATATGCATTATCGAGACTTCAATCCTATGACCGCAACTGCCAACCCTGAGGAATAAGATGAAATGCGTCTCTGCTAATAATTTCACCGGTTGTCTTATACCCACACCGGAGTACAACTAGGTGCACTTGACGTCCCAAAAAAAAATGCAAGGAAAAGTTCTCGTAGAGGTGTAATATTTACAGACGTATTTCGCACATCGACTGGAGTAGTATTCATTGTTGATTAACTGTAAATAGCAACTCATTAACACTTTATTTAATTACTTAACTATTAACTTTCAACTCACCATTTACAATTATAAATTGCTGTTCATACTAAAATAAACATGGTGTTATTATAACAGCGTAAGAAAACCCTCTATATTCCGGATCAGTAAATTTTTATATACTTTAATTTCTCCTGTTCGGAGATCAATGATTTCCATATCTCAATAGCGGGATGAAAATCGTATTTCCTTCCCTTGAGACGAAACTGATTTTGAAAAAATAGTAGTTAACACTCACTCGTTAGAGAAATTCTCCCGAGGGACAATCTTTTACAGCCATTAAGAAATAACTCTTTTTACATCTCGTTTTTAAATAGTGACAAGAATAAAATAACACATTTACTTTTTGTATGACATCAGTTAAAATTAAGACTAAGTAAATGAGACATAACATAGAACGTTTTTGTTTAGTTTTCCTTCAGTCGAACTGAAAAGTATTGTTTCTCGGGTGAAAGTATCGATTGCCCCTTAACTATAAGCGCATTCGCTGGTGCAGCCTAAATATCTCGGGACGCAATTGATCACTTTTACCCCTTGGTTAATAATTAACTATTTAACATCTCATAAGTTCAATTAGGGATTTGTAATGCTCTAATATTTAAGTGAGGCACTTGGGCATGTATGTATAAGAATAGAAAGCAAAATTAGAGACCGATTATAGTTATAAGTTTTTTTATATAATTTTTTTGAAATGTAATGTTAAACTTTCAAGTAGCAAGCATACCTTACCAAACTTGTAAAACAGTTAACACCTCAACGCTAAGTGACCGTGACCCAAATACTTTTGAATACTGTCTAGTCTTCAGTTGAAGTGTTTAAGACTAAATCTTCACCGGAAATATTAAAATACTAAATACTGATTTGAGGTCTAAATTATACTAAAGATAAACAGAAAAATGTCGTGAGTTACGGAAAGGATAATTTTATCATTTTGCACAATTGATCAATAATGTTTTTGTAAGTTTCGAATTAAATTAATTTAGATGCCAAAATTTTAAGGCGGGTTTTCATCAGTGCTTTTGGTTTTGTTTCGCAATTAATTATGTTTTACTATGATTAATTGAAACTTTATAGCCTTAATCTTTTTTATACAATAAAAAAAACTATTAAAAAAAATCTCGTGCCTAATTGATTTCTTAGGCAAAACTTAGTGTGACGCCCTTACATTTTTATTACCCATATTTATCTCCTATTGTTTTAAGTTATGTTATCAACTGTTGCAAAAACATAGGTCATCTCAATTTATTTACGCAAGCCGACCCAATTCCGCACACAATACTATCATTCTAAACAACGTAAACCAATCATTTTAATAGCGCCATACATTTCCTCTCATTTCATTATGCGTGTTTGCGATTAGCACACTTCGGACCGGCCAGCTGACTGCCAGTACCGATCGAATCGTCGAGTCGAACGCACGTTCCTGAACGCGTCAGAAACGTCAAATGAAAAGCGCGGGAACTTGCGATGTATTCATAGAAAAATTGTGACTGTGTGGGTTTTTTGAAACTGTGTTGCTTACTTATTTTTTGTCATTTGAAACAAGTTTGTGTTTGTAAGTGAATATTTTTGAGGGTACGTTGTTTTTTTTATTAAAGGTATATTTTCGTTTATCATTTCGTTTGCGAACATATATAGATACGTTGAACAGTGGTTCGATTCGGAACTGTGTTAGCTATATTTGTGTGATTCCAGAATTAGCATTAAATTTCATTTGAGCGAACATATTCCGAACCATTCGTGTGTAGGCGGGTAATTAAGTACCAAGTCCAGTCTCTGTAAATTATGATTCTATACCTACATTCAACAGTATGAAACTTGACATTGATCAGATCAGTCAGATCAGTGTTAAAACATACAGGGTGTTACGTGGTTTCACCCGTTACAGAGGTAAATTAATCAAACCGCCTTAACTACTCAAAATATAAGAACAAATATTTTCATATCAAAAAGTACTATTCCTAAATATCCCTTACAAAAAATATATGTACGTTTTTAATTTTTGATAATACCTGGTACGTACAAGACCCAAAAAAATTACAACCATTATAGGTAGTTTCCTACGAAATAAGGGTAAACCTGAATTCCCTTATATCAGGTAAACTGTATCCTAACTTACTAACGCGTCTGGCTTAAAATAATTTATCTTTGATTCTTGAAAATGTTTTTCGTAAATAAGTACCTACTTATAATTTAAGCGAAGTTAGTTGCGTGAATCTTGCAAATTATAGTAAGTAGATCTAATAAAAAAATAAACATACGTATCCACTCTCTAATTAAATTACAAGCCCTTAATTAACGTTAATTTGTCAAATTTTGAGGTGTCAATTTGAGATGCAATTTAACATAGAGGTACCTAATACGTTTTCCTAAGTCTGGTTGCAATGTAATAGAAGGCATGGGGTCATTGAGCTGGGCCTCTGTTCACTTGGTTTTATCTCATGTTGTTTTAATATCGTAATCAAATTGTTGACCTTATTTTAGCAATATTTGCTTTCTGAGAGTAAGAGTTAACATAACGTCAACAATATGAGTACGATGTCAAAGTAAGATGGGTTAAAGCAAAGTAGAAAAGAGCGTCAGGTCTAATATTGAAGCTGAAATGTGGCCACAGGATCTCCACCGTATTTACATAGATCCACCGAGCATAAACTCATTAAATTCGACCCAGTATGAGCAGATTGAGCAGTCTGTTAAAAGAATCATCTGCAAAATCAAATTCAAATTTAAATAAGATCCATATATATCTCACACACACACACCACATCGCTCGTAGGACTGATGGCTGATGGGACCAGAAGGTTCTTGAGTGGCGTCCGCGAACCGGGAGACGAGCTGTACTGTAGGTAGGCCTCCAACAAAATGGAGTGACGACCTTGTAAGGATCGCGGGAAGGGCGGTGCGAAAGCACAAGACCTGTCTGAGTGGAGAGCCTTGGGGGAGGCCTATGTCCGGCAGTGGACGTCTCGGCTGACATGATGATGATATCTAAAAATAAAAAGAACAGTAGAATGTTGACTAAAATTCGCAATGAGATTTTTCAATAAATAAACATAGCCTTTGTAAATTTATGACGTATTCTCTGAATTCGGATGACGCCGTTGGAAAAGACGTGCCACCGGACCTAGACCTTACACAATACAAATAAAGATATTTCGGGCCAACAATATTCGTTTTTATGACGACCAATAAGTGGTATAATTTACTGTCTCTACGGGTGTAAAAAGTCACGTTTGCAGGTATGTGTAAAGATGCGTTACCCGGCAATTTATAGCCGGCAACAATAGCTGTCCTACTCTAACTTTGTAATGTAAGAATGAGACTTTCATAGATTGCCGGCTGTGAATTGCTCAAAATATGGCCGTGTAACTGTACCTTTTTTTTAAAAGGCAGGCAAACGTGCATGCGGGTCACTCTATAAAAGAGAGGACGAACTCTTTTCTTTAATTCACAATAAAAATGATTTTACTTATTTCTTTATTCTTCTTTCACGCGAAAATAAGCGGAAGACCGTTTGATTTGGCTTTACGAACGTAAATAATCAAAGTAATGGCTCTACTACTCTATATTTTTGGCTCTAATAATTGGGATTTTTCAAAAGGAGCGATACACGAATAGAATATTCCTTATAACCGCACAGAAATAAATGAAGTTATAAAACACCAAAAACTTAAAAGATATTTTAACACGTGCAAATTGTATTTACTAACAACCAATTAGGATTTGTCTGTTAAATTATGATGAAAAGCGATATAAATCATAAATAGCTTTAATTATATGCTTTGCCATATGTTCAAGTTAAATGTGGTAAACTCATTAAGTATGCATGCAAGTTGCTAAAGGTGCAACAAACGACGCATCGATCACTAACGCAATGAAATGACAGCATCTCGCATTTTCCAGTAACTCGATAGTGCAACAGCTGTTCGACAGTGACCTATTTCTGATTGATAGTGACATAAGGAAATCAGTCAGTCAGCTATTGCCACTTATTATAAGTTAAGTCTATGTTTATAAACATCGTAAAATAAAAATCAAAAAGCATTTATTTTTTTTAAATAATTTTGTACTGTTTTGTCATGTCCCGTGTGGTTGCCGGGTTAGAATAGTGCCACTCCATGTCTTCCCGTGGATGTCGTAAGAGGCGACTAAGGGAATAAAGGCTTGTAGTACTGTTAGGCGATGGGCTTGCCACCTGTCACTAATACACTGGGAAACATCTTAGCCTACTTGTGCAAAATGTGGTTACAGAATTATCAACAAGTTTTGGGGCTTGTTGGTAATTCTTTAGCTCTGCCTACCCCACTCTGGGAATGAAGGCGTGAGTTAATGTATGTATGTATGTGTGTTGTCATGTTTTAAAGTACATTCAACAACTGTAATACATTATAAGTTCTTTTTTTGTTTTTTTGTTTGTGTTTTTGTATACAATACGCTTATTTTAAGCATTCGTACTGTTACAATGTTACATTTATATATATCCTCGTTATAAAATAAAAAACGTGGGTACATTTTACATTACAAAATACAGCATGTTACAAAATCCACGTTCAACCGTGAAACCTTTTCTTAGGATTCTGTCAACTAATACGATCTAACCACTTGTGTGCTCGTGCTAATTTGATCGACCTTATTTATAAGCAAATAAGGGCTATCACTCGCAACTCTGGTTGCACAAAGCACGTGAGCGGCTAACAGAAAAAAAAAAACGAAAATAGAATAGTGTTTAAACTTTCTTAAATGCTGTGCACACAATAGTAATTCTTTTAAAGTTTTCAAGTTAAAGTTATAAACATTTTAAAATCCAAATTTGATTTTCCGCGTTTACGTGACTCAATGATTCCGGTAGATAACGATCATGAAATATAATATTCAATTTCTTTTGTAGTGGTCGGGTTTTTACGGAGATATGGATCTCACGGCAATTAAAAATGGAATTTTGGGTTTTGCATCCGTGTCTTTGCGCATGTGTGTGCACAGGTGTAATAAAATATGGTAATATGAAGTTATAACAACGTTTTGAGGTGGAATGAACTGTTTACGAGTGGGTAGGAGGCGTTTGTTGTTTGTGTTCTTATAAACTTTGGGTCTAGGTGGTCTAGTTTTTTAGTATAGATTTACAATACCAGTTTTTACTTATATATTAGATGACTAACTTAAAGTAAGAAATACCGTTTTTTAAATTAATATCCTTTATTACTAAAGAATAAAACATTATACACAGAGCGTATTTTTCTGTGAATTCCAAATAAAAAAAAAGGATTTGAAATGACGTTGTACATTTTTGTGAAGCACAATTATCAACACATGTTTGAATCTAATTTTAAAGGATTTTAATCTGTATTCTACCTGTAAGTGTTTATTAGATTTTAAAATCACTCAAATATCTGAAAAATTATAATTTAAATTCGAATAAATAACACCATCATAAAACCGTGGGGTGGTAGCAAATGTGGTCAATTTAATGTGGTTAAACTATGATGACCGTGACTATCAAAATCTCTGGTGTCTACTACCAGACAGACACCCTGTATACATAACATCATCATTCAAATCACTGCTACTTGTAGATTTTTAATTTCCGCATTCATTTACTTTTACCTGATCGGACGTAAGTTTAACACAACATCCATTTTAAACGTTATTAACTTAAGAGAAATCTGGAAAATGTAGCTGATTTGGATATGACCCGAAAAACATCAACTGCGTCACTATTCCACTTGCGTCACTATTCCAAGAACAACTTCCCTTTTCTCTCAGTAGGGTTAACAAAGGGTTAACTATTAGATCTATCCAAGCAGTCGATATCGGATAACGAGCCACGACCTGCGCGCGACCCGCTTGATCTCTTCACATTTCCACCGCTTTGAACCAAAAGGGAGTACAAGTGTATTAAGCCCATACAGTCATACTATCTTTAGATGGTGATATCAACGTGGTATTTTCATACATTATGTATTTGGAAATAGGGATATGGCGGATTGCAGGGCGGTCGTTACCGCCTCGAGTTATACCATGATAAGGGAAAAAGGATCTTATAGTTTGAGGAAATGAGTCCAATATAATATCAGGGGATAATTTCACACAAATTGACCTAGTCCCAAAGGCTTGCCCTATGCTTGGGATAGATACTAGACAACGAAATAAATACTTATAGGCTAAAGTACCAGTGGTCAGCCAGAGACCTATAGTTGGCCACTGCCTACCTATATACTATGCCAAATCCTTCACAGTCCGTGGTGTCCAACTTTGGAATGAGCTTCCGTTGTCCTTAAGACAATCACCTACTGTAGTCGCTCTAAAGCGAAATTTAAAAACGTTGTGGCTGAATGAGTCGTGAAGCCGAGTTCCTATAATGATTATAGTTATTATATATACATATATATATTATATATATATTATATTATATGTGTATTTTATATGTGGGTACCTAAGTTTATGTTTCTTACCTACCTTGAGTACCTGAGTCGTTTATTCGTTTAGTTTTTTTTTTTTTTTCTTCTAATTATTAGTATAATCATCTGTTTTTGATATTTTTTGTGCAAACTTGTATGTGTCCAACCCTATGCATTGTCCTTACTCATTAACTTCAGGGTTAGCTGGAAGAGATCCCATTTAGGGATAAGTTCGCCTTTGTACATTACTTTAATATTTATATTGTAATATTTATATTTTTGTGCAATAAAGAGTTTACATACATACATACTTTGTATGAGTGGAAAAAGTACGAAATATATATTTCCTACTCTTCTCACTCATATAAGGTTGACTACTGGTCTCTGGCTGACCACTGGTGACTTTACCCTATATATAGAAAAAAAACGAAGAAGTTTTACGTATATTCGATATCCTCACACATTCAGATGCAAAAGAGCTTCCATATGCGTATTAAAATTTCCAAAAAATACTGAATGTGATTATTTTGTGCATTCGTTTTAATACATACATACATACTTACATACATACCTTCACGCCTTCATTCCCAGAGTGGGGTAGGCAGAGCCACAGAATTACCAATAACTCTAAAAACTTGTTGATAACTCTGCAACCACAATTTGCACAATTAGGCTAAGATGTTTAACAGTGTATATTAATATAATTATTCCGTTTATTGGTTTTAATATGTGTCCACTATTACTAGATGAGGAAGAAAAAGAGTTTGGTGACGGCAATAATGGACACTTTTAACTGACAGGCACCAGTAACGGACACTTCGCTCTTAATTCAAATATCACAGAGCCCTAAATTGATTGTTGCGAATCAAATGAATAACCCTTAGTATCTTTTGTAAAATAAGAATTCACTAGGAGGACCTTGTGCAGGGTCCGTCCGGGTTGGTACCACCATCTTATCCATTAACCTACCGCCAAGCAGCAGTGTTCGCATTGTTGTGTTCCGGTTCGGGGATAAGACAGCCTGTGAAATGACTAGCATAGAGGCATTCCATCTTAGTCCTCAGGGTTGGCAGTGCATTTGCAGTCTTGTGAATGCGAATGTCTATGGGTCACAGTTTCCACTTACCATCAGGTGGCCTGTGTGCTCGTTTGCCTTCCTATGCACTGAAAAAAAAAACAATGTCCATTAGTGTCCTTTTCCATTACTACTGGTTTCATCACCCTATACTTCTTTTAATAAAATAATTTTCGTCTTTCTATTTCTTAGTAAGGGTAATATTTCTCAAATGTCTTGGATCTTGTGTTTTGTCTTCTTGCCACAACAGCCTCTCTATTACAAAGTAATTAACGTCTTTATTCTATAGGTTTATAACTATCCGTACTAATCTTAAGGCATGACCATCGCAACTCAGAGGGGTTATTATGACATAGCAATGCAGTGCAGTTTACGCTGAGAGAAAAGGACAGCTATATAACTGATATAGCTCCGTCCTTCACGCTCGCCGTAAAATGAAATGCTTAGCTATGTCATAATAACACCCCTGGTCAATAAAATTACTTAACACACGTATTTCGCTGAGAACTATCGTCTGAGAAGAGCTTTGTTGCGTTTTATGGCAGTGTGGGTACGGCTTTATAAAAGATAAGATCTGCGGCGACAGCGCTTGGGTTCGGGCTAGATTTATTTCTAGTTAAAGCATTAAATTTTAAGAAATTTTAGATCATAACTTAGTGATATATTTCTTTTTAATAACTAGATACAACATATTCAAAAATCGTGGAGATCGGCCTTGATTTAGTAGGTGAGAAACGTTAACGGCCGCAGCTAAATTTGTATGGAATTTTTGACAGTTGGGTCAAACGCACACAAAAAACAAAAGTTGTCTCTCCTGTGGTCAATAGTTAAAGGCTTGTGTGCATATAAGATATGTTTGTATCTGATCGGGCCAAAGTAGACCTGACGCCGTATATGCGGATATGGGTTCAGCTAGAAAATTAGGCCTTAAACACGTTAACTTCGGGTATGTCCACAGGAAAGACGCGAACCTAACTCTGCGCATGACCCAGTTACGCGATTTTAGCGGAGCTTCCCAATCCTCTTAACACGTTTCTGATCTGGAAGCATAGGGTATAGACACCAGTGGTCAGCCAGAGACCAGTAGTCGACCTTATATGAGAGCAAAGAGTGGAAAATATATCTTTCGTACTCTTCCCACTCATACAAAGTATAGGCAGAGGCCGACTTCAGGTCTCTGGCTGACCACTGGTGTCTTTACCCTACATCGATAAAAAAAAACATTGCAAAGCTCCGAGCGCTCGTTGATGTCTTTTACATTGGTATAGGTATTGTACTAAGTACCTATTAACCAAATCGGAATTTAAACGGTTTGCTATGGTAATAATTATGTGACCTTTTATTTGCCAAGTTCACTGAACTTGACCTCCTCGTTGACCTTTTATCATACGAAGCTTAAAAGGCGCAATTTTTTTAAACAAAGCGGAAAGAGAACATTAACGACTCGTAATTAAGGCAAATTGTATGTTTACGGAAAACCCATAAAGAAAGAAAAGAAAGAAAATCATTTATTCGTGACATGCATAACAAAGATCAGATAAACAAATACAAGAAGAAAGAAGCCACGAAATGGTCCCAACTCAGCGTAATGCTGGCATTAAAGTCAGCGCTGGTCTTCCGTTGGAACCATCAGGTGAAACCACGGAAGGTTACACACACATAATTAAATGAACACAAGAAAAATAAAAATAAAACAAAAACAAAGCACTGAGTTTCGCTAAAACATGCCCGTCCATAGATGGCTGAAAGAGCAACAGTCCCTTAGCCTTTCTTAAATGACATGGAGCAAGCAAAGAAAACCGACATGACATGACCTATCTTATCTATGGCAGCGCCATAAAAGGATGCAAGCTTCTTAAAAAGCTTTCGAGCTTCCTGATTAAGAAGTTTTAACAATTAACTACATTTTTACGAACAAAATAAACAAGTGGAGTTAACTTTAATCCTATTGTCAGATATTTATAACCCTGGAATTTACGTAGGGTAAGGTGGTCCCATACCGACCCCCTAATTAGAAAGTGCCATAAAAGTTCAGCAAAATATTTTTTTCTTTCCAATCTGCATGAATTCTTTAGTCAATGCCTTAAACTAAGTTGTGACAAGGGTTGAAATTTTTTTGAATACCAGAATTGAAAAATTTTTGAGCAAACGTAAAATCTGCATTTCCGCCATACTCAAAAATAGTGGTCCGTAACCGACCTCCCCCTGGTCCGATACCGACCCCCTATATTTTCATCGAACAAACTATATTCATTAAATTTTCTTGTACTTCGGAGACGAAAGAATGCAATTTGAGGACAATGTATGGTAAATTTCGAATTATTCAGAAGTTTTTATTAGCGAAACTTTATTTTATTCTAAATACAATTACTGAGTGGATGGAAGATCATAACCTGGAAATTAACTTTCGTAAAACAAAAATAATGACATTCCGTCCATACCAAAAAGCACATTTACCTGTAGACTTTACATTTAAAAATACAAAGTTAGAAATTGTAAATAGTTTCACCCTGTTAGGTATAAACATAGACAGCAATATTACCTGGAAATTCCATATCAAAAAAATTGCGTCCAAACTATCAAGATTCCTATACGCACTACGTGAAATAAAAATAACTACAAACCTGCAAACAGCTCTCACCACATACTACGGCTATGCGTACGCGTGGCTCAGCTACGGTGTCACGCTGTGGGGAAACAGCTCTGACACGCCCACCCTGTTCACCCTGCAGAAGAAAATTCTCCGAACGCTGGTCAATATACAACAAACTGACAGCTGCAAACCCTTTTTCATAAAATATCGATTACTAACCTTGCCTTCTATATATATTTTGGAATGCTGTAAATTTGTTCACAAACACCCGCAATTCTACACAAGGCGAGGAGATCTGCCCTCAACACGTCCAATCCGTCATAAAAATATGCTTGTTGCACCACCCCATAAACTCAAATTATTGTCCTCTGGCCCTTTATTTATGTCTATCAAAATATATAATAAAATACCTGAAACTTTGAAACAAGAATCCAGCTGCATAGTGTTTACAAACAAACTTAAAGAACTACTGATATCAAAATCTTACTACACCATTAAATAATTTTTAAATGAATATTAATAGTACAGTTACAATATAACGACCAGTGCCATAAAATAAATAAATAAATAAATAGTACAGTAAGTCGTCTTCTCTCATCTTTGCGGTGCCCATCAGGGTTCATAATGAGCTATTCTAGTGTTAAATTCTAAGCTAGCAAGTAAGATCTATGTTAAACATTATGATTGCAATAAACGATTGAGTATTGAATATTGAGTATTGAAACATGTATGCAAATTTTACTACATTTTCGTTGAGTTTTCGGGGAAATTACTCGCTGTCGTCGTTTGTCTCACAATAATTGCGTGTTCCTACAAGTCGTGTAGACTTGCGTCGCTGGGCTTCTTCTTCTTTCTTCTTTATGCACGAAGCGATGTCCCCAATTTCATCGCGGCAACGGCTCGTCGAAGGATTGCAGGATCCCTTTTCGGCGTTTTACGTTTGAATGACCGGCCCATCTAGTCAAAAACATACCAATAACAAATTGTATAAGACAAAAGATAACGATTTAACTGAAAAAAAAGTCTAGGGAATGTTTACAGCGCGTAAACCTCGGGGTCGGTTATGGACCACCGGTAAACGGTCGGTATCGGACCACCACGTTTTTTTTCAAACAATGATTTGTCGTTGTAAATATTAAGAAGAGTGAAAAAAAACGACTATCGCATGGTGAAGTCTAGTCTATAAGTAAGTAAAAAAACCTACCTTTGGATTTCTCGCACACTTTTTTCGCACTAAAAACTGATTTCTCCCGATGCCGAAAAATGAATTTTGCACATGTCAAAACTTACAATGAGGTTAAATCATGGAATGACATGAGAGGAATAAAATGCACACTAGCTCCAAACAGTCGGTATTGGACAAGCTTCCAAATGCTACCACCGACGATTTTTTTGGCAGCACAGTTTTTCAGAAAAAGCAAAAGGTCGGTATGGGACCACCGGTCGGTGTGGGACCACCTTACCCTATTAAACTCGTGAAAAATATTACTTGCAAGCATACATAATTTCCGAATAGAGATATTTCTAAATAACATTCTACAAACCACTTATAGACTTTTATGAAACTTAGTTCACAAATTAAAAAGCTTCAATCCTGGATTGAAATACATTTCATTAATTAACACAACACATTATTTATATTTTAAAGAAAATTCAATGTATTTTCATAAAAATTACAATTTAGCATATAGGTCTGTACGTCTCTATTTTTGTTTATTAAATTGGTTTCATTCTAAGAAGTATTTTGGCGTGGACAAAACAAAACGTACAGATATAGTTTTTTCATAATATATAACAAGAGGTTAATGAACAAAAGAAGATATATTAATCCCAAAAATGTGTTAAAGCTCACTCAAACCAAATGTTAAACAATTAACACAGACGCCAGGGATCATAATCTTCTAAAAAAACATCGATCTTCATAAAATCATTGATTTTTTCACACAAACATGTATGGTGAACCTATGGTGAACTTTGTACGGTTTTTTTTTATGCTACTTTGACCTCTTAAGGTATGAATTACCAAAAATACTTTCGTAGTGTACCCCAAACATATCCATGGGGTATAGGGTAAAGTCACCAGTGGTCAGCCAGAAACCAGTAGTCAGCCTCTGCCAATACTTCGTATGAGTGGGAAGAGTACGGAAGATATATTTGGCACTCTTCGCACTCATCATAAGGTCACCTTTACCCTACTCTGCAAATTTCAAGTCAAGGTGCAACGGTTTCGACTGATCGTCGCTCGATCAGACAGTCGGTTTCTTGTAGGTACTCTCTCTCTTCCATTTACCAAATACGCAAAACTGGTGTAAAACATATTACATAAACCAGGTAAAAGTACAGTTTTTTTAAACTTACGTTCGGAATCGGGGTCACACAGAACACTGTAAAACGAAAATTAAATCACCGCGTCATTTTTTTATTGCTCAAATTTCATTAATCATTTAAAAAACATATGTTTGTATTTTTGTTTCAGAATAGTCGTTCTTCATTATGAAACGCCTCGGCTTACATTTACGGACCTTTCTCTTGGTGAGTATTATTGGATGTATAACATAACGTTAATTTGCGACTTTTTAAGATATCGCATTGACATTAGCGTAGCCACGCACAATTGTTTTTGCTTGGCTCTTGTTAGATAATATTCGCCAAATTGAATATCATCACCATCATCATCATCATGTCAGCCGAAAGACGTCCACTGCTGGACATAGGCCTCCCCCAAGGCTCTCTACTCAGACCGGTCTTGTGCTTTTCGCATCCACCGCGTTCCCGCGATCTTCACAAGGTCGTCACTCCATCTTGTTGGAGGCCTACCGCGGACGCCACTCAAGAACCTCCTGACCCCACCTGCCGTCAGTCCTGCGAGCGATGTGCCCCGCCCTCTGTATCTCTACCTATGTCGGTAACCTTAGTTATATTACGGATATCGCAGGGACTATATTTTTTATACTCGGACACCCTTTACGTGCTGTAATTTATTTCCGCACCCTTGTTACTACGTAATTAGTACTATAGCTGCACTAATTACGTCGCGTGCCGGTGACCGGGCCTCGACGCTCGGCGCCAGCCTAGTTACGCTTCGGGGTAGTTCGGGACAGTTGGGGCAGTTATTACGAGTTTATAATATAAATTAAGAATTATAAAACACCTTTGTGAATTTCGTAAAACATGGTAATTTACTGCATTCATTTCAATTATTTAGCAGTTAGATGCGAGTATAGCTGGTGTTGTCCTTTTATGAAAATGTGTATGTTTGTTCGTCTTTCAAGCTTCAACCACTAAACGGATCGAGATGAAACCTGGCGCACATATTGGTTAGGTCCTGGAATAGGACAGGTTAGTTTTTATCCCGTAAAAGTTAGTTAATACATATATCGGGAGACAATCACACCCAAAGTAAGCTCTAGGCTTGTACTATGGGTACTAGGACTACAAAATAAATACTTAAACGCATATAAAATATCCAAGACTCATAAACAAATACTCGCGATCATCACACAAATATTTTACCAAACTGGGAATCGAACCCCGAAGCGCTTACTTCGTAGGCAAGGTCACTTCACCACCATTTAGGCCTATGCGTCAGATAATTACTCGTAATATGGTTATGATTACATCACTAATACATTAGAAACGAAAATGCTCTCATTAATTTTATTACTCATTGGAATATTAAGCATACTATGTCATAACTAACTCATAGATATCAAAGACAAAAACTTAAACAGGATGTTCAAACAAGTATAATATTATTAATTATATATCGAATGGAATACTGAGGTCCCTGACCGAGTGCAATAGATCTCTAAAACATCGGTTTTGATTTCAGCATAGACAATAGACATATTGCTTAAAATATCCTTAGTACAAAGTATATAGGGTGGTAATAATTTGTATGACCAATCGATTTGATAGTAATTTGTATTTGTTAAAGGTTTATTTAACCTAAAGGTTTGTTTAAGTTTTTCAATCCAATCACAACCATACTGTCATCCTATGAAAGAAAGCGGCTATAAACGCATAGTAATAATATAAGCATTTTAAATTTAATGTAGATACCAATAAAGTATAGAATGGTACAACTACTACATGACAGTCAGCCCCCTTTTTTGGTAGGACGGCAGCATATTTGAATTCTACATTCGTACTTTTGATAAACTTTAGAAAATAGGTAACGAAACAGTTTTATAACTATATCATGAGTCATTCCTTAAACAATATTGTAGGTGTGTTTGTTGATGATACATACATACATACATTAAATCACGCCTGTTTCCCAGAGGGGTAGGCAGAGACCACTTCTTTCCACTTGCTACGATCCTTGTTGATGATTTGATGTTATATTTTATTTTATCTACTCTCATATCGTAAAGTTCGAATTATAAACTTCAAAACGAATTTATATTGGCATACTTTATAAACACAATACCGAAATTTAAAAAAAAACACTTTATAACATTATTTCTCTAACAAAATAATGTTATAAAGTAATTTTTTTACCATTACGATACAAGTTAATTCAAAAAGTTAATGTCACCAACGAGGTTCCATATAATTTTTTTTTATATTGGAACGCACATGCGGTTCGCGTCATTTTTATAGCATTACAAAAAGTTTTCATTCCAATTTTTACTTGTCTGTGACAGCGCCCGCTTTAACGCATGCGCGGTGATGTGCTAGGTTTTGGCGCCATTAATTGAATACGTTTTGCTGTAGTTACTTTATTAACTTTGATCTTTTATTTAGTAGGTTGAATCGCAATGTATGAGAGTAGATAAAGTAGTGTATGAAACTGCACATAACTAGGTATTAAAACACTCGTGTGATACTATTAAAAACCTCGCCTAGCGGCTCGGTTCTTAAACACACACTTGTGTTTTAATACCCCTCTTTATGCAACAATTTAATAAACTACTATTATCTGTGGTTTACATTTTTCCTACCATTTTCCAACAATAATACATAATACAAAACAAAGTCGCTTCCGTGCGTCTGTAGGTCTGTATGTACGCTTTAGATCTTTCAGACTACGCAACAGATTTTGATGCGGTATTTATCAATAGGTAGAGTGATTCAAGAGGAAGCATTTTATGTATAATAAATATATATCTGGGGATTATGTCACACCAATTGAACTAAGCTCCAGGCTTGTACTATGGGTACTAGACAACGATGTAAATACTTATATAGATAAATATATACATCCATTACGCACGAACATATATTCGCGCTCATCACACAAATATCTGCCCTTACCGGGATTTGAACCCAGGACTGCTAGCTTCGTGGGCAACTGAGCCAACGCGTCGTCATTATCAATTTTATTTTATGTACGGTTGTTATAGAAAACCTCACATAATCAGAAGCGAAGGGAGGGCAACATAAAGGCCTATAAACAACTAGATACGGTGCTGGTATCAATTGCCTTCAATATCACTTAAATTATATTGACATAGTTAATAGTTAGCATTAAAAGTCAACTGTCATAATACTTAACAAGTTTAAAAAAAAATAGGGTAGGGGCACCAATAAATGAACGATTAAGCGACTACACCAACTTTGGACATTTTTTTCTCAGTGAATTAAACGAATTTCACCCAATTACTTTATTTTATACGCTAAAGTATATACTCTAGATTGGAAATAAATATTATAAAGTTCATTATTATAACACATTATTTTTCTAAAAATCTTTGAAACCAAAAATGTACCAATTTACCCAATACATGAACAGTGATACCCTAACTCTGAACGATTTTACTCCAATAGTTGAACTAATATAATAAAATCAATCTAATGTGCCCTAAATCTGAACGGATTGACCCCAATAGTTGAACTCAAATCATTAAAAAATCTATATGACTAATTGCCATTATTGATTTTTTAATTATGAGTATTTTGTATAATGCTCTAAATAAATAAATAAAGTTATTAAATGGTTTTCAAAATAAATAAAAGGCACGTTAATCAAATCAGTTTTTAATTGTTTATAAGAGAATATTGGTATCACAATCATTGATATTCAATAAAAAAATAACTTAATAACTATAAAGTTAAATTTTCTTTTCTTCTTATACAACTATTTGCCTGAAATTTATAGTTTAGTAATATTATTTTAATAATATTATTTTAATAATTATTTTAATTTAGCTGCTGGGTCGTTAGTAAAAATACGTGCTAAAAATAGCTTGGGCTTTACAAAAATAAATAGCTAGTGTTCATATTACAAAACTTTACCTAAAACATGAACGACTGAGTTTACTTGGTTCAGCTTTCGGATACAGAATTAATGAAATGAACGAACAAAATCAATTAAAAATTCAACTATTAGAATAGAACCCAAAGCTTGAACCAGTAAATTTAATTAAGAATTCAACTATTGACATGGAACCCAAAACTTGAACTAGTAAATTTAATTAGTTCAAGTATTAGGCACATATTTCATTGTTGAACAGTATTTAGTTTTCATACTAAAAGAAACTTCAAAATAACCAAAAGTTGCGTTCATGTTTTAGTTAAAAAATTCGGAAGCAATAAATGATCAGTTTACGCTATAAAGTTTCTATATGCCGGTTCAGTACGATTTATTACAAAGCTTTTAAAAATGTATGCCCTACCTAGTAGTTGAACATCGTTCAGCTTTTAGTTTCGGTACATATTTTTGGGACCATAACTTGAACGGCTTATTGCTCTTAAATTAACAAAGATAATAAAATAACGTATAAATACATTAAAAGAGGGATTAGTCAAGAATTCATACTAAGAAACCCTTGCAAGAAAGTAAGTTATTGAATTTTATACGTAATAAAAAGCTTAAATTTGAAGTACACTTACCTTATCTATATTCCCATACTAGCGACGTTTTTGACGACACACCACAGAACAACGACCGATTCCCGCCGCGGTAGACGCGTAACTGTCAGTGAGTTTTAATGGCGGCGTAGGCATAGTGTTGCTGTTTAAGAAAAAAAAATCCCCGACTATGGAATATTTGTCACCATTTAATTATTTACTTATTTCGTTCGATCGTTCATTTATTGGGGTGTGTTCATCTTTTGGTGCCCATACCCTATTAACGCCATTTTTATTTAAAACATAGCCATGATCATTATTGTAAGTTAGTACGCCTTCATTCTTTAGCCGTGCAACACTCAGGCAATGAGCTGGTGACACGTGCAATTCTTTCACCACTGGTTGCGCCACACCGGCGCAGGCGCACTTGACACGCAGTATTGACATGTCGGTGGAGATGTGTGAACACATCGTTTTTTACATGTTTGGGAACTTGATCTAGATCTAAAATTGTTTAGCATGTCTTAAGCAGAAGTTAATGGTAAAATGACGGCAGGTTAATTTTAACTTTGAAGCTACTATGCTAATTTAAACAAAATACAGTTATTAAAAAAATATGTCGGTAGAGTTTATTTACATACATACATAAACTCACGCCTTTATTCCCAGAGTGGGGTACGCACAGCTGCAGAATTACAAACAACTCTAAAAACTTGTTGATAATTTTCTGTAACCACATTTTGCACAAATAGGCTAAAGATGTTTACCAGTGTATATTAGTGACAGGTTGCAAGCCCATCGCCTAACAATACTACTAGCCCTTATTCCCTTAGTCGCTTCTTACGACGTCCACGGGAAGATATGGAGTGGCTGTATTCTAACCCGGCAACCACACGGGATCGGCAACCACATGGGATAGTAGGTTATTTGGGTGGATCAACTTTTTTTTGTTGTTATTCTGTCCCGTAAGCCAGGAGACAACAGTGATAGAGTTTCTTAGAAAAAATGTTATAATATATACTTCCAGCACACTCAGGAGAAAGGCCATAAAAGAATGGGTGTGTAATTGCCAATAAAACGGTTTTTTAGTGGACGTATATCGTTTGAAATCATAGTTTTAAAGAGTGACCCAGGAGACGTCACCATGGCAACGAGCTACAAAGAAAAGTTGATTGACCCATTTATTAAGCTAGTAAATTTTGGCTGGTTTTAACGTTGTTTTCTGGAACATCCCGTATATTTAAATATATTTAAAATGGCAAATACACAGAGCCGGTATTCTAGGCGGTGCCAACGATATCGTTGTTCTAGTTCTAATTTTAATTAATGGCTTCCACTCCTGTTGAGGTGTTGGTATGTCACCAGTGTCGAGTTATTTATAGACACTCGACATATTTTACGCGAAGACAATTGTTCGGTAAAAGAGTATTTTCTCTAATGGACTAAACAGAAACACATGGGGTTAGCTCCACGCGCTTCTGTCATGTCCGATATCGTAGTTTTTTTGTTTTTTTTTGCCCCCGCGGCGACTTGAACAGCTACTACCGCGAGGATAATGGCGTTTCCACGTGAAGTGATTTCGCCAGTGTCAAGGTTTATATGAGTATCAATCAATATAGCAATAAAACACAATCCAATCTTCTCTAGGTAGATTGGGGGCAACGTTGTACGGTGATTTGTAGGTCAGAGGTCAAGATAGTTTTAACCTCTGCACCACTGCGAGTCCACTTGAAACGAGAAGAAAGATGCCAGATACACGAAATAAGTCCAAGTCTTCAATCACTGTGCGACACAAAGGCATAAAAAGTACAAATCACTATCAGAAAAGAACTTTTAATTACCCAAAAATTAAAGTCTAAAACAAATTACACGTCCGCCATCTTTTAACGCTGCAAATGCATCGATATCGTAGTTAATCTAATCTGTTATGGTATTGTTATGACGTCAGCAGCCATTACTGTCAAGTAAATGAGAGCTATCAAAACTGTGACACGATAACAGCTCAAACACGATATGGTTTTTACCGTGTTGAATAGAGGCCGAAACAGTGCAATGGACTCTAATGCTCATCTATAGACGATGCATTTTTTCCGATTAGACCTTTTATCTTAAATAATTTTAGGGGGTTCAAGTCGACATTGGTTTGAATGACATACGTTATTGGTTGTCAAAATATCTTAGCTTTTGACAATGCCATCTCCGTTTATTTCAGTCTTATTTCCTTGACGAAAGTAAAATCATCAAAACAGCCGAAAGACGTCCACTGCTTTACATAGGCCTCCCCCAAGGCTCTCCACTCAGACCGGTCTTGTGCTTTTCGCATCGACCGCTAAGGTTACCGACATAGCCTGAAGAATAGCTAAACTGAAGTGGCAGTGCGCGGAGCACATCGCACGCAGGCCTGGTGGCCGATGGGGTCAGGAGGTTCTTGAGTGGCGTCTGCGGACCGGGACACGAGTTGTGGGTAGGCCTCCAACAAGATGGAGTGACGACCTTGTAAGGATCGCGGGAAAAGTGAAATACCGCCTTCAAATCAGCAGCTGAACATTTATCTTGTTTTTACTCGTCATCTGATGACTTCTAACTCTCAAGACACTCGCCCACGATTGGATCGCTGTGAACAATGGTTTGATCTACACAACCGGCGGGTTCAGGGAGCTACATTTTATATTTTACATAAGATAAAGGTCAAACGGTGAGCGGTTTGGTGCTACCGCTAATTGGCTTGCGGGCTGTGTTTATGACCAGTACAATAGATCGCGTGTTTTGGTAACGGTTGTAAAAATATAATGAGAGAGTAAAAATGTGTACAGATTTCGAAATAAATATTTTTTTTTTATTGAAATTTGCGAATTGTTGAAATATAGCGTTGTAGTGAACAAATAGAGATCTATACTATCCGCAAAACTATCTCGCCGGTAGGGCAATAAACGTCGGCTACCTTTAGGGGTGTAACATGTCGATAACTTATAATGTAAACGTCGATATAATCATTATATTTTGAAATATTATTGATATTGTTTTTAAAGTTATCTAATGAGTAATACTAAATATTTAAGATAATTACTTACATGTTTAAGATATTTCTTAAATAATTAGCTAAATACGTGGTAAGGTAAGTAAATAATGAGAAATGCATTAGTAATTATAGTACGAATGATTGATAGTTCTATTTAAGTCATTAGGAATAATTGATAACAAAATATTCTATAATAAAAATAAATGTACTAGAATTTTCCTTGTTTAGTTATTTATTTTGTTATACCTCCTTATTATTTTATTGTAATACTTTATGTCAATAGTTCAATATACCTATTTATATTTCGATAGTAAAGCATGGTTCATGTAGAATTGGCACGCATAAATGAATTAAAAAAAAATGTTTCTAGAGTTCTTATTTCAAAAGTGACAATCATGGTTTGTTGACAACCTTTTGATGTTTAAATAGTGCAAAAATTATAGACTTTGATCAATGCGTTTAATAGTTATCGACAATGAAACTTGAAAAAAGGAAAGTAACTGTGAACAAATACTTGGAAAATCCATCGTGGTCTGGGTCGCAGGTAGCTAAGGCACTAAATTTCCACAAAAGTACTGTTTGTAGAGTTATAAAACGATACAAGGAGACCCTGTCTTGCCGCCGAAAGACACAGATCAATCCTAAATCGGGTGCCAGGGACAGAGAACTTAAAAATAAAGTGTTGAGAGCAGTTGAACAAAATCCAGGGCTGTCCGATACGATCTATCTCCTAAATTTAAAAAAAAACGGAGTACTGTGAGACGGATTCGCCTTCGAGCTGGCTAAAAGAGCTATAAAGCTATTAAGAAGCCAAATCGCACCATGAAGCAGAACCTTCAAATTAAAAAGCGAGCTCGCTTGTTGTATGACAAAGTTTTAACCAAATTCAAAGGGTGCTTCTTGATGGAGGACGAAACCTATGTTAAACTCGATTTTAAGCAACTGCCCGGTTCAAAGTATTACTTGGCTGATGCTAGAGGAAGTGTTGAAGAAAATTATAAGTTCGTTAAATTGGAGAAATTCGCAAAAAAACACATGATATGGCAAGGGATCTGTAGTTGTGGCTTAAAGACTAAAACTTTCGTTACGTCTTCTACAATGACGTCAGATGTTTACATGAAAGAGTGCCTGCAAAAATGAGTTATACCTTTCATTAGAAACCACCGCCTTCCTGTGAAGTTTTGGCCAGATTTAGCTAGCTGCCATTACTCAAAAAAGGTACTATAGTGTTATGAAACCTATCAGGTCGATAACGTGCCTCGTGACATGAATCCTCCAAATTGTCCACAGTTTCGACCAATTGAGAACTACTGGGCAATTATGAAAGGGAAACTCAAAAAGAGTGGCAAAATGGTCAAAGATGTAAATTCGTTGCGATCTACATGGAATCTTCAAGCCAAAAAAGTAGATAAAAGCACTGTTCAGAAGATGATGGGATCTATTACGAAGAAAGTTCGGAATTACATACATGGTTTTGACAACTGAATATTTTTAGTGAAAATGTAAAATAATAATACATATTTTTCAATTTATAAGACTAATTGTTTTATTTCATTAATTATTTGAAATTTTATAACCCTGGTAATATGTACCAATTCTAAATGAACTATGCTTTAACTATACAATACTGTTATATAAAACACCATGTAATTTATATTCTTTGTTCCATTACTTTATCGACATATCTTTTTATGCGTAACGCTACCTGCCCTATTGCTGCTCGGCCCGCTCCATAAGCCGTACAGGTGTGAAAGAGATAGCATAATTCCGATGAACTATCTGGCCAGTCAGGTCATAACCTGACTGGCCAGATAGTTTTGCGGATAGTATAGGTTATAGGGAAAGATGTTGAGAGTTGATGAGTGACTTAATTGTGCTAACTGGTGGTTAAGATTTGATTAGCCTAGTGGACGTTAACTAAAATAGAAAGACATGAGAGCAGACAGGCACGGGCCTCATGATTTGAATGAATAAATAAACAAGATTCCGTAAAAAAAAAATTGGGACAAGCTTTTGATGTCGACTGTACTCTTTTTTTTGCAAATGTATTTTCTGCTAATCAAGACCAAATTAATGAGTCCCAACTTCGTGATAAATACCTATAGCGTAGATCCTGTCGCCATCTTCCGACTCCATTAAATACCATAATATTGCTTTGTGATCGGGCTTACATACGTGGTCCAAATTTCAGCCAAATCTATCTATTAGTGACAGGTAGCAAGCCCATCGCCTAACATTACTACAAGCCTTTATTCCCTTAGTCGCTTTTTACGACTTCCACGGGAAGACATGGAGTGGCACAATTCTAAGCCGGCAACCACACGGCAAACGGAATCTAAACACCAATATATATCAAATGATATGACCGTTAATCCGTCTGTCCCAAATACCGATACAAGACAATCGGCGCATCCGCTATCGGCGCCTATGCTCGTCTAAATCGCCGCTTGCGCAACGCATTACGTGTCCTTACCGCGCGATGTCGCTCCTTCGCAGTCTAGCCAACTTGTATATAATCTGTGGTCTAGCTTCATTTATAGGCTTAAGATATGTAAAGTGATATTAAACGGGATTTAATTGCGGAGGAAATAAGCTACATATACTATCAACGACAGTGGTCACGAGAAGGTATCTAATGTTATATTATATTAGTATTTATGAAAATGCTGTAAGCAAATTTTTTGCCACTACTTATAAACGTGGGATAAGCTTGGAATAGTTTATGCCATGCTTTGTCACTTTCTGTCAGACGCAAATGTCACAATGACAGATAAGGAGATTACGGATTTTACTTGTGGAAGGACCTTGTGCAGGGTCCGTCCGGGTTGGTACCACCATCATATCCATTAACCTACCGCCAAGCAGCAGTGTTCGCATTGCTGTGTTCCGGTTTGGGGATAAGACAGCCGGTGAAATGACTAGCATAGAGGCATTCCGTTTTAGTCCTCAGGGTTGGCAGTGCATTTGCAGTCATGTGAATGCGAATGTCTATGGGTCACAGGTCACAGTTTCCACTTACCATCAGGTGGCCTGTGTGCTCGATTGCCTTCCTATGCCATAAAATAAATAAATAAATAAAATAAATAAACAGGATTTAATTGCGGAGGTAATAAGCTACATTTACTATCAACGACAATAGTGACGAGAAGGTATGATAATGTTATATTATATTAGTATTTATGAAAATGCTGTAAGCAAATTCTTAGCCCCTTACTTATAAACGTGGAATAAGCTTGGAAAAGTTTATGCCATGCTTTGTCACTTTCTGTCAGATGCAAATGTCACAAATACAGATAAGGACAAAGCATGGCATAAACTATCCCAAGCTTATTCCACTTTTATAAGTAAGGTGGGTATTATATAATTATGCTTTCACTGTCATTATGTTAGCAGAGAGTTTTCTGCTATTTATTTATTTATAATATAGGTACTACAATTAAAAGTTATAATTAAACTTATTTAAATTACCGTTACCGTGTGGTCACCGGGTTAGAATAGGTGCCACTCCATGTCTTCTCGTGGATGTCGTAAGAGGCGACTAAGGGAATAATAAAGGCTTCTAGTACTCTTAGGCGATGGGCTTGCAACCTGTCACTAATACACTGGTAAACATCTTAGCCTGATTGTGCAAAACGTGGTTACAGAATTATCAACAACTTATTTAAGAGTGCTTGGTTCTGTAGCTCTGCCTACCCCACTCTGGGAATGAAGGCGTGAGTTTATGTATGTATGTATGTAAATTAAAATTGTTGTGTGGTTGCCGGGTTAGAATAGTGCCACTCCATGTCTTCCCGTAGAGGTAGTAAGAGGCGACTAAGGGAATAAAGGCTTGCAGTACTGTTAGGCGATGGGCTTGCAACCTGTCACAAATATGCTGGTAAACATCTTAGCCTATTTGTGCAAATTGTGGTTACTGAATTATCAACAACTTTTTTCTAGTTGTAGTTCTGTAGCTCGGCCTGGCCCATTCTGGGATTACATGCGTGAAGGTATGTATGTAAATTAAAATAAAATTAAGCTACTGGCCGCTTTTTTAGGCACAGTTCCTTAAACGACATCATCAAACGTTCCCTCGGCACAGCCAATATTCCGGCAACCCTGGAGCCCTCAGGTCTTTCTGCCTCAGATGGCAAAAGACCTGACGGTTGCACTTTGGTGCCATGGTGTTTGGGCCGCGCCTTGGCGTGGGACGTAACATGCGTGGACACGTTAGCTCCGTCTCACGTCGAGGGATCCGCTCGTCAGCCAGGGTCCGCCGCTGACCGTGCCCAGACCATCAAGTGCCGCAAATACGCTTTTCTTAAAGATAATTACTTTTTTGCGGCACTTGCAATGGAAACTTTGGGTCCGTGGTCTTCCGACACCAAGAAGTTTGTTAAAGAGGTGTCGAAAAGACTTATTTTGGCGGCGGGTGATCCCAGAGCCGGCTCGTTCTTTGCCCAGCGGCTCAGTCTGGCTGTGCAAAGGGGGAACGCGGCCAGCATTTTAGGGACCATGCCACAAGTGGGTGAACTGCAAGGGTTATTTTATTTATAGTTAGAATTTTAAGACGTTTTGTAGTATTTTAGTTATATTGAGTAATAAAATCTGTTAATTAGCTACTCAAATATTAAAGATGTAAATCACCACTATAAAAGGAATACCCTCTCTAGCAGGTCCACTCGCAGCATAGTCCTTATGACACTGGCTGCATTATTGGCGGTTTACTGCTGAACAACAAGCATCTCCGAATAGGTAATCTTCATAATGACCAGGCCCGGGTAACATACGAAAATAATGTTGGTCTCTTTGTATTTTTTGTGTTTTATAAACTGACTAACTGGGTATTTTAACTTAAGTTTTAGTTCCCTAGTCAACTAACCTGACGTTACGGCATTAATTTTCACAAATTAGTGACGCTTTTTTATGATCAAAAATAACAATAATAGAATATCAAATCAAATCACAGCCGATCAAAATACGAGTATATCTACATTTTCCAGAGACATCGGTTAGTATTCAAAAGAATAGCCCAAACATATTTTTTATTATCGTTACTTATCGCCTCTCTTCCTATACAATACCCTTACGGTTTTGACCTTGCTTTTAGCACTTTCCATTTGTTACTTGACTAACATACATACAATCGTCGCACACTCAATCATTTATCGCCTACTTATGCAAATGTTTATATGTATACCTACTAACTTTAACAACGTACAGTTGGCCTTATATCTAAGTAGCGGCACACTTTTCGCACTGCCAGACCAAAAGAGTACGTTCACATCGCATGCAGGACTGATGGCCGATGGGGTCAGAAAGTTCTTGAGTGGCGTCCGCGGACCGGGAGACGAGCTCTAGGTAGACCTCCAACAAGATGGAGTGACGACCTTGTAAGGATCGCGGAAAAAGCGGTGGATGCGAAAAGCACAAGATCGGTCTGAGTGGAGAGCCTTGGGGGAGGCCTATGTCCAGCAGTGGACGTTTTCGGCTGACCAGATGATGATGATGATGATGATTGAGGCGAAAAGAGTAGTAACTCAAAATACAACTGTATTTTAAAATGAACTTTAATACAACGACTATGAGCTTGAAACAAAACTATCAATAATTTTGAGTTTATACTGTCTTGATCTAGCAATGCGTTTTATACCTTATCGCCTTAACGACTTTTGCAGATCTGGGGTCCTAGCCAAGACACAAACTCTAAAATTTTCCTATTTTATCACTCAGTACGACGCCCGCGACGCCGTCCGCGCAAAAAAAAAAAAGTTATAGCTTATGTTCACAGGGATAATACAGGATACTAATGGTGAAATATTTTTTTAAATCGGTCCTGTAGTTTCGGAGTATATTCAATGCAAACAAAGAAATAATCAAATCCTTCGTCTTTATAATATTAGTGTAGATAATGTATAGGATGACATTTGACCACATGGTTCATCGCTTCTCATCCCATACATTTTGAGTGATAGGAAAGAAAAACGTTAGTATTTAGCGTTTACGTCTTGGCTAGGGCCCCTGGGCTTTTATTCTACTGGGTAAATCCATTGCTGCGCTTGACCTGCTGTGGTATTGTTTTAAATTCGGCCGTCGTTACTGTCAAGTAAATAAGAGCTATCAAAACGGTGACAATACGATAACATGTCAATAGCAATATGGGTTTTACCGAGCTCGGAATAGTTTATGCCATGCTTTGTCACTTTCTGTCAGATGCAAATGTCACAATTACAGATAAAGACAAAGCATGGCATAAACTATTCCAAGCTTATTCCATGTTTATAAGTAAGGGGGTATGATTCGAACAGAAGACGACCTTCATCCAGCTGTTTATTCGATAAAAAGTATTTTATATCAAAATTAATATGGCGAATAGGTTGGCTAAAAAAATTCAGTCTAGTACTTATATAAAAAAATAAAATTGCAATTGCTTGTTTAATAGACAAATTATATACTAATCAAAAGCATGAAGCCTATAGAATATGCTAACGTTAGGTTTAGTAGAAATAGCCAACCTAACGTTTGTATATTTTATAATCTTCATACTTTCGATTGGTATGTAATTTGTCTATTAAACAAGCAATTTTTTTTTTGTTGCATAGTTTCTTTTATATTGATTATATACTGGACTGAATTTTTTCAGCCAGCCTATTCGCCATATATTACTTACAATATTGAATTTGATATAAAATACTTTATATCGAAAAAACAGCTGGGTGACGGTCGTCTCCTATTCGGATCCCCTACTAAATATTGGCGTCATAATTTCCAGACAGTAAGGGTTGGAATAGTTTGTCAGGGTTTTTTATCTATTTAATTAACATCCGACTCAAAAAGGGTGTTATAAGTTTCTTCTCCTTCTTCAGCGCATATGTACCCACCGTTGGGCATAAGCCTCTCCAATAGCAACACTCTTGCGCTTTTGTCTCTCGATGCTTACACCAATCACACGAGTATTTATTGTGTCGTTATAATATTAATTTACAGATTTACAGTAACAACTGTTATTTATTTCAACACAACATATGTACATCATAACATATCATAAAATACAAATATTAACTAAAATAAAAATAAATTAAAACAAATCGAACCCCTCCAACGAACTCACTTGTGGCATCGAGCCTAAGACACTCGCAGCGTTTCCTCTCTGCACCGCTAGACTCAGCCTCTGGGCAAAAATGGAACCGGCCCGAGGATCGCCACAGACATGCACCAGTTTTTCCGACACCTCCTTGACGAATTTTTTCATGTCAGTAGACCACGGACCAAAAGTTTCGATGGCGAGGGCCGCAAATTTCCCCGGGGTTACTGGCACTCCAAAACTTCTCTGCATCCGACAAACACGATATCTGTTCAACGGTGAGGTTGGGAACATTAAGAATCCCACCGATGAGGGCGAAAGTGCTGTGGACAGAAGACAGAAAGGCAGGGAGTGCCAGGTCACTAGAGGTACGAATACCAAGACCACCAAACTTCACAGGGAGTGTAGCTTGAAACCAACTAGAAGGTGAAAAAGAAATATTTAAAATTTTGCTAATAGTTACTTTCAAAACGTTATCAATATCTGAAGAGAGATTAGTAAATTTCCAAATGGGGCAGCAGCGAAGAAGGTAAGTAAATTTTGGAGTAAAAAGGCATAGTCGTAAGATGTACAAAGCAATGTGAGGAGTTATTTTAAAAAGTAAATCCGAGGATTGATGAAATTTATTTAATTTTGAATTTAGAGTAATAATATTAATTTACAGATTTACTTATCTATCTAAAATATATACAGACAGATTTCGAAAAAATCGGTAGAGCTGTTTGAGAAATATCGATTCAGCCAGAAAGGGTTACCATTATTTAAAAGTTGCTACCTAACTTATAATTATTTAACGAATGTATTTACCATAGCACTGTCTCTAGCTAATACGACTTCTATTTAACGTCAGTCTACATTAGTCATGTGTTGCCTAACCGTCGTGAATAAACAATACTGTCGTACTCATCCCAAGGTCTACGGCGAAAGTTTAATAAAGGTTAACTTGCAATAAAATCAACATTAACTAATTCAGAGCCAACAATGCCATATGGAGTCAGTTATTAATAAACATCAGGAAGCTTGGCAATAAGTGCATGTACAGAAGTTTAAACTGTCGGTCTTATTTTCATTGAAGCAGAGTTCAAATTATCAGTTGTAGAGGTATGTCATGAAGATGACAAGTGCTTTCGTGTCTTTTTAAGTGACATCGTTGACCTTGTGGTTACAAATTGCGGAGATTAGAGAAATCGGTCAAGTTTATGAAGAAGCCAGCATTCGATTAAATTATTTAGTTAGTACTCATTTCGAGCTTGATTGACGAACGCGTTTTTGCATTATTTTTTACTTATTCCATAATTTTAAAGCCGGTAACACACCTGGCTTATGTTAAGGCAACCAGGCAACATGTTATTTTATCATCTAATGTATAAAACTCGAAACGAATTTTAGCTTCAGTTTCGAGTTCCATCAAAAATGAATCAAAAGTTTTAGTATTTATACCACGTCAGCTGGTATAATGACAAGAAAAACAAAGGATCCTCGTTGATTATTTATAAACTTTGCACTAACCAATCTTTGACCATTTAACCCAAATCGTTAAAACTTCAAAACGTTTCCATCTAAGTTGTAAACTTTCGTTTCCCCAGTGTTACGGATTTGATAAATTGCCAGCATAAATTTTATAATCGACGTATTCCATCACGTTAATATCATCAAATATGCACAACTTTCCCGTACGCAGAATTCCAAACGTCTCTAATCAGTGGTATACCTGTTTTAATTTAAAATGCACGCCGTTTATATTTCGCCGACGCAGACGAAATGTTCAACTCGTTTTTAAGTTAGGCTTAGGTTACACGATGCGAGCTGCTATCCTGAGAGGTTGGCATTGTGTACTCGCATGTTAGTATCTATACTAGCATCTGCTGGCTACACGAGAGTACGAGTGATCAGAGTAGTGTACCTTTTTTTTGTCGGAGAGGACATTACGTATCGTCCCCCCCGGCTAGGGTAGCTATTGGTATGACGGACTCTCGACCACCTCAGTCTCCTGCGAGAGCTGAGGTGGAAGCATACCGTCTAAAACCTCTCCGGTGTTAACCTCCAATGGGCTGTTAACGGGGGCACTGTGGGCTGACGACTGTGCACCACTGGGTGCCCTCCAGCCGCCCCAGCCAGGTAGTGTACCTAGTACAAAATGCCTGCCACTGTTTAGTTGCTCGTTAATTTTTCTACCTAATGTAAAGTATGTATAGTTAAAATGTACTGTTCCGTGTTTTGTTTTTTTTGGTGTTCAATAAAGAGTATTTGTATTGTATTGTATTGTATTGTATGTAAAGATAGAGAAACACTGAGCAACAAGCAAGTAAATACAACTTATACTAGCCGTAACACAACAAAATTAGATTATTTAGTTGACAATAGCTCTACAAAGTACCAGCCTAATAAAGCAAGCAACTAGTACCTATCCTTATAGAGTATATTCCTTTGCTCATAGGTAAAACGATATGGATATGGTATTACAACACTAAGAGTACTAAGTACACGATGTAGGAATCATCGATAACCTCGTTATTGAGGTGCCTAACTTCTGTTGTCACTGGTGGAGATAAAAAAGTATTTGGGGTTAGAGTTGACTGCACCGAGCAAACGTCGAGCACCCAGTGGCGCCCTCATTTTTATTATTGTGTATTCTACGTAACTAAAAAAAGACGTGTGGCACTCGGGGACTGCCGCGGTAAAGCTATTGCATGTCGTACAAACGCACACAACGCCGTGTCGAAGACTGCCGAACTGAAACGACGTTAGACGATGCACGGCCTTCAAGCCACACCTCCTTGCCCGTCGGAGTGGGGAGCGTGAGGTTTTTTCGTTACGGAATTTCTGGATTCGGTCCCCGCGCTCAAGGCCCGCGATAGAAGCTATGCAATAGCTTAAAAAATCCTTGGAATCAGACGATGCTTTTTGTAGTTTGGGATACGTGACAAACTTTAAAACCAATTACCCTATGAGTAGTCAGCTTAACTGGAAAAGGCGGCCACTTTTTTCCGTTAAGTAGATAACTCGTAGGTCAATTGTTATTAAACTTTGTGATATATATTATAAGTTGAGTTTTCATTTATAATACAAAAAAGCACCGTCCGATTTCAAGAAAATACTTTGGTTTATTAGAAAACACAATAATAGTAATGAGGGCACTGTACGTCGGGACTACGCTCGGCGCAGTCTTAAAGGCGATCCTTATGTCACACGTCTTTCGCTGTTACAACTTGCGAGTAGCTGTGCCACAGTAACTGACCACGCCAACTCGTGCAGTGTGACCTAGCCATTACTTTCATGTTATTGTTGAATCGAGACGGCCCGCAGACAATACAAGGTTATTATATTTCCGTTTGTTCATTGACTATGTTATGATTACAGATGATTATGAGTGATAGAGCAACGCCTGAGCCAGTTACTTGTTGTAGTATTTCGGTCTAGGCAACGAAATAGCACGGCCATTCGAAAGAACAGAAGTCTATTTATATTGGTTATTGACCTTAATTGGAAACTTCTACTCGTATTGCTGTCAAAAATGTGTGTGTGTTTACTAATTTGACTACCAAATGCGATTCAACTCTTTATTCTAGGTAGTTTATTTAATAAGTAGTACCTAACGTAAGTCGTTATAGCTAATTAACGTCCTTTCCTCTGTCGTTTCCTTTAAAGAGTAAACTAATCATACATTGGCCCACTAAATTGCATAAGTTTATAATTTAAAGCTACTTACAGACAAGAAAACTAGCAGGTTTATTTATTACGTTAGCATGTCTAGATGACTTGCGTAAATCTAACTAGATGGCGCCAGTTCAGTAAGCAATTAATTAAGTCATTCTGATTGGTCAACGGATTCGCCAGTTATGAATAATCGTTTCCGATTGGCCTTTGCTTCAGTGGCGCCAGAAGTTCACATTCGGTGACATTATGAATTTATGATGCTAATGAACGCTTAAAAGTTCATCTAGTCTGTCTATACAATCTTACAAAGTTGAGAAGGCTAGACAATGCCTAAGTATCTTTGTATTTTCATGCAACTTGCACATAAATTTAAATACTAACTTGTACGTGTGTAATTTCTTAGAAACATAACCTTTCGCAAACAATGGCTAAAGGTTGCAAACGCAAGGGTTTTGGGTCACGTTTTTATGGGTCAAGGATAAGCGAAGGTCATTGTTGGACATGACGTGCTGTAGTACGCTTTTCAAAATTGTTATACATACATATTGGTAGGAATGCCATCTATTCAATTTGTACTACAGTCAGTTTGTAGTGTGTATTTTTTCTCTAACTCGCTCTTAATAAAGAGCTTATTAGAGCAAGTGAAAGAAAAGTAGGCACAAACCCAACTCTCTCACAGACCTCTAGACATTTCTAAAGATCTCTTGGTCCTGTTTTACTTCCATTTAGAAGTTATTTTTTGTATTTTTCTTTATGAAGAACTTGAAACAATAGCGTTTATATAACTTCTAATACATTTATCAAATATGTTTTGGCGGCGAGTGTGTATAACGTCGATGTTATGTTGTGTTATGTAACGTAAGGGTTATGAACAAATATATTGATAGAGAGAGCATCAAGGTCACATCTCAAGGTTGGGTCGTGATAGGAAGAGCGAGCGCTCGGACAGATTAACATACATATCACAATTATTATAAAGATAAAAGCTGCTTGACTACATTCTTCCATCTGTACCAGTTCTACTTAAATATGGAATATATATATGTGTCTAGTTATGCTTTGTGTCACTAGGCATTGGAGGCCAACGAGTAAAGTAAAGGTTTTTTTCGTGAAAGGGTATTGTAATTGTTATAAGGAGAACTGTATTTAAATAAAACTTTGTTCGAGTCGAGAATTTAAGAGCAATTCATTTTGGAATATATTGTAAACAGGAAAAAAGCCTCTTTAACTATGTTACATAACATATCATATCATATCAGCCGTTGATTTAATCTCCATCATGCCAGTCTAAACACATTCACTGCTGGATACACCCCTTTTTTAGGGTCCGAAGTCAAACTTACCTTAAATGAAGAACGCTGTTACGCAAAAATGTGTCAATTCTGAAGTATTTAGCAATGACGTGTCAACCCTCAGTACTATCGTTATGGGTTGATATTTAATTGCTGAATAATTTTGGGATGATATATTTTATCAAATGGGTGGATCAACTTTTTGTTGTTGTTATTCTGTCCCGTAAGCCAGGAGACAACAGTGATAGAGTTTCTTAGAAAAAAATGTTATAATATATACTTCCAGCACACTAAGCAGAAAGGCCATAAAAGAATGGGTGTGTAATTGCCAATAAAACAGCTTTTTAGTGGACTTATATCCCTTGAAATCATAGTTTTAAAGAGTGACCCAGGAGACGTCACCATGGCAACGAGCTACAAAGAAAAGTTGATTGACCCAAATAGCAAAGTGTGGTTACAGAATTATCAACAAGTTTAAAAAGTTGTTGGTAATTCTTTAGCTCTTTAGAGCTATACCATAATGACGGAGCTGACGGGGTCGGTCGGTCCAAAATCGTCGATATAACGTGCTCAATTTCATCGTAATTGGTGAATATTTTCCTCGGGCAACCTCGCATAGCGCTGGTGGATACGCAGCTTTAAGCTGTTAAATTTTACTTGTGGGTGGACCTTGTGCAGGGTCCGTCCGGGTTGGTACCACCATCATATCCATTAAACTACCGCCAAGCAGCAGTGTTTGCATTGTTGTGTTCCGGTTTGGGGATAAAACAGCCGGTGAAATGACGAGCATAGAGGCATTCCATCTTAGTCCTCAGGGTTGGCAGTGCATTTCTTTCTTTCTTTCTTTTCTTTTTTTTACAATGTCACACCAATGGACCTAGTCCCAATTTAAGCTCTAGGCTTGTATTATGGGTACTAGACAACGATATAAATACTTATATAAAGAAATATATACTTAAATACATAGTAAACATCCATGACTCAGGAACAAATATACGCGCTCATCACACAAATATCTGCCCTTACCGGGATTTGAACCCAGGACCGCTAGCTTCGTAGGCAGGGTCACTACCAACTAGGCCAGCGCGTAGTCTTGTGAATGCGAATGTCTATGGGTCATAGTTTCCACTTACCATCAGGTGGCCTGTGTGCTTGTTTGCCTTCCTAGGCTATAAAAAAAAAAAAAAACCGCCAATGCCAAACCCGCGTCGATCCGGGCCCAGGTCAAACTACATTGATTACGCGGATTTCCTACTTGTCAAGTCATTTTATGACTCGCTACCTGTTATTGTAATCGAATTATAAATTAATTTAAACCTACAATGACTTCGTTACAATGGTAACAAGACTGGTAACTAAGTCACGCCTTTGACTGATTTATATTTGTTTGTTTTTTGGTTTACTATTTGTATGAAGATCGTAATACAATTAATAAACCGGGTAAGAGCATTGCGGACCATGTTGAATGTAGGGTTCTATCCCCGTTACTACATAATATGCAAAACACTACCCAAGGGGGGCAGGACGGGTTAAGTCCGACTTGCACGGACTAAAACCCCCGGGGCGTTGAGCTAATCGCTTCAGGAGGGGGCTACGGAACCGCTATAGCGCCAAAACGTAGCCCCCAAATACGAGTTGATAACTACTCGTACTAACCAACCAGGGTAACCAGGTTTTTCTATTTTAAGTTAAATGGTTCTCTTTTATATGATTTCAGTTGCCATAAATATTTATGTCTCCTCTAAGCTAATATTGGCTTCGATCCCTGATAAGAGTATTTTTTTACTGATGACTTGAATGGGCCGATATTTATTCGGTCCTGTGTGCTCCGGTTTGTTCACGCTTGCAAGGACCTGTTTTCCATTTGAGTTATTTTAATTATCATTCCTGACGTAGAGACTTTGTCATGTTGTTCTCCTAGTCATTATTTTCAACTTTATTTTATTGACCTTACATTTGTAATGAATTAATGATTTTATTTGTGTTGGTTTTAAAATAATTATCTATTTCTTTATTACCTTGTAATGTAACTTACTTCCAAGTATTATTGTATTTAATTATGTATATAAAAATGACCATCTGCTGAAGTTTTTTGCGGCGCTTCTTCTTCGCAGTGATAGTCTTATCCGAAGCGCTAGTAGATTCACTTCATATTACCGACGTGTAAAAGAGCCCTTTTGTGGCCAATTTACTGAATAATAAATATTTTGAATTTTGAATTTTGTTCCACGGTCAATTTCTGTATTTAGTTATTTATTTATCTATTCAAGTATGCATATCGTTATCTAGTAGGTACCGAATAGTACAAAACAAGAGTTTGAGACTAGGTCAATTCGTGTGAGATTGGTTTCTGACATTTGTGTTTTTTTGTGACCTGTATTTCCGCCATGTTTACTATTGGCAGTGGTAATGGTAATTATTATCGCTTCGCATCTGTTTGACATGCTTTTATTTAACCTTCAAACCAATTAAACGTACAGAAAAACGTTTAAATACTCCAAATTTAGTCCTATTGGCGTCGAAACAATCGGTCAAGCTCGAAGAAAAGCAACCAACAGGTCCGGGTCAATGTCCCTTACGTAACTAGCCTTTCCCGGACTGGTTTAAAGTACGAGGTACAAGGTACGAGGTACAATTCGGCAATGAGACTGTATTCAAAGTCGTAAGATCACTTTTAAATGGTCAACAACTTTAATTGTTGAGGTTTATTGAGTATGTAGGCCACACAGGAACCTTTACACTTCAAAAATCTACTAGCGCTTCTCAATCGCTTTGTTGTTGTTGGTTGTCCGAGTGGTTGTTGGTTGCACAAGACGCGAGTCGTTTATTATCAGCCAGTGAGTATGTGAGCATAAAGCTTAAAATTGATATTTTTCATTTCATATTATTTTGTGTTCTGTAAAGCAACCTTCACACGATTGGCTTTGAATTTCTTTACAATCTTCAAAATGGTGGCGACATCGCAAGTGCTTGTAACTACCTACTGACTCACTTGAGTCAAGGGTCATCGTTTATTTTAGAGTCGGTTTCATAATGTAAGTATTCAAGGCCAGGAATTGGTTCATTTGTGCAAAATACCAGGAGTATTATCGGTTACATAAAGTAAAATAGTTGATTCATTACACTATGATAATAATAAGCGGTAAAAAACCTGTTGATTATTAAAAAGTGTCATAACATAAAAGAGAATATATTTCCTTATCAATACAAAAGTGACTTCCGAACATAAAAAAAAAACTTACCTTAATTTTCTGATGAACCTATAAATGTCAACAAAATGGCTGCAGGGTTGTTCCACTTTAAACAAGTAAACTGAAATTCGAAAATTCGCCGCCTTATTTTTATTCTAATATAATCCCTAACATCACGCTGTAGTTCCATTTTCTACATCACCAAAACTAATAAACCCAAGTCTAATTCAGCAATCAAAAGCACGAGCCAACGATAGGCTTCAATAACTCGACAAATAACAAAGGCGTGGCATGATCAAGCAATAAATATTGATTGATCGATATCGATCTTATAAAAACAATTACGGACCAATAACTCTCAACTGTCAACCTTGTTAATTATCATATCACGTTGACACCCGGATAACAATTAAACAAACAATACGAGTAGAACCGAGCTGACAGTTACTGAATAAATACGTATGTCTAAAAAAAGTTATGTAGTTTTTGGTTAGTCGAATACATTTTATGAATACTCAACAATATTGTGGTAGTTTAATGACAATGACGAGCAAGAAAAACAATTAACACCTATTCTGTCCTTAAGAAATTAGCAGTATCCCAAATTCAATTACCAAAGCAGTTTCAGTTCTATTCTGTTAGTAATAAGTTTAATATTGCAACAGGAGTTTAATTGCAGATCCTGCCTATTGGCTTAGGAGGATGGTAGTAATGGGCAGTAGTAGTTAGACGTATTAATTCTAAATATCCACCCCAAGATCAAAAAATCGACAGGGAGCGAAATAATCAAAAGAGTGCGACTTAGTATTCAACTGGAAGGGACTCTTTTTGCAGCATTTGATAAATTGATTAATTTTGTATTAAAATGTTAAAATTCATGGTCTTACTTTTATTTCTGACACTATGTTATTTAACAAAAAATAATCCTTATGGTGAAGCCTTTCGATCCGTATGATAAAGCTACAGGGTTATTATTTTTCTCGTGTAACGGGTTTGATTCACGCATCACGGTTCAACCAAGTTATTATTTAAATATCCATGAAAGCAGTTTTTTTTTTCAATTCAAATAATGTCTTCTTTCAGTAAAATGATCCATCTACAATATTCAAGGTACTTTCCTGCCGTGTGGCGTAGCCGTGGGACGCCCTGTATAGCCCAGACCTTTATGTTTTTAAATAGCTTTTAAATGCAATAATAACCGTGCAGTTACTGTGTGGTTGCCGGGTTAGAATAGTGCCACTCCATGTCTTACCGTGGAAGTCGTAAGAGGCGACTAAGGGAATAAAGGCTTGTAGTACTCTTAGGCGATGGGCTTGCTACCTGTCACTAATATACACTGTTAAACATCTTAGCCTAATTGTGCAAATTGTGGGTACAGAGTTATCAAAAAGTTTTTAGAGTTGTTGGTAATTCTGTAGCTCTGATGCCTACCCCACGCTGGGAATGAAGGCGTGAAGGTACTTTTTTTTTTTTTTTTATGGCATAGTGAAGACAAACGAGCACACAGGCCACCTGATGGTAAGTGGAAACTGTGACTCATAGACATTTGCATTCACAAGACTGCAATGCAATCCTAAGACTGCAAATGCGTTGCCAACCCTGAGAACTACGATGGAATGCCTCTATGCTAGTCATTTCACCGGCAGTCTTATCCCCAAACCGGAACACAACAATGCGAACACTGCTGTTTGGCGGTAGGTTAATGGATAAGATGGTGGTAGCGATCCGGACGGACCCCGCACAAGGTCCTACCACCCGCAACTAAACAATTATTTATTTATTAATTATTGTATGTATGTATGCAATAATTTTATCGTCTATTGAATATATTTTTAATTTATACTATTTCATACGTCTTCACATTATGTTACGGATGCTGTCGATCAATATGCCAATCATATAATATGTCATCGTGTTTTAATTTTTAATTGATTACATAAGGTACCGGCGAGGTAATAAAAAATATGTTGCGTTACATCGTTTCTTTATTAATTAATTAGACAATATTTTTGAATTTTAAACTGAAAATTACCGAACGATTATTTCGGGATAATGGACGTAATTGTATAGTTACGGAAATTGATTGTTTGACATAATAATGACTATGATACGTGGACAATGTATAACCCTTAACCTTAGGACTGCTAATGGTCTAAGGCCCGTATTAATAAACTGATCTCGACTGTAACGCTCGTCTCAAGATGCGTCAAAAATGACAGTTCTCTATGGCTTGACGTTTACTTTGACATATCTTGTGACCGGCATCTCAGCCAAGATGAGTTTAATAAACTTTAAAAAAAAGTGCAATTGCTTGTTTAATAGACAAATTACAAACTAAATGAAAGTATGAAGCCTATAGAATATACACCCATGATGGAGTCGGAAGGTGGCGACAGGATCTCCGCTATTTTTTGACAGAATCTTATATAATCTTAAACATAGACTAATAATCATACGTACTTATAAGAGTTATAACTGTTATAAGATAATAGCAGTAAGCGCATTACTGACTAATCCCCTTATCCATAAACCGACAATAATAGTACATTATTGCCTAGGCAGTGAAGCAGGCAATTGCGGGCCGAGAATTGGTTTAAACGGACGAGCTTGCAAGTCCGTTTAAAAATACGAGGCCCGCAATTGCGATTCCTGCCGAGGCATATATAGTGCTTTTCTCAAAAATCGCAAGAAAAAAATCGCATATAAACACAAACTTCACGTGAAATAACCTCACTCTTTACCGCCATTATTTTTATGAAAAGGAGAAACGCAAGCTTTTTTTAGAAAAAAAAACTCAATCTATTCCAGACACAGATAAAAAAGTTACGTTTTGAATAAAATATGGATGAATAACACTTGCGCCCTCATTTTATTATGGCCGTTTTCACTTTTTAAAAAGTTACAAACTAGATAAATGACATGAAATTTGTATGCAACATTGCGGGCTTGTGTAGCGAGCACGCAATGTAATTTTTTTTAAATTTGGGAACTGTCTGTAAACTATGTACTTCGCGTCTCAGTATGGAGTTAGTAATGTCAACTTTTCCGGTCATTTTTGAGAAAACATATTTTATTTAAAGTATGCTTTGTCTCTTTCTGACAAATTCAAATGCCACTATAAAAGATAAGAACAAACTATATTTGCAGCATACTTTAGTTATTGTGCGTATTAATTAAAATATGTCCTATGTCTTAAAATAAAAGCGTTTAAATTTAAAAACAAAAGCGCTTGCGTCGCCATTATCGCGCTTTGTGTGCTGTACAAACAATTAATATTCCGACAATACCGTAATGGATGCAAGTGGAGCGAGGCTGCGCGGGCGCCGCCTTACCTAATCCTGTTCGTCAAAAACGCCCAAATATAAGTACCGGAGCGCCGAGTATGCGGATCTGGGCTGTGCCAAATGTTCAGTAGTTAAATTATCAAGCGTTCTAAGGTAAACAAACATTATTTTTTTAAATAGACAGATTTCCTATTTGTTACATTTCAATTTATGTAATCGTTTCGACTACAAGAACCAACAAGATGGATGGCCTCCAACAAGATGGAGTGACGAACTTGTAAGGATCGCGGGGACGCGGTGGATGTGAATAGCACAAGACCGGTCTGAGTGGAGAGCCTTGGAGGAAGCCTCTGTCCAGCTGTGGACGTCTTTCGGCTGACATGATGATGATGATGAATTTATGTAATCGATTCGAACAATTTGCAAAAAAAGAGAAGGTCAAATCATGGAGTGAACAGTGCAAAATTTACCTGCACGTATATCTTTCTTTAAAATAGAACATTTAACCATAACTAGAAACCCACTGAGAGGTCAAGTAGAAAAACATTGTAATAACGTAATTACATACATACATACATACCTTCACGCCTGTAATCCCAGAGTGGGGTAGGCAGAGCTACAGAATTACCTACATCTTTAAAAAGTTGTTGATAATTCTGTAACCACATTTTGCACAAATAGGCTAAGATTTACCAGCGTATTAGTGACAGGTTGCAAGCCCATCGCCTAAGAGTACTACAAGCCTATTTTCCCTTAGTCGCGTCTTACGACATCCACGGGAAGACATGGAGTGGCACTATTCTAACCCGGCAACCACACGGGGTTAATAACGTAATTCATTCCACTAAATTCAGCTAACTTAACACACATAACAATGTGTTTTAACTTGAAATATATCATAGAAATAATAATGCCAATAATAATAAAAAAATCAATCACATATACACACCCACACTCTGCCCTCCTAAGCAAATAAGCAGTATCTCACAATCAATAACCAAATCAGTTTTAGTTCTCTTCTCTTAGTAATAAGGTTGATATTGCTACAGGAATCTTATCTAACATACTGCGTATTAGCTAAAGGTGGGTACAGACTGGTGAAACGTAACATGCAATGTGTCATGCAATGAAAGAATTCACCGTACAAATGTGTTACCTTTCATGATACATTGCAGCAATGTGTACGGTGAATTCATGACACATTGCATGTTACGTTTCACCAGTCTGTACCCACCTTTAGGAAGGCAGCACTGCAGCACTGGAGTGCAGGCAGTAAAGGGAAAAGTATGATTGTTAGAATGATACGCAATGACTTAGTAGTTAGCACTAAGAATCACCATAATTTAAGTCCAAAGACGTCAACTGCTGGACATACTACAAGGGCAACCACAAATGTAAACAATACTAAAGTCCGGGACTATCTAAAGGTGGGTACAGACTGGTGAAACGTAACATGCAATGTGTCATGAATTCACCGAATTCACCGTACACATTGCTGCAATGTATCATGAAAGGTAACACACTTTGTACGGTGAATTCTTTCATTACATGACACATTGCATGTTACGTTTCACCAGTCTGTACCCACCTTAACAGAATACTAGGTTTCCCGCAAAGTCAAGAGTTTCCAAGAAAACACTGAAAAATTATCACAGAGCAGGTCACGCACAAAAGCCGGACAACAATAACATATTTGTTACTGGTTGGTTTGGCTCTGTTGGATTAGGAAGCAATAAAAATAGATTAGATACGGATTAATTTGTCAACAAGGACAAGTTACTTTTCGAGCATACGCAAAAAATTACATGACTAACTAGGTTGACGACGCGTTGGCCTACTTGGTAGTGACTCTACCTACGATACTGAATCCGTAAGGACCCCACCTACAAGATAATATAGATAATATAAGACCCTGCCTACTAAGCTAGCGGTCCTGCGTTCAAATCGGTAAGTCATGGATGTTTTCTATGTATTTAAGTCAATGATGGGCGTAATCAATTATTTTGGGAATTAATTACACGTTTACATTCCAGTAATCATGATTCCTCAGTAATCGATTACTTGAATAATCTAAATTACTGTAATACTAGTACCATGATTACATTTGTAATCCACTCCTTTGGAATCGGTATTGTAAACCACTACTGTATTCTTGATTCTTTAGTAATCAAGTACTAAAGTAATCTGAATTACTTTACTCCAATTCCAGGCTGACCTTATTTTATAAATTTCTCAAATGTCACTAAGCTAAGATAAAATTGTTTTGACAAACGTGTCAGTGTCACTCTAGTCTTTCACCACATTACTTAAATAAATGTTGATTGTTGGTGTTACTTTTTGAAGGAATATTCTGACTATTATTAAATAATCTTTAAAGGTATCTAAAATTATTTCTTGTTTACATCTAGCAAAATGAGCTCGTTAGGATTATCAGGATTGGTTATTTATACAAAATGGTTGGCGAGCGGCGAGAAGTGAGTATAATTTTGATAGTTTTGACGCCCGAAGCCCAAACGTGAACTCAGCTACTTAATATATAAAAGTAATCTGGAAGTAATCAAGTCAACAATTCCAGTAATTTGGAATCGACATTGATTCCAATTACTTGTAATTAGAATATTTGTATAGATGATTACTGATTCCTTAATATGTAATGGTAATTCACCGTGTCACTTGAATACATTACAAGTAATCTGACACGCAGTAGCGGATTACAAAGTAAAATCAATTAATCGTGTAATCAGGAATCGATTACGAAATGACCATCTCTGATTTAAGTTTATATTTGTCAATGTAAGTATTTGTATCGTTGTCTAGTACCTACCCATAGTACAAGCCTAGAGCTTGATTTGGGACTAGGTCAATTGGTGTGACATTGTCCACCTGATATAAAAAAAAGGTAACGTCGACGCGTGAGTTGGTTGAATATTGCTGAACAAGCTAACTGCTAACTGCTAAGACTATTGGGAAGGTGGCTTACAAATAGGTACCTAATAATTAATTTATAATCATAGGCGGCGAGTATCAGCAAAGAAATCATGGCTTGTCATTGGTCAAACGCACTAATGATACATATTTAAGTTCGTGTCATAGTAATTAGCGGCCTGTACACGTAAAGTTCGGACCGCGGGAAACGCCACGCGCCGTTCCAATCTCGGAACGAAGATAGAGACACAAACAGAAACAGAGATAGAGCCGTACGTGTAAATGCAACTGTAATATTAAAATAGTAAAAAATGTACGGTTTGGAACGTGATACATGCTTAGATTTTGAGCAAGATCGAGCCTGTAATTAGGCCTGTTATAAGGGCGAAACTATAAATATCAATTTTTGTAACAAATCAATTAACAAGAAGATGACAATTTTTTTTTTTTTCATTTTCCTATTATGATGATGTTTCATACACGACTAATCGTCTCTAAAATCTCTCTGTGTACGGCTGTTAAAGATAAGTTATTTTCCAATTGCGTAAATGTAAAATTACGATATTTAGTTCAAACTTCGTCGAGGCTGACAGCTCACTACATTGACATTGACATTGACATTGACATTGACATTAGAGACAGATTTACATACAGCGAAATGAGGTCAACTTCCGGTCATTTTTCCGTAAAATATATGTAATAAAATATTTCTATTAAAAGGCTTTTTCTTTTGATAATTTGCAATTTATAAGGTAAAAATGAGATCGTCAATTGTTTATAACTTGTACCACGGCATTTCGTATTGGAAAACCCAACCATTATAGTGCACAAGCGGCGTAAAGTGGTAAGCGAACGTACAAGGATTATCCGACTGCGAAACAGATGATGCAAGTGTGTACCAACGCTAACCCCTAACCTCCACGCAGGCGCTGACTTGTCATACTGACTCGGGTGACACCGGGGGAGACAATGAGTGTCACATCACATCCCGGCAAATGTTTGGAAAGCACAGTGTTGAGACATACGTTACTGGCGCTGTGAACGTTGACTTTGCGATTGATTAACTTACACATACATAACATCACGCCTTCATCCCAGAGTGGGATAGGCAGAGCTACAGAAATACCAACAAAACTCCTAACAACTTGTTATTATTTCTATAACCACATTTTGCACAAACAGGCTAAGATGTTTACCATGTGAATATTAGTGACAGGTTGCAAGCTCATCGCCTAACAATACTACAAGCCTTTAATCCCTAATTCGCCTCTTACGACATCCACGGGAAGACATGGAGTAGCACTATTCTTACACGGCTACCACACGACATACCAGCAACCACACGACATACTTATTAGTTCTTGTGAATTGTGACACATTTTCCTGCTCAACTGCGCATGAATGTATTATTTTTTTCTTATATGTGAGATTCATTGTTTTATATAATGCTAGGTTAAGTTTATTATTATTGTATAATCAATATTTAAAAAACGACTGATTGTTGAGTTTCTTGCGGCGTTTCTTCTCAGCAGTGGTCTCTTGTGAAGCGCTGGTAGATTATTGACGTGTAAAAGTGCCCGTGCGGCCTACTTACTGAATAAACATAAATTAACTGATATTTTATTGTAAACGAGACAGCTCGGAACCGGGAACCCTTAATGCGACAGAAAAGGCTATTAAGTTATAACTATTTTTTTTTTTCTAAACGGCTTACTTGTACACAAAGGTGGCCTAACGTCCTGACACATTAAGCCTGGTTTTACGATTTCTTCAACCCATAGATTCCAAATTCGAACCGATGTATTTGACATAATGTTGGAAGTTTAACATGTAACACGCATGAGCAACAGAATCTCTACTGTCCCCATAAACCTGATGTATTGGGCCATCAAGCTGCCGTATTCGCGTTTGCAATTTAATCACGTGTGATTTCTACCAACACTTAGGATTTATTTGTAATTCAGGAGATCACCCGATGTTATCTCAGTCAACTTTCTAGCAAATCTATGCAGTTTATAGGGAAACTAAGATCTTTATGTAACCTATAGTTAGCAGTTATTTAGCGTACGACGTACTTGTTGGGAATTGGTTAGTGTCGTAATTTGAAATGATACCGTGTAAGGATTTAAATTTTAGTTGCTTTCTGCATATAGACGCAGTTATAATTTTGAGTATCAACTATCCATCTATAAAGGCTGGTAGTACTGTTAGGCGATGGGCTTGCACTCTGTCACTAATACACTGGTAAACATCTTAGCCTGATTGTGCCAAATGTGGTTACAGAATGATCAACAAGTTCTTAAAGTTGTTGCTGCCTACCCCACTCTGGGATTTATTAGGCGTGAGTTTATGTATCTAAGTATGTATGTATCCACATAATTATATTGTTATCCACCATCAAACCAAGGAATAACATATTTCAGGGTATTTGGGTGTTCCCCTACTTGGAGGGTCTACGTTATCGGATCAAACAATAATATTGCATTATTATTGGGTTTTTGAAGTACGTATACACGTTGCCTCTGACCTTGGGGCTTTAAATGCAACGATTGATTCTAATTCTACTCGCTAAACGGAACTTTGTTCTGCAATATTAAAAAATAACTTAAGTTCCATAGCTAATTGATGTAAAAGTCTAATTGTAAAAGTGTATTAATGACTATCTCATGGTACGGGGGCGACATTTCCTTGGTACGAGGGCTAAAGGAAAATAGAGAATTGGATCGCGTACATTGAAAATTACATTTAAAAGAAGTTCAGTTTCAGGAGTAGAAACGATACATGCACTTAAGGCCCCAAGGTCAGAAACACCCTGTATACCTACCCAAAATTCTATACCAATAAATATATAACTTTCTTTGGTATATTTAGCCTTTCAGTACCTATCCAGCACCACCAATATATTAGGCATGTGTTAAAATCACATCGATCCAATTTCCTCTCCGATAAAACATAGAATACACTTGTCAATGACACTAATCAATAACATCACACGATCATACTTCACACAATCACGTCATATCACACTAAAGTTTGTGTTTGTGCAAGTTAGTATGATTGTTACTTTTTCACGCTGAAACGGGTATAAACTAAACTAAATGTCCAGTTAGGCACTTGTCCCACCAAGAGCGAGTAAGCGATTAGCTATCGGCGATTTTCTCGCCCAAGAAACGAACAAAATATAAGGATCCTGTGTTAGTAAAAGAGACACGTATACTAATCGTTCATTGCTGGCTGTTCACACTGCCGGCGAGAACACTCGCTCTACTAATTGGTCGCCGCGATAAGAGCGATAAGATAAAACTAGCTCAGCGATACTCGCTCGGCGATACTCACTTGGTAGTTAGAACTCAAACTGCGATACCAAAGCGGTGATTTTACGACGTGGATTTCAGTGCAGATATTTGCTATGAATTTGAGCTGTCATTGTTGTCTAGTTCAGACGACGATGATGATGAATTGTAATTGCACTCGAACACTCGCCTATAGCCGAGCGACAAAACTATTGGAGCTAACACTAGCTTCTCGTCGCTCGCCCACTCGTTTCTAGTTTATCGTTCTACTCGTTTATCGCTCATCGTCGGCGGTGGGACAAGTGCCATAAAGAAGCGTTGTCACCGTAACGAAACTGTCAATTAACGTCAAACACATAAATTTTTGTAACAAAATTGTGAGTTAAGTAGACATAATTTAAGTGACATTTAAATAGCATCTTTATGTACATTTATTTTGGTTTTTACCTAGATGCATTTGGGTGATATTGTTTGGCTTGCACCCTTTATTAAAAACACTCATCTCGTAAGATGTTCAAGTCAGACGAAGTCGCTAATTACAAAAGTTAAGACATATGTTATGAATGTCTGCCTGCTTATATGTAAAACTTTTGCAAAATAATGAACAATAACATTATTATATCATAACAGAAAGCCTAGTTTGAGCCGAGCCAGCAAAAACTGAGGAAGGATCCCACATTACCTGTTAGAATGGCGCAGAATCGGAAGTAACGCAAGTGTTACGGTGAGGTGATGTAACTTATTACGAAGACAATTGCCTGGGATACTTATAATTGTTGGTTAATAGTGAGTAGGACAACTCAATGGTACGTGTGTCTGTTTGTTCGTCTGTCACAGCCAATTTGCTCTAAATCTACTAAACCGATTGAGTTGAAATTTGGTACACGTGTGTAAATTGATGACTCAAACGCAGAAGTGCAATGTTTTTTAAAAAATAAAAGGTCATTTTTGGGGGACAAATGAGGAAATAAAAAAAAAGTTTTGCATACCTTACTGTGTCATATATCAAATGAAAGGACTCGTTATGAGAATCTCAAATATAGTTTTGATTTTATTCATGGTTTATGTCAAAAATTGACCATCCCCCCCCCCCCCCCTGATCTACAAAACTTAATTTTTTTTGAAAAAAATACAAAATTTATTTCATGGCTTGTAGATTACAGGAAAACCTATAAAAAATTATCAAAAAAAAACGTATGTACGGAACCCTTTCCACGCGAGTTCAACTCGCACTTGGCCGGTTTTTTAATACATTACTCCTAATTATACTGTACAGTCGAACACACAAGTAGCTGTACATTTGAATACCTTTTCACGGTATATGGTATAGCAATAATTGCGACTAGGAACTACAATGTACGGCTTCATCATCATCATCATCATTCATCGGTGACGTGTAAAAGTGCCCGTGCGGCCTACTTAATGAATAAACATCTTTTACCTTTTTTATCTTTTTATCATCAGTCATTTCTAGATCGCCATTTTATTGAAATGTTGAATACTTCACATTAATGCATGGTCATAAACAAACTACTTGAAGGTGCTGGATTCAATTGTTACACTTTTAATAATAATAATAATAAATAATAATAAATATCAGGGGACAATGTCACACCAATTGACCTAGTCCCAATTTAAACTCTAGGCTTGTATTATGGGTACTGGACAACGATATAAATACTTATATAGAGAAATATATACTTAAATACATAGTAAACATCCATGACTCAGGAACAAATATTCGCGCTCATCACACAAATATCTGCCCTTACCGGGATTTGAACCCAGGACCGCTAGCTTCGTAGACAGGGTCACTACCAACTACGCCAGCGCGTCGTCAACTTTTAATATACCATTTTAACGTTTGTTAGACCTTAATGCCCTTATTAATAAACGTGGAGTAACTGTGGGGTAGCTAAACCATGTTTTATCCTTATCTGTCATTGTGACATTTGAATATGACAGATAAGGACAAAGCATGGTTTAGCTACTCGACGGTTACTCAACGTTTATTAATAAGGGCATTAAAGTTTAAGAACGAAACCAACCTTTCATTTACTAGTAGGTAAGTATACGAGAAAAAAATAATTTTAACGTTTCTTCTTCTTATAGTGCCTCCCCAACTAGTGAAGGTTGGCAGTCAGCTCCGCATATTTCTCTCGGTCTTTGGCGAGGTAGAACAGCTCCGCTGCCCTTGTGACTCCAGTCCATTCTCGAATGTTTCGCAGCCACGATTTATTTCTGCGCCCGACAGAATTTTAACGTTATATGGACGGAATTAGTTAGTTACTGATAGGTGTATTCTAACTACCGCAGAGTTTTTGAGTTATAGTAAACCAACATCCTAGTCCAAACACGTCATCCGTAACTCTTAATACCATTGTAGATCAGAAACGTCATTGCCGACATTACTCATTCGGGATATGACTCAGATCTTGTCCGCATTTTGTCTAATTTCATTGAAATGTTGCCAAACCTACTATATAACGGACTCGGAGGAGTCCGAATTGGGCCGATTTTCACTTAGTTCATGTAGAAGGATGCCAAATGATTGTTATTCACTCTTGAAAAAGTTTTCAGCGCTATTTAAACATTTATATAAAATTGGGATATATGAACAATATTTTTACAATTACTCTAATTCTAAAACCATTTCGAGGAATACGATTTTAAAGCCTTTCTGCATTATTAAGATTTTGAAATATTTATCTATTTCGGATATTTCGACAAAAGTATATTTAACCTTTGTTTGACTTTCGTTTTCGGCTTGAAGCTCTCCTCGGTGTATCTTACGGGTTAGGTGAAAACCGCTTGAAACTGTATGTTTTAATACACTATTACAATCACATTTTATCATCAAATATCATTTAATTGTTGTTATTTATTAGAAGGGAAATATCTTAGCCTACTTGTGCAAAATGTGGTTACAGAATTATCAAGAAGTTTAAAGACTTGTTGGTAATTCTTTAGCTCTACCTATCCCACTCTGGGAATGAAGGCGTGAGTTTATGTATGTATGTATATATTTATTAGAAAATGCCTACCCAAATTTAAAATAATCATATCATCTATAAAATGTCTGATAAATAAATACAGATATTAAAACAAAACTATTGGGTCAAATACCAAATTAATGAAATTGGTCTCTTAAAATGACCTATTCTTTCGAATTAGAATTAAAAAACCGTGAGTTTTTTTTTTGGTCTTCCAATTAATTGTCTTTAAATAATTCAACATATTTTTTCTGCTATGAATATGTTTGCATAACGATGTCGTAAATAATCATCGTATTTTGTGTGATGAGTTTGTATATGTTTTTTTTAAATAGCTATCTTGTTTTCGCAATTTGCCGTCTAGCCCAGCGTCAATCATTTTAAACCCGTCAGTTAAAATACAAACTTATACAACATAACATATTATATAGAAGTTCGTATTTACCTTGCTTTCTTAATAAGCTAATCAAATGACAAAACAAGATAAACCAAAAAATATTTCGAATGATAGTTCTACCTGACGTTTGTTAAATTCATATCTTCCGTTCATAACGGTAGGGTTCATTCCACCGTAACACTCGAGACGGCTACTTTTTATTAAGGTTTATTTCGATAATGTAATAATAATGTCTAGTGAACGGTCCACTATTTCGATAATATTTTCTTTTCCACGCCTGTCTCCCAATGGGGTAGGCAGAGACTACGGAACGCCAGGTGCACCGATCTAAACATACAACTTTCGCTTCCTCTACATTCATCAATCTCTTCATGCACGTACGTCGGTTTTTTGGTGCTTTAATAAAATAACGGAATAACGAGAGAATCACTAAAAAAGTAGCTGTTTCGGGCGTTAAGACCCAGTACCTATTATCTTAACGTATTCAGTATGTAAATAAACTCCGTGTATATGACCTTAAAGTGTGCCTTGTGGTCCTTACAGCTAAAATTGCGCCGATTATATTCATATTCAAGTCACACAGTTGAAAGTGATCGTGGATTTACGTCATGAGAATAATCTATTCGAACTGTACTCGCACACGATGCGCAAGAGTGGAAAACCCGGAGTTGCGAGGAGGATTTAGGTACGAACTTAGGTAAAAGCAGGTGCAGAATTTTCACTTTAGGCGGATAAGATATCTTATGGAACAGTTATTTTTCTTATTCTTGATTTCAATTTGACCATCAAATTCGCAGTTTTGGTAAAGACGGCCTAAATTGAAGAGACCAATTTCATTAATTTTGTATTTGACCCAATAGTTTTGTATGAATCTCTTTATTTATTTAGCAGACATTTTATGGATGACATGATTAATTTAAATTTCGGTTGGATTTTTTTAATAAATTACAACCATTAAATGATATCTATTGATAAAAAGTGATTGTAATAGTGCATTAAAACATACTATTTCAAGCGGTTTTCGCCTAACCCGTAATATAAACCTAGGAAGGCTCCAAGCCGAAAACGAAAGTCAAACAAAGGTTAAATATACTTTTGTCAAAATATCCGGAATGGATAAATATTTTAAAAACTTAATAACGCAGACCGCCTTTAAAACACTATTCCACGAAATGGTTTTCGAATTACATAAATTGTAAAAATATGGACAATCCCAATTGGAGGGCCTTGGGGGAGGCCTATGTCCAGCAGTGGACGTCTTTCGGCTGACATGATGAACAATCCCAATTAGAGAGCCTTGGGGGAGGCCTATGTCCAGCAGTGGACGTCTTTCGGCTGACATGATGAACAATCCCAATTAGAGAGCCTTGGGGGAGGCCTATGTCCAGCAGTGGACGTCTTTCGGCTGACATGATGAACAATCCCAATTAGAGAGCCTTGGGGGAGGCCTATGTCCAGCAGTGGACGTCTTTCGGCTGACATGATGAACAATCCCAATTTAGGGCCACGCATTTGTAAGCAAATAATATAGTTATCGTAACTGTCCAACGCCTATGTTGGCGGTTTTGACTAGGTACCCGATTGACTGTGATTCAATGGCAATAATGCCCATAACAACTTTCTAGAAGTCACAACGTGCGTTTAGTATTCAAATTATTGAATCCTAAAAGTCTTAATTGCAAAATATCAAATTTAACTGTTTTGAACAAATCGTAAGCATTTCGCACTTCGCACTTTATTGAGGTTGGGTTCTGGATAATCCAGGTGATAATAACTCAATTACAAGGCAGACATTAAGGTCACAGCACACATATCAACTCGAGCCGTTCAGTATCATTTGTATGAAACTCCCTACTGCAACGCAGACTAATCGGAATCGTAACGTAGTCGCCTCACCTAGTAGTGGAAAGGCGAGGCGGTGACGATCCCTTTCCGAGTTGATATGTGTGCTGTGACCTTTAAACGGCAGGGTATAAGCTATCTCCATTCCAAATTTCATCCAAATCCGTCAAGCCGTTGCATCGTCAAGGAGTAACAAACTAACACACACACTCACAAACTTTTACATTTATAATATTAGTGGGATTAGCAATGGTACACGTGTGTATTTTATGACCAGGGGGGTTATTATGACATAGCAATGCAGTTCTGTTTACGCTGAGAGAAAAAGGACAGAGCTATATAACTGCTATAGCTCTGTCAACTACAAAGCCATGTCATAATAACCTCTCTGTTGATATGTGCCCACGTATAATGATTATAAGCCACAGCTTTATTAGGTTTCGAATTATAAGGTCAATTATATGTCACCGCGCAATCAACCTTCTGGCACAATGGCGGCATAATCGACACATTAGCTATCAGCTATTAAAAAACGAGGGCAGGCTATAAGTGTAGTTTAGGTGACAATAGGTTTTCGGATCAGGTGTGAAGGCAATACTTATACAGTTTTGTGTCAAGAACTCACTTAGGAGAAGGCTAAATGAAAGGTTAGGTACTTGACATTATTGTACAGGATGTTGTTTGTATTTGTCTTGGGTAAGCTAAGTCACTTCGACTGTACAAGCTAGTCTTAACTCTTAATATAAGGTTTACACTCCCTAGTCCCCAGGTTCTCGCTTGAGGACATACTGCTAAATATAAAAGACATTTTACATTAATTCGTCAAGGTTAGAATTCCAATAAAATAGGTATAGGTCCCACGGGGTTAATACATGCATGATTAAGTGGGAATAATAACATAGCACTATACTAGGGTAACTACGGTTTTTTTTCCTCCGTTACGCCAATGAGCTTCTAGAAGGACCAGCGTTACTTGACCCATACATTTGCTAGAGCTAAGCGTATTTTTGGTGCACGGCACTGTTCAATCGTCTGCTTCAATTGCAAGAGACTGGTAAGTGTGATTTGTAAGTTACGGAAAGGGATATACAGCTTATATACAGGGTGTCCCGTAAGTACCACGTCAAACTTAAGGGGGAGGTAGGTGAGCAAGCCACCTACCTAACATGGAAAAATCGCCTTAGTAAAAGTCGCACCGTTTTCGAGATATTTGAATTTTTCTGATTTTTAGAAAAATGTACACGTGAATTGCGGTGTATTTTACGCTTTTCTTTAAAAAAAATATTTATTAGTGTTTTGATGATAAAGTATTTATCATTTTTAAATGCCCATTAAACGAGCATGTTTTTAATCTAATTGGCTAACCAGTGGTCATGTATTTTTTTTTTCACCAGGAGGGGCTAAAGTTTTACCAAAATAAAACGGAAGAGGCAAATTTTAAATTTAATTTAAAAAATAAAAAAAACTACAATAGTTACTTTTCAATGGTTTTTACCATTTGATAACACAACTATTCAAGATTGTTTTGCAATAAAATAAAAATTAAAAAATAATAAATTCCGAATACCACAGATCAAAAACTCAGTGCGGGTGTACATTTTTCTAAAAATCAGAAAAATTCAAATATCTCGAAAACGGTGCGACTTTTACTAAGGCGATTTTTCCATGTTAGGTAGGTGGCTTGCTCACCTACCTCCCCCTTAAGTTTGACGTGGTACTTACGGGACACCCTGTATAAACCAGTCAAGTGCGAATCGGACTTGCGTACCGCTCGGCCCACATTTGTTCAGTTTAATTTTATTTTGCTTATTTAGGATTTGCATTACAATCCATCCAAACTGAATGCTCTTATTTATTAATATAGTTTTAGAGAAATAATAAAAACAAAAAAAGTGTTCAACGATCCTTGTATCCCATCTCCTTCTTATTTTACTATTTGTTTTTTTTTATTATTTCTTAGGAAGTTTGCTGTAATAACACATATTCTGCAAAAAGAACAACCGGCTATTACCCTAAAAATGGCGATAACTGTGGAGTGGAGAGACTCCTACTACACAATTCACGAAATTACAAAATTTACTCATTGACCCAACCGTGTGGTTGCCGGGATAGAATAGTGCCACTCCGTGTCTTCCCGTGGATGTCGTAAGAGGCGACTAAGGGAATATAGGCTTGTAGTACTGTTAGGCGATGGGCTTGCAACCTGTCACTAAAATACGCTGGTAAACATCATAGCCTATTTTTGCAAAATGTGGTTACTGAATTACCAACAAGTTTTTGAAGTTGTAGGTAATTCTGTAGCTCTGCCTACCCCACTCTGGGATTACAGGCGTGAAGGTATGTATGTATGTATGTACTCATTGACTCTTTCCTCAGTTCTTGTTTATTTGTTCCAGATAGGCTGGCTGGCCCGCGGGGACGGCTACAGCTGTCCGTACGGGCAGCACTGCGCGTACGAGCCGTCGCCACCGGGCCGCGCGCCGCCGTGCGCGCAGCCCGGCCTCACCTACTGCGTACACCCTGAACCTTACCCTGAGTAAGTACACGCATTTTTGTTTTTTTTTTGTTTTATCCATAATGGGTTTGCGGTGGACCTCAGTCTCACCTGTTGTTAAGTGACGTCGAGGTCGAAGGTGGTACACGCTTACGGAAAAATTGCCTATTCACTCTTGCCTTGAAAACACCAAGGTTATATGATTCCGGGAATACAGACGCAGGTAGCGCGTTTCACTCCCTAGCAGTGCGAATAAGAAACGACGCAGAAAACCGCCGCGTGCGACCCATTGGGTATTCTACTACATGTGGATGGAAGCCCTCCCGGCGTCTAGAAGACCGATGTGAGAAAGTGGAGGGTGGGATGAGGTCATGGAGTTCTTGGGCACACTCTCCATGATACACCCTGTAAAATACCCAGAGACAAACGACTTTACGCCTATTCTCCAAACTCTGAAGCTTGCTATTGGCGAGTGAGTCGAGATGTATTGGCTGCCTAGACTTCCAGAGAGTGCAAGGAACAGTGCTAAGGCAGTTACATATCTCCTCCCTGTTCGCTGCCTGGTATTTGGCATGTCCGTACATGCACCATTGCGTAAACGGACCGCTTCGCTTCCGCCTGCTGCACTACCCTAATACCAATTTTAACTTGATGCCTGTACTCTTGCCTAGTATTATGTCATCAAAACAAAATCAAGCTTAATTTATTGAATTACGTAATTAAAAGTAAAAGTATTTAATAAGTTATACAGCCAGTATTCAGCATGCAATAATTAAAGTTTTCTACACTTGACTTTATAAAATTTTAATTCAGTGTGCATTTGATACGAATAACCCAACATGATGAATGTTTTTATTCGCATTAACATATGAATTTTGTTTTTTTTTCAGGCAAGTAATCAGGCGGCTGATCGAAGCGGGACAGTACGATATCTCAACCCTGCTCTCCGATGAGTCCCGAGACGACTTCAACTCGAACAAGAAAGTGGACTATCCATACAACTACGGGCCGAACTCTCTGCCTCATGTGGATCAGATATCTATTGTCAACGAGCCAAAGAATTATAACACTAAGTTCCATTCGAGATTTAATCATGGTACGTACTTTCCCATTTAAAAATAATTAACCACAACATGGCCACAACCTACAAAAAAAACATATGTATACCACCGTGAAGTGTAGGTCGTATTATATCGTCGTATTTAAAACAAAAAAACAAGCTTTAAAATCAGTGATTCTAGACGTCAGGATTAAGTTAATCCCATTAATTCTGGCTTGCGTTCGACCTTACACTTATTTTGTACAAAAACAATAGAGACCCGGTACACATTGGACCCGATTCTACAGTGGCCTCTAAACTTCCTAATTTTATTTAGGTGTCGCTAAAACACTTTGCTATTCTATGAGCAGCTGTCATAATCAAATGACAGCGCCATGACAGCGCTCATTTGAATCTGACGCTTCTTATTTTAGGCGGTCTTATACGTTGTCAGCTTGACATTCTGGAATAGCACTGGTTAAATCTGCCGTCTAAACTATGTCTTAATATTAGACAATTTAGTTTTAGGCTATTTAAGCGCTGTGCACGGAGAATCGGGTCCATTCTTATGCTAAAGAAGTATATAGTCCACTAAGAAAATCGACAAAACAATCGCACACCACCATGAGAAAAATATTACTGCCACAACTACCCGCGCCTGCTTGCATTGCATATTACAATTTATGTATTTGTTTATTTTTAGAGATCTTCTCCCAAAAGACGCCTCTCCAGCCGCCATCGGCAGTAGACCCTTCCCCATACAACGTTAACGGCTTCCAGAACTTCTCCAAGTTTGGCTTCAACAACCCGAACTACTGGGCGCCAAGCTTCGACTACGAGAAGAAGGTGTACCGGCAGAACAACGTGTTCAATCAGAATTATTACAACACTCCGTTGAACCAGTATGACAGTGCGGATTGGTTTCGGCAGGCGGCCAGTGGAGTGACGCAGTATAACCCTAATGAATGGTGGAAGTAAGTAGTATTAATTGTAATAAACAACATTTTGTTAGGGTATGACGACCGACAATATTTGGTTACAACTTGTCTTGATTTTCGTATACGTTTCATATACAGGCTGTCCCAGAACTTGACGGAAATATTATGATATTAGAATGCCGATGTATACCGGTCCAGAATATTTCCAATATGTGTATTAGTTTAGAAGTTATAATATGCTACATTGCGGTACACTATTGGCTCCTTTGGCTTTATATACGTTGACATTTTGTACTGAAACAATTTTGTTCTAAAGTCGCCGTCAATAGAACTTGCGAACTATGTAAACACATATTCACCAAGCGTGTTTAATGAATAATTATTTCATCTTAAACTTAATATGAAAATAATTATCTAGTGTATTTATAAATCATTGCAAAAACCTCACTTGATATTTAAAAGTACGTGATTATCGAGTAATCAATCATGGTGAATTCGTTCGTTTGGTTTTGTTTACATATTTTGCAAGTTCTACAGACGGCGACAATAGACTAATCATTTCTTAAAAGTTAGCGCAGTTAATCAAAATTTATAATTTGTGCGACAATTGCTACTTAATATGGCTAAAAAATAAAGTTACACCTGGTTGTAAAGCTTATAGATAACCTGTAGAAACATTTTCACAAATAGTAAGGAGAAGTCTCCCGCCCTGTGTTCTTTCTAATTGTCTCTCTGGCTTCATTTCCTTTCTTAGCAGAGTTAGCAAAGGAAAAATTACAATAGAAAAATCCGTAGGACATAGGACAGTTTCACATATAATGACTGATGTATTTCTCTGGTTCACCTTCAACCAAATCTTTCTCAAATGTTCCAGGTACATGTCCCCGTCCCGCGCAGACGTGACGGTGGAGCGGTCCGTGACGTTCCCGACGCGCAGCTCGCCCGCGCGGCGCACGCGGCGCCGGCGCAACGCGGAGCTCGTGCGCGCCGCCGCGCGCGGGAAGCTCTCGGGCGCAGAGGCCTTGAGGATAGCGCTGGGGCTCGCCAGGTGAGGCCCTAGATTCATACTATGGAAGAAGAGGACAGCATGCTTCCAAGTCACCAGGAAGTTCATTAGAATTGAATAGTACATTATTGCCTAAGCAGTAAAGCAGGCAATTGCCGTTCCTGCCGAGGCATATATAGTGCTTTTCTCAAAAATCGCAAGATACAAATCGCATATAAACAGAAACTTCACGTGAAATAACATCACTCTTTACCACCTTTATGTTTATGACAAGGCGAAACGCAAGCTTTTTTAGAAAAAAAAACTCAAGCTATTCCAGACACAGATAAAAAAGTTACGTTTTGAATAAAATATGGACGTATAAGACTTGTGCCCTCATTTTATTATGGCCGTTTTCACTTTTTAAAAAAGTTACAAACTTGATAACAATTAAATTTGTATGCAACATTGCGGGCTTGTGTAGCAAAAATGCAATGTAATTTTTAAGCTATTGCATAGCTTCTATCGCGGGCCTTGAGCGCGGGGACCGAATCCAGAAATTCCGTAACGAAAAAACCTCACGCTCCCCACTCCGACGGGCAAGGAGGTGTGGCTTGAAGGCCGTGCATCGTCTAACGTCGTTTCAGTTCGGCAGTCTTCGACACGGCGTTGTGTGCGTTTGTACGACATGCAATAGCTTTACCGCGGCAGTCCCCGAGTGCCACACATCTTTTTTTTTTTATTTGGGAACTGTCTGCAAACTATGTACTTCGCGTCTCAGTATGGATTTAGTAATGTCAACTTTTCCGGTCATTTTTGAGAAAAAGTATTTTTTGGACCGCAAAAAACCAGTTTGTTATTATAAGTAAACAATTGCGAAATCCGGCCAGAGGTATAACTAGGTGACCAAAAGCACTGGTGTAAGAAAAGATACCCTAACTAAACTGTACGGTTTCATTAAGTAACAATTTGCGGTTTGCTAGACAAGGTCCGAGGGTCCTCTGAGCTTGGGCATTGCACCTCCGGTAGCCACGTCATTGGATCTGGGGCCGGAGTCAAGATGGAATATGTATGGGATGATACGTGGTTTATCAAAACGTACAAGAATGTACTATCAGCCCAATGGAACCCTGGCCCACCTTAGAATGGTGTCACAGTGGCTCATAAAAGAATTTGCTTGACACTTCTTACGAGTTGAATCATAATCATCACTGTGACACAGTTCTATGGCGGGCCAGGGTTCTAATGGACTGATAGTACATACATACTTACGAGGGTCAAACTGAAAGTTTTAGAAAATCAAAAACTGATTAAACTAGCAAGTAATTAGTTTTATTATATCTTTTCAAAATAGTGTCCATTCTCGTCAATACATCGCTGAATCCGATGGAACCACTGAGAAAAGCACTTTGCCCACTCGTCTCTTCGACCGTCTTCTGAAACACAGCCACAGCTTCCTCGGCGTCCATAAAACGTTTTCCTCGAAGTTTTCCTTTTATATTCAGGAATAAATAAAATCGCAAGGTGCGAGGTCGGGGCTATATGGCGGGTGACCCAATAATTCCACGTCTGACGTCGCCAAATAGTCGATCGTTGGCCTGGTGGTGTACGACGAGGCGTTATCGTGGTGAAGGAGGATCCTACTGCGAGTTCGTTTCTCCTGAACTTTTTCCAAGACAAGTGGCAAACAATTGTTAGTGTACAGTAGCTGCAGTAACTGTTTTTCGATCTTCTAAAACAATTGTCGCGTAATGACCTGTCCTTCCGAAGAACGAGGCCACCATATTTTTTCCCTCGCTTCGACTTCTCTTCACTTTAGTTGGCAACTCCTCGGAAGGAAACACCCACTGAGCAGACTGTCTTTTAGTTTCGGGATCATAACAGTAAATGCAGCTTTCGTCACCCGTAAGTATATTGAACACAGCATTTTGAGTCACCTCCGTTAAATCTTTCAATCATTTCACGGCACCAATCAACACGACGTAGTTTTTGGGCCTCGGTCAAATTATGAGGAGTCCACCGGGCACAAAGCCGGGCATAAAGCCGGGCATCCTGACCGCTAAATGTTCATGGAGGATTTTGTGCACTTGACTCATACCGATGCCTAAGCTTGTCCGAATCTGCTGATAGGTCACTCTTTTATCAGTCTCTAGCCGCTCAATACTGATGTTATCTTGAGTCGTCGCCATAGAAGGCCGTCCCTCACGCAGGTCATTGTGAGATTAGTACGACCACGTTTAAACTCATTAAACCAGTTGGAAACAGTGGCACCAGATAGATCGTAGTCTATCATAACTTTCTTGTTGGCTTACGGCCGAACCCTATATTCAAACCGAGGATAGATAAGGCTTACTTCGGGTTAAAATTTGACATTTGCCCATACAAAATGTGTCAAATTTTAATCCGAAGTAAGCCTATCTGTCCGCGGATTGGATATAGGGTTTGGCCGTTAAATGACATCGAAAGGGTGTACCTACTGCCTTTTTGCCGAATTATGTTTCGTCAAATTTCATTTAGCAATCAACTTTTCGCCGAAGTTTTATTTGGCAAATCAATCCTTGGCATAATTTTACATCGTAATGTTTTTATTCCGCTACATTTTTATATTGCAAAATTTTATTACGTCAAATTTCATGTGGTAAATAATTGTGTAGCAAATGATTTGCTAAGGCAAATAACATATCGCACCTTCAGAACGATAGTGACCTAAATCAAAATTTCAGCTTTCAAACTTTAAGTCATAAATTGATTATGATAGAGCCCTAACTCGAAATTCAAAATTTCTGAATTATGTCAGTATTGTTCTGAAGGTGCGATATTGTCAAATTTTATATGGTAAATAATGGTGTTGTCTGAAACAAATATAAATTGGATTAAATACAAAACTACTCCCAGCGATAGGTAGGTTAGGGTAAAAAAAAAATATGACCCTAAAAACGAAACTGCTCACAGATATAGGTAGGTTAGGGTTATTTTATTTTATGACCCCAAGAACGAAACTGCTCTCAGATATAGATAGGTTGTTAATTTTTATGCCAATCAATACATTTGACCAAAACATAATTGACATCTTAAAAGAATCCCAGGTAATAATTTGTCTAACAATAATTTATCAAATCATTAGTTGGGAAATGATATCAGTGCGAAACGTTGAGATGGGAAATGAAAATTTGCCCAAATAAAAATATGGGAAACGTAGTTTGGGGAGGTAAGAATTTGCTAAATAATTTTCGGCAAAACAAGGGTAAACCCATCGAAAGTCATAAAAATACATTGGTAGAAAATTTTCTCACTTTACATTCATCACACAGACCATTTTCAATTTGCCGCCAAATCGTAAAACAAATGACAAATGAATGAAATACATGCTCAATAATATTAGCAGAGAGTTCCATTTTCAAAATGTAAACTTATTTTTTTATTACATTGTTTACAAGTGGCCAGTTCTAAAAACTTTCAGTGTCGCTCTCGTAAACTCACGCCGTCATTCCCAGAGTGGGGTAGGCAGAGCGTAAAGAATTACGGACAACTCTAAAAACTTGTTGATAATTGTGTAACCATCACGAGAATGTCATTCAGTACATTTTGAGTGATTAAAAAGAAAAACGTATGTAGCGTAAACTTGTACATACCTCGAGTCCGCTCTCAGACCCTAACACGTTAAGTTGTCCCAGCGCGGAGACTTCGGCGGAGCGGTCGCGGCGGCAGGCGGGCGGGGGGGGGGAGCTGTGCCGCGCGCGCGCCGAGTACGTCATGCCGCGCGCCGCGCTCAACATCCGCGGCGCCTGGCGGTTCGTGCCCAACATGCGGGACAACATGACGCAGCTCGTGCGCGTCGAGATATGCATGTAAGTCCGCCCGGGTGTCACTCATTTTTTAATCATCATTATCATCATCAGCCCATTTCCCTCCACTGCTGGACATAGGCCTGTCCCGTGGCACGCCACTGAGCTCGATCCTGAGTTTTTTGTTTCCAACCACTGCCAGCAACTTTTTTTATGTCATCGCTCCACCTAGCTGGAGGGCGTCCCACCCTACGTTTGCCAAGCCGTGGTCTCCACTCAAGAACACGTCTATGTATATATGTTCTGTGTATATTTTTTAATACAGTTGCTCAAGAAGAGGTACTTTTAGGGCTCCGTACTCATAAGATCACTTTGTTGTCCTTCTGTCTGTCCTTCTGTCTGTGTGTCTGTCAAGACTCTTATCTCCGGAACGCGTGAAAGGTATCGAGTTGAAAATAAAACCAAATATATACTCAGGTCCCTTGAAGCTGTGAAAAACACAAACTTCTAAGTTAACGTAAAAAAAGATACGGCCGTTTATACCGCAAAGAACGTATATTTCGACACTCTCAAGGGAATCTAAATTTATAGGATATTTCTCTCTCACTTTATTTATTTATTAATATTAACTCAACTTATTACAACTCTAAGCTACACCTGAACCGAAAGTCCAATAATATTTAACAGTCTACCTCATAAGCATATAATGTAGTTTTTTAGCGATTCACCGATTCGTGATTTGCCTCGATCGCTTATTTTATTGTATCATTTACTTAGTCTCGGTCGTCTATTTTATTATTTGCAAAACATTTTTACTCGCAGTATTCGTAATAGCATTTCGGCGCTATCATTTATTATCATTGTTAGACAATCATAATTGGTTCTAAAATATCAAGAATTTAATAACAGTTAAGAAATGAAACGGTAACTACAAAACGCTACAAAAAGAACCTCACGGAGGGTTATTGCAAGGAGTAATTAACACTTCAAGCGTTTCAAACAAAACGTTCGATCGCGCTGAAATGCGAAACACTAATAATCGGAAAACAAGATGGTACAAACAATTCCGTGGTAACATGTGATTCGGTGAATCGCTACAAGGAATTTATGCTTTTCAGGTAAAATTCTAACAATAATTAACAGACCTTATAGCGCCATCTATAATAAAACAATGGAAAAATTTAGCTGGTATTTGCCTACACGACGCCATCTCTGTACAACGTAACGAAGCTAAGGCCAAATTACAAAGACGCTTACACTATATGAACTATATGAATTGTATTGCATATCCAACCTTATTATAACCACTGAGAGTTCAATATGCTTCTATGAATTAATTGCGCATGCGCCTTTTCTCAGTAGGAGGGCAGTACAGATGTTTATACAATTTATATATTTGCAGGGCTTCAGAATGCAGTAACCTATGTTCGGTGCCAGTTGGCTACAGTTCCCGCTGCGAACAGAAATTCATACAAAAACGGCTCGTCGCCCTCGACGCCAGTGGACAAAACCTATACACCGACATATTCTGGTTTCCTAGCTGCTGTCAATGTACCATAGTAGCCACTAACACCTAAAAACAACAAATTAAAATTACGAAATGTGTTTTATTGTAGTTTAGAAGTCACATTTGCTTGTTGCCGCTACTCGCCGGTAGATGGCGCGCGAGTTAAAGTTTAAGCATTTAGTTAACTATCACTGCCTGTACGATTAGTATGTTGAGAGTGTATGCAATGATTCTAAATCATGACAATGTTTTTAATAATTGTAGGTTTAAGTCACTGTAAAGTTAACTTAAGTTGGACACCATTAGTATTTAACGGACTTAAGTTACAATTGTGTCGCTAGATGGCACTTCAATACTAATATTATTGAGAACTTTTCGTGCTAACGACTTGATCATCGGTTTATTATTTTTCAACATTTCATATGTTATAATGTTTGAATGGATGGCAAAAGGAACCAAAAAGGCACCCTTATATTTAAACATCATATTAAATGTAAAAAATCTTATTTAATCCAGTGAAATCTGTCGCTTTTCACTGTAAGACTAATTCATCTCATTACTAACAACGTTCTGTTGATCCAGTAGATATCACGTATCCAAATACTTTGTCAATAACTGACAATAGAATATAAGATCACGTCCCACTAGCGCCACTTTCGACGTGGTAAATGCCATTAACTAACATAATTTTACTTTTCCTAATACGAGGCGCTTCGATTGTTTGAATTTAGATTCTATTTCCCGATTTGACCCCTTTAACCGTCTTAGGCCTTATCATCAAAATGCTTGCTTGCGTTTTTTATTGATAAATAGTTATGTATCCTGTAAATAATAATTCACTACAAATTTAGACGAACTTTCGTATAAACTTTTTAGAGACTCATTTCTATAACTATGGTATGGTTTGAATTTCGGCGAACTTCTGAAAATAAACTATTATTAACGTATTTATAGATAAGTTATTTATATTATTGTATCACTAAACAGTTTCAAGAGAACGTTTTTATTGGTGTGTGTGTGTGTTTAAATTGACATTAAATCTCACACGATTACTCTGACGTCAACTCTGTTCTTAACCATGATTGATTGTTGTATTGACCATCATTGTTGACATTGTTCCACTTCTGAAAAACGGCTCGCATGAATGAGGCATCTTCAGCTAGTAGCTACGAGTGACCAGCTGGTAGCAGACTCTTGAGTTCTGAATTCAAAATCGCGCATAGCTTGGTTTGGTAATTTTAACCAAACTATTTTTGCAAAGACAATATTTTAAATCAAGTGTACCTATTTATATATGAATCAATGTTTCTTTATGATCTTCTGTAGGCTAAACGCCTTGATAGATTCTAAAGTGGGAGGTATCGTGAAATGTTAGGTTATAATAGAACCTGTTCTAGGGGTCATTATTAGGGAATGCAAATAACCGGTTATAACCGGTTATAACCGGATTTAACCGGTTATTTTCATACAAAAACGGTTATTAACCGGTTAAATTGCATTCCCTAGTCATTATGACATAGTTGTGCAGTTCAGTTTACGCTGAGAAAAAAGAAAGAGCTATCTAACTGCAATAGCTCCGTCGCACGCTCGCCGTAAAATGCATAGCCATGTCATAATAACCACCCTGATGTGTCAGTTGGGTTTTTAACCCTTAGCTGCATGATTTAATATTTTCGTTTGAAAAACAGATATGTAATAGAAAAATGCATTTCGATTACGGGAAAAATAATTAAAAAAATCATACTCATTTTTTTATTTTTTTTTATTATTTTACACATAAATGGTATCATTTTTGATACTCCATGCAAAAAGTAGTAAAAATTATCTTCTTCTCACAAAATGGAAAAACAACAATGTAGTCTAAGAATACAAGGAATTAAATTATCTGAATTTTGTTAAAAAGACGAAAAAAAAGCCTTGTATCATTTTTGATACCGTATGCACCTAAGGGTTAAAGTTAGGCTCTTGGTTAGAACTGTTATAATTAAGTGTTAGTGTGATCACTTTTGTCCTAAAGACAAGTATTATAAATTTAAATGCGTAAATGCTTAGGTGTGATTTAACCAAGTATTATAAAACTTAGTGAAGTATTTGTAAATATTAGTTATGTTCTTAGAGTTAATTTCTTTGTGATTTGAGTACTGTTAGAGATTTCTATAGAAATGTTACCACTCTGCGTGTAATAGTCTTCTCGTGCGTTTGCCTGTCTGTCTCAAAATTACAAAATATTAAATTCTCATACAGTGTTATTGGTTGGTGTTACTTTTTGATCACCCTGTGGAAGCGCATCTTGAGCGTCATGACGCTCAGCATGAGAAGACGTTTTAAAATAAATAATAGTAGTTTATGAAATTGTTGCATAAAGAGGGGTATTAAAACACGAGTGTGTGTTTAAGAACCGAGCCGCTAGGCGAGGTTTTTAATAGGATCACACGAGTGTTTTAATACCTGGTTATGTGCAGTTTCATACACTACTTTATCTACTCTCATACATTGCGATTCAACCTACTAAATAAAAGATCAAAGTTAATAAAGTAACTACAGCAAAACGTATTCAATGAATGGCGCCAAAACCTAGCACATCACCGCGCATGCGTTAAAGCGGGCGCTGTCACAGACAAGTAAAAATTGGAATGAAAACTTTTTGTAATTCTGTAAAAATGACGCGAACCGCATGTGCGTTCCATTATAAAAAAATAAAAAATATGGAACCTCGTTGGTGACATTAACTTTTTGGATTAACTTGTATCGTAATGGTAAAAAATAACATTATTTTGTTAGAGAATGTTATAAAGTGATTTTTTAATTTTTTTCGGTATTGTGTTTATAAAGTATGCCAATATAAATTCGTTTTGAATTTTATAATTCGAACTTTACGATATGAGAGTAGATAAAATAATATGTCGCACTGCCAGATCAAAAGAATAGTAACTCAAAAAACAACTACATTTTAAAATCAACTTTAATACAACGTCTATGAGCTTGAAACAAAACTAACAATGATTTGGAGTTGATACGGTCTTGTTCTAGCAGTGCGATATGTATATTTTAAGTAATTCAAGTAAGAAAAGAAGCAATATCTGAGTGATATCTAAAATTAGTACATATACCACATTTTCTAAACAATATTTTAAACAAATTTGACATTGCTTTGTTCTGAGTGTTCTGACCTACTCTTTTACGTTGTCGACAAATTGATGAAAGGGAAAAAGCATAGAAATATATGACGAATTACAAACATTGTTATTTAGGTCATTGAAGTCGAACCTCAAGTCCATTGAAGTGTAAAATTTCCATGTTAATAAACTAATTTAGCTTCTACTACGAACAAATTAAAGTCTCGTTTAACTTCCGTTTATTTTTTAAATTACTCCTTAACAAGAATTCCCATAAATGTTTTGATTTCTTGTATGATATCTGCTTGAAATAATTTATTAAATAAATAAATAAATAAATAAATATCAGGGGACAATGTCACACAAATTGACCTAGTCCCAATTTAAGCTCTAGGCTTGTATTATGGGTACTAGACAACGATATAAATACTTATATAGAGAAATATATACCTACTTAAATACATAGTAAACATCCATGACTCAGGAACAAATATTCGCGCTCATCACACAAATATCTGCCCTTACCGGGATTTGAACCCAGGACCGCTAGCTTCGTAGGCAGGGTCACTACCAACTAGGCCATCGCGTCGCGTCGGCGTATAAGTGTTTTATACTGAGCCATAATCCTAATTTATGTTTGTAATCTTGACTTCTCGTTGTTGCGTTTAATTGGATGTATAATCGCGGAAAAAAAACGCCAAACGGTTCATCACTTACCTTACTGGTAATAAAATAAAAAGGAGTTATAAAATTACGAATTTTCGCCACTGTACGCAAATGTTGAAGTAATTAGGGATTTCCCTAAGTTATCGACTCCGAAACGCATTTTCATGTAGCTCTATCAAAGTATTAGTATGTGCTCTAGTGACTGGAGTGGGTGTTCTCGGTGTAGTGGATGATGTCAATAAGCTACAGGAAGAAACGGAGTTACATACATACATACATACATACCATCACGCCTTCATCCCAGAGTGGGGTAGGCAGAGCTACAGAATTACCAACTACTCTAACAATTTGCTGTTAATTCTGAAACGGAGTTACTTGGGTGAATCAACTTTTAAGGTACTCCTTTTCTTTTGCGGTATCAAAACTTTCCTGGTGACTTATATGGTTAATAATAATGTATGAATATTAATATCAGACCACCAAATTTACAGACCTTACACGTTAAACACCTCAAATATTAGTTAATCTTCGAAAAAACCTGGTAACTCAGGGGAAAATGCACATTTTCCATACAAAACCTAGGGACAACATCGTCCGCTGCGTTACCAACTATATTATTATTTCAAACTGTACTATTTTTAAATTAAATCATTTCAAATGCTAGCTCAATTGTCTGATTTAATAAGCGTGTAAGCTACGTGTCGTTGGCAAATATATAGTTTTTCTAAAAACATATAATTTGTGAAACATGTCGAAAAATGGGGAGTACCTTAGAAGTAGATTCACCCACTTACCTTAAAAATACGTCCGTGACAATACGTATGCGAGGAGTCCAGTTAAGAGCATGGGAATGTTTTCATAATTTTACTGGTCAATTACAAAACAGTTTTATTTCTAAGTTAACATTAAAAGGGATTAGAAATAAGAAATATCTTTGTAATTATCTATTTATGTTTTTGTAAGGACAATAAAAATGTACAGTTTTGGATTTTTGTTTTTTTTGCATTCGCCTTCTTCGACATACATTATTCTTACACCATGAACCAATTTACCTCGGGGGGGTTATTATGACATAACTATGCAGTTCAGTTAAAGCTGAGAGAACAAGACAGAGCTATATAACTGTCATAGCTCTGTCCTTTAAGCTCGTAGCTGCATAGCTATGTCATAATAACCCCCCAGTTCTATGAATAAATAGGTAGAAGTAACTCATATTTTCGTAACAGTTGGAGTGGTAACGGCAATAATACGATAACAATATAAAAGCAATACGGTCTAAAAGAAATGGATATAGAGCCCTTACTCTGTCGTGGTCTAGCTGCTAAATCAGTACGAGTGCCGTCTGATCAACTGCGCGCGTTTCTGGGTACAAACAATTGGTAAATAATAGTACATTACTGCACAGACCAGGAAGTAGGCCGTTGCGAGACGAGTAGAGTTAGCGTGGCCGAGACGCAGTCGAGGCCACGCTATATACGAGTCCAGCAACCGCCCTTCCTGGTCGAGGCTTGTATAGTGCTTTTCTCTAACAATGCGAGGAAATTAAACAAAATTTCAGTTTTGATATATGTATTCAAATGTATTAAAAAAATGAAGTCAAATACGATGTGATAATATGACGAAGGCAAATGGCAGTAAGTACTTAACCGACTATGCTTCTTCTTTACACTCTGGTGGTGTGCCGATAAACACATCTTCATCACTGGAACTCATTTTACTTTTGTATTTTCGCGAAACAAAAATAATACGTACTGTACTTAAACTTCCCTAAGTAAAAAGTATTCCCGATTCCCGCCTTAATTTTATTAATTCTAAACGCAGAATGTTTTAAAAAAAGTAAAACTATTTGACACTTTGGTAAATACGCTGTAAACGCGATAAACGGCGTTTACCTTTTTAGTCTATGACATTTAAAAAGTAAATAAACATGGAAGAATTTTGAATTGTACGAGTGTTTGGCTGTTTGGAGTTAGTTATCATAGTCCAAATATGGTTTTAAAAAGTAAAAAACCGGGTACGTTATGAAATTTGTATACATTTTCGCGGCCGCTGCCGCTGGTAAATAATAACTTTTTTTTTTTATTTTGCCCGGGCCTGGAACTTGGAACTTCGCGGGCTGATTTTACAACAGTAAGGTTAACATTTCCGAGCATGTGGGAGAAAAACAATTTTATGCACCAAGTAACAAGTTCAGTAAATCTGTGTTTATAAAGGGTAGGGTTGCAATAAGCCGAGTATCCGCCATTTTTGAACTGTTCTTCAGAAATTATTCAAACTCCAAATTGTAGCGTATTTAGTCTTGTTCATTTCGTTACAATACAACTATACTGGGCAGAGGCCGAGCAGAGCAGCTGTTATCGTACTTTACCGTTTTGACAGTAATAGCGGCTGACGTCAAAACAATACATAACAGGTCAATTGCAATATCGTTTTTACCGTGTTGAATAGAATACCTGTTAATGTCAAAACCAAAGTAATATTTCATGAAAATATTTTTTTTTATTTTTTTTTTTGTTTTATGAACATAGCAGAATCCCTCTACGGTAACCCGGATTTGTAATAAAGCTTCTACCCCTAACCTCTGAACTATAGATCCAATTTTGAAGCCATGTTAAAATAAAGGTTTAAGGCTTAGTAACATAGTCGTTACTTGTTAGGTAGCGTTAGCGACTATGTAAATCACGCCGACACGCCTCATAAACATCAGGGCCCGAAGTATGGTCGCCTTGATCGCGGTGGATAAAGTATCCGTCACCCTTGCACTAACATATTGGTCAGAAAGTGACTGTTGTTTTGTCCACGTTTTTCGCCGCTGGTTGAGATTTCGATACTGAGGGTCCAAATTATCTAGTATCTAGACTCTAGTTTTTTTATTTATTTTTATGGCATAGGAAGGCAAGCGAGCACACAGGCCACCTGATGGTAAGTGGAAACTGTGACCCATAGACATTCGCATTCACAAGACTGCAAATGCACTGCCAACCCTGAGGACTAAGATGGAATGCCTCTATGCTAGTCATTTCACCGGCTGTCTTATCCCAAAACCGGAACACAACAATGCAAACACTGCTGCTTGGCGGTAGGTTAATCGATAATTTATGGTGGTACCAACCCGGACGGACCCTTCTCCCACAAGTAAAGTAGTTGGCTATGAAGTCTGGGTATGTTATGTACCACAAACGGCATCTTGTGTCATCTTTAATGGATTATAGATTTACTGTCAATTATGATCATTAAGTTTTTTACAAGCTTAACCTTTATCTTGTATATTTCTGGCGTTTAGTTAACTCTGTAGATTCATGTCCTTTAGTAAAAAGCTAACTGCCGCACTCAGAAACGTCAATTGTAAATGCTTGATTAAAGTTGCTGCTGTCACTTTCTTTGCTACAGCAATAGAATAAGACAACACGTCACTTAACCAGCATTAAATTTAATTGACGTCTCTGAGTGCGCTCGTAAGTCGGTTAATACCATCTTTACTAGGACCTCACATTTATTTTAAATGAAAAAATAAAATTTTAATGAGTTTTAAACTGAGTTTTTTGAGTTTGAATTTAGAAAGAGCCCTGAACCATTATTTTTACAAGGCTTCAATTATGGATCTATACTTAAGTAAAATTAAACATTTTACCTTGCAATAGGTTAGGGGTAGAAGCTTTATTACAAATCCAAGCCACAGTAGTGGGATTTTTTCGGTTTTTATGAAATATAACTTAAGGTTTGACATTAACAGGCCCTCTATTCAACACGGTAAAAACTTAAAACTCTTTAAATCTTTCCTGATCCTGCCCCCGTTATTGAAATGGCCTCAAATTTGGAATGTTATGTATACACATGTATGTAAACTTGACGAACATGCCATGCTATGGTGTCTACGAGCTTCTGATGACCGAGTCGAATGGTGGAAACAGGATCTCTGCTGTACTAAATGTAGTCACCGAGTTTGGACTATTTAGTTAGTTTGGTCTCAATAAAGGTCACAGCTCATTCGAACCACCCGGCACCCGACCCGTGCCGCCTCGCCTCGAGGCGTTTAGTTTTCTTTACATTTAGATATTCATTGAATTTTCTATAAATTAGGTTTTTTACATATTCAAATATAAAGGTAAAATAACAATACCGATACAAAAAATAAACATTATAAAAAACCTAATTTACGGGTGCCGCCAGCAGCGGGGCAGGGCTCAAGCTACCGGTGGTTAGGGCTGCAGAGAGAGGAACCTCCTCACAATGCGTGCCGTGTCGAGGAGTACTGCCTTCTGTATCTGGCCCTTGATCCAGCCATCTAGCGAGAGTCTCTTGAGGTGTTGGTCGAAACTCTTCGCTATAAGACCGTTTGCCGAAACAACCATCGGGACAATGATAGTCGAGTCAACATCCCACATGGTGGTCACCTCGTGAGCCAAGTCAAGGTACTTGCTGAGCTTATCCTTCTCGGCCTTCACGAGGTTCTCGTCACGCGGGATGGTGACGTCGACGAGCACTGCCCGGCGTTGAGTTACATTTATTATTATTATTTATTGATTGATTTAATAAGTACAATTTTAATTCAAACTAACAATTGACAACATTTCAAAAAAAGTAATTTGTAGACGCCATTAAAATAAATAAACTATTTTGCGTAGAATTGAAAGCGTGTCGTCAGAATCAAGTAATCCGTCAGACAGATAAACAATGAACGTGACAGTTGTATATTTTTTTGAATTCCTTTGGTAATAAATGGACTAAGGGCACTATAAGTGTATTCCTAACATTCACAATCCAACTTTTTTTACTGTTTTTCCTAAATATAAAAAAAAACTACTGCATAAAAAAATCCAAAGATATTTTTACTGTAATCAGCAGTGTAAAATCTAGAAACGGTATTTTATTTTACTACCTTAGCACAAAATGAATTGTTGTCAATTAGGCATTGCCCCACAAAACTGGAGTAACAGTTTGACTGTGGGAACGGCAGGCTCTAAGATAGGCATTCTAATGAATACATGAAATAAAATTAAATAACAGTATTATGATGCCCAAAAAAATCAGTTAAGTATACTAAGCATAAAATATATTTATATTATTATATAAGTAGATCTAAATAATGCTTTTTAATAGTCTCTTGAATTTATTCTTATTTTTTCCACATGGATGTGTATGGGCATGCGCTCACTACATCAACTACGCTACGTTACATTTTTAATACTAACCGCGAGGCGAGGCGGGGCGGGTCGGGTGCCGGGTGGGTCTAATGAGCTGTGACCTTAAGAAGAAAATAATACAGTGGGCTGCAAAACCTTATCTAAAAAAATATTTTTAAGACAAATTAGGTAGGAGAAACAACAGTCAGGAAAGTTTTTTTTTAAAGAAACCCTAATTATGAGTTCAGCCCCGGTGGATTAACCACCTTCCGCCTCTGGTTTGCTCTTAGTAATTTTTGATTATTCAATTCAAAGTAATAATCTTATGATGTAAAATAACAATTCCATCTAATCAAACTATATGCGCTATTTTCTGGGAAGAATTATTTAATCACTACATAGTATAAAACAAAGTCGCTTGCGCTGTCTGTCCCTATGTATGCTTAAATCTTTAAAACTACGCAACGGATTTTGATGCGGTTTTTTTTAATAGATAGAGTGATTCTTAAGGAAGGTTTATATGTATAATACATTCCACGCGGGCGAAGCCGCGGGCGGGTCGCTAGTTAATTATATTTGTTAATCTGTTATTGTTAAGAGATATTTTATCGCTGATATCGCGATGACCGCTTTGATATTTTTCTGAAGTAACAAACGTTAGGTCATCAATTAAATTTACACCTTATCAGATCTATTTACCACTTATTTTGCTGTGTGGTTGCCGGCCGCCTAGAATAGTGCCCACTCCATGTCTTCCTGTGGAAGTCGTAAGAGGCGACTAAGGGATTAAAGGCTTGTAGTATTGTTAGGCGATGGGCTTGCAACCTGTCACTAATAATCACATCGTAAACATCTTAGCCTGTTTTTGCAAAATGTGGTTATAGAATTAACAACAAATTGTTAGAGTTGTTGGTAATTCTGTAGCTCTGCCTACCCCACTCTGGGATGAAGGCGTGATGGTTTGTATGTTGTTGTTGTTGTATTTTACCACTAGACATGCAGCAATGCAAACGTAGCTTCTGCGCAGTCGGCCAAATTAGCGAATATTAAATGTCGGTGCCGCTTGCACGAACGAGGATGTCGACAGGTAAGTCATAGAGATTAATTATCTACGTAGTATTGTAAGTGTCTAGATCAATACGAATTTAACTCACATATTTGGCAAATAAACGATGCGAATGACTGATACCTTAAAAGAAATAACAAAAAACAGGCACCTTTTAAAAAGTATTTGAATATTTCAGTTTTTTTTTTTTAGTTTGTGGCACAACCAACCAACCTGAGACATTTTTATTAATTTCGAACGCCTTCATTTTATCTTTATTAAAACAAAGACGCTTAAAACTTATTTACCAATAGACATTGAACTATACAAAAAATAAATGATTTTGTTTATAAAGTAACGCTGGGGCATTTTTAACACGTAGCTAACTATCAAATTCTGGGTATTTACAGAAAAAAAACTGAAAATTTCCATTTTTTTTAAAATCGTCTGAGACATACACAGCTAAAAATTTCCAAAAATGCCTCGTCTATCATCCTGCTAAAACTTTGCACCTAGCGACCTTATACAGGGTTGCCATTCGCAGTGTTGTCGCAAGTATAAAAAGTTTTAGAGGCCTGGTTTTAATTTAAACCCTCCCCATCCTCTAGTTTTATAGTAAAAAAAACCCTTAAAGAAGAGAGATTCATAACTAGACAATGTCATATTGCATGCCATATTGCAATATTTGCAATGCAGTTTGACGACGCAGGCGTTAGCTTTGTTGATAGTGACCCTCACCTCACTACGAAGCGGTCAGTGCAAATATTTGAGTGGTGAATGCGTTTTTTAAATATTTAAGTTAGTAATACTCTGTATATAAATATAGTTATATGTTTATCCGTTGCCCGTAGTACCCATAGAGCTTAGCCAAACTAAGCTAGGACTAGGACAACTCGTGTGTGATTGTCCCACTTTTTTTTTACATAAGTACTTTGAACAAAAAAATATTTATTTAAGTAATAAAGAACAAGAAATACGTACAGAAACATTAAATTAAATAATTTCCATTAACCCACTATTTAATATTGATATATTCAAAAACCCCGTCTCAAGGCAACATATTTTCCTTCAATTGAGTTAGCGGTCCCCATCTGCAAGGGATGAAAATCCAACCCCTGGCGCACCCCAGGGTCGAGCCTACCTTAACAAATTTTCCCTTAAGCTGCAAACATGTTCAGAATATACCAATTCACTTGAAACACTTTGATGTTCAGTATAGATTTCTCAATTAGATAATAAAAGCTTTCTTATAAATTGGAAATTCAGACGCATTATTTTTATAATCCTAGGAATTCAAAATTAACCTAATTAGAATTTTCACTTAGTTGCAACAACAAGAAATTCCTATTCGAATTACTTTCAAGCATCCCAATCCCAATAAGAAACATCATTACATCAGTGATAAAACTCAAATTTTAAAAAAACCTAGCTACGTATAAAAGTACAAGAGGAAGGGAAAAAATCAATGCTTGCATTTTATGTTCTGTGCGTGTGACAGATCGGTCGTCATGGTTACCACGACGGGGGAAACAATTGGCGGGAAAAAACGGCTTAAGTGACGTAAGGAAGCAACAAAATGGTGCTTAAGTTTCCCGCGTAAAGTCCACGCTTACCGCTGCGTTCACTCTTAAGCCATCCTTGTTTTGACAGTTGGGAGTGTGCGTCGTTAGAGAGAGATGGAAGATAGGGTAAGGGAGCCAGTGATCGATATTACGCACTTTTGTAGCAATGAAATTGGCGCGCCGCGGTGCAAGAATGTTTGCACGATGCGTTGCAATCTTGTTTTAAAATGTAGCTCAACTTTACGATATTTTTATAAAGAGCATGTGTTCTTTTTATAATAGCAGGGAGCCACACTATTTATAAAATGATTGTAAACAACATGTGTTGGTGTTTTGAGAGTGTGCGAGACATAACAGCTCAATGCTAATAATTATACACGGTATACGACTCAGTTATAACTTTCAGACGTAAAACAAATTTCCCTACTAGTACCTAAGCGCTTACAATATTTAAGGTTTTTAATAAATTGACGGGATGATTGGTTGGAATGATTATTTGAGCTTTTTAGATTATTTTTATGGCATCGAGAACGAAAACGAGCCCACAGGTCTGAGACCCATGTATGTAATAGACATATGCATTCGAGACTACAATCTCAAGAATGCAATCCTAAGTCTGCAAATGCCTTGCTAAACTCAGGGCCCTCGGGGACTACACAGCCGGTGAAATTACTATTGCTAGTAATTTCACCGGCTGTCGGAACACAACAATGCGAATGCTGAAGCTTGGCGGTTGGTTAAAGGCGATGATGGTTGGACCCTGCACAAGGTCTTTCCACACATAGGCATTAAATGAATATCACTACATAGTATAAAACAAAGTCGCTTGCGCTGTCTGTCCCTATGTATGCTTAAATCTTTAAAACTACGCAACGGATATTGATGCGGTTTTTTTAAAAAGATAGAGTGATTCTTAAGGAAGGTTTATATGTATAATACATTCCACGCGGGCGAAGCCGCGGGCGGGTCGCTAGTTAGTTTATAAATTTATATAAGTATTACTAACGACCCATCCGCCTCGTCTTCAAAAGACAGATATACTTTAAATTCGATTTAGTATTTCTAGAGATTATCTGTTTTACATACAAACAATCCAACAAAGCAACGCACAATTTCGTCTCTTAATAATATTACTATTGTAGATATACATAGACAGTGTAGTTAGACAAGTAATTTAGTTGCTTCAATCATTAGGATCAATATGGCTTGGATGTTAATTTAATTATACTATCAATGGTGTTTTTTCAACCGTAAATAACGATTGATCACTGTTTATAATTACCGCGCATATTATAACTCACTACAGGCACGTTCATAGAAAAAATATAATTAATGTGGCGACCGACAGATGGCGTGGCGATGGGCTGCACAATAAGTGTGTACGAAATGACAGTGCGCGTGGGAGGTGAAGTTCTCATGAGTCACGGGTGCCCGGGGGGAGGGCGCGGGGTGCGGGGCGCCTGCGAAAGTTCGCGTGTCACAAAATATGACGAATCCATTCAATAAATGCGGGCTGTTGTGGCTGATTCAGTTTCAACGTGGAGAGTATATTAGTTTCTACTCCGGGGTCTTAGCATGAAGATATTTACTATAGAAGTTTCGTGTAGAACTCGCTTATCGCTTTTTTTTTTAAATAAATAAAATAAAATAAATAAATATCAGAGGACAAATGACACACCAATTGACCTAGTCCCAAACTAAGCTCTAGGCTTGTACTATGGGTACTAGACAACGATACAAATACTTATATACGCCTTTTTAATTTCAAATTACGTATTTGCGGCCCTCGCCATCGAAACTTTTGGTCCGTGGTCTTCTGACATGAAAAAATTCGTCAAGGAGGTGTCGGAAAAACTGGTGCATGTCTGTGGCGATCCTTGGGCCGGTTCCTTTTTTGCCCAGAGGCTGAGTCTAGCGGTGCAGAGAGGAAACGCTGCGAGTGTCTTAGGCTCGATGCCACAAGTGAGTTCGTTGGAGGGGTTCGATTTGTTTTAATTTATTTTTATTTTAGTTAATATTTGTATTTTATGATATGTTATGATGTACATATGTTGTGTTGAAATAAATGATATGCTTATATAGAGAAATAAACTTAAATAGGTACATAGAAAACATCCATGACTCGGGAACAAATATTCGCGCTCATCACACAAATATCTGCCCTTACCGGGATTTGAACCCAGGACAGCTTGCTTCGTAGGCAGGTTCACTACCAACTAGGCCAGCGCGTCGTTATATAACGTTATAGCAGCACAAAAGTTATTCTAATAATATTTTCTGTATTAAAAAATGAATTTCAATTAAATTTGAACATGAACAGATACAAAAAGTCAAAAACCAAAGACAAAATATTTCTATTCAATTTTTTTGCCGGCAGGTGGTCGCCTCGCCGCACGTCTATTAAACCTAAGCCGCCTTGTCTACTCCGCAATCTGGCTTTTCATTTGATACATCGTATCGATATTTAACAAGGACTCCATCTTTATCGGTAATCGTATAAAAGCCGTTAAGTCCCTGATGTAACACCTGGATAACTTTACTTTGATGTCTTACGAAAGAGAGCCGCTTACATGAAATAATAAACTACATTAATATACAACACTAGAGGATGGTTCTCTATCGTTTGCCCGAATATCAATTGCCATAATTGTATCACTTGCCATAATGTTCATTTGCCATAAAGGCACTTTTTCTAAAACCGTGAACTATTCAGAATTGTTCAAAATCAAACCTAACCTAACCTAATGGGCTCTATACGATGGCATGTAAAATTTACCTGAAAGGTTTACAGTTTCAGAAAAAATGCCTTTATGGCAAATGAACATTATGGCAAGTGATACTATTATGGCAAATGAAATTCGGGCAAACAAAGTGATCCCCTCAGGGTTGGCAACGCTTTTGCAGTCTTGTGAATGCGAATGTCTATGGGTCACAGTTTCCACTTACCATCAGGTGGCCTGTGTGCTCGTTTGCCTACCCATGCTATAAAAAAAATTAATAAAAAAAAAAAATTAGACTAACTGTCCGCGCCTGGCGCCGCCCGGGTTGTTTTTTTTCATACAAACCTTATAAAATATACTTTACGTCCTATTCTCAGACCTAGTGATATACACACAAAATTTCATGAGAATCGGTGAAGACGTTTTGGAGGAGGTTTGTTACAAACAATGGGACACGAGATTTTTATATATTAGAATATATAAATATGTAGATTGATGGGTGATACGTCTTAGATTTCAAAATCTCGGATCTAGAATAGTTGATAAATGGGTGGATCAACTTTTTGTTGTTGTTATTCTGTCCCGTAAGCCAGGAGACAACAGTGATAGAGTTTCTTAGAAAAAATGTTATAATATATACTTCCAGCACACTCAGCAGAAAGGCCATAAAAGAATGGGTGTGTAATTGCCAATAAAACAGTTTTTTAGTGGACTTATATCCCTTGAAATCATAGTTTTAAAGAGTGACCCAGGAGACGTCACCATGGCAACGAGCTACAAAGAAAAGTTGATTGACACAAATAAACCACAAGATTGGACATGTCAAAAAAAACGGATTTAGATCGAATTTTGTGGACATTGTAATTTTTTTAACATAATTTATTAGCTTCTCGTAACTAACTACATGTGTAATAAAGTAGAAGTCTATTTCAACTAGAGAATACAAACAGATTAACCGATTAACCGGTTAACCGGATATATTCAGGTTCGATTAAAACCCGATTATCTTGTGCAAAAACCAGGATATAACCGATCCGAAATAAAAGGCTATTTTAATGTTGCATAATCGTTTATTTAATGAATAATAATCAAAGTAAAATCAACTTGAAAATTATCATTTGCATGATGTTTTTACTACGCATGCATTCGTGCCTTCTGTACTTAAATTTTACAAATGGTTTCCAAATTTGATCAATTATTGCATTCCGGACTCAATCGCATTTGCTGCGTTCACAGTTCATAAGTACCTATGCCTTGCGTGGGTCTAGCTGTTGCCAAGAAGCAGACGTCATGTTTCCGGAGAGATTCCCACTCGTGCTTGATCTCGTTTCGCACGCTGAGACTGTGACGTCGGCGCGGACCCTCGACGGATCCCCGACATTCGGTTAGGCCACCTCGACCACGGCAAACGACTGGATGGGGTGCGCCATGCGCGCCCAACCGCCGAAATAGAAGCTGTCGTCTGCGCGCCTGAGAAAAAGTCAGCTGTAGGTACATATTCACGGTACAACAAAAATGGGGAAAAATTGATTAAGTTAAAGCAAAGACAGATATTTTTCATTTAACTCATATATTTGCATTTTATGACCTAGAATTTTTGTTTCCCTGTAAGAATATTTTTAAATGAGTTCTCAATCGATTGTTGATAGTAAACGATACCACAACATGAATAAAATTAAAAAACAAAAAACTCTACTTTAAATTTGGTTTTTTTAACATTTATTTTATTTTATACTTTTTAGTGATCATAATTTATAAGAAATTATAGAAAATTTTAATCTCGCCGTAAGCAACGTCGTGCGATACTCATAGTATATTTAAACCTAAATATGCTTCGTCATAGTTGTTTAACTATCTTAATCGAAATATCTTATCGCCACCCTTGAAATACATACCGTTAAGGAGTTCCGGTGGCCATCAGTGGTCTTCATCATCAGTTCCACGTCACCAAATACTGCTTTTTAAGAGCAAAATACGCGAGTTACAATGAAAAATACCAAAATCGCTATAGGTGTGCCTATAAATTTAGAAGAATTCCGTCGATTCCTCATAGACTCCAAGATCAGATCTTCATTTTGATAAAAATAGGACCAAACGGGAAGCACCAGCAATTAGGGTAAGATGGTTCGTTTGGTTAATTCTTACTATTATTATACTACGTAGTTTATAAAGTAATAACTTAACTTCGTACTTTTTAATTATGAGATTGACTTGATATTTTGTACACTTATGAAATTTTTATGGCAATACAATAACAGGATACCATTGATCTAGTATGCTAAAGGAGACTGAAAATGGTCATAGGAAATCTTCAATGACTTGTAGTAGACCCTACGAATTTGCATTGGTCTTTTGATAGTGAGTTTATTATCAATGTCAGAGATACCCGCAGTAGTCGGCAATAAAATATGATAAGATACAGACATTTATTCAGTAAGTGGGCCGCACGGGCACTTTTACACGTCAAGAATCTACCAGCGCTTCACAAGAGGAGACCACTGCTGAGAAGAAACGCCGCAAGAAACTCAGCAGTCAGTCATTTTTTAAATATATTTAATATTACAATGGTACTACTATAAATAGCAAATTAAAAAATATTTCAAATATGTTAATAAAAATGTTTTTTTTATTATGAACTGGCAACCCTCGGCATAACAAAGCACTCCTTGCACTTCTGGACTAGGGATGCATAGCTGCGCAAAAGTGTATAAGTCAGGCACCCCAGCGCTTCGATGAAAAATGACACGTCCGTGCCACTGCCCGCCATCAATTGCTTCTGACGTTTCCAAATTGTACAGAAATAATACATTTATAAGTAATATGATGTATTCTATAGATATTTGCCCCCATCTCGGAAAGATTTGAGTGTGAATAAAATTGGTTACCTACTTAAATTAAATACGAGGTATTAAGAAATCTCTGATATAATCACTCGATGTATGAACGTGGAAGAAGCGAAAGAAATTTGTCAAGATCGTAGCAAGTGGAAAGAAGTGGTCTCTGCCTGCCCCTCTGGGAAACAGGCGTGATTTAATGTAAGTATGTATGTAAGAAATCAAAACAGCATTTTAATAGTGGTTGACTATTTTTTACACGATTGTTGAAGAATGAGGTTCATGTTTTTGACATGTATGGTTTTTTGTTCTTTGGGACAAAAATGACTCAATGCATGAAGCGATTTCGGGCACGAGATACATATTTCTTCTAAGCAGTGGTCTCCCTCTTGGGAAGCGCTGGTAGATTTTTGCGTGCGGCATACTTACTGAATAAATTGTATTTTTACCTTTAACATTTTTTTAGATAATTTGGGGATCACACTAATATTATAAATGCGAAAGTTTGCGTGTGAGTATGTTTGTTACTCCTTCATGTTGAAAAAGCTGGATGGATTTTGATGAAATTCGGAATAAAGATAGCTTGTATGTACTCTGAATTAACACAGCTATCATTACCCAAAAAAAAAGCATTTTTCGTAGGATTGTATGCTCAACGCGGGCAAAGACGCGGGCAGAACCTAGTTTAGTAGGTGGTCATATAATTGTAAACACCAGAGGTTTTTTCCATATAAAATTGCCTACAAATATCACTCATCGAATTTGGCCACCAATCAAAAAGTACTTGATAACTTTTATTGCAAATTACAATTTGCTTTAGCTCACAAACTAATGTCTAAACTGATGTACAATGAACCTCAGTTATAACTAACCTTATTTTTTATACGGATTCAAAGCCTAAGTTCTTACGCGTCCATATAAAATTTATCAATTTTGTATGAACGGCAAAGATATTAAAATGTAAACTTCTTTTTTAACAGAGATAAATTGTACATAATTTCAAACATTAGTTCATTAGTTAATGATACATAAGTGTAACGTGTAACTTAGAATAAACTTGGATAAGAACTTTTTGATGGTTGTCAAAATTTAATAGTTTTAAATTTTAATTTTTAGTTTATTATGTGAGCACCAGCTACGTATGTAGACGACCATGGGCAAACCTGCGGTTTAGTTCGCTAAGCTTCCTTTTTGTTTTACTTGTAAATAATATGGATTATTAAGCCGGTTAAGAGGACCGTTCGGTACAATATGCCACTTTTTAATAACCCGTAGTAACCACGTTAGGAAATATTGCAATGTATAAACAAAAGTGAAGAAAGCTACCCACAGAAACTATTAAAATATAAATGCCAAAATTTGTTTGTTTGTTTGTCGTTCTTTCATGTCAAAACAGAACGACGTTTGACGAGGAATTTTGTACTGATACAAGCAGGACGCTCAATGCGTGACATCGGCCTTTTCTTAGAGGATATCGATAATTTGAATCTTATTCGAATCTCAGGTAAAGGATAAGAAATGTATTTGTATTATTATCTTATCAGAATAATGTCAAACAGATTAGAACATTACAAAGACAGATTAAATATTTACCGTCATTATTAAACATAATTAAAGACAGTTCTGCACTATTTTTGTTGTTAGTAAGGGGAAAGCCTTCATAATATGAAGTGTATAACAAAATAGCTTGTCGTCCTTCCCGTGAGCTCTGAGGTGTGAGGGGCGCCCACCTGTGCTGAGCTAGCGCCAGTGTGTCAATTAAAGCTCGTCAAGTGGACCACCACCAGGAGATGCGAGGGGACGCACCCTCCTCGCACCTTACTTCCAGGGCGAAACAATCGGAAACACCAACCTGTCGCCAATACGGACATCACCCTCAAATCGTACAATAATTTTATTATGCAACCCTTTTTAGCCCAAGGAAATACGAAAAGTTTCTCCAAATCGACTGTACGAAAGCAGCGCGCGCTTAAACTCGTACGGATCGATAGGACGCGAAAGCTCCAAGTAAACAGATCGAAGTCAGCACCGAATCGAATCCCGCCAAATGCAACGACAGCTGTGCGTAGCTCGTAGCGCGTAGCTGTAGCGGCGCCTATTATTATTATTTGTAAACAAGCGTGTGCGGCGCGGGGTGCGTGCGGCGTCACGTGACCGCGCGCCATTGGCCGCCGCGGCAGCTGCGTCGGCCCCGCGCCGCGCGCGCCGCGGCCCTCAGTCCGCCGCTCGCCCGCGCCGCGCAACCACGCGCGCCCGACTCCCGCGCGAAGACACACGCGCGACGTATCGCGAACTCCGATTCCCTTTTTGTTTATTTCTCGCGTCCTTCGTTCTGTGTTACCCGAGCGGCGTACCAAGAAAACAGGACGCGGATGGATCGACCCACAAGAAAAGGTAGTTGAAAAGTTTGTGTGAGCTTTTGAAGTGGAAGTGTAGTTTCCGTGGAGGAAGCTTCTGGTTTTTTGTGCGTTTTAGTCGGAGGCAGCTCGGCGGCGCTGGAGCGTGAAGCGGCCGTGCGCGTTCGCGTGCTTCCGCTGGAGCTTTCGTTGTCTGCTTTCGCGAATCGATCGCGAAGCAGGCGCATGACGCATCGGCTGATGCTGCATGATGTCAGTCATTTAGCCCTTAATTGCGCGCCGCCGTTTAAAGTGGGAAGAATGTCGATTTTTATCGATGTGGTTGAACGTCCATTGCACTTCCTTTAACACATTTGTAAATACCTATTGTACCCCCGACATTCACCTCCCTTCGGCCACGACGCCAGCTCCTATAAGCGCATTCGTACCTTCCTATAGGTGTATCGGTAGAACCTTGTAACGTCCCGCTCATTGTACGCATTATCTGGCCTCATTCTCCCGTTCCTTCGTGCCTACGTTTCTGTATTCACATACCTACATAAGTTTATAGTCTGCGAAGCTGAAGATAAACTTTTGTGCAAATTCGTCTGCGGCTCCATAGTCATAAACATTCATCAAGTTAAGATTACAAATGTGTCTCGACTAGGATAATTACATGAGACAGGCTTTATGTTATGTTAAATTCATTTCCCAGTAGAAAGATAATAGTCATTCACAGATTCTTCTCCTATTTCTCATTAATCAAAGCTACAGAAGAACTTCTTCTTTAGATACTTACCATAATTTAAACTCTTAAAAACGATTGTAACTGGTATAATTGAAAACGATTTTACTCTCAATGGCGCCCAAAAACCCAAAGATAAACTTAGCATCTCATTACTATAGAAATAATACTGGTAACCAAAAAACGCACGCGAAACATTCCCATGATCTTATAAGGAGCTTAGTATTCGAACAAACAATAATAGGAAGGTCGAGAAACCATTAAGGATTAATAACTTTTTCCCACTCTATTTCAAGACAAAACTATGCATGAACAAGCTTCAACGCGCCATGTAAGTTTACGCACAATATGTTTCCTACGCTCAACTAAATGCGGGTTGAGTAACTATACTGGTATACTCAATTTTATACTAACCTACGTATAATGCATACATGTATACGTATTGGATATCGGGTTGGAAACGCGGAATCTAGATTGAATTCGGTAGATCTGCTTTATGTCTTAAAAACATATTCCGAGAACTTTTTAGGGAGTCGTATTTGGGAATTGTGAGCGGAGGAATCGGCCATGTAGAAACGAAAGTGTTATGAACGAATATAGAACCTTAAAGAAAGGAAGTAGGTAATAAATTTTCATCCAGTTGCCTGTTACAATTGATTTTTAGTAGCAATGGTCTTGAATGGTTCTTTTTAGATGGATTTAAAGAAGCCGTGGATAACTGGCTAAAGATTTGGATGTTAGCATCCCGATACCAATACTTTAATCTAGACATCAACACATTCGACTTTCCTATCAAAAATAAAGATTCGCACAAACTTCAGAAGTTGAAGCATATTCTCCAATGTGTATCGAGGTGGGTTAGAGTTTTTCAAATAGATCTCAGACACAAATTTACATTTGAAGAAGATTCTAGCACGTAAAGGCATCATATTATTAAAGGTAAACTTCAAAGACATAAAGCAGAGGAATTTGATGTTTGAGAAAAGGAATCATTCATTTAGAATGAAGTGAAGACAATCTAAGATTTGCATGTCGGTGCGATCGATCCCGTTCAAGTTGCGAAGATCCCGGTCCCACGGAATAATCGAATAAATAATACGCCTTCCTCCCGTGAATGCGATAATGGGGAGTCAAGTTCAGTGAGGCCAATGAAAACAAATAAACAAATTGGCCAATTTCGCCCGAGCTAACTGTTGGTACATGCGAGCGGCGCAGGATTGTGCAATGCCACATGCTTCCTTTTTAGTTGAAGCGAGTTATGTTTCCTCTGGAGATCCAGTTTTGGTAATTTTACGATGTTACTGATTTCTTTAGTTGGTGGACATTCGTAACATCAACGTTATTTTCCGGACACCAGTATATTAAATTTGAAATGTAAAAATAACGTCACGAGTCATCTTGAATCGAAATTATGGTGCCCATCCTTGTCAATGTAGTTGTGAAGAGAAGATAAAGATTAGGAGGAATGTCCATTTTTTAGGTAAGAGTATGCTTGGTACGCTATTAAATCAATAGAAATAAAACTCATCCGTGTCCGGCTGACTGACTTACTGGTACAGACAACGCACAACCTAAACCATTGAGCCAAGGGACTTGAAATTTAGACTGAATATGCTTTGGGTTCCCAAGGTATTATTTTTCGAAAATTGGACCACAACGGTCAGAAATAGCGGGAGTACCGGGTAACTAATTCCTCGCATACGATGTCGCGGGTGTCATCCTGTATACATATGTACGTATAAAAAGGATGGAATTATCAGGTGTTATAAATCCGAGTCCCCTAATCAAAACAGTCCCGCAACTCTAACCAAAAAAGCAAACTCACCGCTCAATTAGGTAGACTACGCATTTACATCGGTGTTGTATCAAAGTCTCAAGCGCCTTTCATCGTACTGGGGGTATTCTATATTGCCACAAGTAATATCTTAAGTTAATTCATACTTTCTTGAAGGATAATCCTCTTCTTATTGCTTGAGAGCAAACTGAAAAGACGCTTTCAGTTTTCATAACGTCCGTGGCTTTAAAAGTACCAATACGTGCAGAAGTACCTATACCCGTACTTTTGCTTTCTTGTCTAGGGAAAGTTCAAACGTAGCTGCAGGAAAAAGTTTTGGTGGAAATGTAATTGTGGAGAATATTTTAGCGAGCGGGGGAGACGCGCCGGTGAACGCTCGGTGATATCGGGCTATTGGTAAATGTTGAGCTGAGGAAAATGTGGAGAATATTCTAGCATTATTGTCAGGAGAACTGTTAAGCGGTTACGGCGCGTTGATCGCAATTTATTTCAAAAATTTAGAATTATAGTAGTGGTGTGGTAGCGAATTCAGCATTTAGAAGAATTACCCTAATGGTTTTGGTCTGTTTTCCAGCGGAAACTACGCAGGTAATTCGATATACTTTTAAATATTTATACATTTATATAATGCTAGACTAAGTAGTACCATTGTAATATTAAATATATTTAAAAACGAGTAACTGCTGAGTTTCTTGCGGCGTTTCTTCTCAGCAGTGGTCTCCTCTTGTGAAGCGCTTTATCTTTATTAGTTTTTTTTTTGTTTTCTACTGACAAGTTAACGATAAAACTAAAGACATTTCAAACTATCTATCAAATCGAATCACTTCATTATTTTGAATAGAAACGAATAATTCCCATCGAAAAGTTGGTGCTACAGTTTCGAAAGGAAACAATACTAAATCATACAGTCACTGTAATATGCGACTTCCTTCAAACAATTCTATTTCATAGATGTAAGTAGAAAAAACGCTCAATTTCCGATGTCGCATCCGATAGCAGAGACAGACGTGCGCACAAAAAATGTTTACAAAAGTGCGTTTCGCTCACATATCTCAGCTGTTACAACGTAAGTGTGAAGCACTTGTGTCTTGAACGCTAGGGATGGGAATTGGTTGGCACAAAGTTAGAGATACGCATATGTAAGGTTGTGATAGTTTTGAGGCATCAGAAAAAGTGGTAGTGTGGGAAAGATGGTGGTGAAAAAACGCCACATCTGCGGCGCTATTCAACCCGCGGCTGAATGGGATGCGACGTAACTCTATATCGAGTGAATCGCGGCTTATCAAATTGTGGACTTACCTTGAGGTACATTATGACGTCCTTTGTCTCTATTGCTTCTGGAAAGTTGCGTCACGATTTTAATTTCGTCACTTTATGCGTTTTTGAAGTTGTTGGAGGATAGGTTTTTAATTACGCTTTTCTAAAAGTTCATATTCATCGTATTTTTAATGCTACTATTTTCAATAAAATAAGCAAATACGTATGAAGGAGTGGTAAAGTAATGGTCTGTTTAGGAAAAAGTATGCCATAAAATAGATTTTTACTACTTACTTTGTTTTGTTGTGAAGACTGAAAGAAACCATAACTATTTTTTATCTATGGGAACCTTAACTGACAACACCCATAATTACAGTATTTTATTATGTCCTTTATACGTGACGTGTCGAATCTTTAGAAAAATGACATTCTCTGGACATTGAATCGACACTGGCACGGCAATCAGGCTGATGTGCGTATCCTGTGTGATTAGCAGGTATGTAGAGCGGTAGCTATAGCGGTGAGAAAGTTGCATTTTGCTATGTAAAAGAGTTATAATACAATATAAACGTAGGATACCTTTACGATTTCTACGAAGTAAATCTGTACAAAAACTAGCGTGGAGACAGGAACAGGAAGACTTAGTTCCAAGTTTCAATTAAATAGGAGGTGCATGATGTGACGAATATAGAGTGATAAGAACTGCCACAGAGAAGAGAACTGATTTGTGAATCGCGCTCGAGAGAGAGATAGACAAGATGAAAATGTTCACAGCCAAGATGACAGCACTTCGATATCAAAAATCGATATTAGATCCAACTTAATAATATGAAGTGGTCAGATAATAGACATGTTAGGTTAGGATATGTTAGTTTAACATATAAGGCAAGGAACAAATTAGTGAAATATGTGATATTTAAATCAATACAACACTAACAAGCAACTTGTATTTTGGATCTATGTAATTTGGCTAATGTCACCTTGAAGCCCAAATCTATGGTCGTAATTGCAAGTTGAATTTGAAACCCTCACGAGTGACGTTATTTTCTGAATAAAACTGATATGCCTGTAACGCTATTCAATTTCTATCGCTTGTGAAAAGGGTGCCATCATCAGATTACAGAAAATCTTCGTAATCAAATTATTTCTTGAGATATATCTTAATATTTTATGATTTACATTTCTTATTTAGCTAGCTTGTCTCGTGACCTACACAATAAAGAATTGATGACAGTCACGCTCAGATTTTTATAATAAGAAACTAAGTGCTTACTTTAATTAACTTAATTCATCAAATCCCCAGAAATGAAGGTCTGTCAGTAAGATATCACTTTCCTTTTCACTGCCATTTAAAAAAATAGATCTATAATTTATCTGTCGGATACTGTTTGTCTGGAGATGGCAAAGACGGCCATTAGTGGCTTTTTACACGACTGCCCAAGGAGTATAATGTTTTCAGGTTTCATGTAGGTATGTATGTATGTTTGTGTGTATCATTCTTTATTCCACCATAACTTCTTAATGCTTAAGCCGTAATGATCGTGTGGTATCTTAAGAATCCTTTCATAGTCCCGGGTGACATATGATAACTAAATTGTTAAAATTGAAATGATTCAATAGAAAAATGACAATTATTTACGTTTTTTTTTTTAATGCAGTCTGGGCATTCCCCGTTCCCCGTTCCTATTCTACTTAGATGATAAACTTAGAAGTCCTCCGATTGCATTAAAAACATATACGAACAAAAACTTTTTCACCTCAGCAGCTCAAACAAGCAGGTTTTGCTGCTTAAAAACAGTGAGCAAAATTCAATTTTGCTGCAAGCGAGAGGCAAAGTAGCTTTATAATATTTTTTTTAAATGCCGTGAGCAGTGCTGGGGCTACTCACAACATTCGAAAAAATTGAACTTCACTTTGTTCTGTCACTTTCACTTCGATAGGAAAAAAGCGAGAGATAGAAACAACTTGATTCGAAGTTCGATTTTCAAATTCCACACATAGTAAGCCCAAAAAGAAACGCACGTTCGGATGCACACATAACCGTAAAATTGCAAATAAAACTATATGTTAAAGTTTGAAATGTGTTTATTATAACTATTTTTTAATGTTTTGAAGACAAAATTAATGAAAAATAAGAAGTTTATCATGTATCTACATAATTTTGTTATCGTTTTAACAATCTTTAATTTCGTGACATAAACCGCGGGGGCAGTTTCAGAACGCATTTCAAAAATAGCGGGATTATTGTAGCCAATAGCCATAGACAAGGCCTAGTTAGGTTTTTTTTAAAGCCACAGACTACATAAAGCTGTATAAAGTTGTGTTTGCACTACGGCATTATCAAGTTGAGTGACAGGTTTTATCTGTTTCATGTTTATTTTTTCCACTTTTTATTTTATTAGTATTTTGCAAAAATGCTTGTGATTGATGCATATGCGATCGTGTCGTTATTTAGTCGTGTATTCACCAAATGGTCACAACGGAAGACCTGCGTTGGCCCTACCAGCTTCACGCTGTGTTGTTCTCGCTGCTGAGGTGAAAAGTTGTATGTCTCACACGAGACCAAAGTTTTTTACGTCTCGTATCTTTGAATCATCACTCGCAGCAAAAACCAACTTTGGTCTCTTGTTGAACAAATAACTATTTCAGCCCTATTCGAATAATAAACTTAAATTTTACTTTTTAATTATTCAATTTTATTTTCAAAATTTAACACTCCTGTAAATATTCCAAAGACACTTTATAGGTCCTCTTTTAAAAAACTTTCTCAATACTTAAGGTCCCTCACTAAGGGTAGACAAACTCTGGTAGCAAAGGGTGTAAAGATTTTATGAGAGGTTTTTAACTTTGCGGTATCTCTCTCTATTCACTTTCTCCTTTGTATTTTTTTTATATTCAACGATTTCTCATCCAAAATAGCTTTTAACACTGAATACTACTTGTAACTGGAATCTAGCAAATGACCTTCCTATGGATACGGAATCATCATATGATTTCACCTTATCAGTGATTATCAGCGAATGATCAGCGGATATAATAATATGTCAGTTTCCGGTGCGCCTGCGCCGGATATGTCGCTTTGTGAAGTTTTATAGTTCCCTGATATTAAAAGTTTAAACGCTTTTAGATTAAATTGAATTCAGTCTATATAATTCGTACCTGTCCTATAACAATAGAGATGTGAAGATACAGATGCAAAGACGTATAGACATACCTATGTAATATTTACATTTTAGGTAATGATGCTTTGGATTACTTGCCATATCTAATTCATTAAAAGTTACAGATTCGGCATTTTCCGTATAGCAACACTCGTCCAATATATCAATGAGTCATCGGAGATTCTTGAAGCACACATATTTTCTCCTTGGATAACTTTTCTTTAATACGAGAGAAGAAAGTCTTCATAGGTATTTAAACAATAATCAAATAAATATTAAATATCGGGCTAGGGTAAACTCCTCGTCGTCTTTACTTTTTGAAAACTCTCCTTACCGAAGTAGTTCAGAATCCAAACTAAAGCAATACTTTTAATAACTAAACAGTTTTATAACGGCTAAATAACGCGTGAATTAACTACAAAAAGCGCATCATGATCGCAACTACCAAATCACCAAAAACCCATTTCAAAATGGTGGTCGGGCATGGCGCATTTGTCGAAAATACAGCTAAACAATATCGATCGACTGGCCCCCGGGTTAGAGTCGCTCAATGGGAGCTTTGAATTACGCGCATCGCATTATGTATCGTCAAGTTGGCATTGTGCGGTTGGTATGCTGACGCAGCTACATTAGGCCTAGGAAAGGCTTTATTAAGGGTATTGTTTTTCTTGAGACCCACAGTTGGGTATGGGATTTTTCAACACGTCTCTGTTTTAGGCATTTTTCCACCAGTCTTACTTGGAATTTTCAAGTTCGTCATCGTCGTTGCTCTTGTATTCTTTGCAATCCTTTTTTTTTAGATATTTTGGGCTTTTTTTGTGCATAGACAGCGAATTTCCTGTATGGTACAATGAAAATAAAACGGTTTTCTGTTCGCCCGATAAACTCCATTTGAAATTAGAATCAGGCTCGTAAACTGAATTCAAGGGCGCGATTTCAAGTTTACCAGGATTCCCGAACACCTAAACAGCGCCGCGGCGAACAGCACAAAAAAGCGACAACATCCGACGCTAAAAATAAGCCGTATAATTACAACGCAAAGCTGAAAGCGCAATGCTTTCGCTGCAAGCGGTTGTACGGTCGCCCTTGACAACCGAGACCCAGATACTATCGTGGTCCACGCACACACCTCCACCCCACCCACACGGGGACGCCTCAGACGAATCCTTATGCACACACTCGTGAATTCACAAAGTAAGCACATGCTCACACATGGATTTGGAGCTGCGTTCCGTTTGGTTTGGAGTGAGCTTTTAATCTTTTTTTCTCGTTCGCTCTTTGTGCGCATCTACAAAGAGTTTTGCCTTGTGATTACTAGACGGAGCGTTTTGATCGCAGTTTGACGACGCAATCGCTTGGTGAATATTTTCTTTAACTTTTTGGAATCATTTTGGATCCATTCAGAGCTGGCTGCTTAAAATTTGCATTAATAAGACGCCAGCGTCTGAATAAACTTTACTTATGCGATTGCGAGAAACGATCGGTGATATTTTTGTACTTATCTAATGCTTAACTTAACATGAAGAGCTTCTCTATTTTGCTATATGTTATAGGTAAGTAACAGGTTTTCTCCTGGTGGAGTGGAGTAAACAACGACAATTCTTTTGATCTCTCGCCGCGGGTGACATTAAATATCAATCTGGGCCATTAAAAATCGCATAAATACAAAATATATTTAATGCAGACTTATTAGATGGACATTAATAAAGTGCCTTCTTGTATTTATTTATAGAATTTGTTCCAACAACAATGTCAACCACAGGCTATGAACGTACGCATACGTCGTTTAAATTTAGAAAAACGTGAATAGATCTGATTGGCTGAAAATAACCAATGGAACTCCAATAATAGAGCATTTAAATTTAGAACGTAACGCTTTATAGAACGAACGATTTAAAATTGGAACGGTAAGGAATTTCCTTGGCATCTATTTCGAACAGTATATTGCTATTATAGTGTCATGACCAGGGATCGGATATTCGGATCGATATTTACCTAAACTTGGCAAAATCCCGGAAAAAGATAGGCAAACATGGCGTCGGCTTCTTAAAAATATTATTTTAATAATATAAGTTCCGGGATTCTGGAATTCTACAAAATGTTAATATAATAATTACTTTACATGTAGGATAAAACATTCATTTTTGCTCCTATAAATTCGTTAGGTTAATGAGTTACAGGTAAATTAAATAACATTTGGTAAATCTATACATGAAAAATAACTTCAAACAGTTAATATAAATAATTGATTATTAATTAATGCCGGTGCAATTTATTTATTTTGAAATCCCAGAAATTTTAGTAACAAATTATATGATTGAGTCCGCCTCCATACAACTGAACAACAAAGCCGGTGCGAAAGTATAGGTAAATATCGATCCGAATTTCCGATCCCTGGTCATGACAGTTGCACCTACATGCAATTTTAGGCATTAATTTTGGCTTTAGTTCTCTTTATTTATAAACTTGTTGACTTTTACAGTTTATTAAGTAAATAATTGTAACTGTCGTACCTATATCATCTCAATCAAGCACAATTTGAGCTTTAACATCCCATGACATGAATAGTAGCCTTAAAATAGTAAAGCCGGAATAGTGAAGCTTTACTATGAAGCTACGAGCTCTAAAAATAACTTGTTTACCTTCTGTTAGCCGGCCGTATGTAGAATCCGGACAATGTTTGGCAGTCTGTCATAATTGCGACTTCTGAATTCTGCCGGTTCGGCCACACACGCCCTGCGGGTTGTTTCTGTTGTTGGGAAATTTCATTAAAGACTTGTGAATTTATTGTCGTTAGTCTAGTCGGTTAGGTTGACTAACAGGTAATTGATAGTTTAGGATACCACTTAGGTACCTAAGTAGAGATCAAGGCCATCGCATTTTCTAGCTATATTAGCTGACAAATGATTTTTTTTTAAATGAAGTGGAGAGGTTTCTTTTTTTCAAACTAATATAACAGTAATGTTTTGCATGAATGTATCAAAGGATAAAATCAAACGCCCTAACTAATACAACTGATATTAAATTTAGACCTTTTTGTATGCCAATTCCCTTGTAAGTAGGTAGGTTTTTTTATACTTATACGAAATTCTAGTTTACGCTATAAGAGTCACTTCAATCGTCAATTCATCTCGTTTGCTTTTTGTTTGGTTTTCTTTATCAACAATTTCGCGAAATTGGAGGTATTTAAGTTACCAGTTGACTCTACATTTTTAGTATAGCAGTAGTGGCCTTACTATTTCGGTGCCGGCGAGCGGGGAAAAACGTCTATAGGATTAAAAAAATATCTAACAGTGTAATTTATACACCTATTGCGTTGCTACACTAATACGAGTAGTTTCTCCGAAAGTGACCACGCGGCCTATTTTTTTTAACACCTGCGTTCCCATAACGATGTAACGATAACGACATGCAGCCCGAGCAGATCGGCGTATCACAAATGCTCCCCGCCATTACTAGATAAACCCGTGACGTCACGGGGTGACCTCGACGCAGCGCTAACGATTTTCCGCCTCTACGCCTTTTTGTAACGATAAAGTTCAGATTCTTACGCGCCTTTTTAATCTGTGTTTATTTTGTAAGTGGCCAGGACTTCTATTTTATGACGATAAACAATATTGTCTTTGACGTGTTACGGTCTTGTTTTTAAATCTTCCGCTATTACTGTCAAGTAAATAAGGGCTATATCCATATCATCTTTGACCTGTAATGGCGGCCGATTTAAAAACAATACCATAACACGTAAAAAACGCTATATTTTTTTTAATAGAGGTCCGGTCAAAATAATTGCTATATTGTTCAACATTCTAGAAGAGAGGCTCAACGCTTTGAGAGGCCTCATTTACTTACAGTAATGGAAGCCGAGTTTAAAACATTACCATACGTCAAAAGCAATATTGCTTTACCTTGTGGAATAGAGGCCCAGGATAATTGGTCAAATGTGACGTCACGGATGCGTGCGTTTTGGGGTGGACTCGTGAATCCAGCTCGATTTCGCCGCTGTCTTTAATGAGCATGATGTTTATAAGTAATAATCTTGAAACCTGTTTTGTATTTTGATTAACATTTTAGCAGTTTTAAGCCATTACCACACACACACACCATAAAGATTAGTAAGGTCAAGCGGAGCTATACTGATAGAGGGGTAAATGCGTCACTTGATTTTTTCTAGGGAATTCAAAGTTTTAAAACTATTTATGCTTCCATTTATAGAAATTAAGGTACTTTAACAACTATAAAAGTACAAAAAAACGTTGAATTCCCTTGAAAAAAATTAAGTGACGGATTTACCCTTCAGTCGGAATAGCCCCGCTTTACCTTAACCCTGGAGACATTTCAAATGTCTCCTCATTTTTACACGAGAGACGCCTTAAAAGTAATACTAATTTTCAGATATAAACTAAAAGATCAAAATCAATAAGAACGGAAGGAAATTAAGAATACAGTTGAGCGATTAACTGAACATAACATCTCAAATCTGCCAGTGCCAAAACTACAAATATATTGCCAATATTCTAATATTGAAAGCAATCAGTAATTTATATTGAGCGATAATGAACTGTTCATCGTGTTTTGACAAAACATGAAGTTTATTGCCCGAAGTTAATTTACCCTTAAAATTTACTCGTATTTAGGGCAATCGTTGCTCCAAAAATAAAAAAAAGGTTGAGAGCAATATCCTCTAATCTAAATCTTTATCCGTACTCTTATTTACTACCTACAGGGATAGCAGGTTTTTGGTTTGGGTAATAACCTGAGTTTCGTATTACAATTTTTTTGTTTTTATAAATTCATCAGTGTCTATGGCATCCAGCATAGCACATCCCGCAGATCATAGAAGAACTTTATAGTAGGTACATCTTGATAAAAACCTCTAGAATTAGAATTTTATTTTAATGCCTAAGTTGCAAGATGTCTTAAGTACTTAATCTCTCTTATTTATAAAATGTTATCGTTAAACACTGAATAAGTAATCAATTCTCTAGTGTTGACATATCCCTAAAAGGTAATAACAATAACAATCGAAAATTCGGTCGTCATTCGCGCCATCGATTGCGCGCCATAACACCATGCACGCATGCGCGCGGCGCGCAGTAAACATGTCCGCGCCAACCCATAACTTGCGAATTTCCCTCCATTCTTATTTCAAATTTGGAACACTGCGTAAAATAAGCCAAATTTAATTCCGTTCCTTTTTCTACAATTTTGATTCCCTTTTGTTTCTTTTCCTTACCTAATGGTATTTGACGTTGGAAGTGTTTTTCGTGTCATGTCATAATTTTGCAGATATTTGTGGAGGTCTATCGTTTTGTTGATAAATAATTGAAAATGTCAAATGCATATTTATACATAGGAATAGTTTGTGTGTGATATAAATATAGAAAGTTCCTTTTTTCATACTTCTCAATGCGATTGCGTATTTGTACAATTTATTAAGAAATATTTGTGTTGAGAAGGAAATCTTCATAGGTGATCGTCTAACTAAAGTATTTTTTGTATTGTTCCAGACTGGTGCAGGCCGCCGGGCTAGCGCCGCGCCAACGATTCACAAACCAAAGCCTCCAGTCATATCTTTCGTTTAAAAAACTAAATATAAGCACTATTTTTTAAACCTTTTAACGATAAACCGTAAATAGTATACGCTAACTCCCACAGTACAAATTAATTTAAGTCTGAAGTAATCGGTATTTACAATAAGAAGCCTTCGAACGAGCGAAAGAAACAAAAATCTATCAACGACCAGTATTTAAAACGTTCCAAAATAATAGAAATCGTTAAACGAGTGCACAAAATATTTATCGACCGTTAACAGTCGAGCAGCATTTTCTAAAAACAAACAGCCAAAGATTTTATAACAAAAACCGTAGCAATAAGACTCGTGTAACTGCCTCCGAGGATTTTTATATTCGTTAGTGATTATCGAAACATTGTGATTAGTGTAGTGTAAACCAGTGTGCCGTATAACCGTAAATTAGTGCTTAGTCGGACTTTAACATTAACTTTAGCCTCAAGTACAAATCAAGTTCCAGTGCAGCGTGTTCATAGGGATAGAGTTAGAGCTTATTTTTGTAAAAGGTTTACTGTTAAGCGAAGGGGGAAGATGCGGTGGTTAGGCGAGGCATGAGCGAGGCCCTGCGCAGCGAGGGCGGCGCGGAGGCGCATCTGCCGCCCTTCTCCACGTTTGTGGGCGAAATGGCCGAGAACGAACAGCGCCTGATGGACGCGCGCCTGCTTGACCCCGGCTGGGACTACTACTCGGACCGGCCCGGCGAGCTCTCTGTCATCGCCAGCCAGGCGCAGTACCGCCCTTGGGAGTCCATGCCTATCACCGTCGGAGCGAAAGACGCCATTCTTCGCGCCGGCTTCGCGTCCCCACTTGAATACCAATCAGTGACGCTACAGCCTCTCAACAAACTGCCATCATTCCAGAGCCAGTTTCAATCGTTTCCCGAATCAACAGTTATACCAGAGACGGGGCTGCCGAGCGTGACGCCCGTGCCTGTCTCGGCTAGTTCCACGCCGAACGCTAGTCCGAGCCACCTGACGCAACTCACGCAGCTCACGACGCCATCGTCACCAGCGCACCTTACTACTCTGGCGCAGGTTACGCCCCTCTCAACAACCTTGACCACGCTATCGCCGGTCAATGCAACCACATTCCACACTCTGACAGCGGTGAACGCCAGGAGTTTCCCCATAGTACCCGCGCCGCTGCAGGCTCGGGAGCTCCCCACCGGTCAAGCCTTCATCGACGACCGGCACATACAGCTGTACCAACCAAATATCGCCACCATAAACGCCTTTCCTACCCAAAATGGTATTTTACACCAAAACGGAACGATCATCCATCAAAACGGGAGTTTAATTCAAAACATACAGAACCCGACTGTGGTGCATGTGCTTAAGAATGAACCGTTTGACATCAAGTCGCTACAGGAAAAGTATACACCGAACGGGATGCATCACAGTAATTTCCAGAATCCGATGTTGATCGAGAGCGGGTACGAGAAGAAGAATGGGTTCGGGACCGGCTCGTCGCCCACGAGATCGGATTTTAGGAAAAAGGAGAGGCGGAAAATGCGGGCGAACAGCTCCGAGTCGGACGGATCGAACATGGAGATGGGCTCGGAGAGCAGCGGGCAGGTGGCGGCCATCTCCTCCACGGCCGGGTTCAAGTCGCCGCTGCACGGGGCGCCGCCCATGAACACCGGGCCCATGGAACTCGACGACATCTCCTCCGAGAAACAGGTAAGAGAATTAATTAACCCTCAATATTTCACGTTAACACCGATCGACAAAAACCAACAGTGTAGGTCTTCCAAAACAATAAGTATGCATTACTTCCAATAATAAATAGAACGCAAGTTCAAAGCACTTTGCATGTACAAGAGAAAAATCAAGCCCGACAACTAATGTCTTTTTCCGCAAATCGGCGAATTGCGTAAACAAGTCACCGGGGAATAGCGAAAAGCCGACTGAATATTCGACGAAAGATATTAGAATTCTCTGAATTTCATCCGACTACACGGCGTTGAAAGTGGATATTCGAGAGATCCCGAAAAAGAGAAAGTTTCGCCGTAATTCCACCTTTTATTATTCGGGGAGCAGTTTTTATTCTCTGTTCCGAGTTTCGGAATGGCCGAACTCTCTGTCTTCGCGGCTATAAATTTAATAGTTAGCCGATTCGGCTGCTCCGCCGATAAATTAACTTCTTCTCTCGTTTAAAACACAAATTAAAGTGGGGCGATTTACGCGTGTCCTGCTTAGAAAATTTTATGACTTCCATTCAGCTGAGAGTGCAATTAGGAGGCAGGCGGCCGTCCTGGTTTTAATTATATTAACAAGCATTAGGGGATGCTCCGCGTCGCATCGGGCATGGACGGGTAGCCAGCAGGGCCGAGATTCTAGGCGTTAAAAACTATCGTCGTTGACCTGTTATCGTATTGTTAACGTTTGGATAGCTCTTAGTTACTTGGCAGTAATGGCGACAGAGATAAAAACAATACCATAACAGGGTCGGTATTCTAGGCGCTAAAAACCATATCATCTGCTATCGTATTGTCACAGTTTTGATAGCCCTTGACAGTAATGGCGGCTGACGTCAAAACAATATCGTAACTGGTCAAATACGATATGGTTTTTGACGCCGGGAATATAGGCCCAGGTCAAAGCCGATATAGTTTTTACCGCCAAGAACAGAGGGTACACTCTGAAACTAGCCTATACACAGTGTTTTTTATTTACGATAACTTTAAGGGAACGTTATTTAGGTCAAATAAAGTTAATTTCCCGAAGACAGACAAATGATAACTGTTACGGTTTTAAAGATATTTAATTTTTAAATTTAATCAGTTAATCACGAACTGATCTAAAAGGCTCTTAACTGTCTGTGTATGTCACGCCAACATTGCCACTGACTATGAGTTAACTCTAAAGGCCCTGTTGGAATGACCAAAGATACAACATTTAATTACTTTGTTCTAAATAGAAAAAAAAAATTTTTTTTTCTATATTTAAAAATCTAATCTACCACTTAGTTTCTATGGATATACCTAGTCATTTGCCGAAGTTATCGTAAATCAAAAAAAACACGGTGTAAAACATTTCTGCTTTAACTTCTTATCTTATCAGTTATAACTACTTAACACATCTGTGAGTCTGTGACGCTCTGTAGCATCTATTTAGCTCTTAACGCAAGATAACCTTAACATAATTATTAACTCCAATTAACGCGAATTTCATAATAGAACCGCATTTTTATCATATTTGATGATAAAACAGTTAGCAGCCTTATTCTAAGTGTTGCGGAGACGGCATTCCGCTCAAATGTCAGCGTTTCCTACTCTAGTAAAGAACACCTTGAGGCAGCTGCTAGCACAATAGCGCTTATTATCATTAGCCAGCTTTTTACTTCTATTTCAGATGTTAGGTTCGGTTAGTGAACTTAGGTTATTAGACTTTCAAGAGCTATAGACTCGTGTGCTAAATTATGAATGTTGAAGAAGCGAAGGAAATTTGTCAGGATCGTAGCAAGTGGAAAGAAGTGGTCTCTGCCTACCCCTCTGGGAAACAGGCGTGATTTAATGTATGTATGTATGGACGGGAAGTTGGTTAATAATAATGTTTTAAGGTCCTTTTCTCAATGTTTACATACTTGCCAAAAAGTTGCAAGGATAAAGAATGTGCTTGTGTTACAAATAGCCTAGTTACGAAGCTAGCGGTCCCGGGATCGATTCCCGGAGTACCTAGGGCCCAGTATTTGTGTGATGATGGCTGAGCGGGGATAGTTGTTTCTGAGTCTTGGAGGTTTTCTAATTTAAGTATTTATTTCTCTACTAGCTTCTGCCCGCGACTTCGTCCACGTAGATTTAATTTAGTAGGTTAGGTAGGTTACCACGTAAGTTAATCCACCTATCTAAGCCTATGTGCTAAATTAGATATAAGCTATCTCCATTCCAAATTTCATCCAAATCCGTCCAGCCGTTGCAGCGTGAAGGAGTAACAAACTAACACACACACACACACACACACACATACACACACACACACATACTCTCATACTCTCTCACACTCACACACACACACACACAAACACACACACACACACAGACACACAAACTTTCGCATTTATAATATTAGTAGCATATAAACCCAGAGCTTCGTTTAGGACTAGTTCAGTTTGAGTGAGATTGTCCCCTGTTTTTTTATATTTTACAATGAGTCGCAACGCAGTACGGTCAACCTCAGAAAACAGAGTAAATTTTGGTACCTTGTCGTAGCTATTGATGTACTAAATTATAACCACTTACACTTTAATACGTTACTGTGACAAGGTACTAAAATGTACAGCTACGCTTTCAGTTTGGTAGAATATAATCAAATCCATGTGATAATATTTGTCAGATGCTGCCAGAAACGAACATCGCAGTAACTTAAGTTAAAAGCCTACAAAATAATAATTAAAAAGCATATAGGTTTGTGTTCTTTGTCTTTAATTAATGCAATTCACCAATGAATTAGCTTTCACTTAAACTGTTTACAGTAGTAGGGTAATGGAACCAGTAATGGACAAGGACCAATAATGGACACCTTGATTAAAATTTTACAGAAGATAAGGGTTATATTCATTTGTTTTGCAACAATAAAATAAGGACCGTTTGAAATTTGAATTAAGAGTTAAGTGTCCATTACTGGTGCCATCACCCCATATAGGCTACCGATTATCGCAAAATTTGGTTGGACACGGGATTGAGTCAAAAATACAAATAAAATCGAATTTCCGCAGAAGTAGACACAGTTAAAAGTTACATACATACACACATAAACTCACGCCTTCGTTCCCAGTGTGGGGTAGGCAGAGCTACAGAATTATCTACAACTATAAAAAATTATAAATAATAGTTATAGTTAAAAGTTAGTCATCAATGTAAAAAGATACTTGTCTACGACAACCTTGAGTGACAGCGAGTAGATGCGATGTTACGACAGATACCGCGCTCAATCCACTCTCGCGCACTCAATTGGCTAGATCACATATGACAGATACGAAACGAGAAACTTTTTTTTTTACCGGCATAATTATACCCGATGACTTGTTAAAGGGGTGGGCGATGGGGGTGCAAACAAGAACACTTTTAGATTAATAGTTATTTGATACTTTAATAAAGTATGTATTTTTAATAATATTAATGAAGTAATTTAGCTGTTGAATTAAAATAAAAGTACGGGTTTCCGTTTCTATTGGTACAGTCAACGACATATACATAATTAAGTATTTTTTGCTTTGTTGCTTTAACGCCACTTACTTCTTTTTACAAGCTTTATATTTAACTTGCAGTGTATGTATGTATGCAAGGTAAATTTGACCCACTTCCCGTCAACGGAATGGGCTGAAATTTGGACCGCATATATAAACCCGAAGACAATGCCGTGGTATCAAACAGCTGATCTGATGATGGAGTCGGAAGGTGGCGATGGGATCTTCGCTGTTCTTACCGTAGACCCACCGCGTTAGGACTCAATAGTTTGGTATTGATAAGCAGATGAAGATTTTGTAAAAAGAAATTACAGTCGGCAACAATAGCTTCTCCCAAAAATATGTATGGTTTGATCCAATCCTATATTTTTTAATTCCGACTTATATTTAAATTTATTTTTAACTAGCTTTTGCTCGCGAATTCGTCCGCGTAGGTTTCAAGTATCTCGGGAACTTTTAAAAAGCTCCGGCATAAAAAGCCTAGGTTTTAATCCAATGTCTAAGCTATCTCCACTCCAAATTTCATCCAAATCCGTCCAAATTCGTCTGTTTGCAGCAGCAGCGTGTGTGTGAAGGAGTAACAAAGACACACACACACAGACACAAACTGTCAGATTTATAATATTAGTAGGATATTACTAGCTTCTGCCTGCAACTTCGTCCGGATAAATTTCGATTACCGTTATTCCCTTGGTACTTTTTAAATTTTTCGGAATGAAAAGTAGCGTATTGTGTTAATCCTGGGTAAAGCTGTCTCCATTCCAAGTCTGTCCAGCCGTTGCAACGTGAAGGAGAAACAAACTAACATACACACAATAATACAGTAGGATAATAAATAAATAAATAAATAAATAAATAAATATCAGGGGACAATGTCACACCAATTGACCTAGTCCCAATTTAAGCTCTAGGCTTGTATTATGGGTACTAGACAACGATATAAATACTTATATAGAGAAATATATACTTAAATACATAGTAAACATCCATGACTCAGGAACAAATATTCGCGCTCATCACACAAATATCTGCCCTTACCGGGATTTGAACCCAGGACCGCTAGCTTCGTAGGCAGGGTCACTACCAACTAGGCCAGCGCGTCGTCAAATAAAGATAAAGAGGCATTTAAATATTCGGAAGAATAAATAATTACATTAAATAGATACAAAAGGAACAAGACACAGAGAAATTCCATACAAGGTTTGTAGGTAATATTGTACGAATGGCCACTCTAGTATACAAGACCTGTAAAATGTGACAAGGAAAGTACAAAAACGAACATCTACTTGCAACGTTGACAATAGGTAGGTACTTTTTTTTTTTTTTTTTTTGCCCCCGCGGCGACTTGAACAGCTACTACCGCAGGGATATGGCTTCCACGTGAAGTGATTTCGCCAGTGTCAAGGTTTATATGAGTATAAAACACAATCCAATCTTCTCTAGGAAGATTGGGGGCAACGTTGTACGGTGATTTGTAGGTCAGAGGTCAAGATAGTTTTAACCTCTGCACCACTGCGAGTCCACTTGAAACGAGAAGAAAGATGCCAGATACACGAAATAAGTCCAAGTCTTCAATCACTGTGCGACACTAAGGCATAAAAAGTACAAATCACTATCAGAAAAGAACTTTGAACACCTAATTACCCAAAAATTAAAGTCTAAAACAAATTACACGTCCGCCATCTTTTAACGTTGCAAATGGCCTCCAGGTAGGTACTTGTAAAGTTGAGTGAATATGAGTACTGTTCCTATTCAGACTGCCAATGACAATAACAAGTATACCTGACTGTAATTGTCTGTAGATAGAGGATGAAATAGTGATGAGATTATTTTTACCTCTAATTGGTTTATTTAAAAGTTTGAGTAGGTATATATTTCTCATCATAATCGTATTATTATGCTGGGTGCGACAGAGATGAAAACCTCTCTTATCAATCAAATCTATCAAAACATCGATAAAACAAAATGTAATCTCAAGCACCAGTCAGTGTCTTCGTATTTTACTGAAAGCGCTTTTCATCAAAAAATACAAGGTTTTATAGAGATTACTAACTCAAAATAAACATGAAGATAATGATTAAGTATATAAATAAATAATACGACTATGCTCAACCTTCAAAAGTACGCGAATATGGAGTTATAATGGTGAATTAATTTGTTTATAGGAGTGACGGAATGAATAGAAACAGACTGTAGGTACAATCTATGTAGAACACCAGAAAAAAAAAGTGCTTACCGCTTAAAACCTAATATTTTATGATAAGTAAGTTGTTAACGAATATTTACCGTAAGTTGGGAATTATCAGGGACTCCATTACCTTAGCTGGGGTCACTCACTTTATAAAAGTGGCGTATTAATAACTCGATAACAAAGAAAATTGAACTTTTTGACATTCGCCACAATTACTGACACGCAAATTCTGAAAAGTCAAATTCGGTTAAAAAATCCTTAGTCATGCAACATCAGTCAGATATAACTATAATTATTGTACATTTAAAAGCACTTAATCAAGCCAATTTGGCTTAACATGATAATAAGGGCTTTTAAAAGCTTTCGTGTCTCCGGCGAAATGTAATCATTAGCGGTCGAGCTTTCGGGCTTTTTCATGTTCTTTCAATACAGCATTTTGCATGCGTTGAGCTTTTGTAGATTCGAAATCCGAAAAAAAACTTTAGGGAAATAAGTTTTGAATATTATTTCGTCACTGAAATGGAAAAATTGGTTACATAGTCCGCAATCGGTCATAAAATAACAATAATCTCACTTCTTTATCCTATACAGCGATTTTAATTTAGTCCTATTATCCACTAAATATTTTGCGAAATAATATACAAATGATCATCATTCCATCGTAGAAATTTGAATTCTACTGCAAACTAATAATGTACCCACATGCCACAGCTCATAGAAATTACTAACAATCTCAACGTTGAACGCACAGTCTGCGGAATTCACAAGCTTCAGTAAAATTATTACCTACTCAGTACCCGCGTATGACTCAAACGCGGGAAAAACCTGACGTTTCTTATTAATCGATAAGCTATTTCGAAGAGCTCGTCAGAATCGTTTGACTATTACCTAACTTTAGGCTTATTTTGGGTTACATTGGAATTGTACGAAAAATAAAACCATATATAAGATATTGTATCTACTTATGTAGAAATATTCGCTGAAATCATAGTTAGAAATTTTCCGTTTCATCAAATATTTTTGAAAGCAAGAGCTTCCTTAACCGTGGGTTTCCTTTTTGCGTTTCCTTATGTACCAAAACTATTAAAATAAAACCCATTAAAATTATAATGGCGGCTGGTCTAATTTATAAAACTACAAGTAAATAGATCCTGCCAGAAACATCATTACCGTTAAAATATATGTTGCAACTCAGGCATGGCCATAACTCTTAATATATACCTATTGCTAAAATAAAACGGGCGGGTTTATTGTTTGAAGTGACCCTGAATACTTCTCCAGGATCTATTTGAAATAATAAAACTGTGTCAAAATGTGTTAAGTAACGAATGAACACCATACACGGCTGTAGTCTTTCCGTAGCTAAGCAGATAACCGGCTCGGGTTAGTTATAATTAATTAAAACACAGCTTGTTAATGACATTTGTCTAATTAACATTGTAAAAAACGCCATCTGCCGGCTAAGCTGTCTGTGCTCTAATGGATGTGCCCTTAATAACACGTATTGGACCTGAGGACTTGTCTTTAACCATGGAGTCATACCAGTTCCATTTGTCATCCCTGTCAATAAATTACGCAATTTAGAAATAGGCGCCGTCCTCACTAATAAGCGCTGTCTTAAGATAAGAGAATTATAATCCGTGACATAGGTGCTCACGTTATAAAAATATCGATGAAATTTATCGTGCCACCTAAAGATAGACCTAGGTTAAGGCGTTATGGCGTCATGGCTTTAATTAAATCAGAGAATCTGAGCCGATGACACATCTAATCTAGTAGCGGCAATATCTTAATCTGGATTAAGAGCTCGCTGCAATCAAGTTCCTTGTTTATGTCAGCTGGCCTGGTGTAGTTGCATTTATCGACGAAATGTTGGCAAAGCATCCGTCACTTTCGTACTTATATACGTGTCAAAAAGTGACAGATGTTTTATCCACATTTAGACATGCGATAAACGCAGTCATATTACGCCGCCAGTCGCCCTAGACAAGATGCATTCGGCGAACGGTATCGTTATCGAAAAGTTAAGGACTGACGCAAGCTGCCGGACGATTTCGTCGAGCGTTGATCATCCATCATTTACGTTAGCAATGTAATAGTATTGAACACATATCCAATAATAATATAAACATAAAGCTTGTGGTTGGCCTTTAGGCATGAAATCTTTCATTTGTACTTTTTTAATTTATTTGTTTTGTGAAAAAAAGTTCCAATAAATCCTACTAATATTTTGAATGCGAAAGTTTGTGTGTTAGTTTGCTACTCCTTCACGTTGCAATGGCTAAAGGAATTTAGATGAAATTTGAAATAGACATAGCTTATATCCTGGATTAGCACATAGGCTACTTTCCACCCAGATTTATTTTAAAGTTCCCGAGTAAGTAAAATCTACGCGGACAAAGTTGCTGGCGGAAGCGAGTATATAAATAAAGCTCGTGCGTTTTTTAAATTATATAATTAGTTGCGCTGGCACTCTAAAACAAAACCAACTCATTTCGTTTTTTGAGTTGCACGTTAATAAGCAGCAACACGTTATTATAATATTCCTATCACAGTGATCGGCCGAAAAACTTCGCAAAAATTCTTATTTCAAATTTTAAACAAACGGTATTCGTCGTCAGCTGTTTGACGGCGTTACAATCGGCCGATCCGATTCCACCCGAAGATAACCGATTCATTGAACGAATGAAATTGCACCAGAAAATGGCGGCGCACGCCTCACAGCTGTTGTGTGTATTTTTTATGATAGTTGAATTAATTTGATCATTACATTACACCACCCGAAGTTTTAAACAGTTGGTTATTTGCGTTGGACTTTGTTTTAATGATATCGGCTCATATTATCCGCCCACCAACTTTAACTCCCTTGCTGATCGGTTACGATGGAATGGAACTTATGTCTTGACTGTTTTTCTTGTACAACAACATTTAAACACCCTTACCCAAATCTATTGTGATGTATTAATTTAATCACAAACAATGGCACTTTTTAACGAAAATAAGGAATGTAATATTTTCAGGGTTATTCATTTATTTTCACTTCTCATGCTCGTAAAGTCCTTCTTTATGCTGGGTATAGGCTGCATAAAATCACATTTTATGCACTAGTGTATAAAGTCTGGTCGTCATCTAGACTAAGACAATTCAGCCCTACAGCCAGACAGACGAGGTGAATGCATTTAGTATACCTACTTGATATTTGAATACATTTACTTTAATTTATTTGCCTTCTATGGTGCTACCCAAATAACAAAGACTACCCTAAATAATAAATATGTTCATCCTTAATGCTAAAAGCAAAGCTTAACGAAACATAAAACGGCAGGTATCACCAAAATAAATTGGGGAGATCCTTGAGGCAGGCCTATGTCCAGGCGTGGACGCCTTTCGACTTTCGTATTCGTGTACGAGGTCCATTTATGTGTAGGTATCAATGTTTGATTTCCATGGTGGACAAGACTGATGATTTCGCGGATCTCCAAAGTTTAATTAAGCGTTAATGACAGTTTAAATTGTAAGGGGACCGCCGGCCCGTCAGATTAGAGATATGGTAACTTTAAAATTTGGACTAATTACTGCTATATTTTCGTTAATAACACTTTGTAAGTGAATAATTAGACCTATATGGATATCAATTATTAACGTCTTTAAATATAAAACGTTTTGTCGATCGGAGTTTTAAGAAGCCTTATCGAAAGGTTTTACTACTATAAATTCAATTGTAAAAGTAAAAACATACTGGCCACTTCCGATCCTGAATTTCGTACTAAACCTCCGCCATCTTCCACAGACTAAAAAGAAGCGCAAGCGATGCGGCGAGTGCATCGGCTGCCAACGCAAGGACAACTGCGGGGACTGTGCCCCCTGCCGCAACGACAAATCGCACCAGATATGCAAGCAGCGACGTTGCGAGAAACTCACCGAGAAGAAGGTGAGTGGCTATCTTTATTTTGTCATCCAAAAGGCGTTAACCATTGACACTTTTTGTTCTACAGTCATGCAGACCTAGGAATATACGGAGCAAAATGAAATAACAGCTAGGGATTGCGTATATCGATAAACTCAATTAGCGATACTTTTCCGATATACTAGTGATCGCCCCCAGAATTGTTTGTAAGTGTGCATTATTTTTATTTTGTTTTGACCCTACCACCTGAAATGGATTCATCAGTTGAGACCGAGAAAATTATCGGCCGAAAATTTGGAAAAAAATCTGATCGTTTACGTCAATAATAGTAAATGGGACAGTAATTCTGGAATACACAATGACAAAAAAAATATGATTTTTATGAATTAATGTTCAAAAATCCTTTTAAAGTAAAGAATAACCAGAATTATTACACCCTTACCCTCTGCAAAACAGCAATATATTTTCAAGCAAGAAGTACATTGAAGCGTATTTACTGCAATACAATTTAATATCGATATTAAAATACTTCAGTGTTTACGAATTACCAGCATAGCCATATCGACGGTATAATATAATGCCGCCGGTGAATAAAACCAAGAAAACTAAAGTATGCCAAATGCCACATGTATACTCAAACGGTAACAGTTCTGAATATAAATGGAAAAATAATAATTCAGGAACGAACGCAGTTTTTCTAAGATCGATTTTAAGGCTGCATTTTTATTGATTATAAAGTTGTGGGAGGACCTTGTGCAGGGTCCGTCTGGGTTGGTACCACCATCTTATCCATTAACCTACCGCCAAACAGCAGTGTTTGCATTGTTGTGTTCCGGTTTGGGGATAAGACAGCCGGTGAAATGACAAGCATAGAGGCATTACATCTTAGTCCTCAAGGTTGGCAGTGCATTTGCAGTCTTGTGAATGCGAATGTCTATGGGTCACAGTTTCCAGTTACCATCAGGTGGCCTGTGTGCTCGTTTGTCTTCCTATGCCATAAAAAAGCTACCTTAGTTATTTAGCTCTAAAAGTGCTCCAACTGTTTTTTTTTTTTTGCCGACACCAACTCGCAATTTTAGTAATCTTCGATTTTGTACATAAAAAGTCCATTTTAAATTACACCAAAAAACAAACGGTAAATTAACAGGAGTGTTATCAGTGGACTCCAAACTTAACCTTCTAGTATAGCTACAAGACCTTGGTGTTGGAATTCATTCACGAGAATTTACGGCCGTTTCCCGATCATGTTTCATTCAATGTATATCTTGAAGTTAAAACGTCAATGACGCAAACAACGTATGCCTTATTCAGGAGCCATTTACATTGTGTTTATGCGATTTAAAACTAAGTCAATACCAGTACAATAAACAAGTAAAGGAAACTTATTTTGTACTTCCAATTTCAAAAGATTTGTATTTAAGGGTAGGTACAGATAAGTTTGGGAGTTTTTTGGTAAGGTAACAAATTTTTCAACGTTTTAAACGTTTGCATTATCCGTTCGCAGTCGACGATAGATAGCCATGGAATTTTATGTTCAAACTAATATTAAGTACCTATATTGTTTTTTATTTTGTGTTTTATTTAGAATGAAAACCAAAGGTCAACATTATTCAATGGTCTTGATAAGACGGATCTACCTGCTATTGAGTTCAAAACATAATGAGACGTATAAATTTACTCCTTACGTAAAAAAATAACATTTTTCCTTAGGACCTAGGCCGAAATGTTACTGGCTTTAATAAATACGAAATCGAAATTCAAAACAAAGACACTCGTTACCATAAAATCGTAATAAAAAACATAACCGCTGAGTTAATAGTCCGTGAAAAGATCGTCGTTACTGCTCTTTCGAACCAGCTCTATTATCTGTCTCTGTTTATATTGTTTTGGTAGAAAGTAATGTACATTTAGCAAATAGCAGACTGGAAGTGGAGAAAAAGAGAATGCGATTCTTTATTTGAAATTCACAATTCGAACGCCCGAAAAACAGGCCAGTGTTTCCAGTATTTTCTGAGGAAGTTTTATACTGAGGAAAAAGCCATGGGTAGGTACTCCACTTAATTTACGATTATAACTTAACGGCTACGAAGGAAGTTTAGCAAATTAGTTTTAAAACAAGCACCGTAAAGCTTAAAGGGGGAGGGAGGCTTCCGTAACACCTTTACTCAGCTCACCTAATTACAAATCATCTTGCGAACGAGAATTGTATTAAGTTAATCCGAAAATGTGGAGGTAATTGATAAAGGGCAAAGTAGATTTTGAGGCCGAGGCCAATCAGACGCGACCACAGATAATAAACAGAATTATCTTGTTGAACTGAAAGTTCTGATTTGACTGATATTATCAGATACCTATGTCGATACGTCAGATCTAGTTACTGCAAATTTAAAACATCTGTCTAATCTAATTGCAGGACATTAATTATGTTAGAGTAATAAAAAACCACATGTTTAATTTGGCCTTCAAATCAAGTGACAAAAAACGTATAATGACTAATTAAATTATAAAAAATAACTCAAGACAGTTGGTGCAATAGATACCAGTCATTTAATCCATTTCTCGAAAGGCCGGGTGCTTAATTCTATGATCTTTGGCACCTGGCGCGTTATCTTACGATATCTGTGGCGTTATAACTAACTATTCATTACTTAGGTACTCAAACTCAGCAAGTTTTTCAATTGTCTATAGCTAGAGGAAAATTATCTATCTGATTTCTTTGGGAATTAATAATTCGTTGGTTCACTGTAAGTAACTATTTGATAGATTAATAGCTACCTAAAATGTTAACGACCTTTCTGCCTTTTGGCACATTGTCCAAGGCAGTCCAAACCTGAGGTTAACGACAGCTGAGCTATCGCCCAAGATTACAATAGACACATGCTCAGTGATAAAAAACCTTTTTTTCCTTACAATGTACCTATCACATGTCGCCCACATCGGCGCACGCGCCGCGCAGCTGCCCCTTCCTCCAATCAGAGCGCTCCATTCGGAAATGGAACGCCTTTAGGATTTTATCGATCAAATTGTACCTATTGTTGCTTAAAGGTGTTTTTAGTTTAATCGAGTTTTAATAATAATAGGTTACTCAAAATTATACAATTGTAATACTGGTTCTAATCACAGCTTTTAATTCAGCTGAACTTTCCAATGAAAAACCGCCATGTAAGGAGAGGAAAGAGAGGGGGATAGCGATGTAGAAAGCGATTGATTACAATATCGCTTAAAAATGAGGAATATAGGTCCTGACTCACGCCACGATGAATTGCCCTCGCAGCAATAAAGCCTAAATTGTTATTTACGTTAACATCGCGAGAAAAGCGTTTAGCAAAGTAGTTTTAGGTAAAAGGGTCGGTATTTCTTAGAAATTAACTGAAAAGAGTCGCCAGATAAAGTCAGCTAAGTTAGCAGTTTCATTAGTCCATTACATTACAATTTTACGGATACTATAAAAAGACATGTTCACAGCAAAGCTTAGATGAATTGACTTTGATCATTATTTGGATGCGATCCCATTAGCGTCTGATAAGTTTTTGACATTTTGATCGGACTGGCGTGATTTTAGTCTTAGGTAGTAAGGTTCTGAAAAAACTGCTGTACAGTTTAAAATGACTAGGAACGTATTTGTTTAGAAATACATGTAATACAGGTTTAATATCTTTTTGAATAATATTTGTGTAACAGGTAACGTACATAGGGTTTAGATTAACTAAAGAAATCGAGCCTCACAGAATTTAAACGATGCTATTTATTTTGTAGCCATAATTGTCGCCAAGCCGACACGAGAAAACGATGCCAAAAAGCGTCTCCCAAAGAAATAATGTTTTCCTTCGCCGTGCAAACAATCTAGCAATAAACATTACTAACAAACTTTCCCATAAATCTACGTTTATCGTCCATTTTAATTGCTTTTTTGTTTTCTCGAATATTTCGCGTACCTACCTACACTTTAATCGACATTCTTTTTCGGCACCGATTTATGACACAGAAATATGTCGCCATCTTGAAATTAAAGCGAATTTATTGTTGTGATTGCAATTTGATTATGGTTTACGACTTTTATTATTCCATTTTTTACCTTTTAATATTGTTTCAGTGAATTCTTGGAAGCACTTAATTTTTGTGCCTCAGTTATTTATAGTTGACAGTTGTACACTATTGTCGTACAACCATTTTATTTCTCTATGTGCCTGCATTTACATTTGGAACAGACAAGGCTGTTTAAATGTTTGAAGTGTCATCATCATTTTCTAAACAAAGCCATCGCCAATCAATTCCAAAATTGTGTTCTATTTTCAAACACTACGAAAACGAAATCAAATCCTGGCCGGTTGACCGATATATCACTGTCAGGTCGCAAAAAATTCGAGCGTGGAACCACGTGAGTCCACCCAGTGGGTCGGGCGATTATAACGGTCGGCAGGAGTTTACACTTTTGATTTTTTCTTTTTTCCCGCACGTGCCGAGGGCCGGTGATTCAGCCGGCAGATGTTACCGGTTCTCGTTGGTTTTTGTGCTATCAGCTGATGTAACGTAACGGGTATCGGCCATTAATGATGCATCTTGCATGCATGACTACCAACTATTACACGTAACTGGAATTTTGTAATTGATTTTTTGCTTCAGGGTTGAAGTCATTACTCGCGGCTTTTTAATCCAAAGTTATTGCATAACTACCTTTTTATATCGGGTTCGATGTAAACTAATAAATTTACGTGAACATTAAAGTACCTAAGGTAAAGTGCTTAAGAAAATATTCTACTGCAATGTGTTAAGGTTAAGAAGATATCGGTAATTTTATGAAGGTGACGTTATAACTTTTCAATCAAAAGACTACATTAAATGTAAGATATTCAAAACTAATAAAACATGACGATATCTACTCACGTATACTGTTTGTTTGGTTTACCTCTATAATAAACATAGGTACCTTAGTCATGATAATCTGCAAAGCCTCGGTTTTTTTCTATAAAACGCGACTAAAATTCTGCATTCATTAAAACAATGCTTTGTGAGTGCGCATTAGATTTTTATTTTCAAGCTGTATTAGATTTTAGCCGTCCGCCGTTTTTCCATATTATTTTAGTTGCGCGTCCCCACAGTGCGGTCTGTTGTTTAGTTTTAGTTTGCGTCGGTAAAATGGCTTTTAGTTTAAACCGTTGTTCAAATCTGCATTTTAAATATCAGTTCGAGTTTTAAAAATATTATTTGACCTACTATTATGAACTGGTAGCATTCGGAGTTAAATCATCCTAGATATAACTTAAGTAGATATTTATACATAATTTTGATAATTGCCTTTTTATACATAGAAGCATTCCACAATGTACTCATTAAGCAATTGACATTACTAATGAGTAATCATTAAAATGGTTTCATCCATTCTGAAGTGCTCGTATAAATAGGCGTGTGGAAGTAAGTAATACTTACTCCAAGTTTTTTCACACCGGATTAGGAGAGCAGCTGCGTAACTGACTTTTTCCTTTCCTCTTTTTTTCTCCAACTTACTTAAAAAGCGAAAAGCCAAATATGAATTGTAATCAACAAAACAAATAGTTTTTATTTAAAAAAAAGAAATATATTCACCGCTTAATGTAAATAAGGTATACGTACCTGTTATTAAAGCAAGTTGGCTGGCTGCATCAAAAGGACCATTGTCGGTTGATAATAAAAGTTTAAATAGAGAATTAAAGCTGTACGTTAAAAGACTTAAAAGACCGTTGATGAAGACCGGTTCTCAGCATCTGCATTAATTCGAACGTTCCTATTTCGAACAGCGTAACTTTTTAAAACGTCTGAATATTCATCTTGCTAGCCAGTTGCAAACTCGGAGCGGCGGGTGAACAAATCAATACTTTTTCCTAGCAAAGACTACCCCAATGCACGCAACTAATTCATACTGGCTAGAGCGCGGTATAAATAACTCTATCTACACACATTTACCGACCTCTTTTCTACAGCGAAACGCACACGCGTGCAGCGGACCGACCAATGGCGTCCCAGTTTCGCAGTGCATGTGAAGTGCGTGCAAGTGTGCGTAAGTGCGTAAGGGGTGCGTCGATGCACCCCTTAGTATGACGACACGGAATCGAAGGCGATGCGTTTTATTTTCTAGCTTTCGCGCCCACTATTTTATTATATTATTTTTCCCCTGCGTCTTGAAGTTATTTATGGTGTGCTATTAAATTATTGACAGGGCAAAGTTATTCCTATATGGGAGGACATTTTATTTGTAAATTCTAAACTCGCTGGCGTATAAAGTTCAATCGATGTAATTTTTTATTATTATTCATTTATCTATTATTTTATTATAAATTATATTTTGCCATGAATATCTTGAGGTTTATTTAGTAGGTAATTTTCAAAGAAAAATAAATGTTATTTAAGTATTTCAATGTAATGCAATATCGTGGACGCTATCTTCATAAGATATTGATTTGTATAGTTTCTCAACAAACACAATTCAATTCCAAAATTTATAAATACTATATACACATTTACGTAGGTACTATATGAATGTTACAGTTCAGTTAATCCGCCCTAGTAAGGTAGGGTGGCCTTTAGAATTAGTTCTAGCCAGTATGGTCTCTAGCGACGTACCAATTTGCTGGTCAACCGAGAGGGACGCAATCATGCGTTAGAGTGATATAGATATAGGACTGTCATGCAACAGTTGTCATGAGTGTCATGACAGTGTAAGACAAACTTATAAGCTGCGCTTAACTGTGGAATTGGATAGATAAGATTAGTAATTACTTATTAAATGGATCTCATTAACAGCGCGGTTTCACTGCAAAGAAAAGCTGCCTTTTTTGTAAGTCAGCAAATCTTGCTAACCAAAAAAATCATCATTGTCAACTTCATTAAATTGCCAGTGGCTCTATTTTAATTTGTCTTAAACTATGGTAGTTATTATTTACTTAATAAAAAATACATTTAGGTTAGGTTAGAAATGAAGATAATTTTCATTTTATTTTTATTTCACTAAACTAGAGGCGTATATTGAAAAATACGATAGTTAAATCAAACAAAATGTAATAGACTCCCAAGAATCGCGTTTAAAAACATCGCGCTAAATAATTATGCCACATAACTATTCCAAATTCAAACTACACATAGAACTAGTTACTGTGCTAGTGTGCGTGGGTAGGGGTGCGTTCAGGAGTAATGCGGCGGGAAATCGCGCGTGCCCACGCATTCAGCTCTGGGCCCCGTGCGCTGAACGCATCTCTAATTACTGCTTTCAAGAGGTTTTAACACATTATTTTTAAAAGGGGTAAACCTTAGCGAAGTTGGGTTGCCAGGAAAATTGATTTGTTTTGCGCGTGACTTTTTATTCAATGTATTTTTTTTGAAACATGAATTGTAATAAAGATACAGTCTTATACAAATCTGGACTTAATAGATATTTATAGAATCCAATATGAAATAATTTAGTAACATCAAACGTAATCTTAACACCCCCCTGATATGTTGTCACATAATATTTTGCACCAAAAACAAATTTGGTTGTAAGATTTGCGATCAAAAAACATTCCCTGCCTTATTCATAAACATAACAGTCTCTATTTTTACGTACCTATCTTGTAAATAGCTCACGGAAATAATTCGTATTAATCCCGTCCAAGAGATTCCAAGAACATAAATTGATTTCAATGTTTACGGTAAGGTGGATCTATCGGCCATTTTTATCAATCTTTTTTTATGCCTACGATTGACGGAGCTGCTGTGTTATAAGACCAAGGTCAAGACACGCCAATACAAGCATTAGTCAATAGTAAATACCATACCTATAGCGGTAAAATAAAGAATGGGTTTACCCTTGAATCACCATAGAATGCTTTACTTCGATGAATTTACACGTGCATGAGTTGTAATTTAACCTAACCTAACCTAACCTAACCTACGTAACTCATGTTTGAAATAACGTAAAAACAATAGGGTTTCAGCAGAAATGAGCTTTCGATGAAATGTAATTCGATTAAATGATACATTGGATCAAATGAGTGTTGGTGATCCAAGGGGATCCCCAAAGAATGTCTAAAGCCCTCAACGCACTATCCATCCGTGCTGTCTGTCCGTGCATGATGCACAACGCAAAACGATAGTGCGTTGGCTTGAGTGACGACAATAATTATTATTATAACCATGATGGATGGACTCGCACGACCGATTTCTTGTTCAACGAACCTCAACATCAGCAACGTCTACCATTATGGATACTTTGCACGATAGTGCGTACAGCACCATCGGGGATGACGGTCGGGCGCTGCTGTCCTTCAAGATGGATAGTGCGTAGAGGGCTTTAAATCGGTTATTAGCCGAGCCAAACTACGAGTATACTCGAACTTACAACCTAAAATAATAAGAATTATAGATAATGTAATTGTTCTAACCAAATAAAAGGAATGATGTGCCCTTCGCATTACGTTCGGGTAATCATGTATCACTTTTACAGCTCCCTTGACATTTCCCTCGTTTCAAATCTTCAATTCCCTTGCGGGAGGGATCGAACCAACGACGTGACAGGTGGCATGAACATACAACAGACATACAAGTGTTTTAAATATTTGTAAGTACATTAATCTGAAAAAAAAACGGTTTTCATACTTCCTAACTATCTTTGTAATCAAAGGTCGAGGATGTGCGTGTAGGATTCAATTCTCACTTCTTCGTCCTAATAGTCCGCCACTAAGGAGACGAATTATGTTGAATGAGCCTCTTCTACTACAGTAACTTGTAGTATAGGCGTACATGTATACAAATAATTAATATAAGCTGTAAATGCCAATCGGGAAACAAAACAATTGTAAAGGTAGTTCTAGAGTGCACAGCGTACTTTGGTGTCTGTGGTCATAACTAGGGATCGGAAATTCAGATGATTTTATACCTACATTTAGAAAATTCCCGGAAAAAGCTCAGCAAGAATAGAGTCATTTTCTTAAAAATAGTATATTAATTATTTAAGTTCCAGGATTCCGGGATTGTATAAAACAATAGGAAAAACATAAGAATAATATGTTAGTACTGTTAGTTAAACAAACCACATATTTTGTAAAAAGTAGCAACTAAAATATATTATTTAAATGCTTTATTACGTATGTGATGTATCCTAATTTCAGGTATTCCGAGAAATCGCAGGTTATTTTTTTCCAAAATTATATTGAGTCTGCCATACACTCCATATACTTAACATCAAGGCGGTTTAGGCACTGAGGCCAAAGATTGGTATAAAAGCATCCGAATTTCCGATCCCTGGTCATGAGATACCTTATATCTTGACGTACAATCGCCCACACGACACAGCTGAGTGACCAATGAAGATAAACAGAGAGAAACGTCTCTGTCGTGCACATGAGATTCTTATGTAAAATCTATATTCATCTCTTTCTACATTTTCTCACTTCCTCATTTTCTTTTTTTCTTTTTTTTTCTTACTGTCTTTAATGGGCAGTTAAGTATGTGGCTGTTTGTACATAAATAAAGCTATAGAAAATCCCAAGTTAGATATGGCTCAATCTTGTATAATATCTCTGACTTACTTACTCACCAAACTTTTCCGGATCAATCACTGAAGTATCGTTTACACAAAATGTTGCCAGGTAGAATCGCGTCAATTTAGCACAATTATTGTCCACTTATGAAAACTGTTTTATTAAAAAATATATTACGAAACAAAATGAATCACCGTAATCACTACTAAGTAATGCACCTGTAAAAACCAATATCGCAATAACAGGTTTCGAAAATTAACCACCCGGAATCCATTAGGGCACCCTTGTTATTCAGTTTACGGTTGCCAGGAAACAAAATAGGTTTCAAAACTAAATCGCCTAGAATGCGTGCCTCACTAGCCCTCTATAAATGGACGCTACGCAAGCACACGCCTCGGTGCCTTGCTTGCGCAGCGTGTGATTCGGTTCATGTTTGAACGTGGTAGATTTTTAATTGTAAGTAGGCAACATTTTTCGCACAGGTTGGCAATTTATGTTTACACTGGCAATACTTGTTTTATTCCAAAATGGAGACATTTTTTATGCTGATACAATTATTATTCACGTAAACATTACAGAAGTATTTCCTACATTATGGCAGAAAACGCATCAAAATCTATCTAAAATGATTAATCGAACCAACAGTCACACAAAAAAACAACTTCATTAATAATATCTTTAACAGTTTATTTACTTTTACTTTAATCTTATTTCACACTTTAGAAGCAAGAGGAAAAGGTTGAACGTTGGTATTGCGTTTTAAAAAAAACTTTGCGGTTAAATGAACTAAACATTTCTAACCTTGTTCATCCCTAGTAAAACAAAACCTAAGCGTACACGTTCCTTATGTTTCCTCGACTTTATTTACCTGGCTCAATTAGCACGCATCTATGTGCTCGCCCCTAGTGCAGCCTAAGGGCCGTGCGAGGCACGCGTAACCTACAAATCCGCTCTAGGCCATTGTGACCTGTTTAAAGAATAATCCGAGTCTGTGGTTTTGCGAATTCGAATTTCGAATTTAAACTAACTGTTCACGTATTTTGATTTGTCGTCTTTTGTCTGTATAATCTTTACTGATGTATTGGTTAATAACTTGGCTTTTATTTATTTATCTATACATTCCTTTACTTTGAGTTTGTACTGTATAACTTGATTCATGGAATTTTGATTATTTATTTGGTATTAAATCATTTTTTTTATTGGGTGAGGACCAAAAAGTTAGACCATAGTTAAGCGTAGCTACGCATACAAATAACGAAGTCGAAAAATGTTCTGTTTTGCGACGAAAAGTATCCTTTCAAATGTATGGCTAATTTTACTGCCACAACAGAAAAGTTAAATAGAAATTTTAATTGAGTGAGTTACCCATTTGTTTTAATGTAAGTTTGATATAGAGTTTGGAGCTTCTGATTGTGGAAAATCTTTTACAGATGAAATCAACATTATTGTCACTCGAATTTATTTTATCCCGGAAAACAAATGCAAGTGAAGTTGTAGGATAAAAACTAATCTCAATTTGAAATGCAACAATGGTAGTAATTGTCTTGACAGTAATCTACAATCTAGAAAATAAGGAACCCGTTTGCAGGCAGCATCCCTCATCTCGATACAGTCCCACATACCCCGATAATCCCCATATTTCCCGTTTATTTTCCTCCAAGTGAGTCATTGCTCTCATCGAACAATCAAGCGCAGGCTAACGACCTGCCGCCCTGCCTCCACCAGCCTCGCTAGAGCCCTGGCACATCTAACAACTCCGCAGGGTTGGGCTTAAAAAAAATAGGTCACAAATAAGATATTTTTTTTTAAGTTTATAATTTATACTTAAAATGAATAACGCTTTGTTTTTTCTTCGCACCGGTCTTCTTTTTCTGTTTCGCCTACTGGTTGACTGGTAGAGAATGCCATTGGGCATTAAGTCCGCCATTTGTAAGAAGTTTAAATAAATAAATAAATATAACATTTAAAAAAATACATGCTTGATGTCGACAGTATCATTAGATATGTCAAGCCATTTATAAATTTTAGGAAACTCAACCTTATTGTTATAGAATTGTCAGATTGACTTTGGACCTAAGGTGGGTACCAATTTTAATCTCGTGACTGTACCAGCTGTTGCCCACGTAGAAAAATAAAATATAGCCTACCTATGTTACTAAGGTTGCATTCGACATTCGACCAAACTGGAAGAAGGTCTTATACCGAATTTTTATAGACTAATGTCGGCGTAAGGTTAATTCCTGTTTGGTGAAACGCAGCCTCAGTGATAATGTAGCGTTCTACTGGAGAAAGAATTTATACAATCGGTCCAGTACTTTTAGAGTTAATTATCATCAACAAAAATATAATGGTTTTTCTTTCTATAATATTTGTGTACCATGATTTAATATTAACTTTAAGCAAACCTGTAAAAACGCAATTTTTTGAAAATTTGTTATAAATTATAAAAGTATAGGTACAATACTAGCCTTTTCCCACTACTCCGTCTGCGTAGACGTAGTTCATCGCTTTTCTCCGGGGCACCTAATTTTCCAGAATGAAAAGTATTCCAAATCCGTCCTCTGACTAAGAACTAACTCTGTAGTTCTGTACCAATGTTCATGCTGATCGGTTGAGGCGTTGTGCCGTGAAGGACGAACTTACAAACAAACACGCTTTCGCATTTATAACATTAGTAAAACAAAAAACCTATACATAAATAGGTCACTTTACTAACTTTAGCTCACATGAAAAAAAAACGATTCACCATACTTCAGTACATAAGGAGGAGGGTAGAGCAACATACGCTGGGGAGGGTTGGCCAAGTTGGTTATTGTGACCCAAGTACTGATAGGCAAATTGCAGTTTTTTATGCACCGATGTAGGGTAAGAGGGAGATAGTGTAAACGAGGTAATACATGTGAGCTTTGATGCGTGCAATTAGACCGAGTTATGGGGAACAAAGTACCTATAGTTAAATCGCTTTTTTTTTTAAACTTCATTACACGAATAAGTTTGAGTATAAAATTTTGGCTTAATGTTACCAGCATTCTCTATCAGTCAACCTTTAGGTGAAACAGAAATAAATATTATTTAAGCGGTGTTCTCGAAGAACAAAATGGCGGTTGATTGGCGCTTTCGTTCATAATGACATTATATTCTGTAAGTTTTGTCTTACAGACAGCTTTTATCAAAGTTCTGGATCTTAGGAGGATGAATGTTTTATCTTAAAATGAATAAATACATTAGCGACTACTCATTTTGACGACGATGGTAGTTGGTAGTAACGTTGCCACAAAACTAGCGGCCTCGAGGTCTCAGGTTCGATTCCCGGCAAGACATGAGGTCTGACGAGTGCAAGTACAAGTTCCTGAGCTCTGGATATTTCTCTTTATAAGTATGTGTATCGTGGTCTAGTACCCATACTACCCAAACTGGTTAGTTCTGGATTTGGTCAATTTGTGTGAGTTTGTGTTGGTATTTATTATTATTTTATTTAAACTTTTACATATATGTATAAGAATTGACAAATAATTTTCAACTTTTAAAATTTTGTTTTAAATTATTGATGTGTGTTGGTAACCACACTCCGAAACCGCAACCCTCGTGTGAATTACCTATACCTCAGAGCCATAACGCGGTTTAAGTAAATAAAAGATGCATAATATTTTACATTTTGTTTGCAACTAATTTGCAAGTCTGTTGTCATCAATTTATATTTAAAAATATACTTCAAAATTTGATACAGAATAGGAGTGTGATGGATGAAGAATAAAAAAAGTATAAAGGAGAAGGATTTGTGTTGTTAACTGATTATAAATTATGTTACCTACTGATTTTTTAGCTTTATGAATATTGATGGCTAACTAATTCTAACAAATTTTATTTTTATGAAATACATGTAACTAATGAATGATGGACGTTAAAGTTTATTGGTTGATATTTTACATCAGCATAAATTGAATGAACAGCTACGGTGACTTTAAAAAAACCCAAGCTTTCGAACCAGGCATGGACAACTAAACAAACGAACCCTATAACAACATCACCAAACCAAACCAAACGAACTTAATCAATCCCGAGCGCTCCCAATCGTCACTTAATATCCAAAAACCGATATTCTCACGGTAATCGTAATTAAGTGACAACTGAAGTAACGCGAGCCCGCGGGAACGGTAACTCATAATTTACGATTCGGCACCGGTTTTCGGCTTCCGTCGCGCTCATACGGATACACCTTTATTTGATTTATACCCGGCTTTTTATGAAACACTGGCTGGAAAGCATTGAATGAAATTGAAAAAGAAAAAAAATATTTAACGACTTTCCCGCCTTTCTTGATGACATAATCCGCCATTTGTAAGTTCAAGTAAGTACTTATTATTTATTATAATATTAAATAAGCGAATAAATCCAATTATACCGAATGATAGTAATGATAAAATTAGCAGACGTTTACGCTATGACTAAGTTATCTGGGAATCGACGTGCCACGGAAACCTTATCTCGTTATCGTGATAGAGTGACGTATAAATAATAACGATTTATCTTTTCTGTGAATGAATTGGCTGCATCATACATAACATAAACTATGATGGAATTATCAGGAGCACCGGTAGAATGTTATTGTATTTTGGAAACTGTAAAACGGAAAGTCTAAATACATTAATGACTTATGATATGACTCATAAAATAGTAAGCGTCGAAAGTTCAGGTTTAAAATAATATTTTATCAATGATTAGTGGCTAATGCCAGTAAAACTTTTTTAGCAATGTTTCACTTTGTGTTCAACATCTATACAGGCTCAGTTTCATGTAGCAATCCATTGACGAGTTGTTTTAACATTATTGAGCCGGGAGCTATTGCAGCGATGCAATGTATCACGAAAAGCATGCGGGCTATCGACCAATGAAACTGAGCTTTAAAACATCGAATACTTTATTTTTTAGGCTTAAAAAACGCACTAAAATTAATTTAGAAAATATGAAATAAAACGCATGCCACTCAAGGTAAAGTACTTTACTTTGCTTTTATAATCTCATACAATTTACCACGGGATTTAAACTTTTTTATTTCCAAATCTTTCGTGTAATAATACACGAAATACATGCACAAAAAGACGTCCTAATTCTATAGTGGCCATAGAGACTACCTGAGCGTGCCATAAAAAAGAGGTCATCAACCCCAACAGCTGCTCCAATTCAAAATGGCCGACTTTTTAATGTCAAAAATTAATAAATGCAAGCGGGTTGTGATGGATGCATTGAGACCGATTTACTTGGCTGCTCGTTTTGAAAACCGGCTGGTTATAAATCATTTTAGTTAATACAAAAAAAGTCGGTGAAAATATGACGTGAATATATGATTATTTAATGCAGCGTTATTAATTAGAATGACTTAATTCGTATACGACAGTTTCAGTATCGTTTTAATATTGCCATAGATCGTTATTCAATGCTACTTTCATGCGAATAAATATGCAAGAGTTACTTTAATTCAAAAAAAAAAAAAAAAATGATTCGTTTTATTTTTATAATTATGCTTTGGATGTTTTCTTTGCATGTTTTTTTATTAATTTTGTATTGCGACTGTCTATTCGTTTGCGTTTGTCGCGCGGCAGCTGAATAGTGCACAGGATGCCCGCGCCGCCGGCAGCGCAGGCGCAGATGACGCGTAGACAATAATGACACGACAGATGTGTGTCAAATTACAACAAATGTAGTTTTACTGTGTTCGGCAAATCGATAAAAATCGTCCATATAATGGGACCTTAGTATTTTACTAGTCAGTACTTTGCTGTTTTCTAAATTAAAAATAAATACTTTATTGAAAAATGACATAAAATATTACAACAATCATAACACAATAACTGAAAAATAAAACTAAAATTAAATAAGACACTCTAAATATATAAAATAACTAAAACATTAAATCTAAGAATAGCCCCTGCGGCATTGTACCAAAGATGCTGGCGGCATTTCCTCGCTGGATGGTTAAACTTATACGTTGAGCGAGGAAACTGCCAGCTCTTCGGTCTCCCGTGACATCAATGAGCCTCTTCGAAATTTCTTTGAAGAGGCTTCGAGCGCTAGGACCCCACGGACCTCGACGCCGAATGGAATAAACAAATTCTAAATTTATATTTATTTATTTATATCTATCTATCTTGCCGTGTGGTTGCCGGCTTAGAATTGTGCCACTCCATGTCTTCCCGTGGAAGTCGTAAGAGGCGACTAAGGGAATAAACGCTTGTAGTACTGTTAGGCAATGGGTTTGCTACCTGTCACTAATATACGCTGTTAAACATCTTAGCCTAATTGTGCAAATTGTGGTTACAGAGTTATCAACAAGTTTTTAGAGTTGTTGGTAATTCTGTAGCTCTGCCTAAACCACTCTGGGAATGAAGGCGTGAAGGTATGTATGTATGTATGTTATTTATATCAGATACCAACTTAACGTGTCCGTATAAAAGTACAGTCGAAAACAAAATTTCATCTTAAAATTTCCCTTTTTGACAGAGACTTATTACGGTAATTCATTTAAAAGTGAGCACTAAATTCAAAAACTTACTGTCATTATTCTGTCATCAGTCAGTCACAAATAAATGTCAGTTATAGAAACTCAGAAACCGGTAGAATGTTACTAATGAAGTCTGTAATTTTAAGCTTATTTTTTTAAACAGGCTGACTTACAAAAAAAAAACCAGGTTTAGTGCTGACTAGTAGAGATGAAGAAAATGTCAATAGCGTATAAAGCGGAACAAGTCACATACCGTGTTATTAACTTGGCAAGTTTATTACGAGAAAATACAACAAGTACTTTTTCATTTCTGTCATTGAATAAACTGCTAATAAATTAATTTTATAAAATAGGCTACATGCACGGTACATGGTAATTTCCTTAAAGTTAATAAACTTTATTAAGGAAACTTCTACGGTTATTTATTCGTTTAATTTTCTTTTCGTAAGAAAAACCGGAATTATTCCTGCAATACTAGGCACTTCTATTTATATCTGGTTGGGTTAGTATGTTAACCGGCCTATTTACTGAATTGTATCTTTATCTTTACTTAGGTAACTATTGTTTGATTACTCTTACTAACTACATTACCCGGTGAATATTCGGGCGTTTCAGCCGCCATCTTTGTTGTTTTCAATATATTGACGAAACTAATGATAACTATCAGCACCTTTTGACGTCAAAATCAGCGGACCCGGGGGTAGTATCCATAGCGATAAAAAAAAGGGATTAAGTTTATCTTGAATGATATGCAAAGACATTAATGACTGCGGTTAAAACGCCTAATAATCACCCTATCACACATAACCACCAATGAGTTCTACGCCAACGAGTTCTTATTCGCGGGTAAAACATACTATACACCCAATCTAAGCTCTAGGCTTGTACTATGATGGGTACTATACAACGATAAATATACTTACGTAGAGAAATACATTGTTGAATACAACATTCAAGACTCAGACACAAATACTCGCGCTCATCACACAAATATTTGCCCATACCGGGATTCAAACCCGGGACCGCTACCTTCATAGGCAGGGTAACTACCAAATAGGCTAGCGCGACGTCAAAAGACACTACCATCACCTTTTTGCTTAAAAAAATATAGATGTTTTTTGAAGCATGCAGTTGGCAACACATTAGCGACACGTGTCTATGGGCGGGCTGACCACTTACCGTTACGGTAGGGGTGCGTTTTAAAAAAAACAAAACGAATTGATGACGTCATATTCCACAATGAATAACTACGTTTCTTATTTTAATGCTATTTGGACGAGAGATTTTTAACGCGCTGTTGGATATATATTGTAACGCGCCATACATACCACATACATTATATGCGAGCTCCGATAATCTTAAAGCCGTTATTTAACTAACTAAGTAATAATACACACCTTATCGTCACGTATTTGCCATTCTTAGGACATAAAGCCCATCGTTTTATTCGTGAAAATATAAACTGTCACGGTTAACGTAAAACTTAATAAGTTTTTTTAGCAATAATTATACCCATGTACAGAAAACTAACGGAGATAAAGTTTCAAAAAAAGGCCCCACTCATGTATGACCTTATAACTCATAACTTTTCAGCGTATGATTTAGGAAATATCGGCTATTTATTTTGTGATTCTATTTAAACATATGTACATGTAAAAAAAAAACAATCAGTTAATTTAATTTAAATACATTACTACAAGCATATAACGAGTATTTAGCTATTTACCCATCCTCAGAGACTTTAAAATACATAGACCTTTAGGTTTTTTTTGTTACTACTTCTCACAATAGAAAAACAAACTTTTATTTCACGTTACATAAGCTTATCTATTTGACCTTACCTAACACGTCTTTCGTCGTAACCTTTTATCAGCGCAGCTGCGCCTGCGCAGGTACACCAAAACCTCAATAAAACAGCACACGTCAAGGATCTTACGACTATAGTTATAAGGTTTACTATGGCTTGACTCAAGCCGTGTTTTTCATGTTCATCTTTAACATGCGCGACAGCTGGCAACGGATTTACTGCATTGTTCCATTAAACGCGATTAATGACGTAACGTTTAAAATTTACGCGTTTTTTGTTTTTTGAAAATGTCAGATACTTGGTTCTGGTATTGAGTTATGCTCTTGGTTATTTGAATTAGAACGGGTAGGTAGTTGATAAAGACTATGATTTAGTGTAATGAATGAAATCGTTTTTTTATAATTGTAAAAATACTTGAACGAGAATACATTCCAAGCCCAACACATTGTTATAATCGTTTTAATTATAAAAAGTAACGTATTAGTATCTCCTTCCGTCACCTGTAGTGGTTACTAGCAACGTACTTTGAACTTTTGTGTCTGTCTGCAGTTTATAGAATGTCACATGTTACTAGGTGGTTACTAGTGATATCAGTGTTACCACAAGCTATATGATGACAGGTGACGGAAAGGGTTAAATTATTGCACTGTTCTTTCCTCAAGAGCTTTTAAGGAAAAGGTGACTTAAGTCTTACACAGGCTTTAAAAACTGTTCTCTTTTTTTACAGGTAAGTGTCCAGTCATTTCAGAACCAACTGACATGGGTGCGGGATGGCGACCAACAAAGAGGTAACTTAGTTAGAATTAAAACAGATTAGTTCATTTTCTTTTAATTTGCTGTTACAACACCACTTTTATTTAGAAGATGGAACCTAAAACTCTAATAAAATACAATATATGTTTTCTTAATTAATTTGTCTTAAAATAACTTAGCAAACAAAATTAAACTTAAATTCATTGCGAAACGGTTTAAATTCGTATACAACCAACGACAAACTCAAGTAGGCATATTAAAAGGCCGAATGAGTCATCGGCTGCGGAAAGCCGAGGGTGAAAATGCGATGTTGCATTTTCCCTCGATACAATCTAAACTAAACTCTATTTACTTCAGGACATCGTCGCGATTAGTAAGGGCATTAACTTACGTTTTCTGTTACGCCTGTTTCTTGCGAATTCGTTTTTCGAATATCTTCGCGGTGATTATTTCAAAACTAGAATCAGTAAAACTGAGTGAGTCATTTTAATTTTAATTTAATAGTTCGGGGTTGCCAATTGTATCGAATATTATGAAATTTATGAAGTTAGTATTTTTCGTACCTAGCTAAAACATGGCAATAACAATAAAAGGTAAAATAATAAACGTATCGTATATAACGTAAAATATAATACACGACACGCTCGTCATTATAAATAATACTTAATAAAAAAATACGACTCAGGCTTTTAACTTGAAAATTAAAACGATAGCTTTACTCGTACTAACGGTATAATTTTAACTTGACCACTATATCTCCCATCGCCAGGTGTTCGCAAATTAGCAAATAATTTATCAGGCATTGTGCGCTCGCGCATCGAAATGGCAGCTTTTGTTGCGCAAATCTCAACGCTCCGTTCCACGTACTTTTACCTGAACCTTTTGTATATTTTTTTACAAACAATGCAGGGCTGTGAATGCGCTACCTGAATGTTGTCAAATGTCATGTCGATAAAGTTTATTTAAACAAAAACGACGCTTACTTGTATATGAATGAAGCCTATTTTTCTGTTTTCTGTAAATCTTTACGCGATAGACGCAATGGCGCAGATAAGAATTATTACCTCTGCCGAGGCTGAGAAAATTTATCATGTCGAGAATAACAATAACGAAATTATCTTAGTTCTGTTTGGTGACGTAGCAAAGGTAAACGGCCATATAACCAAATGTTGTTGAACTGAAATTTATACAACGCACATATTGAACAGCTGTACTTTCTTGAAAGAAACCTTAAAGGGCGAAATAGACAGGCGACAATTGCAGAAGTTGATTGCTGCCTTACTTTTACTTTAGTTCTAGAGCCAGGAATTGCATAACCGGAAAATAAAGGTACCGTTTAAAAACGTCATACCGTTTCATTTCGGTTGGTTTCGGTAGCGTAAAATATTTTATCGGTACCGTTATTTTTTTTCGATACCTGACCGTTTTTATAAAGGTATACCGTTTTAATAAAGGTTTAAGTACATTTGAAAAGCAGCTATACAGTTATTTTATACCGATAGTATACCTTTATTTTTCAACCGGTATAGTTCTACCTTTAAAACGAAGCGGTATCAATATCCAATACGGTACCATACCGTTAATACCGTAACAAAAACGGTCCCTGTCTAGAGCAAGAAGCACAACTTTGCACCGGTTTGTTTTAATAGATTCAGTAAGATAGTTTTGTTCCCGGGAATACTTTTAATTAAATTACTAATTCATTAAATAAAAAATGCTCTCGTTTTCGAACGCAGCAGAACAAAGCGAGGCAAGATGGCGCGCGTCCGGCGCGCGCGCCGCTTCCGCGCCCACATCCGCCGACACCCGACTCCTGCACAGCCTGCGCCGATCGATTACCAGCGTGACCACTTACAACTCGCCATTACACCGACGTTTATAAATATTTAAAAAAACATTGTCAAACTGGACTAGTGTTAGGTCTTATAAACGGAGAAAACACAATAATTATTATTTAATTTGACGACGCGCTGGCCTAGTTGGCTGCGTTGACTGCCTACGAAGCTAGCGGTCCTGGGTTCAAATCCCGGTAAGGGCAGATATTAGTGTGATGAGCGGCGAATATTTGTTCCCGAGTCATGGATGTTTTCTATGTATTTAAGTATATATTTCTCTATATAAGTATTTATATCGTAGTCTAGTTCCCATAGTACAAGCCTAGACCTTAGTTTGGGACTAGGTCAATTGGTGTGACTTTGCCCCCTGACATTTATTATTATTATTTTCCGAGCAATGTGTTTTTCTATCAAGAAATGTTTATCTTTAAAGTCCCGAAAATAAATTATAAATAAATACTTAAATTTACCTTCAGTTCAAATGTATTTAAAACATAACGTGGCCTGAAAGTTGCCAGCTATGAATAGTAATAATAGTTTAAATATTCCTCACAATTAAACAAAGTAACACAAAAGGCAGATATAAATATGTATATTCCCTCACAAACCTTGTTATCAGCCGAGCCGTCAAAACTTTGCTAGCGACCTTTAGCAATTTAATTGAGACCTTTTTATTTTTCATGGAAGCAATTTAAACACCTAAAATGTTTCCAAGATAATTTCTAAATTCTAAATTATAATCAACGGAGTTGCTTTTAAGGAAGTGTCGCCTTTTTCGCGGAAAATAAGTCCTTGGCATTATCTTAATAGATTCACGGTAACAAAGAGTCTAGGTATTGTCTAATGAACCAGTCATGATGCCAACGAACCGGGCATTTAGTAATTCTATTTAAATACTTCGCTTAGGTAGGACAAGTTAAAATTATATTGTGTTTATATTTAGAAGGCAATCATAAATTTAGTGGAATTTATGTAATAGTTTTTGTATAATAAAGTAATACAGTTATAATCAATTTAATTGTGTTTTGAATTAAGTATTCTTATCGTCACAATCAGGAGATAGATAAAACGAATTACAAATGAATTTTAATAAACACCTAGTATTTGGCACCTTCTAGTAAACTACACCATATTCCATTACGTATACTGTCGCGTCATCAAATTAATTCTTATTAATCAGCCCAAAGACGTCCTCTGCCTAGTTATTATAAGTATCCCCAGGTATTCCACATCCTGTAAGCAATATGATAATAATTCATCTTTTTTGCACTAACAAGAATAGGGTCCAAATAACGATCCATCAATTAATCATTTATATTAGCATCAAATAGATTTTCGACAAGATATACGTGTACGAGTTAAAACATTAAGTAACTTTCTTAGACATGAAACATTAAATTCTTCAAGTCCAAAGACTTTTTGTCTGCTGATATTTAATCGCTGCTCTATCCCATAATTATCTATTTGACACAGCCCGAATTTAAAACTCGAATGAACGAAAAAGAATTCGGCCCGCGTGCCATTCAGTCGATAGTGCAGAGCGAGACGCAAGATACTGTCTCCTTTGGATGACACTTCCGAGAAGCGTCTGAGCTCCCAAACCCCACACACAGTACCGTTACTTTACAACTTGATTTCGGTTTTTTTCTTCTGGTATTATGCCACCCCTCTTGTTATGATGCGCGCTTGCAAAAGAAGTTTAGTTGGATTATTGTATGAATAGGTACGAAGAGAGTTTAATACAAACTTCACTTTTAATGCATCGTAACGTGATTTACTCAACTTCAAATAGGTAAATACTTTATTTATTTTGATTTTAACGGTGTCGTAGTTTTTATACAGAGCTTACTTTAATAATTATGTTATTGTGCACTAGCAACTTTGGATTAGAAACTGAAAACCAACGAATCACGGGTGCCAACATTAAAAATGAAAATGTCGGCTTCGGCACTAGCGTGCACCCCCTTTCAAATGTCGACGAACGGGGAGGTGCGACGTTGCCAAAACGGAAAGTGAAATTTCGTCACACTCTCCCTCTCATTCACACACACCAATACACGCGCAGGATAGTTCATTGTGGGTGCGTTGTGTCTGTGTGAATGTATTTCGGCAGACAGTTTTGGGGTGTGTGAGTTTGTTTTGATGGAAATAAGATGGTAGTGTGGGTGGAATTTGTGGAGCGTTGCAATGTATAGGTACGTTTGCTTCCGCGTTCGATCGACTTCGCAGACGCGGCCGTCGGCGGACAATTAAAGTTATCACGCGACGGTTCTTTTGAGACAACTCTAGTAAATCTTGAACCAAATAAACACAAGACTTCTGGGCATCTATTCTGCTGCCATCATACTGCCGTTGACTTGTTACGGTATTGTTTTTAACTCGGTTGCTTTTAATGTCAAGTAAATAAGAGCTATTGTAACGTTGAGAATACGATAACATTTCAAAGGCAATATGTTTTTACCCGGTCGAATAGAGGCGCTGATGAATATTTGAGAACGCTTAAGAAGTAAAATGCCTTGTCCGTCATAGTTAAATGTTTTTGCTGTTTTTTACTCCACATTTTTAGGCGAAAAAAATACTTATGCCAGTTGCTTGTTTTGATATCTCAATTTTCTTGCTCGTTTATTAAGCCAACGGTTCCCTATTGATATGCCTACGCTATCAGTCTGTTCTTACTTCAAAGATCTGCCTTTTTTAAACCATTATTTTAAACCACCATATATCTAGCGGGCTTTATTCCAGAATGTGTTGTGACGGCGGATTTACTAACAAATGACAATAATTAAAGATAATTGAAATAATATACAAGAAAAGAATCTTGGTTGTATGGTAAAAATGGTACAAAATAGGAGCTTCAAATTTGGTATGATTATAGTGGAAACGCGGGAAAAAAAACAAATAATAAAAAAAAAAGTGAGTTCGCGCTCGCACTGATCGATTCAAAATCGAATTGAAGTCAGTATACCCGTCGTGTGGTGTACCGGCCCCCTCAGTGCGCGAGTCCGTCTCGCACTTTTTACGGTTTCAATATACGGATTGTTTGACAAGATTGAATAGTTTCTTAAAAACTTCTCCCCCAAAATTACGTTCATTGAATTGCAATGGCCGACGTGATCGTAAAAGATTTCTGCCGACTATTATATCCATTTTGATATGTTTTCAATGTGCGGCAAATTTACAAGGCATAAAAATGTCGCAAAAGCCCTGCAAATCAGTCCTTAGTAGTTCATCGATGTTGGAAACATAGACTTTTGAAGACAAGTTTAAGTAAATATAAAGCGTTTTTTTTTCCATAAATTATTACGACGACAGTAAGCATAAACATGGCTAAAAAGATAAAAATAAAAAGACAATACTTAAAATAACGGTTACAATTGCACATCCAAACTGAAACGGAATAAAAACTGAAGGAAAAAAAAACAACTGAAAAAAACGCACACGTTAAGTACTTACTCATAAAACCCAAACCTCCCCAAACTTTAACCTCGCATTACTCGACAAATACTTTCTATATTCAAAAACAATTTCGTGTAAGAAAGCAAATACTCGATTATAGGCTAGACGCTCGCAATTTGTCGGCCTGGCGTAATTTGGGCGGGAAATTGATTTTTTATGCCATTAAAGGAGGTGCGAGCGAGACGGCGATACCGCGCTTCGGGGTATACGAATATTGCAATTTTGAGATTGTAATCGCGGTGAAGACGTTTAGTTTCTTCTTGTAAACTGCGTTTTTTGGGATCGAATATTTACTAAACAAAACTACCAGACCTTCGTCAAATACTCCAAGTGCATACTCTATAAATTAATTAAAATTTGTACTAAGGATTGAACCAAATACAACTATGCAATGGCCTGAGCCTGCAACAATACTTAGTTCAAGTTTCTTCATTACATGATTCTAAAAATATGATAGCTTACTGTATTAATCCAGGGTTAGATTAACTTATTTACGATAGGTACTAAATACTATACTCAATACTCGATAAGAACTCAATTATTTATTGCATTCCATAAAGTATACATAGGTGGTACTTAAATTAACTTAAAAGTTATGAGATCATTATGGACCCTGTAGGTCACAGGCAACTATAGCTATAGCTGTAGGGCAGTAGCTTAACTCATCGGTAAGACAAGTACATTAATAGTATATCTAAATAATTTTTGACCTCTATGGGGACTTACATTCAAGTAAGATTGTGGTCAAATGCTTAACTAAGGTAAGGAAAGGCAAGAGCGTCTGCGAGACAAGAGCGTCAAACCAACAATATCTCCAATAATATATATGGTTTGTCACACTCACCCCGTTGACGCATTTGCCCTACCTGACCTTATTACTTCGCCATTTTCATTTGGTTTCGTTACCTAACTCATCAGCACACAAATCATAATGTTGCTTATATTCTAACACATTCTATCAGAAACCTCAGTTTTTTAAATTTCAAAATCATGGTATGAACCAGAAATTTCAAATATAAAATGTCAAGCTACATGAAACAGTTCCATTTCGAGTTTTTTTACCTACAACCCTTCATGGCAGGCATACGTTATTACCAGCCAGTACCCAACACCATTTGCATTGTCCACCTACAAATGATTCCTAACTCGAAATACGCAGCCCTAATCACCAATACAGATACAGTAACACGCACACCGCGCTGCAAGTCCGCGTGACCTTGGTCGAGGGTGAAAGTCCCCCCGACACGTGCCTTCCGCTATTTGGAGGTCTTGCCTGCCATTTCGATCGGCGTTGTCTATGCGTTCGAAATTCGAATTTACCGCGGTATGTTCGACCTGAAACTTGCTGTGTTCCAATTTCAAATGATCAATTATGTTAGTGTAACAATGTTGCAATGAGAGCTATCTACGTGTCAAAAGCAATATACTTTTACGGAGTAGGTAGAATAGACCCCCAGCAATAAGGTTATTAACTATACGTCAGATGATAAGTTTATGAATTGAAATTTAAGATTTCAGTATAAGTAAGATATTTTATTTGATATATTATTATGTATATCAGTAACTATCAACAGTATTTTGTAATACGTAATTATAATGTAGCTAAACTCATATTGAAATTATTTAAAAAACCAAATATTTACCGTCAAATGTAGTGCCTAATTTGTAAAATCATAGCAATTTAAATGTTAATTGCTAGGTGAATTAAATTGCCTGAAATTGCTACGAACGCAATAGAAGTGCTACGGCGTAGGCGCGTAGCGTGGCTACGCGCTCTCTATGATTGATTAGTATTAAATTAATAGTTTCAATCTTGCAGTAAACACTGTTTTTTCAATTGAGATTAATGAATTAAGATGCGTGGACAAATGTCTAGTCATAGAACATTTACATTTGTTACGCTTTTTGACACAGACATCTCACTTTCGATTAGTGTTTTAAAACGCCCCTTAGTTTCATCAATCCGAAAAAAAACAAATAACGCAAATGTTTATTTTACTAATAGGTTGTATTTGTACGTATAACAAAATTTGTGATTAGGGTACCAATTTTCATCAAATATTTAGTAAGTGCTGAAACAAATCTTCCAAATAAAAATGCCTGTTGTGTAAGATGGTAGTTATTTGTGGTATTTTATCATTCGGAGGGAAATAAATCCAAAGTGAAGAAAAGGTAATAAAATAATATCCTTAAATAACTTTTTAATATCAACGCTGAAGTTTCTTACTTAAAACCATTTATAATATTTCCCTATTCTAGGAATGCCTGTTGCACTTTATAAAATAAAATGATAAGTTATTTGTGCTTTGAGTGCCTTAGCCTTTGCCTTGTTCTTTATTACATCTATTTCAGTGAAGACGAAGATTACAGACTCCAGAAAATAACATTATGTTTAATGTTTAGATAAAACAAAAAAGAGATATTCAAATTGATGTTGACTAATCTTCCATTACAAATTTGCAATAAATACCTATGGTTGCCGAGCTTCCCAAAATGGCGGCAAAAAACAGATAACAGCAAATCACTGGCCAGAAAATCTCATAAAGAAGGCCAAAATCCGAATATCGAACACAAATTGCACTTTACCTTTAAATACGAGCATAGATAACACACACCGGGTAACTGGCCGAATAAAAACAAACATTGACCATAAACAGAATCGAAATTCAAATTCAGAACACCGCTTGACCTTGTAACGGTACAATATACGGGCACAGATAAGGCATTAATCCCGATAACCGGCAGACACCCGCCAGACGGTCCCCTCCGAGGACCCGGAGGGATGACGCCATCGGAGGGTCGTGAAGACCTGTGTCGCAGAATTTGTATAAACAAAACGCATGGAAAACGGTTGAGTGGGCCACCAAATCTGGACACGGTTTTGTTCGTGTAATTAACCTTTTAAACATCGCTAATTGATTTCTATGAACGGTCGAAAAAGATCTCGGTTCGGTCATTAACTCATTTCATTAATAATATATCATTCAACATAGAAGAGTAGCATGTTTCAAGCAATAAGGAAGCAGAAGTAGGTTTTTAACTATCTTTCTTAATAATTGGATTCCTACAATTTTACTAGTATTACCAACCGAGAATATGATTATTGCATACCAACGATCATTTCTCAAAACCTCAACTAACTATAGTAAAAATAAATTGGTCTGTACTCTCGAAAAGGCATTTCTTAAATTCTATCTAAAGATATACTGAAATAAAGTAGTTTTTAGCATAACTGTGTGCATCCTTGCTAATGTGATAAACGTTAATGAGTGTCTGCATGTAGGTTGCTTTTCTCTCGGTTCAACGCTATAATTCACCGATGTGGCATTTCGTACAAAGCTAGTCTAGATAGTCCGAAGATGAACATAGGCTACTTTGTATCCCGGAATAAAGAGTCCTCGAAGGTAACAATTATTTGGCCCAATGAACGAACAATCGCTACGATCGTAACCTGGTCGGTACCCTAAAACGTTGAAAACTGTAACACCACGCATTTCCCTTTTCACCCATAACAACATTGGCCTTCAACAACCCCGTACCCCGGCAATTTGGGGCCCACACGTCTGCCCCGCGTCTAGAGCCCCGCATTAAGGGCCGGACCCGACCCGGGACCTTTATAACATAGGGTCCGGTGAGATATTTGGAAGAATTCTGAAGATTGGTAGGAAGTGATCTGAACAAAATAAATTTGATTTAAGGTATCATTCACGTTCTTAGATACATTTCAATATGCCTTAATCTACATTGATTTGTTGTATTATCCACGCTTATTAACTTGACAGTAATGACGGCCGATTTTAAAACAATACGTGTAGAGATAGAGTGGTTTAAGGTTCCCGGTATTTATAATAAATGGCTAAAGACGTATTTGCAGTGAATTGAATTCGCGTTGTTGTTGCGCATTTGAAGAATGCAAATGTCTATCGGTCACATATCCCACCTACCATTAGGTGGCCTGTGTGCTCGTTCGCCTAAACCACGCCATAAAAGTACGCGATAGTTTTGCTAATTTTGTAAAGCCTTAATCACATTTACCAAATATTAAAATGAAAGCTTAAGGTCTTATTAACTTCATTTCGTTCTATACAATGGCGCTAGACAAGGTGAATTGCGAGGTGGTCATCGTTATCGAAAATGTATAGAGTTGACTTAAGCTGCCGAAAGGTCACGTCAAGCGCTTATGTCAATGCTTTACACTGACAGTTTTACATTAGCGTGAAACATATTGTCTAGGGCCTTAGATCATATACAGAATAGATGTTATTAGGACTAGTGCAACAACAGCAACCTTTAATAAATGCCACGTACTTATTATTATCGTTCATCTTTAATGAATAAGACGTACTGAACAATAAGAGGCCGTTTAGGCAACGTCATAAGGTAATGAACTCTCACTTATAATTTTTACTTGATAGACAGATTTGTATAACATTCAAAACTAACGTTAAAACGGCAAGAGGCCCTACTCAAGATGCATTCGGCGTTCATTATCGTAATCAAAAATGTATAGGATTGACGTAAGCTGTCAGACGGTCGCGTCGAGCGCCTGCGTTAATTCCATACATTTTGTCAGTTTTCGTAAATGTATGTACGAGGGTGCATTGAAAAGTTCTGAGCCTAAGGTTGAATATAATTAAAAAAAAACAAATAAATACTGGCAGGTCAAAGTGCCATATTTAGTCGCCATTATGCACTATCTTTTGTTTTTTTCCTGTCACAATTTTGCATTTTATGCTGGAACTGCTACATAAGGTCACTGATTTTTCAAGTAATGGATAAAATTGAGCATCGTTCTATCATAAAATAATTGCAAAAAAGGGGTTAACACCAAAACAAATATTTGAAGATATGAATAAAACATAAGGGCAATCTGCTCCATCGTATGCTACCATAAAAAGATGGGTAGCTGGTTTCAAACGTGGCCGGGAGACTGTTCAAGACGAGCCTAGGAGTGGGCGGCCGTTTACTGCTACTACGGACGAAAATGTCAATAATATATTAGATGCGATAATGAAGGATAGGCGATTGAAGATTGTGGAGATAGCGGAAGCAATGGGTATTTCTTATGAGCGGGCACAGAACATCATCACCGATGTTCTTGGATTTTCTAAGGTGTCAACCGAATACAAACGAATACGTGTTACAATTTCCCAAGATTGTTTATGTATGTTTCAACGTGACTCCGACGATTTTTTCAATCGTTTTATAACTATGGATGAGACATGGGTCCACCACAGTACACCAGAATCGAAAGAACAATCCAGGCAATGGAAAAGACCAGGTTCACCACCACCCAAAAAAGCCAAGGTCATTTTGTCAGCTAATAAGGTAATGGCCTCAGTTTTCTGGGATTGCAGGGGGGTTATCATGAATATCATGATAGACTATCTCGAAAAGGGCAAAACAATAAATTCGGACTACTATTGTGCTCTTTTACGTCGTCTGCGTGAGGAAATTAAAATAAAGAGACCTGGAATGCTGTCGAAAAAAGTACTGTTTCATCAAGACAACGCTCGCTTTCACACTTCGGCGAAATCAATGGCACAAATATATGATTGTGGATTTGTAGTGCTGCCGCATGCCCCTAACTCGCCGGATCTAGGTCGTTCCGATTATCATCTCTTCCCAAACCTCAAAAAACACTTGGGAGGACAAATATTTTCGACTAATATGGAGGTACAAGAAGCAGTAGACTCATATTTTAACGACCTCAGCGATTCTTTTTTTTTGATGGGATAATGAAGTTGGAGGCGAGGTGGACTAAGTGCATTGACCTTCATGGAGAATATGTCGAAAAATAAAATTGTTATAAAAAGTGAGCCCGTTACTTTTTTTTACCAGGCTCAGAACTTTTCAATCCACCCTCGTATGTATGTAAACTCTTTATTGCACATAAACAATTACAAGACATGTTTGCATTAATATCAATAATGTACATAGGCAAACTTATCCCATATGGGATCTCTTCCAGTTAACCTTGGAGTAGAATGAGCAAGGACAATGCCGAAGGATAGACAAATTAACAAAATTTCAGTAAATCGTTTACTTTACGCCACTTGTCTAGCCTCAAAGATCCACTTACCTATGTCGTCTGAACAAGCAGTTAAGGTAATGATGAGGTTGTCGTATGTCGTCGGCCAATGGCATGTCGGAACAAGCTTGTCGCAGTGAAGTGGGAAGTCACCCCGGGGGCGGATCCCCGTCGCGGCACAATCTGACGTCTTGCTGCGATACCTACTATTAAATCTTACAGAAGGAGAAATACCAGCATGCGTATTATGTTATTGGAGAAACAAGACAGAAGCAGAGTGAGGAAAAATATTTATTAAGAAATTACGTATAGTGTACTTAGAGCAATAGCTTTTCAGATGTATTGGCTACTTGGCTAGAGATAATTTAATAGCCGTGGTCATAGACAAAATATAATTACGATTATAAAAATATAAAACTTTCCGGCACTGGTCTGAACGTAAAGCTGGGTACTCACTAGCAAGCCGTAACTGTAACTGCACGGGTAGCACAAGTTATATTTTCTCGCTTGTCGCTCAGTGCGTCTCTATCGTTCTTGAGTAAATAATAAGGGAGATCCGAGCGACAACCAAGTCGCGGGCAACTTGTGCTAGCCGTGCTGTTGCATGTAACATCGTGATGTGTACGTGGCTCACGCGAGCTTGTTCTCCACTAGGAGCTCGTTACTGTAACTGCTACGGTTACAGTTGCAGGTCGCTGGTGAGTACTTACTGACTGGCTTATGCCAACGCCTTCTTAGAGAAATCTGCTTTAATCCTTATTGCATTGAATTAAGAGTATTTATTTAAGTAAAAAAATGTATGTGGATGACTCGATGTATGAATGTGAAAGAAGCGAAAGAAATTTGTCAAGATCGTAGCAAGTGGAAAGAAGTGGTCCCTGTCTACCCCTCTGGAAAACAGACGTGATTTAACGTATATATGTAAAAAATTGTACAATCAGTCAAAGTTACATGACGTCTCGTCGTCAGTGGTGTTTTGTACGCGAAGCTGTTTTTACCCAACGCCGATGGAGGAGGGTAATTTTTGTGACCTTTATGTATGTATGGTTCTTCGTTCCCTTGATGAACAGATGTCCCGACTTAGAGAAGCGAGGTGACATTCGTCTTAGCGTCGCGAGTGCCACTGGGTTTATTGTTTTTAAAATGTGCAATTGGCGAAATAAAAAATATACATGACACCAATAAGTCGCGTAAAATGCTCAAGAAAAGTACTGATATTCTTCTTCTATTTAAAAATCTAATCGACCTGCTATGGATGGTAAAACCCCTGAGACAGGATAACAGCTTCGCCTGCTGTCATCGCAGTTTGACGGAACCGGTGATGGGCACAAAATTATTATTATTTACTTACTTTGATATATATCGACAACTTTATCCCTAAAACTATTGAAATTTTGCTCATTATATGAACCTTAAGAAACAACATACACATGCCACTAAAGTTTTTATTTTCTATCGCTCAAAATGTAATGTTAAATGTGGATGACAATTGTCGCGCGTTACACTTACGATAATACCACGTGGTCAACTTTCATCCTATACATTCTATAAGTACATCATTACATTAGCAAAATGTTAGTAGGTTTGCATCTTGGCTACCTTCCAGTACCTATATCGAAACACGTGTCCGAACCGTTTTACTGAAGTCACATTTACTGAACCGTGATTGGAGTCTTGTATATACTTGGACAAAAGTGTTGTTAATTACACCCAACCCGTCCAAACTTTTCCCAAAAACAAACCTTAGTATGCTTCACGCGACCGGAAAAACGTTTTCCACGGTCTTAAAACAAAAAAGTACAAATGAAAGTTGCTACAAAAAAAAACAAGTATGGTTTCGCGACCGCGACGCTTTCGGGGAAAACATCCTTTCATTTCCCCGAGAGCTTTTAACTATTACTCACACTTGCTCACTATTCTTGTGAAAGCTCTAAAATATACGGATTTTCAAAATGGCGGTTTAATCAGCGGCGCAAGTTTCGGTGATTAAAACAAAAATACGTATTGTAATGGGTGTTCACTTTTTGTTTACTTTATCTGTTGTGTTTAAACGTACGTCGAGACATTTAATTGCACATTTCAAAAGTATTTTAAGGATGTGTGGTAGAGACGCGTAAAAACACTTTGATACGAACGAAAGTGATTCATATTTATTATTTGGTTAGATTTTAAGTCGTCGTCCAAATATACAGGGTGTAAGGGACGGCTCACCGAAAACTGAAACCATAGCTTCAGACTATTGTACTGAACTGAAATCCAGTGGAAATTCTCCCGGGAAAACGAAAATTTTCTCGTTGGTTTCAGTTTTCGGAGAGCCGTCCCTTACACCCTGTAAGGTATATATACAGGGTGTAAGGGACGGCTCCCCGAAAACTGAAACCTCAGCTTCAGACCATTGTACTGAACTGAAATCCAGTGGACATTTTCCCGGGAAAACGAAAAATTTCTCGTTTTTTACGTGAAAATGCCGTTTTTACAGTTTTTTTTTACATAATGAGCTTCAGTATGTCATAATATGTTGTCCTAGATCGGTTTATATGCAAAAACATGAAAAAAAAAAGGGAAAATTTTCGTTCTCCCGGGAAAATTTCCACTGGATTTCAGTTCAGTACAATGGTCTGAAGCTATGGTTTCAGTTTTCGGTGAGCCGTCCCTTACACCCTGTATATATTTCGGCAGAAACTTTACCTGTAGTTAAGTGCCCGGGTGATCAGGGGGGGTATTTATGACATAGCCTTGCAGTTCATTTTACGGCGAGCGTAAAGGACAAAGCTATAGCCGTTATATTACTGCATAGCTACGTCATAGTAACCCCAAAGTCAATCCTGACTCTAATCAGTTCACAGAGGTTATTATGACCTAGCTTTGCAGTTCATTTTACAGCGAGCGATAACGACAGAGCTATAGCAGTTATATAGCTCTGTCCCTTTTTCTCAGCGTAAACTGAACTGATTGGCTATGTCATAACAACCCCACAATACAAATTGTAACCTCAAACCCAAGAACCTTCTCTTTACATAGTTAAAAACGAAGTCACTTAATTGCCGCGTCTGTCTGTCTCTATACCCGCTAAGTACTCCTAATCTCGCGAGGGATATTGGTGCAGTTTTCACCATCAAGGTATGAAGGTTTTTATGTGTAATTCTGATTTATGTAGGGGTGTGACAGAAACATTAACCGAAGCCAAGCGAATAGGCGCTAGTAGGTGATTGTTATTTCAGGAGGGAATGACGGAGAAAGTAATACACGGGTGTCTGTATCAGAGCTACGATCCAGACTGGTTTACGCGGGTAGTCTGAACCCTACCCTCTATTAATTAACTAACGTAACACCGGGTACTTCTTTTTATAAATCTGGTAACAATACCTACAATAATATTTGGATATGTTATAACGATGATATGAGGTGGAGCGATGATATTTGCAAGGTAGCTGGTGGTAAATGGAGAAAAAGAGCTGAAGACCGAGCTCAGTGGCGTGCTCTGTCCAGCAGTGGACTGGTGTGGGCTGATGATGAAGAAGAAGATGATGATGATATAACTATTAGACAAAATATGAAGTCAATCCTGACACATGGCACAACTATAAAGTTTCTGAATATTGATAATGACAGCTATAAAACAAAGATGTTACTAGTATTCCTACACACGCAACAAATAAGTTTGGCGTTGTTTTTCTGCTATCAACATTAGCAATATGCAGAAACTCTATGGTTGTGCAATGTGTCATGATTGACTTCTTATCTGGCTAGTGTTAACTAGTACTGTAATTTAAAAATAAAGCTCCGTCAAGTTCGAGTCCTCAGATGCCCTAACCGATTTTTTTTTATGGCATAGGAAGGCAAACGAGCACACAGGCCACCTGATGGTAAGCGGAAACTGTGACCCATAGACATTCGCATTCACAAGACCGCAATCCTAAGCTTGCAAATGCGTTGCCAACCCTGAGGACTAAGATGGAATGCCTCTATGCTAGTCATTGCACCGGCTGTCTTATCCCCAAACTGGAACACAACAATGCAAACACTGCTGCTTGGCGGTAGGTAAATGGATAAGATTTTGGTACCAACCTGGACGGATCCTGCACAAGGTTCTCCCACAAGTAAATGCAGCCAATGATCTACTTATCCTTTTTCCAACTATCCCAAAGGAGGTTCACGCTACAAGTGCGTGTCCGTATCACGCCCGTATGTAAATCCGATCCTTGGCCGTGAATCCTCCCGGAGGTCCGGGGGCCGGAGGGACCGCGGGTCGACGGCCCTTGAACTTGCCTGTTTGTACCCATTCGCGAACATGTTTACGGATATAATGAAGGCTTTGAAATGTGGCACTGAAAGATTTCTGTAAGCGTAACCAATTTAGAAAACGTATGCGTTTTTTTTAAATATATAAGTAATGATTCCTTATTTAAAAACCATCTAAAATTTACCGTTAGCGATTGTTTTAAAAAATCACGAAGATGATTTACAGTTTGCTTTTCAACTTAATTGACACTGGTGTAATTTAGTTCATTGTTCCTTGCAGACGATAATTTTATTGTTCGCAATCTTGATACACTTAAATTAAATCAAGCTCATAACTTATCATGAAGTTGCAAAAACAACTTTGACTAATGGAACTAAGGTTTAAATAAAACGTAGACGTCAAAACATAAAACGAGTTTGCAAAAGTAACAAATCGATAAAAGAACGCCATTCCGTCACGTTCGTTAATCAAAAAGAGCTTAAGTTCACTTCAATTTTCAAGGACATAAGTCTTTGTGGAGCTCTGCGGTGTGACTCAGCGCTGAAGTTAGGACAATGACTGACTCACCAATCGGCTTTTCAGTTCACACGAATTCCAAATTTAAATAATTCGAACACCAAGATTGACGTTTCTTTGTGTTTAGAATATATGATTCAATTATTTTGTAAATGTCAAAGGAATTAAGGACATGAGGACGTTGCTGGTTTGTTTTTTTATCTGTGAAGCATAAGTAAATAATTACAACATTTTATTTAAGTTTTACGGCTGTTTCATTCAGTTTGTCATTACCTGCCCGTGACGTCCAAATAAAGAAGGATGCCAATTTCATCCGTAAAAAAGAGCTGCTAAAGTAAATTGATTTTATATCCGTATTTACTACTACCGTAAAACGGGGTAAATAGGAACTAAGGGGTTAATAGGAACACAACTTAAAATGAAGCATAAGTATGCTACTTATTATAAGACTGAAATTATTTCCAATATATGTAACGTTTTTGTCCATTTCATACCCGTTCTTATTTGTAACAAGTTATGCCTTATTTTAGGATGTGTCCCTATTAACCCCTTAGTTCCTATTTACCCCGTTTTACGGTACTTAGTAATAGTTTGAGCGACACACACGCGCGTTGTTTTTACCGTAATTGTGGGCGTGCGTCACGGCGTATCCGGGCGCGGCGGATGACGGCCAATTTGTCGAGTTAAGCGATGCACAGATTCACTGCACTGAAAACGTGTGGGTGAATGGGGCCTGTCAAAAATGGCCGGTTCATTCATGAACGCTTTACCTACTTTCAGTTTTCAGCCGTCGATATTTCAAGGTCTCTGTACTGCTCTCTGTACTCTGTTTATCACGAATAAATGTTTTACTATCTTTCTCTGATATTGTAATGTAACGAATACTTTTTAAAGAGCTTTCTCATTGAGCATATGCTATCTACTATATATATATAGGTGACTCGCATGCTCGTCTGCTTCTTTTTTCACATAATCAAAAACATTTTCCAGCAGGGCCCATAGTGAAAGTTGTTGCTATTTTATACATCACTTGTTATGATAACTAAGTTCGGAATTGTAAACTATTTCATTCATACCCTACGCAACGAAACAGTTATTAACACATGTCATATAGACACACGACACAATAAAAAACTTAATATCTTAACACCTTGAACTAAATTTGACACTTTCACTCATCGCTGAAAAGCAATTTCCGTGCGTTTTTAGCTAACATAACATTTACAAAAGCAACACTAATCGCCTACGAGACCTTGGCTTAGTGAACTTTTATAGTGTCTAAATGTCATGATCAACATATTTATAGACAACGAATGAAGTGTATCTTCATAGAAAAAAAAGAAACCTTTCGGCAAATAGTTTTTTGCTAATAACGCAATCATGTTTCCAATTGATATTTTAACCCACGAAGAAATTTTTATCACGACCAAATACACCGGGTAAATTAACACCCAGTATCTTCATCCGACCGTCAATAAGGCGCGAAGACACACAAATGTTTACAGAGGTTTTTATTTCCTGTCACTCAAAATGTATGGGTGATATACTCGTCCATTTTCAAACTGTATGGTCAAATGTCATCCTTCTTTTTCTTTTTAAACGACTTCAAAAAGGGAGGAGGTTCTCAATTCGGCTGTTTTTTTTTTTTAGGAATATTGACTGGATGAACCGATTTAGATTTTTTTTTTTATTTGAAAGCTGGTGCTTCCCGTTTGGTCCAATTTTTATCAAAATGAAGATCTGATGATGGATTCCATGACGAATCTACGGAACTCTTCAAATTTTATAGGCACACCGATAGAGATTTTGGTATTTTTTATTGTAACTCGTGTATTCGCTCTTGGAAGGCACTATTTGGTGAAGTGGACTGATGATGAAGACCACAGATTGGCACTGGAACTCCTAAACGGTATATATTTCAAGGTCGGCGACAAGATATTCCGATTAAGATAGTTGAGCGACTATGACGAAGCATATTTAGGTTTAAATATAATATGACTAAGACTTTCCCACGGCGTTGCTTGCGGTGAGATTGAAATATTCTATAGTTTCTTATACATTGAGACTACATCACAGCATAATTATGATCACTAAAAAAACTGTGAATATTTCAGGATTTATATCAGGACCGCGCCGTGTAGAATCCTATAGGTTAGGTTAGTTTTATAAAAATCCTGAAATATTAATAGTCTCGAAAAAAAAAGCGATTGGCTAAAAATTTTGGGAAATGAATTAGTTCCGCAAAAACTTTTTGACAAAACGAAAGTAACCCATCCAAATCAATTCGCGGTTTAAATATGTATTGGAAACACTAGTCTTAGAAGTATTTAGTAGCGTTCAGGGGGCGGGGAGTTCAACTCGGTATAATCATAGTGAGTTTAGCATGTTATTGTATTGTTTAACTCGGCCTTTACTGTCAAGTAAATAAGAGCGATGGTAATGTTGAAATTACGATAACATTGAAAAAGCAATATGGCTTTACCGAGCAGAATAGTATTATTATTGCATTGTTTTGACCGCCATGTGGCTCGCCGTGTGGTTGCCGGGTTAGAATAGTGCCACTCCATGTCTTCCCGTGGATGTCGTAAGAGGCGACTAAGGGAATAAAGGCTTGTAGTACTGTTAGGCGATGGGCTTGCCACCTGTCACTAATACACTGGGAAACATCTTAGCCTACTTGTGCAAAATGTGGTTACAGAATTATTAACAAGTTTTTAGAGTTGTTGGTAATTCTGTAGCTCTACCTACCCCACTCTGGGAATGAAGGCGTGAGTTTATGTATGTATGTATGTATGTATGTATGTATGTATGTATGTTTTGACCTCGGCCGCCATTACTGTAAATTAAATAAGTTGTCTCGTGACGTTGATATTTATGAGAGGATTCTTTTGATACTTATTTTGCACTTGGCGGTACGATAACAAGTCAAAAGCAATTAGGATACCCCGAGTAGCGGTTCGCGTATTTAAATAGATATTAACAGAATTGTAACAAAGATTAAAATTCACCGCGTGCTTCAATCCAATCGGCGCTCACTTTCGCTCCACCTTGTATAATATTTTTTTCTGGCCGATTGCCCTCCGATCAGCCTCCAGAGGGTATAAGCTAGTTATCCTAGCGGTTCGGTAACTTAATTTAGGTTTACCCACGTAATAGCCAATTCAGAATCTGATACGATTTAAATATCAATAAATTGGAATTAATAACTGATTACTGGCTTTAAAATGGGGAACAGTTAGGCTTGACCATAGACCATGTATTTGTTTATCGGCTGGTCGAAATTTTTATAGCCTATTTGTTTTCGCAACGTACTTTTTTGCATGCCATGCCAACGTTACGTCGAATTAAAATGTCGAAAATTGTTTGATCGAAATTGTTTTGCATACCTAATATCGTTTGGTCAAAAAAAAAATAGTAGAACATTTGTATTTTGTAGAATCTATTATTGGTATAAAGTTCTTATTACGAATATTGTTACCAGTGATTTGAAATGAACCCTGAACTGAGGGGAACTCGACGGAGCTCTGCTTGGAGGAGCTCCTGTTCCGCTAGTTGTGGCGCTTCGCGACTTGGAACAGTTCTAACCTAACCTAACCTAACAGATTAATTGAGCAAATATGACTTTAATTTTAGGACATTGTATGTTATGCTAAATAACAATTCAACGTAACAATATTATGGATTTAGCCTTTTAGTAATTAAAACTAGACCTTTAGAACAAAAACTATGCAAGCAAAAAAATCTGTTACCCAAAAAAAGGAGTAGACATGCTATTCAATATCATACCAAACAAGTACGACCAAAAAAATTGGGCACATAACATTTTAGACCATGCGAAGGGCACCCATACCAGGGGCTTTATTCCACTCGCTAAATAAATAAATAAATAATTACTTTTGACATGCTATCGTATTGTTTTTATCTCGACCGCCATTGCGTCAAGTAAATAAGAGCTATTATAACGTTGACGATATGGTTACATGTCAAAAGCAATTAGATTTTACCGAGCAGAATAGAGCCTTAATAAACCTTATATACTGCCTTCTTTAGAAAAAAGGGCTTATGTCTCATAGAATTGCGAATGTATTGATGACCTTATTTCTTGGGGGTTCTATTTGCTTTGACTATCAAATGGCGCATGCGTCATTTTGGTTTGGAAGAGCTGTATGGAAGTAATTAAACTAAATACATAAGATATGGACTTGCATATCTAAATAACTTGAGTTTTCTGTGTGCAATCGTGTTACATATACATTATATCTAAAGGTGCACTCACACAGGCAACTTTTAATAGCAGTTTATAGCCGACAACAATAGCTCTCTTACTTTATTTTTTAGGGCTCCGTACCAGATAGGGAAACCAACGGGACCCAATTAATATGACGACGCTGTCCGTCCGTCTGTCCTAACTTTAAAGAACTGTGTCTTTTGAACCGTAATTAATAGCGAGTTCAGTTTTTATGAATTTTCAGAATCACATATTTTCTATTTTTAACGGAGGATAAATAAATAAATAATAAATATCAGGGGACAATGTCACACCAATTGACCTAGTCCCAATTTAAGCTCTAGGCTTGTATTATGGGTACTAGACAACGATATAAATACTTATATGGAGAAAAATATACTTAAATACATAGTAAACATCCATGACTAAGGAACAAATATTCGCGCTCATCACACAAATATCTGCCCTTACCGGGATTTGAACCCAGGACCGCTAGCTTCGTAGGCAGGGTCACTGCTAACTAGGCCAGCGAGTCGTCAGAAGGATTAACTAACAAATAAAAAAATAAAGCAAGAGAAATAATAAAGTGGTACCCCAGACAAAATATATATATTTCTTATATATTATTTAGTACAAACACTGAATACTAAAAATGCTCAAGTTGGCGCTGATTCGATTCGAAATCGAATTCAAATCTCACAATGCTCTGTCCCTCGCAGACCTCCCAGTATTCTTATAGAGTGCGAAGGACAGAGCATGCGACTCGCTAGCGAGTACGGTAATTGCAACTCATGGTAAGAGTACAGAAAAGAATAATACATACTGTGATGTAGTACGGAACCCTCCTTGAGCGAGTCCAACTCGTACTTGACCGGTTTTATTATTAGAAGGAGACAGCAATCAATTTTTGCAATTTTTATTGCTCGTCTATTGCTAGATTACCACGGGCTTAGTAGCTAATGCTTAGTACTGGTCACTAATACTGGCCATATTGTAAAATTACTCTTAATATTAGTACAACTGCAAGTGCAAATAATTAGACGCTGGTTCTACTTACTATGCGACAAGTATCTACCCCCAGCTAAACATCTCAACAACCTGTCACTTTTCGAGTGGTGTAAACATTCATGTCAAGCGCAGTTTGATTACTCAGGTGTACTACTAATCCTCTAACAGCCACGTGTTGACGGCTACTTGCTTAGAGCGGCTTACCCGGGAAAGCATAACAGAAAAACTGGTTACTTTCGCATTAAGAATATTTTTATGGATGTATACGCGAATAGTAAATACGACCTTATACAGATGGCACGAATATTTTCACGTTGAACTATAAAAATCATGTTATCATTTCAAATCTCGAACGCCAATTGGCTGGCCAATCAGATCGAACGAAAGTCTATTGTTTAATGCGGCGAGGACAGTTTTTATCCTGTTGCCGACGGAAGCTCAATTCAGCGCAATCACAACACGCGTTATTTGGTTGAGAGAGCGGCCTCTGGCGGCGAGTAGCTGAACTACGATGAGTTTGTATAAAAATAATGTACATAAACGTTTTTTCCGAAAAACTAGATAGGCTATACATTAAATATTTTTATTGCGGGAAAGAAGTATCTCACGTTAATTGCTAATTGCTATTTATATCGTTTTTGTACTTTAGCAGTAAAACACAACTAAATAGACAATTTCCAAAATAAGTTACAATACATATATGTATGTATTAAGTCAGTCGTTTCTCAGTGGTTTTATTAATGATATTTTTTTATCCAAATAAACTTTAAATTGTGATGGCAGAGGACCTTGTGCAGGGTTTGCTAAAAACCATCTTACCTTTTAACCTACCTTCAAACAGTGTCTGCGTAATTAAGGCTAACGATAAAATGACTAATGTATATATAGGTAGTATTTCATTTTGGTCTCTACAGTTGCCAACGCGTTTGTTTTCTTGACATTTTTAATGTTATGTAGACTCAGAGCTCACCATCAGATGGCCATTTATACTTACTTGCCTTCTCCATTCTTCAAAAAAACTTTCTTCGCACTTCAAAAGAATGAAATAAGCAAAAAAGCCAACGAAACTTGACAAAACGAATTTACCTTTAACAAATGAAGGTGGAGTTTTCAACGTTGTAACAGAATGTTCCTTAAAAGTTCAGCGGCGCTTTTATTTCGGAAAGTTTTCAACAGAAGCTCAATAAGTTTATTTTGTATGGATACCAAAATATTTACTTACTTGGTTTTGTTGAGGATATCAAGTTGAACCATAAATAACCTTCGTGTTCGTAATTTCGCAACGGATACACTAACGTTAACAACTAAAAAATGTCTACTCCATTTAAGGAAGTCTAGTCTAGACATGTTGCATTCTTTCACTCGTAAACATAGAAGAAAAAAAGGTGTATGGCCTTAACATAGGGTAGAGAGTTAAATCATTAGCATACGAAAATTCCAAAGCATAGTGATAGTTGCGATCTCCATTTATAGGTCCACTTTTATTGACTCCAAGTGCAATTTTATGGTCGGCAAGAACGCCACGCGTTCATTTGTTGAAACAGAGCTAATATAATCATGCTAAAAATAACCCATCAACTATTTTTATTTAAACAGCTGCGGGTTATCACTTATGTCCTTTCCAAAAACTTACAATATCTGTCTGTATTTTCCGTAAAGTAAAAAGTGTGCCCTCAAAATACTTTACCTCATTAATATTCAGCAAAAATGACCAAAAACTATATTCACAGTATAATTTACGCGATCAAAGACCCCGACTACAGCTGGAGTCGCGTAAAACGCCCGAGGTGGCATCTCAACAAATCGCATTTGACGCTGCTGACGCGATATTTATCGCGACATGATTGCTTCTCACGCGTGAATTCACCACACTACAAGGTTGAAACTGAATTTGAAAGACAGTTTACTATTTGACAAGCATTTGGGTTGCAAAATATTGTGATTAACTTTGGCGTTCTCCAAACAAAACATTATAAGTCGGCAAAATTGTTTATTTTCCGCGGAAAATCGATAACTATTCTTAAATGGCCCACTCGTAAAGTTTTGTTTGGAGATTCCGGTTGGGACATTTTTTTCCGACTTCTATAATACCGATATTATTTAGCCAAAAACCAAATACTTGCAGATCTGTTTCAATATCTAATGGCTAAATGTACCTGTTTTGGGGCATTATTAACCCATGTCATAAGACTTACAATTAGTAAATAGATACTTACAAACAATGTTACAGCGCACAACTCAAAGCAGCCGTAGTTCCGCAAATTACTCTGCTCGCCATCTGTCGCCGAGTAGCGGAACTAAACGCAAGGTAAAATTTTGTCAAACGAAAAAAAAACCCGCGTGATCAAAAACAAAACACCAATTAAGTAATCTCATTATTTTTACCGTGCAGATTAACGGTAGAGATTATCTTTTATTATCGCCATGCACCTGCCTTAACCGATTTTAAACAACCATTTACATCCATCATGTTCAATGTGTTCAGTTTCTACACTTAAACTGCATGTCGGACTTAAAATGTTCATGGCGCTCATTAAAATCTCATTAGTAGTAAAAAAGTATCTATGTTTTAAATTAGCGGATAGTTTATTGAAGGTAAACGTTTTGGATGCGTAATAAATACTAGCAAAACGGCCAAATAAACTAAATTGAACTGTCAAACTACTACATACAAAATATAAATCAAGTGTTAGTAATGAAGGTAACCAAAGAAAGACAACTGAATCCCGACGATTTGATGCGTCCAAGCATAATAAAGTAAACCATATACCTAATACTAAACTAGGGGATACTACTTAAACTGACAGATGCCTTTTTATTGCTATCTTTATGCAATAAAATTGACTCGGAAATGGCAACATAGATTATTATTATTAAATATTTCCCTAACTGACTATTTCAGCGCTGTATAATACGCTGAAGTAAGTCCTAATTTACTCGTTTCACATTTAGACGCTCAACTTTTAACAACGCATATATTTCTTACAAAAGACGGGAAGCATGAATCAAAAATTCTTAAGCGCTTCGCCTTTGTTATCAATATTATCTTGATAAGATTCACATTTCCCATCAACTTCAGACGTCAAAGAGTTGTAGGTTAGCAATATCTGCCGTCCTACCAAAGACGGTGGCTAACTGCAATTACTAGTGGAACCATTCTACACTCTATTAGTAGCCATACTAAATTTAAAATGCTAATATTTTTACTATGCCGCTAGCCGCCTACTTTGGCAGGACGGCAGTTTGCGCAGCGTACCTAGACGACGTACCACAGATAGTTATCTTTTTACACTTTCGGACAGTATGCCTTGAAAATAACTGAAACAATTTCTACGCCAACTTTATTTAAAACAAAAGATGTAGATATTATGCAGCAATGTTCCTGCAAATCAAATATGCCATTGTTTGTCCAATTTCGTTCAGTAGCGGTAAACGGCCGGTCCTCGCGTGCGCGACCTGCCCCAACGGCAGCGGTGGGAGCTGCAGTAATTGCCCGTAAAATAGTTTTACGGCACACAGCTCGTCGGCGTTATTATTTTATGTATACTATTCTGCCCGCGATTCTTTGCCCAGTTTTCTATAGAAATTTATAAAGACAAAGATGTCTATGTCTACATCATGAGTTAAATTGGTTAACGGAGTATTCTACATTGTTACTTATCAAATTAACCTTTGACGTAAATATTATCAAACTTTAAAACTCTGGAAGCTTTTACATTAACGTAAATCGCCACAACAACAAATTATCCCAAGGAATTGAGAACTTCCTCCTTTTTTAAAGTCGGTTAAAAAGACTAGGTGTAATAATGCTACTTTGTAACACGAAACTAAATTGAGCCGGCTAACGCTTGCCCGCACTTTGATGCAAACCTGTTTGGATGCATACCCTGCAACACAAATTCATTAGTTGCATAGTTTTAATATTACTTGAGGACATATTTTTAAGTCATCATGTTTTTTTTATAACAAAGAATAAAAAAATATGACGACTTAAAAATATGTATAGTCTTACTAAAAACATTTTTGTATTTAACTAATATTTTTAGATCACCTAGGTACAAACTGTGCGCTCACCGCTTAAAATAAAGCATGTTTATATCAATTATCATGTATTTAAACGAATAACAATGTACTCTTACGAGAAATAAAGATCTTTAAACCTAAACCTAAATCCCCGTGGTATAGATACTATAATATAGAGCAAGGTTAAGATTACTTCGAGTCCGACTTGGATACACAAAGCTAATTCAATACACTAACGAAGAAGGTCCAAAGTAGAAGTCAACATCATAATTAACTATTACAAACTTAATTAGGAACTTAAAATAATTAAGTCTTACGGAACGGTTTGGGAACCAGCGAGTCTTTACAAATTATTTGAAGAATAACATTGTGACCAGTTACTCAGTTAGGTATACCTAGGTACCTACTAGGTTAAATTTACCACAATGCCTGGCCTAGCCTATACCTTTCAATAACAGAATTTATATAACACTTTTTTTTCAATTCGCATTTCTATCAGATATTTCATAAAACTTCTGAAAAACTTCTCCTTTCTGGCAGTTAAATTTAAAAAAAGTGTAAAGACCATGTCACTGTTTCACACATTAATATTCAATGTATTGCATTTTAAATATACAACGTATAACTTTATTATAATTACAAAACTTGCAATTTGAATAAGAATAGCTAGTCAAGGACGGCACGATAGAAAGAGCCAGCGATAGAACAAATGTCGCGTTCTAACACAAAAACAGGAACGCGCACCAGGTGTGCGTGCCATGTGCCGTAACAGAAACTATATTTATTTCTATCTCTCTCCAATTTAATTAGTGGCTAGAATGCTCGTTAGGTTGCTGAACTCCAGCGCATGACAGCTGTCAATAGAATTGATAGTTAACTAAAGTACGTCGTTTTGGTTAAAGCCAAATGTCAACTTTGGCGTTTACATAAGTAGATTAAAGTTAAAAATAGATATATAAATACGTTTTCTTACAATAAACAATGCCAACATTTATTTGCATAAAAACTATAAAATTGAGTGGCTTAGGGGGACATATTTTTTTACGATTATGGTGAAATGACAACAAACGCTAATAAACTCAAATACTAAATAGTAACTAGCAACCGATAAAATAAAAAAAATTACAAAAGTTTTAACGTGATCAAAAGTTTAAACAAAAAAACTTTAAAATTAAAACCTTGCTTTAAACGAATCTCAAACATGTGTGAACCATAACGCCACCTAGCGGCGAGTAGCGGAACGGCGGGACAAGGTAACAAGCGCAAAAACGTTGACGAAGCTCCGCTTTACGCCAGGCCATAAAGTTCTGCACTTTCTCCACAGATGGCGCTAAACACGCGTTTATTTTCGTACGTCTTTCGTGATTTACTTAATTCAAATCATTAACTATATCTAATACTAAAAAAACTAATCTGTCGCCATCTAACCCCTATCCATTGCATGTTATGTCTGTTCATTTCTTTTGTGTTCTTTATTTTTGCTTTATGTTAAGTCCGTGGTGTGTCGTTGTTTTAGCTTATTTTGGGGCCGGACGGGACGTTGCAGACAGTCAAGAGCGAGTCGCGCCGAGGCCGAGGGAGAGGTCGCTCCGCCACCACACCCGTGAGTACCTATCTTTATTTCTTTCTACCCTCATTTTCATTTCATGCCTTTGTGACTAATTACTAATTATTTAACACATTTCAGTCTTGATTTTTATACGTGTGAAAGTGCAACGATAAATTATTATTATGATTTATTATCGATTAATTATTATGTAATATAGGTAATTAAATCGTTTCAGACTTTAAACGACGCGTTATGTTACTTATGTTACTAGGTACTTGGAATCTTTGCTGCTCCTTATTTTGAGCAACGTGTTATTTGTGAAATTACTGATTTTTTCACTCTACGTGATTGATGGCATTGCAACTTCGTTTATTTAATTTGACGTACCGCGCCTATTGGCGTTTGAGGGCACCATTATAAATGTTTGACTAATTTACATGACTAAAGTTACCGTTTCTTAATTTTAGTCCTTAACTAGGTACACTTTTTTTTAAATCGCCCTTAAATTATTACTATGCAGTTAACTGCGTTCTTTAGGGTATTACGGAAATATAGGTACAGGGTGATCGAAGAAGTGATCAAAAGTGATATAGTAAGTAAGTAGGTGTTTAAATGTAGTATTCAAACTTAATCACGTAATGATCAAAATTAAATAATTTATTGTAAACGCTAAAAGTCACGCTACTTGACAGAATAGGTTTTCTAATTTCTACGAAACAACGAAAAAAAAATTGACAATTCGCTGACTTGAATTGTCAGTGTAAGTAAATTAGTTTGAATAGGATCCATAGAGGGTATGATTCTAAAAATAGGGTAACCATGATTTACTTAATCGGTGATTTAATTAAGGGAAAAATTGTCAAAAAAGCAATAGCTTTTGTTTTTTTGTAACTCATAATACTTGGAAATGGCCATCAATTGGGATAGACCAAAAAAATAACTCACGGTTTTTACATTCTAGTCCGAAGGAATGTGAGACAAATTTCATTAATTTTTAATTTGACCAGACATTTTATGGATGACATGATTATTTTAAATTTGGGTTCGCATTTTCTAATAAATTACAACAATTACATGGTATCTAATGATAAAAAGTCATTGTAATAGTGTATTAACACATACAATTTTAATCGGTTTTCGTCTACCCCGTAAGATACACCTAGGAGGGCTTCAAGCCGAAAAGGACATTCAAACAAAGGTTAAATATGCACTTGTTAAATTATCCGAAATAGATAAATATTTCAAAAGAAATATGATGCAGAACGGCTGTAAAACCTTCGAAATGGTTTTCGAATTAGAGTAATTTGTAACTCCCAATTACCGAGTCTCAAAAACTGGTTTCTGATCACGTTTTTGATGTCACCTGTAGATATTAGTGGCTTTGACTGCGCCTTAACCCGGGGTGGACCCAAAAACGCAGTCACTTTTATTCGCCACCGCGATGACGTGTCAAACGAAAACGAACAAATAGGCCGCTCTCACTTTCAGCGGATAAAGGCCATTCGCATCGGCAAATACGCTAATTTGTGGACATTGCTCGGTCGGGTAACCCGGTCAGTGTTGGCTGTGTAATGCCCGGTTCAAATTATTCCAGCAAAAGCATTCCAGTAGAAGTACATTGACGAGTTGGTTTTCACGTTTGCGGCGAGAGCGACGTTAACGACGCAATGTACTTGTACTGGAATGCTTTTGCTGGAATAATGTGAACCGGGCATAACACTTGCCGCAGTGGATGGTCGTATTTATTATTTAAAGTCGCGAATTACGTCAGACAATAAAAAATAAAGTTTACAGTCGGTGAAGCCTTGGGCTAAATATTAGGTTTTATGTGAACAAACAAATAAGGGTGTTTACATTTCAGTTGGTTGGTGTGAAATACGCAGAAAATTGTCACCCCACAATAATTTTGCAAAATACAATGCATCACTACCTATCCATAGTGGGATTTTCGGTTGTCTTTATCCGTTATGAACTTACAATATAAACATGATAGGTTGTTCCAAAAGTCACCCAATTTGACCTAAGCTCAGTGCTTATTTTTAGACTACATTAGGGTCTAAATGAGCGTCGATATGTGTTTAAAGAGAATACTTAAGTATACTACATAAAGTAACAACCCCCTTATTCATAAACTTACTATAAACCTATTTTATTTAAAGTATGCCTTGTCCCGTTCTGCTAAATGGATATTTAGCTATTGTGCGTTTATGAATACGAGGTCAAGTCTACAAGCACACCCAACCTTTCATACATCGCATCTTAATTGCAATAGTGTCGTATTGACATTTAAATTCGCGTTAGTCATCTTTATCTCGGGGATGTACATAATAATTGTGAATATGCCTATTCACAATTATTAAGTATAGGACCAAACATAAACACCTATTAATACAGTTATTTTATTTACACACATATCATAAGTACCTACTTTTTTATGCGTTTAAAACCCGTTGGCTATGACCAGCATTACCTGTGGTAGTAGGTTACGGCAATGAGAGCTGTAACTTAATATTTTTCTCAAAAATTACCGGAAAAGTTGACATTACTAACTCCATACTGAGACGAGAGTACATAGTTTACAGACAGTTCAAAAATTTAAAAAAAAACATTGCATGATAGCTACACAAGCCCGCAATGTTGCATACAAATTTCATTGTTATCTAGTTTGTAACTTTTTTTAAACTTTTTTACTGTAAGCCTATGATTGTAATTATAATAATAATAAATAAATAATAAATAAATAAATAATAAAAGTGAAAACGGCCATAATAAAATGAGGGCACCCATATTTTATTCGAAACGTAACTTTTTTATCTGTGTCTTTTTTTCCGTTTTTTTTTCTAAAAAAGCTTGCGTTTCTCCTTGTCATGAACATAAAGGCGGTAAAGAGTGATGGTTTTTCACGTGAAGTTTCTGCTTGTATGCAATTCAAAAAATGAGTGATGAAGATTTTACTCCAACACAATTTTTTTCTTGCGATTTTTAGAAATGCACTATATATGCCTCGGCAGGAACGGCAATTGCCTGCTTCACTGCCTGGGCAATAATATCCTATTAAATAACTAGGTACGTAATCAAATATTATAAAGTAATGAGTTTCAAATTTGGAACGTCTCCCAAAACACCACAAATTAAATAGAACCGATTCCTTTATCGTCGAAACGTCAACTGGGTATATTTTTCAGTACAATATCGTACGACATTTGATTTTGACCGACACGAGAATAGGGACTCTATTAGTTTGTGTTTGATTTAAAAGTGCCTTCATATTCGTGACACTGACAAAGCACACGTTTGTTTTGCTGCAATTTTTGTCGTCAAGTATGGGCTTATGAACCCACCAATGGGTACTTTTTATAATTATGTGTGTAGATAAAGTAATATAATATGAACGCAACTGCCCATGGGTTCAACATGGCTCGTTTCATAAAACCACACTGGTGTTTTAAGGAATCTCATTATGTATCAGTTACGTAAACTACTATTGTGTAATTAAAAAATCAGTACTCATAATTCCTGAAATATGTATATGAGCATAATATGACTAGGTATTTGTAGAGAAATCACGTCAAACCTTTTTCACGAGAAAAGGTTTTACACACACACCTTTTTACGTTATTTTTAGAATTACTATATTATAGTTACTCAAAATATGATATAAAAGCTCTTTGTGAAACTACCTACGTAAGTCGCTGATAGAGATACTCACTGATAGTTCAATTTAATAGAAGTCTAGACATGCATCCCGTCTCTGCTTGCGTTCTGGTGCGAGTGGGATAGACAAATATCGATCTCTGACCAATATTATAATCCAAACGTTTCCTTGAGTTGCTGGCAAAATTGAAATAGTTTTGTCTCTAAAATCCTTATACTATACAGGGTGTAAGGGACGGCTCACCGAAAACTGAACCCATAGCTTCAGACCATTGTACTGAACTGAAATCCAGTGGAAATTTTCCCAGGAAAACGAAAATTTTCTCGTTGGTTTCAGTTTTCGGTGAGCCGTCCCTTACACCCTGTATAGGTATAAATACAGGGTGTAAGGGACGGCTCACCGAAAACTGAAACCATAGCTTCAGACCATTGCACTGAACTGAAATCAAGTGGAAATTTTCCCGGGAAAACGAATTTTTTCTTGTTTTTTACGTGAAAATGCCGTTTTTACAAAAAAAAATACATAATGAGCTTCAGTATGTCATAATATGTTGTCCTAGATCGGTTTATATGCAAAAACATGGAAAAAAAAACGAGAAAATTTTCGTTTTCCCGGGAAAATTTCCACTGAATTTCAGTTCAGTACAATGGTCTGCAGCTATGGTTTCAGTTATTTATTTATTTATTTTTATTTTATGGCATAGGAAGGCAATTAAGCACACAGACCACCTGATGGTAAGTAGAAACTGTGACCCATAGACATTCGCATTCACAAGACTGCAAATGCACTGCCAACCCTAAGGACTACGATGGAATGCCTCTATGCCGTCCCTTACACCCTGGTATACTGTAGGTACGTATGTATTTATTACTAACCCGTTCGACGATCGCTATTCCCTCAGATTTGTATAATTTTCTTGATTGAAAATTATTCTATGTTCCAGTTATTTTCGTAGAGTAGTTAAAAACTCGCAACGTCAAATCACACAGAAGTTACAAACCATTTTACCTCTTACGTTTACCAAATATAAGTACCGATTTCCTTTGAACTAAAAATCGTCCCGTATAAGTTCAGCCATTATCTAGATAAAACTGTGCCTTTTGTGCGCTGGTAGATTTTTTTTTGACGTGTAATAGTGCCCGTGCGGCCTACTTACTGAATAAACATCTTTTATCTTCTTTTTTTTTTTATAAGGTTCAAACTCGTCGAATCTCAGCCTGAGGCCCTAGACAAGTTGCTTAACGTTATCGAAAACGATTTTCCAAAACTGTCAAAGTTTAAAGAACTGACATGAGCGCTTGACACGACCATCTGACAGCTTACGTCAATCATATACATTTTCGATGACGATAACCATCTCGCCACGCATCTTTGTCTAGGGCCAAAGAAATGATTTCCCATGTAATACAATTAATATAAAAACATGTACAAAGGCGAACTTCTCCCTTTAAGGGATCTCTTCCAACTAACCCTTGAAAGATTGAGAAAAGTGAAAGGAAAAATAAATAAGGGAATGTAAAATTGTAAATGCAAATTTGAACTAATTGGCAGCTCTCAGCTACAGCGTCACGCTCGTAGCACTCTACGATGCACTTCGTAGCAATGCTACGCGTTTGTTTGCATTTCGTCGGTGCCTACCGATAGATGGCAGTTGTTGTCTAATCACTCAAAACGTGTTTTATAGTAGAACTAGGATAATTTTCCATGGGCATGACTAACGAGCGCAACAGTATAAGAACAACTTATTTAGCCAAAAAGTTTTACCACCGAATTCATAAGACAAAAAAGGAAAAAATACATTGAAAAAAGAATACATCGCGCATCGGTGCAACATCGCATTAAACAACGACACCTATCGGGGCATCTGAGAACTAAAACGGCCAACGCTCCGGGCGAGCACTCGGCACACACTCGTGCATGTACTACATATAAAGGCTTATAGTTTGTCCGTCTGGAGTCGAAATACAAAGGGGAGCCGGTTCTAACGAGAAATTGCAGTAGCTTGCTCAAAGGCTATTGAAAAGTTGTGATTTTAAGACAAATTGGTTTTTCTCGTTTACTATGTGGCACTTATAATGTAGAAATATACTAGTATAGTTTAAATAAGTCGGATGAATCGGACAATATTTCACCTATTTCCGACCTGCCATGAAAATCAGAACAAGTAACTAGGTGAAATCCTAATGGGAATTTTGAGTACCTAATATACATATACATACAGATTCAGGCCTTCATTCCCAGAAGAGACAGAGCTACAGTATTATACCAACAACTCTAAGTTGATATTTCTGAAACCACATTTTGCACAATTAGGCTAAGATAATTAGAGTACCTAATAATTGTTAAAATCCAATAAGACGCTTACATTATGAAGATGTAACCTAACCACGAACTTGGTCCTTAAATAAGTTCGTTTCTTTTAAAGTTTTAACCGACGTTCTTGCCTAAATAATGATCTATACACTAGATAATTATTTTCATTTTAAGTTTAAGATGAAATAACTATAAAAACACGCTTGCTGAATATTTGAGGTTATGTGTCAATCAGTACTAATTTATTTACATTCTTCGCAAGTTCTATTGACGGCGACTTTAGCAGTGCGTTTTGTAATGGGTTCTGTTTTATAATATTGGATACGGAACCCTACACGCTAAACGGGGACATTTATACTGACGCGTGTACTCGAACGAAGTATTCAGAATTGCATCGACTTCTGCAAGTGCAATAGGATCTCTCTCGAAACTTCGACGTTTGGCGAGATACCGCGAAATCGACACCATCTCTATTAAAACTCCTCAGATAAAGAGATACGATGTGTTTATTCTCAACATGGATACTTACATTTTATGCAGAGGAGTTCACTAGGCATTACAGTAGCCTTTCTATGTATGGATTTTATATAAATAGGTCTATATTGGAATCCGTCCACCATTAGTCATTAATAAGATATTTTGTTTAGTGTTGTTGTTGTATAAAAAACCCTAACATAACCTACAAATGGTATTTTTGGAAAACTAAGGGAAAACCAGTTTAGGAGAAACGATATTTTGAACAAATGGCGTTAGGAGTTTAAGAACAAACGTTTTTAGACATTCCGAGGGACACCCATAATAAATGGGGCTATCTGGGGCTCTATTTTGAATTTTTCAAGGCGATAACATGACGTGCGAAATAACGGTCATTTATTTAACCTCCAAAAAAAAACAAGTATAAAGAAGCAGTTCTTCTTAATCTAAACTAACCAGAGGCTAAATTATGAAGTGTCAATTACTACTTAATTCTAAGCTATATGACTGCTATAACTAGGACCTTTTCATATCAGATTTTTATGTTTGTAGAAAGAAAATATTAATGGCATCTTATCAACCTAACTTACCTATTATAAAATGTAAAGTCACATTAAAACTAAACGGCGCGGTTGTAATGTGACATAAATGTAAATTTCTCTTGTGGCGTGGGGTTTAATTACCTTTTATACAGTTCCATTTGAAATGAACCACAATTTCCATTCGGCAGGTTGTTCTTTTTTGTAACTATGAAGTGATTCAGATAGGTAGTAAGTGGGTGGATAGCCAGAGAAAATGAAGGATTGAGTCTTGTTTTTTTTTATTATTACAAACATAGAATCCAATAAACATTTGTAGGTCTCTCTAGACCAGTTTTTTGTGGAAGCACTTTTTTATTCTTTACCTGATGACTATGTTATTCAATTTTATTGTTAGATAACACTTTAAAAAGTATTCGGTTCGGTTAAGGGGGGCTTACAATCCCTAACACTTGATTCGTGCCTAAGTAAAATTATCTCAAACGTTTCGCTTTCAAAAACTAAAACTAGTTTAAACCGTAAACTTTGTTTTAATATCTAACCACAAAATCTTACTGTTTGAGTCTAGTTTCGGTTCATAAATTGAAATCTAGCATAATGAAGACGCATAAAGCTGCAGACGAACTAATCGCAGCCATCTTGCGGTTGCCACGGCAACAGACTGCCCCCTTCCCCCACCCGATGCACTTCCTGGGCCTGGGACGCTGTGCACTGATTAGCAGTTTTAGTGGAATTATACTACGTTATAGAATGCTTATGGGTTTTATATCAAATATTATTGGTGATTGGAGTCGATCATTTTTAAAACGAAACTTTCGTAAATATTTTCATAGCGTGTCATTTTAACGATGCGACGTGAACGTGATAATGATAATAAACAAAAGCTGAAGTGAAGTAAATGTTACCTATCTTTTAAAAAGCGTTTCCCCTCAACTTATCTCTTATTGATATTTATTTATCCACGGCTTACAGTAACGAGCATAAAAACGGCGAAAATTTCGAAAATGGCGCTAACTTAAATTTATTCTCCAAGATGGCGGCCGAGGCGCACGCGAAACTCGCCCCTACCGCCTTCCAAATTACGCCAGCTCGGGCGAAATTTCCACGGCACTTTGTAATTGCAAATTTTCCCAATTCGCGCATGCGCCCTGCGGCGATCAATACCAACTTTATTATTGTTTTTTCATCACTTTGCGCGCCAAAATACGAATGAAAAATTCACGTCGCGTAATTAAAAGTTTTCTTTGGAAGAAATCGGGCGGAATTTAATTTAATTTTCGAACGCAATATTAAAGTGGGAGGTGGGAGGCCGCCCGCCGCTATTGGATAGTAACTCCAAACTATCGCTTGGAACTTACATTAATGTATTATACCCGTTTGTGCATTTCTAGACGCTCAAATTCGGAATTCGAATTGCGAATAGTTGAAAAACAATACTGGAGGTTTATTATCTACAGAACGGCTTTATTAAAATTTTACAACGGGATCATACGCAAGTCGTAATTTCCTGTAGATTTGAGAATTTTATAACTTTTCTCAATGTTCCAGTCGTTAATATTTTATTCGCTCGCAGATGCGAGGGAATTGCTTTACTGGAACAAACGGGGCTACAATTGATTCTGTAAATACGTAATAACGTTGAGATTTCGCTTTGTTCTAGCTCTTAACATATTTTACAGGAGATAATCACATTTCTCAAAAGCAAGTAAATTGGCTCTCGTAATGTGCCAGACTTTGTAATTTAATAAAACAAAAGTAGACGCACTAAATTGAAAAGCTGAAAAGCGGAAGGCAAACTTTCCAAAGTCGCCTTAACTTAAGGCTGCCAATACACAAGACAAAAAAGTACTCACAACAATGCTCTATTGTACCGGCTGTCTGCTCTCACACATACACGGGCCCTCCCTTATCTGCACACATGCATATCCGTGCATTTTCAACTAACGAGCCATTCTAACGGTCACAACCAATAGGTATCAAAGACCTTTGAAATCCAACGCTGTTACAATTTTATAGTCGCGCAATCTCTAAAGGAATTTGCGTTGCAATCTTCAGAGATATTGGTCATATTAGTACGTTATTCGAAATTCGATTGGAATGCGGATTTTTCTTTTTTAATTAATGGCTTTTTATCACGTGGCCAGTGATAATTGGCTAAGTGGTTGCGGTTGGACTACTGATGGATGACTGTCGGAATCCGACCGTTATTTTAACTAATTTACTTCAATCAAATAATTGGTCTTTAACTACTATCGATAAAATGTATCTGTCAATTTATCACACATGCACATAATTAATATACGAATACACTTGTATATTCGCTCAGGATGTATGTATATTGGAGATTAAGGAACATAAGCTAAGCGTAGTATCGCGCCGCCTGTGCCGTTTTATTCCGCTTGATACAAATTTTTACACGTACCTACACTCGAGTTCGTAAATATGTATACACTTTAGTACCTTGTCACTTTAATCGCTGTGATAATTCGTATATAGCAGTTTGAACATGACATTAAATAGACAAGGTACTAAAATTTATTCAAATGTATAAACTCTACATGGTAACATAAAATTGGTAGGTATGCGAATTACTCTTTTCCTTGTGATCCGTAAAATTTCTGAGTAAAGTATAAAATAGTTATTCCTAACTGCTACCAGAATACAACTTGCATTAATAGTAAAATATCAAATGAAACCGTTGAAATAACGCAAAATGAAGTGTGCAATTTATTGAGCGCTCGTCTTGCGCGTGGTATGCAAATGTTTCTCGTTTGAATTTAATTTCATGTCAGTATTCGTTTATTGCGAACTCTTTACAAAAAGAGTTCATTCTGCAGACTTGAGTCTTGAAGAAACAAATATGATGTACTCGTAGACACTGAAATGTTTTCAAGATTAGGTAGTTTGTAATTAGGTAAGTAATCTTTTTGTTTAACATCGTTACGTTTTACGAAAATAAAATAAAACGGGACTCCGAAATTAGTTAAGTAAGTAGTTGGGTTTATATAACTGGACTAAAAATTTATGATCTATAAAGTAAACAAGACATGCTAATAATAATTAATCATAATTTGACATGTTATGTAATTTATACTGTGTTATATTGAGTAATAAAATCTGAATCTGAATATTTAAAAATGAACTATAAAGGCGGGCTTACACTACTCTACAGTCGGCATATATCTACTACCTATTCAATTTACTTAAGTTTTAAAGAACGTATCAATGACACGGCGGCGCTAATATAATTGATGCACATTTGTGGATCTTGGTTAAAGTTTGCATGTGCTCGATTGAATACCAGCATAAACAAAAATAAAGGTAAAAAAACGCCTGAGGAAAGTTTTTCAAGGATAGAATAACAAAAGTGGCCAGTGCCATGGTGCAAAGAGGCTGAGCCTGAAAAGTATTGCCATCCTTACAATAAATCCGTCCCGGCGTCAGGACGGCGCAACAAGTGGACCACACATAAATTGGTCACACCCGATACCGCGCGACACACCGCACTTAGGCAGCGTAGTCCTTTTATAGAAAAAGTTAAGAAAATATAATTTAAAGTTATGTAAAAATATTTTTTAGTTAAAAATGCACTACACTGTATCAGAATTTTGCGTCGCCGAGCGTTTTGCACTAGAAGGTATACTCGTAGCTTGTTAAAAAAGAATTTGACATGATGTGAGAAACTACAATATTCTCAAGTGGGGCCGCTACCGACTAACCTGAGCGGATTTTGGGTAAAAATTCGTTCATATTGCCAATTTAACTCAATCCTGAGCCTTTTTTACAACTGTTCTTTTGCTTCAATTAAATCCAAGTTTTGCCATGAATGAATAACATTTCAAAGGTAAATACGCTGTCTATACAACTGATCACAAAATAAAATTTTACAAAACTCCAGATTTAATTGAATAATAATAAGATTAAAATTAAAGATTAATATGAATAAGATTAAAATTTGATAAAAATACATGCTTGAAAATGAACTCTTTACGGTTACAATTTGATACATTTTTTCATTTAACCCTAGTTCTAAATTTTAACATGAACAATTACGCTAGATAGAACCAATAAATATAGCACATTGGCTCCGGTGACACACCTGGTACACCAAAATTGCGTACATTTTTAGGTTAGGTGGTAGACTGGTAGTAAAGAGGATGAGCGACTCTTAAATACTTTTAAGTGGTAATAGTGCTCTATCTTGTCTGTGGCGTCTCTGACTACCACGTGCCAGTGTCACCGCGGTGAATTTTGCCGCGGTCGCGCACGACCGCCGTCTGAGTCGTCCGACTAATACTTTGTTGTCGTGCTGTGAAAAGAATTGCACCATTCTTTTTAAATTTTGAATTGATGTCCTTATAATCGGTGTCTTCTTGAGTTTTTGATGTCAGGAATATAATGTACGTAGGTGGATTTGAGGAATTGCCCAGATAAATGTTACATAATTTACAAGCCCTTACCCAAAAAATGTAGACTTTGGTTGTACCCAATGACGTGCCAACATTGTTGATCGAAGGATGAACCACATCACGATGCATAGATATAAAGTGCTACATCATCCACATAAGAGATAACTAGGTACAGAAAAAGAAACCACCATCACTAATAGCAAAAACGTCCACTGCTGGACGTGGCATTTCATAAAAGATCTAGTCCACCATGAAACCATGATCGGTCCAGGTACTCGCATCAACCAGAGGTAAAATATTGGCCTACATTGTCTGCTATACCTAGTTATTTTCAGTCAATGTGTTTTAGGTAATTATTCTCATTATTATCGTAAGTCGTAATGTATTTTTTTAAGAGACTTACTTCTTTATTTATTTTATAAATCAAACCTAACCTAGCCTTATCTACACGTTAGATATTTAAGAAATTCAGAAGAATTCACAGTTCATGCAATATAAAAAACATGGGAAACGACAGGGAGATTATTACGACATAAATATGCAGTTCATTTTACGGCGAGCGTAAAGGACAAGAACAAGGACAAGGAGCTGTAGCAGTTATATAGCTCTGCCCTTTTCTCTCAGCGGAAAGTGAACTGCATAGCAACATCATAATAACCCCCCAGGCTCTCGAAAAAAACGTATTTCGAATCGTTGTCGTTGGAAAGCTTTGGTATCGGTCAACCAGCCTTGTTTTATAGCTATTGCATAATTCTTTAGATTGTTCAAATCAGAGCCCAAAATAAATATAAAACACAACTAGGCGATGCATAAAACATGGCATAAAACGGTTATGCCCACAATGTAGGGCGCATGAATAAAACATAGCCAATGTCAATTTCAAGACTTTTACGACGACATTTACATGATATCTAGTACGAAAACTACTTTTCGTTTTAATGTGTGCTTTGGGCTACTGAGCAATTATATTTTTTAAACTATATCGTATGTGATATTTGCACTAGATTTTATCAAAGACATACAAATTTTGTCTTTACAAAATGTAGTTAATAAAAAATTAAAATTCCATGACTTGAAATAAAATAAATAGAAAAACAAAGGCATATTGATGACACCACAATTTAACTTGTAAGTATATGTATAAAATTTAATGAAATACCATTTTGAATTATGGACATTAATTTAACACAGCATATAACAATATCTACGTGGCAAAATTGCAAGCCCAAAAAGCTGACTCAGTAGCATTCAGCGCTGATTTTCAGCTTGTCCCAAAGACAAACAATCAAGCATTTGTGCTCATCAGACGAAGTTTGCACCAGGCAGGTTTAGAGACATGTGGCGTTTGACAAGACTCGACATTGGCATACCCCCGGTCCATCGAGTGCAAATCAACGCTGCTTAACATAACTTAAAACCATCTTCCATCCTCCAAAATCTCGCTAATTGCAACCCTATTAAGGCACATAACCCCCCGTACGTACGCTTAAGAGGCTTAGCAGTCGACTTTTAATATATCTCGGATTACCCGAGCGCTCCAAATCTGTTTTATGGCCGGATTACTTCCTGCCTGCGTAAAACCCTCCGTTTTACTGCTCCTCCAATATTTATGTTACCAAATTGTGCTGAAATTCCGCAACAGATCTTTCAGGTCATGGCTTTTATGGCTTTACAATGGAAGGCTGCGGGTAATGTGCGCTAACTCGATTGCTGACGTGATGATGTTGGTGAGGGATTGGCTATGATGTCGAAGCCAGAGGCGTCAACCTGAACCCTGAAGCATCAAAGTCCAGTCACAGCCACTCCGCCCTTTGATACTTGGATGCGACAAGGATCCCTTCTCGTTGACCATGGAGGTATATTTACAAGAAAAACAAGTGACTGAAACCCATAAAGCACTTGTTTCTGGGTTGTTGTTGTAATCTTGTGAAGCGACCCTTAAATCGCGTAGCTGTCCAAAAAAAAAACCTACAATTGTAGCCCCGGGCGATAACGTTTAGTTTCGGCGCGAAAATTCAGGTTCACAATCCTCTTAGGGCCGAGTTCACCAACAATTAAACGGACGGTTAGCGGTTTAACGATTGTCAAATCTATTGACTAACAGCTGATTAAGACTTAACCGTCTGTTGAATTGGTTGGTGAACTGGGCCCTTAAGCGCATCACTTTTTAACTCGTCACAGCTCATATCAACCGGCGAGTTTATGTAGACCCGTCATAGTGAACAAAACACATTTTCGCGCGTGCATTCTCAATTCTGGTCATTATATCGCATTTTGTTTTAATTTGTAAGTTATGAAATTAGAATGTCAAAGTTGTTCGTTATTTCAAATAAAAATGTAAAAGTGTAAGTATGTTGTCTACTCCAATTCCCGGACGGACTCCGAGCTCTAAGACACACGCCGTCATTTTAACTTTTTCCGGGTGAACGGTAAATTTAATTTTCTTTGGAAATTGGTATCCCGGAGCACGTCGATGCTGCCATGAATCGAGTTTAGCTGATAAAAACTCGTAAGTAGCTATTTGCTGGCGCCGGAGAGGTTAATGGAACGCTAAAGAACAAGAAGATTTAATTGCAATTGCTTGGCTTCAGGGTATAACTAGACTATTTAACCCTCGTAAAGATATTTTCCCGACATATTTTTAGGAATAGGGAATATTCATGACTTATTTTCACAGCTATAAAAAAACCAACATATCACTATCACTACATAGTATAAAACAAAGTCGCTTGCGCTGTCTGTCCCTATGTATGCTTAAATCTTTAAAACTACGCAACGGATTTTGATGCGGTTTTTTTTAATAGATAGAGTGATTCTTAAGGAAGGTTTATATGTATAATACATTCCACGCGGGCGAAGCCGCGGGCGGGTCGCTAGTACTTAATAAGCCAAGAAAGGTTTGTCCCTATCTCTTTCTAGCAAAACAGAATTTAACATAGAGTTTTTATGGCTGACCGTTACATGACGTCACAGTGCATATTGGATCTCTCTGTCTAATCGCTGTCAAATTAGCAGTATAAATCCGATGCCACCATCATCGTACCCGCTGATCTGCGACCTAGCAGACTTCGCAATATTGTGTTTTGGTGTGGGAGTAAGAATGGTGAATTCTAAATTCAGCATGAACCTCCTGTGGTTTCTGTAAACTTAGTACTTATTTGTACTCGAAAGTACTTTTTTCTCATTTTTTTCAATCAAAGATTTTTTTTTGTTTTATTTGATTTGTTTTATGATTAACTGGAAGAGATCTCTTTTTCAAAAAAGCTTAGACATACTGACATAGTACAAGTTTATTGTGTTATTTTGGTAGGAATTTATGTCATTGTATAAGATTTATTAATTCCAGCATCACACTCCAAATAATAAATAATTTTAAAGACATAAAACACGAGTAGGTAACGATCTAGAATATAATAACGAGCGGCATCCATTAATTATTAGTTAACGACCCCGTATATTAAACTACCTACGCTACTACATAGCGTGGATACCTGTGCTAGGTACAGTCACGTGTAAAATATGGGAGAGCGCAACATCTCAACAATATGTCCCAATGCAAATTATGTTTATGAGAGGATTCTCTAGATAAATCTTTTTGCACTTGACTGTACTAGAAATAAGCCCTAAACATATTTTGATCTACAGATTCAGATTCAGATTTTATTACTCAATATAACACAGTATAAATTACATGGCATGTCAAATTATATGCAGTTACATTGAGGTCGTCAGAAATAGAATTAAATGATAATAGTAGAAATTCAACACAAATACAGAGTACTTACCTACATAAAAAAAAAAATAATAATTTAAAAGTCAATCCTATTTATAAGTCAAGTTCCATATACTCATTCACGGAATAGACCTACTCATTACCTACCTACTCTCTATTTTAATTAAACACTAGAGAACCCCCGTGACTTTGTACGCGTCGAATTCACTCCCTGTTGAGTCCCCTATTCCCCCCTTTAGGAGAATTTCAAAATATCCTCCCTTGGTGAACCTCTGCATCACTATAGGAACAGTTTTATAAGTATTCTTCTCGATTATTTATTCTGACTAATATTGTGAGAGTGCGTTTATTCCGTCTTCATGTTTTAATATCTCAAGGGTAAGTTTACCTTTTAACTTCTGAACGGACGGAGTCACGGGCGAAAGCTAGAAGATTATATATCTGTTATTGCCATAAAGTAACAAAAAAAAATTGACTATTACTTACAACAAGGCTACTTGTACCGATGAGAAACTTCTCAAATTGTAAAAGTTTCTTATGAGAAATTCTCTGTAACTCTCAATGCTCACAAATGTTCTGAAAGCCGAGAATTTCTCAGTAATTTCTTGAGCATATTTCAAAACTTTTGTCAATGTTAGCAGTGTTCAATGATCTCCCTTAGCAGTGAAACTAGGGTTCTATGCACATACCTAGTACTACGTCTATAAACCAGACATTGGACCTGCCCTTTGTCTTAGCCAGTATATTGATGATAAGTCGGGAATTGACCCGAGTCCCTCGAAAGCTTAACCCTATGTTATTCTGCGAGTCCATTCCCAATATTTAATCTACAGATATACCCTTAATCGTCATTAACCGCGTCTTGTTCATACATTCTTATTGGAAACGGTACGGAAAACGGATTACAGGGTAAGATAGTGGTAGCCATCAGGAGGGACATACAAAGCTGACTACAGTTGCTTCAAACCTGAAACCAGCATATCCAGCCCCAGTCTTTGCATCTTTGTAACGTGTCTAAAGGTCTAGTTAGACTAGTTTGTCACAGAGATTGTCCTGTTCCGAAGGTATAATAATAGACCTATGTGTGTACCCTGTGACAACAATGTCACTATCAGTAAACAAGCTCGATATAAATCAGCCTTATCGCGAACAAAACCGATAAATTAGCCTTGAACCGGCAATTATCGATCGCCTCTAAATCACTTAAAGATATTTTAATTAAACATCCTCAATATATCAGGCGATAGCGAAATTAATTTAAACTTGGTGATATATCACTGGTAATAATAGAATCATGGAACCGTTTGCATTCTTGCTGAAGTAATGAAGCGAGATCGGTTGGATATATTTTTTAATTAAGGGGCAAAGTAATGTTAGTTGAGTTAGTCAAAATAATAAGGGTAGGTAATGACGAAATTACAATAAACGTGAAAGAAAATTGCGATAATATGTTTAAATAGGAGATATACAGAGTTTGCAAATTTTTTTCAAAAAAGTAAAGCATATAAATGTAGAAAAAGTAAGTCTAAGACTACAAAGTTACCATAATATTGTCCAGATGGATTTTTAATGTTGTTATAATGTATTTACGATTACTAACTTAATATGGAATGACATAATCGTCTAGCCGTCTACCCGTCAACCCCGAACGGTCTCCTCGGACCACATACATCTAACAACGTAAAACAATCAATAGCCGTCGGAATTCTGCAATTTGTGCAATGTTAGGCAATCTGCAGGCCTAATGCACGCCCAGATATTTCAGGCCGGTCTGCTAGATTGCCCCCCGGTGGGTGCGTCTACCCCCTTCTCCCTCAGCGCTTAATTTCCGTATCGCCATAATGTGTAAGATATTTGGCAGGTTTGCGATGTTATACGTTTAATCTGTTTAATTTTAAGAATATATGCTTTAAACGGAAAGATCACCTATCTACATAAAACTTTGGAAAAAATGAGTGAGTTTTTTTGGCTTCAAAATGAAAGAAAGAACAAGATCCAATTTTTACCTAAAAACTGCTGATTAATCTAATGTGGTAGTGGTCCCTAGAAATATTACATTTACAATTAACATCAAAATTTTGTTAGAATAAAATTCATAATTGGTTTTCATTTTCATAAAATTTTCATAAAAAATAGCATAGCAACACTTAAGTCAGTTACGTTAGGATTACTATTTGATTACTTGCTGTTGCTGTACCATCACTTGCCTTCACCCTCAGTTGACGTCGTCTGTAGACCAACATTGTGGTTTTCGACCGATTGCCCCTTCATCTACGACCGTAGGGGAAAATGGACGAAGCCTATGTAACCTCCCCACATGCGCTCAGGTAACATTGATATGATTCTACGTTAGTACGGAGCGGGCATTATACAGTATGCATTAATAATAACGGCGATATAGGAGGTATTTCTGAACTATCGAGCCAGGTCAGAGATGAGCATGGAGCAGCGATGGAGGAAAAAGCTGATTGGACGGCATCTGATTTTGCACTCTACTTTATTGAGTTAGCAGGATTTGATTTAAAAGCTTTCTACCCTTTCTACCTATTTAGTTTTCTAAAATAGGTAGATCTAAAACTTAACTTTGTATTATCTTGACTGATGTTATGATGTTTACGAAGTTTATTCCTATCACACTGCAAATCACTTTCAGATAGATATAGATTTTATCTAAATAAATATAATGCAAAAGTAATAAAACTGGATAAATAAGAGTAATAATGATGTTTCCGTACCATAAATAAAAAATAACGTTTAGTGATTGATAAAGATAAATAATAGGTACGATAGGTATATATTTACTAACTAGAGAACAGACAGATGGAACGTTGGCGTATGCATAGTAAGTAATACGGATTCGTTAGATTAGTTCTTTCTTCAAAAAAAAACCCTTTGGCCACACTTTTTTTTCTAAGATATAAAATAAAAAAATGCTTATTCAATGACGGCCACTTTACGCGTCCAAAATCTACCAGAGCTTACCAAGAAGAGACCAGTGCTGAGAAGAAATGCCGCAGTGAGTTAATTTTTTTAAATATTACTTTTGGCAATGACACTGGGTAGGTAATTCACATAGTAGTATAATATAAAACGATACTATGGTATAATAAAAATAGAATGAGTAGTTGAGCACGAAAACGTGTCAAAACCCTTGAATAACAAGAGCAAATAAATAAAATAAATAAAAATATTTACTTACTTTTAATTTCAATACGTACTCCTACAGGAACCATGTCCACATTACCAATCTCAAGATCAAGGTTGCCAAAACGCATTCGGTATTCGGTCTCTAACATTTTCTAAATCCGGTTAAGATTATAACCGGATGCTGGATCAAACCAAAAACAGACTACAGACTATGCAGCCCCGAGATATCGGCGAGGCGCGCCCTCTTCCGACAAAGCGCAAACTTTTAATTACGGCCATTGTGAGAAAAACTCACGACAAAGAAGTTTTTCTAATGAAACTTCGGCGCAGCTATTACTCAGCGGTAAGCTGGAAATTGTCTAGGCTTTTCTAAAAGCTAGAAAGGAAAACTATGCGCTTTTTAAAACTGCTGTGTTTCCTAATTTTCCAATACAAATATAAATTAAATCCTAGAAATTGTAATTTACTTCAGTACCTATAACTACCTATTTTTTATTGATTCCTATTATAAAACTAGCTGCCTGCCATTGGCTTCTCCTCGCTGCTTTAAGACTTTCCCTTGAATTTATCTTTTTTTTCTAACTTACAAACTTTGACCTGACAATAACAAACAAATTAAAAAAGTATTGCATTGGTGTTGTCATATTTACATGGTATAGTATGTATACACAATTGTAGTTAATATATATTTAATACTATGTCATTGCGTTGTGTATATAAACTAAAAATATTTTATTACTTAACGTGTTTTTATAAGGTTCGCTGGAAGAGACGCCTTAAAGGGATTAGTTATTTGTACATAATTTGCATTCATATACTTAAGAGTTTATACTTACTTATATTTCGGCGCTTAATTTTAATGTATATAGATACCTACACATATAATGTTAATAATAAAATAACTATGGTCAGAATAAATTTATTGTGCGGCAGATAAAACTGACGGAATTTAATAGATGCTTAAAGCAGAAATGTAAATTTAGCTATACTTAAGGTAGGTTCGAATAAAAACAGTAAAGTAAAGTGTAGGTAGAGTCTAGCTTTTTTTTAAACATGTTAAAATTACCCGATAAAATTCATAGACATAGATTCCTATATTCTCCACGTTCCATAGACGGCCAGAATGTTTACTCAGAAAGCTGAGGCGCTTCCCTGCATAAATTGCAAAGCTCACATAATTAAAAATCAACATTTACGTTCAATACGATCCTGTCTACATTATGTAATGCTTTTCTTGCTTGTATATCAATTACAAGCTTGTTACTCTGTTATTAATTAATCCAAGATGCATCTCTATTAAAATATAATTTGTTTTAACTTTGACATGTGTCTAATATACCTATACATTCGTACATCAAACAAACAAATGTTTTGTAGGTAGGTACCTACTTATACAACATCCCGCTACTTAACGAAAAAAAAACTTATTTAATTAAATAATCGTTATTCTACCCATCTAAAAGGTTCAATACTCCAACCACCTAGATATTTCAAATTTAATAAAAAATGGGGATAATGTTACATTCATAACCTAGAGTTTTATTTTTGTTCCATACACTTATCTATGATGACTATGATCTAGACGAGTATAACAACAGTAATTTCCATAATAGTAGCTATTTGCCGCGTTCACGCTATTGGCCGAAAGGGTTTGTTTCTCTTTTTATTTTTATCTGTCGCGGTCAAGGCTGCTTCCAGCCAGACTGCGAGCGAGAGTGACTGTTCCATTATTAATACCGAATAGAAAAGTAAACTGCACTCCAAATTTGAATTTCAAATACCACTGGCATGTTTGGTGGGGTAGGCGTTTTATTAATACAGATATTATCGTGACCGTTACTCCGATAACGCACGGCTTAGGAAATAAGAAACGTGGCCTAACACTTTCCAACAACAAACATTATTTCCAAGCGATAAAGTACAAAACTTCCAACTTCAACAAATCTATTTGAAGCAAAAGAAACTAACAAAGCAATAAAAGCGAAATAATAGTTATGGAAATAGTCTTTCATTTTCCACGAAAGAAAACTCTGCGGAACTGCCGACAATATGAATGAAACTATAATATTAGAAAAGTTTCGCCCGGGGAAATGAGAAAACGTTGTACGAACTCGTTCGTCTAATACACGTAGTTATAAACTTGTTCAATAAATATCGAGTGGTGGGAGTCGTCTTTCTCGCTCGCGCGCGCTGAAACTGCCCCCGTTTAATTGCATATTCAGCTGTATAATGTTGCCCACGGCCATGCCCGTCTACTCCCGTCTGCCACATAACGGCACATACGGCATTTCATATTAATGCCGATGCACTCACAACATTGTCCTTGAAACAGAAACAAACTGGCTGGCTAACTACTTGGCGGGATAGAAAAAGTTAAAAATTCAAAATTCAAAAAGGAACGTCTCGTTTTGGTGCGTTCAGAGTGTTCGTTCGGATACACTCCCCCGCGGGTCGCGCATCGCGCCGCTTCTCCACGTTGCATCGACTAAGCCTTCATTGGGTCCGTCAGGTCCGTCACTTGCACAATCAATAACTGAACCTAGATAGGTTAGGTTAGGACTTAAGACTTGTCTAGATTATTTATTCCATCGCTAGTCTATCATGTATAAGTATAAAAAACATGTAGTAGGTATCCATATTATGCAGCCATAACATAGGCGATTGTTATGATAATATGAGCTGCAATAGACGCAGGAGCTATGAAATATTGGCCTGCTTTGCATAAGTACGATCTCGTAGCGACGCTCGCTGCGGAACTCGCGGCAACTTAATTGCTCATTAGCGGAAGGAAACGGTAAAGAAAACAAACTTGCTGTGTGTCAAAGATTAAAATGGATGCTGTAATTATGTTTTCGGCTGTAATATAACTTACATTTTAATTGGTCTTCTAATGGCAGGAAAGTTTTGTATTTTTTAAAAGCAACACCCGCACGGAAATATAAATTCAGAAACAAAACAAAGTTTAGTATAATTAAGAACTGATGAAGTTATATCTATTTACTTTGTTTTTAAACAAATGGAAATGTGCATAACTCAGTCCCGTCATTTAGTGACTAAACAAAGTATGAGTAGTGCCAACTGCTAATTGATAGATTTTTGTCTTACAATTTTTTTTTGTTGTTGTTGTTGTTCAATTTATTATCCAAGTTATATGGCTTTTGACGTAGAGACCTCGTTGTGTTGTTCTCATAGTCATTATTTTATTTTAAGGTTTATTGACCTTACATTTGTAATAATTTTATTTTTGCTTGTTTTAAGAATTTATTGTTTATTACTTTATTACCTTAATATTACTTAATGTAACTTACTTTTAAGTATAATTATGTTTTTATGATTGAAAAAATGACCTTCTGCTGAAGTTTCTTGCGACGCTTCTTCTCCGCAATGATGGTCTTGTCCGAAGCGCTGGTAGATTCACTGTACATTTCCGACGTGTAAAAGAGCCCGCATGTGGCCAATTTACTGAATAAATATTTTGAATTTTGAATTTAAATTTTAAGCAAAAAAAGGTGAGAACAAGCTCCTGTGGTTTTTTTTAAATGTAGGTACCTTAAATGACTTGAGGGTTACGTTACGGACTTTTAAGGTGTTGTTTCCCACATTCTCGCACTTAATGACTGTGTAAAATTGATTAGGTATCAATTGAGAATGTTATGTAATGGAAGCGCATGGTGTTGCCATGTAGCTGTATAGATGGGGAGAAGGTATAAGCAAGACAGATCGATGTCTAGGAACCCCGTGTTGTCTCTATCTACCTCAATAACATCATATAGAGATTGTACCTACCTACCAAATAGCTTTATGTTTGTATGTAAAACTAATGCTAATCTATTTAAATACTTGTAGTTATCAGGTATTTCCATCGGGGGTCGCGTGCAGTTCACCTATTTGCTAATAATTTTCTAACAACGTTGAATTTTAATAATGCCCTGTTATTTATTACTTTAATATTCGCATGCTAAGAGTATGTTATGTTAAATAGATTAATTAGTTTTTAGTTAGAATATGGTAATATTTTATAATTTAAATTAACTTGTTTTTCTGGGGTGGAGTTTAATAATTACTATGGGTTTAAATTTTTAAATTCCTTATCTTTTACCATTGCCGAAAAACTGTAAATTTTGGCTAACTATGGTGGCCCCCCTTTCATTCTTTTTATTCACGCTGGAAAAATGCGTTTACGCATACCAATCTGTGTTTCATAGCCTGCCTAGAAGAATATAAAAAATCTTAGATGGGAACGCGACTAAAATACTTTTTTTTAATCGTTGCGTGGGTTGCAATACTTTTAGTGGGAAAGATAGTTTTTCTATAAATACTTATTATTTGTTAAAATGTTAGTCATATTTTTAGAAAATAATCTATAGTGAGGTTTAATTTAGTTCAATTATCTTGGTACTTACGCGGTTTAAAATTTCATGTTACCTTCTTAAAAGTTGCCTGGCACCGCCTGGCTCTACGAGGTCATCGCCTCCTTTTAGGAGGTAGATGTCTACTTAGGCAGCTTTTGTGCTAGTTTTATATTGCATAGGTAACTGTAGTATTCGTTATTAAACTCCTTATAATTGCATTTTTTTTGTATTTCATGATGAAGGCACATACTCCTGGGTTTCCCTGTCACGCCCTCAGCCACGTTGTTAGAAAATTATTATGGAACGCATAAACTTTTTACGCATAATGTATTAATGTATCTTTTCTCATAAAATCTTTTCGCATAACACCTTTTTAGGCTGACATTTCAGAATTTAATAAACGACTATTGTGTAGATTAGGTTAGGTTAGGGTAGGTTAGTTTTTTCTAATAATTACAATAAAACCGTTTCTATTGTAAAATCCGTTTTCGTTCAAACGAATTTATGCGTAAAGATATATTATGAGTAAAAAAATATCTCCTATGACTTACGAATATCAATGAAAGGCTACTTGCAGCAGAAAGATAAAGCTTTTTTTAGGCTTAACTTTGTTTAGTTATGTCAAATGTGGCGCTATAACGCAGGGTACGCACTACCTATACGCTACAACCATGACATAGGTACAAATATTACCGGATTTGACGCCTATACTTGCAGTTTTTAGGCCTTCTGTCACAGGTATTACTATACTTACTAGGAGGTCTCAACCCTTTCAAGTTTTGTAACCGTAATTTCTAACAAAAATAATCATTTTTTCATTTTCAGTCTGAATTACTTACATAAAAGTAAAGCGCATTTCGTATTAAGTCACTTATTGAAACTAATCATCGGTGGTACCGCGTGCAAAATCTATCTTAAGTAATAGGTATGCCTTACTTCTTTTAGGTACTTTTAATGGTAACTAAAGTAAATAAAAACGAATTTAAATTAACGGTCCGTAATAAGCTATTTTTAATAACACGCAAGAAAAGTTATCCTACTTCTGAAATTCTTGAATATGCTGGGTATTAAAAAACTGTACTCTCAAACAATATTAAAACTGTGAAGAACAAAATACAAATGTGTTATACGCTACAAAAGACTTGTAAGAAAACCTTTTAAAGCTCTCACGGTAGCTCTCAAATTTGTAATTTGTTTATCAAACGTCTATACAGTATGCGAGTATCGTATCTGTGGCGGGGTGGGGCGCGGGCGGGGGTCGGCGCGCTCCGCCAGCGCCAGTCTTCAGTCACGTGCGACGCCGCAGTAACGCGCTTACGTAATATCGATTCAGCTGCATCTATCGATCGCTCGATGCAAATCGCCACTCAGTTTGCCGCGAAAATTTGTTTTTAAACAAAGTTTCCGAACGCGTGTGCTGTGATTTTTTTTTGTGTCACCGACTGGCCATAATATTGCGTTGGATTTCACAACATCAGCTGTAAGGTTTGTTATTTTTTAATGAAAAGTAAACCGGTTTGGTGCTAAATCGCGTCTAGGCAAGTGAAAAGGTCAATACTCCGCAAGGCACGCGATAGAATCGATGGATGTGGAGCGGTGCACGTGCTGCAGCCGCCGGCTGACTGACGTGCGGTGCAGTGCTCTGGAAATTAAAAAAGTTTCTTCTCGATACGTTTCGCCGCTGTGTAACGGTTTCCTAAAAAAATGCATGAATGTCACTATTTAAAGTTTTGAAGAGTTTATTGACTTGATAATAAAATGACGTGTTTATTGCATAAGTTTTTGTAGAGATTACCATGCTGATAAAGTGATATTGGTACCAGGAAGCATTATACAATATAGAATACTGCGTTAAGTAACTGACCTGATTAGAGCATAGCTTTGTAGTCATATTTCAAAATTAAATGTATCTCCCTCCCTATCAAGTGCTATAGTTATACCTATCTATAATTTGAGATAATCACTAAGTATAAACTATAAGTAACTACTTACTGCGTGTTTGCTGAGGGAAGTAGGTATAAGCTTATACCATTCTTTTTCGAGATAACGTAACTCTATCGTATAGGCACGAGCCGCACGAGCAGGTTAAGATAGGTTAGTTTTATAACTTTCCTGAAAAGTTAATTCAAACTACATGCCTACATTAATGAAATAGGTATTTATAAAATTTATTATTGCATATGATCGGTACATTTATATGTTCTGATGTTTGGCAATGTATGTACCTATAACTTTACATTACCTATCAATATCAGAGCCAAAAATCTAGTATTGGGTCCTCTTTGTAAATTTTCATGTTAGATTGATCAATTTTTTTTTATGGCAAAGGAAGGCAAACGAGCACACAGGCCACCTGATGGCAAGTGGAAACTGTGATCCATAGACATTCGCATTCACAAGACCGCAATCCTAAGACTGCTAATGCGTTGCCAACCCTGAGGACTAAAATGGAATGCCTCTATGCTAGTCATTTCACCGGCTGTCTTATCCCCAAACCGGAACACAACAATGCAAACACTGCTGCTTGGCGTCAGGTTAATGGATAAGATGGTGGTACCAACCTGGACGGACCCTGCACAAGGTCCTCCCACAAGTAAAATCCATTTTCGAATTTTTGAAGGTACTCGTAAGTACCTACTAATTAACATAGTCCATGCAAAATAAAACAAGTCTACCGGTATAAACACCTACATAATATTTGTCTCTGACATAAATAATGTCCTTTTACAATTCCTCTAGAAAAGAGCGTGAAAAGCATTCCATTTTTGGATCATTCCTCGTCGTTATCGCAAGTTTACACAGATACGAGTACACCACACCATAGATAAAGCTTATCTGTCGTCCTCGTTTTTGATTCGAATGTGTTTTTTTAAGTACGCTTCGTTCTTTCTGTTAACCTTCGATCGATGTTGCCAGTTTTTATTTGGGCCTTGAGCGTGTTTACTGTGTAATGAGGAAACTGTTTTGATGGTTTCTCTACTAATCGTGTTTCCTTGTTTAATTTAAGAAGCTGAGCTCTAGTGTGTTTGTAATTGAGTTACGTATCGTATTATTCAAGTGTTGCTTAACTATCTTAATGGCAGTGAACATTTAATTTAGTTTTAACTCCTTTGATTTGGTAACTCAACTCTTCTTGATTCATTTTACCTTAACCAAGGGGTCTGGCCCGTCCCGGCAGGGTGGAAGTTTCTACCTAGAAAACGGTTAATTTGGTTAGACTAAGGAGGATGGAAGCAGTACAATTATAATATAAGATTACATGACAATAGGTAGGACCCAATTGGGCCCTCTCTTCTTATAACTGCATCCCGGTCGTATACGTAATCACAATCAGGCACTTTTAAAACACCTACGGTACGCGTTCCAAATTTAAAATAGAAACGTACGTAGCGTTCGCTTATCGCCGGCCAGTGCGGCCAGTTGGCAACGTGGTGCGTAAAAATGTAGGTCACGCCGATTCATTGAGTGCGATGCGTCGTGATAGTAGTGTAAATAAAAACACGTGGCGAGCAACAGGACTGTTAACCGGCATGACAAACCCAACGTCACGCCACACCATAATACCTACATGCATTGTGCATGTTACATTTTATTCTAACCAAAGTCACTTTAACATACCTACCTACCTACCTACCTAGATCACATCGTACCTACCTACCTGTAATCTAACATGCTCGTACAGTGCTTCGCTTCCAGCTTCTTTTAGAACGCTTACTTGCCTATACTCGGATTTCATTGCGCGTTTTGCTCGCTTTCCTAAACGACCACTTTCGTGATAACAATAAATTTGGCTCTGCTTCTTTGCCTAGATTAGTAGTCGAGCGGTAATAGAAAACTAGAAGAACCGTACCGCCCCCTCATGCCCTCCCTCGGTCGATGACCCCACCAAATGTGGTGGCTCTACGCTGATAGATATTGAGCTATGAAAAAGTATTTTCAACAAAGTCAACGTAACAATGATGAGGAAGGTAGGTAGGTTCATTGTCTTCAAATAATATAACCCGCTAAAGTAGGTACCGACACTCTTCGCCCCAATATGCCAAAGGAAAACAACTATTAACGATTGAAATAATCACATTAAACACTTCTCACTCGCTTCAGTATTTCGCTGTAAGATCCGTAAAACCAACATCTGCTCTCAAGCGATCTAATTGCGTTTTCTTAGCAAAAGGCCCAAGGCCGTTACCGAAATACGCCTAACAAAAGTTTGTCAAAATACTCCCTAAATTATGTTAGGTTAACCTCGTAAACCTTAACGAGATTTAGACCCTGCCTACCTCGGTGTTTCGATTTCGCGCCGTCCCTGTCCCTTGCATGTCTTAAGCTATGTCCGTCTCGCGTCTATATGAATACGGACATCGCTCTATGCAGTTAGATAGAGAAGGATTGCTGTCTCGTGCTTTTCATTCGAACTCTCGTATAGGTATGCTTGAAGGCTGCAATCGGTCCGACTTAGGCACATGTAAGGGTTTGTACCCAATCTATATTATGCCGCGCATAGAACAAGGTATACCTACACGGGTTATGATGGATACGCTTTTGTTTTAAAACACTGTAGTCCGTATTTCGCTACTGGAAAAAACTAACTATACTTACTACCAACTCAACTGACATAACCTATATAAGAACCTCTGTAAGATTTAGTAAGTTAAGGAGCAAGAATAAACTTTGCAGGAACTAGACAGAATTTCTCGTTCTTATAAAAAAGTCACGTTACAGCCCAGACAGACAAAAACCATCAACGTCGCGAATGTTTCATTTTAAAAACCGAATTTAAAATTCGCCATCAAAAATGATTGCCTGTATCAACCATCAGCAACGAATTCGCGTCGGAATTTTTAATGTAAGCCCTCTAAAGGCCGTCTGCTGGCAAAAAGCGAAAATCAATATGGTCCGCCGACACCGTAATTGGAAAATGTACGATGAAAGCTATAAATTTTCACTTTCCCTGCATTTCCCTATGCAACGCGAAAATACACATTTGTTTTACATGATTTATCGTGGCAAGTGTGCATTATGGTGTTGATTCGGTTGTGTAATTGTGTTAAACATGTTCCAATTGAATGATAAACTCTATAGACGTAGATTGATTGAATATATAGCAGGCTAGCAGGAATGTCAAAAGATTATGCCCCATACACATTCGTTCCAGAAGAGCAGGATAATTTAGTGCAAATTCGAGATGACATGTAAAAGCCAAAGAGTCGTAAGATGTAAACCCTCTACCGGCTAGATTGGGTTGTCTTTATCGTCAGCCGCGCCCGCGCGCAATGACTATACCCTTCGTATTTTGTTACAATTCAATTTGCGATTTGGAAAGGCATAAAAGGACCACTCAGCCAAGCAGCAATGTTCGGACTTTTGCGTTCAGGTTAAGGTATCCGTTGAGTTTATTTGTCTGCCTTTGGGTTGCATTTGTACATGATATTGGCTTAGATTAGGCTATATGCCTCAAAGCCTACTAAACACCAGGCAGTTTGCAAGCTCGTCTACCTTCCTTTAAACAAAAGTATATATTCTTTGCCTACTTCAAAATTATTTCTCCTCTTGTCTTTGGTATTCTGATATTCTCCTTCACGTCAAACCATGAATTCTCTGATAAAACTTTTCATGTAACAGTTACGAATTCTAGGAATGTTTGTGTACTCAGGTTTTATTTAGACAACACAGAAACTAGGTACTCCATTAATAGACACTAGACGTCAAGTGAGATAATTCCACCGCAAAGTAAATCGTCCGCGTCCTTAATTAACGTCACTCCACTAGATCAGCATTAGCGGAACTTGCTAACTGAATTCACTTGTTTTTGTTCGGCTTTTGACGGTTTTATCAACTTTATAATCAGACATTTAAAGGTTCAAATCATAATGAAAAATGCTTTCCAAAAGCAATCGGTCGGTTCACATGTTCAGTCTATGAAAGAAAGAATTAATGCAGTATATTTCTTTGGTAATACGTTGGTAGCTTTCCTGTTACAATATACCCAACGACAATTACTTAACATACTAAAAGTGCCATAAATCACTAGTAAAAGAAGTCATTTCCGAAGTAATTTATCACTCAGATCGCCTGGCACACATAAGGGCGAGTATGTAGGCCGGAGTGCTTTCCCCGCTTTCTAATAACGCACGTTTAAGTTTCGACAGAGACAATATCGCCATATTTACTTAGAAATTACTTAACGCGTTTACGCAGGTTTAATTAAATTTGACGTTAAACATTATTTCAGATGAATTTCATAGTTTAGCTGAGGATCGCTCGTACTTCCGAGTATTTCAATGTTAAGATGGTTGACACCATGTTATGTAAGTTTACCGGGTTGTACATTTTCTACGTATCAATAATCGTATCACATCGGGAAATGTATAGCACGGCTAATTTACGTATTAGTCAAACTTTTTAATTCCTTAATGGTACACATCAACTGTATGTGAATATTTTCTTAAACTGCAAATAAACAGAGAGGAAAAGAGAGATACTCTTAATTCTCCCAGATAGGTTAAAACTCGATTATATCGTAAAGAAGAAGCAACAAAGATCTGACATATGAAAAAAAAAGAGATTTCCAAATCTGAGGGTGTATTATGTCCTGCTAGCCTGTGAAGTTGCAGTTAGTCAATGGGCAGGGTATATACGACTGCTACAGCTAAAAATCCGTTTGACTGGAAGTTGGCAAGTTTTAAGAACCCATAATCATGTCAGCCAAAAGACGTCCACTGCTGGACGTAGGCCTCCCCCAAGGCTCTCCACGCAGACCGGTCTTGTGCTTTTCGCATCCACCGCTTTCCCGCGATCCTTACAAGGTCGTCACTCCATCTTGTTGGAGGCCTTCCTACAACTCGTCTCCCGGTCCGCGGACGCCACTGAAGAACCTTCTGACCCCATCGGCCATCAGTCCTGCGTGCGATGAACCCATAATATGATTTCTAAAATAAAAATTCTAATTCTAATGCTAATTTTAATTAATGGCTTTCACACCTATTATTTAAGATGTATTTCGCCAATGTCGAGTTATTTAGGTATAGACACTCCCATGGACTTATTAGAGAATAAGTCCATGGATATCACACGTAAAGACAATTGCCAAACAATTGTCTTAACGTGTAAAAAGAGTATTTTCTCTAATGGACTAAGAAGAAACTGAAAATTAACTCGAATGATAGTCGAGTTAATATTCTTCTGTGTGTCATACAAGATAGGCACCAAAAGAACAGTCTAAAAGCCAACAGAATCTTCTAAAGGTTTAATGCTGCAACAGATCTCAATCCATCAAATTTGCCACTCTTCGGATTCTGTATAAAATTTACTTGTGAAGATATTGTCACTGTATTTTATTATAAGAAAATACAATGCAAGCAAAAGTCAACAAATAACCACGTGGTTCTGAAAACGGCGTGGCGTGGGCGGCGTGCCGTCTGCAGCCGTCACGCTGTCACGCCGTCACGCCCCGCGTCACGCTCACAAGGGCAAGGTGACGTAGTTATTACTGCATTAGCAGATGAACTGGGAATTGTTGGGTAAGGCTGCTACATACGATAAAACTGCGGGAGTGGCTCGTTTTGATCACTTCTGAGCCAGCCTCTCTGGTTTCTGATTAAAAATGACTTGATATGGAGTTCTTGGCACTAAATGTGGGATGTTTAATTGCAAATCGTTTATAAGCCGCGATTTATAAACACAATGACATTAACAAAGTGGCTCGGACGTCGCCTTGTATAAATAGTGTCATGCAATAAGTATACCGACACCTGCATAGGCGTGTAGAGTTGTTATGATCTCGTACGTATTTCGTAGGGTCCGTCTTAATCACGAAAACCATCTTATTCTACCTGCTTCTAAGCCGCAGTGTTCAGATGTTTCTGTTTTGGAGCTAGATAGCCAGTGAAATGACTAGCATAGAGGCTTCCATCTTGGTCGTCACGGTTGGCAGCGCAAGTGACTTACCGACAGATGACATTTGATGGCATTTGAAGGCAAGGCATGATTTTTGCCAAGAATTTCTAGCAGTATATTAATGTTAACTATGGAGTGCTGGTGCGGCATTTAATCCTTTAATCGCACGTTATTCATCGCGTAGGTAACGCGACATGGCTTCCTCGGCACTTCCATATAATGACAGCGTTCCGGGGGCTTCAGTTTAAATTTTACGGAGTAGAGTAAATTAATGTTTGTGATTGCAATCCACTAAGAATTGCTGTATGGTTAAATAAAAAATAAAAAATGAATTAAAATGTCATCTCACAACGTTTGGCGGTTTCACGGGCCGATGATCCACGTATTTAATTTAGTTCATAGGTTCAGTATAACTCGTTTTATTGATAATTCTGATGGTAAGCAGGAAGACGAATCTATGAATGAAAACGGCTTCAAAGAACCCATAGATTAGAAATTTATTCGATACCACAGATCCAGAAATTCCGTCCCGAATTCCGGAGGGCGAACATTGATTAAGGTAAGCCCTACGTGACGGGTTCAAGGGCGATCCGGGTATCTTGCGATCCCCCGGGAAGTGGCGTGAATGGGCTGTTTGTAAACACCGGGGTGAAAGTTCGATTGACGTTCTCTAATTCGGTTGTGGCTAAACGGCTGGTGGCACTTTACGGATTCTTAAACTGGAAGTGACATTGCTAGTCAGTTGTAGAAGGTTACCTTTTTAGCTGAAATGTAGATTTCGAATGTGTGCTATGATGCCGGTATGGGAGTAATTGTTTATGTTGTTCAAGCCTTAAAAGCCTCTTTTTACGCTGTTGATAACACTTTTTTCACCTGAGTCCGACTCTATTTGCGTTTCAAGATGTTGATACGAAAAGTCGAGGAAATAAATGGCAAATATACGCCTGATAATATTAAAAAGTATCGCTTCCCTGGTCCGCGAAATGCAAATCGTGAAACGCCACATACCTAATAAAATTTTACCATCGTCACCGGGTGTCGTGAGCTCTTGACATCTGTCCCAAGCGGCGTGTGATACGGCACTGTTTGTCATCGCGACTTTCGCCACGTCCGCGTGGGGTTTGGCAAGCGTGGCATGAAATATGCCACATGACACGCGTGGCTTTAGGGTTCGCGAAGATTACTGTTTTATTTATTTATCAGTTTCTACGTAAAACTTTCGTGGCCTATCTCCCACACCAACCAGTTTTGATAGAAGGCATGGTTCATCGAAGGCGTGGTGCCGAATTCTATTGTGTGGGATCCATCATGAGTATCATGACGATTCAGTTTATTTACATTGATTAACGAACATACGCTTGGACTCATTGGCCAAATTTGTTTAACGCAATTTTTTCAATGTGGAACTTGCTTAATGTCTTCGAAACGTTACAAAATCTGTATATAAATAAATGTCGTAAATTAGTGGAATGCCCTCATTAAATCTAACTCACTCGTTAAATCAGCCTAACCAAATTTTGATAAAATTATTTGTATGTGTATATTTAAATGAATGAAACGAGTAATTTTTCATACGACTATCACACGAGGCAACCCTACTGCAGACAGGGACTAGACAACCCCGGACTGATCGGCTCGCGTGAACGTTTGAAGAGGCCATTTGCGTGCGTAGGTACGCGGGATCGTGATCTCTGTGGTAACGCACTGCCCGACCTGATTGGCGCGTCAATAGCCCATTTTACTTGCCCAGTATAAAGAATCTGTGCCTTCTGTCATTCACTAAAAGTTCAAAATCACTTCGGGACTGTCTCAATTGGACATTGAGTGGAGGAAATTGAAAGATGATCTCTAACAATGGATTAAAGTGGCCGAGTTAGTAGACGATAAGATAAGACGATCGAAATGGTCTCGTTCGAATTTCAAAGACATTGTCCAGGGATTTTTGAAAGAAAATTGTTAGAATTTACTTTGAAAGATGATTGTATTCTTGCGGGATTTCTAGGTTTCAGTTAGGTGTTCGGGTATTTTAGATGTGTAGAAATTATCAAAATCTTCGAATTTTCGAAGTGAAATAATGCTTATTTACTTTATAGTTTTTCAATAACATATCAAAGCCTTCCGTTTGGGCCAAATGTAATTATAATTTCCTAAAAAGCTTTTAGTTTTACTGTTATTTTGTATCTAGAACAACAAAATCTTATTACTTCATTAGGTTACACTTGTCTCAGTAAGATAATTTTAACTGCTTTGCGGAAAACGTACAATCACAAGCAATATATTACTATTCAACATCGCGCTCAAAGATATCTGACACACTGTATGCCTCTAATAATTCAAAAGTATTATATATTTTTGTGTCTACTAGCCTAGCTGCAAACGCTACTATCTTTTTCTATGCCATCGCTCAAAATGTATGGGATGACATCCTCGCGCGTAACGATAAACCATTGTGGTCAAATGTCATCCCATACATTATGAGCGATAGAAAAGAAAGACTTAAGTAGAGTTTGCAGCTTGGCTTGATAATATGTACGAGTATGTTTATAACTGACCTAACCTAACCATACATTGACCTGAAACATTTCGCCCAACCATCAGCAGACATTACCTACGTTTGCCCAACAATCGAAGTGAAGCCGTGCAAGTAAAACCCAGTTTGTGAAATGGCCGCAATTCAATGGAAATGAAGCAAAGAAAAACCTTTAAAGCGAACAATGGATATTGTTAGATACAGCTTTCCTTTGCAGCGGTAAAGCTCTGGTAAGCCGAAAATCTCCTCGATAGCGAAGTAAAAGCTCCTTTGCACTTTCCGACCAACAATATTATTAAGGAATGGATGCAAAGTTTCGAAATGCAAATAGAAAGATCGATAGATCGAGTGTAGCGAGGAGGGTCAATTTAATTAAATACTAATTAAGATTGTTAAGACGCATTCACCACTTAGTTTCCAATAAAGCATAATCTACGGCAATTAATACAAACGATCATAGATAAAGTTAATAAAAACATCCGCATTATCTTAAGTTATCCTTCAAAGAACACAAGAAAACAAACCCGTCCTGCGCCTATTGAATACAATACAACAAACATAAACATTTATATCAATAAAACCCGGGCCAATTAAAAGCTATAAATCACATTTTCATTGGAGGATTTCATTACAGCAATCGAACCGGATCGTAATCCGGATGACGGATAGTAAACATCCCTGACCTACCGCTCGTTACCCGGGTACCCGGGACTGGCCGCTGCCCGGGTCAGTTCGGTCGATAACCCCGGAGATCGAGGTTTTCTCCAGAGAAATAGCGGCTGGTTTTTCTCGATGGATTAATTTTTTCCCTTGTTAAAACATTTTATGTCCCGAAATCTGCCCGGACTTGATGCTAGGGGGAAGTATTACCTACTTGTTGAACTCGATTTGAATAAATTTGATATTGGTTTGTTTCAATCAATTTTGACAGCACCAACATCAGACGTTGCGAAGTTAGTTTATACGTTTTTGAAAAAGTAATCATTCTCATTTATCTCTTTTTTACACGAATTTTGTGGGTATATATATATTAAAGTAGAGCTGCCTAACAAGGCTGACATGATTAATTAATGATGAAAGCCCCTAAAATATTGCAGATTGTGTTTAAATAAACAAATATGTAGGTCTAAATTATATTTCTCGTTAGAAAAAAGAACTAGGTAGTGAAACTTGATTGTCAATACTTACAAACTTTCGAGGTCTGCTATTCGAGTTAAACATTTCCATCATTTCCATATCGGTACCTGAACATATTTTATGAACATATATCATAGAATGGAATCTGTGAAAATTGCAAAACTTATCACATCAATCACTCATGTGATGTATGCTTGGATGTATCACTCGTGATTCCTTTTAAGTTCCACCTTCAAAAAACATGTAGAAAAGTTCCAACGAATTTTGGTGCCGTAATCATGCACCCGATGGTGCGTTGATAACACAACGTGCTTATCAATGAGCAACCGTCATAATAAATAATAGGACCGAGCACTGATTAAACTCAACCGTACGCTTATCTTATTTTAAAATTGTTTTCCCGTTGCCTAGCCGGAATGGCCCTTTGAGCCATTTTGAGCAAGATTCAATGATATGCTAAATCATTCGTAGGCGTGAACCCGCACTCGAGGCATCTTCGTGAAAACAGGGTGTTTACAAACCTGTAATAAAAACCTGAGTTTAAAAACATTCAACCTAAACATCAGATCGTTACTCGTGTCAACAGTGTTCTTCGCCACGTGGCTTCAGCGGTCCTCGTCACGTGGTTAAAAGGTTTAATTTAAATTACCTTAATTGTGTTTTTAATGGTATTTTAGTTTGAATTTTTGCATCAAACTGTTATCTTCGTTTCTAAACTTAATTTATATCAACGAAACATTGTTTCTATGTCATTACTTAGCTCAGTTGCTACAATTTGTGTTCTTCGTTCGTACTGATAATATTCTCAAGTACCTATCTGCAAATTGTTTTGTTCTTTCCTAAGGTTATTAAGTCTTCTTTGAACAAAATAACTAATTCTATTTAATTATTGTTTACAGGTCTTACAAGACATCAAGGTAAATATGTCCTGCCGTGCTTCGCTACTTTACTGTTCTTTTGCGTTCTTGCATTTTCCAATTTATTTTCGTCCCTTTGAGTTGGTTCTTTTAAAGTTTTCAATCGGAGCGATTGCTTCGAACTGCTTTCTTTATTTATTTTATTTTGTATTTTGCTTTAACTATATGGAGAGCACCGGGAGCTGCGGTAAGTTTAGATTTTACTACGTATTTGATTGACGAGGCATTTTCTCTTAAATGGTCGCCTTTTACTTTACAAATATTCTGACGGTCATGATACAAATAGCATTGAATTTTATATTTCTATGACTTCACCGGGAGTGAAATAATTTCAGATGCAATAAAGTGGTTGTGTATAAGATAAAATATGCCAGGTTTAAAATTCCTGTGATTATTAACAACTGTTCGTACAGCTAGAACTGTTAGATCTAGGATACATAGGTACCCCTTTAATTCGCGCGTCAGACGATTTTATTGCAGCTTTTATTAACTACGTCGTTAGGGAAATACCTACTACTGTGCCTCCAAACAAACCGACCAGCCCACTTCAGTTTATGGAATAATTACTTTTTACCTATTTAATCAAAACTGTACAGCTTTTTTTACCTACTTATATTAATCAGCCGGTATTTCTCCCTCGCCCTGTATGTGTACTCACATTAAAAACCCTCTGTGTGTATGTGTACTTATGTGCACCCGAGGTTCGATACGGCGGGCGGCAGCGGGTCGATGGGCGGCCCCGCCCAATCCGCCCTTCTCATTTATTTATTAAATTCCCTATTGTTTCCTATTAATTATTAGTCTGGAAACTTTAGACGCTATAAAGGATGATGCTGTTATGATGCTACGTTAGTGCAACATGCTGTGTAACTATAACTGAATGATTGTAGGTGTTTATTTAAAAAGATAGACGCATTTACGATAATGCGAGTAAGGATCTAATTCTGGTTATCTATATGCTTTCCAAACAGTAAAATATTTTCCTACATGACTTAACAATTCTAGATAGTAGGTTATTATTGCTCAACATTACGTACTAATAGATGTCGGTGCAATTCAAATGGGCAGTGATGTAAACAAAAAGAAACTAAATAATGCACGTAAGTGAGGTATTGGTAATTATTTTTACACTTCACTCATCCAAATAAATAGATTCCGAGTTTCTTGCGGCGTTTCTTCTCAGCAGTGATCTTCTCTTGTGAAGCTCTGGTAGATTCTTGACGTGTACAAGTGCCCGTGCGGCCTATTTACTGAATAAATGTCTTTATCTTTATCTTATATTTAAAAGACTACATCATTGAAACAGGGAGGAATGTAGTTATATTACTTATTTTATATATTCATGAAAAACCCGCGGTAACCTATAATAGGTAGGTACTGAATTTTTAGTGGCCATTTTCATCGCTCTCTCAGATTGGTTTTCCAAATTGAGGCAAGCAAATTAGAACATTCGGGAAAGCCCTTTACTCTACGGAGTAGGAAAGAGTATTCTTTAAATTTGTTTTGATTATAATTAAATTTAGCTATTCGGGATTTTTATTTTATACAAGTTGAAAGTGGTTTTGTAATTCAGACAGACTGTAGGTACCTACATTTTAATTGATTGTTGTAATTCATTTCTCATTATTCTACACATCGTTAGGTACATTCTGTGAGTCTCCAACTCCAAAATAGATTTACTGCAATAACAAAACTTGTTATGCAGTTTACACGGGCTTAGTTCTTGCTGTTAGTACTTACGCTTAGTACTAAGCTGCTTAGCGACAAGGAATTGTTTAGCAAATACCGGACAACCTAGAGGAACCATTATATATTACAACATTTCTAATACCCAGAAGTAACAACGAGTACGGTATAAGAGTGTGGACGCATGCATTGCCCGGCATCTTAAATAGGTAGGTTTCCATGTCAACTATGTAATAAGTAAACTTGAAAATGCAACATGTAAACTGGTAAAAAAATACTAAAACGATATTTACTCAATAAAAAAAGAAAAACATACATAATGTTAATAAATAAAACGTATTAATATAACAAAACGGTAGAACTTATGTGCACTCTTAACTAATAAAATAAGTTGATAAATTTAAGATTATATGTTAAGATAAATTAATAATGTACCTATTTATTTTTTGTGTAAGGAATATATACAGTTTTGTTACACGCATAATTACTGAACTAAGCGACTCGACCAAACTTCTTGTATAGTCTTTATTATTTCTACTGAGCCGATCTTCTACACAAAGGCCATTGTTTGTAAACAATACCATTGTCTTTCTTTGTGTCCGTAACACCAAGCCGATTACATAAAAAAAAGTTAGAACTACATTGAATGTACATTGAATTATCAACCCTACTGTCTTAGTCAGTAGGTTTAAAATGTAAAGTGTCATGATACAGATATAAGCCTTTATTATTTGAACTGTGCTTATTCTTTACACAATACTATCATCTACACAAAACTTATATCTGTATCCTGACACTTTACATTCTAAACCTACTGACTAAGATGGTAGGGTTGATAATTCAATGTACATTCAATGTAGTTCTAAATTTTTTGTATGTAATCGGCTTGGTGTTACGGACACAAAGAAAGACAATGGTATTGTTTACAAACAATGGCCTTTGTGTAGAAGATCAGCTCAGTTCAAATAGTAAAGACTATACCTACAGTGAAGTGTCAACCAATTTGGGACCATGGAACTGAGTCAAAGTGACGTGACGAAATCAATAAAATCGTAAGATACTTCTAAAGATTTGATTTACAACGACACATAGTTTCGTTTGTGGCCTATGAATCAAATTGGTTGACTGTATAAACTAAGCACTCGTTAATCTATGCCTAATACCAATTATCTTTTTATTTAAGAGCAAGGATCTTGTCGATCTAGTTCCTAATAATGATGCAATGTCCTCCACTTCTCTCTATCCACTGCCATTTCCTTTACCTTCTTACGAAAATTACTATAATAATTTAAGAGGCATAATTCTGTGTGTTATTTGTTTGTATGTTGGAGGCTTCGGGGTAATCTTTGGACTACTGAACTAATTTAAAATATATCGCATCTTCAGAATAATAGTGGCCTAATTCCAAATATCAGCTTTCAAATTTCAAGTTATTTATTATTACCTAACCTATAGACCTAACTCGAAATTTAATTTTTTTGAAATAGGTCACTGTTACTCTGAAGGTGCGATATTTTACTAATAGGAAGCTGCAGTATCCTAAATAGGGAATGTAAAAACCGGTGAAAAACAAAAACCGGTTAATAACCGCCTCAACGGATTCAAAACCGGTTAACCGGTTTTTAGCCGGTTTTTTGCAAACTATTTGATTTCGAAGTATTAGACGATAGTTTTAGAATAGAATAGAATAGAATAGAAAATATTTATTCAACGCACACAAAAATACAGTAGAAATAATATAAAGTGAAAAGAAGACAATAATGAGGAACGTTGAACAGGATCTCTCTCAGCATTGTGCCGCAGGAAAACTGCGGCGCTGATTTTCAGAGGGACCCTGACTTAAAAACTAAACTACGTTAAACAAAAAGACGGGTAACAGTAAACAGGTAACAGGTAACATGACAAATATTAGCGACAATTTGTTTCATAAAGTGAATTAAAAATAATATAAAAACAAATATAAGAAAAAACTTAACAAAGACTAATGCTATTTGTGTGGCAACACCAGAACAACACAACTATTTATTTTACTATTCTTGGTTACTATTGGTGATTTTTTGAGCTGTATGCCATTTCTAAATATCGCCCTCTGGTTCCGTCACTTTCATGCAGTGCCATCTCGATCTGTCACGATCATCACGTTAGGACACAACTGTTGTTGCAGGACTTCCATATGGGTCTTTTCTGCTTCACGTCTCGTCAATGATTTCTGTTTCAACTCTTCTCTTAATAAATCTATCGCAGACATTCCGGAACTTCCGGATAAAACAGATGTAGACGTAACAGGTTCAATATGCGAATGTCTATGGGTCACAGTTTCCACTTACCATCAGGTGGCCTGTGTGCTCGTTTGCCTTCCTATAATATAAAAAAAAAAAAAAAAAAAAAACTGAACTTTGCGACGTATCTGGTGAGGGGTCAAGGGCTGTTACTGTAATAGCAGTATAGTTGGTACTTTTGCCCAATAACGACACTAAAATAGAAACTAGGTATGTCATCCTTGTCATCATGTGGCTCGTGTATTGTATTGTATCGTTCAGCACGTTCATGAAGAAATGTAATTAATAAAACTTCTTGCTATTCGCTACACCAAAAATTCGAGTATGTATTCTTATTTTTTACAAAATTAAAATACGTTTCCCCCCTTATATTTGTTATTTTACAGTCTGAAGAATATTCTGGGGTATCTATTTAAGGCAATTTACAGTCTTTTAAGGAAAAGTTCCAATTCGGTTAATAACCGGCGAAAGTTATGAAAAACCGGTTTTTAACCGAGATCAAAATGTTTCGGTTAACCGGTTTTTCGGTTAACCGGTTAACCGGTTAGCCGGTTTACATTCCCTAATCCTAAACGTATAAAACCTAGTTTGTATTTTTTTATGGTAGGTACGAAATATAAAGTCGAAAACTAAACTAAAACTGAAGCGAAACGAGGACGGGTCACGGGTCGCTACTTTTTAAAATAGGTTGGTAGGTTGGTACGACGATAGCGACTATATTTTTTGTCACTCACTAGTCTCACTACCTACTCGCCCTGTTTAAACTGCGCAACAAGAGTAATAAGTGCTAAGCTAGTATTAATCTCTTAGTAAAACAGTCGTCTTCTATTCACTTGCTCTTGACTTGGTAGATGTACCTATTAATGCTCAGTAGCATGATTACAAGGGGATACATGTGCCAACAAGTCGAGCACAAGTGCAAGCGACAAGCACTAGTGACAATAACTTAACTCGTGTAAACATGGCATCGCACTTATAAAGATATTGGTACAGTAACAATTGGCATATCAAAACAAAACCTAATCAACAAAATTTTACAGTTCCGTCATTCCTTCCATAACAGTCCGACTGTAAATGTAATATCGGAAATCATATAACTCATACAAAACAAGCTAACAAAATTCCAAAATCCGTAGTTAGACGAAATAGATTCCAAAATGATAATGATTTTCAATTTGGCTATCCTACTCTCACACTAGCTGCTTCGCTCACACAACAATCGCCAACGGGGATTCTATTTACAAAACATTCGAAGCGACGTTGCCGCGCTGCGCGGGAGTCGGTGACGTCACTCTCGCCGTCTCTCTCTACACGTCTCTTTCTACGCAGAGGTCATTTTCCAGACTACGTTTAACGAAGGACGACACTCGAAAAGTTATGAGTTTAAAATGTAAATTAGTTCAAGTTTGGAATTGATGGCGGTTACGTTTGGATACAAGTTTTGCCCAATTCAATGCACGTGTTGCTTAATTATTAATTTTATCCACATTTTGAACATTTTCAAACTAGTATCAATCATGATTCAACAGGAGGCAATAATGATCAGTGTTACTGTGAACACTGTCATGTACCGTGGGTCACTTAAAGTGACGGTACTAAAGTGACTCACTTTAGCACCGTGTCGCTTCAACACCTTTGTCAGATTAGTGCAGCAGTTCAAATATGACGCTAAAGTGACAAAGCACTAAAGTGTGCAGCCGCTAATAAATTGCAATTATTAATCAACTTTTAGGTAGGTATTACCTAGCTACCTTACCCGTAAGTGTTTCAAATTATGAGATACATCCTACTTTGACCAAGAGTTCCATTCTATAAACGCTGACTCTACGTAAGTATGTAAGTGAGATTGGATTGATTGTTGACTCGAAGCTCCAACAGTTGTTACCTAACTTTGGCTGGCTATCGCTATCACGCTTGCACTCTCTACTGACAGTATATTTGTCACTCGTGTGTCATAGAAAAACGAAGATTGTCGATAGCCATTAAGAAAAATTCTCCATTCGTGTTCAGAAACACAAAATTACCCTAGGACTATTAATAGCTTACACTTACTGTGTTTTTGTATGAAACAACCCGTGTCATGCTCCAATCCGGTAAAAGAACTGCATAGCTATGTCATAATAACCCCCAAGGAGTGCATCTTTCTTAGTAACTCCTCATAATTGCAGTATTTTAAATTTTATTAGTATAGGAAGGCAGGTTCGATAATTAGGAAACTTTCCTATATGACGAATATGGTATCAGATTTCATAATTAAGTACCAAAATGACGTCATTATGTTTGGACACCGCGACGGATGTTTGAGAAATGTCCACGCAAATTATTAGCAGTGTTGCTGCAATGGCCACTATTTTATAAACATTAACTTCTATTGTCACTGTGTAACATAACATAATAGACCGTAGGAAAGTAATGTTGATCCAGAACGTTTTGTCTAGGCTCGGTCAACGTGTCTAGTCTACGATTTTATTTATCTTTGCTAGCGAGACTTTGATAATGTTACCAAACACCTTAGCTTATTTAATTTTCGATATCTTAAACATCTGTTAATTAAATTCCTAACATTTGCGTTAGAATTTGACACATTTTGTTTGTGGTTATTTTTAAGTTTGAATCCGATGTAACCAGATCAAAAATGTTGCTCAGAAATAGTCATAAATTTACAAAAACACGCCACATCAACTGCTTTAACAACTTAACAACCGTCGCCGTTGAAACAGCGATGTCATCTTCTCGTCTTCATAGATACAGCATGTACCTAGCTGTATTCGTTTCGTAATTTATGCCACTGCTGTTTGTGCCGTAACGTAAGAGTGGCGGAAGCAATCCATTCCAACGCAATAGATAACCAGGAAGGCAAAGGTCCTGAGTTTATTCGTCCACAATGGACGGCCTTCGTGTCACTCGATCTAATGGCTGTAATTGTAGCAATACAACTGGCCGTTTAGAGCTGGACTCTATTCTAAATTCGATTTTTACGCGTTTGTCTTCTTACTGCTCGGCGGGCACTTGCACGTCAAAAATCTACCAGAGCTTCCCAAGGGGATACCACTGCTGAAAAGAAACGCCGCAGAAATTCCAAAAGTAGAAGTCTTTAACACCTATTTTGTTTTAATTGGTAGGCCTAACTGAAAGGCAGTCCGATTTTCGAGATTTTTGGATTAATAAGACACACGTACGGTTTTCCTTGACATCTCAGAAAAAAAACCAATACGTGTTTATGTTTACTCAGTCCACGTAGAACGAAAAATACAAAACTGATCGTCTGTTCGGAATTGTTTAAAAATAATAATTATGCAGGGTAAACCTACAGTTCACTTGTATTCAATGTCATTATTAATATCTTGAAGAGCTTTGCAAGTTAGAGATTTTTACATGGTCCTGTCTCCTGTACCAACCTCCGATTTGAAAGAGAGAAGATTCGACGCGTCATGGGTATCTTGGGATGATAATGATAATGAAATATCCATATCATATCCACAGTACCATAGCGAGATCAAACACCGTCTTGTTTTCTCATTCACCTGCAACAACGCCGGATTGTTTTGTTCTTATTCAAATATTTGAATATAACGACCAAACGGCTAAAACGATCAAAACATTTGCTCGAAAAAACTCGTGATTCATTGACTTTGGTTATTATAAAAAATACAAAATGAACAATAAATCCTCAGAGTGGAATTTGAAGCTGACATTTTCGTTCGTGAGCCAGAGTAAATAGTGGCTTTCGACCTTGTCTTATGGATCAATTTGGATTGTAAGGATCTATGTGTCAGTTTAATTTGAAGCAATTTGTCTTGTATTCAGTATGTTTTTCTATTAAGAGTACAGAAGGTGTCGTTTAGTGTAATGGCGGTCATTAGAGCGTCTTGAATGGTTTAGACTTCAAATCAACCTCTCGGCCCGTTACGAGCTTTTAAAAGGACATTATATATTTATGACGACATTATGGTGTTTGAAAGTCAAGCAGTTCTTAGTTACATTTTGAATTTCAAATTGACCTTTACTTTTAATCTATCTGACATTTATTAAATGTATGGAAATCAGTGAATGCGTTTTAAAGTATCATTCGTACGCTAGTGTTATAAATGATTGTTAGCTTATTACAAAGCGTTGAATTATTAAGTTAGATGAACATATTATTATTTTAATAAGTGCCAAAATTGCGATTTGCCTTTATTTCACTACCTACAATCAGGAACCCAACAATTACTGTATTAAAATACTAACTAACCGACATCAGAAAGGCGGAGATATTTAATTCATTTGTAATTTCTGTGTCTATATATTACTCGACTTCTCTGCTAATTGTCAACCGAATAAAATTCTTTTTTTTCATAAGTATGTATGGTATAACTCAAGGGTAATGTCATTTAAATTTCATCTAGATCACGGGATGCAAGGAAAGTCAAATGAAGTCCTTGATTATTGGATGTGTCGGTTTGTTTAATTGTTTTTTAAACGTTGAATTATCTTTGAGCATTTCTCTATCTAAATATTTTCTGTCTAGATTAGCTTACGTTAAGAACTAAATATTTAGCCGTAACGTTTTCAGAACGCGAGTTTATTTTTGTTTTATTCTCATAACCACCTATCGGATAGCTATCGGAATGTTCGCCCATACTTATTTTTATTTTGCTTTACATAGCGCCAGAAGTTGATCTCTTATATCTTCTTCATTTTAACTATCACAGATCAGGTATTTAGAAAGCTTCTAACATTAATCTACGTGTCATATTTTTATTAGCGTTACGCCTTGTAGGTACTTTTACTTTTGCCGTTTTGTCGATAAGTTTTCTAATTGATCAGATACCTGCTTTTGATTAATAAAAATATGTAAGAAAGAATGAAAAAAAGAGAAAAAGTTTATTCAGCTACAACAAATTTATATATTAAATATATATACGTTGCGTAATTTCGAAACGCTAATATTCTGCCAGGACCTGAAGATCTTGAAGTAAATTTTCCTAAACGGACAGTGGAACGGGTCGTAGGAATCGATAAGAGGCATGTTCGCATGTTTTAAGGTCAAGGGACATTGTTTACATGCATTTTACAGAATGTATTCGCTAAACCATACCATTTTGCAAAGCGAAATAATGATGAAGATGTATAAATCATAATTATTGTGGTATTAGTGACGTCCCCACCCGCCTCGTCCTAAAATAGCGGCCACCGCGGCGCACGTGGTTCGTTACAACACCTCACTACCCTACGTCATGTTAAGCCGATGCGACGTCAGTCATGGCTTATCACGAGAACTACTCTTTGAGTCGTTTATCAGCTGAATTACACTACTAGGGAGATAAAGGTGCGTTTAGACCTAGCAAAGGAGTGATCTAGAACATTTATGTCTGTATTTTTACAAAGAGAACTTAAAAAATACATGGAATTCTAGTTCGTTCGCTTGGTCTAAATCGGGCCTAAGAAGTCAATCATGAGTATCATGACTAGGCTTGGGACTTTTGGATGCTCGCTATGATTCTAGAATCCACGGAGTCGCCATTATGTTAAAATATTTTTTTAGAAGTCAAAGTCAAAGTGGATAAGTACATACAACTTGTATGTATATAATTACCAATAATAAAATACTCTATTGCTAGTAAACAAAATAAACTAAAACAAATAATTTAAGTAACAATAACAAAAATGTATTTTTCAATCTAATATTAGTCGCCACTTCTAAGTTTTTGATGAGGTACAGGCTTTTTGAATCAGTGCATCATAATCATCATCTATTACTATTTCATGTTCATCATTAAAATGGTAGTAAGAATGGATCACTATTATTTTTTCTATATTTTGCGGGGTTAAACGAGTTCTGGACCTATCAAAAACTCTTTTGTGTGTTGAAAAAGATCTCTCCACGTCCACTGATGTTAAAGTTGTATTCTCGAGAATTTTTGCCGATTCGTCATCTTTGTGGTGCGTTGTGGTAAAATTCGCTTAAACCGTGTTTAATCAAGTGACAATTTATTAATCAAGTGTTTTTTTAATTGCTAAAATTGATGTCAGTCAGTAGTCTGTCACAACGCAAGTATCAAAGAGGATGCATAATTAAAATGATCATTTAACGACGCGCTGGCCTAGTTGGTAGTGACCCTGCCTACGAAGCTAGCGGTCCTGGGTTCAAATCCCGGTAAGGGCAGATATTTGTGTGATGAGCGCGAATATTTGTTCCTGAGTCATGGATGTTTACTGTGTATTTAAGTATATATTTCTCTATATAAGTATTTATATCGTTGTCTAGTACCCATAATACAAGCCTAGAGCTTAAATTGGGACTAGGTCAATTGGTGTGACATTGTCCCATGATATTTATTTATTTATTTATTTATTATAATTAAGTAAATCGTACCTATATTTGCATATCGCGTCACCTGTGAACTGTGACATGTGTGTGTAATAACTAATAAATTTATGATAAAATTAATTGCAGTCATAATAACGTGGTTATTACCGATCGATATAACAGCGTAAATCTAACATGTTTTATTTTTACACTTTGACTTTGACTTCGAAAAATTATATTTTAACATAATGGCGACTCCGTGGAATCTAAAACCATAGCGAGCATCCAAAAGTCCCAAGCCTAATCATGACATTCTTGATACACTGAACGACCATGAAGTTTCTAACTATTGACATTGTTGACACAGCAGTAAAACAATGCTACACTTATTTAACGCGTGTGAAGGTATAGTAATAACAGCATTGTTAGCATTTGCTTTTAACTTTATTCATATTCAGGAACTCATGGTTGTAGATACAATATAGTCCTCAGGGTTGGCAGTGCATTTGAAGTCTTGTGAATGCGAATGTCTATGGGTCACAGTTTCCACTTACCACCAGGTGGCCTGTGTGCTCGTTTGCCTTCAAATGCCATAAAAAATAAAAAATAAAAGTGTCAGGATAGATTTCTTATCGGCCGGACACTATAGTCAATTAAGGTCCGAGGTTAAGTTAGTGCAGTGGTTTTACACGTCTAACGATAGGAGCAAATTCACTGCATATCATGTTTGCGATAATCTCAAAAACTAGTTAACGGTTTTCCATGCGGTTATCAGTTATTTTATTACCATGAGTTAGATAAATTTTCACGGAAGGTTTTTTTTTATAATAAATTCTAACTGGTGATACAGAAAACTCACATACTGAAGTGAACCGAGGTGCTAGTTGGTCTATATTAACGACTAGCTTCTGCCCGCGATTTCGTCCGCGTAGATTTCGATTACCGTTATTCCCTCGGGAACTTTGGTTTTTTCCGGGATGAAATGTAGCCAATGTTAATCCAGGGTATACGCTAGGTCCAATGAAAAAAAAAAAACCGTCCAGCCGTTGCAGCATGAAGGAGTAACAAACTAACTCACACACACACACAAACTTTAGTAGGATATTAATAGGATTATAGGGCTAACGGCAGAAACGAACGATATGATAAGTAACTTAGAACAATTAGAACTCCACTTTACTGTATACTTTGTACTGTGCCTTATAGTTACAGCACTACCATTTCTAACGCAAAATTGTATAACAAACACGTCCTGACACAACATAAATACCTGAAATAATAAATATCTACAACACTCCATTGCACCAAAATGTATTAATATTGCACTGAAAGGGCCATCGCACGTAAAAGATAAAAACTTACCAAAAAAATAAGCACATTATGCAAAGGCAATTAAATTTCGAAATTTTGGAATAACAGCAGAAATTCCACGTAGGTAATAAGCATTTTGCGACCTTCGCGGGCTTCCTCTTAAAATCTGAAAGTTGTATGAAACTCTTGCCCTGTATTTTTATTTAAACTTTACGCAGCGTTTTTAAGGCTGCGTTTACAATAACATGATTGTGTAAGATGTGTTGTATTTAAGAAAGTATATAGTAGTAGTCGATATGACCGGCATATTTACATACCTTTTACTGGCGGAGTTTTTATTGCGATGTATTTTATTGGCGACGTCGGAGACGTATGAGCTACTTGGCTATTTTGGTAAATAAAAGCAATGTCTAGATTTATTTGAATAATCGTACTTGTATATAAGAAGTAAGTATGTTGATTAGATGTTCAAAATCTTATATACTCAAGTAAATAGAGAGTACTCTTAAAGTTTCATCATTCTTATAGAAAACAATATATTTAAATTAGGGTATACAAAACTAAAGCGAATGAATCTAAATATCTGCGTATTTTTCTCCAATAATTGGATAAAATAAAATGGGGTAATTATTTTTTATTTTACGGATATCTGCGTCTTGAATTGTCTTAATTTACCGAAAAATCAAATGTGATAATTGACAGCCAGTATAACATAAAAAGTGTTCCAATTTTGAATCGAACGTCATAAATAATATACCGTAGTAGTGTTTTAAACTTTTCAGCGAGTAGGTAAAGCATAGTTAATAAAACTTTTTTACCATAGGCACCGTGTTTACGGCCTGTTTGTTATTTTATCGCGCCCTATATCGGTTGATTAATTAGTCGACCGCCCCCTATCCGATAGCGCTATCTAATGAGGCCTTCATTTTCTTTATCTAACTAGTTTAAAATTAACCTGAAAGCGTCTACGGTGTCGTAGTTAACTGACGAACATTACTCGTGTGTATTTTAGTATTATTATTTTAGCAAATTTCCTCCTATGTTAAGCATGAAGAATAATATTAAGAAGTATGAAAGTGAGGGTTCATCGCATCGTCATCTGGGTAAAACTGATTTCATTAAACATTTTTGATACAATTTTCGATTATTTCATTTCATTAGAAGTCATTTTCTTATATCTATTCCCATAATAATCCTAAAGCATTATTATGACATAACTATGCAGTTCAGTTTACGCTGAGAGAAAAGGACAGAGCTAATAGTAATAGTGCCACTCCATGTCTTCCCGTGGATGTCGTAAGAGGCGACTACGGGAATATAGGCTTGTAGTACTGTTAGGCGATGGGCTTGCAACCTGTCACTAATATGCTGGTAAACATCTTATTCTATTAGTGCAAATTGTGGTTACTGAATTATCAACAACTTTTTAAAGTTGTAATTCTGTAGCTCTGCCTAGCCCACTGTGGGATTACAGGCGTGAAGGTATGCTCTGTCCTTTACTTAAATGTTAAATGAACTGCACAGCTGTCATAATAACCCCCAATCAAATAAACGCTACGTATCTATGGCAAGCGGTCGTCAATATAGATTGATTTTGACGACGCGCTGGCCTAGTTGGTGGTGACCCTGCCTGCGAAGCTAGAGGTCCTGGGTTCAAATCCCGGTAAGGGCAGATATTTGTGTGATGAACGCGAATATTTGTTCCTGAGTCATGGATGTTTTCTATGTATTTAAGCATATATTTCTCTATATAAGTATTTATATCGTTGTCTAGTACCCATAGTACAAGCCTTGAGCTTAGTTTGGGACTAGGTCAATTGGTGTGACATTGTCCCCTGATATTTATTATTATTTATTTATTATATACTCGTATTAAGCAAAGATTGTAAACGTATTCCTTGACCAAAACTCGGCGATAACTCGATTTGATTCGAGCAACTAGACTTACTCGAGTTAACCTAAATCGTTGGCGACTCGAGTGACTCGAGCACATCTCTAAATCGAATGAATTTCGCGAATAGCTTTTGTTATTGTTACGAGTCCATTTATAAAGCATGCCGTTATTCTGTCAGAATTATTGCCGTTAAATGTTTTAATCGCAGTTCGGGGTTTGTTTGGGGAATTAAATGAGTGTTATATGGAACAGTTGTATTGTAAAAATGTTTTTATGAGGAACTTTTCTTTTTACTTTGGCTAATGGTCAATTTTCAAGGAAAGCATTAGAATAGGTTTTAAACGTGCGATCAAAACTACAAAAAAAAAAGATATGATGGTTAAATAATAATATACTTTGAGTATTACAACTACTTTCTGACTTGTAGAGCTTCATTTCTTACATTTTTAAGATTCATGTTCAATTGCTATTTATATTATCAAATCCTATTATTAGTTGGTTTTAACTTTAACAGACCCAATTAGTAACATAGCATACGTGAAGCGATTTAGTACATTATTATTGGAAACCAGCGGTCACCCGCGACGACGTGATTATCACTATTCCCTTGAGAACTGTCAACCTTTCCGGGATTAAAACACCCTATGTTCGACACCGGGGTTAAAACTATCTCCATATCAAATTTCATTAAATTCGGTTTAGCTGTGAGAGCGTTACAATCAAACAAACAGTTACTTTCGCGTTTGTAATATTCATCATCATCATCATCATCATTCATGTCAGCCGAAAGACGTCCACTGCTGGACATAGGCTTCAGGCGATAGGTAATATTAGTATGGACGAATTATAAACATGTCAAGTATAATCTAATACCTAGTCGAATTTAAGTCAGGTTTCCAAACAAAACCTAGTTCTGAATCCTAAATCACGGCTGACCGCATCTACATTTCACGTTCGAGTCGCAAAATTCGTGAATATACGTTTTGACGCCGAGCCAAAAAGATCAAAGATACCGCGGCCTTGGCCGAAAAACAGCCATTACGTGTGCCCATAGATATTCGTTATCGCTATTTAATGACATTTGGATAGAGCCGAGATAGCAAAAGGGATGGCGATTTGGGATTTTGCTAAAGTTTGACGATTTCTTTGGCCATACGTGCGTACGTTACGTACATTTTAACTAAGTTATTAAAAGTGATTTGTAAAATAAATTGATTTGAAACAATTTGAATATGTGCGAAGTCGCCAACAACAGCGCATCATGCTCTGTTCACATCATACCTAGTAGAGCGTACAGTACGATTACTGTAAGTTTACCACTGACATATAATTTGCTGTCACATAATTTTCAACTTTAATTTCATACAAATAAAGCAATTTTCAGAATACTTTTATCCACGTCTACCGATTTAGTATAACTAATTTATTTTTATGAGATCAATGTTGAAAATTAAATGAAGGCAACCCATCTGTCTGTGGTAAACTCCAAATCATTGTAATGTACACCATATTGCACCCAATTTGTAATAAGGAATCTATAAGTATGCTTGTGTAACGATCACTTTTGTGACCTAAAAAAACAATAATTGATGGAACCTTATTACTTATTATAATTTCGGAAGGTTGGATGGTTAATGGTGGTTGGTGTGGAAGAAGGAAATAACTCTAAAACTTTATTTACTACTAAATTACTATGACACGCATATATTTATAACAATAAAAAGCCTCGACATAATTGCAAGCACTACATTCACTGCTTCTATGAAAAAGAATCGCGTCTGAATCAGTACCCTTACCATGAGTTACAAATGTTACAATTACCGTACTCGCTATCGAGTCGAATGCTCTGTCCCTCGCAGACCTCGCAGTGTTCTTAAAGAGTGCGAGGGACAGAGCATTCGACTCGCTAGCGAGCACGGTAATTGTAACTCATGGTAAGGGTACAGTCCATTGTCAGACAGATTGTCACAGTTAGGTCTTCACCATGTCATAATCAATATGGTTTTACCGGGTAGAATAGAGCCCCTATTACACACGTTAAATTTAAACAGCTGTTTGCGTGGAGGGTTAAATATAAATGCCTTTTTTTTTGGGATAGAGACAGAAAAACAGGGGCCCGACCCATCTGATACTAAGTTACAACCGCAGCCTGTACCCTTACCATGAGTTCCAATGGGGAACATTCGTGATTTTTATTCACAACTTCAACTATGGCTGATTCATGTAAAAAACAGTTGAGAAAAATTATATTTGAATAGCAATAACAATAACCATGATATAAGACAACAAAGATTGGATCCAATCTCTTTCTAGCAAATCAGAATTTACCATGGAGTGAATGGCCGACCTGAAATTACAATGCATATCGGATCTCTCTGTCTAATCGCTGTCTAATTAACAGTTTAAAATGCCTGTATCATCCGTATTTCTTGACCGATTGTAATTTTAATTTCACTTTTGGTTTCTCTTACGGTATTTTCATGTGTTTTAAAATGCGATTTAAAAAATCCATGCATATTCCCTTTTACCGTACTCGCTAGCGAGTCGAATTCTCAGACCCTCGCAGTATTCTCATAGAGTGCGAGGGACAAAGCATTAGACTCGCTAGCGAGTACGGTAATTGTAACTCATGGTAAGGGTACTGGTGCCTGGTTAGGGAGCTGGAGCGCGTGGAGCCAACCCCATGTGCTTCTGTTTAGTCCACCAGAGTAAATACTCTTAGTAACCCTTAGGCTATGGGGACATAAAGTTCAAAATAATAATCATGACATCTGTGAGACGTATGCCACGTCAGTTAAAGGTTCACCGAATAATTTGTCGTCCCGTGTGATATCTATGGACTTGTTTCTTTCATATTCTTTGTTCATGGTGCATTGTCTAAAACTCGACATTTATAAAGAAAAAAGAACTGATTTGGTTACGTTTTTGTTTTATAGTAATGCATGGTTTATATTCAGTTTGTACTTTGATAAGGATACCAAGGTTGGCAGGGTGATATGCAGTTATTCGGTGATAGTTTGTTATCGTCTCATAGCGGAGTTATCTAATCTTTTTATAGATGGTTCTATTTTTCAATAGATTGCGCGACTTGCATTCATTATGATAGCGTAAAGCGAGAATGCGAACGAACTCACAAAAATTAAAAAATTAAAATTAAATGGCAAATTAATCGACCTGACCTACATTTTTATGAGTTGATCCGAGGCGTAAATAAAGTTGTATTACGGAAAACAACTAAAAGTAATGCCGAAAACACAAGAGAGACCCGATAAGGTAATTGTTTGTAAACGTGTTTATATTTTTAAAGCAAAGTCAACTTGATATTTTCGTTCGTTAAAGCCTGAGTTCGCCGATGTTTTGTACGAATAACGTAGTATGTGGTGGTGTCTACGAAGTAAAGAATGGCACACTTTTTGTCGTGCTCATGCCTTGTTCGACACCATGTCACCTTCAAGAGAATTCGGTATTCTCTAGGGCTGAGAAAGTCGGAAAAAAAAAACTATGGAGCACTTTGAAAGCCTATAGGGGCCGCCATCACCATGACCCTTCTGCCACAACTCAGTCCAAACGTGGAAAGCAATATGTCCTTCCTGCAGAAGTAGAGGTTACACTCCTGTGCCATAATAGATAATATTATAATTGATTTGATTTAATTTCCTGTCTTTTATTTATAGTTTTGAAATATATACCTAAGCTTAACCTAACTGTATCACCAAATAACCAAGTTCTTGTCACATAATAAACTGAATATCACCGAATTACCTACTTTTTCACATGCCAAAATAAATGCTTACTAAATTAATTCAGTAGGTATTACATAAAATATGTATTTAAACAATGGTAGGTAAATTCATCCTCTTATACTTAATAATAATTCCAAAATAATTTGATGTAAGGTAAGGTGGGGGAAGATTGAATGGTTTTTTGATGAGATGGATAGTGTTGTGTTAAAACCCTCGTAAAATAAAAAACTATTTACTTCCTTTCAATTGCATAAATTGGTAGGTATGGGCAAGGGCTATATTTTTGTAATCTTTCGATAAAACTCGGTTACGCCTATTCTAATATATAAAAATAATAAAATCAAATCAAATTTTGTCTAAAAAATTGACGGGTTAAGATGGAATGGTCGAGGGGTAAGATTGACATAGTGTCTAAAGTCTTTTAAATGAATGCAAACGGTTACTGTTGCTCGTTATTGTATAGAATTCCTTACGCTTAACAGATACAGATGATTTTTGCGTAAATATTCCTGATAGGTAACAAGAAAAGTGCAGTTGAAAAAAAAAGTATTTTACTCTTACCCCGCTTCACAGGGAAAACGACAGTGATACTCAAACTTTTTATTGTATATTCTTCATATAAAAAAACGTAAACACATTTTTTTTTAATATTAAGAAGATCAGTTTGGAATTAAAATAACAGTTGCATGGAAACAATTATTTATTTTATAAAAGAAATGAATACAAAAAAGTAAGTATTTTCTTGCAGCATGACTAATTTTGTCACAAATTAAGCCACTTACATGTAAAATATTAGAAAATAAATATGAATCTGTGTAACAAATTAAGACACATTTAAAATACAAAAATATACCAAATACTTAGTAATCTGTGTAGAAAATTTAGTCACAGACTTACTTACATTTATAGTATTAGAAATCCAAATAAGTACTTCTAGTAAACTTTAAGAGGTTTTTTTTCTCTCCAAACAAAAAAATACAGATTTATTATTGATTTCACACAATAGTTTCACACAACACTTCTTAGTTACTATTTATCTTATCGTTATATTAGGTCAGAAAATAAACCTTACGTTAATTATTTTTTTAAGTGCACAGTTTGAGAATATGTGTCTTTTTCTATGACTTTCAAAAACGGGGGAAGATTGAAACATTACTATTTCAATGTTACCCCAGCGAAATTGGCTGGGTAAAGATGGAAACTTCTCGTAAATCTCAATATATGATTAATAGCTACACCTAGCAGAAGTAAATAGAAATAGAATCTCAAATAACACATAAATAGTCAGTCAGAACTTTTATACTCCCCTTATTAATCAAGTTATGAAACACGGGGTAAGATTGAAAATCGACGAATTCACCACGAAATGCCGACCTTCACAAAATAGCACATAACACACGTCTACTTACTCCGAGCGGTCACTGGCGAATGTGCGGCGGATCGTAACAAAATGGCGGCTTAATGGATGATACCAGCACTAAAAAAATTAAACCAAATAGGGAGTTATGTGAGACTTTTCATCTTTCCCCTTTTTTTATCTTCCCCCACCTTACCTTATACATAATATTATATTGCATACATGCACCCATAGTAACTAACAATATTTCAGCATAATGTATAGGGTCTTACGTATTTAACTATATGGCGACACTAACGACATCCAGTATCAAGTAGAAGGCAACTATAATGTGACAAGCGCCTCTAGTGTCAACTAGCGAAACTAAATCTGACCGAGAAAGCGCTAAAACTAAAAGATCGCTCCTAATTTCTTCTTAACTGAATGAATGACTGAGGAATATTTGTTTGTGTTGTGAGTATCTGGGTCAATCAACTATTCTTTGTACATTTTAGTATGTCTTAATTATACAAAACTGTGAAACCATAGCCCGGTATAAACTATTTTTTTAAATCAATACTATCATTGTCAGCACAAGGGAAAATAAGCTATCTAAATCAGAATAACATTTTTGCCAAAAATACTGGTAACTTAGGGGACAAATCACTATTTTCATACAAAACTGGGGACAACATGGTCCACTAAGTTACCAGTGAAACAAGATATTTTAATTGTTTAATAAATATATCTACCGGGTCATAGAATTCACTGTTTATCTGTGTAATAAAATCACGCAATATTTTAAAGAAAATCCATTTAGTTTTTCTTTATACTTAAAAACCTTACAAACTTGAAAAAAATTGTGTACAAAGAATAGTTGATTGACCCATCTACATTCATAAAATAATTATGTAAGGTTCGTATGGTTTTCACGAATGTAATCTATTGATATGGAACAAAGTATGAAACACTGGGACATCAAAACAGACGTTTTTCATACGCTTATCTAGATAAATAAGATACCTATCATGTGAGATAAAGGATCGTACTTAAAGTTACGTCATTTACGATTGTGCGCCTTCAAATCAAGTGCGACGTATCTGATAAACAGGAAATATGATAGTTTTAAATATTATATTAGCATAATGAGGAAAAAAAATATTCTAATTACTTTGCTCTTAACAAATCAACACAGTTTAATTAAAGGTAGGTAGGGTGACGGAACCAGTAATGGACAAGGACCAATGATGGACAGTTGATTCTTATTTTACAGAAAATAAGGGTTGTTTTGCAACAATCAAATTTGACCGTTTGAAATTTGGATTAAGAGTTAAGTGTCCCTTACTGGTGCCTGTCAGCTAAAAGTGTCCAACTCTGGTGCCATCACCTTATGGTACACTTAAATTTTACGCAAATGTTGCCAAAGGCGAAGGCGAAAGTTGGCGGAGGTTGCTTCTAAAGCCTGCAATCCTATTATAGTAGTGTTCATAAATGTGGATAAACGTGGTTAAAATATCTGTCACCTTCTGACCAGTATGTAAGTGAGAGAGTGACGTATGCTTTATCCACCGCAATAAATGCTGGTGCAATAATTACAATGTGGTGATGTTACAGTATACAATAATTGCAGTGAAACTTAACCTGTTTCAAACTTTTACTGCTACTTTGTACTGTAAACCATTCGCGAATACCATAAAGCCATCATAACATCATCAAGACATTAAATTATAATAATGAAATTCCCCATTTGAATTCCTTGACAGTATTTCATAATAACAGTGTCATTTCCTGACCTGATATAATTTGTAGCGGCCTATATTTTATGTTGAACAAATCCGGAAGACCGGGAACAAAGGCGGGACAAAGCCTTTGTTAGTAAATAGACGGCTTTTGTCGACACAATTTTGACTTATGGGCCAACCAGAACTTACTTGGGGCCTGAACCAACGTAGCACTAAGTTGGGAGCCTGTTAGCGAAAACGGGAATAGTAAGAGATAGCAGAAAAAAAGACTGTTAAAAACTATGAGAAGTTGATTGCAAGTACATTGAAAACCATTTAAAAATTGAGAAGCCATGTGGCGTTTTCCGTTTCTCAGTTTAATGTGAAAGATAAACAAGGAATTTAATAGTTCTGAACACTACAAACCTTTTGGTATAACTTGTTTCAGTTACGTATTCTGACCTTGAATGCATATTTAATTTAAAAATAACTGGAGATTTTTTAATTTTGTTACTATTAACAAACATACACACATACCTTCACGCCTTCATTCCCAGAGTGGGGTAGGCAGAGCTACAGAATTACCAACAACTCCAAAAACTTGTTGATTACTCTGTAACCACAATTTGCACATTTAGGCTTAGGCTAAGATGTTTAACAGCGCATTAGTGACAGGTTGCAAGCCCATCGCCTAACATTACTACAAGCCCTTATTCCCTTAGTCGCCTCTTACGACATCCACGGGAAGACATGGAGTGGCACTATTCTACCCCGGCAACCATCATACTTCATATATTAACACCGGTGTAATATTTCTAACAAAATTTTTGGTAATTGCGTGCACTGTACAGGGCCGGTATTCTAGGCGCTAATAACCATATCGTCTTTGATCTGTTATCGTGTTGTCAACGTTTCAATAGCTCTTATTTACTTGACAGTAATGACGACTGACGTCGAAATAATACCGGAACAGGTCGAATACTATATGGTTTTTACCCCCGGGAACAGAGGCACAGGTAAATAATAATCTAGTTGCAAGAACTTAAAACATCTGCCTGTTCTCAGGAAATCCAATGAAGCGTGAAATAGTTTGAATTCACCTTTCTTAACTATATCTGACTAGTGATTATTTCAAAAGGTAATATTATACGGGTTCATCCTATTTCTTTTATGAACTGCAGTGAAGCGCAAAAGTTATGATTGGCAAATATTTTATAATACTATGGTTTTGTAGGCTCCGGTTCTGATGCAATGGGATGAAAAAACGTACCTTTATACTTTTTATGCGTCTATTTAATTTTATTGTTATATTACTATCAGGGTAGCATGCTTGCATTAGGTTCGAAAACTTGTAAACTAAGCGTTGGCTAGATGGTGTTTACAAATAGTTCTTCTTACTTTAACAGTTACTACTGGTAACCACGCCATCTTACTCTAACGGCCAAACCCTATATTCAATCCGCGGACAGATAGGCTTACTTCGGATTAAAATTTGACACATTTTGTATGGGCAAATTATGTCAAATTTTAATCCGAGGTAAGCCTTATCTATCCTCGGTTTGAATATAGGGTTCGGCCGTAAGAGTATTGTGAAGCGCCGCTATAATCGCGTAGCTGTCAAAAACAATCCATACAAATTTAGCTCCGGGCGATAACGTTTCTCACCCCCTAAATCAATTCCGATTTCCACAATTTTTGAATATGTTGTAGTTATTATACAGAACTAGGTCTGTACGTTTCTGGTTTTTGGTTTTTTCAATTCATTTCATTCTAAGAAATATACATATACCTTCTAAGGAAAACGTACAGACGTCGTTTTTCATGATATCTACAACATATTCAAAAATCGTAAAAGTCGGACTAGGTTTAAGGGAAGAGAAACGTTATCGCATTTTGTATGGAAATTTTTAGCTTCACAATCCTTTAACATGCCGATGCTCTGGGTGGGGGAGAAACAACCGGTGAAATAACAAGCTTACAGGCATTCATCAAGGCCTGAGGGTGCAACGCATTTGCCATTTTTTTGGTCAAAATAAAACTTCATATTGCTTGAATCTCAGAAACGTAGTAAAGTCGTCCACGTAACTGCATTTATTTTTATTGGTCCTTACAACTTTATTCAGACTATTATACCTCTATATCATTACCTTATTGACCGTCACATCCGTGATATTAACTTCAAAGTAGCTGCCTATTACAATATGTGTCATGTCATTTAATAATTTAATAGAATGTTCATTCCAATTTCATCCGCATCCAACCGCGAATAATGATCTCACGGTATCTGAACACGTACCTAGTCCTCTTGTGTCATTAGTGTAATGGGGATTTTATTTGTATTATTATAAACTGTTTTATAAATAGAATCAAAGTCCGCTTCAAACACGCAAGGACTTATATTTTTAACTTAGCAATAAGCTTTTTGTGGACTCGAAAATCGACTTCAAAAAACGATTCTATCATCTAGAAATTCATTTATTTAACTAAATATAAATTTGTAATTTAATATGTGTGAGCAAGTACCTAGATCAAAATTAGTGTTTATTATACAACAACCGTAGAAGTTATAATAGAAAGCAAAAATAGAAAACCACTTTCATTCCACAATAATTTCCTGTACCTAATCCAATCACCATCGGACCGACCATAATTTCAATTCCTTTAAAAATCTATTTTCAATTTCAAATAACGATGCGATCGTGCAAGGCTTCCGAGTCGCTGGCTGGTCCGCTTCCGCTAATCAGAGCGCTGGATTCATAAAAGGAAGAGCCCATTGAGATAGATGGGCCGTATTACCGTTAATACTGAATGGCCGTTCGTTATTACCGGCCAGTATCATATAGGTTTAATAGACGAGTTTAATATGTGACGGCATAGCATAATAATCGTGCTTTGTGTTAAATGGGTTTACGATTACTTTCTTCTACGCGTTGTTTTTAAATGTAATTATGTAGGTACCTCAAATGAAACGAAGCTGTGCCGACAAGATCTGCAACTTAAAAAAAAACATGTCAAATACATTTAAAAAATCTCACACAGACTAACACAGAAGAATACCAAGTTTTAAATTACACTCTTTCTTCGCACCTTCATAATCAGTACTCTGAAAGGCTCCACTTTTCCAGAGCTACCGAGGCCACAAGCACGATCACCTTAATCCCTGGTTCACCAAAAGCAAAGCGCTAAGCAGCACTTTGGTCTTACTACTATATAGTCGGTTATCCAAAACGAAACGTCCCATTGTTGCAGAGTTACCGACCAGCTTAGTTCCTGGCTATCATTTTTTTTACCCAGGAAAGCTCCTGCCACTCTCATACTGACTAATAACCCCCTGATGTCCCTCATTACCGCCCTAGGAAGCCCTTGGGAGTTCTTTCACAACTCCACTGGGGAATATCCGCTACCAGAGACGATTCTACCCTGACCAACATATGCAGGTCTTCTCTCCATAGCCAGGTCTTCACAAGACTCTCATTGTTGCAGAGCTACCGAGGCCGCAAGCCGCTGGTCGGCTCCGTCCCCGCCGGCGTCCCCGGCCTCAGCCCCGGCGTGCCCGCGGCGGCCTCCCCGAGCCCCGCGCCGGCCCCCGCCGCACCCAGCCCCGCGCCCGCCACCACGCCCGGAATGAAGCAGGAGCACTCTAGTCAACCCATGGTGAGTCCAGTGTTAGGCTCTATATTCTTCATATTCCGATGCTGGTCCTTCAACTTTCAACTACACTGGCAGGCAAAAGGAAAGAATAGCTTAGTAAATAATTTCAGATCATGACCCCGCCTTTTTTTAATTGTTGTATCCCTCAGAACCTGGTTTAATTCCCATCTGCCAAACCGCTGGATTTCATGTAGGAGGTTCCCTAAAATGACCCCAATCAACCTCGGTCGTAACGTCTTTTTGAAAATACTGCCAACGCTATCATTTCAGTATGTTTGAAGGGTCGAGGAATCTTTTATCCCCCATTCAGACTGAAACTTTTTTTTAAATTTAAACACAAATAGTGGCTCGTTACAGGTATTTGCAAACTCTGCTCCTAATTTCATCCAGTCGTTTATTTAAACTGTGGGTCGCGACCTCTCTGGGGTCAAGAAACTGTTTTCTTACCATTAGCTAGATCTAGTTGGTTCCAAAGATGCGAAGTTAAATAAGACCCTTACAATAGAGAACCAGAAAAGCTGAAGTAACGTAAATTTTACTAGATAGTTAATGCATTTTGCTCCGTCCGCATAAATCTCGTTTACTGCTTTGAAAACTGTTACCTATAATATTTTGAGACGAAAAGTATTCTGTGTCTCTTTCATTCACATCTGATAAGCAATTTTATTAAATGCGGGATAAAGTCCAAACATCCTCGAAACTTTCACTTAAGTAAAAAAAATGCCAAAGTCAGATCTTCGCTGTACTTCACCTTAATTTGAACCCATGATACCTGAGAAAATAAAAAGCCTTATTAACTTAACGACATTCAACGAGTTAAGAGCCAGTAACACTTTAATAGCCCATTATGACGTTTATGTTAATGCCGTCATTATACTAATGACACCGCAATTATTCCATTTGTAATTTAACACTAATTATAACGTCTTTCGTTTAGTCGTTGTTTTGTTTGACAGGTAAATGTCAACGTTATTTTATATGATGGAGTTCGACGAATCCAGGGTTTTTTGTCGGAGAATTGGGCTAGTGTGAGTAATCTTAAGAAATATCTTTGGGATTGTGCTATCGCTTATTTCGTTCTTAAGTCTTGTATATTAGGTATATTCTTCATTGATAATAATGTAGGGACTTATTTAAAATTTTATTGATATTTTGATCAGGGAAGGTGAATCTTGACATAGTACGAAACATTCTCTTCCAGCCGTCTGTCCCTCTGTGTGTACGCTTAGACCTTTGAAACTATGCAACGGATTTTAATGCATATTTAAATTATAGGTAGATGGAGTTATTTAAGGGGATGGTTTTTATGTAGGTATAATAAATTCGTGTTAGCGAGGTTGCTAGTTAATAAATAAACCAAGATCTTTTGCTGTTTTACACAGCCGTACAAAACCACCGAGTTAATAATGTTTGAGAGAAGAAAAACTAAACAACAGACCTCGCTGATTAAACTGATTAAAGACTATTATCCAATTAAAAGACAACGGTGACTAATCAATGATTCAATAATGACCAATCACGCGTATGAATGACGACAGCACACAGCAGCACATTATTATTAACCTGCAAGTTAAAGTAGCCCCGCGTGCTCGTAGACTCAAGCAAGAGTTAGTTAACTACTGGTTTTGGTTGCATGTTTTGGAAATAGCTCAGTTAAAGCCGGTAGCTACCTAACTCGGTAGGTATGCATACGAAGACGCGGGACTTCTTAAACCAGCCGGTTATTGATCCGTCAAATCGACACCCAGACTTGACGGCGTCGGTCTGTCATTATAAGTGTGCTCATTAGAAAACACTTGTTACACGCTTCGTTAGCTAATCTGTGGACTCGGCAAAAAAGTGATCTATTTGCTAACCGGGGTTTGAAATTCTTGTTCACCGGCAAGCAATGTGCAGCGTTCTGTCAGTTGCATGTCAATTATTGTTGAAGTTTTTTTGAATTTATAAGATCGCTTCCGATGTTCGCCTTTAGCTACGACTGGTTATCAATTCGGAACTTAAGAGGGATGATTGTCCAAAAAAAATGCGATAGCGTTTCTCTCCCCTTAAACATAGTCCGATTTTTACGATTTTTGAATATGTTATAGATAACATGAAAATTGAAAAACTATGTACGTTTTCCTTTCCAAGATAAATACTTCTTAGAATTAAACGAATTTTAAAAACAAAACACAGAAACGTACAGACCTAGTTCTTTATATTAACTACGACATATTCAACCTACTATCTGTGTGGTTGCCGGGTTAGAATAGTACCACTCCATGTCTTCCCGTGGATGTCGTAAGAGGCGACTAAGGGAATAAAGGCTTGCAGTACTATTAGGCGATGGGCTTGCCACCTGTCACTAATACACTGGGAAACATCTTAGCCTACTTGTGCAAAATGTGGTTACAGAATTATCAAGAAGTTTTAAGACTTGTTGGTAATTCTTTAGCACTGCCTACCCCACTCTGGGAATGAAGGCGTGAGTTTATGAGAGTGAGATGAGACATATCATCACATATCACATAGAATCGTTATCGCCTGGAGCTAAATTAGTATGGATGTTTTTGACAGCTACGCGACTTTAGCGGCGCTTTGCAATCTTCTTAACAGAATTGGAACTTAACAAGCCAACTAAGCTATTCCTTAGGGTGGGCAATGCATTACAGTCTTGAGATTGTCATCGTGACATTACTGTATCTTTGGGCTTCGGAGTCAACATACCATCAAGTGGCCTGTATGTGCTTATTTGCCTTCTCCATACCATAACAAAGCAAGTTATAAATTATTGAATTCATGTGTTTGGTTATTTGCGTGTAAATTACCAATTTGGGGCATATATTTTTAGAATTGACAACATGATTGGTTTGAAAAGTTGTTCTGATAAAAAGTTACATGCTTTATAGAGGTTTTTCTCAATAGCATACAATTTTTTTTGATTATTATTGATTACTGAGAAAAAAAAAAGAATATTATCAGTGTTTCGCTAAGCCCACTTTTGACTAGAGTGGTCGGAATGATCTCATTTTGTTTGTAACCGCGTTTTGTTTTCTAACACTAGCACTTACTGTGACGAAAAAAGACCATTGTGGCGCTTAAGCTCTTTAGCCATTAGCAGAATTTTGTTTGTTTATTTCCTCAGTAAATAATGAACAAAAACATTTTTTTTTTTTTATATTCTTTTGAGAAAAGCCTCTTTAAACATGATTTTTTTTTCAGAACATCTTTTAAAAAAGTTCCTGTTGTCAATCTACTTTTATCTTCATCTATATCTTAACTTCCCTATAATATGTTCAGAAACTATCAGCAAATGGACTCTATTAAGAAATCTGTATCTGTGGTTGCATTTTAATGTTAACATTAAAGTATTACGGTTATCGATGTGGTTGCATCTTAATGTTCTCATTAAAGTATCGGTGACCGATACTTTAATTGTAAACATTAAGAAACACGGCAACCACAGACAAGTTATGTATGCGATGTACACATAATTAGGCACCAGTCACATAAACTACTATTATGCCTATGTTTTAATACCTCACACGAGTGACGACGTGAACACCAACGTCTTATAGCTAGAATATAACCAATCTATAGGGACTTAAAAAACGTAAACCGCTGGACCCAGACACTAGATATTTCTAGGAAATGTTCCATGGTTACCCTTAACTGCACTAAGAAAGGATTTATCATAAATTACAGTATTTTCATTATAGCAAGGTGCGGGTGACAGTTGTCCAAATCACAGACTAGTAAGGCGTACGTGTCGAAATTTGAGTCGATAAAAGATCGGTATTAGGTACATAGTTGAAATGACAATAGAAATATGACATATAATTATTACTTTTTTAATTTTCTAAAAGTTTAACTATACTTTTATTGCCACAAAATAAAAGTCAGAGTCGTTATTACTAAAAAAAAAATTAATACTTGTTTATGCCTCAGTGGACGCCGGCAGCCATTTTATTTATGTTGTCAACATTCCGTCAACTCAACGTCAGCGTCAGTACGAGTGCTAGTGCCTTGTATGCGATACGTATTCTCATTCTGTTCCACCCAGTTTTAAATATCGCTGTTATTCTTTGTTGTTTTTGTTATTGTCGTTGATATTTGTTGTTTTGTTTTATAAAAACGTGGTTATAATAACTTTACCATGCCCAAACGAACAAAAAAAACTGTTTTGGGGAGTCAAGCAAGGGAGTTTGTTGTTCGACTTCGAGATTATTTTGAACGAGAACTTCAAAACGGTGGACCATTATTGCCATTTACTCAAGTTGTGGAGCGAGTAGCTGATGCTCTTGATATTGGACGAAATACTGTTACGCGTATAACACGAGAGAAATACGGTCAAGATTACGGTAAGAAAATTTTTTTTGAGAAGTATTTTCTCGTTTTATTTTTATCGACATACTCAAGATTCCATTGTGTCCCATCCCTAAACAAATCTCTCATGTTCCGTTTCATTCATTTGACGTTTATTTCTGGTTAGTAATATTCATGGTTTATTATTGAAAATAAAAACCTAGTAAGTTACAGTTATTCTAATATAATCGTTAATTTTATATTCAAATATTCTAAATTAGTTATATTTTGTTGCAACTGAAATGCTCGCTGCCATATAGTAACGCATCCACACCTTTTTGAGCAAAACGAAACGTAGCATCAAGTGTCACCCGCACCTTGCTATAATGAGAATACTGTAGTCCCCCGACGGGAAGAAAAGGGGAAACGAATTCTACGCAAACAAAGTCACGGGTGTCCTCTAGTAAACGATATAAAGTTACCACTTCGATGAGTTATGTGAACCGATATCTCTTCCGCGTCATTTGGCATTTGTTTCATCTAAATTAGTCCGTAGGAAGTGCGCGAGAGGTTCACGCTACGCTGCTCGCATAAATTAAGTTCGCATAATTATGTGTTAATATAATTGTGAATCATCTACGTCATTTAAATGGTGATTTTTATGGTAGTCTTGGGAGGTATTATGATTTTGCTTTGGATTCGAGTATTTCATGTACTTTGAATTGACGTAAATTTTAATCCCATAAGTTTTTACAGTTGTTGCACTATAATATTGCAGAATGCATCTTGTACAGTCACTAGAAATTATGTAGCTATTCATGGTTCAGTATGTGACACGCTCTTATTCCTCTAGTAATATACAGGGTGACATCGAAGACGTGATCAGTAAACAGTGTTTCAGACTCGGTAATATTAGTTACAAGAAATAAAAGCTATTTCTTTTTGGTTAATTTTCCCCTTAAATTATATCACTGATTAAGTATAATCATGGTTACCCTATTTTTAGAATCATAGCCTCCACATTATGGATCATATTCAGACTATCTTACTTTAATGACACTTAAGTTAGTGACAATCCAAGTCAGTCATTTTTAAGTATTTCAATAAATTATTATAACCACACTGTTTACAATAAATTATTTAATTTTGTTTATTGCGTGCAGGGGCGGATCTACTTAAAGGTTTTTTGGGCTGCAGCCCAGGGCCCCGTGGATACAGAGGGCCCCCAACCTGAACTGAAAACAATAGACGATATTGCCAATAATAAAAATTATCCAGAATTAAAAAAAACCCGTGTGCGCATCTATCAAACGGAACGGGGAATTCCCCGTCGCTTGTTTTCGGTCGGTGTATTCCGTGTATTGTCTATTACTGGGGACTTCCGCTCTTTTTCCAGGATGTCGTATATAGAAAACAAATACAGGACAACAATGTCGAACTATCGACTAAATCATTTATCAGTGCGATGACCAAATAAAAGAATTTGCAGCACAAAAATGCAGAAAGGTTGCTTTATAAATTATAATTTATATAACATAACCATTCATAACCTGAAGTTTTATTTTGCAATAAATAATGTGTTAATAAATAAATAAAATATTTTGTTGTCCTATTTTCTTCCTGTACTTAACATATATTATCATTACATCACTACAGAAAACAATTTTTTGACAAAATGGCAATTGGTTGAGTAATTAGGTAGGGCCCTTAAGCAGTATTAGCCCAGGGCCCCACAAATTCAAGATCCGCCCCTGATTGCGTGATTAGGTAAGCCTGAATCCTACATCTAAAACAACTACATACCTATATTACCAGGATCCTACTTGAATACTTAATTAAGTCATATCCCTTTTGATCACGTCTTCGATTTCACCCTGTAGACGAATCAGACATTTTGAACCCTATGTTAGATGACAATATTGTTCAAGACTCAACAGCCCTACTTTATATAATTTTTAGATAAATGTACTTCTAATTCTAAACCTTGTATGTTTAACTAACGATATGGTTATATTTATATCCCTACGTTAGCCACTAACTAGTTTACACCGCATCCATCATAGTCCCAGGGCATCCGACGCGGGTCGAAATTTTTAAATTACCCCCTCGCGGCGTAAGTTGGAAATTTTTAATTTCTCGCAACTTTGTCAATTTGCGAGCATGCAGTGCGGAGTTTCGCGCGTAAATTCGAAACAACCCTTAACGGTGTAGTTTAAGGGTTGAATTTACTGTTGTAGTGTTCGTAAGCTGACTAATGTTTCAGCCAAAGCTTCTGACGTGTCAGTTATCCGTGAACGTCGCAAACAAGTCTGACAAAAAAACCCTACTTCATGGTTTATCGAAACCCCGTAGATATCATTCATTACGCACAATATTCATTTCATCGAAAGACATTTCTCGCCGCATTTTTTTTTGGTAGCCACCAGTTCAACTAAACCTTATAGTCTACGTACCTAATTAATATTTAAGATACCCTGAAATCATCATGGCTTCAGCAGAAAATACGAGTTAGATGAAATGATACAATCGATGACGTGAAATCGGATTAAATAATTTGTTAGGTACCTACCGCTTTGATATTGTCGTCTATATAGTCAGGTTAAATACCCTTGTTATATAGGTACTTTTAAATCAGCTATTTTTGTATTTTAAAATCGTCATTTTGTCGTCATGGGCGTCATATTTATCAAATATCAGGGGGACAATCTCACAAATAGACCTAGTACTAGGGTACTAGGTAAAGATAAACTTACTCTTATAGATAAATACATAAAGAACACCCAAGACTCACGAACATAGCGTAGGTATAGCGTCGTCACGTATTTGGTGTAGACTTAATGATTGCGCAGACTAAGAAAAACAGCAATGAATAAAAACCGACGGTTTAAAATACTCAATGCGCAAACCCACTTCGCCATAATGTTCGTTTCAATTGCGTAAACTTTATTGTTTCTCATTTTTATCCAAATTTACTAAAACAATATTTGTTAGCAAACTAGCGTTCGATGTTTAAAATTTGCATCCAATATGGTGAAGGAAAAGCAAACCCTCTCAACAATATTCAGTTTGGGTATCAAAACATGTTATAGGAAAAATATGTTAAATTTTTGACTTTTTTATTGACTAGTTTGTTTTGTAAATTTCCGTATAAAAAAAACGCTTTGAATGGGTCGCTTACGGTTAATTTCTTTGCCTACGTTTTTCTGCCTGTCTGTCTTTGTGTCCGTTTGTTTCATTGTAGCTCCCTAACAGACAACCGATTTAGTGTCTATGATATTTCCTTGATCAATAGTAAAGTTTTGTAAATTTCGAGATTCGAGCATCGCCAAAAGCGCAAATAAAAACCTGTCGAGCGTATACAAAAAGAGGTCAGTTAAAAAAACATGATTTACACCAACACTTATTAGGGCGTTTCGCTTGAATGAAACCAGGATAGTAGAGCACTCCCGACGATTCCTCGTTGCACACAAACAACCCATTGTTATTCAACCTCGTTACCAACTTTACTTTTAATTACAGCCAGCATTTCGAATAATTACTTGCTAAAAGTCTTATCTTGCTCAAGAGTAAAATCGTAAAAGCGATCTTTGGTGACCCCAAATGAAGTTCATAATGTCTATAAGACTTTTAGTGACACACAAGTTCGAAGGCATGAATTCGATTTGTGTATTAACACACGCGACGCGTTCTTAATTTAAAATATTTCAAACTTCGAACACGAAGTTGAAGAGAAATAATGTTCTCGCGTAAATTTGTTCTGGCACATGTCGGGCGATGCGTTCAAGTTTAGTAATTTAATATTGTTGCCAGTTTATTGAAATTAATTTTTACCTGACTTTTTTGTAAACCATAGAGCACCCGATTTCCTTCTCATTATTTTGTCTTACCTAAGAGATTAAATAAGAATGAACAAACAATAATACAAGTAAAAAAAACTTAAATCTTACTAAGAGTTTGTAAGAAAAATACGAATCTTTTATGCCTGCCTAGAATAAATTACATTATGCAAAAGTCCCTTAAAGTGCTGTTTAATTGTGCTTCGGTCGGCTTTCTTTTTTCTTGAGCTAGGTCTTGTTTACTAAAGTTTACGTAAACAAGTAAGTATAAAAGTCTTTAATTTGAGATCGACCTTTTTTGACCCTGTTAAAAATAAAAGACTCGCTTAAAAAAATGCAAACGCTGTGGATCTTACTCTTACCGGATATGTATAGGCAGCCTAATGTCAATCACCAACGTAGAGTTATACCTCTATAGGACCTCATTCTCCAACTACTTCAAAGCCACTTGTGTTGGCCTATCGTCTGGTGTTTCAAGGATATGTCTTTCTTAAGAATTATCCAAATTTGTACAGCTTGTGTCAATGACAGTACACACAAGGTGTTCAACTATAATAAGTATAATAAAACCTCGAATTAAGGGTTATGCTAATAACTGTAAAAAAAACATGTCGAATTCATCCCAATTTCATTTTTATTGTTAATGGCATTTTTGTAAAGACCTCTCGGAATAATTTTAATTCTCAGTATTTATTAGTTATCTGTGGTTTTTAGGCAATAAAGTGGGTATGTACGTTTAATATCATTACATGACAAAACATTAGGTCATCAAGCATCAAATTAGCCTAAAATGTAACTGACATTTAGTAAACAATAGAAAAAGATACGTTTACTCTAATTGCATAATATAAACGCCTAAACGGGTGTTCACACGTGAACAATATACGAGGTCTTCGGGCGGCCTCGACCGCTTTACTATTGTGTCGTGTGGAGAGATCTCTAGCTCACTGTAGGTCAAGAGTGGATGACTAAATTCAGTATTTTTTAATGCTAATAACTGTAAAAATAAACCAGTTAAATAATACATACAGTTACATAAATATTCTTCATTACGAAACTCTTATTACGATATTAGTTTGATTATGGTGGAGGGATTTGTTAATGTGGTTATTATGGGTATTGAATTGGAATCGATTTTGTATGATCTCGAAACAGTATAAAAATTAGACCGCTCATAAAAAATACTAAAGTAGAACATGTCAATAAACCAAACCACGGTAAGACTTACGAAACAACTCAAAATAAACAACACTAACTGACTCATTACCAACAAAGCTTTACCTTAATGCCGGCTGTACACACTCGTGTGGAGACAACCCGAGACAGGAAAAAAGGGGACTCTGAACTGAACATACTGCTCTCGACTGGTCTCGCTCGCTCTCGTCTCGTCTCGCCGTGTCTCGGTCGCGTTCGGTTTCAGCCCGAGAGTCTCGGTGAGGGCTCTCAACGAGTGTATACAGCCGGCATAAAATCTTAACCGTATTCAAAGCCAAGGTTCCTCATTTCTATTAAAACATGACCCGATTCAGTGTTCTTGGCATATACCATAGTAACATTTTGGTACGAAATCCCTTCTTTCATAATGATTTAAAGCCTTGACGCTCACGAACATTTCGAAACACACTCGTAAGTTTGCTCTTGTATTTTCGCAATAGTCATTGAGTACAGTTTGTGTTGTTGCAGGCCCCGATGCCGTTCTACGCCGGCGACCCCAACAGGTTCCCGACGACGTGGCAGACCGACCCTTCGCAAGGTAATTGTATATTACTTTTCTATGGCAAACTAAATGTCAACAGTGGAACGTACGTAACGCTAAGAGTGTGTAACAAAAAGATCTCTTTATTTACTCTTATCGTTATTGACATTTTACCGGAACTATTGTTTTTTTTATTATTTTTTTTGCTTAATTCAATACACCAATTGACAATTTAGTTTGCCTAATTTCTAATGTATTAACGTGAACAAATCTCATTTGAATCTACAGTTAATGTTGTGTTTGCGACTCCAGGTTGGCAAAACCAGTTCATCCAGCAGCTTCCAACCCAGACGGGGCAGACGACGCTGGACTACCAGGGCAACCACACGGCGTACGCCTCGTCGCCGCACTATCAGGCTAACGCCACTTACACCGTCCAGAACGTCGCCGCGACCTTCGATGTTGCCAACAATACGTATTATCAGGCGGGAGTACAGGCGGTGCCGGCGCAGCGGCCTCCACCCGGCCGCGCCTACACGCCCGTCCCGTCCCCGCGCGCGCCGCACTACCCCGAGTACCAGCAGCAGTACGCGCAGCAGGCCGCCACGCCCGGCGTCACCAGCGGCGGCGACTCCCGCCCCGCCTCCGCCGCCTCCTACCAAAGCGCCGCGGCCACCACGGCTGCCCCGGCCTACACCGTCGGCCAGCAGACCTACGAGCGCACCGAGTACTCCGACCACACTGAGGAGTACAACGGCGAGAACGGCACCGGAGAATCTAGCAACGACACTGAAAGACAAGAAAACACGCCCAATGGACAGCACTCGGGAAACGCCGAGCCTGGGTACCTGCAGGGGAGCAACGGTCCGCGAGCTTCACTAGATTGTAACGGGTACCCAGGCAACTATGGCGGCGGGCAGTACAGAGAGAACGGCCAGAGCCAGGACTGGCAGCAGCGCCAGTGGCAGCACAACCAAAGAATCAACCAACAGATGCAGAATCAACAGCAGCAACAGCAGCAGCAACAACAACAACAACAACAACAACAACAACAACAACAACAACAACAACAACAGCAACAACAGCAACAACAACAACTCCAAAACCAGCAGATGCAAAATCAACAGATGCAAAATCAGCAGCAACAAATACAGAATCAACAGCAGCAAATGCAAAATCAGCAGCAGATTCAAAACCAACAGATGCAGAATCAGCAGCAGATGCAGAACCATCAGGGCCAGCACGAGACGGAGCAGCAGCTGTTCTCGCAAGCCGAGCGCGTGAACCTCAACTCGCGGCTCAAAACTATGATCCTCAACAAGCAGAGCCACGCGCGCGACGGCTCGGGCACTCCACCCGACAAGGGTGACCCTGGGGAAGGTCCCCCGCGCGACGACCGGAAGGGCGGACCCGTCTCCGTCGGTGATGACAGGAATACCACCGGTCATTTTTTATCGTATAGCCACCATCTCCGAGATAATTACCGTATAGGCGAGCAATACCATGCCGCTGGTAATTATTCACAAAACGCCCACGCTTATAGTGCGGGCGAGTTCGGAGGTGGTGGCCACCACGTATGGGAGGGGGGCACGGAAGTGCCGAGAGGTTACGATAAACACGCGAAGAATGCAGCGAAGACTACACAAAAGCTGCCGTCCTATGCGGACGTGAGAGCACAGTACGGCTACCCGGCCGTACCGTATGAAGCGCAAAAATATACAGAAATGTATGGTAGTGATAGTTTAGGTTACAATCAAGCGGACAGTAAAGATTTCCAATCTAAGATGCTCATCGGACCGGTATCCGAGACGAATCAGCAGAACTGCGCTCCAGGGCGCGACACCAACGCACAAACGAGGAACTACGACGTGAGAGAAACGTACGACGCCAAGTTCAGGCACGCATCGGCGCCTTTAATACCAAAACTAGAAACTCCGGACACCTACCAATATCCCAAAGACGATAGACCAATGAAGGACCAGAGACTGATGCAAAACGTAAACCCAGCATATTCAAAACAGAGTGATAATTCTTACAGAGAACACCCAAACGGCATCGCAAGGTCGCAGAGTACAGTGCTGCCTCCTATTTCTACAATAAAGCAAGAAAATTTTGGTCAAAAGGCGCAAAATTACCAGAATTTTCAGAATTACCCGTACGAGCGACGGCAAGAGGCTGAAGTGTATCCCAATAGGTTTCAGGAGAACATAGGATTTCAAAAGTACAATCGGAATTACAATGAACAACAGAAACTTAATAAGGATTTAGAGAAAAGGGTAAACTCCGAAAGAGCTTTAGAGCCAAAACCGCCTTTTTATATAGAGCAGATAAAGTCTGAGCACTCTCCTCCAGGGCACAAGATTTACAAGAATGTTAGTTACAATATCCCAAGGAGTCAAGAGCCTTACATGTTTCATGGTGATGGTGGGCCAATGTCAATTAGGAATGAGATAGGCTACGCCTGTTGCCGCCAAGGTTCTACTAAAAAACCACCGCCAGAACATCTGAGGGATGGCGCTTGTCCCGGTCTCCAGACCAAAGACGAGATTCTCGAAGACGATCCCGAAGAGAAAGACCCAAAGAAGCCACCGACTCCAGTTCCTGAAATGCCAAAAATTAAGGAGAACCAGTTTAACTATTCTAAGGAGTACTTGGAGAACCTAGAGCGGTTGCGAACCAACTCGAGGACCGAAGTTCCTGATTGCAACTGCTTCCCCGCTGACAAAAACCCTCCGGAGCCAGGGAGCTATTACACACATTTAGGTTAGTACACAGCAATCTTATTCTTATCTACTAAGTATTCAATGGCGCCGCCAATGTGTCTAAACTTTTAAAGAAGATGCAATTAATAATGAAACGACATTCAGTCAGACAACTTTGTATTTGTCATGCTTTCTCGCTAATAAGCTAATTGAGTAAACAAGATAAGTATTAACTGATCCGACAAAATACGACATTGTTTGATTACTCAATACATCTGTCAATTTGTTTTAACTTTTTATCTAGATCCACTAGTAGAAGATAGAAACTTGATAAATCATCATGACACTGTAGAAAATGAGGAATATTTTGGCATTTAGGAATTCTCACTTTTGCAACGTTTTCTTACAATTGTCATGACGTTTTTTTGTGATTGTTATTTTAGGGGCAGCAGCATCGCTTGCAGAGCTACGAAAGGATTTCGAGGCGCGAACTGGGCTGTCGGGCAAAGAACTGCGCATCGAGAAGGTGTGCTACACCGGGAAGGAAGGGAAGTCGGCCCAGGGCTGCCCCATGGCCAAGTGGGTGAGTGTATGGATCCCAACTACAACATATGACTATTATGAAAAATTAAGCAATAAAAAATCAAGTCTGGAAGAACCAATACTGTTGACTGGTCATAAAAAAAGTATCTAAAGAATGCCTTTTTTCCATACGAGTATAAATCGCTTTTCTAGGATCTACGAGTATATGACCTGGAGTTCAGTTGTTGCCAGTGTTTATTGCTTTCTTAATGTTACCAATAAAACACAACCCCTTCGTTTTTCACCATATTCACAGACAACAATTTTTCATTAGCTATTTAACATATACATTAACTACATAAATCATACGCATTCCTCTCGCATAAATGACCTACAACTACAAATGACTAAATCATCTCCAGATAATCCGGCGCTCCAGTTACACGGAGAAGGTTCTGGTGGTGGTGAAGAGCCGCGCGGGGCACGCCTGCGCCACGGCCTGGATCGTCGTGTGCCTGGTGGCGTGGGAGGGGATCCCGCAGTCCGAAGCCGACCTTGACTACACCCTACTGGCCCACAAGCTGAACCGCTACGGACTCCCCACCACAAGACGCTGCGCTACCAATGAGAATAGGACGTGTGCTTGCCAAGGTAATAATGCCCTTAAAACTAAAACTCGTGAGTGATATATTTCAAAATGCATAACTTTAAATAGACAAAAAAGCCCGGACGTAATTTCCACCCCTACTTTTAGAGCTCATAGCTATTGAACAGCGAGATATTCTAGGCTGTAAAAACAATATCCTTTTCTCAAAAATGCCCGGTAAAGTTGACATTACTAACTCCATACTGAGACGCGAAGTACATAGTTTACAGACAGTTCCCAAATTAAAAAAAAATACATTGCGTGCCCGCTACACAAGCCCGCAATGTTGCATACAAATTTCATTGTTATCTAGTTTGTAACTTTAAAAAAAGTGAAAACGGCCATTATAAAATGAGGGCACAAGTCTTATACAGTCAACAGCAAAAGAAACTGATGAAATAGGGTCTCAAAATAGTATATACAATAAATTAAGACAGATGAATCTGATTATTGTAGTTTAGCTTTAGTAAATTAGCTCGTAATGTGTCATAAGTAAGTGACATGCCATTCAAACAGTTAAAGTCATTACTGAGTGTTTCAAATTAAACTGATTTTCTAAAATAGCAATAGTCAGTAAAACTACCAAACTATCACATGTAAGTGAATATAAATGTTTGGGCTTTCATGTCTTCTCAAGACCACCTCGGAATACAAGTCAGACGTTCGGTTAGTGTCGGTTATACTCGTAAGACAAACACGCGAAACAACTATAACACCTCTCATTTCTATCAAGGGTTGAAATAAGTTCCTACTACTTCGCTTTGTTTTTTTTTGCAACATTTAAAATAAATCCTTTTTAACTGCCGTGATTACCCTAGTTTTCATTTGGAGATTTAGTCATTTTGACTTTATCTTGTTGGACACTTGACACACAGGTAGAAAACAAAATTATTCTTTATTGAAATTTTCTATAAAGAGACAGTTATGGCATCGTTTATGATCATTTTCTTTTGACTCATTAAATATTCAGTTGAAAATGACACTTTGTTATAATCTGTTTTATCTGGGGCGTCATGCTTGAACATGTTTTGAAATGTTAATTTTGATCACTTACTTTTGACGTTGACTGTACAACCATATTTTATTCGAAACGTAACTTTTTATCTGTGTCTGGAATAGCTTTAGTTTTTTTTTTCTAAAAATGCTTGCGTTTCTCCTTGTTATAAACATAAAGGCGGTAAAGAGTGATGTTATTTCACGTGACCCTGCGATTTTTGAGAAAAGCACTATACAGGGTGCCTCAGACCTTGGGGCTTTAAATGCATAGATCAATTCTACTCCTGAAACTAAACTTCTTTTGTTCTGTAAGTTGTTAAAAATATGTTCAGTTTAAATTTATTTTTTATCATACAAGTTAAATCTAATTTTCAATGTACGCGATCCAATTCTCCATTTTCCTTTAGCCCTCGTACCAAGGTAATGTCGCCCCCGTACCATGAGATAGTGATTACATGGCCAGTATGTAATACACTGATTTTACAATTAGACTTTAACATCAATTAGTTATCTAAATTTAAGTTATTTTTTCATGTTGCAGAACAAATGTAGTTCAGTTTAGCGAGTAGAATCGATCGTTGAAATTAAAGCCCCAAGGTCAGAGACACACTGTATATGCCTCGGCACGAACGGCAATTGCTTCACTGCCTAGGCAATAATGTACTATTTTACCCTGTTACCGGACAGTAATAGCGGCCATCACAACCTTCCAACAATATGGATTTTAACGTCTAGAATAGAGGCCCTGCCTAACCGAGGTCCATAAAACCAAGCTAAAACGCTTTTTCAATTTTAAGGGTTACACTTTGACATGATGTCGAATGTGACTTGTTATTTTCAGGGCTGGACCCGGAAGCTTGTGGCGCGTCATACTCCTTCGGTTGTTCCTGGTCGATGTACTACAACGGCTGCAAGTACGCACGCTCCAAGACTGTACGCAAGTTCCGCCTGTCCGTGAAGACCGAGGAGTCAGAGATAGAAGAGCGCATGCACGTCCTGGCAACACTCCTCAGTCCGTTGTATATGAACCTGGCCCCTAAAAGTTTTGAGAACCAGTGCCAGTTTGAAAAAGAGGCATCGGATTGTAGACTAGGGTTTAAGCCTGGAAGACCATTTTCTGGTAAGTATTGTGTCGCTTTCATGCTGTTTTGTTATTCTAAGTATAGCTGGATGCACACATTTTTTTTAACTTGTGATGCCAAATATAAGATCTTTACATAAAAATTTGGAAAACCCTCCAAACTTATGTTTTTTTTAGTGCTTTTAAATAATTTTAACAGCAATGATCAGTTGGGAAACCCCATTTTAACGGTACCATTAGTACCCCACTAGTGCTAATAACTTATTTGGAATATTTATTTTTTAACCTTCATTCGTTATTGAAGTTTTTGAAGAAGCTTCTACCAACATTGTTTCTTTTATCTTTGTATTCTTTAAGGCGTGATAGAAGCTTACTAGTTTATAAAATCGCTCATTCTCCAGGCGTGACGGCATGCATCGACTTCTGTGCGCACGCGCATCGAGACCTGCACAACATGAACAACGGCTGCACGGCAGTGGTGACACTGGCGCGGCACCGCGCGCTCGCCAAGCCGCCGGAGGAACAGCTCCACGTGCTACCCCTATATGTCCTCGACACCACCGACGAGTTCGGCTCCAAGGAGGGCCAGGACGAGAAGATCAAGAGCGGGGCGCTGGAAGTTCTGGACAAGTGAGTGGTGATGTATATTGATGATATTTTGAGAGTTTCTACTTAAGTCTTGCATATCCCAAATATTAAAGCATAAATATTAGCTATTAAAGCTCGTATACTTATAAAAAGAGACGAATAGGATGTCTTATTACTTTTATTAGTATCACTTACGACGACTTTGTTAAACATGTGTGATATCAAAATGTTCGAACATTTCAGATACACAATGGAAGTTCGGGTGCGCTCCGTCCCCCTACAACCCTGTCGACGGCACGGGAAGAAACGGAAAGACGAGGACACCGCAGACAACTCTACTAACGGAAGCCAACAGAGTCCAAACGGCCAGAAGAAGCCGCCATCGGCGCCGCGGACTCCTCAGCCTGACCCCAGGAACAACGCCAGTCCGCGCAGCCAGAGCAGCGCCTCGCCGCGCGCGCTCACGCCCTCGCTGGCGCCGGGGCTGGGCGCGCCGCTCGGGCCGCCGCCGGCCTTCGGCAACAGCTCGTTCCCGTCCGCCTTCAGCGCCATGCACGGCGCCGCGGGGCTCATGAACCCCAGCCTCGGGAACCCGGCGCTGCTCGACATGGCCTCCATGATCGACAACTTCACGGAGGCGCAGCTGCAGAGCAACCAGATCTCCAGCACCGTGCTCGACTCGCCCTACAACTCGTACGAGCAGAGCTACAACCTGCACCACCAGAGCGCGCTGTACCCCGCGCCCGTCGCCGACCCCCCGCTGGTCGAAAACTGCCCGAACCCACATCCCAACCAGCTCCCGAGTTTCGCTTCCGGTCTGCAGAAGAGAGACCCCTTCGCCGAGCCCCCGAACGCTCAAATAAACGCGCCGCAGAACCAGTGGCCGGACTTCGCCAACGCCGAAATGTTCAGTCATGCGGTAAAGGAAGACCCCGACTCGACCACGGCGCACCTCAACATTCCCCCGAACAACTACAGCCCGGACTCCAACAGGAGCGAGACCAACTCCGACCCGATGTCGCAAAAGAACACAACGGAGACCAACTCGCTTGAAAAGAACTCGCTCATCGCGGATCTCGCTCAGAAACTCCCAGACTTCGACATGCCGAGCTCGCCGAGACTGACTGAGATCTCGCAGAAGTCGCAGAGCACACCGGCCTCGCCGGCCCCGTCGCAAGTTCCAGATTTAAAATCGCCAAACAATAACACCGAATTAAACATTTCCCTAGACGTGCGTAAGAGCGTGTGGAAATCGCCAGAATCTAAAAACTGGGATCCTACTAAAGTAAAAGAACCTACGACGCCGGAGAATGAGAACTCTTTGTTTCGTGTGCCGAAGGCGCGGCCACCGTCTCGTTCGCAGCATACCAACCAGCCGGAGGGGATAGAAAACAGCACGTTCCTGAAACCGTATCCGCCTTCAGAGAGGCCCGCGCTAGTGCAGGGCTACGAACATCGGAGTCCTTACGACAGCAGGCTGGCGGGCGCCGCGCCGGTCGCCGCGCAGGCCAACTATACCATCGACCACGAAGAGGTCAACCAGGCTGCGGCCGCGCCCAACAAACCGGCAGAGTTCACCGGAAACAACTTCCAAGCCGTCAACCAAAACTATGGGAATCAATCTCCTATGCAGGGCTACGGCAACTACCCACAAGTCGCTAACGCATACGCCTTCCCGCCGAATCCGTACGGGCCCTTCAACCCTTACGAGAACTCGTACAACGAGTACAACAGCCTGGCGTACTATAACGCCGAGAAATACAAGCGGGAGGAGCTGCTCAGAAACTCGCACTGCTACAACTCGTACGGGTACCAATACAATCCTAATTTTGCACCAAATTTTTACCAAAATCCTAGCCCGAACTGGTGCCAGTCTTCGCCGAACTGGTGTCTGTACCCGCCGCCGTTCTCGATCCCGTTCCCGGCGGAGCCGCCGAAGGCCGAGCCGCTGGGCGAGGTCACCGAGGTCACGGAGAACCTGGAGTGCTTCCGCGACGCGCAGATGGGCGGCGTGGCCATCGCGCTCGGCCACGGCAGCGTGCTCTTCGAATGCGCCAAACACGAGATGCACTCTACGACATCGGTAAAAACGCCCAACCGAATGAACCCCACGCGCATCTCGCTGGTGTTCTACCAGCACCGGAACCTCAACCGGCCCAAGCACGGGCTCGAGGAGTGGGAGGAGAAGATGAGACTGAAGAAGCTGGGGCTGACCCCGGGCGCCGCGGCGCTCGCGTCGCCGGCCACGCCGGGGCCCGAGCCGAAGACCCCGGAGAAGTGGAAGAGCGAGCCCGCGTTCCCGGGCGGGTTCGGCTCGCTGGCCGCGCTCGTGGCGGCCACGCACGCGGCGCGCCGGAGCGGCCAGGTGCGGCTGCGCGCCGACACGCCCACCACCGTGTCGTGGACGACGCTGTTCCCGATGACGCCGTGCACGGTCACGGGCCCCTACCAGGAGGCGGCCACCTGACGGCCCGCGCGGCGCGCCCGGCCCGCTCCCAGGCTCTGACTCGCCTTCCGCGAGTAGACTCCGAACGATTATCAGTCGTGCTTTCCGATTTTTGTAGTTCCTCGATTTATAAAATTTACTTGTAAGATTCGTCGGACGGTCCGACGCTGCTCCGCATTGAACGTGAACCGAGTGAGTTTTCTATCAAAGATGTAATTTTAAGTTACGAGTATATTTTTTAATAGTATTTATCGCATTTCAGCTAGTCTTACGTTACTATGTTAGTATCGAATCGTGTATCGTCGATGACCGTAGTGTAGATTTGTTTTTTGTATATTCTTGTCGTATTTTAGTTTACCGATATTGACCTTTTGTAGTTTTTATTGTTTTACATTCTGCATAGTATACTAGTTCGTTAGCGTAGTCCTGCTCGTGTCGGCCAGGGCGCCAGCGGCAATGATCTCAGCTACTAACCGTAACACGCAGAAGTACAAAACGTCTCGCGAGCCGCGCCCGCGCCGGGCAGCGCAACCATTGATATTTTTGTACCTTTGTTCGTGTATTAAGTTGTTTTAATCGTATTTTAATTACCATTCCTCCGTATCGCTGATTCGTTTCGGCTTATTTATTGTCGATCGACGGTGTCCCGCGACACGCTACCACAAAGATATGAGTGCTTTTCTATTAGGTTAGGATGTGTGTATTTTTAACTTTTTAGAATATTTAACTTATTTATATTGTATTACGTGAACCATTGTCAGATCATTTCCTTTGTAACGGTGTTACTGTAGACTTTAATATATTTCCTTTACGTCAGTTCATCACAGAAGTCGGTGCAGTAGTTAGATGCATGTTCTACGTTCGACGCCTTCTTTCCTCCTCACTAGTGCCTGCTAGTGCCTCCGCGCTGCGCGCGCGCCGCCGATCGCGACGCGTCTACTCACTTAATCAACTAAAGTAGACGATAAAATTTTATAAATTAGGTACATACAATAAAGTTGAGTAATAAATTACATACATTTATATAAGATAGAATATTTGCAGAAAAAACAATTCTCAGGCGCTTGGAAAGATTATAAAGTAGGCATATTATTGAAAATTGATGAAACATACTGATTAATAGTTATTAATATATAATTAGGGTAAGAAAAAAGTTTGTTTTGAAGATTAAACTATTGATATAGTTTATATTTTTTACTTGTACGTATTTATTGAATGGTAAATTTATTGGACGAACGTGAAATTATTTATAGGTTAAAAGTTTTGAGGAACAGAACTTATAAAAATAAGCAATAATAGACGTTGGAGTCTATGTATGTTGTAAGGTAGGAGTGAATTAAAATAACGAATGGTGCGAATTGTCGTCGATCTTATGGAAATGCTTAATGTTTGGAAACTTACCAATAATTGCCTAAAATTGTATTCTGGTATTAATTGTGTTAAGCGCGAAGCCAGTAGCCGACGCGCGTGGGCGCATGACGCATCGATGACTGCACATATCAAGCGATCGCAATATTTATAGTTATCACCAACCCTTCGCGCCTCGGCCGCCCGGGCCCCGCATCGTCCTCGAGGCAATGTGCGCCGGCGCGGCCGTCGCGCGGCACCTCCCCGCCAAAAACCGAATCTTTATAATTTTATACACATTTTGCACGGGCAAATTTGACACCAAAATTGTAAAAATGAAATCTGTAGTGTATGTCAAGAAATCATGTATCATCGGTCTTTTGTAAGAATCTTATCAGTTAGGTCACACTAGAAACCTGTGATATACCCATTAACTCGAGTGCTTGGAGTCGCTTGCGACGTTTCTTCCGTGTGCATGGTACAGTATTTCATGGGGAATTCAACTCAACCAAAAACGACCAGTATTGTCAAAATGTTGTAACCAAAAAGCATGTTTTGTTGTTTTATTTCGCCACGCGTAGTCGTTGGGAATGTGGATTACCAAGTGGTTTTTACAATTTAGGTTTACGTACGTGCAGTAGTTTAAGTTACGACAAACCTATTGTGTAACAATATTTTTATTGTCTTCTGCCAAAACAAAAGAATGTGTCATGTAAATAGACCTACCATTATTTATTAATACAATAATTTAAAAAGAAATACCTTGTTTTATTCTGACTTATTTAGAGTGTAAGTTTTAGATCATCTCGTTTTACACTGCGGGCTTCGGCGAAGGTTCATTTTGGAGTATCTATCTTTAACATATTATAGAATAAAGGGAGACGAAAAGAAACCGGAGTTTCTTGCGGCGCTTCTTCTCCGCAACGCAATCAATGATAGTCTTGTCCGAAGCGCTAGTAGATTCACTCCATATTACCGACGTGTAAAAGAGCCCTCATGTGGCCAATTTACTGAATAAACATTTTGAAATTTTTGAAACAAAAAAGCCCGCACGGTCTAAGATTTAAAAACGTCTTCTGTCACGTTTATCGCTGTAAATAAATGAGCATGAAACGCCCATCCCTTTCTGACATGTAGATATCTGAGAGCCGTATTAACACTTTTTTTTTTTTTTTTTGCCCCCGCGGCGACTTGAACAGCTACTACCGCAGGGATATTATGGCGTTTCCACGTGAAGTGATTTCGCCAGTGTCAAGGTTTATATGAGTATAAAATCAATATAGCAATAAAACACAATCCAATCTTCTCTAGGAAGATTGGGGGCAACGTTGTACGGTGATTTGTAGGTCAGAGGTCAAGATAGTTTTAACCTCTGCACCACTGCGAGTCCACTTGAAACGAGAAGAAAGATGCCAGATACACGAAATAAGTCCAAGTCTTCAATCACTGTGCGACACAAAGGCATAAAAAGTACAAATCACTATCAGAAAAGAACTTTGAACACCTAATTACCCAAAAATTAAAGTCTAAAACAAATTACACGTCCGCCATCTTTTAACGTTGCAAATGGCCCCCTATTAACCCTTTGAATGCCTCTGACTAGATACAAACGTCGTCCTCACACGCCAATGACAGCTGAAAACCACAGCTAATGTCAACCATACGTCACAAATACTCGGGGCTATTTTGCATTGTATCTGTGAGGGTCGATGGCGTCGTAGGCACGACAGTACACGACCACATAAGTGATTCTTGGCGTTCAAAAGGTTAATAAACTCATCTTGGCTGAGATGCCCGTCATAAGATACGTCAAAGAGAACGACAAACCATAGAAAACTGTCATTTTTGAAGCATCTTGAGACGGACATTAGAGTCGAGATCAGTTTAGTAATACGGTCCTTAGTGTGAGAGTGACCGATGCTTTATCTACATTAACAACAGCAATAACATGATGAGGCAAGTTAGACTTGACATTACAGCGAATGTACAGGTACACCACAGGTAATGAGGGCGCCACTGGACGCTCCGGTACAGTTTTCGTGGGCTCGTAAGCACAAAACGCATAGTTTCCTTTACTTTTTGTAGTTGAGTAAGTATGACTTTCAGAGTTGCCTTAACTTTCAGTGATCGAATCCTAAAGGTGGACAAGATGTCTTCTTTATGTTCTTCTTTACGCAGTATTAAATAAAGTCGCTTTCCGCATGTGTCTGTCTGTGTGTATATCCGCCTTCGAAACCACGCAACGGATTTTGATGCGGTTTTCACCATTACTTAGATAATTTTACACAGAGGCTTTTTATCTTCTAATTAATATTAAATTCTGGTACGGGTGCTATAGAAAACTTACATAAACCGAAGAGAAGCGCAGGCGGGTGGTTAGATAAAAACAAAGTGGTTATAGGTATAATTGTTTAATATAAAAATACAAAATCACAAAAGGTGCACATGGCCTAATAAGTAGGTAAACTTAAATTATGTACGGTACTATTAAATTTTTAAGACCAATAACCTTGTTCATAAACGCACAATTAATCTATTTTAGTTAAAGTATTCATTGTCCCTTTCTGTCCAATTCAAATGTCACAATGACAGACAAAGACAGAGCATATTTCAAGCTATTGCGCGTATGAATAATGGTGCGTTCCTATATTCAGAACCGTGGATAGAGTTGTGATGTCTCGTTAAAATTTGACACATTTTGTACGTAGCAAAAGTCAAATTTTAGAGTTGTGACGTCTCGTTAAAATTTAACACATTCTGTGCGTAGCAACTGTCAAATTTTAACGAGACGTCACAACTATATCCACAGATTTGAATAGGAACGCACCATACCGACAGATTGGCATGTTACATAGAAAATTATTTGGTTAGTACTTATTATATCTCTCTTATTCTACATTACCGAGCGTTAGAAAACCTAGAAGAAGAGAAGAAGAGCTAGAAAAAGCGCACTCGGTTTTTACTTCAGATATTGTTGACGTTATTATAGATCTTACTATCAAAAGAAAAAGCTTTGTATGTATACAATCAGTCACTCGCTCGCAGCCAATCAGTTCGGACGCGCACGCGCTCTTAACGTTATCTATAGTTAGCCATCTACCGCCGCGCGCTCGCGCATCACTAATCGCTAATCATGAAATGCGGTAAATGTTCAAAAGCGGTTAGCAAAAGATTGCCTGGGATAATGTGCAGTAAGTGTAACAAGTGGTTTCATGCGGAGTGTATGTCTATTACTACAGACCAGCTAAGTGCTTTACAGTCAACTAACTCGGTCGACTGGAAGTGCAAACTGTGCGTGGGTTCCACCAAACCGAAACGTCTGTCGTGCATACTACCTGAAGCGGATGATGACGATAATACTGACACTGAAGTCCTAACAAATAGCGTGACCAGTAACATTTTAATGGAGCTCCGCCGAGAAGTACGTGACGCAATTCGCATAGAAATGCAAACGTCACTCCAATTCTTCTCTGATAAGATCGATGACTACGAGGCCAAAATGAAATCACTACAAGATAACACCAAAAACCTGGAAAACCAGTGCTATGACCTAAGAAATTTGTATAAAAATACAAAGGTCCAAAATGAGGCACTGGAACAGAGAATAGCTGTTTTGGAGCAAAATCAGCTGGCAGAGTGTGTAGAAATATGTGGCGTAAAGGAAACCGATAAAGAGGACATCTCAAGCGTGTGCAATAATGTTTGCACTGCATTTAAACTTAACCCAGACGCGATCGTCAAGGCATACCGCAAATATAAAAAGGGAAACGCGAGGACTACCGCGTCAACATCGACCATAGTTGCAACGCTCCGTGAAGGTCATCGCGAAAAATGGTTGATGGCATCGAATAATACCCAAATAACGGGCCGGAACATGGGCTTAAACGATGACAGTAAAGTTTATATTCGCGAACTATTGTCACCGCACATGTCATATCTTTTGTGGAGGGCAAGGTCAAGCCTAAAGGACACCGAGATGTTTAAGTACGTGTGGTACAAAAATGGGAAAATATTGGCACGTAAGTTGGACAATGATAAGGTCATAAATATACGATGCGAGACCGACATAAAGAACCTTACTGACCAGGTGGCAAATGTGGCACAAACATGAATAATTTACCTACTTAGCACGGATATCACTATGTACAAGCTAAAATATCTACAAAATGAATGATGCATATTCATTTATCCAAGAAAAGACACATGATGATTGGAATTCTTTTATAAATAACATTGACTTGCAATTTAACAACAATATTAGTGTATTACATATGAATATACGTTCATTGCTTAAAAACTTTGCCCATCTTGAATACCTAATATCTAGTTGCCAACAGACCATACATGTCATTATATTGACGGAGGTCAACATAAAGGACGAGTGTAAAAACTTATTTTTATTACAAGATTATGATATGCATGCAGCGCTTCGACAGCATAGACGAGGAGGCGGCGTGATCACATATATACATAAAAGCGTATGCTTCACGAGGCATGAGGTATCCACATTATATTCCGAGTGCATAACAGGAGAAATCGAAACATCTAGTAAGTTTAAAATTGGTTTGTGTGCAGTGTACAGACCCCCGAACCTGAACAAAACCGCTTTCGTTGAAGAAATAACGCGAGTGATCGGACTGTATCCACGTGAGTACTCTTACATGTTACTGGGCGACATGAATATCAACTTGTGCGATCGTAACCCCACGCGTACCCACTACCTGAACTGTATGAGCGAGGTAGGACTGGAGTGTGGCATTACGCAATACACGCGCGTTGAAAGCAAAGGCGACCTTATAACAAAATCGTGTATAGATCATATATTCCTACGCTCAGTGAATTGCCGCGAAGTACACTCAGCTGTGATAAACAATGCGATGTCGGATCATTTCATGACTGGTTTAGTTATACTACAAAATTCGAATACTACAAACTGTCACTTTAAGTTTGAAAATAGGTTAGATAATAAGAAACTAGAATGTGAACTAAACAAAATAAATTGGGACCCTGCCTTAGAACTTGTGTACCCAAATGATATTTTTAAATTCATAGCAAATCAGTTTAGCGAAGTATATAATAAATGTAAGAGAAACATGAAAATAAAAGTAGGGAAAAGACAGGACTGTAAATGGGTCAACAATCGTATTATTAGTATGAGTAAAAGAAAAATGGAATTGCTAAAAATATGTAAAAGAGACGAACAGAATAAAGTAAATAGATTATTATATAATAAATATAGAAATTTGACAAATAAGTATATAGATAACACTAAAAATAACTACATAAAAAAGGATATATCGAATAACTTTAAAAATCAGAAACGGGTTTGGGAAATAATTAACAATATCTGTGGCAGGGTCAGCAAATCTGTTGATGATGTAATAATAAAACATTTTAAGTTTGGTTTGAAATCAGTCTGTAACATCTTTGCCCATGGCTTCAACGAAAATGTTAACAATATTTATTCTTCATGTAAAATCAAATTATTACCTGATAGACTGTACCGTAGGGAACCCATTGTAACAATGAAACTAAAACAAGCTACAAACAATGTTATATTTAAAATAATTAAATATATGAATAAAAGAAAAAGCCCTGGCATAGATGATATTCGTGTGAGAGACTTGTTATGTATCAGTGCAGAGATCACACCAGTAATCACCCATTTAATCAATGCATGTATTGCCACGTCCCTATATCCCGACCGGTTGAAGATGGGTATAATCCGACCTATTTATAAAAAAGGAACACATAACGAGGTAAATAATTACAGGCCCATTACTATATTGTCTAGCATAGATAAGGTAATTGAGAGGTACTTGGGAAACGAAATTACAAGTTTCTTAACAACTAATAACCTTATTAATAAAAAACAGTACGGATTTCAAAAAGGCCGTAATACCTCTCAGTTATTGTCTAGCTTTGTTAATGAGGTCAACCAGCATCTGAACAACCGTGATCAGGTGCTGGTTGTCTTCATAGATTTCAGCAAGGCATTCGACACCCTTAATTACCCCACACTTTTTTCAAAATTAAATCAAATTGGTATACAGGGCCCCTTCTTGGAGTGGTTCCGCAACTACCACACAAACCGGAACACCGTGGTGCGTGTGAATGGTTGTGACAGTGACCCCATCGCTACCGATAAAGGCACGGCCCAAGGTTCTATTTTAGGTCCGACCGAATACCTGATCTACGTCAACGATATGTGCAACCTATTCACGGAGGGCTCTGTATACCAATTTGCTGATGACACATGTTTAGTCACATTCGGTAAGGATATCAGGGAGGCTCAAGTTATGATGCAGGGCAATTTCGACCTACTCTGTAAGTGGGCACACGATGTAGGCTTGGTCATAAACGCGAGTAAAACGAAACTCTTACACATACGGTCTCCATACATGAAAATGTCTAGTTACCCGCAAATCAAAGCACATGATCATGTATGTTTACACGACCGGCCTTCTTCGTGCAAATGTGAGTCTCTCGAATTAGTAGATAAGCATACTTACTTGGGCCTCATTATTGATAGGAATCTGAATTGGAAATCCCATATAGAACATGTCGCACCTTCAGAACAACAATGACCTAATTCAAAATTTCTGCTTTTAAACTTCAAGTCATAAATTTATTATCATAGAGACCAAATTCGTAATTTAGAATTTCTGAATTATGTCACTGTTGTTCTAAAGGTGCGATGTGTGTAACAAGCTAAGGTCCCTACGTGCCAAGTTGGTCGTACTTAAATTTAAATTACCCTATAGTATATTAAGAATGTTGTACCTGTCTTTGGCCGAGTCGGTAATAAGTTATGGCCTGAGTAGCTACGGACGAACTTTTAAAACGAATATAGATAACATTTACAAACTACAACTAAGTATACTTAAACAAATTGTACCTAAACACATCAAAAATAAAATAAAAGACGAATTCGACCTACTTAAACATTGTAAGGTTTTGTCTGTTTTTAACAAAATAAGTATGTTAATAGTCCTCGAAGAATGTGATAAAATAAAATTGTTAACAACTAAGAGTAGACCAACAAACTTTCGAAATTTAAAAAATCAACCAAGATATGTCTTACCTAAATATGTTAATGTATATGGTAGAAGGACGTGGGAATACATGTTACCTAATATTTTAAATAAATTACCTGAAGACGTACAAGCAAGGATAATAAATAGTAACAACAAAAATTCATACAAAAACGCAGTCAATAAGTACTATTACACTACGGGATTCAGCGAGAATGGGTGATGGCTGGGATTGCTGGTATTAGTTTTTTAATGTACTAAATAAAACACCTAATTTTTAGCTAGTGTTATAATCAATTTTATACTTATGTTGTGAGTGAGGTGAATTCATTCGTGCTACATATAAACCTCTTACAGGTTTCCGAAGCGCGTCTTATTGTAAGAAATTATAATTGCTGTTTATAGTAAATAAATTAAAAAAAAAAAAAAAAAACTTCGACCGTGTAGAATATTTTGTGTAAAGTAACTAAGTACCCCTATTACACTCTCAGCGAATGGCTAGGTTTCCTCACAACAATATTACTTACTGCGTAATGATCTAAAGAGATGGGCTAAAACCACAGATTATATAGGTACAAGTTACTGCTAAAACAAAACTGAAGGGAGAGTCTGTGTTCCAAATAATTTTATCTATGTTTTCTATCGCCAGCAGGTCAATGTGGTAGTCATCAATGTACATCCCATTGATCCCTTTATCGTTCACAAAATTCAAGGCTTTGCTGTAACTTACACGAGTACACACTTACAGGTAACTTATAATTATTGATTACCTTTGTGGTGATACCTGTTTTATTCCTCACTCTAATTTATACCTACAAACAATAATCTAATGATTTAAAATTGCTTATTGAGTTAAATGAAAGAATTCGTCATTTTGAAAATAGACTTCCTGGCACACTAAATCTCAGATTATGTAATTCTGGTGTTTTCTTATTCAATACGTCAATATAGGTACTAGGGTAAGTGTACCAGTGAATGAACGAATAAGGACTAGGGTGACTTTGGCCTTACTTTTAAAACAAATCTAAAACACAGACAAGTAATTTTAATTTTTTTTTACATCTGCTTATAGTCTTTTATTATTTAAGCATAATTCTCACCTATTTTTACTTATAGTTTGAAAAATGTATATAATTTTCTGAAAAATTGTCGAAATCACCTATGAATGAACAGGCAATCCCAATAAATGAACGAAAACGAACCTATGAATGAACACACCATATTTGGTAATAGAAGTGAACACGGTGTTTTGCCCCAATAAATGAACAAAAATTATTTTGATAAAATCTTTATTGAGTAAATTAAAGAAAACAATTCTAGCTGTGTTTTAATATTTATAACACCTTAATCATCGTATAAAAATGAAATTTGACTCTTATGAATGAAGAAGAAATGAACACTGGTAATTTTAAAGTTGTTCATTTACTCGCTTTTTGATCTAATAGATGAACTAAGAAAATAAATCCCGTTCATTCATTGGAACAAAAAGTTAGTGAATAAACAACGGAAAAATAATGTAATTTATTTACCTGCAATTTAATTCCAGTGAATGAACTAAGAAATGTCGGTTTAATACAAAACCATTTTAAAAGATTAAAACATAAATTTCTGTTCCAATACTGGACCAGTGATTCAAAATGAACATATGTTAGGGTTTATTAAATAAAAGCAATAATTTCTTAACAACAAATGCTTAAACTATTTAAAAATGCCAAATCCGATATGCTCCAGTGAATGAACAAATGTTCATTCACTGGAGTGAGGTACTTTTAAGGTTCCTTTCTGTAAACACCTTAAAATAAATCAATCGGTTAAAATGTATCAAAAGCCGACGCATCCTATTTATACTTTACCCTTTTCACCACAACATACATATATGAAACCAACAATAAGCATGAGATAAATGGCAATAATATCAAACTTTCCAAACCGGTACTCACCTTGCTCCTTATATTTTTTGCTTGTATTTCGAGCCACACTGACACACGTTATTTTTATTTAGACGCCATGACGAAACTAAAGTCGAGCCATAGATTATATAATGTTGCTATCCTAAATAAAGAGTTGACAGACTAATAAAACACAACTTATTGGACTGTTCTCTACAACAAAGCTTATTTTTTGATAAAAACCGCGTTTTGTTCATTCACTGGGGGGTGTTCATTCACTGGTACACTTACCCTACCAGCCCAATGGAACCCTGCCCCACCAAAGAACTGGGTAACAGTGATGTTATGATTCCAGAAATGTCAAACAAATATCTTTATAATGTCACTGTGACACCGTTCTATGGTAGGTCAGGGCTCCATTGGGCTGACAGTACCTACGCCAAGAGTTTTATAACAGTTTGGATTCATGAATAAATTTCATCCACTAAGGGTGGTTCTGAACTTTGCTCGGTTTGGTCATTACATCAACGATCCCTTATCTTTCTATGTAAATCTAAATAGCCTCTATAGCGTTACACTGCAGGGCTAAGGCATCTCTAGGTTAAACCATTCCTTGTCAGCATGGATTGAGTATTTCTAAATCCCGCCAGCTTCTATTTGATCTGCGTCTAATCCTGGTGCCATCACTAAGGGTTTACACCTCAGTTGTAATCTTGGTCCGTCAATCATTCGGAAGATATTCAGCAAAGTCCGATTTGAAAAAGTCTTCCTCAGCTCCTAGGCAATTCGAGACTTGAAGCACAGTTCAGTGAATCTAATGTGTTCAGAGTTTGGCCACCTAGAATTCTGCACAAACCTTGAGTTGGGTTTTTTGAACGCGAAGTAAATTCGCCAGAAAAGTCGCGGCTCGTGGCCCTCAGATTACGTGAAGGCTGTATTTCCGCCATAGCTGTGCTAGAAAATGGCACTGAGAAGGGAAAATTTACCAACGCAAATAGCTCCGCTGTGAAAGACTTAGGAAAATGCAGGTTTTGGTGTCAAAGTCATCCTGACACGGTGTACAGTGTGCGAACCAAGTGAACGGACACGGGTTGATTCTGTTTTTTTTTACCTGACAACGCCTACGGTTCCAGCTGCTACAGGTGGTCGTGGTGCATGGCGACGATGATGTTGGTGAGCGCCGTGCGCGCCTCGCAGTTCGGGAAGCTGTCGAGCACGTCGCAGGCCGTGGCGATGTGCTCGCGCTGGAGATGCTTGGTTTTCTCGATGCCGTCGCCTTCCACTACCGCTTTGTATAGCTGGAAGAGGAGTTAGTTATTAGATGGATGCGTTGTATAGATTGCAATGGTGGGTCAGACAATTCGTACGCTGTGGTAGGTTCTGGCTATTTTGAAATGGAAAAGTATTGCTTTGGCGTCAAAGGAATTTAGACTTAAAAAGTCCGATCTCGAAAGACTGTGACTTCGAATAACAATTAAGTCAGTAATTTACTTAAAAACGATTGAATAAGCGAAATAAAAGTACTGATAGTCCTTAAACTAAAGTACTTAAATGGTACGCTTTGCAGGATTGGCTGTGTCCACACTGTTATTGTTCGAGCATACAGTTGTGATTCCCTACACTAAACTACAAACATCGCCCCAGTACTGGTAGTTGCTACACTACTGGTATTCTCCACACTAGTACCAACTCTAGAGTACCTACTTACACTACAGGCCGGCGGACTTAACTACCAATCGTAACCTGTACAGTAAGTACTGGTAGTATCTACACTACACTTCCAAAGTTAGAGTCGCTTCAAGGTCGAGGAACGCTTGCTATTCCAGAGTTAGGTGGCAGCCAGAACTGTGTTAGTGGCTATAGGATGTCCACACTGCTGGTAATTACTAACCGCATGTAGTCAACGTCATCGCTACACCATTCGACGGATGTGCCAGTGCATGTGTACCAGCTCTTGGTCTAACTCTGAAGTAACTACACTACAGGCAGACTGGTATTTTCCCATCCACTGGCGATTCTTCAGCCGGGTACTCACAAGCGAGCTTTTACTATTCTCTACTAGAGCCTGTTCTCTACTAGAAGGTCGTTACAGTAACTGCTACGGCTACAGTTATAGCTACTAGTCTCTACACTATCATAAGTACTGACCGCGTGGTAGTCGACGTCGGTGACGCTGCGCCGGCCGGCCTCGATGTACGCGTACAGCTCGGGCCGCGCCTGCAGCGTGAACGCCAGCGGAGCACCCACCAACGAAAAGCGGGACGGCTCGGGGCCCGAGAACGCTTCCAGGTCCAGAAACGCTTGCCACGCTAGAGCTAGGTGGCAACCGAACAGGTAGCCCTGAAATCATGACGTAGCTATTTAAAAATATGCAGTACGAGTAACTAATGATGATATTGCTCTATTATACATCTATTCAACTCGCCTACTAGATCTTCACTCAGTTTAAACAAAGTCACGTTCAAAATCTATGTTCTAAAAAATCAATAGATTTTTATGAGATATTAATACTATCGAAACTTTTGGGCGGGGGCGGGGCCAAATCAACGTTAGTTTGCGACCGGTCGCCAGGTGATATGGATCCGTCCCTATGTCAATCTACTTGTCCGGTAGCTGACATGGCTAACGGCCGAGGGTGGAGCTCACAGTTGCGTTGATACCTAAGGCAAGACTGGTTGTGCTCCTTCCCGAGGTTGCTGCCTGTTAACTACTCGGTTTCCACGGATTAAACGAGTAGAACCGAAATAACTAGTCAAACTCCTGATCATCCTTCATTCACCCTTCCATGTTTCCTGTAACTCCTTTCCAATAAGCTGCAAGCGATGTCGTGGCATGTCGCAGCGGGCCTCCCATCCAACAGTATAGGATGGGTAGCGGTAAAATGCCACCCGCGTGTTTGTGCCGTGCGCGGGGACCCGTACGGGTGGAGAACGAGATCCTGGTAGGTTGAGTTTGAAGAGGGTCGGAGTCGTTACCCTCCGATAACAACACGCCACTTTGGCTCGAGATTCATCTCACACGGGAGGTTCTGGCCCAGCCAGTCAGAATCAATCGGCTGTTGCGTCTACAGTAGTCTGGCCGCAGGCGAGTGTTCTGGGGTGATGAGGTCAGTAGCCGGCGGTGTACGGCCCCGAGTCGCCGTGGTAGGTGACGGAGGGCTTGACACCGTGCGGGCTCACTCGACAGCTCACCTTGGGATGCTATATCCGGCTCGTATCCCTGATGCGTCAAAGCATCCCCAGTAGGAGGGCTCCAAGGAGGGTGGGGAACGAGTGGGACGAATTTTTAGGTGTGATTTTATGGATAAAAAAATACCAAAATCGACGAAGGCTGAACCCTCCGCAAGGAGTGAGGCAAAGGCGCTTAGCGCATTGACGGACTGTGAGGTGAGACGCCGACCTGTCGCAGACAGGGACGCGGGATCCGGTAACAGTCGAGTTCGAGGGCCCGTAGGGGCAGATAGGGCGCTTCACGCCAAGGGCAACAGTCGAAGTGTCGCCGAACACCCCAAAGGCACGAGCCGACCTCTCCCCTCGGGGCTGACGGAAGGACGCGCTGGCCTCCCTACCAAGGGAGCGACCGGCGTAGGTGCTGGAAGGGCAGACGGTGTAGCGGAGGCAGGTTGCAGCAAGGAGGGCCTCCCTACTCCTCTGGATCTAGCATCCCCGAAACCACCCCCTGCAAGCTTCCAGCCGGAAGGGGGTGTGAAGAAAGGGAGCAGGAGACAGAGGAAGAGGGAAGCGCAGGCTGCGGCGCTTCAGCGTCTGGATGCCGGCCCAACAAGGGACGTCACCGCTGAAGCGAACGCAGCTAACAGGGCACTGAAAAGGCCGTTGGTATCACCGAAAACCAGTGGTGACTCCAAAAGGACGAGGGTAGGGTCGTATGCGGAGGCACTTTCCAGTGTAAAGGTGGCGGTGATACCAACGACCTTCCCAACCAAGAAGATCTTGGGGTGTCATATGGCGGCCATTCAGGGGGTGGTAATCCAGCGCCTCCTGATCATCCCCAAGCCACTTCCCGACATCAACTTCGGGAACATTGTGGGAGGTGCCCTTCACATCAGTTGCGGTGACAAGGCATCTTCCACGTGGCTCAGCTCCCTCATAAGTGAGGGAGATATTGCGGGGATGAGCCTCAAGGTCGTGGATGCCAAGGATCTTCCAAAACCAGTAAAGATGGCCTGGAAGACGAAGATCATTGGCATCCCCGACGCAAGGGTGGTGTTCAGACTGCTCCAACGTGTCAACGAGCGGCTGAACACCGACCAATGGAAGGTAGTCGACACCTCGGAGTCGGCCGCTGGCACCCGGCGCATCATACTGATGGACCGGGAGTCAGCGGACGTGATCCGAGAGGCCGGCTACACTCTCAAATCGGGGATCGACGTCAGCACTTTTAAGCTCTTGGACGATGCCGAGAAGAGGAGTGCTGAAGTCGATCCTGAAGAGGCTCCCTGCGCTGTCGAGGCTGCAGAGGTGGTAGCGGACGAGGAGTCGGTGGGAGCGGACGAGGTCGACAAGGTTGGAGTGGACGAAGGGCCGCGTGGGTGTCGGGAGCCGTCACCGGTATCGGTGACGACATCCGAGAACCTGCGCGACCTTGAAGCCCTCTACCTTGGGAACCCCTCTTCGCCCATGTCCGAGGACTCCGAGTCGCCGGCGGAGGCTGCTGACCTCAGCAAGCCGAAGCCAAAGATATAAGAAAGAGCCATGGGAGGCATAAGGTGCGTACAAATTAATTTGCAACACAATAAAGCTGCCACAGCCCTTCTGGCAAAGCAGCTAAAGAACGATAAATTCGATGTAGCCCTGATTCAAGAACCATATATATACAAGGGCGAGATCAGGGGACTAAATGGCACGGGAGGGGTTATCTATTATCTCTGCCCCGAGAATAACATGAGGACTTGTGTGTATGTCAAAAATGGCATAAATGCCATTCCTTATAATGCTTACTGTTCCAGGGATCTTACCACTGTTAAGATCCAGGAGAAGAGGTTAGGCAAGACTCTCATCATCTCGTCTGCCTACCTCCCTTACGAGGCGACGGACCCCATCACACCTCAACTCCGGAGTCTGGTCGCGACTGGCAGTCAGGTGAACACCGACCTGATCATCGGCTGCGACGCCAATGCACACCACGTCATCTGGGGCAGCTCGGATGTTAACAAGCGGGGAGAGAAGTTACTGGATTTTCTGGTGAGCTCTTCTTTACAATTAGTTAATAAAGGGAACAGCCCAACCTTCGTCAATGCTAGACGCGGAGAAGTAATTGACATAACGGTGGCGTCCAACCACATGTATGAAGATATTCACTCTTGGCATGTTTCCAATGAAATCTCACTTTCAGATCATAGGTACATATGCTTTAGGTACAGGACTGACATACCAATTGAAACTGTGCACAAAAGAAACCCTAGGAACACCGACTGGTCATCTTTCAAACGGGACTTAAAGGTAGAACTAGGGGATCCAAAAGGTAAGCTCAATTCTATTATTGACATTGAATTTGAAGCGGACAATATGGTACGAGCGTTACATACCGCGTGGACCAATAATTGCCCGGAAAAACGGGTGCTAGCCAAGAAGATACCCTGGTGGAACCCTGAGATAACCAAAATCAGAAGCGAAACAAGGGCGATCTTCAATGATGCGAAGGCGACGAATGACTTTAGCATGTACGCTCATAAGCTCACAGAGTACAACAAAGCTGTAAGGAAAGCAAAAAGGAGTGCGTGGCGGAACCACTGCAACCAAATAGGCTCGATACCAGAAGGTATGAGGCTCACAAAGGCACTAGCAGTAGCAAGGTCAACTCCGTTAACATCAATAAAAGATGACAAGGGAAGTATGACTGTAACGGGTTTAGATACCCTGAAAGTTATGTGTAGCACACATTTTCCCGGCTCCATTATACGTGAAAGCGAAATAGACAGTGTACCAATCTGTTTGTCAGAGCAGACAGCACGCACAACAAGACACAATTGGGACACTGCCAAAAAGGTAGTAGACGATTGCAAGATACGGTGGGCACTATCCACTTTCCAACCGTACAAAGCACCGGGCCCGGACGAGATATACCCAATCCTACTACAAGAAAGCGCAAATATAATTGTAACGCATTTAAGCAGGCTGTATAGAGCGTGCTTAGCCTTTGGGCACGTTCCACGCGTTTGGAGGCGTGTAAAAGTGATTTACCTGCCAAAACCTGGCAAAGCAGATTACAGCGATCCCAAATCATACAGGCCAATAAGTCTATCATCATTCTTCCTAAAAACAATGGAGAAGCTGGTAGACAGGCACATAAGAGATGGACCTCTAAGGCGGTATCCGCTGCATAAAATGCAATGCGCGTATCAACCGGGTAAATCCACAGATACTGCAATTCATTTTGTAGTGAATAAAGCTGAAAACGCACTAGAGAACAAAGAGATATGTCTTGCGGCATTTCTCGATGTGGAGGGTGCATTTGATAAGACTACGTTTGAAGCCATAAGCACAGCAGCTGCTAGGCATGGCATTGAACCAACCATTTGCAAATGGATAGGCAACATGCTAAACAGTAGACTTATAAAGTCAAGTCTTTTGGGCGATGTCCTATTCGCCACAACGACAAAAGGGTGTCCCCAGGGGGGGGTTCTCTCACCGACTCTATGGAGTCTGGTGGTAAACTCACTCCTAGAGGAACTCAACACAGGCCCACTACACACGGTTGGGTATGCAGATGATCTCGTGATACTTATCAACGGGAAGTTCCCGGGAACAGTATCGGAAATCATGGGAAATGCTCTGGAAAGGGTGGAAAGATGGTGTATTAGTCATCAACTATCCATCAATCCCAGCAAAACTGTAGTAATTCCATTTACTAAGAAAAGAGACCTCAAACACATTAAACACCTCAAGCTGTTTGGTAAGGTACTAGAATTGTCAAGTGAGGTAAAATATCTAGGCATAATACTAGATAAAGAGCTCACTTGGAAGAAGCACGTGGACAACGCTATAACAAAAGCGTTGAGAGTGTTCGGAATGTGCAGATCAGCATATGGTAAGACATGGGGCCTTAACCCTAAAGTACTGAAGTGGATCTATACCATGATGGTAAGGCCCATAATCATGTACGGCTGCTTGGCCTGGTGGCCAAGAACAATTTTAAAAACATGCAGAGACTCTCTGACCAAGGTGCAGAGGGTGGCCTGCATGGCTATAACAGGGGCGTTCAGAACGACGCCAACGGCGGCAATGGAGGTTCTACTAAACCTACCACCACTGCATATCGCCATACAGTCTGAGGCGTGCAAGTCGCTGCAGAGGTTGAAAGAGACGGGCCTATGCAACGATGCAGCGCTTAGAACCAGACACACCAAAATGGCACACAATGGTTCTCTAGACAGAATACTGACGATGGGTTGCGACAAAATGCAGCCTAAGTATGTATTCCGAAGGAACTTCAATGTCCACATTCCGACAAGGGATGAATGGATGGATGGGTTGCACCTATTAGAGGATGACGACGCGATATGGTATACGGATGGCTCAAAAATGTGCTCCGGTACGGGGGCGGGTATTCACGCCAAGGACTATAACAGCAGCATAAGTATGGGCAACTACGCAACGGTCTTCCAAGCGGAGCTATATGCGATAATTGCCTGTACGCAAGAGAATATAAGTAGGACTCCGCAGGGTAGAACTATTTATATTCTAAGTGACAGCCAAGCGGCACTTAAGGCGCTGACAGCGCCTAAAGTAGACTCGAAACTAGTCTACAATGGCATCCAGGCCTTAAACAGGCTTGGTAGGAAGAACAAAGTGAAACTGATGTGGATTCCAGGACACGAAGGCTATCCCGGAAATGAGGCCGCGGACGAGCTGGCAAGGGAAGGGTCCAAGGGCGCATACGTCGGACCTGAACCATTTGTGGCACCGTCACCGGGCACCATAAAAGCAGCCCTGAACAATAACACCCTAGTAAACCACCAAAAAGAGTGGAAAAATACTGTAGGCTTAGGGCATGCGAAGCTCTTCATAGAAAGAGTGGATCAGAGCTGGACCAAAAAACTTTGGAAACTCAGCAGAAGACAACTCCGATATATTGTCGGAGTGTTCACCGGGCACTTTGGGGTCAAACATCTCCTAGCAAAGATGGGCCTTTATGACAATACAGATTGTAGAATGTGCGGCGAAGAGGCGGAAACAGTGAAACACTTAGTGTGCGAATGTGATGCCCTCGCCGGAGTAAGAATGAAAATCCTCGGTTGTGGCTACCCGGAACCAAGCGATTTCAAAGCCTTGCCATTGCACTCCACTATCCGGTTTCTGGAAGGGGTGGAGGCTGCATTGGATTAAGCGCTAAAAGAGGGGTAATTACACAAAAGATCCCATAGGGTCGAAGTGTATCCGCAAGGACCCCACATACAAGATAAGATAAGATAAGAATACTATCGAAAACCTCTCGACTTTTTTAAACGCCAATATTCGCCATGTTGCGGCCGCGTCTGCTCATGATTACGGACTCCGGACGAGCCCGAAACATGTCGAGCGTCCTTCGACAATATTTACTTACGTGAGTAACCCGGTGTGATTTCCTTAATACGGAAATTTTATGTTTAAAAGGATATTTATGTTATGAGGTTGTGACTCAGTATTACCTTAATAGGAGCGTGCACCTTTTACTCTGGGGAAATGCCTTTACGAATATCTAACGCACTCGCAATCGCAATCGACTTCAAAATGGAACAATTGTTTTCATTTTGTATGCAGAAAAGCCTTCGATTTTCAAAATGAGAACAATTGCGAGTGCGTCAGGCAATAGCCCCTCAGGTAGTAGGGGAGCCGGGATGGTTTTGCGGGACTCACCAACCGAGAGCGACCCTCAACTCAACGACTAGGAGAGTGCTCCCGACCCCTCCGTCCGGCACTTTCCAGCAGCAGAGACCTGGTTTAGCGACTCACCTGCGTCTGCAGCGGCTGCAAGTGTCCAGCTAGCTTAAGCGCGGCGGAGCAGCTCTTGCCAAGTAACGCGCCGGCTGCCAGCACGTGCCGCGCTGCCCACTCACGCCGCGCGCGTCCCAGCACGCCGCCCAGCGGCAGCGGCTCCGTCAGGCACTCCCAGTCTGGAACCATCGAGTTCTTTTACTTCTTGAACCTTTTCCATATGGAAATTACAGGTTCAAGTCGACAAACGTAAAAAAAGCCCTGAGCAACCCACCTGCGCAGTGAGGAAATTACGGAACAAATTGGTGCGGGCGACGACGGGGAAAGTGTGAACCACTCCGCTTTGCTGAGGCTTTGCTGCAACGCTATTGGTTTGTCAGTAGACCACATGTACAAAAATAATCCCTCCACTAGCCGCTCGGAGCTCTTTTTACGTGTCGACCTACACTAACAGTGCAATAGCTCCTAAAACGACCTTCGGGAGTAGACTTGCTCTCATAGGCTTTTCTGCTAGTCTCATCGACTTTACATTACTTAACCCCAAACGCTTTTCAGTTATTGCACTGTGAATCATGGATAAGTACTGAGATCCATTGTGCGCTGCCAACGAAGGCGGATTTTTGGCGTTTAAATGAAAAAGGTAGGTACTGGAAAGGTAGGCAAAGGCAAGGTATGGCTTCCTTTCTAAAATTGGGCACGAAAAGGCTTGAAAACAAACCTAAATACATACATACATACCTTCACGCCTGTAATCTCAGAGTGGGGTAGGCAGAGCTACAGAATTACCTACAATTTTAAAAACTTGTTGATAAATCTGTAACCACATTTTGCACAAATAGGCTAAGATGTTTACCAGCGTATTAGTGACAGGCTTGAAAATTTACGTTCAATATGGATATCAACGAAATGGCGTTTCGTTTCGCATTCCAACTTTTGTGATAAATTGTGAGAACTGTTTCAGTACTTTTATGAGTTTCATAAAGTACCAAAATCGTTTAGGAACTGCTATTATTACCAATTTAAAAGATCATTAGAAGAATATTTTTTAATAAAGTGGATTTGAAACGGTATTTTTAACAGTAGGTTTAATGTCGACCACTTTCCTGTTGCTGATAATAGTACCTATTATAGTGAAAACTAGTGCCCACTTCCAACCAATCATAAGTCATTATGAGAAATGACGAACAGTATTTTGCATTAAACCTACGTCGTACTTCACAACGCTACAAGTTTTTCCTTTTGACGAACCGGCTCGGAACATCGAACCTATGACCTTAACTTATGGAGATGTATCCGTATGTGAAAGGGCATCGGTAAAAATACCAAATAGGTATGCAATGAACGTCAAGGTACAGAAAGTTTGACCTTTGAAGTCGATTGTAATGAACCGGTACCTATACTTGAAGATTCCCATCGAGAGAAGCTTCCACGTCTGAGCTGATGTTAAATTATTGGGGAAATACATGTGCGTGCAATTGACAACATTTCAAAATAAAAAACATTATTGTTTTTTTGCGTTTATAATAGCTGGTTAAAAATTAGACTACCCGTATTTCTTGGTTTTTCTTTATTTAACTTAAATTCGTTGTTAATAATGTATTAAAGAAATAGTCATTAAAAAGACCGTATATACAAAGTTAGGAATACTGATGTCGTGATCTCAGCATGATATAAAATAAAATAAAAGTAACTTTAAACAGAAACAGAACTGACTGTCATGTCATGTCACTCAATTGTCAATCATTCGCTGCCGTTCGTTCACAAATTTGTTATTTTGCGTAATTTAATTAATTACATATTAATTTGTAGACGCCATTAACCCTTAATCAAATATTGGGAAACTATTTCCCACTTAATTTGTATTTACCAATATAAATTAAAAAAAATGTCCCGTTTGATTAAGGGTTAAAATAAATAATCTATTTTGCATAGAATCGAAAGCGTGTCGTCGTTAGAATCAAGTAATCCGCCAGACTGATAAAAAATGAACATGACAGTTGTACATTTTTTTCAATTCCTTTGGTAATAAATGGACTAAGGGCACTATAAGTGTATTCCTAACATTCACAATGCAACTTTAAACATAGGTACTGCATAAAAAAAATCCAAAGATATTTTTACTGTAATCAGCAGTGTAAAATCTAGAAACGGTATTTGATTTTACTACCTTAGCACAAAATGAATTGTTGTCAATTGTATGGGTGTCAAATTGACTTTTAATTTATGATTGTTTGTCATTGGAATGCTCGCGTTAGTGCGCGCAATAAAGTATCTTCCGCAAGCGACGGCTGCATGCAAACGTTGTGGCGCGGAAACCACTGCATTGAAAGCAAATGTTCAATTACTACGCATATTCAGTAGTGTGACTGTGAGAATGGATGTTGAAATTGCGTCAGCTGTTAAATTTAACTTGATAATCTGTCATTGGTCATTCAAGATGTTCACTAGATACCGCCGTGACTAACTCACAAAGCACTGCTGAAACCGGTGGGCCTGGGGAAGTTTCGATTCGAGTTTTCTTGGATCATTGGATCTCCTTTCGTTGCACTAACACGAGATTTTTTGAAATGTCATTATCATATAATTATTTGCCCGCCAAACTGTTTTCCAGGGTATTGGCGAGTAAAAACCTATTTTATTAAGAACTCGCTTCTGCCCGCGACTTCGTCCGCATAGAATCGTAATTCCCTCTGGACCTTGATGCGCCTGATGATGCCTGTTTTAATCCAGAGTTTATACCCTGGATCTCTATTGTAAATTTCGTCCAAATCGGTCCAGCGTGGAGGAGTAACAAACTAACACACACACACACCAACTTTCGCATTTATAATATTAGTACGATCGTTGTTAAGGAACAGGTGATTATGTCAGACACAAAATTAAAAAAGGAACCGGATCCATCGTTAACTTTCTGTTTAATCTATAGATGTTTAACAGAAAGTTAACGGTTTTAACGGTATCGAATTTACCTGATCATTTCGACCTACGATATAAAATAATACATATCATATAAGACAATAACTGAAAAAAATACAAATGAGAATTGAAACTAAGTAGTAAGCTAAAACTATAAAGCTAAATCTAAAAAAAAGACTTCCTCGCTAAATAGCAAAGTACTAATGCGTTGAGTGAGGAAACCGTCTCCGGTGACGTCAATTCAAATCCGAAATTTATTATGAAGGTGCTTTAGAGTGCCAGGATTTAGGACCCTACGGACCAAGGGCCTCGACGCCAAATGAGATACAAATATATTCGTATCTCATTCGGCGATATAAGCGTTGATTTTTAAATGTTTCAATGTAGGTTTGGTGGGTTTTACGTAAAAGAACTAAGTACGCATGAGCGCACTCGATATTCATCAAGGTTAGATAGCGTTCAACCGCTCATTTATTTCGCATTAGAATAGACAACTATTGTACTTTACGAGTATATTGTTCAACATACGTAGAATTATGACTTTTTAATTCCAGAACCGTCGGTATGGTAGAGCCCTTACCCACAACGTCCCGCTGACTTCTAATCTATACATTTTGACACTAATTTCATCTTACCTCTTAATAATTCCATTCCACGGTACGGTCGTATTCGCTTTATGTACCTACTCCATCGACATACCAACCAATAGACACCGGGTTCCATACAGAATTCTCTCCCAAAAGTGTCCTAGGGCGACCTATACAAACTTCATACTTGTATAAAATCATTGTCAAAATAAAACATCTTAATTTAAATGGTATATCATTAACGCAATGCTTAATTTTGCATGAAACAATTTATCATCTTATGTCGCTTCGACTAGAGGCTCGTTTTTTTACCTTATGCAGCTTCTACTAGCGGAGTGGTGCCAATGTCACCGCGAACAGAGTACAAATGGAGTAGCTTTATACTTAATATTATTTCTGTTTTGACGTCTCAGGTGGGTTTCATTTAAACAAAAAAACGCTATTTTTATTATTTAAGATAATTTAAATAATACTGTGGGCTCGTAACCCATCATATATTTTTTTAGCAACAAAAAGTAAAAGCTACTTGAAAAACTTATATCGACTGACTTATTATGTCGGTGGCAAAAATCATGTGGCATTGCTATTTGTGTAAGTATACCTACTTGACACTGGCTTGGATATAATTATAAAATATCATATATTTTATTTGATATACCTGTTAGGCAACGATAGGGAATTTCTAGGAGACCGGTCATTTATTTCACCTTAATCAGTGGGTCCAAATTATGAATGTAGAGGAAGCGAAAGTTATACTTGTATGCTTAGACCGGTGCACCTGGCATTCCGTAGTCTCTGCCTACACCACAGGGGAACAAATGTGAAGCTATGTATAGGTATGTTTAGTGGATTTTTGAAGACGGTTTTATTTTTAAAAAGAAAAATCTCTTTTTAGTGATATTTCTCATATCATTGAGATTTTCTACAGCACATAATTATACTCGTTCATTACATTAAAAAACCTTATAGTCTAATAACAATTTCCAATCAGCCTTAACAATATTTCGCTATCCAATATGCAGGGCCGTTAATTATTAAAGAGTTCTCCCGGTACTTCACCATCAATTGCACTTCACTACTTGCATTACGTGAATAAAAGTAATTTCATATTCTTAATAGAGAAATCTCATCACTGCCCGTTAAACAATTATGATTAATGATTTCCGGTGTTCATCTTTGGTCTTCATCAGTTAAAAAACTCCTGCCGTTCACTCGCGACAATATAACTCTATATCGCACAATAAAATGGATCACGAGGAATCCACATACTAATATTTAATTTATTACTGCAATAATATAAAGTATAAAACTACTCCATTGACATACTGTTCCCCAACATCCAAATATTGACAATTGTTGGTCCGAAACTAAAATTTATTTTTTTATTAGAAAGACTTAGCTATTTATCAATTAATATTACGAATCGACATTTACATGCCGAAAGTATATGATATTCCGTCTGAAATATTTTTGTAACGGTGATTATTTTTGCCGTTTCTGAAAACGCATTGAGGCGTTGTGACACGTGTCACTGTTGGCGTAGTTGACAACGAACTAAATTGAAGTAAGCACCCAATTTGAAGTGGGTATAAGTATATTCGCTGGGCCGTGTTTTGTTCTCTGACCCGTTATCTAGTTGTATTGTTGATCGAAGACCTACTCATATTCCAATATGAAGGATTGACTGTGATATAAGTAGCGTATAACCATTCCATCGTACGTAGTCCTCAGAGTTCGCAACACATCTGCAATCTTCATTCATACGACTAGTCCGTGGCCCTCAGGGCCCACTTACAACCTGGCGTCGTCGGTTGCTGTCTATACGGAATAAAGAATTGCGTTTTTGGACCTTAAACTCTTTGACTTGTCAATTCAATAGACCTATATAAAACTGGTCCTGTCCATTTGTAGCGCGGAACGTGTTAAGATTCACGACGTAGGATCACATGCGCATGTGGCCTGAATGTCCTCCGTGCGCAGCATAATAAGTGTAGGTATACTTGCTTGTGGCCGGCTTGCGGAATTTGATCCACAAAGCATTTGCCGGAATTGAATTTAGTGTACTGCCCTTTATACAAAAAAAACAGGTAAGTATAATGGGATAATCTTCCGCAAATTGCACTTGCGGTGACATTCAAAACTAAGTATCTTTTTATGGTGGATCTTTTTGGGACAAAGAAGTGGATCCACGGGTAATGTGCTATTTTACCCGGCTGTGTTGGAGCACGCGGCTGGTTAATTAAAAGGTAAGATAGTGTTATCGATCCGAACAGACACTGCACAAGATCCTACTACTAAGTACTTATCATTTAAATAAAAAAAGAAGAAGAAGCGGTAATTTTGATAATATAACAGCCGACGCAGACAAGGCTGGCTTTAAGTCAAGAGACCTTTCAAGAATATGTCGTTACGCACTGAAGTCACTGACTCAAGCGCAGTCGAATAAAGTAAATGGAAGCATCGATTAAATCCTGAAAGAAAGCTGCTTCAAATAGAGGTTATAAAAACAGAGGTTTTCCCATCCGATTAATTTGAAGAAAAAAAATGCCTTGAACAGGGATAATATTTATAGAACCGATTTCGCCTTTTGTTTTGATACTGTTTCAAGGTCCGTTTTTTTGCCGACTGCGTTAGAAGTAGGGTTATATTTTTCGAGTGTATGTATTCCTATGTATGTTTATCTATTTCTTTGGCATGCGCTGTAGCGCCTGTACCCTAAAAAGGGATTGATGGATTCTAATATATGAGTATAACCTAGTTTGTAGAATCGTCTCGGTTGTGGGAGTTACATAGGCTATTCTTTAATCATTATATCGGTATTTTCAACCGTTTAGTTTAGAACTTTAGACTGGCGTTTGGCAGACGGACATGTGTCAAAATTTGCCGTTTGCAAGTTTGAATATATTTTCCAGTAGTGGATCGCTATTTTACAGCTTGGAAAAAATAGACACTTTCAATAGAGATCCTACAGGCTACCGAATAGTCGAGGCTGCGGGAATTTAGTCTTTGTCACACGCGGATGTAGGCCGAGTCCACTCATTAACTACGCAAATATGCTCAGCTAAGAAACTAGCAAAGTATTTGTATTTGTTTTGTATTCGACCACAGCCCTCGTACGACTGTGGGCATTCTGGCACGTAATTGACAAGTAAAATACAAAGATATCTTTGCCGTCAACGTGGTGAGGTTAGTTCTACTTTTGACCGCGATAAGTTTGTTTTGTACTTAGTAGAAGAGATCAAGGTGGCAATTGTCTTAAGTATATTTAAAACGACGGAAAAACCGCTTTGTTGATACAAATTTACAATGTTGTCTTTTTCTGATCGAAAACCAACGATTTTTTTAGTACCGTAAAATGCTGCAACTTTGCACGGATTTTGACGTATTTTCCTTATATCTGTGAAACTATTTGTCTTATGTGGTTTAATGAGTATTAGTCGGAAACCAGACCCTATGCCTCGCCAAATAAGACTCAAATATCAGTAGGTAATCATACAATATTTCCTAGTTATAAGCATTTAAAGTGGCAGGCAAAGTTTTAGGCCTAAGACGTAACTTTGCCTAGACGGTTATCTCGATAAATAACGTTTTGCTATTTGTAATAATATTTAATTGTGTACATGAGACATTGTGCTTGTCCCTGGCAGTCAAATTATTGCTATAAGCTTTATGGTTTTTTTTTCACAGGCAATAGGCAATGTTGTACCAGGTTCCACGAACTTTCCATACAAAAATATCGGCAACTGTAGGGTTGTGCCAAAAAAAGATTGTTATTTAAAAAAAAATGTATTTTTTTAGTTAAAAAATAATCATCACAACGTAGGAACACAACTGAAAGCTTTGGTATTAAAGAAACATCAGTCTTAAAAAACCTTAATCAGTAATAAATTAACTCACTTAAGCAATTTAGGCACTCTTACTCTTATCTGTTCATTTATAAAACCCAGCTAGTGACAGCCCTAGACCCAGGCAAAATTGTGTCACTCAAGTTTCCAGAACACTGCCCAATATTGCCTACTACGTTATTATAATGAAATCGTGTCCTATTCTTGAAAATATTGAACTTACGGAAAATAGACAATATTTATTTACCCTGGGACGCACCTACTTCTCGAAAATCACGTTCCTTGTACTTAAAATTTTAAAAGTTGCGAGACACTAAAAAAATGCAGCCACTCCCTCCAACTTATGATGCACAACTGGCGTCGCAACAATGGAGTTAGCAACGTAAAAAAATTAAAAATGTGTTGCCAGAATAATGAAAATTACTACCAAATGGTAAAAAACAAGAAAAAACTGAGCAAATGCGAGATATCGTAATATAAACGAAATAGGCAAAATTGAGCTTAAACGGCAAAATTGCAGCATTTTACGGTATGCAAATAATAAAACGCAATTAAGGCTTAAATTTGAAGTAAAACATGTTATACCTACCGACACCATGCATTTGAGAACGGTAAAATGATCTATTGAACACAAAAAACTAAATAAATATTACCAAAGTTAATCAAATCGTTGCTTACTAACGCCATCTAGTGCCGATATACACACAACAAACGTTCATCGTCGTCAAATTCTAATAATTATTGAATATTGATGAATTTGATTTCTAAGTCATTAAGGTAGTAACTGTTTGTTTTATGCGCAGGCTAAGATACGAGCCACTATAGTAACGCCACGCCATAGGCTTACACTATATAATTCCTGATCGTTCAAAATTCCGATTGCAATGTCTTGATAGAAGACTTTATTTTTTGATATATCGTTTATAAATCAAAACAAGCCTAACCTACGTAAAGCAATTGAGTTCTGTATTAAATCAAAAATAGCTCCAGCGTAACATCGGTAGATTACGAAAAAAAAAAACTAACAAATAAATATTCGGAAAAAAAGACGGAATTTTAAGGTGTTCCCCATACTAACATAATTTAAATTATTCTCTCCACGCGGTTTTTCCTCCCAACGCCTGAATCTCCAGACCTAGCTCAGTAGACTCACCAGAAAGTCCGTCCCCGGAGGCGTCGGCGACGGGGCGGGACGGAAGGGGGTTGTTCTGCTCGTCCCTCTCCCCGAGGAACTCTGCCTCGGCCAGGTCCCGCACAGCTGAGGACATCAGCTCCACCAACTCTTGATTCCTAAATTAAATTAAATGGTTAGATACTGCTACACCATGCCTACAAAGATAGCGGTCCTGAGTTTGATACCCGGTTTGGGCAAATATTTGGGTGATGAGCTGATGATTATTTGTTCCTGAGTCTTGGATGTTTTCTATGTATTTAAGTATTCATTTTTTTGGCCTCTATTCAACACAGTAAAAACTAAATCTTTTTTGACCTGTTATCTATCATATTGTCAACGTTTTCATAGCTCTTATTTACTTGATAGAACATAACAGGTCAAATTCGATTTATATTTTCCCTGATCAAGGCCTAAAGGTTTTAGGGCTATAATAGCGTAAATCATGGATTTAAAACTAGTGTTTTCATCAAGTTTGAACGGGGACTATAACCAGGCGCTATTGACTAAAGGTGCTCTAATACACCTGTTTATGTAATCAGCGCCATAATGCGATGTGAAAGCTGTTTTGACACGAATTCTTCTAATTGACTGACACTAATAGAAAAATCCTAATGACGTATTGTGCAATGAATTTGCACTAGGTCACTGTGTCGATAAACCACAGGATTGTTACGTTACCTACGCTACGTTTAGTAGCAACGAGTCAATCAACAGAATTAAAGAACGGATTTATTAAATATTACCTATTTCTCAAAAATCATTCGTACTCAAAAAAAACATAAACACAGTCGTGTGTAGGCTTAGAATAGTGGCACTCCGTAACTACCACGAAATCGTAAGAGGCGACTAAGGGAATAAAGGCTTGTAGTATTCTTAGGTGATGTGTTAGCAACCTGTCGTTAGACGTATTACATGATGGACGTTCCGTTTCCACTCTAGATTCTAGCTCCAGTACTCAGGGAGCGTCACTGTCCCTTCTTACGACTTGAATCATAACCTCACTGTGACACAGTGGTGATATTATGTTAAGAAGGGTTATTAAATGGAATATCTCACAATGTCGAAGGGTATTGAAAGGGTCTATCCGTACAAGACAAGAAAAAAATCCTAAACTATTAGATTGTTTTTAATAAATGGTTCCGAATGGCTCAGGGAGATTACCTATCTTTAGGTCCTAGACACATCGATGGGTTACCGACACGAATCATTTTTTTTTGTGTCAGTGACATCTAGCGGTAACTAAATAGAATCACTAAGAGTTGTTCGCTAATTTGTCAGCTTCACAAACATAAAGGGATCAGGCTTTCTAATCCGATGTTCCTTGCACAAAGCGCGCTTTCGCTTTCCACTGCTTTCTATCAGGAAGCGTGACTACACCGACTACTACTAGTAACCTCGTAAGGCCTACCATACTGAAAAATGGGAGATAAAGATAAAGATAAAGACATTTCGTTCCTTCAGAACAATAGTGACCTAACTCAGAAATTTAAAATTTCGACTTAGGTCTCTATTTATTTGTTATAACAATATATTTATAACTTTAATTTTGAAAGCTGACATTTTGAATTAGGTCAGTATTGTTCTGAAGGTGCGATTTATTCAGTAAGTAGGCCGCACGGGCACTTTTACACGTCAAGAATCTACCAGCGCTTCGCAAAAGGAGACCACTGCTAAGAAGAAGCGCCGCAAGAAACTCAGCAGTCAGTCATTTTTTTAAATATATTTACTATTACAATGGTACTACTTAGTCTAGCATTATATAAATCTATAAATAGCAAATTAAAAAAATATTTCAAATATCCTGCGTAGTTACCAAAATCTTAAGATAGAAAGAGAGAAAAGGAAAAAAAGAACTCCTACGTATGTGTATATAAGAAGGTGCAAGATGACCACATAAGATTGATATGTTTTCCTACATCAACGGTGTCCCCCAGACAAGATAAAGCTTTTGAATTTGAAAAAAAAAAAAATTGTTGATTAAGTTTCGGGTTTAGGCCAAGCATTTTTGTCTATTATATAGTCCTCGATCCTAAAATACGCTTTAGACATTAACGACTTTTTCAAGTAATGTGTGTAGGAGTTTATTGTAACTGGGACTTTGAATCTACAATCAAGGGAACAAAGTTCAATTGCGATTTGACAATGCCATTTTCAGTTAATGAACATAGGAAAATAAACCTTATTTTTATTGTTACAGAGTTCAAAGTAAATTGCCTTGGTTATGTACATCCTATTGCACACTGGGCCTTAGGAGGGTAAAGTTATACTAGATCGCACCTTCAGAACAATAGTGACCTAATTCAAAATTTCAGCTTTCAAACTTCAAGTCATAAATCTATTACTATAGAGACCAAACTCGAAATTTAAAATTTTTGAATTAGGTCACTATGGCTGTGAAGGTGCGAGATGTCCACGATGGGACCTGTCCAATTTCCCGGGATAAAAAGTACCCTTTCCCTTTCTCCGAAGTTCAAGCAATCTGCATATAAAATTTCATTAATATTATCGCTTCAGCGGTTCAGCTGCGAAATAGCAAACTTTTGCATCTTCTTCTTTACATATTAAGACACAAAGTCGCTTACCGCCGTGTGTCCTTCTGTATGTACGCTTAGATTTTGTTTAACTATGCAACGGATTTTAATTCGGTTTTAACTATTTGTTGGATAATTTTTCACGGAAGGTTTTTATGTGTAATAAATACTGGTTTATGTACGGGTGTTTTAATATTAGAATTAAAGTATGGTTTATTGGAAAGGGCTGTTTGGCCGCTAATCTGATGATGGAGTCGGAAGGTAGCACCTCTACGGTGCCACCATCGAGACCATCGAGTGGTATAATTAATCAGTTGGCAATAAAAGCTGGTCTAAACATGCTATTTTGACTGAAATGTATTTTGCTTTAGAGCGTTTTTTTTTAAATAGAGGCTATCCACCTTAGTCCTCAGGTTTGGCACCGCACAGTCGAGTCATTTAAGATCCGTATTAATAAACTGATCTCGGCTGTAATGCTCGTCTCAAGGTGCGTCAATAATGACAGTTTTCTATGGCTTGACGTTTGCGTTGACGTATCTTGTGACGAGGTTCTCAGCAAAGATGAGTTTATTAATACGGCCCTTAGGATCGCAATCTTGTGAAAGTTGTCTTGAGAATACGAATGTCTATGGGTCATAGATCCCACTTACCATCAGGTGGCCTGTGTGCTCGTGTGCTTTGCCCTTGCCATAAAAAAAACCCAACTTTCATACGTATACTTAAATTATCAAGTTTCAAACAAAAGTGTTAGAAATAATACAGAGAGAAGATGTAGGTAATATTAGCTACGTGTTTAAATGTAGGTAATATACATATTTCACCTAGCCCCAGCCGTTACACACGTCAACTTTCACAGTTTTATAGATATTGCGTAACTGACATACCGACCGACAGAACAACGCACACGAGAAACTTTAACCCACACTAAAACGACAAGTTTGTAAAAATTATTTTCTTTATATTTTTTTCTGGGAACTTGTTTTTCACATGACTTTGAGATTCACATGGAACTTCCAAGATTTTAATAATGTTATGTTAACATTGGGGCCAATTCGAAACTGTAATTTTACATAATATGTCAAACATTACCTTTAGAAACATCAAACAATTCTAAGCAAACAAGAATAGAGTTTGACGTCTATCACTTTCGGATTACAGTTATTTTAAATTAGAAAAACACGACCCTAATTGGCCATTGTTGTTTCTAATTGTAAACGTTTAAATTTACCGGATATTTTATTGTGTGGGTCACTGAATATGTTTATTGAGACATATTGCCAAGTCGGCTTCAGGTCATCCGCAGTAGGTCAAGCTGCTTATGGTCCTTGGCCGTTTCTCTCTTGTTGGAGTTGGCGTGGTCAACATTTGACGCACTTAGGGGTAGGTAGGTAAGTAGTCAAATAGTTAGACAAACAAACAAATTGACCTAGTCCTAAATATAGGTAATTCCAAATATTCAATAACATCTGTCATTAATTCATTATCGATGCTAAACTGGGTATGAAAGGGTAAAATTAAGTATTCACAGTAAGGTTAAGGAAGTAATTAAGGGTAGGTATCAGGTTTAGAAGGTACGCAGGCAGCGTTTGGACGTTATAGAAGCTGTGTTTACAGCCATGAATTGCTTTAAATAAAATTTTGCGAGTACCGTCACAAAATTCTTTGGATGCGGTAAGGACCAGCATTGTAACGAATCTTTAGAAACTCCTAAGTATATCCAGCAGGATGCCTTTCGGAGAAATTAATGATATTATCTATATAAATAAAAATGAATTGCTGTTCGTTAGTCTCGCTAAAACTCGAGAACGGCTGCACCGATTTGGCTGATTTCTTTTTTGCTGTGTTCGTCATTGTCAGGACAAGGTTTGTATGAAATAAAATAATTGAAAAATCCACCGGGGACGTCAGAAATTTGCAGCGGGGCGAAGCCGCTGGCGGGCCGCTAGTTACAAATATTTACCTCAAATTAGCCAACTCTGAGCACGAGTTAGCCAGTAAGTAGTCCCCGCTCAGCAGAGCGATTTTGTTCCCGAAGGTCATGTCGTCTGGCTCCGCCACGGAGAGCTGCCGGGTGTTCATGTTGACCAGCCCCTTGTGGACGAGGTGCGAGGTTCGGATCATCTCGGTCACCTCCGCCAGGGCGCGCTGGCTGTGGACAATAGGCTAATCAAAATTGGTCCAAAAATTGGTATGCCATGTGTAGGTATATTTCGGCAACAGATGCTTGTCAATTATCCATAATACTTACGAGAAAATCTAACGGGGCGGGATTAAAATTATTTACAAAGTGACCTAGTTTTACTACTAACTGTGACTAGGATTCAATATCCCTGAAAGGTTTTTTTTTGCATGATTTCGTATTGGCATCTCCTAGTATTTCTTCAAGTACCTACTCTATATGGTAATGATAATCTGTAAGGTACAAACAGAGCCACTGCGTTGCACAAAGATACATATTGAATGACCTTTATTGCATATTTATGGGAGCTATGCAGAATTTCCATGATAAGTAGGTACCTATGAGAGGCACTCGAATACTAACTTATGACATAGCTCATCCGTGATCTACATGATCACTAAGCTGTGGCAAAGTCGTGACATGTGAGGATTGCTAATAAGAATAACATTATGTTGCGCACGCGTTGCTTCTTGCGAATTTCACTATTGTGCTATTATGTACTATAGGTAGGTATAAGAATGACGGAGATAAATTCGTGAAACACAATACACTCCGACATAGACGAGTGGAAAGCAGAAACTGGTACCAACGAGAATGATTTTCACTGGAAACTATCTAACGGTAAACATACATCGCGAAAATTATGAGCTTCGTGTCATTTGTTTTTACCACAAATAATGATTATGTTTTTGTGACATTTATTATTAAACTTTAGTGCTTTCGTAGTGCCGTACTATTGATCACCGACCGAAATATCGAATTGAATAAAAAGGTTACCTACTATTATCGACCTTTTCGTACGTCTTGTCCTGTTAACCCTTCTTTTCACGCTTTTAAGCATACCTTATACATGGGCCCGGGGCCAAAGTTGGTTAATGTGGGACTCGCCAACCGAGATTGGCAAGAATACCCACTAAAAACCCAGCGATCCTCCCTCCACTCTGTTATTGGCGAGAGCCGCAGGTTCTGCTTGCGCATTCGACTACGATTCTCACCAAATGCCTCGCTGGCTGCCTTGACCGCTATTCACCAGCAGCACAATCAGCCCCCACGCTTCATGTTGTGCTGTGTTAGAGTTTACCTGTGCAGCTTGCCGGCAGCCTTATCCTGCTCCAGGTTGGGTATCTCGGGGCTATGGCCGGCTGCACCAACCACTAGTCCACTAGCAGCACAATCAGCTTTCACGCTTCATGTTGTGCTGTGTTAGAGTTTACCTGAGCAGCACGCTGGCAGCCTTATCCTGCTCCAGGTGGGGTATCTCGGGGCCGTGGCCGGCTGCCCCAACCACTAGTCCACTAGCAGCACAATCAGCCCCCACGCTTCATGTTGTGCTGTGTTAGAGTTTACCTGTGCAGCACGCCGGCAGCCTTATCCTGCTCCAGGTCGGGTATCTCGGAGCTGTGGCCGGCTGCCTTGGCTACAAGAAGCACAATCAGCCCCCAAGCCTGCATATTGCCGTTGCCATTGTAGATCAGGTTCCTGTGTGGAAGAGTCAACTGTTAGTGGAATGCGAGCAACTGGCTGATAAAATATCGGGGCACAAATGTCACGCAAATTGATTGAAACTATAGTTTTTGTATACCGATATTCTATAATTTATATTTACGAGTTGCTGGTTTCTTTCAAGTAGTTAAGCACCAACCTTTGACTTGTTTCTGTTTGGTCAGCCGGTTGGATGTTAGAGAATGCCTTAATCCTTAAGGCATTAAGTCAATAAACAATGTACTACAATGTTAAAAATGCGGTTTTTTTGGCCCGTTTTATTTTATCACTACATAGTATAAAACAAAGTCGCTTGCGCTGTCTGTCCCTATGTATGCTTAAATCTTTAAAATCAGCGGGCGAAGCCGCGGGCGGGTCGCTAGTTAATATAACTAGCGACCCGCCCGCGGCTTCGCCCGCGTGGAATGTATTATACATATAAACCTTCCTTAAGAATCACTCTATCTATTAAAAAAAACCGCATCAAAATCCGTTGCGTAGTTTGAAAGATTTAAGCATACATAGGGACAGACAGCGCAAGCGACTTTGTTTTATACTATGTAGTGATTACTAGCCTAGATGTAGACACAGAGTCGGCGAAATTATACTTTTTACAAGCTTTTATTTAACTTGCAATGTAGGTATGTATGTATGTGTGTATGGTCAAATCTTGCAAGTTAAATTTGACCCACTTCTCGTCAACAGAATGGGCTGAAATTTGGACCACATGTGTAAACCCAATGACAATGCAACATTATGGTATCTAAGAGCTGATCTGATGATGAAGTCGGAAGGTGGCGACAGGACAGGATCTACGCTATTCTTATCGTGGACCCACCGTGTTAGGACTAGAAAGTTTGGCCTTGATTAGCAGACAAACTTTTTTTTCTTCGTAAAAATTGTTTTGTATCGCAACTCCAGTTTCGTTTACACCAATCAGATCAATGTGCTAAAGTCAATCTCATCGTGCCTACGAATCGAACGGTCCTGGGTTCAAATTCCGGTAAGGGCATACATTTGTGTGATTAGCGCGAATATTTGTTCCTGAGTCATGGATGTTTTCTATGTATTTAAGTATTTACATCGTACAAACAAGCCAGGAGCTTAATTTGGGACTAAGTCAATTGGTGTGACATTGTCCCTTGATATTTATTTATTCATCAATCATTCGTTTTTTTAGTCTGGGACCTACTTCGATTGTGGTTTGATTAAATTAAAAATAAATAATAAAACTTGTACAGTAGGTACATAATTAATTCAAATACTACTTTATTATAATGGATTGTGTATTCACCTTCTTAAGTTCAATAGAGACGTCTTGTTACATCGTGACAGATTGCTAATATTATGTCATAAGTAGGTAGGTACCTACATATCAAATTCTGGGTATGGAACATGCAAGGGTTTTTTGATATGTTCAAATAATTATAACTAGTTAAATGGGATCCTAATTTTTGGTATCAATTATCATATCAGACACGCTTAAAAATATGGCTATTATTTGACCCGAAGAGCTTTTTATTTGACATTTTATCCAAAGACATTATTCTAAAAACGCGACCTTTATCGAGCTTTATATTCCAAATAGTGGAGAAATACCCAATTACTAAATTGTAGTTGTTTCATTAACAGTCACGAAGATTTCTAATTTGAAATAACTCGCTAACGATCTGACATAACGTTTTTAAGGGTTCGGTACCAAAATTGTAAAATAGGAACCCTTACGGTGAGACTTCGTTGTCTGTCTGTCTGTATGTATGTCACAGCAGGTTCTCTCACCAAATACAAATGCTTTCAACTTGAAATTTGGCATAGTTGTACAACTTGCTTGCTCGCATCTGTTTCTAGCAAAAAAAAAAATATTTAAATAATGAATAGGGGTCTAGCATAGGGGTTGAAAAATAAAAGTGGATCGATTACAACAAATGAAAAGGCTCAATCTGCACATTTCAAACCTATTTCTTTTTTAAATTTTCTGTGATGTACTTTTTGATTTATACCAAAAATTTACAAAAAATGACCACCCCTTACCTCCGAAATTTATTAAACAAAAAAAACTGAAAAAATCCTGACGTAAAGACAATAACTATATATTTTTTGGAAAAAATAAAATGAAGTATTAATTATTTACAGTTTTTGAGAAATAACAAAAACGCTTTGAGATTCTGTGTTAAAATTTAGGCTAGTCAAAATGGACCTTATCGAATATAAAATAAAGTTAATAACAAAATGAGTTTTTCATTTGCGGCTACCAAGCATATAATTATCTTAAATACGGAACCCTCGCTCTGGACTGTTTTTTTTTAAATTACGTTTAACGTTAGATTAAGCAGGGCTACAATTATCTTGAAAATGTAAGTTCAAAGTAATCTGCATGACCTTTTGCTCTGTGAATTAAGACCAAGGCACATAATAACTAGAATACAAATTACCAATGCCCAACCACTATAACTGCGTGTTGAAAACGTGCGTTACGAAACCAGGCACGAACACACTCGTGCAAGCAAAACTATTAGGTGCAATGAAGCGCGGGTTCGAATCGATACCGAATTGTAGAATTTATTGAAAAAAAAATGAGTCGGAGTGGTTCCTTCTGGAAAACAAAAGACTAACTGAATTATATGTAGGTATAGGACTTCAAAATAGTTCTAATTTTAAAATAAAGTAACCAAGCGCGATGTTATTCGTAAGTTTTTTACCATGTTTAGTAATCGCGTAAACCTCAGAAGTGATTATCCAACGCAATTACGCAGTCAAATAAAAAATACAGGATGTGTGAGTACAGGTTTTGGCCTTTGTTCCTTTGCTATTTAGGACTTGTTTGTTAGTTATTCATTACTCCCAACTCTACATATCTGATATATATTCATTTATGTCTATTCCCTCGGGAAAGGCTCATATCTATAAAACTGGGTACAAACCAGCCCAGAGTTTACTTTGAAACAATGGGAAATGGCAATTTGTGAAAAAGTCACGTCAAAAATTTAGACGACAAAGAAGTTCTAGTAGTAGTCTTCAAGTTCTAAGGCAAACAAAGACAGTCTCATACTTATAATACAATAATTAATGAACTCAAAAACATGATTAAGTAGTAGAACATTACATACTTTGCCGTTTTCAATAAAGGATGATTGCTCCCGACCAATTTACGCAAATGCAGGGCCACATTCGCGATTTCGTCACTCAATACCCATCGCAAACTCAGGAAGGAGGTTGGATATCCCACGATTTTCTCAGCCTCGCTTACTGCGCGGTTCCAATCGGGCTTTGAAGTTTGTTGGGCAATAGACGCACGATGAGCCTCAGCTGTGCTCAGTTCCCTTTCAGAACAAGGTCCCCGGAATTTCGACACCGCGCTTGCCGACAAAACTTTCACTAAATCAGCCCTAACAACACACCTCAAACGACTTAAACTCATTTTTACAAATTAAAAAAAAGTGTAGTTTTAAACTTGCAAAAGAAACTATTTTTTATTTCAATAAAACAGCTAACAGACAAGTAATGTTACACAGTACTCTTTATAGAATATTTCTAGAGTTTATGCAACTGTTGCATAAACGAGAATATCTTTCGTAAATAGTTACGAGTTACGAGCGAAGTCGCGGACGCGGACCCAGACTTGTCCGCTACTTTCGCGCGAAAATCACAAACTAACTTCTAAACTTCATGACTTGTTGACCGACCGGAACTTGAGACAGGTGAACGAATGGAGAACTATAATAAATAATAATTCATGTGAAGCAATACGGCAAAATAAGAAATGCGCGGTCGCGTTTGAAAACTAAGGAATGACTTCAAGATATTTGACATTTTACGTAGATAGTAGCGCCACTTACAACGTTGTTTTTAATCTGCCAAGTAGATTGAAAATAATAGGCGGCGTCCACGGCGTCCATTATGTCATGGTTTAATTTTGATATATTCCTATGTATTCGAACTCGTTAAGAATGTACCTACTTGAGCTGGAGAGTCTTTTTGTTAAATACATTTTGTGAGTTTGAGTCCGAGTTTAATGATTAAAAAAGATTTCCCTTGGTTTTGTTTTCCTATTTGAAAAAAGGCCGGTGCCGAGTCGAATGAAATGTACAGTCGACGTCATAAATACGTTTACACTTTAGTACCTCGTCTATTTAACGTCATGTTTAAACTGCCATATGAAAGTTTCATAGCGGATAAGGTGAAAAGGTACTAAAGTGTAAAAATATCTTTGACGTCGACTGTACTTAATAGTACATTATTGCCTAGGCGCGGAAAGTAAGGGATTTCCTGACGAGGTGGTTAGCAGGCCGAGCAAAAACGATTTTTAAAACTACGAGTATTAGTTGAGATAGTTGAAGTACAATTTCTTTAATCAAATTTGTATCAATTGCTGTATTTAGGAACCTATAACTACTAAACTGACTGCATTTTGCAGAGTAGCTAGTTTTGGTCTGAAAGATGAATATCTTATCTTGCCCGATGGCAAAGTTACTCCAGCTGACCGACTCTTAATCATCAGGGCTCTCAAAACGAATCTATTAGTGCTTGGAAAAGACCACGATTGCTGAGAAGAAACGCCATACAAGTGGCACATCATTAGGTTTTTAGGTATTTGTCAAATATCTTCGTTGCCTCTCTATCATTCGGTAAGACCAATATAATGGATGTGAGATCAATATTTAGCGAACATGGCCAAGTAAAGATAGTCTAGAAGATAGATAGTCGTACCGAGCAGCCATTAAAACTAGTTATACTGTTTGTTGTTAGGTATCTCATGAAAATAATCTATACGGTGAACATGCCCTTGTTCTTGTGGATGTGATAAGAACGAATGATTGAATGAAATATGAGAAAATGACAACTAATCAGGTGTTGCCCGTGCATCGGTCGGTTCACGTGTATAGTAGTTTTTTTGATTTGAATAAATACCTTAATACTTTGCTAAAAATTACAATACGAGTCCCAAAACAACACCCTTAATCTAAAACTTAATCTTAAAATAAAAGTAAGCATAAGATACATTTTTGGTTTCAACGTTTTCCGCGTTTATGTTAGTCACATCGCACTCCCTTCTTCTTTTTAGTGCCGTAGTTCCTCAGAACCCTTATAGTTTCGCCATGTCTGTCTGTCGGTTTGTCTATATGTACCTATGACACACTCACTTTTTATCAGAAACTATCAAAGTCACAAAGCTGAAATTTTGTACACAGGTCAAAACAATACTAAATTGAATTATAAAAGGGTAGCTTTGCTACTTAAATGTTAAAATAAGTGTGATTTTTTTGTTACAAAATCTTGTAGTCTTAAAAAACCATTATGTGAATGTCATCAGAATTTTTTAGATTTGGGGGGACTGTTCAAGAAATATTTAACTCTAAAAGGGTAGTTTTCACTGGAGTTACGTACCCACACAACTAAAACTACAAATACTAGAACTCTGGAACTCATCTTAAAATAAAGCAAATGGAACGATTTAAAAAAATTAAAATATCACGACTAAGTAGACTTCGTTCTTCCTTCATTTACAGGCAACCAAAATGTTTATACCGACCTAGGTACTTAACTTACCCGTTGATAATCATACAGAACGATTACTTGGAGATTTCGAACTCAACAAGCTACTCGTAAGGTCATGTTTTCACATAATATTGTCAAATAAATACACCTAGTCCAAAATATTATTTTCATGGGATGCGAACTTATATCATATGAATAACTGATAATATTATTATTCAAATCTGAATAATGGATCTTTTTATTTCATAATTGACACAAGTGGAAAAAACAATTAAACCATTATTAAAATTAAACCTTTATCTAAGTAGTGGAATGTTATTAATAATCTTAAATTCAAAAGTATTGGTTTTAGGATGAGCTTGAAACTGTAGATAAGACGTACAGGTCTGCCAGAATCTCATGAAAGAAAGGGAAATTCTAATTTATAGCTTGTAACTAACTCCGGTCCAACTATTCTGACTACCCCGTCTATTTTCCAGTATATCTACAATTAAAACATCATGTCCATGCAATGCGCCAGAAATGCGTTGCGTTAGTTTTGTTACTTGGTAGTATTGAGAAGTTTTGCTGGCAACACTGGGAACCAATAGCACTCATTTCTACTCATTTCTAAATCTGACGTTGAAGTTGGATGGTGTACAGTCAAAGGCATTGAGAATAATAGCAGGAGCAATGAAGTCCAGTCCTCTTAACGCACTTCAAGTCGAATGTAACGAACCGCCATTACAGCTCAGACGTCAGTACTTGTCAAATAGGTTTTTCTTCCGTGTTATTCAATATAACAATCATCCATTAATCCCAAAACTTCGACATCTTACGGAGTTGATTTCTATCTCCAATTATTGGCGGCATAAAGCAACTCCATGCCTTATAATTAGTTTAAGAATGTTTAGTGACCTGTCTCCCAGAACTTACCGATGTCCACGATTCCCACTTTTCAATATACCTTACAATGCGTTAACTTTAGTGCCCAACATATTGTTTGATCTGGAAATTCGAAAATACAGCCCAGCAGCTAATACTCAATTTAACATTCATGTAGACAACAGTTGGATTGGTTGGCATCAAGTGTTTACTGATGCCTCTAAACAGAACCTTAATGTAGGAGTTGGCATTTTCCACTTGCAGTATAATATTGTACAAAAAATTAAATTTCCCAAGGAAACTTCTGTTTTTACGGGAGAGTGCTATGCTATCCTTAAAGCTGTTGAATACGTCCTTTTAATGAAATTGCCTAAAACGTTCATAATTTCAGATTCATTAAGTGCGCTCAAAGCATTAGCAAGGTTTCCTTTCAAGTCTGCATTATGCTCTCCAGTTATAATGCAGACTAGAGAGTATCTTTTAAAATGTAACACTATGGGTTACTTAATCTCATTGGCTTGGGTTCCTAGCCACACTGGTATCAAAGGAAACGAAATGGCTGACAAACTGGCGAGTGATGCGATTAAGTGTGGAGACATGTATCCGTACATGAACTATAGTCACGACCTCATGAATTTGCCAAGGCTTGTTCTAAGAGAGGCATGGAATGATATCTGGAAAGTAAGCACACAAATAAAAGGAAAGTTTTACCATAGTATTCAACCTGATATTCCAATCAAACCATGGTTTTCGAGAACAAGTCTTGACAAAACGATTACTTCTGTGCTTGTGAGGATGAGATTGGGGCATGTTTGTACTCGTTCTCATCTTCATAGGCTAGGAATTTTTAGAGACGCAGCGTGTGATTGTGGGGATGACGTGGAGGATTTAAACCACATTTTCTTTTCATGCCCTCTGTATGATCATTCCTTTTTATACAACTCCTTGTCCAAATTAAAAATTGCACTTCCTACATGTATCCAGACCTTATTGCAGTATAATAGTGATGTATATAGTATTTTATCCCATTTTATTAGATCCCACTCTATAAAATTGTAAATAGTTATCCCTTTTCCTTTAAACTTTCCTGATCCTTTTTTTTTCCTAATCCTTCGTTTCCTCTTTGTAAATATTATTATTTCGCGTTATCAATCCCGCCTTTTAAAAAAAAAAAAAAAAAAACATGAAGTTCAACACGAAAACCATTTCAACGCGCTGAAAATAACTTAAGAAGCCTAATGAAAATTGAAGACGAGCAATCAATCGACTAACCAAGAATCGAATACCTACTCGACATTGGCAAATCCCATAGATTGCCATACCCCGAACGGGGAAGAAAAAAAAAAAAAAAAAAAAAAAAAAAAATCTGACGTTACATTTCAGTCAATCTTTTTTTTCAGTCAATCGCGCTCCACCGGCCGCTGTAGTCGACACTAGAAAGGTCACTACAAATCGCCGGCTTTCAGTGTCCTAGTTAAAAATATCGAATAAATACATTTTATTTGTGGTTACATACTATCTTTAAGTGAAATAGTGAACGTTAGGAAGTGTTGGTACAAGGCAGTCTCACAAGTTTATTGAACTTCTCTGAGGTGAGGTTTCTTATTTTGGTGTGGATAAGTTTTTGATCGGCTCTGGCCTGCGTTTAGGCCACGTGTGGAAATGCATACGTGTTACAGGCCTGAAGTGCACCCGATAACATTATTGTTGTTTACTTTGCCCACAATCTAGCGGTGCGTTTCGGCTGTGACGCAGTCGTTTTGTGGAGTAAGTGAATAGGACCTTTCATAATAAACTGCTCTTGGGATCATTGTTGTTTGCTAATTACCGTACGTAGTTTACTTTTTGTAGTCTATTCTTGACTAAAATATATTCAATCACTCCTTATACCGGTTTCCTGTTAAACACATGCGTGCGTATTTCGTTACTTGGGATCTCGCTCTGGGAGGGTAACGATTCCTACAATCCAGATGTTGACTTAGTGCCTTACATTTTAAATGAAAAGCTAGTTTTCCATCTGTTCAATTCTTAATCTGACTAAATATACTGTCTGTCTATTTACCTGTCTTTAGCCCAACTGATATTCATAATAATTCATGTTTAATTATGTCCATATGAATGAAATATGTTCTTTTTTGAAATGATTAAAGAGAGATCATCAATATTTGCTTCTACCGAATCTTATTATCTCATATGTCTCACGTATAAGTAAATTTGATTTAGAGAAACTTTGATCCTGCCTACCACCAAAAACTTGGATTAAAACTATTATTCCGGCAAGTCACTTGAATTGGGACCATGTTTGATAACTTACATTACAATTTGAAATTTGAGATATTAATATGTTTGCTGTGTGGTTGCCAGGTTAGAATAGTGCCACTCCATGTCTTCCCGTGGATGTCGTAAGAGGCGACTAAGGGAATAAAGGCTTGTAACGCTGTTAGGCGATGGGCTTGCCACCTGTCACTAATAATACACTAGCCTACTTGTGCAAAATGTGGTTACAGAATTATCCAGAAGTTTTAAGACTTGTTGGTAATTCTTTAGCTCTGCCTACCCCACTCTGGGAATGAAAGCGTGAGTTTATGTATGTATGTAATATGTTCATAAGGTCAAGGTGAAAATTTGTCCTAAATCTGGTCCTAAATATCCTAAATCTAGACAGTAGCCAATACTATGCCCGTAAGGGGGATTTTGTCAAGAATGGAAAATTTCTTAATATCAGGCTGATGAGAAGATAACGTTGAATGAGAAATTTCTGACAATGATGGATGAATGAAGTGTGTGGGTACTGTGGGTGTATTTAGGGAGATTAAAAACAATTTGAATATACATATAGCACCTTGTGCATGTTGCTGATCCAAAACTAACACGGTTTTACTTCAACCAAATCTTTCGTATTGTATCTGCTCCTGGGGGGTTGTAATCCTATCTACACGTCATGTTGACCAATATGCATTACGATCATATCAAATATACTATGCAGAATGACATGACATGTGTAAATTGACCAATACTCTTTATGACCATTGCCCTCCTTCCCCACTACTGACCAATGATAATTTGTAATTCAAATTTAAAAGAGTCAATAGAGCTCCACTGCTGCTTTTTCTGGGTGGTTTGGTCTGCTGAACATCTAACATAACCTAAGCCTACCTCATATTTGCGGTAGGTCATTTTACATATTATTTAATTCCTCAGGTATTTTTTCACATTGTGACTTATTAATTTGACATAAAGTTTAATTTTGATGTATAACAACTTTGACATATCGCTCGATCGATGATCTCTCTCGTTGGCATTACATGTAGAGAGCAAGTTATTTATTTATTTATTTTGGGCACAGTGATTTATATTGGTCAATATGAGACACAACTGTTGTAATAATGTTGGCTCTGAATACTGTGAAATTGTTGCAAAAGACAGTTCCCTAAACTTCAAATGTTGAGGAGCAGAAACAGGCATTTTCAATTTAATTCAAAAGAAACTTCTATTTCTTTGGAATAATATGCCCAGAATAATGACAACAATTAAAATGCTGAAAAGAATCACTCTCCTAGTAGCACAGGAGTGTGTTACATTTAATCCTGGCTGCTTGAAATACAACAAACTGGCAGCTGTAATAGGATGATGACGTTTTTACACATTGTGTATTTCTATAGCCGCCTTAACAACAATAAAAAGTACAAGCCCCCATACAAGAATAGTATACTTATCAAAGAAGGAGGTACTCACTTATTTTATCTGTTCTTAAACAAATTTAGAGGACATTATAACAAATAAATTCCGATAAAACCAATTTTAACTAATTAATACTAACACCATAAATTTCTTGCTGTACAAGATACAGGTCTCTGAGCTTACTTCGTAGGCAGATGGTCTTCTATTTATCAAAGCTCTTAATCATAAACAATTAATAATTAATTGAATAATATCATATTTAAATATCTCTTAAACTATATACCAATAATTGTTATCATTGTACCCATACTGGGAATTCAAGTTTGGAACTAGATAGGTTTGGGTTTTAGTGTGTTCAGAACTCAAGATATTTTATATATATTAATTTTATCATCATCATTCATCATCATGAAGATCTGTTTTCAAAAAATAGGCTCTGACTTGTTTCTTCTAAAATACTAAAGGAAAAGGTATGTTTTTATTATAACAAAACATAGTTTCTCATAAAAGATTAAAAAAAAAAAACATTCAGTAAGTACGCAGCATGGACACTTTTACACATCGAAAATCTACCAACGCTTCGCAAGAGACCCCTGCTGAGAAGAAACGCCGCAAGAATCTCAATAATTCAACTCATAATTCTGCATATCCTTATTCTGTTCTCTAATATACTTATTAAAAAAACATTTTGTAATAAAGTACAGAGTAATCACAATTTTGGACAGTTATTATCCTTTTTGCAATTAGAGTACACAGTTAAGAAATATAAAATATATTAAAACAAGTTTTCCATTGCTAATAATTACAATATTTTATGTTTATCAATATTTCTGTTCTTCTCTAATTATGTATTGAAGTTGTACAATATTTATCAATTGTTACCATTGAACTATTTGATAAGCATGTTACCTATCTGTAGGTCAATGGAATAAAGATAACTAAACACTGAAATAACATTAAAAATGCAATTCTTTTGTTAATATACTATTTGGTTTGGTTTTTTCATTCCATTTCATACCATGAATTAAAAAAACAATATGCTGGCTATCTTACAGATACAATAAATACCTCCAGCTATGGTGTGGCTTTGGTCTAGGAAGAACAATCCTTTCTTCTTTCTATTTAATTTTATTGATATTACATTCCTGAGGATTTCGGGCATGACTAGCACGCCTATTGTCTTCTTTCAAGTGTACTACAGTTTTCTGATACAATGCATGTTTCCCTAATCAGAATTTCATATTGTAAGAAATTTCTTACAGTGTAGTAATTTTCCAATTAAACTTGCTGCGCTGAGCTTAAAAGAGAGGAAAATGAAAGTAGGCCGGACAATATTTACGTAATGGTTCCCTAGCCTACTAAAAAAAACAGCCGAAACATATACAAGACACTTGAAACCGACACTGTAACGGAACCTGAAGATAACAACGCATGAAGGAAAAAATGCACCAGGAAATAGCTGCCTGAGATGGAGGGGTATCCGTAAAACGCTGTCTTAACTTCCTTACACAACAATTATAGTATCTGTATTCCTTCATTCGGGCCACGATGCTAGTATTCTGGTCTGATCTATCCTCCCCGCACCCCATCCGACTGCAAAAGCTCCGACCTGTAACTCTGGCTCCACGGTGTCTCGGACAGGAGTGGCAGTTGCTGACATAGGGTGGCAAGCGACAGCGAGGCTGTACGAGAGGGCCTCCCTACGGGACCTGGTCTCTGGATGGGGGATGTTAAGGTTTCTATACACCCTCGTCCTACGGTTCGAGTAGTGTCACTTGCCTGCAGGCGAGCCACCCTTTAAACGTACCATTATACCTAATCTGTGGCGCCACCGCCACAAATAATTTTCTTTACGATCTTCCTCGCCACACCACTTCTGTGTAAACCAAGAGTTACCAGCTCTGACACTAGGGGTCTTCATTATATCGGGTTTTTTTTCTATAGACTGAAGCTGAATTTGTTCCAGGTATGGAGTGGGAAGGGCCGCCCAAGCAAGGCTTGTACGACCCTCAGAACGAGCACGAGGCCTGTGGCGTCGGTTTTGTAGTTGCTATCGACGGAAAACGTTCCCATAAAGTGAGTATTTATGCCAACTTTACTGCTATTGAACTGATTGGCTCTCTGAGAGTGACTTGTGATTTTTATGAATACTTATACTGTACATTAGGAGGATTGTGAAGCAATGCTTAATTTGCGGAGCTGTCAATAATTTTCCATACAAATTTAACTCCGGGCGATAACGTTTTTCAACCCCTAAATCATGCCAGATTTCCACGCTTTTTGAATATGTTGTAGGTCTCGTGAAAAACTAGGTCTGTTGTTGGTTTTTTAATTCGTTTTTAAGAAGTGTTTTATTATAGACTACTATGTTTGACAGTAGATTACAAATGCAAAAGAAAAAATCGCGTTTGCGGCAGCATAAAATGATTTTCCATAAATATGCTGTTTATATAACTTTTCACACTGGGAAATTGTCAGATCTAGCCAAATATTATATATAAGCAGGCATCTGAGACGCAGTCGTTGTGCGAAAAACTAGTTCCGGTTTTGGCCTTGTGCTGGCTTTTGTAATAAAATGTAGCTGCACTTTTGGCAGCATGCTTGCTTTGGATTAACAATGAATACGAGCTGTCTAGACAAGTCAATTTAAAACTGAATAAGCTTTAACTAAGCTATTTTGTACTAGTAGTTGGCAGTTATACCTAGCTTTGAATAAATATATAAACTGATAGGATTTATGATTAGTTTATTGCCGGTCTTTTCTTATCAGGCGTCGGTAGTTAAGCGTGCTTAAGCGATGAGTTTAAGACAGATCAAGATTTGAATCTAGAAAAGGTTATGTGAGAAAGAAATCGTGAATAAATTAAATGTTCTAAATAAACAAGAGTAGAATTAACACAACCTAGGCAAATTAAATTGCACCATACCTATACTTATTTGACAAGAATTATAAAGGTATGTTAATCTAGTCGTCGCTAATCGAGTGAACGAGTAACATACTTACACACAAACTTTTGCATTTATAATATTAGTAGGATTAAGTAATGGTTTCTTCAGTATTTCACCAACTACTATCAGAATCCTCCTCAACCATTTCTTTCCCCAGCATCTCACGACCTCTTTGGTTAAGCAAACTTCCTAATATTGATCCTTATCGCAGATCGTGCGAGATGCCGAGGTGCTGGCCAAGCGCATGGAGCACCGCGGCGCGTGCGCCTGCGACAACGACACGGGCGACGGCGCGGGAGTGCTCACCGCCATCCCGCATCAGTACTACTCCGCACAGCTAAGGTATGTACTAAACTTTAGCCGGATTGTTCGTGGCGCTGTTTTATGACATGGGGAAAGAAACAAACACACATGCCTATCCACCTAAGTGGGTTCTGCGGCCCATAGACGTTTGCAATCTTAAGACTGCAATCTTGAGATTCTAAAATGCGCTGAGAATCAATATCATTTCACTCGTTGTCTTATCCTCAAACTAGACCACTGCTTCTTGGCGGCAGGTTAAGGGCCTTTACTCACTGCGCCCGATACGTGCCGCCGATACGATCTAATTATGCAATTTGAACGCGTGCGCTTTTATTTTGTAAAACAGGATCGTATCGAGTAAAGGCATTAAAATGGTGCGATCCGGACAGATCCTGGATTAATTCCTACGATCACTTTTATGCCGAATGTTGTCCTAGCGTAAATGTACACGTTCAGATTCTACATTCTTTTGTATAACGCTGTATTATGCCTCACTTTTCTGAAAAAGTAAGACACTATACATACTCACCTATATATACTAGCAAAGATTTGAGTTCATGTTCTCGAGTCAGATCAAGTAAACTTTAACCCTAAAGTTATTAATTATTTGTTGATAATTTTTCGACCAGTTCACAACATTCAGTTACCAGGACTTTGTATTTACGCGTTTTAAATAAACACTTCGTTCGGAAAAAACATTGACAATTCCCCGCCGCCAACTTTGTAATCTTATTACGTAACATTTTGTACCGTTTTACATACGTCCACGATTCCATAAAAACATATAATATTACATCCTAAAGATTCCATATTCTGTCGTTCGGTAGCTTACATCCACTGCCACTTGTCAATCTAATGTTGCGTGACAGTCTTGTATTGCTTCTCTAATCCACAAAAAACAAACTAAAGCTAACTGGTGCGAAATTAACCTAGCAAGTTTTCAAATAAACGTGAGAAGCAAACGTAAATAACAGCATTTAAAAAAATACACCATTTGAAACTTTATGTTGAGTAGCACAAAAATTTCGGCCAATTCCAACTCGACGTACCTAAGAGTGTAAAGTATTCGAAAGAGGCAAAACAAAACCGTTAAACATTGTTAAGGATTACATACTCAATGAACTTAACCACGCCCGGAAATAACCGTACAAATTATACCTAAAGCATATCGAATGTGGGCATCAGCATAGCATGCTCTACAAAATTTATTTTGTCGTGCCACTTGGCATCCTGCCAGTTACAGGCACAATCGGACGTAACCTTACACTTGGCGCGGTGCCAGGGCTCTGGGAGAAATCGATGGCAGCGCTGGAGCGGTGTGGGGTTTCGCCGGGCTAAGGGCAAGGCGATGGATCTTGGTTAACCTTGAATTTCAGCTGCTATTATAAAGATTGACCTGGATTTATAAATATGGGTTACGTAACGTGGAATTATAAATAATGAAAGCTTTCTAATCCCACGATGCTGTTTTGTAATGAGTATTTGAAAATATTGAAAATTAGCAGTAACGTGCGACCGATCCGCGTAGAAGTCGTTTATCGATATTTCTTCGGGAACTGTCCAATGTTTCGGAATATAAAGTCCCCGATGTCAGTCTCCGGGCTATAAACTATCTCTATACCTACTCAATTTTACGGCCATCTGTTGAGGCGCCGAACCGTGAAAAAGTATCAAACGAACAGAGTTACTTTATAATAGAATAGAATAGAAAAAACTTTATTCACCTTAGTAAGTTTCGAATTTAATATTCAGATCAGTTTTAAATTAATACGAATTTTGTTTTTAACTTTACCATATTCATAACTGTTTTTTCTATATGACCTGATTGATTTCCGACCGTATGACCTTTTATATAAAAACTAGCGACCCGCCCTCGCGTCGCTTGGGTTTGTGAGTTTTATGTAACATTCGTACAATATCTAGAATGTATTATGAGTAAAACGTAATTTCTCTTCAAACACTCTATCGATTGTTGAAAACCACATTAAAATCCGTTGCGAAGTATAAAAGATCTAAACATACATACAGAAAGACAGACGTCAGAAAGAGACTTGGTTGTACACTATGTAAAGTTTCGTTATCATATTTCATTCAGAACAACACATCTCCCCACTTATCTACAGCTCACATCCTAATTTACAATCATTGCCCTACCCCAACCAGAGCTGGAGCAAGTGCGCACAAATGCCTAATAGATATTGGTATCCTTGCTCGTTGCTATGTAGCTATCAATTGCGTCTCTCAACTACGCAGTTGATCTTGTTGATTTACTCCTTCTATGCATTGGTTAGTTTGTATTGTTGGATGACGCAACTGCGGTATTTTTGGTCAGATTAGCTTTTTTGACTAGATTATTTGAAAATTAGTATCCGCAAAGGTATTGTTATTAGTAGATTCACAGATTTAATTACTAACTGCTTGACATCAATATTAAACCTTCTTTGCGATTGGATAGTTATTTAAAAAAAAAAGATGAACTATATTACTTTGCATTATTGTACCTACCATTAGTGCTTAAAATTAATAGACTTGAACGCTTGAATTTATGTTATGTTTTATTGCCAACTGGACAATTCCAATGTTTGTGTTCAGTGCAAATACTTTGCATGTTGCATACATATGCTAATAAAATTACTTAGCTCGTGATTTCATTATTTTGTGACATGCTGCTCTGGTACGAGGCGTCGTGGACTGTGAATAGCTGACAAGGACGAATCTATGCTCTTGTTTGTGCATTGTTAAGATATTAATATCTGATATTAGTACTGTTAGGCGATGGGCTTGCAACCTGTCACTAATAGCTAATATGCTGGTAAAAATCTTGGCCTATTTGTGCATAAAGTGGTTACAGAATTATCAACAGAGTTGTAGGTAATTCTGTAGCTCAGCCTACCCCACTCTGGGATTACAGGCGTGAAGGTATGTATGTATGAGCAGCATAAATTAATCTCCGTATTTTCGATTCGTAAACCCGATTCTTGCATCTATGGTTGCAACTGGCCAGGAGTGATTTATAATATTAACAATGTTATTATAAACATATTAACAAACATTATTAGGATCTGATAATTTTCTGTGTACCTATCTAAAATAAAATATAGTAGAGTATAGACTACAACGTCAAAAGATCGGCAATGTTGCCCACGGGTTCTTGCGAGAATTCAATAAAAATGGCTTTTCGGATGTTTTGAATATTCCAGAATGAGGAATTTTACCTACTTAAATAGATATTTCCTTTTTTTTATTGAGTTGAATCTCTACTTCTTTTATTAATGGCCGTCCCCTGCGGTATTCCGCAGTGATTTCGCCTCGCATTAAATGTCATTGTCTAGACATTCATGCATAGGTATAATCAAAAATACAAAAGCATTAAAGTTGTATTCAATCTAAAGACATTTAAAAAGGCCGTTTTGAAGAGATCTCTTAAAATGATAAATTCGCTTTTATACATCTCTGTTTTGCGTAGATTGTATCTTTTTTTAAGCACAATAAAGTATTAACATACGAATGTAAAGTTTTGTTATGTCGCAAAAACTTAGGTAAATCGCGATGAGAGACTGACGACTTTTTATCACAGTCTACGATCGTGTCTCTTGAGAAATATTTCAGTGCAGGATTATCTTCAAACAACGCAGATTGATGGTTATTCTTAGAAGCACTAGATCTGACAGTGTTTAATACTGATCTTTTCTAAATGAAAATGAAAAGCCCATCACGCATGATTTGTGCCAGCCAATAGACACTAAAACATTTGAAACTTTTAAGTGCTTGTTTGTATTTCTTTTGTGACTTGTTTTACTTTACTATTAGAAAAAACCTATTATTCCGACATGAATGTCATTTAATTTGGTGTGTTTAAAGGTTGGCACATGGTGGTTTATAATTGGTTTCTTTCTGGTGTATAAGTATGTTTATCGTTGTCTTGTACCCATAGCACAAGCCTAGAGCTTAGTTTGGGACTATTATAAAATGTGTTACTGCTTACTATAACGATCTTAAACCGCTACGAAATTTGAACGAATTTGAAGATTAAGATTTTCAGGTGGAACAGTCGTCACATTTGGCTCTAATCTAGTATCTTTATCTGTCTTTTCTCTTCAACATTTAACTTTTCTTTCGCTTGAAGTATGATGCTATTATAATAACCTTTTTAAATACGACTTAGTCAAACATTCAACATCAATATTTTCCCTTAACTAAATCTACTTGATAGATGAGTTATTTCATTTTGACCTGGACGATTTTTGTCGGGCGACAAATTGTGGAAATTTTGCACATTCATTATGAAATCTCCTCGCGTCATTAGCATAGATTAACACTTTCAAAGGTCGGCTTATTTAGTTCCATTATTACAAGTAATATTAACAGGTTGGAACTGAATATTTTGCACGTATCTTTATGGATTTCGATTTTGGATAATATTAGAAGATTTTGAAGATGTTGGGCTTTTAAATGACGTGTCGACAACCGGTTGCAACAAACTGTGTCTCAATTTCGGCTGGATTTATTTCAGATTTACGGAATACTCACATTTTAAGAAAAATGCGTTATCTAAGTTTTAAGTAGAGGTTAAGAGAATTGTGAAGCGCTGCTAAAATCGCGTAGCTGTCAAAAACTTCCATACAAATTTAGCTCCGGCCGTTACCGTTTCTCACCCCCTAAATCGAGTCCGATTTTCACGATTTTTGAATATGTTGTAGTTATTATAAAGAAAGGTCCGTAAGTTTCTGTTTTTTGTTTTTTAAAATTGTTTTGTGTTGAACATGCTATGTAATGTCGGCGTTATGTTAGTTATTTTAGGCTTCAAAGTGCCACGTTCCCGACAGAACAACTCGAGAGAACTGTAAAGGAATTTCATACAAAATTGAAGGCCTAGGCCGGGAATTAATTTTTTTTTAATTTTTATATGGCCATGACAGCTGGTTTTATGAACAGGCTGAATAGCTGAAAATCGTTTTTTTTTTGTATCTGTGTGGTTCGGACCAAAAATATCCGCGTTAATGCCTATTACACAAATGTTTTTTGAGTGATGTTTTTTTTTTATTTCATTGCATATGTTTGAGAAAAGCACTATACATACCTCGCCGTGAAAAGGGGTTGCTAGCCTCGTAACTATCCGACCTCGCTTCGCTCGGCCGTCTATATGAACTCGGCCTGCAACCACCTACTTCCCGGCGTCTGTAGTAATGTACTATAAATCGAAGAAGCACTTTCGTGGAAAGGAATTGTACAGACAAAGTTTTTCATGATATCTACAACATATTCAAAAATTGTAAAAAATCGGACTAGGTTTAAGGGTAGAAAAACATTTTCGCATTTTGTATGGACATTTTTAGCTTCACAATCCTCTTAATTCATTAGTCGTTATAGCTTACATTTTTATTAGTTTCCTTTAGCAAAATTTTACAAACGTCAAAGTAGGTCAAACCGGATTAGAATTGCTATGCACCATAGTTGGGTGGTGAATCCTAAGATGCAACAGTCTGTTGCGATCGGAAATGCCCTTGGCGCTTATCAGCTTACGATTAAACCTAATAAGTTTACCTTATCTTCCTTTCTTATCAGCGATACCGCGTAGTTTATCTTAAAGATAAGTACTTTTCTATTTTCCACAAGTGCTAATTATCATATATGTGTTACAAACAAAACAAAAGATCTTATAGTTAACTGAAATTTAATTTCAATCAATACGTTAAATATTTTTTTCATTTAGTATTTTTATAATAGCGCTAATTTGGTTATAACTAGGTTAACCAGTTTTTCTTTAATTCATAGCTCCTAGTAGGTATGTCATTATTTCGTGCGTGACCAGACCGAATTACCATGGTAAAGGCAGACGGTACTGACTACTGATACTGTAATAGAAATTAGTGTTCAATTAGTACCGGTACAGTCCAACACGATTACACATAGCATGCTGCTGCAAGGTGATTTCAGGATGGTAACTAACCACGTAGCACTCTATTTGAAACTTCGGATGAATACTAAAGCTAAAAAAGAACGAATGGAATTTCGCAGGGAGATTCGTTAGCGCTGTTTTACAGGAGATAAGGGAAATTGTGAAGTTTTATCGATGATGTACCTTTAGTGAAATAAAGCACATCGTTTTTTGTCCAAAAATTTCACTTGTTTTCTCAGCCATCGATAAGCTATTTGAGAAGACAAGATTAATGCGAACTTATACGTCAAAATACGATGACTTACAAATGATTAAACACTACATCTGTAGGTACTGGTTTTATTTAGCAAAACAAATATAGATCATCGTCTGTGGCTTGTTTTTTATAGGAAGAATTTTATCGCAATTAAGATAGTCTTGAATGCCAAATTATTTTCCTGCTTCGATAGTTAATTCATGCTCCTTTTCCGGTTTAAATAATAGTCTCATCTCCTGTTAGCTGTTAATTTATTTGCTAACATAATTATTAGTAATAATCAAGCAGATATTTTATCTTTGTTAACGTAAATTAAAATGTCTGTTGTGGGAAAAAACGTGAAATGTTTAAAAATAATCATAGAGTCGACTGTGAAGTTACGGGGTAATGAGCTAACGGGAGCCGAGTTCCGATCATTGTTGATTGTTAGGACGCTTATGATCATGATTAGTACCTAGAAACCTAATTGCCCGAAATGTCGAGGAATACAAACGTCTCGATGATATTTTCTTGTTTAGCGCATTAACTCTGCTATACTCAAGCCGTTCAAAATGCCCCGAAATGACAGCTGTCAACGCAGTACGAAATATAACCTCAAATATTGCTCAAACACCATATTTTGTACTGAGTTTACATCTGTCAAAAAGCGCCTTTTAGAACGGCGCGACTATAACAATTATGTGAAATGCTATGTTATTATTTAATAACATCGCATTTCACATAATTGTTACCAATGTTTAGAAGAATTTTCTTTAGTGAAAGTTATATGATTGGGGAGGCCTATGTCCAGCAGTGGACGTCTTTCGGCTGACATGCTGCTGCTGCTGCTGCAATGCTGCTGCAAACGAAAGAGTGTTTCTGCCATTATCTTTTCTAGTTCCGTTCCGTAGCCATGTCGCTTACTGTTTAATAAAGATTTTCACATGTGGTTCTTTAGTAGTCAGGCCATCGCATCCTATGACAAACTGCCAATTCGTTTTGTAGTTAAAAGGTGCATCTTCCTGTTGGCCTTTCAAGAATAAAAATAGGTATAAAAAATAATTATTTGATCTAATGCCATGTATTTACATGAAATCAATCTTATTGCAACAGTTATCTTGAATGTTAAAACGGAATATTTGCCGACAACTTCATTGCTATCTCGATGAGTATGTAACAACTTAATTGTTTGTTTGGAGTGCTGTTATTGTGTTTGCTTTTCACTTCATCTTTTATGATGCAAATGTTACATACTGTGTACCATACCATAATCCTAGCCATACATGCTGCTGTTATTACCATTATCTTGGTATGCTGACAGAGGTCAAATACTGGACATAGGCTTCCCTCAAAATTCTCCACTGTTATAGGTTTTTTATTGCAGTATTGTAAGGTATTGTGATGCGGAGGAAAGAGAAAATATCGTCAGGAAAGTTTTGAGTATGAGTGTGGATGGCTATACAAGTAAAGGAAGACCAAAAAAGCGATAGATGGATTGTGTGAAAGATATGGCTAAAAAGGGAGTGAATACCGAGATGGCGACTAATAGAGAAAAGTACGAAAGAAAATACTTGTTGCGCCGACCCCAAATAAGTTGGGGAAAAAGGCAGGAGAATGATGATGATGATGAATAGGTTTGTTTATTGCATGAAGAAAGCTAATGAGCATACGTGCCACTTGATAGTAATTCTAAGGACTGCTATCCTTAGACTGCAATTGCGATGCCAACTATGAGAACTAACGTCATTTCACCCGTTCTTATGATCTTATATCACTGGAAGCGAAAAATGCTGCTTATTGGTAGTTTCAATGATAAGATGGCGGTAGCAGTCCGAACGGAACCACCCGTATCCAGAGAATTACTGCACGGGTAGCACAGGTTGTATTTTCTCGCTTGGCGTCTCTATCGTTACTGACTAGCTGGAAAGGGAGATCCGAGCGACCAACAAGTCGCGGGCAACTTGTGCTAGCCGCACTGCAACTATACAGCGTCCACTCCTAGACATTTAAGCCTCTTCCATGGATTTCCCAAGATGTACCTACTCAGGAAACAATGGTTTCATGGACTACTCAGATCAATTTGTAAAATATTTTCCTCCTAAATAAATTGAATATCTTCTTTTTTATATATAATTCTTCTGTACGTGTGTTGACAGTGAACTCCTCCATAACGACTGAACCGATTTGAATGATTTTTATTTGTGTGTGTTCAAGTGGATTCGAGGATGGTTTAGATTCCGGCAAATAAACCCGGCAGATGGCGTTGTACTGCATGCCAGATATCATGCAGGACAACGTGTGTCGGGTCCGCTAGTATAGCTATAAAATTAGACATACTAATCATAGCTGGTTAGCAATGGCAAGTTCATTAGTGAACCATCTTACACCTTAGTCAATGTACATAACCAACGCATCTAACGTGTTGTTAGGCTCGTATGATAAAGATAAAAAAGATAAAAGATGTTTATTCAGTAAGTAGGCCGCACGGGCACTTTTACACGTCAAAAATCTACCAGCGCTTCACAAGAGACCACTGGTGAGAAGAAGCGCCGCAAGAAACTCAACAGTCAGTCGTTTTTTTAATATTGCTTATATAATAATAATTTTAACCTAGCATTATATAAAACAATGAATCTCACATAAAACAAAAAAAATAAATACATTCATGCGCGGTTGAGCAGGAAAATGTGTCAAAACTCAGAATTAGAACTAAGCAACAGTAATAAAAAGAATAAAAAATAGAAAGTATACAAGTTATACTTACCTGTGACGGTGCAAGACAACCTGCGTAAAAGTTTCGATACATTCTCCTACAGAAACCGTGTCCCCTAGACAATATACAATATTTACATATTTTTATGACTAAGTTAAGTTATTATTAAATTATTTAGGTGTTGGCCAAGCATTTTTATCTGTTAGATAGTCTTCGACCCTATAGTAAGCTTTAGACATCAACGACTTTTTCAAGTAATTTTTAAGTACTGGAAATGGTAACTTTAAAACAACGTCAGGTAATTTATTAAAGAAAAGGATGCGTTGACCTACAAATGATTTATAAACCTTACGGACACGAAATTTTTTAATAGCAATTTTATTTTTATTTCTTGTATTCAAATTATGTACATCACAATTCTTAACAAAAGAGTCTTGATTTTTAATGACATAAATAATATTCTCATAAATAAATTGTGATGCTACTGTCAAAATATTAATTTCTTTAAATAGTACCTACTCTTAAGGAATCACGGGAGTTTAGATTATATATAGAACGAATGGCTCTTTTTTGCAACACGAATATAGTCTGTATGTCAGCAGCTTTTCCCCAAACCAGAATACCGTACGACATAACACTATGAAAATAACTATAATAAACTAGGCACCTTTTATAATAAATACTGGTAATATATCATCTTCAAGTACCGATTTTTCTTCTGATCGTGATTAAATAAATTAGAAATAAGTAAGGACTTGTTTTTTACTTTCGGTATTTTATTATTCGATATGGTTTGACATAAGTAAAGGAGAATTGCCCATCACTAGTAAATTCATCATTCAGAGACAATTTCAATATGGCGGTTTGTTTACATAGTTAGCAAGTTCCTTAGAATTAGACTTTACAAGTCTCTCTATAGATAGCCTAACAATATCTTTCCTTTCTTTGGATTTTAAGGTACTTTTCACAATTATTAAAGAACCACCATGAATGGCGGATTTTCTGGCAAAAAAACTAACTAATTTAAAATTAACAAAATCAAAAATTAATTGATCAGGTCTAAGCCAATGTTCAGTAACACACATAATGTGTATACTTTCAGTATCTAAAAATAATCCTACTTCTAATTCTTTGCTGGAAAACCCTTTTATATTTTGGTGAATTATATTTATATTCATTGGTGTTTCCGCTGTCTTATACTTTAGTTTAAATGATTAGGAATGGCATTTGTGCCACTATTGAATCTATTTGGCTCTATATTAAAGGCCAAAAGATCTACCAAAGTCAAAATATATTTCCTTGGCAAAATATTTTTTTCAGCTGTTAGCGTGAGGCGCTTTATGAATTTATTTAAGTCAAAAAAATGATACTTGCCATTATAACATGTAGCATTGTACATTAACTTGCCATTATATGGAATCAACTCTTTTTCGCATCAATCACTATCTTGTTAGAAACAATCATTTTCTTATAGCAGAGTGTGACTGCATAAGTGTTTATAGTGCATAACGTTGTACTCTCAGTCGCCGATGATTTGACGTGGATATAAAGGATTAAGTTACCGACCTTGATGTACCATACCACGAGCACGTGAATAGCCGGTGCCAGCCTTTATCTGTATCTTTATAATTTACACGTATTTAAGCTAGAATTTGATTGAGCTCAAAGGTGCAGGACTGTCAGGTTTGTAAGGTTGCTTTTTGTCAAACGACTGTGACCACGCAAGGTCGATTTTTATGTTAAATTTGCGGTATTTTGATTATTTACGTTTTAATGCGCACGGAGACATCGCGTGTGCTAATTTAAGTTTGTTTAATTTTAAGTCTATATAAGAATTATTTATCTTAGATCTATTACTTGCGTCTAATTACGTCTATTAACTTGTTATGAAGATTATTGTAGCCTGAGTCATGACCTGATTTAACCGCATAGTTAGTAGCATTAACCATATCTACCGTTGAAAGTATATATTTTTTTGGATCTAACAGAAGTCATATTAATATCTCAAGTAATGTTAAAATTCGATCAAGCAAGTTCTGGCGGAAAGTAGCTAAAGTAATGCTATGTGCCTAATGTATTAACGGCTGTACGCCTAATCAGTAATCATCTAAGAGTAGCCACCTGCTAATCATTCCGGCGTGTAGGTGATGATTATCAGTTATTACCAGAGATCGGAATAGGTAGAGCTAATTTGCCTAAACTTCACGCATATTCATTCATGAGTGAGTGAAATAGGAACACATTTTTGAATGAACATGCATCAAGTTTAGGCAAATTAGCTCTACCTATTCCGATCTCTGGTTATTACCAGCCCACACCGTGTGCACGAGATCATTCAAAATGTCCGATAACTGATAATATTTGCACACCGAAATAATTTAATCATTGTATATACCCCACATCTATATGATAAGATAAATGCAATACTTTACCGCCGAATAGAGAAATGTCTCCGTGGATATCATAAGATTGTAATTAATAGCACTATGGTTATTTTGTCGAGGCTTCGTACGCGTAGAATTAGTTTACCGCCCTCACCCGATTTCTATTTTTTTCCGCTACAACAACCCTAAGATAATCAAGAAATTTTATCTCCAAATTTCAAGCCCCTAGCTCCAGCGGTCTTTAACTGTACGATGTCTGTCAGTCAGTCAGTCAATCATGAAAGAGTTTTATTTGTATAAGATAAGATAGTATATTCCTGTCGTTTTTAAAATATTACAAGTGTTACACAGTTAATGATGAGACGTCTTTCTAATCCGGCAAACAGTTGCTAGACAAATATCAATGACCTGCCAGATCAACTCGCTAGTCGAATAGCCGAAGTCACATGTAATCATCTTTTAGCCTGTTTTTCACGTTTGAGGCTAGCGTAAGAGAGCTATGCGGGACCAATATAAATCAGCTAATAAGGATTTATCGACTTTATAATTTTACATACATTGTTCATATAATAATTTATATAAAATAATTTAGATACACTACCACAACTGTGGTTGTAGAGAAGGTAAGCATGTGACGCCATACAGATAAATCAATGATTTACATACATACATACCTTCACGCCTGTATTTACTTATTTTAGGAAGACTTCTACTCAGCCTATTTCAGCTTACTTTATAAATGGTATTCCCGGTTTTAATAAGGTTCAATGTCAATTCGACGATGCCCCTTCCCCAAGGATAATCTTACCCTAAATACATCGAAACCTTTGTCCTTACCCTTCAGCGTATAGAATTAGACAGTGACTCACAGATATAAATAACCTGTTTATTTCTAATTACAGTTGTCGCTGTAGATCATAATATGGCCGCGTCTGATTTGTCCCATTCATTCAGAGTTTCAGAGCCAAGCGCCGTTGGCAAAAGATTAATTGTTTTTCTAACCCACGTAACTACACTCGCGAGCAAAAAAATCGACTCAAGCTGCACGTTTGGGTTCTCCGCCCAGTATCTCTTGACCCATCCAAAATAATTTGAAAAAAATGGTATCAAACGAAAGCTGATAAAGTAACAATTTCAAAAATGTATAATTTTCAGTCATGCCAGGTTCCACAACTGATGGGGCCAGGTTTTGCAAAGACGAATAAAAAAAATACTATGAAAGTTAAAAGGAAGTCGTGAAATAAACGGCATTTTAAGAAAATTAAGATTTTATTTGTTAATTTAATATTTTGTATTTCCACCCCTAGCCCTTATCACAGCATCCAGTCGGTTTTTCATCGATCTGATGAGATTTTTGTGAAGCTCCTGGGTGATGACATCCCACACCTCCTGCAGAGCTGCCTTCAGCTCCGTAACATTTGACGGAGCTGGTTCTCTCTTCCGAACTTGTCTTTTCAGGTAGTCCCAGACATGCTCAATAGGATTCAGGTCCGGGCTGAGAGCTGGTCAGTCCATGGTTGGTATGCCGACCTCGGCAAGGTAGGCCCGAGTGATCCTTGCGGTATGACAAGGGGCATTATCCTGCATTAGGACGAACCCCTCGTCATAAAAACCGGCGTAAGGAACAACATGCTCCTCAAGGATCTCGGTGATGTACCTGGCAGCGGTCAAACCACCGCCACGGCCCCCACCAGGTACAAAAACGAGCTCGGTACGCCCTTCCATGGAAATGCCCGCCCACACCATGACGGAACCCCCTCCATAGGCAACTGTTTCCCTGAAACAGCACTGTGCGTACCGTTCCCCTGACCTCCTGTAGACCCTCCCCTGTCTGTCACAGCCATTCAAGCACACCCTGGACTCATCGCAAAAAAGAACTGGGGTCCATTGCTCAATGGTCCAGTTTTTGTGCTGATGAGCAAATTCCAGGCGTACTTGGCGGTGACGTGGGAGCAGTCTGGGGCCCGTGGCGGGCCGTTTCGGGGTCAGGTTAGCTTCCTTAAGCCTTCGCCTTACTGTCCACTCGCTGGCAGTAACCCCTCTTACATCCTGAAGACGCTGCTGGATGGAAACGCCGGTCTGGTGCCGATTTCTGAGAGAGGTAGTGACCATAAAGCGGTCATCCCTCTCAGATGTGCACCTCCGGCGGCCAGAACCTGGTCTTCGTACCAAGGCCCCAGTCTCCCGACACCGTCGGTAGACTCGGGATACTGCTGACTGGCTTAAATTCAGCTGGTCAGCCACAAAGCGTTGGTTGTGTCCCTCTTCCAGCAAGGCCACGACTTGGGCGGCTTCAGTCATGGTGGTATCCATTTTCTCCAAGGCTTCTGAGTAAGGTCGTTAGCAGAGATGTGTACCGGTCAACTTCTGATAAGTGACTGATGACATTTCCCCCTCCACCCCCTTATTTATAGGGGTCAAAGGGGGCACAACTCGTACGTTTCGGAACGAGTAAATGACCCACATATCGGAAAATAAGGCATAACTTGAAAAATCGTGGATGGATTTCCACGGTTTTTCATTTTTTTTATCGTTACATTATCACCTTTCGTTTGATACCATTTTTATTAATATATCATGAATGGGTCAAGAAATACTGGACGGAGAACCCAAGCGTGCAGCTTGAGTCGATTTTTTTGCTCGCGAGTGTACTGTAATAGACTTCCTTTGCGAATGTGCTTGATGAATGCCTGTCGAGTGCATTCGCAAAGGAAATTGAGATACTGCGTTTTATAACCAACAAAAAAGAGAAGAAGTCATTTATTGATGACGTAGAATATGGATATTATGACCAAAAGTGAGGATGAGATCCAAGGCATTTGTTGCGCCTTTTTGTCATAATTTACTCGTAACATAATAAATAGTCAAATACTTACGTAATTTATTACATTATTAGTTAGCTCCACTTATAAATCATGTACAGTAACAATAGATCTGTACCGAACTTGGATTTTAGTGTTGATTCTACTGATGACTTATTTTTGACTAATTTTATTAGACTACGTAGTCATATAGTTATGCGGAAGATGTTGTACATAGAAATTTAAATAAGGTTGATTTGATTCTCCAATAGACTACGCCTTGACCTAGAACGCCAGCCCTTCAAGGGCGCTCCAAAACGTTTTACTAGGTCCCTAGTTATCTCTCGGATTTTATAATGTAATCAAAGTCATAAAAAATGTATGTTACAGTAAATGAAAATACTGATTAAAGAGTGTCCCTCTCCTTTAAATTGAGTTGAGGAATATGTATGGAAACTGAACTTGGTTGTTACGGTGGTGTAGGAAATGGCTAGGTCCCGTTGTATTTGGTAAGTTCAAAGGAGTAGAAGATACAATAGTTTTAACCCCCGACGCAGGAAGGGGCGCAAGGGTGTGTATCGCGATGGTACTTAGACAGGTTACTTGAAAATCGGTAAGGTCGAGAAGATACCTACCCTAAAAGTAGGGATGGCATCATAACGGGGTGTTTTAAATATCTATTTTCCTACTTCTCTGTCTACTCACGAACACTAATATAAGAACATAAGTACATAATATGTCCACAGAATAATCCGGAGAAAAGTCTTCTAGTCTATTCCCCATACGAAAAAACCACACCACAGAATTCATAGCTCATAGTTTTTGTGTTTACAATTTTGATATTACTACTAAAGTTTTTACACTCTCTTAAATACTGAAATTTGTGGTACCTATTTTTCAAACCGTTATACTGGCAACAAAATGTCCTTTAACAAAAAAATGTCACTTTGATCCCTCATAGCAGGGAAGAAAAGTCTCCTTTCCGACTTTGTTTTATACTGTGTAAAGATAGTCTTTTGAGTGCCCTCCCCTCTATTAAATTGGCTCGTGGTATATGCAATGTTAGTGTAGGTGTAAAAGTCGTCGAGTCGCAATTGATGACTGGCTTTTATTGAAGTTCAAAGGGCGAGCTATATTTAAATAGGCACAATATGAATCGCTCATTCCCAAAATAGGTACCATAATTGGAAATTACCAGATTACACTTTATACCAGATAATTTAATTGAATTTACTCAAAATTTTAAATCTGATATTTTAAAATTATGGTATTTTGGGAATGAGCGTTTTGAATTAGTTAATTTGAAATCCTATCTTGTTTTTAACGGTTTAATATGTATTTGCTGAGGATTACCTTCTCCATATATCGCACCTTGATAATCAAAACGTCACTAAGCAAAAAAGACCATTTTTATCTAGGGAGGTTTGAAATTTGCAATCAGTAAAAATGTTACAAACATATATTATTTTTATAAATTCGCATTTTTAACGACTGTTTTACAAACAACGTGGCCCAGTTTATTATGTCGAGTACCCAATTGTTGCATTTATTCATAAACGGCTTCATTATTAAGCTTTATGTTATTTTTTTGTGTCATTATTCCACAAATTATTACTTAGTGTCAGTTTTCCGTATTTTAATTGCCGCATTTTTAATATTTTGTAGGTAACAATGACATCATATTTTTAAAATGTTTTGAATTTGATCAAAAACACTGTAAAAACATTAAAAAACCGTATTATGAATAAAGAACATACACTACAGAATGTTTATTATACCTTTTCAATTTAAATAAAATCGAAATATGGACGGTTTTAGGTGTGATGAAAAATACAATATCATAGTATTATCTTTTTTTATTTTTAATAAAAATCAACTTCAAAAGGTATCTTACGTCTAAAAAATAGTGAGACCAATGTCTTTTACATATTTGTGTCACACAAAATTAACTTTTCACTTCCAATATCTTTCCTAATAGCTAGTTACGTAAACAAATATACAAATATTTCGTACTCTTCGCACTCATACAAATTATAGGTAGAGGCCGACTATAGGTCTCTGGCTGACCACTGGTGACTTTACCCTACTAAAACTAAAATGGCTATTTACAACTTAATATTAAAGTCATGAATAGATATACTCAGGTAAAACTTGAACAAAGGACGTATTTACAAAAGTAAGGACAGAACTAAGGCTAGCTGGGCAAGAGACAAAATATTTGGACGGTTAAAAATATATATGATCGGGAGTTTCTTCCTCGAGACCGGAATCAAATAGAGAATGAAACAGTTTTTGTTTTCTATGGCATAGGAAGGCATACAGGCCACCTGATGGTAAGTGGAAACTGTGACCCATAATAGACATTTGCATTCATAAGACTGCAAATGCACTGCCAACCCTGAGGACTAAGATAGAATGCCTCTATGCTAGTCATTTCACCGGCTGTCATAAGACAGCCGGTGAAATGACTAGCATAGAGGCATAACCCCAAACCGGAACTCAACAAAGCGAACACTGCTGCTTTGCGGTAGGTTAATGGATAACATGGTGGTACCAACCCGGACGGACCCTGCACAAGGTCCTCCCACGAGTAAAGTAATTGTCCTAGTAGAATATGAAATCAATGTTATCAGATGTAAGATTTGCTTTTTTCTCTATGAATTTATAAACGGAAGTTCCGATCTCATAAGCACTTTTTTGTCCTTCGACTTCAGTCCAAAAATAACATTCCGTAACATTTGCTTTAAGTTCGTTCATTGTAAAGTTTAAGCAATTTAATTTAGATTTATAATAAAATGTACTAAATTCTCCCCTAGGTATCGGTAGCTGAGCTTTTAGATCATAACACGCTACTATGTAATTTTCATTAACTAATGCCTTGTTTATTAAAATACATTTTGTGTTATTGCTAAACACACTATAGGTTAAATGACACTTAACAAAAAATTACGATAATATTTTCTCATTTAGTCCACAAATAAATAAAATATTGTCACTAATACTAAAATGACTCTTTTGATAAAAAATATTCTGTGTTATGGTTATAGACACTGTGGGTTAAATGTCACTTTACAAAAAAATACGATAAGCTTTTCTCAATTTCGTCTACCCATAAAAAGAATACTGTCATTAAAACTATAGTGACGCTATTACTTGAAGTTATGATTGCTAAAAGTTACAAAAATGCATAAGCAAAAGTGTCATTTTGTGTAAAGAAACATTATTCCATTAAAAAAGGTCACACTTATCTAATAATTTTGAGACGTAACGACATTAAACCAAAAATGACAAGCTTCTTCGTGGAGACACCTCTATTACTGTCGACTCGCGCGTCGCTAATGAGAACACGCCACTATTCCGATGAGCATGGGTGCTATCCCCACTTAACGACAAAACGACACTACCGCCAGCTGACGCTTGTAACAGAATTAGAGGAACAGTGTCTTTGTATTCCATAGTTTACTATTAGACGAGCTAGATGGCATTGTTAGACTAAAAAGTGCATTTTTCGTATAGTGACGTTATGATTATCAAGGTGCGATATGATCCATTACCTCTCCTATCGATTATTATCCGATCGATGAGCAAGCAACAGAGCTTACCTTTATTACCTATTGTATTTATTTTTATTGGCGTAATAAGTTAAAATGTACAATCGTTATCCCCTGTGGCTACTTCCTTATCTAGTATCACGGGCGTCTAGCGTGATGTTATACCTTTTTACTACTTAACTAGCGACGCCTTCGCTTCTTTTCGAGTTAAGTGTTTCATTTTACATCACGCGTACATAATCCAGAATTTATTATCGTCGGTGATACTGCAAAACCGCATAACTAACAAATTTATGATAGAGCAAAATAAACCTTACTATATTAATAAAAGGTGCATTTTGCTCCCTATTTAAAATGTTACTTACGCGGTTTTGCAGTTTCACCGACGTTATGCATAAAAACCTTCCTCTTGAATCTATCTATTGATGAAAACCGAATTGAAAAAGCGGCGCGTAGTTTGAAAAAAAAAAAAAAAAAACTACTGTACTTATTTCAAAAATTATGTCACCATTAGAACGTTACATTATCCCTGAGTAACATAAGCTATGTTTTTTTTTCTGCGCGGATGGAGTCGCGGGAAACAGCTAACTAGTACTATGTAAAGATAAGGAGTGTTTTCTCTATTACTAAATATTCAAAAAAAAAAAACTACCTCGTTTACGTGGTGTCTTAAGGGGATGCATGGTGTGTGAATATGTGAATATCACATTCGCAAAAGATCATACTTGCAAAACATCATATACGCATAACATCATACTCGCAAAACACGATATTCGCAAAACATGATATGTACAAATAGTCGGGATTTATTATAAAATCGTAGGTAGGTTTAGGTTATGTTAGTTTTGCAGCTGGCCCGGAGGGCCAAACCACCCAGAAATAGGAGCTCCGCAGTAGCGGAGCTCCGTCGACACTGTCTAATTCATGTCTTAATAATAGTTATGTTTTGCTACTATGATGATTTGCGAATATGATATTTTGCTTTTATGATATTTTTCGGAATATCATGTTTTGCGAATATGATATCCAACGACGGAAGGTGTTTAAGTATTGTTATACTGGTGGTAACAGTGATTTGATCATTTAATAGAACTAAACATAGGAAATAGATTATCTACCATAGTTTCAGTAATATCAACACTAAGACTATTATCATACCTCCTTGATGGATAATTGTGGTGAAGCCAGTATCAATACCTAATTTCTTAAAAACCGCATCAAACCAGTTTCGGAACGGTATTATCTTGATCGTATCGGAATATTTCGCGATTCACTTAATTTGTCTAAATCAGGTCGTTGTACTTTGATAAAATAATGATTACAGTTATATCATTTCATAACGACGTCACCGTGTTTATTTGCACCCGTGATCTGTTTCAAATTTGCTGATTCACCTAGTTACGAGAGGTTACAAAGATAGATAAAAAATCGTTAAAACAAGTATTTAAGATCTCCACAAGTCCTCATGCTCGTCTGATTTACTAACAATATGCCTCAAAACAGAAGCAAAATCCAATGTATGTCTTGTTTGTATGCTTAGTTACCATCTGACGTTCCATAAATATTCAGCGTAGGTGTGTCCATGCATTCGAAAATGCTCGAATGAACGTCAAACGTCGAGCAAGCTTGAACGCGGAGACGACCATAGTATCGTAAAATCAGACTACGGACTTTAACTTTAATAATATAGCTCTTTAGTGTTCACGGACCACAAAAATACTGTTTACTCTGAATGTTTCCTTCTAGTCATCAAGTTATATTCTTTTAGCAGGGCACCGTACTTTCCACTTGTTTATAGGTGCTTATACAGGGTGTAAGGGACGGCTCACCGAAAACTGAAACCATAGCTTCAGACGATTGTACTGAACTGAAATTCTTTGGAAATTTTCCCGGGAAAACGAAAATTTTCTCGTTTTTTTTTCCATGTTTTTGCATATAAACCGATCTATAGTTCATTTATTTTAGCATGATACAGAACGAAATAAAGGTATTTTATTGGGCACGTTACACGCAATATAATAATTATACAAAAATATTGCTCCAAAACTTCTTTTTTGACTGCTATTATTTGACAGTAAATATTAAATGAACGTTATAATCTATTGCAGTAGTACTTTAAGTCATATTCGTTAATATTTACATTGCGTTTTTTATTTGTGTTGATTAAATTTACTTCAATTAGAAACGTGGTCTATAAAAGACCTAAAGAAGCAGGGGTTACAAACCTGTGTTAACAAAATAACGAAACGTCCGAGCATATAACTCGACTAAATCAAATACTATCCTGTCACCTGTCAAATATAGCGAACCTAGTGAATTTTAAATTGATTATTAATAACGCCACAGTTTGCATTTTTTGACAGATTGAACGTCACAACGCCTTTATGTGATATGTCCCATGTTATGTTATGTCATTTTCTCTCGAGTTCGAGAGCGTGAGCGTTGATATTGTTCCATAGTTGTTTTTGTTGTGAGTTGTTTGTTGTTAATTTCCTTGTTAAAGTTGGCAGCTGCTCGTTTAGTCTACATCTTTAATCTCTACCCTACTACCGCACTCTTTAGCGGAGAAACGATGACACTTCATCCGGAACAGTCAGTCTTAAATTAGGTAAATCAATTAAGTATAGCAGTTAGAAACCAATATATACATATTCAAATAGTTTTATAGTATTTTTTTATATAATATCGAGACCCAATGTTTTGTCCAACACAAAAACATTAATGACACATGCACAGATACAATATATTGAGTGCATAGATTCTTATTGATTCTGCCAGCGAGTATTAGAGTTGACGACTACTGGTTATTTTTCTTTTTTTTTTCTCATCCTAAAATAAATGAACTATAGGACAACATATTATGACATACTGAAGCTCATTATGTAAAAAAATCTGTTAAAACGGCATTTTCACATAAAAAACGAGAAAAATTTCGTTTTCCCGTGAAAATTTCCACTGGATTTCAGTTCAGTGCAATGGTATGAAGCTATGGTTTCAGTTTTCGGTGAGCCGTCCCTTACACCCTGTATATCCGTGAAGTAATAAACCTACCTACAGTGCCGTAGAAATAGTAGTTTTAATTATAGTCGGTATTATAGTTTAGTTTAGTTTAGTTTATTTATTCATCAATGTAATGTTACAATATAGATTGCATTGCATGTCAAAAAATATGAAATTACATTGATATTGTCAACATTAATACAAATAATAAAATAATAATACAAAAAAACACATAAATAATCAAAGGCAACATTAATAAACAACTAATAACTAATAAATGGTCAGTTTCCGACGTCAATATACAAAAAGTAATAAAGGTCAAACAAACAATAATAATTTTATAATTTAAGCCTACATCTGCAATTTTATCAATTTGTCTTTTGCGGTGTTTCTTTCCAATACTACTTACGATAAGTTTTTATTGGGTTTCCAGCGAAGTTATATGGATGCTGTGAAGGAGTGCAAGCTATTTAATTAAACTTTGATCGTTGAAGGCGCCCGTTGAGTGTAAAATCTATACTAATATTTTGAACAGGAAATATTTGATTTTTTGTTTGCATAATAGGCTCCGAAACTACTAGATCGATTTGAAAAAATATTTCACCATTAGAATCTTACATTATCCCTGGTGAACATGGGCTTTATTTTATTCTTCTAAAAGCTAGTATTATAGATAACGAACATTATTATGCCATAACATTATGCCAAGAATGTCCCAGAGAATAGATGTAGATTGTCATTATCTTCAGTTTTTAATTATTATTTAAGGGTTTTATAAATATTCAATTGTCTTGTCCGTCATTAAGCATAACATGGTTTTCTCATTTATCACGCAATTATTGCATACGTTAAATATACTTCTCAGTAGGAAATACATTATATATCTACCTTTCTTGGTTATGGGTCTTCCTTTAAAAACAAACTGTTTTCGAGTAATAACGTCTACTACGTTTAATTCAGTCCACATTTTGAAACTTGTATTACAAATTCACATTCTGCATTATTTTTCTCAGCACCAACCCTAAAACGTTTCTATTTTACCCATTGTTGACTGCTAGGGAGGGAATGCCTTAAATCAATAAAGTTTAAAATGGAAATTACGATAAGACTAAACTATGAAAATGTTAATTATACGCCGGTCACATTCAAATATAATGGGAGCTTGTTGTATTGATTGCCTAGTATTTGGGTCAATCGATCGTCGACAGTGCTGTGTCTTATGTATGATTCTTACACTTACAATAATGTAAGTATGAGCATAGTATGTATATAAAAAGTTGGCCATGCTAACTCACTCAATTAAACTTTATATGAAACTTTTCCGTTGTGACACGAAAAATAGCCGTACAGGTATACTTTTCGTCGCACAGCGGAACTTTTTTCGACTTCGTTGTTTGTATTTAACTGCGCTTAACTATGGTCCAACTTTTTGGTCCTTAGCCAGTAGCGTTTTCAAAATATATTTTGGTTTGGGCAGTGTGCGTGATTTATTCCTACGTAGTTGTGATTTATTTACTCTACTTCCATAAAAAAATACATGACTATTTAAAAAATTGCGATATCATATCACCATTGATTTATTATTGTTCACGTTCTCGTTAAATTGTGTGGATCACATCAATTAACCTTGTTTTATGTAATGACGCATTTGTCATGATTGACCCATCGGAGTGTAAGGAGCCTGTTGAGAAGTGTGCTGCAAAACATTATCGAACATCGCGTGCAAATTTGTGATAACACTGATAACACATGGAAACGTTCGGAGTTTTGATAAGTTTAAATTATTGTTTATTGATGACAGTGGAAAAAAAACATATGTATCGTTTTTTCTTATCTAAACGCTTAGATACTGTTAACACGGGCTACTTTATCCAATTTTCATGTATTTTAAGTTTTTTTTTTTCCAGTTTTTGATATGAATGCCAATTAAGTTTGTGTGGATCTTAAGATGTGGCTTAAGCCATTCATGGTAAATACCTATTCGCTGAACACCAGTCGATCAACATTGAACACGCTCGTTGGCTATTCTTTATGCCATGACCAAAAAAACATTCAAAACGCGGACAGATAAGGCTTACTTCGGGTTAAAATTTTACATTTGCCCATTTTACTCGTAAATGTGTCAAATTTTTACCTGAAGTAAGCCTATCCACCCGCGGTTTGAATATAGGGTTCGGCCATAAAACGACACTAAACAATAACTAAGCTAAAACTGGCCCGGGGCCAGGGCGCTCGTTGCATTCCGGGGTCCGTTTTAGCGCCTCGGCGCCGCGATCACGCCATGTGCTCGAGCCATGTGACAGTGTTTTGTACTGTTAGTGCGAATCGGACCGGTTTTATAACAACTTTAAGATACCGGTATCGTAATCAATTCATCCCTATTTATCTTATCTATGAAACACGACTAAGTGTAGAGGCTAGACCTAGAGAAATATCTATTTGGTGTAAAAAAAAACTATTTTGAATGAAGAGACTGCAGGCAAAATTTACAACAGACTGTTTAATTTGAGAGATGGTAGGTAGTTGTTTCATTATCTTTACATGATAAGACATGTACCTAAGGATGATCTGTTTATAAATTTGTGTAAGGAGAAATACTTGCTCCAATTTCTAATTTGGTATAAATCACCGTTAACATATGGTAAGCAAAACAAGTGCAAGTATTTTTTCATCTAGGTACTTGGTTAATAAGCTTTTCAGGTACCTACAGTTAGTATTTTTGGGATCTGTGGTATGTGGTAATCTCCCCAGTGATCTTCTGATGGGAGTACTCGCGCCAAATTTCACTGGAATGTCTCCAAAAATAATTGCAAAAAAACCTGACTGGGTTATGAGGATACCTACTGCTAATGAAACTTTATTATGGAGATGGTGGACGTCCGGTTTTACGCGCTACAAGATATTACGTGATAGTGACAGTCATTGACTGAGAGAGCTAGTAAGGTCAATGCTGAAATGCTGTACGCTGTATCATGAGACAGTACCTAGTTCAACATTGTTTTTTTTTAAATATTTATTTACATACATACATACATACATTAAATCACGCCTGTTTCCCAGAGGGGTAGGCAGAGACCACTTCTTTCAACTTGCTACGATCTTGAGAAATTTCTTTCGCTTCTTCAACATTCATACATCGAGTCATGCACGCACGTCGGTATAAATATTTATTTATTTATTTATAAACAAACAGTCTCGTATAGTTGTATATAACACAAAAAAAAATATGTACAAATAAATAGTATACCCGTAATGATTTTTTACCCTACGGAGCAATAAACACTAACTTATCACGAAAAGTGTCATAAAGTACTTGAAAAACAGTAAAAGACAAAACTTCACGTTTACTGATTAAACATTTCTATTTCATTAATTTAGAATATTTTCGATACACATGCAATTTACTGTCAATACAGTAACAATTGGCTACAATCTTTAACTAGCTTTGGAGCAGTAACAATTTATGTACAGTTTCGATCGTCATAAAGTATGGTACAATGCAACGAATGTTCACGTTTTTTCAGTGAACGGTTAATAATTATATAAAAAGGTACTTTGTCCACGTGCCTGAGAATCCACCCAAGTGCAGTTTTCCAGTATGTTCTGTAAAACATTTAAATTAAATAAGAGGCAATTTTTCTCCCCTTGTAGGTATTTTAATTTTAATTTGTTTGGCAACGTGACCCATTGTATGGGAAGTCTTACATCTCCGCCATTTTTCCCCCACAATGGTTTGCTCCAACTCCGTTATAAATGTTATAATATAAAATGTATGTATTTTGCTTAAGTGTTGTGATAAGGAAAATCACAGAGATAACTAAATACCTACGTGCATAATGGTAGGACATAGTAAAATCGTGTTTCTAGGTTATAACCGCAATGCTATTTTCATTACGAGCCGGTAATATAATCAATGAAAATAGTGCAGTGTAGACCGTGCACTATGAGATAACTAAACGTTTTGGTCGAACGAGGCTAGTATTGTATCATCATATTGACCATAATGCAGTTACAGTGCAATAGCCCCTTAGAAAGGTACTTCGGGTTTATATTTCTCACTAACTTGATCTCATGCGCAGCGTGCGCTCCTCGTACGCTAGCCTAATCGACTTTACCCGAATCCGAAAGACTATTTATGACCTTTTGCACAATTCATGTAGGTCATTAAGTTTCTTTAAGTTCTTGTGAGTTTAGGTTGTAGTGGTAGGTATAATAATTTTGAACGAAATTGACGCACGCACGCATACATTGTTACCATTAAGTGCAATAGACATGTAAAAACACATGTATATGTAGGTATACCTATGCTGATACAAATGCATGGTCGAAGCCATTTACGCATGCAACAATGAACGATATATTTATAGGTATTATTATGTTTGCTCGTGTTATGGTAATAATTTACATTTGGTATTTGTATGTTAATTGTTATTTAAAAAATCGCCATTCAATCATTCTAAAAGCAATCTCATCCGACATATTCCTTTTAAAATTTTCCAACAGAAGCAAGACGTAATTGTAATAATAAACCTTCCAAGTTTTTATATCTCTGTATGAATGTGTTTATCGTTGCCTATTACTCATAATACATGCTTAGAGCTTAGTTTGGAGCTAGGTTAATTTCTGCTAGATTGTCCCGCAACATTTCATTATTTATATCATCTATTCCAACAACGGAAGTGCTCAATTTTCTTACATCGTTTTGTTTTTTTTTTGTATAGTATGTTAATCTGAACAGACTGCAACCTGGTACATTTTCTCCCTCCAGCACACCAAAGCTTGCGATGAAGCTGGTTATTATATCGAAGGTCCATGTTAATACCAGTCGCTCCAATTCCGAGATAATAACTCTAATCTCTAAGCATTTGTACTAATCGCCTCCTAATTTGTGTTTTCATTATGGAATAGGCAAGTTTGTGAGAGTTTATTTGTGATTTGTTTGTTTAAACCATTGACATGGTGCAAGTAGTTGGAGCCTCGGCTGTATGAAAAGACTAATCGTATTCACGTCATTTAATATATAGGTACGTATGACATTTAAAAATGACTTGATGTTTATTTTGACTTATTGAATAATGCCGCACTCAGAGACGTCAATAAAATTTAATGCTTGTTTAGCGACGTGTTGTCTTATTCTTTTGCTACAGTAATGAAAGAGACAGCAACAACTTTAATCAAGCATTAAAATTAATTGACGTCTCTGAGTGCGGCAGTAAATCTGTCAAGAATTAACTGAATAGCCAGAATTGGTTTGAGTTCGTGAGGATTGTTTAGATTGCTAATGCTATTCCTCTGATACATAAAAAAAGATAAATACCTATTCACCGGATTTATGTGGTTGATGCTAATTATCATGTCAGCCGAAAGACGTCCACTGCTGGACATAGGCCTCCCCAAGGCTCTCCACTCAGAACGGTCTTGTGCTTTTCGCATCCGCCGTGTTCCCGCGATCCTTACAAGGTCGTCACTCCATCTTGTTGGAGGCGCTCGTCTCCCGATCCGCGGACGCCGCTCAAGAACCTTCTGCTAATACATGGTTTATTTTATGTAATAGTTTTTTTAAATAGATTACTTACTTGTCTTTCAGTTTCTCTAATGTTTTCTTACAACGCAGAAAATTACCACAAGCTTGGACCTAACAACACGCAGAGAACATTAAAGGAACAGAAATATAAGCAGTCCTTTATCAGTTTATATGCATAGGCATCGTCGGATGTTGACTTGTATTTAACAGTGCATTCTTTTGATAATAACGCATAACTGATAATGGTGCATCGAGATTTCTGTGAATCGACGATTGTACGCAGCCCACACATGGTCTTGACAATGCATTCAATAGATCTCTGGGAATCGAATTGTGATCGATTTGTTAATTTAAGCGGCTGTCAACTTTGTTTATTATCAATTGTTAATGAAGGAAAGAGACGGTGGGAAACAAACACTCCAAGATTACCTATCTATGAATGTACGCTTACCGAATAAATATCTAGAGAAATATATAATATTTGAAAGGGATCCATGTGGGGGAATTGGTAAGAGTACTTACTTATCACGGTAGGACAACAAAACACGAATATAATCAATACTTTGCGAACTGCTTGCGCCGTAAATGTCGTGTTTCTATTAGTTACCATTGAATAATCTTGTACGCTATAGTTAACGCTATAGTAATAACAGCACCGATGTACCTAGTGAATACATATTATAAGTTATACGACATCGTATTTATCTTGCTCTCTCCACTAGCTTCAGTACCCACTGATAAGCCAATTGAGAAAGCTGGATTAAGAGGATCGTGAAGCTTAATTCTTCATAACCCTCTTAATACGAACTAATCCGAAGAAATACGGTGTCGCATGATTAAGCACTACATCTGTAACTTGATTGCTTGAGAATACTTTACTACTTAAAACAACCTTCCTTTGGGTGTACGTGCTCTTTAAAATCTAACAATATATAAATAGACCAGATACTAAAAGTCGAGGACATTTCCATCGGTGTATTGCTGATATGACGTGACAAGAGCCAGTTACGAGAGTCATCGATACTGAGAGCTTCCAATAACTACGGCGGTATCTATTGTATAGCAAATAGTACGTGTATATACAGGTTGTGTTCGAAGCAAAAGAGGGAATTTAAATGGATGGAATGTCGAATCATTTGGACGCTATCCCGAGAACCCTCCCGGATTAGTAAACAATTTGACGGTCAATGGGCACTGGTTTATATAAATGTGAATGTCTGCATATCGGGCAAGTATGTTCACATTAGAATTTTTATTTTGAAGACAGCGTCTAGAATATTCCATTATGGCGTCTAGAATTTCTCCTTCGAAGCGCTGATTCCCAAAATACCATAATTTGAAAATACCGGATTACACTTTATACCAGATTCCCAAATCACCAGATTCAAAATTTTGGGTAAGTGCAATAAATTAACCCTTATTTTGAAACTGGTGATTTGGGAATCTGGTATAAAGTGTGATCTGGATTTTTCAAATCATGGTATTTTGGGAATGAGCGATTCTAAGCTATGCCGAATAACGTCTCTGTTACAATAGTGAAGTCACAAGTAGTATTGAAACTAGGGATTGCAACCGAGTAATTAAAAAACCGAGTATCAATTTTAACCGACAGTTATTCACCGATAAAAACTCGGTTTTAATTTCGGTTGAAAACCGCGGTTTCGGGTTTAAAATGGTTAAGCAATAAAAGGTATATATCACATATTTTGTGTAATATATACATACTTACGATCCAATATAAGTAATTTTAAATGCATTATCTGCGTAGTTAGAAAGAGAAAGCTATAATAGAATGAAACGGAAAGGTTTCTTATCTTACCTAGATGGCTCATGAGTTATGGTTTATCCCCAAATCGCAAGCACCCCGTTACAACAAAGAAAAGGTTGAGCAGGTAACTTTTTTTGCAAAATTAGTTGCAATCTACATAGACTTCTTACTGACTACCACGATCTTGTTTTAAATATTATACTTGTGGCAGTTGTGCATGTGACTTTCGTTTTGTGGACGCTGTCAACGAACATTTGCCGTTTATATTACAATGGTGTAATATAGTTCTTAGTATATTGAAGATAAATGGTGTGTAGCGTAAATTTTGTTTAATTTGTCTTTTTCATATACTTCGATTATTTTATTATATAACTGACTATGTAGTTGGTATTTCTCTACCGTAACTACTTCACCCGGGCACGGGTAGCGATGCCCTTAGCGGGGGGCATGCTGAACCCTAAGTTAGAGGTGCGGTTGTGGTCGCACCTCTGGAGGGGTGCCTCCGTCGGGAGTCAGGCCGGTCGAGCGCAGCTCGGCCGGCTGAGTGTCTTGAGGGACTTCGTTTTCTTCGGTTGCTTCCAAGTGTTCGGTTTCTTCGGTTTCTTGAGTATGTTCGGTTTCTTCGGTTTCTTCGATCTTCTCGATCCCTGCAGTGATGCTATGAGGCTCAGGTCCGGATCTGGGGGGGCGGCCGCGACGTCCCTGGCGCCGAAGCTTCTTGCGGTCTTCAGTGCCCTCATCCACTGCGAGTTGGATGGGATCGGTGGGATCGAGCAGGATGTGCTTGGGGCGCCTGACGGGTGCCCCGAGCGCAGCGAGCACGTCGGGATCGGATGGGGTGAGTTGGGGAGTGTAGGAGGTGGCACGGACTATGAGCGGGTTAGGGTGGTGTGGGCCTTTATCAAAGAAGCGCCTAGACGCTTCCTTGATAGTGTGTCTGATCGACGGGACGCCGAGGTCCCTGTGCAGGTCCGCGTTGCGAACAAACCAAGGGGCCCCCGCGACCGATCGGAGAAGTATGTTTTGAAATATCTGTAGAGTGTTTATGTGTAAGTCGTGGGCGTGTGCGAATGCCACGCTGGCATATGTGAAAACCGGTCTGATACATACTTTGTATAGTGTTAGCTTGTTGCGAGCGCTGAGTTTACTGCGTCGGTTAAGAAGGGGGATACTTCGATTAATTAGATCTCAAATATTTATTGGATTTTTTTTATATAAAATATGTATATTCAAAAACTACATATTATTTTTGCCGCAGAATTTCAATAATGGAGGAGTTTCGTGAGCAAGTAGTTAAGAAACAATCTATAAGCAACGTCTGGGATCCGTTGACTTTAAAAAATAAAGTCAACGGATGGATGTTCTGCAAAATGTAAATTATGTCTCAAGATTTTAAAAACATCAGGAGGAAGTACGACCAGTCTCCGAAATCATTTACATGCGAAACATAAAATGGATTCGATAGGGAGAGCAAATAACTCAACGACGACAGCTCAAGTATCTGATTCAAATAATAAATATCTTGCAAAAAAAAGGTAAAAAATCAGTTTCCATGGATATGAGAATTTCACGCATGGTGGCTGTGGACATTACATACTTCATTTTAAACTTTAATGATCACAAAACTCATACTTAAGTACCTACTAGGTTTTTAAATAAGAGAAAAACGATCGATACCAACAACAAATGTGATCAAATTCCTATTAACAGACAGAGGTTATTGATTTTGGTTTTTGAGACATTTCCAGTGATAAATCTACTAGTATGTCTTATAAAAATGGCATTTACAGTGTTTATTTATATTTTTTTTACTAATCTATTAGAGTAATTTATTTACATAATTTAGCACAAACAATCAATTGACTAAAGTTTATAGTTTTTAAGAGGCATATAAAAACGTTTGTTTTGTTTCTCCTGTAAAATTTTCTCAATGGCTCTTATTAGGTTATGGTTTGGGACAGCCGACATAATGTTGATTTCTTTATTGTTGTTTTTTCAATCTAAAGGCCTTATTAGTTTATAGTTATGTAAGAGACCAAAAATTTAAAATAAACATTTTTATGATTACACATTTTGTCAAGAGCGTTTTGTGTTTTAATTCACACTGTAATTTACCCAATAGAATATAATTTACCTATTCAAAATCCTTAATTTCTTATAGAGAATACCAAAACCCAACATGTATGTGTTACTATAGTTTTTAAGTTCTATCAATGGATTCCATCATCAAATTTGGCACTATGTCTGAATTAGGACATTCAAATACTTAAATAATTAACCATCGAAAATCACAAAAATTCAAAATTAAAACTTGCACAGGTTCTACAATAAAAAAAACTCGGTTTTTAACCGAAATTCGGTTCGAGTTCGATTTTAACCAAATAATAACCGATATTCGATTTACGGTTTTATTTGCATTGAAACCTAACTGATCAATCTGATCATATCAGAATTTGAGGAGGTACTAGGTGGAGAAGGCACTATGCTGCTAATGGTAAGTGGGCTCTTAAGTCAAATGGCATGCAATATAAATATTGCTTTTCTAAAATGTCTTGTGTACATATTTTAATTTAAGGTTTAATTTAGAACGTCTTTGGCCTTAACCTAATACTCACTTTTAAGTAGATAACATAAGTTATACACATTGCTAATTTTTACTTAGTTATCTACTATTGTGCATAAGGCATCATTTATTAGTTGTTTAATTGTTGTTGTTTTAGTTATTGAGTGTTATTTTTGTATTTCTTGATTATTAGGATACCTATATGTTGTCGATGTGATTTCGTTTTTTTGTGATGCAGTGCAATTTATATTGTATTATTACATTGAAGAATAAATAAACTTAACTGAACTAACCTACTAGTAGGTATTATATTTAATAATTCTAAGTTTTATTAATTACATTCATTCCTGTCAAGGTGTATTTCGCCTATGACAAGTTATTTATAGACATGAACTTTTTAGATAAGTAAATACTTTAATGGTTATCTGTTATCAGTGTTATCACACCCGAGGACAGTTGGTCGGTAAAAGAGTATTTTCTCCCGTGGGCTAAACAGAAGCATATGAGGTTACCTCCTCGCGCTACTATATTTTTAAAAATCCTTCAAAAACTTTCAAATATCTGAAAATTATGTAACTGTTTAATGTATCTCTCCATGGCTGTCACTTTTCATTAGCCATTTACTGTAAGCACTGTCACTTTACAGTACAGTGCAGTTAGAATAGCGGAGGCGTAGTCGCTCGTAATGATTTGATACATCCACGCTACATCTATAGGTTTGTATATCCTGGAATTTACAATCAAAACAAGTCACTGTGTCACCCAGATGTCGAACGATTCCTTAACGCCCGATAAATCTCCGTAATTTAACGTCTAGACGTTTTCGAGAGGCCGTGTTTCCATCAACACCAAAAAAAACCACATGCCCAAGTGGAATTCTTCTCATAGCAGTTCTGTGTTGACACTGTGTCGACAGTGTGCCTTGATTGCGTTTGATCAGGGGCGGTTGGTTTGGTCAATAGTCGCCGTGTGACGTCACGCGTAGCGCATGCGCTGTTACTCTTCGCCATCTGACCTTTAAGATTTGTTGCAATTACATCCTAAAACGTCCGGTGTTTGAGATTTTATAACATTCAATTATCGTAAGCGATTTTTGGCGCACGGTATTGAAATACTAAGAGAGAAATTTAGTAAGTATAATAGGGTCCTATTCGTTAACGTTGTCGCTTATTTTTAAGTGTGTGTGACGTAATGGTATAATACTTACTTAGGGCGTCAAAAGAATTTGTCAAATGGCAGGTATTTGTCTCCCGACCCCGAGCCGAAAGGGAGAACGATGACGCCCGTGGTGTGAAGACAATTATACGTCGACATTAGCCAAGAAGTAGAATTTTCTGATAAAAGCTCCTTACGGCCTAGCTTGGCGAACAATCATATTTTATCGTTATGGCGACGACGGTTATGATATGATATGACAGTACGCGTATTAGTACCTTATTTCGTCATAATCATAAATTATATTTTAAACACACCCGTTGTTTCACTTCTGGGCACTTCTGGTATATAATTGAACAATGATTTTAAGACGAGGCAAGTATTTTTCTGAAGTACCGGTAATACGAGTACAGATGGTCAATAAAAATATTAGACATTGATAAAAAAAAAACCGGGGACAATCACCTATTGAGCTAGTCCCAAACTAAACTCTAGGCTAGATATAGGTACTAGAACACGATATAAATATAGAGAAACAACTACCTAATAAGTACGCAACGTAAAAGAAAACATCCAAGACACAAATATTCCTAAACGGGGTTTGATGATTTGAACTCAAGACTGTAGTTTCGTAGGCAGGGTCACTTCACTACCAACTAGACCAATGCGTCGATATAGACCTTTTCGAGATTATCCTCTATTTAGAGTTTACCCAACCTTCTTTTTATGATCATAAACAAATGCAGCAATTTATGAAATTGACGGCGCAAACGCACCCTTAATCAAATATTGGGAAACTATTTCCCACTTATTTTATGGCTTTCATTTATCTTCTAAAAATTTACCCGTTTGATTAAGAATGAAAAATAATGCATAAGGTAATTCGATCTCACCACAAAAGGGAGAGAGCGTCCCAAGGAAGACTTATCGCTCTAGGCAGGAAGTTATACTCTAATTAAGATTCAAATAATGGCATAAAATATAATAATAAGTCTTGGATTTCTGTTCCTAAACAATTTGCATTTGAATTTAACCGGCCAATCTCCATCTTTTCAGAGACACCCACCAGCTCGACCTGCCGCCGTTCGGCAAATACGCCACTGGCATATTCTTCCTCGACAAGCTCCACCACGAGGATATAGAAAGGAAGTTCTCTCTGCTCGCAGAAGGCTTGGGCCTCCGCGTTATCTGCTGGAGGACGGTGCCCACCAACAACTCTACCATCGGTGAGTAGGAATTTTACTTTGAGGAATGTCATCTTCGGGGTATTCAGAAAGTTTCATTGACATTACTTTAGTTACGGATAAGCATTAACCGAGCGTTGTCTTGGTGATCTATCCTTGGTCTATCCTTAGAGGTCTTGTGGCTACTATGACTTTCATTAAAGTTATTTATTTATTTTTCTATGTTCCATTCAAGAAAAGTAAAGTATTGAAGCTTTCCCCTATTACCTACCACTTCAGTCTTTCATATATGTAAAGCGGGTTTATTTTATTGCCTTTCTGAATATGGCTTTTGAAAATATGGTTAAGAAAAATAAATAAATTTAAAAAAGAAATATGACGTGTTTTGTGAATGTTCTCATTGAATCATTGCTTTTGAACTAGATGTTGCAAAACGCATGTTGTTCTCTGGCTATGATATGTTCTCATGTTTAAGTTTATCTGTTTCTACGTTGGAATGCTCTTGATTGACTAAAAATACAATCAACATTTATCCCTGTTCAGTAAAAAAAAAAATAGTATTTTTCTTGTACCAAAAACTTGAATCATGGTACTTAAAAAAGACATAAATGATTATATTTGTGTACAAGAAGAATTGAAAAAATTAACCGTTAATAAAACACTAGAAAACATCAATTATACCTATTATACGTGAGACTTAGTGAGAATAATTTGTCGTTTGTCACTTAATTGCAACAACGGCTGACATCAGCGGCACAACACATGTAATTTATGCCCTTTCGAACATGGGTAACTACTTTTCGCATAGTCGACTCAGGTAGTCGGAATATACACTGAATATGGTAGTATTTGTACGATATTTTTTTCTACGAATTCATCAATCACGAGCACTCCCAACTGTCATTACCCTGTCCCTCCTAACATGGCGTCTTTTAGAACAGGTGTTGCGATTTTGTTTTGCGTACATTGCAGGTCGTACCGTAGTTACAATCGGTCGCGTTCCGTCTGACGAGGTCATGCGCGTGACCATCTGGTTTGTTACGTTTTAACTTTGGACATTGTTGAACAATAACGTTTATACCCTAAGCAAAAAAAAATACTAATTTCACAGCCACTTTAGCGTACAAATCGATTTGTTTTCAAAATTGCTAGCTATTTTTAAAGTGCGGGGTATTAACGTTTTAGTTCATCTGTGAGACAAACTTATTCGTTAAGCGAGCAAGTTTGCTTCTTATAGTATTAATTTTTATTTCAAAATTGTTAATACATCCAATTGGTTTTAAATTGATAGAGTAGTGTATTGACATGTATCGGTCGACTTGATGTTTGTTTTTGTATTCATAGATTCAGTACTAAATATTATATGTTACTTATGTCTTAAAGATTAAAACTAATCAAACTCTTGTCGAGCGATGCATTTTACGAGTCGATTAATTTGTGTTCAGTTTTGAAAACATTGTAAAGCCTTGGGGTTTCATCAAATCCATGTGATTAAAATATCCTTTCAGTTTCTTTCAAGGTATCATGAATAGTAAAGTCGTGTTGCACAAAGATGGTAAATAATTATCGTTAATTCATTAGATTTAGTCTTCATACATGCTTGTATTTTCTAATTATTTATCTAAACTGGAAACTAACAAAATTAAAGCATTTATGATTACTAAAAAGTAAATACTACCCTGCTATCAGAGTGTAGCTTAGCTTTCGAATGTAGCTTAGAAAATTCCATTTCATGTCATAAAAACCGATTCACCTCAACCCAGGATCAGTAAGTAATGGCCTATTTTGACTGGCTTTCAGGTCAGGTGGCTCGTAACTCGGAGCCCTTTATGCGCCAAGTGTTTGTTACCGGGGATATCGAAGACGAGAAACAGTTCGCCAGGCAGGTAAGAAATAGCCAAAAAGGGGCAGCGAAAAAAAAACATAAAAGAAACAGTATGAATTCGAATAAGGAACGCTATAATCCGAATTCAAACTCGAGTATTTAAATTTAGAAGGTATAGGCAAACTCTCGGAGGACTTTTTTCAGATCACCGAGCCCTGGCTGGCTGGAGCTGGGACGAGCTACAAGCGAACGTAAATTGACACCCTATATTCCCTTGTGTGTTTGTGTCAAACGTGTTCGAACGTTTTCGTATGTGTTCGCAGATCTTCGTGCTGCGCAAACGCGCGTCGCATGAGCTGGTCGTGCCAGGCGCTCGTTTCTATATATGCAGTTTGTCGCTGAGGACCGTCGTCTACAAGGGACTCCTCACCTCCAACCAACTATGGGTATGTACAGGGTTGGGCAGATTAAGTGTCCTAGTTGTGTATGGCTTTTTTACTTAAATATAACTTAACTTTTTATTCACTTCGTATTTTTTTTTTGTTAACAATTTAATCTTCTTTATGATTTCTACACGTCAGCTTGATATATTTTGTTTTTATATTGTTTTCAACAATGGACGCGAAACGCCAGCTCGTGTGCGATTTGTACCAGAAAAAATACCGACCGTGTGAGATATTGAAGACGCTGAAACATTTAAATATCAATATAAGGTTTATATCGCGGACCGTCAAGCGATTCAAAGAAACGGGATCTTCACAAATCAGGCCCAAACCTGGGAGAAAGCCATCTGTTCGCACCAAAAACATCATTAAAAATATTCGTGAGCGTATTAGACGAAATCTAGCTCGAAGTGCAAGCAAACTTGCTAAAGATATGAAAATATCCCGTCGAACAATGAGTCGTATTTTAAAATATGATCTTGGGCTAAAGGCCTACAAAAAACAAAAAATTCATGGCTTAACAGATGCCCAGAAAAAAGCTGGAGTGAAAAAATGTAGGGAATTGCTAGCTTGGCACGACGGCGATGATATTATTTTTTCCGATGAAAAGATGTTCCAGTTACAAGACAGTCACAACCAACAAAACGATCGTGTCTATGGTGCTTCATTGAAGGATATTCCTGTGGACAAATTAGCCGTACAACGGGTTCCAGAGTGCATCAGCTGTCATGGTATGGGGTGCGATATCGCCTAGAGGCAAGTTACCGCTGCTGTTTATTGATCGAGGTGTCAAAATTAACCAAGACTATTACATCCAGAACGTGTTACAGGGTCATTTGCTAGAAAATGCTCAAAAATTATATGGAAACGACTATTACTGCTTCCAACAAGATAGTGCCCCATCTCACAAAGCTAAACGCACTCAAGATTGGTGTAGAACAAATTTGACAGATTTTATACCTTGGCAAGAATAGCCTGTATCATCGCCGGATTTGAATGCTTTGGACTTTTCGATATGGGTTACATGCTGAGCAAGATTGGGAGCACACAGGGCATGAATCTAAACTCATTCAAACATCGATTAGTCAAGATATGGGATGAAATACCAGACGAGGTAGTGCGTGCCGCGTGCAATGCATTCTATGGAAGAATGCGTCAAGTTATTAAAGCTGATGGCGAGCGATTGGAACTTATGAATTAGTTTTTTTAAGTATAGAGTACGCTAAAAATAAAAACGTGATAAATTTAAAAAAAAACTGTCTTGTTTTAATTTTATGGCTCTTTTTAACTAAGACACTTAATCTGCCCAACCCTGTAAGATGATCCCTGTTTAGTAGTAAACAAGCTGAAACTACGAAGTCTTACTTTTTCTTTTAGATAGATAATAGTTTTTGGGCTATTGTAAAATTAATTAGTTCAAAAATAATTATTTCTGTTAAAAGACGAGCACTTAGGTTCGGACTTTGATTCCAATAATATTTTATTTGTAGGAGTACTTCAAGGACCTGACGAACCCAGCGTTCACGACGTACCTGGCGCTTGTGCACACGCGCTTCTCCACCAACACCTTCCCCAGCTGGGAGAGAGCTCACCCTCTCAGGTCAGTTGCCCATGTTTAACTTTCTCAATTTCAGGCCTAGCAAGAGTTAGTGTCCTTTGAAAACTATTCACAGAAAAACGCACTTTATTATGACAAGAATAAGACAAATAAACTTAATACGGTAATGGTAAGTGGACTCTGCTCTGTGGCTCGTGGAAAAATTCTTGTTAGTCATTTCACCGGCGGTCTTACTTTCAAAACAGAACACAACGCAACCAGTTGCTGAACCACTTCGATTTTATTGGATTTAGCAAGAGTCAGTGCCTTGTTATTTTTCAAACATTTGATAGGCACAAACCAACTGAGGGATAATTTATATCTTTCCAGAGTGCTTGCTCACAATGGCGAAATAAACACGTTGCGAGGCAACGTGAATCTGATGAAGGCTCGTGAGGGAGTCATGAAGAGCCATCACTTCGGAGATGGTAAGTATTTAAACAGTTTTTTATTACACACTTGCACCATGCCTTAATGAAATATTTCGACATTTATACTAAACTTATTCCAGATCTCAAGAAACTCTACCCAGTGGTGGAACCCAATCTATCCGACTCCGGCTCTGCCGACTGCGTGCTGGAATTCCTCTTGCACTGCGGCGACCGTTCTCTCCCCGAGGCAGTCATGACCATGGTGCCAGAGGCGTGGCAGAACGACCCCACCATGCCCAAGGAGAAGCGTGACTACTACCAGTGGGCCTCCTGCGCCATGGAGCCCTGGGACGGACCCGCGCTCATCTCCTTCACTGATGGACGGTATATTGGTGAGTAGCTCTCTCATCAAAGCATTCATGACCATGTTTCCCGAGGTATGGTAGAATGACGGGCCTGCACTCATCGATTCTGCTTATTTGATATCTTGTCTTTGCATTTAATGTTTAATTCTTTTTTTATCAACACGAACGATTGCACGTAAGAGCCTAATCTTCGACAGACTTAGAAGTTAAACAAGCCATGTTCTTATAATCTGTTCTTATTCCAGGTGCGATTCTGGACAGGAACGGGCTGCGTCCGTCGCGTTTCTACGTGACCAGTGAGAACATTCTCGTTATGGCGTCAGAAGTTGGCGTGTACGACGTCAGTCCTGAGAAAGTTATTCACAAGGTAAGGAATCCTTCAGGACACGTTTTATTTCGACTCCTTGGTTCTTTGTCTTAGTTTAGGTTTAATGTTAATAACTTGAATATTTAATTTGCAGAGTCGCTTGAAGCCCGGCCGCATGTTGCTGGTAGACACGGTCGACCAAAAGATCATCCAAGACGTCGAGTTGAAGATGGAGATTGCAGCCAGCCGCCCGCACTCCCAGTGGCTCACTGAACAGGTGACCACTCATTTCTTACCAGTCTTTTCCCTTTGATTTCGCCTGAAACTCATATATCGTTTTTCCTTCGGGAACTATCAAGCCAAATGTGGTCACGCCAGTAGTTTTTGAGTTTGTTAGTGTTAGATTGTTAAGTCTAAAATGCTTCAGTTAAAGACAAGCGGAAGAGACAGAACTTTGTAATGGCTGCAACTCTCACTCTGACTTCATTCGTCGTAGTCTGAAATTCTGAACAGATTCGTGTTAATGCAGTTTTCGTCCTGTTATGGTTTCATATATCGAAATACTCGTAATTATATTTTTTTTATCTCATTTCGGTTTTATAAAACGGTGATCACAAGAAAGCTTTTTTTCAAGGTTAATATGGGAGCAAAGCTTGTTTAATTTTAAATTTAAGACCTTTTCCTCTAACATCAATCGTATCATCTCATTTGATTAACAGGGGGCGGTAAAAAGTGACCTTTTACATTATAATTATAACTGGAAAACTAGGATATTGTTAAGGTTTAGGCAACAGGTTAACTGTTCGGTCTAGGTAAGGCTAGGTCTGATCAGTTACTGTAAATCAATTTAAAAAGTTATAATTCTTTGCCATTCTTCTTAAATCCAAACCTAATCTTACCTAGATATTTAAAAATGGGGAATGAAAAAAAAAGTTGGACCATAGTTATACGCAGTTAACTATACAAACAACGAAGTCGAAAAAAGTTCCTTTGTGCGACGAAAAGTATCCCTACCATTGTATGGCTAATTTTCGTGTCACAACGGAAAAGTTTCATTAATTACTTACTTTTCGGTCCTTACCCATATACATTATAAGCATTATAAAAAATCCAGCTTGATCAATCACTGCTTCTGAAAGTCAAAACCCGGGCACACTAATATTTCGCATTTGAAAGTGTCCTGTCACTTCTTTACCCATGTTCTTGTTCATAAGTACTACTAAAGCCATTTTATTTCATCGTAATCATGTGCTATTCTATCATCATAATTATATTTAAGTGTAAAGTATGTTTTCTGTTCTCTGTGCTGCGTATTGGCGATGGGATTATATTTTAAAATATATGCCAGATGGTGAGTGTTTGGTTTTTGGCATGGGTGTCGAAATTGCTTTTATTAAAGAACTTGGCGCTGACACGACGCGCTTTATTTGTGCTGGAGCTTAATGAACAATATTGTTCGTCTAAATCGCTTATTTTGGTTTTGGTAGTTGTTTAGAGAATTGAAGTCGAAATTGACAAAATGACTAAAATACACATGGCACTTAAAAAAACAGTTCTACCAATTTTCTAGGGAGACATAAATGTACATATTGTATTTACGCATAGATTTAAGTGGGTACATCTAACTAGCTTTGTCTACTTTTTAATTGAAATAATAATATGAGAAATCGTCGGTGACACTGCAAAAACGCGTAACTAACAAATTTATGATAGAGTAAAATAAACCTTAACGTCTTAACAAAAAGGTGCATTTTGCTTCTTATTTAAAATGTTACTTACGCGGTTTTGCAGTTTCATCGACGAAATGCGACTTACCTCAGTACTATCACACTTTTATTTTAGGCCGCTAATATACAAGAGGACCGTTTATTTGAAATTGGTTCATGTAAAATAATAGACAAACACAACAGATAGGGACATCATTGTCAATGTCCTTGACTGATTGACGTTAGCTGACTTCGCGTCGGCCGCTTTTATCAGCTCCATTCTTTTTCTGTTTTTGCAAGTGGCTTTCGTTAGCCGTTCCGGAAAAAAGACACATCCACTTTCAACCTTATAACCGAGAGTTTAATATGCTTCTATGAACTTGTGCCTTTTCTCCGTGGGAGGGAATTATGCATCTTGCTAGGCCTCTAGTGCGCCATCATTACCGACTGCCGAAATAGAGTATATAAGATCGACGCACGCCCTTCCTAGGGATCTTTACGACCGGTCTCCCGTAATCTTCTCTAAATGTATAAGTATTCTGGTCACTGGGAAACTTGACTTCGATTGGTAATAGTCTGGTGAGTGTGCGAACTTACTCCGTTCGGGCATTCCAACATGATCACATCATACCATGACACCATATCCGTTATTGTGTTCCAGATAACCTTGGAAGACATCCACAAGTCCGTGGACACGAGCAACGGCGTCGTGCTCCCGAACGGGCACAATGGAGTCATAACAGGACTGTGCGACCGGAGACTTAGCTTGTATGGGTACACCATCGAGACCATCAACATGCTGTTACTGCCGATGCTGCAGAACAAGTAAGTAAACAAGGGCCCTAGGAAACGGCCCGACGACTACGGGACCTTCTGCAGGGTCTGTGTCTGTTTTGTAGTTGGACTTTTCACTATTTATTGTACAACACCGAACTATCATCATCATCATCGGTCTTGTGCTTTTCGCATCCACCGCGTTCTCGCGATGCTTATAAGGTCGTCACTCCATCTTGTTGGAGGCCTACCTACAGCTCGTCTCCCGGTCCGCGGACGCCACTCAAGAACCTTCTGATCCCATCGGCCATCAGTCTTGCGAGCGATGTGCCCCGCCCACTGCCACTTCAGTTTAACTATTCTTCCCAAACTATGCTATTATGATTATAAATTAAATATATTTATATAGTGCACGGGTCACTTGCTGGTGCTGTGTTTTAGTGCGAGGGACGGTAGTAGAGGATTATTATTGACAAATCACTGATGTGTTTTAGAATTTTACGACTAGTATGACGCCTCTATTGGCAAGTGCTCGATCTATACCTACCTACGATCAAGCAGCAATGTTATGTTCCGGTGCTGGGATAAGACAACCGGTAAAGTTACTAGCATGTAGGCATTCCATCTTAGTGCTCAGGGTTGGCGACGCATTTGCAGTTTTATGGCCGTATAAATAAACTCGTCTTGACTGAGATGCCCATCTCGAGACACGTCAAAGTAAACGTCAACACATAGAAAGCTGTCAATTTTGACGTATCTTGTGACTGACATCTCAACCAAGATGAGTTTATTAATACGGCCATTAGAATTGTAGTCTTGAGAGAGCAAATGTCAATGGGTCTTAGATTAGATCCCTCTTACCATCAGGTGGCATGCGAGTTCACTTGCAATTCAAAAAAAAAATGTCTAGACGATGAAGCGACTCTATTGACCAAGAACTTTGAAAGTTTGGACAATGTTACTATAGACGGACTGGACTTGCATGGCATCCCTCAATCATAAATATCATAATCTAACTAATAATAAAATGGGTATTGTACCGAATAATTTTGTAAAAAGTCCCCGTGCGGTTACCGGGATAGAATAGTGCCACTCCATTTCTTCCCGTGGATGTCGTAAGAGGCGACTAAGGGAATATAGGCTTGTAGTAATGTTAGGCGATGGGCTTGCAACCTGTCACTAATACGCTGGTAAACATCTTAGCCTGATTTTGCAAAATGTGGTTACAGAATTATCATCAAGTTTTTAGAGTTGTTGGTAATTCTGTAGCTCTGACTACCCCACTCTGGGAATGAAGGCGTGAGTTTATGTATGTATGTATGTATGGGCGGTGGTGATTACTTCCCATCAGGTAACCTACGTGCTCGTTTGCCTCTCTCTCCTATTCACATTAAAAGGTCAATTGAAAAATGACAGTGTTTCACTGTATTTTTTTTTGCAATTACATGTTTTGTTCTTACTTAAATTGCAGCAATTTATCAGTAATCATTTGGTAAACACTAAGCGATTTGGTGAGTTACCTTAAAAAAATCGGAACCCCTGTGTCATATGTGCTCAGTGAAGCGCTTGTCTCTAAGCGTCCGGTGTGGAAAAAGTTCCACGAATATAAACGTATTTGTTTACAGGAAAGAAGCGCTGGGCAGTATGGGCAACGACGCGCCGCTGGCGTGCCTGTCGCAGTTCCAGCCGCTGCCCTACGAGTACTTCAAACAGCTGTTCGCGCAGGTCACCAACCCGCCCATCGACCCTTTCAGGTACACTCCTAGCGTCTACTTTGCAAACAATTGCTGGTTAATGGCAGTGAATGTAAAGTCCATACCATCTGAATTCTTTTCGCCTAAAATAACAATGAATGAATGAATGAATGATTTGTCATGAAGAAAACCATCCATCAGGAAATCGGAGAGCAAAATATGGTCTCTAGTTGCTGTATTTAGGAGTGTGAGTGCGGCGCCCCAAACCAAGACTTAAAGCATATCCTCAAGGATTGCCCACTAACCAAGTACGACGGTGACCCGGCGGGCCAGTTCACCCTAGCAAATGACTCGATCCAATGGATACAAGGACTACAATTAGCATTGTAGTTAAGTTATAATATTAAAGACGAACGATTCTACAAATGCCATACGAATAAATAAAATTCACCAGAAATCGACCGTATTAGCCAAAACGATGCATTTTGAGGGTATAAAAGTTGTTTACTAAATAAGACGAGTCAGATGGTAAGGACTATATTTATAATGGTGTATCGATATGCTTCGTTTTGGAGTAATGATAATCAATTGTTTTCATCATTTTGTATAATTTCTAGATTTTCTAGAATAATGCAATCCAAAATACGTTCAATTGTGTACATTCAAATGAGACATTACTTCGCAGGGAGAAGATAGTGATGTCCTTGCTGTGCCCCATCGGGCCCGTAGCGAACATCCTGGAGCCCAACGCTTCCTTCGTGCACCGCTTGTTCCTGCCGCAGCCGATCCTGTCTCTGCCCGATCTGTACGCGCTGAAACACACCACGCACCGCGGATGGAAGGTGAGAGATGCTGCCCTTGTAAAACAATAAGCAGTATCCCAAAATCAATAATCAAAGCAATTTTAATTCTATTCTGTTTGTAATAAGGTTTCTATTGCTATAGGAGTTTAATCTGAGATACTGCCTATTACCTATAGCTTACTATTATTAGGGTAAGATACGCCTACAGCCAAACCGAACTTATACCAGGCCTGTGTCACTCCGCGTGTAGGTATTAAAAACATACCTCCAGGCGCCGGCCACGGCGGAAGGGCCAATCTAGTAGGCTGCCGCAAGCGAAAGACGACACACGTATAACCACGTATAACCACGTCTAACTTATTATGAACCGTAGTACAGTGAATTAAGGCCCATATTTCCTCAAAAAAAAATTAGAAGGTATGTAAATGAACACGTGCTCGACTGGAACGCGAGCTAAATTAAATCATATTGTCTATCAGATTGAGTACATATTTCTTTGAAAACCGTTGTGAAGTAAAGCTTCTGTAACGCTAGTTACTAGTTATTATTCTGTGCTTATACACCCAATATAACCTATACATTATCTTATATTACACTCTCACTCAAGACTGCAATCTAACGATGGCAATTTCAAGACTGTGCAATCTTACGATGGCAATCTCAAGACTGCAATCTTACGATGGCAATCTCAACACTGCAATCTTACGATGGCAATCTCAAGACTGCGATCTTACGATGGCAATCTCAAAACGGTGCAATCTCAAGACTGCAATCTTACCATAGTAATTTTAAGACTGCATTCTTTCGATGGCAATCTCAAGACTGCAATCTTACGAGGGCAATCTCAAGACTGCAATCTTACGATGAAAATCTCAAGACTGCACTCTTACGATGGCAATCTCAAGACTGCAATCTGAAGACTGTGCAATCTTACGATGGCAATCTCAAGCCTGCAGTCTTACGACGGCAACCCAAGACTACAATATTACGATGGCAATCTCGAGACTGCAAACTTACGATGGCAATCTTAACACTGTAATTTTACCATGGCAATCTCAAGACTGCAATCTTACGATGGCAATTTCAAAAGTGCACATAAACATAATAAGTATCAGAGATATTTTGTTTTTTTTTTAAATTTCTCAAAATATGGTTACAGTCTAGTGGTGGTTGGCTGTATGTAATTTTTCCTTTGTCAGGTTAATGATGGTAAGCAAATTTAAAAAGAACAGAAGCCAATAATATTTTTTCTTAGGGTTTTCATAAACAAGAAACTTCACGTCTTAATTTCGTGACATTAACGCATACATTTCTGAATTTTCCGAGCATTAAAAAAAGATTTAAAAAAAGATAAAAGATGTTTATTCAGTAAGTAGGCCGCACGGGCATTTTTACACGTCAAAAATCTACCAGGGCTTCGCAAGAGACCACTGCTGAGAAGAAACGCCGCAAGAAACTCAACAGTAAGTCGTTTTTTAAATATTATTAATGATATTATACAATAATAAACTTTACCTAGCATTATATAAAACCAACACCACCAACCAACCAACCAACCAAACCAACCAACCAACCAACCCACCAACAAAACCAACTTAAACATGTTTCTGAAAATGAATGAACGATCCAGATGAGTAATTGGATTATTTCCAGACGAAAGTGATCGACTGCACGTTCGACTACCGGCTCGGCGAGACGGCGCTGGAGCCGGCGCTGAGCGGCATCGCGGGCGAGGCGCTGGCGGCGGCGGGCGCGGGCGCGCAGCTGCTCGTGCTGTCCGACCGCGCCGCCGGGCCCGGGCGCGTGCCCGTCAGCTCGCTGCTGGCGCTCGGTCAGTCCGACACATCCGACATCTCGGTTTTTTGCCTGAAGGGATTCCCACGGTCCCTATTAATATTCCTACGCTGTCCTTCCCTCCGTCCGTCCTGACTTCAAAGAGGTGTATCTTTTAAAACGTAATACGTAGCGGGTTGTTTTTCAGAATATGTGTTATTACGGCGGATTTAGTAATAAACAAGGTTAGGACTTTTGGTGGCATATCGTGGTTCTAGAATCCATGGAGTCGATATTTCCTAATTATTATAAAACAAGACATTCAAGATTCCATGGATTCTAGAACCACGTTATGCCACCAAAAGTCCTTGTTTATTACTAGGGTTAGGACTGGTGGCATATCGTGGTTCTAGAATCCATGGAGTCGCTATTTTAAAATTATTATAAATATTCCACTTTGATTTTGGTCTTCAGTATGTAATATTACAAAATAAACTAAATACATTCTTAGTTCGATTTATCCATACGTACTATTTGAATATTCGTTTGTTTGAAACAAAATCAGTCTGTTTAACAAAATTCATTTACTCGTAAACTGGTTTAGCGATTTACCGAATGAATGTATTTTGAAATAAGTATTCCTTATTGTGACAATTACTGAGGGTCAAAATCAAGGTGGGTTGTTTATAATAATTGGGAAATAGCGACTCCATGGTTTCTAAAATCACGGTATGCTATCAAAATTCCTAAGCCTAGTAATAAAAAAATAGCGTAGAATAATAAAGGGATCCCAGGAAACGTTTATTTTCAACGTAATTTTATTTTACCGACTTAGCGTTTTATTAAATCTACCGCTCACTAATAGATGGCGTTAGTGGCCAATCGTCTAAAGCTTGTTCTTTTTCAATCAGGTGCGGTCCATCATCATCTGATCGAAACGCGCATGCGAATGAAAGTGGGAATCATTGTGGAGACCGCCGAAGCCAAGGAAGTGCATCACATGTGTGTCTTGCTGGGTAAGTTACCTGTTGTCATTACCATTTAGTACCAAGTTTGTTTGACCACTCTCACTTCTAATTTAGGACTAATTTAGCAGTTTCAGGATCTTAAAAATATTTATAAAAAACTACTGAAACTGATTTGAGAATTGTAGTACAATTTAAACCATCCTTGATATCATTAAATGTCCCTAGATGGCGTTAGTAACACATTCTGTGCCAGACCATATATTGTTGTCCGTCGCCTGAATATGTCATGTTAATATTATTAAGATTAAGTTTCTTAAATTGGTTGGTGAAAATCCGACATAACAGTCTTGGGGGGACTGTTAATAGTAAAATCATAACCGCCCGTGATACCACTAAGTGGCCCTGGATGGCGTTACTAACACATTCTGTGCCAGACCGTTATTTCTGTGAAACTAAGCTCTAGGCTTGTGGGTACTTTAATTTTAACATTGGGGACAACGATATAAATACTTATATAGAGATTTTTATACTAAAATACATAGGAAACATCCATGACTCACAGACAAATATTCGCGCTCAACGCACAAATATCCCTTCCCGAGATTTGAACCCAGGACCGCTAGCTTCGTAGGCAGGGTCACTACCAACTAGGCCAGCGCGTCGTCAACAACATATATAACGTATGTACGTTGATTAACGGAGCGACCACATCAGAGCTTAAAGCGGAGTTCACACTGCACTGTATTGCATGTCGGCGCGGAGCTGCTCGGCAGGGGCGAATCCGCGTCGGGAGAGTAAGACATCACAGGATTTTAAATAAAATTGCACTTTAGCACACACAACACTCTATAATGTCACTAACACAAAATATAATTACTATAGGATTAAACAAAATACTATTATTCGGAACCTCTAACACTCGCGTAAAACGTATTTTGATAAAAAGCAATTCAGAGTAACTTTTAGTACAAGTTACCGGACCATAATGGCGGCGGCAGAGAAAAACCATATCAAATTTCCCGCCATCGCAAGGTCAACCTCTGATTTGCAGAAAGTCAAAACAAAGTCCCATAAATTATTTCTCTATAGATTTAAAAACATAAAACTCATTCAAAAATATTTTAAACCGACAAACAATATTAAAATTGATTAATTATAACGTTCTATTACAAAATATGTTGATGCCATAACTCTAATTTTGTTAATTAAAATGCAAGATGATAACAATTCTTATGAAAAGTTTCCTGGAGGAATTAGCTGTCAAATATCTGATTTTAAAACTTTACTTTAATAACAACGTCGATATCATATAATCTCAAAGGTTATTTACTTATAATTAAAGTAAATATGAATTTTGATGTCTTTAAAGGTGACAATTATTTAAGTTTTAAATAAACATAACTTGTAATGAAACATTTGTTTTGTTAGATATAGTTTCAATTTAAGCCGCACGGTGGCGCTTGTGCGCGCGCCCATACGGCCATTCTGTAAACAGCGCGCTCTCGGCGCTGTAAATATTAATTTACGAAATGTAATAACAGTACAATTCAACTTTACTCAACACTTTTACTTAAGGGTTTACAACTATAAGAACCAATCAAAACATAAAAGAGTTCGAAAACGACCAGGTCGCGACGAACAAAACAAATGTGGCGTCAACAACTGCGGTATCTAGCCATAAATCAAACACATTCCAATCACAATGACATCACCCGTCGGGATCTAGTCAGCAGCAGCACAGTAACATAATTCCTTATGACGTCGGACCCTAAATAAGTCGAGTCAAAAAGGAAAAGACACGGATGCTCAACGGCATTGACGCATACTGGTCTTAAATGTCAGCATTATCAACGTTATCATCGCCATCGTCTCTACAAACTTTGCCGTGAACATCATCCTCATCACCACTTCCCCATACGGCCTCATCAGTAACGTCGTCAAACGGGTCAGTCTGACCTAGAGGAGCGGGCCGCAAAAAATCGTGACTGACTATTTTTTCAGAGCACCCACGAAGATTAACATGTTTAACTTTATACCTATCGTTGGGAAGTATCTCGATAACTTCCATTGGTCCCTCGAATTTGGCCCCTAATTTAGTAGTATGACGTTCGTGGCGGCGCATTAAAACAAAGTCGCCCTTATTGAATGGACGTATTTGGGCTTTTCCTTTGTTTAATTTAGCTTTTTCGTAACTTCCCCGCTCGTCCATCCTATTTTTTGATTGAGCCCTTATTTCATTTATATTTTCGCAATTTTCAACGTCATCTATTTCTAATAACTTAATACCAGGAGGGGAGCATTTCCTACCTAACAGCAATTCCATAGAACTTTTGCCGGTCGCCTTTGAAACTGAACAGTTTACGGCTAACTGTAAGTGTCTCAAAGCAGTATGCCAGGGCTTGCTGGCTTCGACCACAGACATACTGTCTTTGATAACCTTCATTAGCCGTTCTACTTGACCGTTCGCTCGACTGGCGCCTTTTGCAACTACATGATGTTCAATACCGTTTTGAGAGCAGATTTTTTTTAAATTCAGTGGATGTCATACTTTTTTCTTGGTCTGTTACTAAACGAGTCGGTGTACCAAACACAGAAATGAACTCTTGAAACGACTTTATGGCAGTCTCAGCGGTGCGGTCATTTGTATAAACCATATATGCGTATTTTGTGAACCCATCAATATAAACAAAGGCTTACTCGGTAGTTTTTCTTAGGCCATTCATTCGTCCCGTGATATCTGCGTGAATTGTATGAAAAGGAACGTGATTTTTCCTATTGGATGTAAAGCTATTTGCCTTGAGCCAGATGGACCCTTTCTTACGCGACAACTGACACAGATAAATTATTTTTTTCATCACTCTGCCGTTTAAAACAATTTGACATAGAATGACCTTTTCTATAGCAGTATGTACATTCGACATATTGTTGTGGCTTAGAATTAGAACTCACCGATACATTGCTTTGATCACCATAACTAGGTTTAACCGCACAGTCACGCGAGTAATGTCCATTTTTATTACAATTAAAGCAAGTAATTTTACAATCAGCACTATGCGCGGGTTTGACACTAAAGTCACTACGCATTTTCTTTGAACCAGAAGGTAACAGCCCGTCATGCTTGCGCTTACGATAAGTCTTTAGAGTGATAATCAAATTTGGCAAATTGTCCGGTGTGTTACGCAACAGTTCAGCGCGAATAAATTCAGGAAAAATACCTGTTATGATGGCCTCTACCACCTCTGAATCCGCGGCTTCAGGTCGAATCCTCTTGAACAGCGTCCACGCCGTCGTCGCGTACTCGGCGTAGTTGCTAGCATGATCCGAGGTGTAGTTTCTCCACTTCAACACGTCATCTGCATAACGAAACTCGGAGCCAAAATGTTTAATTAAATCTACTTTAATTTCATCCCACGATGTAGAGTGCAGTGACCACGTATCGGCCCATGTTTTAGCGCGACCGCGTAGCTGCAAAATTGCTTTCATGCGCGCCTCGCGCTGTTATCTTCAGCTCCTTTATTGTGTCATCGACATGGGCGCACCAATCGCGGATGTCGTGCGATCGTTCATCAGGATCAAATGGCGGCAAATAAAAGTCATTCATTTTTCTATGGGGTTGGCAACTGCTGAAAGCGGCAGCGACCGCGCTCGCCGTAGCTTCTCTAGTCATTGATGACATTAACGACAGTACCTGGTCCGTCCATGGTAAAATGCGGAGATGTAGAATTATGCATCAACCCTTGTGTTTCGTTGTTTGGAGGTTGTAATCCCACCGCTGCTGTCGGCGCGGAGCTGCTCGGCAGGGGCGAATCCGCGTCGGGAGAGTAAGACATCACAGGATTTTAAATAAAATTGCACTTTAGCACACACAACACTCTATAATGTCACTAACACAAAATATAATTACTATAGGATTAAACAAAATACTATTATTCGGAACCTCTAACACTCGCGTAAAACGTATTTTGATAAAAAGCAATTCAGAGTAACTTTTAGTACAAGTTACCGGACCATAATGGCGGCGGCAGAGAAAAACCATATCAAATTTCCCGCCATCGCAAGGTCAACCTCTGATTTGCAGAAAGTCAAAACAAAGTCCCATAAATTATTTCTCTATAGATTTAAAAACATAAAACTCATTCAAAAATATTTTAAACCGACAAACAATATTAAAATTGATTAATTATAACGTTCTATTACAAAATATGTTGATGCCATAACTCTAATTTTGTTAATTAAAATGCAAGATGATAACAATTCTTATGAAAAGTTTCCTGGAGGAATTAGCTGTCAAATATCTGATTTTAAAACTTTACTTTAATAACAACGTCGATATCATATAATCTCAAAGGTTATTTACTTATAATTAAAGTAAATATGAATTTTGATGTCTTTAAAGGTGACAATTATTTAAGTTTTAAATAAACATAACTTGTAATGAAACATTTGTTTTGTTAGATATAGTTTCAATTTAAGCCGCACGGTGGCGCTTGTGCGCGCGCCCATATGCACGTTTTTTCCATACAAATCTTGCCGTATTCGGTTGCTTTTCGATATTATTACTATTGAAAAAACGTACAGTATATTGCCGTGTGAAACCAGGCTAACGGTGCGTAAATTACGGTCCGTCAAAATTGACGCCACGTCACCATATTTTACGCGTCAGTGTGGCCTATCCTGTATAGGTTGCACGTATAATTATGCCAGTACCTATAAAAACAAAGGCGTTATAAATACCAACTGGCGACTAGACGGGATTTATTTTCCTTTGCCATTATTTTAGGTTACGGTGCCGACGCGATTTGCCCCTACCTAGCTTTCGAGCTAGCGTTCGCGCTCCGCAACGACCACATAATAGACCCCACTCTGACCGACGAAGCCATCTACAAAGCCTACCAGACCGCCATGGAGACCGGAGTGGCCAAAGTCATGGCGAAAATGGGCATCAGCACGCTTCAGTCGTACAAGAGCGCGCAGATCTTCGAGGCTGTTGGGCTCAATGAGGATGTCATTGACAAGTGCTTCAGAGGCACGCAGTCGAGGATTGGTGAGTGTATGAATTAGGTTTTATAATGATTAGAAATCGTAAGGGATCGGAGAGAGTGTAATTAGAGATCGGATAGATCCCGTTTAGATAGATCAGAACGTGAGTTTACATGTAAAGTAGGATGGTCCAAAAATCATTAATGTGGTTTTTGACCAGGCCACCCCTGTAATTTATTACTTCCTACTACCTTATTACGATACCCAAATTAGCTTTCTAGTTTAAATGCAAAACGGTGCTCAAAGAACATTATAATTTATCAAAATTTTGGATTTTCACACGTTTATATTATGGGTCAATCAACTTTTCTTTGTAGCTCGTTGCCATGGTGACGTCTCCTGGGTCACTCTTTAAAAATATGATTTCAAAGGATATAAGTCCACTAAAAAACTGATTTATTGGCAATTACACACCCATTATTTTGTGGCCTTTCTCCTGAGTGTGCTGGAAGTATATATTATAAAAAAAATTCTAAGAAACTATCACTGTTGTCTTCTGGCTTACGGGACAAAATAACAACAACAAAAAGTTGATCCACCCATATGTGGTCATCGGCAGTGGCGTGCCTAGGGTTTCAGAATAGGGCAAGCCGAGAGATATGTTTTGTAGTTTTTACGGTTATTATGGATAAATTTATCTTGTTACCACATTACTGATCAATCTTCACTTCACTCTGCAGTTGTATAGGCATTTGCTTACGTGGAGGAGCTCACCAAAGCACCCTGAAGGCATGTTACCACTAGATATAATTTTACAGACATATCAGCAATTGCATACTTTCGGTGGCCTTGAAAAAAGCCGCTTGGTTTGTATGAGAGAATAAAATAAAGGTCCAACTTCTTATTTTAACTTTGCTTGCCTAGGGAGAAAGCAATAAGTACTTACTTTTATTTCAATTACCTATCTAAAAATTAAGTACATGCATATTACACAACAAAGTTAAATTAAATTATTATTTGTATACATCGAATGTGTTTTTCTAAAACGCCATCGTACCTATTTTGAAAGTAGCGACACAAGCTCTAAAAAATTACCCTTATTCAATGAAGTTTTAGACTCATCGTGACCTCTGAAGGGAAGTTCTTGTTGTGCTAAATGACAAACAACATCGACTAATCTTTGAAAAACGCTTCTATTGTTATCAACACGCATGTTGTTTTGTAATTTCCTTTGATAATTAGCGCGATAAAGATGTCTCAATTCGCTGTTTACCAAAATCACTAAAAGAAATTACCGCGTTCATGTGTTTTCGAGAATTCATGTGTCTTTTAATGGCGCCAGCTAAATTATTTAAATCGTCATAACCAGATGTATTCCACACGTTTTTGTCGTTAGAAAAGAAAATACAACACCAGCAATATAACTTATTAGAGTGCGAACAACCAACAATCCAATGAGTTTTGTACACTGACCTGTTAAACTGCCTTTTGTGCGATTTACTACTCTGAGAAATACACAAGTCAGGCGTAGGTTTTGCCGAAGAAATAAGTACCTTTTTCTCTGCAAAGTCAAAACATTTTACCTTTCCGTCGACAAGCAAAGTTTGTGCACACTTTAAAATATCACAGTCACACGGGACTTCCTCCATTGTCAATCTAATTGAATCACAACTCACAACACCACAAAAAAAAACGTATTATTGCACTGACCGCGCCGCGCTTCTCAACGCCTAAACAAAACAAAACAAACTATTCAACACGTGAATAAAAGCATTTGTCAACAAATAGCAATGGCGGCTCAACGCGCGCTCCGCGCCTGCGCGAAGCGAATTTCGCATTTACTATGGACTCGTGTACAACTTCATACGCAAGCTTGGCTTTTTACTCTCATACTATTTGCCATATTAATACACGAGCAGACGTTTTTGGGCATATGCCGTTTCGGTGGGTAAGACAGAGAATATGAAAGCCCGATTGCAAGCCAATACGTGCGAGCGAGATACGAGCTAGCCGCGTCATGAATAGTTCGACTGGTTGCCGCACAGCGCTGAGCGCTGTGCTGCGTAGGTGGCGGCCGGCGGTGCGCGGTAAAATTTTGTAGGTATATACTACTGTTGCATGTAATTTGATTTGAAGAATTTAGTGAGAGCGCGCGGCGCGCGAAGGTGAAATACCTATCTAATACATTACGTGGATTTAATGAATAGTTATTTTTGTAAGGCAAGGCAAGCCCGGCTTTTGGGCTTATATGGCAGTACCGCCACTGGTCATCGGGTTAGAATAGTGCCACTCCATGTCTTCCTGTGGATGTCGTAAGAGGCGACTAAGGGAATAATAAAGGCTTCTAGTACTCTTAGGCGATGGGCTTGCAACCTGTCACTAATACACTGGTAAACATCTTAGTCTGATTGTGCAAAACGTGGTTACAGAATTATCAACTACTTATTTAAGAGTGCTTGGTAATTCTGTAGCTCTGCCTACCCCACTCTGGGAATGAAGGCGTGAAGGTATGTATGTATGTAAATATTTGTTCCAAGCGTAAAGAGGACTATTGAATAAAAAGCCATAAAAGGATTTTTAACATTAGACTAAAAACTAGTATTTCGAAGTTATTTATATTAAATTAGATTAAAAACTCTAATAGATAAAGAATTACACGAAAATGTTCAGTAACTCTTTTCCAGATACATCGGTTTTTGAATATTCGCAATCCGGATATGCAAACTTTGAAGTTGAGCACCGCAGTACCCTTGACATAGAGAACTGAAACTTCACATAGATTCCTTTCGAAAAATGAGTAACGAAATAAGCCGGTGCCGCGTCTTTTAACTGCACTTTGATTTTTTCCCTTACAAAGTGGACCCCCCTAATGTAAAGTTCCATGTTGCTGCTGTTATATTTAATGCAAGCGGACAGTATATTTTATTTACGTTACATATTAATTGTAGACTTCCAAGTGACTTAGGCTGGGTTTTATAAAGATCCGTTAGATCAAATTTCGGTCAGGAATGTCAAAACTTGTATGAAGTTACTAAAATTTGATCTGACATTTTTACTTACGGGGCTTTATAAAACCGGCCCTTAGTAGAGGTAGGTACGAGTCGGTTAAAGCCGTGTTTATGTTTCAAGCTTAAGCCAAGTTGGTCATCATCGAAAATATTGAAGTCCTTGATACTTTTTTTTAAAGCCTCTTGCTCATTTACTTATTAATTTGGCACGTTTTGAGACGAAGCAAACTAATTGAATTGGATCCTGATCATCTAACTATTCAAGATTCACATTGATGATTAAGTTTAACTTTCACTAGGGACTTTATGTATCTCGTAAAGTAATTAATAAACTTCGGTTTTCAGGCGGTGTGAACTTCGAGATTATGTCAAAGGAGATATTCGAAAGGCACGAGCTTGCGTACGGGACTAACAGAGATGCGCTCGTTCTCAGGTACATTTATATTTAAACACTTTTCGGGTGTGTATAGGTTTTATAATACTGTGATACAAGTATTATGAAATCCGTACAAAATTATTACACAATATACGTAAAATTCGACACTAATAATCAACTTTTTTTTTCTGAAAAAGGATGGTAAAAAATAGTTTTTTTTACTAATGACAGTCTATGTAAAGTTCAAGGGAGACATCATCATTAGATCAGCTCTGGAAAACCATAATATTGAACATTCAAATGTATTCAAAATTCCAACATATTTCGGTAACTGGTTCAAGAAATCCAAGATTCGAACTAAAAATACTAACATATGAAGTTAACCTTTTGACCGCCACAGACGGCTCTGGCCTAAAACTGAAAGTCGTGCCACAGGCGCCACCTGTCGGCTACAGCTGACACGAGTTAAAAAAAGAGACTATATTTCCTATGGATTGAGTTGTAATTTGCATAGCATAGGAAACATGTAAGGCGTGTGAGTGACACATTTTGTATTTGACGTAAAGGGTTCAAAAGTGTTTTAACCATGTGTTTGCAGGAACCCAGGGCAGTACCACTGGCGCGCGGGCGGCGAGAAGCACATCAACGACCCCATGTCGGTGGGCAACCTGCAGGAGGCCGTCACCAACAACAGCTCCTCCGCGTACGACAAGTTCCGGTAAGAACCTAACTTCCTTACCTTTTTTAATTATGAAATTCGTGACAAACGTAAAGGAACAAATTACTGACAGACAATAGGCCTGTTGTCACGAAATGGTTCCACCGTTCCAAAATGTTGATATATTCCTTATATCGGGATGCTCACGCCATCTCTCGACGAATAGCCTAATCTACGACGTATATTAATACTAATAATTAATATACTTAATCGATTTACTTTATACATTTAATGTAAACTACATTATCATTTACATAATACAACGATATTTTAGACAAACCTTGTATAACTACTTCGCGAGAGATGGCGTTAATGGTCGTATATAACAGTCATATTATTCAGGAATCAAGCTTCATATCGGGTTTACGAAGCTTGATTTACCGTCTTATTCGGTAACTAGAATAAATTATATATTGAATAGTAATTCATTTAGTTGTTTTTTTTATATGTATACAACGGGAGCCTTCAATCAAAACTACTTCCTAAGAGATGGCGTTAGTGGTCCCATAAAACAGTCATATTATTCAGGAATCAAGCTTCATATTGGGTATACGAAGCTTGATTTACCTTCTTAACCGGTAACTAGAAGAAATAATCGATTAAATAGTAATTTATTTAGTTGAACACTTTTTGAATGTATGTATAAGTAATCACAAAAGGTGTCGACTTGCACCCAGTTTAACAAAGGTCTATTAACACTAATGCTCAAAAAGGTAACACACGGTAAATATCTGTCTCTATCTAATTTACCTAGGTAAAAAGTGTCAGCACTTTACTTAAGCCTGGCCTAGTTGGTAGTGACAATGTCTGCGAAGCTAGCGGTCCTGGGTTCAAATCCCGGGAAGGGCAGATATTTGTGCGATGAGCGCGAATATTTGTTCCTGAGTCATGGATGTTTACTATGTATTTAAGTTTATATTTCTCTATATAAGTATTTATATCATTGTCTAGTACCCATAATACAAGCCTAGAGCTTAAATTGGGACTAGGTTAATTGGTGTGACATTGTCCCCTGATATTTATTAATTATTTATTAAATAATTATATTTTATACAACGGTCACTGTACTCGCATATTATTCATCTCACTGTTAAGTATCCAATCTTTGTAATCCACCATTGTATTACGTTTGCACGTCACGCGACCAGCCTGATGACCCAAACTTGAAACGGTTACCAAAATTGCAACCCCGTTTTTTTAATTTACTTTAGTCCAACCAACAATGGATCAAAGTTGTTTGAAAATGATGTTCATTTTATTTTTTATTACAGCGAGAGCACGCTAGAATCAGTCCGCGCATGCACCTTGCGCGGTCAGCTGGAGCTGGTTAAACTGGACGAGCCTATCCCTCTGAGCGAGGTTGAGGCGGCCTCCGAGATCGTCAAGCGATTCGCTACCGGTAAGCAGTTAATAAAGAATAAAGAAAAGAAGTGGATTTCCGGCCCTTTAGAATTTCTGTTACATATAACCGCTCGGGCTTGTAAGTCTGCTTGTAGTGGCTCCCGGCGCGAGACTCGCGACATATTTTTTTTGAATACGAACTACTGTGAGGCCACACGTACTTTTTTTCCGCAAGGACGTGTATTTCATCTTTAATTATCTGCCTTTAACGTGCATCTGTCGTCATGTGATCTAAAGCCACATTATTCGGCGTAGGACGTCGTAATCGGCAACCACCTTCTATTGACTATCGTAGGCAATATTTTTAGCTACCTTCTTCGTAGCTTCGGTAGACTTTCTGCATCTTTAGAACATTATTTTGAACTCCACATTTATGTAGTTCAAAATGCCTACAACAACCCTAATTTGTAGTAGATATTATGGATCACAAAAAGGACCCTGTATCATTTGCTACAACATGAAATATTTATGTATTTATTCAATTTATTGCACAAATGATTGTGTGTTCCAGGCGCGATGTCGTTCGGCTCGATCTCTCTAGAAGCGCACACGACCCTCGCCATCGCCATGAACCGCGTCGGCGGCAAGTCTAACACGGGGGAAGGCGGGGAGAACTCCGACCGGTACCTCGATCAGGTCAGACCCGAGCTCGCTAACACGGCAGACATGCTGGGTCTCTAAACTATGCAGTAAAAGGCATATCGTCTCTACCTAACAGGTCAAAGGTCAAATACGATATGCTTTTTACCGCCTTGAATCTTGGCCCTGTTTTAGAAACAAAATTGATTTGATTTGATTTTGGCTATGGATTTTAACACTTTATTTATGCCGTGTGGTTGCTGGCTTAGAATTTTGCCACTCCATGTCTTCCCGTGGAAGTCGTAAGAGGCGACTAAGGGAATAAAAGCTTGTAGTACTGTTAGGCGATGGGCTTGCTACCTGTCACTAATATACACTGTTAAACATCTTAGCCTAATTGTGCAAATTGTGGTTACAGAGTTATCAACAAGTTTTTGGAGTTGTTGGTAATTCTGTAGCTCTGCTTACCCCACTCTGGGAATGAAGGCGAGAAGGTATGTATGTATGTATGTTTATAATTAATGAAATATTAGTAGTTTGCTTTCAGTCAATGTTTCATGAGTATTTTAACTATAAAAACGAAAGTGTTAATTCAATGGTTTTGACTGGATACATATGGTATTGTTCGAGAAAATAGTTATTATGATATCCTCTTTATACAATGTTTTTGTTTGTTTTGTCAGATGTTGGTACTCTTGTTCTACATCGACTGATGACGGTTGTTTGTTCAGGAACCTCATTACAACAGGCGCTCGGCCATCAAGCAGGTCGCGTCGGGCAGGTTCGGCGTGACGGCCTCGTACTTGGCACACGCTGACGACTTGCAGATCAAGATGGCGCAGGGCGCCAAGCCTGGCGAGGGTGGCGAACTGCCTGGTAATTGTTTTTGATATTTCAAAGTTAAAGGAAAAAAATAGTTTTTTTTTTATTATTGTGACTTGGTTTAAGTTAGTAAATACCTGGTTTATAAGTATTAATTTTTCCGAAAGCTAATTACGCTGGCGTTGCATTTTCAATACTTCAATTTTTCACTTGTGGTAGGTGAAGTTTGCGTACAGCGGAGTGAGTCGTTCAATGTGGCAATCATGTCTCGTAAAAATGCAGTCGACTGTAGCGTTCAAAATGTTTAAAAAAAGCCGCAAATACAAGTTAATGTAATTCAAATAAATATCAGGGCACAATCTCACAAATTGTCCTAGTCCAAAAGTATTATCGTTGCCTAATACTCAACAAGCCAAGAGCTTAGTTTGGGACGAGGTCAAATTTTTGCTAGATCTTCCCCCATATACATATATTATTTATTTATTTATTTAATTGCTTATAAATTAGCTAGAGATGTATTACGGCTTTTTACCTGAATGGCCACTGAGGAAGCAACTTAGTAGTAGTAGTAGTAGTATAGTAAGTAGGCTTGCACTTTGGGTATAAAACAACGATACACATGTTATATAGAGAAATACATTAAAGTATGTACATAGAAAATATTCAAGACAAAAGTACAATACTCCGCTCTTCATACAAATATTTGCACTTGACGGCGAACCCTGGACCGCAAGCTTCTTAGGCACTCTACCAATCCTGAAGTGTCAATTACACAAACAAATTGCAGGTTACAAAGTGACCGCGGCGATCGCGGCGACGCGCTGCTCGGTGCCGGGCGTGGGGCTGATCTCGCCGCCGCCGCACCACGACATCTACTCCATCGAGGACCTGGCCGAGCTCATCTACGACCTCAAGTGCGCCAACCCGCGCGCGCGCGTCTCCGTCAAGCTCGTCTCCGAGGTCGGCGTCGGCGTCGTCGCCTCCGGCGTCGCTAAGGTACTGCCGTCTCCACCAATCGGGTGACAACTTTTGGCATACCGCTGTTCCAAAATCCATGGAGTCGCAATTTCCTAATGCGTACTAAGAGTGGAATGCGCTTCCGGCGTCTGTATTTCCAACTGCATATAATCTAACAGCCGAAAACTATATTCAAACCGCGGACAGATAAGGCTTACTTCGGGTTAAAATTTGACATTTACCCATACAAAAGTGTCGAATGCGAAGTCAGCCTGTATCCGGGCAGACCGCGCTTTGAATGTAGAGTTCGACCATAAACATAATTAATGCTAAGGTGAATAGGCATCTTCTGCGAAAACTCGCTTCATGATCGACGATTCATCCTCCAAGAGCAATAGTTATTTAAGAGCAAACCCCTTATCTACTTCAAATGTAACCTCTAGCCAAGAGAGTCGACATTAAAACTGAACTGGAAGGTTAATGTCCCTTCTAACACACTCAAGTGAGTCAAACTAAACAATTTTTTTATTTTCAGGGCAAAGCCGAACACATTGTCATCTCAGGCCACGACGGCGGCACCGGCGCCAGTTCCTGGACTGGCATCAAAAGCGCGGGCCTGCCCTGGGAGCTGGGCGTGGCCGAGACGCACCAGGTGCTCGTGCTCAACGATCTGCGCTCAAGGTAACTACACAAAACGATGTGAAACCGTCCCGATTAATCTAGCTATTATAATAGCCCCCGTTATAAGGAACCTACGTTACGTGACTAATTTGTAATCTGTAGATCAAGCGGTTTGGGCTGTGCATTGATGTCACTTAGGCCCGTATTTATAAACTCGTCTCAGCTGAGATGCCCGTCACAAGATGCGTCACAAGACTGAGCGTTTATTTATAAACACATCTCAATACGTGAAACGTAATCCTAGGATCAGATGAGACGGTCATTTTGTATGAGGAGCTAATCCTGATCCTGATTATGGTCTATTGGTGACTTGAGACCGTCTCGAGACATGGAAAGATGGCGGACGCACTGCAACATAGTCGAACATATGGGTGCTTTTTTATCAGATAAATCGGTTTAAATACAATAAAGTGTTATTTTTAAATTCTCAGAGGCAAAAATTTATACCTAAAACGTTTTCAATAATATTAATACCTAAATATTAGGTTTGAGTTTGCCGCTAAATAGATAAAAATGTGTGCTTTGTGTTGTGTTTATGTGAAATTACTGTGGGTGCTGGATAATTTATATTACGTATAGATATTACGAGAGAGAGACCGACCAAGCCGACGACAAAATAATAGTCTGATATGTTTGTATAACAATAGTTATTTATGGGCATACCATCACAAAAACCATGGTATACCTGAGGCGCGAAAGATTTACTTCCACACGGGCTCATTTCTCGAAGGTAAGTACCAACAATTTACATTAAATACCTAGTTACTTTATATTCGTGATGTGTCATAAAACAGTCAAATATGTAAGAGATAAGTATTAAAAGGAAACCTTCTAATATTTTATCAGTAGGTGCCCTAACCTAACCTATCCACCCAACCCTAATATAATAATTTTAACCCGATTTCCATCACATCCACAATGTACCTAATATTTTACTTCTCGCTGTTTAAAAACCAATAAAGCGTATTAGGTACTTAAATATTTTGTTAATTATTGAAATGAAAGTAACGAAGCACTTCGTGAAACGGGTTGCGATAGTGGAGGGGCCGAATGTTTTGTTGACAATGACAGACAAGCAATGCCGAGGCGGCAAAGTTTTATTTTATTATTGTTTGATACTTCTGAAAACTGAGTGATTTGTTTAAAAACTTATACACACAATAAACTAGTAATAACAGTGAGATATATACAATTTTGGGTCTTGACGTACGACCGACATTATGGTGCAATTAATATAGGTACCTACTTGTGAAAACTAATCGTGAATAATCCAACCAATACCAATACCAACCAACCAAACCAATTACCAATTGATAAGTGTGTATAACTTTATGTCATTTTGTAGGTTGTCGTCAGTCTAATAATGTGAAACTTGGGTAACATGGCAAGGTTCACCGGAAAAAATCAAGACGCCTAAGACGGTAACATTTGGATATTTTGAGAAGTCAGTGTTCAAGAATCTCAACTGCCGGCCCCACGCAGTTGACGACTGACAATTCGCTTGCCAATTGCCAATGTTCATCAGGTACTTATAGGTAATAAAATTACTTATTTAAAATGTTGATCAGTTCATTAAAGATTCAGTTTTCTATGTAGGTATTCAAAAATTATCCTTTCTCATAAAATAATCATTGTTTTTGAATAAAGTATAAGTCAGACAAAATGGTACCCCCCAATTTGGTTTTGGTAGGTATCCCCAATTTTGTTTTGGGCTACCTCATTGTCAATATAATAGTTTTATTACTATTTTCATGCTACTTGCACATTCATACTATGCACCCAAACTGTAATATATGTTAGATTATTTGCATTATGTCTGTTCAGGATATCTTATCTTGTTCTACATAAAAAAGTTACTTACTATAAGTAGGTAAAGTTAAGTTTGTTGATTAGTTGCATGATGCAAATCATTAATAATATGAAAAATATTAGATGTCATTTTATTACCTAGTTTTCAAAGCGCTGGTTCAATAAGTTTTGTAATTCAGTTCAATATTTCATTTAAACATTGTTTGTTTAATATAATGTCAAGTGAACAAACATCTAGCTGTAGGTACTTTTGTTGGAGAATAGCATTACATGATAATTATGAAATAGGATTTACACAGATTATAACTTGGGAATATTAAGAACACATAAGAAATACTGGATATAGAAAATTGATATATTTAGGTCAAGTTAACCTGACCATGACAATAGTTATTATTAACACCTGAGTGAGACCTGACGCAGGCGTAAATTTTTAATAACAAACTTAGTAAATTGTAAATTTTATGAATGGTTTTATTTAATTAATTAACAATTATTTATAGTTGCTTGGAATATAATTATATAAACACATATTAGAAATAATAATATACTAATGGAATGAAACTAAAAATTCATTAAATTGAATTGTTACTATTTTATTAAATTAATAATTTCAAGGTTTAATTAGAACATATGGGTCAAAGCCATGATGCTCCTTTTTGCTACGCCTTAGAGGGGTAATAAAATAGCTTCAATCTAATAACAAGTTAGCATAGTCAGTTGTGGGCTATGAGAGGCTATGAGCAATATTTTCATTGTAAATTTACCTATCTACTTTCTTTCCATTTAGTAACATAATATGTGTGTATTTAAAAACTCAAATTTATTTTAACCTTACGCAGCTATGAAACAGGATGGTTAATAGTTAGATGACAGTTGGATTGCTATTTGACAGCAAGACAGCCTGTTATATCATAATTTAAATGTACTGTTCTGTTTCAGTTTTTTTGGTGTTCAAACCTTACATACCTTCACGCCTGTAATCCCAGAGCCTGTAATCCTAGGCAGACCTAAAGAATTACATCTTGTTTTTGGCGTTCAATGAAGAGAATTTGTATGGTACAACAGTGTATCAGATACAAATAATATTAGGTATTGAGTTCGTTTGAAAACCTGTAAATATGTATAACTGAGAGGATTTTTTTATAAAATAAACTTACTACACGCTAATAGTAGTTTTATTTATTTGTGAAAAGACATTCGGGGTCACTTTATGCGAAAGTTGGTTCATGATTATATGTATGTAGGTACTCCTACACTATTTATACTTAGCGAAATGAAAGTATTTGGATCGTAAGATTTGGAGGCATAACATAACATAACAACAAGCTCTCTGAACTCTGTAACTCTACTAACAAGCTACTAGTGGCTAAAGAATTCAGAAAGTCTGCGCTGGATGTTAGTGCAAATAAAACAATGTTATTTAGTTCTCACATTTATAAATTACTTTCATAAACACCAATTCAACAAGGATCTGTGGTAGTGGTGTTGGATGTAGGTGTGTTTTGGTGTTTATATTGTATACCAACTTCGATCAGTGTTCTTTAATTTGAAATATCTGTAGACCTTAATTTATAACATCAAACTTGAATCTGACTTTAAATATCTGTTAAGTTAAATTTATAAACATCAATCTCTATCCTTGTTAGACTAAAATTGAGGAGGACATTATAAATTAAGGTTTACAGATATTTAAAATTAGAAAACTGATTTGAATAGGCTCAACTGTGATGTTATAACTTCCACTAACTTTTAAGAAGCGAGGAGGAAATCCAGTGGCACAAACATTAAATAAATTGTATGTCACCATAAGTCGCTTATAATTAGAAAGTGACTAGAAGTGTCCTAATAGGATAGTGTATGTATGCATAGACAAAAATATTGCAGGAATTCCTTCCAGTGCTAACATAGATTAATTATTATTGTGAATGGTGTTAACAAATGTTTGTGCAATTGGGTGTCAGTTAAATTTTATGTCGCCATGGTGCAATAACAGAATTATAGTCAAATTTGCTAAACAATTAGCACAAGTTGCCTGCAACTTGTTTGTCGCTTAGTAACCCCCTCTACCTAGTCTATAAACACACCAAAGCAATGAGTGACCACTGAGGAAACCACTTGTGCTAACCACTGTCATAAAACATGAAAAAATAAAACATTAAGGTATAATGTATCTGAATTTTAATCGAAAAATAATCATTAACAGCCTATAATGTCCTTTCCTTCCACTTAGCCCTATCTTGGGCAGTTTTCCACCAGTCTTGATTGAAATGGAAAAAAGGCTTCAAGATCATCTCGCAAACGTCGCCTTGTGGGACCCATTTAAGCCCACAATAATAAAGGAATCAAAAACAAATTAAACACCAGTTTTCCAGTGGCAGGGGCTGGCAGTTTTTAGTTTAAATCATCTGAAAATAACAAAAAAAATAAGTATAATGTACCTATTCCTACCTATTTTACACACTAACAGTTTCATAATTATATTAGTTTGATCTTTTAATTTACATTCACTAAGTTTGACAATTACAAGGCATATAACTATAATATTGCTTAAGTATAGATTGTCTGCCAATGTAAAGACTTTCATATTCAAAAAAGAATCGGTTCATAATCATGCCGATACACTAAGGCAGGCGATCAGAGAACTGCTTGCTGACTGATTTATAATATATATCTAATAACTCAAGCTTAATAGTAGATAAATTAGACACCTTTTGGAGACGACTCGCCTGATTTGCCTTTCATTGTTCATATTATGTAGAAAGAACTCTTCTAGGCTCCAGTCTCCGATGCTTGCTGTAGGTAAGGATCGGCCTTTAGGACAAGTTTATTTTTTAAATATTTCCTGTGACATGTTAAATATTTCGTTGTATTCGAGAATCTGCACGTTATCACATTTATTTTAATACTTAAAGACACTTAAGTTCACTTCACTTTGAAAACAAATTCGTAATTTGTAACCTGTAAACTACTGTTGTACACCTGTACATGTGTGCGTTTCGTTTTTTCAATATGACAGAGATTTTGAAATATAATGTCATATTATACACACATGATTACCTTTTGTGATATACGCGGAAAACTATTAAAAAAATGCTTTTACAATAACAACTTGCTTTTACACTTTACCGTGAAAAAATTGATTTATGATGGTCACGTATAAACGTAAAATCATCTATTTTAAAGAACCATATGCATAGTCAAAACGTTTTGTCGTTTTGGTCGAAAATGTCATTGTTGGGGTTGGTATGTGTTTCTGTTTATAATGTTGGTAAGATCATCCCAGGTGAGAGCTTCTCAAGATGAGTTTATTAATAAGCGACGATCCTAGCTCCAGGATTACCTATCGAGACGGTCTCAACTGAGAAGCTCTCAGAACGGGGATTGATACGAGTTTATAAATACGGGCCTTAGTCACTCAGTCAGTTTCTTCTTGCATATATCGCACCATCAGAACAATAGTGACATAATTCAGAAACGTTGAATTTCTAGTTAGGGCTCAATCATAATCAATTTATGACTTAAAGTTTGAAAGCTGAAATTTTGAATTAGGTCACTATCGTTCTGCAGGTGCGATATTTATAGAAGATAATTATAAATGAATGTGTTTGCCGCAGAGTGGTGGTGCAGGCGGACGGTCAGATCCGCACCGGGTTCGACGTGATGGTGGCGGCGCTGCTCGGCGCCGACGAGTTTGGGTTCAGCACGGCGCCGCTCATCGCTCTCGGTGAGATCACGCTCATTACTCTAACTCATGACACCATTATTCATAAACGCACAATAAACTATATTTTAGTTAAAGTATTTATCCCTTTCTGTTCAATTCTAATGTCATAATGACAGGTAAGGACCAGCCATTCAAGCGCACTTCAAGGTATTGAGTGTAAACGCATGCACCGCCAGCCACTGCTACGAGCGCTACACTAGCCCGTAGCAGCATTTTGGCGAAAATCTGCTACGAATAGTCCTACCCGACTATCGGGTCCTTGTCTAACTGATGTTTTGTGAGATGCTAGTCGTAAGACCAATGCAATAGAAAAAATATGGAAACACAGTTTTGAATAAATGAAAACACAGTTTTGTAGAGATCATCAAAACAGAATATCACACGAATCCTAGAAATGATTTGGCGGTTAAACAGGTTTTTGATGCATGCAATAATAGCGCGGACGCGGAAAACGAAGAATTTCGTACATTGACCTTTACTTTAGGGCACCGTATTACTATAGGGAAAAGGTTTACAATCGCTATGCGAACACGACGGCAATATCATTGTACGCGAGTGACACAGTTGTTCGATAATGTCATTTTCAGTATATGAACATAGAAAAATAAACCTTATTGTTTTGCAACACAGTTCCAATGAAATTAGTTTGATATGCACACTTGGCCTTACGAGGTTATTGAAGCTGTGTAAACTTATGAATATTCCCTATTGTTTAACGTGTTGACAGGCTGCACGATGATGCGCAAGTGCCACTTGAACACGTGTCCCGTCGGCATCGCCACGCAGGACCCGGTGCTCCGCGAGAAGTTCGCCGGCAAGCCCGAGCACGTCGTCAACTACCTCTTCATGCTCGCCGAGGAGGTAACCTAGATAGTTTCACTGATATTGTGTGGTCGAAAATTTATCATAGCTTTTAGAGCAAATATGACAACTAAAAGCTCCAAGTAATAGGGTCTATTTTCTAAGGCCAACCCCAAATTTAGATATCGCTTTTCCTGTTACTAAAACCTTAATAGAATTCAACTTGGGTACCATGCAAAGACTAATCGCTGGTCTAGTTGGTAGTGACCCTGCCTACGAAGCTAGCGGTCCTGGGTTCAAATCCCGGTAATGTCAGATATTTGGGTGATGAGTGCGAATATTTGTTTCTGAGTCATGGATGTTTTCTATGTATTTAAGTATATACACTCGCGAGCAAAAGTATCGAATCACTTTGCATTTTTTCATGTGCACCCAATATCTTTGTAAATCGGTTTATTTTTCTAAATTACTTAAATGTAATTACGTTTCTTGAAATATTATCTTTATAAAAAGCTATGAAACTTAAAAATTGGGCCAGAATTTTTCAGATTATGGGCAATTTCCCAGTTTGTGAGCCTTTAGCGTTACGACGTACACGAGTTGCACTACCCTTGACCCCTATATAACGGGGGTAGAGGGGGGGTTCCTTATCAGTCACTTATCAGAAGTCGACCGGTACACCTCTCGCATATTATTCTGTAAAGAACACCTGGAAAAAATGGAAGCCACTGAAGCTCAAGTCGCCGTAGTCGTCCAGCTTCTGCAACAAGGGCGTAGTCAACGTTCAGTAGCTGCAGAGGTGAATCTGAGCCAATCTACAGTTTGTAAACTTTACCAGAGGTTCCACCAAACTAGAGCTTTTATTTCAAGACCAAGAAGCGGCCGCGGAAGGTGCACATCAGAGAGGGACGACCGCTTCATTGTCTCAATATCTCTCCGAGATCGTCACCAGACTGGAGTTACTATCCAGCAGCGTCTGCGTGAGGTGCGAGGAGTGGCTGCCAGTGAGTGGACAGTGAGAAGAAGACTCAAGGCAGCGCATTTGATACCCAGGAGGCCTGCGACGGGGCCCAGGTTGCAGGCGCGGCACCGTACAGCCCGAAGAGAATTTGCAGAAATTCATAAGACTTGGACCCTCGAGCAATGGACCCCAATTCTCTTCTCAGACGAGTGCAAAATATGTCTGAATGGCTGTGACAGAAGGGGAAGAGTCTACAGGAGATCAGAAGAACGATATGCTCGTGCTGCTTCTCCGAAAAAGTCGCCTATGGAGGTGGCTCTGTTATGTTTTGGGGCGGCATCTCGTACGACGCGCGGACTGAGCTGGTTTTCGTGCCTAGCGGTGGTCGTAGCGGTGGATTGACGGCTGCCAGGTACATAACGGGAATTCTGGAAGAGCATGTCGTCCCTTATGCTGGTATTTTTGATGAGGGGTTCATGCTAATGCAGGATAATGCCCCTTGTCATACCGCAAGGGTCACCGCTGCCTACCTCCGCGAGGTGGGCATCGAGACCATGAACTGGCCAGCGATGAGTCCGGACCTTAACCCCATTGAACACATGTGGGACTATCTGAAGAGAAAGGTTCGGGTTCGGGATCCTGCTCCTGCCACTGTTGACGAGTTGAAGATAGCTTTGCTAGAGGAATGGGACGCTATTCCTCAAGACTACGTTAGAAAATTAATTAGATCGATGAAAAATCGCTTAAACTGTGTCAGCAGGGCTAGGGGGCAATACCCGATACTAATTTAATAATAATAAATCGTATTGTATGTTAAATAAGCCTTTAATTCCAAGTTTGCCCGGTTTATTTTTAGCGTATTTTCAGGCTACTTCCGTTATTCGGGTTTTTTTTTCAGCCTTCGGGCCTTGAATATTAAATTAGCACATTTTCCAATGCGTTACATTATTATCTTTTATTTGGTACCATAATTTTCAGATTTGGGTGGGAAATTACAAAGATATTGGATGCACATGAAAAAATGCAAAGTGATTCGATACTTTTGCTCGCGAGTGTATTTCTCTATATAAGTATTTACATCGTTGTCTAGTACCCATAGTACGAGCCTAGAGCTTAGTTTGGGACTAGGTCAATAGGTGTGACATTATACCATTTAAAAAAAAATGATGTAATGAGTTAATGACCTAAAATTTAGCACTGATCATTCTTAGACAGACTAATGTACCCATGGTTCTTAAAAATTATAACGATATTTCAGTATCAACAAGACTTAACATACATGGTGTGTGCCTAGTAACCCATGGTAATAGACTAAGAAAAAAGGGCGCAGGTTCCATCGAACCGCGTATGTAAAAGTAACCTTATTTCTTAACCTTTCGTATGCCGGAGAGGCTCGCATACTTGCACCCGTCGTCTGCCGGGCTATGACGCACAGTGGATCGAAATGAATAAAAAATGGACATTCGCATTTTTTTTCTAAAAATCCAATTTTAAAAAATGCTTTTCGGTTGGAAATTATGTGAGGAATAAAAAATGTTATATAACATGTTTCAAAATGAGGCTTATTTTAAGCAGAAAAAAATAAAATGTGTATTTTTGTATGAAACTAAAAAATAGGTATCTTATTATAAGAAAACCGTAACCGATCCCGCTTTCAAACCTTTAGAATATCATTGTCCTACTTTAGAACAGTAGAAAGTAGTTAAAACCTTATCTCAGTAGGTGCCCGTTTTTTTTTTATAGTCCAATCAAAAGTCAGTAAATACAACATTTTTCTTACAAGGAAGGGTACCCAACTGTCCGACTCCGATTTGATTCATTTTGATATATGTTATAGAGTAGTCTAAACTAACGGACACGTATTTTTTTTTAGCTGCCCAAACTCAACTTGTTAGGAGAAAATGGCCTTCAAAGTACTGAAAATTTACCAAACCTTCTAATTTCTGAGAAGAGATTTGTTCAAAAAAATTGATAATTAATTACTGGTTTCGTTATATGTTGGAGAACATGAATAAAGAATGGGGACGTGTTTTGTCATTTCACCACAAACTCATTTTTTATATAAAAAAACACATGTCAAAGTTTCATAAATTTCGTCGCTACACTCACTTCCTTATTCCTATTCCTTACTCGATATAACAATTTTCAATACAGTTTTTGCAAAAGACATCGCTTATCAATAACTGTTTGGGGTGCTTGTAACCAAAATCATTATTATTTCCGCAAACTGCATTTTCGGCACAAAATAATATTTTCTTCAGAAAGCATTAATCCACAATCGGGAATCAGGTCAAAAAATATTTGACATAAAATAGTTCTTGGTAAGTTTAGTAAAATTAGTAAGGATAACTTCTTTTTCACAATATTAACCTGAAATAAAATACAAAAACAATCAACCCCGCCATAACCATTTGATTTGAATAACAATAAAGCATATGTATGAGTATACTTACATCATAAAGTGAAAATAATATAATGACTCATCAGATACATATGGGTTTACGTTTGATGTCAGAATGTTTATCACTGTACTATAAACAGTATGGTATAGTGTGTTTGGAGTATTTAAAGTCATCTTTTATTTAGGTACTTTAAATAGGTTTTTGTTGGTTGTAGGTTGAAATTGAAGATACGACAACGGCAATGAAAATAATAAAAAGTTCAGGGATTTTTTTTTATAATTAAAAAAACCGCCAATTGTTTTTTTTTTTCAGAAGCATAAACCATGAGATCATAAACCAAAAAGTTTTTAAGCAAAAAAATAACCATAAGGAAGTGAGTGTAGCGACGAAATTTATGAAACTTGTGTTTTTTTATATAAAAAATGAGTTTGTGGTGAAATGACAAAACACGTCCCCATTCTTTATTCATGTTCTCCAACATATAACGAAACCAGTAATTAATTATCAATTTTTTTGAACAAATCTCTTCTCAGAAATTAGAAGGTTTGGTCAATTTTCAGTACTCTGAAGGCCATTTTCTCCTAACAGGTTGAGTTGGGTACCCTTCCTTGTTAGTTATGTATTTTTTTATTTTCATTAAAAAAACGGTATATTCATAACAATTTAGTATAAAAAAAAATATATGACATTTTATTAAGGATAAATACAATTTTTTATAAGAAAATTGCATTGAAATAAAAACATTTATTGCGGTGATTTTATTGATAGTAAACAAATAGCTAAAATATACTTGAAATCAACAATTACAAGTTATAAAAAAAATACATTAATAATAATAAAGATTTTTAAAAGGCATTTTTTTATTTACTTCTATCGTTATTGTTGATTTCAAGTATATTTTAGCTATTTGTCTACTATCAATAAAATCACCGCAATAAATGTTTTTATTTCAATGCAATTTTCTTATAAAAAATTGTATTTATCCTTAATAAAATGTCATATATATTTTTTTATACTAAATTGTTATGAATATACCGTTCTTTTAATGAAAATAAAAAAATACATAACTAAGAAAAATTTTGTATTTACTGACTTTTGATTGGACTATAAAAAAAAACGGGCACCTACTGAGATAAGGTTTTAACTATTTTCTACTGTTCTAAAGTAGGACAATGATATTCTAAAGGTTTGAAAGCGGGATCGGTTACGGTTTTCTTACAATAAGATACCTATTTTTTAGTTTCATACAAAAAAAACACATTTTATTTTTTTCTGCTTAAAATAAGCCTCATTTTGAAAAATGTTACATAACATTTTTTATTCCTCACATAATTTTCAACCGAAAAGCATTTTTTAAAATAGGATTTTTAGAAAAAAAATGCGAATGTCCATTTTCTATTCATTTCGATCCACTGTGTGACGTCCTCGGTGTCACGTGACCGAGTTTAATAGCTCCTAGCTCGAAAGTGATTTGGCCTTTCGAGCAACTGAATGCTATCTATGGAAGATTGAATTCTTTAGTTTTTTTTACAGACAAATTAGAGCCCCATCTTTAAACTACTAGAATCCAATTTCGAATAACCTGATTAAGCCCCTTAGTGACGGATACGGAACAAGGCATAGGACCAGGGTCGGGACGGATCCGGAACTAGGCATACGAAAGGTTAAGATTTAGAAGAGCAGAATATGTTTGAGATGGTCCCCCGATATGAATTGATTCCCACCAGGTCCGGCAACACATGGCGGACGTGGGCGTGCGCAAGTTCCAAGAGCTGATCGGGCGCACCGACCTGCTGAAGGTGCGCGAGAACAACGCCAACCCCAAGGCGCGGCTGCTGAACCTGGGGCTCATCCTGAAGAACGCGCTGCACATGCGGCCCGGTGTCAACATCATGGCCGGCTCTAAGACACAGGTATGGTTACTTATTTTATTTTTTTGACGACGCGCTGGTCTAGTTGTTTTTTTTTTATGGCATAGGTAGGCAAACGAGCACACAGGCCACCTGATGGTAAGTGGAAACTGTGACCCATAGACATTCGCATTCACAAGACTGCAAATGCACTGCCAACCCTGAGGACTAAAACGGAATGCCTCTATGCTAGTCATGTCTTATCCCCAAACCGGAACACAACAATGCAAACACTGCTGCTTGGCGGTAGGTTCAAATCCCGGTAAGGGCAGATATTTGTGTGATGATCGCGAATATTTGGTACTGAGTCATGGATATTTACTATGTATTTAAGTATATATTTCTCTATATAAGTAATTATATCGTTGTCTAGTACCCATAGTACAAGCCTAGAGCTTAGTTTGGGACTAGGTCAATTGGTGTGATATTGTCCCCTGATATTTATATTTGATATTTATTTATTTCACATTTGCACTCATGTTACGGTCACAAACGTTTCAAATAATACATGCTTGAAGTCGTCAATGGCATTAGAGATGCCGAGTCATTTGTAACTTATAGGAAACTTAACCTTATTGGTGTAGAATATCAGATTGACACTAAACCTTAGGTGGGGCACAAATCCAAGTATTTGACTGTAGATAAGGGATAGGGATAACCCTGTTAGAGTATTGCATAAAAATAAGAACTTGTAAAACTAAAACTGAGTATACTAGGGATTATTGGAAGAATGCATTGACAAATGAAATCCCAAATGCTTATTGAATAAAATACAAATAATATACAAATCGTTTCATAGCACAAACTTAATAGTAACAATTAATTTAAATTCTACATTCAGATGTCGGCCATGGGCTCAACAATAATACATACATACATACATACCTTCACGCCTTCATTCCCAGAGTGGGGTAGGCAGAGCTACGGAATTACCAACAACTCCAAAAACTTGTTGATAACTCAGTAACCACAATTTGCACAATTAGGCTAAGATGTTTAACAGAGCATTAGTGACAGGTTGCAAGCCCATCGCCTAACAGTACTCCAAGCCCTAATTCCCTTAGTCGCCTCGTACGACATCCACGGGAAGACATGGAGTGGCACTATTCTACCCCGGCAACCATACGGTCATAATAATAATCTAGGGTTTCAGGTTTCAAAATCGATTTGTATCTTTACATAGCATCAATAAAACAAAATCGCTTCCGCCCTCTGTTCCTCTGTATGTACTGTATCTAGTGTGATTCAAGGTGAAGTTTTTTATGTATAATATTTGACAATTTGACAAATTTTAGAAAACCTTTTAAAATGATTCTTATTTACATAACAAACTCACTACATTGATATTTCCTTGAGATTCTACTGTACTATCAATAAAAATCCATGTTAAAGTTTTAATTTTCAAAATTGCGCTAAGAACGCTCTTTCTCTAGACCCAGTGGTTTGGGCTGTGCATTGATACCAGTCAGTCACACAAATAATATGATTAATCCAGATGTTATGTCCAGTTTATTATCAACTTACGGAATAAACTCTCAAGAGTATATCATGATAATTATGGATTGCTTTACTTTTGTATGGTTTTTGTAATCGCAACGCTGTATGGACATAACATTGGGAATTAAATCAAGAAATTCGGATGAATGATTCTACGCATTGTATTACGTTTTTGGGATGTAAACATAGACAAGACATATTATTGAGCATTATTTTGTTTGTTCTAAACGCACCACTAAAATGCACAAAGTTTGCTTCGATGCGTATTAGTTCCAACATTTGCCACTAGATGTCGCTGTAGGTGTGCGAATCCTACATCGCGCTGTTAAGATTTCCCCAGCGAACAAGACCCTCTCGCGCTACTGTAGTGAATTCATACTTACCTGGCGTAGGGGACACCGTGATCAAACAGGCGGTTCCCCCAGGGCGAGGCCTGCCCATTGCGATTATCCCTAATGTGGATAACTCGGACTGGAACTGCGTACGCGCTGTTCCCCTCATAAGTACAATTGCACACATCTGATAATATGAAGGGGCTTATTTTTAATAAATTTTTAATGAGAATGAAATAAAAAAAATTATGTAGGGGGAGAGCAAAGTTTAATTCAGCTGTAAATATTGCGCCCTCTAAATTTAGGGCCTCTTGTTTGATCAGAAGTTAAAGTTTGCTTGCGTAGCGGCGAATATACTCAATCCATAATTGAGTGGTTGTGAGAGAATGTGTTAATGATAAATTGCCTAGGTAGCCATGTTGATTTCATATTTACTGCGTACCCACAACCTTTGAGACGGCGCACATATGCCTTAGATTACCTGTATAGTTTGATATTTGCCGCGTACAAAATGTGTGAAATTAAAATGTATGATTCGAATATTGCGACCGGACATTAAGAGCTACCACACATTAGGCCACTAGTGGCAACCAAAGCGAAAGCAGCGGTCGAGTTTTTTCATAATTTTTTCATCACACTTGCACGTAAACAGTATCTAAACATACAGGTTAACTTGGCCACAATGCCCCATATAAAACCCTCGACCTTTCTTTTTACCATGAAACCCAAGGTCGGTAAGTATTTTTTTTTTAATTTATAGCACAGGTCATGCAAGTTCAAGCAAAGAGTTTACACGCAATTGAAAAATTGTCTTAAAATGTTATTTAAACAGGAATTTCATTGCAATCTCGCTACATGTGTCTTAAATACTCAAGTAAATCTTAATAATCGATTTTAATAGTTTTCTGTATCAAAACGTCGTTTTTTTTACACTCCTTCAGGGCTGTATGTATACCTACGTAAGTATTTGCCCTTAACGTTTCTGAACGAAACATTTGTATAATCTGTGGAGTCCGCCCGCCATCCGCTTAAAAAAAGTTCAAGTAATTCGTAATAATAGTTGTGCTGACTTGTGTATTATACGTTTTTTCTGCCCTATAATTTTATTTATTTACTCGCAAATGTGATGAAAACCATTGTATGTTTCACGCGCGGTACGGGAATTACGAACCTCGACTCAGAAAGCCCTCTATCTTCGACTTCGGGCTTCTACTAGAGCCTCGATCGTAATTCCTTACTTACCGACCTTAATACACAATGTACTATTGTTACCGAGCTTTTGAGTGGCCGCGTCCGAGCCACGACCCGAGGCAGTCGTCCGCACTCGATACTAGCGGCCGCGTTTTGTCGTTCGACTCGCGCGCACACACGACCACATGAACGTATTCTAACCACTAGGGGCTGCTACTGGTGGCCGCATCCAACCACTAGTGGCGGCTTGTAGTGATTTGACTGAACCACCAGTGTTCGCGTTTAGTTACTACGACTAGAGGCTTAATACAGTTACAATGTGACCGTGTCGCCCGCAGGACTTCCAGCTGGAGAAGCGGCTCGACAACCAGCTGATCGAGCGCTGCGCCGGCGTGCTGGCGGGCCGCGAGCCGCACGCCGACCTCGACCTCGCCATCACCAACGAGGACCGCGCCTTCACCTCCACCCTGTCATATCATATCGCCATGTGAGTCCGCACCTTCCATTCTCTTTTTACTCCATTGCGCGACGCAAAGGAGAGTAATGTGTTTTTCTAATTTTAATTAATTACAAACATACATACATTAAATCACGCCTGTTTCCCAGAGGGGTAGGCAGATACCACTTCTTTCCACTTGCTACGATCTTGACAAATTTCTTTCGCTTCTTCAACATTCATACATCGAGCCATGCACGCACGTCGGTTTCGGGTACTTAAGATGCTGCCCTTTTGCAGTATTTCTCCGATTTGATTCGAAAAAGTACGCCTAGGGCGGCCCCTTCCGACCCTTCCACTCACTTTCGATCTGTATATCGCATTCGTCAATCTAATTAATTAATTAAAGTTAAGTATTTCGCCAATGTCGAGTTTTTTATAGCCACTCCCATGGACTTATTAGAGAAATAAGTCTATGGATAGAGTAATGTGTTTATCAGCCTGTATATGTTTGTATGCATGTTAATCCCGTTAGAAACTAAATGCGTGGACAGTTTTTGATGATTCTTATGTCAATCCATTTGTCTTAATCTTGTGAGTGTCACTAAAGATATGACAGCAATAAAAAAACAATATGGCGACAACCAGACGCCATATGGTAAAAAAGAAAAAGAAACAAGAAATCGACGTACTATCATAAGAGTAAATAATAACTAAACGTAGAAGCGAAACTCCCGGCTCCTGACGCGCAGTCGGTGCGTTAGATACCTACCTACCTATTTTTAATGATCATTTTGTATTAAAACGATATAAAGTTGGTTAGCAACCGTCGAGTTTTGTAAAGCTTGTCTTTAGTGATGGTTGGACCTGATGCAGTTCATACAGATCGCTTCCACCATCTTATCCTTTAACCTGCCGCCAATCTGCAGTGTTCTCATCTTTGATAAGACAGCCGGTACACTAGATAGAGGCATTCCAGCTTAGTCCTCAGGTTTGGAACAAAATTGCAGTCCTGTGGTTTTGGTCTGAGATTTCACTTATCATCAGCGGGCCTGTGCGCTCGTGCCAGTGCATAGCCTTCTTGATGCCATAATTGAGTGAATGGCTCGGTTGCATCGCTATTGGATTGCTTTTTGGAAAGCTATGATTTCCGAAAATGAAAGAATGAATGAAGAAGGGCGGCCAAGGCGAACGATACACGATCAGATCGGGTACGTATTGAGAAAGGCCAAGTCAAGAGTACCCTAAAGGCTGGAATAAGCGAGGGAAGTTTGTCTAGATTGTAGCAAGTGAAAGGAAGTGGTCTCTGCCTTCCCCTACGGGAAAGAGGCGTGATTGTATGTATGTATGATTTTTTGGTTGCTTATCTTGTAACGATCCGTATGAGATACATGAATCAAGCTATGCGCGTCTGTAATTATACTGAGCTCACAACACCCTAAAATGCCTTGTTTTTAGGAAATACGGTGAACCAGGTCTGCCGGATGGGTCGAGTATAAACATCACGCTGCGGGGCTCCGCAGGGCAGAGCTTCTGCGCCTTCCTGGTGCGAGGAGTCACCGTGCGCCTCGAGGGAGACGCCAATGACTATGTCGGTAGGTTACGTGTGATGTTCACATCACCATCATTTCAGTCGAAAGATGTCCACTGCTGCAGCAAACTTTGCCACCAGGAGCAGTTCTTCGCCGCTTTAATCCAACGGTTTCGCGCCATAGTAACCACATCGATCCACCTTGTTGATGGTTCACTACGATGCCGCCGTAAAACCAAAGAAGGCGGGTAGGTTCACTTTATAAACTTTCATTTCGCAAAGAGATACTCCCCGCCGCATTATTAAAAAAAAGTGGTCATAAGTCTAACCTAACCTTACTTATTTAACAAGCCCATGTAACCTATGTAATAGTTTGAGCTTAAACACGTTTTTGCAAAATAAAAGTTTGTAAAATGATATAGTTAGTCAAATGATGGTTTGGTAAAAAGTCAGGATACCAGGCGGCTAACTGCATGGCAACAACATGAACATTTTAAATTTAACACAACAACAATTTTTACAATTTTAAAGTACTGCCAATGAGGCGAGATAAATATGTCCTTGTTTCTCGTACGCAATAATAACGCGTGATTCGCGGTACAGGAAAGCGGTCTGTACAGAAGTTGTCAACATTAAGGCAGCCATTTTGTGAAGTTCATTCATGTTTGGATCGCAGTCGAAAAGACACGATTTTTGAAAGCTCACACATCGCATCCACATCACATTCTTTATCTCGTCTCGTTGCCTTACTTTAATAGAGTATATAATGGTTCGACTACTACATTGCAGTCAGCCGCCTTCTTTGGTCTTACGACAGTGATACAGTGCACATTGTTGTATTAAATAACTAATTAATCAATGGAAAATAAAGAAGGAATGTGCGTGGATCGATCAGCCAGTTAGTTTCTTCTTTGTTACAGGCAAGGGTCTTTCGGGCGGTACGGTGATAATCTACCCGCCGAAGAGCTCTCCGTTCGAGTCCCATCTGAACGTGATAGTCGGCAACGTTTGTCTGTACGGGGCTACCTCCGGAAAGGCTTTCTTAAGGTATCCATACATCTTCTAATATATAAAATTTCCAAGTCACAATGTTAGTTACCGTACTCCTCCGAAACGGCTTGACCGATTCTTATGAAATTTTATATGCATATTCAGTAAATCTGAGAATCGGCTACTATCTATTTTTCATACCCCTAAGTGATAAGGGTGGTCCACCCCTAAATTTTACATACATGGCAAAACAACGTTTGCCGGGTCAGCTAGTTCTTGTATACAGGGTGTCCCAAAAATAGCACGTCACAGTGACACTGGAGATTCCCCAGCCTCAGACGAACCAAACCAGCCTAACATGACCTCAGTAAAAGTTGCACCGTTTTCGAGTTATACCAATTTAAAGATTTTTCCAAATTTTCACCTCTTTTGACATTGTAAGTGCTCGCATTTACTGGGATAGCTTTAGAATTTAGTTTTTTTTATTTGTGCGCGTTTATGAATAGTTGATTAAGATGATAGAAGCATTATTATGTCAATAACTAATGTAAAAGTTGGAAAAATACTGCAATGAACTTGACTTAAATTATCATCAACATAGTAATTTAAACTTTGAACACCTACCATAACTTTTTTTTACTACAAACGAAATGAGCAAATAACTTTAAAAACATGCGTATTTTATGCCAATTCTAAAATGGTATGACACATGATATCTTAATGCATAAAAGTAGGAATTCGTATGACATTTGCCAATATGGATCCTCGGAAATCAATGCTAATCTTCTAAAAAATTATCTTGTACTCTACGATATCTCATTTGTTTGTGCTCCTTTGAAGAATATGATTGATTTTTGGTTGACCTTGGTTCAAAGATAATAAAAAACGGGTTTAATTTTCATTAGTTTTTACAGTAAATGTTCGAATTGTTTCCCTCCGACTCTAAGGCACAAATGGCATCTTCGAATAAAATTTCGGTTTAATTTTCGTAAACTGGTTTCCGATATATCTCGGGCTGCATTGAAGACACGTAGCCGTAGTTCCTCTTCGTTAATTATTGGTTTTGAATAAATATTGTCTTTCAGAAATCACCAGAAAAAAAAAAACATTTTACAAAGCGAAATCAACTTCCGTTAAGAGTGCCGAGTAGTCGTTTCAGTTCCACAAATAAAATCAGAGTCACGAAACGCAAGGTAACGAACTATGAGTAGTTTGGGTCACAGGGCTACAACTGCAATAAATTAATAAACTATCCTACAATTCTTTACATGATAAACTTGCAAAGCGGCTAATCGCGTTTCATTTGTTAGTTTGGTTGCATTTGTTTGTTGGGGAATGTGATACGAATTCCTACTTTTTTGCATTAAGATATCATGTGTCGTCTGAAAGACAATATTTATTCAAAACCAATAATTAACGAAGAGGAACTACGGCGACGTGTCTTCAATGCAGCCCGAGATATATCGGAAACCAGTTTACGAAAATTAAACCGAAATTTTATTCGAAGATGCCATTTGTGCCTTAGAGTCGGAGGGAAACAATTCGAACATTTACTGTAAAAACTAATGAAAATTAAACCCGTTTTTTATTATCTTTGAACCAAGGTCAACCAAAAATCAATCATATTCTTCAAAGGAGCACAAACAAATGAGATATCGTAGAGTACAAGATATTTTTTTAGAAGATTAGCATTGATTTCCGAGGATCCATATTGGCAAATGTCATACGAATTCCTACTTTTATGCATTAAGATATCATGTGTCATACCATTTTAGAATTAGCATAAAATACGCATGTTTTTAAAGTTATTTGCTCATTTCGTTTGTAGTAAAAAAAAGTTATGGCAGGTGTTCAAAGTTTAAATTACTATGTTGATGATAATTTAAGTCAAGTTCATTGCAGTATTTTTCCAACTTTTACATTAGTTATTGACATTATAATGCTTATATCATCTTAATCAACTATTCATAAACGCGCACAAATAAAAAAAACTAAATTCTAAAGCTATCCCAGTAAATGCGAGCACTTACAATGTCAAAAGAGGTGAAAATTTGGAAAAATCTTTAAATTGGTATAACTTGAAAACGGTGCAACTTTTACTGAGGTCATGTTAGGCTGGTTTGGTTCGTCTGAGGCTGGGGAATCTCCAGTGTCACTGTGACGTGCTATTTCTGGGACACCCTGTATTTCTCAATTCAATACTTTTTTTCAATAAGTATTGTTTTGCAAACTTGTACGTTGACTGTTATAGAATTAACTAGTATATTTTGTGAAGTTTGATTTAAATATTCATTCGTTTTAAAAAGGTGGTGTTTAAATCTAGTAGTTTAAAATTGACGATAAATCAATTATTCATTTACGTGACGTAACGGTTCCGCATTCTATTTTCAATAAGGACAAATATTTGCGAGATGAATTCGAGTATTTGTTCTCGACATTGATGTTTTGATGTATTCTTTCCTTTATATATGTTACACGGTGTTTATAAGTAGCAGCACACATTAGAACTTTTGTCACTTAATAAAAAAACAGACGAATTGAGTACCTCCTCCTTTTTTGAAGTCGTTTAATAATATACTTTCATAGATTAGTGTAGCAGTTCAAACATGACGTTAAAGTGACAAAGCAGCAGCTTCTTATAAGGCCGACCGTACCGTAGTATGTAATGTATAAGCCTATACTCGAATTGTTTAGGTGTTTAACTAAATGTAAACAAAATAACCACGTGACATAGTCCGTCAGCCAACAGAAGCAGAACACTGATACGTCAAAGCTCGACTAAACAGTTTTGATTGGCTGTTGAACAGAGCCACGTTAGGCTTGTTTACATTTAGTTAAATACCTAAACAATTGGAGTATAAGGCTTAGTTTGGGACTAAAACATGTGTGAAATGATTATAATTTAGAAGTTTATTATAGTGGTTACATGTATTAACGTATGGGGCAGGGGCATCGCGTCGGAGCGCTTCTGCGTGCGCAACTCGGGCTGCGCCGCCGTGGTGGAGGGGGTGGGCGACCACGGCTGCGAGTACATGACGGGCGGCGCCGTCGTCGTGCTCGGGCTCACCGGCCGGAACTTCGCCGCCGGCATGAGCGGTACACGACACAAGACACGCGACACACACTATACCAATACCTACCTGTTTTTCTATTTATACATACATACATACATACATACATAAATACCTTCACGCCTTCATTCCCAGAGTGGGGTGGGCAGAGCTACAGAATTACCAACAACTCTAAAAACTTGTTGATAACTCTGTAACCACAATTTGCACAATTAGGCTAAGATGTGTAACAGTGTATATTAGTGACAGGTAGCAAGCCCATCGCCTTACAGTACTACAAGCCTTTATTCCCTTAGTCGCCTCTTACCACTTCCACGGGAAGACATGGAGTGGCACAATTCTAAGCCGGCAACCACACGGCAATTTATAAATGCACATAATATGCTCTGGGTTGTACTGTTCGTATTGAAATTTAAATGAATCGGCTTGAAATACCAAATGTATTTACTGGTTTATTGTAATTTATATTTAAATAATCGCGCTGAGAAGAATAGGGTGGCGGTCCTTATGCACTGGTGTAGATCTGCAAATCGTCGGTGAAACTGCAAAACCGCGTAAGTGACATTTTAAATAAGGAGCAAAATGCACCTTTTTAATAAGATTTGTAAGGTTTATTTTGCTCTATCATAAATTTGTTAGTTACGCGGTTTTGCAGTAACACCGACGAAATGGATCAATTTTTTTTTTTATTCAGTACAAACTATATTTTCGCTTATACATAAGTGTGCAATATATCAAGCTAAAAATCATAAAAATATTGATCGGCCCATTATTTTCCCAAAACTGTATTGAGCTCAAAATCCGTCCCCGGTGCACTTCGCACTTGAGGTGCGAGCTACAAGTACATCAGTTATCACCACTTGGCGGATCTTTCGTATAGGTTTGGTTGCAAGCGAATGAATACGAATTATATGATAGAATGGATAGTAGGCCACGTTAAAAGCAATCTCTGTACAAATTTATATTTCGTGCTAAATCTTCCTATTATGACGCAGGTGGCATCGCATACGTATATGACATCGACGGCTCGTTCAAACGCGGCAAGTGCAACACCGAGATGGTGGAGCTGCTACCGCTGGAGCTGGAACAGGACCTGCTGGAGGTCAACAAGCACCTGCAGGAGTTCGTCACCCATACGGGGTACGTTGCTTTAGTTGAGGTTTCTGAGCAGGTGGAGAGTAGTCGGCGATTGATTTTCATACATAATTTTAATTAGGATACACCTAAAAAAATAACTGCTTGCTTTTACATTTTTATTCGAAAGAATAGCCTTTTTTAAGGATCTAAATTGAAGCATTTCATGATTAAGTGATGTTGATATTTAAAATAATTTCTCAAATTTGTAAACAAATTATTTTGGCGTGACAATAGCTGTCTTCGAACGTAGGTGTTAACTAGATATCTAAATTTTACTAATAAAAATATTTGAGAGGTTTTATATGTTTTATGTAAAACCACAAAATCGGTTGATGTAGCGCAATTCGGACCGGTATTTAGGGGTCAAATGAAGGTAATTTCTTAATCTTTATTATAATTAATTAATTGTAACATATTTTCTAAATCTAACTACAGGGATCGATTTGAGAAGCCTTTTCCCCGAAATAGTTTTAAAACGAGGTTCCAGACTCGTGGACCCATTGCTTGTTATCTCGGGCTGTTCAACGGAACCCTGCCTTGGGCTCCTGTTTCTGGACAGTTTGCCCTTCAGGTATCTAAATTACTGTCTAACGAACCTAACCTACTTAATTTTGCTGGGTTCCTGACTCGTGGTAAATGATTTCTGACGAAAGCGAATAGCAGTGGGACAAAAAGTAATGGGACCCGTAAAATCAATAGCGTGCAACATTGATGTGAGTAATCGAAATTGTATATGTAAGTCAATGGATGGAAAAAAAGCTAAGGGATTTATTATTATTACGTTGCTTCCACGGCCAGTGTTCAATTTAAATTCAGAAATAGGGAGTAAACATTATCTACAAATAGTGTTACACACATACTAAGTATTTAAACCCTCATATAATCCCAAAATCCTACTACTTCCATCAACGGAATTGATACTGACCGAGTCATGGTCGAACTTGCCGGCGTTGACTCATAATCAGTTTTAACCCACAATTAACATGAGTAACTCTTGCAACATCCAGGTCCGAAATAGGCAAGCACATCCTCGCCACGTGGCCGCAGTCAGCCAAGCAGTTCGTGAAGGTGTTCCCATACGAGTACCAGCGCGCGCTCAAGCAGATGGCCATCGAGAAGGCGCCGCCCGTGCAGACCAACGGCCGTGGGGACGCCGAGATCGCGGACATCGAGGACGCTGTGCGCGATGTGGAGATCGATAAAAAGAATTTGGAGAAGATTTTGGACAAGACTAGGTGAGTACATACAACAATTTATACAGTCCATTCCATCTGACTCGTCTTATTTAATAAACGGGGTCCGTTCATTTGACCGAAATACGTTTGGCCGAATGAGTCGTTTGGCAACTGTTTCATTTCCCAACCCGCATATATTTCTGTAACTGTGAATATTTCAGGATTTATATTTGTACCATTGTGTAGACTATAGGTTAGGTTAGGTTAGTTATTTTAAAAAAAATCTGAAATATTTACAGTTACAGAAATATAAGCGGGTTAGGAAATGAAACAGTTGCCAAACGACTCATTCGGCCAAACGTATTTCAGTGAAACAATAGTGAACCTTAGTAAACACTTTTATAACTTCAAAATGTTCATTTTTAGCCTAAAATAATTTTCTCACAAAAAAAAACAATCCATGTTGTAACATCGGGAAAATGATGTGCGAAATGTAGCCTCTAGTTATAACTTTATTTATCAGAAAGCGGCCGTTTTAGCCATGAAACGATATGTGTTATAAATATCAAACTCCAATATGCCCTTAGGACCTAGATAACATGCAAATCGGTAACATAAAACTATTTTCCGAAACCTGTCAAAATGTATGAAATCCTGCTCATTTTCGATGACGAGAACCATCGCAGAACGCAGTATTGCTACAAATAGTTAGATTTGTCTCAAAAACAGTTTGTGACTATGTTAAGCGTACAGTCAACAGATAATAGTACATTATTGTCTAGGCAGTGAAGCAGGCAATTGTGGGCCGAGTACTGGTTTAAACGGACGAGCTTGCGAGTCCGTTTAAAAATACGAGACCCGCAATTGCCGTTCCTGCCGAGGCATATATAGTGCTTTTCTCAAAAATCGCAAGATACAAATCGCATATAAACAGAAACTTCACGTAAAATAACATCACTTTTTACCGCCTTTATGTTTACGACAAGGATAAACGCAAGGTTTTTTAGAAAAAAAAAACTCAAGCTATTCCAGACCCAGATATAAGACTTGTGCCCCCATTTTATTACGGCCGTTTTCCCTTTTTAAAAAGTTACAAACTAGATAACAATGAAATTTATATGCATCATTGCGGGCTTGTGTGGCGAGCACGCAATGTATTTTTTTTAATTTGGGAATTGTCTGTAAACTATGTACTTCGCGTCTCAGTACGAAGTTAGTAATGTCAACTTTTCCGGTCATTTTTGAGAAAAAATACTTTTCTTCCTACTCGCAAGCTCGTCCGTTTAAACCAATACTCCGCCCGCAATCGCCTGCTTCACTGCCTAGGCAATAATGTACTATTTCTTTCTCAGGGGCTTCATAAAATATCCTCGCGAAACCTCCATCTACCGGCCAGCGGAGAAGCGGCTCCGCGACTGGGACGAGATCTACAACTTCAACCACGTGCGCCGCGGGCTGCGCGTGCAGGCGGCGCGCTGCATGGAGTGCGGCGTGCCCTTCTGCCAGTCCGGCCACGGCTGCCCGCTCGGGAACATCATCCCCAAGTGGAACGAGCTCGTGTTCCGCGGGGACTGGCGGCAGGCGCTCGCGCAGCTCTTACAGACTAACAACTTCCCTGGTGAGTGCTGCTGTCTTGATGATACACATACATCGTTACCGCGGGAGCAAAAACGATTTGACAGTAGTGAAAGATTATGACAAATAGGCAAGAAATGAAGTGACACTCGTATCGAGAATCGTTTATACCTACAAGTTCAAAATGTATAAATCACTACATAGTATAAAACAAAGTCGCTTGCGCTGTCTGTCCCTATGTATGCTTAAATCTTTAAAACTACGCAACGGATTTTGATGCGGTTTTTTTTAATAGATAGAGTGATTCTTAAGGAAGGTTTATATGTATAATACATTCCACGTGGGCGAAGCCGCGGGCGGATCGCTAGTTTTCTTTAAAATATGTTACCTCCGTACTTGACTTGATTAATCTACGCAATCCTAACGTCAACCTAGTACAGTCACCTTTCCTGCTACTTTATTCTTGATTGATCTGATATGTACAAAAACATACAAAAATATACCTAAATTAAATTTGAGTGCAATTGGCAAACATATTTAAAAAGTTTTTTTTTTTTTGATAAAATTTGACACGTTTACTTATAGATGCGTTTACTCAGTGTAAGACGAGTTTGATTGACCGGTTCCAGCGAAAACTTCATGCTAGATATGAAGAATTTCTTAGAGGCTTAGAATGTGTCGGCAGAATATTCCGTTTATACTAAACCGACATTCTGTTATATGTGATCTTTAATACATTTGTTTGTTTTCGCTCTCACGATAACGACGTATAATGATAAATTAATAAAATACAGGACCTTTTTAAAGTTTATACTTAAATGTATAATTTAGGATTAATCTAGGAGGATCCCTGTGATAGCCGTATTTCGAGATTCGTCCCGTTTGTATAAGATGTATGAACAGGAATCATCAGTTTTTTACGCTGAGGTATTGCATTTAAGCTTACCACCCAGGTTCGGATACAAGCATTTTCAACCTTCTAATTAGACAGCGAACAAAGAGATCAAATGTGCACGTGTGTCGGCCATATAAACTCCATGTTAAATTTTAAATTTAAATGATTTTTCAACTGTTTTCTTACATGACTCTGCTCTTATTGAAGCTGTCAAAAAAACATGAATTAATCCTTTGAACGCCTCTGACTTGATACAAACGTCGTCCTCAATGCGCCAATGACAGCTGAAAACCACAGCTAATGTCAACCTTACGTCACAAATACTCGGGGCTATTTTGCACTGTATCTGTGACCACTATATGGGTCGATGGCGTCGTAGGCACGACAGTATACGACCACTTTAGTGGTTCTTGGCGTTCAAAGGGTTAAATTGCGAAGGGCGCTTGTTTTTAAAATTAGATTAGACACTTCCAGTGTTGGAACGCTCGATGAATCGTTCGGCTCCTATTGTGTCAGTGTTAAACCAAGACCCAGCTTAACAAATGATGTAACCCCCACCAGAGTTTACGGGGCGCGTGTGCCCGGCGCCGTGCGAGGGCGCGTGCGTGCTCGGCATCTCCGAGCCGCCCGTCACCATCAAGAACATCGAGTGCGCCATCATCGACCACGCCTTCGAGAACGACTGGATCAAGCCAGAGGTATAGTTCAGGAAATATGAATTGAACGTTTGTAATATTCAATAAGATCTTTTTGTAAATATCAAACAATATCAAGTTTTTAAAGTTGTAGGTAATTCTGTAGCTCTGCCTACCCCATTCTGGGATTACAGGCGTGAAGGTATGTATGTATGTAAACAATAGACGTAAAATATACCACGTTCTTCGAACAACACAGCAGCGGATTGAAAAGTTTTGATACTTGCATCACAATTACAATTGCACATGACAATTTTAAATGTAAAAGAACAGTAAAATTGAAAATGTCCAAAAAGTAATGATACTGGTTTTTATCAGTAAAAATGTCATATCACACAAAAAAATTGAATGTTTTACTTAGGTTATTATGTTATTTCAATTATTTAAATTACCGTCTGCACCCAAGTGAAGAAGAAAAAACAAAAAGTATCAATGTTTTTCAATCCATGAGTAGTAGCCCGAGTGTCGAAGCGACAATAAGCAGTATAATCGCGTGTAAAAAAAGTAACTTGTGTCACTCCGGCTCTCAGGTAAAGATTAGTGTTGTTGTTAACAATAGTTACGCGTGCTCGGCTCCTCATTGTCCGGTAAGTGTTTACAACGAACAAAAGATCGCAAAGTAGATAAGAAGTGACCAATTTATATTTCCTGAACTATATATCTTTATTCTTATCTCTCCACTTATAATACAAACTCGCTCGCGCTATTTGAACGCTTAGATCTTTTAAACTACGCAATGGGTTTTAATGCGGTTTTCAGCAATTGATAGAATTTTCAAGAGGAGCATTTTATGTTATGACACTGCTCTGTTTAGCCTAAGTTGTGTTTACTTCTGTGGCGTCGAGAATTCCGGGACAGTAAAGTAAAATTACCGGACACATCAATGCGCAAAATTCCGGAGCAGTCCCGGATTTTCCAGTCATCTTACTACCGGCCAAGCTAACTTCGTCGTTAAACTTCACGTCGTCATGACGAGAATACGAAGTGACCAATGGTCGTCCATACATTTAAGAGAGAGTGAATCCAGCCTGAAGATTTCCTTAGAATATGGTGATTCGTTTTTAAATTCGTATATACAGCCCGCAATTTATTTTATTTCAAATTTTAAACCGGTTTAATATATTTGACTCAGAAATGTAGCATACGGGTGAGATGATTGTTAAAATGTTTTACAGATACCTGAATATCGAAATGGGAAGACAGTGGCGGTCGTCGGGTCGGGCCCGGCTGGCTTGGCCTGTGCGCACCAGTTGAACAAGGTACGTCTGCTTCGCTGAAATGAAGTGAATCCTCCTAGGGCCCACCATACATCTTATCCATTAACCTACCGCCAAGCAGCAGTGTTCGCATTGTTGTGTTCCGGTTTGGGGATTAGACAGCCGGTGAAATGACTAGCATAGAGGCATTTGCAGTCTTGTGAATGCGAATGTCTACGGGTCACAGTTTCCACTTAACATCAGGTGGCTTGTGTGCTCGTTTGCCTACCTATGCCATAAACAAAAATTAACCATCAAGAATCGAATAAGCACTTATCGCTTGCAATTACTGGAAATGACAGCCTCTATGTCCCTGTTCGATTTGATCCACTCTTCCAAGGGCATGTATAGGCTCATGAACACATGACTCTCCTTTGCGTGGCGCAGTTAGTTAAGAAGTGGTGTTGTCCCCCAGGCGGGCTACTCGGTGACGGTGTTCGAGCGCAACGACCGCGCGGGCGGGCTGCTGCAGTACGGCATCCCCACCATGAAGCTCGGCAAGGACGTGGTGCAGCGCCGCGTGCGCCTGCTGCTGGCCGAGGGCGTCGCCTTCAAGTGCAACATCGACGTCGGCAAGGACATCAGCGCCTCCGAGCTCGCCAACGAGTCAGTAACTAATACCTATACATACATACCTTTACGCCTGTAATCCCGGATTGGGGTAGGCATTACCTGCAACTAAAAACTTGTTGATAATTCTGTAGCCATATTTTTCACAATTAGGCTAAGATGGTTTCCTAGTGTATTAGTGTCAGATTGCAAGCCCTTCACCTAACCGTACTACTTTTACTACGTAACCGTGCTGTCAATGAAGAACGGTTCAGCCGTTCTCAAGTTATAGCGTGACCAGGAGAAATAAGGGTATATTTTTATATACAGGGTATCCCAAAAATAGCATGTCACAGTGACACTGGAGATTCCCTAGCCTCAGACGAACCAAACCAGCCTAACATGACCTCAGTAAAAGTTGCACCGTTTTCGAGTTATACCAATTTAAAGATTTTTCCAAATTTTCACCTCTTTTGACATTGTAAGTGCTCGCATTTACTGGGATAGCTTTAGAATTTAGTTTTTTTTATTTGTGCGCGTTTATGAATAGTTGATTAAGATGATAGAAGCATTATTATGTCAATAACTAATGTAAAAGTTGGAAAAATACTGTAATGAACTTGACGTAAATTATCATCAACGTAGTAATTTAAACTTTGAACACCTGCCATAACTTTTTTTACTACAAACGAAATGAGCAAATAACTTTAAAAACATGCGTATTTTATGCCAATTCTAAAATGGTATGACACATGATATCTTAATGCATAAAAGTAGGAATTCGTATGACATTTGCCAATATGGATCCTCGGAAATCAATGCTAATCTTCTAAAAAAATATCTTGTACTCTACGATATCTCATTTGTTTGTGCTCCTTTCAAGAATATGATTGATTTTTGGTTGACCTTGGTTCAAAGATAATAAAAAACGGGTTTAATTTTCATTAGTTTTTACAGTAAATGTTCGAATTGTTTCCCTCCGATTCTAAGGCACAAATGGCATCTTCGGATAAAATTTCGGTTTAATTTTCGTAAACTGGTTTCCGATATGTCTCGGGCTGCATTGAAGACACACTGCATTTATTGATTTGATTTATGTCATTCATTACTTATCACCCATGTTCACTGCGTCCGTTTTCCTGTGGTGTTCCTGAATTAAATCGACTTGGCATTCCTCTGGACTCTGATTTTGTTTGTGGAACTGTAACGACTACTTCTCACTCTTAACGGAAGTTGATTTCGCTTTGTAAAATGTTTTTTTGGTGATGTTTGAAAGACAATATTTATTCAAAACCAATAAGTAACGAAGAGGAACTACGGCGACGTGTCTTCAATGCAGCCCGAGACATATCGGAAACCAGTTTACGAAAATTAAACCGAAATTTTATCCGAAGATGCCATTTGTGCCTTAGAGTCGGAGGGAAACAATTCGAACATTTATTGTAAAAACTAATGAAAATTAAACCCGTTTTTTATTATCTTTGGACCAAGGTCAACCAAAAATCAATCATATTCTTCAAAGGAGCACAAACAAATGAGATATCGTAGAGTACAAGATAATTTTTTAGATGATTAGCATTGATTTCCGAGGATCCATATTGGCAAATGTCATACGAATTCCTACTTTTATGCATTTAGATATCATGTGTCATACCATTTTAGAATTGGCATAAAATACGCATGTTTTTAAAGTTATTTGCTCATTTCGTTTGTAGTAAAAAAAGTTATGGCAGGTGTTCAAAGTTTAAACTACTATGTTGATAAAACTAAATTCTAAAGCTATTCTAGTAAATGCGAGCACTTACAATGTCAAAAGAGGTGAAAATTTGGAAAAATCTTTAAATTGGTATAACTCGAAAACGGTGCAACTTTTACTGAGGTCATGTTAGGCTGGTTTGGTTCGTCTGAGGCTAGGGAATCTCCGGTGTCACTGTGACGTGCTATTTTTGGGACACCCTGTATACCTACCAGCAAGTATAGGTTTAGAACTAGCACAACCGACCCAGATACCAATAACTATTTAATTTGTTACCAATTTCTACATGCATGCATAGTTTTTTCAATTATGTATAATAGCTCATTAACGACTTCAAAAAGTTCTTTATTCTTTAATTTATTTTTTTATTTAGAATAATATAATGCACCTATGAATGTCAAAAAGCCTTACCACCCATTTTGATGGTTGACATTATCTCCCTTTAGAGTGAGAGAATAACTTACAACAAAGATTTTTGGAGTGTTCCTTTCTTAAATTCACCATTCGGTTATATTTTCTCACGTTACGCATATTTCAATCAATTCAATGGTTTAGATGAAAAGTGCTTTTACTCGTTCAAAGTTTTTTTATTTGACATTATAATATGCCCCATTTGTCGAATAAACTCGTATTTTTCTGCTTTCACAACATCTGTATATCAAACCCACAGATACAACGCGCTAGTCCTCTGCATGGGCGCGACGTGGCCGCGCGATCTGCCTCTCAAAGGCCGGCAGCTGAACGGCATCCACTTCGCCATGGAGTTCCTGGAGTCCTGGCAGAAGAAGCAGATGGGGCCCGTGCACCCCGCCAAGGACAACCCCGAGCTCATGGCCAAGGACAAGAACGTGCTGGTTATTGGCGGCGGTGACACTGGGTCAGTACGAGTCTAGTCTTATCTGTGGTCGAATACTTTGTCGTAGATCAGCGGTTCACAAACTGTTTCAGTAACGGAACCCTTTTAAATACACACCTGAGGTTCCACGGAGCACATATTGAGATTGTTGTCCTTAATAGGATTGTGGATTAACCTTCGTCTGCGGGAGGGTAAAAAAATACCGACTTCTAGTCTCTCCAAATTATGGAATAATCCACAAAAAGGAACGAAATAAAAATACAAAAAGATATACAAAAAATTGGTTAGGATCCTACTCAAACACAGACGAAAGGTTAAAAGTATGTTTTAATAATTTCCATGTTTGTTAAAGCTTAGATTACATGAAACATTATTTCATTTAAATATTTCAGAAAAAAGCCCGTTTACAAAGATATTTGGGTGGGAAAAGTGATGCAATCGTTTTGCTCGCGGGTGTATTTAAACACCGAACGAAAATAATAATTATTCGCATAATTTAACAATTATACCAGGTGTACGTTTTCCGCATTGTCAATATTTACCAAATAAAACATTAAAAGAGACATATTTTCGTATACATTAAGTTGTAATGTGCATAGCATAGCAAACATGTTTGCCATGTGAGTGACTCATTTTGTATTTGACGTAAGGCGACGATTTAAGATGTACGTTACTGACCCCACATGACCTCAACAGATGCGACTGCATAGCGACGTCGTTGCGGCAAGGCGCCAAGTCGATCACCACGTTCGAGATCCTGCCGGAGCCCAAGCCGAAGCGAGGGGATGACAACCCGTGGCCGCAGTGGCCGAGGGTGTTCAGGTATAATCTATCTCTATTATTTTGCAGATGAATTACCGACATTTTGGTTTGTCAATTTATTAATTTATAGGGAGTAAAAATAAAAACATGAGTACAATTTGCTCATTGAATACAAAACGGACACATTCCAAAATAATTTTCTCTTGCATTGAAAATCTTATACGAACAGCTTCTAATTTTAAAATGCAATACTGACAGATTTTGAAATGTGTCAGTTTTGTATTCAAATAACGATTTGTGTCTTTAAAAATTCAATGAAAGAAAAGATGATTTCAGCAAACGTTTTTTTTATGCGTCAAGCGCTTTTCGGTACATTTTGACAGTTTCGAAAATTGTTTAGGCCCCCTGAATAGTAGCCACGTTTTTATGTTATTTTGCTTGTCATTTATTGTCAAAGTGTACCTAATCGATAAAAAAAAAAAATTCTTTTACTTTGTTCTTTATTCCAGTGATTATACTCTCATGTTGAAAGCTTTTCAGTTTTGCGTGTAATATTAAAAATAAGCTAATTCAAATTGTAATTCTTCTTTTAGAGTGGACTACGGTCACGAGGAAGTGAAAGTGAAGTTCGGAAACGATCCTAGGAGGTTCTCGACGCTCACCAAAGAGTTTCTAGACGACGGTAAGTTGTTTTTTTAAGACTGTTTTTTATTCAATAACATGCTATTTGTATGTGTATTGTTTGCATAATTTGTTGACGCGTTTTCTTGCCATGTCAAACACCAATGAAAGGTAAAAAAAGTTGTTGATTTTTTAATTTATGCGTGCACAACGAAATTCATGCTACTTTTTGGCTCTATTGCTCTATTCATCGATTTTATTGTAAAAGAACCTACAGATCGGGAGGCCCGTAGTAACGTCACTATTTCGGTTATATTTTGTTTTCTGTTCTAAGCCTTTGTCTGGAGAATTCATATTTTTTCCCAAAGGGGAACTATCCACATTTCCAGAACAAAAAATGGTCCTAGTTTTAATTCGGGACATGGACTATTCAGGACTAAAAATTAACTTCTGCTGAAGTTCCCTTTGGAATAAAGATCATCAACTTTAAATCGTTATGAATCCTAAATGATCATTCAAAATGAAAAATGATGCACGAAACCTAGAAATGATTTTTAGATTCCTATTCAATGATACCCCGGTGTCACTTGTCATAGTTCGTCGACTTTACAATAATAAGGCGCCTGGTAGCCGCCATATTGAATTTTGATGACTGTAATATTTTTAATGACACGAGATTAAGACAAATGCATTGACATAATAATGATCGAAATCGGTCCACGCGTAATCTTCTATGCCCTTATTAATAAACGTGGAGTAACCGTCGAGTAGCTAAACCATGCTTTGTCCTTATCTGTCATATTCAAATGTCACAATGACAGATAAGGATAAAACATGGTTTAGCTACCCCACAGTTACTCCACGTTTATTAATAAGGGCATTAGAGTTCCACAAAGGTTACAAACTGCATTTACATTTAGGCTGATAAACGGGTAAGGACCAAAAAGTTGGCCACGCGAACTCACTTAATTAAATTTTCTATGAAACTATTCTGTTTTGACACGAAAGTTAGCCATACAATTGTAGGGATAATTTTATAAACGTCGCACAACGTAACTTTTTTCGACTTCGTTGTTTGTATGGTTATCTGCGCTTAACTATGGTCCCACTTTTTGGTCCTAACCCAAACAGGACCCTCCTCCGACGGGTAGAACTAGAGTTTAACCTCATAAGGCCTCCATACTGCAAAATGGGAGTTTTTTGTAACTGGGACTGAATCTACAATCAAGGGAATAAAGTTCAATTGCGATTGTTCGAAAATGCCTTTTTCAGTGTATGAACATAGGAAAATAAACCTTATTCTTATTGCAACAGAGTTCAAAATGAATAGCCTTGGACATCCTATTGCACACTGGGCCTTGCGAGGTTAATTAATACGACTGTTGCTGTGTGCAGGCGCCGGCAACGTGTGCGGCGTGGCGGCCGTGCAGGTGGAGTGGGCGCGCGCGCCGGGCGGCCGCTGGGAGATGCGCGAGCTGCCGGGCACCCACACGGTGTACAAGGCCGAGCTCGTGCTGCTCGCCATGGGCTTCCTCGGGCCCGAGCGATACGTCGCCAACCAGCTCGGTAACATACCACTCCCACTACCACTCCAGGGGACCGATTTTTCACTTTCGAGCGCTCGAAAGTGACAAAAAACAATGAAATGGTATTTTTGACTTGCGAGCGATAGAAAATATGGACACGAGTGGTCCGTGGCTTTCGTTTTGAATTCTATCGATAGAAAGTATCATTTGACATCTTTCAAACCTGTTGGGTTACCCAACTTGGGTATGTATGCCGGGAAGTACACAAAGCATAAACAAACCCAGCACAATGCCCTAGACATGCACAGACGAGAACGCGTTTCATTTTTCCTATTTTTTTCAGAATTTCTAAATAAAGAGTAAAAAAATCTTATTGGCACTGAAATATTAAATTGATTGTTATGATTTCATCTTTTGTTAGATTTACACGCAATTAAAATATGAATAAAAAAAAACCGGTAAAACATTGACTTTCTGCGTACAATTAAACAACCAACTTAACAATACTATTTAGTCAATCCCTCACTTTCGAGTGAAAATCAAAAAAATATGAAATTTGGGACCATTCGAAAATAAATCGTGAAAGATTTTTGCATTCGAATATTTTCTACCGCTCAAAAGTCAAAAATCGGTCCCCAGTACCCTTACCATGACTTACAATTAACGTACTCGCTAGAACTCTGTCGCGATCAAACCTCGCAGTAATCCTATAGAGTGCAGGGGACAGAGCATTCAACTCGCTAGCGAGTATGGTATGGTATGGTATGGTAATTGTAACTCATGGTAGGTGTACAGGACACACACACGAACAGTGACATAACTACACCAACTGAGGCCCGTGGCAAATTCGTCGGATAATGCCCTTCATTTCAAATGTAATAAATATTAGGTTACTCCTGTGTTCACGGTCTTTCGGGCCCCACAAAAATTCAAAATAAATTTAAATCAGTAAGCAATTCAGTCTATAATGGATTAATACCATTATCAAAACCTAAGATTTTTTTTCGTTTGAAAATATCACCAAGCACTTTTAACCAATTTCTAATTAAAGTCCAGTGTCATGTCATGATACTCATGCTCATAATTTTTTAATATGGATATTTTTTTTAAACGTGCAGAATGTACTAACTCCTAAGTATTCTTAATAAAGAACTTTTAGTAGCACGAGAATGTATAAAAAAGTAAAGGTCAAATCAAATATAAATACAAATAACTAGACGAAAACTTAATATAAGATCTGACAACTAATGTGGCCCAGTCAAACCGTTGTTTGTATGTACTTCATCAAATTTAGGGCAAGGCAGAGAATGTCTGAGTAAATCACTAAACTTACCTATTATGAGGTGACATCGCCCCGAGGTTTAACCCTTTTCCAGGCATAGTACATTTCATCAACCACATTCATGTCGCTCAAAATTGAACTTAACTACCTACATTTTATGACACAAATTTAATTGAACTTTCCTGAAATATGACTTCATGGATCAGTATCCTTCAGGAAGTTATGAATTCGTGGATCTATTCCATTTCTTGCTTGGGTCCTTACTTTAGCAAGGCCTGGAAAAGGGTTCAATTATATTCATCTGTCGTTTATACGAACAACTAATGTCGAAAGAAAGAAATAAATTTAATTTAAAAGAAAAACACATGAGGCTTTCTTGTAATAGACATAAGTAACTCCAAGATCGTAAAAAAAGTGTGCATGATTACATGACAATAAGCAAACATAATATTATATATACGTCATTGACAGACCTGCCGTTGGACGCGCGGAGCAACGTGGAGACCGACAAGAAGAACATCTACCAGACACCTGTCAACAACGTGTTCGCCGCCGGAGGTGAGTTCATCGTCTACTTGGACGCGAACAACGCGGAAATACAAGTACCTACGAGACAACAAAACATGGCAACCATCTGTTAACAAACAGGGGTGTCTGTGTCTGTCTTTTAATGTTTAGCGCTCACTACATTTTTTTTCATAGACAAATACATTTATTGACAGAATATAGTAGTTATACAGATCTTCGTGGAATAGGATGAGCTTATGTTCTACCCTAATTAGGCATGCAATGTTATAGTACAGATCGTTTTACATCAAGGAACTCCCGAACGGAGTAAAAACATTTTTCCAAGAGCCACCTTGTGATTAAATGGTCAAATTTATTCTAGGGACATTTCTGTATTACAAACGGTAGATTATTGTATATTTTAATAGCCATAAAGTAAGAATTAACTTTTAAAATATTACATTTTGGCAGAGGCAAATACAGTTTATCCTTGTATCTAGTGGATCTTGTGAAGACTTCAGCATGAGTAGCAAACAAAATAGGGTTTTTCCTAGCAAATAATACAACACCTAAAAATACGCTTATTTTTAAAAGGTAAACTATCTGTTGCCCGTGACTCCGGCCAGTCGTTTAACGCTAAGCCCTCGGGAACTGTCCTATTTTCTGGGATAAAATGTATCCTATGTCGTTCCACGGGACCCAGCTTATCTAATATTGACATCGGATGAACGGTATAACAGCGCAAAAAATAGGAATTAACAAACATGTTTTTATATGTTACACTAGAGGACTACTAATTCAACCCCTTAGGGGATGAATTTCCAAAAATCCCGTCTTAGTGCACCTCTAGGATATCTAAGGAATATTCCCTTCAAATTTCAAGTAACTCGGTCCAGCTGTTTCGGCTATGCATCGATCGATCAGCCATACTCTACATCATCTAGATTGCAGGCGGTGTTATCACTAGACCCCGCTATCGGAGGTGCAAAATGGTAGCTGTCAAGTTCTTAGGGACGGGTAAAAATATTCATGATGTCGATATCGATATTCTTACTTTATCTGTACAATTAGTTTTATATATGTACCTATACCATTTTTTAGATTTTTTGGAATCCATGATATTCATTGTCATCAGAAATGTAAATATAAAAAAAATAGTGTTCAGATATATTAGGTTTATTGTTGAATAAATTCATCGTGACTGCACTAGATTATTGCAGAGAAACTGAAAAAAAAAACTGATCGTTCATTGACAATACGATATCCCTTTAAGAGACATTTATTAATTATTTAATTTTTAATTTATATATGAATGGTTCGTGCTATGAAGATAACGATAATTTGTTAGTAATGATGAAATATTGAAGAATTTTATTTATAAAAATGAAAAATGTTTAACACATTCATTTTGTAATTATATAGTCACTAATACACTGGGAAACATCTTAGCCTGATTGTGCAAAATGTGGTTACAGAATTATCAATAAGTTTTAAGACTTGTTGGTAATTCTTTAGCTCTGCCTACCCCACTCTGGGAATGAAGGCGTGAGTTTATGTATGTTTATGTAATTAAAGTCCTAGACTCTCATTATGGCAAAGAAAAATTATCGACATATAGCTATAATTATCGACATATAGCTAGTATTTCAAAATAATTTTTACCCATCCCTAAGAACTTGACAGCTACCATTTTGCACCTCCGATAGCGGGGTCTAGTTATCACTAACCTTATTTGGGTAAGGACTAAAAAGTTGGCCACACTAACTCACTCAATTAAATTTTCTATGAAACTTTTCCGTGGTGACACGAAAGTTAGCCATACAATTGTAGGAATAATTTTCGTCGCACAACTGAACTTTTTTCGACTTCGTTGTTTGTATGGTTAACTCCGCTTAACTGTGGTCCGACTTTTTGGCCTTGCCCATTTTTGACCCGGTGGCGGCGGCTAGGGCGAGTTAAGTCCAGCCAAACTTCCCAAACTTAACACTACGGCAAAGGTGCATGATTGTTTTAGTGTGAAGGGTAAAATATCATTTTATATCTTACTTTAGCATTATAGCGACCAATCAGCCTTTATTTGTCAGGGATAATATAGCTATCTAGTTTTAAAGTTTTTTAATCTGTTTAGTACTTCCAGAGACTACCCCTAAAGTATAAAAAATCAAACACACAATTTTACCTCTTTATAATCCTACTAATATTATAAATGCGAAACGGCTGGACGGATTTAGGTGAAATTGAAAGAAAAAAAAACATTTATTCGTGACAAAACAGACAAAATAACTCAACAAAAACACTGACATAGACAAAAATACCTGTTGTCAAATGGTTCCAACTCCGCGTTATGCTGACGTTAAAACCAGCGCTGGTCTTCCGTTGGAACCATCCAGTGAGACCACGGAAGATTACACACACATAGCACACTCACACACTATACTAACATAAACATAAAAATAAAGAAAATACCGCGATAAAAGTTAACTTAAAAAGTTCAGTTAAACTGGAAATGGAGATAGCTTATACCCTGGGTTAGCACAGGCTACTTTTCATCCCGGAAAATTTCCGAGGAAATAACTGTAATCAAAACCTACGGGACGACGTCGCAGGCAGAAGCTAGTATCAGTATAAATAGGGATGTCGATCTACTCGTCAAATCGTAAGAAAAATTCCATGAACTTTGTACTTAGCATGAAAAATAAGTAAACGTGTATGGATTTACGTCGCACCATATTTTCACGCATAGAGACTCCGTGTGTGACACGTGATGATATTGGTGACACTAACATAAGATCACAAGTCAAGTTTAGGAGTAAAATACTAACCATAATTCTCATTGAAATTTACGTACGTACGTAACGAAGGGTAGACTAACAAAGCGCCATGACGTAAGCTGCCTATCCATTGTGTAAAGTTTTAAAGATACAAATTTTATCGTAAATATGCTGATTACGTGTATTGTATTTTCTGAACGTCAGAAATAAAAGGTTAAATCTTGAACGAGCCTAATGATACGTATTTATGTTTCTAAAAATAAATAGCATTGAGGTAACGGAATTACTGCTTTTTGTTTTACTAACATTTCTTATCGTGATTAGAATAAAAATGGTTAATCTACGTACGTTCGGACACAGATGTAGCTGTACATTGTAGTACGTTGTCGCAGCTATTGATGTACTAAATTCAAACCATTTTCACTTTAAGACGTTACCGCGACAGGGTCCTAAAATGTACAGCTACTTCCGGGTTCGACAATTTCGCTATACGGTATACGAGATTTCCAACATAACTCTTTTGTGCAATAGAGTCAATAATAAATTACATTCCTGCTTTCCGTAAATCGGCGGTATATTTTTCCTTATACTTAGGGTTTTAGAAATCGTTCTACTTATTCTTGATTCATATAACTAGTTATACACCGTGTTTTTATTGATTTACGATAACTTCGGCATATTACTAGGTACATCCATAGAAACTAAGTGGTAGATTCTTTTTTTTTATATTGCAAAAAAAAAAAAAAAAAAACTGGAGCAAAGTAACTAAATGAACTTAGCTCCATAGAAAAAAATTTTTTTTTTTTAGCAATATAAAAAAAAAGAATCTACCACTTAGTTTCTATGGATGTACCTAGTAATATGCCGAAGTTATCGTAAATCAATAAAAACACGGTGTATAACCTGACGACGCGATTAGCCTAGTTGGTTTTGCTCTGCCCACGAAGCTAGTGTTCCCGGGTTCGATTTCCGTTATTTGCTAATATTTCTGTGATTAGCGCGGGATCCAGTTTTGGATGTTTTCTCCACCCCACGATAGAACTGTGTCACAGTGACGTTATGATTCAAGTCGTAAGAAGTGTAAAACAAATTGTTTATTATGTCACTGTGTCACCGTTCTATGGTGGGTCAGGGTTCCATCGGGCTGACATAGTCACCAGATTTTTATATAACTCGTTTATCAGATTGCCGCCGCGGGCAGTCCCTGGTGGTGTGGGCCATCTCGGAGGGGCGGCAGGCGGCGCGCGCCGTCGACGAGTTCCTGGCGGGCTCCTCCGTGCTGCCCGGGCCCGGCGGCGTCATCGGCGCCTACTGAGCCGCTCCAGCTCCGACGGGCCGGACCCAGGGGGAGGCCTTTACAACTACCCACCCTAAATCAAAGGAGACGAGACCTGGCCATAACCCCTCCCCCCCAACACAACACACACGCGTAGAGTAGCCAAAATTAACTGAGGCCCTAGACAAGATGCATGAGATGGTTACCATTGTATGGGCGAAAATGTTTGGCAAAATGTCTCGTTTCCCAACTGTTTCTTACAAGCCATTTTTTTTCTGTTACTAAATATATCTGGATTTTATAAAAACTAACCTAATATGGTTCAACACGATGGTACTGAAATAAATAGCTCATTCCCACAATAACATAATTTAAAAATACCAGATTAAACTTTATACCAGATTCCCAAATCACCAGATCCAAAATTTTGGGTAAGTACAATAAATTAATCCTTATTTTGAATCTGGTGATTTGGGAATCTGGTATTTTCATATTATGGTATTTTGGGAATGAGCGAAATAAATCCTTAAATATTTACAGTAACAGAAAAGAATCGGTTGGCAAATGAAACGGGTGGGAAACTACATTTTGCCAAACATATTTCGGCCAAAAGGCAGGATACCATTCGGGGTTCGTTATCGTTCTCCGAAATGTATAGGACTGACGTAAGCTATCAGACGGTCGCGTCGAGCGCCTACGTCAATTCCATACATTTTGTCAGTGATCGAAAATGACGTTAGCGTTAAGAAACTTGTCTAGCCTCACTAATATCTAGATGTTAGAGTTGCGAGGCAGAATCAAAAACTTATCCAACTAAATATCGTATTACATTCACTCGCCCACATTAAAAGTTAAGCGTGAGGTTATATGGAAAAATGGGATGTTTTTAACGAATGCCAATTATTAAACCCAGTTTTTAATGGTTTTTTAAATCTTAGCTCATTTAAGTTTAAGGACATTCCGTTTGTATTTCGAATGTGAATCGCGACAACGTTACCAAACCGTTCGCTCTGTGATCTCCGCCTGTGTCATAGCGCGATGTTCCGTTGTTGTTTACATTTGGCTGTTTTTAATATTATTATCGTTTCTATTGTTATACGCGTAATTTATTCGACGATATTAACTGTTGTTGTAAATCTCGAAATGAGGTGCCAATTATTATTAAACAATGTGATTTGATATGTTTTTTTACAGTGAATTTTATTATGAAATATAAATAAATATTTCGCGGGTGCTGGTCTAGCCTAACGTGATTTTGACATTTATAAAGGCTTTATTAAACTTTGTTTTAACTCATTTTGCTTCTATAACGTAATAATATGGTTTACGTTATATTAGCTCTTATTTACTTGACAGTATGTGCTACTATAACGTCGACGATGTCGACGATAAAGAAGCAGCATGGACTTCGAATACCCAGGCAAAGTATTTAGGTATCAAACTGAAGTACACGTTATTGCAATATGTATTAAACTAAATTTTCTTTGACTTTTAGTGAGAGAGTGGTCATTGAAAGTTGAGTCCTAGTTCATTGGATTAATTTGTATTCTGTTTTGTTTTCAAAATATGCTTTTTCGTTCCGTCAATGTGTACCTACCTATTGTTACAGTCAATCCACTACAAGTCTTATGGCCCTAAACAAAATGCATAACGCTAGCGTAAACGATTATCGATAACTGTCAGGCGTATTAGCGCTCGACGCGGTCGTCCGGCAGCTTACGTCAATCCCATACATTTTCGGTAACGATAACGTTTGCTGAATGCATCTAGTGTAGGACCTTGTCAAATTAGCCCCAATGGGCTATTTCTGATTTTTACAATTATTTAAATTAGGTTTATAATACCTTATGCGACTTGTTAACAATTTACATTGAATTCTGTTAGCGCACAATATGCGTTAGTATTTATTATTTAACTTTGCCTGTGATCTAAGTTTTTATAAGAATAAATGATGCGGTCAACATTATTTTGTCATATTATATGTATTGAAATAAGTTCCTATGTTGTAAGAAATAAAATATCGCGTCTCTTCAGCTTTTACTGTGAATTTATTAAATTGTTCAGGAATTGTACGATTTTGTTTAACGTGCAATCAACTACAAAGAGATGTATCCACTTTTTCACCTTATGCATTGTAATAAGGTCCAAAAGTGGATAAATCTCTTTGTAGTTGATTATACATACACATGAATTAAACACACACACGAGAACTAAAGAATTTAAAAGACAGAAGTAAATTGACACAATATTTTTGTAAATCTATTGCTTCGCCAACTGAAGAGACAATTATTTATTAAGTTACAGTTTAGATTTTAAGTTTAAATTGTTTCGATCTTGTATATTTTAATTTAATACCATCATCAGAGCGCATAGCTAGTATGTGAAGTAGTGTTCGCAAGATGGTTTTATTAACGTAATTTGTTAATCGTTTATTTCATTTATTTCGATTAAACGTATTATTTGACTTTTTGTTCTTTTTTTTCTTACTAAGTTGCATTATTATCAAATCACTAGGAAAAAATGTTGACAAGAGCGAACTTCGCTATGTGCCCTTGGATACTAAATAAGTCGATGATGGTGTCTATCTGTATTTCTTCTTAATGGCATGCCACACGAGCGCTGCCCGCGCGTAGCGTCGTCGCGGCTGCGTTGATCTACATGTTAATACGAACCCATGATGCGTTGAAAAACTCTGTTTGGCTCTATGTTTTAATCACAGCAATTAACGCTCGTGTAGCATCGCTCTTACTGTAACCCGGCCCTTATCACTTTAGTACAGTTTTTCGTGTATGTACATACCGCACCTTAAGAGAAATGTGAAGCGCCGCTAAAACCGCGTAGCTGTCAAAAAATTCCATACAGATTTAACGTTTCTCACCCCCTAAATAAAGTCCGATTTCCACGATTTTTGATTATGTTGTAGTTATTTTAAAGAACTAGGTCTGTACGTCTCTGTTTTTTGTTTTTTTTAATTGTTTCATTCTAAGAATTATTTTCGTGGAAAGGACAACGTACAGACATAGTTTTTCATGATATCTACGACATATTCAAAAATCGTAAAAATCGGACAGGGTGGAGAAACGTTTTCGCATTTTGTATGGAAATTTTTAGCTTCACAATCCTCAATCCACAAGAATTCGAGCACCCATCTGTTACACCATTGGATATCATTTATATGTTCGAAATCCAATTCAAAATTTCACCTTTGGACTTGGGATCATCAATTTATTATTATAGAGACCTAACTCAAAATTTTTTTTTTTTAAATCAGGTCGCTATAATTATTTACCAATTTTCAATTTTAGACCAAAGTCCGTCAATTACTGATATTAGATAACTGTTCCACATTAAAATGCAATATTTTTGATCTCTTAAAAGTGTACTATTCGAAATGTTAAGACTAATTTGAAAGTCAAATGAAAAAGGCTAAGGGAGGTTGCGTCACCCGATCTCATATTCATAAAACTGTAGGTACCTCACTTACCCATCACACGACTTCTATAGATTTACGACCCCTTTGTGCGTCATTGGCGGTTAACGTATTAAAGTACCGCTTATAGACGTCAATAACAAAATTATCGACTCATATCTTTATTAGTAGGTAAGTAAAGCTGACAAAATTCTTAATATAATTAATCGCGATTAACGTCTCTGAAAATGATGTATTTTTTGGTTCTTGTCTTTTAGATGATTCCGTCACGTCATGACTTCTTCATGGATATATCCGATTATCAGCTCTGATTGCTTTAAATGAATTATAAAAATCGATCCTAATGAGAAACTTGCGTCACCTCCTGTAGCCTAGCCTAAACTACTTATGCATGGTCAACTAACTTCTAAATAGACGGCAGCATTAAATCTAAATATTCTTGATAAATATGTTGGACAAATAGGCCACTTGACGAGTATTATCGCCTGGTTAAAGTAGAGTTAGTTAATGTTGAAAAAATCTAGCCGTAGTCAGTTTATTCTTCCTTTGATCGCCACGTCCATAATTGACTGGTTTTTGATGAAGTGTTGAAGTAAGCAAGAAACCTTACTACCTGACTGCAAAATAAGTAAGTTTAATCGGTAGAAATACATTGAATGCTCGAAGCATGTGTTGTCAAGAGATCAGACTATGGCGATCAAAGATTTGTTGAAATTATGGATGTTTCTATATCGTATAATTATATCATTGACAATAATTAAATGTCTGTTTTAGTGGAATCATGATATCGATTGTAATATTTAACGAATAAAAAAATCAGCACATGCTATTGTTTTCTTATATTTCCATTTTAGTATCTTAACTGATGATTGATGAAACTCATGAAACGTCATTATGACATGTATTGGAAAATGAAAGTTATATGATAACCTACTGGTTCTGTTACCACGTGAAACTCTTTTTGGGCATGCAATAATTGCCTTTTTCGATGGAGAAATCTCAACATACAAGACTTCGGTAGGTGAAGCAGCCAGGTTTAGTTGAATAAGCCATTGCATGATTGCACGGACACTCACTAAAACCTCTTGCCTTGGAGGATTTGGAGGTCTGATTCGGCGCATGTAACGGAGCTCTGGGACCTTTAAATGTATCCGCTAGTAAATGCCTACTCGCCGTGACGATGATGTGCTTAGCGTAAATGAAATAAATCCTACTTTAATTATTAAACGGGATAAAAGCATCAGTAATGCGTCAAAATAAGAGTAGGTAGCTTAGGCCCGCTTGCACGTAAATGGAACCTTAGGTTAACCCGAGGTTAAAATTTATTTAACCGTTAAATAATTCACGAATGTCAGATTCATATCAGAACTATCAGTTTTAAGGAATTAACCTGTTAAGCTAGAGTTAACCCGGGGTTAACGTTTACGTGCAAGCGGGCCTTAATTTTAAACAATGTAATATTGATCGTTAGACGAAAGGTGTGGCCACGACGTCGAGAGCAACATCCAATGTCGGTATCTCGGTATCTTCGATAAAGATAAAAAGATAAAAGATGTTTATTCAGTAAGTAGGCCGCACGGGCACTTTTACACGTCAAAAATCTACCAGCGCTTCGCAAGAGACCATTGCTGAGAAGAAACGCCGCAAGAAACTCAACAGTAAGTCGTTTTTTAAATATTGCTAATGATATTAAACAATAATAAACTTAACCTAGCATTATATAAAACAATGAATCTAATATAAACCAAAAATGAATATACCTATTCATGCGTAGTTGAGCAGGAAAATGTGACAAAACTCAGAATTGTCACAAAACTAATAAGCAACAGTAACAAAAAAAATTAAAGTATACAAGTTATACTTACCTGTGACGGGGCAAAACAACCTGCATAAAAGTTTCGATACATTCTCCTATAGAAACCGTGTCCCCTAGACAATATACAATGTTTACATATTTTTATGACTAAGTTATTATTAAATTATTTAGGTGTTGGCCAAGCATTTTTATCTGTTAGATAGTCTTTGACTATAGTAGGCTTTAGACATCAACGACTTTTTCAAGTAAGTTTTAAGTACTGGAAATGGTAACTTTAAAACAACGTCAGGTAATTTGTTATAGAAAAGGATGCATTGACCAACAAATGATTTATAAACCTTACGGACACGAATTTTTTTAGTAGCAATTTTATTTTTATTTATTGTATTCAAATTATGTATATCACAATTTCTTAACAAAAGAGTCTTGATTTTTAATGACATAAATAATATTTTCATAAATAAATTGTGACACCACTGTCAAAATATTAATTTCTTTAAATAGTAATCTTAAGGAATCACGGGAGTTTAAATTATATATAGAACGAATCTCTTTTTTCCAACACGAATATAGTCTGTATGTCAGCAGCTTTTCCCCAAACCAGAATACCGTACGACATAAACATAACACTATGAAAATAACTATAATAAACTAAGCGAGCTGTCTCAACATTAGTAATTTGCCTGATTTTCCTAACAGCATAAGCTGCCGAACTTAATTTACCTGCTATGCTAGTACTGCTATATGGGGACTCCATTGCAAGTTTTTATCTATAGTTATCCCTATTATTGGGGGGGGTTGAAGTGGGCCTTGTGAGCCACTTCGACCATTGCTGATCTTTTGTAGCAGCCCTTTATTTTAGAGCTCACCGCAAAGGCCTGTTGCGTCCAGGAATTTCCAGATGCTTTGGGCAGTGAGGAGTTGTATCTCTTGTGGGTCCATTATATGTCGCCCTAGGTAGATACTTCTGTTGCGTATTAGTGGTCCGCAGGAACAGAGGATGTGCATTGCTGTCTCCTCTGTCTCTTGACAGAACCTGCATATCGCGTCTTGTTTCATACCCATTAGAAACAGATGTCTGTTCAGTTTGCTGTAGTTATCCCTAAGAAAAGCGCCTTATCTACGATTTCCAATTTCTCATCATTAAGAAATATACTAGATTCTACCGGTCTAACATTAGGCAAAGCGAACCTAACACATTTAGTTTTCTTAGCATTGAGTAGCAAATTGTTACTAGTAACCCAATTAAGTACTTTACCTAGTGTGGCGTTTATCCTACTGTAATCGACGGATTTTCGGTCTACCTTGAAAATGAATGATGTATCATCAGCAAATAGCACAATATCACAAAGGTCTACCGTGGGTGGTAAGTCATTAATATAAACCAAAAATAAGAAAGGTCCTAATATAGAGCCCTGAGGCACACCTAATTTAACAGCTGCTCCAATAGACTTTGTTTGGTTTACAACAACCAACTAAATTCGATATGGTATTGTTTTGTGGGGAAACTCGACCAACGCGGTCAAGGTATTTGTAGCTTTAAAAAAAATGCTTAAGAGCAATCTGGGGCCTTAGACAAACAGATTCGTGTCGGCCAATTTTCATAAACAAGGAGCTTCTAACACAACCAAGCATTTATATTTATGAAGTAGGCAAATTTGTAAAAGAGAATATGTCATTGTTTAAGCTCAGGGACAATACTAATAAAAGATCAGCAACACATATGCCATTGTCAATGCCAGGTCCAAAACTAAAACTGTACCGAAATAATTCCTACTACATGGCATCGTTGATATTTAATGCGATACCAAAAGAAATAAGCGACTTACAGTTGCATCAATTTTGTAATAGGTTGCGATCTTGGCTGGCTGAAAAATGTTTTTATACTGTGAAAGAGTTCCTTGAAACTAGCACCTGTAGATTTGTAAGATATTAAAATATTTCACTGGAATTTATGATTTATGATTAAATAGAAAATACCTAACAATAGTTTACATTATTATTAAGCTAAAATGTCACTGACATTTGCGCGCCGTATTGTCGGTAGAATTATGCTGTACTCATTGTTATGTTAACACCACCTGTAATTACCATATTCTTGCAATTCTGGGGTTAACCTAGGGTTAAATTTACGTGCAAGCGGGCCTTACACGGTTTAAATTTATTTTGTTTCCACCTCCCGCTCTCCCCGCCGCCACCGCACAAAGTTGTTTTGTTACCAGATGGGTCGACTTTTGAGAAGTTTGTGATCGAGTACAATATATACATAGCTATGAGGACTACTAATACAATAACTATCCAAGTCCTCTATTCTATGAGGTAAAACCATATTGCCTTTGACGTTGCGTATCGTCAGCGTAATGATAAATAGAACTCTTATTTACATGACAGGTGTGGCGGCCGAGTTAAGAACAATAATTAATTACATATTGTCAAAATGAAAAGCGATATTGTTCAATTGCGTAGAATAGAGGCCCAGGAAAATAAGTATAATTCGAGCATTAGGCACTGGTCCCACCACGCCGGCTACAGACTATAAGCTAGTAGAACTATAAACTACAAAAGAGTGGGCGAGCGGCGAGAAGCGAGTAAAGTTTTGATAGTTTTGACGCTCGGCTATAAATAGTCCAGTAACTTTATACATTGGTAGTATGCGTCAAATCCGGTAGTTCTGAATTTTTGCAGACTTGTTTATGTTGTTGGCCTAATGAATAATCCAAGTTTGTGACCTCGAGCGCCGAACGCAACTTTGGCAAAAATCGAAAAAACCGCGAAAAAATCGTTTTTATTTAAAATTTTGGCGATTATAACCCTAAAGGAGTGATTTTTGAAAAAAAAATCTTAAGACTTTTTTAAAGTAGACTAAAGTTGCTACAATATGATACTAAATTTGTGTCTGTAGATCCAATAGTTTCTGTGATTAAGCCTTTCAAAGTTTATCATTTTTACGAACTTCGCCATTTTTTGCAATTCTGTCGTTCTGAATGAATTTTGATCCTGATTATGCTATTGAAGCCCTGTACGAGTACTTTTATGATGAGATGTTAAAAAAGATAATGAAGAGTGTGAACGATAATGTTAAAGCTAAGCTGCGAATAATGAAGTAAATCAAAAAGAAAAGTACAACAAAAGTTAATAAGTTTTTTTGTTAGGAAATTGAGATATAATTAAAAATCAAAAAATTAAATTAATTTAGCCCTCTTGGAAGGTCCCGATTGAGGTTCGTATTTGGACGGCATATCCCCATCAGGGGATGATAATGAATCGTTGACGTCTTGTGCCGTCAAGTCATCCTCCATTTCGACATCGGACAGATCGTCGCCTTCTGGGATATTTACTACTGCAACATCAGGTATATTGTCACAAGAGGCCCCGCTGCAGTGCCTGCAGACTGATGAGCATTTTAATCCTGCCTTCCGGCAGCTGCACGCGTTCCCACAACCCTTAGTGCAGCCGCAAGAAATCATCTGCAAGAGGTGTTGTGGGGCTGCATCTCTGGTCATCATTTTTGGGTTGAGGCCTTGTGGCGTGGATATCCACCCCCAGGAAAGAGAGTTCAGTGTGACTCCCAACCATCCCGTCCCACTAGAGTTCGAGTGTTCGAGTGACATCTAAAATATTGCAAAAAATTGCGAAGTTCGAAAAAAAAAAAAACTTTGAAAGACTTAAACATAAAATCACATAATAAAATGATAATAAAAAATTGACATCTAAAATATAGCAAAAAATTGCGAAGTTCGAAAAAAATGATAAACTTTGAAAGACTTAGTCTCGGAAACTGTTAGGTCCACAGAGACAATTTTAGTATCATATTGTAGCAAAGGCTATAGCCGTGTTTCTATACAAAATTTGCCTTTCTGTCAAATGTTCTAGTAATTTTATTTTTAGATACTCCTTGTAGGCAAAGGTCTGTTCCCCAAAGAAGAGCCATGTACACTTGTCAGTTTTCGTAATATGGCGGTTTGTTTTTTTTCACTTTTTAATTTTTTTCTTGAATTCGGTCTTTGCGATTAATTTGATTTTTTGGTAAACTATACTACATAATAAAACCCATCACTACAAAAAATATTGCTTGAAACTTTAGTATAAATATATGTCAAAATAATGGAAACTATAAATTGTTTTTTTTTTTTTGGTGTTCTGGTGTAGCGGCACCTACAGTTTTTATTTCATAAATTGCCCATCTATAGACCTACTACATAATTATTAAATTCAAATTATTAGCTTTGGTACTTCATGCCAAAAACTAACTACAAATAAAATTATTCCTTACATGTTTCAATGTTTTTACAGGATTGCTTTAATTACTTGTATGAATGAAATTAAATGTCCCCAAATAGCAAAATAACACATTTATTTCATCACTTATTATTCATTTGGCACAATCAATCAAAGCATTCATCATTTTAATATATGTAGTAGGTCTATAGATGGGCAATTTATGAAATAAAAACTGTAGGTGCCGCTACACCAGAACACCAAAAAAAAAACAATTTATAGTTTCCATTATTTTGATATATATATTTGTACTAAAGTTTCAAGCAATATTTTTTGTAGTGATGGGTTTTATTCATAGCTGGGCACCGTTAATCAAATAGTTAACTTCGTTAATCGTTAATCCGCTACAAAAAAAGTTAGCTTCGTTAAACGTTATAGCGTTACATTTCGGAAGAATTAACGCAAGTTAACGTTAATCGTTAATCCGTTAATATGTGTAAAAAAAATGCATTTTTATATCGTTGCGTTAGTGAACTTATAAAACCTGTTGGTTTAGGTTCTGGAAGTTAACAGGATAGGAACAAAACAAAATACAAAAGGGCATAAGGTGCATATTCCCTTTCATGAACATTAACATGTTGAAGTTCTCGTCTGAAAGCGAGGCTCGTTTTGGAGTTAAAATGTCTTTACCCGTGGAAAACAGACGTTTAATTGCAGCGCTTGAGGGTATAGAAGTATTGTATTTTAATGAATAGATTTATGAATATCTGTTCCCCGAGGAATGCAGCACACATTTTAACGAGACTTTGCGCTTTACTCTTTAAAGAGTTGGAGATCTTTGGTTTTTCTATAGACTGAGTGATAGAATTGAAAAAGTCTTCCTTGTCATCATCGTTGTTTCTCACACTACACACACTCGCTGCTACGCGCCGCCCGCCCGGCACTTGTCGTTTCATACTTGTCTGAACCTGTTTTTCTTGCCGCGCCGCGGTGCCGTTCGGTAAATAAAAGGCATTGGATTAACGATTAACGGACTTCTGCATATTCCCTTTCATGAACATTAACATGTTGAAGTTCTCGTCTGAAAGCGAGGCTCGTTTTGGAGTTAAAATGTCTTTACCCGTGGAAAACAGACGTTTAATTGCAGCGCTTGAGGGTATAGAAGTATTGTATTTTAATGAATAGATTTATGAATATCTGTTCCCCGAGGAATGCAGCACACATTTTAACGAGACTTTGCGCTTTACTCTTTAAAGAGTTGGAGATCTTTGGTTTTTCTATAGACTGAGTGATAGAATTGAAAAAGTCTTCCTTGTCATCATCGTTGTTTCTCACACTATGTACACACACTCGCTGCTACGTGCCGCCCGCCCGGCACTTGTCGTTTCATACTTGTCTGAACCTGTTTTTCTTGCCGCCCGCGGTGCCGTTCGGTAAATAAAAGGCATTGGATTAACGATTGACGGACTTCTGCATATTAACGGAAGTTAACGTGTCCGTTAACATTTTAAAAAGTTAACTTAAAAGCTAATCCGTTAATCAAAATGTTAACTTCGTTAATTAACGATTAACGGATTAACGAGTTAATGCCCAGCTATGGTTTTATTATGTAGTATAGTTTACCAAAAAATCAAATTAATCGCAAAGACCGAATTCAAGAAAAAAATTAAAAAGTGAAAAAAAACAAACCGCCATATTACGAAAACTGACAAGTGTACATGGCTCTTCTTTGGGGAACAGACCTTTGCCTACAAGGAGTATCTAAAAATAAAATTACTAGAACATTTGACAGAAAGGCAAATTTTGTATAGAAACACGGCTATAGCCTTTAGTCTTCTTCAAAAAAGTTACTTTTTTTTTCAAAAACTAGTCCTTTAGGGTTATAATCGCCAAAATTTGAAATAAAAACGTTTTTTCCCGGTATTTTCGATTTTTGACAAAGTTGCGTTCGGCGCTCGAGGTCACAAACTTGGATTATTCATTAGGCCAACATCATAAACAAGTCTGCAAAAATTCAGAACTACCGGATTTAGCGCATACTGCCCCATAGGTACTATCAGGCGACAAAGTTACTGGACTAAGGGTGCGGCTCCACTGAGGCGGAGACGAGAGGAGCGGAGCGGAGCTGTGCCAATATTAACCAATGGAATCTGCGCAAGGCGCGCTCGACGTGACCGCATGCGCCTTTTATTGGTTAATATTGGCACAGCTCCGCTCCGCTCCTCTCGTCTCCGCCTCAGTGGAGCGGCACCCTTATAGTCGATAGCTTTTATCGCTGCGGTCAACTAGTAAACAGCGGTCCCACCGCCAGATATCGGCGAGCTCGGCGAGCAACTAGTAAAATTATGTAAGTACTAGAAACAGTTGATAATCGGCGGGAGGCTAGTAGAAATTCTATGGAATTATAGCTTACTCGCAGGGAGTTGGGAGTGTCCTGGCCGGCAGTGTGAACAGTGAGCGATGAACTATAAATTTACACGGAAGCGATTATCTTTTGGTCGTTTCTTGGGCGGTGGGACCAGTGCCTTAAGTACAGCATATAGCTATTGTTTTTGGTAAAAAAGAGACATTTCTCTAAACTCCTTTTTGGCAAGCTAGTACAAGGGTTCATTGATGTGAAGGTAAAATTACTCTATCCCGTACGGACTACCCACGCAGTAATTTATGCTAGTCTTTAATCGAGGTGTCACCTCCATTAGTTTATTCATCTGGAAACTACGTGTCTTCTCGGCACATAGGTGCTCATTTACATAATTAATACGACGTTGACATTTCACTGAACTAAATAATCGAAAATCTTACCTTAATTCCTGAACATCCCGATATTTCAGTATCATTTCAGACGCTCCAAAGATCAGACCTCCAGTATTCTCTATAATGGAAATTAAAGACGGATTCAAAGTCTTGTGCCAGACACTTGATGAAAAATTTAAAGAACAATTTGGATTTAAATTCAATGAAACTACATTTACGAAAGTCGTCAAGTATTTGCACGCTCCGAAATACGTTCCTAGTTTGGCCCTTACCAGAATTTTATTTGGTGAGTACTGAGATCATTAACATTTCTTCTTTTTTGCCAAAAGCGCCCCTTAGGAACTCCAGAATTTGAAAAAAAAGCATCCGCAAACTTTGATAAGATTTTATTTATTTATTTAATTGTTCTTGTGTGTGTTTTATCATGGTTTTATCCCAGAAGGAAAGGCAAAGGACATTGATCCATACAGCCTAGATTTTCTTTATTTAATTAGGATTGAGTGCCCGCGGTTTTGAAATATCTAATTATTTTGATTTGGTGTTTACGACAAGAAAAATATACAAAAACGTTTGTTTTTTTAATTGCAATAAACATAAATAATAGTTTTTTATATCATTAAATGATCAAGAAACGAAAATATTTTTTTCATTTATTAATATGCAGCTCAGCTAATAGTTTTATAACATTTGCAAAGAAACGCGCTACAAAATGTACGGTTTATATTATAAACGTTTGCCTTTATTTTGTTTGTTGTTTTTTTTGAAATCATGTATAATTTAAAAAAATACACAGTTGTTCTAGGCCGATACTATTTCAATACCGTTTGATTTTCTAGGCTATACGATGTTTTTTGATATCCCGGATGAGCGCGGCGGTTCTTTAATGCACAAAAGATGGGGAGAGCCCAAAATATGTCATTTTCCACTTTTAAATTTCATCCAAGCTGTACCAATGCCCTACATGGCTCTCGTCTACGCTGCGTTGTGGATAGGTAACTATTATACGTAGACCTAAAGCTAGTACCTAACATTACTTGTTTACTACTTACTATACAGGGTGTACTTGGAATTGTGGATCAAATCAAGGACATAGAGAAGCCATTTCCAATCATTTGAACCGATTTTATTATTTAAAAAACACCATAAAATTGCTATGTCTCGAACAAATTTAATAAATTATAATAATCTGTAACCCTATATGTAGGAAACCATTAACTTCCTGACACAATTGAATTTTTTTCAGCTGAAAGTACCATGATAGAGGAGTGACACTAACCCAAAACCTATTTAAATTAAAATGATTAGAAATTATCGCCTCTATGTCCCTGTTCGATTTGATCCACTCTTCCAAATACACCTATCTATCAAAACGAGAATGACTTATGTGTGTAATGTTAGTATAAAATCTACGGGATGGTTATATTTGAGCGCTTCTATAAATTTATTTCGGTTACTTATATGAAATTGAAAATCGTAATCGATACTTGTAGTTAAAGTTTATAATTTTTAAGCAACATTTTTCTTGTATTAGTATACGGCTTACATAAATAAGGTCTGCGTCTAATTTATAACAATCTGTTCTGACCGTTTTTAATTAAATTGAACATATCTCTGGGCTTAATCGAGGGTTTTCTCGTAAGTTATTCTTAGATTGCTTATACTAGTAGCTTTTGCCCATTCATCTAGCCTAGTTGGTAGTGACCCTGCCTACGAAGCGAGCGGTCCTGGGTTCAAATCCCGGTAAGGGCAGATATTTGTGTGATGAGCGCGAATATTCGTTCCTGAGTCATGGATGTTTACTATGTATTTAAGTATATATTTCTCTATATAAGTATTTATATCGTTGTCTAATACAAGCCTAGAGCTTAAATTGGGACTGTGTCAATTGGTGTGACATTGTCCCCTGATATTTATTTATTTATTTATTTATCTCCGAGTCCGGTTTTTTCCGGCTCCGGGGCTGCAAACTATTACTGAACCAAATTTTACGTCAATCGGTTGAGGCGAAAAAAAGTTAACGCAGAACAAACATAATGACACCCTAATATCTCAAAAAATAGTAAGGATAAGAATATAAATGTGCATTTTAAACATTATAGATACATTTAATTTAACAGGGGCTCTAGGAATCGCGCTGGGTTATAAATACCGAATCACGGCGCCTCTTTTCACTATTTGCTACTGGTACCTATTTCTTATTGAGAAGAGTTTTTGGAACAACCACAGCTATCTATTTGGTTTAGTAAGTCTACTATTGGCTTGTACGAATGCCCACTGCTACTGGTAAGTATTGTTTATAGATTTGCTATTAAAGGTAATGTAAGGTTGGTTGTGCAGAAGTGAACATTATATTTTAACACCTACTTATTATTTCATTCCTAAACAGGTCTGTTGATGCCTATATCGACCCGGAAAAATTAAGTCAGACGGTGCCATATTGGAATTATTTCATTCTGAAGTATCAATTTTTCATCCTATACTTCATGGCTGGCTTAAAGAAAAGCACGGCAGAGTGGCTCACTGGTTATTCCGTGCAAAATCTTAGTAGCCATTGGGTGTTTACGCCTTTCACGTAATCTTTCTATACTTTTCTTGTAATATATCTTTATTTAAATATAATTTTTGGAATTTAATGAACTAATGTGATATTTTTTCAGGTTATTTTTAACAGTTGAGCAGACTGACTACATTATTGTGCACTGGTTTATATTCCTGTTTGATCTGACGGTGGCGTTCTGGATGATGTGGTCCCGCAGCCGCCATGTCGCTATGATTTTCTGCGCATTATTTCATCTTATGAACTCAAGACTCTTCACTATAGGTCTTTCGTATTTTCTTTTTGCAATTTGTTGCTGTTAATATCCGTGCTAACTTAAGTACACATTTAAATTGTTTTAGGTATGTTTCCATGGGTTTGCTTGGCAACCATGCCATTGTTTTATCCATTTGATTGGCCAATTTTACACGTTAAGTATATGCAATCACTATGGACTACTTTGAAAAACAATGTGACCAAACAATTTCGTAACAGTACTTCTAAAACTGACTACACAGTTGAAAAGTATACAGACGATGATGACATTGATGACGACGATGAAGTTTTTGAAAAATATGACAAAATTGATGTTACAAAAAGCAAAATATGTCACAAAACTGAAGATAATGATACGAAAACGATACTTCCTAATTCAAAACATAATAATCTAATTAATTTCAACGATAAATTGAACGAAAAATCACTCGTTGTAAAAGATTTAACACGACTAAATGACGACGGCAGTGGTGGAGATAAAACTTGTAATCACGACCGAGTTAGCGGCAGACAAAAAGTCACAACATTACTGATTATCATATATATGACAATACAATTGTTTTTGCCATTTTCCCACTTCATTACCAAGGTAATCACTAATATAACTATTTTTTCCATTTAATTACTATAATAGGTATATCGTTAAGTTTTTATTTACGGAGATAAAAAGTATAATATCCACGTAGCAATCAAAATTTAAAAAAGTGGTTTTCAGGGCTACAACAATTGGACGAATGGTCTCTACGGATACTCTTGGGACATGATGGTGCATACTTGGGACGTACAATCAGTAACAGTTAGAGTAGTTGACAACGAGAATAATAGATTTTTTTTCGTTGATCCTGATGCGTTCACGCCTAACGACCGTTGGTCCAAGCACGGCGATATGGTCTTCCAATACGCACAGTGCCTGAGAAAACATCTTGCCGGGGGATCGCATAACCAGCAGCCGAACCGAGGCATGCTGTCTCAGAATATTTCTATTTACATAGATGTATGGTGTTCTATGAATGGCAGATTCATTCAACGCATGTTTGACCCTCAAGTAGATCTATTGCAAGCTTCTTGGAGTCCTTTTCAGAAAGTTCCCTATTTGATGCCTCTCCTGGACGAAGCATCCGAATGGAGAAGCAATTTAGATCGCATAAGAAGTGAGGTCCATTCTTGGGAAAAGCACAGTGACGTCATATTTTTTGCAGATTTTCCAGGTTCGTGTAGTTTGTTTACAAGTAAGCGAATTAACTAAAATAACAAATGTTGATATGGTTTTCTGTTTACAGGCTATTATTTGGAGAAGTATATACCGCCCCAACTGACAAACATTACGTTGAAAGTTTTAAAAGGACAAGTTGTTTTTGAGCCTGAAGCCAAGACCCTTCAAAACGGCTATTCATACAAATTAAAGGCAGGGTATGGAATAAAATTAGATCCTGGCACGTTTCACAAAGTTCTGAACATTGGCAAGGGAACTGCATTTTATATGTATACTTTTTACAACACAACAGCATTATCAAAGAAAAATACGAAGATGGAGCCAAAACCGAAATTGCCTGTAACTAATGAACTAGGGAGAAGATTCAGAAATATGTGTATATTTGCTAATATCGTATTTCGAGCAATTTATCAATTGTTTTTTCGGCTGTCCATGTTTTTAGTTTGAACTATTCTAATATTTGTTTAAATGCCGATGTGAGTATCTGTTTTTGTAATTACGTTATGTTATATGTTTAACATTACAGATTTCATGCGTTATGACCAGAGATCGGACAAATGGGTGTCATTACTCGCAATAATATGGACATGACTCCAAAGATTTTAATTAAACAAATTAAATTAAAATATCTTAGCCTAATTGTGCAAATTGTGGTTACAGAGTTATCAACAAGTTTTTAGAGTTGTTGGTAATTCTTTAGCTCTGCCTACCCCACTCTGGGAATGAAGGTGTGAAGGTATGTATGTAATTAAATTACATTAATTGATTTGTTACCTTAACCTTAATATTGATCCTTTACAGGTCAATAATAAATAAATAATACAAAGACGTGAGGAGTGGCCATTAATATTAATCTACTTAAGTTTGCTCCATTAACATCCGTGGAGTGCAAATGAAGCTTTTCACCTCATAAGTTTATTTTAACGTTGAATACTAACCACGGAAAAAATATTATTAAATAACATTAAATATTCTATGCAATATTTTTAGGGTAAGTAATCCCTGAATGTAATTTAATTTGTTTAATTAAAATCTTTGGAGTCAGGTCCACATTATTGAGAGTAATGACACCCATATTCCGATCTTTGGTTATGACACATACATAGGTACATAAACTCAGGCCTTCATTGCCAGTGGGGTAGGCCGAGCTACAGAATTACCAACAACTCTATTTTTTTTTGATAATGATTTATCTCCAAGTGTAGGTATAGTGACAGGCAGCAAGCCCATCGTCTAACAGTAGCGTTATGAATCCTATGATAATGATGTTTATATATGCTTAATATTGTTTTATTTAAATTTACTTTTGATACTTAAGTTGTTAAACTTGGAACATCTTTAATTCTTAAAATATATTTGGTAACTACGAAATAATTACTATTTTCAATCATTAAGTACGTAAATAATATTTGCATGATATTTGCTATAAATTTCCTGCTGTTATAAACTTGAGAAGACCACAAGGCAATTAAAAATTAAGAAGTTGCTAATAGTTACATACATACATACATAAACTCACGCCTTCATTCCCAGAGTGGGGTAAGCAGAGCTAAAGAATTACCAACAAGTCTCAAAACTTCTTGATAATTCTGTAACCACATTTTGCACAAGTAGGCTAAGATGTTTCCCAGTGTATTAGTGACAGGTGGCAAGCCCATCGCCTAACAGTACTACAAGCCTTTATTCCCTTATTCGCCTCATACGACATCCATGGGAAGACATGGAGTGGCACTATTCTAACCCGGCAACCACACGGCACAAAACGGCGGCTTGCTAATAGTTATGTGTTATAATAACTATCACCAAGATGTATTGTTCGTAACCTTCTCAAAAACACACACGAACACACGTACCTACACACCCGCCGCAAGATGCAGGATCTCATATTAATTATTAATTACCTACTAGGGTTAACTAGAACTTCATTAATAAATGTTGCATAGCTTTTTTTAAACAAGCCTGTAGTTAATGTAATGAGTGTTTTGATATTTTTACCCTTTAATAATTTCTTTAATAAGTAGCCAATTAAATAAGTAATTTAATAAGTTAAGCTCCCTCTATCATTGTATGTTTGCGAATACCTAAACTAATATGATACCTAAATTTTGAATTTTGAATTTTAAATTAAAGTAGGATTCCGAAGCCGTTACTAAGTACTAACATAAAAAACAACATGTACCTATGAACAATTTTTATAATTGGTACTGTCTTAGATGATTATTACTTGGTATACATAAATACATATAAACACTTAAGCCGTCTGTATCTTAAGAATCAAACAAGTCACATTACAGTAAGTAGGGGAAGGGGGGGCAAGATAGGGTCTTTAAGTTTTGGAGCCCAATGAATACTGATCGTATTGTATTTTAAATTTTAAGGATTCGTTTTATTTTAACAATCATCTTTCGTTCTAATTAACATATTAAAAATTCAAAAAATCAAAACTAGAAAAAGTCCTTTCTCCCCATCTTGCCCTATGCATGGAGCGAGATGGGGCACCCCTGTGGGCAAAAGGGTGTACCACTTTGGGGGGAAGATGGGGTAAATAGCAAACCGACTTATTGCTGCTTACAATATTCACACGTGAAGACTGCATCAGAATCTTCGTCCTCTATACCTACTAGAACAGTTAATATGAGTTATTTTAAAACGGTATTCCCAGCTAGGCATTCCTGGGGTACCTACCTACCCCGTCTTGTCCTTACCTATGATACCCCGTCATACCCGTAGAGGTCATTTTGTATTTAAAAGAATATACCTACTGGATACCAGCATTTTGCAATACACAGAACAACAAGTTCTTACTTATTAACTGTTAGCGAAGATAGTGTCACTTTGTGGATGACGTTAAGTCTTATCACGGTCTTAATAAAAATAATTCACTAGATATTTGCAAAACTGTTATTTCCAGAATAAAAAACCGCGTTGTGAAGTTGTTTTCGCACTTCTCCGACTAATGGGCATCTTAGCGGCTCGACATCACGTGGTTACACGCACTTTATTGGTTAATTCCTTCATGATTTAAGCCGAGTGCTCCGTCTTGCCCCACCCTTCCCCTACCAAAACTCTCTTAACTAGTCCGCCGACAAACCGACAAACGGGCAGACAAACATGGCGAAACTTGTTTGACTTCGGAACTCTAAAAATGGAGATAAATTTGATCTTTAGATAATACAAAATAATATATTCGTATATTATTTCATTGGAAATAATACCTATAGTCGATTAGTGGCTTACCTTATAAGTTATTAACAGTCAAGTAGCATCGCATCCTCGTTGTATTTAATCAAATAATTTAACAGATGCGAAATAATTAATAAATAATTTAATTTCGACTTAACTGCGTTTATCAGTCGGATCTAGTTTAAGGTAAGGTAAGATAGATAAGTATTGGTATAGCTAAGTATTGGTACCTATAGTTATTATAATTGAAGTGTGTAAATCTGGGAAATAATTTTAAGTTTAAATATACATCTATCCTATCTATAATCTACCAACATCTTTCATTAAAAAAAACACTACTACCAGGTTCATAAGAATTCGCCTTTTTGTTAGTTATTTTTCAAAAAAAAAGGTTTTATGGGACCTTCTGAAATTATGTCGTAGGTTGTGCCTTTGAATCACTGCAATAACAAATGTTTGGATGAAAAATAAATCAATGAACAATCGACAATCTCACACGAATTTTCATCTCAACTAAACTAAGCTCTAGGCTCATGCTATGGGAACTACCTAGTCGGTTACTAAGTTCTGTTACTGAGATTAATTACAATTAAAAAAAAAAAAAAGCAGTTTTGCATAAACCTGTATATTAATCAAAACTTTGATTTATATAGAATAATAATAAAAATAATGTATTCTAAACTATTGCAATTATTTGATGTACGAGCTTGAAGTATTCCCATTTCGGACGATAAAATCATAGTTAAATTAAAATCACGCACGACGATGATACTGACCAACTTTTGTAAGAGTTCCTGTAGAGAGTTCAAATTTGCGTGACATATTGAACAGACTTCTAGCTTTAAATTCTGATACGAATGTATTCAAAGCAACTAAAGATCCGCTTGGACACCGGTCAATCTTGATGACTCATTAAATCGACTTTAAGATTTGACATGATTTTGCAGAAATACGAAAACACACCAAATCTCTTGCTTCATAAGTTGGAATTAAGTCATGTTGAGAAATATAATTTTGGTCTCTAAACATAGGTATACAGAGATAGGATTTTTTATAATATTATACAAAAAAAGTTCTTTGGTAAACAAAGACTAACTTTTAAGCGATTTCAGAAAATGAAATTTACAGAAAAGTCATGCGTAATTTCATCGATGCCGGCTGTGAATGTTAAAAGATCGTATCGGGAATTGCGGAAACTAAGAAAAATGATTAATTGTTTTTCAAAATGTATATTAATTAAGCTTTTCATTTTTATACATATTGAAATTAAAAAATAAACGTAAGTTAGTTTTATTTGCATCAACCTTAGTAACAGAACTTAGTGCTGTGGAGAAATAAAAATAAACTATTGTCTTATAACTATGGAAAATACTGTTACCTTAGGTTAAAAAATATCCGTTCTTCTAGTCTATGTACCGACTGTGATAATAATGTGTGTTTTAGTCAGTCAGATAAGCACAAGGCGTTGTTAAATGAATTGTATAGTACTGTTATAAATGTTTTACAGAGTGCTGCTATCAGTACCTGTTCGTCTCCGCTGACCGGTGCAACTAGAAAGAATCGGGTCGTCTGCTGGAACTATCATGTCAGAGATTCTCATGAAAACGCAAAATTTCATTTTAAATGCTGGGTTGATGCTGGTTACCCTAGTGCTGGCACTTTTTATGAAAATATGCAAATCAGTCGTAAAATATTTAACAATAAATTGAAATGGTGCCAAAGAAATGAAGAGGAGATCAAAATGAATATATTAACAATAAGCAGAGCCACTAATAATTTTTCAAAATTCTGGAAAGTGACTAAATCACTTAACTACAAACAAAGTCTTCCAGTGTCCGTAAATAATACCCAGGAGCCAAAACTGATAGCTGACATGTTTGCGTCACACTTTAAAGTCAATCCTATTGATGTGGACTGTGTGCCCGCGGAGACCGGGCCTGCCGTCCCGGCGGCTTTGCCTGTTACAAAGACTCGATTCTCAGCGGCCGAGGTGGCTGACGTGGTGAAGAGCATGAAGCGCGGCAAGTCGCCGGGGCACGACGGGCTTTCCGTGGAACACTTATTTTATGCCAGTGACGAATTATATCGAGTTTTGGCTGACCTCTTTAACTTTTGCTTGGACCTTAGTTTTTTACCTTCTGACATGATGAAAACAGTCGTTGTTCCGATTATAAAAAACAAAACCGGTGTCTTGTCTAAGTTAAGTAACTATCGTCCTATCTCCCTGGGTACTATAGTGGGTAAGGTGTTTGAGAGGCTTCTGCAACCCGAATTGACAAGGAAGCTTGAGATTGATCAAGCGCAGTTTGGTTTCCGTCCACGGCTGTCTACCAATTCCGCAATATTGAGTCTAAAGTATACGGTCAACTATTTTGTAAATAGAGACACCTCAGTATATGCTTGCTTTTTAGATTTAAGTCGCGCGTTCGATCTCGTGAATTACAACATCTTGTGGAGTAAACTATTACAGTCAGGCACTTCTCCTGAAATTGTGGAGTTGGTGAAGTTTTGGTACGAGAACCAAGTTAATAACGTGAAATGGGGCGACTCTCTGTCCAGCGACTACAGGTTGGACTGTGGAGTGCGTCAAGGTGGACTTACGTCTCCGGACCTTTTTAACTTATATACTAACGATCTGATCGAGGAGCTGAGGAGTGCCGGGGTCGGATGCCATATTGGTAACCTTTGTGTTAACAATCTGAGCTATGCGGACGATATGGTGATTCTCAGCCCCTCGATTAATGGACTTAGAAAACTGCTAACTATCTGTGAAGGCTACGCGGAAAGACATGGATTAAAATACAATGTTCTAAAGTCTGAAATGCTTGTCTTCAGGGCAGGAAAAGGTCCGGAGACTGTTCATCCGGTTTGGTTAAACGGATCGTCAATTCGGGTTGTAAAGAGCTTCAAATACTTAGGTCACGTTCTGACCGAGTAATTTTTTTTTTTTTTTTTTTTACAATGTCACACCAATTGACCTAGTCCCAATTTAAGCTCTAGGCTTGTATTATGGGTACTAGACAACGATATAAATACTTATATAGAGAAATATATACTTAAATACATAGTAAACATCCATGACTCAGGAACAAATATTCGCGCTCAACACACAAATATCTGCCCTTACCGGGATTTGAACCCAGGACCGCTAGCTTCGTAGGCAGGGTCACTACCAACTAGGCCAGCGCGTCGTCAACGTATTTGAACGACGACGCCGACATGGAGCGGGAGCGCCGGGCCCTCGCGGCGCGGAGCAACATGCTGGCCCGACGCTTTGCGCGTTGTTCAAACGAGGTCAAAATAAGCTTATTTAAAGCCTACTGTCAATGTTTTTATACATGCCAGCTGTGGACCAAATACACCAAACGTTCGTTCAATGCGCTAAGAGTACAGTACAACAATGCTTTTCGTATTTTGCTGAAACTACCGCGTTTCTGCAGTGCGAAGGGCATGTTCGCTGATGCGGGAGTGCCAGATTTCTTTGCCGTTCTTCGAGCGCGCTCTGCGGCCTTTTGGGAGAGATTACGAGCCTCAGATAACGAAATATTGTCGATGGTATCTGATGATTTCAGCGACGTATTCAAAAAGCATTGGGTCTACTTGCACCGGTCAGCCAACGGGCAGTTATAACTGTATCTAAAGCTTTAAGTTTATTGTTTATGTCCTGTTTTTATTTTACAATTTTACTTTTACAAAAAACATTATTTTTAAATTTATATTCTTAACTTATTTTATTTTAGCTGGTTTTAGTCATCCTTCACGCTCTTTCTCTTGTATAAATGGGTTATGTAATTGCCTGAAAATAAACGATATTATTATTATTATTATTAGTAACCAACTAGGTATACAACGACTTACAATACCTACTTGAAATGTTTAAAATAACATGATTCAGTACTCTAAGTTTGCTTGTAATGTTTTAATAGTGGTTTATGTAAATTTTATTTTAGCACCGAGTATACGATTTCTATTCTATTATATTCTAAAACAACTACAATTATTTGCCCTGACCAGGAACCGAAACCGAAATAATTCTTTTTTATTAATATAAATAAATACTTAATACGTATCGTATACGTAGCTTTTGAGATACGTATTAAGTAAAAATAATAATTGATCATTTAAATTTCTTGAAACAAGTGGATAGGTCCATTTATATGAGTGTTTGTGACAAGGATCAACCTACAATCCTATAATAATAGACCCAGGTAAAGGGTATCTCGAGGATTTTAAGAGTTGTCCAAAATCTCTAAAAAGTAACTGAACGTCTATAATAAAAAATCGCGCCTTATGGTATTGTTGTTGAGAAAAACCACATTCTGTAGACTCTGTGGAATATAGGCATTTTGTAATTTGTAAAAAAGAAACAAATTTGGCTTAATCTCATTCGTAGTTCAAATAATGAAATGACGCTTACTTAGAGTACATCAAAATATAATTTAACACGAAACAGTTAATGGATTTTACCCACTCGTGACTCTAGTGTAACCTAACCATAGCACTTGCAAAATCCATAGAGCACCAGCCAAGTGACAGTTCCCCGTCCGTAGAATAAATACGGTTGTCAAGTCAATTCCGTCTGTGGCAGCGGCAACGCGCGGTGGTCACGTCAGTCAGTAGGCGCGGCGTAAAGCAAGTTCATTCATCTTTTTTTTTCCACTTGCCGCTACACAACCGAGCAAATAAGATCGGGCTCCGCCGACGTCTTGCCGCTAATAAATAGTCAACCAGTTTTAATCAAACGTTCATTGCTGATTGAAGTGTCTTAAAGGCAACACGCCTTCGCACGAAATATTGACATTAGTCATCTGTGATATAACGATTACTAAAACGATTTAGGTTATAATAACCCAACACCGGCGCGGTGCACCGTGAGCTATGAGCTTGAGTTCGAGACAGTGATCAGTGACATTATTTACATTTTATTTGTCAATTAAAACTTTCGCCATGGAGCTCGCGACCCACACTACACCGAATTACTCGTACGTTTTCGATTTTGAAAGCGAGTTTATTCACCAAAATTCTAGGAAATGGATGATGGAGAATTGGACTGTCGCGTTTTACTACGTCGGGGTGTATATGGCGTTTATTTTCGGCGGCCAGTACTACATGCAGTCGAGACCCAGGTACGTTTTGAACTTTCAGAGTGACTGCTAAGTGCATCGTTCATGTGGTGTCCAACCGCGCTTTCCAATCGGAGGGTTTTTTCCGACGACATTTAGGATAATTGCCGCGTATCCGCATGGCAACAGCTCGCAGTTCCGAAAACTCACTGACACTTGTTATCTTTTGATCCCGCATTATAAACAACATAATTTATTTCGAAAAGTTTACTTTAAGTGATGATTTGCGTATAATTATCTTTATTACTTTGTTGTTCCACACTGAACTGTGTTAGTAATCATGTAAGCTAAAAAATATAGGTAGGTACCTTTCAAGAATTTCAAAACCTGGGCAAGCATTATGGGGAACAGGTACATTAATTAAATGATAAGTAAGTTTTTATTGGCACACAAACACAATTATTGGCCTAATCTGTTTATGTATTAAGTTTTTTAGCATTCTATATTTTTTTTTATTACCAATTAAGGGACTGGATAGGAATGTGGAATATCCTATGCTCTTTTCCTGACCTGAAAGTACCTATACCTCCATTATTCATTAAAGTTCTTAAAATCTAATGTGGTGATAAAACTTTACAAAGTATTGAAATTATACATTTTTTGGTAGAAAACATGCCACTCTAAATATTCAATATTATGCTTCAGTATTGTTTCTTAAATCAAAAAGTCTGTTGGTTACTAATTATTTATAGTAAAAAGCCTAATTATGGTCAACAAACTAAATATTCAAATAGTGCAGTTATGTTTATTGCAGTTGTGTTTACATAATATTATCCTTTACTAACCCCACCGAGGATGTAAAGCTCCAGGAAAATCATTATGTGGAGGATATCAGGCACAAAAATGGAAACAGCTTGATATGAATTACATAATGTAAATGACTACATTATTCAGAAAATTATCAAAGTTATCTACCAACAAATGTAATATGGTTTGCTTAAGTTAAAACTTTACTTTAGGGTTCACTAGGAAACTACTTATCTCTTTACTACTTACTATACTCAAAAATCTAATTAGATTCCAAAATCTGACAGTTCCCATCTTGATTATTTCTTTATTAAAATATTATTTCATAAACATATAAATGAGAACTCGTGTAACCAGTAATATTAGAGTCAGTTTAATTGATAAAAATACCTACACTTAAACCAAAATGCAGTAATCACAGCGAATGTGCGTCGGTTGAGGTTAGGATTTTGGAATATAATTACAGTTTCGAGTATACTTATAAATTATCTTATATCTATGAATCATCATGTCACTATCATTGTGCGAGTCTGTAATTTGGTCTAGATTAAGAACTGTGGTTATGAGCTGGAAATATAATTAATTTAATAATAGACAAACAAAAAAGTATTTTTTTTTAATATATGGACCAAGAAAGTATTTTTTTTTAAAACAGGATTGTTAATTAAAGTTAACTTAGATTAACATGCACCCCAGTTACAGGTGAACATAATTATTTTTTTGCCATCTCTAGAGTATTATGATCTCTCTTCTAGACTGCTATGTTATGTTAATAACCACAAATACTTGGACATAGTTGTGAGAAAAGGAATCAATAAATAATACAAACTTGTGAGAATTTAAATTTCATTGTTATCAGGATAATTTATCCATAGAATAATTTACTTCTAACTAATTAAATAAAAACTGTTTTGCATAATGTCCTAATCCCTGAATTGTTACAATAGGTTAAATATACACTATTTATTTATTGTAATTTAGCAATATTTCGGCAATTATGACTTGAAAAATAATCCTTTAAAACACATTTTTTTTGAACAACGGACAAATAAATTAAAAGATGCACTAAGAAAGGTTTTGTCCTAATTTAATCACTATGAATTGGAAAATCTACCGGAAATAAATTCTAGGTATGCATTTTTTTTTTCATAACATAATAGGTCATATTCAGATACAACTCTTTCCTAAATTTGATTAATTAAAAAATAGGACATAAACAGTCCCCTATAGCCAAATATTATGTACTGTACCATGTTTTACAAATTTTGAGAAGTGTATATCATCGGTGAAACTGCAAAACTGTGTAAGTAACATTTTAAATAAGGAGCAAAATGCACCTTTTTAATAAGATAGTAAGGTTTATTTTGGTCTATCATAAATTTGTTACTTACGCGGTATTGCAGTACCACCGACGATATCTTTTAGTACAGCTAGATGTTAAACAGGGCCCATTGAGTGATAATTACCTCATAAATTATACTGCTCCGTGAAAGCTGCATTATTTACAAACTATTATCAATCAGCTGATGAGGTTATCACTTTAATTGGGTGTTAATAGGCTATCAATGTCATTATATCAGTCTCTGTCCGACCTAAACAGTATTCTATTATGTATTAATAGTAAATGAACATCATTACTCATCGGGGTTTTAACTCTTATCATGTGTACCTGTTTGATAATTATGTTTATATGTGGATTACTATTGATTATTTGTGTTATTTAATCTAACATATATATTTTTTCATAAGATTATAATAGGCTTAAGATATAGATACATATTTAAGATATTTTAATGGCTTGGTAAATGACGAAAGAAAATACCTATAATCATTACGTATCTACTTGCTTTTCTGGTAAAAGCAGAATGTTTTTTTGCCTTAAAATTAAAGAGTACCAAATGAAACACATAAATACGAAATTGGTTATTCTCCTCCTTTAGGATATCTATCCCCCATATTATTGTGGATAAATGTAGATAAAACATTCATCACTCTCGCTCTTACATACTGGTAAGAAAGTGTCAGAGGTTTTATACACTTTTATCCACATCGATAGACACAACCACAACAGGCCTGCAGCAATAGAAGTCTTTAACCTTTTGAACCTACATGACATGTTGAATTGATAACCTAGGCTATCGTGAACCTAATTAGCAAACCCCTCTCGTCATCACTGATAATGATAGATAACTTATGAGCTCTCCAACGTAAGAAAATTAAAACAACACTGGCTAGTAACTCACACTACAAGCAAGTATTATTGGTTAGGTACCTACGCACCTGTTTATCTTTGAACATAATATTACACGCGCTCTCGAATTTTCAACATGCATCAATCTCGAGGTCAGTATGTCTTTGAGTCGTATAGGTATTAAATGTTTCGGTCGTTTCGACGTCAACAAGATGTAGCAGTAGTAAACTATATAACCGTGAACTCTTAGTAGGTAACTATTGAACGGTATCCTATCTAAATCCAATGTCGGCCGAACTTACAGTTGTTCCTTTGCCAAGGCGGACGACAGTGTCGACACTGCGCTATGAGGCTGTCGTTAATTGGTAATAAATGGAAATGGTTTCCAATTTGCGTAGAGTTCCATTCCATTTTTTTACATGATTCGTTCATGTTTATTCAGTGTTTTGTTATTCAGAACGAATTAGATTATTTTAAGGAGTTCTATTTAATATGGTCTTGTATAGGTACTCACTCATATCTGCCATTGCCAGGTTATTATGAGCCCTATGATTCATTTTAAAGCAATGCAGTAAATACCACAACGATACTCCTTTGCTGTTATAAAAATGCTGAAACATATAGGTATTTGTATTTTCCTCTATTGATTTTAAAATTGGAAGAGCGATTCAAGCGATCTGCATTGCTTTCAAATTCAACCTAACCGTGCATTGAGTTGAGCCTTGTGTTATGAAACTGATAGTTGTGCCAATAAACATCAATATCTGTAGTTAAGACCTGTATCCAGGTTTATAAATAAAATAAACAGAACGAGCAGAAATATCAATTTAACCATCCATTATAGATACTTACGCCGTTTGAAAGTAAAAACCGTCGGAAAACCGCCGACACGGTACAGTACCTAGTATAAGAAGTAGGCATCATAAATCTAGAAAAAACAAACAATGAACCTATTGAGAAACAGGTGTAGTTCTTCCGCCAGAAAAGCTGAATTTGTCGTAAAGAAATACGATTTGGTTCCCACGAGAGACAAAGCTTGGTAGCTTAAAAACAAACTGGAACAACCGACTATAACGTTGATGTGATGCCTTAAACTAATCAATGCAGACTCGTGTGCCAAAAAACATGCAAAGAGACCTACGAGAAAAAAAGTTTGACTTGTAAAAAAACAAAATAGGAGCGTAGTTTCGAAGATTGAAACACTTTGACGCTGCGGTTATCAAAATTTCGCCTGTGGCTATAATCTATATCATCAGAAAGCCTATTCAGGATGCATAACGCTACGTCAGGGATTTTTGAAAATCGACTCTATTTAAATGATTCGTAGTACGTAAGCTGATGTCAATGTCGTCAACCGCTCATGTCAAGTCCATGAATTTCGAAAGACAATAGACTCGTTAAAGCATTTGCTGCTTGGCTAGGCCTAAAGTTATATCGTCTCGGTGAAACTGCAAAACTGCGTAAGTAACATTTTAAATAAGGAACAAAATGCACCTTTTTAAAAGATAGTAAGGTTTATTTTGTTCTATCATGAATTTGTTAGTTACGCGGTTTAGCAATATCACCGACGATATCAGTGGCCCTAGACAAGAAGCTTAACTCTTTCGCAAACGATTTTCCAGAACTGTCAAAGTGTATGGAACTGACATGAGCGCTTGACACGACCATCTGGCAGGTCACGTCCATCGTATACATTTTCGATAACGATAACGATGTCGCAACGCATATTGTCTAGCCACAGGTTATTCAATATTTACTTAGAGACTGGGCGTCTGGAGGATATCGCGGAGGAATCGTCGGGAGTTTTCAGGTTGCTCAAAAGCTTTTCGGCAAACAACGTTTGACGCTCAGTCCGTGCCTCTTTTCCAACATGTTTGTACCAAAGATAGCGCTACTAACGTATTAAACCGGGCATCGATTGGACATGGGTATTTTAGATATTGACGTTTGAATAGTAGGAGCGTGTTGCATAAAAAAGCGATGCAGGTATTCAGTTTTAGGTACATGTTGAAAAATAACACCCGTATAGCTTCCATGTCCTAAACAAGTAGACATGTATAACGCTAAATACGCACCTACTGGGAACCTGAAACTAAAGTATATAATAAAATATGTAAAAGACGGTCCAAGAAAGATCAACTGTATAGGTACAGTATTGGCACATACCTACATCCCTTTTCGCCTAAACATTTCTTCCAAAGGCCTGCCACTACTAAGTCTGGTACATTGACACATCGTTCGCCTCTTCGCATTCGATAACGCTTTTATGCATTCTTATGTGACGACTTTCCCTTTCTTGTGTTACATCAATGTGACAGACATTATAATGGAACTAGCATTGGCTCACGGCTTGTGACCTATTTCGAAGCATTTCTTATTCACACAAGATATTATTAATCTACGAACCGATTCGTTTTTATGGATTCCCGTCTTTGTCAGGACTTGACTAAGTGTAGAAAAAAATAACCTCACGTTTTTTGCTACACCGTGCATGTTAAAATTCGGTGAAGTTGCATGAGCCATTGAGCCGCAAAAGTTTTGCATAAACATCCACGGGTGTTTGTTTCCATCTTTAGGAATGGGAAGGTCGATACTGTTGATAGTAAATAAGTTTACTGCCTAAATTTGCGACCTATAAAAACATCACTCCGGCCTTTTTATGAGTTTGGACTAAGGATTAGACTGTAACAACATTGTACTTGACATTAAACCAATAACGCTATTAGGTCGCGGATGGTCGTCGGCGCCTTGCCCCACTGCCTGCGCGAAGGCAACGATTAGATCTTGTTATGGTCAAGATACCGGTTTCTCGCATATTTCCTTGTTCAATTCTTGACTTTTCCACGCAATCACTTAATAGCCAACGATATTGTAAATAAGCAAAAATACTGCCCATGCACACCTGAAATTCCAGAAGAATTGATGAAAAATGATTTATTGGTTATCACAAAATATAAAAAACAATACAAAGGTTGGGTCCTTCTAGTAAGCATAGGAATATACTTGTGGCAGAAGGCCCCGCTCTTCCAGTAACAAGGATAGACTCGTTTAAAGCTCCTGTTTTAGGGAGTATTGAAGCTTAAATACCTATTATGATGTACTTTTACTCTGAATAATCAAATCATAAACAACTAAGATCAAACATTCGAACACCTTTTGTTCTCGCCCTAACACTTCTCAAGAGATTTATTGGTTTCCCGGATGTATTTTACACGTGCTCTGTGCTCTTGCCGTAAGCGGAGACTCTCGTGAATGGGGCTCCGCATCTGATCTGCAGCGTTACGTAACTCGAACACGTTTGGCACGCTTTCCTGCTTTTAATGGGGTAAGCCTCACAGTGTGGGCCGGTGCCGAGATGAGAGCTGGCCAAGTGTCTAAAGATGAGTGTTGACTAAAGAGAAATGGGCTTTGTTAAAAAAGTATAGAATCTGCGGCCGTTGCAGTATTCTGGTGATTTTTGAACATACGCTTTCGTAGCGGTTTGAGCACTATGCAAAAAACAATGGGTAAACTTAAAAATTAAAACCCGAATCAACGGTCGACGATGGGTATTCTATTTGCCATTAGAACCTAAGGGCCTCGCTGTTTTATATAATTGGCCGGTACAATACATGATTAATATTTATGCCAAGCTTAATAATATATGTCAGAGATTTTAACAGGAATTACTGGATCGCTAAAACGTGTTACTCTGACCGGTTTAACTGGAATTGTAGACATACAATGTGAGAGATCGATAGCAACCCATTACAACTTAGTTCAAACAAATGATTAAGCTTTCACGCAGGTGGGCAGGTTTTCAAAAAAAACCACCCGGAGATGTGAATTAGGAATCACGTGATTTTGCTTTTAAAAAGTTCCAAGAAGCTCAGTTGTAAATGTTGCAATTGTAATAAAACTGAATCCCACTAATATTATAAATGCGAAAGTTTGTGTGCGTGCTGCAACGGCTGAACGGATTTGTATGAAATTTGGAATTGAGATCTTATACCCCTGATACTTTTCATCCCGGAACATTTAGTAGTGGCCGATGGAATAACTACAATCTAAATCTACCAGGACGAAGTCGCGGGCAGACGCTAGTTATTTTATAATCTTAAATATGTAGAAAATACTATTAGTATTTCCAATGACATGCGTTTTATCCCTTATTTCATTTGTTAAAGACACTCGTTTTCTAACAATTATTTCAAGGTTTTCCTCATTTTTACCCAATTGTGTCAGGGGGGTGATGTTTTTCGAGCGTTTGTATGTATGTATGTATATATGGTTATTTCTGGGTTTGTTTTTTTTATTGTACTCGGGTTTTTTTTTTTTTTAATAATTTAGTTTTTAATTTAGGTAATGCTCACTGGCACCCACTGGCGACTTTCGTTTCCTCCGTGTTCATGCGTAATGAGTAGACACGAGACGCGAAACCAATTTACGTAACCAATGGACTTTGGTTGTTCCTTGTCCGTTTTATCTGCGGTTGTTACAGATATGGCCTAACCTGCTTGCCAAGAAAATCAATTTCCAATATGATATTTTCCTATCATTAAAATTCTAAGAAGTTTGTGTGCTAACAAAGTCGGGTTTTGGTGTAAAATGTACGGAACGCAGGTTTCAGTTTGACTGACCTATTTATTACAAACCATTAACCAAACCATATGACTTATTTGCGTTTTTATTAATACTTTTTAGTGATCATAGTATGTTGTTATGTAGTCCCACTTCTTAATTAATAAGAAACTATAGGACAAACTAGTGATATTCATATATATCGTAAGGCCCATATCAAATTTTGTTACTTCGAAAAATAATCTTGTGTCGGTCAACTAAACTGAAAAGTTAGTTTGACAAATGTTCAAGACGTTGGGCGTTACGAGGTTAAACCATTTAAATGTGCTTCGAAATAGTCACTCAACTATATTAATCGAGATAATATCTTATCGCCACCCTTGAAATAGGTACCGTTGAGGAGTTACAGTTGCCATCTGTGGTCTTAATCATCAGTTCTGCTTCACCAAATGATACTTTCTGAGTGCAAATGCTAGATTTGTTACTAAAAATACAAATCTCTTTACGAATGTCTGTAATTTTTGAGGAGTTCCCTCAATTCCTCACTTAGCTCCTCATCAGATTCAGGTTTGGTGACAATTGGACCACTTCGGAAGAATACCCTATCAAAAAAAACAAGATCTCAAAATCGGTCCACAATTGACAGATAAATCGGTGAACATACATAAAATAAAGAGAAAATGCTAAAATCGTTAAATTTAAGGCCCCTCAAGATTCCTCACGAATCAGATAGGTACCAATTTGGTGACACTGGCAATGAGACCGCCTTAGAAGTATACCTACCCGAGCAAACAATTGTTTTTATTTCTGACCACAATTGACGGAGAAGTCGATGAACATACATAAAAAAACATAGCCGAATATAGAACCTCCTCCTTTTGCAAGTCATTTAAAAAGAAAGCTTGTTTCTTACTCAAATTACTTATTTTTTGCGATTCGTGCCATATTCATATCCATATTCATGATTCATGACATGACATATTGGTTACGTGGATGATATACACTTAATGTATGTCATCTATATAAACTTTTAGCACAATTTAGTTTTTTTTTTCACTACATGGTCCCGTCACATTGTTAAGATAAACTGAATAAAACGTGTCCCTTAGACTGTTTTATTTTCAAGCGACGTTCTCTAAGGTGACATTTTATCGATCCTATTCTCACCCTCCGAACCTAACCCCATCAGCACGGGTTAAGATCTTCAGTAAAATTTCGTGACCAAATTCTAAAGCTCAGGCTTGCGTGATCCTCATTTTCGTTTTTGTAATACTAGAAATTTTGTTACATATTGTACCATTTTTTTTGGCGTCGTGTGTTTTTGATTTTCATTAAATACTATTATTTTATCTAGAAACCGAAGCCACAGCCCTTGTAACATAACTTATAGAATGTTAGTGACCGTTCCTAAAACTGGGATAAAAAGAACTTAATACATTCTAAAACGCGGTGGCATGTGGCGCGTCTCAATAATTATGGATGCTCTGTGCCCAAAAAAACAATACAATACAGAAAATATTTTTGAGTAAAATAGACAGATGCCTGCGGTCGGTCACCATTGTTAACAACGTTCGAAACAAAACCACGACCTTGTAACTTGTAACCACAAACTCCAAATGAAAGTAGGTATTCTAATTCGGAGGTTTCGCGGTTAGGGCAACGTCCTACCTACGAAATAATACCCCTAATTTACTTTGGTTCAAGTTACACTGGCGGGCGTTGACTTCTAGGTGCGGTTCCATGTGGCGATGAAGTAACTGAACTTGAAATTGTCGCGCGACGCGATTCTTTTCCAACTCTTTCGCTCTTGATGGAATTAATGCTCTTATCAGCGCAATAAAATGTATTAAGACTAAACGCATTAACCGCTTTAAATAAAGGACGTGTATGGGTGACGACATTTTAAATTACTTTAATTTTATTGACTTGTTGCTAGGGCCTCCATTCCACCATTGATAGAAATCAACTTTCTTTCGAAACCATATTGTTTTTTTACGATACGACCATCAAGTGAATATGACCTAGCACAACCGTTAACAATATAGTTTAAAACAAGTAAAGAACGCCCAGGTATTAAAACACCTATGCTAGTTGCCAGTAATTGTAAAGCTTCTGTAGGCGAATCATTGTCCATTTGTCGTTGATTTATGCCTTGCGGTTAGTTTTGTTATATATCTGAATCTAGTATTCGATTGTGCACATCAACGTACATTTTAAGAGGGAGATATTATTGTATTGAACTCGACACATCACACATGACATGACCTACATATGCCACGAGCTGATTGCTTATCAAGTCGAGGAGGCAACCCCACGACATAACTAGTTTGATCAGGTGATGGAAGAAGCAGGAGCTATGCTGTATCTAGCAGTGACAAGCGGAATGGTATAGTAAAGACCGGAAAACACTAACAAATAAAAGGGTGGCCTGTGTGCTCGTTTGCCTTCGCATGCTATAAAAAAAAAAAGTTTTAGTCTGCTGGAAACTTACTGAAGCGGTAGCGGCGCGGAGGTAAATTTGCGGCAAAGGGCCTCGCTTTATAACCGGCCAGTTAAAGTGCGGTCTCATTCATTTAAATTAGGAACATTACGTTTGTTACGGCTTCCAAGCCCCTACTACTTTTAGTGCGTTTGCAACTTTAAACTTGTATGTTGGATATAATATAACCAATTAGTAGGTTTTACTTTTAATTAAATATCATTTCTCGTTTATCATTGCAATAGAGGTTCCCTACTTTTGCTTGTATGAGCAAATACTATTTTCAGATATGCAAGTGTTCGGTTTATTATAAGTAGTATTATGAATACTTACTTATTTACTGTTCACGATTCATATCGCTGACTTTACTTAGCTGATAACGATAAGAACTGATATTGAATCCGAAAGTCTAGAAAATCTTGAATGTTTTACGTAATTTACTGATTGACTACTGATAAAATACAAGAAACTGCAATGACTTATTAGAGTAATAGTAAGTATCTTGAAAAAAAAGCCCAACCCAAACCCAAAAAGTATAAAAATCTTATACCTACAAGATTTTTATACTTTTTTGCCCTTATTAATAAACGTGGAGTAACTGTGGGGTAGCTAAACCATGTTTTATCCTTATCTGTCATTGTGACATTTGAATATGACAGATAAGGATTTTATTAATAAGGGTATTTGGGTTTACCTTTAGTTTACCAGTGTAGTTTATAATTTCATAGTAAATCTTTATTTGTAACTAAAGGATCAAATTGTGTGTAATAAAAAGTAACAATAAAATATTTGCTTTAACGACAGAAAGCGAGCCCGCAGTTTTTAATAGGTGTTGATTAGGAATTAAAGTTAATTAGTTTTCACGGCTAAATTAATTTTCAGTTGTCGAGACATATTGCCGTAAATTTTACGGCCATTTAACTTAGACTGATATTCTAAAGTTTCACTTTTTCACTCCTTATTAATGTTGTAAATGAAATTGTAGGTAAGTAATGTTTGTTTTTCCTTCTGTCACGTCAAGGCTGTAGTTCGATCGATTTAGGATGATCCATGTGACAGCTGTCACTGTGTTCCGTAATTCAAACACTCATTATAATTGCAAACAAGTTATGTAAAGAGAGGTGATTAATAATTCTAATTATTGAACGTCCTTGCAAGGTTTGTTTTAAGCCAAAGGGTGGGGCAATCGTCTTTCCATACTTTCTTTGTGCAAGTTTTTCTTTCTTTGTATTGGTATAAAATCAATATTACCTTCACGGATCTGTTTATTATCTGTTTTATTAGTGCGTCTAACCGATTGTTTGATTTTATATAATATTACAATTTGTTACTTATTTTGGTAAACAGAAGACCATACAATCGACGCACTTATTTAACTTGAAATAAGAATATCTCCGAAAACATGTTTTTGTACCGCTACATAAAGAGAAAAACCTGCACAAAGTTAGTTATAGAAATAAATAGCCCTACCCGTCTCGTCGCCTTAATGTAGTATTTATAAAAATCAAAGATACAAGTGTATCTAATGCGTGTTCATAGGACCTGTCACTGTTAGCATCGTCGTCGTAGTTTTGCGCAGATCTAGTACTATCTGAGATACTACCATTAACCGGGTAAATACGAACGTTATCTAGTTAACGACGATACACGAATTGCACGCGGTCTTTTGATAATATTGCTTGTTTAAAAACCGTCACGTTTATGTTTACGCCGTAACTATGCCTGCCTACATTTTTAATTGGCATCAAAATTACTATTAGCCGAGGCTAATTCTGCGTTTTGCGACGTTCTATTAATTGGTTTTAATCTTTAAATTTGCCTTGACGTTTGATAAACTTCTACAATCACCTCCGTTCATTGAAAAAAATTAATTACTCCTAAATCCTTGTTAAATCCATTTACTGCCTATTAATAAACTTAAATCAACGTTACGTTAAGCTTTGAAAGGAAAAAGTATCGTGATTCCGTTTTCCCGAATTTTTTAATGCGGTAAGATAGTCCTGTACAATGTTAATTGAACTTTTCTCCATTTTCTGTACGTCATTGATAAAATATAAATTGTAATAGAATGTTGTATTCCTGTATCTTTATAATTTAATTCTTAGGATAGTTTTTATGGTTTTTATTGAACTGTGCTACTTTAATTGTCCCTTTAATATCCCTTTGTTCTATCAACTTACCTCGCTTGTTTCCGCGATAAGTTATTAATTATTATGACGAACGTAGATCAACGGTTATTTTATTGATGAGGTTTTTGGACTAATAATTCTCATCAGAAAAAAACCTTGACTGACGCAATAAATCTCGTATTCACAGCTACTATTAACACAACGAATAAAACGATTTTTGTAAAAATTATCTGAAAAGCATTTTTTTTGAAAGATCCTTTTTTTTAACATCACAGGTTTTACTTTTTAAACGACTTTAAAAGGACGAGGTTCTCAATTCGTATGTTTTTTTTTACTTGTTGATATGGAGTTAGTGGGTATATTTTTATTAAAACACTTAAAAGCTAAGGCAGGTTTGCTGCAAATCTAATTCCGAATCTCAAGTAGGTAGCTATTTTACTTTTTTGGCTTAAATTATCAACTGACGTCATATGTGTTTTTTGTAGACGTTATGACGCAAAACCTCGTTGATCCCTTGACGTCTAACTAATTAATTCCTATGTTGATGACCTCATGATTTCGTGACGTGAATAGAATACTGACGAAAATATGTCTTTCTAAGTAAACTTCATTGCCACCTATTAGTTTTACTTACCTAGAAAGGCTCAATTAACTTCTCTTTGCAGAACAATGGATGCTATCAGGCACTTTCAATGAAAAAAAAAACTTCTCACTATTATTTTCTGTAAATAAATCGGGCATCTATGCTTCCATGGCGGCAGGGCGTGGACAGGACAGGAGTTAATTATCGTCCGCAACGTGTAACAACATGTTTGCTATTTCAATTGCCTCTATACATTTTGTTTGTAATTAAAAATAACGGGTTTGGACTTCATTGGATAATAAAATAACTGGTAAACTTACATACGTATGTAAATTTTCCTTCCTTGTTTAGTTGAAATATTTTTATTAGTCCGTCGTTACACTGAATTAAATTTTAACTTCTGCGGAGCTTCCGTTACGAAGAGTGTTGAAGAAGTTACAATTTCTCTTTCTCAATTGCGTTGTATAATATTACAACTATAAAATCGAATAACGATTAAACTTACATATTTACTATTATTACTCCTTACTCACGTACTTTTAAACAATAAACAAGGTGCTATTAAGGTTTATTTTGTAGTTGAATTGAATATTCCTGGTCGTTATATGCTCCTGAGACTATAGACCCTTGTTACATCTAAGGGCAGATATTTGTGTGATGAACGCGAATTCCTGAGGGTATCCCTTCGTTTCCCATAAATTCATATGTACTAATTTCATTTTCCATAATAGACACTGGGCATAACCTTCATTTGCCATAACATCACATACCATAATTTTTAAATGCCATAATACTCAAGTGTTATAATGTTCAACCTCCATAATATTGGATACCATAATAACACTTTCCATAATATTTACTTTCTATAATATTCATAATCCCTATTATTTTATGCCATAACTATTATTTGCCATAATTACGGAAAAAGCAGATCCAGTGTGTACAGTGGATATAATGTAGGGGACAAATTAATTTATGGGACATGAAGGGATCCCTCTAGGAAGGTCTCCTTTAGGTACGACGACGAGCGAAGCGAGGAGGAGTGTTAGGTGGAACCGTGACCTTGCAGCACGCGAGCCGAGCGAATGTTATAGCGAATAATTATTATGGCGATTGAATTTTATGCCTTATAATTTTAGCACATTTAAAAGTAGGGAAAATGAGATGTATGGCAAACGTATCGTTATGGCATCTAAAAATTATGGGAAATGAAAATATTGCAAATGAACATTATGGCATATAATTTGTTATGGAATATAAAATTATGGCAAATGAAATTCGGGCATGTTAAATTATTGCATATGACTTTCGGGCAAACGACAGAGAACCGTTCCTGAGTCATGGATGTTTTCTATGTATTTAAGTATGTATTTCTCCATATAAGTATTTATATTGTTGTCTAGTAGGTACCCATAGTACAAGCCTAGAGCTTAGTTTGGGACTAGGTCAATTGGTGTGACATAGTCCCCTGATATTTATTTCTTTCTTTCTGTTGGGCAGGTTCGAACTCCGGCGGACGCTGATCGTGTGGAACAGCGCACTGGCGGCGTTCAGCATCATGGGCGCGTGCCGGACCCTGCCAGAGTTCATCCACGTGCTGCGGAACTTCGGCATCTACCACTCGGTCTGCGTGCCCAGGTAAGCTAACCAGCGACAACTATCGCCCACGGGTACGTGGCGCCTGCCGTTTACCCGAATAAATTTTGGTCAAGAGTATTATTTCGTAATGCTAACTTTCTCATAAAAAAACTATTTTGGTCTGGTCTGGTCAAGTCAAACTTTTGCCTATAATTTTTTTTAAACAGTTCGTTCTCTAGAGTGGTTTTGGTTTTCATAGCTTTAAACGATCCAAAATGCGAAAAAAAACAGAGTTCAATAAATAACCTACCTACATTTGAATCACGATAAATGGGACCAAATGACAATTCTAAAAAATGAAACCTACTTCTCAAAATGAAATCTACCTTGAAAAATGATAAAAAACATGGGACTTGTTAAAACCTCTTCCAGAGTCATCCCAGGTTAGATTGTATAGTCTCAAATGGTGTTGTGTTTTGAGCAAATAAATAAATAATAATAATTATTATATTATTTATTAAATTTTCTGTAAATTAGGTTTTTTACAATAAGTATTCAAATATAAAAGTAAAATAACAATAATAATAAAAAAATTTTTTTTTTATTAAATTACCTTACTTAAAAGTGCCGCCGGCAGCGGGGCAGGGCTCAAGCAAAAACCGATGGTTAGGGCTGCAGAGAGAGAAACCTTATTTATTATTATTAAAGTCCGACTCGGCTCTAGGTACCTTGATCTGCATATATTATCCCGTGAATTGACATTCTATACATTGGACGGGCGCGACGCTAACGTCGTTAGCATTTAACTAAATCAACCAATTATTCTAGATAGTTATATTTTCTCCTTATACCAGTTTTTGCCTTCGTTTTTAAGGTCAAGGTTGTAATTTTACGTTGAAAAATATTATGCTCTTGGACAAATTAGAAGGTTCACTACATAATTTACCACTAAATTAATAATTTTATTTAGCAGTTTAACTAGTTTCACAATCGATCAAGTGGTGACTTTGAAAATATTTATTTGATAGCTTTGTTTTGCATATTATGTTGAACGTTAGTTGATCATACAAACAAGCTATGTATTATTGATACACTGTTAGTAAGAAATTTCTAGTAATCCTTACAATGTCAATACGATTAACAACTGACAAGCTAGTTAAAAAAATCGTATTATCGATCACCCATTATATTGGCACACATTTAACCGCTTTCCCTTTATCGTGACGGCACGGTCGTCTATTTAGCACACCAAATGTATAAGAATTGTGGAAGATTACATTGAATTACCAATACGTCGAAATTCGCGGTGTAAGATTTTTTTAAATAAGATTCAGCAATCCGTGAAGGTAGGCAGATATACTAGTATCGCTTTTTAAATTAGGTAAGTGGCATTATTTTATTACCTTTTCACAGTTTCCATTTACCATCAGATGGCCTGTGTGCTCGATTGCCTTCCTATGCCATAAAATAAATAAATAAATAAAATTCTTCGTGACCGTTGCTAGAATAGTTAGACCACGTATAATTATTTAGTTTGACCAAGGAGAGAAGACTAATCCTAATGTTTACATTGAAAATATCGATATTCTGGAGGGCTCGCACATGTTGTCCGCGACTTATTTGTTCGTCGGATCTCCCTTTCTATCTAGTATGTTACAGAGTTATCAACAATTATTTAGAGTTGTTGGTAATTCTGTAGCTCTGCCTACCCCACTCTGGGAATGATGGCGTGAAGGTATGTATGTATGTATGTTACTATGGGTGGTTACCGCCCTAGTAATTATGTCAATTTTATGATGACATCGGACTGTTAACCAAGCCCTTAGTTAATTAGTTTCGTACGCCATTCCGTATCACGTTCCCAACTAACCTTTTCCGATGCCTCGTCACGTACGTATACTCGCGTAGTTTATTCCGGCCGTGTGTCTAATGTTATTCAAGCGGTGTACGCACGCGAAAGTATTGGCCGAATGTTGGCGCATTTTAATTTTTGATTAGGTTTAGATATCACTTTCAATGTACTACTGAGGTGAGCCCAAAATCGTTAAATTAAGCGTATTTCTTAGCGTCTAATATTCACTTCTGACGTGTCAAGAATGGTTCCAATTTAATGTTTCCTTCCGATAATTCTGTCGATTGTTGCATGCTTCTAACGCGGAACTATAGACTAATTCAAACCCGGTCCTGGGAAACGATTTTGCATATTTCAGAGTAGCGTTTTGTCCTCGTCTTTAACCAATGTGATTTTTCTCAGAAATGTTTTCTCTCAGCCGCCGTCAATAACCCTAAAACTCGTTTTGTATTTGCGTTTTTCCCGAGCTTACGTGTCGGTTAGTCGCTACTCGCTGTATTTCTGCTTATTCGTTGGATTTGTAACTTTCCCAAAACGACTATAAATTATTAGTAGGTACCTATAATCGTCCAAGGTACCTACGAGTATATTCATTTCAAACGTGGCTTTGCCTGTGATAAATAACGTTATCTGATTTTGTTCTTTGTTTATTTCATTAGGATAAATAATTTTAGTACCGTTCAAAATATTGGCCATGTTTAGGTTAGTAACTAACCTACGTATAAATTCTTAACCAACATTTCTTCATCGCCCGAGGCGAGGAAGTACACCGCTAAAATTAAACCTCATGTCGATAGGTCGGGTGTCCCATTACAAGACCAGTATGATGTTGCCAAACATTTTGGTGTACCAATACACTGTCAGAGTCATAGAGTCAGACTTTTGGTAAACATCATCAGAATTCATTTAAGAAATTGTGACGTCCTAGATAGAGTGGCTTTAGGATTACATCAACAACAACAACTCATACAAAATTATTCAGTATTCTATTGCCAGCTCGGCAATAGGTGGCAAAATCTCGCAACAGTGTTTGTGACGATGGAAACCAAATACAAAGGAGGATGTTTGTTGACATGTTATTGTTATTACCAATCGTGAAACTACTACGATAGAGCGCTAACTCAATTAACTTTCAACGGTTCCTGTATTTGTTTAGGGCAAGTGTCGGGGCCTGGTTGTTGTAGGGTCTCGTAGCCATTATCTAGCACACATTCTTATTTAAAGCAGATGTCCCGGTAATTCTAGGTGAAATAATGTTTTGAGTTGGATCCGGTCTTATGACAACGGGTACGTTTGACAAACGTTTCATTTTACAAACATTCATGTCGTGAAAATAAAAATATTACAGAGAAACAGCACAATTAACAACAGGCGGTCTTATCGTTGACATACATATTACATGGGCTTATTAAATTAGTTAGGTTAGGTTACACATTTGACCACAAAAAAATAAAAATTATGCTGCGGGAAGTACCTCATTGAGCAATGAAAGTTCGTAAAATAATGTAGTTTGCCAAATGATGATTTGGTCAAACATTTGTGAACCGTTTTGAGTCGTATAGCTTGCTCGAGTAGTACTCGGTCATCAACAGTCGAGAGTAATTTCCTCAAAAGTATAGTTTTTTGACGATTAATTAGGTGACGATTAACCTTTTATCAGATTTAACTTTATCTTATGATATCTTTCTTTGTCATAACTATCTTTGACAATCATAATTTGACAACGCAATCCTAAAAGGTATTTTATAGGTGTTAAGATTTTTATACTATTTTGAGACGCGAATGTACACAATGGATCTATGATAGGTGTGCTAATTGAATTAGTATGGTTGTTTTGCGTTTTCAATAAACTAAGATACAACAGGATTTGATAACAATGCATATTTGGTTTGACATTACGTATTTTTAACATGTGCCAGGTGTGTACCGCCCACATCCCGACAACAATGGAGACATATGCACTGTTGTCTGTGATGCAGATGAATATCTGCAGAGTTCTGATATTTTCTATTGGTTTCTCTCCTTTTTACATGTTTTTTTTTGTGACTGTTAATTTAAAATACAAATATAACCACCTATACTGTATCATATTAAAAGTATGTATGATGTCCAACATGTCAAATTCTGCAATTGTCACCTATTTATCTTTCCTTTACCTCCTTCGTACTGTTCATTTTACGAGTTGCAGAGCCAAAGAGCGCTCAGTGTTTGGCATGCTTTCTCTGAAACTACGTCACACTCCAGCATTGATTCAGTCAGTTGCATTACTGATATTCCCTGTCGCAACAGTCTTAGTTCGCTATTTCAACGTCTAAACCATCATACTATGACCCACAGTCCCGTAGCACCTACTCTGAGGCGGAGTACGGGTATGCTGGTTCTAACTGCCAGCATACATTGACCTCTGTTTGCAACTGCTTGCTTTAGTCTGGAGGCCGTAATATAATGGTATGTTATACTTGTTGCGATACTGAATAGAACAATGGTGCCCATTCAACGAGCTAGGTCATTCACGAGCGTTATTGACTGGAGCAGCCCTCCCTCGACCCCTCGTCCCCGTAAAGGGGAATGAAGGGAAGGGGGGTCTTTCATTTCAGCGTATACTGGAACTATCCTACCAAAACTTTGTAGGTTATTAGGTATGTCGGAGTTAAGACAACTTTGTTAGTTTGAAAACTCTTGTGGTTCTAATGTTTAAACTTTTAAAGGAGTGGCTTCAAGCGAAATAGGGTGTCTAAAATTAAGTTTAGGTAGGTCAATAAGTTGTTTAAAACAAGTAATTTTTCAACAATATTTTTTATTGTTCCTTGTTTTTTAAACAGTCATCAGCCAGCTCAAAATGTGCAGTTACAGCAGAGATTCTGTTGCCACTGTTGACTTCATCATATATCTTAGCTGTAATCGGGAATTGATTTTAAACTTATAATAAGTCTTACAGTTTTGCAATATATAAACTTGACGAAGAGAACAGTCACTATTTATCAAGGTTTCTAAAACACGTGTGAGACAGGTTTTGGCATATACGAGGGGCGTTCAATAAATTCTCGGTATTGGTATCTTGCAAACCTTTTTAGTAAACTTCTTAATACTGGCCGCTAAGAGTCATTCATCGACAGTAAAAAAAAGTAAATTTGAAGCCCACACGTTCTTTTGTTTTTCTGCTACTGCTGAACAAACGTGACCACCATAAGCGATTTACATACCGTCACGCCTTCATTCCCAGAGTGGGGTAGGCAGAGGTACAGAATTACCAACAACTCCAAAAACTTGTTGATAACTCTGTAACCACAATTTGCACATTTAGGCTAAGATGTTTAACAGCGCTTTAGTGACAGGTTGCAAGCCCATCGCCTAACAGTACTATAAGCCCTTATTCCCTTAGTCGCCTCGTACGACATCCACGGGAAGACATGGAGTGGCACTATTCTACCCCGGCAACCATACGGGTCCGATTTTATAATGATAATTAAATTGGAGCATCGAGCCGTGATAAAATTCTTGACTAAACAGGGTAAAAATCAAAAGTGTATTAAAGAAGAAATGGATTTAGTTTACCGTAAGTCCGCTCCTTCATTATCTACTGTCCAAAAGTGGTTAAATGAATTTAAGCGTGGGAGGGAGAGCATAGAAGATGACCCTAGACCTGGTCGGCCTGTTGAAGCTACTTCACCAGAAAACATTCAAAAAGTGGAGAAAATTATACTGGAAGATGGTCGAGTGAAGGTTAGGTCTATAGCACAAAAAACCAATATTTCTATTGGTACAATACATGATATTATCCACGATCATCTTAACATGTCCAAAGTTAGTGCGAGATGGGTACCACGAATGTTGACACCGTTTCAGAAGCATACGCGTGTTGCTTGTTGTTCCGACTTCATTGAGCTGTGTGGTGAAAACCCTGATGGTTTGCTCCAAAAAATTGTTACCGGAGATGAAACTTGGGTTCATCATTATGACCCTGAGAGCAAACAAGAGTCGATGCAGTGGCACGTTAAAGGAACACCTCATCCCAAGAAATTCAAAGTCGTCCCTTCAGCTGGCAAGAGCATGGCGACAATATTCTGGGATTGTGAAGGGATATTATTAATAGATTATAAAGAAAAGGGTTTAAATATTACAGGAGAGTACTACGCTAACATTTTACGCCAATTACGGGAAGCAATCAAAGAGAAGAGGACGGGAAAATTGACCAGAGGAGTGCTGCTTCTTCATGACAACGCCCCTGTGCATACTGCTCATGTTGCCAAGGCTGCTGTTCTTGAATCTGGGTTCGAAACAATTACTCACCCGCCGTACAGTCCAGATTTGGGCCCCAGCGACTACTTTTTGTTTCCCAACCTTAAAAAGGATCTTCGTGGACATCGATTTTCTAATGATGAAGCGTTGAAGGCAGCGGTGGTGGAGCATTTTGACACCAAAGACAAAAATATTTTTATGAGGGATTAAAAAAACTAATTGACAGATCTTATAAGTGTATAAGTTTAGGGGGGGAATATATAGAAAAATAAAAATAAAACACTAGTCGTATGCTTTTGTTTTCCTTCTCATACCGAGAATTTATTGAACGTCCCTCGTATACAAACTTTATGGTCAACAGGTTCTTTGGAAATATATAAAACAGTACCGTCAACCGCTGGACCTTCCCTAGGGCTTCACTAAGAAAATAATTTCCGAAATTCGTCTCACAATGGGATGAGTAGGGAGACATTTCGGGAAACGTATTCTACGCGAACGAAATCCTCTAGGAGATAATATTTGTCAGGACTTCGATTGTGCAATATGGCCCTTAACACAACGTAATATTGGTTGGGTTGTGATTGTATAACAGAAATAAACATTAAATACCTATATGAAACTCTGATAAAGTGGTAATAATAGTACATTGTTGCCTAGGCGCGGAAAGTAAGGGTTTTCCTGACGAGGTGGTTAGCAGGCCGAGCAACAGCGAGGCCTGCTAAAATACGAGTCAGGAAATCCTCGTTTCCGCCGAGGCATACATAATGCTTTTCTCAAACATGTGAGGAAATAATACAAATACATTTCTAAAAAGCAAGTAATTTAATTTACATTTTTGTTTGCCCTCCACAGTATAAATTGGTCATAAGTTCGGTTATAATTTTCCTTAGATTTAGCGGGAAGCAGGTTTTGCCTAACCGAGGCAGCTTCAGATTTTAATATAGGCGGTGTGGTACCTATTTCGTCGCTTTCGTCGCTTGAGCTCATTTTTTATAGTAAGTATTTCACACAACAAATAGTTTAATATTCGGTTTCACAATTATATTATGCAGAATGAACGAATGTTACCGACTGTCAATTGTTTTTAAATACTAACCATAGACATTGGAATGCAAATTCAATAAGAAACACACGCACTGTGCTAAAAAAGCGAGCAGTTACCTTGGCTGTTTGGAATTTTTGTCTTGGTCCTTTTGATTTTGTATGCAAATTGACAGCATTTTTAAGAAATATATGGACATGGACGGAAAGTGTTTTCATATGGTTTTTTTACTCCTAGGAGTAAAATGAGGCTCTTTCCGTCCTTGTCTTTCAATCGGAAAACCGTTTTTTCCGAGCATGTTTTAGAAAATAATATTATATTATGCACGTTTTCCCTAGCTGAAATATTTGCGCAAAAATGTGTTTTAATATGGTATAGGCCGCCCATAATATAAGCGACTGCAATGAGATTAGAGTTTTTCATTGGGGATGGGTTTTAAACTTTTGAGATAATTAGTTACTTATTACTAAAAACCCGTCTCTACGCAAAAAACACATCAAACTCACTTTGAACGTGAAACAAAAAACACTTTCATATTCATTACATCTACGAGGATGAAATTTAGACAACTGAAATTGCCTAGGCGAACGCTGTAAAAGTTAGTAGTGTAGCGTTTCGTGTCGTTTGACACGAACTTTTAGGCCTGTCACGCCACGTGCTTTCTGTGCTCAACTTTTAATTTAACCTGCCCTAACCCTAAACTAAGAACTGACCTTTGTAAAGCATTATCCCGATTTTACTCTACAAAGAGCATGGTTTGCTTTGCTATCATCGTATTCTTTCTACTCCTAGTTTACAAACAGATGTTTAAAAAAAACCTAAATTTGAAAATTATGTCTTCCTTATACTGCCTTTATACATATAGTTAGAACATATAGGTATTATGCCAAAGTCCTTTAAATTTAAGTTGACTGACAGAAGACTAGTTTTGTCGGGACTCTTCCTTTTTAAGCATTTTTTATACATAATAAGGAGGGTAATGTGTTTATCAGCCTATATATGTATGTTTGTTCCTTTGGGGCACTCTAAAAACTAAACGCGTGGGCCGATTTTGATGATTTATATGTCAACCCAATAGTGTTAATCTTGTGAGTGTCACTAAAGATATGACAGTAGGTAATAAAAAATCATTTATGGCGGCAACCAGACGCCATATTGTAAAAAAGAAAAAATAAAGTCGACGAACTATAAGTATTTAATATAGGTATTTAAAAATCATCTTTAGGTGTCTTTTATAGTTTCTCATTTGAATGATCATTTAGGATTTATGAACGATTTAAATTTAGTTAGCAACAGTCGGCTTTTTTAAAGCTTTTTTATAACTAACTTTGAACAATACATACACTGTTTGTTTTGTTTTTATAATGTGTATGGCCTTGTCTTTGGGACCTCGGAAGGTCAAAATTACGGTCATGGTCGTGTTATGTATTTCTGAGTGAATTTTAAAATATCGATGGACGTAAGTATTGTTCAGGATAATCGTGCCTTAAAAATAGTTCTTCTTGTAAGCGTACTTATAAAAAAAACGTTTTATTTGTGTATTTGATTTATCAAAACAAGCTCATAATATAATGGAGGATTAGGAAAATTCCGTCAATATTGTTTTCACGAGTTCGAATCTAGATTAAGTAGAAATTAATGGATATTATGGATTCCTAATCCGTTTCAAGTTTGTAAATATTGAGTCAATAATATTTCTTGACTAATTAATGGTCATTTTAATTTAATTTATCAGTGCATTAGCTTAATTGTGGTTAGTTTTAGCAGACAGGAAAAGGCGATTTTTGTATTTAACAAAAAAAAATAATATATGTTGGCTTTATTGCTATGTATTTGGAAAAACTTTTCACCTAAGTTGCCATTAAATAGTCGAGCAAAATAAACAGTTAATATTTAGACACATCAGAAAAGCAACTAACTGAATAATTAAGAAGATCGTTCGCAGATTTCAGAAATACCAATCCAGTACAAACCCCTTTAACTCTATGACGGCCTAAATTTTTTTTTTTTGTAAAAGGAAATGAGATACTACTCGGCCCACTGAACAGAAAGTGAAAAAGAAATAACATTTCGCGCCGCGGCGCGGGCATTTTGCCATGGCGACTTCATGCCAAATGTTTTTTGTTTGTGATAATAAGTCAAAAACTGATAATAAAACGCAATAAGGCAGTATTCGGTTTTAGGGGCCATTTTGTAGCGTCTGATCTCTGATAACGTGGCCATTTTGTTTATCGCTAACCATGCTTCATTGCAGGATAGATATTAGTTTCGATAATCTTTGCTGTCACTTAATTGACAGAATTTTGTTTATTGGTTCAATGCTGAGTGGATTACTTCACGTACACATAGGAACTCGGGTTTGTTTTATTTTCTTATTTATGTTAGTGTAAATAGGTGATCTGTTTATGATACTAATAATTAGTCGTAACGGAGACCTATTAATAACTAACTTTGATCTGGTTGTAGAAGTAATCAGCATAATAGGTTTTATTTTAGTTGTACATATTTAAAAAAGAAACAGTTTTATTGATAATATTCGCAAGGAACTTTTGTACTTCCGTAGCGCTGAATTAAATTAGCCTTGTTTAAGTAATTAATTAGCAAGGGGCTCTGTAAAGTTGACGGTCGGTGTCACACGACATTAATTCGATTACTCGCAAATTAACATTGACGTAAGTATTCGTGAAACCAACAAGGTGCGGTGGCCGAAGGGTACACGTTTATTTGTAGTGATCACAACATCAGTACTCATAATACCGCCACCTCGCTATATTCGTAGATGACCGATTACAGCTGTTTCTATGGAAATAAACGATTCTTTAGGGTTATTACGCAGTATACAGGGTGTTTGGTAGCGGGTTCGACAAACGAAAATGGGAAATACCTGGGTCCAATTGGAACACATTTGCCATAGTAACCCCTATGCTAAAGTTGATAGTTTTTTTTTTAATATTTTTTTTCCGTTTTTTTGAAAATATCCCAAAATTTTACCTTTAAACCTTCTTAATTACATACCGAAGCAACTGAAACCGCCCAATTTTTTTTTAAATCATGCTCTGTTAATGGTTTTATTTTAAAACAAAACCAAAACCCATAGGTAGTGCTTTAAAAAAAAAATATGGGCCCTTAAAGCTATGACAAAATGAAAAAAATAAAATGACATTAAAGTTTCGCAAAGTATAAAAAAAAAAACAAAAGTCATAGACGATTTCAAATTAATTAAAAAACTTCTCTGGTTAATACTCTTCACAACGATATGCCATTTAAAAGAAAAAACACAGAAAAAAAAAAATACGCAGTACATTGAAATTTCCTCACGAAGATTTATTAAAGAAATCACTTATACCACGGTTATGAATATTGGTGAATACGTTGCAGTTAATAATCGCTGGTAAATTACTATTAATAAAAAACATTTTAAGAGTAATAATAAAATTGAAAACCAAACACTTTTTTAAATTTTGATCACAAAATTTAAAAAAATCTTTGAGCTTCACGGGCGTTATTGCGAGCTCGACCATACGCTAAAATAATATCAGCGTACTCTTCATTGGTAAATGGTGTACGTTCACCCATTGTAATGAAAGTTTCAAAAACCAATACAAATCAACGTGTTTTTCTACAAGTTTTCTGTTTGAAAAAAAATTACAATTTGCCGCCTTTAAAAAAAAAAGTGTACTTTTCTTTTAAAGAACTACAAGCTATTTAAGACACAGATTAAAAAGCTTATTTAGCTTAATGTTTTTTTCAAATCAATGTGGCAAATGCGACGAAAATGTACGGAATGTATTCCTGATCAAGTGATCACAAAATTTAAAAAAGTGTTTTGTTTAGCGTATGGTCGAGCTCGCAATAACGCCCGTGAAGCTCAAAGAATTTTTTAAATTTTGTGATCAAAATTTAAAAATGTGTTTTGTTTTCAATTTTATTATTACTCTAAAATGTTTTTTATTAATAGTAATTTACCAGCGATTATTAACTGTAACGTATTCACCAATATTCATAACCGTGGTATAAGTGATTTCTTTAATAAATCTTCGTGAGGAAATTTCAATGTACTGCGTTTTTTTTTTTCTGTGTTTTTTCTTTTAAATGGCATATCGTTGTGAAGAGTATTAACCAGAGAAGTTTTTTAATCAATTTGAAATCGTCTATGACTTTTGATTTTTTTTTTATACTTGGCGAAACTTTAATGTCATTTTATTTTTCTCATTTTGTCATAGCTTTAAGGGCCCATATTTTTTTTTTAAAGCACTACTTATGGGTTTTGGTTTTGTTTTAAAATAAAACCATTAACAGAGCATGATTTAAAAAAAAAATGGGCGGTTTCAGTTGCTTAGGTATGTAATTAAGAAGGTTTAAAGGTAAAATTTTGGGATATTTTCAAAAAAACGGAAAAAAAAATATTAAAAAAAAACTATCAACTTTAGCATAGGGGTTACTATGGCAAATGTGTTCCAATTGGACCCAGGTATTTCCCATTTTCGTTTGTCGAACCCGCTACCAAACACCCTGTATAAGAGGTACCTATCTATTTCTGACTAGTACTTCCCGGTAGATACACGCAATGAAGTAGTGAAGCGTCGATTTTAATTGAAAGAATTATAAACATCATGCTTGTGTGACAAATTTATAAGATATCAATACCTAATTACAGTAAAATTGTGTGTAAATTTGTATCTCGGAAGTTTCGGAAATGCACATTCACGTAAATTGTCTTTTAAAACATTTAAAACCAGTCGACTTGATTTTAAACGGAAGTAAAAGTAGTATGTTTTAAAATCGATACTTTAATAGAATTCAGTCTTTGGATATACTTAATAAAAACTTCGCTGCGATGTAAGTGAACCAGGGTACCGCATTTCCGAAAATTTGAAAAGTTCAGATATCTCGTTTTACGTGCATCTTTTACTAAACTTGATTAATCATATTTTCTACACTCCTGAGCTGGGCTATCCAGCCCTGTAAAGTAGTACAGTATGTCCAGGACACCCTGTAAATATGTCAGAACGTCCTAACTCTGATCAGTATCTCCCTAGTGTCAGCTTTATAACTGCTAACCCTTCAACTTAATTTATAATAACCGAGACCTACGAATAAGATATATAAATATTGCCCGTGTTACGTCAATATTGACGTTGCCTTAGGCCATGTCCGTGTTTTGCTCATTGCCAATGGGTTGAGCAAACAATTTTTTATTTCTAAAGATAACTTACGTGGAGATGACTATCGTCGTAATAGACAAATATGTGAATTAAGTAGGGTACTTTTCTAGTATGTTTTTAAACTGCAATATTAAAAAGAATGCAATCGTTTTTCAATCAGCTTGGTTTTACACTTTTGTCTTCGGATAAGACATTTTCTGAAAGGTTGGTCACTCTCAAAGGAGACTTAAACAATTTGAGCCAAATTAATAATATTTTAAAGATATAAAAAAAGGGTTATATTAACCAACCAAACAAAGCACTTTTTTGTATTAGCAAATCGACTCTTCCACTCGATTGTTCGCAAAAGCTCTCAGCCGGTATCGATTCGGTCGTATTTGCAGACGGAGCTGCGGTCACGGCCAATGCCGGACAGATTTAGTGCAGCAGGCCGTAATGGTTTAGGCCTTTGCCATGCGGATCTTTAAGTTGTATTTCATTTCACAGTAACTTTCACAGTAGTGAGGAGCGCTATTATTTTCACGTCACGTTTAAAATGCAAGAGCTGAAAAGTATCGTCATTGCTTTGAATAAACTTCGTATTTCATATTTCGTGACGTACGATTTTAAACTTTAATGTGAAGAAAATTAAGCTCAAACTCATACATCTCGAAATATCAGATACGAGTTTTTTCCAAAGTAGTAACGATATGTATCATTTTTTATACAAATGACAACCAATGTTGCTATGTTAATGATTAAATTAAAAAAATCGAAACAATTATCAGTAACAATAAGTTGCTGTAATTTTGCTTGCGCAATCTAGTGTTAAATGCAAACTTAAACTAACATCCTTTTCATCGGCTGTCTGATGCTCGTCAATCGTTTTCACATCAATGATTGATGAATGATGACACACAGTAATGAGTCTCTGTTAATGGATTTTATGTGGAAATGTGTTTTTTAAATCGCGATGTAATCTCGATAAATAATCCTAACCGCGGTTAGAAGACGCTTCGTTATATTTAGTGCCATGTGTATTCAAAATAACTGTTATAACACCTGAGCTAGCCTTGTGCCGGCCTTTTAGTGACTTGTTACAACTCTTTTTTTGCGAAACCTCTTCTCTTTTTTTTAGAATATTTTTATTTTGAGACATTCTCTTCTTGACCTCTGAACCACAACGTTGTTTTACTAAGGAAGACCCTACCCCTTTGGGGTCCCCTAAACTGTCCTACCGGTGAACTAGCTGTCATGTCTGCCTGGTTTATTGTGTATTTTCATTTGTAGACTTCAGACAGCCCTTCCGTGCTAATCAAAGTAATTCACTCTCGATTCCGCTATTGTCGCCGGTCTCAGACCGCATTCCAGCACGTGTTGGTATCGGTACCGTGCAATCTCTAATCTTAGACGTGCTCGCGTCGTCACCATCTGCGATAACGGTTCGCTTGCTCTTTGACATTCTGTGCATTAACTCATTCATTGCCACAAACTCGTATGACGAGACCATTATAAATACATAAGATAAAATTTATACTTGTCAATCATGTAAATATGATGGTTCTTCTTCTTCAGCATGTATTCGCCCACCGTTGGGCATACGCCTCTCCAATTTTACACCACCCAGAAGGTCTTTCCGTTTCCCTTGTCTAGACTGGGCCTGCTGACACCTTAATGTCATCGGAGCAACGGGCAATATGATGGTTAATGCAAGATTTTTTATCATGACGTCACGTTAAAGGGTTGTGAAGTAGAGATAAAACTGACGTAACCACGACAGCTCGTATCTCAACATTATTTGGGTGAGGGCCAAAAAGTTTGGCTTGTTAACTCAGGCCATTAAAAATTTCTATGAAACTTTGCGTTGTGCGACAAAAATTAACAATGAGAAAGTTTTCGTCGCACAACGGACGTTTTTCGCTTAACTATCTGCTAATTAGGTTCAACTTTGGTCTTCACCCATTTAGGTCTTTAAAACTATTTGGAAATGTGTTTTGGACCTATTCGTACCACGAACTCTTCACGTTTTTTAAAATTATTTTACGTATACCTTTACTGCTCGATGACAATACGAAAGTCAACGTCAATATTTTATCAAATTTTAGTACTAAATACGGGAACGAGCCGCTGATACCAATTTTCATACACATTTTCTTGATGACGACGGTACGTTAACGTAACTTTGTTAGAAGTTTAAACCTCGTGATTGAAGCACTGTATAATATTTAATGTAGATTATAGAGGTATAGTAGACTAAAAGTCAAAAATAACATTCTTGGCCTAATAAAATCCAGTTTGGATGAGACGAACCTTAAGAAGATTGTGAGGCGACGGTTAAATCGGAAAGCTGTCAATAAAACCCACACAAATTTAGCTCCGGGCGATAACGTTTCTCGAATATATTGTAGTTGTTATGAAAAATCTAGGATTACGGATTATGTACATATATACATACATACATACATAAACTCACGCCTTCGTTCCCAGAGAGGGGTAGGCAGAGCTACAGAATTACCTACAACTAAACACTTGTTGATAATTCTGTAACCACATTTTGCACATTTAGGCTAAGATGTTTACCAGTGTATTAGTGACAGGTTGCAAGCCCATCGCCTAACAGTACTACAAGCCTTTATTCCCTTAGTCGCCTCTTTAGAATATGTACATATATTTCCTTTTTTATTTTATTTTTACTTGATACTTTCCAAGAAATGTTTTCTTGCAAAGGAAAACGTACAAAGCTAGTTTTTCATAATATTTACAACATATTCATTGGACCCGATTCTACGTGCACTTCGCTTAAACATATTTTAGACGGCAGATTTAACCAGTGCTATTCCAGAATGTCAAGCTGACAATGTATAAGACCGCCTAAAATAAGAAGCGTCAGATTCAAATGAGCGCTGTCATGGCGCTGTCATTTGATTATGGCAGCTGCTCATAGAATAGCAAAGTGTTTTAGCGACACCTAAATAAAATTAGGAAGTTTAGAGGCCACTGTAGAATCGGGTCCATTATTCGTAAAAATCTGACTCGATTTAAGGGAGACAAACGTTATCGCTTCTTGTATGAACATTTTAGCTTCACATTCCTTTTAAGCAGAACTTGTACCTTGTAGTGTTTATTTTTCTTTTTTATTTGAGACGCCTCTAGTGTTTGGTCACGTGTAGGACCAAAGGTCGCTGTTTAAGTATAATGACGACTGATGTCGCAATTTAATCATAAGCGAGTTCCAGTAAAGAGCCTTGTCAACAGATGACGCCAAAAGACTTGCGGCGTTTGCGCACATCACACTTGATATTAAGTCTACACTCTCGTCTAGTGAAGTGATAGATACCACTGAGAGCAATTGTAATCCGGGTGCCTCCACGTATAAAGTCGCCGTCAATAGAACTTGTGAACGATGTAAACAAATTAGTACTGATTGACACATAACCTCAAATATTCACCATGCGTGTTTTTATTAAAAATAACGTATAATTAATGTTACGGGTTGTGAACGTAAATAAACAATAGACACAGAAATAACAGACTTATATTTAGAATTCCTTATGTAATCTAGCCTAATGTAAAGTACTAAATCTAAAATCTAATCTAAAGGGTGAGTACTATTAAATTGTCGCCAACATTTTCCGTATTTTTTTTTCGTGCTCGCAACCTTTTTGACTAAACTTATCATATTTCAAATCTGAAACGTATTTGCATGTATTTAGTGTTTAAAAGAACATTCAGTTGTGTTTATCAGTCAAGATGTCGTCAAAAGAAAAAAGCGTTCGTGAATTAATTTTGCGAGAATTTTCAATAAATCCCAATATGTCTACTTTGGATCTTGCGAAATCGTGTAATACAAGTCGGAGAACGGTGCAAAGGACCCTAAAAAAACTAAAACAAGGTGGAACTATTGAAAGAAAGCAGCGAGAGGGCCATCCTACAAGGAAACGGAACAAAAAATTGGATATAAAGGTGTGTAAGCTGTTTGATCAGAATCCGGCAATCTCTTCTCGAGATGTGTCCAAAAAAGTTGGTACTTGTCAAAGAAATGTACAAAAAATAATAATAAAGTATGGTATTTCTACTTACAAGAAGCAAAAAGCCCTCAAAAGAACTGTAGAACAGTATAATCGAGCAATTAGACGGTCTAGATTTCTGTACACCTTGTTAGTTCAAAAAACAGGTTGCTTAATTATTGATGACGAAACGTACGTTTTCACGATTGCTGATTTCAAATCAATACCTGGAAACCAGTACTTTTCTTCTCGCAACGTCTCGGGTCTACATGAATCAGAAAAAGTGATTCCAGTGGAGAAATTCGCTAAGAAGTTCCTCGTGTGGCAAGCGATATGCCAGTGCGGCATGAGAAGTTCGCCTTTTGTAACCACTGGCACAATAAACACGGATATTTATATATCCGAATGCTTAAAAAAACGGTTATTACCACTTGTAAAAAAACATACTTTTTCGACATTGTTCTGGCCAGATTTGGCAAGTTGTCACTATTCGTCGCGAGCTTTGGAGTGGTATAATCAGAATTCTGTCGATGTATTATCGAAGAATATGAATCCGCCAAATTGCCCAGAACTACGGCCGATAGAAAAATACTGGGCTAATATTAAAACAAAGTTGCGGAAAACATGCCAACCGGCCACATCATTGCCCGATTTCAAAAGAAAGTGGATGAAATGTACAAAACTGATCACAAATGAATCCGTGCAAAATTCTATGAGTCGCGTCAAGAGTAAAGTCCGAGAATTCTCTCGTCGTGCTCTGGAGAAACCTTAATTGTGTTAGCTGATCCATTTTATGTCTTAAACTTTCTTATAATAAAAAAAATTGAGTTTCTAGAACATTATTTCATTTTGTAAAACTTAATTCAAATGGCGACAATTTAATAGTACTCACCCTTTATTACTAAAATCTAACTAAAAGTATTGTTGAGCGCCAGGAGAGTTTTGTGTATCAAGTATCAACTGGAACCCTGCTAATCCTAAGCTGCCACCGGCTAGCTTCTCTAGTGCTTTGATCTGATCGATAATCGTCGGGATGTTAAGGGCGTCTCGTTAAGCTAAAATGTACACGAATTTGCGTTAACACTGTGATTTCGATAATCTTACATTTTTAGAATCTAATCTTAACAATCTAAACTTACCCCTTTTTACAAATGACACCACACAAAAGCAGTATTAGACTGCACTTGACATATTTAAAATAAAATATTAAATAATTATAAGCTCAACCCAAGTGATCACTAGGTGTTTATAAAATTGCCGTAATGTCGGTAAGTATTGCAATTAAGTTCACCTCACAAATACATGTTCACACCTTGAGCTCTCATGACGAATGAATCTCGCAGTAACCTAGGGTAGGTTAAAATATCACATTTCTAGAAACTTTATATTTTAAACAATTTAAAAACACAAAAGGAATACTGGTATCGGATGGGATTTGAACTGCGGCACCATGGCGTCATAGACCTGCTCTCAGCCGCTAAACCAATCGTACGTTACAAGAACCGACGAAAACGGTAAACGGTAAATTGATCTTACTTGCTGACGTCACCCAGTATTGCGTTTCTAAACATAACATTAATATTGTTCATCTTGAACTTAATATGAAAATAATGATCTAGTGTATAAATCATTGCGAAGACCTCACTTGATCTTGAAAAGCACTTGATTATCGAGTAATTATGGCGAATTGGTTCGTTTGGTTTTGTTTACATCTTTTGCAAGTTCTATTGACGGCGACCTTAAGTACAACACGGACGACATACAAGATGTCACTTTTATGCTTACTAGCTTTTGCCTGCGGCTCCGTCTGCGTAGGAGTCGTTTGTCGCTATTCTGTAACTATCCAATTTACCGGAATACATTTTTATCTATGTCCTTCCCCAGAATACCTTGCCAATTGTTACTTTTGCATTTATAACAATTATAGATTAATTTGACGTGCAGAAAACTCAATTTCCAATGTCCCGATATGGCAAATTAAATATTTTTATTCTGACTTATGCTGTAACTAGCCATTTTTATTACCTATTAAAGAATACCTCATTTTAAAATAATTAAAATTTGTATTTTGTAAGTAGTGTTTTTTCAGTATAATTTAAAATACATAATAAATGGACGCGGAGGCTAAGTTGTGATTTACTTACGTAAATTTTATTACTAAGACGCAAAATCCAATTTCCTAATGTATAAAACGTGAAAGAGGCATAAGTCAGAATACAATTTTATTCTAATATGGAATCTAAGTTGTTGTAACAAAGTTTAAAATAATGATATGATTTTTGAATATATTTCTTTTACTTTTACGTGCGTAAATTGAGCGAAGCGTCTATCTGGTGCTAATTAATTAGACAATTTAATTACATCTGAGTGCGTCGTGGAGTAACTTTGATAATAGGCATTGCCTTGTTAGGCTCATTGTTCTAGAATAAAGATAAGTAGAACCTTTTATGTGAGAACTTTGGTTTATTTTAGGACAATTCGAAATAAACTGCTGATTTATTACTTATGGTAAAGAAAAAGATGATTTTGATGATTTTGAGCATTGGCAGCGGCATACTCAACCGTGACTGAAATTCAGAGATTCCACACCTAATATCGAAGTTTGAAGTCACTTAACGCCTTACTTTAAGACTGTACAGGATAGAGACGGTATCTAAAGTATGTCCGTTTCCAATATTTATTATAATGTTTAATGTCTTGTTACAATCGAGTGTTAATTACTTTGTTTGTGTTTATTTATTACGCAAATCGTTCTCAAATCATCATGCTATCTAAATGTTCAAATTGCCTATAATGCCGGTTTGTCGCAAAAATGTTCTTGTCAAAAACTTTCCTCTTCGTAAACAGCTCGTTAGGAATTAATTAAAGATTTTCCGTTGATTTCAGAACATTAACCACACATTAAATTCTCGTTTAACGCGTAAATATTGACAATATAGGGGTCATAAACCTGGGACTCAATTAACGTCGTTTTAAAATACGTCTGTAGGTAGTACAAGGAACTGACTAACATTCTTGTGCACTAATAGGGTTATTATTTATTATTAAACTAGTTATGGTAAGGTAACGAACAATTATACGAAACGTGTGCATTATGCGTTTATATGAAACAGTGTTATTATATCTTACTACGTTGGAGCAGCTTATTAACGGCCAAACCCTATATTCAATCCGCGGACAGATAGGCTTACTTCGGATTAAAATTTGACACATTTTGTATGGGAAAAATGTCAAATTTTAACCCGAGGTAAGCCTTATCTATCCTCGGATTGAATATAGGGTTCGGCCGTAAGAATATTCCTAGTGCCTGACTGATGTCACCTTTTAATTCTTGAAATTTCACTAATAAAATGGACCTAACTCGGCGTAATAATAAGTACTTCGAATATTTTAGGTGCTCAGAAGTAAATTATCTTTAAGAAGCATGCGACATTACGTTGGAATGTAGCTGGAGTCTTTTGATGTACGCACGAAGCGCTGAAACGTTCTTGCGTTAAGATTTAATTTAGATCGGGAAACTCAATTTAGATAAATAAATCGTGCAAGGCTCACAATACTGAGTTCCTTGTCGTTTCAGCCGAGAGACTTCTTTACATTAAAGCGTAAGAGTAGAGGGCCTCTAAGAAGGCGGCTAACTACATAGTAATAATATTTTTTAACCTAATGAGGTTACCTTTAAAGTATAGAATACTTCTTTCCTCTCTCCTTTTTTGGTATAACGGCAGCGTAGCCTTAGCTCTTATTTACGTGACAGTTATGACGGCCGAGTTATAAACAGGACAATAGCAGGTCAAATACGATATGATTTTTACCGCCTCGGAACCTCGGCCCAGGTGGCTAGTTAAAAAAAAAAGGTTTATTTCCGTTTTTAAGTAACGAAAAACATTTTTGTCTAAACGTCCCACGTCATACTTTTTCACTAAATACGTGACATACCGAGCCTTGATATTGTTGGGATCATGTCACCAACATAATTAATTTCACGATTTACGTCATCCACTCTTTGTTCAGTAAATGCTGATCCTTTGGCCTTTTGCTTCAGTTAAAAATGGTTATTGTTTTCAAGATACAATACAAACACGTCTTGTTTGTTTTCTCAGAAGTTGGTGACATATTTAGGCCGGATCTTGAACTATTCGCAATTGATGTCGGTGTACATGAATCATGATAATAGTCTAGCTATATTGTTTATGTCACACAGCGAAAGAACAGAAAAACAAACAAAGAAATAACCAATCGGTCGTGAATCATAAACGAGATTATTGTTTTCTAAGATTAGCAATAATTATTATTCCTTAACTTATAATTTATAAAACACTTCAGTCGTCAATAAATTCCGTTTTACTATACTATTTATCGACGCTTCATTGGTTTGTGTTCGTATAACCTCCTGTTAGGTTATTTTATTAGATTAATAACACGCTTCTTAATTTGGTAACGAATTGTCTTTTTTTTTTTTAAAGCGTTATTTATTTTTCGCGTTTATAATAGCTGGTTAAAAATTAGACTACCCATATTTCTCAGTTTTTCTTTATTTAACTTAAATTCGTCGTTAATAATTTATTAAAGAAATAGTCATTAAAAAGACCGTATACCTACCCAAAGTTAGGAATACTGATGTCGTGATCTTAGCATGACATAAAATAAAAAAAGTAACTTTAAACAGATACAGAACTGACTATCATGTCATGTCACTCACTTGTCAATCATTCGCTGCCGTTCGTTCACAGATTTGTTATTTTGCGTAATTTAATTAATTACATAATTTGTAGACGCCATTAAAATAAGTAACCTATTTTGCGTTTACTGCTTTGCATCTGCTTTGAGTTTCATTCGTCAGACAGATGAAAAATGAACATGACAGTTGTATTTATATATATTTTTAATAAATGGACTAAGGGCACTATAAGTGTATTCCTAACATTCACAATCCAACTTTTTTTTACGGTTTTTCCTAAATATAAAAAAAACTACTGCATAAAAAAATCCAAAGATATTTTTACTGTAATCAGCAGTGTAAAATCTAGAAACGGTATTTTATTTTACTACCTAAGCACATAATGAATTGTTGTCAATTATTAACCGGCGAGGTTAAGTTGTCTCGTCAGAACTTACAAGGAAGGGTACCCAACTGACCCAATTTTGTTTATTTTGATACACCTTCTAATCTCAATATATTGTGAGAAATTGTCCTCCAAAGTACTGAAAAGGGCTTTCCTTGTTAGTACCTACAAGTATCTAAATTTTGGGCGCAAGACTCATCTACAAAGCAGTAAGTACCCTTACCATGCCATGAGTTACATTACCGTACTCGCCAACGAGTCGAATGCTCTGTCCCTCACATTGCTATAGAGTTGTTATAGAGTGCGGGCGACAGAGCATTCGACTCATTGGCGAGTACGGTAATGTAACTCATGGTAAGGGTACCTACCTACAGTTTAGCGGTGGGCAAACCTAACCGATCCAACCACACGTGTGTATACGGATGCGCGGGGGAAATTAACCTCACCGGTTAAAAATCGTCGAAGAATTGAGAAAAGAGTTGTCTAAGAGAATAACAGCAAATAATCGTTTTCTGTGCCAGGGCGCAAGTAATAATGCAATCAGCTGTGACTGTTGGAATTTATTGTGATACTATTTCCTTTCCTTCAAGTCGGTGGTAGCAATGGTTTACCAGATTTATTCCGTGCTATTCATAATTATATATCAAATACTAGCTCTAATCTAAATACTACAAGGGCCTACAATTTTTTTTACAATCCTTTTCCTGATAATTATGAACACAACCAAAAAAAATGTTACTCAAATCGGTCGATAGATTCTCGAGTTATGACTTAAACCAAGGGCATCAGGCATACGTTTTTTGTATATATAAAAAGATTGCTCACGATCTTCAAAGTTCTATAAAGCCCTCGAAGCCGTCAGCTTTGTCTTTAGGTACTTCGTAGTTGACCCGATATGGCCGTCAAGTGCCAATTTAGCGCATTCTATTCTCGGCCGGAGTGTATCTTGACCTGCATCGGTTACGTCATCTTATTGTTACAATATGAAGGCATTTTACATTAGAAATACTGCAATCTGCTACTCTTATTAGCTCACTGCGTTCTTAGTAAAAAGGTAAAAGATAAAAGACATTTCGGTAAGTAGGCCGCACGGACACTTACACGTCAAGAATCTACCAGCAGCGCTTCCCAAGAGGAGACCACTGTTAAGAAGAAATAGATAGGTATTTTCCGAAAGATGATTATAATCTACTAAATGATTTGTTCGCTTTATTCGGGATTTAATATCCCTCACCGGAAATATATAATTTTGCTCCATCGTGACACAATCTACTATTTTTACTTGCGACGAAAAAGGGTTAGTTGGAAGTTATAATAATGTGATGATTGCAAAAATTTTGCCTTCAAATTATAGTTGTGCTTGGCTGGTTCCGTTAAACAAGTCGCTAAAGTAACTTTCTCGCTCCGGAGCCTGAAATACTTTAACTTTCAATTGCTCGCCTGGGCTCTACAAATCTTTTAACAGGTTCTTCCGGTGCTACTTCCGAGAAACGTATGCATTTAGCATAGTATTATTAGTCTGATGACGATATACGATAATGAACTTCGTCAATGTTGGATCTATAAGCTAACCAGAAAGTCCTGCTTTCTGGGATCGAATGTATTGAAATGATAAATTTTAAATTAATCCTAAGACTAAATGTGACTTTCTTCGTAAAAATATCGCCAGTTTGAAAGGATTCCGTCAATGTCGGTCAGTCTTATAAACAGCCAATCCTGACGGAACTTTTTTTTAGTAATTTATAAAAACTAGCTTTGTTTTTTTTAGTTGCATCACACAATCTAGTTTTGGAACAATTTCGATCCTCCTAAAACAAACAATTAAGAGATCACTCTTAATAAGAGCCCGTTAACACGTTTTTAAACCGTATAATGAACAGTAATTGATACACATTCGCAGCGCGCGGGCAGAAACCGAATCCGAAACTCCCTCTCTGTCTCTCAACTCTACTATTCCACTGGTGCAAGTGCGAGAAGAAATGTCTGACGAATTCAGTGAAGATTTGGTGTTTCGGTGTAGTTTCCATTATGTAACACCACTTTCTAACAGACAGTCGGTCAGTTGGGCAGCGCTTGACACGTGACATAATAGCGGTGTTTACATATTACTTAACGAGGTTTTATTTGATTAAAACACGCTTGCTTAGCACCGTAACCTTGTTTCACAATAGATGGGATCTAGGTGGCATGGAAATTTATTAATGAAACATTTCCTTTGGTTACAAATTGGGCATTTCTCTCAAAAGATCATAGACACTTTTGTATGGAATTTGGGTAATATAAACAAAAAAGAAGTATTTTATTGAAATCGGAGAATTGATTTATCGTACAGATAAATACGCAATTTATAGGATACTTTACATAACAATCGACCTTAGTGTAACCTTTTCCGTTAAGTTGCTTAATCGAAGGTTATATTGATGATATAATGGTATAATCTCTCATTGTAAAGTATTCCAACTTAGCCTTTGAAAATTCTGAATCCGTAAAGTATATAAATCATTTGTTGGTCAATGCATTCATTTCTATAATAAATTAATAAAGTACCTGACGTAGTTTTTAAGTTACCATTTCCAGCACTTAAAAAATATTTTAAAAAGTCGTTAATGACTGATAGGGTAGAAGATTATCTAACATACAAAAAGTAAAGTAGTATCTTGTCTAGGGGACACTGTTGGTGTAGGAAAACATATCGAAACTTATAAAAGTTAGTATAAGTGGTCGCCTTGTGGTTTTGTTTCCTTTTTCTCGCTCTATCTCTCTCGTAATATTTTTGACACGTTTTCCTGTTGAACTACGCATGATATTTGATATTATATTTAATTTAATATTACACGATAAATGGTAAAAAAATGTCTGACTACCAAGTTTCTTGCTGCGTTTCTTCTCAGCAGTGGTCTCCTCTTGGGAATTGCTGGTAGATTCTTGTCGTGTAAAGGTACCCGTGCGGCCTACTTACTGAATAAATGTCTTTGGTCTTTATATTATCTTTTTATTAGTAAATACAATCGTTACAACCTTTGTAAATCAAATTAAATAAACTATATGAAACATTTTCATTTGCACGCGGTCTTTTTGCATCGTCATATATTTCAGCACAAGTCATTCAGTCATCGCTATCTCAAATGGTTCGCTGCAGAATGGCAACGATACATTCACGTGCATCTTATCTAACCCGTATAACATACAAGAAAAGCTAGCAAACTACATATTCTACGACGCCAATGACGAGAAAATCTGCCAAAGTAAGGCATGATGACTTTTATTTTTCCAGTCTTCACGGTTCGCAACGCAAACGCAACTTGACAAGGCACACAGATCTGATAACAATCTAGATATAATTAAAGCAACATAATCTTTGGATATAACGTCTCGGAGCAGTCAGCAGCAAAAGTGAGGACAGTCGAAGAGCTCAAAATTATCTACACATAATTCTATTGTCAAGAAAATAAGTACATGTGTAGATCATTTTGAGCTCTTTGACTGTGCACCTACTTCTTCTGATGACTGTACATACGAGTACCTAGATAGGATCACGAGCTCACGACACATTTTCCGTTCTTCCTCGTTAAAACTTACGTGGGTGCATGCGTGCCCACGCGGTCGATACTGCTGGTTTGTAAACAGTGACTAAAATAATCATCAGTTTGTCGGGTAGGTACAACGATTTTAGCATATTTTTTAGGTTAATTTAAAGAATTAAAAAGAAATGCAGTATGTTACTTGTACGCGACCTTTTTACCCTTAACGGCCTTGCGATCATCGGCGGGATTCCAAGTAAGGTAGGTACCTAATCAATGTTTAAACTTTAAAGTTGAATGTCTCTTACCAAATGGTGTTTGCCCCACAATTTTTTTCATTTTTATAAATTGTGTTTAATGTTACACGATATATTTGTAGTATTAAAATTCCATTCCTTGCCGTCTCGCCAGTAGTGGGCCTTAGACGTGAACATCGACTTAACTTAATCGTAAATCCTTTCTTATCGTATATAACGTATGCTTAGTAATAAACGGGCCTAACTCAAAATTGGCATTAAATTAGTTATTGTATTAAAACGGCTTATAACTGACAGCACTTTCGGCTCTCTTTCTTAAACCAGCCAAAATCGCGTATTAAAAAGAGATGGCATGATACCAAATAATTCAATGGAAACAAGAAGTGCCAATTACGAAACTTTAAACTCGATTTACCACAATTCACGATTTTTGAGTTAAGCCCGTTTATTACTAAGCATGCGATAAGTCTACCTGGCAAAAGATAATTGCACTTCAGTTTTCAGTATGTCTGTCAGTTAGTAAGTAGCGGTCCAATTACGTCATTATTTATTTATAAATGCTTTGTGAATGCTTTGTGGTTTACCAGTCTTGCCTGCACGGGTAGCACAAGTTGTATTTTCTCGCTTGTCGCTCAGTTCTCTATCGTTACTGAGTAGATGGAAAGAGAGATCCGAGCGACAAACAAATGGCGGACAATTTGTGCTAGCCGCATTGGTTATTTTAATAACTGATGAAGTCTAAGTTGGAGCATGCTTTACATGCTTACCCAGAAACGGTCTGATAGAAGACCTATACAAGCGCTACGACGCTTAGAAACCGTTTATCTGTTTTCCCTCCGGAACAGTTAAATGTTCCGAGTAAAAGAGCTGCTTTTTTTTTTTATAGCATGGTAAGTAGAGCATGCTCCCGGGAATTCCCGGTACTAAAAGGACCGGGAAATCCCGGGAATTATCATTTCAACTGGTACCGGTACTGGCGAAAAAAAAACCCGGTTCTTCGGTTCCTTCGGTACCTACTGAGTTTGTGACTAGACTAATTGTCATTTTTTCTTTTCAAAATTACGTGGTGGCCTGGTGACGCTTTCCCCCGGCCGATTCGCACAAGCTCTGTTTTATTCGGATGCGATATGAGATCGGCATCGCTCGGCCCGCCCCAGTCGCCCCACGCTTCGACCCGACGCCTCGACCCAATCCAAGGCCAACCGGTCGGGCCGACCGACAGGTAGTCAGGTAGTCAGAAAGATAGCTGTTCTGATTTGGTAAACTCGTGTTCTGGATTAAATAATTAATAATTATCACTTAACTGGTGTCTTATTTAAAAAATAACCATTAAACAAAAAAAAATACAAATAATTTACTCAGTACCGAAAAGTACCGAAATCCCGGGAATTCCCGGTTCTGACTTAGTAGGTACCGGAAATCTTAGTCCCGGTTCCGGGAATGGTACCGGTACCGCATGCCCTAGTCACCATGAGCTAGACTGGCAAGCCGATACAAACATACATCGCTAAATAAATAAAAAACACTCAAACCTTATTGTATTAGTGATGGTAAACAAGTCACCTTATTGTATTAGAAAACAATACAGAGGACCTTGCCAAGATGTATTGCGCTAACTAGCGCTTCTATTGGTTTCGTTTTTAAACCAATCGTGTCACTGGCAGATCACGTGACTTTTCGTATTACGTCATCTACCAGTGATGCGATTGGTTTAAAAACGAATCAAATAGAAACGCTAGTTAGCGTAATGCATCTTGGCAGGGCCCTCAGAGCATGTACCTAATCAAACGAATCAATAACTAAATATTTAACTTAAATACCACACCTGTGGTCTCCATACACGTACTGACTTGTTTAGGCGGATTTCTCTGAAGTTCGTTGACACAGCGCCATCTGTTATAGAGAGAGAGAACTAGCGCGACAAACTACTTAATCGACTAGACGCTAAAGCGGGAAACGCTTTCAAATTCAAAAGTTATAACGTGTTGACGGACTTGCCTTGTAGACGGTCTTACCTAGGGTTGTAAAAAAACGGTTTTTTTTCTAACTTGAAAAAAAACATGAAAAAAAACGGTTTTTTTTTCTGGAGTACGTTTTTTTCAAAAGTATGGAAACTCAAAATTTGCAAGGCAGTTAATACTTTTATACGGTTGTTTTACTTGTTTTAGACTTTATGTTAACCATTAAACCAATTTAATTTAACAACTTTGATTAATAACAACATAAATGAAATCTGTAGTGGGAGTTATCTCAATTTACTGGACTTAGACGAGACAGAAGAAGAACCAGGAAATTCTGATGCTGACTGAACTAGTGTTGATAGTGCTGATAGTTCTAGTGAATAGGTTTAAAGTTCTTTTTGCATTTACTAAAAATAGTCTAGTTAAATAAATCACGAAAAACCGTTATTGTGGCATATTTTTGTTCATCTGAAAAAAAAACCTAATTTAGAAAAAAAACCATGGTGCCAGGTTTTTTTTCATGTTTTTTTTCATAAATTTGAAAAAAAAACACTTGGTTTTTTTTCTATTTGCAACCCTAGTCTTACCCACAGTGACCTTAATAATAATAATAGCCGCAGGGCAGCTAGTGGCGAGCTGTTGGGTGAGTGGCGACACCACGGACGTGAATGCTCCCGAGGGTAGGTCCTGTTCCTCACCTCACGCTTGCCTTCACCGGCCGGCTGGAGTGAATAATGACGAGGAACAGACCCTCACCTCTGGCTTGCCTTTATTGGCCGGTCAGAGTGGAGTCGCAAGAGCTATATGCTCGAAGTGTGGATGTGTTGCATAAGTGGTGAGTGGGCACCTTATGGTCGTTTAAAGTCCAGAAGCACCTCTTCACCCTTAGCCCCTCTGGAACTGTTACCTCCCTGCTGCTATATATATGCGGCTATTTCGGGAGGCCCATTCCATTGAGTTAGCGAGTCACCGCCTGCCATTTCAACCAAAGTAATTAGCATTGGCCAGGCAGGCGCCGTAGTTTCATCAATAGCCTAGTTCACCAATCCATATCTGTTCATTCATAGAGCCTATTTTAATACTTCCTTCTTAAATAGTCCTACACTAACCGTTGGTTGTCCGTGGGAGCATACTTCTATAGTTTGAACTCAGGGACAATCGCCGGTTGGTGTCCCATCACTTTACTAAATTAAACTTGTCTAAAGGGCCTCTGCGTGTTGGCTTCGGCTCCATGTACGCCTTCCAAAGGTCCGGGACTCCCATAGTCCCGTGAATGGTAAAGACATACAAATAATAATAAAATTAATCCCTGTTAATCTTTATCTACCAGTTTGTTTGCGTTATTTTCTTATGCCCCGTGTACCCACGTTCACGAAGCGCTGGTGTAGCCTTAACTCATATATCGTTGGTGATACTGCGAAATCGTGTAAGTAACGAATTTATAATAGAGCAAAAAAAACCTTACTGTCTTATCAAAAAGGTGCATTTTGCTCCATATTTAAAATGTTACTTACGCGGTTTTGCAGTTTCACCGACGATATAGTTAATTGCTTTATTGGTACCATTTAAATGATTCAGTTACATGGTAAAGTGAACATGATTCTAAGCGATTTGATACGGTTCCGATATTACTATTCGGAACATGGTTTTGTAATAAGAAGAAACACTTGAATAAATAACATTTGTTAGTCGTTTTCCTCAAAAGCATAAATTCCTTGTAGCGATTCACCGAATCGCATTTCACCTCGAACTTATATTTAATTATCGCGTTGTGTCTCGATCGTTTACTTTTTTAGTCGCTATAAGTTTTAGTCAGAGTTGTGACATATTTGAAATACTTGTATTTAAAATACAAATACAAAATACAAAATACGTATTTTGGATTTTGTACTTAAGTACTTTTTTTTAAAAGTATTTTGTATTTTATTTGAAATACTATTCGAGACGTATTTTGTATTTGTAAAATACAAAATACTTTTTTATTCTTAGCTTCATTTTTCTAAAGCATTCCGCGATTCAGTAAAAACAAAAAATGGCCACTAATGGCGCAGCAGCTTTGAAAGTCTATGCGCAAAATGACAGATGAAACAAAACGCATATAAAACCTGACCAATAATATATGAGGGACCCCTCTTGACAATCCTCAAAGTCACTGTTACGTTTTGCAGTGTTGGCATTTTTTCGTATGGTGGTATGATTATGCGTCCACACAGACGCAACATGTCAGATGCTCTTTTTGAAGAGCTTGTGATTTTAAAATCTTTAATAAATAAAGAAAACCAGTAATTTTACCATAAAGTATTTTATTTCAATAAAGTATTTTGAAAATACATATTTTGTATTTAGTATTTAAATACAAAAGGCAAAAGTATTTTGTATCTTGCATTTGAAATACTATATTAAAAAAGTATTTGCATTTTGTATTTAAATACTTTTCGAAAAGTATTTTGTACATCTCTGGTTTTAGTCGCATTTCACCTCGATCGTGCATTTAACTATCGCGTTGTGTCTCAATCGGTTTTTTTAGACGATATTAGTTTTTGTCGCATTTCACCTCGATCGTGTAATAAATTTTCGTTTTTTGTCCTAATCGTCTATTTCAGTATTAGACAATATCTTTAGTCGCAATGTACCTTTTTCGCTTATAATTTTAATAGCAGATATCAATGTGAACATTTAATGTCACAGTTCGCCAATATTTTTAGTAACACTTTATATCTACAATATTTTAGGGAGATGTATATAAACTTACAAGTTACAACCTACATGTTCTAATAAAACGTTAGACGGGATTTAATTGGGATTATGAATAGATAATCCCAATGAAATGATACTACAATTTCTAAGCGATATATCGCTATATTCCTATAGGAATAAGAAGTTTGCTTGAGGTAGGTCCTCAATAGGATATAACTCAAAAAAAAAAAAACGTTAAGGAAGCAAAATAAGTAATAAATGAAAGGCACAAATCTGCTTTATGACTCCTTATACTAAAGCTAATTATTTCCTTGAACTAACACAAATATGCGTTATTAAACATAAAATTATTACTCCTTAAACATACTACAAAATTGAAAACCAGCTGTATAAATATTACCTGTACACGTTTGAGAATGCGAGGCCGAAAACTAAAAAAAACATGTTTTTTTATCAAACTCCAACATAAATTATACGAAAACAGAAAAATTTACCAATACATTTGGCGTTCAGATTACACGTTGATAAAAAAACATGTATTTTTTAGTTTTCGGCCTCGCATTCTCAAACGTGTACAGATAATATTTTTTTTAATATTGCATAAGAACAGCAATTTTATCTTGTACAAAAGCAAATAAAAAAAGTTGATTTAAATTTGGTATTTTTTTTTACTTTAATTTTTGAAGTTTCATTTCTGACTTTAGTTTAGTTTGAAGACGAATTTCCGCCCGCTTCCTTTGTGATGATTTTTTTTCAGTTTTTTTTTTAATAAGTTCCTAGTTGTTATGCATTTTTGGAGAGCTAAGAAAACAGTTAAGTTTTTAAAATAATCTGCAAGCCCAGTTTCATAACGTTTTTTTTGTTTTTAAGGCATTTTAGTGGAAAGCGCTCGCAAAAAAATATTGGAAAAATTTCGTTTTCCGTCTCGCTTTTTTAAATTTGGACCGATAATTATTGTTTTAATATTGAGAAATAACCAGTGTTTAATAGTATTTATAAATCAGAAAAAAAATAAGATTTAAATCGATACTTTTTTTGTAATAAATTTTTCAAGTTGAATTTCTGACTAATTTAAAAAAAAACTAAAAAATGCGATAACTCAAAAATGGTTCACTTTTGCATAATGCATATGGGGGTCAAAATTATCGCAAATAGTCACCCCTATCACCTCCTAACGGGAATAGGTCGACTTACCAATAACCCTGTATAAGAATTTACTATATAATGTATTTTAGAATCCATAACGTGGAAAGAAGTGGTCTCTGCCTACCCCTCTGGGAAACAGGCGTGATTTAATGTATGTATGTATGTATGTTTCCAAACAGCTTTTACGAAATGAAAATAGCAGCCTGACATCTCGACGTGTGGAAATACTATTCGCAGTGCATTAATTGCAGCTTTTTCAAAATCTGATTTTATAACTTTTGGGTTAAAATCTGGTACGATTTCTCTTATCTTATTAAACAATATTTCATTTGTTGCTTGCTGCTTATTTGTTAACAGGGCATATACAAAAGGAATAACTTTTGTATGGTCGTTATCTGTACCGATGTCCCCGTGCAATGTGTACAGCTGTGTGTATGGGTGTGGTACTATCTTAAACGTCCCATCTACAAAAAACGTCTCCACGTTTTTGATATAATTTTTGCACGGCGGGCTAATGAATATAAGACATACATCAGTCTGAGCACATAAAAAATAGCGAGCTAAATGCTCTGGAATTATCACATCGGATACATTTTGAAATGTACTGTTACTGGAGTTTCTTTTTTTAGTTCTATAGAGTCCATCACGCTTACTAAAAAATGATGGGACTTTGTCTGCATATTCCGGTGTATGGAATTTTAACATTTCTTCTTGAAATAAATGTGGCACCACCGGTCTGTAATCGGTAAAATTACTTTTTTTTTAATTTGGCTATAGATTTTTCTACCTCGATGCTTTCGAAGTCCGGCGTACAAGTATGCAGAGATTCTCGCACAATTTCCGTTTTTGTCGGATTGAGGACGATAGTGCCGTTACAAAATTTCGTTGAACATGTATAAACTGATGTCCCGGAGCCATTTGTCCTATTGATGCGGTGTCTGTACCCTGCCCTTATTAAAGTTTTCCCTCCATGGGAACTATCGATAAATTCGAAACTATCCCGCCTATCACAGGCGGAGCCAGGTTCAAGCTCCATATTTCCTCACAAATATTGAATTATACAATTACAGTATTGCATCTGACTTCAATGTCACTGTACTTCAATGTCGCAATGACAGAGTATTTATCTATTATTTATTAGTCACAAAGATAATATTTCAATGAGTTTGATAGCACATAAGACATGAAACTACAGGTACAAAACACGTTTTAAAAAAAATGTTTCAGAATTTGAGTGCGAACATCAATTAACGCGTCAAATTAAATAGAGTCCCAAACAAACATCGATCGCGACGAAATGCGTCTAGGGTAAAAACCTACACGAAAAATTAAATGCTACAAATTAATTATACTAACGTAAAAAGCCACGCGAAAAATTACATACATACATACATAAACTCACGCCTTCATTCCCAGAGTGGGGTAGGCAGAGCTAAAGAATTACCAACAAGTCTTAAAACTTCTTGATAATTGAAAACTTCTTTAAACTTTTTGCGAAAAATTGCTTCGAGTAAAAGATTCTATTGAAATGTTGTTCATTCGAGTTGAAATGCGATTCGGTGAATCGCTACAAGTAATTTATGCTTTTGAGGTAAAATACTAACAAATGATAAATAAGCTATTTTTTATGATTTTAACGGTTTTTAGGGTTCCGTACCGTAAAACGAAAAAGGAACCTCTCAAGACCCTTTTTCTCAGAAACGCGTTGAGGTATCAAGGTGAAATTAATATCAAATGCTCAGGTCTGCAATTAGGGAATGCAAATAACCGGTTATAACTGGTTTTAACCGGTTATTTTCATACAAAAACGGTTAATAACCGATTAAATTGTATTCCCTATCTGCAAGCCCTTGGAGCTGTGAAAAAATCGAACTTCTAAGTCAACGCAATCAAAAGATACGGCCATTTATCCCGCATATTTTGACACTCAAGAGAACCAAAACCTATTCAAAATTCAAAATATTTATTCAGTAAATTGGCAACATGAGGGCTCTTTTACACGTCGGTAATATGGAGTGAATCTAATAGCTCTTCGGACAAGACCATCATTGCGGAGAAGAAGTGCCGCAAGAAACTCCAGCAGAAGGTCATTTTTTCAATCATTCAATACGATAATACTTAAAAGGAAGTTACATTACAAGGTAATAAAGTAATAAATTATTATTATTAAAACTAACACAAATAAAATCATTACAAATGTAAGGTCAATAAAATAAAGTAAAAAATAATGACTAGGAGAACAACATGACGAGGTGTCTACGTCAGGAACGATAATTAAAATAACTAAATTGGAAAACAGGTGCTTCACGTAATACGAAAAGTCACGTGATCTAGCAGTGACGCGATTGGTTTAAAAACGAAACGAACAGAAAAGCGACTCGGCGTAATGCATCTTGTCTGGGCCCCCTGACCCCACAGACAGCACCCGTTCACGAGTATGACGCGTATCTCAGTCATCGCCTCCCTCAACCATGTGTTCGGGAAGGTGGCGACCCGATCAACAATGATCTTAGATGCTTCCTGTTGACCTTGGATCATGATTCATGAAGCATATTTAAAGGGAAATATCCGAAATGAAGAATAGCTAAACTGAAGTGGCAGTGGGCGGGGCACATCGCACGCAGGACTGATGGCCGATGGGGTCAGGAGGTGGCGTCCGCGGACTGGGAGACGAGCTGTGGGTAGGCCTCCAACAAGATGGAGTGGCGACTAGGGCATGCTCCCGGGAATTCCCGGTACTAAAAGGACCGGGAAATCCCGGGAATTATCATTTCAACTGGTACCGGTACTGGCGAAAAAAAAACCCGGTTCTTCGGTTCCTTCGGTATTGAGTTTGTGACTAGACTAATTGTCATTTTTTCTTCTCAAAACTGCGTGCGGTTACAAGCTCGGTTTTATTCGGATGCGATATGAGATCGGCATCGCTCGGCCCGCCCCAGTCGCCCCACCCTTTGACCCGACGCCTCGACCCAATCCAAGGCTAACCGGTCGGGCCAACCGACAGGTAGTCAGGTAGTCAGAAAGATAGCTGTTCTGATTCGGTAAACTCGTGCTCTGGATTAAATAATTAATAATTATCACTTAACTGGTGTCTTATTTAAAAAAATAACCATTAAACAAAAAAAAAGACAAATAATTTACTCAGTACCGAAAAGTACCGAAATCCCGGGAATTCCCGGTTCTGACTCAGTACCGGAAATCTTAGTCCCGGTTCCGGGAATGGTACCGGTACCGCATGCCCTAATGGGAAGGCAAACGAGCACACAGGCCACCTGATGGTAAGTAGAAACTGTGACCCATAGACATTCGCATTCACAAGACTGCAAATGCGTTGCAAACCCTGAGGACTAAGATGGAATGCCTTGCTTGCTTTTTCTTTTTATTATGTGAGTGAGGTTTACAATTGAAGTTTCGTTGTTTCCTTCTAATGGGTAATAAACTAGCGGATGTTCATTAGGAACACAGGTCGTTATAAATTAAATCCGAAATATATAACCGAAATAATATTCGTCAATAACATACGTCAAACGACAATGCCTAATTAACACCCTTTAATTATCCTTTTCATTATAGTTTACTCGATTATAATCAAATTAGTATATTTCTGGAAAACTAGCAATTTTCTCAAATAATTGCGTCTATACGATTAAAACGAACGTAAGATTTAATCAGCGTCAATAATTATGAAATAATCGCCCGTTTACGTTTTACATACACCTCGAAAATGAGAAAGAAATTAAGATTCATATCAGTTTACGAGAACTTTCTTTTATTTTACGAGTTTTCTCTCCGGACTTCGTCCGAATCATCCTTTAATTGACGACGTGGTTTCAGAGCACTCTCAAATTAATCCTTAGGCCACGGCGACATAAAATTCAAAATAATAGTCATGACGTCTGTGAGACGTATACCACGTCAGTTAAAGGTTAATCATTCTGTAACTACCTATTTAACAATGAGAAACAAACGCATATCGCATATATTGTTAAGAGTTTAAATAAATAAAAAAATGTATTTCTGCATAGTTTAAATCAAGCTGAGTATCACTTATCGGAAATGATGACATGTTATAATATGTTCTTGATACATTGTAACTTTTTGTTATTGACCACAGCGACCATACACGTGGTGGCGAGTAGGTACCAAGTCAAGGACCGAGTGAGTATGCTGATTATAACCAATAAATAATATGCACCTTATAAATGTTTATGGTTAATAATATGACCATAAATGCTAATCCCTGGAGGATCTGACGTCGACATCTCTGTTTATATGACGACGGTTTGGTTTTCTAGAACGAGTGGACAAATTTTGGACGTTTTTGACGTGCTTAGGTCGTAAAACGAGCAAATACCATGATCATTTATGAATTTTATGATGTATGTTATGTATTTTAAAGACCGCTCAAGTATTATTTTTCTTGCAGCCCTTTTTTCAACAGTAATCTACCTGAATTGGTAGACTTAGTAGATGGTAGTGCTGGTAGACCCAGACATGTGAAAGGTCCATGTAAAAACCTAAAAAACTGTTTACAGGCGTTTTCACTAAAAAGTGTACCCAATTAAGGACTGAAATTAAGGAACTTTAACTTTGTCAGTTTTGTGACGAAAATTAGCTATATATTGACGGCCGCAATGTATGGCTAATTTTCGTCACAAAACTGACAAAGTTAAAGTTCCTTAATTTCAGTCCTTAATTGGGTACACTTTTTAGTGAAAACGCCCTTACACTCATTTGTGCTTGTTTTTGTGATGATTTAAGAACAATATATTTAGCGTTAATAAGCAATCACAAAACTGCGTTTTCTAAGAAATGCACGCAATTGTTGCGATTACCGATTCGACGGAACGATAATGTTCCATTGTTCATCTTCTAGTAAATGGTCTACTTAGAAGGTAATACCTAGGCCTCGCCTCAAGCCTCAACTGTAATTTTTCAATAAATTTGCCAGAGAATAAACGCAATAAAGGTTTTCGCTCGACTGGAGTCACGCATATTGCGTCACATATACTCTTAGAAGTTCAGATCAACTCAATGTACATACATACATAAATTCACGCCTTCATTCCCAGAGTGGGGTAGGCAGAGCCACAGAATCACCAAACACTCCAAAAACCTGTTAATAATTCTGTAACCACATTTTGCACAATTAGGCCAAGATGTTTGTCAGTGTATTAGTGACAGGTTGCAAGCCCATCGCGTAACAGTACATACTACAAGCCTTTATTCCCTTAGTCGCCTCTTACGACATCCACGGGAAGACATGGAGTGGCATTATTCTAACCCGGCAACATGTTTGTCTATAAAAATATTTTAGTATAGTTTTTAACATAATGGCTCTTTCTAAAAGGCTTATTTATGAACATCATCAGGGCTTCTATTCTAGGCGGCATAAACCTTATCGTCTTTGTCCTGTTATGGTATTGTTTTTAACTCGGCCGCTATTACTGTCAAGCCAGTAAGAGCTCTCAAAACGTTGACAATCCAAAGGCGAAATGCTTTTTGCCGCCTAGAATCTCGACCCTGGTCCTTTGCTTTGTAACGAGGTGGTTACAACCTCTTTTGTTTGAGTTCCTGGCCACTATTACATTTCGATCTAAATCTTCCAAATTCAAATTTATTAGATTCTATTCCGATATCGATCCTTGGATCATTCTCCACATTTTTTCTAGAAGAACAAGACACGCGTACTCGTGTCTCAACAATGTTGTACTCACATTAATTTATTATTTTATTTGATATTATTTTTTAAATTATAAAATATATTCTTTATATCTCTAGCAGTGATTCATTTATCTTCGACACAAAACGTCTCAGCGATATTTACCCTATACCGACAGAGCTTTATACATATACATTGTGACCAGTTTCCGAAAACTGACACTACATCAAGTGTATGGCTGTCGTGTCTCGGAGTCGTAATAAAATGTACAAAATCACATGTTATCAAACTTTAACATGACATCGGTTATCAAGTTAAAGAGTTCAGCTCAAAAATCCGTTCCATTTTACCGACGCATCATAATTAGACCGTCTGGTATATTAATGACTCAATAAGCTTCACGATTATAATAATTAGCCAGCAAGAAACAATGTGTGAATTAACAACACGATCACTTAATAAAACCCAGCGACGCGTGAAGTACAATCATAGCCATTTCACGGTCAATTGATTCTACACAACTGTTATTTCTGCTTCTCTTTACTGCAACATTACTGAAAGATTATCGGACGTCTAATTATTTCTCGTACACGCTATCATATGCGACTGACGAGCAAAGGCGACGGAAGATTTAATTTAGAGGATTCCTTCGGGCGCAATGTTATGCATTTTCGTGCTCTAGATCTGCCGATCAGGGGCTATTCTTGGAATATTTTGCTCAATGTTGATATATAAGATTTCTACCGGCGTACTTCCAAGAACTTTTAACTAGTTACAAAGTTTTAATGATGTGATAATACGAGGAGAGGATGTTGTGTTGGGGAAATTCGGCTCGTTAATATTTAATTTTGGTCACGGATCAAGAAGTTCTTGGAATAATGACACTAATGACACAATTTCTAGCAGGCACAACTCGCTTGAGGGTTTTTAATGTGAGCTGAGGTCTTACCATTGCAAAGTGGTACAGGATAAATAAATAATATTACTTAAACTTGTATGATCCACCACCCTATTTTTGAAAATTTTAATTGAGGAGGGCTGCTTACAGCGCTCAAATTACGACATATTAACCGTAGAAAAGTTCTTCCTAATTTATTCTGGGTTTGGTTGGGTAGGAACATTTGTAATACCACTGTCTATGTAAATAAAAACAGGAGGATAGTAACCTATCCAAGCTCTGATTCAATTAGTCATACAAAAAATGCTTTTCCTAAATAAAAAGCTTGGAACCTGTAAAGTGTACTGTTACGAGGCATTCGCATGTGTTAAAATTAAGTGCTTTTACGCAACGGCCGAATTTTTAGCCTCTATTAAAATATAACTAACGTGAAATTCCCGTACCTTTGAGCGAAAGATAATTCGGTTTTGGAACAGCCTCTTTATTATTTAACCGCGTTAAAGGGCACGTCAAAAGGAGGAAAATTCTGCGGGAGGGTAGCCTTTTGTTGCCTTGCTTTGTTACTTGTGAAATTTAAAGGTCGCACAGTATATCTCTCCTATAGAAAATAAACCACGTTATTAAAAGCGTGTTTACTTTTTGAATAAGTACTGTAACGTTTGCTGCGTATTATTCTTTAAGCATGAAAATTGCTAAAGAAGTTTTGATTGAAACTAAAACCCCCACAAACGAATGAAAGCATATAGGATACAGAAGATGCCTTAAATTAGTCCTAAACTGGGAAATTCGTAAACAAAAAAATCAACGATTAAGTCGGCGGTGTAGTTATTAAATTATCTTGTAATGAAAGTACTTACTATGAAAACATTTGTAAACAAATGTCGCACGATAAAGTGCACCATGACGCGGCGACTTGTGTCGCGTGATGCACATTATCGCACATGCGATTTACTTAAAACGCAAATATTATGGTCAATTGTAGATTTCATACGATGCCGTAGTCATCATAGCAGTCAATTGGATGATTGACTTTTATCTCCGCAGTAGGTACCTACGCTTCTGCCTATTGTGAAATGTTATTTCCAATTTTTTTACAAAACTTGCTTCAATGCATTTGTTAGAGTAATACTGACAAAAATCATCATTTTGGAGACAAGATTTTATGGCCGACTCTCCTTTTTTTCCAGTCATCATCAGCTTATCAAAAACAAAGTAACGGTTCTAACTCGGTGGCTCTACGATAAGTACAGCGGAGATACTCTTGCCAGTTTCCGACTGCATTATCAAATCAGCTAGATTCCATAACATTATGCAATATTATTCAGTTTACATGTATTCCAAATTTCACCCCATTACGATTTACAACAGAAAGTCGATCAAACTTGGAATGACACACAACTAAGCTGATAACGTCTTAAGACAGTGTTGTGAAATTATCCCAAGCTTATAAGCTTATGAACGTATGTAGAACACCTACAAGTGCTTTACATAACTTCATAAGCTTATAGAACATTTTACTTAATGTGAACTAAAATAAAACCTTGTTCATTTATGATCTTTTAAATCTGCAGTTATACGAGTGTTAATGTCCATCCCCAATATTCAAACCGCGTATAGATTTAACACTTCGGGTTACAAGTTATGTTTTGTACGTGGAAAATTTCAAATTGTAACCCGATTAACGTAATCAAACCGCCGTTGTCATTTGTTACCAATTCTACAACTTGTGACCTTAACACGACGCTCATTCACAAAATGCCAGATGACACTACCAGATTTCCAAAATATCAGATTCTAAATTCTGGTTAAAATCTTTTTTTTTTTCGTTTAAGGATTCCAATATCTGAAAATATGGAAATTAATACTTCTAGTATTTCGGGGATGAGCGCAAGACGGGCGAATTTTATATTCAAAATTGACATTGAAAAAACAGAACTTGTCAAATTTTAGATTATATGCTAGTAGCTTAACATTCACTGGGTTTGATTGTAGATATTTAGGTGGTCTGAATGGTTATTACCATGTCCACGCGTTGGCTGCACATGCGTATTCAATAAACGGGCGGGCGACGTAAAACTATATTGGAAAACAGTTTATGGGTAATATCGATTATACACCATTGATATGCTTCATGAAACTTGCATTTATAGCCTATATACACGACTGCATATTTTAACTTTTGTAAACGTTATCAAATGGATGAAAATCGCATCTGAAATTCAAGCTCGAAAAGTACGATGACGTGTGTGCGTCAATGCGTGTTGGCTTTAACATTACTCTATTAGACCGCATCCCTCGGGTAATTTACCTATACTTAATTGCACGGTGTTAGTTCCTTATGACTCGCAAATATTGCACCTTATAGACAAGACAAACATTGCTAAGGAATAATAAATAGTTAAGTATATGAGGTATTACTGCAGTTTCATAAGGCCGGTTAACCCCATCACGATGATAACAGGAAAATACTTGTGTGTAAATGTCACGTTGGCTATCAGTCCATCATGTTTTAAAATTATGTTTTAATGCTTCATTTTGTCAAAGGAATAGACTACACGGAAACGCAATTACATTACGCCGCATTGCTGAATCAAGTCTACAATTGGACTTCCTATTTTTTATTAGTTGTAATGAATTGTTATAGCCTGAACAATTATTTATATCGTTACCTTACCTAACCGCGAATACTTTTACAATACTGTCAGTCTTTTGGACCAATGGAATAGGGAATATGCATGGATTTTAAAAATCGCATTTCTCATCAAAATATGAAAATACCGTAAAAGAGATCACCAAAACGGAAATTAAAATTAAAATCGGTCAAGAAATACGGAAGTTATAAGCATTTCAAACTTCTAATTAGACAGAGAGATCCGATGTGCACCGTGACGTCATTGTGCACTGCGGCCATATAAACTCCATGTAAAATTCCGTTTTTCTAGAAAGAGATAGGAACAAATCTTTGTTGGCTTATATCTTGGTTATTTTTATAGTTATTCAAAAAATGATTTTTGTGATCTGTTTGTTACATGAATCAGCTTCAATTGAAGCTGTAAAAAAAAAACATGCATATTCCCTATTGGGACCTGCAATTCCAACAACTAACGTCAAATTTCTTCATTCCAGTTTCATCGTAGCGGATAAAGTGTCCGGTTTCTGGACGTGGATGTTCGTGCTGTCCAAAGTGCCCGAGCTTGGCGACACGGTGTTTATTGTGCTGCGCAAGAAGCCGCTCATATTCTTGCACTGGTACCACCACATCACCGTGCTGCTGTACTCCTGGTTCTCCTTCACTGAGTTCACCGCCTCCGCTCGCTGGTTCGTCGTCATGAACTACTGCGTGCACAGGTTGGTTTGCTATATTAAATATAATTTGCTATATTGGGTTCAAATCCCGGTAAGGGCAGATATTTGTGTGATGAGCGCGAATATTTGTTCCTGAGTCATGGATGTTTACTATGTATTTAAGTATATATTTCTCTATATAAGTATTTATATCGTTGTCTAGTACCCATAATACAAGCCTAGAGCTTAAATTGGGACTAGGTCAATTGGTGTGACATTGTCCCATGATATTTATTTATTTATTTATTTATTATTTTTTCATTAAATTACTCTTCAAGTTCGTTTATACGAGTAGCTTCCCGCGAAGGTCCCTAATTTGTGCAATTTGAGTAGGTAGGTAGTCGTTGCGAGATTCTTGAGAACGGCACCAATTCCGTATTATAGGTATGTATGATGTGTATGAAGTTCTAAGTATTTATTTGCCAATAATATCAAATCATACAAACCTAAATAATCCCTGACGAACGGATGGTTTGGCTAAAGTAAACAAAATGAGTATGTTTAAGAATGATTGCCACTTCGTGCATCTCTGACCTGTAACTATTATACATCACGTAACTTTTTGTTTACTAACAAAAAATACCTGCGGGTCAGAGATATGCATCTGTCAACAACGTGACTAAACGAAAGTGCGTCTCGGTGGTGTTGTCATCCATTATGTAAACACCTATATTTATTGTTTGTCCGGTACATACATCTATAGGTATACTTTAGAAGGCTTAACTGCTGTATTTCTTCTAGTCTGGACGTCTTAATATTGTACGTATTCACGTTGAGAAAACAAGTACGAGTCGTAATTATGAGTTGATTGCTCTTTTCTCATTTACACAAACCTCGGTTGGAGGTCACAATGTCTTTAAGGTAAACACTTGATCTTGTAATAGTCTGCCGGGTCGCGCAGAGGACTTGTGCGCTATGCTGTAATTGACAACATTTCATTTTGGTGACACCTGCAAATTACTATACGAATCGAAAGGGTTTTGCCTCCTGAACACGGCAAAATATTTATTTAGATTTATTTTTCTTTATTGACAAAATTACAAGTAAGTTAAAAAAAAATCGAGTTTTACCAATACTATGCCTGAATAGATATAATACCATTGCCTTTTTCACGAGAAAAAAGCTGTCATACTTCAAGTTTGACATTGACACTATTGACAGATGGATAGATACCTTGAGATCGGTTGACCGCCATTATTAAAAAGAAAAACTTTTTTTTATACAGATTGGACTAACGTAATAATTATGTCCATTGTGTCGTAGAAATGAAGTTACGCCCTTTTAGAATAAGAACATCTTAATAAATTAATAATAAAATAATTATACATCCTAGGGAAAAAATAAAACTATTAGTGTCTTCCTCCTTCCAAACAGTATCTATAAAACGAATAAAATTAAAGTCTTGAAAATATGAAATCTTGTCAATTATGTCATTATCTTAGTAAGAACATTTAATTACCAGGTAAACCCGCTTTCATTTCCTATGTTGAGTATCCTGCAATTTTATAACGTCCAACCGAGTTAGACTTCGTGACCAGGTGTGTATTTTTATAGATTACAAGTATGTAGTATTATTAGATATGATGAAATGTATCTGTTTTGTAGCATATGTTTGCAGTGCAAATACGGGTACGTAGTGTAGGCGTGCCGGGAAATTAGCGGTCGCAGCGTCCTCTGTTAATCAGTACCGTTTAGTTCGCCGTATCTCGCTGCTCGAGAAATATTGAGAATATAGTCGTGATGCAGGAACGCATCGAAGGTTAAACAATTTTTTTTGCACGAAGTCAAATACACAAAAAAAACTGGGTTAGCATAAATGATAATGATTTTTACAAAAATTGCAGCCCTTTCCAAAGATTTAGTGAGATCAACGCAACCTAACATGAATTGTCTCCTCTTTCCAGCCTGATGTACTCTTACTACGCCCTGGTGAGCATGGGCAAGTACCCGCCCAAGTTCCTGGCGATGACGATCACGTTCCTGCAGCTCTCGCAGATGATCACGGGCTGCGCCATCAACATGTGGGCACACAACTACCTCACCAGCGCCGCCGGCTCGTGCGGTATCAGCCAGTTCAACATCAAGCTGTCCATGGCCATGTACTTCTCGTACTTCGTCCTCTTCGCCCGCTTCTTCTACAAAGCCTACCTCTCCCCCAAACCCGGGAAGAAAGCCAAAGCCGAACCCCTCCCCAACGAGGTCCCCAGCGCCAAAAAGAACCAAAACGGGTACCCCCGGCAACGAAACGGCGTCGTCGCCCACTAGTCCTAGTAAGTTGTGATATGTGCTGGTGTGCAGCACTCGTATGGCTGTAAGGGTACCGATCGGGTTGAAAGCGTTGGCCGGACCGCATCGCTGTGTATAAACAATTCAAGTACATTTTAAGCTATAAACAACAACTGACGTCAATTTCTGTCAAAAGTGAAAAACTGAATATTTATGCTGCATAATTCTCATTATTTGCTAATTTGGATGATCGCGAATTTCTTTATAGAGTTGACTTGTGCTGTGCACAGTTAGTTGATGTCGTCATGGTTTTTCGCTTAATTTTCAGTTGTGACTTTCACTTTAATTTTCTGAACACAATCCGCATTTAACCGATGGCGGCAAATACCCATTAAGATGCCTGATTTCAATAGCCAGTAATGATGGAGCGCACGACACAAAAGATTTTAGGCGGGTAGCAGTACTTTTTAACGCTATGCCAGAATTTATGATGGAAACTGAACAATATAAGGCTTCCCTATGAAGCAAGTTTCTTCAAAAGTTTGCTAATCAGTCTTGTGAACGTGCGTTGTAATTGCTCAAAAAGTTACACAAGTCATATTTTTTATGAATAAACATTGTTAAGTTTGTCGCGCTGCGGCCGGCCACGGGAGCCCGGGTGGGCGCGATACATTCCGCTGGTGCACATGGCTTTAGCGTGCGCTTCTGTCTAGTGCCGCCCCTCACAGTAAACTGATGCTTTTACATGGGTTCTAATTCTTCATCGTCCTCGATAAACACTCCCCAACCTGCATCATAGACTAAGCCTCCTAGTAAATCTTCTCTACATCTCATATAATAAACCCATATAAAAGCAGTAGTTTTTGTTGTTGTTTATCGTATTTATTACTTAAAGAAAAATGAGTGATTTAAAAGTAATTTATTTGTAAATCGGTTTAATGCCTCTACAGTTAGTAAGGTTATGGTTTCGCTGTGTGACCGTATTGTTGTCTAGGTTAGATAAAACTTTGGATCGCTTGTCAAACAAGTGCACAAAGAGTAAGAATAACAATTCCTTTTAGTGGAATAAGCAATATTGATGTTCGGGGAAAATGATAGTGTGTTTGTGTTCGGCGCGAGCGCGTAAACAGTTTCAACGACCCGGCTTCTGGGAGCTGCGATGTCGGATTCCGGACTTTAACTTATTATACTCCCTAGATCAGGACTTAGTAGCTTTCGGAGCCGATGTCTTCAATTAATCGTGTGCGTGTTGTGTTGGTAGTATTGTTCCAAATTGAATATCGCGTCTGATCTGATGTCCTTTCAGTTTCGCCTTAGTCTAAGGCACAGGCCGTGTACGGTGATGTCATAAAGTGCCACAGTTACCCCTAGTAGTAAATGGTGGTTAAAGCTGCGTTTATTGTAAAATAATTAAAATAAATACCATATTGTCATCTGCGCCTTGTTGAAGATGAGGGTTGCACCCGTCCCTCTCCTTCGCAACTGTTGTTACCAAATATATAGATTGATTGAAATACTAAGCATAATATTGACAAGTGTGAATCGGCTTAAACAGGCAAAAACTAGATGACTTTGTGGTCATATCATTATTATCTCCATTTGATACTATTCCGTAACGTTGGGCCGTATTGACACAATACATTTTGTATATTAATCATTACTTCGGTAAAAAGTCAAAAAGAAAGAGAGGAAATGTTTTCCGTTTCGAAACGTTCACGCAAAATCTCCTATTGGGCCCCATAACATGCCCGAAAACTTAATTGACACAACGTTCGTTAGCCGTTTCTTTCTTTCACGCGGTCGTGTCAAATCTGGAGAGCAGGATCGGTAGAACGAATCAATTCCAAATTTCGTATCTCAGGGTTACAGGGAATTAGTCACCACATAACACACCTGGGGTTTACTTAAGTCCGTTTGAATCTAGATTTAAAGTTAGGTTAGCAGGGCGACATGACTATGGTAACTTCGGACGCACACGAAATAGAGATTTAAGCGTTACTAATGTCCAAAATAGTTAGTAATTTTACTAGTGGTTGGATTCTGATAAAACAGATGTTCTTACATTTGGTCGCGATTGTTATGTTGCTCGATTGAGAGATTCAATGTCAAGGACGCATTTTTGTTCTTTGACAAATGCTAGCTGGATATTCTTATGTTGAAACACTTACTTTTGAAATACCTAGTGCTTTATGACTAAATAGTGACCTGATTAGTGCAAATACTATAGTGTTAGCTAGCTAAGGTGTTACAGGTTTAGACACAACCCATCTGACCAAGTGTAAGGACTACCGCAAGACTTGTGTCAACGTGATATAATTATAATGTTTGCCTCGAGACATCATTGTAAAAAATTCAAACCCTGCATTTAACAGTTTTTAAAATGATGTCGGGTAGTACTGTCAAAGAGAGAGGGAAGACTAGGAATGTGACTTTTTAATCGAATCTGTTGTGGGCGTCTCTTTTTCTGCGTACCTGCCAAGAGTCTGAGACGGACTTAACACAGTAAAACGTTAACATTTTTCGTCTTCGCCTTCCCTTTGATTGAAACCAGATAAAATATGTTTTTAAATTAGAAAAACAATGTTAAATCACCTCGCTGAGAACGGCATATAGTCGACTGGCCAGTGGCCAACCCTAGCATAGTATTAGACCGTCAATTTCGTCTAGTTCCACTATAGAAGTCACAATTTTGACGTAGGTTCTTATATATTTATAATTTATACAATTAGGCTGTTATTTTCCATTATCCAGTCCATCGTTTAATTTGTGGATATAGGTGGGGTTAGATTTATATTATTTAATATGGATTTTATATTTATTTTCCGAATTCATGTTTATAAATCATGTGGTTGATATGCAAACAGATAATTCTGAGTTTGATAACGATTTTCTTTAGAGAACGAATATTTTTAATGCTGCCTACTTGTTTCGAGACAGTGTCTAGATTTTTGCCAAAAATATTTTTATACTTTTACGGTCGTACTTCGGATACGGTGATCTTTTTGACGCTTTGTTACGTTTTAAAGATGTGAGATGCGGCCAAAACTTAAGAGAATACCGTCGCGGCAGATCGATGTGGCAGACGTACTGTAAATTCGTACAAATGCCGCATGTAACGAACGCTGACGGTGGCTCTAGATAGGCAATAGATACTTTGGCACTCACTTATTATAAAACTTTATATTGATATTCTGCTTCCAAAACTTATTAACCTGATGAGGTGCAAATATCAATCAACCTTTATGATTAAGGTTATATGTATCTTTTAATTAGAAAAGTACAAATGACATTTTCCCGCGCTTCGCATTGCGCGGGGGAAAGCGCTAAAATTGTGTTTAATCTTGAGCTAGTAACGCTCTCGTTAGTTACTTGCAAATGATTGTAAACCTGTGAAAACGAGTTCAAAAGTATAGTTCAGTACTTTACAGTACCGACGTAAAATGTATTTTGTTAAGGAATTATGAAACATCATTTTAGAAATGGGACATTGTCAGAAACACTTAGCATTTATTTATCTTTATTTACTTATATGCATATTTTTGTCGCATTTATGTAACATTTTATAAAGCTGTTGTTGTTCTGCCTAGGATTGGCTAGCGGTGATGGTTCCATATGCAATAAAGTATTTTTAAAATATATTTTTGTGAACGTTTTGGGGCTACAACTCTGAATAAAGAATATTATGTCAGAACTCCGCTGTAAACTATGAAGGATGTGAAATTATTCTATACATTTATTATTTTGAATTTTATGGGCGAATAAAGCGTTAGTGCGTACATCATTAGACTTTTTTTTATTTCCTAATCAATATGCATCTTGCATTTTGTACGGAAATAATTTCCTAATTCTGACTGGATGAGTTCACTCTTTGTTTGTCAACTTGGTGTGAACGACCCGTTATATTTGAATCTGTCTGCGGGGCTTATTCTACAGTGTCTTTTCCCCTATTGCTATCGAATTGTCAACGTTATGATAGCTCTTAGTACCTTGACAGTAATGGCGGCCGAGTTAAAAACAATACTTTAAAAATGGGTGTAAAAACATGTAGGATAAGGGGTGCTATAGATGAATTAGCGAGACCGTGGAATTGCACATGTAGTGGTATTGTGTGTTTATAGGCATTCTATATTTGAAATTTGCCTATTCCAGTACAATCCGCATAAAAAGAAGTTTGAAATAATTATATTTAAGAAGAAAATTCAAAAATAATGTCAGTGTCAAATTCTAAATATTATTTACGTTGTGCGTATATTTTAACGGCTGATTTTATTGTATTCTCAGTTTTCAAAACAAGTCTCCCTGGGCTCATACGATTGTAAGTTACACAGTTTTTAACAACTATGGCAGAAAATAATGTTGGTCCGATTGAGAGTCAAAGTAAGGAAATTATTTTGAACTGTTATAAATATTTTGAACTTGAACTGATGAAAAAATTAAATTCTCCGTTTACCCCTGCCCAGATAGCTGAAAAAGCTACAGGTGTTTCCCTCTCGACTGTTGTTTATAATATTTTGTCTGAGTGACGAATTCAAAACAACAAAAATATTCACCTCTCCATGTTGGAAAAAGTTACGTACTTGTCCGTCATCGGCAGTAGACGATTTCGATCAAGAGGTGAGAACATCATTAGCTGAATTTAAAAAGGAGAACGATGTTCTATTCATTTTACTACAACACTTCTCGCGTTTTTCGGTTAAAAATGGAACGCACTTTATGTTTTCAAAAAGAAAATTTAAAAGAACACGATTGGCTGAATTTAAAAACGATAACGATCCCGCGTTTTTTGGTTGAAACGATGGAGCATAACCGCGAACATAAAATTTCTGCTATTATTATTAATTGTACATTTTTAAATGAAAATTAATTTTAAAATGTCATAAATTTTACTTTTTTAGAAAGCTTATGAATTGAGCAAACTATTCCTGTCATTTGTACGCGAAGTGTCATACTTTTTTTTTTAGTTATGCTTTAAAATTTTACAAAATTTGAAAAATAATCACTAGAACTTTCAACTTCAAATCCTTTTATTTGCAAAACTTTGCATTTCTTTGGCATTTTTTATTATTTCGTAATCAGTAATTCATTGGCTATTTGAAAAATGCTTTTTTTATTTCTAAATGACGAAGTTTTTACACAATGACTATACTAAGATTATTCTAAGATGATGCCTGTGACAGCTCTTATAAACACCTTATTAAACTTATTTCTTTAGCTTTACATAAATACTACATCGGTACAAACCTAGCCACGTCGTTCAGGAATTTAAATAATTAATCGCCTATTTTTTTTTAAATCGCTTGTAAGTGTAGTAAGTGATTGAAATTACGAAATACGGGTGTCACAGGCATCATCCTAGAATAATCAGAGTATAGTTTTAGGTCGAAAAGCGGGTATTTTTTTAAAATTCTAAAAACGTGAAAAACTCGGTAACCATTGAGTTTTGACCCCTGGTTGACTGGACTTAAATCGTTACAAATGAGCTGTAGAATAACCCCTTTCAAGGAATACGGCGAATTTCCAGTCACCTGTATACATATAATTTTCATCTGTCCCATAAGCAATTCCCAACCTTAAAGGCACTCCACTCTGTGTTAAAAGCCGATATTGATTACAAATTCAGCATTTCTACCTTACGGCAAAAAATAAAGAAATTAGGTTTTAAAACTTTTAAATGGAAAAAGACAGGACAATCGAAAAATATTAATGGATAGACACAACATACGACTACTAAGAATAAACTACCTTATCAAAATTGCGGAATATCGGTCTCAAGGTAGACCAATAGTTTATACTGATGAAACCTACAATCATACTTCACATATGTCCGGTCAAGCTTGGACCGATGGAACAGAATTTGGTGTCAAAAAACAGATCAGTAGATACAGGCCAGAGGTTAATAATAGCGCATGCAGGAGGAAATTATGGTTTTATTCCTAACGCTTTGTTAATGTTTAAGGCAAACCAAAAAACGGGAGATTATCATGACCAGATGAACTTTGTCACCATGAGAAATGGTTAAATGGAAAAATAATACCGAACCTTAAACCTAATAGCGTACTTGTCGTACATAATGCCTCCTATCACAACAAACTTGAATCGTGCTCCAACGTCAAATTCTCGTAAGCAAAAAAATGATGGATTGGTTGTTAGAACACGGTCTACTGCAACCACATCACGATGCAACCCACATTCATTGCCAAGGAAATAATCCCTGAGATTGCACACCTCGCGGTTGTGGAGATTCTTAGCATTTAAAATGCCTCGACCTCCACATTTCCCCGGGATGTACAATCTCATGACCATGACAGATGAGCGTGGGTGCAACATGCGATGTGATTTGAGCAGTAGACGGACCTTCCTATACAGGGCGTCCAGCTCAGTCTGAGTCCACCTCCACAGGAGTATGTGAGCAGCGGCATTATTATTATTATTTTCATCACACTTGCACGTAAACAGTATCTAAACATACAGGTTAACTTGGCCGCAATGCCCCATATAAAACCCTCGACCTTTTTTTTTACCATGAAACCCAAGGTCGGTAAGTAATTTATTTTTAATTTATAGCACAGCACCCAGGCACTTGCAAGTTCAAGCAAAGAGTTTACACGCAATTGAAAAAATTTCTTAAACGTTATTTAAACAGGAATTTCATTGCAATCTCGCTACATGTTACTTAAATACTCAATTAATGTTCTTAATAATCGATTTGAATAGTATCAAAACGTCGTTTTTTTACACTCCTTCAGGGCTGTATGTATGTATACCTACGTAAGTATTTGCCCTTAACGTTTCTGAACGAAACATTTGTATAATCTGTGGAGTCCGCCCGCCATCCGCTTAAAAAAAGTTCAAGTAATTCGTAATAATAGTTGTGCTGACTTGTGTAGGTAGTTTTTTCTGCCCTATAATTTTATTTATTTACTCGCAAATGTGATGAAAAACATTGTATGTTTCACGGGCGGTACGGGAATTACGTACCTCGACTCAGAAAGCCCTCAGTCTTCGACTTCGGGCTTCTACTAGAGCCTCGGTCGTAATTCCTTACTTACCGACCTTAATACACAATGTACTATTATTTAATGGCGACAGGTCGCAATATCGAGCAAACATTTCTGCCAATGTCAAGTTTATATTCTACATTTACATATCAAAAGAAAATCTTAAGGCAACGTTGTACGGTGATCCTCTAGCCTCCGTGAAGCGATGTAGGTAGAACTTTACGAAGACCAGATGGTATTTTCTTGGAGCAATCCTTCCAAAGGCGATACGTTTTCAAACTTGAATTCTTCATTATACTGCACATTTGAATGTTAATTTACTGCATATTAATACATCAATTCATTACTATCCATTAAACAACAAAATATGCAAAAATAAAAACAATTAAGAAAGCGACACCGTCTTGTCAAAAACCCCAAGAGAATCCCAGTTCAATATTAATCAGTAACCGAAACACATGACTCTTGTTTCGTGTCACTTGGTAATTAGAACTATTACTAATTTGACTAGAGATCACACTAGCGTGACTCCTGCATCTGAATGCCCTTATGACTCGATCGAGAAATACCACGGACCTAGATCTGTTCGCCAAGTTCCCTAATTGCCACAAAGATATATGACTAATAAAAAGTATACTATCAAAATTTGCGGGAAATTTTGGGCTGTGTACTGTGTAAGCTTACACCCTATGGTGACATCTAATGTGTCAATTTAATTTAATTTCTCTCACCAACACAATCCCAGTGAGCCCATTTTGGAATACCTACGGGAAGTGCCTGAGTGGCAGTGTTGGGTTTGGCAGATTTTCCTAATCCCATCGTAGCTTATACCAATACAATAATATATTAGCATAGGCGTTACTGACTATGCTTAATACAATATGCGTCTATCTTTATAGCTGCTGTTATTTACTAAGTGTTGGTCATGGTTTGGAATGAAATGAGAAAAGTTCGTACAAAAAAAGATTTTTTTTATTCATGGTCATAAACAATATCGGTTACAGGTGTCCATGATTTGAAAATCCACCGTCCGCCGTCAGAGCAACCAGAGACACCGTCAGAGCAACCAGAGACACCGTCAGAGCAACCAGAGACATCGTCAGAGAGTGTACCTACTTAGATCCCGAAGCCTTCTCATAACTATCATTTTGAAAAGCCGCTGCAAAATGGTGGGCAATAGATCCACACCGGACGCCGAGTGACTCACATGGCCGCCCGGACTGTCACGATTTTTCACTGCCCTCGAGTTTCTTCCACGAGATTTCGGATGTTTCTGAACGCATTCGCGAATTGGGTGTTGCACTATTGCTTCTATGTAATTAGTATCTAATACAGTACCACATACTTCAGTTTTTCCAAAATACTAGCCATTATCTGGGATTACAGGCGTGAAGGTATGAAGGATGATCTTTGGCGTTCCATGCTCAAAGTGATATGTTCCGTGGTCCACGGTTAGAGGAATGTCCTTCAGGATCTGTTCTATGATCGGAAACATTTGTTGCACTGTCAGCGGACGATATTTCAATAACGTGGGATTTTCCATTGTAAAATCTGTAAAAATATTGTTTGGGTGAAAGAGGGTAAGATCTTCATGCGTCAAAACGAAACTTCGAGAGTTGTGCGCATCGTCTCCGATTCTGACCTGTTGAAGCTTATGTGACTGTTGCTTTATTCTGTGCTGTGTGGGTTATTTATTAGTATTATGTGTTTTCGACCGCTGTTTCGCAACCTTAGTTATTAATTTATTTATGCGCCTGATGTTAATTATAAAAATATTTTCCTTTGTTTATTGTGCATACATAGTGCCCTTTTATATCGCTGTTTTTCTCTATTCTAATGGCTAATCTAAAAAATATTAGTATTTATTATCAGAACGTGAGGGGTCTTAGAACTAAATCTCATTATTTTTTCACAAATGTACTCACGTCTGACTATGACATTATTTGTTTAACTGAAACCTGGCTCACTGGTGATTTTAGCAGTGAAGAATTTTTCCATCATAATTATGATGTGTATCGGCGTGATCGGCCAGCGGCGGCGGCGACGCGCGGCGGCGGCGTGCTTGGTGGCCGTGAGGCGCGGCCTTCGCGCGCGCCGTTGCGATGACCTCTGCAGCACTACCCACTCCGAGGAGATATGGGTGTCTCTGCCCCTTGCTGCCTCGGAGTCGTCCTCTGCAGTGTCAGAACGTGCTCGTTATCTTCGCATAGCCTGTGCATATTTTCCGCATAATCGTAATCATGCTGAGTCGTTAAAAAACTTTTTTAACAATGTTAACAACATTTTGCTTTGTTACCAGAGTGACGCTTACCTGCTGCTCGGTGATTTTAATATTTCTCATGCAGTTTGGCACCTTGATCGTTTCTCGAACTTAAATCTTAATATTAATAATAATCCTTTAGCTACTGTCTTATCAGATTTCCTTTCTCTCGCTGGATTACAACAGTATAATGGGTGTGTTAATGCATATGACCGTATTTTGGATCTCGTGATTAGTAACTTTAAATGTGATGTGTCAGCCTGTTCATCCCCACTTACACCAGAGGATTTACATCATAAATCCTTGGTGATTACCTTCTGTTTGTCATTATTTAAAAGATTAAATTCTACCGAGCATTATAGGAACCTATACCACAAAGCTAACTTTAAGGATTTTCGACAAGGCCTGTCCAATATTAATTGGTCTTTTATTGATGATATGGAAATCGAAGCTGCCACCAGTTATTTTTATTCAATTCTTAATGATTTAATTAATAAATTTGTACCGAAAAGTAAAGTTTGTACCACCACTCGGTACCCGCCCTGGTACAGTAGACCTTTAATTAAAATTATAAAAAACTAATTAAAAGCACACGCCAGATGGAAAAAGTACAACCACAAACTAGATTATTATGATGAATTTAGCCTATTAAGATTAAGTGAGAAGAAGTTAGTCAGGGATAGTTATATTAAATTTATTGCTCTTAGTGAAAATAAAATAACAACCTCTCCCAAATACTTTTGGAGCTTCATAAAATCTAAAATGTCTGTCAATGATGTACCTTCTAGTTCTACAGTGTCTTTTTTATTCCCACAGAAAAAATGTAAACAAAGGTGTTGCCGTTAACGAAAAACATTTGTGGTAGGTATTCCAAGTTTTTATACTTTCCACATTTAAAAGAAATCGACTTTCTATAAAATATCTATACATTGTAATCAAGATTGATGAATTTAATTTGTTGATGGCAAACTTTATTTTGTTATTAATACTTTGTTGTATTAATTTAAAACGAGAAAGCTGTTTTTGTATGCATAATTTATTTATTGCACTGGTATCACTAACTCGACACACCTGTGCCAACAAGTTGAGGGCCGCTTGAATAATGTTAGACTGTGAGACGTCACTTCACTCGCTTCGCTTCACAATTCGTGCTCCCGTGTCGTAATCGCTTTCCATTGACTCATTTGTGCAATTTTAATTTCAATTCTTTTTCGAATTCATTTTTATATCTCGTTTCGAGCGAAATGATAACGTAATATTATATTTCTTGCCTGTCCAAACTTTAAGATCCCCTGAAATGTCACTTTGACAGTGACGTAACTTTGTTTACATTTTTTCTGTGGGATTTTAAAATCAGACCTTAGTATGTATTTCGATGGAAATTCTTCGTCTGACGGTGTGGTTATTTGTGATCTTTTTAATGATTATTTTAGTTCTGTTTTTGTTACTGGTGGCGTTAGGTCACAGGTTACTTCGTCCCAGCCTACGTCCTCCCCAATAGATATTTCTAGTGTTGACAATACGAATGATTTGGTGTATAGGCATCTAAAATGTATATGCGTTAATAAGGGGGCAGGTTTTGATGTCATCCATCCCTATCTTATTTCTAAACTTTATGCTGAGCTTACTGTTCCATTGGCTAAGCTTTTTAATAAGTCCCTTTGCGTAGGTATCGTCCCGAGTATATGGAAACGGGCAATCATTACTCCTGTACATAAGGGGGGTGATAAGCACAACATTAGATTATACCGACCGATTTCCAAGCTTTGTGTGTTCGCTAAGATTTTCGAAAAAATTGTCACTAATGTAATCACTGCTGTTGTATCGCGTCATATATCTGTCCACCAGCATGGTTTTTCCCGGGGCAGAAGCGTCGATACCAACCTGGTCACCTATACTGACTACATAATCAATGCTTTAGACTCTGGTTATCAGGTGGATGCCGTTTATACCGATTTCTCCAAGTGCTTTGATAAAATTGATCATTCCATCTTACTTTAGAAACTCTTTGAGATCGGTATACATGGGGACCTACTTAGATGGTTAGAGTCGTATATTAGTAACGGCTACGGAATCCTACTTTATTTTTAAATTCAAAATTCAAAATTTAGGTATCATATTAGTTTAGGTATTCGCAAACATACAATGATAGAGGGAGCTTAACTTATTAAATTACTTATTTAATTGGCTACTTATTAAAGAAATTATTAAAGGGTAAAAATATCAATATACTCATTACATTAACTACAGGCTTGTTTAAAAAAAGCTATGCAACATTTATTAATTAAGTTCTAGTTAACCCTAGTAGGTAATTAATAATTAATATGAGATCCTGCATCTTGCGGCGGGTGTGTAGGTACGTGTGTTCGTGTGTGTTTTTGAGAAGGTTACGAACAATACATCTTGGTGATAGTTATAACACATAACTATTAGCAAGCCGCCGTTTTGTGCCGTGTGGTTGCCGGGTTAGAATAGTGCCACTCCATGTCTTCCCATGGATGTCGTATCAGGCGAATAAGGGAATAAAGGCTTGTAGTACTGTTAGGCGATGGGCTTGTCACCTGTCACTATACTTCATTTAATTTAGAGTAACAATTGACGGCACGCAAATAAAGTGACATTAAAACAATTTTATTTTGCGGCTCCCAGACTATTGTACTATTTGCTAGGTAATAAATAGTTGACCAAACGCAATATAATGTTATTGTGGTTTCTCATCCTAAAATAAATGAACTATAATACACTGGGAAACATCTTAGCCTACTTGTGCAAAATGTGGTTACAGAATTATCAAGAAGTTTTGAGACTTGTTGGTAATTCTTTAGCTCTGCTTACCCCACTCTGGGAATGAAGGCGTCAGTTTATGTATGTATGTATGTAACTATTAGCAACTTCTTAATTTTTAATTGCCTTGTGGTCTTCTCAAGTTTATAACAGCAGGAAATTTATAGCAAATATCATGCAAATATTATTTACGTACTTAATGATTGAAAATAGTAATTATTTCGTAGTTACCAAATATATTTTAAGGATTAAAGATGTTCCAAGTTTAACAACTTAAGTATCAAAAGTTAATTTAAATAAAACAATATTAAGCATATACACCGTGTTTTTTTTGATTTACGATAACTTTAAGGGAACGTTCCTTAGGTTAAATAAAGTTAATTTCCCGAAGACAGACAAATGATAACTGTAACGGTTTTAAAAAATTGTATTTATATTCGTTTTAACTCACGAACGAAGAAGGCAATTTCTTTGAAATTTCACATATTATGTCCTGGTGAAAAATGTACAACATATACAACAAGTAAACGTATCATCTGCGCTCATTGACTGTAAGACGCAATAATAAATCTCATCGAAACTATAGAAGACTTCCTCCAGTCAAGTTATTTTTTTTAGATATTTTTTTACGTTTTAAGTATTAACAAATACATACAGGGTTGATGTTGGACTATTCTAATAATTGTAACACCACTGTGACACATCAATGCGATAAACGATATGACTCTGACTATGACTATGACTATTAATTAAGTCCTTTTATTCATTTTAATTTTCTACATAAACTATCTTTTCAGTACATTTGATTAATTTTACAGCTCCTTTTTTTAAATGTCCGTTGTATAATTGAACCGAATTATTGTCGATGATTAAAATCTTCGAAATAAATACCGTCTTGTTATTTTTGCAAAATATTTTATAAATCGACGGTTATAACAGGCTGTTCAAAGATAACTTTTAATTTCGCTTTGTGTTTTTGGTAATAGTAGATTATACACCGAGGGGATAAAGCACAGTTTTATGTCACGGGCGCGATATTGAATCCTGCGGGCCGATTATGCGTGACATCTTTTTATCGAGTGGATATGTTTAAATTTTTAACAATGTCGTTTATTTTATCGAAATCCCTAATATGGTTGACAGCGTCGATAAAGTTATTGCGCCGATATAGCGACAACTAATATGTTTAAGCCCAGTGTTGCAAGAATTACGCGAGATTACTACCATTTTGCAAAAAAGTTGCCAGCGTCACGAAATCAATACATTTTTGCACATGTTGGATGTTGGGTGGCGGGCTTTATATAATGCTTCTGAAATGGGAAGTTATAAATTAGTCATTGAAAGAAGCGGACGACATGCTTTTTAAAACATATGGGTTATCTTGACAACTTGTTTCGGTAGTTCGATGATCTATGGTTATTAGTTTATGGTTAGTAGTTTCGTACTTAACTTACGAAACGAAAGTTCAAAGTTTTGTCCGGTCCAAAAATTGTTCTTGAAGAAACTAATATGAGCCATACAACAAAAGTGTAAGTTTAATATTGTGAACTAATATGAGTTTTTAAGTGCATTATTTTATTTATTGTTAATGATTAAATCAATCATGTTGTGTTGCAGTCGCTGTACAGCATTACAAAAAAAAACATTGAATATTATGGCCAGCCACTCTCAGTTCGTGAACGGGGAGTTCAGTGGGCCACTCGGGTCTCAAAGACACGAGTCCGAGTGGCAAATCTAGCAACTATGTTGCAAGAGTTTGGCCCGGACAAATCCGTCGCAGCATGGAAAGTCGTAAGTCGTCGTAAATTTTATATATTTATGTGTATTAAGAGGTCCTCAGACCGATTTTAAGAAAATTATCCATGGCCGCTGAAGAAAAATATGACCGTATTGTCCATACAAACTTACCCAATACCCTTTGTTTCATGACTTTTTTTTAATAAAAGTAATGCAATTGTATTTTATGTTACAGAGTATAATAGAAGAACTTGGAAAACTCAACCAGCTCAAGCTGGAACATAATAATATTCTGAGGGAGCAGAATAGGATTTTAGCTAGAAACCAGTAAGTTTTAATGGTATCCATACTCAATATTATGTTATGGTAGATCATTTATAATCAATCTGTATAGAATCTGTCTGTATATAGAACTCAATCTGTCTTTTACAATCTTAATTCAAGATTAATTTTGGTACAGGTAGCTTGAGCCTATTTTTTATACTGTTAAATAATAGTTTTCTACTTTAACTGGTAAAAAAAGCAATGTGTTTACTTCTAGTATGAAAATGGAATAAAACACAATAGTAAGCAAAATAATTATTTATTATGGCGGGCCTCTTTTCCTGGGCCGTTCTTAATAAAAAGCCCATTTGCTGGTAGCTGCTGGGTGGCAATGAAAAATAATATGTAAATAAGAAATTAAATTCTGAACTATCACAGGTTATATATAATATAATATGTATATATATGTACTTAGGTAGTGTGCTTATATATATAATAACATTATGAATCATCATGTTATATAACACAACAGGTATTAATTATTTTTGATGCCTTCTCGGGGCTATAATGAAGCGCACGATCATGCCCCAAGCACCGGAAAACATTCTTGATGTATCCATTGGTACGCTCTATGGTGTTGGGGACCCTGCAGTGCCAGTTGATGTATCTTTCTTCTGGACTATTCGGGGCAGCGTGTAAAATTGGCGTCATCAGCCACGGTTCCGTACCCCGTATCGCCTGAAAAATTACATGTAACAATTAATTGTATGGAAATATAAAATACTATCATTTTTCTTTTCAGGCTGGAGGACATGCAAATTATTACCGAGGAAGAGTCTTAAATCTTTTTTTGTTTTTTTTCATTATTACTATGTTAATTATCAACATTTAATTATATTAAAAACCCAATTACAATAAGATCTTTTAATTCCAATAATAACACCTTTATTAGTACCCACACAAGTTATGTTACTGTGCTGTAGGTACTTAATGTATGGTAGAAAAAATATTTTTTTAATAATTTAAAGGCATGAGTTCTGAATGTTCTTATGGTATAGTCGAGTAAAATGATATTTATACACTTTTGCACCTTATTCCATTGAAATGGAGGTGCAAAAGTGTATACTTATCTTTGACCTCGACTACTTTGTTACAATAATTTTCCATTTTTTCAATCCATATCACACTTATACAAGTTTAATAGTGTACTCTGGTCGCTCTGACTTTGGAAATGTAATATAACAAAGTTAGTACTATTAGGTAGGTACACTAAAACAAATTAATTAAAAGCACTTTTCCCACGGGATGGTGTGTTAATAACACTGGTTAAATCAAATATTATAAATGTGTTATTGTGTTGGTTTCTTTCGTTGTTTGGTCTATACTGTTCAAAGCCTTAACATATTGAAATTTGATAGGAACAGAGATAGTTTACCTACATCTCGGAGGAAGACTTAAAACTGATGGACTTTTTAACCGAGAAAATTAAAGCAAGTACCACATAAAAATGTTAGTAAGTAAATAAACTTCAAACTATTGGCCCATTGGGTCCGGGTTGGTACCACCATCTTATCCATTAACCTACCGCCAAGCAGCAGTTTTCATTGTTGTGTACCGGTTTGGGGATAAGACAGCCGGTGAAATGACTAGCATAGAGGCATTCCAACTTAGCCCTCAGGGTTGGCAACGCATTTGCAGTCTTAGGATTGCGTTCTTGTGAATGCGAATGTCTATGGGTCACAGTTTCCACTCACCATCAGGAGGCCTGTGTGCTCGTTTGCCTTCCTATGCGATTAAAAAAAACTTGCCTACCTTCTGTTAACTGCGTCCGTAAACTGAGTCAAGTAGTTGCTCACGGTGCGTTGTGCAATGTACAAGCCGTGGTCCTGCCCTGTTCCGTGTTGGTAATTGCCATCGGCCAAAAAATGCAACGAAGTTAGAACCTGTGAAAGGGTACATTTTTAGGAGTTGCTTTTACAATTATTTCCTAGCCCTCATATGTAGGTAGGTACCAAGTGTCTAAAGTAACATTATGTATTTCGGTAGGTATCTGTATGATAAATAATAAATATTACCTTAATATAGACGGGTAATCCGTCACTATTGTGCGGCTGGAGGTCGACTTCGAGCTCGGTACATAAATGGAGAGCCATCTCCTTACACACTCTATAGACGTGCCGGAACTCTTCCTCCGGAAGCTCGAAAGGGTTCGATGCGTCTCTGATTGTCCTGCGCTGTAATTTCCGTCTTTCTTTCTCCGTTTGTGACGTGAGACTAAAGTAGGTAGTAGTATCGAGACATTCTACAAAAAATGTTTACCAATTATAACAATTATAATGTAAAACGCCTTTGTTATAAGTAACTAAGACGTTTTTAATAAGTAAAAATATTAAAAAACCGATACTTAGGCTTAAATTTTAGATGAATTTGAGTAAATTTTCCAAATTAAATGTCTTGTCGTCACCAAGACGGCACTTGTATACAGTGTTGCAAAAGTGAAAATTTAAAATTCGTTAAATTTTCCAGCTAAAAATCGGGAGAATTCGGGAGATTTTAGTTACATTAAAACAACTGTATTTTACACTAATTACTTTAATTTACAAACAATTAAATTATAAAAAAAAATAGAACTTAAACGAACGAAACGATAATAAAGAAAGTGAAGTAATAATTCTATCTACTTATCTGATTTTTAGGGAATCTCCCGAATAAACAAAATAAACTCTATTTTAGGGTATTTAGATTTAATGTATTTTGTGGGAACTACATTGTTGAAAAGCCGTGCGTGAACTTTTGGGGAATCCCCGTGCATTGTTTTAATGTTAACAGGTTACCTTTGGTGTTGTCGTCATAAAAATATTGTTTTTATTGTTACTTTAGTTCGAAATGTAGAAATTCGGGAGATTGGGTCTCTAAATCGGGATATCGGGAGGGAAGAGCTGAAATCGGTAGATCTCCCGATAAATCGGGAACTTTTGCAACACTGCTTGTATAAGATTATCTAAATAATATGTCAAAAGTGGATACAAAGTGGCGACCATGTTAAGCAAAATCGATAAAATGTGACGATTGTCATTTATCGTTGTCAAAAGTGGATAAGACAATGTAACCGATGCCACCATGTTAGCCTACGTCGACAATGATATTATGTCGATGAGCTTGTGATAAAAACGTTTTATCGCGTGGATAAGTGTCACCATAATCGGCCCGCTGAACGTAACGAAGGACTACAGATTTAACTCCCGAGCGCAGCGAAGAGTCCTGAGCGCAGTGAGGGGTTCAAGCGCGCCCAAGACGAAAACAGCTTTATCCCCGAGGAGTGTACCTACTCTACTTTTCTCACCTTTTGCGAGACAATAAAAAAGCGAGTCTACTAAAAACAGCGTTTTATTATAGTAAATTAAAATTAAAAGTGAAAATTGATATTTGAGACATTAGTCCAGTTGTGGAAAGACAAAGTTATATTTTTATTTGGTACGTTTATCGAAGTTGAGGTAGAGTTTATCTGAGTTTATCGTTGTAGGCTTTCAGGTATTTTTCCTTTGACTTCTCTGGGAGTAGATTATGAACAATGCCTAAGGCATCCAATTTAATGGACTCCGGAGTTAAATCACTTTCGTTACTCGACATTTTAACGGATGTTTTCTTCAATTTTGATATATTTATTTAAAACTTTGCAGTTATCACCAATATATTTTATTGCAGCGTCTTACAATACTCGCGGCTTTTGTTTAATTTCAAATGTGTGCCATTCAGCTTGCCGTGGCCAGCTCGATTTTAGAAAATGTTCGATTTTCAAATTTGGTTCGACGCGGCGGTGGCGGCGGCGCCGCGCCCGGCCTTCGAGTATTAGTTGATCTTTTATTACGAAATTAGACTTTAAGGCCATTGTCATAAGAACTATGAAAAGTGAAAATATTACAACCCAGCGGGTTATAATGAGATTCAGTACAACATTACACCCCGGCTAAAGCCAAGGGCTTTAATGACTTGGTTTGCGTAAGGTTGGCATGATATGTAATTTGGCATTGTGGAGCAGGTGGTGTGAAAAGGATATTTAAGAAAGGCCTCAATGTGTCGTTGTACTTGGTCACTTTAATCGCTCTGGCTATTCATACCTATACCTACGGCAGTTTAAACATGATATTAAATAGACAAGGTACCTACTCAAGTGTACACACATTTATGAACTCGACTGTACATGGTGCAAGTAACTTGCGTATATTGAGATTATTAAGGCACTTCCATTATTATGCGACTCGAGCATGTTGAATCAACCTTGAACATACTGCTCGTGCAAGTAGCCCGTGCCTTTACTTGCTCGACCGATAAGCACCAAAGAAACTTATGAGAGCTTTCAATAAACCACGGCGTTAGTTCAATAGCCCGGCAACTGTTTTAACAATAACTCAAACATTTCACTACAGGTGACCGCTGCGGCTGTTGTTACGTTTCTTACTTTACGTCAGCAATTTTTGACAGTGACGTTTGACTTTAGACAATATCAAAAAAAAAAAGAAGAATCTGCGGTTTGACGTTTGTCTGAATCATTATCAAGCGTACTTTGCGCATTTTGCTCTAAAAATTGAAAAAGCACTTACAATATGGATCTTTTAAGCAGCGAAATACGGCCATGGGATGCTAATGATGTGTCGGAACAGTTCGGAGACAGTCTCACATTGCTGCCTTCGAACGACAACATTAAAGAGCTGCAAAGCATTCTACGTGACAAGTAAGTGAGGTTACAAACGTGTGATATCCTTTTATTATCAATACAATAGGATGGTTTATAGTAGAAGTGACTATAAAAGTAAACTAAAGATTTTTATTTTCATATTATGTCAAATAGTTACGTTAATCGTGCAAACCATTGAGCCTACATAGTCTCAATATATTAGGCAAAGTTGGCAAGTCCTGTCGACAGTTGCGGTTTATTTCTACATATCCACCAACACCATTAGTGGTAGGTTGCAAGCCCATCGCCTAACAGTACTACAAGCCTTTATTCCCTTAGTCGGCTCTTACAACATCTGTGGGAAGACAAGGAGTGGAACTATTCTAACCTGGCAACTGCACGGGGGGTTTATTTCTTATTTTTATTTTTATTACAAACGTTATGGTACATTCACCTTATTAAAGTATAATAAACAAGACAAAGATAGATTTAGTTAGATAAAAAGGTTTTCGATGTTTAACTAATAAAGAAATGCAAAAAACAGACTAAAAATTATTAAAATTATTACATGTCACTTCTATGTTAATTTATAATAAATTTGTAGGTACCTATTGCATTTATAACTAATGATCAGAGGGCAAAATTTTCATGGCAAAATTAAAGGTCAATAGAATACATATTTAGGTATTTACTAACAAGAATAGATATCAAATGGTGATGAACAGGAACAATAAATATATATTTAAAAAAAAAAATGAATTGTGGATTGTTAATTCTTTTCCATAGGATGTTGCAAGACTCTTAGAAATATAATCAAATGTAGTTAAAAACTATTATTGTCCTTTACCATTTTAAACTCACGTGAATGTTTTTTACTCATTATGTGAGCTTCAATGCAATATTTTATCTTTTATTTAGTTTCACTTTGCTGCTTTTAAAACTTCCAAAAAAGTCTAACCTTTGTTGCAACTGACTAAAGTTACCATTTTTTGATTTTAGTCTCACTATGTACACTTTATTTAAAAACCGCCCAGATCTACTGCAGCCTAAATTTAGTAATATATGTATAAAATTTAAATTTCTTTACAGAAATACGAGTCGAAGTGACTTTAAGTTCTATGCTGACCGCCTAATCAGGCTAGTCATTGAGGAGAGCCTGAACAAGCTGCCGTTCACTGACTGTGAGGTGGTTACACCTACTGGAGCACTGTATAAGGGGTTGAAGTACGGGGCGGGTAACTGTGGAGTCTCCATTGTTAGGTCGGGGGAGGCTATGGAGCAGGTAACCATACTTTTCTTATATACCACACATTACATTTACTTATTCCCTGTGCCTTATTGCGTCAATTAGCACTTAATTATTTAAAAAAATACTTATTCCTCGCACTTTACATTTTCGTAAATTGGCACTTAAAGCCTTTCCTCATTCTGTTTCAGGGTCTACGAGACTGCTGCCGGTCCATCCGCATCGGCAAGATACTAGTGGAAAGCGACACGGACACCCACGAGGCCCATGTAGTGTATGCCAAGTTTCCCGAGGACATCGCACGCCGACAGGTGCTTCTCATGTATCCCATCATGTCTACGGGAAACACTGTCAAACAGGTATGCTCTGCTCACATCAGTTTATTAATCTTCTAAAATTGAGGTTATGATCCTGGCAGGATCGCTATGTAATGTTGGAATTAAATGACACTACATTAGTCATTGGATGTCAGGTTTATTGTGTCTCAAATGTTACATACATGGAATATACAGGGTGTCCCAGAAACCGACGTCAACCCGCTTAGGGCTGATAGAGCAGCTCATAAGCTATCGATTTAACCCCCATGTATGTTCAGCAATTGTTATTAGTTTCCGAGATATTGATCATTTAAATCAGAATTTTTGCCATTTTTCCATATTGCCATTAATTCATATTCTTTTTAGTGTTTTCTTGCATGATTAGAATCACTGTGAAATAAGGAAGTTTTTAAAGCTACATGCCAATTTCTTTTTTATTACAAATGTTTACAAAAACGCACAGAGTTACTTTCTCCATCCATACTAAGAGAACCCCGCGTTTGTTTTTCACCAAGAATGGAAAAACAAACTGTGTGTTTACTCAAAAAGTTGTAATAAAAAAAAAATTGGCATGTAGCTTTAAAAACTTCCTTATTTTACAGTGATTCTAATCATACATGAATTTAGGAGTTTAAAAAAAAAAAAAAACAAAATATTTATTCAGTAAATTGGCTACATGCGGGCTCTTTTACACGTCGGAAATGTACAGTGAATCTACCAGCGCTTCGGACAGGACCATCATTGCGGAGAAGAAGCGTCGCAAGAAACTCCAGCAGAAGGTCATTTTTTCAATCATAAAAACATAATTATACTTAAAAGTAAGTTACATTAAGTAATAAACAATAAATTCTTAAAACTAGCAAAAATAAATTTATTACAAATGTAAGGTCAATAAACCTTAAAATAAAATAATGACTATGAGAACAACACGACGAGGTCTCTACGTCAAAAGCCATATAACTTGGATAATAAATTGAACAACAAGTCCTTGCAAACGTGAACAGACCGGACCCCACAAACAGCACCCGTTCACGAGTATGACGCGTATCTCAGCCATCGCCTCTCTCAACCATGTGATCGGGAAAGTGGCGACCCGATCAACGACGCCGCCGTAAGCAAAGACCTTTAAGCGAGCATGACATGCTCATGCTACCGGACAACAAAAGTAATATTGTGTGAAACAGCTGTCCGGCGAGAAACATCACACTGTGTTCTCATTTAAAATCTTCTTGTACACACAAGAGTAGAAAAGATAAAATACAAATAGTAAATCACAGTCGACCGACTGAGTCAGTGCTTTAATACATAATTTGCTTAGAGGCTATTTTATATTGTAAATATCCTAGACACTACTAAAATACATCTTGGTCACCAATGAAGTAATTTACAGTGTAATAAGCCCTACCCAATAAGCAGCGCTTATGTGAGACTTAAATTTATTGAACGGCATATTGACGATTTCAGATGGTATCTTGTTGTAGAAACGTATACAGTTCCCCGCAATCGAAGTGCTTACCTTACGGAGACGGTGACCTGGAAGTGCGTGCTTATCCCTATTTCTAGTATTTAAATTATGTTATGAACGTAGCACAGACATAAGGAAAAATTACAAAAATTCCGATTAAAATGATCAATATCTCGGAAACTAATAACAATTGCTGAACATACATGGGGGTTAAATCGATAGCTTATGAGCTGCTCTATCAGCCCTAGGCGGGTTGATGTCGGTTTCTGGGACACCCTATATAAGCGAACATATTGGTGAGTGTGAGTGTGGCATAGCACACTACAATACCATGTTCTAGGTTTTCTTTCATTTAGTTACCGATTTGTTTGTACACAAAAACTAGGCTATAAGCAATTAAAACCCGATATGATGAAACAAGGCGGAAATAACAAAAAATCGTCCCATTATTAATTAGGAAGTTTTCTATGTATTTAAGTACGTTTATTTTTATCTAGTACCCATCGTACAAGCCTACAGCTTAGTTTGGGAGTAGTTCAATTTGTGTGAGACTGTCCCACTGATATTTATTTAACTATTATTTTTATTAATCTGCAAATCCGAGTTATTCAGTTGTAAACACGATAAAAATGGCTAAATATGCTTTTATTGTTTTACAGGCCGTGAACGTACTCACCCAACACGGCGTGAAGGAAGAACGCATCATTCTGTCCAACCTGTTCTGCACCCCAGCGGCAGTGCAGGCTGTGGTAGACTATGTGCCCAAAATGAAGATACTCACTGCAGAGCTCCATCCTGTGGCTCCCAACCACTTTGGACAGAAGTACTTCGGCACCGACTGATAAAAAAGACTAAATGATAATCAGGGAATTTGATTGTCATGTGATTTTCAGTTATGTTATGGACCTTAACCAAGAAAAGGTTGAATAAAATATTGACAAGACACGGATTTAAATAAACAAAGTGCAATGTGGAAAGATTACTAGGTTACTGCCGATTCTGCTGACTAAAGACAAAAGATATGGGTTCTTATGCTGCCCTTTTGACCTGGCATTGGGTGTTACTGTTAGCGTTTAACAAAATATGTTAATAAATGGTATTTTTTTTGTGGACACATCATGTCTTTAGTTGTTTTAGTGTTTATTTTTACACTAAGTAAAAATTACTCGTTTTGCATGTCTAGACAAATAAGTATTATTACAGATTATGGCACACTACCAGGTTAAAATGTATTGTAATGTATTGTGTTTTGTTAATCATTCTTGTGATATTGAAATATTAAAATAAAATCTCAATCAATATTAGAAACGTAAGTGAACGACGTTTAAGTATATTAGGGAAAATTCTATTCGTATTTTCTACAGCTAATTTATGTTATATTGTAAGAAAGAAAGTATTTATAAATGTAGTCATTAGGTATAAATAAAAATAAATTGGCGTATTTATAAATGTGATGTTTTATTGGTTTTTACAATGAAACGCGAATTAAAGCCTCAAATTTCTACTGAATAAAATGATATTGCCTTTGGCGTGTTTGTTTTTAAATCAGCGGCTATTACTTCCAAGTAAATAGGAGATAGGAGCAATCGTAACGTTGACAACAACTCGACACACGAAGACCATTTTAAGGCACTCAAAATACCTCAAGAAGCCTATATGAATTGAAGACGAATAACCAATAGACTAATCAAGAATCAAATGATACGACATTGCCAAATCCCATAGATTGCCATACCCGGACACAACTGGAAAAAAAAAGTTGGCAATACGATATGTCAAAAGCAATATTGTGAAACCCCAAAGAGATTTTATATCATAGCATAGGTGAGAGGCTATTGGGAAAATTGTCACAAAAACTTTGATCTTTAGCATCAGAAGTGCCATCTAGCGTTGAATAGTAAAACAGGCATTAAAATAATTAGGTCAAGTATTTCAGCTATTGGACGGTAGGTAGCGCCAATGCAAAGCCAGTGATAGAGGGGTGTAACCAATTCGAAATTAAGATATTAACACTATCGACAGACGTTACTAAGAGTTAATTAAAAATCGTAAGTTTTTCGTTCATTCATCGACATTGAAGTAACATGATTAATTATTATTGTTTTTGTAGTCATTTAATAGGTACATTTAAAAGTTACTTTACTTGAAATATTAATTTTCGATTACATCTCCCTATCTTAACAATATAGTACATCTACTGAACAACAGAGGGCATTTATAACAACTTCCTAAAGTTCTAGAATTCCCTGTAGAGAGAAATTATTTAATTAAATCTCCTTATTATATAAATACACAAAATACCTACGATAAGTCTAAATACACTGCTTTCGGCTGCGAATACTCTATTGTATTACTCTATTTTAAAGCCGACGGTTGGTTATCTACTATTCTAATTCCTTTAGTGAAATGATAAAATTAATTAAATATTTTTTTCTCAAACATCTCTCGCTCGGACAGAACGGTTTTTCGATTGAAACACAAGGACGGAAAGCGCCTCATTTTACTCATAGGAGTAAAAAAAACCATATGTAAACACTTTCCGTCCATATCCATATTGTTTTTTGAATGTGCTCTCTCCGAATTTATCAAAGGTTTTTAAAAATACTTATAATCATGTATTTGTATCATTTCCTCGCATTGTTTGAGAGAAGCATTATATATGCCCCTCCGGAAACGAGGATTCCCTGACTCGTATTTTAGCAGGTCGCGCTGTTGCTCGGCCTGCTAACCACCTCGTCAAGAAAACCCTTACTTTCCGCGCCTAGGCAATAAATAATGTACTATTGCCTTCCCCGAATGATTACGCGCATATTATTATAATGGGGAAAAAGGCTATTTTATTAATTAATGTGTTCTTATTTCAGGAGAGCCTTGAATATGAATCCATGGAAGGGACAAAAAAGAACCAGTATAATCTAGTTATGGATACATATCCGGCGCAGTCTAAAATACGCCTAGTTCATATAATTATCTATTTAACATAAATAAGATTTATTCTTTCAAGGGCGCGTGAGTTTTTTGTTAGAACTTATTACATGTATTCACAGAAAAGTAGAGACCGCAAGCAAAATAACAACAGATTCATTTGAGATGAACACTTACCAAGTATGTACTTCCAAATTATTCACTCCGCAGATAAAAAAGGTCAACCAGTCAACTTTGGCGTGAGTTCGACTAACGTAAAGATTTGTAGCTGTGTAATAGATCCTAAAATGCCCTTATTCAGTCTTCACTCTCTTCGCTAGTAATGCGATTATAGTGCTGTTCACCAGCTCTTACAACACTTACTGTACCTTTTCTTGGTTCTTAGCTCCGTATCACCGACTACAGAGCCTCTGAAGAGCAACGTTATAGTGTTAAGTGTGTGTGTCTACGGCAACATCCCGTTTTTTTGCAGGTACCTACTGTTTTTTGCAGGATCCCCGCCTTTCGACGTCTTTTAATACTAACAGTCACACGAGCATCCGGTTTATAAAAACGGGATGTTGCCGTGGTAAAAGGCCCTAAGGGTTCAATACAACAGAAGACCTAACACATTTTTTGATGGAATGTGACCAGAATAAGTCTCAGGTATAAATACCAGTCATCTGAACTTACATAATGGTGCAGTGACTACAGTGTTGACACGACCGTTGTCTCTCTATTCTATTATAGTCTGCTATTCTGATTTATAATTTTGTAAAGCACGCTATTGCTGGGGATGACGTAGTCACGTATGTGTGCCTCTAAGAATGAAAAAAAAAAACAATTTGTATTGACTGCGATTGCATAGTATAGTATCTACTTCCTTGTGATTGGTTAAATCTGATTTCTTATTATTTGTCAATAAATCACGAGCCAATTTAATCTTAGGTAAGTTAAGTGCTAGGAGAAAGAATGCTTCCTATACTTAAAAAAATAGACAACAAATGAATGATAAATTGGTATCATCAAATTCATAATTTACTTTACTTATTGTTTTTTTACTTGAATTCGCAAAAGTAGTGTATGCAACGGTACGTAATTACTCATGCATGTTTTTCAAACACTTGCTCCGCCAGCATCCATATCTAAGCTTCGACTATATGACGTTGCATGAACTATCAACGAGGTTGGGTTGGATACGGAATAATACAAACAATAATTCTTTTAATGGTTTATTCAGTTTCGTAGTTTATACATTCTATGAGTAGATAGTTACAAAGATTTGAAATAGATCAGATCACACAGCTAAACAGTTAAAAAGTGTACACATTAATATAAATTTATATTTTCAACATTCTAATAATTTATACTTTTAACAAGTACCCTTAAGTGATCCCTGGTCGTGGTATCTTTCTGATGTTACCCTACCCCTATCATATTATTAAAAATAGCGATAACATTGATTACATAATTGTAACATGATTCCTACTAATTCGAGAACAAAAATATTTTTTTATTAGTAAAATCTATGACGTTACGTCAGTTAAGTGTTAGGAAGCGTCCGCCAGATGGCGACACTGAACCCTCGCGTAATAAGTGCGTACTCCCGTATAAATAAATACTTACAATTATAACACATATAATTAAAATGTCAATAATGTCCTTACTCTATGTTACGCATTTTAGAGAAGCACTTATCATTGATGACGTTTTGAAAGCTATTGGAGGCAAAATAAGTCCAAAAAGAAGAGAAGCTTTAATTTTTTCTTACAATAATAAATAAATTTCTCTACAATAGCTGTCTAGTGACGTCACAGCAAGATGGCGACTTATAGAGATTAATAACAAAATTAATTGTGCCGGCGGCCAAATGTGAAACTAACGCTGCTACGTACTAGCTTCACGTTTAAGATAAGGCGCGGGCGCCACCGTCGACGGCACAGACAACTTTGTTTACTCACCTACCTACAAACAGCGCCCGGTTACTCCGGGCTTTTTTATGTTGTAAATTATATCATCAAAATACATGTACAACACAAATTATATAATATCTTCGAAATTGACTTAGATATGTTATTAAGGCATCGCGTGAATCGCACTAGGTAAATTGACAATAAAATCTAAGGGACTAATACAACAGCTAAAGCAAAATATATGGCAATTAGCATATAGATACATATTATGTATAACGATCCTAAAGGTTCGGAGTGGATCACTGGATTAGTAACAAATTGAAGCTTACAGCCAAAATATATAAACACCTTAAATAAAAAAGCGAAATTAAATACTTATACATTTGTGCATCCACTTTGTTTTTTTGTGATTTTTCGATTATTTTTTCTATAAAAATATCGGTTAACAACGCTTAGTAACGGTCTACGTTGACTTTGCGGAAGCTAACGTCCTTTAGATCGAAGAGCTTGGGCGGTTCGCGCTGGTCCGAATGGACCCACTCCCGCGCGCTTGCGATTACCGGCAGAATGGCTTTTTCGCTGCGTCACAAAAACGAAGGTCATTTACATTTTGTTAAACAGAAACAATCGTGCTGTTATTTTTAAAAGAAGTGACACTCGTGCTAAGCTCGCTGAAACGATTCTGTCATTCGAAATTCGAATCGTTCATCAAGCTGGCTGGCAAAACAAAACAGCGTCGAATCTCAAAATGATAGAAGCCCTTGACAGCTGCGTAGTGTTACTAGCATTGGTTAAAACGCTCGACATACTCGTACAAGTGAAGCGATTGCGTACGTTCACAATCTCGCACCCCGCATCACAAGATCAAAATCCTGCTCTCAAGTCATTTATTAATTTGACTCGATCGCCGCCTAGTTCACATTATGATGATGGAGTCTAAATGTTTAATTCATAATAATTGGGAATTAGGATCGTGTTTCGAATACCATCTTCATTTCATGTCTGGAAGTGTATTTCGAAGCACCAAATTCTGATGCCAAATTCTGATTCCACAGTCCTTGATCTTTAACAAAAGGACCTTTGATTTTGGGTCAAGTGTTGACATAATGTGAACAGGGCCTGCTCCTGCGTGTTTACATGAGCTTCTGCTTGGCGCACTCCGGACAGATGATGTCCTGTCCGTCGGTGATGAAGCCCTTGCCGACGAGCGAGGTCTTGCACTGCGCGCAGATGAAGCAGTCGTTGTGCCAGTGGCGGTCTTCGAAGGAGATGAAGCGGGTGCCGCCGATGCCTGGGGATACGTAAATACATTATTTTTCCATGTGAAACTAAGGTGAGGCTTTTGGCCCTCTCGTTGTTATACCATAAGTAAATTAAGGCGCTGTGAATATTAGGAATTAGCCCAGGACAGTTTTGATTACCGAGAACCAAATAGTAGAACAGCTGAAATGGTCTACAAATTATTTTTAATGATATGATTACAAGGTTTAATTGGGATCCCATCTTAATGTATTATGAATAATACAGCAACGTCACGGTCTCGTGAGTCGGCCATCAATAAAAACGCCAGCTTCAAGCAGAATGTTGTAAATATTTGCATGTAGGATAGTATGTTGTACTGACCAGTGATGGGCTTGGTGCAGGACGTGCAGCGCTTCGCGAACAGCTCGCCGAAGCACTCGGCGCAGTAGGGCTTCTCGTCGCGGGAGGTGAAGCGCTGGCCCGCCAGCGAAGTGCTGCAGTTGGTGCACGTGAAGCACTCGCGGTGCCACGGCTCGTTCTTGTACGTCACGCCGCCTTGCGTGATGATCTGACGAAGTAAAAGGAGAGCAGTCAAGTAAAGACATACATTAATGGATATTTCATTTTCAGCAGGCCTTTTCTAAAAATCGGTAATTGCGTTGCCCGTACTTAGCCAATTCTGCGACGTTAGTCCACACAATTAACATGTAATAAAAAAGTAGATAGTAAGTGAAGCAAGATTAACTTTCACATAAGTAAAGCAGATACTACTGGAATTTTATTTTATTTTATCATTGTTCTAGACTAAACGCAGGGCATGACTGACTTTGGCGCGAAAGATAGAAACCCTAATACCCTGGAATGGGTCATTTGAATGGAGGGATGGTCCTAGAACAGTTTAAAAAAGCATGATGAGCTCGTCAGGTATGTTGTTTATGTATGTTACCTTATTGCACTTGACGCAGCGGGTGGCAAACTTGTCCTCATAGCAGCCAGCGCAGTAGATCTCCTGCTCGCGCGGGATGAAGCTCTTGGTGCCGATCGGGTTCTTGCACACCACGCAGCAGAAGCACTTCTCGTGCCACTGCCGGGTCTTGTACTCCATCTTCTTGGTGCCTGCAGAAGAAATTTGCTGTTGTAATGCGAGTGGCTCGTCCTCCTCTCCACGCATTTCATTCCATTTTTCACCTTTCGATTCGACCACTCAACCACTGAGAGACTATTGAACCTTAAAAACGACTTATGTTCTATAACTAGAGGCTTAATCAAGTTGAGTTTTTTCGCGTATTAACAAATATAATACGCTGTCTATCAGCCGTGTGTTCATTAGTGATTTTATAATAATTGACCTTAACTAACCGGTTTTTGACGGATTGCTTATTTTTTATCGCCTTATTGGTGAGATCATAATAACTATATTAATTAAATCGATAACTTAATAGACGTGTTAAGAGTTAATTGGATTCTTGATCTCGTCAATTTTCGGTCAAGCTAATAAGTTTCAGCTATTAGAATTATAGAACTATAGAAAAATAATATTAACTCTTGGAAACCTACCAACGTCAATATAGATTGTAAATAAAAGTATTTTGTGGGTGGTCAGTGAATTACCTTTTATTTTGAACCAAAAGCGAAATTCAGTGATCAGACTGACCAGCATAACCTAAACCATGCCGCATCGGACACGATTAGATAGTACGAGTACAAAAAAATTGTAGGTTATTCCGTGTTTCGCTTTCTTTAAAATGTGCAAGAAATACAAATCATTACGTAATTCCTCCCCGGTTTTTCGAAGGCAATATCGATAGGAAAACGAGTATACGATATTGTTATCAACGATCTACAATTCTATAGCATTCAGACTTCCCTATTGGGTTCGACGTCGTAACTTGCATTGATTGCGTGTCTTCAATACATCAGATTCGTAGGAAGATGCGTCCTTGATTCCGAGGCACGGTTTGCATGTGCCTTCCTCATCACCAATACAGCCTAAAATAACAATATATATCTTGCTCTTTGCAGTTTGCATGGCAAATAGTGCACGCGATGCATTGTTCAAGGTTCATCGAACTATATTTATCTATTGGTTTCATGTTTTCAAGGACATTCGATTTAAAGTTATTGGATTTTTTGGGTTTGCAAAGTTGAACTGTTAGCTGTTTGTTTACGAGAGTAGTGAATATGTGAATGAACTCAGTTGAATTTTTACCTTTTGTGCACTTTTATTAAAAACTTAGTGTTAAAATTGTGTTTATTCGTTGTGTCTTAGTGTTGAGCCGTTTATCGCTTTCCCTTCGAAAACTATTACAATTTCCAGGTTAAAAGTTATACATTGGATATGGATTATGTCAGAATGTGCATAAATTGCACAAAATGTTTAAAAAAAAAATTACTTGTGGTTGTCAGAATTACAAATAAAAATACAAAACGATGCCCAAAGAAAAAACCAAGACTTTACTATCAATCTGCGTACCAAATCTCATCAGATCCGTTCACCCGTTCAGGTTAAATAGAAACACAAACATCCAAACATCACTTCAATGTAAATGTTTGCCTTTCATTCAGTTACAGTACTGTAATTTCTAGAAAAAAATATTTATTAATCACAATGTTATTGTAACTGAAGTTCTCACGCCTAAGATATTAAAAACAATTGCCAGATCATTGCGTTACTTCATTTTCATTTTACTCGCTCAGATCATTAGTTCATTAGATTCGTAAATCGACTCACTCCCAGAGGTTATAGCTGCTAAAGTTTTCTATCACTCAAAATGTATGGGCTGACAGTTGACCACTTCGTCTATTGCAACGCACAAGAATGAAGAAAAAACCTTTAGTAGCGTTTGCATCTGGCCTAGAGCCTCTAGTCTGATAGTATACAATTACAATTAATCAATTTCGGCATTTTTAATAAACAGTGATAAATTGCTCTAACTCCATATCTGTCATAACTTATAGAGCTGGTACTCATGTCTCCGCAAAACTTTTCCGCGATACGTGAGTGTGGCCCGAGCTCATCGTGAAGCTCTTCGGAATGAAATGGGGAAAGTTGTTTGCGATGCAACATAAAACGGTTCTCGCGTGTAGACACGGACATATTCCTACCCAGTTGTTTAACTGCTATACAACCACTATATGGTTACTATGCAGGCTTTAGTGTAGAGAATACAGGGGCCGCTGAACCCCACGTGTATTTCGTTTTGATGGTTCTCTACAAAATTAATGCAACAATTGGTAAAGCAAGAAATTGCGTGATCAGTCAAGGATTAGCATAAAGAGGATTTCAAGGTTTCAATTTGCCGAAAACCTATGTAGTTAAAGTGTATAAAGTTAATATGCACTGGTTTCTGCTTTTTCTTTTTGTCTTTCTATGTGATATAATAGAATCAGTTTTGTGGTAGACATACGGTTTTTTTTTTCACTTGGCCGTGCCTTTTTTGACTCTCCATAAGTGTGTAAATCGAAAAAGAAATATCTAACGTTGCTCCATGCGAGGAAAACCATGCTAAAGCTAATCAACCCATAATAGCAGAATGGATTATAGATAAGATAGATCTTCTAGTTTGACGTTGCACGATTTCATATGTATAAAAAAAAAAACATAGTGTTGCGTTTTTGTGAATAAAAACTCTATAGCTCCTATATCATCAAGACCATGACCTAGTACTGGCCGGTAGTAGTACCCTATGTAAAAAAACAACCGTGTTTTGTTTTTTCCTAATTTGAATATGGTCCTGATCCGAGCGTAAGCCCGATTAAAGCGCCGTTAAACCGCTATTGTTCAGCGAAATGTCCGCGCGACACCGGCCGCGTCCCACGGGCGAAAACGTATTGATTTTAATTTTAATTGGTAATGATTGAGGCAGCGGTCCATTAATCAACGCTGAAATAACTACAGTAGCGTTGGGAGTTGAATAATTGATCATTTGATTTAAATTTAGAACGCTGGATTTGTTTTACTTGAAATAATTATTGAAGTCAACACCTTCAATTGGGATAGTTCATATTTTTTTAATTACTCTGATTTGAAAACCATTTCGAGGAATAGGGTTTTAAAGCCGTTCTGCATTATTAAATTTTTGAAATGTTTATCTATTTCGGACATTTCGACAAAAGTATATTTGACCTTTGTTTGACTTTCGTTTTCGGCTTGAAGCCCTCCTAGGTGTATCTCACGGGTTAGGCGAAACCCGCTTGAAATAGTATGTTTTATTACACTATTATAAACACTTTTTCTCATTAGATATTATTTAATTGTTGTAATTTATTAGAAAATGCCAACTCAAATTTAAAATAATCATGTCATCCATAAAATGTCTGCTAAATAAATAAAGATATTAAAACAAAACTATTGGGTCAAATACAAAATTAATGAAATTGGTCTCTTAAAATTACCTGTTCTTTCGAATTAGAATGTAAAAACAGTGAGTTATTTTTTTTGGTCTATCCCAATTATCGAGCACTGTAGAGCTCTGTCGCAGAAGACAATTAATGAATTTTGAAGTAATTTCCAGCTTTTGACGTGTGATGATAACTTTTTTCTACCTGACGGCAATGGAGGCCAACTTAAGAATAATACGATAACATGTCAAAAGTAATAGATAGAGCCACTGTGCAACTTAAGCAGCCTTTATACGACCATACATACAAAAATCCTTACCTTAGTATCTAAAGGTGTTAGTTTGTGTTCTAAATTCAAATTCAACCTAAACTACATAAAGTTTTATCCTGATGCATATGCAACACCTATTAGTTTTAGCCAAGGCACTCACACGAGCGTTTAAGGCGTGCAACACAAATCCACTAAACGTCGCAGCCTCAATTAGCATTCGCTCTGTGGACGGGTACCTTTAGCGTCGTCCGTGACTAAGTGGGTACGTGCAGTACGTGGGAGGGTAACGGAGGTATTATTATAATTATTATTCATAATTGACCAATATTATTATAAATTCACAGTTAACGGTGGACATGTTACTATCAGTTTTGCATACCATGCGGCAAAATGGGTGCGAGAAGATAAGTTATGTTTGTGTAACTAATGAATAATTCACATTTTTTAGGTACGATCGGCTACAAAGAGATGTATCCACTTTTTCACCTTATCGTATTATAAGGTCTAAAAATGGATACATATATTGGTAGTCAACTGTACTTTTACAAGTCTGGATCTGTTGAGAAGGACCGACGCGAAAATATAAGTTGGAATTTAATTAACACTCTGTATTATTTAGAACAGTACAATATAATTTAGAACTTAACAATGAGCTAAATTGATGAGAAAATAATATTTCCATGCTAACGAAGTGGGCTGTTTTCTTTAAATCAATCAATATGATAATAGATCTCCGCATCCTAAACCTTTTTCCCATTATTCGAGGCACGTTTTGATCCTTGACGCCCCGATGTAAACACAGGAGTCAGTCCCGGTTTTAGCCCTACCGGCGCCCTGGGCGATATTTCTTCGGCACCCCCAATCTGCCGTTCAAACCCATACGAAAAAAGGCAAGTATTAAACTGAAATAACCAGTCGTAGGCGCCCCTTTATATCTGGCGCCCTGGGCGGTCACCCAACTGAGCCCTACCCTAAAACCGGTACTGACAGGAGTTCTGCCCTGCAGACACAAATCAAATGGCGTTATAGACAAAACTCCTGTAGCAAATGTAGCCTTATTACTAACGGGAGATGATTTTATCTGCTTTGGCTATTCAATTTGAGATACGGCCTATTGCTTTAAGAGGGCAGAGTGATGTTGAAAACAGGAGCTGGATTCAAAAGACCGATTAATATATTGGTCTTGACTAAGATGCATACCTCAAGCCGCGGCTGAACTGACGGCTTCTTATGTTTAGACGTTTATTGAAATATATGAAATAAGTGACAGGCGGTAGCACTATCGCAATAAGTGTCGTTGAAAATCAATCCATAGGGCGATTGTGCACTACAAGAAAAAACACGGAAGTCCGATTTTGTACAAACTACTAACTAGTAATAAATCGGACTGCCCGATGGTAAAATACCTTATAGTGCACAATAGCCCATACACACATCTTCCGGTTTTTTTAAAAACTCGAACTTAAACCTAAAACATTTTATTGGCCACTGCAACAAATTTTACATATGAACATAAATATATTTAGACACAAGGCCGAATCAACCCCAGTTATGCCTCTAGCGGGAATCAAACCCACGACTAGGCCGACCGGTCCATAAACCATAAACCTTGAACGTTGTTTACAAGTTGAACAATATATTATGTAATTGTCTCGCTTCTAACATATTTCAGAAGCCGCAGGTCATTGGATAGTCTGTGGCAGCGGCCATGTTGGTCAACCGCAATCCACAGCAAAATAAAAACTCCGCGAAATGTAATACTGCCCTCCTACGGAAAAAAGGCACATCTACTGTAATAATTGTATTACAACCTTATTATAACCCCTGAGAGTTCACTATGCTTCTTTGTATTAATTGCACTTGTGCTTTTTCTCCGTAGTAGGGCAGAATACTAGTGATGTTTATTAACTTGGGAATGTATCGATGACGATACGATACGAAATACTTCATTAATGAAGATAATAATATCGCACTGCTAGATCAAAAGAGTATCAACTCAAAATCCTTGCTAGTTTTGTTTTAAGTTCATAGTAGTTGTATTAAAGTTGATTTTAAAATACATTTGTATTTTGAGTTATTACTGTGTTGATATAGCAGTACGAATATCGAGAGACAATCTCACACAGTCGACTACACAGAGATGTATTCTTATTACATTGTAATAGGGTCCAAAAGTGGATAGATACATCTCTTGACAACGATAAAATACAAAGGTACATGGAAAAAATACAAGACTCAGGAACTAAATGCTGACTTTTATCATAGAAATAATTGCCCATACCATTGCCGGAACCCGGGACCGCTAGCTTTGTAGGCAGGGTTCACTACCAATAAGGCTAAGCGAGTCGTCGTTTCCACAGCCATCCGTCCGTTCATATTCAATATATTTTTGTCTCGTTTCAATTACACTTGCACTACATGTTACTATGTTTACTTTACAGTTAAATTTTATGTAAAAAAAGTAAGGAAAACTATAATATTGTAACTTTGTAAGCAGTAGTATGTGCTACGAACGCTACGCCGTAGCAGATGTAGCTACAACACTGAGGTTCCATAGTCAAAATTTTTTTTTATCCATTCTCTAAAAGTACAGTTATATCATTGGTGGGTGCCCCATTTTTATGTAAATATAAATAAATACCTATGTAAGGGAACACCGCTTTCCAGTAGGTATGGACATTACTTATTTATTTATTTTGTACAATTAACACAGTTAGTAGGTAAAGTCACCAGTGGCCAGCCAGAGACCAGTAGTCAACCTTATATGAGTGCGAAAAGTGGGAAATACGTCTTTCGTACTCTTAACACTCATACAAATAATAGGCACAGGCCGACTACAGGTATCTGGCCGACCACTGGTGACTTTACCCTAATCACTAATAGTTACTGGAGAAGTATAAATTATTAATAAAATTATTGGTCAGTTACAAAGGTAATTAAATGACTTCTTCTTTCCTACTTTGACTTTATTTTTGTTGTCTATCCTTTATCCAATCCTGTCTGATCCTATGTCTTATACTATGTATTGCAGCTAAACCGGATCTCCAGTACAAAAATAAAACTAAACTATGTTTTGGTGTCATTATTTAGAATGACAGGTCGACATAGAGTAGAGTTTTTGTAGAAAATATGAACTGTTAAGTTATGAGCTGCTTTTTGTTCAACTGTTTAAATAACCATATTATAATGCAATTTGAGATGTCGTAATGACTAGCTTTATCCTTTAAAAGCAAAAAAAAACAACTCTGTAAAGTTAATTAACTTGTCATATGAACATCTATCGTTATTATTTTGCAATCAAGTAAGTTGCACTTAAACAGCGGTAACTTACTGGTAAGGATAGTGAAGCTAAACATTTCCATACAAAATGCGGCGATTCTCTCCCCTTAAATCTAGTCCTATTTTTCCAATTATTAAAGAACTTGTAGATGTTATGAAAATCTAGGTCTGTATGTTTTCCTTTCCCAGAAAACGTTACTAGGAAATAAAAAAATAAAAAAACGAAAACGTACAGACCTAGTTCATCATAATGACTACTTACAACACATTCATAAATCGAACAAATCGGACTTGATGTAGAGGATGAGAAATATGGCCCGGAGCTAAATTATTGTGGATTTTTTGACAGCTACGCCATTTAAGCTTCATGATCCTCTTAAAAAAATAAATCAAATAAGTATAAAGTCGATTTGTTAAAACATAAATGACAGCTCATCATTGTTCATGGTCAAATTGTTTACCCCAACCACATCACTTGCACTTGCTATAGTTTTGGACATGTAAAGTGAGTGTTTGCCCAATGGCCGGTGTGTTTGCCCGACTAGAGCACCGCAAACAAGGGCCCACTCGGCCTGACGTCACCGGCCTTCGCTCTCTGACTGATTTCGTGAGTGCGCTTGTGGATATACGAATTAAAAGGTAGAATTTTATAATCACCCGTTTAAGGTTCGGTTACCGTACAAAGTAGGTACAAAAAAAACTGTATGTTAATGTAAATATTGTACGAAAATATAAAAAAAAAATTTGATCATTTTTCTTAAATATTTTAACAAAGCAACATTAAATATTCCGTAATTTGCCAAAACGAGAATAATGTTGAAAGTAGTATGCATCATCCAAATACATACACATTGTATATATTGGCATTATTTTATGTGGAACCTAACCTTGTGACTACACCTAAGGTAAACACTATTGCCTATTTGCTTACATATTAGATCTGTGTAAAGCCACTGTTGAAAGGAACCACGAGTTCGCAATTAAGATGATTAGACTAATGCGAAAATATGTATGACATCACTAATTACTGTCAATCGATTGATTAATACAACCATTCATCTTCCAACCGCTGTAAAAACGTTCTAAACCGTCTTATTACTAACCTTATAATGCATAATAGGAATGCAAACTTATAATGCGGGTGGCTAAAATAGGAACTAATACGTCTACATACTAATCTTGAGGTTTCTGTGGAATGACAGTGACACGGTCAGCGGTATTTATAAATTTGTTTTATTTTCGAATTTGGAAGCTTACGTCATAAGTACATAAGAACAAGGTCAATGTTAAGGCTCATCTGCTAACCAACTTAATTTTACGTGCTGTAATGCGCTTGATGTTGGATTTTCGACCTTGTGTCACGGAGCTTCAGTAACGGTTATTTTAAGCGTACCTCTTTTGCTTCACTTCGAATCATTTGCTTGGTAAAACTAATAGTGATACAGACTTGAAGTAAAAACTGGGTACATTTGTTGTATCAAATTGGCATATGATATGACTGACATAATATAGTGTTACGTAATTACAAATGCTCCAAGCATGGTTCTAAAGCTTGTTGCCAATGCATTTAAAGCACGAAATATTTAAATCTGTTTTTATCCACAGCTCTAGAGCAAAGATAACCTACCTTTGAGGTACATAGATAGTTTATAGTGCTGAGACGGATACAAGGTAAGTAGCTAATTTACATTTCCGATAATCACAGTACCCGAGGTTCTTCGAACTTCAGCGCGGGTGGAGGTGCGGGAAAAAACTAGCACACAGCATCAATGAAAAGTTACTGAAAATGTTATACTTATCTATTATGTAACTTAAAGAACAATGGGCATTTTGGCGTCCGCTTAATAGCAAATATAACCAATCATAGTGGTGTCGGTCATACAAATAGGACCAGAAAATGAAAAGAAGCGCCCTGGTTATCTTTGCTCTACATAAAAATACCTTTTCATTGATCTATAAACTATTTCGATTGTGGAGCGGAAACCACATTTCATAAATTTTTGCAAATTGTCCTTTGTCCCCGCCATGTTTTTGCCACAGATAAGTAATATTGCTGCAGTATGTTTGGCCTTCAAATACATATGACTAATGCAGTCACATAGAGCATTGTGTTTCCCATAATGGCGGTCTATTGACTATAGATTATTGCTCTGTGGTCGCATTGTCTATTGGATGACATAGTTTTCAGCTCTCGGGAAATTCTTCGTTTTTCATGTTTGTGTTGTTTTTCATATTTACAATAGTACTTTAATGATTAACGGTGGACTGTAACAACGTTTGTTTTTATTTTTATTGGGGTAAAGGGACAAGGTATCCCAAAGATGTGTAAATTATCCTAGGTTGTAGGTAACTTTAACATTAGGAAATTTTATGTATCAAATGAAATGACTATCATGGCAAAAATCCTATTTCGCTAATGGAAATGTTTAATATAAAGCACGCAATGAATCAAACTGTACCGCTCAGGCCAAAGTCATTTGTAGGAACATAAATAGTTCAGTGCGCCTGTAATAAAAGTATGATTGAATTTCAAATGAAAAAATTCCACGCGATGCTTATTCGTTTACCGAACAAACTTCTAGCGATATTACGTACTGGCCGTTAACAAACCAAATAAATCTGTTTGTTTTGAGCCAAAGTGCCCCTTGTACAAAAGAATTAAAAACAAATAGTGTCGTATGTCATATGTTACATAAAATTTATCAATTTGGATCTGAGTTACAGAAATAATAAGTGAAATCAATTGATATGCCTAGGTTTTTTTATCCTGGCAGGTAACAAAAAAACAAAACATGCCAGAAAAAATATAAAAAATTCAAATGAGGAATGTGCTAATTCCGCGCCAAACAAATAAAAGCGCTTTATCGGGCACGTTTCTTTACACGCAGCGTTCGATCACCTGTTGCCACGTGTTGCGAATCGGATAAGAATTGGCAATGCATTGTTCTCGTGCAGAGCGTTTGATTTGCTTGTGAATTAGTTTTACAGAGCGCCAAAAAGTTATACGGTATTTAAGAATTAAACAATAAATAAAAACAAACTGTCACGATATAAGACGAACACTCAATTGCTTATATGATCACCATTATACTACCTTACTTGTTATTATGGTATTTGAAAAAACACTTAATAAAAATACTTAATCAATAATTTTCTCCACTTGCATTTTATACAAACATATGCATGAGTCTCCATGTAAGCTTTCCTTGACAAAGGGTTGCTGAGGTTATCTGCCGTGATATGGCCGACGAAGGCCAAGGAGAACCGCTCGCCATCTGTTCCTGTCCACTGACAACCTTACTAAGAACTGGACAGCGTTATTTATTACAATTTTAAATAAGGAATGAAGGTATTTTTCTAAATTGGTTCAAACGTTTTGGTTAAAGCAGGCACGTCTACAACTGCAGCAAGACGCTTATAAGTTTCACACATATCTTGTGCTTTTTCAGTTTCAGAGCATATACTTTTAAACACTATGAAAACAAAAATAGTACCTACCAACTCTATTTCAAGTTCAAAAATGTACAAAAGAACAATGACCGGTTTATTTTTAATTTTTCACTTCTACAGCGTAATTTATCAAAATGAGCCTGAGATGCGTGAACATGCGTCAATCGAGGCATGTATAAAAGTAAAAAATAATACGACAAATTAAAGTTCACTTTCATTTTCAACTTTATTCAGCTATGGCAAGATCCAATTTAAAAAGATTGGTTTCTCTATATTTCTTTTTTAAACGCGCGAATACCACCAATGCCTGCCCACTTGTGCAATTAATACTCTTCATACAACAGTTATTGAATAAATTATGCAATTAAAAGGCAATAAAGCCCATATTAGCACCTCGTTACACAACAAAAACAACCGTTTTTTGTTCGAAAGTAATGACCGCCAATTTGTTTTTATTTATAACCTTAAAAAAATAAGTAAGGGCAGAGTTGAAGGAAGTCGATGTTATTAAATGTATTTATACTCGTTATGTACGTTTCCGTTGAACCGTTTTTTGAATACGAAAATTATGCCTTTGTAAGGCAACATCCTTAAATATAATAAAGCAATAATACCTTATTCAACAACGATTACTTGTTTATAAATGTCATGTAGAATCGTTTGTTTAAATGTAACGTAAATAAAATATAATTGCATCTGACCCAAATGGATCCAAATACTTTATTAATCAAATCAAATGACATACAATTTACCTTATTAAAAATGTTTTTGAAATAAGAACACATTTCAACGACGGCGCCACTAACGGGGTTGTTTTTAAGGGCAAAGGTAATGTAGCGGCAGGCGCCAACAGCCAGAGACGCTCCAGCAACTCCGGATATTACGGCATTAAACGCTTAAACGGATTTGTAAACATTTCCAAGCTGTTTAACTTAACGTCTTTTTCTGGGGTCTATTTTGATTCTGAACGTGTCAACAAGGTTATTTAGTTATAGTTGTTAATTGTTCTTACTTTCATTACGATGATATGATTGTGTTTTAATATGAGTTTTATTTGTTTGTCCCAATTATGATTAGTTGTAAATATTTTTACGTACCTATGTACCAAAATGTTTTTCTTACAATTTAATGAGTCATCCTACTAATATCAAAGAAACGTCGTAATTTCTATCTGCACCTCAACCGACTGACTGTACGATTGCGTCTGGCTATGGACATTAAATCTATAAAAAGTTCCTCAGATCTTTACGACTCGCTTTTTATGTGCTCTGATCAATAGATTTGGCTAAAAAAAGGTTAGTGGCTAATTTGAGCTTTGTAAGGGCATTTGATTGATTAAAAATGATAGGTTTTGAAAAAACTACACCCACGTAAAATACCTTATATGGATCTTACATAATAGTCTTAACCGAATGCAATCCGAAATAGCAAATGATTATTAATTTTAAATTTCTATCCTTAAACTGATATTTATAATCTGACCTATTAAACCTACGTATATGGGATCAAATATATGTATATATGTGTGTGTGTGTGTGTGCGTGATACTAGCATATGGCATGTGTGCGTGAAGCGTGTTTCACAAGTTGTTCATCAAATTTGCGGGGACCGCTAAAGTGGATTACAATCAGCATAGTGCCGTCAAATCAGCTATGTCATGGGCCTATAACCACTCTACAGGACTGAACGGCGGACCCCTGAAAACATCACTAATATGTACACAATAGGTACCATTCTTGTTAAACCTAGGGGCCTCAAGCTAATCCCTTAACTGTATGGGTATTTCCATTCTTACATGGATGTATTTATTCGTTACTATCAGAGTTGTGACATATTTGAAATACTTGTATTTAAAATACAAATACAAAATACAAAATACGTATTTTGGATTTTGTACTTAAGTACTTTTTTTTAAAAGTATTTTGTATTTTATTTGAAATACTATTCGAGACGTATTTTGTATTTGTAAAACGGTTTGTAAAATACAAAATAATTTTTTATTCTTGGCTTAATTTTTCTAAAGCATTCCGCGATTCAGTAAAAACAAAAAATGGCCACTAGTGGCGCAGCAGCTTTGAAAGTCTATGCGCAAAATGACAGATGAAACAAAACGCATATAAAACCTGACCAATAATATATGAGGGACCCCTCTTGACAATCCTCAGTCACTGTTACGTTTTGCAGTGTTGGCAGCTATTTCATTATTTCTGTGTTGTTCGCTCGAAATGTCTTTAAAAAAATGCCAAAACAAATTGTATTTAAACAATATGCCGCGTAGGCAATAACACGTTATTTTAAAGATTCGTATTTAAGTGATTATGAATGTATAAATGTATAAATGACAAATAAAAATACAGAAATAGAAAAATATATTTATAAAAAACCGGTACGTAAACAGCACTACAAAAAAGATGTCATTGTGGGCATTATGGCAAGTATGTAATATAAATATAAGCTTCGATCATATCATAAGTTAATTTGGTCGTTTTGTGTGCTAATTAATAAAAAAAAATACCATAAAGTATTTTATTTCAATAAAGTATTTTGAAAATACATATTTTGTATTTAGTATTTAAATACAAAAAGCAAAAGTATTTTGTATCTTGCATTTGAAATACTATATTAAAAAAGTATTTGCATTTTGTATTTAAATACTTTTCGAAAAGTATTTTGTACATCTCTGGTTACTATTATCATTCAGGTTTCATGAAATACAAAATCAACTAGGTGAAGGCCGCGACTTGTCACGTCTCTATTAGTACGTGTTTATAAACATTTACAATACCATATTTACATAAATCCATTTTGAGTTTTCCTTTCAATATTTTAAAAAGCCGTGAACCGTATTTTAATGTGCGTAACGGTGAGTTTTGAATACGGTTTTAGGACAAATAAGTTTTGTTTGCAGTTGACGCCTCGCTATGGTATATTTTATTTGGCTTTCTTATTGACAACTAATTACTGGCGGGCCCGAACGTGGGCTATGGAAATTGTGAAGTGTTGACGATAAATAGACTTTATAAATTAGACAGGAAGAATCAATTTACTTTGATGACAAGAGTTTTTTTTTTAATTAATGTAAGTATTACGAAATATTTAAGACGTTTTTCGGCTTATCTTGATTAAAGCAATCTTTAATTTAATTTTAATTATATTCTCATACATATTTTAACCCAAATTCGTGATATTAAAATAACGTTCATTATCTAAAAACATTATTACTCTACAAAACATCTGATTTATCCGTTTATTATATTAATGTTGGAATCAAATACGGCGTCCATTGAATGACAAGATTAATTGAATGAAAAGATAGACGTTCATTCAATTACGAGCGAATGAATTAATGGCACGGCTTAAAATTAACGGGTGACTAATGTAAATTTACTTGTTTGTTCCTAGTCCGTTGGGTTGGGGACGTTGGGTTTCGAAATTCAAATTGGTAATTTAATCCTATTCATCTCTTCCTTAGTTGCTGTTTCTTTTGAAAATAACCGTTCAAGTTTTGTAGATTGAAAACTGGTTCTTGATTTGATGCTGTTATTAATAATAGTTTGCACTAGTATCTACCCACTGTTGCATTTGCAATAACTCGTAAGGCGACTAATTAGAATTCGAGATAAGAAATCGAGTCAGGGATCGTAAGTCAGTGGGTTGCATTTCACAAACAAACCTATTAGTTACTACTCGGCTTAGGTTTGACTTCCGTCCGTCCGACTCATTAAAAAGTTAAAAGCTATCAAACGAAAAATAAACTTTCTACGATAAAAATGTTTTGTCAAACGATTTAACGTATTTTATAGGACAGTGAAAGTATACCTTTATTCAAATTGATAATTAAAAAAACAGGTTTGATATGTTAAAATGCTGGCTGGAAAGGATTGTCTGTCGCCAACAATTCAAAATTCGAATGGAAGAACGTACGGAATGGACAAATATTTATTTTGAACGCATGACGTGTACGTTACCAACGTTTCAGTGTATTTGCATCGCAATCGTCTGTTTGTACATGGGACAATTAAGTCATGTGCAGTATTATGCCTTTTTGTGTTGCTTTTTATATTCTTTTGGTTATTATCTCTGCGTGAGTCTTTTGAAACAGTTGAGTACAAAAAAAAAGAAAAATAAGAACAGTGATTAAATAATAATTACTACAATCCAAAATTCAAACCAAACATTTGAATGAATAGGTACATACGGCTTAAGTCCGACCGATATAAGCCGACCGATAAAACATAAGGTAGCCACGTTTCCGGAACCTCAGTACTTGTACAGCTCATGATATCCACTTGATTTGCATCTATTTGATTTCAAGAGACAAGCTTATTGACCTTAGCGGATCTACCAATTGGTTTGGAACATGTTGTATCTTAAGTTTTAAAACATCCATTCTATCCATGTCGATAAAGCCATTGTCAATTTAACCGACAAGTTAAAATAAAACAGCAAAACAACACCTGCAATTGTTTTCCTCGGGTCCCCCAGCATGCACTGGTCTCGCAGCGCGCAGCAAAACTTCTTGTTCTCCCTCTCAGCCGTAGCATTCGGCAGAAACATGGATAATATGGCCACATCTTCATTATTTTCCCTTGCCCTTCGTATCCTGTCCTGTCCTACTGTTTTCGTCGTCAAATGCAGACGAGACTTCAAATCATCACTCAACACATCCGCCGACATCATTGACAAAGTCCTTTAAATTTAAAGAAGGAAATAACGCGAATTTGACGTTTCCAAATTTGAAAAAAATTATCGCGCGCCAAAGACGTTTTTTTGTTTTATTACACGCGAGCGTGTAGGCTTCGCGGCTGTCCGTGCGGTACTGAACATTATGTTTGCCGTGGAGGGAGGCGTAGGCACGACGTAGGCTGTAGATCGGTGATTACTCTTTGGAGCATCTTGGGATGTATTGTATGTAATGAGGAAATAATTCTTACAATCTATGTTAATTTTAATGTTACAAATCAACCGGCAGATAAGGTATGTTTTTCTCGAAAGCACAGACAGGGCAAATAAGCTTTGAGTAAGTCTTTATTTTTTTAAAGAGTTGCTACATTTAAATTGACAAGATACCTGACATTTAATTTTTTAACTATAACTCGTTTAGATAACGATAGCCAATCGAAAATGATCGTTAACCCTATGGGTTAGAGTAGCTGTCAGCTGTGTTTAATGATTCAACCCTCCTGTCTATAAACCATGTGGCGCTGGCAGGAAATAAACTAAAATAAACTAACGTCGTATTCTTCGCTGCCGCAGTTCCATTTATAATTCACAGCCAACTTTTAAGTATTAAGTTTTCTAATGAAGCAAGAGAACACGTTCAGACGATAACTAACTGATAATGTCACGTGTTCATAATCACGTTACGTGTGTAACGTAACTAAGCGTAAAGATTTAAAAAAAGATTTATTTCATTTTTTACTTGTACTCGCGTTTTAAAGCCAGTTAGATTAAATCAGCCACTTGTTCTAAATGTAAATATTATTCGGCAGAATGACGTATTGTCAACGCCAAGTAATCATCTACCTACCTACAATATGGAGTCATAAGTCATAACTAGTCATAAGACGCACCTAAACTCACGCTCAGTTTTATTATAAATAGACTTTATTTTAAGTTATTACGCCATGTCAGTTTTCTTCATTATTACTTATGATTTTTAATGACCCAAAAATTCGATATAAGAAGATAAAGTCGTCCATCCATGGCATCCATCTACAAGTATAGCTACTATAGTAGTTATTTATATAGGCTAAAGTTACTCTGTAAGTTTGTTTGTTACTATTTCAAGACCAAACGGCTGAACAAATCATAAACAAAATTGGCGAGGTGGGAGATGATATCCTGAAATAGGATATAGAATACTTTGTATCGCGGAAAAAAAAACCGTTTCCAAAGGAATAGCGACGAACGAATTCTCCGTAGACGAAGCCGCGGGCAGCAGCTAGCTTTTGCCCAATTTGCAAATTATTATTATTATTACAAAAAGTATAATGCACCTTTAACATGTAATGACATATCGTTTAGATAAATTTTACGATCCAACCGATTTGTCAAAAGCGGTAATATTAGCTTATCTCGAACAGGCGTCATTACATCTGCACTTAGACTGATTGGTTAAATTAATGACGCAGATGCACTTGAAAAGCGGGTCAGTGTCGTCGCACCTTTATTGCCTCCTTAAATAAGTCCCACTTAACGCTTATCCGGCTTATTGCAAAGATGTTTGGATACTTCATTTATATGGTATAATCGTGTAAGATAACATTTATATGTTTGACATAATTTGATATGTGTACCTGGCTTTATGTATACCATAGAGTGAAATGGAAGTTCTTAACAACTTTTATATCAAAACGCTAGGTTGCGTTTCAGTGTCGCCGACGAAAAGCGAGAAACACAATAGCTCACCACCTGCTATACGTTCTTTTTTTTCACTAGGCTTTGATTCGTTGGATAAAACAATGTATTTTAACTACCTATATTGTCTGTTTGTCGGTTATTAAAGTCAAAAATTTAAACTGTTCGTCCATATTAACGGGATGAAAAAAACCTACACAAAGTCGCAAGTAAAATCAAGTAAGGAAGGAGTTATGTAGTTAGCTAAATGTGGAAAACCTTTTAAATATCTATGTTCGCTTAACCGCTTTCAGGTTACACCATAAAAGTATTATCGGGAAGCGACTACCAGCGACATCTATTGAGGCTAAAAATGATACTTCAAAAGCACGTTGTTGTCAAAACGTGGTCATTGGACGTTTTCGACAAATCAAAGCTCATGAATAATAAATGTGACAATACTAGCGCTATTAGGTACGAGGATCTCCATTCATCACTCACTGATTTAATCTCAAGTATAATGAATAATTTAGAACAAAACACGTGGTCCGTGGCATACATGTGAATTACCAACTTAATTGTGCACATGGGCAAAAATTAAACTGGGACGGTTGCGTAGTGTTTTCACGTTTCTGTTAGACGGTGGAGCCGCGATCAAAGTCTTAGGTAAAGTTGGACCTGTTGGGACTGTTAGTGAAACGAAAATTGTTCGATTGAGGACTCTATGGTGCTGACTATAAAACGGAAGCTATATTTTAAGAATGTCAAAGCGCGTGGTAATACTTATGGATGGCCCACGCGTTTATTTTCAAGTGGGCATAAGATTTTGTTTTAATATGGAAATGAAGGGATGGGCTGCGTATAATATGATTTATTGACAACACACAAGTATTTTTCCGTGAGGACTCCATTATTGTAATCTTATGTAAATACAGTTCGATTAAGAATGTTTATTACAAATTTATAATTAAATTGTTGTCCTAAGCAACATTTATTTTTATTAAATTTTAATAACAGTTCAGTTATTTTAAATTGAAACTTCCCGTATTGACTTGGACCGCAAAATTCTAGGTACCTTAGAATATTAATGCTATAACTCCAAATTCGAGACACGTCACTTAGAACACTATGCATCAAACCATGGAACTGCAAATGGCTTGTCCTCTATTTAGATAAACAACGTGTAATGCTCAACTTAAATCGACGGATCACTATCTAAACTGAAACTTTAGCAATTTACGACACTAATATAGTTTCTTAACTCGTTTGGCGCCAAGAACTTTAAATCGTGTCAATTTAACATAGATCGGGAAACCTGGCGACCAGGATATCAGGACTATCTCAAGGCCGATCAACCTCCGCCATTTTATATACGTCAAATATATGGTATATAGTTAGTATACAAGCAACCTGTTTTCGCCTACGCTCCATGAGTCAGGATGCGACATAGTGACACTTTGACAAATCGTAATGGACACAAGCAGTGTCATGTTTATGTGACATTTATTGAATACAACCAAATAGACAATATTGTGTGTGTTGTGGCTATTATGATGATAATCAGGTTCATCTCAAGGTTCTTCGTACTAATTTACTGGTAGTAAGTTAGTACTAAGTTATTCGATTATAAATGGGATTCCCTTGAAATATTAAACAAACGCCATGGGGAAAATCAGGAACACCACCGAGCTATTAAACACGATTTTGCCTATGTCTACGCCAATATGTAGCTAAAATGGCGGAATAAGATAGCTAACTAGTTTTAGAGAAATTCCTCCATCCAACTTTGTCCAGAACTGATCTATATTTAAAAGGCAGTATGTAAAGACTGTACGCGATAAAATCCGGGCATGCATGCTCTGGTGCAGAGATGGGCAAATTTTAATCGACTAACGATTAACGATTAAGATTAACCTATTTAATCGCGACTAACGATTAAAAATGACGATTGATCAATCTTAATCGTAGGAGTTTCGACTAAATTAATCGTCGATTAAATGGCAACGACTAAAATTTTTAATCGATTGATTAATTAGATTAATTTTCTTTCGATTGATATCAGTAATAAATAAGTTATATTTATTTTTTGGACTTCGTAAACCCTTTTCTAGGTAACCTTTAGAGGGTAAAAACAATCTTGTGTCACTGGAACAAGTTTTTAAATATTTATATCACATCCATGGATCGGAAATTCGGATCGATATTTACCTAAAGTTGGCAAAATCCCGGAAAAAGATAGGTAAACATGGCGTCGGCTTCTTAAAAATATTATTTTAATAATTTAAGTTCTGGGATTTTGGGATTCTACAAAACGTTAATATAATAATTACTTTACATGTAGGATAAAACGTTCTGTTTTGCTCCTATAAATTCGTTAGGTTAATAAGTTACAGGTAAATTAAATAACATTTGGTTAAACATATACATGGAAAATAACTTCAAACAGTTAATATAAATAAATAATTATGAATTAATGCCGGTGTAATTTATTTATTTTGAAATCCCGGAATTTTTATATGAATTATATGATTGAGTCCACCTCCATACCACTGAACAACAAAGCCGGCGCTAAAGTATAGGTAAATATCGATCCGAATTTCCGATCCCTGCACATCACACAGCAAACCAACTAGAATGAGTTCCAAGAAAGTAAAAGACATTGAACAACGAGACATAACTATTTTTTCAACGTGCTGTGCTGTCTTCTAATATTTAGTCGAAAATTAATCGTGACATTTAGTCGATTAACATGACGATTGATCAATCGTCAATCGTATCATGCGACGATTAATTTAATCTTGATTAAATTAATCGCGATTAATTTTGTGACGATTGATTTTTTAATCGATTGATTAGTTGACTAAAAAGTTAATCGATTAATGCCCATCTCTGCTCTGGTGTATATTTGCAACGAATGCATATTTTCAAGCAGTTTTTTTTTTCATAGCTTGTATAGTTATATTACTATATAATAAAATAAAATCATATCACATAATGTATGGGTATGTGTGAGTTTTCGTCGAATATATTCTATCATACCTTTCCACTTCTGTCCAGCGTTTTTTGTCAATCTTCACTCGCTTCCTGCTACAATGTCACAACTGTATTTATATTTTTACAAGCTGTTTTACTCACATTAGAAGATCGTCTTACCAAAAAAATACTTCTTCTAACTCATTTCTATTTGTAGTAGTCAGGAAGACTTTTTACTTCAAGCACTGAAGGTTGTTTTTGTATGGGAGGCATTTATTTGTCAAAAAGTCAAATTCGACAAAGTTAAAAAAAATCAAAACTATCTCAATCTCAATACAATTAGAAAAGTTTTAACTACTGTGAAAATATAATGTAATAAGGTATAATTTGGCTTGTATAATTAAAAATAATAAAATGTTTTTAACACGAGAATTTAGTAAAGACTGTCAGAAGACCGTGTACAAAAAAATATTGGTACTGCGGATTATATAATGGTCTAAGTCACAGACGCTCTAACATTTTATTATGATTGTATTTTTATTATGTCGTTTCATAACCACTGACTATTACAAAAAAGTGCTGCTTGAAAATTAGCATTCATTCAAAAAATACACCAGAGCATGCATGCCCGGATTTTATCTTGTACAGTCTTTATATCAGACTATTTTGAGGATGGAGAAAAATATCGTGTAGGTATATCCGACTTTTGGCCCAAGGGGAGCCAAATAAGAAACTTAATTCGAGTCCCCACGCTTGTTTTGCTCTGCATACAAACAAAACTACGGGCATAAAAAATCCAGGGTTGCCCCCTCCTATGCCCCCAGGGTACACCCTTGATGGCTATACTCTACCGCCCTGAATCTTATAGAAGAGAGCTAAAAAAGGTTTTCTTGCGTCATCATCTTAGTCCAAAAGTACATTCCAAAATGCCAGTGTCATACAGGCATCTTCAATCTGAATAATAGACTAAGATAATGTCCAAATCCTTATAACGGCATTAAGTATAACAGTTGCAACGGCTCTCGGAGCGGTGCGCCCTGGTTAGAGTTCGCTAAAATTACAATAATCGATGTCATTAGATGACTCATGATTCGGCGCTTCCGCAGTTCGGTTGGATCATCGCGTGGGAGCCATTGGAAAACATCATTTACAGCAAAAAAATGGGTACAGGTCCGTACTGATATGCCGTATGTTGTTTGTTTATTGCTGGTGCTTAGGGATAGGGATATAGTGTTCTAGTCCAAGGTAGTTGAGTTAGCAGCAACAATAGGTGGACAGTAGGGAATGCAAATAACCGGTTATAACCGGTTATAACCGGTTATAACCGGTTATAACCGGTTATAACCGGTTTTAACCGGTTATTTTCATACAAAAACGGTTAATAATCGGTTAATTTGCTTTCCCTAGTGGACAGTCGAAGAGCTTAATATTATTTATCTTCATGCTACCCAACCCCAATTTTTAAGCAAACTTCTTCGACAGTCCAGTTCTATTGCTGACTTTACCTACCTACTTAAAGCGCTTGGGGTTGGATTGAAGATGACGCAGTGAGCATAGTCTCATAGTTACGAACCTCGTACCCAGTTCAATCCATGGTGGTAAGGGCAATGATATTTCGTGTAGAGTAATAATTTGTTTCTTAGTTTTGGATGCTTCTGTTGTTTTGTTTGAATATCGTTCTGTAGTAGGCGTAGAAAAGTTTATTACGACAAGATCAATGGGGTCTTAAATATACTGTTTAATTACTTAAGTAAAGATGTCCTAGGAATGACTGGTAATAGAAACTTAAACGGAGTGCGTTTTACTCGGTTAATATTGTTTCTGTTAATTAAGCCATATCGTACCATAAGTACGTTTGAATTAATAAATGTTACTGCGAGTTCCACAGTCCGAGTTAATTGATTAAATAAAAGATCACCGTTATAGGTTTTCAATTAACTCGATAAAGAAGCCGTTCGGTCCTCGGAGCAGTGATTCAATAAACAACAAGGCGTGAACCCAAACAAGTTGATGTCATCAATGAAAACTGTCCCCACAGAATAAGAACGTCAGTGTTACATAAATTAAAAACATTTGCGACCTTATTATTAGCTTAAAGGAGGTTAATATCCTTTGGCTGTCAAACAGAGACGCCTGTATGATTTTAAATGGTAACAGATTGTATTACAATTACTTCACAAACGGTTTAATTAAATATCGGTGCCCGAATAGGGAACTAAATGTAACTTACCGCGCCGTTCCTTGTGTGTGCAAAATTGACACTAAAGAACGACTAAATTGTCATTAACTGACTGAGTGTGGCCGTTAGTTTTTTTTTATCACCAAATAAAAGTATGTAACTGTTAAAACTATCACTTTTCTTTTCATATTTATATTACACTAGCGCTAGCGGCCCGCCAGCGGCTTCGCCCCGCTGCAAATTTCTGACTGGTGGATTTTTCAATAATTTCCTTTCATACAAACCTTTTACTGGCAATGACAAACAAAACAAAAAAGAAATCAGCCAAATCGGTTCAGCCGTTCTCGAGATTTGGGCTTAGCAACACATTTAGCGATTCATTTTTATTATATAGATAGATAAAATGACATAGTAAAAATTTATTAAGAAATACCTACTTTTATCTGGAAATGGAAATATAAGCCCTAGCTACTAAGGGCTCACTTTATTTCTAGCTTAGATGGTATCAACTAGCGACACTATACTCGTAATGTGTAGAGATAAGTTAATGAAATATACCGGTTCTTGTAATCAATTATGTTTCATTGTAAAAAATAAATGGTTAATATCGTGCATGGAGTTTAATTGCATTGGATGATTGATGACTTGTCTTATGACCTGTGCATATCCTATGTACAATCACCAGCAATATTACATTATCCAACATTGGGCGCAAAAATATGTGACACGTCTTTATAACTAGAGATATAAGAGCGTGTCGGATATTTTTGCGCCCAATGTAGGATAATATATTATTGCTGGTGACTGTCCAACAAATTGTATTAGTACAAGTAGGTATATTAAAAAAATAGTGTAGTCTGGGCTTATTAGTGCAGTAATTTAGGTTTTTATACTAGTCTTGACAAGTATTTTTTTACTTAAGTACATTTAAAAACGAGGTTCGTTACTTTGGCAAAACAGAGAATTTAATTTGAAATGTTCCTTTTGATAAAAGTTGTTAGTTAATCAGCGCTCTAGGAACTCATAATTACGTAATTTAATCTTGAATTTCGAATACCATTTTATAGTTCTCACTTTTATACGGTTCTCACGGCATATGATCGTTTTGAACCTATACTTTCCTAGCGTGCATAGATAAGATAACTTAGCAACACAGAGACCACAGATAGAAAAACAATTCAATCCATTAGCGTTCTATTTCCAATTACCAAAGCCATGTAAGTGTATAACAAGGACGAGCAGTTTGCGCTCGTTTGAAGTCGTTTCGCTCGCTTATTTACGAGTGTTTTGCTAGTTTCGCTTGTTTCGCTTGTCGTGCGAGTCAATTTGCGTTGTGATTACTGTTTAGGTTACGCCGAGGTGTGTTTTTTAATTAGTATTTGCAATTACTTAGTGGTTTAGGTATGGGAGAGCTGATTAGCAACTTGATTCATATCGTGTTGCTAACATGCATGCTTCATTTTTTATTCTGCTAAAAAAACAATATATTAAACGTAATGCCGGCAATACTGTCTTGAAAATTAGACTACGCAACGCATCAATATTTATGACCACCTGACAAATCAGCGTTTATAACGTTGGAATATACTCATGAATGGTAGTCGATAATACTTACCTAATTTAGTGTTAAATAAAAACTATTAAGAAAATACCCATAAAATATCACATTTTGTCTCGCCATGACACCAAATCGTTATAAAAGGCGGTAAAGTGACTCACTAAAATTCAATCAAACTGCGGCTGTTGGGACAACACAAGCCATAAAGGATTTAAAAAGTAAAACGGTCGAGGCTATGGCATTGGCATTGGCTGGTTTTTCTCTGAATGGGCGGCCTTAGCGCCTCCTTGTTGAGTAGCGGTTAATGGGAGCCCTTATATGGACTACGAGATAGCGATATGTGCGGATGTAATCCGACTACTTTGTGTAGTAGAGGCATGTTCAAAAGACCCTTTTTTGGCAACTTTCCTGTATTACGTGATGCTTCTTTAATTTAGTAAGTTTTATGTAGGGGGCTTATGTAAACATTCCGAGGTATGTGTAATTGAATTAAGCGAATAAGTGTGTTGTTTTGGTTCGTTGTCGCCGACGTTTAATTAGCGAGCTATTTTAAGTTTATGCTATTAGAAATCCCAGTAAGAATCTTGTTTACGAGGTAAGATAAATCGATAGCACCAATCCTTAATAGCTATCGATTTTAGTCGTATTCCTGTAAAACACGGATGACAAATAATATACAGTCTGTGAGCAGTTAAAAGGTGCGTTTTGTATTTATCTCTTACTCGCTCATAATAAGAGCGTTTGAGAGCGAGTGAGAGACAAGTTCAAACCCGAAGCACCTTGCACCACAGACTAACGTGTCTACCAATGTCAGTTCATCGTATTACAATAGAAACGTATATAACTTTCTCATTCTAACAGATAGCTGCGTCCCTCTTGAACTGTCAGTCCGACTATTGTGAGTACGATGACATTAACCAAACGATATAGTCATTAAGGACAGTGCCGTAAATCAAGCAGCAAAGCACTTACCAGCACGGAACACCTCTCCGCAGCCATCACAGCGGCTGGCGAACTGCGCGTCATAGCAGTTCCCGCAGTAGATCTTGTCGAGCTTGGAGCCGAACTGCTTGTCTACTAGAGACACGCGGCACTTGGCGCAGAGGAAGCAGGCCTCGTGCCAGTGCTTGTCTTTGTACGACAGATCCTGGGGAAGAAGATATTGGGTAGATGGTGAATTCAAATAGCTATCGGCCTTCTTTCTTCATCTTACCTACACACACACACTCACACCTTCGTTCCCATAGTGGGGAAGGCAGAGCTACAGAATTACCTACAACTCTAAAAACTTGATGACAATTCCGTTACCACGTTTTGCACAATCGGCTAAGATATTTACCAGTGTATTAGTGACAGGTTGCAAGCCCATCGCCTAACAATACTACAAGCCCTTATTCCCTTTGTCGCCTCTTAAGACATCCACGGGATGACATGGAGTGGCACTATTTCTAACCCGGCAACCACACGGTGCGGTGGTTCTTCATCTTACTTATTATTAGAAATGCGAATCACCCCAGAACAGCTGAACAGATCTGGATAAGTTTTGGCACAAAGATAGCTTATAATCTGGAATAGAACATAGGCTACAATAGATCCCGAGGGAGTAGCCATAACTGACTTCTGCTCGGACGGAGTTGCGGGCAAAAGCTAGTGATTTTATAAAACATGGGTGACTAATTTACCTACTGTCAGACATGAGTGCCAGTACCTACGTAAACTATTACCAGCCGATAATTTTGTCAAAATCACTTTAAAATTATTTTAAATGTGCCGTTAAATCATACATTATAGCATCAGTAATATAATCACTTTTAATAAGCTTCCTTCTTAAATGAATTGTAAAAAAATATTGACATGTTTACTTATATGAAATTATTAAGCAAAGAGTTAATCGCCATCTTTTACATGTTACTCGACAGACATACAATAACTCTTGTAACTCCTTTGACATGTTACATGTATTATATATATTTTAGTTGAGCAGTGTATTAAAATAATTCGCAAGTATTCAAATCATACCTATTACATTTATGTTTTCAGTTAAGGTACGATTTATATTGATCAGTTTTTTTTTCAATATTACGACCGCCATGGTGTATGGAAATTCGCTAATGGTATTTTCATGTCAGCCATATATCAAAGGATAAAAAATCATCGACATACACGTCATACGAAGACTTAATATACATTTATAAACTTATCTTCTCTTTAACCGTTAGCTAGAACCACTTATATGAGGCGAAAGACCTGCCTAAGGACTTAAGATGTACCTAGAATCATTAGTTCATTCCCTAGACTCTAGCGGATTCCTAGCTCTGTACTGTAACTGGCAAAACAATAACGTCGTATTTTTCTATACAGATCGAAAGGATCATTGGTAGTGATCATTTATATCTACAACACTCCTTTAAAATAAATAAAAAAGACCGTAAAATACACAAACGTAAAATAAAAAAAATCTATACAAAAATTTTAGTAAGTCTCCGCTTTGCGTGGATTTTGCTATCTTCTAAAATATAGATTATAATAAAAATGTATCGCTAAATGTGTTGCTAAGCGCAAAACTCGAGAACGGCTGAACCGATTTGGTTGATTTCTTTTTTGTAGTGTTCGTCATTGTCAGGACAAGGTTTGTATGAAAGAAAATAATTGAAAAATCCACCGGGGAAGTCAGAAATTTGCAGCGGGGCAAAGCCACTGGCGGGCCGCTAGTTTTATTATAATTAAGGTCGTTGTCGTCCATGTGGCGATCGTTTTTCCCCCCTATGTAACTAAATCGTCACTAAGGAAGGACTTAATCGTCATTAACTGACTCTTGAGTTGGGACTTCCGAAATTAATCCAGGACTAAAAACCACAAAGTGGCGAAGAAGCATCGTAAGAAACCTAATAGCTACGTGTAGTCGTGTAAGAAGATCAATTTGTAAGTATTTATATCATTATCTAGTACCCAGAGTACAAGCCTAGAGCTTTGTTTGGGACTACGTGAAATGGTGTGACATTGTCCCCTGATATTTATTTAGTTATTTAATTATACATGATTTTATGACTAGGTATGAAATCTGATTTCTTTCATATTGATTTCGTAATAATATATCTTGGTAATTCCATTTTGATTGCCAAAATTGGTTGGATGGTGGATAGGACAGGGTATAATTAACAAATTTAAAACATCTTCAAGCGCAATGAATGGCGTATAACAAAAAACATATGAACCAACTAGTGGGTGGCAATTAAAATCTTTGTTTAGGAATACCCATTTGGGATGGCTTGTAGCAATAAATAAAAATAGATTTAAATCAACTAGGAACGGTTCGCTAATGACTTTGTTTTGATTGCAAATCGTTCATCTATTATTTTAATTTATACCCTACGATTTTTCTTCCTTTGAAGATTACTCTTTTACTTTTAACTTTATTTTCTTACTTATCGAAATTAACTATACATATAAAGTCAGTACTTTTACCTTAAGAATAGAGAAAGGGTTTTACTTCGAGTTCTACACATCAATGGGTAATACGGTTGGTGTTACGTTTTAAACATAAATACTCGTAGAAAGTATTGATTTCGCTTAATTTTTGAGGGATCTGTTGTCCCGAACAAACTGAATCTACTTGAGGTGTAATTTATCTTTCGTTTCTTCATTATCATACCACACATTAATTTCGCGTTTAACCCGGCGTAAATCAATACGAGCATCGACTCGTGCGCGTCAGAACTACAATCTTGTTATTTCCAGAGCATGATTCATCTCTCCTTCAAGACAAACGTTCAAAGCGTCAATTCTATTACTTACATCAATAATCAAAGTTCACTGACCAAATAACGAGCATAATGTAATATCTGCGAAAAGCGACACTATTTCATATTAACGATGTCTTCTCCTAAGCGCCTGAAGAATTCGAATAAATCTCGCGACGCAGTTGACGAATGCTTCAGTGTTCAGGTTTCAAAATAAAGCTCCCCTCATTCCAGTTCTATTCCTGACCGGCGCGGACGCATGTTTAAAACTTTCGTGTCGTAATGTCAATAAAATATGAAAGTTTATTTTTACCGATTACGAAATACTTAGCGTATCTCGAATCCCGAAAGAATTACTGACAGATCCGACGATGGCTCAAGGTCGCATCGCTGTATCCAGCTCAAAAATAGCAGCAACAGGCGTTTGTTTTTACTGCTAGCCAATTTGTTGAAGTCAAAACAAAAGTGCTTAATAATTCTAATAATAATGGCATGATTTATTTTCCTGCTCGTAAGCTCCGACTGCTTTTATTGCGGTGTTTCCAGTTCAGCTCCACGTTCAATGCCACTGGGATTCTGAATTACTTCTTATGTTTCATTCTGGACACTAGCTATCCATAAATTAATTTTATTTTGCAACCGTTTTAAAAGGTTTCTAGTCAGAGTCGGCTGAGTCATTGTGGATGCGTTGAATTTTGAAAATGAATTAACTTTACCCTGCATTTCAGTGTCGAAAAACTTGGTGATATTCTGCATTTTGTCACGCCACAGGCAGTAAAGGTAATGTTTGTCAACGTTCCAACTACTTCCAACACAATTAGGAAATAATCAGTCACACTTGCACTTCTTAATTGTTTTGTTGTTGATTTTATTCTCACGCTTTTTAATACAGATGTAAGTGCTCAAGCACCGTGTAAACAGCAGACACGCTGCAGCTGTTAGTTCGGACAGGAAAAGTCATTCGTCGGCTGCCGAGATATATGTGTAGTGTTTGGCGTGGTCGGCTTGGCACGGGCGCTGGGGCCGTGCGCAGCCACGGCGGAATCTGGGCCGGCTGGAGTGACATAACTAAATTTGATCGGGCGGAACGCAACAAAGCTGGATGCCGAGGATTCTTATTTCAAACTCATTGCTAGACTACTTTAAGTGAATAATGCTTTGGAATCTTTGGTAGCTCTTTTGGGTTTTCTGACAGGCCACTGCAAAAGTGTAGCCAAAGTGCTGAATTTTAGCTATGCGTTAATAGTCCTGGCATATTTGAGAGCATATTTGGGTTCCCGTTTAAGGACAGTAAAAGATTTTAAAATTTGATGGTATTTAATGGTACCTATTCGGCGCTTTGGAACAAGATTTAAGTTAAATATTTATAAGTGTCTGTAATACACGGCTGATACTGATACTGCAAAAACTTCCATTCTTCCTAAATTGTGAAGTATATTTATTCCTATTACGTGTACAATAGTCAGTAATAGCAAAAGCAATTAAAACAAACATTAATCAATGTAAGTGGTTACAATAACACTTATCAGCTACTAGTGTTTAAAGATTTATTTTTGCGATCTGCCAACTACTCGTACTTTCGTGCCATTACCGCGTGGTGGCGTAGCGAGCCAACTCTTGAGAAGTTTTCGGTCATTGAATTCGGATACAATTCTACGTTATTTTTGCCTTTGAGTATCGTAATACACAACACAAAAATTCATGTCATGATATAAATTAATTCAGATGACACTATAAAATTAAGTGATAGCACTGTAGAACTTGTGTCAACAATATCGACAACTGATAGCTACGACAATGTTACAAGAACCACTCGAAAAGTGACACCTCTTCAAAGGCAATTTGAAGGCATTTTGTCATTAGGTTCTAGTTACCTTGGAGTCGATGCCGATGGTCTTGTTGCACTCCTCGCAGCCGTTGGCGAATACGCTCTCGTAGCACTTGATGCAGTAGGGGTGCTCATCCCTCAGCACGTACCGCTGGCCGGTCAGCGACTCATCGCACTGCCAGCAGCAGAAGTGACCGCTGTGCCAGTCCTTGTTCATCGCCTTGGTGTACTCGCCACTGAAAATTAGCTGAGGACAAGAGAAATTTCAAGGTCACATTGATGTTTAGAGATCCATTGCTATGTATTGCACATATGGAGGATAGTAAATGAGAAAAAAAAACATTTTTAGAATTGCTTTGGATACAGAAATCGATGACGGTAGGATTTAAATAGATAAACGAGTTGGCAAGATGCGTATCCTAGGTCAGATGAAGTGTGAGGGATTATGGACTTAGTGTTGGAGGTTGCGTTACTCTGGTTTCGTGACTTTGACCTACGTATTCATGTGATCTTATTATATAAATATGAGCCACCTAAGCTAGATTAGTATAGATTGTATATATTAGGTATTGTTTCTTTGTAGATTGGGATTGGTTGGGCAGATCATGTTTCCGATCAGTTTGGAAATTAGTTGATGTTTTATGGATGATTATTCAATTCGATTGCCTATATTACCTTTAATTAGGTCGGGTATGTGCGGGTGGCCAAATGCGAGCCTACGCGTGTAAACATTGTTTTGAACATGTCACTAGTCGGTGATCGACACTGGGCTGCACTGACACTGGCGTCACGGTCGAGGGGCTGGCCACCGCACACATACCCATCGTCGTTGGCGGTGGTGGTGTTGGTCTGCTCAATTTCCGTAACGGTAACCTCGCCATCCTTAGATTCCCTACGCTTCGAGGATTTCTTGACCTTCCTGGTCTTCCTCTCGGTCGTGGTGTACTGGACTTGAACGTCTACGTCGGCCATGGCAGAAGTCGGTCTGCCTGATTACAAAAAGCGATACGACGCGGTCGCGACCCGAATTCGAATGGCGAGCACCGGTATAGGATAGCGGGAATTATTCCAGAATGTTTAGCGTCGTCGGTGGGGGGAGTTTGGGATTTAAATTTGGAAGAGTGACGGAGAGGGCAGGTGCGCGGGCGGCTCCCGAGCGAGGCGACCCGAGAATCGCGTGTTTTCCCGAGGTAATACATCCGCGGTCAGGATCCGGGCTTTGGCGGCGTCCGATACTTAAGCTTCTTACTTCAGAAGATATTTGATTCTATGTTATGAATAAATTAAGACTATTATGCCGTATGCCTAATTTGTTGAAGTCATGTTAATTCGGTTAGATGCTTATTAGAACAACCCTTTAAAGGACTTGAATCTTAAGGAATACTAAGACAACATAAAGCAGATTGTCAGAATTGCGTGGTTTATTTCTGACTTGGAAATCTGAAACGGTGTCAGTTAAAGATATTCGCGCACGTCAGAGCACTCGAAACTGCTTTAAACTTCGACGCTTATGATATTTAGGTCAGTTTCGTTGGTTACTATCCTTCCGAGCTGCGCTTGCGGCTTGTTTTTCAGTAGAAACTATATTTTCCTTCACCATCAGAGTTATTCTCATAATAATTTATTCTTGTTATGTGTGCGTCGATCGTTTTCGCTGTTTTTTAACGGCGGACCAAAAAAGAGGCGTGTAGGTAGTTTAACCCCTTGTCTGTTTGTATCTGGCGTCGCAGTACCGTAACGAATAGACACTCTCCATTGCGGTATATTTATTCGATTACAAATAAAAATCTGGTTTTATCCGGTTATCTGGATATTCAGTTGGGCAGATTAAAGGTTATTAACCCTAAGAGCAGGCAATTTGGTACGTCAAAACTTTTAAATCATAATGCGTCAAACTTAAAGTATTTTATGGAGCAGAGTCAAGTCATTTAAAGGCAGACAAGAGCACGTATTATGTCTCTTTTCTTCAAACCTCCCTGTCGCAAGGATATATATGTACAGTCAGCTGCAGAGAAAAGGATACCCCCCCTTCTGGTAAGGATCAATTTTTTTCAAAAACCTGTGGTTAAATTTATATGATTTTTCGGTGAATTGAAGGTTTTACTATTGTCTACACATTAACTCAAAATCATTTAAATCTAACCACAGGTTTTCGAAAAAAAACAATCCTTATCATGAGGGGGGTATCCTTTTCTCTGCAGCTGACTGTACAAACGAAATATATTTAAAATGAGCATTGTAGATTTTAATCATTTACCGGATTAATTAAGAATATTGTAGGGGAAAATGTTTAAACGTAACTTGACAAAATGGCTGATGGAGAAATGTTTTTATAGTGTCAAGGAATATTTAGACGCTTAAATTTGTATTATTATTGACTAGAATTTATATAATTGGAAAGTATTTTGGAAATAGCTTATTTACAATATTTGTACGCTTGCTTGCATGCCGAATACAAGTGCTTTAATTTTATAACTAAGACCGTGTATTACTTATATTCTGACAAATAAATGAATTTTGAATTTTTCGATTTATTTTTGAAACTAAAAAATACGTATGATTTCAGAAGCATTACATCAAACTCAAATACGTTATCGTGGGGCATGATTCAAGCCTATTATTGGGTAACAGTGATTGACTAACGCGCCACCCCGTAATGCAACATTAAATGCGCGATTTCGGCGCAACGAGCTTTTAATGGGGGTTATAAAGTTTCAAACGGTATAAACTTGTTTCAGTGGGATGTGAACGGAACGGAACATGCGTCTGGGCATGACATGATTTCGATAACTAGTATTAGTCCTAAGATTATGTGTGGGTTCTGCGAAATGTATAACGGGGAATGTTAACTTGTTGCAACTAAAAACATTTCAAATTTTTTTCTATTTTTGAAAGCATCGCATAATTTTATATGAGTAAAGGTATGTTTAGTGTAGTATCTTGAAGAATCTTGTGTTCTCTCAAGTTTTTTGGCTATGTTATATTTTGGAAGCACGAATACCTATGTAAGGCACATTGTTTTTTTTTTAAAAGGCGAACTATTTCATCCACATTTATTAATAGTAAATTTTTGTTACTTAGGCATATTATTTTACCATTTACCATAATAAACAAAAGAGGAAAAAAAACACGAATATTAAAACAAATCGACTGTACACAATTATATGAGTGACGCGAACTGTTTTTAAAACGTTGTTTATAATATTGTTTCAAATTGAACGATTCGTGTGAGTCATGCATTAATTTTAATATCGGATATTTGACGTTCAATCTTAACAAAGATAAACCACAACATAGGAAAACAGGTGTTCTTTATATAAAAACCGTTACGTAACTGATGCACTTTTGCAAATAGAACAAAGTAAACAGTCCATTGAGACTATCCAGGTGCGCCTTTAGAATTTCCTAACAAAACACGCAGACCGGTCAGAAGTTCAGAATGAATGAATGAAAGTGTCCGTGACTCATCTAAGTATGTGTTAGTATTTAGTTAGACCAACAAAGAGGCGATTTCTAAAAATCCAGCTATCAAATAATTTATTTGAAAATTAAAATGGAACGGTAAATTGTTATTTTTGAGATAAGAACTGATGGTTATAAAGCGCCCCCTTACAAAGAAAAAAGGCACTTACGATTATTTTGAGTACTTTTAATTAAAAATTAAAAAGGCAGGTTTTGCTGTTTAAATACAGTGGGTTAAAATCTATTTTGCTGCGCTGCTGCGAGCAAAAGATAAAGTAAATTTTGAATATAAAAAAATAATACCGGGAACAGGTGCTGGGCCAATATAAATGGCAGGGTGGGTAAACTTCACACATGTGGTTTTTTATCATTTATATTTTTCCTTTTTTATCAGGTATTAATACTATACAATATGTGAACAGTTGTACGTGCAAAGCAAAACCAAAGTTATTTGCATCTCGTGACTTTGAATCCCTAGCTGCGCTCAGGGTTCTAATCTAGTCTTGAATTATAGAATCCTTCCTTTCTCGGGTTTCAATATCAACACTCGCAGCAAAACCAACTTTGCTCTCTTGTTGAACAAATGATTTATGCTACAAAATATTTGATTATTATTTACGTATAAAAATTTGATTATTATTTAATTGAAAAAAATACTTTATTAATTTTGTAACATACTATCTCGTTTCCTTACAGCACCTATGTTTCACCTAGGTACTAGGAAAAAAAAGTTGTTCCAACTGCAATAGTGTGTATGTTTCGCGTGACATTTATTTTCTTATCGTTTCGAGTAATCTATTCTCAAAATCGACAACCAGTTTGAAAATTTAAAATTTGATTGGAGATGATAGGAAGTTTGACTGTTAGACGCTAGCTTGAATACAACTCTTCTAGAGCTTCGTATAAACTCACAAGAGTTGTTATGCCCTGCACAGTCGAGGATAAAGTATAAGGTACGTACACGTATTCTTGTAGACGGCTTACTTCAAAAAAAAACTTTATTACATAGACTTTTTCAGGTGATAACTAGGTATATTTGTGTTCTTACTATGAGTTTTATTAAAGAATCAAAGAATCACTAAAATTTAAAATGAAAATACATTTCGTTAACTTTATTGAGTAGCTGAAATACACTCGCGAGCAAAAAAATCGACTCAAGCTGCACGTTTGGGTTCTCCGCCCAGTATATCTTGACCTATTCAGAATATCTTAAAAAAAATGATATCAAATGAAAGCTGATAATGTAACGGTTTAAAAAAAAAAGTTTTTCAGCCATGCCATTTTCCACAAGTGAGAGGAGCCAGGTTTTACAGATGCATGAAAAAAACAAAACGAAAAGAAAAGGGAAATCGTAAAATAAAAGGCATTTTAAGGAAAATAAAGGTTTTATTTAATTATTAATACTTTGTATTTCCACCCCTGGCCCTTATCACAGCATTCAGGCGGTTTTTCATGGATCTTATCAGCTTTTTGATAAGCTCCTGGGGGATGGCATCCCACACCTCCTGCAGAGCTGTCTTCAGCTCAGTAACATTTGAAGGAGCTGGATCCCTCTTCCGAATCTGCCTTTTCAGGTAGTCCCAGAGATGCTCAATGGGATTCAGGTCCGGGCTGATGGCTGGCCAGTCCATGGTGGGAATGCCGACCTCGGCAAGGTAGGCCCGAGTGATCCTTGCGGTATGACAAGGGGCATTATCCTGCATCAGGACGAACCCCTCGTCATAAAAACCGGCGTAAGGAACAACATGATCCTCAAGGATGTCAGTGATGTACCTGGCAGCGGTCAATCCACCGCCACGGCCCCCACCAGGTACGAAAACGAGCTCTGTACGCCCTTCGATGGAAATGCCCGCCCACACCATGACGGAACCTCCGCCATAGGCAACTGTTTCCTTGAAACAGCATTGGGCATACCGTTCTCCTGGCCTCCTGTAGACTCTTCCTCGTCTGTCACAGCCATTCAAGCACACCCTGGACTCATCACAAAAAAGATCTGGGGTCCATTGCTCAATGGTCCAATTTTTGTGTTGATTAGCAAATTCCAGGCGTGCTTGGCGGTGACGCGGGAGCAGTCTGGGGCCCGTGGCTGGCCGATTTGGGGTCAGGTTAGCTTCCTTGAGTCTTCGTCGTACTGTTCACTCGCTGGCAGTAACCCCTCGTACATCCCGAAGATGCTGATTGACAGTAACGGCAGTCTGGTGCCGATTTCTGAGAGAGGAAGTGACTATAAAGCGGTCATCCCTCTCAGATGTGCACCTCCGGCGGCCAGAACCTGGTCTTCGTGCCAAGGCCCCAGTCTCCCGAAACCGTCGGTAAACTCGGCTTACTGCTGACTGGCTTAAATTCAGCTGGTTAGCCACGAAGCGTTGGTTGTGTCCCTCTTCCAGCAAGGCCACGACTTGGGCGGCTTCAGTCATGGTGGTATCCATTTTCCTCAGGGTTTCCGAGTAGGGTCGTTAGCAGAGATGTGTACCGGTCAACTTCTGATAAGTGACTGATAACATTTCCCCCCCCCCTACCCCATATTTATAGGGGTCAAAAGGGGCACAACTCGTACGTTTCGCAACGAGTAAATGATCCACATATCGGGAAATGAGACATAACTTGGAAAATCCTGTTCGGATTCCCAGGATTCTTGTTTTTTTTAATGGTTACATTATCAGCTTTCGTTTGGTATCATTTTTTTAAAGATATTCTGAATAGTTCAAGAGATACTGGGCGGAGAACCCAAACGTGCAGCTTGAGTCGATTTTTTTGCTCGCGAGTGTAGTAATAAATAGGCGCGAGACCGTCTTGGTAAAAGTTTTTCGATATAAAACACGCGATTTTTACGTCGTTAAACTTTTATGAGATAGTCGCGTCGCGAGCTAATGGGTATTCGTGTATTACTCAATAGTTTAATATCTTGGCAGGTCTTCCTCATTATACTTGGGAGCAGTATTAATAGATGTTTCGAAGGAAATTCTGGGATATAAAGATTAAAGAAACGTCGGCTCTGAGTCTCAAGGAAAGTGTTAAGCTTTGTCTCGACATTGATGATGTTGTAATTAATTATTTGCTCTTAAGATTTTTGTGCCAAAGAGGTTTACATAAAAGAAAACAATAACCAGCGTTCTTGACACTGAATGTATACCTACATGTCGTTGGATAATTTAATTGTACACTGGCGAGCATAAATAATGGCTCGGTTTGTAAAGCATGTTTGTTAGCGAACGTACAACGAGCACATTATACATAATATTATAGAAAATACGCTAATAAAGTAGTAATTTTCTTCAAAATTTTCAAGGGATTGAGAATGGGTAAGGACCAAAAAGTTGGACCATAGTTAAGCGCAGTTAACCATACAAACAACGAATTCGTAAAATGTTCCGTTGTGCGACGAAAAGTATCCCTACAATTTTATGGCTAATTTTCGTGTCATAACGGAAAAGTTTTATAGAAAATTTGATTGAGTGAGTTCGCATGGCCAATTTTTTGGGTCCTTACCCAATTAAGGTAAGTATTTATAAATTAATTAATACATATATTTGCAGATATTTGCTAAATTTCATGTTTAGGTTAACTTGACCTAACAAAGCATACTATTAGTAGTTGCTATAAAGTGCTTCAAACACGCCCAATTACACTTTCTTTGACCTCTATGGCAATTGTATTGCTCATGACTCGGCCGCCTTAACTGTCAAGTTGATAAGAGCAATAGGGTTGGGAGAGGGGGGGGGGGGGGGTGCATATTAGATATTGCCTGATCAATATTGTTTCCGATCGCTTTGATATGTTTGATTCAATCTACTCTTTTTCTTAGCTCAGTAAGATCATAATATAACACAGCGATGTAGGAACGATCTAAAATAATACCGTGTTAACGACAGGGACTGGAACCGCTTACCCTTTAAAAGGTTTTCGTTAGGGTATATAATTGACTGGTTTTTACAAACCCTAACGATGCGATAAGCATATCTTCGACTTACCCCAAATGAAGAGCTATCCCATACGATACAATTAATTCGACTAAGCGCTTACCAATTCCTTAAATCCCTCGTTAGGCTTTCCCTATGAAGTGTTTATTGAACGGCTTCAAGCTATTTTAATCTCTACGCGCAGTCCATACAAATTATTTTTGCACTACTTAGCAATTGATTGGCTATCCACACACAGGCTTGAAACCAACCAATCACACGAATCTGCGAAACAGAGTCAACGGAGAGGGAGAATTAATAGGGTAACACTAACGTAATGCTAAGTGCTTAAATCCGAAACCCTTACGAAACTGGTAACCTCAATGGTTAATCATTCATTAGAGTAAGCCTAACGATAGGGATACGCTAACGTTTGGGAGAGCATATGATGTAGTTACCCGATCGATAGACTTAGTCGAATAAAGGGGTTTTCCGGTCCCTGGTTAACGACTGCACAAATCAAAGAGAATAAATGGAAGAATTACTCAAAAATGTAAGGCTATTAAGTAATATCGTAATCAAATAGAATGCGATGGACGTAAGAGATGAAATGGAATTCCAAATATTTAAAAAGAGATTCACAGTCATCTTGGCTGTAAGTACATATCTTCATCCCATTGTCTGCATAAAACTTGTCAGACTTGGTCGCCGTACAAGTATAGTACAAAGTGGTTACAAGTATATTATATGACTTAATGACATACGTAAGCTAATTATTAATCTTGTACAAAAACAATGTGTTCCTATAGGTGTCCAATCCAGACTTGGCATGCAACAAGTCTCTTATAAGTGTACAAATTAGGCTTATGATAGTTTTATGAACTGGAGTTTGCTGTGTGGGTGTTAATCTCATTTAATTAAGATTTCAGCGCTACACTTTACGGATTTTGGTAGATTTATAAAAAGTGATAGGAACTACCGACCACATTTTAAACGAATCTTTAATCTCAAAAAAAAGGACCTATCGATCGCCAGATACGAGCTCATTTGCATAATTAAGTAAGTTTAGCTCGCAGAAAGAGAGTCTCAAGCAAACTTTATAAGATACATTAAACTGGAAGTATGTACAATTGTACATAAGTAGTTACCTACACTATAAAAATAATGGCGGCTTCTCACAAGACCGAAGTTCGAAGTTACGTTTGTTCCATCCTTTTCACTTGTTATCATTCAAGGCTAAATTTAAATAAAAAAAAATCAAAGCAGGACCCCGGTTTCTTGATTCCATACAAGCCTTACGTAGATACAATACAATATCTAAATACATTAAAATACGAAACGTGCAGAAAGTTGCCAGACGTGGGTTTATTTCAAAGAAATCATCACAGAGAACATTTTCGAAATTATTTGGGAGTTTTAAGAACGTTATTTTTCCATTTAAAAAGTTAGTATATTCTTAGAATTAACCGAGAAATTATTATAAGAAACAATTTGATTTTTATGTTAGTGCTACGAGTATGCTAGTTAATGTCAGAGATTTTTAGCTGGCAGCCAGTTTCAGTTTACGCTTTGTTTCGCGACTCCGGCGCAGCCTTCGGGCGGTCGACGTCTGGGCAAGGTCTCGGTCATTTCTCGTCTATTTATACACTAGTCTATCCCGCGACTTTGTTCACGTGTTGTTCGTGTATTTGCCGAGCTGTACGAGTTTATAAAGATGAAATAAATCTTATGGGATATTGAAATAAACAAGATTTATATCAATCGCAGTGGATACATCCATGAAGGACCGCATTGCAGGCCTCGCAGGCGATGCAAGACCCAAGTTTATATAGACCCTAGATCAGATGCTCAACGTCATCTTAAACAATTTTCGAAAACTGTCCAAGTTGGAATTGTCATAAACATAATGGGTTTAGGCGACCATCCGTCAGCTTACGTCAATCTTATACAATTTCTGTCGATGACGATCTTGCAATGCATCATGATTAGGGCCATAGAGAAACGTTTATTAGTATGTAAATACTTTATTGTACTAAAAACAGAAAAAATAATGACGCGGATTATGATTTGTTCATATTTTAGAAACTAATTCGAAATTCAAATGGAATATTGTATCGTTCTTTACGCAACTATGATTTTTGTAACTACTGGGATTCCCTTCCAAAAATACGTAGTTGTTAATAATACAGTCATAAATATATCACTTCTTAAGCTTCAATGAATGTTACAATGAAAACTGGCGTGGGCAGGAAGTAACGATTGTTTGTTCCGCTGTATATCAAAGATATCAAAATTATAGGCTCTTTGAAGTACCCAGGTACTAATATTCTGGAAAATTTAAATGGGTTTTTGGTAGGACGTATATTTTACCTTGTGATATGTTTGTATATCGTCGGTGATTCTGCAAAACCGCGTAACTAACAAATATATGATAGTAATTGTAATAATACTGCTTACGTAATACTTGAACGGCCCCTTGTTGGTCAAAATAAGAGAAGAAAACCAAAATAAATCTAACCAACGCTTCGCAAGAGACCACTGCTGAGAAGACACGCCGCAAGAAACTCAACATTCATGATGCTATACAACCAACTGAGGGGTATCAGGGTACAGACATGAGATTAAATTTGGTACCCACCTTAGGTCCAAAGTCAATCTGACATTCTACAATAATAAGGTTCAGTTTCCTAAAAGTTACAAATGACTTGACATCTCTAATGACATTGACGACTTCAAGCATATTTTTCTTGAAATGGGTTCCGAATTAACACTCGTGACCGTACAACGCTAGTGTTCTTGACGACTGTTGGTCTAGTTGGTAGTGACCCTGCCTACGAAGCTAGCGGTCCTGTGTTCGAATCCCGGTAAGAGCAGATATTTGTGTGATGAGCGCGAATATTTGTTCCTGAGTCGTGGATGTTTCCTATGTATTTAAGTATATATTTATCTATATAAGTATTTATATCGTTGTCTAGTACCCATAGTACAAGCCTAGAGCTTACTTTGGGACTAGGTCAATTGGAGTGACATTGTCCCTGGTTATTTATTTATTTATTCTTCTTTCTTAAGGCTTCACTAAGGCTAGTACTCTTACGGCCGAACCCTATATTTAATCCGAGGAAAGATAAGGCTTACCTCGGGTTAAAATTTGACATTTGCCCATACAAAATAAGTATGTCAAATTTAAATCCGAAGTAAGCCTATCTGTCCGTGGATTGAATATAGGGTTTGGCCGTTAGGCGATGGGCTTGCAACCTGTCACTAATACACATTACACTGGTAAACATCTTAGCCTGATTGTGCAAAACGTGGTGACAGAATTATCAACAACTTATTTAAGAGTGCTTGGTAATTCTGTAGCCCTGCCTACCCCGCTCTGGGAATTAAGGCGTGAGTTTATGTATGTTTATATATTTATTCTTTTGGATCCATTGACTGGTATAAGTAGAGTCTAGTCAAACCGTCTGTTACTAAACATAAACTTACTGTAAAACCATATTGCTTTTGACATATCGTACCTTTGGAACAATAGTGACCTTATTCAGAAACTTTAAATTTCGAGATAGGTCTCTATCATAATAAGTTTGAAAGCTGAAATTTTGAATTAGGTCACTATTGTTCTAAAGTTGCGATATTATCGTATCGTTTTAACCCGACCGCCATTACTGTCAAGTACATGACAGCTATCTGGAGCTATCACAATACAATAACATGTCAATTACAATAAGGATTTACCGAGTAGAACAGAGCCCCTACCTCTTAAACTGTCTTGGTACAGCCAAGGACTTTAATTGTTGAGCCACTATGGAACCCTGTCGCATATCGTTATGCATTAATTTTAGCGTATTTTTTTTCATGTGGTTTGACACTGTCGTTATGACAGCGTTCCATAGTGGCTTAACAATTAAAGTCCTCGACTGTACTACAGAAAGTACGTTGCATCCCATTTTTATCTAATGAAACAAATAAAATCACAAGATAATTCCAGTAATTAAATTCAAAGAAAGCCACTTCACGGTCACCCAAAACCGAGAATCGTGTGCAAAGACGTAAACTTATTGTTGTCAGAGAAACGGCATTAATAATGCCAGCGTAATCTTTTAAAATAAATATGAGTAAGTTTCCGTTGCGACCATTATTCTAATTTGCAAGGATCGCTGCTAAATCAAATGTATTTTAGACTTTAGACGATGTTGCTTTTATCCGTGTGTCGGGGAAGGAGGGTAATGTTATTTTAAAGTAAGAAATAAATAACAGGGGACAATCTCACACGTATTAATTGTATTAACACCTATTTCCAAACTAATCTTTTGGGTTGGAGTATGGTTACTAGAAGTCAACACAACAGTGGCTAGGTAGGTATAGGTAAAAAAAAAAAGTAAAGCTCCGGTTACACGTAGTTGTATACATAACTAACAAGGAATTTACGACAAATTTGTTATACCAATGTCGTAATACCAATGTGATAAAACTAACTACATGGCAGAGTTTCCTTAAGTATACCCATGCCTACATACCTACTGTTGTGTTGAGCTTTACTAACCATACTCCAACCCAAAAGATTAGTTTGGAAATAGTCTATTTTTTCTTACTTGAGCTAAGTAGTAAACAAATATGGCGTATCTTTAAAGTTTGACATTTTACAGGGATGGGAATAATGGAGTGAATGTGTAAATTTATTAAGTGAATGAATTAAATGAGTGAAATACGTATATGGGTTGGGGTCTTCAATATGATTGATATAGTGAATTTGACAGACTACAATTGCATGTGGATACCTACTTATAACGATATTATGTACTCAGTAACACAACACGCCTAATTATAAATATTTTATTCAGTCATCCGTAGATACATCATCATGTCATATCATATATAGACTACCTATACACATAATAATAACTCTCACTAACTATTTAGTTTAAAAAGATAATTATATTCATTTATGTTTGGAATATTGTATATTAAAACCTCCATACAGTTAAACCGTTACTTAATCATTAATTCATTCACTTCTTCCCATCCCTATAAATGAAATGCCAAACTGACATTCAGTTTTGACAATCTGTGAGAGAGAGTTTCGTGGAAATTATTATTTTATTAAAATATGTTACTTGTATTGTAAGGATAATTTAAAGCAATATTTAGTAGAAATGAATTCGTTTGTGTTTAAAGTAATGTCTTTTAGTTATTGTGGTACCATATACTGAGTGATTCTTTCGGAATGTCGTGATATGTGATCGAGTGATGTTTTTTTACGTCTTAGCTCAATTAAGAAAAAATAGACTGTAGGTTAATATGTGTGAGATTGTCCCCTGTTATTTATTTCTTTCTTTAAAACAGCATGAGTTTCATGACTCCAGCTAGAGGGGTTATTATGACGTAGCAATGTAGTTCATTTTACGCTGAGAGAAAGGGACAGAGCTACATAACTGCTATAGCTGTGTCCTTTACGCTCGCCGTAAAATGAACAGCATAGTTACGTCATAATAACCCCTCTGGTCTAAACATTACCCTCCTTCCCCAACACACGGTTAAAAAGCTACATCGTCTAAAGTCTAGTTCTTTATTCGCACGTCTCTGTTTACCTTACTCTTGTGTTTGGCCTGGCAACACTTAGCCGGCTAAATATACTTGGGCGTTCCAGTGGCGGAAATAGATTAGAAAGGGGTATGCGGCAAGTGATTAATAGCTTCGTTACGCAGGCAGCTGAGCGATTCAGCCTTGTGCGACGTGGATGTAATGCACAAATACATGTAGGTATAATTTTTTCTCAAACATGCATTGAAATGTTGGCGTTATCTTAGTTATTTTTGGCTTCAAAGTGTCACGTTGCGGGCGGAACAACTCGAGAGAACTGTAAAGGAATTTCATACAAAATAGAAGGCCTAGGCCGGGAAGTATTTAAAAAAAAAATATGTATATTTGGCGGCTGTGTTTATGAACAGGATACATAGCTAATTTTTTATTATTTTTATTAGTCGCTGAATGGTTGTCGGACCAAAAATATCCGCGTTAATGCCTATTACACAAATGTTTTTTGAGTGATGTTTTTTTTATTTCATTGCATATGTTTGAGAAAAGCACTGTACATACCTCGCCGTGAAAAGGGGTTGCCGGCCTCTGTAGTAATGTACTATTACATTAGAGGAATTTAAATATAGGATTACAGGCGTGAAGGTATGTATGTATGTAAATATAGTGAGTGAGACCACTTCCCAAAGTTCTTAAAGGGATAAGTTCGTATGTAATGTATTTAATTTAGTATGGTAAAGACTGTAAACGTTTACACGGCTGTATTAACACAGTTGAAACGTCGAGGTTATAAAATACATGTTTATTTTATTACGCAATTTAGTCCCGATTTATACCTAGTTTTAGTATATATACATACATACAACTGTGCGATGTTTCATTAGTGGTAGATGTAGCCTTTTTATGTAGCGATTTATAAAGGTTTTGTTTTGTCAAAACGATATATATGACATTAATTTCATATATTTTTTACTACTTAAGAAAGAGAAAGCCTCCATAAAGTTATGGAAAGCGTTGTTTACGACTTCACCCTAAACCGTGAAAAAATTTAACATATTTTATTTATAAATCACACCCTCAAGTCAGACGACAGTCTCATAACCATAAATATAAGAAAGAATATAAACATGAAAAGCGCAAGCAGATAAAAGAAACAAGACACCTAATGATTCCGGCGGAAGCCTTGTAATTTAGGGAGTTAACGTTTTCAATTGCTGACTTCAAAAGTTCTGACGAGGCTCTTCTCAGAGAATTCAAAGAGACATCTCGCCGTGTGACGCGAAGTGGAAAGAAAGGGGAGGTCTGTCTGATAATACTCACAATCAAGAGCTTACTAAAAGAACAAAACTTTACTGATGTTATTGTGAAATAGTGTTTGTTTTTCTGCTTTTAAGGTCCAACACTTACCGACGTAAAGAAACGAATATTGACAGGTATTGCAAAGACTACTATTTTTCATTGATTGGTGCTAACGATTAGATTCGAAAACCGAGAGGGAAGATGGCCGATTGAGAAATGTCCGGCTTTTATGTTTGCTTTGCTTTACATTTACTGATTATATTCTCAGTCACTATACATATGCAAAAAATAATGAAAAAATCAACGTACATTTTAGCACAGAGATAGTATAGTTAATAATGCCGTAGTGCAAACACAACTTTATACAGCTTTATGTAGTCTGTGGCTTTAAAAAAAACCTAACTAGGCCTTGTCTATGGCTATTGGCTACAATAATCCCGCTATTTTTGAAATGCGTTCTGAAACTGCCCCCGCGGTTTATGTCACGAAATTAAAGATTGTTAAAACGATAACAAAATTATGTAGATACATGATAAACTTCTTATTTTTCATTAATTTTGTCTTCAAAACATTAAATAAAAAAAATGATTGTACCTACTGTATAAAATAGTTATAATAAACACATTTCAAACTTTAACAGATAGTTTTATTTGCAATTTTACGGTTATGTGTGCATCCGAACGTGCGTTTCTTTTTGGGCCTACTATGTGTGGAATTTGAAAATCGAACTTCGAATCAAGTTGTTTCTATCTCTCGCTTTTTTCCTATAGAAGTGAAAGTGACAGAACAAAGTGAAGTTCAATTTTTTCGAATGTTGTGAGTAGCCCCAGCACTGCTCACGGCATTTAAAAAAAATAATTAAAAAGCTACTTTGCCTCTCGCTCGCAGCAAAATTGAATTTTGCTCACTGTTTTTAAGCAGCAAAACCTGCTTGTTTGAGCTACTGAGGTGAAAAGGTTATTTTTATTGCAATTTTTTATAAGCAGTTAAACTTCCCCATGACGGAGTCCTGGACAAAATCTTTATAGCTATAAAGATTTTGTCTAGTTATAGCTTTCCACTTTATTTATGTATGTGATTACAAAATAACTGCGTACTTTTAACTTTTGGAAAATAACTACTGTTGTTAATGCGACAACCTTGGTTTCAATGATTTGTATATTTTCTGTCTTAGCAGGACCAACCTCGGGGAATCACTCACAACCAAGCCAGGAAAATTGTGCTATCCGAATCGGAAGTCATCAATTTTAGCGACAGGTCATTAACCTGAAGCTTCTGCTTTCCACGACTGATGAAGCATAAATAGTCATCCCTTTTTTATTTTCGAACCGTACTAATCACCTGTTTATGTGTAACGAAAAATCTAGAAAATATATTAGTAATACTTACCACTAAAATTATAAATACGTTTTGATCGCGACTAAAAAAGTACATGTTACCATGTTACTAACCATTTTTTCGCCTAATCTTAGTTCACATTTCCGATGTACTGAGGCCCTAGCCAAGATGCAAACACTACAACGTGTTTCCTTTCTATCACTCAAAATGTACGGGATGACATTCTCACAATGCAATAAACCACGTGATCAACTGCCATCCTATTTTGGCTTTGACCTAGGCCTCTATTTTACAGGGTAGAAACCCATATTACCTTTGACGTGTTATGGTATTGATTTTTACGCCATTACTGTCCAGTAAATAAGAGCTATAAAAAAGTTGACGATACGATACCAGGTTAAGCAATATTGTTAGGCCCTGGGCCCGTATTCAACTGAGTACAAACCATATTGCCTTTGACCTGTTATGGTATTTTTTTTCAATCTGTCGTCATTACTGTCCAGTAAATAAGAGCTATAAAAACGTTGACGATACGATAACAGGTTAAGTAATATTGTTAGGCCCTGGGCCTCTATTCCACTGAGTAAAAACCATATTGCCTTTGACCTTTTATGGTATTGTTTTTCAATCTGTCGTCATTACTGTCCAGTAAATAAGAGCTGTAAAAACGTTAACGATACGATAACAGGTTAAGCAATATTGTTAGGCCCTGGGCTTCTTCTCAACTAAGTATAAACCATATTGCTTTTGACCAGCACCTCTATTCAACACGGTAAAAACCATATCGTGTTTGAGCTGTTATCGTGTTACCGTTTTGATAGCTCTTATTTACTTGACAGTAATGGCGGCTGACGTCATAACAATACCATACATAACATATTAATTACGATATCGTTTTTAGCGCCTAGAATACCGGCCCTGTTATGGTATTGTTTTATACTCGGCTGCAATTCCTGTCAAGTAAATAAGAAAGTGGACAATATGACAGTAATGGTAGCCGAGTTAAAACCCCCGAGCCGAGGTGTAAAGATAGTGTAGGATAAGGCTCCTAGAACTGTGATCTCCAGATAAACTTGCCCAAGTTCTTTTTTTTTTGTGGCATAGGAAGGCAATCGAGCACACAGGCCACCTGATGGTAAGTGGAAACTGTAACCCATAGACATTCGCATTCACAAGACTGCAAATGCACTGCCAACCCTGAGGACTAAGATGGAATGCCTCTATGCTAGTCATTTCACCGGCTGTCTTATCCCCAAACCGGAACACAACAATGCGAACACTGCTGTTTGGCGGTAGGTTAATGGATAAGATGGTGGTACCAACCCGGACGGACCCTGCACAAGGTCCTCCCACAAGTAAAAAAATTACTAAACTGCTCGAAGGCAAAAGGTAAAATGAGTTAAACTGTGTGTGTATGTTTGTGTATATTTATATTGTAATATATTATCATTGACAGACAATATTTCAGAAAACAACCCATCCTGGTCAATACTATCATAAATCATAATTTTTCCTTGTTCCATTGGATAAAGGAGCTAAAATATATACAAATATTTGACGTCGATTGTGCGTGGCGGAAGTATTAAAGCTTTTGTTGGAAAAACAATACAACGATACCGCAGGCTGATGTCACTTACAGAAGCGAGATCGAAATAGTTTAACATAAAAAATGCCATAAAAAAGTACAAAGAGCTACACGTCGCTAGGGGTTACTCCTTTTTGAATGCATAACACAAAAATAGTATAAGTATATATTGCACTATATTAGTATATTTATCGTGGTCTCGTATGTCTCCACAGGAAAGAGCGAGATTGTCCCTCTGGTATCTTGTAAAAGCACCAGGTACTTTTTTTTACTAAATCTGTATTATCCCCTTGAGTACCATCTCTAGCGACTGGTTTTGCAACCCAATGTCTGACAAGTGACATTATAAAGGCAGGTCGGCGCGTCAGTCGGCGCAACCGCAAGTGGGTCGAGGTCTGCCCTGCGTCGGCTATTTTTGGCGCCCAACTGTTATGATATCGAAGACAAACAAACTCTCGCCTAGCTCTGTAGGATTTGAACTCATCGTGACATCTACAAAGCCAAACATTAAAGCTTACAATTTGGATCCTGTTCGAAAGGGTTCTTACAATTGCCTCATGTAGATCTAAAATGAACCTTGAAATCCGCTCTTTAACTTACATGGTAAATCAAGTGTAAGCTGACCAGTCAATTTTAGATCTACACAAGAGAGGTAAAGAAAAACACACAAGGGGAATCATAAAATTTAATTTTCCAAATTCAGTCATGCTCATCGAAGCTCGTTACAGCGTGCGCGTTAGTCCTCTAATCCCCAGAGTTACCCCAGAAATCGTCTATCTCATCCTCTTCCTCTTCCTCGTTTACCTCTTTCTCTTTTTCTTCCTCCTCGAAGGAGCCGAGTTTGGGCAGATCTTTCAGCTTCGGCTTGGGCGGTTCCTCCTCCGGCAAGCTGTCTGCCGAGGGTTCTGCGCTCCAATCGTTCCTGCGCTCCTTAGAGTGCTCCCGCGACCGACTTCTGGAATAAGAACGTGCGGCTAGATTAGGCGCGCTGCCGAAAGCCTGCGGACGCTCCTGGGTGGTACGCTCGAACTCGGCCTCTTCGAGCGACGTGAACAGCTTTAGTTCCTCCTCGCGCGAGGCCCGCGACTCGCGCGACGAGGTCGACGACGACGAGTTACGCTTTTTGTAACTTCTGCGCCTGCCACTCGGGTCGCTTCGTTGCAACGGTCGGAACTTTATTCCGTCAAGTGATCTTAAACAAATTTACAATATATGAGTTGGTTTCTGTACAGGCGGATCCATGAGCGGAAGCTGTCTACCGTGCGGCATGAGGGGCTAGGTGACGGCGGAACGGGGTGCAAACACTACGCATGATTCGTGCTCTGTCCAAACAATGAATATTAACCTTAAAAAGTCTTCGCTGTAACCTTCGTTGCCTTTATTGTCTTCTTCGGATGACTGGAAATGTATTTCGGGCAGGTTTTGCGGGGTGGGGCTTTTAGGACGATAATGCCAAGTCAGTTTCTCTTTGGCTTCGGATTTCTCACTGGCTTCTCGTTCCTCACGCTCGAAAGAATTTTCCGAAAAATGATTTGGATCTGAAACGTTTTCACAAGACGTAGGTGATCGGTTTCTGATTCCCACACTGAAGGACTCGGACGCGTTTGTAATTATTGTTTTGGTCCTCGTCGGTGTATACCTTTCTGTCCGGTAGTCGCCGTTGGAGTGGGCGTTGCTCTCGACTGATTCCTGGCCGAAGCTCGAGATTTTGGTCGAGAAAAGTATGGCAGTGGAGTTTGGTTGGCCGTCGTAGTACTTGACGGCGGCTTTTGTGAGTTTCCCGTTATCGTCATGGCTGAGGCAGAGGTAGCCTTGTCCGCTCTGCGTCGTCCAGTCTGAGGGGTGGCCGGGGTTGGCAGTCTTCTGCAGCAGATGGTTGTAGTAGTCGACGAGCTCTCGGAAGTCGGGGTCAGCGTCGGGCAGCAGGCCCGCCAGGATGTGACGCAGGCACTCGAGCGCCTCGAGCACGCCGGCGTATGAGATGATAGCCGAGAGCACCAGCCCCATGTTCACTCACTCACTGATATACTCGGTTAAGGGCAGGACGGGGTGGGTTCCTTAGAAGTTAAAGGTGACGGGAGCAGGATGGATGCAGCGATATAACGCCGGGACAAGATTTGAACAACTGAAATTAAAATCATATTAGTTGCCAAAGTATTGTATCCAATTTTAGAATTGGATTTGGCTGAGGCAGCTCGGTGCGCTAACTGTAGCCCGCGACAAGGCCGGCTGCTGTTTATGTGAAGTTACATTAATTTATCTTTTGATCGGAAACGTTATTTACAGCGGTATCATTGAAGGGAGTTGTTGTTGTAGCTGTGTTTCACTGTCAGTGACGTTATTGCGACAGCGAACGGCTAAATCATCCGCTTTCTAATGAAAAAGTCATAAGCTCTGATTTAATATCACGACGTGTTAGTAGCGTTATGTTTGTTATGTTATGTCTTATTACGCGCGTATCACCAATCAAGGTACTTTTAAAGCAGATTTATTTTACTTAACTGACTGTAAAGGCCAAGTTTCTGTTCACTAGGATTTTTTTAAATAGTTATGTACGTACAGTTGTCTACAAAGAGGTTTACCTATCCTCTTTATCACCTTATCGCATTATAATAAGGTTCAAAAGTGGATAGTTCTCTTTGTAGTCGAGTGTACTTGAAAATTATTGTTTTTATTAGTTTAAGACAGATGGGTACAACTAAAATTAAAAATACTTGTTAAGAAAAAATCACTGCTTTCGCTAAGAAAAACACTTAATTTTTACACATAAAACTCTTCTGTGAATAACGAACTGACTGACTGGTTGACAGGCAACGCACACCCCAAACAACTGAACGTAGGGAATTTGGAGGGATTATCCCATGGATATTCAAGGGGTGCACTAAGTAAGGATTTTTCGATTGTCGCCCCCAATGGGAAGAAATTGGAGAAGCGGGACGCTAATTCTACGAGTCCGAAATCGCGGGCGGCCTCTATTTATATTACAAAAGACGACACCTGTACCTATTATGGTAGTGTTTATTGAGGACAAAACTTCTGTCACTCTCCGACAAGTAAGTACGAAAGTGACAGATGCTTTATCCACCGCGATAAAGGCGACCATAATACAGGTCCTGTAATTTTGTTTTCACTATCTAAGATTAAAAAAAAACTGAATTTATTCTAATTTTAAGTCCATAAATACTTAATCCATTCGGCATCGTAACTCTGGACTAGTATTTGAACATCATTCTACTATAATTGTTTGATTCTATGACATCGCACGCTGTAATGCAAATACAGCATGTTCGACTATTATCATGTATAATTACATTAAAAATTAAAAGTTAAAACTAAACTTATTTAAATTAAAATAAAACTAAGCTACTCAAATATTATGAATGTGAATAATAATCACCACTATAAAAAGATCATAATAAAGGTCCGCTCGCGGCATGGTTCCTATGACACTGGCTGCATTACCTCTCTGGATAGCTAGCCCAATTCTTTGGGAGAGGTAAGCACCAGCTCTAGGATCTCCGGAGGTGTCTATGAGCCGGGAAGACCGGGTCTTAATAAAACATTTATACTTATTAAACTTAGTGTTAGTTCCCGTGTGGTTGCCGGGTTAGAATAGTGCCACTCCATGTCTTCCCGTGGTGTCGTAAGAGGCGACTAAGGGAATAAAGGCTTGTAGTACTGTTAGGCGATGGGCTTGCCACCTGTCACTAATACGCTGGTAAACATCTTAGCCTGTTTATGCAAAATGTGGTTACAGAATTATCAACAAGTTTTTAGAGTTGTTGGTAATTCTGTAGCTCTGCCTACCCCACTCTGGGAATGAAGGCGTGAAGGTATGTGTGTGTGTAAACTTAGTTTGTTGATTTCATTTGTTTTAGTTCTACTTCGCTGTTCGTTTGCAAAAAAGTATGTTGTTAACAGTGAGAAGGTGCCAAAGAATCAAGCAGGGCCTCTATTTAACTCGGTGAAACCATATTGACTTTAACGTGCTATGGTATTGTTTTTAACTAGTAAGTAAATAAGACGATATGGTTTTTACCGCCTAGAATAGCGGCCAGGTCAGGTGATTGTAGGTGGAACTAGCAATGTACAAGTTGCAGAATATTCTCAGAAATTATGGAATCTTCTCAAGAAATTACTGAGATTATTATCGGAAACATTTGAGAGCATTGAGAATGTTCTCTTTCCATACAAAATTTAAGATAATTCTTAGAAATTTCCGAGAATTTATCATAAGAAACTTTCACAATTTGAGAAGTTACTTCCCGGTACAATGCTAGGTGGAACACACATTTATTTATTTGTCTTATTCTAAACTGTTGTCCGACAGCTGGAAATTTCCACGAAATCTCCCATTGAGTTTATCATCTATATCAGAATTTACGAACGTGAGTCAACGAATTCTGAAACTGTTTACAAATATATGAACACGTTATTAAAAAACGGCCCAAGGAATACTTTCTTTTGACATGGAGCCAAATTGCTTTATAATTTAGACCTGCGCAGTGACATGACGGTAAACTGACATTATTTTGTCACATAGGTATAGAGTTATCCCGAAGGTGACTCTTACTTTGTATGAAGTTGTAAATAACATTTGGCAAGAGGGGTAAGCGAGATGATACGAATAATTTCATATATTTTTAATAAGATATTTTTTTATTTGACTACTGAAGGAGGAGAGACAATGTTTTTACCTGCTCATTTGTTTGTTATGAAGGTATGTACATATGTTTGAGGGTATGTACGTATGAGGGTATGTATGTATCGGGTATGTAGGTATGTAGGTACTTCTTTGTTGTAAGGGCTGAATAGATGGCGCAATTTCGACAAACGAAGTGTTGTTAGATTCGTTGCGTCACTTTACTTGTACTTTAATAAAATAAAAAATTAAAATGGCGAATTAAGAAATAAGTAACATGACCAAAATATTAAAACACGACTACTGATAAAAGAAGTAAATGTTTTTAAAGCTTGCTTGCGTGCCCCGTCACCTGCACGCGGCAGGACCTCTATGACGCCACTAGCAATGCCGTTTGCGTGGCAGAATATTGGTCAGCTCATAGGTATATGACATGCCGTCGACACGCTAAGAAGAAGAAGAAGCTTGCTTTTTTAGATGACTTGTTTAGTGGGTACTAGGAGTGGGTTGGAATAGGTAGGAATTCAATTGATAGTTATAATATAACTTAGGCGTTCTCATACTTGTGAACCATTTTACAGAACGTACAATTTCAGCGTCAAACCAAAATTGAAGACTTAAGTGTAAGGATAAGGTAATATAGGCTTGTAGTACTGTTAGGCGATGGGCTTGCCACCTGTCACTAATACACTGGGAAACATCTTAGCCTACTTGTGCAAAATGTGGTTACAGAATTGTCAAGAAGTTTTATGACTTGTTGGTAATTCTTTAGCTCTGCCTACCCCACTCTGGGAATGAAGGCGTGAGTTTATGTATGTATGTATATAAGTGTAAGGAAATGGAACACTTTTTTTCTAGACGAGAAGATGGTCGGTGGATGACAGGGTGTTCCAGAGTGACGAACTGGTAATGGACCTCTGCCATGATCATGTTACGAAGAAGATGATGAAGTAAAACTGAAACTGAGGTCTATGTTCTGTATTAGGTATTTAAGAATCAAAAGCTATTTTGAAGTTGGTCAGTCACGTAACACTGTACGTCTGACTCAAACACCCTGAATGAATCAGTTTCGATTCAAAACGCGTTTACTACTATTTTTCGATGTTCTAATTATATCAATGGTTGAGTAATAATAATTTCTATAGTATAAATGAATTTTTTGACATGTAATTGTGACTTATTTTTTTTGTATTTTTTTTATTTTTTATTTATTAGTTATTAGCTTTTAAGTGAAATTTGCATACCGGAAACGGTTAAACATGTAAACCTGCCAATAGTTCAATAAGACCTAGATGTATACATTTAACGGTAATGTTTAACGCAAATAAATGATTATCTTATCTTATCTTATCTTAGAGACGCGACGTCATCGTGACGTTCTCGGGTCGTGTGGAATAAATTCCATGCGTTGCATAGTTATACTTGCACAGTTGTATGAGATGTTGAAGAGAGTACTTCGCGTTCGCTGAAACGGAAACTCTCACAGAACTGTTCTTTGACAGAGTGCATCATCTCATTTCTAGGTACTAGCTTTTTTTCATAAAACTCTACTAGAGTACAATAATTGTACTTTTGTGGAAATTCTACCGTTTTCCATGGAAGAAAATATCAATTGTGTCAACTTTGTACACTTGTTAGTAGTTTTTGTAGTTAATGACTGACCGACCTTCCTAGAAAAGGGACTGTCTTAGTGCAAGTAGCTCTAATAATCCGACTCACGTCAGGTATAAATAAATATTAATGTTCAATTTATTTATTTAAGCTTCAATAACATAATTTAATCCGTAATCATTTATCATTTCACGTTCGCACTGTTGTGTTTCTGTGTAAAGGGTAAGACCGCTGGTGCAATGACTTACAATAGAAGTAATAGAACCAATCATATAAATATACGAGTATTTTCAAAATCCCATCATTCTACACATTCTTTTGCGATTTTCACACTGAGAAATGAGATGGTTTTTTTTGTTATTTTTTTGTACGCTGACAATTATAAATAGTCACTCGACTCAGTATATGTGTTGATTCCTTTATTGTAAGCCTAAATTACATTGTATGTCTGGAATGGGACACTGCTGGAACTGTAAAATTTTTGTAGACCATCCATTTGTACAGATTTCGCAATAAATATTTTGTTATTTTGATTCTTAATAAAAAAGTCCTTATGCAAGTTATCAACACAATTATTTTAACCAGAAGACAATTAAGGATCAATTTCATGAAAACGCAACCGTCCTTATTAACGTTTTTATAATATGAATACATTCAATACAACTCCATGTATTAATTGAGTAATTTCGAGTATAAAACTCACTTCTACCCATTCCAAGCCCACACGTTTCTCCAAATCCCTAAATAACCAAAAAGTACAAGGTCAATGCGAGAGAAAGTCTGCGCGCGGGCAACCCGATACTCTGTGACGTCACGCGCGGGCCGTGCGCAAAGGAGCGCGCTATGTCGCAGGGAACCAATCATAACCTCTTCACCCTGGGAGCTTTTGAGAGAAGCGTAAAAGCGCCATTTTGGTAGACTTACGGCCGAACCCTATATTCAATCCGAGGATAGATAAGGCTTACCTCGGGTTAAAATTTGACATTTGCCCATACAAAATGTGTCAAATTTTAATCCGAAGTAAGCCTATCTGTCCGCGCATTGAATATAGGGTTTGGCCGTTAGGCGGGTTTCATTATTCGATTGTTAACGACTCCAATAATCAAAGAACATATAGCAGTAAGCTATCGTGAATTTGCCTATGCCCATTGTCATTTCCGAATAATTTAACAGTTTATGACAGTGGTTTGCTTTCATAAGATGTGTTTCTTAAGTGGATACGGCGTCTGTAAATAACAGTCATGGACTTCTATTATCAAGTGGAAGACAATACCGCTTTGATTTAAATTACGGAGTTCTTGGTAAGTTTAACGCGTAAGAGTGAGATTGGTACGAAAGTACATGTGTATATGAGTTAATCATAGATGCAGACTTAATGGTCGATAATAAGGACATATGTTGACCCTTACTAACTAGTTTAGGTTGATAGAGATGCACTGAGCGACCAGCAAAGAAATACAAATTGAGTTAGCCTTACTGTCACAATAAAACACTTACGCAAATTACCTTGCTCTACCTTCCTATCTTTAATACGTAAAACTGCAACTGCTGCGTGCGTGCAACTATGCTGACAATTTCTTTAATTTTAAAGGAGTTTCAAAGAAAAACATTTTTCACCGACAGGATACGGACACATTCCTACAACAAAAAGTTTATTGAACTAAAATTCGAATTCTCGTTCGGAGCATTCGCACTAATTTACAACTATGTTTACACACATAACTGAATTTCGGTCAGCGTAGTCGGTGAAGGCCGTAGTACCCATTCACTAAAACGTAGACAGTTGGCAGCCTTTCCACCCATTTCAACCAATTATTTTTTAAGCTAGTCAATGAAGAAGGACGTACAATATTTACGTTATTAAAATAGACTGCAATGCTTGATTTTAACGTTTCACGTAATGTTACCTTATTCGAAAAATAAAATGATGGAGCTGTCGAGTTTGTTCAAAATTTGAACTCAACTTAATCAATATAGTAAACTTTTAAATTTTCACATATAGCATGAGACCGTTTGCGCGCGTACTGGCCAGTGCGATTAGACCTACGTCTAATTCCGTCATTTTAATCCAAAAGCTCGTTACATCACTAATTTACGCTCGCCGATTGTTTTGAACGTCATTCCGTTTGACGTTTAAAAAACCTGATGTTTAGAGGTTTTTTGTTTCGTAAATAGTTTTGTTTGTAGTTTTGGTTTTGGAATCTTGCCCAAAGTGCGCGGTAGATGGCGCCTGAAAACCAATTATTAAGCAACTGAACAAAATAGGAGGCTTTTCACTTTATGTATCTTTGAGGAATCAGTCTTTCCTTTTATGTAAATATGTTGTAATTAATACTTAATCTTGAAAAATACAGTTCCAGCAAAAATCTCGCAACATGAATTATGCGCATACGAAGTGATGGTCAAAATGTTACATTATAAAATGTAACATCGAAAATTAAGACGGCATTGGCAGTTAAATTAGTTAAGTGTGACCACTTTATGTTTTGCATTTCTACTAAAATCATGATCAATAATTACTATAATATACCGAATTTATAAAAAAAATGCGATTATGTACATTTAGATAGGTACCTAGGTACTAAGGTAGTATTATTTATTTAGTCAATAAATGAATAAAATTTGTTGGTAAACGAACTTATTTTATTTACTAATCACCGGCATCACCCACATAGTATCGTTTTAGGAACCCTTATAGTTTCGCCACGTCCGTCCGTCCGTCCGTCCGTCCGCAGCCTAGCTCAGAGACTCAGTACTAGAAAGCTGTATACATAGTATACATATTAGTCACGCCAACAAAGCGGTAAAATAAAATCTTGAAAAAATATTTTTTATTGTACCTTCCCTACACGTAACGTGGGTATGTTTTTCTTATCTCGTCTAACCCCACAGTGTTGCAGGTTCAAAATTATTGCAGGTTTATGCAAACAATTTTTCGATTAGAGTCAAGTGACGTCCCCCCAAGCCAATACTAAAAATACTCAAAATCTGAAAAACATCTTAAATTAAAGCACATTATAATGAATTTAATAGGAAAACTTTCACTACTACGAGGGGCGTTCAATAAATTCTCGGTATGAGAAGGAAAACAAAAGCATACGATTAGTGTTTTATTTTTATTTTTCTATATATTCCCCCCCTATGTTTATACACTTATAAGATCTGTCAATTAGTTTTCTTAACCCCTCATAAAAATATTTTTTGTCTTTGGTGTCAAAATGCTCCAGCACCGCTGCCTTCAACGCTTCATCATTAGAAAATCGATGTCCACGAAGATCCTTTTTAAGGTTGGGAAACAAAAAGTAGTCGCTGGGGGCCAAGTCTGGACTGTACGGCGGGTGAGTAAGTGTTTCGAACCCAGATTCAAGAACAGCAGCCTTGGCAACATGAGCAGTATGCACAGGGGCGTTGCCATGAAGAAGCAGCACTCCTCTGGTCAATTTTCCCCTCCTCTTCTCTTTGATTGCTTCCCGTAATTGGCGTAAAATGTTAGCGTAGTACTCTCCTGTAATATTTAAACCCTTTTCTTTATAATCTATCAATAATATCCCTTCACAATCCCAGAATATTGTCGCCATGATCTTGCCAGCTGAGGGGACGACTTTGAATTTCTTGGGATGAGGTGTTCCTTTAACGTGCCACTGCATCGACTCTTGTTTGCTCTCAGGGTCATAATGATGAACCCAAGTTTCATCTCCGGTAACAATTTTTTGCAGCAAACCATCAGGGTTTTCACCACACAGCTCAATGAAGTCGGAACAACAAGCAACACGCGTATGCTTCTGAAACGGTGTCAACATTCGTGGTACCCATCTCGCACTAACTTTGGACATGTTAAGATGATCGTGGATAATATCATGTATTGTACCAACAGAAATATTGGTTTTTTGTGCTATAGACCTAACCTTCACTCGACCATCTTCCAATATAGTTTTCTCCACTTTTTGAATGTTTTCTGGTGAAGTAGCTTCAACAGGCCGACCAGGTCTAGGGTCATCTTTTATGCTCTCCCTCCCACGTTTAAATTCATTTGACCACTTTTGGACAGTAGACAATGAAGGAGCGGACTCACGATAAACTAAATCCATTTCTTCTTTAATACACTTTTGATTTTTTCCCTGTTTAGTCAAGAATTTTATCACGGCTCGATGCTCCAATTTAATTATCATTGTAAAATCGCTCATGGTGATCACGTTTGTTCAGCAGTAGCAGAAAAACAAAAGAACGTGTAGGCTTCAAATTTACTTTTTTTTACTGTCAATGAATGACTCTTCGCGGCCAGTATTAAGAAGTTTACTAAAAAGGTTTGCAAGATACCAATACCGAGAATTTATTGAACGCCCCTCGTAAGTAGACTTCAGTGTTTCTTGAGTTACAAACGGTTTAAATGTTTTTACCTACCGAAAACTTATTTGCGGTGTTGGTAAACTGACTGCGACCTATGTCGATGTATGGGGATAAGAAACGGCAAACTTAAGTTGGTCGCGAGGACTAATTTATTTCTAGTAACGGCTTCGGAACCCTACACTGAGCATGGTCCAAGCTCTTGCCCGGTTTTTTTTTATATTATTGTAAAACAAAACTCATTTTGCAAAACAGTTATATAACTAGATTTAAATACCTTTTGGGAACTTATGTATTATTTTTCTGGTTTAGCCACTAAGAAAAAATATTTGGTGACTGAGACAAAAAGTGATTTGAAGAGACGAACACTCATGACACTACTTGCTGGCCGGACTATAGCTGTTCTGTTAATATTAGATATATTGTATTTACGTCAATATAGTCGTGACAGCTGTATTAGTGCGTGTCAATCGTGCCAAGGAGTTGACTGACATGGCTGCCAGACTTGACATTCGACAAGAGTGTTTAGTAAGCGGAATTGTATCAATGTTAAATGTGTAAAAATAATAGTTGTATTGAGTTTTTATTAACAGTGATGTAGGTAAGAGTTGATTTGTTGACTTATCGATAGAAAATGACGCCTGTTTTTAATGTGTAATAGAAAATAGATATTACGTGGTTGAATCAAAATGGTTTGAACGGCACTTTTTATAGACAGTTTATTTAGTTTCTTGTATAGTATTATGCTAATTTCCGTTTTGTTTTTTTTTTTGTTAGGAAATCTGCCGTTATGCCTATTGCATACCTACTTACATGTAAAAATACCAGCAATCTATTACAAATTAAAATAAATTTACAGCTCTTTATTTATTTAAGCCTTGGCTTAGTATTAGGGTCCTGTTTTGCACTGTTTGGGAATAGAACTCTAAAAACTTAAAAATAAAATATTTTTTTGATGTGATATTAATATTATTCAATTTACATTGATGATCTAATAACAAAATTTCGTTTCTTTATTGTTTTTATAATTGGTATCCTTTATAAAATATAGTTATGGTCGTTTATTCGTGTGACTATAACGTTTAAATAATAGTTTAAATTTGACGTTAAAGGGACAAGGTAAAAGATAATTAATACCGCAGCCCATTCAATCTGTCTCGTAAATTTAACAAACAAATACTTTATACATCTCATTAAACTATTTGTCAAACACTATAATTAGGAGCCAACTTTAGTTGAAACGCTTTGTTGGCGGTTTCGGGGTATTTGCCATAAATCCTCCTTCGGCAACGCGCCAAGTTTACCTAGATCAGTGCCACGCAAACAATCTCGATCTAAAATTAGTTATTAATGTATTTTTAATAATTAAATAATTTACTACTCTTATGAAGTAATCACCAATTACATGTGAATAAATAACTGTAATTTAAAATTTAACGCAACCGATGAGAAATCGAAATGTAAAATTTGATTTTATAACGTAGTGCAGCGCCATCTTTTGTCGAGTAGTCGAACTAAAAGGGAAATCTTTAGTTCATGCGTTATCCGGTAGGGGCGCGTTCAACCATAACAGGTAGTGTTGTCATTAAAAATATTGCAAAAATAACTCATTTAAATGGTGAATTGTAATTTGAATATTCATGAGTATATCACTACATTACATACTCGTAATTCTGAAGACTTATTCATAATGCCAAATTGATCAAATTTCCATGTTAGGTACAACGTAATTTTATGGTTGAAGATTTAATTTTTGGATATTCCTTTTAAATGTAACCTACAATAACTATATCATATAAAATAGCTCCAGCACCACATAGTGATCGAAAAATAGCGATTCTGACTGTCCGAATTTATTTAACCTTTCATCTGCCGATTAAAAGAATAGCAAGTTCCAATATCTTGATATAACGGTAAAAAAATGTATTAATATTTAAAAAATCTAAATAATGTTATGCGGTCCCATTTTCTTCGAATATTTGAAGATGAAATTGTAAAATAGTTGTGGTGATAAATAATGATGAGATGACGTTTGTTACAGTTTATTTATTTCGTTTCAAAATTCAACCGTCATTAAATTTAGATTGGTTATAAGTATATTAAAGATGGATGTTACTAAAATGGTACGGAATACGTACACCTTTAGATGTAGAGGCGTACCTAAGCGTAGGTGCACATAAAGCTCATGCAACTAATATCCAGCGAAAGCTATTAATAGCTTAATGAACTTTCTGAATTAGGGCGCGAACAGAGGAAGAAGAGGAAGAAAGCTTTAAGATGGTAGAATATTATTAAAGTTTTTAACTTTACTCTGATTATTAACTTTGTACGATTGAGGAAAGCCTCTTAAGGTTCCATTCAAATCCTTAATTGACTGAGAACAGATTAGATGAAGAAAGTTACAAATAAAAAATTTTAGAATACAAAAAAACTAAATAGCAGTTATTTATAATCATTTTACAAGTACTACCAATTCACTTTTAATACTCATAGTAGCTTTTGACCGTGTCTCCGATCTAGTAAATCATTCTGGACGTTTTCTGTAAAACCGTTTATCTTATTTGTTTGGTGGAATTATTTGAAAATCTGAAGGTGGTTCACGCCGTTTTATTATGATATAAGGTTAAACATACAAACAAGCACACTTTGTAAATTAAAATACCTTTTTTTTTATTCAATAAAAAACAAATTATCGCTGCTTTACCGTAATAACACAGCAGGAAAGAATATCGAAAAATTTAAAACCCAAAATAAGATTTAAAAATACTCATTTAAGTTAGCCTCTAACTTTTAAATATAAAAGGTTTCAATTTATACATGAATTTATTTAAGTTCAGGAACATAAAAAAGAATCGGGAAGTATAGAACTATGTTAATTAAAAACCACTTACACCAAATTCCCGTCTAAGTTTCTGAACGCACAAAAAATACACAGACGGGTTCGCGCGCAAAATTCAAATTCCGAGTCTCACTTCGGACGCGTTCACTATTTAATTAGTTAACTTTTTAAACCTGGAAGACACGTCCGCGGTAACTGTCGAAAGAGGATTGAGTCTGGCGACGCCTGGTCGTTGGAAGTTGTCGTGTGCGTGCGTCAATTATATTTATTACATCGAAGTAGCCTATAAACAAACCAACACGACGGACTTCAAAGAGATCGATCGCCATTTGGGAGATCGATGAACGCATTCTTAGCGCTGTCATGGTGTCAGGAAAATTTTACGGTTGAGAAAAAAATGTAACATGTTTTCATAGAAGAAAACATCACAGAAACTCAACACGACCGGCGGCTGACTTTTTAAATTATACCCAAACCATATTTTTTTAGTATTTAATGAAAATAAAAGACATTGCCCATTATAAAAGGTATTCGATATAATTTTCTATATTTATGTTTTTTACAGAGTCGCAGTGTTGGCGCAGGCCTAGAATTGATAATCACTAATGGGCGGACGACGGATGCCATATCGTGACTAAAATGATGACTTTTATTAAAATTTGAGTCAATTAATCAGTACATATTTTGAATATTAAGAAAGTACCCACAGAAGTATCAATTTAAGAAAAAGACCCTCTTACGTCTGTAGATGTGGAGAGGTAATTTTCCCTATACATATAGGTAGTAGATAGTGAACTATAAACGGAATGTACTGAAAAAAAAATAAGGAAAAATAATATTTTTTATCTTTTACCATAAAATTCTGGAAGGTGGAAGTCGTAAGAGGCGACTAACGGCCGAACCCTATATTCAATCCGAGGATAGATAAGGCTTACCTCGGGTTAAAATTTGACATTTGCCCATACAAAATGTGTCAAATTTTAATCCGAAGTAAGCCTATCTGTCCGCGGATTGAATATAGGGTTTGGCCGTAAGGGAATAAAGGCTTGTAGTACTGTTAGGCGATGGGCTTGCAACCTGTCACTAATATACACTGTTAAACATCTTAGCCTAATAGTGCAAATTGTGGTTACAGAGTTATCAACAAGTTTTTAGAGTTTTTGGTAATTCTGTAACTCTGCCTACCCCACTAGGGAATGAAGGCGTGAAGGTATGTAGGTATGTATGTATGTAAAGAATTTAATGCCAAAGAAAAACTCTCCGCTAAACACATACTTCTATTGTATATTTACGATTCACGCAATCATGTTTGGGAACCTATCAAAACACCTTTTGACCGCGCAGGGTACTTTTAGCACATGTTAGGTTATTATATATACCTATATATATATATATATAAACATCTAAAAACAAGGAAGTTTTCGATAAAACTGATATCAAATTTATGTTCCCGATACCCGTCTGCTTAATTACATATTCATTGAGCTCCCCGAATGTCCCAGATAAATAAAACACGACTCCTGCGCAATGTGATCGGTTATTCGCAATATCGGCCCGTTTTAGATATAGGCCACTAAGGCCGGGTTACCGTCTTTATAAATTATCTGTCGCAGATAGTAACCACTTAAAATATGATACATTTCAATAGGTACACAAGACTTCTGCCAATTCTTTATTGTATATGTAGGTACAGATAGCATCACTGTAAACTGACTACTGTGAACCTTATTGTAAGATGACAAGATTTACAAATGATCAGTCAACGCGTAGCTCATGAATTGATACATGAATTTGACATGAGTAAGCATCAGGGTACCTATCTAAACTTGTTCGGGATTTTAAAATCCCACCACGTCAGGTACACGCCACGTAAGAAAACAAAATGCGATAATGATCGCGCCAAAAAATACCTTATGAAGTTATGATTGTAAAATACAACTAGACGCTTACGGAAAGAAAGTTGACCAACTACCAACTTCAAAACTTATTAGACTGCCTTAATTTTGTAACTTTCTTAAGTAAAATTGAGTCTGCTTGCCAACAACCGCCAAACTAAATGTAAGTAATAAGTTATTCCTGGCATCGTGCATAGCCGGCTACACTATGTTAGACTATGTATGATACTGGCTTTATCTTACCTTAATCACGGCAAACGCACTGGCCACTTACAAATTTAAAACCAAAAAGGTGCGTGCGAAAAGCGAGCAATAATGCCGATGTGCCCATCACAACTGGTAAGAGGAGGTGTTACGGTTAACCAGTTTATTTTTGTACGTAACCAGTAAACACATTCCGAACATATTATTTCATTAACCAATTCCGCACGATTGAAATATTGCCGTTCCTGTTGCTACCTGAGGAATTTGGTTTAAAATAAGAATGTGAAGGTGAAGAGCATACTGTTAACACTACTTTAGTGAGTCTAGGAACTGGCTAACAATAAGATAGCTGTTTATTAATTTCAGTGTTCAGCGGCACGATTTTTTTTATTGTAAGAAACATTTTCTGCTTCAATATAATAATTAGATTTCATCATGTTTGACCACATTACGAAGTAAGGCCCTGTTGTTTAATCAGTAGTCAACTTTTAAATTTGAAAAAATAATCGAAAATTTGACACGTTTCCTTGAAATATAACTTTTTGACCGACTTTTCAAAGAAAACAAGAAGTCTATAATCAACTATATGTATTACCTACTTTTATTTTCTGTAGTCTTTTCTCAAAGATATTTCTTTTTCTTAAAGTATTTTTAGAGGTCTGTACCAAATGGTAAAAAAGGAACCCTTATGGTGAGACTTCGTTGTCTGTCTGTCTGTCTGTCTGTCACAGAAGGTTTACTCAGCAACTACAAATGCTATCAACTTGAAATTTGGCAGTTGTGCTAGCCTGGATCTGCTTTTAGTTTTTTTTTTTTTTTTTTATAAATAATTGTAAGGGGGTCTAGAATGCAATTAATTCAAAGAAGCATATTGAACTCTCAGGGGTTATAATAAGGTTGGAAGTGCAATACAATTATTATAGTAGATGTGCCTTTTTTTCCTTTATAGTGGGTTACAAAAATAAAGTGGTTTGATTATAGCAAATTGGGTGTCATATGAAAGGCCGCAATCTATGCACATTTCAAAACATGTACCTTTTTATGTGCTTTTTAATGTATAGCCAAAAATTTACAAAAAATGACCGTTCCCACCTCATATCTCCTGTTTAATAACCGAAAAGTTTGAAAAAGTCCTGAAGTAAAGATAATTATTATTTTTTTATTAGAAAAATAAAATGAAGTGTTAATTATTTACAGTTTTGAGAAATATCAAAAAAACTTTGAAAATCCGTATTAAAATTTAGGCTAGTGAAAATTGACCTTAATGGATGGAAATTTAGGTTCATAACAAAATGAGCATTTTCTTTTGCGGTTACCAAGCATATTATCTTAAATACGGAATCCTCGGTGCGCGAGTCCGACTCGCACTTGACCGGATTTTCAGTTACAAATAGCTTGCAATTTGCAATGTGTGGCAATTGTGTTGAGTGGGTATAAGAAATTCATACGTAATGCATATTGTATACATGCATAATAATAATGCATTTGCATGAATGAACGAGCGCAGTTGCATCCCGTAACTCATAGTGTCTGCTGCGATGTTCGGCGACACTATTCTGGAATTTGCACAGATCAGTCGCTATGATTTACTCGATTTAAAGTAGATGGGCGTTAGTCGTGACCATGTCAGTGACCAGCGAAGATATAGTACAGTCAGCTGCAGAGAAAAGGATACCCCCCCTCCTGGTAAGGATCGATTTTTTTCAAAAACCTGTGGTTAAATTTATATGATTTTTCGGTGAATTGAAGATTTTAGTATTGTCTACACATAAACTCAAAATCATTTAAATCTAACCACAGGTTTTCTAAAAAAAGCAATCCTTACCAGGAGGGGGGGTATACTTTTCTCTGCAGCTGACTGTACCTACAGCAATATATTACAATAAAAATAAATTTGACAAAAGTTGATTAAAGTTTAGACAAATAAATAAATAGTTGTATTTGATAATAATGTGCTTGTTGTGTTGTGAGCTAATGTAGTTTTTAAAGAGAAATTAAATCATAAAGGTACAGCAGTTCATACGTTTTGACAGCTGTTGGCATTGGTCGTTCGTCGAGTTGTTGGTAGAATTCGATATTAATGTTCATAGGTTAGTTAGCCCTCCTAGATCTATATTGCTGTGCCCTTGCAGGGTGTCACATGTATACCTACCTACCTGTATTTCCACCTGTGTTTTTGTAATGTGATACGCAATAAACAATTTGAATTTGAATTTGAATTTGCAGTAGCATAATATCATCGACTTAAATCTGGAGCCTTAGTGAAAGAGGGTACAAGAAGACTTATGCCATTTTTCACAACGACCCTAGAAATAAATGTATAGGTTATCCTTCAAGGCTTCATTTGTAATATTAATTATTGTAGGTTTTTGTCTAATTTTTTTTTTGAAGGTATTTTGCTTTGAAACCACAGTCAAACATGAAATGTGAAGATGTTCACAGTCAACTTTTTATTTGTCAGTGTAACGGGTTTTTAAAAACCATAAATAGCAGAACGATCATAGGTACAGTGTCTTAAAGTCTCCTTTTTTATGGCGTAAGAAACGCAAAAAGAATAGAATAGAAAACTTTCCATTCAAGCAACAAGGCCCATATTTACAAATTCCTTACAGGCTAGAAGCATAGGTATATATAAAACATACAACTATCTATGTAGGTGACAAAACAGCGTGGTTTTGTGCAGTCAAAGCTGACGTCGGACTGGCTGCTACGACGATTGGAATACGACATCTTTCGGCCAGAAATGAGAATACCTGCCATCTATGCCATCTAAAGGTAAAAGGTCTCTGACGGCCATGGACATTTTGAATCCTATGGAACTTTAATAAGACTCAAGGTAGCTGCGATATCGTGGCATCAAACCAGAATAAGATGCAGTTAATGCGTGGGGCAGTCAGACCTACTTATTGAAAAGTTCCATTTATAATTAGAACAATATTTGTGGCTCCACTCGAATGTAAACTAGGGCTGAAATATGGGCTAGGCTTCAAATTTATTTGTTGAAGCTTGAACTCTAAAATCATAAACAGAAATACTAATTTTCATAATCAGCGTTTGTCCTGTTTATTACTTTGTAAAATGCTAATGTATACACGGTGTAGTCAAGTCCGTGCTGAGTCAGGCTGATGGAGGGTTCTGTGGCAATTTACAACATAATATCACGTAGTAAATTGTAAAAGTTGAAAAAATAACATGACTTTAGTTAGGTACTCCATTTTACCCTTGCCTTGGTTCAAAATTTGCCGTAAATTTGACTATGTTTAACTCTAAACTGTGGTCTCGACGCCTGCATGCGTGCTCAGGTCATTGCATATGGCATTCATTTTACCTGTTGGCCGGGTCACAAAATGCTTAACGGGCAGTTAATGTATTAATTTTATAACAAATTGTTTGTCTAGTGCTAGACGTAAATGTGTTCACACCCTCGTCGCTTCCGTATCGTTCCGCAGACGTTATAAAAAGTCTGTGTTAGGTACTTTATGGTATACCTAGTATTTTACTCCATTAAGATAAAGACACGAGTTGTCATTAGTATTTTGCTTAGGTGTTCAATTTGAAAGTGTTGCTAATATTTTATTTTACTAATTTTATGTTTGTCGAATTATAGGGTTTATAAACTTGAAAATTGATTATTCTTGTCTAACAAGAATACTAAGATACAAACACAGGTACGTTTTTTTTAAACATCTAGCTGTCGTAAATTTAGAGATAACTTACAGTTAGTATAAGTTTATAGTTTGCATCGGTCTGGTAAGCAGTTAACTACCCGACTTTAACAACCAGCGAACATTTACTTACTAAGGTATAAATTCATAAATAAATAAATAAATAATATTGCAAATTACGTAACCGGCGCGTGCGCATGTCCAAATTGAAGGTATCCCAAACAAAAAGCGACGCGCGCGCTATTCCTGGCCTGGCCTGACATTTGCCAGCACACTTCCCGAACACTTGTCTAGGTGCGCCCTCCGGAATCACCTGGCCTTAGGTACAAAATGTATTTTACCTCATCATAAAATTATCTAATCCACAACGCTATTTTGGAAACGCATTTCGGTGAAAGTACGTATTTATATTTAATTTATCGAATTTTAATTTTCAGCAGCAGTTTTTTTTTCAGAATGTCATCTGAGCTTATTTACAGAGTCGTACTTTTTCCTTCGTAATAGACACAAAACGAAAAATTGAAGAACCTTTGTCGGGAAAACCTTAGTGGACCGAAACCCACGGACAAAAATTGATTAAGGAAGCTTTTCAAGTTTACAACAAGTTACAACAAGTTTTAAAAATTGTTGGTAATTCTGTAGCTCTGCCTACCCCACTTTGGGAATGAAGGCGTGAGTTTATGTATGTATGTGTATGTTACAGTTATTTTTTTCTAGCTGTACGGAATTTTCCAAAATGTCCTTTGTAAAAAGAGTTTCGACAAAATCTTCCATCATTGTGCGATACAGGTCGATCGCTAGGCAATCCAGAATAAAAAAAATGGATTAGGTACTAAGGGTTTACTCTACAATGAAGAGCTGATCCCCTTTCAGTCTATGTCATATGAGCGGCAACCATAATACGATCAGGAGAGATATTAATGATTATGGTTATAGTGAAAAATGAAAATGATTTTGGCACGAAATTTTAATTTTAAATTATTTTCTGAACGATTCATTTACAGAGTATTGAATAAACAAATGTTAGATTAATTATGATTACGGCACAACAATTTGATTAGGATCCAAGATGGTGAAGCTGATAAAGTGATGACATTACTTATTGGAGGTTTTATGAAGCTATTAATCTGTATTTTTAACGGAAGAACCACACGCAAAGTCATATGACAGGAGCTTTTGGGCAATCTGTATCTAAGCAACTTGTATTCATCTACTGTTTGTTAATGTTATATATATACGTAATGTAATATTAGTTATATCTATAAATGTAGTAACTAGTAAAGTCAACGCATTTTTAATACAGAATCAATAATAATTAATAAAATGTCATAAATGATCGACACGACATGAAGGCTCGAATGGTATGGCTTGTAAATTTTGTTAAATTATTTAAAACGGATAAGGCTGTAGTGACCCGTTATACTTGCCTATTGGTTAAATTGATCACCAAATTACCCAGTGCAGCCTCATAAGGACTATGTAAAGTCGACTACAAAGAGATGTATCCACTTTTGTTAAACAAGTTTTTATTTAGTAATCGATAGAATTTAAACTTTTTAATAAGAAAATAACTTCGGCTTTAGTTTTATAAGTGTAGTGCCATCACTGCCATCAGACATAATCGTAATAATCAGTTATTCCTGTTTTTTGGTAAACATAATGCTGTGTCTAATTCACAGTCCTCTCTATGTATATTTTAATAAGAACACTGACCTCATCGCAAGCATGACATCTTGGTTTCAAGCGCTCGTCATAATGTCTGACGCAGAAGAGTCGGCCGTCCAGCGCGCAGTAAGAGAGCTCAACCAGCAATTCATCACATTCCGTGCAGCAAAAGCAAGTCGGATGGAAAAACGCCTGCAAGTTTTTTTTTTGTTACTTAATTATACTTTTATAATAATAATTAAGTTTAACACCATCTAGCGGCGAGTAGAAGAACTACAAACAAATATCTAGGTGGAAGACTTACTAAATGTCACTTAGCGACAAGTAGCGGAAATATGTGCTAGTATTTTTTTAATTGTATGTAAGTTATGATTTAAAACGTACTTCTTCGCCCAGCCGCGGAGCTTTAACTGTTATGCTCCCGTTCCGAATTGGTTTATCACAACCTGAACAGTCGACAGCAGCGCCATGATGTTGACCAGCAACACCTAAAACAAAATGTATAGTTTTACTATTCGCCAACAGATGGCGCACCATTGACCAAGCTGGCTACATAAATGAGGATGCAAATTATAAATGCTAATGTATTTACGAATATCATTGACAGGTAATTAACAAATGCGTGTGTTTAAAAAATTACTTTTATTCATGGCTTCACACCACTGTATGGTCAGCTGCGGAGAAAAGTAAATCGCTTTGTAACGTCTAGGAACTGACTAATCCCAAAAACATACCAATATCAAGTGCTATCTCATTTCTTGCCGCAACGAAGTCCTCGAACTGCTTGCGGTGCACCTCGTCAAGGTGGCGTGTGTGTGAAAGAGCCAGATCTTGTTTCGGCAGCTGCGTGGCGAGGGCGCGCGTACGCCACTCGCGCCACGCCGCTGCACCGGTGGCACCACCTACGTTGGGCTCTCGCTCTGCCAGCGAAGACCAGTACAACTCCGTCTGAGGATAAATAAAATAATAATGCAATTTCAATCAGTGTATTTAAAGAAACATTACGGGAGAACGACATCCGTAATCCCAAAAATAATTTCACGTGAGTTGCCAGTTAAGTACCTATATACCTACTTAACTTTCAAAACTAAAAATATATGAAAATACGGAAATTGGATTGAGAGTACGATTAACTCTTACCCTTATTACCATATTAAGTATTCGGTTCTGATCTTATTCTTTATCAATCGGTCCCTGGACGGAGTCAGCTTACTTATTCTCTTTCAGAAGCATGGGGTACTGCGCGCTCTAGGCGCGAAAATACCGGTACCCCAGGGAACCCCACCTTACGAGTCTTTTTAATTAATAACGTGCAAATTAATATAAATTATTAAATTATGTTATATTATGTGTATGTAGGCTCGTTTGAACTACCCAACCCCGCTGTTTTGTTTTGCGCTTTCTGTGAGACTTTACATATTCTATCTGTAACTCTATCACATATTTTTGGTAGGATCTTGTACAGGGTCCGTCTGGAACACTACCACCATTTTAACCTTAAACCTACCACGATGCACAAGCCATCAGCATTCTCACCGTCGGGCTCTGGTGTAGGGATGAAACCGGTGAAATATCCTGCATATAGGCTATGCATTGCCAGGGTTGGCAACGCATGTGCAGTCTTGAGACTGCAGTCTTAATTGTGCAAATGTCTGAGATCCCACTTACCAAGCCTGTGTGCTCGTTTGCCTTCTAGCCGTAAACAACTTAAGTGTCAGGTACCTGCTTGGCCGTCAGTCCGGGGGGGCTGTCGTACCCCAGCTGCGCGCGCGTCTCGCGGAGCCCCAGCCGGTCCCGCACGGAGCCCAGCTCCTCGTGGTACACGGAGTGCTGGAGCCGGTCGCATCCGCATGACTTGCACGTCTTTCTGGAATAATGAAAGTTGAGATATAAGTCTTTAAAGTTCGGATCATGATTCGGATTCGGATTATGGGTGACGCAGAATGTCATGTCATGAGCGGTTAATAGTACCTATTCAAGAAGTTTTCCTTTTATGTGTGATGCTTATTTTTGACGAAATACATATGGGTCGGCTACATGGAACCATAAAACTGTGTCACAGTGAGGTTGTAAATCAAATTGTAATAATGTCACTGTGCCACAGTTTCATGGTGAGTCAGGGTTCTTTTTTGTGCATTCTATATTTATAATTTTATAACGAGTGTTAAAAAAAAATACCCTGTACACGTGTTTTTTTTACAATTTATATTCAATGTGTAACGTATTGTCAGTGTTAGGTATGGACTGGAAACTTCTGCAAAACTACTTGAGTTCTGCGCGCTACCAGCCTAACTTGGCCCTTGGGCAGCACACAACCCAGGTACCTAGGTACTTTGTATTAAGCTTCACTGTTTTCTCGACGAGTTAAGCTTATTAGTAACTACAAATAGCTTAGATAGCGAACTCGTCAAAGATCATCGATAAATGCAGATAGATTTTCCGAAACACCTACGCTTTGTTAGTGATATCCCTTTAGTTCTATTTTCGGGATAACCTAGCTCATACGTCAAGAGCGTAGTTCGAGCCGTCAGCAAAGGAAGTCTGACTTTACACGTCATCGAGCTAATTGTGTCCTAGGGTGTTATTCTGTAACGAGCTCTCGGACGCGCAACGAACCGACAAACCTGACTAGACAGACACGTGTCCGTGATCAACTGATCATCGACTTTGGTAAAGGCTAGAATAAACCGTCTGTCAGCGGCACGCAGGGGTCGGAATGGTGAGAAATTCAGAGATTAACAGCGTTGCCCTTTCAGGATTCTAACTTTGCTTACACGAAATATTATTTTATGGAGTTTTGCTCGTTTAGACCTACACTAGAGACTAGAAGACTTCTAAATAATTTACATCAGAGACGTTTCAATTTTGATAGCTTTTTACCACGTTAGTGCTAGATTGTTTTCTCGACTGTTTATTTGTTTTTTGAATGATTTTAAACTTCTGGGTGACTAAAATATGGTAATAAAATTGATTTAATTGATCAGATTGTATAAAAATGGTTAAATAGCTTTAAGTGATACTTAAAGTTTTTCTTACTTGCAAAAGTTGTGTAGGTAGTTATTTTATGCTTTACCGTAACAAATACGTCCTTATTTGAACTGGTTATGAACCAACGAGTTTTTGTTTTCTAAAACAATGATCAGCCAATGCAAAATACTTAGGAGTTAACGGAACACGACTACATTGTACATGTATTGGTGATTTGCATGCATAAACAGTACAACGCACTGATTTTAAACAACGCCGCGTTTTTACAAACGCTTCTTTCTTCTAATAGTACGGTTGGAGAATAAGAAGAATAACCCTGGGTTGTGGTTATTTCAGTTAAGAGGTCACCAAATAGATAACCATAAAGCTATTTTGTCTTTCTTTGTAATTTAATTACTTTTTTTTTTTTTGGCGATTCATGTTGAGCTGTCAGGTGGTTGCTGTATCTCGTCACTGCGCTTCCTCTAAGCTACGCAATGTAAACCGAATTATCACCTGTCAGGTGTCACTTTCAGCTTTGTGAAACAAGGGATTGTTAGCTCTATATTGTCCTTCTCGCTAAAAAGGCTAGTTTTTTGGCAACATTAGAAGTTTAAGTTTTTAACTTCGCGTGCTAAAACAGAATACCTTCATTACCTTTACTTACTGGACTCCTTACCTTACAGGTTCTACAAAACCTCAACCACGATCTAACCGCTGATAAAAAACGCTCGATTTTACACTCGGCGCGTTCGTCTCTAAAAATAAACGGTCGTGACAAAGAGCATCGCTTATCCCTAATAAGACAATGATCTCGGCGTGCGGAGACGTGTCGAGGGGCTTAAATCGGACGGATGCACAGCCATACAAGCCCTCATACATGTTAAGATGTTATCATTAGGGATAGAACGTGAAAAATAAAATATTCCATATAACAAGTTTAGGGCGTGTTTGTATAAGCACATACGCACAACTGATCCGAGGCAAAAAATTAATAGCAACGATACTCAAGTTATCGTCGAAGAGACAAACATATGAATGCCGCTCCGTTCCGGTTGTCTCTAAAGGGTCCTACAGCCTTACAGTTTACTAACAGTCTCAAGTCAGGCAGCCTGCCGTCCAGAATCGATTAAATCTTAAGAGAAACTCGTATTCCGTGTTCGCGTTCAGCTACGAATAAATAAATAAAATAAATAAATAAATAAATATCAGGGGACAATGTCACACCAATTGACCTAGTCCCAATTTAAGCTCTAGGCTTGTACTATGGGAACTAGACAACGATATAAATACTTATATAGAGAAATACATACTTAAATACATAGTTAACATCCATGACTCAGGAACAAATATTTGCGTTCATCACACTAATATCTGCCCTTACCGGGATTTGAACCCAGGACCGCTAGCTTCGTAGGCAGGGTCACTACCAACTAGGCCAGCGCGTCGTCAAAACGAAGACGAAGACGAAGTAGGTAGCCACCAGGGTTAAGCTGAAAACCAGTGTTGTGGCTCCGGCTGCTCAGGCTGAGTTGAGCCTCACACCACACTACAGCGCCCGATTGTGCAAAATATGGCTACAGAATTGGGATCGACAAAAAAAATAACTCACAGTTTTTATGTTTTAATTTGAACGAATAGGTAATTTTAAGGGACCAATTTCATTGATTTTGTATTTGACCCAATAGTTTAGTTTTAAATCTTTATTTATTTAGCAGACACTTCATAGACGACATGATTATTTTTAATTTGGGATGGCATTTTCTAGTAAATTACAACACTTTAATGATATCTAATGATAAAAAGTGATTGTAGTAGGGTAATGTTAGGTTTTCACCTAACATGTAAGATACACCTAGGAGCCCTCCTAGGTGTTTCTTACATGCCGTGCCGTGCCATGATCAAGCCGAAAATGAAAGTCAAACAAAGGTTCAATATACTTTTGCCGAAATATCCGAATTAGATAAATATTTCAAAAACGTAATAATGCAGAACGGCTTTAAAACCCTGATCTTCGAAATGATTTTCGAATTAGAGTACCTAAATGTAAAAATATGAACAATCCCAATTTTTAGAGTTGTTGCTAATTCTGTAGCTCTGCCTACCCCATTTTGGGAATGAAGGCGTGAGTTTATGTATGTGTATGTGTGTGTTGTTTTACGTTTTAGTTTGTTCTGTCAAAATGTTTGATTAAGATTATGTTGTGTTACAGTGTGTTTTTGTCAAATTATTTTTTGCTAGTTTGGGTTTGAAACTGATAGTTTATAACATCAGCCTACGGACTGTAAGTCCTTGGTGCCCTTAAAACGTCACTTATTTCTTTTAAACTTGACACTGTTGTGCTTTTGTTCTCGTATAATCACCATCATTTATATATTTGTCAAGATTGGGCCACACGTTTCTGACACGTCTTCACTTTACTAGCCAGTCACATATTTCTGAGTCCAAGTTATTGCTGGTGGCTGCACACGTATTTTAACCACTACTGCATTCGTGACACGATTGATTATGCACTTTTACTGGTACATTTGATCTCACTTAAAAGTTGCCTTGAGTCCGGTTTCAGCCTTGGAGCCATTACTTAAAAAACACGATTGTACAAATATACAAACTAGGCATTCTTTTTTATTGCGTACAGATCCTTATTTAAAACTAACTGCATTAATTTACAAACCACTTTCGAATAAATAGATGCAGTCCACGCCTCTGATCATCTGGCATGTGTGCTCGTTTGACTTCTCCATGTCATGTTAAGCAATTCTTAGTCTCATTCGGACAAATTCAAATGTAACAATGAACGAAAAGGATAAAGCATATTTTAAGCACACTTAGCTATCGTGCGTTTATGAATAGGAGGGAAAACTTCAATGAATGAAGTACTTGGTCTAGCGGAAAAGATGATTAATCCATTGATAACGGTCTGAGTCATTAAATGATAATGCAAAGAATAAATCAATAACCATAACGATCGTTTAACTATTAGTGCATGATTCATGATAACTTGCTATTTACTTGCTCATTAAGCGTTAAAACCCATCCATTCTATTGTCAGTTGGATACAAAAAGTTTCCTTTTTATATAAAATATAAAAATCTGAAAACACAAAATTGAAACTTTGAAATTAAAGCTATACAAAATTGAAAATGACCAATATTATTACGCATATTTTCAAAAACACTTTTATGTGTATTAATATTAAACGACCTATTTTTGACGACGCGACAGCCTAGTCGGTAGTGACCCTGCCTACGAAGCTAGCGGTCCCGGGTTCGATCCCCGGTACGGGCAAATATTTGTGTGATGAGCGCGAGTATTTGTGCCTGAGTATTGGGTGTTTTCTATGTATTTTAAGTATGTATTTAATCTATATATGTAAGTAAGTTTATCGTTGCCTAGTACCTATAGTACAAGCCTAGACCTTAGGTCAATTTGTGTGAGATTGTCCCCTGAAAAAAAAAACCTTTTCCTATAATCATAATCCAATAATCAAATCGTATCAATGTCGCCACACAACAAACCCAATTTCCTCAGCGTGAAACTCCATAAAAAGCATGTCCATACGACAACAACCTTCACTCCGAAACGAATCAGAATCAATGTCGAAACGGTAATGATCCACGATCGCATTATAGCCATATAGCATGTCGTATTGTGATCGCATTGAAATGCTAAACGACGTACAAAGGATCGTCGGGAGATATGATTGTGATGGGGCTTATGAAACGATTTGCAATTCTTGGAACGTGTCGGCCTAGAGAATGCTTATTAAGATTTGTTGCGAATCATGCTGAATTGTAACCCGCCCTCGTCTCGCGTCGGTTTATATGAGTTAGGTACTAGCTTCTGCCCGCAACTTCGTCCGCGTAGGTTTCGAATATCGTTAATCCCTCGGGAAGTTTTAAATCCGGGATGAAATTTAGCCTATGTTTTAATAAAGGGTATGAGTTATCTCCATTTCAAATTTCATGCAAATTCGTCCAGCTGATGCAGCACTTGCAGCGTGAAAGAGAAACTTTCGCGTTTATAATATTAGTACGGATTCTGTTAAACATATACATAAAGTAAAATGTAGGTATTATACACTACAAACCTTGAAAACCGCTTCAAAATCTGTTGTGGAGCTTAGAAGAAGAAAGCAGCTAAATATAGACGTACAGACAGACGCGCAAAGCGATTTTGTTTTGGTCTATTTAGAGATAGAGTCTATGATAGGTACAAGATAAAACTTGTGTTTAACATTTATTCATTTTGAATTGTTATCTCCGATTTTTGTTTATTTGCTGAACAAAATAAGGTGTTTTTTATGCTGGACTATAAACATCGAGCAATGTCAGAGAGTTTTTCCATTCACTACACTTTAACATTTGACCCTTTTAGTTTTACTGCTCAGATAAAATCCATTCATGAAACGAGTGAGTGGGCATCACCTCCTACCTCAACTTGCGTTTATTTTTACTACGCCAGTTTTTATTTGAACAGAAGTTTTATTTCGATCACTTTATGTGTAAGAACAAATTTTTGCCTTCGGTGTACTCACGTGGATCCAAATTTGACTGATTTGTTTTTTTACCAACGAGAGCTCTTAAAAGGGCTTTTGACTAAGGTTTGTATTATTTCTGTTTTTTTTTTATTAGAATAGAATAGAATAGAATAGAATAGAATAGAATAGATTAATAATAATAATATTAGATTCTTAAGTTTTAAGTTCATTCCGCATCTTTGATTGTTGATCGCACTAGCAGACGTCCAAGATACAGGCCCAGCCTAGTTTGGAGTCTGACAGATATTTCATGTAATGAAACCTGTTTTATTAAATAAACGATTTATTATTATTATTTTCTCGCTTACCTTCGAGGTTTGATTATAAGCGATTTCACATTTGGTTGTCAGATTTTTCGGAAAGTAAATCGTGTTTTTGTTTTTGATATTAGTTGGATTTTAGAGGGTTTTAAACCCAAAAACCCCTCTATACCACTGATACTAGCAACACTAGTCACCGCAAAAGAATCGCCGATCCCAAAAAGTAGGGAAATTGGAGGGGGTTCGATATTTTTTTCGCAATACCATTTTAATACCCTCCTTTAGTAAGAAAAGATGAAATGGGTCCTCAATTTCAACTTAATTAAATAAAAAGATAATTTCTAGATATATCCCTAAACAGTACCTAGGTAGATACTATATCTTTAATAGCAATACTATCGACTACTAAGATATAGCGGCCTTCCCCCAGGGCAAAGACAAATGTGTTCTATATTTAGTGAGCTAGTTTAGGTTAGTACGGATTGAATTGAAATGGTGCGTGGCTTTAGTGCCGGTTTCGGCCAATTAAGTACCACAATACTATGAAATAATGTAGGAATAAAGTTTACTCCAGTTTGGTCTGGTCGGGCCTGATCTAAATCAGATGGAAACTGAAGGTAACCGTACTGCCTGTCGATAAAATGAAAATTCTACAAATTAATAAAAACAAAAAAAATATACAAAAAAACAAAACTAAAAAGATTGAATTAAGACAGCCGGTGAAATGACTAGCAAAGAGGCATTCCGTTTCAGGGTAGGCAGTGCATTTGCAGTTTTGTGAATGCGAATGTCTATGGGTCACAGTTTCCACTTACCATCAGGTGCCCTGTGTGCTCGTTTGCCAAAAAAAATTATACATTCAATCCATTAAGTGTCGGCATGACAACGGTAAACCTTATAGGAATAGAACTACCCGTCCATGTAGTCTTAAGTCAACATAATACGCCTACATTTTTCTATGAGGAAAGCAAATGGGCATACATGCCTGCGACCCATAAATACTCGTATTAGTAATCTCAAGACTGCAATCCTAAAACTGCAAATCGTCGGTGATTCTGCAAAACCGGGTAACTAACAAATTTTTGATAGAGCAAAATAAACCTTACTCTCTTATTAAAAAGTGCATTTTAATCTGGTATGCTGCCCCGAAGCCAGTATTTTTAGGACTATTTCTTAATCATTTTGTGGATCAACACAACTTTAGCTCGGTCAATATGTACACACTGCATCTGATGAATAATCCGAACCGATTAATAACGTTCGCTGACGGATGTGTGTGAACCTAGCATATCAATTTTTAGAATCTCAAAAAAAAAACACAGTTCTAGTAGCATCCCCAATAGTTCTACAGTTCTACATATTTATTTTCCATAGTTCTGCTTTTTTTCCCGGAAAAACGAAATTTTCAAAATGAGATGCTAACTTCGCATTTCACGTATTAGCATCTCAGCAGTTCTCGATACCTGGGCCTTAAATACGTCCGAAAATGCATAGTTCTAAAGGCTGGAGTCGCCATAGCAATAGTTCTAGTCATAAAACGAAAAAATATTAATGAGATGCTAACTTCGAATTTCACCTATTAGCATCTCTGCAGTTCTCGTTGCCTAGTCCTCAAATACGTCAGAAAATGCATAGTTCTGTGGTCTAGAGTAGATACAGCAATAGTTCTGGCTAAAAAACCATAAAAATCTTAAAAGCCACGAACATCTATATAAAATTTGAGATGCTGTAACTCTAAAGATAGCATCTCAGCGGTTTTCATTAGCAACCCAACAAATATGTATAAAACTGCACAGTTCTATTGCCTGGAGTCGATACAGCAATAGTTCTGGCTCAAAAACCACGAAAATCTTGATAAAAGTTGAGATGCTGTAACTCTAAAGATAGATCTACATAGCATCTCAGCGGTTTTCATTAGCAACCCTACAAATACATATAAATCTGCACAGTTCTATCGTCTGGAGTCGATACAGCAATAGTTCTGGCTCAAAAACCACGAAAATCTAGATAAAACTTAAGATGCTGTAACTCTAAAGATAGATCTACATAGCATCTCAGCGGTTTTCATTAGCAACCCTACAAATACATATAAATCTGCACAGTTCTATCGTCTGGAGTCGATACAGCAATAGTTCTGGCTCAAAAACCACGAAAATCTAGATAAAACTTAAGACGCTGTAACTCTAAAGATAGATCTACATAGCATCTCAGCGGTTTTCATTAGCAACCCTACAAATACATATAAATCTGCACAGTTCTATCGTCTGGAGTCGACACAGCAATAGTTCTAGCTCAAAAAACATAAAATCTAGACAAAGATTGAGATGCTGGAACATTTTAGATAAATCTATATAGCATCTCAGCGGTTTTCATTAGCAACCCTACAAATACATATAAATCTGCACAGTTCTATCGTCTGGAGTTGATACAGCAATAGTTCTGGCTCAAAAACCACGAAAATCTAGATAAAACTTAAGATGCTGTAACTCTAAAGATAGATCTACATAGCATCTCAGCGGTTTTCATTAGCAACCCTACAAATACATATAAATCTGCACAGTTCTATCGTCTGGAGTCGACACAGCAATAGTTCTAGCTCAAAAAACATAAAAATCTTAAAAGCCACGAACATCTATATAAAATTTGAGATGCTGTAACTCTAAAGATAGCATCTCAGCGGTTTTCATTACCAACCCAACAAATATGTATAAAACTGCACAGTTCTATTGCCTGGAGTCGATACAGCAATAGTTCTGGCTCAAAAACCAAGAAAATCTTGATAAAAGTTGAGATGCTGTAACTCTAAAGATAGATCTACATAGCATCTCAGCGGTTTTCATTAGCAACCCTACAAACACATATAAATCTGCACAGTTCTATCGTCTGGAGTCGACACAGCAATAGTTCTGGCTCAAAAACCACGAAAATCTAGATAAAACTTGAGATGATGCAACTTTGAAGATAGATCTACATAGCATCTCAGCGGTTTTCATTAGCAACCCTACAAATACATATAAATCTGCACAGTTCTATCGTCTGGAGTCGATACAGCAATAGTTCTGGCTCAAAAACCACGAAAATCTAGATAAAACTTAAGATGCTGTAACTCTAAAGATAGATCTACATAGCATCCCAGCGGTTTTCATTAGCAACCCTACAAATACATATAAATCTGCACAGTTCTATCGTCTGGAGTCGATACAGCAATAGTTCTGGCTCAAAAACCACAAAAATCTAGATAAAACTTGAGATGCTGTAACTTTGAAGATAGATCTACTTAGCATCTCAGCGGTTTTCATTAGCAACCCTACAAATACATATAAATCTGCACAGTTCTATCGTCTGGAGTCGATACAGCAATAGTTCTGGCTCAAAAACCACGAAAATCTAGATAAAACTTAAGATGCTGTAACTCTAAAGATAGATCTACATACATAGCATCTCAGCGGTTTTCATTAGCAACCCTACAAATACATATAAATCTGCACAGTTCTATCGTCTGGAGTCGACACAGCAATAGTTCTAGCTCAAAAAACATAAAATCTAGACAAAGATTGAGATGCTGGAACATTTTAGATAAATGTATATAGCATCTTAGCGGTTTTCATTAGCAACCCTACAAACACATATAAATCTGCACAGTTCTATCGTCTGGAGTCGACACAGCAATAGTTCTGGCTCAAAAACCACGAAAATCTAGATAAAACTTGAGATGATGCAACTTTGAAGATAGATCTACATAGCATCTCAGCGGTTTTCATTAGCAACCCTACAAATACATATAAATCTGCACAGTTCTATCGTCTGGAGTCGATACAGCAATAGTTCTGGCTCAAAAACCACGAAAATCTAGATAAAACTTAAGATGCTGTAACTCTAAAGATAGATCTACATAGCATCCCAGCGGTTTTCATTAGCAACCCTACAAATACATGTAAATCTGCACAGTTCTATCGTCTGGAGTCGATACAGCAATAGTTCTGGCTCAAAAACCACGAAAATCTAGATAAAACTTAAGATGCTGTAACTCTAAAGATAGATCTACATACATAGCATCTCAGCGGTTTTCATTAGCAACCCTACAAATACATATAAATCTGCACAGTTCTATCGTCTGGAGTCGACACAGCAATAGTTCTAGCTCAAAAAACATAAAATCTAGACAAAGATTGAGATGCTGGAACATTTTAGATAAATCTATATAGCATCTTAGCGGTTTTCATTAGCAACCCTACAAACACATATAAATCTGCACAGTTCTATCGTTTGGAGTCGACACAGCAATAGTTCTGGCTCAAAAACCACGAAAATCTAGATAAAACTTGAGATGATGCAACTTTGAAGATAGATCTACATAGCATCTCAGCGGTTTTCATTAGCAACCCTACAAATACATATAAATCTGCACAGTTCTATCGTCTGGAGTCGATACAGCAATAGTTCTGGCTCAAAAACCACGAAAATCTAGATAAAACTTAAGATGCTGTAACTCTAAAGATAGATCTACATAGCATCCCAGCGGTTTTCATTAGCAACCCTACAAATACATATAAATCTGCACAGTTCTATCGTCTGGAGTCGATACAGCAATAGTTCTGGCTCAAAAACCACAAAAATCTAGATAAAACTTGAGATGCTGTAACTTTGAAGATAGATCTACATAGCATCTCAGCGGTTTTCATTAGCAACCCTACAAATACATATAAATCTGCACAGTTCTATCGTCTGGAGTCGATACAGCAATAGTTCTGGCTCAAAAATCACGAAAATCTAGATAAAACTTGAGATGCTGTAATTTTAAAGATAGTTCTACATAGCATCTCAGCGGTTTTCATTAGCAACCCTACAAATACATATAAATCTGCACAGTTCTATCGTCTGGAGTCGATACAGCAATAGTTCTGGCTCAAAAACCACGAAAATCTAGATAAAACTTAAGATGCTGTAACTCTAAAGATAGATCTACATAGCATCTCAGCGGTTTTCATTAGCAACCCTACAAATACATATAAATCTGCACAGTTCTATCGTCTGGAGTCGATACAGCAATAGTTCTGGCTCAAAAATCACGAAAATCTAGATAAAACTTGAGATGCTGTAACTTTAAAGATAGTTCTACATAGCATCTCAGCGGTTTTCATTAGCAACCCTACAAATACATATAAATCTGCACAGTTCTATCGTCTGGAGTCGATACAGCAATAGTTCTGGCTCAAAAACCACGAAAATCTAGATAAAACTTAAGATGCTGTAACTCTAAAGATAGATCTACATAGCATCTCAGCGGTTTTCATAAGCAACCCTACAAATACATATAAATCTGCACAGTTCTAACGTCTGGAGTCGATACAGCAATAGTTCTGGCTCAAAAACCACGAAAATCTAGATAAAACTTAAGATGCTGTAACTCTAAAGATAGATCTACATAGCATCTCAGCGGTTTTCATTAGCAACCCTACAAATACATATAAATCTGCACAGTTCTATCGTCTGGAGTCGATACAGCAATAGTTCTGGCTCAAAAACCACGAAAATCTAGATAAAACTTAAGATGCTGTAACTCTAAAGATAGATCTACATAGCATCTCAGCGGTTTTCATTAGCAACCCTACAAACACATATAAATCTGCACAGTTCTATCGTCTGGAGTCGATACAGCAATAGTTCTGGCTCAAAAACCACGAAAATCTAGATAAAACTTGAGATGCTGTAACTTTAAAGATAGTTCTACATAGCATCTCAGCGGTTTTCATTAGGAACCCTACAAATACATTGAAAAGTGCACAGTTCTATCGTCTGGAGTCGATACAACAATAGGTCTGGCTCAAAAAACATAAAAATCTAGACAAAGGTTGAGATACTGGAACATTTTAGATAGTAAGTAAGTAAGTAAGTAAGTAAAATATTTATTCACAACAATAACACAACAAAAAATAAAAATAGCAATAAAAAAGAAGAAAAAGAGACAAGAGAACAGATGTGCTAATGTTGCGAAACGGTCCCAACTCAGCATGTGCTGGCTGTGAAGCCAACGCTGGTCTTCCGTTGGGGCCGCTCGGTGAAAACACGGAAGGTGACACATACATTATAAATATTAAATTAATACAAACAAAATGAAACAGAATAAAAATAAAAACAAAAAAACAACAGTCACTAGAACAAGCAGCGCTCAGGTGGCAACCAGAGGAACTAGCTTATTAGCTTCGCTACACTTTTGTGCCAACTGCCATGCACGTTTACAATCTGTGGTTGCCTGCCTGAGCGCATATCCTATAATCTGTGGCTGAGCGCAAAAACAACAACATCAAGGAACATGGAATAGAGAATTTTATACAATTAATTAGCAAGTTAAACTTAATCTTAAAATATTTCGGAAATCAATCAGTGATTCACAAGTTTATCAAACTAGTTACAACGGAAAAAAAGAGATAACAAAAACCAAATCGAACAGTTACATCGGATGTGCCTTGAAAGAGGCAATGGGAGACCGCAAAAAGCTGTCGAAATCAGAATCACAGCAACATCCACGGCTATGCGAATGGGACATAAAAAGCCGGTAAGTACAGCCACAATAAATACGGCTCATATTCCGCTGGTGTCATGCCTAAGTGGTCCCTGGATAACCTGGTGGTCGCACAAATACTTTTTTAATTTCAATCTAAAACTATTTAAATTTTGCAGGTTCCTAATAGGCGGTGGGATGTTGTTCCAGCACTTAGTTGCAGCATAGCGAAAACTTCCTCGAAAGGCAGCTGAGGCATGACGAGGCGTCAACAGCTGTATAGCGCATTGCCGAGCTCCACGCGATCTGTTGCTGGACACATGTGACAATTTGACAAAAAGGTACATTGGAGCCTTGTGCCTAAGTACTCCAAAAAGCAGACAGGCCAAATGAAGCTTACGGCGGTGTTGCATCTTAAGGATCGAGTGCTGGTTAAGAAATGGGGTAACATGGGCCCTCATCGGAACATTAAAGCAAAAGCGAGCACAGGCATTTTGAACACGTTGTATAAGTCTTTTCGTTTTCGCAAGTAGACGTGGGCCAAATACTGCATCCATATAGTTGAGTTGCGATAACACAAGTGACTCTGCCAGCCTCACACGCAAACTTTCATTTATAAATCGCCTTGCCCTGTAAAGAACCTTGAGTTTGTAGAAGCAATTCCTAACCGAGCCCGCTATGTGCTTCTCAAATCTTAATTCTGAGTCCATTTGCAGACCTAAATTGCGTGCCTCATAAACACGATCAATAGGTTCATCCAGCAGTTTGACATCCACCATAGGTCTAAGAGATGCTAGCTGTTGTTTACTGCCTATAATCAGATACTTAGTTTTGGTAGGGTTCAGTAATAAACTATTGTCAGAGGCCCAGGTAGCTATCCTTGACAGATCCTCATTTAGCTTTTCTATTGCAGTGTCAACTTCTGATAGTTTACATGATATGTACACCTGTATATCATCAGCGTAGATATGGTACCTGCAGTTAGTGATGTGAGCTATTATATCAGCTGAGTATAAAGCAAACAGGATCGGACCGAGGATCGAACCTTGAGGCACCCCTCGAGTGACAGCCGACTTATCTGATTCTTGTATGGAACGACCGTCACCCTGACTTAACTTTACATACTGGTACCGGTTGCTAAGGTAACTACTAAACCAACACAGGGCATCACTATCAAACCCATAATAACTCAATTTAGACAGCAGCAGATTTATATTTATACAGTCAAAAGCCCTTGAAAAATCCAACAGTACCAATAATGTGCACATTCCTTTGTCCTGAGAGCAAAGAATATTGTCTGTAATGTCCAACAAGGCGGTCACAGTACTCCGCCCCTTTCTAAAACCTGATTGTACCTCAGGCAAAATTTTGTTTTTTTCCAAGTAATCGTTTAATTGCATGCAGACCACCTTCTCCAAAATTTTTGAGAGACATGGCAATATACTAATTGGCCTGAGGTCCTTAAGCTCAGTAGGATTTGCGGTTTTAGGTGTTGGACGTACTATTGCCAGTTTCCAGAGGTCAGGTACTTGAGATGTAGAGATAGAGGTGTTTATAATATGCAAAACTATATCCAATGTCTGTGGGAATGTCAAAGTTATCATATCTAGGTTAACACCATCACAACCCACAGCATTGGATTTTAAACTTTTGACGATATTAATTATTTTATCTAAACAGACCGGCTTTATATGAAAGACTGCATTACTAAACCTATGGAACTCAAAGTAAGTCAGCTGTGAAATTGAAACCTTTGAGGGACAAGGCAAGCTCAAGAAGTAGTTGTTTATAACATTAGGGTCATTGAAGCACGCAGGTAATTCAGTGTCATTCTTTGGTAATAAGGTAGATTTAATATTTTTCCACAAGAGTTTAGGGTCATGTATTTTGCTGTTTATATTTTGGTCAAAATAGGCTGTTTTTTCAAAAAATAATGCTTGATTAACTATGGATTTCATTTCTTTGTAAAGCTCTTTTTTACTGACTGCCTTAGTTTTATGGTAATCAGATAAAGCTTTGTTGCGTAACTGCATCATCTGCTTTACAGTCTCTGTGATCCAAGGGCAAGAGCGTTCCCTGATTATAGTTGATTTTATTGGTGCATGCAGGTCAAACAGGTCAACTATGTGCCAGGTCAAATAGTCAACCATAACATTGACATCATCTGCATTAGAAACAGAACCCCATTTCACGCTCTGTAAGTCTCTGTTAAAATTATCAAGACATATGCTTTTTATTGGCCTGTAGGTTATGGTATACGGTTTAGGCTTATCACATTTGATATTTAGCTCACAGACTACAAGGCAGTGACCAAACAAAGAACCCACATGCTCCACAATAATGTTCCTGCATGGCAAGTCAGTGCACACTACATCAAGGAGGGTTTCACTAGTCTCAGTGAAGTGAGTAGGCTCTGTTACCACTTGTAATAGGTTAAAGGTCGAAAGAAATGTATAAAATTTTGTAATTTTAGAGTCGGAAGTAGCTAGTAAATTTATATTAAAATCTCCTAATAAAATCAAATTATCATATTTGGGAATTGCGCTAATTGTGTCACTTAGAGCGTCAAAAAAAAGGTCTATGTCCATCCAAGGTGGGCGATATGCCGTGCCAATCGCTAGTTTCTTTCCGTTAAGGGCCAAGGTGACCCACATTTGCTCAACTGACCTGTGCAGCGGGTCCACGGGGTGAGGCCAAGTGCGAATGCTGATGCCTCGCTTACCGTAGTAACCTACTCCCCCTCCTCGCGACCGTGAGCCTTGCGGCCTAGGGTTGTGACGCAAGCGGTACCCCGGAAGTGCGGGGGCGCGCCCTTCCTCACCTGCCCTCAGCCAGGTCTCATTGATGGCGAGCACATCTATATCATGCCGAGTGCATGAGGCTATAAAATTGTCATGGTCTGTGCCAAGAGAACCTGCATTAAACAAACCTAACTTTAATTGTTTTTTAACCATTGCAAATTAAGAAAAAGTGACTAGAAATGAGAACCATTAAATTATCAAAAAATGCAATATGAAGCTGAATTTGAGCCATATTCACTATAATTGTACCCCAGCTTGTTTGCCCATGTTTGATCCCAATAAGAAAAATATCTACATATTTAAAAAAAGTAACACACATACAGACATAAATTAATATTAAATACCTATACAAAAACCGCCAACAAACATTTATTTTTACCCTCAAACCGAACCCTCTCCAAAAACCCTTTGCAGGTCGGCATCCGAGCGAAAGCAGAAGGCCTGCCCTCCGTCGCTCTGCCGGGCGAAGACGCGGCCCCTCCTGGTCCACGAGAATCTCCACCGACGCTTGAGGCACTCCTCCCGGACTCGGTGGAAAAGCTGACGATTTCCCCGCGTCAGCCTCTCGTTGATGAATACTCGGCGCGGCGGGCCCGCCAGGCCCAAGTCAGCCGTGGTGAAGTTGCGACGCACCCGCGCCGCACGTATTAGGTCATCGCGCACCTGCCGGCGAGCCAGCCGCACGACGACTCGGCGCGGGCGCCTGCCCGCTCCCTCGGCGGCGGCGCCGGCCGCAGTCGAGTCGGGCGCGCCCACTCGCTCGGCGAACACGATGTCCCGCGGTTCCAGAGACACCCCCAGCTTGGTGGCAAGAATGATGACGGTGTGGAGGACATTTTCGCCTTTTTCCTCCGGGAGGTGCCCCACATCCAGGTCGGCAAGCAGTGAGTCCTGGTCGCGGTCGTTCAACTCCAGCTGAAGTCGAGCGACCGATTGCTGTAGCTCCTCCATCTCGCCGTTCCGTGGCGCCACCGTCGCCTCCCTCATTTCGACCGCATCTAGTCTCCGCTCGATCTCGCCCATTCGTTCCCCCATCTGCTGCAGGGATGCGCGGATCTCCGCACGGAACTCACGCTGCTCACCCATGTACTCTGCCAGCTCGCGGCGCAGGGCGCAGACCTCCGTCTCCTTACGCGGGGGGGGCTCAGGGCTGGCGGCTGGCACGGACGCGGTCGCAGTAGGAGTCCCGGATATGTCCTTTACTGGAGTGTTGTCCGTCTTCCTCTGCTTTACCTTGCACTCGGGGCAGATCCAATCTTTAGCTACAACGGACTTGTCCGGTATACTCACACATACTTTGTGGTACTTGTTCGGACAGACCGTACAGGATGCAACGATCTTAGCGACATCTGCGATGGAGAGGAATCTCCTACAACATGCGCATTTATCCTGGCCCATTTTAGTTGCAGGGCAAACAAAAGTCTGTCAAAGTGAATCGCGAGATGGCGCTGGAGTCAAGAATCACTATTGATCGTTATTTTATATCAATACTGCTGTTAAACTTATGTTCAAACTAAGTTTTGGCACAACTTAAGTATTTTATATCAATTTTAATGATATATTTAATAAATAAATTCAAAACTAAGTCTGTATATTATTTGGTGAAAGTAACGCACCTACCCACACACGCAAATATCAATCACAGACACAGGGACTATTATAGTGCTATAAACACCCGATTACATGATCGTTATGCACTGCGTACACTCTCACAGCTCTACCGGACAACGGGGCACACAACGATAACACTGACAAGGCAATTTAAAACGAATCTACAACAATAATAAATAACTAAGCGCGAGCGTATACTGGCGTGTCACCGTCCGTGACGTCAGTTCTACATAGCATCTCAGCGGTTTTCATAAGCAACCCTACAAATACGTATGAAAGTGCATTTATTTCATATAAAAACCCTTCATGAAAACTTATCTTCATAACTGTTGGTGACAACCGCATGAAAATGTTTGCGTATGTTTTTTTTTAAATATTTTTTTTCCTAATTCAACCTTTATTTTTTTATACCTGTCTCATGTAAAAATACTAACCTTAAGCCTTAAATATTGAAACAGGCAATGTAGGTATATACTTTCATACCTACATATTGTTAGTTAAATAAAGCGCTTTAACTCAAAAGAACATCCATTGATTCCATGAAACATCCGTTGTATTATATTATAGCGGGCCGCAAGCGGGTTCGCCCCGCTACAAATTCCTGACTTTCCTAGTGGATTTTTCAATTATTTTCTTTTATAAAACCTTGTCCTGACATTGACAAACGCAACAAAAAAGAAATCAGCCAAATCGGTTCAGCCGTTCTCGAGTTTTGCGCTTAGCACATTTAGCCATTCATTTTTATTAAACAGGGTGTCCCAGAAACCGACGTCACCCCACCTAGGGCAGATAGAGCAGCTCATAAGCTATCGATTTCACTCCATATTACCGACGTGTAAAAGAGCCCTCATGTGGCCAATTTACTGAATAAATATTTTGAATTTTGAATTTTGATTGTTCAGCAATTGTTATTAGTTTCCGAGATATTGATCATTTTAAGCGGAATTTTTGTCATTTTTCCTTATGTCCGTGATACGAAAAACCCCTAAATGTGTGATAAGAATCACTGAAATAAGGAAGTTTTTAAAGCTACATGCCAAAAAGTGTTTCATTACAACTTTTTGAATAAACGCACAAAGTTTGTTTTTCCATACTTGGTGAAAAACAAACGCGGGGTTCTCTTAGTATAGAGAAAGTAACTGTGCGGTTACTCAAATAGTTGTAATGAAAAAAAAATTAGCATGTAGCTTTAAAAACTTCCTTATTTCACAGTGATTCTAATCATTCAAGAAAACACTGAAAAAGTAACGTTAGTTGAGTAGTTTAAATTTTTAACAGCTGTCATATAGATATTCATATTTATATTCATATTAACTCAAGAGGGTCTTTATTCTAGTATTCATATATATAAAAACAGTTATCGACTCGAAACGTCAATTCAGTTTAAATATTAACCGCACGACATTTGATCTCGTGTGACTTGAGAATAGGGACTTCATTCGTTTGTCTATGATTTTATTTATTATTATTTTATTAAAAAAACATTTGAATTACCTCCATTATTGTTGTCATATTTGTTTATTGGTTTTTTGCTGTACGATAGTAGGATAATTCTAAACTAATGATATGTGTGTTGATAAAGTAGTGTATGAAACTGTACATAATAATAAGCCCTCAAACACTCGTGTGATCCTATTATGAAACTAGGTGACGCTCGTTTCATAAAACTAATCTCGTAATTTAAGGCCTCTCATTATGCATCAGTTGCATAAACTACTATTTTGCTTAGTTAAGTGTGTGTGCTATGTGTGTAATCTACGTGGTTTTACTGGATGGTTCAAATGGAAGACCAGGCGGGTTATTATAACACAACAATGCAGTTCATTTTAAGGTAAGCGTAAAGGACAGAGCTATAGCAGATATATAGCTCTGTCCTATTCGCAAGATTTTGTATGTTTGAGAAAGAATAACTTGCTATGCTAGAAGTATTGTAATATGAAGCGCACGGCGGTGGTTGCACATGCACATACAATCAGCAGCAGAGGTTGGTAGAATATAAGAGCTTAAAATTATTAACACATATAAAATTAACTTAATTACACTTGTTAGATCATTTTCACTAAAGCATTTTTTCATAGTAGCGAATGTTCACATCGCGTTCTTTCATAGTAGCGAATTTTCACATAGCGTTCTTTCATGATCGCAAATTTAATTATTCGTCTTTCTTCATTTAGCGTTTTTTCGTATAGCTTAATTTATTGTTTAGTGACAACTATACGCATTTTTTACGTTCCCAATTTTTCCCAATCGCAAGTTTTTCTCAGTAATTACATCGTAACACATAGGTTAGGTTCATTTTTATATCATGCCCGGAAGGCCAAAATAGCCCACAAATAGCAGCTCCGCCATGAAGATAGACGACAAATTATTTTTGCGATCATGAAAGAAAGAAAAGGACATCATCCATTTTGGTCCAAAAGTGAAAGTGCCGGCCAAAAAAAAATATGGTTTATTGTGATACAATTTACCGCCTTAGCATTTCTTGCTATGGCACCAAAGCTGTATCATCATTACTCTTGATTTTATTTGAGTTCGAAAAATCTCTCTCGTCTTTTTATACACAGTAAGATACTATTTCATTTGTATTATTTACGAGATTTTATAATGAATGAATGAATGAGTAAAAACCAAATAAATGTTCTGCTATGGATCCTAGCTCGAAGTTCTTGTTTGGAAGGTCCTTTTTTTTGTTTCATTTGAGATTAAACAATCGTATCATCATCATCTGCACCCACATCTTTCGTTAATCTGTCATTATTAATAGTAATGTCATTATAACTTATAAGGAAATAACTTTATTACAATTTGAATATACATACAGTTTACAAAAAAAAAAACTAAATAAACAAATATAAATATAAATATATTATTATAACTTATAGAGTCTGGTCCGCATTTGATAATGGTTAATGGCTTCAAAAGCGTTTTTATAACGAGAGTTATACGCCTTCATATACATATACATGTTTATTTATTTATAAAAAAAAACAAAATACTCTCAATACATAATTCAAAAATTACAAAAAATATATATATGTTTGAAACCACCGTATCTTACCAAAATATGTTCAAATGTAAAGTATGGTAGAATAATTCATTCGTTTTTGTTAGTTCAATTCACCGAAATATTTAATTCTCTAACTAGAATAAAACTATGGATATTGGTACTACAGCTTAGGTGCCATAATAACAAATGCTCTGGCGAACAAGATCTAACAGAATATAGCTTTTTTTTTTTTGGCCGGCACTTTTATATTTGGACCAAAAATGTATGAAACCCGGATGATGTCCTTTGCTACGATGATAATATTTACGCGATGTGAAAATTTGCGATCATGAAATAACGCTACGTGAAAATCCGCTACTATGAAAAAACGCGATGTGAAAATTCGCTACTATGAAAAAATGCTTTTGTGACAATGATCTAACAAATCCTTAATTAATAGGTACACGTTGTAATTCATAATTATCTTGATGCAGTTTAAACATGACAAACAAACCACATAATTGTAAGAATTATAAAAATACATAAATATAAGTAAAAAAAAATATCTAAAGATAAAAATAAAACATATGAAATGGAAAAGTTCTTGAGGCTGTCAGATGTTCTAATGAATACGAACAAAAAAACATCATTATAATATCATCGTAAAGTTGATTAAGTATGAAGAGAGAAACGCATAATTACTAGAATTAATATAAGAATACAAAGAAAAGCAGAAAGCAAAACAAAAAAATATATATAAGTAAAAATAGAAAATATATATTTGGAGTAGATAAGTGTTTAAAGTGTTCGATTAAAAATTATAAAAATCATAAGTAGTTGTAAGAAGATAACTATTTGTATTATAAGAAAACATAAATATATCCCCCGTATGGTTGCCGGGGTAGAATAGTGCCACTCCATGTCTTCCCGTGGATGTCGTAAGAGGCGACTAAGGGAATAAGGGCTTGTAGTACTGTTAGGCGATGGGCTTGCAACCTGTCACTAATACGCTGGTAAACATCTTAGCCTAATTGGGATAGACCAAAAAAAATAACTCACTGTTTTTACATTCTAATTCGAAAGAACAGGTAATTTTAAGAGACCAATTTCATTAATTTTGTATTTAACCCAATAGTTTTGTTTTAATATCTTTATTTATTTAGCAGACATTTTATGGATGACATGATTATTTTAAATTTGAGTTGGCATTTTCTAATAAATTACAACAATTAAATAATATCTAATGAGAAAAAGTGTTTATAATAGTGTAATAAAACATACTATTTCAAGCGGGTTTCGCCTAACCCGTGAGATACACCTAGGAGGGCTTCAAGCCGAAAACGAAAGTCAAACAAAGGTCAAATATACTTTTGTCGAAATGTCCGAAATAGATAAACATTTCAAAAATTTAATAATGCAGAACGGCTTTAAAACCCTATTCCTCGAAATGGTTTTCAAATCAGAGTAATTAAAAAAATATGAACTATCCCAATTGTGCAAAGTGTTTTAAAAGTTGTTGGTAATTCTTTAGCTCTGCCTACCCCACTTTGGGATTGAAGGCGTGAGTTTATGTATGTATGTATAAATATATCTACATACATACATACATAAACTCACGCCTTCAATCCCAAAGTGGGGTAGGCAGAGCTAAAGAATTACCAACAACTTTTAAAACTTGTTGATAATTCTGTAACCACACTTTGCACAATTAGGCTAAGATGTTTACCAGCGTATTAGTGACAGGTTGCAAGCCCATCGCCTAACAGTACTACAAGCCTATATTCCCTTAGTCGCCTCTTACGACATCCACGGGAAGAAATGGAGTGGTACTATTCTAACCCGGCAACCACACGGGGAGTAAATATATCTATATTATATAAAAAAGGTCGTGACGCCGTGAATGGCTAATGTCTGAAAAAAAAAAGTAATTTTAAGAATACTAAACAAATATTATAGAAAAATTAAACGCGTATAATTAAGCGCGACTAATGTATTAATTATTGAATTATTAGGTTAAAGTATAAAAGAATACATAAATATAAGCAAAAAAAAAACAAAAAAAAAGTAAAATAGGAAGCCGTCAAATGTACGATTGAGCAATTCTCTTATAGCGGTCGGATGATATATAAAATGTCTATTTGAAATGAGAAAGTTTTTGACGTCCGTCGTCAAAGGTCTGATTAAAAATTATAAAAAAAAACATAGCTGTAAGAATCTCTAAATGCAGATTGCAGACAGAAAAAATAAGCAGATAATCATTTGAATTATAGTTAAGAAAACATAAATCAATACCTAAGAAAGAAAAAATATGAAAAAACACATCAAAAAAAGGTATAAGGTATGGGAGAAATATTATTATTTGTAAGAATTGAAAACGATAAAAATTATATACATAAAAATCAATTACGAAAAAATCCCAAGAAGTAACTGGTTTACATAACTAAACAAAAATGCCATAAAACAACATGGAACCATGTCTTACCACGTCCTCGTCGTTGGTTCCGGGTAACGCTAAGAGTAGGAAACTGCAGTTCATACGTAAAGTATTTAGGTATTCATCACGTTGGTAATGTTGGTATTGCTGTGTCAACTTCAGAAATATTTTAAAAAATCTAACAAGGATAGGAAAAAAAGGAAAAAATGAAACTTTATTTTGATATATAAGGTGCTAACAAATTAGTCACGGATATTTTAACCATCGATTCTAGAGCCTAATTGGAGTAAATAATGTGGTATAACATGTTGTCCAATAACGCATAATTACCGAGATTTTCATTATTTAAAAAACAACTCAATAGTTAATTTAATATGAACTTTGTCACCTTAACCTAAAGCATTATTTACTAAGGAAAATTCATGTTGCAAGTAGCAAAATCATCAACGTACAACATAAATAAATTCAATCAATTTCTTAGTAACTGTTCAAATTACATTAACTATTGAATTGTTTTTTTAAATAATGAAAATATCGGTAATTATGCGTTATTGGACTACATGTTATACCACATTATTTACTCCAATTAGGCTCTAGAATCGATGATTAAAATATCCGTGACTAATTTGTTAGCACCTTATATGTTAGAGAGTATTCTAAAATAACAGACACTTTTTTTTTATCCATTTAAAGGAATTATCCTCCAAGTACTGAAAAGTAACAAAACGCTCTAACCTCTGCAGAGACTTTTGTTCAAGCAAGTTGCTAGTTAATTACTGGTTAAAATGTTTATTTATTTAGTTTTTAGGGTTTTATTTGTAGGGTTGCTAATGAAAACCGCTGAGATGCTATGTAGAACTATCTTTAAAGTTACAGCATCTCAAGTTTTATCTAGATTTTCGTGGTTTTTGAGCCAGAACTATTGCTGTATCGACTCCAGACGATAGAACTGTGCAGATTTATATGTATTTGTAGGGTTGCTAATGAAAACCGCTGAGATGCTATGTAGATCTATCTTCAAAGTTACAGCATCTCAAGTTTTATCTAGATTTTCGTGGTTTTTGAGCCAGAACTATTGCTGTATCGACTCCAGACGATAGAACTGTGCAGATTTATATGTGTCTGTAGGGTTGCTTATGAAAACCGCTAAGATGCTATATAGATTTATCTAAAATGTTCCAGCATCTCAATCTTTGTCTAGATTTTATGTTTTTTGAGCTAGAACTATTGCTGTGTCGACTCCAGACGATAGAACTGTGCAGATTTATATGTATTTGTAGGGTTGCTAATGAAAACCGCTGAGATGCTATGTAGATCTATCTTTAGAGTTACAGCATCTTAAGTTTTATCTAGATTTTCGTGGTTTTTGAGCCAGAACTATTGCTGTATCGACTCCAGACGATAGAACTGTGCAGATTTATATGTATTTGTAGGGTTGCTAATGAAAACCGCTGAGATGCTATGTAGATCTATCTTTAGAGTTACAGCATCTTAAGTTTTATCTAGATTTTCGTGGTTTTTGAGCCAGAACTATTGCTGTATCGACTCCAGACGATAGAACTGTGCAGATTTATATGTATTTGTAGGGTTGCTAATGAAAACCGCTGAGATGCTATGTAGAACTATCTTTAAAATTACAGCATCTCAAGTTTTATCTAGATTTTCGTGATTTTTGAGCCAGAACTATTGCTGTATCGACTCCAGACGATAGAACTGTGCAGATTTATATGTATTTGTAGGGTTGCTAATGAAAACCGCTGAGATGCTATGTAGATCTATCTTCAAAGTTACAGCATCTCAAGTTTTATCTAGATTTTTGTGGTTTTTGAGCCAGAACTATTGCTGTATCGACTCCAGACGATAGAACTGTGCAGATTTATATGTATTTGTAGGGTTGCTAATGAAAACCGCTGGGATGCTATGTAGATCTATCTTTAGAGTTACAGCATCTTAAGTTTTATCTAGATTTTCGTGGTTTTTGAGCCAGAACTATTGCTGTATTGACTCCAGACGATAGAACTGTGCAGATTTATATGTATTTGTAGGGTTGCTAATGAAAACCGCTGAGATGCTATGTAGATCTATCTTCAAAGTTGCATCATCTCAAGTTTTATCTAGATTTTCGTGGTTTTTGAGCCAGAACTATTGCTGTGTCGACTCCAGACGATAGAACTGTGCAGATTTATATGTGTTTGTAGGGTTGCTAATGAAAACCGCTAAGATGCTATATAGATTTATCTAAAATGTTCCAGCATCTCAATCTTTGTCTAGATTTTATGTTTTTTGAGCTAGAACTATTGCTGTGTCGACTCCAGACGATAGAACTGTGCAGATTTATATGTATTTGTAGGGTTGCTAATGAAAACCGCTGAGATGCTATGTATGTAGATCTATCTTTAGAGTTACAGCATCTTAAGTTTTATCTAGATTTTCGTGGTTTTTGAGCCAGAACTATTGCTGTATCGACTCCAGACGATAGAACTGTGCAGATTTATATGTATTTGTAGGGTTGCTAATGAAAACCGCTGGGATGCTATGTAGATCTATCTTTAGAGTTACAGCATCTTAAGTTTTATCTAGATTTTCGTGGTTTTTGAGCCAGAACTATTGCTGTATCGACTCCAGACGATAGAACTGTGCAGATTTATATGTATTTGTAGGGTTGCTAATGAAAACCGCTGAGATGCTATGTAGATCTATCTTTAGAGTTACAGCATCTTAAGTTTTATCTAGATTTTCGTGGTTTTTGAGCCAGAACTATTGCTGTATCGACTCCAGACGATAGAACTGTGCAGATTTATATGTATTTGTAGGGTTGCTAATGAAAACCGCTGAGATGCTATGTAGATCTATCTTTAGAGTTACAGCATCTCAACTTTTATCAAGATTTTCGTGGTTTTTGAGCCAGAACTATTGCTGTATCGACTCCAGGCAATAGAACTGTGCAGTTTTATACATATTTGTTGGGTTGCTAATGAAAACCGCTGAGATGCTATCTTTAGAGTTACAGCATCTCAAATTTTATATAGATGTTCGTGGCTTTTAAGATTTTTATGGTTTTTTAGCCAGAACTATTGCTGTATCTACTCTAGACCACAGAACTATGCATTTTCTGACGTATTTGAGGACTAGGCAACGAGAACTGCAGAGATGCTAATAGGTGAAATTCGAAGTTAGCATCTCATTAATATTTTTTCGTTTTATGACTAGAACTATTGCTATGGCGACTCCAGCCTTTAGAACTATGCATTTTCGGACGTATTTAAGGCCCAGGTATCGAGAACTGCTGAGATGCTAATACGTGAAATGCAAAGTTAGCATCTCATTTTGAAAATTTCGTTTTTCCGGGAAAAAAAGCAGAACTATGGAAAATAAATATGTAGAACTGTAGAACTATTGGGGATGCTACTAGAACTGTGTTTTTTTTTTGAGATTCTAAAAATTGATATGCTAGGTTCACACACATCGCTGACGGCGCTGCGGAGTGTCAAAGACTTTAATCATCACCGAGCAGGAACTATAGTACATTCACCAAGTACTACTAACAAGATCAAAGCGGCCACTGACAACTGTTTACTCCTATCGGCCGCACTCAGCGTCAGTTAATGACGATTAAGTCGTTCCTTAGTTACCATTTTTGATACACTAGTTTGAAAAAGGAACGAGTTAATTGTCTGGAATGTTTCTGAGAATGGCGGGAGAGGGATGCCGCTCGAGCGTTGCCTGTGCGTTGCGTCGTCGCTGCTGCGTTGTTCTATATACAGGGTTATTGGTAAGTCGACCTATTCCCTCTAGGAAAGATCATTTGCAATCATTTTGGTCACATAATAAACCCTACGGAAAAGTTAGTAAATTTTTCTGTTTTTACTTTTTGGCCTCGCATTTTTTTTTTCTTTGTAAGTGCTTTTATTTAAATAAAATTTGATTTAATTTTTTTAGCAAAAAACTGAAATTTAAATTTAATTATCTCAGAAATGGTTAAATTTTTTCATAGGGTATTATGTGACCAAAATGTTTGCAAATGATCTCCCCCATAACCCCTAGAGGGGAATAGGTCGACTTACCAATATTTACCAATAACCCTGTATAAACAAGAACGTCATGCCACACGATGCGTTGATCAACGTTGAAATCCTAGCGTGTTGCGACGACGCAAGGCACAGGCAACGCTCGTGCGGCCTCCCACTTGGGGCTACTTACACGGACCTGGAATCGACAGGAGCGCAAATAACAATGTATCTCGTGTTATATGGTATAGATGGGCCCTTATGGATACCAACCCAGCTATTCGAATGTGCAAGTTTCCTCATGATGTTTTTCTTTCATCGTAAGAAAATCGGGCTATGTTCTTAAGTTAGAAAAGCGCGCTGGTACATGGTGGAGTTCGAATAGGGTATCTTATGATCACGAGTCAACATCGCAACGCAAGAGCAGATGCTGCGGCTCGGTGCGTCGGGTTCCCATACTAGAAAGCGTGGTGAAGACGTTTTTTGTATGGAAACGCGCCGCACCGAGCTGCCTTCGCTTTCAGTGCAGTTGTGGCTTTAGGAACGAGACGATAAAAAAACTTTTGAATAATCAAAACCGATTAATTCCATCCGCTGAGGGAGCTGCGGTGTGTCAAAGACGTTAATCATAAGCGTACTACTTATTGTCAGTACACCAAATACTCCAACTAACAAGATCAAAGCAGCCTCTGACCACTGTTTACTGCTAAGGTAACTAACACGAACCTTGAATCCGTGGGTGCGCAAATAGCAATGTAACCTAATTACAGCAGTCGTAAATCAACCGAAAATATATTTTATGACAATGATCGAAGGCATAAAACCCCTGGCGCGGAAACACTGTAACCGATCCAATGAAAACAAACTGATTGACAAGCATAAGATAATTAGGCGGAAAATCTAGTTTCAGTATTGGCAGAATGTGCGGTTTCTGCTTTTAAAAGGTTGGTTCGGAATATGTGATTTTAAACACCGATTGAGAATCTAAGCAATAAATCACTTCTTCTCAATTACATAATTATCTTAAAGAAAAACAAACGCTTATAATTGTCAACATATTTTTTTAACCAATTAATTATGTCGTCTACATTATCTTTTTATCTATAAATTAATAATACCTAGGCATTTTTCCTGCAAAATTTTCCGGCAAATTAAAAATATAAAATATTAGCAACTAGGCAGCCTGAACCTATGTTCCCTTTGGGAATCAAATGTGTATTTGTTATCCAGGGTTGTCACATATTGAGAATTGAGAGTTGGTAGTTAAGTTTAAAGGTGTAATGAAATAGAGACCAAAACAGTATTTGGACCGGTAAGCTCAAGATTGATTTTAACCAATAAGAGCTTTGATGATTGATGACCTATATTGACTATAAAATTATAAACTAATTATTTTTAACCGTAAACTTTATTTATTTATTCAATTGTTGATGATATTTAACTAGCTAAATATTTTTTTAAGATTAAATTGCAATTGAAAAGACACAAACTAGCTGTACCGAGAAGCTATTAACTAAGCAACCATTTATTTTCCAAACGTATATTACTTAAATCATATTTAAGTAAAACCAGCGCGTTCTACTTTTGTCTTAACATGGCGTGACTAATAGACAAAGCACATGAACACATCTGTTATGCTGAAAAATCTCTTATTTCTTTATAGGTGTGTTTGTTTTTTGTTTGTCAGTCAGGCATAACACTTATTTTCTCATTTCGCCTTCTTACATTTTCAATGTTAATGGCTGACAAAGATGTCACTGTAATTTGAAATTGGAACTTTACTTCGTGAACGACAGCAAAGTTCTTGCGTCATAACAACTAGGTACCTACAACTTTGAAGAGTAAGTATGTAATTATTAAAAGGACCAGGGGCCCCAGACAAGATGCATTACGCCAACTCGCTTTTCTATTCGTTTCGTTTTTAAACCAATCGCGTCACTGCTAGATCACGTGACTTTTCGTATCACGTTATCTACAAGTGAAGCGATTGGTTGAAAAACGAATCGAATAGAAAAGCGAGTTGGCGTAATGCATCTTGTCTGGGGCCTCAGGATTTAAAGAGATGGTAAACCATGCAGGTCGCTGACCGGCGTCCATGTCAGCGCTTGCGCATACCAATTATACTGATCCTTAGAGTCGTGGGAAACGTTAAGTGGGGGTAATTAGCCTATGTATAGCCGTTCGCTAGTTAAACGTAAAGTTGCCGTCAATAGAACTTTTGAACGTTGTAAACAAATAAGTACAGATTGACACATAACCTCAAATATTCACAAAGCGTGTTTTTTTTTAAATAACGTATAATGAATAGTTATTTCATCTTAAACATAATATTAATATGACAATAATGATCTAGTGTATAAATCATTGCAAAAACCTCACTTGATATTTAAAAGTACGTGATTATCGAGTATCATGGTGAATTGAATCGTTTGTTTTTGTTTACATCTTTTGCAAGTTCTATTGACGGCGACTTCAGTAGCATGACTGTTACAACGTACAATGTTCAAAATTTTAGGGTTCGTGTCTCAGCCGAGTTAACACGGGCAATTAAACTTGCAGACTTCACTCTTAGTTAGGGAGGCGAGGTAGCTAAATGGCGTAATTCAACGGCGCCGAAAAAAGTATTTCGAAAAGAAAAGCTCGTATGGTAAAAACCATTTTAGCGGTGGGTTTGGCGTGTACGGTTTTTCAAAAATGTTTAAAAAAACAGTTACTTGGGCATTCTCGAGCGCGTCAGATATTCATACTACGTATGCCCCAAGTGCCTCTGATAACAACGGTATACTAATCTGCCGGTTTGCGTGGTGGGGGTAGGCACATAAAGTAGTCAAAAATGCAAAAAAAAAAAAAAAATACTCGAGCGCGTCAGATTTTCGGAAGGGGTGTTAAGTAGGCCCCAAGGAAGCTTCCTTTAAAAAAACTGACGATTTCGGCGTGACGATAAGTTACGATGAATTTTTGAAAATGCAAAAAAAAAAAGTTTTTTTTAAATACTCGAGCGCGTCAGATTTTCATAGGGGAGGTTTATCTCGGTATCCTGAAAGCATATTTTCTTAATCTGACAAAAATGTGGTGGGTTCTCTTAATCTGACCGAAAAAGGTTTTTTGGTTTCTTTTTTTTCCTTTCTTTCTCCTTGATAAAACGGGGAATTTAAGAATGACAATAAAGCGATAGATATTCCCTTTTTTGTTTATTTAAACTTTTTTTTTTGTAAAATGTATCGTTCGCGACTTATATGCCGCAACGCGTTTTTCGGAAGACGAAATGGCTCCTCCACTCTTCCGGTCATGCGGAAACCGGCAGATTTTGTATTTTTAGTAAGTTTTAGATTATATTCTTCAAAATAAAAAATAAAAAAAACGCGCTCGAGAATGCCGGATTAACGTTTTTTTTTTACAAGTTCGCGACCCTATAACTCGGCGGCGCGGCGTCAAGGACTTATCGTCAGATTAGTTAAATTTAGTCTTAAAACACTAAAATCAACCCCCAATATCTTAATCTGACGCGCTCGAGTATTTCAGACTATCGATTTTTTTTTACTAATCTGATCGTCTATTGTAGGCGCGCGTCACTACATATAGAGCTAAATACTTTACAAGGTTGTTCTATTAGGTCTAAGGTATCTCTCATATCTTAAACTGCCACGCTCGAGTATTACCGAAAATTCCCCTATTCGCCTCCCTAACTATCTTACAAGGGAACCATTCTAATCGGTAAAACCATATTGCTTTTGATATGTTATAGTATTGTTTTAACTCAGCCGCCATTGCTGTCATGAAAATAACGTTGACAATACGATAACATTTTTAATTTAACACAAACGTGTGTTACGAAATTCTAAACTATATATTATATTAAAGCGGAAAAAAATCAATATTATTTAAAAATGCCCCAGGTGTTCGTATTTATAGACTACTACTAAATCGATGTGTAAACATGGAATTTGTCGACACTGCTATTAGCATGGCCCGGCCTCCATCTACAAATATCATCAATACCTACCAACTAATCCTTAAATTTCTTAATCTTTTGGAAAACAACTCTAAATCAAAATAAAATTTATGGTCGTCATCAATCACTATTATTTATTTCTCGCGAATTTATTGCGTTCAAATATCGCGAACGAATTCATTCGCAAGCGTCTGGAATATTTCCAATAGTCGCCGATATTATAAAAATAAATATTTAGTCTGTGGATGAAAATTGGTCAAGGCAACACAATACAATAATCGATAGATAGTCAAAATGGCGCCTTCGTCAGTTTCGATGTACCCTCACAAACTTTATTCAGAAAGTTTATTATATCCATTCTGCTCCTACTTATATGATCAATGCATAAGTACTATATTTTTGTCACTATACTAGTATTAAATTTGGTATGAACCTTGGACGTAGGACAATTCTTTTCCCATAAAATATGATAGTTCTCGAGGAAAAAGCGATAATTTAGACGCCAATTTGTGAGCAATTAGTAAGATCAAAATGATAATATGTACTTATAGTAGATACAGTCAAATAATTAAATATGTGAACCACTTTAGGTCCATAGTCAATCTGATATTCTACAGCTGGGGAATAAGGTTGAGTTTCCTAAAAGTTACAAATGGCATCTCTAATTACATTGACGACTTCAAGATATATTTTTTTTAATTGAAATTTCAAAAACTTATGTAAAACAGATACAATAATATGGACTTAAGGTCATTTCAGACCTTTTCTTACCCAAATTATTTAATTTCAGTGATTACTTTGACTGTAAAATACTCGTATGACTAAGCCCGACCATTATTTTAATTTGGATCATTTCCAAAACTATTGTGCTTGAAATTACGAAATCGGATATGAAAGTCAAACAACACCGGCGTAGTCAAGAATAAAGCCAAAAGTCATTCATTGCATGTTGACGTAACTTTGATAACAACCGAGTCAAAATATTTATCCTTCAATAAACAAACGATCGATATTGTTTTGTAAACATCACCATTTTTCAGTCATAGCGATGGGTAGTGGTGTCGGCATCATTTATGGATGTTAATACTAATCAAAAAATATCGATGAGTTTTGGATTATCGGGTGAACGTATTGTCTATTAAAAATTATAAGTACATACATACATACATACCTTCACGCCTGCATTCCCAGAGTGGGGTAGACAGAGCTTCAGAATTACCAACAACTCCAAAAACTTGTTGATAATTCTGTAACCACAATTATAAGTATCTAGAATAAAAGGTTTTGATATGAAACATAGCTACATTAGCTACTGCTAAAGAGTGGAATTCACTTTCTTACCTGCGAGATATAAATCGGGTGTCTTTTAATCAAGAGTGAATACACTTCTACGGAACCAGTTAGCTTTATCCTAGACTTCATTATCATTTACCATCAGGGGGTTTATTATGACCTAGCTTTGCAATTCAGTTTACGGGTACGGGTAAAGGACAGAGCTATAGCAGTTATATAGCACTGTCCTTTTCTCTCAGCATAAACTGAACTGCATGCATAGTTATGTCATAATAACCCCGCAGATGAGATAGAGGTAACGATGGTAGACACAGAAAAAAAAACAGCATCCTTAGTTAGTTGCAAACTAATGAGGGTGGAGTTGTGAGAGTTGTAACTTGACGTCACACACGTCAAAGCGATAGTGGGCGATTACAATGTACTATGACGCCATGGTGTGGTTTCGCACCCGTTTTATCTTTTATATAAAATCTACTGAGTCTTGAACTTACTTACTTACTTATTAAAAAAAAAAACATGTAGGTCTTTTATACAATACAACGGCAAAATTTCAACGGATTATTGGGAGGATACAAATGTATCTATACTAAAAAACCTAATTAGATTCCAACATACGTCAAAAAAGTGTTGCCATTAAAATTACATATTAGGTGGATCGGTAAATTTTCACTTCTGTAAATGTTATAGGTAGCTCTTTATTTTATTTATAATATTAAAGGCAACATTTAATTATCCTTCTTAAATAAACAATCTTATTTAAATACTCGTCGCAAAAAAAGATATTCAATTAAATTGTTTTATAGGAGAAAAGTTTAAATAGCAATGGCAAGAACTCAGGGTTTAATAACATTTGGTACCAATTATTATTCTCATTATGTGCGATTACATTTTTAGGAAAAAAAATCAATCATATTTTTACGTACGTCTTCAAATAATGTTTTCTGTACCTATTCGCCCCGTGGTGATTTCCATTGTTAAGTTTTTGTTTTCCGTTAAGTTTTTGTTGTTTCATTTCGTTATTATTTTGACCTTTATCATATTGTGGAAATAACTTAAATGTGGTTATACAATTAACAACAAATTGGTAGAGTTGTTGGTAATTCTGTAACTCTGCCTACCCCACTCTGGGATGAAGGCGTGATGGTATACATACATACTTATATTGTTTCATTTTAACATAATTATTGTACCAAAAGGTTGGTTTTTCCTGAAACGTCACAATGATGATAACACGTGTAACTGTGACATTTCGCCATCTTTGGTAGTTTTTTTGACGTATATTGGAATCTAATTAGGTTTCCAAGTTTACTAAAATAATTAATAACCAATAACGACACAAAACTTCAGAAAAAGCACTTAGTCTTCAATAAAGGTACTAACAAAAAAAAGTGTGATGCAGATAATCATTAGAATAAGGAGATACAGATCTTATACTGAATATGAAAACGCAATTTTAGATCGTTTTTCAGAACACAATTATTTGGCACATCTTTACGGATAGATCGAAGGACTAGATAAAAATAATAACCAAAATCATTTTTTTACTAATAATCTAGATTGGAATTTATGGGACGTCAATCGGCTCAGGAATGTGTATCAACATTTTCATAATAGCAGCATCAAAGTTGGTTATTCTTGGCTTTCGATTGACAAATTGAAGGCCGATAGGACATCACACGCTTTCAGATAACTGATCGAAATTGACATTTTGGCAAGGTATCCGAGAACCGCAAAAATAATTTCAAGAACGGAAAAAAAATGGTCGGTACTTAGGACGTGAAACTAAACCCAAACAAAAATCGAAAGTTTTTTTTTTCCTATTGGGTAAATAACTTTTTACATTATTCAGAATATCAACAACTTTTGGCTTATATATATTTATTTGAGTATGTAATAAATCATTCCAGCGATAAAAGATATATGATATTTTAATTTTCCAAAGAGTGTAATCTGCCAAGTGCGTCATTGACGTCAAATGCCTGGAATGTGACATGTCTTCACTTACATCGGAACACCGTGTCGTGATATAGAGCGACCTTTACTCTGGGCAGAGACTAATGGATCCGAATTTAGGTTATGGTGATATTTTAGTAATTCGTTCAGCGCATAAAATAATGTATGTGCGTATCATAGGCATCAGAATATTACGACTGTATCACGGTATTTGATGAAAAGTGCCACAACTTTTGAGTGATAAAACTGTAACACGATTTTAGTGTAAGTCGTTCGGAGTTGTTCTGCTTCAGAAAATAAGTATAGTTACATTGTTCTCTATAGTTGCTGCTAGAACCAAAATAATGTCGGTGTCAGATGACTGAACAATGGTTTGTTAAAGTTTTATGATTTGACTTTGTTCGTCGCTCTACGTTAAAAACAAGCATGCGACTCCCTCCAATGATATATTTTTGAATCGGAAGAGCTTTGATTTAATTTAAAAGAAGTGAGACACTAGAATTGAAGGTGTTGTCACTTACAAATTGTAATACTTTGAAAAATTGTTTAGGTGGCCGTAAAATTTCAAAATTTCTGGATCTAGCTATCCAGGCACTCATTTTTATCATTTCAATAAATGATAAATTAGTAATGCTAAATAAAGGCTGAAGAGAAAAATATAACAAGAAGATAAATTTAAACAGTTCAAGATCCGGATGGGCCAGTGGGTGTCAATGGTGGGTGGGTTTCGTTTAATACCGTGCTGAAGTGATTCGGGAGTGCGGAGAAATGAAGATGACGTCAAGTCAAACACATTGGGGCAATAAAGAGATTCTCACAGGATTTTTTTAAAGCTGTTTAGATGATTTCACCAAACCAAAAGATTCCACAATTTATACAAAAATCGTAAATAAAAGATGTAGCTAGATTGTTTTATTATTTTATTGTACTTTTTTATTTCAAATGTAATCTGAAATATTTTCTTAAGCTATTTCACGTTTTTTTTCATGTGGAAATTCAATAACGATTTTTGTATTACTTGGTACCTAATCCTGTGGTTCTCAGACGGCATTTTTTTTTCTTCAATCTGACATTCAATGACCAATTGGCAATATTATTTGGATACATGCTGGAAGAAGTCATCCATGTAGTTATCTAATTGAACAAGGTTTTTATATACATTAGTAGAATCCAATTACCCAAATCAAGGCTTTAACCCAACCCTGCCGTAAGATAATGTTTGCTGCAACTGATTGCAAAGTAAATGGGAGTGTGGGCTTGGTTCCATTAGCGGGTCGTGGCGTGCCAAAGGTCGCGGCCGAGGATACAATTAGATACTCTGAATATTAGCGCGTATATCCAGATTTATTCTCGGAATCGTCTGAAGAATTAGGAGAACAGATGAGTTTGGTAGTAGAGGATCTTTGTCTTCGAAAACTGTTTACGTTTACGATTACTTGTTTCAATAAAACATTATTTGTTGACAATAAGGCATGTCATGTTTCTTTGATTCATATCCAGAAGTATTTGCTGGTAATTATGAATTTTTTTAGTGATGTCATACAGACTAGATTCTTGCAATCTGCAATTTTTGCTAGCAAATTTCCAAACAGTCAGTAGGCTAATAGCTCTATCTTTGAAAGATTTATATCGTTCGTTGCTAAGACATTAAAGTACTTGTAAGATTTCTTAAGGACGTCTAATTCTGATCATTCCCCAATTTCTCAAATAATTTGTATAGAGAACAAAATCTATTAAATTTGGAACACACAGCGATAAATAGCCATTTGATTTGATAGCTCCAAACGGCCGAATGATAGGACATATACTGGGCGTTAAAGTTGGAATTGCGGGTATCGGCTGGTCGTAAAGGCGTTAACGAGCGGTCTAATGAAACCGGTATCATTTCAGGGTATGATGGAGAATCGGCACGAATCCGCAATGCTGTTTAAATTTGGAGTAACTAGTTAATGTAGATAATGTGTTAGGAAAACCAAAAAGAACTTAAATGTAGACCAATTGGGATTGTTAATATTTTCACAACTACTCTAATTCGAAAACCATTTCGAGGAATAAGGTTTTAAAGCCGCTCTGCATTATTAAGTTATTTATTTATTTCGGATATTCCGACAAAAGTATATTTGACCTTTGTTTGACTTTCGTTTTCGGTTTGAAGCCCTTCTAGGTTTATCTTAAGTTGTTGAAATAGTATGTTATAATACACTATGACAATCACTTTTTATTATTAGATATCATTTAATTGATGTAATTTATTAGAAAATGCCATCCCAAATTTAAAATAATCATGTCATCCATAAAATGTTTGCTAAATTAATAAAGATATTAAACCGAAATTATTGGGTCAAAAACAAAATTAATGAAATAGATCTCTTAAAATTACCTATTCTTTCGAATTAGAATGTAAAACCGTGAGGTGTATTTTTTGTTCTATTCCAATTAAAATAAAAAATTAGGCATCCTGCCTTATCACTCTTATCAGTGTGTTAAGCAGAAGACTCGGAATATGAAAGAATAGATATTATTCCACCGACAAAAGCATAGCTCTTAAGTAAATGATGATGATGCGTTAATATGCCTAAAATATACTTATGTCAATTCGTGTCTTGGTAGGAAACAAAGGAAAACGGAGTAGTCCATGGCAACTGCAATCAACAGTTTATGACACGTGTAATGATTTGTAACCCGTAACATATATGAGATACAAAACATACATAGATACTTCATATCATACGTGGTATGCTTAATCATACTTTAAAGAATGAAAATATGTGTCCTTATCTTATGGATTAGTAATAACTGATTGTTCTTGACCCACTGAGATTATGAGATACAAGTATGTAATAATAAATAAATAAATATCCGGGGACAATGTCACACCAATTGACCTAGTCCCAAACTAAGCTCCATGCTATATATAGATAAATATATGTATACTTAAATACATAGAAAACACCCAAGACATAGGGATAAATATTCATACTCATCAAACAAATGCTATATATATCTGCCCTTACCGGGTTTTCACTACCAATTAAGCCAGCGAGTCGTCAAATGTAGTCCTTAAGATCATTAAAATGTGTAAAATCATCATCTAAGTTATAAATAGCTTGTACAAACCTCATCTGCTCTTACATCTTTTCTGTTGATCGGAAATATTTGCTGAACGAGAATCGATGTTCACAAAGTAAGTTTAACTCGGCGACATCTTTTAAATAAACGACTCGGTTTAATCATCTTATCTTAAGGCTCAACGCACTGAATGGCAGAGGCAAAACCTGTCTTGTTAATTATTCACTATTCCAAAAGATGGATTCAAAGTATATTGACTACATATGTAGTTACATTGGTTATCTGTTATATTTTATCGAAACACCTTACAACGAACCTTATACAGAATTTCCAGGCATTTTTCGTAGCATGAGTTTATTTTTAATTGTAGTTACAAGTCTAGGTTCGCTAATGTTTGACCAAAAAGTTATTGACAAATGGTCATTTGACAAACAACGTTTCACCAAATGATCATTTGGCAAACGAGACATTTGACAAAAGTATCATCTTACCAAAACTCACTTAGCAATTGATCATTTAGCAATTAGTTTACCTATTTCTGGGCAGAAAAAAAAACAACCTCGAAGGCCAAGGCTATAGACAGGGCCTATCCGAGTCGGTTATGCCCTGATTCGTGTTCCTCGTAAAATGTAAATTTAACTGTTGATCATTTGGAAAAGTAAGTCATTTGTAAAATGACTAGTAGTGAAATGATCAATTGAGTTAACATTTTTTTGCAAAACGTTGTTTGTCAAGTGTAATTTTGCCAAATGACTTTTGGTCAAACGGCAGGACACCACAAGTCTAACCTAACCTAACCTACATAATTCATATTTAAAATGTCCCGAAAACATCATGGTCTTAACACAAAATAGCTTTCGACGAAAATAAATTTGATGAAGTGAAATTCGATGAAATAATGGGTTACCAGTTTCATTTTATTGTAGCCTAAAATGAAAACAAATCTGAACTCACCTAATCACCATGTCTATGATGTCCTCCTGCTCAAACGCCTTGCAGTACAAATGCAGCACTTTGAGACAGGCATACTGCAGTCCGGTCCAGGACACATCCGCAGCCTTGAGTGCCTCATCCCAAGGACAGTTCTCGTGCCTCGAGAGACACAGCATCCCTTGCTCGGTCTCCGTTGGAGGCATTAGGTCTTATAAAATATCACTATTGGTATTTGTGGACTGTTCATGTCAGTTCTTTACCGATGCACTTTAAAAAGGATTGGGTTGTGATTTCATACGTAATCGCACAGAAAGGTCAAGGGGAAAAAACATACTTAGTTACAAGTCCACTTTGTTGTCGTCCGTTTACACATTTTTGATACTTTGTTGTGTATATTTATTGGTGCTCTTGTGTGATTTAGCTTAATTGAATAAACAGGGTTACTGATTTTTGACACGTCATTGTAGAAACAAAATCAGTAACAATGCTTAAACATTAGAGTAAAACAAAAGTCACAACCATTTGTTAGAACGGAGACACTGGTTAAGTTCCCAGAAATGCAACCGGATAATGCATATTTTTCAATAATGAAGTGGTTAAGGGCAAATTAGGTATGAAATCGTTTGACACAGTTAAACGGTTCAATCCTTTGTTCATGAAGGAAGTTAAATTGACCAAGAATTTTTGAAAATTACAACTTGTGGTTAAATTAGTTAGTATATTCCATAAATCTAATGATGTACGTAGAATTTAATGAATTTGTAGCAAATAAAGTTAAGTTAAATAAGGTTAATTGAGTGTTTATCCATATTACAGAACGTGTTTTCCTTTACTAATATTTTACCGTATTTCAGTACGTAATGTTTGCGCTCGGAGCACGTCGAACAATAACAAGTATGTAACTTAACTAGTATTATTTTAGGGATCCCTTTGAAACGAATCATTTTTTTACGCATAATATATCTGTTCGCATTTTTTTTCGCGTAACACCCTTTTAGGCTGACATTTCAGAATTTAATAAACGTCTATTGTGTAGATTAGGTTAGGTCAGGGTAGGTTCGTTTTTTATAAAAATTAAAATAAAACCATTTCTATTGTAAAATCCGTTTTAGGCCAAACGAATTTATGCGTAAAGATACATTATGCGGAAAAAATTATGCGATCCACTAGGGAACCATTATTTTACTAGTAATATTGATCACGCAGGCAAAGTAACAAAGGTAGATCATTCTGGATTGCTATAGGATACCTACTTTTATCCCGGAAAACTAAAATATCATCAGGGAAAACCAATAAATGAATACGGATGAAGCCGGACAAAGGCTTGTACTAAATAATGGCTAATTAAGACACGGACAAATATCACGTGCAATATTTTACATTTGATGATTACCTGCTTGCACGTAAAACCAATTTACAATGACTATATCTGCCTACAATCCAAATTAAGACCTTTCCTGATATGGATGGTACCCGGATACTCCAGACTCTCTGTATTGTAAACGACGCGTTACGACGTGTGACATAATCTATCCAATAAGGAATGTAAAGTGGACCACGACCTCTGGAGGAAGTGGCAATTTAAACAGTCGCTGCGGCCATTGTCTGCGTGCTTTGTTGTACGCTTATCGTTAGACTAATCCGCTTGGAACATAAACTGGGTAAACTGCAGTTGGATTAAAATTGATTATGATACGGATTTTAATGTACTTATTAATACTTATTTGATAATTGAAATAATCTTTGAGCTATAAATAAGTCTACGTTACCGGAAAAAAATACATACATAAACTCACGCCTTTAATCCCAGAGTGGGGAACGCAGAGCTACACAATTACCAACAACTCTAAAAACTTGTTGATAATTCTGTAACCACATTTTGCACAATAAGGCTAAGATGTTAACCAGTGTATGTGACAGATTGCAAGCCCATCGCCTAACAGTAACCACCGGAAAAAAATTACATTATTTATTGCCTTCTGATATTTTAGTTTAAAGATCTTTAGGTATCCATGTTTCTAAAATTACAATATGTGCGTTATTTAGAAAGGTCGATAACTAAAAACATACCTATTTTTTAGAAGAAATAATTGAAAATCATAATTATCGGTGTCCTCATTTCACCACTGTTTTAGAAAACTTTATTTCTGCCACAAACATACCTTTGCAATATCCAACGAGTTATCTGTTCATCGGTATACACGTAACATCGTAAAAATAAATGAACGCAGTAAAAATCCAGCAATTACACGTTGACTTTTTAATTTACTGCGTTTGAAACAGATTGTAAATAAAATGATTAAATTAGAAATGTTTGAGTTGAGTCACAACAGTGGTGCTGGCGCCATTTCATTCATAGTGTTTTGTTTATGACTAGTTTTGTTTTCAGAATGCAGTTTGCACCGTTTTTTCGCTGTTAATACGTAAGACTCAAATCTTTTTTTTGGATTTAAATATCCCTTTTTGTTTAAAAGTATGCCCGCTTTGTAGGTGGTAGTTATCTAGTAGGTACAATATTAATTAGCACGAACGTGATCTAAATAGGTATTTTTAAATATTAATAAAAAATATAAGCAACTCGATTAAATCTAAAGAAGTTCGGAAAGTTTTTTTTTTATATTTTGTGTTCAATATCCACAGCCAGTTGAAATCCAACATTTTCACATCCCTAGCGATCGATTAAACTAAACGCACTATGCACTATTACGGAATAACCGCCATTTTTAGACTTAATTAATTTAAACCATTCGTTGCCTTAAATGTTGGCGACGAAATAAGGCATAGGTAAATTGAATGGGGGTCAAATAAACCGATTATGGATGGATACTGGATTTTTTTCAAGGATTTTAAGTAATTGGTTAGGTGGATGACTCAATGCTTTTAGGTATCGGCCCTTATATTAATATAGCTTAATAAAGACATACGAGTATCAAAAATGTTCGGTCCTTCGTACTTAACACATTCTATTCTAGATTTTGGGAATTTGATAGTAAGGTTTTGGCACTGAAGTTAAGATATAGGATTTAGTTTGGGCATTATTGCATCCAACTACTATGAAAACTGTATTTATAAGTTGGTCTGGAAACAAAATAAAAACAATATTATATATATTTTTACATTAAAATTAAAGATTTTTTGACAAATATTTCGATAGACTTACTCGTACTTAGAAAATTTTTGCTCGCCTCTGATTACAAATTTACTTATTGGTCACATTATAGAGTCCTGTCTCGCTACTTCATAATAAAACCTCGGTACATACATACATACATTAAATCACGCCTGTTTCCCAGAGGGGTATGCAGAGACCACTTCTATCCACTTGCTACGATCTTGACAAATTTATTTCGCTTCTTCAACATTCATACATCGAATCATGCACGCACGTCGGTTTCGGGTAGTTAAGATTCGGCCCTTTTCCAATATTTCTCCGATTTCCTTCGATAAAGTACGCCAAGGGCGGCCCCTTCCGACCCTTCCACTTACTTTCGATCTGTATATCTCTTTCGTCAATCTTCTTTCATCCATCCTTTCCAAATGACCGAACCATCGAAGCATGCCCTTTTCAATCTTAGTCACTACATCTTCTTTTATTCCACATATCTCTCCGATTTTTTTATTTTTTTATTTTAGAACCTGGGTTATTATATTAAATCTTCAAAAGCCGATTATACCAGGTAAACCGATTTAAACTCATATATATGTTATCCCCTCAATACATAATTTAAATATGGCAGTTACAATATCAAACGCGTGTATGATACCTACAACATATTCAACACCCTTGGGAGAGATTTACGACCAACGGTCTGTTAGAAACCTAGATCTGTAATGAACGGAGTCATAAATTCAATTTCTTCTTTGAATATCAAAATGTAGGTTAGAATTTTTCAGAATAATAAAAACGATCGTAAACATGAGTGGTCTATTTTATTGGAGATAGTTCGGACGCGAAATAAAGTGTTTTGTCATACAAACGTTAAAGATCACAAATCAGAGTTGTACATATCGCCTCAAAGTAATCGCGAAGATAACTCAAGTGTGGAATATTACTCGTACGTTTTATGTTTCATGTTCTAGCAGATTCTGAGAATTATTCCCTTTTTAAGGCAGGTTATGTGTTTGACTTGTATATATGTCAGACTCAAGATCCGCTCGTAACAACTAAACTGCTAAACCGATTTTAATAAGTTATAATAGTATCAACCACTAGAGTGTCATAGGCTATATTAAAATTATTTAAATATGAAATTGGCGAAATAAAAAAAAAAATGCATGATAATGTTAAGTAACATTACACACAAACAGCAGTTCGGTTTTTTATTTGCTTTTCCTTAGACTTGTTTACAAATGAAGTTATTTACGATAAATAGTTTTGCTTATTTTTCCCAGGTTTTACCTGATGGTCCTAACGGAAGAACAATGCTTTTCTGCGTATTTCTTCCTTAATTGATGTTGAATGTCATAAATAAAAGTATTTTTCTTTGTTCTTTATTTTCTTTTAAACGCTTAGTTCCAAATCTAACTTGAAAATCATTTTAATGTCTGTTTCTGCGAACCAAATGTCTGTTACATACAACTTACTCCGTTTTAGGACCCCTTTTACCTATGAATGCCAATCGTATCGACCAAACATCCAGGCCGTTGGAAACTGGTTATCCCTATTGGATAGTTAAGTAACCTTTTCTAAAAGGACTTTTATACCTATAGATTACAGTTATAGGGTGACTTTTATAAATGTCATACCAAATTCGTAATTCCTGTATGTACAAACATAATTGTTGCTTGATGTTATGGACTTATTCTTGTAATTATTGATATATGGCGCTCGATTCTTTTACAGATACTGATTTATAAAACATGTAGTAAAAACAAAAATGCATTTGGCAATGTCGTCTTTTAAAAGTGCCGTCTGGATTCTTTATTTGCAATCATAATACTTATCTTGAAGTTGCCAGTCGAATACTCATAATGCGAATGCGACCGGTTTCCGAAACTTTGATCTTCAACATCCGCTATCGTAATAACCTCCAACATAAAAGAGTCAATATATTTTTATAAAGCAGCTCTTACGAAGTTATTTCCCAGTAACTTTTTATGAAATTCTACATTTGTGTTTTTTAACACTTGAAAGTCGAAGGTATTTTCATATAATTTAAATTTTATACCTTCCTAAGATTTTTAACACTCGATTTTTTGTTACCACCTCCATAACAAGATTTTAAGCGTTGTAACGGATGCCTATAAATGTAAACTAAACAGAGACAAGAAACAAACAACACAGTCACCGGACTTGTGCTCTGTGACCGGAACTGCAAATTCCTGTCACTAATTTACAAATACTCTCAACATCCTTCGTCAATAAAGGACGTCCATTACCACAGTAAATAAAATCACATTCAAACTCCTGAATGCCGATGGAATAATTTGGCACCGGCTCTTATCTTTTTTAAAGATGCCTTACATTCTCTAATTCTCAGGCCGTATTTTGAAACATACTGCCTAAGTGGCAAGCGGGGAATTGGCCAAAATTATAAAAAATATAGCCGTCCCATCATAGTTCTTTGCTCATCAGGTTTTTATAGTTTTATTATCTGTAGGGATTCTGACCTTACATCGGAAACGGATAGCACTACATTAAAACTGAAAAATACGTCGGATTAAATCTTCTCACCTCCACCAGAACATGTGGTAGGAAAAGCTGCCAATCTTACGGACCTAACCATTTGAATTGGAATTCTGAATCCGTGATTCTCTAACAATAAACAATTGATATGACTGGGAACTTTTCTAGGGCCGTATTTACTGATATTGACTGAGACCGCATGTCAGAAATGACAGTTCTCTATGACTTGGTGTTTTGTTTGAAGTGACTTGAGACTAAGATCAGAGTATTAATATGGGCTTTAGTTTACAAACTTATTGGATCGGCCTGTGAAGAATTGAGTTTGGATGGATTTTGGACACATTGGATGGTCAAATAGATCGAGGACGAAGCGCAGTGACTTGCTAAGCAGCTACTTAGCACTAAGTACTAGGAATGACGTAACCAGGTCAGCGGCTAAGACGATACGTGATGTAAGGTTTCAATCAGGACACGTGTAGCATAGATTTGCTGGCATGTCTAAGAATACTAGGAGTAGATCTTTTAACTTGGAAAGTTGGAAACTAAGGAGCTGCGAAGGAAAGTAAATACAGTAGCTATGATTGCTAATGCTAATATTAATTCCTTTAGAATTCATTGAGGTTTTTGTGACATATTTTGTTGAAGATAAGACACGATAAGACTTAGCTCTGAAACCTATACAATCTACTCTGACACATCGCCTTGGTGCTGAAATTTTGTGATGTGTATTTATTATGTTTCCGTTTATCATTACTTTTCTAATACACAAATAACTTCATACGCATCAATATTAACAATAGAAGATCATAATAATAGTTGAAGAATTACACAAAAGCTTTAAGCGAGGTTAAGTCAAGTGCTCATGGTACCACTTTATTATTGTCCTCGGATTACCTCACATGTGACAAAATGACCATGACGTCACCAAAATATGCGGCATTATCTGGAAAGACGTTGTTTTTATTATGGCATTTACTAATGACCTTCGTCCTACTGTTATTATCTATTTTGTGATAATAGTTCTAATGCACTAATAGCGTTTCACATACCACTAAATCCCAGATAATGAACTCCTAGATAACGTCACTTCACCAAACTACATACATACACACACATACATATCTTCACTCCTGTAATCCCAGAGTGGGGTAGGCAGAGCTACAGAATTACTTACAACTCTAAAAACGTGTTGATAATTCTGTAACCACATTTTGCATGATTAGGCTAAGATGTTTATCAGCGTACCAAACTAACATTTTTAAAATGATGGAATATCTTTATTGGCCTTTAAACGCAAATATCTTTACTAAATTCATTGGTAGGATAAGTACTTACGTAAGGTAGAATGCAGGCAGACTATGAACTAATAATAGAGCAAATTTCGTGAGCTCTTATATAGAATACTACGGAACAAGAATACATATGGATGGCAAATATTGTGACTGTTTGAAACCTTGAAATTCAAAGGAACATAATTATTTATTTTTGCTTTATAAATCGCGATGAATTCAAACATATATATGTCAAGCCATAAAAGCAGTGAAGGGCGTTAAGTCCGTTAGAACTCCACGGGGGTCTTCAATTCTCAGAACACTTACTCGTATTCAATGAATCCCTAAACAAGGTCGAGTCCGACTCTAACTAAATATAGGGAAGGTCGATCTATGTCCACACCATGTCCACACCCAGATTCGTTCTAATGGGTGAGGTATGTGAAATTTTCTGTAAAGACCAACTTTTTTCTCTTTTTGCAAGAATTGGAAGAATTTAAGCAAGCAATATCATACCGAGAAGTAACGAAAATAACCGTATACATAATTTTATCATTTCTTGGAAACCCAAACCCACCAACTTAACATACAGTACACCTTATCATCTGTTATCTAAAATGTATGACATTCACCTTCGTCCAGTAGCTAGTTTGCTTTAACTAGTTAAAAATGTACACACAGAAGCTTGTCGTATTTCAGGGCGCTGGGGCGATGAAACCCATACATGTACCATCAGATAACACGGATAACTGACCATTTATGAATCTTATCACATTACAATAAGGCTCACTAGTGGTCTGTTAACAGTGATGCCGTTTGTACATGATACTGTTGCCTATCATTTGATCCGATTTAACATCTAAGTCTAGCTTGGTGGGTGTTGAAACATTTGCACTATATTCCCAATTTGGGCAAAATTTCTCAATGGTCATTGAAATAAAGGAAAAGAAATAGTGTTCAGCGGTTAACATGAACCCTGAAGAAATAAAATAATAATTCAGGAAATCGGGAGCTCCGTCCTTCTTACTCTTCCATTTTTCACTGAAGGCGAAATAAAGTAGATATACCTATTATAATTTCAAAATTTGAGATTTTCATTATGGTTCATTGATCGATAAATTCGGTTCACATCGGTTTTAATCAAAAACCAATCGGTTTCAAAGTTCCTTAACCTGTCTTTGGAATCGTCAAGGACTGTGTAGCTGGCTCCGTAATGCAAGATTAATTTGTTACTCAGCCGACACCTTGCCCTGACGTCAACCTCAATGGACGCAGGAGCTAAAACGATCTTTACGAGTTCAAATGGGCAATAAATACCAGCAATTGGCCACACGGATAAAACTCCTAGTTTATTTACGGCTTTTTGTTGCGCTCGCGCGGAATATCTAGTAAAATTATTGTTTATGATTTTAGCTGCAGTTAACGCAGTCAAATGTCGGAACGAAGGTCTGTGTCGCAGCCAAATTTTGGTGTCACGTTACTCTAGCAGTACAGCAGTTCTGTCATTTCTAAAAGTGTTATAGCTCGGTGCCCATTGTTATAAAACAGAAATAATTGTCTGTTAAGACACTAATTTCATAGAACGTATCACTACGCAGATTTTTCATTTCATAGAAAACTAGTTTCTGCTGAACTTGTGTTGATTTCAGGTTATCTTAAATATGATTTATTTTGGTTAGGTTAGGTTAAATTGGACTTGTAACCATAACAAGATAAACTGAAATCAACATGGGTACTTATAGAGGAAAATCGTTTTCTATGAAATGAAAATTCTGCAAAGTGATATGTTTTATTCTATTCGTTAGAGTTATTTGAGTGTAAGTTTTTTTACTACTCTACTTACTCTGCAATTGTACCAATTAGATTATCATTTGAAGTTTTGTTACATTGTTAACCTATTCAGCCAGTATTTAAATGACCCACAATATAATCGTGTGCAATGGTTTCTACACCAATTTTCGCGTTGTTTCTTAATATTCGTACATTAAAATATTGGTAATTATATACCTATGCTAGTTTAGTAACGTGCGACCCAGTGAACATTAGGCATTCAATTCACTTACAATCACTTGACCTTCGCCTCTCTGCTTACAGTCAAAACAAATGAATTGAGCAAAGCAAGTGTCAATCCGTGTTTAAATATAGGTACTTTAAGAATCTAAACACTGGCACATAATCTAAACAGTTAAAAATTAAAAAACACAACTGAAAACAATAGTATCTAATGACTTTTGCAAATCAGCAGATTTATGGAAAATTTAAAAAAAATTGCAATGGCAAAAAGGAAGAAGACAGACATAAAAGTACGTTTGACGATGAATCTGTCTAGATAATATTTAGTCACAGAAACAATCCAGGTAGGTAGGTACTAAATTTAATCTATATTAATATGAAATGTATTTTCCATTTTACCCTACAACAAAGCATCAAAATTACCATAATCCCATGAATGCACTTGACATGACATTGTCAGACCTTCATGATTTCATTACGCTAACGAAGCTTTAAATGTGACCGAAATATATTTTATAGCGCCGCGCCTTTGTCCGGGAACGGCACAATTGCTTTATATGCTGTCACATAATTTCATTAGGACTAATGTGGGACGCGTTAGAAATAGACTGTCACCAACTAAGCTTGATGGGGATTTGCATACGTTTAAATCAAATGAAGATAACTAGATAGAGGATAGAGAATAATCGAAATAACGATTAAACTGTGGATTAAACCCGATTTTTAACATTTTAAATAGTTATCGCCATGCATGACATTCATATATTACAAGAAAATGATGGACCTATTAAGGATTGTCATCATACTGTTCACAAGCTTTCTGATTTTAAAATTCAAAATTTAAAACTTTCCTTTAGTAAATTGGCCACATGACGGCTCTTTTACACGTCGGAAATATAGACAGTATTTACTACTTCATCATCATCATCATCATGTCAGCCGAAAGACGTTCACTGCTGGACACAGGCCTCCCCCAAGGTTCTCCACTCAGACCGGTCTTGCGCTTTTCGCATCCACCGCGTTCCCGCGATCCTTACAAGGTCGTCACTCCATCTTGTTGGAGGCCTTCCTAATTGACTACTTATAACATTAAAAAAAATATGTATAATAAAACATTTCAGGTAATGCTACCTACAAAGGCATTTCCGTAATCACACTCATAGATGAGTAAGTTTAGTGATAGTATATTAATTTGACTGCGGGGTTTTAAAATGACCTTTCATTTGATAGATTGCCTAAAAAGTGACGACAAAGCCAAAGTCCATATTTACAGGATAAATATTGACCACTAGATTAAAAGTATATGATTAAGATAAAAAGAATAATTTTGTCTAACATACTTCCCAAGTCTAGACATAACCTCAGATATTTTCCGCGATGTGAAAGAAAATACATCTCTCTGTAGTTTGTTTATTATTTTACAAAGTAAATATTTTGATACGGGCGCTTCTACATTCGTAAACAGTCGCTCTATTACGAATTGTATATATATTTAATATAAAATCTGAGTCTATAGTGACGCGGTGTATGACGTCAGTCATTTAAAGAAATGTTGTTTATAGTACGTACCTATAGAGTTACCTATACACAAGCTTAATCTAAGCTAAATTGGCTTCTCTAGTTTTTTTCCTAAGCCCCTCCTCACTTCAAAATGTTTGTTGCTGAAAACTAGTTAATATGTTTCTGGACAAACTATACAAACGAAGAATACAATAATTAGAAAAAGAAAGTGCATTGCAATGGACACCAATGCACGCCATCAGCATTATTTGTGTTACAAATGAATTGGTTCACGATGCACTCGGGACGATTAGATAAAATGCATTCGGAATGGAAACTCTCATAAATATTTATAAAGTAATTTAATAGCACTTTAACAATTTAAACACCATTACAAGCGGTTTTTTTTTTTTTTGGTTATACTGCAAGTGGCTGTTGCAACTTTGTTTTCTTTTATCATGCAGAAACTAATCAACAACAAAAAATAGTTTGAAGTCTTATCTAGTCATGACTACAGCGATAAAGCACTGCAGTTATCTCTTTCGGCAGAGAACTTATCAGACTTTTAAAAACCATTAAATTTTGAAGTTAAATAGCTTTGATCACTAACTATGTGACGATGCAACAGCCTAGTCCGTAGTGACCCTGCCTACGAAGCTAGCGGTCCCGGGTTCGATCCCCGGTACGGGCAAATATTTGTGTGACGAGCGCGAGTATTTGTGCCTGAGTCTTTGGTGTTTTCTATGTATTTATCTATATTAATAAGTTTATCGTTGCCTATTTATTACCCATAGTACAAGCCTAGAGCTTAGTTTGAGGCTATGTCAATTTGTTGGTATTTATTTATTTAATCTTTATTTAATGTTAGCTAGACTTACTAAATCCACAATTCCGTAAAATACAAGAGAAAACACGTAATTATCAAGACTATAAAATAAGCAGCAGTTTAAAGATATCATGAAAAAGAATAGTGTACCCTACACGTGATAATACAGTAAAAGGGAAACCAGACCAAAATGTACAAGTAAAAGTGTAGCCCCGTAAACCCCTATATCCGATAACGGTGCTATAGAAACGCGTAACAGATACATGGCTAATAGCCGAGGAAAGTACGTTTCTGAAATACGAGTTAGCATTAACATTTAACCATGATCCCAAGCGAAACATGGGTTGACTCACGAGAGAGCATGACTCAGTTACTTATTCTGAACAAAAATGAGTAAAACAAGCAAAAATCGGGAACAGTGTCACACACACTACTTACGTGGTTATACGTCCATGAGTAGTAACTTGAAATTTTGAAATATATTATAACATTTATATTATAACAGACAGTTTTTTTTTCAATTTAATTACTTATGTTTGGTTTGGTTGGTGTTCATTATTTAAAAGGGTTGTAATGTTTAATACATATGTAAACTCGATCCTAATGTAATATAGTGCTGTCCAAAACATAACAACTGGATCTCCAGACCTACACAGACTTTGGACTCGATAGATTGGCTTCGTAAAACAGCTGATGAATTTCCAAAAGTACAGCGGTCAAACAAGACTTTTTATATGTTTGAGTACCTATCTACCTATTTGTTAGAAATTGAAAAGCATGAAATGCCTTAACCGTTAATAGAGTTTCATAAGCGAAATTGGTATTCAAATTAATATTAACATACGGCAACACAATTAACCTGCACTATATTAAAAAATACTTGGGGTAAGTAGAGCGTAAGCCTCGTTGTTGTCGCGAGTTAAATCTTTCTGTTAATAAGATGCAAGTGATGTAATATGCTCGTAAGACTCGTAACATGTATCTGTAATAAAATAAGCATTTTATGGTTTTTTTATGATGATAAACTTCCTAAACAAAACATATTATTGCAACAACAAAACTTATCTTTGTTGCATAATATTAATATAAGACAAAAGTCGCCTTTTCTGTTGTGTTTGCGCTGGTCTTTGAAGTTTCCTCATCGGTTTTTTTTTAGCATCACTCAAAAAATTCTACCCTCTGTGGGTAATCACAATCAGTGTAATACCGTAATATGTTATCCGTGTAAAGCCAGGGCGGGTTGCTAGTATGGTTCAGTGTACCATCATTATGTTACGTGACTGTGACAGACTCCGTTACGTTCGGTATAATTTCTTTGACAATTTGACAAGGTTTTCAAATCCGTCGAATCAAAGTCGTTACGGTGCTACTACTTGTATCTACTGTCTAATAACAATGAATTAACCGCGGCACAATAGTGAGAAAAGGCTTTTTACAACGCGGCAACGCCATGTTTTTACGTGATTCTTCGTTTGCGTTTAATATATTTTACTTCATCCTATCGATAATATTTACTATAGTCCTTAACAATATTAAAAATGTGAAAGATTGCAACAATTGCAAGCTTGTTCAATTGTTTTTTTAATCGACTTTAAAAAAGAGAAGGTTCTACGTTTGACCAATTTTTTAAAACACTTGCTCATGAACGGCCTTAACCTAAAGGATTGTTATGTACTTACATACGAGTACCTAACTATTTATGAAGCTACTCCATATCCTGGATAAGAACACAGGATATGAATTGGCAAAAGAACTTTCTTTCAGGTCACGAGAGTTCATTTGTTAGGGTTCCGTACCCAGAGAGTGCCAACAGGACCCTATTACTAAGCCTCCGCTGTCTGGCTGTAAGCAGACTATATCTCATGAACATACCTGGGATAACTCGCGGGGCATCTGTACGAAAGTGATGTAGCAAAATATTTTATCGACATAAAATATATCGATGTTTCTACCAACATCTAAATGTTATTCGACATAAATAAATATTACTCATTTTCTTCTCATTTTTAGATAGAAAATAAACAAATTAACACGTATATTTATATGTTTATTTTACAACAGTTTTCATAATATACAATCAATATTTTTTCCATATTCGTCGGTATTAATGATTGCCGTCTAGATGAAAATATCCACTTTAAACTGCTAAATGTACGAATATGAATGGTACTGACAGTAAATTGTCATTTTGATTGAAATGACATCCGCATACTTTTATTATCTTTAGAGGCTCGATATCGGATATGACATCGAACCTCTTGACAGTTATCGAGAATGTTGCCGTTTGTCCACATATATTAATTTAATTATATCGACATCTTTTTTATCGATATCAAATCCCTAGAACTTGCCCCGAGTTATCCCAGGTATGCTCATGAATAATAGGTAGATAATTTTTACGAGTGAGTAAGTATTTTTTATTGCCGCTAAAATAAATTAAATTGAAAAATTTGTAGGGGTTCCGTTAAAATAATGATACGGAACCCTCCGTGTGCGAGTCCGGCTCCGGCTTGGAATCAACTATTTTTTCTCCTATTTGTAAAGGGTAATGGTTTTGGAACCCCATTTCGTTTAGAAAGTTCTACAGTTAAAAGGTAAAACCTAACCTTTACATCCCATTAACATTATTCATGGGGCTCCTTCTTTCCGGAAAGAAATTTTGAAGCAATTTGTTTCATGAAAATGTACCTACTTTAATTGGGCAACTTGTTAAGGAAATGTCGGGTAAGGCCGCGTTTGAAGGCGAGCGAGGATAGAGTAAATATTACATTATTGCCTAGGCAGTGAAGCAGGCAATTGCCGTTCCTGCCGAGGCATATATAGTACTTTTCTCAAAAATCGCAAGATACAAATCGCATATAAACAGAAACTTCACGTTAAATAACATCACTCTTTACCGCCTTTATGTTCATGACAAGGAGAAACGCAAGCTATTTTAGAAAAAAAACTCAAGCTATTCCAGACACAGATAAAAAAGTTACGTTTCGAATAAAATGTGGATGTATAAGACTTGTGCCCTCATTTTATTATGGCCGTTTTCACTTTTTAAAAAGTTACAAACTAGATAACAATGAAATTTGTATGCAACATTGCGGGCTTGTGTAGCGAGCACGCAATGTAATTTTTTTTTAATTTGGGAACTGTCTGTAAACTTTGTACTTCGCGTCTCAGTATGGAGTTAGTAATGTCAACTTTTCCGGTCATTTTCGAGAAAAAAATATTTAAATCGGCTGTGTTAACGTGAAAAATATTGATTCACGGAAACTGCCATAATTAGCGATGAAAATTGATTACATTCGGAATAAAACATTGAGATTTCTCTTATTAGGTATTTCGGACCAAACATTTAATGTAAGAATTATTGTTAAAATTAAAATTGGTAACTAACTACAGCCTTAATGACAATCAGTATTATGTGAGATTCGTTACTTTAATGACATAATGAAATGACCCACAAAGAATTTTAATTCACAATTAAGATATATTTTTTAATTAGAGAAGCGGACAAAATACTTCTAGGCTTTAAAAAAAAACATACCGCTTTGATTATTGTAAAACGTGACCTTAGCAATAGTAGACGATGATCACTTAGTTCCGGTTGCGATCTCTACGCTCGGTGTAGCGCGTGCGCAATAATCACTCTTTACTTCGATTTAACTACCGAAAACGACATTTAAAACTCCACCTTAATCTCAAATCATGAGGGTTTAATTTCAAAGGTATAGTTGTAACCTTAATCTAGGTGTTATTATAAATCTACCAGTTAAAAATGTTTTTATAAAGGACTACAGACCATGTGCGCATTACTGCCTTCTTGCATTGGTCGGAAGTTTGTATGTGTGTGTCTATCTGTGACAGACGGTTGGAACGATTTAAACGCATTTTTTTGTATACCTATTGCAATGGGCATGGTACTAAGCTAGAGAATTGGTTGGGCTGTGAATGACAGTGAAGTTATACCTAGGTATATTAGCTCTCAAATAATGTATCACCATCATATTGGAGTTTATCTTAATAGTTTAAAACGGTAGAAAGAGGAATGTTCTGTGGCTTAAGATGTACTTTAATTATATTGTTACTATTGTTTTATTTTGCATATATTATTAAGTTTGTGACAAAAAAATTTTTATTAAAAACTTTAAAAAATATGTACTATATTTACTTGAAAAACTTTGCACATATTTCATCGAACTAAAAACAAAATGATCATTTATTGTCATTACGTTTCATTTTACCACATAAAGACACTTGAGTTTACCATACGATGGCAATAGTTCTAGCGTGATAGACGATTTATGTTATCTTTTTTTTAGTAGGTAAGTAGGTAAATAAAATTGAAATTCGATTACATTTAATCGAAAACAAAAGAGATTTTAATTAGTAGCATCACTAAATTTGCCAAATGACTTTGAATAACAAGAATACTTGTTGTTTAACGAAAATTACAAAATTGTAACATTTTGTAGGACTTTTACCCCATCAGCTTAATAGGTACTAAGATTGCTCAAATAAAGGAATGAATTTAAATGAAGGGTCTCATTTTATTGGTAATAAAGTCATAATTTTAATGTAACGTTAGATATATTTATTCGAGTACCTACTTACATTTCCTACAACCGAACAGTATAGGCATAACGTTAAATAAATGCATACAATTAAATTGACGTTAAAACAGTTTGAAAAAAACCTGCTTCTCTATGCGATTGAGTCGCGCCATAATTAAGTTTTATCATTTTGTTTTGTTTTAGCTCTCATCCTGCGGAACTAGTTCGACCAGTTGACCCTACCGATTCAACGCCCTACGTACCTAATTAATATCAATTAGCATCGACTAACCCACTATTCGAGTTAACAAACTCATTAATCGATGAATACCTAACTCGATCAACGATGCGATTAACGTGGGATGGGAATTGAAAAACAATTGATTTTTGCTGCTTCCAGTTCGACGTTTAAATTGGGGCTTCGGGAACGTTCGGTTTTTACGAAGTGATGCTTCTTAGACAAATATCTAAAGCGGGCTACATACCATCAGTTTTAACTGCACAGTTTCAACAGTAGTTTTATTTTGATCGTCAGTTTAACTGAACAGTTCAACTGTAGAGTTGTAACTGCATTTAAAACGCATGGTAGGTACTTACCTATGTAGCCCGCGTAATATTTATATAAAATAATCCGATGTTTTGGCGACCCCTTCATGCAGGGCTGATAATTTCTTAAACACCCCAATCAATTTATATGAAACCTAGCTAAGAATAATTCCGATTAAGCTAGATTTCTTTTAAAAAAAACGCGTCCGTAGGTATCGGTGCATCCGTTAGGATAGGGATCGGGAGCTAGGATGCCACAGACAGATAACATAAATACACAGACTTACGATGAAACACACATACACAGATACAACTTATAACTCCCCTTTTTGATTAACTAGTTTGTGTAGTTAGTTACTTTGAACTTAGAAAATAATATTGACGAGCCTTATTATAAGAGCGAACATTTGTCCTCATTAAAATGCTTGCCTACTTAATTACGCATACTTCCAGTTTAAATAGCAAATAGGTAGAAAACCTTAACTAGCATTGTAGGTAAGTTGTAACAATCGACGAAGTAAAATAATCAAACTTTAAGCAGCAAGAGGTAAGTACTAGTTACTAGTACCGATAAGTTTTTTTTTTACAAATTGCATATAAAAATAACGAAAAGAACCGGAACTTTATCGGCTGAATAATCTAAGGCCGTAGTCTCTGTCATTGATAAAAAAACAGGTTAATTTTGAGACTTTGGTAATTCCCCGTTTAGAAAATAGTAAAATATCTACCTACCGATTCACAAGGTAAATTTACCATGGATATGCTAACTTAGTATGCCATCATAACATAAGGTAGCTAAAACTCACTATCGGTCAACTGCCTCCACTTCCTTCATGAACAAGCGATAAATAAACAAACAAATGAAAAGTTGCAACTAAATTCACACAATAACATAAACAAGCACTAAAACCTTTTTCACTGGCCGGAAACAAAATACACTTCACAGAAAAAGAAACGGGATAAAATAATAGGTATCAATTCTTTTTTCAAAACTTTGACATTAGCGTTTCGTTCGCACAACGAGCGTCGCGGCCGCGTTCCGAATGACAAATGCGCGTCAAACGGGTTGCCGGCGTTTTGTTTACGTTGCCGATTCGCGCCAAGTTCAAGGGATTAGGCTGAAGATGCGTGCGGATCGTAGTGATGTGCCGTATACCGTTCCGTATTTATTAATGGAGTCAATTTATACTCAATATTAATTATAAAGAAATAGAGCTGATTTTGTAAGTTTGTTAATTATGTGGTTCCGTATGGTTGCCGGGGTAGAATAGTGCCACTCCATGTCTTCCCGTGGCGTGGATGTCGTAAGAGGCGACTAAGGGAATAAGGGCTTGTACTGTTAGGCGATGTGCTTGCTACCTGTCACTAATATACGCTGTTAAACATCTTAGCCCAATTGTGCAAATTGTGGTTACAGAGTTATCAACAAGTTTTTGGAGTTGTTGGTAATTCTGTAGCTCTGCCTACCCCACTCTGGGAATGAAGGCGTGAAGGTATGTATGTATGTATGTATGTTAATTATGTGGAGGCCGGAACCATCGATTTGAAAAAATATTTCACCGTTTGAAAGGTAGGTAGGTGACATAGGTTAGTTTGTATTTGTAGCTGGGAGAGACGCAGGTATTAAATACAATAATAAGTAATAACAGTTGAATGTAAATAAGTAGTTAGTACTTATTATGTAAATTACAAATTTAGCTAAGTTAACAAAATGATTTTTAAACAATGCAAATTTCAATGATACCAATGGCGTCTTTGCAGGTAAACATCATTAGATTATTTTTGAATTAAATTTAACACAGTTCCTGTGAGAATCGAATTTGTAAAATTATTTTATATTTCACAAAAAACCTAGGAATGAGCAGTTCAGTGCGCATGGACAGTTTAGGGGAAATTAGGTGTTTTTTATTATATTCTTATATGGCTTAAAATATACGAGATATTATGTCCGGTAGGTACCTACTTGGAAGATCGAGCGTCACTCGGGTTGAAAACGAATTTGCCGAACGAATGAAAACTGATAGATTGATTTTTTGCCCCACAGAACTTTCTCGAAAGCGGCTCCAACGATTTCAATGAAAATTGCAATATAGGTAGGTGTTATATTGCTCGTTTATAGTATAGGACAAGATAGGATATCCATAGCCATACTAAACCTAAACCTGAAACGGTCATGATGCTGACTCGTTAAGTATAGTGTCAAAATAGTTTTATACTTTTATTCCAGTGACAGAAAGTTACTTTTCACATAAATTTGCATTGCCAATAATAATATGAATACAGTAAAGTGTAAAAATATGGGAGTACGCAACATTTCACAAATATTTCCCAATGCACCTTATTTCAGTGTAATAAGAAGTTCGTATCGTATCACATTTATGAGAGGATTCTTACGATTTATACTTTTGCACTTGACTACCTGTAATTACACTAAACATACTTATTCAATATTATAGAAACTCTGGGGTCAGTTCTATTGTCAAACAACACAACACTAGGCTCGACCAATCACAGGTGACACTCTGGCCACCATTTAATATTTTTCTCTAATGCGTTTCGTCAATAATGTGACAAACTTACCTTTTCAAACGGTCAAACTTATAACAAGCGTCAAAACAATACTAGATACCCCAAATTATATGGAGATAGTGATATTTACAACCGCAAAAGTAAATTTGTAACTTCATAGATAAGTGTCTGAGTATAATGGTTTTCTAAACGTCATTGGAGAGTGATGTCATGCGTTTTGATAGTGCAGTGATAACAAAGTAGTGTTGCCTAAACATAAGGATGTTTTGATGCGGCATTTTTTATTTTTTAAACAACGTTGATTTTGATATCTGTAGCCCGGTAACGAACACTAAACTTGTTGAGATAGGAGTGAGAAGGTTATGAAATGTTTTTACTGATACGAGTATAATAAGTATAATAACTTTTTATTTTTTTATTATCAAGATATTAATTTCCTGTTAACATTTAAAAGTTAAAACGAACCTTAAAGATATAAATAATAATCACCACTATAAAAAGAACACTCCCTCCAGTAGGTCCTATGGTCCCTATAATAACTGGTTTTCTATCTCTCTTTTCTTAAAGCATACCTACGCTTGAACATCTTGTAAGTAATTGGTCAAACTTTGACACCACTTCTCATTAAAAAAATCGCTAAAGTTTCGAAAAACTTTTGTCCGCGGTTTCGTTTGTCCGAAATCTTCATTTGTCGGAAAATTATTTTACTCTGAACCTATTATCTTTCAAAATGTTAAAAGAGATATACATACTTACCTACAGAACCGGTTGGTTACGTATGATCAATATTTTTCCAATAAAAAAACGGGAAAGTTTAACGGTGATACGGGGAGAGAAAAATGATATTCGGACTAATGAAAATTTCGGTCAAACGAAACAACTGACAAAAGTTTTTCGAACTTAATATTGGTAACCTTCAGATTGACATAAAGTCCATACCAATTGACTTGTCTTATTTAGTAAACACTTTTATAACCTCAAAATGCATAATTTTGGCTAAAATGGCCGTTGCTGAATAAAGCAACTAATGACCACATTTCGCACACCATTTTCCTGTTTTTTTCTGACAAAATTGTTAATTTAGGCAAAATTGGAGCATTTTGAGGTTCCTTATAAAAGTGTTTACTAAATATTGTATGGTATTGACCATACCTACGCGTATTAACTACCTTTTTACCCGACTGCAAAGGAGGAGAGTAATGTTTTTGACCTCTGTATGTATGTAAGTATGTGTGTATGTATGCTGTATGGTTCTTTGTTCCCTTGTAAAGGCTCAACGGATGCCCCGATTTCTACAAGCGAGGGGTCGTTAGATTCGTGTTAGCGTCGTGGGTGTCATTGGATAAGTGGACACTTTTATTTTAAATGTGAAATTGCTAAATTGGTCACGGGACTATGGAAGTGTATGACAGACGGAGCTACAAGCGAACGGTATCCAATCATTTTATATTCATTAAACGTTTCACAAATATTCATTTAAAAATCAACGTTTGGCAAATTAATGGTTCACAGTATTCGTACATGAAAGACATAACTATACACGATAAACGATAAATGATTGACTAAATAAAATATTTATCAATGTTCAATTTATCGTAGAAAATAAATGAATATAGTTTGTCAAATATTAATGTTAAATATTTTATGTCTTTGTGTCTTTGTCTAATGTTTAACAATAGACAATGAAACGACTAAGGTAAGTTGGGATAAATCGGGTCAAGAGCGTATATTTAAAATACTACTAAACAAACATAGGATTTCGATTCCTGGCAACACACCTGCCTAAACCATCTTGTTGCGCCCCACAACTTAGGCCGGCGCGTGACTTTGAAGTAGGGATGTTACGGAGCTTTGAATCCGGTTTCGACAAGTCAGAACTTCAGATTGATACCTATTACCTACTCCGGTTCCGATACTTTTTAATCGGACTAATCGGATGTCGGAGCGCAGCGGTGGGGGCGCCGGCGCCGGTCGCGGTCAGCGTGTACAAACCAGCAACTTGTCGCGCGACCAACCCCGCACCCCGCGTCCCGCGTCCCGCTTACACATCCATTACACAAACAACTGTTTTTTACCTCCGCCTCCGACTTCGGCGCCTAATTTATATACGATTAGTAGGTAGGTACCTAATTCGTTAAAGAATGCTATGCTTACTCATACTCGTAGGTAAAGCAAAATGAAAAATTACATGTATAATAAAAATCGGGCAAGAACATGTCTGACCATGCTCAGTGTAGGGCTCCGAAGCCACACAAGTAGAAGCTACACAAAAATCTCAAAAACAACAAGTATGAACTAATTATCTACTTATTTAAAGGTGCTGTCTTAGGCAATTTTTGTAGGTATAAACACTTTAGTGACCTATATCTCAGGAATCAATCAAGCCTTCTTAGTAGTGATAGTTACATACATACATACATTAAATCACGCCTGTTTCCCAGAGGGGTACGCAGAGACCACTTCTTTCCACTTCCTACGATCTTGACAAATTTCTTTCGCTTCTTCAACATTCATACATCGAGTCATGCACGCTCGTCATGTCGTACTTAAGATTCGGCCCTTTTCCAGTATTTCTCCGATTTGATTCGAAAAAGTACGCCTAGAGCGGCCCCTTCCGACCCTTCCACTCACTTTCGATCTGTGATAGGTCGGATAGTGATAGTTTCCTTTAAAATTCGTTATAAGTGTGTTCATTTAAGATATTTTTCAGATTTTTTGTATTTGTAGTTTTGGCTGTAAGGCGGGGGAACTTGACGGTAACAAAAATTAGCGCTTTAAAGTCTCATAAACGGATCTATGAATCGGAAAAATGTTTGGACAAACCCGCAATATTTTTGAATGACCTATCCATCACACCCTACACTATGGGGTAGATGAGAAAAAAAATCCCCAAGATACACGTAGCGTAGGGGAGGTACACAAAAACAACAAATGTGTTTCAAGATTTTATTGTACCACTTTGTTGGCGTGACTAATAATATGTATATTCAGGCCAAATTACAGCTTTGTAGTACTAAGAGTCTCTGAGGCTGCAGACGGACGGACGGACGGACATGACGAAACTATAAGGGTTCCTAGTATGACTACGGAACCCTAAAAAATGCTTAAAATCATGTTTAGCTAATAAATCTATCTTTATCTTTAACTCAGGTTTTCTTGCATATCCGAAACGTAGGTACTATCCACTACGAGTCCACGAATACGATCCAGATCAATATTCACAAAATATAATGAAAAATACTTAAAAATGGAAAAGCAGCACGATATTTTCTTACAACGATGCAACTATGGTATGACTGGATAAAAGACTTTTCAGCTTTAAGTTTTCCAGTCAGATTCTGTTGTGTCTTTTCATTGTACCATTTGGCCTCTAATATCCTATGTTCTGTTTCTGCACACGTGCCAAAACCACTGATTTATTTACACCTCAACAAAACGTTTATATTATTACTAGCGACCCGCCCGCGGCTTCGCCCGCGTGGAATGTATTATACATATAAACCTTCCTTAAGAATCACTCTATCTATTAAAAAAAACCGCATCAAAATCCGTTGCGTAGTTTTAAAGATTTAAGCATACATAGGGACAGACAGCGCAAGCGACTTTGTTTTATACTATGTAGTGATTTAGGTGGTTGCTTCCTGTACTTATTTACAAACTCAAAATAATCATGTTAGGTATTTATCAATTAAACAGGCCATCTCGCAATAAGTACCTATGTTTTTGATGTGCAATTTAGAAAATGATTAGGGTCGTGCTATCTTATCTTATCTAAGGCGTGGCTTCTAAGATATCCTTATTCGTATTATATGTCTTCGCGTATAGTCGCCGGCGTATCTCAGTAGATTCCTGAGGAGTGACAGAAGAATTTGTTATTGTGATAAAAATAAACTCTGAAATTCCATAGTAGGTAAGGCTTTGTTTGTCATGCTGAATAATAAACAATTTCGCTGAATAAGTCACAGCGGTGGCGGTCGACTCGATACTAAAAAAAATGTAGACAAAAAAAAAAACGCATGTACGTTTGGGACCCATTTCAAGAAAAATATGCTTGAAGTTGTCAATGTCATTACTGTCATTAGAGATGTCAAGTTATTTGTAACTTATAGGAAACTCAACCTTATTGTTGTAGAATGTCAGATTGAGTTTGGACCTAAGGTGGGTACTAAATTTAATCTCGTGACTGTACTTATAGCCTCGTAAGGCCACCATACTACAAACAGGGAGTTTTTTGTGAGTGAATTTAATCTACCAGCATGGTAATAAAGTTCAATTACGTTTGTTCGATAATGCCAATATAATATTACATTTTCAGTGTAAGAATATTGGAAAATAAGCTTTATTTAGCAGTCTTAGGATTACAGTCTTGTGAATGCGAATGTCTACGTTTGGCTTCTCTATGCCATAAAATAAAACATTCAATAACGTATTTAAGTACTTTATCCATATTTTGTCACGCGATAAACGCATCTAATACCAGCCCCACTGATGATTGATCGCTTCGACCACTTATGTCAACTCGATACATTTCGAGGCGATATTATTAGTCTGTGTCCGCACTAACGCCATCTACTGAGGCGACTCAATCAATGTCAAAGTAGCGCTAAACAAAGGGTTTCGCTACTTGCCACTAGATGGCGCTGTTATACAACTGCGCTTTGCAGTGTTTATTTGCATATTTCATTATTATTTGGCGTGTTGTTTACTAATTGCATGTGATCTCGAAGCAATCTTAATAGTGCAATGACCCCATCCACTGACATTACATATGTCTCATGTTTTATTTCAAAGTAACAGTCAAACTTTGACTGTAGGTATAGGTTGTCAAAAAAAAGTAGGTACCTGTCAACAACAAACCTGGGTCTTCCGTTAACCTTTGGGGAGGGAAGATGGCCGATTGAAAGATGTCCGGTTTTTACTTTTGATTTATTTTGTTAACTGAGTTACTCTACTCACTTGACACTGGCGAAATCAGGGAATCGCGGAATACCGCGGTGGACCGCCATTAATAAAAAAAAGAAGAAGAAGAACAACAACAAACCTATTTATACGTGATGACGTTTCGCCACTATTGGCGAATTAACACAAACTAACTTGTAAATATCGGCTCATTCCGTGTTTTCATATTTATCGCAGTGATAATGATATCATACCGATTTATGTGCCAATTTAGTTATTTTCAAACCTAGATAAATATTATTTGTTGTGAAAATATTCTAAGGATAGGTAACAACGAAGCCCCTAATTTGGGCTTCAATGGCGTGTTGAATAGAAGCCTTGGGCAAGAAATCGTCCATTGCCATTATCTTAAAGCACTGTTCACATCAACGCAACTCAGTGAAGAAAGAGGTGATAACGTCGAATTTTTAACGCTTCCCTTGATTAATAACTCTGTACATTAGTGAGCCGATTTCAATCTATCTAGGTAACGGAAAATTTAGTCAAGTTTGTAATTGTATAATTTAGTTATGTACTCGTACACAATATAATAAAGGTATGGTAATGTTTGGATCGCGGGAACGCGGTGGATGCGAAAAGCACAAGACCGGTCTGAGTGGAGAGCCTTGGGGGAGGCCTATGTCCAGCAGTGGACGTCTTTCGGCTGACATGATGATGATGATGAATATGATGATGAATGTTTGAAATTATTTGAAAAGTATTAATATAGCATTAATACATACTGTTCAAGATTACGACTACATTCACGAGCAAAAAACAGAGTCACATTGTACTGAAATTATTTGCGAAATGACCCGTTATTTTTGCTCGCAAATGTATATTTCAGAATAAGAAGGATGAGACGCCGCCGCTGCGTAAAATACGATTTCGTTGCGTAAATAAAAGACGGGGTCATAGTAACAACATGGCGTCGTTTTTGACGCACAGTAATATACGCACCGTTAAGCAGCGGTGCGGGCGCACCTTAATGCACAATTATACCTACGTCAACAACCACGAAAAACGAAACCAACTGAATATTTTAGCTTTTTGGGATGGTCATATAAAACTGCGAAGCAACATAAGTAGGTGTATTTATCATAATTAATGTAAACAAACAATCCGCTAAGGCTAAATATTATAAACAACGTGACAATGACTTCGCTTTGTATTTATTACTAAGCCCAATCGGTATTCTTTTTAATTAAACTGATATTCTGCCCTCCTAAACAAAAAATAAACATGCGCAATTTGATAGTCAAAGAAATTTTAACCGCCCATCTTGAGAAGTAGTGTCTAAGTAAGTAAGGTCATTAATACATACGCGGTTCTATGTGCCATATGCCCTTTTTTCTAAGGAACGAAGGTACGTTCCATCGGGAGTCGATTAGTGAAAAATCCTTTTTTAGTGCACCCCTAGGGTACCCAAGGAATTTCCCCTCCAAATTACAACACCCTGGAACCATTACCATGAGTTATAATTACCGTACTCGTTCGCGAGTCGAATGCTCTGTCCCTCGCGAGTCGAATGCTCTGTCCCTCGCACTCTTTAAGATTATAGTACCCTTGCCATGAGTTACACTTACCGTACTAGCTCCGGTAGCACGTTGTATATCTGTGGATGGTTTTAGCCAACCTATGTGGAACATGGGCAAGGCAGCCTGCGCTCTTGTTATTACGTAACTGATGCCTGACGTTGGCTCGCTTAATAGCATATTGACCAACATTCGTGTGTGTGAATATTGCTACCTGTTGGACAAGTATGCTAGGTAATGTCAGGATATTTAATTGTTTAAAATAACCGCGAGCAGAAACTACGTAAGGCACCCCAGCTAATGCCCGCACGGCACATTTTTCAAGGACTAAAACGCGGTGCCAGTCCGCCACCTGACCACAAAACTCTGTGCCGCATGAAATTAGCGAGTGTACAGTCGCGAAATAGCAACTCCTAACAACGTCCCGGGTCGCAGTGCTAGCGAGGCGTCTCCACTGCACTGGCATGCACTGCCGAGGCGCGGACACAGTTGATCAATGTGGACGTCCCACCGCAAACCACTGTCGATTGAGAAGCCCAGCAGTTTTGCATTTATAACCTGCTGGATTTGGTCGTCACCGGCGCGTATCTTAGGCAGTTCCACATATCCCTTTCATGGGCTGTGGCACGTGACCGTTAAGGCTAATCCTCATAAACAATATTTTCTCTTTAGGACCACTAGCAGAGTTGTCGAACAGTTCTAGCTACTGAGGGGACAAGGCGGTAATAACAGCCGTCACGTCATCCGAATACATGAATATACTGCATTCATTTGTATCAATGACTCGTGGAAGGTCGTACAGGAGAATACTAAAAAGGGTGTCCGATAAGCATGAACCTTGTGGTACCCCAAAAGGTTATTCATCTCTGTTGACGAACACTGCCGCTGTCGCCAACCACTATTTTATACCTGTTCGACATGAAAGACATTATCAAAGCAAGCGCAGGGCCCTGCAGACCATTGTAACTCATGGTAAGGGTACAGCACAGCGTTTTAGTCTGTGCGTTGTCTGACAATATTTCACTTAGTCATGGATAGAGATCATCAATCACTCTTTAACAATACCATAACAGGTCAAGACGATATGGTTTTTACCACCTAGAATAATGGCCCTGGTTTAAGTTTCCATGTTCAACATATGTTCATCTGTTTAATGGGTTCAGTTCGATTCATTATTAGGGAAATACCGCTCATCAAGTGTCTTGATCACTCTTCTGAAAAAGTTTAAAAAATGTTCTTACTATTTCTATCTTTCTCGCTCTATCCCTTTTACTTACATACATACATTAAATCACGCCTCTTTCCCAGAGGGGTAGGCAGAGATCACTTCTTTCCACCTGCTACGATCCTGACATATCTCTTTCGCTTCTTCCACATTTATACATCGAGTCATGCACTCACGTCGGTTTCGGGTACTTAAGATTCGGCCCTTTTCCGCCTAGGGCGGCCCCTTCCGACCCTTCCACTCACTTTCGCTGTGTATATCTCTTCTTTTTTACTTTATTATAATTGCTTGAGTCTTCGATGTTTTCTATGTATTTAAGTATGTATTCCTCTAAATTAGTATATTTATCGTTGCCTATTACCGATGGTACAAGCCTATAGATGAGTTTGGGACTAGGTCAATTTGTGTGTGACTGGTCCCCTGATATATTTATATTTACATACATATATGCATATAATCACGCCTCTTTCCGAAGGGATACGCACGTACTACTTTCTTCCACTTACTACGATGATCCAGATAAACTTGCATCGCTTTCTCCACATTCATAAGTCTCTTCATACGCGTGCGTCGGTTTAGGGTCTCCCGACCTGGCCCTTTCTTAATACGTCCCCGATCCGATCGTGGTCCGTTCGCCTTGGCCGTCCCCGTCTAACAGACTGACAAACTCAAACTCACAACATTTATTTGATAAAAACACACGTTAACTTAACACTCCCATTAACATTCCCATTTACGCTTGGCATATTTATATTTAGGTACCGTAAAATGGGGCTATTTGGTAATCATGGGGCTATTTGGAACTAAGTAATCATAAGCTTTTAGTTGATATATTTTTTGTCATGGCTATGCTAGAACTGTAAAATTTGTTGTCAGGCTAAGTTTTTAGTTATATTATTGCCATGACAAAAATATATCAAGTAATAGCTTATAATTACTTGGGTTCCAAATAGCCTCGTGGTTCCCAAATAGCCCCGTCTTACGGTAGGTATTTTATAACGGAACAGACAATGGAGTACTAGCTTCAACATCATCATCAGTATCTTCGCTGTCATTTTCGCTCTTACATACATACATACCTTCACGCCTTCATTCCCAGAGTGGGGTAGGCAGAGCTACAGAATTACCAACAAGTCTAAAAACTCGTTGATAACTCTGTAACCACAATTTGCACAATAAGGCTAAGATGTTTAACAGTGTATATTAGGGACAGGTAGCAAGCCCATCGCCTAACATTACTACAAGCCTTTATTCCCTTAGTCGCCCCTTACGACTTCCACGGGAAGACATGGAGTGGCACAATTCTAAGCCGGCAACCACACGGCAACGTCGCGTCATTTTCGCTCTTAAAACTTAAAATCCATATACGTAATAAAAAAACTTTAGTCTAGAACCCTGTTGTTTTATATAAGCAAATTGATATCAGTAACATAATATCCGTTTCTTATCAAAGTCCGCGTGTTATGTTTCGAGAGGAGTTATCAATAACCGATGTTGACACTATGTACGTCAATGCGAGACTTTGTTAAAGTATTTTATATTGTAAACTGTAAACAAGTCATAATTTTTTTAGACGAGGTACCAAAGTTTAAGGATAGTTAGGTACGTCATTTTTAGCGTTCCGTGCCCGAAGGATAGCCCAACAGAACCCTATTAATATGCCTACGCTGTCCGTCCTTCCGTTCTTTAAAAGAGCTGTATTTTTTAAACCGTAAAAGTTAGAGGGTTCTTTTTTGTGGACTTGTGTTGTTATGATACATACATACATAAACTCACGCCTTCATTCCAGGACCGGAGTAGGCAAAGCTACAGAATTATTTGATAATTCTCTAACCACATTTTGCACAATTAGGCTAAGATGTTTATCAGTGTATTAGTGACAGGTTGCAAGCCCATCACCTAACAGCACTACCAGCCTTTATTCCCTTAGTCGCCTAGCTCTTACGACATCCACGGGAAGACATGGATTGGCACTATTCTAACCCGGCAACCACACGGGGATATGGGTATTATGATAGTGGAATAATAAAAGGGGTCCCCGTACATCGACCTTAAAAAAACATGTAAATCATACAGGCGTCAAATTGGTTATGATACTTAGTACAACCCCTGAAGAAAGACCACAAATACAAAAATGCTCAAAATTGAGTTGCCGCTCGTCCAGCTTGAAAATGGGTTTTTCTCTGAGAACTGGTAATTCATTGTCCAGACCAATATTGTATTGATTTTTTTGACAGCTACGCGATTTAATTTTCGCTCCAGAATCTTCTTCCTTTTTTAAAACTTGTAAAAACGTTGGTGTGTTACCAATTAAGTACCACGGAGGTAATGCATGACCAGAGGTTCAATTTACAGCCGTGTCGTGTTGTGAGTCACCGCGGTCTATTTTAATACAGCGATTTAATGAAACATGATCTCAATTAGTGCATCCATTTGACTGGACGTTGTTCAATTGGTTGGATAAAATTATAATTTTAAAACTGCGCGTGGTTGCAAATATATTCTTGGGATTGATATTTCGCCTTAAACCGTCGAAGGTTTTTGAAATGGCTCTGGTAAATATGAAACGATTGGTCAACCATTTGCATTTACTCGAGCATTCTAGCGAATGTGAACGTCTATCAGCACCACAATGAAACTCTTCTACCATCAATTACAGAAGGTTATTATGAGTAGATACCCAAATATACGCCTCTCGTCGTCGTTTGCAGGACTGATGGCCGATGGGGTCAGAAGGTTCTTGAGTGGCGTCCGCGGACCGGGACACGAGCTGTAGGTAGGCGTCTAACAAGATGGAGTGACGACCTTGTAAGGATCGCGGGAACGCGGTGGATGCGAAAAGCACAAGACCGGTCTGAGTGAAGAGCCTTAGGGGAGGCCTATGTCCAGCAGTGGACGTCTCTCGGCTGACATGATGATGATGATGACCCAAATATAATGCTCGTGTCTTTTTATACATTAGAATCTTATTCTGGTATCAAGTGCGTCCTCAAATTCTTAATTATCATGACAGTCAGCAATCACAACTTTATAATTTTACTACGAAATAAAGTAAGAATTTTACTCTACCTTAGTCAAAGATCCAGAAAGCTCGTTACAGTGATTTTACACCCTTTTACGGGTTGTTAACCCGTGATACCAATAAAGCACCGAGTCATCCTCACCCTTCCTCGTAAAACTGTAAATTACAGATATTTGGAACCCTTATATCTGTCAACAGGGGTAAGGGTAAGGGGTTCCGTAACGAGCGCATGACGAGGGGTCCATATATCGCCCGCAATGACGTTTGAAACCAATTAGTGTAATGAACTGGTTAAGAGAAAAACGCAACAAGTCTCAATGTCTACTTTCATTTCAAGTCTGCTTTAAACATATTAGGGTTTACATTTAAATGGTTTCCGCTTTCAACTCAGTGTTGCGTTAGTTTTACGACGCCGTAAATGTATTAAAACTAGCCAGTAGGTGCCCTTACCATGAGTTACAATTACTGTACTCGCTAGCGAGTCACATGCTCTGTCTCCACTGTATAGACATGGAGTGCGAGGGACAGAGCATTCGACTCGCTAGCCTTATTGTAATGTAACTCATGGTAAGGGTACAGCATCAGTAATTGGCCACTAGGGACGGATCTACACACATCAGAAAAGGCCAAGGATCAGAAATATCCCTCTATTATTTAACTTAACTTACATTATTTCACACATCAAAAATGTTCAAGGATCAAAAGAATCATTTGTACAACAAAAACCATACTTCGATTTCAAGACAATACTTTATAATATAATATAAAGCTTATATTATTAGAAAACACAACAATATCTACTAACTTCGTACGCGTAGAATTAGTTTTCCACCGTTGTTGGTTGGGGGTCGATTTTAGGAATTTCCTTTCTAAGTGAACCCTGAGGGTAGGTACCTAAGGAATAATCCCTACTAATCAAGCCCCTGTATCAGCGGTATTAGGCTATGCGTATTCTGTCAGTTAGTCACGATACTGTTTTATATATGTATTTAGATAAGGGCACCGCTGGACGCTCCATGCAGTCTTAACAAAATACCGACTTCCGTCCATCTATCATTTTCGGGTCCATATTGGCTAATATATTTTTTTTAGTCCCAATGTATTGTTACTCATAATCATCGCAACTCATAAAGTGTTTTTTTCTGAAACGGTTTTTATTTCTTTAAAACAAACCTAACCTAGATATTTCAAAAATCCCGAAATTAAAACCATTTCAGTAAAAAACACTTCATGACTTGCTATGATTATGAGTACAAATACATTCGGACTACGAATCTTTAAATGAAACAAAGCGCTCCCATAATTCTGCCCTCATACGCCAAAAGGTGGTATCTCAAATTCAATAGCCAAAGCAGATTCAATCTTCTCCCATTGGTAATGAGGTTCCTTTTGCTACAGGAGTTTTGCGTGAGATATCGCCATTTGCCTTAGCAGGGCAGAATTTTCCTATTGGAAAAGTAGTATAAATTATAGACAGTCGTCGCTAGTTAAGTTTCCATATAATACTACGTATTTTTACGCGACTTAATATGATTAGGTTCTGATATGAGTCACGCGTAACTGGCACGAATTGATAACCACCTCACATTGACTCAATATCAAAGTGCAATATATAAATTGCGGCCATTTTGAAACAACAACATTTATTTAACGGAAATGCTTAGATAGTTATCTATAATGAGTGACTCCACATGCTGGTAAATCGGCCATTCTACTTTTCGATGCCTAATAAAACGTCCCTTAACGTGAACGTAAATTTGGAGCCATAATTTTCAACAAAACTAGATAATCTTAAAAATGCACACAATATTCGGATTCTGATCGACATACTTGAATATTTTTTATTTCTAAATTGGGTTCTGCTGTGTAAAAACAGGCAATAATAGTAACGCAGTGGTCGTTATTCGTAAAGGGACGCTGAGACTGGTAACGAAGTGGTAATTTGAGCAGCAAATTCGTGTTTTATATACAAAAATGACAAAAATAGTGGGTAAATTTACAATATAACGTGAGATCTGGTTGAAAATTAATGTGGGACTGCTGTGAAATTATCTCAAGATATCTACGAATTTTTATAATGGATGTTAAATTATCATTTCTATTTTAGGTATCGAAAAGTAGAATGACCCAAATACTGCCAGTTCGTTCGTAAGAATTCTTTTACGCGGAATGAAAAACAACAATGACTTATTGTATGTACCTTTTCGTATGACAAAATGTAATAGAATAAAATGTTGTTGTTTTGATTCATTTGAAACGGATGCACAGTAAAGATAATTTAAGAATTTCGGTTAACTTATCAATAAGTAATAAAGAAAATTTTGAAAATATGCTGATCTGTGTAGCTCGCTCAGAGGCCTTTTAAATCGGTATAGAAGCATGGTTTGTGAAATTTCCAAACAGTAGGTAATATTATGCTTTAAAAACTCACAAACATTTTAAAATATAATATTATTATGCATGGATGTTCTTTGTTTTTGAGGTAAATTGCAGATTTTACTGCACTCATATCATCTATTGCATAAAATTGAACATCGTAAATATTATAGCTAAATAGCTAATTAGCTTTGGTGATATTCTCTTACGTATTAAAAGAGATTATATAAACGAAACGCAATCGACGGCATGGAACCGCGACCCACCATATAACTGTGTCACATGATGTTACAAATCAATCGTAAAAAGTGTCAAACATTGTTTTATAATATCTCTGCGACACAGAGTACCATTATGGCGAATGTACCAGTGTATAATACCAGACACAGTACCAGAATGTGGCGAGCCTGACTTGAACTGTAGACTAGTAAGTTATGGCTACAGACCTAAGCCTAGTATAGCTGGTATTTCATATAATGTGAAGTCGATGTTGACTTCATCATTTCCATTGATTTCTACTTGGGATATCGCCGTCCGCTAGAGAATTACATCTTTTTAGTCGTTGATTTATTCCTAACTTACATGTTTGTATAATTCTGTAGCTCTGCCTACCCCTCTCTGGGATTACAGGCGTGAAGGTATGTATGTACATTTTTGTGAACACGACACGATTTCCAATGCTTAGCCATCTTAATAGAGCAAAAACTGTCTCATAATCATGACAGCGTTGAAGTAAAAGATGCAGCAGGAGATGCTTTTGCCCACTAAGATAACATGTGGAAAGTAATAAGGTTTTACCGAGTAGAATAGAGCTCCAGGGGCCCCATTATTTGCAAAATGTGGATAACAATCCGTCACTTTCTGACACGTATATAAGTACGAGAGTGACGGATGCTGTCCGTGCTATGGACTTTTAAGTGGACAAAAGCGTCTCCGCTACATGTTTTACACATTGACATGATGATTCTGACAGTTTTTGCTCTATTAGGAGCCCTTTGGGGTAAATTTATTTGAGTGTTCATTTTTCGTTCAATTTTTTATTGTAGGTACTTGGAAATAATAGGAGAGTAAATATAGTAAGTATGTAGGGGAGAAGTGGCATGAAAGAGCCAGTTTTCTTTACGGCGGAAAAAATACTACTTGTAATGAAAAAGATGTCATTTTTTATTTTAAAAATTATTCTTTATTTATTTGAGTACGTAATTTCGTACAAAAAAATCTTAAATAATATATAAAAATCAACAAAATATGCATTTCAAAAAAATGTGTCATTCGGCTCTTTCATCACAGCTCGGTATTGAAAGAGCTGCCATAAGTTTTGAAAGAGCCGGTAAGTATAACACCGAGTAATTATGAAAATTATCGAAAAAAAATAAGGGCGACATAAAAAAAAAAAACTTAAAAACAATTCTAACAATATTTTAAGTAATTGCTAACACTTCTTAACAAAAAAAAAAAACAATTATATCAGTCATTTTAAGTAATCGTTTTTAACGCTTTCTTAATCTTAACATATTAATCAGTCAGATGTACATAGGTACGTTCTACAGAACTTAACATATAGGCAGGTGTTTTTTTAATAACAGTCTAAATAAAAATAAAAACTTCTAATAAAATCAACATCATTAAATCTCCAAGAACTTCAAAAATAATATTGCTATCTTTGAGCCTAAATATCTATCTATTCATTAAATATAATTACCAGACTGTTAGGAACATCATATATATGTTTAATAAACTTAAAAACATTTCTTACAAAAAAAATTCAATTGCCCCTTAATGCCACAAGACTCATGAGCCCAACTAAAACAAATTTTGCATTGAAACCAATCTTGATCACTGTTTCCATACGACTTGCTACAAACTGTGCAATCGTCACTGTTGGTGTTTGTTTTGCTTGGAACAACCTTTTGATTTACTTCAGCTAATACGATAGAGTCGGATGAATCAGATGAGTCACTTTGAAAAGAAGATTTTTCCGGTTTTTTTCTTGAATTTCTATTAAGAGTTTTTGTTTGTTTTGTAGTAATTTTCTTAACATTTTTTTTTGTTTTTTTTGCATTACCTTCTTTCTCTTCTAATCTATTTTTTTCTGGAGTATCAGTTACTATGGCAGATGCCATTTTTCTACTCTTTCGTGTAGTGTTTAGTCTTGGGCCCGCTTTGGAGAATGGTCTTATTGCTGCCGGTGATATTATTTGTAGCCCAGAAGAACTCGGAATCGCATCAATTATAGAAGATGTTACACGGGGAGATGGTATGATATTCTGGTCAGGTATATCATTTTCTTTGTCAGATATACGTGCGTTTCTATAAGGCGGAGGTGTTGCTCTTAAATTACCTTCAATATTTTCTTCCTCCACGTTCAACACGTCAGCTTCATTTGACTGTAATGGATCTGGTCTATCAGTAACATATGAAGATAAAAATTCTTCCTCATTAAATATATTCGAATTCAAGGGGTAAATTCCTGTTTTTAAAAATCCTTGTGTTATATTCTGAGGGCTAAAAGCTGACAGATATGCTTCCCTTACAAATTGCCCAACTTCATAAATAGTCACCGTTTTACCAGGGTTCGATAACATCCATTCGTTCATGGAAATGCGATATCTAGTTTTGAAAGGCCCATATACTGTGACATCTAGTGGTTGCAGTTTATGGCTGCAGTGCGGTGGAAATGTGACAATGATGATTGAGTTTTGTCTGGCATATTCGACCACTCTGAGATTCACATGAGAGCTGTGATTGTCCATTAATATCAATGCTGGATTCTCCTTTGATGGCTTTATATGCAACACAAAGTGTTCAAGTGCTTTAACAAAACAGTCCTCGGTCATCCATCCAGAAGCTTGAGCCAAACCTAGAGCTCCAAGCGGACCACGACTTAACATAATATCCTTGTAGTTTACTCTAGGAAACACAAAAATGGGCGGTAAAAAACTACCAGCAGCATTAATAAAGAACAGAGTTGTCACCAACGTTCCTCGTTCGGCTGAAGTTACTTGTCCAATTTGTTTGGAACCTTTTTCAGCTATGATTTTAGGGGGATTGGTGACTGTACTACAGCCTGTTTCGTCGGCGTTAAAAATCATATGGGGAGGAAAATTATGTCTGCGTAAAACAATGCTTAATTTCTCAAAAAACATTCCTACATTTGTTTTGTTAAAGGATGTTGCACGGGATAAAGAAGTGCTCTCTGGTTTTCTCACACTTAAATCTTTGTGTCTGCTCATAAATCCTTTAAGCCAATCATCACTAGCTGTTTCGGCTTCTTTCCATTTATCTGGGCAAATATGATTGGCTTTGGCATAATCAAATGCGAGTTTCTTCGTTTGATGCCTTGTTAAGCCATAACACATTTTAGAAGCAGTCTTTAAATAATCCGCAAGCATGTTTTCCTGCTCCAATGTGAATATACGCCTGTTTCCTATATTAGGACAGTGTTTATGTGGTAATTTACCAGTATTCTTTGCTTTTTTAACTATTTTTGCTAAATAAGCCCGCGATATATTTAAGGCAAGTGCAGTTTTATTTATAGACTGGCGTTTTTCTAAAACTTCAGCAACTGCCTCTTCAATTACCGAATTATTGGGTCTTTTACGTTTTTTTGGACCAACTTTCGCCATAATGAAATATCTGAAGCAAATAATTCAATAATATTATGAAAAAATGTACGTATATAGTATTATTTTATATTATTTACAAAAAACAATTTCAAGGTTATGAAGGAGCCAGTTATGAAAGAGCCGGCTTTTTCAATGCCCAATGACCCGGCTCTTTCACGACTTGTCCAAAAAAAAAATATAACCTTCAAAATAACAACAAAACGAGACCTTTTGCAAATAAGTTTTTATGCAGCTGAAAAGATAAATATATGCACCAACTGAGTCTATAACCCATTTGCCTATAATTGTTAGCAAAAAAATACCAAAAAACAACGAAAATGAAACAAAAAACTTACTTTTGAGTGCCTAAAACTTCGACTGGATGCACCGATGGCGGTTGGTTTCGGCGAACTGTCAAATTTTTGTGAGTGACGGGAAATCAGTGCTGCCACCTAAAAATAGTATTGCCAACCAAATCTGTTCTAAAACTTCCGAAATAATTCAAGTGGCTCTTTCAAAACCTGGCTCTTTCATGCCACTTCTCCCCTACCTATTAAGAAATAGACAGCTCTTGTAACAAGTTTTCTCCAAACCAGTAATAAGTTTTTTTTCTAATCATTAGTGTTATCTAATGAGGGCAGTTATTTGTTTTGTCTGTTTAGACAAGGGCTTATTATAGCAGAACACAATCAATATGGCTCGCGTCAAAGTGCTTACGCTGTTGTCCTAGAGTTTATTATTGCTTAATCCGGGCGCCATATTATTTTTGTGTTCTGCTATACAAATCGTAATTTATTTTTACTAATCTTATATTCCATGAATAGTTATCTACAGCTATTAAAAAAATAACAATGTCATTGGTTATAATATAAAATGTTTATATTTTCGTTTTCATTATAATGTTTGCCGAACTTAACAATACGATAATTTCGCAGGATATTCTAAAAACCGGCTGTAAACAAACAGGTTGTGACAACCTGCATATAAAAACAGACTCTACTTCGTCATAAAACAAACAGCTTATACTTTAAATACTCTACAAATCCATTAATAATTGGTGTAATTGGTAACATTGAGTAATGATTCATTACAAGAATCAATACGTTGATTATTACGTTACGTTACGGCCATATCGATTTATCACCACATCCGCCATTGTATGATAAAGTCAACAGATACCACGGAATTCACTTCCATTTTCACTATGTTACTCTTTCTTCCACATATTTCTGTCACTTTCACTCTTCACTCATCTGTTCTCCCGCTCGGCGACTCTCGCGCAGTTCTCGCAGTGTTCGTGGAACCTCGTGTTGTTGTTGTTGTTCGTCTTCTTCCTTCTAACAGCGAAATTTCTTTCTCTGGATGGGAATTTCTGGAATTTCTTTGTAATCGGTTCTTTTTCACCCATTATGCGGCGGCGCACTTCAGCCCACTCCAATTGTTTTAGAGAGAGACACATCGTTTCAATTAGGGAGAGTTACGGCTGGCAGTTGTTTGTTTACTGGTTGGATATGTTTTGTTTTTGTGCCCGACCGTCGCCCGCGCCGGCTCGTGTGACAGTGGCGGCAGCGCCGGCAATCGTGCGCACGCGACGCTGACCTTACGTCTCACAAGGCTGATTATTTTGCTTTATCGATTTTAAACGCGTTCAGATGTTTTATGCGAATTCAAGTATGATATGATAACGCAAGTAAGTAAGTATGGTAATTCAAGTAGGTACTAGTCCGATTAACGAGAATGTAGACCGTAACCTTAATAGGTACATAGGGACCTACAGTATAAAACATAAAACTTTGCTGAACGATAAATTAAAAAAAGGAGCTAAACCGCGCACCAGTGATAGGCAAAACTTATTACGTCACAAATGTGTTTAAGTATTATGTAAACATATTGTTCCTATATTATAATTATGAGAGTTTTAACTTCGGTAGCATTGTCTAGAAATGGCACTTATGTTACTTAATTCTTATGTTAATTAATTAATTAATTTCATTTGAAAATATTTGTAATACATTTTAAACTCGTTTTTACCCATATTTGTGATATAATAACGATTATTTAGGGGGAAAATATTTAAATTATGTTTTATAATATTATTTAATGTGTAATTTTTTTTGGGTGTCCCCATGTTTCATTATACTCACTCACTTCATCGTAAGTTATTTTCTGATAACGCCCGCTTGTTTTTAGGTTATCTTAAATATTAATAAACGTAGGTTAGGTTGTGTTAGACTTGCAACTTGCAACTGCCACCAAATGAAAATTACTCCGTCTAGGAAAGCCTGTCGATGAGGTGCAAATTCTGGGAGGTGATACGTTCCATGAAATGTCTGTCGACCAAATAAGGGTAAACCGTATTTTGGACTATCTCAATTACCAACGTACTAAACTTATTTCACAATGCTGTAGCTTTTTAAAAAGGTCTTGAATTCAGGAAAAGTCGAAGTTGGGTTCGGGAAGAGCGTATGAGAGTAAGTGAAAAATAAGCACACACTCAAAGGTTTTTATAAGATCAATTGCTCTGCCTTGACATGACAAGCGATGAATATGTACATACCTTAAATTTTATAAAAATAAACAGTATTCATTAATTAATAGAATGCATTTTCGAAAAACGGTTCTAAGCGATTGAATCTCAAAATATTGTCCTCAGTTCCGTTCGAATTATGATTCTGTGCCTATATAATGAAAGTAGGTATGATACGTTATGTTAACCCGTTGGGTTCTATTGATAACGATGCCTATGAAGGTGTCAGTGTATTTAGTTATTTACACTGTCTCCAAAGGTATGTGCGCTTGCGACGCTAAAGGACGTATTTTTATACACACCGCACGTTAGAGTTATGCTCGGAAAGAATAACAGGATAACCTGAGCAAAGCATTTGATTTGGAATGCCAATGCCAACTAACTCACAAATATGGTCTTCCTTAAGATCTAAAATGTTAACCAAAACCACACAAAAACACAAATATTTTGCAGAAATCAGTGATTAAAATGACACTCTTCACTGGCGTTATATTCTGAAAGGTTTAAGCCTACATAACTAGGTATGTACATCTTTTATTAATTTTATTATTTAAACGCTTCTTTTCACTATCGTAAAATACGCTCTTGAAATAGGTAAGACTATGTTATAGGCACGAACGTCTAATTATGTACATATTGATTAAAGCAATTGTTCGCTATATTTAGTTCCTATAAAGGGTTTCTATTATAATAATTGGGAAACAATAGAACGTTTGTTCACAAATAGATTTACCTATGACTTCTGCATGCATGCATTGGACATTACCATAACTTCTAGGTCTAGGTCGTTTAGACGTTACGGCGGATGTATTGTCTACTTCCTCACTTAAGTAACTATAATTAAGGTCTTTACGTTTGTGGAGATTACGAAAAACTCAATTGTACCTCGTCAAAATTTGGTTATTAATTCATCATATTATAGGTATTACATCTCTGACATCTCTGTATAGTGCACGGACGAGAGGAAGTGCTCTAAAAAATTGCAACTTATAACATCCCAGGTTAGGTTAAACCTGTGCGTTTGTGTTAGCTTGGTAACTAACTAACCTGTGATTTGCATTTGGCGGAACATCACGAGTACTTCGGCAATTCGGTTGTGTGATACAATCGTGAGTCTAGAAATAGCTAGAAACCGAGTCATTTTATTCCTATATCCACAACCCTAAACCCTTAGTCCAACGTTAGGTTGCTATCTAATTTGAAGTTAAAGTTAAACTGGTCATTAGTAGGATTTTGTAATCAAACCATCCTTTTCATCATTTGGAGCCTTGCCAAATAGAAAAATCAGGAGATTATCGTATAAAGCCAAAATAACTTACCTCCAGGCGTGTGGAATGAACCCCGGACAAAGCTCTGGGCAGTTGTCGCAAGGCCTGCCTTCAGACACCTCCTTTATTCGGACTCCCTGTGGACAAAGAAAACTAAAATTAACATACAGTTCTTCAAAACAATTGAAGCTTTGTTCATCCTCTCAGACCTCATTGTCTTCATCGCTGAGAGAACTAAAGCCCTTAGTCATATCGCTGATAAATTCGTCACTCTTTGTCTCTGCTACCGCTATGACGTCGTCTTCGTCGCACTCGCTGTAGCTATCGGAGGTAGAATAATTGCTATCTTTTCTGCCAAAAAGTTTAAAAATCCCGGTTTTTCCCTCGGGCTTTATTTGACTGGTACGTTTCTTTTTATGAATTCTAAAAGGTACTTGCTTCAGTCTGGGTAGGACAACGTAAGATAGTTTAGGGACAGGTTTCTTGTATTTTTTCTCATAATCTTCTAGAGTGACGCCGCAATGGAAGACAAGGAAGTCTTTCCTTATCTGTTCTATTCCTTCCGGGTCCCTCCAATAAGTTTCTTTTGTTCTCACTCCGAGATAATAGTCTAAGTCACGTTCTCCTAAATCATCGTCGTCTTCTGAGAGTTCAGTTTGTATCTGACTTTCGACTTGGGGTTCTTCAAACTCGTCATTTTTTGTCAACAACTGATACTTCTTGTAAGGTGTCTTCTTTGTCAGGAACGGCGTGTTTGATGATAGAAATCTTGTCGTCTTTTTATAGACCGATGCTACCGATTCTCTACGTCTTCTCATTTTGATCTTTCCGCTTATTATAATTTTAATTTTATGGATCAATTTTAAGATGCTAGGTTTCCAGACCATCTTATCCTGTTTAAAATATTTCAATTCGTGCCATGTTACAGCCCTTTACTTGAGCCATTCCTTATAAGCAATAATGGTTTTGATCCAATCACGTCAAAACGCGACCAAATTGCAGAGAAAAAGTGAGGTCTCCGTGAAGTTTCGCTTCAAATAAGAGAGCAACAAAATAAATGACCGCAAAACGAGGGTTCCCTGGCGAGGGTGATGGCGGAATAGAACTTTTTACGATTCAATCGAGAGAGTGGTCACCTGCCAATAGGTACATATTGCTTGAACCACTTTTCTTTGACCCTGATTCTATTTGGAACCGACTTTGTATCTTTAGTGTAGCGAATGTAATTGGAGCAGCTAGGGGTCAAGGTATGTTGGTTTTTTCATGGGGTGGTAATGGGAAACACCAAGGGTGTGGTCGTTTATGGTCCGACAAACAGACGTATGTATGCCTTGTAATGTTAAATGGTGTGACAAATTGCAAGGGACCGCTTGTTATCGCTTTATTTAGTTGAGGGGTTATTGACACGGACTGGGATTTTTTACCAGTAAATATTAAATGCACTCTAATAAAGTTATGTCGAATATAATAAATTTGAATTTGAAGCTGTATTTTTAATATAGGTTAGTGCAACTGAACTCGGCTTTTGGTTAAAAATGTCGCCGACTTAAGTTCGACTAATGACCGAATAACCTAAATAAAGCGGATTGTTGTATTTAAAAACATTTATTTTGTTTTATACTTTTTAGTGATTTATTTATTTGTTTATTTATTTAATTTATTTAATATGTGATCATAATAAGCGTATGTAGTCCCACTTCTTAGATGTTATGAAACTTTCTAGCTCGCTCGAAGACATTTCTAGCTCGCCGCAGCAAGCAACGCCGTAGTCGCCCAACTATCTTAATCGAGATATCTTATCGCCACCCTTGAAGGTACCGATGAGGAGTTCCGGTGGCCATCTGTGATCTTCATCATCAGTAATATCATTTGATGAAGTGGATTCACCAAATGATATTATCTCAATGCAAATGCTGGATTAGATACTAAAAATACTAAAATCGCTATAAGTTAGCCTACAATAATTGAGGAGTTCCCTCAATTCCTCACTGATCCCCTCACCAGATTCTACTTTTATACTCTGTCAAACCAAACATTTTTTTTTTAAATCGGTCCACAATTTACGTAGAAATGTAATCCGGAATAACAACATACATATTTAAGTGCCAACTTATTTATTACTTGCTTTTTCCCGCAACTTCACCCGCGTAGATTTCGATTATCGTTATTCCGTCGGGAACTTTTACATTTGGGGGATGAACAGTAGCGTCCAGCCATTTCAGCGTGAAGGAGTAACAAACTAACACACACTTTCGCATTTATAATATTAGTAGGATTAACAATAGGTCTGGTTTTGACTAGTAGCATGGCTAATAAAAAAAAACTAATTAGGTTATTTTTAACAGCCGAATTCAGCTCTATCTAACGGCTTATATCAGAAAAGAATTGAATCCACATTGTTAATATTAGTTAACGTCTAACATAGATGGCAGTGTAGGTGAAATAACTCGCGAAATGCCTCTGCCGGAGTAGAAACAACGGCAACCTTATAGCGCCATCTGTGGCCGAGTAGCTGAACTGTTAACTGTATAGTTTCACTCACTGCCACTGTTAGAGCAAGGACGAAGTAACTCTTATTTAATCTGCTGCAAGGAGGTCTTCGGAGTTCAAATCCAAAATAATCGTCCTTACTTCTTTTATTTCAGATAACTATTTTAATATGAATAAACCTTTTTTGTTCCGATTGTTTATTAAGTTTAAAAAATATAGCAAGTTAATTAAGATTGTAAGAACAATTAAAAGGAATGTGACATTACAAACGGTGGAATGGTTTAGTACCTTTTGTTTTATTTACTTGTGGGAGGACCTTGTGCAGGGTCCGTCCGGATTGGTACCACCATCTTATCCATTAACCTACCGCCAAGCAGCAGTGTTCGCATTGTTATGTTCCGGTTTGGGGATAAGACAGCCGGTGAAATGACTAGCATAGAGGCATTCCATCTCAGTCCTCAGGGTTGGCAACGCATTTGCAGTCTTGTGAATGCGAATGTCTATGGGTCACGGTGTCCACTTACCATCAGGTAGCCTGTGTGCTCGTTTGCCTTCCCATGCCATAAAAAAAAAATGTTTATTAAGATCGAATCGAAATACTTACAAAATAGGCCAATTATGGTCCCATTAAGTGTAACTGTAGGTAACACTATTATTTGAGAAACAATACTTTACCGCGAGTAGGCGTAGAGTTTACACGGAAGGTACAATCCTAGAGCTTAGTTTGGATCTAGGTCAATTGTTATGAGATTTGTTCCCTGTTATTTAAGTAAATAGGCTAGTATCAACACTGACTTAAATTGATTAACCACTATAGAACCTTGTCGCATAAAACCAACGGTTAATTCCTATGTTATTTATATTTCGTCACTTGACGCTGTCATTATGACAAGGCTCTATGGTGGATCAACATTGAAAGTCCTTGATGGTACTACTTCGGCTTTACCGCTTGCGTTAATGTAAACTGTCAAGACCCTACTTTGAAAATCGAAGTTCGAAATTACGTTAGCTCTATCTCTTACTCTAGATTTAGTCTCTGACGAGTAACAGGCATGGAGCTAACGTAGGTTAGAACTTCAATTTTCAAAGTAGGGCCTCTGCCAAGTTCCTGTGAGTGAATGTGATAGATACTTGTGGGAGGACCTTGTGCAGGGTCCGTCCGGGTTGGTACCACTATCTTATCCATTAACCTACCGCCAAGCAGCAGTGTTCGCATTGTTGTGTTCCGGTTTGGGGATAAGACAGCCGGTGAAATTACTAGCATAGAGGCATTCCATCTTCGTCCTCAGGGTTGGCAACGCATTTGCAGTCTTAGGATTGCGGTCTTGTGAATGCGAATGTCTATGGGTCACAGTTTCCACTTACCATCAGGTGGCCTGTGTGCTCGTTTGCCTTCCTATGATATAAAAAAAAAAAGAGTTATAGCATTCATATAGCTGTATCCCTTCTCCGGGACTATGCAGGTTTTCCCAGTTCACAATACAGCCGCCAACGCAGCTTCCGCTGAAAGTAGACCAAGGTGCAAAATTATCAGTTTCTGCCCGAGAGAGCAATGACAAAGTGACAAGCTCAGCGAGATACCGGCCGGTTGAAAGTATTCAATTGAAAACCGAGCAGGGGGGTTACCATGACATACTAAAGCAGTTCAGTTTAGGCTGAGAGAAAGTGATAGAGCTATACAACTGCTATAGCTCGGTCCCTTTCTCTCAACCTAAACTGAACTTCTTTAGTATGTCATGGTAACCCCCCAGGTATCGGTATTTATGATGAAGTTTTTACCTGTCTCGCTTTCAAGTCATTATGTTTGTTTAATTAAATAAAGCGTTTGCAATTTCGGTCATTATGCGACACTAAATTTTGCCGGTTTTCTTCCTGTAATGTCTGCATAAATAAATACTAGTTGAATGTTTATTGCAAAATTAATTTAGGTTCGATCTACCTACTATCCCACGAGGTTCAGAATCATGCGTTAAATTTCAAGTACCTTAGTATAGGTAAGGATAGTGCGCAAAGTATACAATTTAAACAATTAAAGAAGAATAATGACATTATTCAGTCGATACTTTGTCGAGACTGACAGCTCACCTACCCTTATTTTTTTTCTGAATTTCCGTGGTATTTAAAAAAACTAAATATAAATCGTACTAACGAGTACTTATTTTATATTGTTCTTAATTAGGTAATGTTAAAGAGATAAAGGAATAAATTCAATTTGTACAGACACAGAGTTCAATTTGTTGATATCTAGGCGATGTTAGGTGACAAAATAGGTCAAATCCTTAAAAGTTTTTTGGGCTTGATTGATGACGTCGTGACTTTTACATAGTGCCATAGTGGCGCAGATATTCAGGTACCTACATTGCAATAATTCCTTGTTAGCATTATATTAATTAATTGAAAAAGTTTCTAAATATTGTACCAAATAGCTCCTACACAAAATTTAATGCAGTTTGTGTAAGTTATGTATGTATATAAAAAGTTATGTATAGTCAACCGACTCCATGGGTTTCAAGGTACAGGCTCAGCCTAGTTTGAAATCCACCGGATACTGCTTTATTTGTAACTATGTGATTTGTGAAAATAAAAAAAATATTCTATTCTATTCTATTCTATATTAATGTATAAATATATATCTCTGTATCTATCTATCGACGGCGAAGTACCATGAACTCCCAACTGACATTTTGACTATAGTTATTTTTTTATGTAGATGCACTGTCAATTTAATTTGGCATCATTACTGAAGATATTAAAAAAGAAGAAATTAAAAGAGTACGAAACCAGCGTCTTCAGTAATAATGCCAAATCAAATTTAAAGTGTATCTACATAAATATGTAACTATAATCAAAATGTCAGTTACTAGTTCATGGTATTAGGTACTACACCGCTGCTATGTAGATTGTAGGTTTTAGTGTTTTTTTCATGTTCTCCTAAATATTTTTCTCAACCTCTTGAGGGTTCGCTGGAAGAGGTCCCTCATAGGGATAGGTTCGGTTTTTTATATTAATTGTTTAATTTTGGTCTGTATAGTGTAGTGATAAAGTGTTTACATACATACATACTAATTCCCAATTTATTTGGTAAAAGGGTTTACCTACTGTAATACTGTATGACCAATAACAAATCAGACTAAAGGTTTATTTCATTGCGCGATTTTCATGATACACTGCGTCGCTGCAATATGGCTCTCGGCTCAAAAATGTTTAAACAACCCGCCTATGGATTGATACAAGCATGCGGACTATCGACCAACGAAACTGAGCCTTAAGGCTGGTTTTCCCTTTTCAATTAAGATGGCCGCACGACTGGGGCGCAGGTAAATCTAACTTACGTAAATAACGAGATCGAATGACACCTGTACTCGCCAAATAAAAGGCAGTGACGTAATGGCCACTGTCCGCCCACACGGAGGCATAGAGGTGACATATAGGCAAGCAATGAGAGGAGCTTCTTTAGTATTAGGGGCCCGTGATGACCCCTTGTATGGACTTTGAATAAACCGAGTGTGTCATGGGCAGTGATCGCCTTAGTGAAATCAGTACCAGTGACCCGATATGGTGTCTATTTTGTTTACAGATCGGGGTACCTGGCAAATGTGTTGTTGATTCTTGAAATAGCTTTTGTGATGGAGGCGTTCGAGGAAACACGCTTGATTGGACTAGCACCTTCGAGTTTCCGGAACAATGAAAATTATGTATTACGAATACTTAGGAAACGTTATTTGTCCAAGCAGCGAATCTACGTTGATGTAGTTTAATTACAGCAGTTTTTTTTTAGTTTCACATGAAACTGAAGAGCATTACAGTTTGGTGAGTTTTCCTCAAACCAATCTTCTTAAATCCTATTCCACAGATTAGAAAAGAGGAAGCTGCGCTCAGACTTATCAGAATGTTCGGAAAATGCTTAATGTCACGTAATCAATAAGTCACCAGGTTGTAGTTAACTTGCCGTTCGTAAACAAACGTAACAGGCCCTGACCCTGATGCTGAATATTACGTCATTCCTGCAATTGATACACTCTTACTCAGATGCGTGACAGTGACAGCCCTGCGAATTGCGTCGTCAAAAGAACTTAAGTGAAAATGCACGCACTAAAATGATTTCTTCAACCTCTCACAGGACAACTTAAACTGGCTGGGTAATAATCTGTTCGGATTGGAAGCGAAGGGTTTACCGGTACCCAGATATTTAGAGATAATTACCTCGTTCTTTTTTCAAATTTATCTGTGAAAAATCGTGGAAAAGGAACGACGTTAAAGGCTCAGATAGACGTGCGAGTAAGTACGCCGTACTTATGGCTCGGCCACCTTACCCGCCCGTGTGTCACTAAGTACGCCAACTTCTAAAGGTAAACACGGGCGAAAAAGGTCGTCGAGCTTTAAGTACGCGTACTTACTCGCCCGTCTGTCTGGGGCTTAAGATTAACTGACTCTGTGGGTGGCTGTAAGTGAATCACATACTGATTTTCGTCGTACATCCCGCGTGGTAACGATTCGATACCGAACCAGCGATCAGCAAACATCGCATCACTCCTCAAAATATGCCTTACGTAACGACAGTGACCGTGAATGCCTAATATGGACCGGGTTAAGGCATAAGTCATGGGCGAACAGCGATTACAGATCGAGATAAAAGACATGGGCGCGGCAAGTTAAGGTATTAGAAAAAAAAAAAAGTTGATTATAGGTTAGATTATGGATGGACACAAATTCGTATTTAGTTTGTATACTTAAGTTTGTTTTTAGTTATTTCTGTATCTGTCATATTTTTCTTATGTTTTTAGCGTTGCGGTTAGCGTAGCTGGTAGGGGCACAGTCTTCAAAGCTTAGGTAGGTACCCGGTAAAAGCAAATATTTGTAGGATAAGGGATATGTATAGTACAAACCTAGAACTTAGTTTAGGACTACGTCAATTTGAGTGAGATTATCCCTGATATTTATTTATTATGTAGTTATTTGTGGTATGTAACCTGCCAAATTGTATGCTGCTGATAATTTGCTATTTTATTTTTTAAAGTAAGTTAATAGCTTAGGTGGGAGGGATAAATTAGGTGTAAGATAAAGAAACAGTGGTCAAATTTAAAATAAAGTACCTTTTCGTATCTGCATAAATATCACTTTATTATAACTTATCAAAGTGTCAATTCATTTTAAGTCAGTTACCTGTCGTCTACACAGAGTTCGCAGTATGAATGGACTATCTTTCAAGTTATCAGATTAACTTTAGCATTACTATAATTCGTATGAAAAGTTAGAGTTCTTTAGATTGTAAAATTACTATTACGTGTGACCTACTTCTTATAAAAAAGGGCCTACATCTATAAATACTTATATATGTACTTTTTCGAATAAAATCGGAGAAATACTGGAAAAGGGCCGAATCTTAAGTACCCGAAACCGACGTGTGTGCATGACTCATTGTATGAAAGTGGAAGAAGCGAAAGAATGTTGTCAAGTTCGTAGCAAGTGGAAAGAAGTGGTCTCTGCCTACCCCTCTGTATTGTATTTAATTACTCTTAGTTGGCCATAAGGCGCGGAGATGCTTTATATACATTCAAACATACGCGAACTATGTTAGTGATCAGAATGTTACACGTGGGAGTGATTAATGCCCCGTCAATCGTTTTGACTGGGATGATATCATTCGCTGAATTACAGAATCTCGAAATCTGTCTATGCAATACTTGTAGCGTTTTTTTTACTTTTTATTTTATTTGTAAATACTCAAACTTTTTAAAAACAACGACAAGACTTATCAATAACACTTACTTTAAGACACAAAATAGAGTAATTCTACCTAGCACACATGTCATGTCCATTAAAATATAAAACAAATTACCAAGTACTATCAGCCCATTGGAACCCTGATCCACCATAGAACGGTGTCACAGTGACGTTTTAAAACAATTTGTTTCACGCTTCTTACAATTTGAGTCATAAAGTCACTGTGACACAGTTCTATGGTGAGTCACGGTTCCATTGGGCTGATAGTACATGACAAAATATCAAAAATGAAAATAGCTTTGTGAACACACTAAAACATGTAATGGTAGAAAAATGCTATTATTAAATAACAATACTTGGATGATAAGTTATTACGTTAATAGATAAGTAAGTAAAGAACAAACTACTCTTAACAAATAAGAACTCTCTCTAGTTTATAATTGGCTAAGCCCTACTGGGTCCATAATGATGTCATAACTTTCAAGTTAATTTAAGTACCGCCTATGTATACTTTATGGAATGCAATAAATAATTGAGTATTGAGTATTGAACAGAAACTAACAATATACGTAAAATAATAATAATATAACTATTATGAATTACGATTCAATTAACTTCTGTGTAATGTTAAATTTTAAAAGTCATTTATTTATTATGATGGCAAAAAAATTGTTTTGGACGATGACGTTGTTCGCACCTCTTTAGGATAAATCACGTCTAAGGCATCATAACATAACATAAGGCCGTGACCTCGAAATAGCGACACGAGCGGTAGCGGAAATTTGGTTTTATTTATTTATGTAGTTAGCACTCGAGTCACTTTACTTCAAACTCGGATATCTCCATCAAATTTGGTATACGAATTTAAAACTTAACTTGTTTGATAAAAGACGCAAATTCCGTTGTCCTTTTGAATGGATTTATCCGAGTTTGTAGTTAAGCGACTCACTCGTATTAATATTGGAAATTCGCTTTCATATAGTTACTATAACAATCGGAGTTAAGTTGAATGGTTTGTGGGCGAGTTTTAGTTAAACTAATTGCCTTTGGTTGGGAAAATATTTGTCAAAGTTGTGGGAGTTAAAGTTAGTAAAATAAGTTTATTGTACATACATTAAAGAAAAAGGAAATGCAGTTGAAATGCGCTCTTTGCGTAGTATGTGTGGTGTGAAACTGATTGATAGAGTAAGAAATGAAAAAATCAGAGAGAAATGTGGAATAAAAGAAGATGTATTGACTAAGATTGAAAAGGGCATGCTTCGATGGTTCGGTCATTTGGAAAGGATGGATGAAAGAAGATTGACGAAAGAGATATACAGATCGAAAGTAAGTGGAAGGATCGGAAGGGGCCGCCCTAGGCGTACTTTTTCGAATCAAATCGGAGAAATACTGGAAAAGGGCCGAATCCGACGTGCGCGCATGACTCGATGTATGAATGTTGAAGAAGCGAAAGAAATTTGTCAAGATCGTAGCAAGTGGAAAGAAGTGGTCTCTGCCTACCCCTCTGGGAAACAGGCGTGATTTAATGTATGTATGTATGTAAAAAAAGGTAGCCTTTTAATTAGTGACTTTTTAAAGTTAATTTAATCGCTTCTCGCTCCCTGCTACACATTGCACCACTACTATCAAAGCACACATTGTAATTATCCCTCGATGAACAAAACATGAATAAGAACATGTGTTGTGTTTGCTATGGCTTTTTATCACCTTGCTAGACAGTGCACGGTGAATCATGTTTACGAGATACGTCCGTATCGAATTACAGACACACAGGTTGAGGTTAGGAGTCGAGTTACGCTACTGAGGTTTTTTTCAATGAAATTTGAGCTTTATGCCACTGAATTATAGGTTCAGTGGATTGTGAATGAATGAGCGCAATATTCCAATATCGATATTATTTTATCATGTCTCGTACTTTGAAAGTAGGATATTATACCGTTTTTCTCCCACTCTCTTCCTATTTTTGGCGTGTTTTTCTGCTGAACTACGCATGATATTTGATATTATAAATAATTTCATATTTATAGCTTTATAAGAAGGTATAACACAGGTTTAACTTGATTTGATCGAGCTCTTTATTTATTTATTGGTATAATCCCGGGGTAATCCTCTATTATTCAGCTCAGAATAACGTGAAACCGCTGTACATATCAGTTTTTACCCGACTGCCGCAGGAGAAGGGTAATGTTTTTATCCTGTATGTATGTAGTTATGTAACATAACATTGACGCCATTATTCAAACAGTAAGTAGGTAGTTTTTGTTTTTTTAAAGCTTGTTTTTTGTAAGACGTGCTTAGTAGACGATCTACGGTCATACGTATCTAACCAATATACACCCACGCCCACACACACGCACACATACACCAAACTAGATATTAGACTAGCAAACTGAAGACTACAAATTGAAGACTGGAATCCTTAAATTAGAAAGCAAATACTTTACCAACGCTAAGGATTAAGATGAGATACCTTTAGGCTTGTCATTTTATCGGTTGTTTTATCATCACAGGAACACAACAATGCGAACACCGCGGCTTGGCGGATGGTGGTAGCAATCCGCACGGACCCTGAGCAGGGTTCTACGACCGGTAACTATATTTTATGGTTTACTAGCTACTAGGGATTTTGACCGCGTATGATTATCGGTATTCCCTCGAGAACTTTTAGCCGGGATGAAATGTAGTCTATGTGTTAATCTAGGGTATATAAGTGATCTCCATTTCAAATGTTATCCAAAGCCTTCTAGCCATTGCAGAGTGAAGGAGTAACAAACTAACGCACAAGAGCCCTCATGTGGCCTATTTACTGAATAAATATTTTGTATTTAGAATTTTGAAACAAACTTTCGCATTCTAATAGTTTGATTTAGTTTAGCCTGGTTGTGCAAAATGTGGTTACAGAATTAACAACAAATTTAAAGTTGTTGGTAATTCTGTAGCTCTGCCTGCCTACCCCACTCTCGGAATGAAGACGTGAAAGTAGGTATCTATGTATGTAATTTAGTTTATTTTATTTAATCATCAATGTTATATCACATTGTAAATTGCATTGCATGCAAATGTTAGTAGGATACGCAAAACCCTTATCAATCACATCACAATGACATTTTACTCCGGAAATAACTACAGTTGCCGAGAGAAAGGTTGCGGATGAAGTCGCCGGGGCAGAATATATCATCTGCATTAACTTTACTGTGATCGTCTTCACGACGATTCTTAAGATATCAATAAACATGACATGTGAATTTCCGGATCTAGAGATCGATCTGTCAAGACCTCATCTTTAGCTAAACTCATTCGCTTGCTCTCCCAAGTTCTAGTACAGTTGTTTTATCTCACGACAACGAGTCTGCCTTACTTGTGTGTGTAGATGCACGTGAACATTGTCTCGTAGCTGTGTGGGTGTCTATACTTGTTACAATTACAAGTATGACGAATCGGCTTTCGTGAGCTAAAACCACTGTAACTATTGTACTTCTTGAGCCGCCACAGGACCCTGTCTTAGTAACAGCGTCATCATCACGAAACTAAATAACATTAAAATTTGTCACTGGCCTTCTGTGGAAGGGTAGGTAATGAAGTGACTGTAACGTTCAAGTCGATGAGTTTATGTATGTTCTAAAGTCCGCATTAATATACTGATCGTGAAAGATGTCTGTCTCACTCTTTGGGGTGTGTGCGCAGCAATACGAAGACTGCAATCCTAAGATCGCAATGCGTTCTCAACCTTGAGAACTAGATGGCATTCCATTTTATTCCCCAGTGCTGCATTACTGCTGGTAATTACAGCTTGTCTTATCCCCACACTGGAACAGCTTGCAAACACTGCTGCTCGGTAACTTAAAGAATAAGATGATGGTAGGGATCTGGACCGACCTTGCACAAAGTCCTCCCACCATTAAAAAACCTACTGCCATTTATCACAGACACGTTTTGTTTTGACACGGACATCTCACTGGACATAGTACATCGAATGGTTTGTATGTGTGCGATCCTTACACGTACTCGCCACAAGCCAGTGGTAAGCTGATCTGAAGCTGATAACGCTGATCAACGCTGAATCAGCCTTGGCTGGGCTACCTGCATGTATGTGCTCCTAACTTAACCAAACCCCTGGAGTTGAATTACTTCTGTATAAACGTAGCTCATGATCTGTTAATTAATATGACCCTTAATAAAGCACGAATTATACTGGCATCCATTCCTGCCTTACTTTAACTTCGATTCTAGAGCAAGAAGCACAATGCTGTCTATTTTTGACTTAAAAGTTAGATTAAGACAGCAGTCACCTTTTATTCCTAGTCTAAACCTCACTTAGGAGATTGTCGTCTTATTTCTTAATTACTAAGGTACCTATCTATTTATCTGTGGCACATATTTATAAAAGGTATTGCTTAAATGAGAATTCCTGTTCGACTCCTTGTTTGATGTTTACTACGCGCATGTCCAAATAGATTGTCAATGGGAACTGTGTTCTGTTGCGCTTGATATAAGGTTCGGTTTTTGAGGTAATGCAATTGATTGGTATTGGGTGGCCAAATCGTTAACTTGTGATCCGAATATAAATACATCACACGTGTAGTTTTTTGGGATTTTTAAGTACCGAGTGATGTTTTGTGGAAATTCGTATGTCATCGACTTTTATTGTTGAGCCAACATAGAACTCTGTCGTAATTACGGCTACATGATGTGGATGGTAGACAGTGGCGTAGCTAGCATAAGTGGCGTGGCACCCAAGATTGTTTGATCTAGTTTCAGTCATTGTAGCCTGCAAGTAACTTTTGATTAATTTTAATTTGCTAAAACTGCTCTCACATGAAGCAACTGATACGCATATTGTTAAAAATAAATTTAGTGCGACCACCACACCACAGGTGCCGTGCCGAGCAATCGCTATTTCCGGGGAATACCCTGACTAGCCACAGTTATGTAGCGAAATTCGAAGATAAAATTAAATAAATTTTGAGTGTGTACACTGAAAAAAATGTAATAAAAACCCTTTCTATGGTCCTGAATAAAAAAAGCTACTAGGCAAGTTGATACCTACATTTATTATTGTTACTTACATATCTATTATATTATATTATTTTATTGGCGGCGGTTATGCAATCTGCCACAGTTTTACGAATTAGGTATTATAGATTATACTCACTACTGATGTCCACGGTCGGATTGGATGTCACCCCTAAGCGTGATACCCGGTGCGGGTCGCCCCTGCCGCCTCCCCTAGCTACGCCACTGATGGTGGATGAGTGGCTCAACGATGAAAGTCGCTGTCTGTATCGTATTATCAACATTTTAATAGCTCTTATGTACTTGACGGTAATTGACGGTTAAAAACAATACAATTACAGGTTAAATACGATTTGGACCACCACATTAATGATTGATGGCCACCACCATAATAGACCCGCAGGACTGTCCTTCGCGGGACAAGTCGCGTGGTGACACGACAATGCGCAGTCACCCGTAAAGCGCGAGGCAGCGATAACCTATTGAATCGCACTTCCATGCATTCTATTCCTGGCGATATCCTCCATCGAGGAACATCTTGTAAAGGTATCAAATCGAAATATGAAATAGAATATGCATGGACAAGGAAATAAGTATGAGAGCAAAGGTCACACAGGTATACGACTACTTCTTTAGGAATACATGTAGGTATCTATCCAGTGTCTAATCTTTACATAAGTAGTATAAAACAGAGTCCATTTTCTTCTTCACAGATTTTGGGGCTGCATGTTGTTAGTGTGTGGAAGCATTTACTTTCGTCAAAAATATGGTAACGATATAGAAGTAAAATGGGTTTAAACAAAGTAAACCTGAGCCCAACTGTGCTCTGTAGTGTTAAAAAAACGTTTCCAGAAAATCCCAATATTACCAATCTTAGAAAAGTGCATGTTTTTCGTAACCTTTAAGTGACAGTCACAGAAGTGATAAGGAAGTCCTGATCTTTATCAGGCTGCGTTCGTTCTTCGTCGGTGTAGCTCCGGTTACAAGCGGCCTCCAGCTGTATGTATATGTATGGTTATTACGGTCTTATTTAGCTTGCTTTGTAGTAAGAAACCTTCCAAATTGAATGTTTTGTTTTGTTTGCTACAATGTATTGGATTTCATTGTATTGGGGGTTACTAGGCACTGTGACACGTGCGAGGTGGCTCGTGTGTACCCTGCATAAGTATAACCATATATGAGGAACAAACGACGTTCTACCTGAATACTGGAACGGTATATATTACTAAATAGCATAGAGACATTTTATTCCAGTTCACAGGGTTAGGATCATTTCATTACTACTTTGGAAAAACTCGTATCTGATATTTTGAAATGTATGAGTTTGAACTTAATTCTCGTCACGTTTGAGTTTAAAATCATACGTAACGAAACAAAATTGTATCTCTTTTTATTTTCAAAGCAATGGTAATTTGCAGTCTAAGAGTCTCAGCTTGATATCAATATAATGCCCTGCTAAGTCAAATAGCAGTATCTCAAATAAAACGCGTGTAGCAATCACGACCTCAATACTAACATACGAGGATTGAATATACTTTGGCACTCGAATCTAAGTTAATATTTATTGGCTACCCGTCTCAAGACCAGTGATGTGCAAGTTGCGGAAAGTTTCCAATAAGTTGGAAAAGTTGCAAGAAATTTCCGGAAACTTTCCCAAGAAATATAGGAAATTTAAATTTAAGAAACGGAAAGTTTTAATCCCCATACAAAATTGTGAGAAGTTTCCGAAATTTTCCTACATGAAATTTTCCGCAATTTTGGAAAGTTTCCTTTGGCACATCAGTACTCAAGACACGACAGTGAAAAGACAAACTTCTGCGACTTGACGTTTACCATGAGTGAGTTTATTGATACGGCCCTTCATTGTGATTCTAGTTTTGAGAATGCAAATGTCTATGTGTCTTAGAACATACCACCTGCACTTGCGCTGTCGCTCAGATCTCCCTTTCTATCTAGTCAGTAACGATAGAGATGCACTGAGCGACCAGCGAGAAAATACAACTTGTGCTACCCGTGCATGGGGCCTAATATAGCTGCGTTTGTCGCATGACAAAATGTGGATAAAATTTCCGTCACTTTCTGACACGTACGTAGGTATATAAGTACGAGAGTGACGGATGCTTCATCCACATTTTGTCACGCGATTAATGCAACCATTCTAAGCCGATGGCCTGTGGCTCTATTCTACCCGGTAAAACCATATTGTTTTGACAGTTATGGCAACCGAGTTAAACAATTCGATAATATGTTGTCGGCAATAAGATTTTACCAAAAAGAGAGTCCATTTGTCCTCGTCTACCATTTAGTTTTGTGACTGTCACCTAGTGTTTAGTTACAGGTCAAAAACTATACTAGAGTCCAAAAAAAAACCTCTTTTTAGCAGTCGGGTATAATTGTATCTAGCTTAGTATTGTCAAATGTTTTAATAATAGACTTACACATGAACCGTCTTATCTCAATTTCACATTGTGTATTGATTTGAAATCTCAAGATAATCCACACATGTCTTTTGTGATAAGCGGGCTGGAGTTTATCCTAACCTTTTGTGGCCATTCTATAATAATAACGTTCTCTATGGTTTCCTCTACAGCCCAACAAGTAGACGAGAACTGTAACTGTAAGTGTAAGTGTATTTATAAACAACTTTAAAAGAGGTGGAGGTTCTTAATTCGATTTTATTTTCTTTAGAGTAAGTCTTACACAGTGTGACCTAGTCCCAAAGTAAGCTGATAAAAAAAAACTGCGAATAGGTCAGTTCCCCGAGTTATCTGAGTACGGTACCTAACAAATTGTGCTCCTTTCGCATTTATAATATTAGTATGGAAGTATAGAAATTTACACCCGTGAAGCCATTAAGACCAGTCAACCATTGTAATCATACGCCACTATGGAACTATATCAATGTGAGGTAACCGTAAACCGTAAGAGACTTCTTATGAATTTAATTATAGCGTCACTTTGACAGAGTTCCATTGTGGCCTATGAATTAAATAGAGAACATAAAATTATTTTCGAAAGCTCCGACGTTGTCACCCCCACTTTTATTAATAGCAATGAAAATGGATTTCCGTGCTCTCTGGGATTAACCGCTCCTAGAATAAAAATTAGTTGAGCGAGTCCGTCACGCACCCGCCTTAGCTATAGTTATAAAGAGGTTATGAGTTGGTAGAGTACTTTTTTCATATGTTTTGGTGGGTGTGTAATGTTTAGCATAAAAACAAATGATCTAATGATCATTTTACATAACACGAATTGCATAATTTCGATCTGTATAATAATCCATCGATATAATAGTCATGATGTATAAAACGAAATACATAATTTCAAAAACTATGTATAAACTCACGCCTTCGTTCCCAGCGTGGGGTAGGCAGAGCTTCAGAATTACCAAAAACTCTTAAAACTTGTTGGTATTTTAAATTTAAAAAATAATATTTTTAACGGCTTTCATTACTATTAATGTGGTCACAGTTCTAACCTAACCTAACCTAGTTAGAATAAATGGACTTAAAATGCATAACACCAAGAAAATGATAGTTATAATAAACGAGTGTTATGTTATTCGATCGTATGCCAGATAAAATTATACAATTGGTTTTTATGCTAAACGTTCATTACGCTTTTCGTGATTACTTAAACGAAATTATACAAAATGTTTTTATACTGATTGTAGCGCACCCAGTTTTTGGTCACTCTGTACGAGCTTAGCCTGACGTAGCAAAGTTTTAGCGATTTTTATAAGAAAATAGCCATTGTTTGCTTCAATACCGCGATTTTTTTTTTTATTGCGTGGGAAGGCAAACGTGCACACAGGCCACCTGATGGTAAGTGGAAACTGTGACCCATAGACATTCGCATTCACAAGACTGCAAATGCTTTGCCAACCCTGAGGAATAAGATGGAATGCCTCTATGCTACTCATTTCACCGGCTGTCTTATCCCCAAACCGGAACACAACGATGCGAACACTGTTGCTTGGCGGTAGGTTAATGGATAACCATACCATAAGGTAGACTCTGTTTTCGTTTGCATGCAATTTTTAAGGGTCTTATAGTTTTGCCATGTCCGACTGTCCGTCCGTCCGTCCGCAGCCTAGTTCAGAGACTTAGTACTAGAAAGTTGTAATTTCGATTAAGGGATCCGTTTAGGAAATATTAAGCTTTAAAGCGCTAATTTTTTTAAGAGTCAAGTCAAGTGTCCCTTCCCCCCTCCCCCTCCTACCACCCGACGCAAAACGAGGGTATTGGGGGGGATCTGTATACCTGTCTGTGGCACCGTAGTTCTCAAGGATAACCCAATTTGGATACGACTTTTTTTCATGTGAAAGCATAAACCATAAACCAATCGCGTCAGTGCTAGATCACGTGACTTTTCGTATCACGTCATCTACAAGTGAAGCGATTGGTTTAAAAACGAAACGAATAGAAAAGCGAGTTGGCGTAATGCATCTCGTCTGGGGCCCCAGGTGTTCTAGCGATGGTTCTTAGCTAGGCAGAAAGACGGGGTCACCCACCATTATACAGGGTGCCTCTGACTTTGGGGCTTTAAATGCAACGATCGTCGATCGATTCGATAGTCTGTATAGGCATTATCTTTGTTATGAGCGCGAGTATTTGTATTTACACTATAAATTTAAGTATGTATACCGTTATCTAGTCCTATAGTTCTATAAACTTTTAGTTTAAATAAATAAATATCAGGGGACAATGTCACACCAATTGAACTAGTCCCAAACTAAGCTCTAGGCTTGTACTATGGGTACTAGATAACGATATAAATATTTTTATAGAGAAATACATACATACTTAAATACATAGTTTGATATCGGCTTTATGCGAGTTTTTTTTATTCCGACGTGAACTTTATCCTAAGCCTTTTTTTAACCCCCCACGCAAAAAGACCGCTATGTGTATGTGTATTTTTCCCTGTCGGTGTCTGTGTTTGACTGTCTGTGGCACCGTAGCACTTAAACGGGTGAAACGATTTGGATGCGATTATTTATTTAAAGATAAAGATAAAGATAAAGAGACATTTATTCCCAACAATACAAAACCACATTAGGTACATAGATACAAAAAGAACAAGACAGAGAAACAGTTGCGAAACGGTCCCAACTCAGCATTCGCTAGCCGTAAAGCCAGAATGGTCTTCCGTTGGAACCGCTTGGTGAAGTGACGGATAGTGACACACTTAACACAAAAAACGTAAAATTAAAAACATGAAAGATCAAAATTAAATTCATTTGTTCGAGATTATCTCAAACGACCATAAGAATAACACCCTGTTAAGGTTGGCAACACTAAGGAAACAGAAAACAAAGGACTAGTCTATGGGAATGTAAACACAGCAAGCAATGTAGGTTACGTAACAATAACAAAAATTGGTACACTCTTAAGAAACTGAATAATAAAAAAAAAAAAACAGCAGCATCAGTTTTTTTAGCTTCGTTTCATCGGTGAGACCGTGTAAGAGATATCATCTCCAAAAGAAGGGTACACCATTGTATCGGGGGTTTTTAAATATTTAATAATCTAGAAAGAAAAATTGAGATTTAAAAAAAACATTTGACACAAAAAAAAAAAAAAAGGAGGAATGAAAAAATACAATTGTAGGATAATATTGCCATGGGTGATTATTTTACGTCGAAATTGTCTCAGCACAAACCGCGACGCTACAGTCGGTTCTAATAGTTATTATACAGGTACTTTTAAAAATGTAGCACTAAGAACTCTTTTTACAAAAGGGCTGTCCAGCGATTGCCCTTAATCTCCCCTAATGGTAAGTTACGACGACGTGGAGGATAAGTCTGGCTGTTGGTTCAGGTACAACCTTATCCGCTGTTACCTTGTAGGCACAAATTAAATAAATAAAAGCACCTAAGGTTCAGAGAGAACATAATAAAGAAGCAAATATGCAAAGTTCTAAGCATTTTTTTTGGTAAAAAATTGTGATACAAGTGGAATATATTTTTGGAATTTATTAAAATCGGCTAACTCGTGAAACTCGCCTAGGCGTCGATATACAGACAGATAAAATTCGAACCGTTTTTAATCGACGTTTATTTAAAAGGAAGGAAAAAATTGCTTGGAAAAACGCATTAAATTCGAATTTAATATTCAATTATCATATAAAGTAGGTACAATGGGTTGCCAAGACGCTTTTATAAATTATAAGCTCTACTTTGACAAAGGAAACTAATGGAGGAAAAATCTAATAACGTAGAAATTGTAAGACCGAGTTAGAGCAGTGAAGAGATTTATTAAATAAATTAGCTTACGAAATGTCAAGGTATATTCTGGTAACTACACTAATGAGCAAAAAAAACAGGTCAATTTGTACAGAATTTCAGTACAAAGTGACCCCGTTGATTTGCTGGAAGTAAGGTTAATAGATACATTTATAACTAAATTTAAAAGCAATTATTGCTACAGCAGGACTTCTTTCGGTAGGAATTAAGGAGGAACATATATTATATTTTAAATTATAATACCTTATAACATAACTGTATGCTTTCAATCGTTTCTTCCCGGAATTTGATATTATGCGAGAACATATTTTTACTATTAATTGTTATTGGGTTACAGGATTCAGTTTAGCCAGAAATTTCGGTAATATGGCCGTAATTTTGGATAAAAGGCTAGACATAACGAAGTTTTAAATTAAAACCATTTTATAAGGACGGGGCGCAATTTTAAACTCTCAAGCCGCAGAGGTAAATAGAATAATAAAAATGAAATGGACCGAACGGCGCGTTTTTTTTTCGTACAAGCAATTAAAATGCCCAACTATGTCCAGCTTTTATTTGTCTATACATTTGGCAACCCTAATTGCTGCGTCGATTTTATTTTGAACTATATTGATGATTTTAATTTTCACTATAACCGAAGATCGCATCCTTTATTGAGTAATCAACCTGTACATACAACTGTTTATCACTCAGACTTTTTGTTTCAATTCACGGTATTTTTTTATAATAAACGTAAAAAAAAGGGTCCATATTGGCTTATAAAAATTTGTAGTCCGAATTCTTACGTACTCATAATCATCGCAAGTTTTTTTTGGTGAAACGGTTTTTATTTCAGGGTGTTTTATAAAATAAACCTAACCTACCCTAGATATTTCAAAAACCCTGAAATAAAAACCGTTTCAGACAAAAACACTATGATTTGCGATGAATATGAGTAACAATACATTGGGACTTCAATTTTTTATATGAAACAAAGCTCTCCCAAAAAATAAAATTATGTACAGTCGACTACTAGGGTGAAAAAATGGAAACACTTTTTCATCTTATTGCATTGTAATAAGGTAAAAAATTGGATACATCTCTTTGTAGTCGATTGTGTGCACGTGTACTAGCATAATTAATTAAACACAGGTATACTCTTTGTAGGTATTCTTTAACGTTATCGTTATCGCACACTGCTTTTGACAATCATAACTTGAACCTTGAGCTCGTTGACATAACATAATAAATAGGTAAATAATAATAAATAAATATGTGTGGACAATGTCACACCAAATGGCCATATCCCAAACTAAGCTCTAGGCTTGTACAATGGGTACTAGACAACGATATAAGTACTTATATAGAGAAATAAATACTAAAATACAAAGAAAATATCCATGCCTCTGGAAAAAATATTTTCGCTCATCACACAAATATCTGCCCTTATAGGGATTTAAATCCAGGTCGATATGGCTAGTTTCGTAGGCGGGATCACTACCATCTAGAATAGTGCGCCGACCGACATGCCTTGTTACGTTGGTTGATCCGCGCCAAAGTAAGTTCGTCGAGGAACTCGCCGTCAGGATACTGACATGAATTAATACCACCCTGTACTTTAATAATAAACTGACCCTGCTCGCGCCGCGCGGCCAATTTTATTTTTTTAATGGACTGTGCTGTGTCACGATATGTAAGGGTGGAAAATCTATAAAACTGTCTGGTCGCGACAAAAAAATAAAATAAGCTGACTTTGTTAAACACGGAGGTAACGATAATTCCTTTTATGTGTACATGTTTTTTTTTTGTTGATACATGTATGTATGTATGTAAAACTCTTTATTGCACATAAACAATTACAAGACATGTTTGCATCAATATAAATAATGTACATATACATACATACCTTCACGCTTTCATTCCCAGAGTGTCTAAAAACTTGTTATTAACTCTGTAACCACAATTTGCACAATTAGGCTAAGATGTTTAACAATGTATATTAGTGACAGGTAGCAAACCCATCGCCTAACAGTACTACAAGCCTTTTTTGATATAAACACTTAGTAAAAAGTAAGCAAATAAATATGATTACTAATATACAAATTCAATGAATTCCACCTAAAACCTGCCATCGATTAAGTTTTTTTTTACGACATGAAGAATGCAAGCCAACTTAGAGGCTACTCAGGCCACGTAGTAATGTTCTCGAAGACATAACGACTAACATAGAAAGTCTCTATTCAAGTAATTTAGCAGTAACTTATACAAACTTTAGACAGGTATAGGTATCAGGTATGGTAAGGTGGTGGTGGTAGGATTCCCTCTTTCGCCGATTTTTTTTACGCCGAATGTATAGTTACGTCGAATTTTTTTTTTCGCATATTTTTTCCCCAGTTTAACCGGTTTTGTTTTTGTATAATCCTGGTAGAATATGTTAGGTTAGGTTTATTTAATGGGTGCGCAAAAGTTAGACTAATTATTATTAATCCGAATGTAATTTTATTCCTAATCATCGCAACTCCTAAAGTGTTTTTTACTGAAACCGTCATTATTTCAGGATTTTTAAAGTATCTAACTGGTAGTTAAGGTTAAGGTTAGGTTTGTTTTATAAAAACCCTGAAATAAGAACGTTTTCAGTGAAAAAACAGTTTAGGAGTTGCGATGATTAGGAATAAAATTAAAATTCGGACTAAACATTTTTAGGTGAACCAATATGGACCCTTATTTGATAACTTTTCAAAAAAGTCAAAGGTATCAGTAGAATAACAATTATGCGAAATTAGTATTCTGTGAAATCATACATTCGGACAAGTTATGATTATGACTCTAACCGTATAGAAAAAAAGGTTCGGCGGGAAACTTGATAATGATAATAAATATAAATGTATGAAGTATCTGTTTTCTATTAAAACCTAGTTAAAATATAGCGAAATAGTACATTATTGCCTAGGCAGTGAAGCAGGCAATTGCCGTTCCTGCCGAGGCATATATAGTGCTTTTCTCAAAAATCGCAAGATACAAATCGCATATAAACAGAAACTTCACGTGTAATAGCATCACTCTTTACCGCCTTTATATTTATGACAAGGAGAAACGCAAGCTTTTTTAGAAAAAAAAACTCAATCTATTCTAGACACAGATAAAAAAGTTACGTTTCGAATTAAATATGGATGTATAAGACTTGTGCCCTCATTTTATTAGGACCGTTTTCACTTTTTAAAAAGTTACAAACTAGATAACAATGAAATTTGTATGCAACATTGCGGGCTTGTGTAGCGAGCACGCAATGTAATTTTTTTTTTATTTGGGAACTGTCTGTAAACTATGTACCTACCTACCTACTTTGCGTCTCAGTATGGAGTTAGTCAACTTTTCCGGTCATTTTTGAGAAATAGTAATGTTTTTGTCTTGTTTACTTATAATTTCTTTAAAAATAAAACTTTGATTTTTTTTTGTTAATTTCATTGCATGTTGGAAAAAGCACTATACGTACCTCGGCGGGAAATATGGGGTTGCCCGCCTCAGACCTATCCTATCTACCTATATGTTTTCGGCCGGCAACTCCTTTTGTCCCGGCCTCTGTAGTAATATACTAATAATCAGCATTAACATGCATCACTGACCGAGCATTAAGAGCTACAAATCGGGCATTATGCATGCGGCGACGCGGGTGCCGGCGCCGTCGCCAGTGATTATGCTTTATCGTGGAGTCGGGATTACTAATGCGTTGATTTGACATGTTACATACACACAGGGTGTTTGAGGAGACGTGCACGCCACATAGACGCAAATAGTTAACACGCAGTTCGAGTTTGTGTTTTAGCTTTGACAATTTGAAGCTAGTGTTGCGGTCTATCTTTTTTCTTTATCGTAATCATTATTGTTGTATCATAATTTTACAGTTAAAAGGGTGCCCTTTTTTTTTGTATTGACTTTTGTAGTCAAAAATAATCTGAAACATTGGTTGCACATCTTATTATACATATTTAAAAAAAACACAACTCGACATAATCTCCACCATTTATTTTTTAATGGTATGGTCTTAAAACTCACAAACTCAAAATTAAATAGGTAGTTTATTAAGTCAGTAATAGGTACTACCACTAAAAGTTGAAACAAAACTTATTTAAATTAAAATAAAACTAAGCTACTCAAATACTAAAGATGTAAATAATAATCACCACTATAAAAAGAACACCCCCTCTAGCAGGTCCGCTCGCGTCATGGTCCCTATGACACTGGCTGCATTACCTCTCTGGATAACTAACCCAATCCTTTGGGAGAGGTAAGCACCAGCTCTAGGATCTCCGGAGTTGTCTATGAGCCGGGAAGACAAGGTCTTAATAAAACATTTCATATCGGCTGACCAAGGTCTCATGGTCTCCACTGCAAGAGCGACAAATTCATAATTATTTAATAATTATTTAAAATTAGCTTGGGCCTGATCAACTGCTGCACCGGCCCGATTACGGGTTGACTGGACGTGGAAAGTGGCAAATGTGTCAACTTACGTCGCGTCCCACACCAGAGCCCTATACCCAGTTTCCACGGCACCAATGTAGCTCCGTCTGGTCGCTTGCCATCGTCTATATGCAAACCAGCTGGTTCCAGGACAGCTGGTTCCGAGGCAGTGGCAAGCGAACGACGGATCAGATCATTAATTGTGCCGTGGCGGTACAAACGGCCGGAAATTCTAAAGCATGAAAGGCCATGTCGTCCCAGCTCAATAATTTATAGTTTCTTTTCAAAAATAAATAGATTGGCCCAGTTCACGCGCTTAAAGACTATAACAGAATGTCAAGCATAAAATCCAATTGCTACTGGAATCGGTACAGAACGTGACCGAAGCGAGACGGCGGGAAAGCACGACTTTCGTTGAAACCGTAATCTGTTTTGTATATAAAATTATTCTAGACCTTGATCTGGGTAAATTGCTCTGAAGCATTAGTACGTAATGTCTTTATTTTCGTAAATTTACAAGGTTCTTAGGCACCTAAGAGGTTTTATTGAAATTTTGCTCGCTCACTATACCTACGCCCTATATTCGTAGTTTTAGGTCATCGATGACATTCTACGGCGATACGCAGTACTCCTGTATTATTAAGTAAGATGATTGAAGATTTTTTGTAGCCATCGTTAACATTTGTATATGCATTGAAAAAAAAACAAGTTCTGATTTAAAAAAAAACTGAAAAAGAGAATGTGTCCAGAAAAAATGGTATTTTTTTTATGAGATTGGAAAGGCAAACGAGCTCACAGGCCACCTGATGGTAAGTGGGATCTGTGACTATAGACATTTGCATTCTCATGACCCACAATCTTAAGACTGCAATCCTAAGGCCGCAAATGCGTTGCCAACCCTGAGGACTAAGATGGAATGCCTCTATACATGCTAGTAATTTCACCGGATGTCGTAATCCTACACCACCGGCACACAATAATGAGAACACTGCTGCTTGGCAGTAAGAGGGATAATAATTATTATGGTGGCAGCGATCCAGACGGACCCTGAAAAAGGTCCTTCCACCACTAGAATGGGTGCTGGATGTACTGGTCATGTTATGGCGCTACGGGTATCACTTTGTCCATAATATCAGACCACGTATCCGTATTGGTTATCTACAGTTTGTTAGATAACTTATACAATCCAAATTAATATGTCAACAAAAACTGAATGAGCTACGAGATCTTCATAACACCGCAAACAGGGTAATTGTTCCAAATATAGGGTTACATCATTAAAAAGTTCCGCAAGTGTAGAAGTTACTACTTCGTTAAATGAACCGTTCGAAGTAAAGCTTGGGTCACTTTACTTGAGGAATCGACACCACTTTATTGTTTTAGCGATAGGCAACGCAAATTGTATACGGAACAAGTTTTTAGCCGGAAAATGAGTTGTACTTTTGGAAGCAGAAATTATCGCCTAATAACGGGCATTATTACGACCATACATACATACACATACATTAAATCACGACTGTTTCCCAGAGGGGTAGGCAGAGACCACTTCTTTCCACTTGCCACGATCTTGACAAATTTCTTTCGCTTCTTCCACATTCATACATCGAGTCATGCACGCACGTCGGATTCGGCCCTTTTCCAGTATTTCTACGGTACGGTACGGCCGGTTCCGACCCTTCCACTCACTTTCGATCTGTATATCACTTTCGTCAATATTCTTTCGTCCATCCTTTCCAAATGACTGAACCATCGAAGCATGCCCTTTTCAATCTTAGTCACTACATCTTCTTTTATTTCATATTTCTCTCTTACTTACTCTTGATTACGACCAATATTTCAAAAAACCGTGTAAAGTTAGGTTACTTTAGGTTTCAATTTAACATTTCGACGACTTCACTTGAAATACCCGGCGACATCGCGGAATAGGTGTCAGTTGCCACAAATCACGGCGACACGTGTCGCGCGATGTTGTTCATGTCGTGGCAAAGTTTCGCAAAGTCGCTCGACTTCGCCTGACTTCGCTGTCGACATGTGTGGTGCGATGTCGCCAGATACGTCGTCCGGGAACGTTGCGCCACTTCACCCAACGTCGCTGACGACACGTGTCACGGGATATATATCCCCTAGTGAATGCCTGGTTAAGTCTACATTAGAAGCAAATACCTAACTTATCACGTGGTCATAGTTTACATCCGCAGGGTCGGAAATACTATAACAAACACCGTCCTCTAGTTAGTTGTTGACTGTACGCAGCCCGGGATTGGATTCAACTGACTGATTCCTGTTCTTCTTCAAATAGTGTTTGATAGTAAGCCTTCAGCACCGAAAGGAATTCATGTTTTGTTTGTTTAGTCTATGATTAATCAGAATAATTATGTTTTATGTGTTTACATGGTAACAATACTATCTAATAATGAAAAAAGATTACTATATATAGCATGTATAAGTAAAAATATGGACGCATTTGACATTGATGTTTTTTCATATATAAGACATAATTATAGTTATATTAAATAATAGTTATGAATAAGGTTGACCAAGGTTCTTAAGCCTTATGATATGACTTAAATGATACTCGTACCTACCGGCTTGGCCTTGTTTTGGAACTTCATCACTCGCATCGCATTATAAGAGCCTTATATCGTCGGTGAAATTTATGATAGAGCAAAATAAACCGTACAGTGTTATTACATACATACATACATAAACTCACACATTCATTCCCAAAGTGGGGTAGGCAGAGCTACAGAATTACCAGCAACTCTAAAACCTTGTTGAAAATTCTGTAACCACATTTTGCATAATTAGGCTAAGGTGTTTAACTGCGTATTAGTGACGGGTTGCAAGCCCATCGCCTAACAGTACTACAAGCCCTTATTCCTTTAGTTAAAACAAAAAAAAGGTGCATTTTCTCCTTATTTAAAATTTTACTTACGTGGTTTTGCAGTTTCACCGACGAAATGACGTTGCATAACAAAATAGGGTTACTTTTTTAAAGTGTTACGACTATTTCAACTACGAGTCGACTCGCTGCCCAAACTTTATCACAACCTAGTCATTAGTGGCATTCTTTAAATTTTATCGACCTCGTTTACAAAATACAGAGCGCATAAATATTGGGCTTTCATCAAAATTCGATTAGCACTTTTAAGTTCCTCAGCAAACAATGATTCCCTTGGGATAAGTGAAGAGAATGGTTGTTTGCTTCTTATTATTTTATAAAATCGGCTTCTCAGCTAACAAAACCATTTATTATGTTTTTGTTGGAGTTGTAAAATTTATTTACAAGTACATACATACATACCTTCACGCCTTCATTCCCAGAGTGGGGTAGGCAGAGCTACAGAATTACCAACAACTCTAAAAAATTGTTGATAACTCTGTAACCACAATTTGCACAATTAGGCTAAGATGTTTAACAGTGTATATTAGTGACAGGTAGCAAGCCCATCGCCAAACAGTACTACAAGCCTTTATCCCTTAGTCGCCTCTTACGACATCCACGGGAAGACATGGAGTGGCACAATTCTAAGCCGGCCACCACACGGCTTTATAAGTTCAATGTAAATAAGTGTATTTTGGTTAAATAAAACATGAAAAATATATCTATATGAAAAGCTTTATTAAGGCTCTGTCATCCCGGCTCATAGACACCTCCGGAGATCCTAGAGCCGGTGTTAACCTTTCCGAAAGGATTGGGCTAGCTATCCAGAGAAGTAATGCAGCCAGTATCATAGGGACCATGCCGCGAGCGGACCTGCTAGAGGGGGTGTTCTTTTTATAGTGGTGATTATTATTTACATCTTTAATATTTGAGTAGCTTTTTTTATTTTAATTTCAATAAGTTCAGTTTTAACTTTTAATTGTAGTACCTATATTCTATATGATAATAATATAATAAGTACCAGGGCTTCACACACAAATTGACCTAGTCCCAAAGTAAGCTCTAGGCTTCTTCTTCGGGTACTAGACAACGCTTTACATATTTAAGCAGGTATACATGGCAATGTTTATTTATTACATAAAGACCCCTGGGTCAATCAACTATTCTTCGTACACATTTTTTTTAAGTTTGTAAGGTTTTTAAGTATGTAAAAAAACTAAATGGGTTTTCTTTAAAATATTGCGTGATTTCAGTGAATTCTCTGACCCGGTAGATATATTTATTAAACAATTAAAATATCTTCTTTTACTGGTAACTTAGTGGACCACGTTGTCCCCAGTTTTGTATGAAAATTGTGGTTTGTCCCCTAAGTAACCAGTATTTTTGGCAAATATGTTATTCTGATTTGGCTAGCTTATTTTCACTTGTACAGTCAGCTGCAGAGAAAAGGATACCCCCCCTCCTGGTAAGGATTGTTATTTTTCGAAAACCTGTGGTTATTTTTTATGATTTTTCGGTGAATTGAAGATTTTACTATTGTCTACACATAAACTCAAAATCATTTAAATCCAACCACAGGTTTTCGAAAAAAAACAATCCTTACCAGGAGGGGGGCTATCCTTTTCTCTGCAGCTGACTGTACTAACAATTAATCTATTGATTAAAAAATATAGTTTATTCCGGGCTGTGGTTTAACAGTGTTGTATAATTATGACATACTAAAATGTACAAAGAATAGTTGATTGACCCCCCTGATATGATGGCGCCCGTCTGTGTCAGAGCTGATATCTTTTAAACTGCTCAACCAATTTTCATTAAACTTAGCCATGAAACATCCCGATTAAAATAGCTTTCTTTTGAAACCGCGTAAAAATCGGTCAAACTCAAAATGTTTGGGAACTACGAAACACAGATTATTATTTTGTTGGTTAAAAATCCTCTTTAATATGTTGACTACACTTTCACGATGCATCCTCAAACTTACTTATCATTCACTCTGTTACAGTTTTACAACAAAATAAGGTTTACAATTTACAATCCAGTTTAACAGCCCACGGTTGATTTGACCAAACAAGGCGCGCGGAAAGTCAATGCTGGACGGCATTCTTTGCCCATTCCAGCCAACTATAGTAAGACAGTATTCGTGTTATATAATTTAGTGCCTAGGTTGAACGAGCTGATTGGAAACTGCTTTTTTCTTTTAACTCTGCGTTAATACAACCGGTTTCGTTGTTTTTATTTGCGATTTTGACATAAAGTCGACATGATAATGATACTCGTATTCATAGTTAAAAACGAAACGAATTAGAGCTAAATTTGATAATATTTTGAACCTATTTGGTACTAAAATTTACTTTTTTGATCAAATTACAATAATACGAGTACAGCGTTATTATGCACAAGTTTTCCCCTTAAACAAAAAATAAGTAATAAAAATAAGCTATATAGTTTGAATAAGGCTTGTTCACGAAAAAAGTAGCCACATAAAATGGGGCTCTACCAATTATGTAGAAACTTTTTTAAATAAACTCCCACGTCATGTCAAAAAGAACTTAGTCAAGTTAAGGAAAAATATTCATTTTATGTCAAAGAGAATTTGATATTTTCTTCATGCCACGCATTAATGCAAATATTTGTAAATTAATTGTTGTATCATATTGTACAGAACATATGCGACAACTCGCAAAAAGATATAAAATATCAAAGGATGGCGTGCGTAAAATTATCAAAAAGTTTGGGGTTAACAATACGCTAGGAGATCTGCCAGGAAGAGGTCGCAGAAGAGGCTGCGTGGACCATCTGGTTCCACCACCAACGATTTGCTGATCTAATATCTATTAGACCAGCAAATCGTTGCGTCTTTTCGCAACAATCCATCAGCGTCTACACGAGATGTGGCTAAAAAGCTGAAAACCTCCCTAAAACGAACCGCTGCCCAGTTCGAAAGAGCAAAATCTCGAGCTTTAATGTTGCACAAGGTTTTAAAACAAAATCGTGACAATTGCATATTGATGGATGACGAAACTTACGTAAAAAAAGACATGAGAACTTTACCGGGTCCCCAGTATTAAACACGCGTGGCAGGCGAGGACATCACTGATGAGCAGAAATGTAGCTTTTGAAAAATTTGCCAGTAAAATCATTGTCTGGCAAGCTATTTGCTCGTGTGGCCTATAAAGTTCAAGCTTTTTCACTACCGGCACTGTCAATGGCGAGATCTATAGGCAGTCCTCCAATATTTCGGCTTGTCCAGACAAGCCTTCGATTTTCAAAATGAAAACGATTGCGATTGCGTTAGACAAGCCCCTCAAACGCGAACCTCGAACGCACGGTGAGTCTTTGGTTTGATCACTTCTGTTCTGGAAATTTCAATCTCGACTGATTTATTTAAGTTAAATAAATAGGACAGATAAAAAAGCCCTGTAAGTGTGTACAGTATGAACTCACTAAACAACAACAGCAAAAATCGCGATGAAGCTTGCCTTAACTTGTTGAATACAAAATGCTTGGTTTTATTAAACGAATGGGCACATTTTCAGCGAATTGAAAAGTTTACAACGCTTTTTAACTTTGTAGTATAACTTCGAGTCTTGAATATTGCTGCTAGATTTGGAATTCATAATAAGTATCAACTGCACTCTGATCGGTTAGAAAGGAGTGTTCTTTTACACGATATCTTGTTTTCGTACAGTAGACAGTTCCTTTAAGATCAATACCAGCAAAGACGAACTTATCTGCACCTTGCGCTACTGCACAAAATTATTCATGGAATAATCCAGGAGATACCCTTGGTGCACTTTCTTAATTTTGCCGTTCCCAAACCAAATGCACGACCTTGTTTGTCTTATAACATAAATCCGTCCCTAGTCCCTACCACACGAGAACCAATTGCGGCAAGTGTTAACAAGTTATCCGCGGTTTCAAAGCCGGACTCGTTGGCCAGATTACACCAGCCTGATGGATATTACGATTCGTAGAAATCGTAGACCTAGTTTACTAGTAAATAAAACACGTTTCTATGCCAAATACTTCACAGTCCGTGGTGTCCAACTTTGGAATAAGCTTCCGTTGTCCTTAAGACAATCGCCTTCTGTAGTCTCTCTTAAGCGAAATTTAAAAATGTTGTGGCTGAATGAGTCGTGAAGCCAAGTTCCTATAATGATTATAGTTATGTATATATATATTATTATATTATATGTATTATATGTATGTGTGGTTGCCGGGTTAGAATAGTGCCACTCCATGTCTTCCCGTGGATGTCGTAAGAGGCGACTAAGGGAATATAGGCTTGTAGTACTGTTAGGCGATGGGCTTGCAACCTGTCACTAATACGCTGGTAAACATCTTAGCCTAATTGTGCAAATTGTGGTTACAGAGTTATCAACAAGTTTTTTAGAGTTGTTGGTAATTCTGTAGCTCTGCCTACCCCACTCTGGGAATGAAGGCGTGAAGGTATGTATGTATGTATGTATTATATGTGTATTTTATATGTAGGTACCTAAGTTTATATTACTTTTAGTACTGGTTTATTCGTTTAATATTTATTTATTTATAAGTATTATCATTTGTTTTTGATATTTTTTGTGCAAACTTGTATGTGTTGTCCTAACCTCCTAACTCATCTACTTCAGGGTTAGCTGGAAGAGATCCCATTTAGGGATAAGTTGGCCTTTGTACCTACATTAGTTTAATATTTATATTGTAATATTTATATTTTTGTGCAATAAAGAGTTTACATACATACATACTAGTTTTATCGTAGTTTTAAGCTGTTGTTGTGTTTAGGGAATGCAAACTGTTGTTTTGGTAAACCGACCCTTTTTATAGCCGGTAAAATACCGGTAATTTATAGCTATTACCGGTAATTTACCGAACTGTGAAAAATTAAGAATAAACGTGAAATAATATGATTTTAAGTGCAATTTACTTTCAGCTACTCCTTAAAAATGTATTTGATTGAAATTGGCTTTCAAATTATGAACAAAACTGATAATTATTAGTAAACTTATATTACCATTACGAAGTTAGCAAGTAAAGTAACGCTACGCTACGTATTATATTCCAGGGTCAGCCGAAGATGTGCCTTATTAGGTAAGGTACTATTTATTTAATGTTTCTTTATCTTGCTATCCCTTCCCTTTCAACCTAAGGGTACCTACATCTGAGCCTATTGTTTTAGTTTGCTACCTGCTAACCTCTTACCAGGGGAATATTGTTATCAGTCGTGCCAATGACGAGTTGACGAGTGCCGGTTTAGTTAAGTTAAACGTTAAAAGCAATTTGACAATAAATAAAACAACACATGCATGAGTGACTTTGAGTGCATATAAAATTGAACAATGTGATTAGTGATTGAGTACAAGTGCTTATTTTATTGTGTTAAGTGAATCATTTCTTTTATTTTTACGTTGATTTTTGTACTTATTTACTCTCTAATTGAGAACAGATTTTTAATCTTTAAACTCAGATTTGTGTTATGCTTTCGTTGTTGATTATTTAAAAATATTATCATATGTACCTATGTGCAATTACGTGTAAATTGTGTGTGATAAATGACTATTAATCAATAAAATTATTTCTTTAATTTTAAGATTGATTGATATTTTTTCTTATATCGAAGTTTAAAATTATTACTTCAAGTTGTCATTATTTTTCAATGACTTGTTAAAGTAAAAAAAACGATTTTCAAACATTTTTATTGCTTTTATTTGAGAAACACAAAAACCGGTAATTTACCGGTTAACCGGTTTTGCCGGACCGAAGTCGGTAATTTACCGGTTTTCAAATGTGGCCGGTAATTGCATTCCCTAGTTGTGTTGAACCTTCCTTTTTTTAATTTCTAATTGTTCTGTAATGTCATAAATGTATGTATAGTTTTCGTTTTATTTATCCCTGAATGCTGTTGCACACCTGTAATAGGTGCACAAGTAGGACCATTTTTAAGATAGTGGTGGTAAAGAAAAATAAAATTGAACAGGCACAAAAATAAGGGGTTCTTGAATAGCCTTGTCATTAGGGAATGCAATTTAAGCGGTTATTAACCGATTATGTATGAAAATAGCCGGTTAAATCCGGTTAGAACCGGTTATTGGCATTCCCTAATTGTCATTTGTGATAAGAAATTCGGATCCTGTATGACACTCAAAAATGTCTATCGTTCTGGTAACCGAAGGGATTCAGGCAGACCGTGTCCCAAACGCAAATTAAGTTAAAGGATGCAGCGTGTAGTGTATGGTGTACGGTGCTACCTATGCCGGTATTGTTCAATAGAACTACTAAAATGTTCAATGATTTGAATTCTGACTCGAGAATAGATCTCTTTTTACCCGTCTGCGTCAGAAGGAGGGTTATGTTTTTCGAGCGTATGTATGTATGTATGTATGTATGTATGTATGTATGTATGTATGTATGTATGTATGTCTATTTCTGGGCACGCTCTGCAGCCTAAACGGCTTGACCGATTTTAACATACTAGGTGTCATTCGATTCGTCTTAATTGCCGAAGTGACATAGAGTATATAATATTTCAAAATGGCATCTGCAAAAAAAAAGAGGGGGTTTTAAAAAAAAAAATTGTTTATTATAGCAATATGGGTCTCAAATGAAAGCTAGTAAATAGCCCATTCCAAATATATATACATTATAATACTTTGATGCTACCATTTAGACAGGGAAATCAAAAAGGACGTTAAATGTTAAGTAATAAATATTTCTTACATACCTACATACATAAACTCACGCCTTCATTCCAGGAGCGGAGTAGGCAGAGCTACAGAATTATTTGATAACTAGCGACCCGCCCGCGGCTTCGCCCGCGTGAAATGTATTATACATATAAACCTTCCTTAAGAATCACTCTATCTATTAAAAAAAACCGCATCAAAATCCGTTGCGTAGTTTTAAAGATTTAAGCATACATAGGGACAGACAGCGCAAGCGACTTTGTTTTATACTATGTAGTGATTCTGTAACCACATTCTGTAACCACATTTTGCACAATTAGGCTAAGATGTTTATCAGTATATTAGTGACAGGTTGCAAGCCCATCGCCCAATATTTCTTGTTGAGCTGTAAACGCCTACAATATAAACCATTAAGAAAGTAGTGTAATTTTTAATAATTCACAAATACCTACTACATACTTGATTAATGCACATTGATGTTATAGTATAAATGGCTGGCTAATACCTACCTAATGCGCCATCCTGCCTACGCATGGACAGTTTATTTAAGTAAAGATACACGGAATAGGTAACCTCAATGTAAATAGGTGCTTAGTCTAGTACCCAGGTACACGTATGACGTACTGACAGTTGAGGAACTAAATTGTTAGAGATTAAGAGAAGTTTAGTTGATTTATACCTACTTCAATTTCTCGGTCTAAGTAGGTATCTACAATCTGTTCGAATTATAATTTAGCAAAGCAATCCGCTTATACCAGGAATAGGTGTACGGATTGAGCCCTGCACCATCGACTTTGATGCGGTTAGGGGACAAGGAAAAATTGAACGAAGGATGTTGCCGGTAATACTTTGCTGGGCTGTAACTGTCCATAAATAAGCTTCAAGGCACCACTCTCGATAGGGCCGTTGTGGACCTCAGCTCACATGTTTTTGCAAAGGGTCAAACTTACGTTGCTCTCAGCCGAGTAAAAACACTAGCTGGGTTGGCTATCAGTGTCCTTGATCCCAAAAAGTTGTTACATCGACCACATGATACCAATTCTTTAAAAGAGCTTCAACGTCTTCGAGATTTAAATACTATAAACTAAATGCAAAATATTACATTCGGCCTCCATCTAACCAAATGAACTAATCTTACGTTACTACTGGGGATCGATTTTTGAATGCACGATGCTTCTTTTGCTAAAAGGAGAGTTACGCTTGTAATTTGTTACTTATAGCTTCGTGACATTAAAAAATCGAGTTCCAGAGCTCATTTAACGTTTGGTTATATTAATAAAACCACTATTTTATTAATAAAAACTAAAAAATGTGAAATAAACTAAATTATTTAAATAAAAACAAAAAACCCGACTGCAGTAAAAAAAACAACTGAAAAGCGAGTAACAAGCTATATTATCTTTTTTGTTTGTATAATAAAGTGTTTACATTCAAACATACATAGGTAAATACTTATAATGTACCATGCAATGATTTTTTGTTTGATACCTCGTTAACAAGTAATGCAATTTATACCAATATACATACAACTTGAATAGTGGAAAAGGTATTGCAGGCGGGGACAAGCAATGATTTATAAAATGTAAGTATTTTCTTGAAACAAAAAACATTTGGATTAATAGCTTGTCCCCGCCTGGAAAACCTTTTCCACTATTCAAGTTGTATGTATATTGGTATAAATTGCATTACTTGTTAACGAGGTATCAAACAAAAAATCATTGCATGGTACATTATAAGTATTTACCTATGTATGTTTGAATGTAAACACTTTATTATACAAACAAAAAAGATAATATAGCTTGTTACTCGCTTTTCAGTTGTTTTTTTTACTGCAGTCGGGTTTTTTGTTTTTATTTAAATAATTTAGTTTATTTCACATTTTTTAGTTTTTTTAATGGCACTCTCTCTGTCAAAAAAATTATTATATCATAATAATGGGATCCTGCCGTTTTGTCAAAATTATTTTGGTAAAATTTCATTACCCAAACAAATTTTCGCAACTGTTTTTTTGCCAATGCAATCTTTGGCATAACTATAATACGCTAATTTTCATTTCGTCAAATTTTCATTAAGCAGAGTTTAACTTCGGATACAGACATTTAGGCATTTGGTCTTTTAGCAAATGCTTTATTAAGGCAAAAAACATTACATAATAAACATTTAGGCCAATGAATTGATATGACAAAACATATAAAGACAAAAATCGGAGTTTGTTTGAGTAATATAATATTGGTAAAACTGCACGATCCCATAAATACAAAATGCACTGCTATTTTCACAAATACATTTATTTGTGTATTACAACTGCATTTGTAACTTACAACTTTAAGTTGGTTGCAATGCTCATTAGCGTTTTTTGTAAGTTTATGTGCTTGAATTTGTCTTAAAAAAAGTTTAAAGTTTAAGTAATAATTTTGAACAACAGTAAGAATTTATTACCGAATTGCTGCCAGGTAAGTAGGTTAGGATAGGTTAGAACTTTGACCCCCAACAAAAACGAACTGCTACAAGAACAGTAGGTTAGGTTAGGTTACAACTGCGACCATAATAGCGCGCGAGCCGAGCGAGCAAAGCGAGCGTGCCGCGGCAGCGGCCGGCGAAGCGCCAGATCGCAACTGCTGCCAGGTAAGTAGGTTATAGGTTACAAATTCTACCAGTAAACTAGGTTAAGTTAGGTTAGAACGACCCCCAAAATAAATTCACCATTTTTATACCATACAAATCATTTGCCTTATTTTATTTTGCGTAAAATATGTTATGCCAACTAAAACATTTGACTAAATGAAATTTAGTCGAACGTCCAGTTGGTTAGCCAGTCAATGACTAAACCAGGGTTGATTGATTTAAATCAAATGATTTAAATCATGATTTAAATCAATGATTTAAATCAAGTGATGTTTTTATTTAAATCAAATTTGATTTTTTTCCATAAAAAGAACAATATTTTAATAATCTCAACTTTTCAGTTTTTATTTATTCAAAAAATCATCATACAACATAAGGAACTTAAAAAAACTAAATTATTTATTATAGTATTTGTACAAAAACACTAATTTTCCCGCCTTTTCATTTCCTAATCTATTGCGGAGTTTAGATTGGACAAGTTCAAATGTAGAAAAAACTCTTTCCACGGATGCTGATTGTCGTACGTGTGAGTGTTGCTAGTGTAAAAAAGGAAGTATTTTTAGAAATACGTTAAAATTATTGTTTTTGATAAATATAGGATAAATTCACGGCTCATTATTTAAAACAATCAATTAAAATCAAAAAAATCATGATTTTTTTTTAAAAATCCAAAAAATCCGTCAGAAATAAAAAAATCATGATTTTTATCAACCCTGGACTAAACATTCATGTGCCAAACATAAGGTTTGCGTAACTATTATTTGTGAATAGTTAATTTGGCAAACAATTATTTGGCAAATTAAATTTTACGAAAAAATATTGGGAAGCGATAATTTGTCAAACATAATTTGATAAAACAAAGGTGATCCCATAATAATATCTGTATAGTACTACATCGTAATAGTGTTTTCGCATCTTTATTTTAGCGTCATTGTACTCTTTGCTTTCTTATCTGCTTGTTTTTTGAGAATTTGAACTCATGACTGTTCACTAAATTATTATGGCTTGTTCTGACTCTTTTGAAGTAAATTTGTTATTGCTTACACATTTAATTCGACACTTAGCATGTTATTTTTTAAGTGAACGTGTGGAAGCTTGTAATTTGCTTTTAGATATAAATATGGTCGATCAATTTGTATTAGGCAGTAAGCTTTCCGAATAAAAATGAAATAAAAAAATAAAAAAAGAACTGTTAGAGACCTGGCACCATAACTACAGCAGCGGTGTATTGTAAAGAAGCCAGTTATTTAAATACATACAGTTAATTTAATAACTGGCTATCAAACAACCGATACAGTTGTTTTATCTCACGAAAGGTTTTCCATACTTGTAGTAGTAGCACGTACTAGCACACTAAACACCGGCGTCGTTTAGCGTCTACAGCAACGCCCCCAGAGACAACGTGCGCATGCCTCTACACCGGTGTTGCTAGGCGCCCCGTTTTTTAAATCAAAATTTAATGTCTGGGATAACTCGACCTCAACTACCTAACGATAGGGTAAATCTGATTTAAAAAAACATATTTTTATTAAAATACATTATCTATGGCTATTTTTTCTGTATACTTTCACGTAAAAGTTATTTAAAACTCAATGAAAAAGATACATATTTTAAAACTGCTGATTATATACCTTCCTTATACATATATTATACAGGGTGTCTGGAAAACCTTCGGAGAAATTTTAACTGTAGATAGGGTGGATGATTTGGATCATCCCTATATTGGTAACTTTTGTTTAAGTTAATATTTGACTGAGTTACAGACAGATTTATCATCGACTTTCCTGACGATGCTCTCAGTGTGCCCCATCTTAACTGATTCATTCATAATATGTGTCACAACGTAATGTAAATAAACAAGTTGTTCCTTATGAACAATGTTTCCAATCATGGTCAAAAGCTCCATGGAGTTTAGAAAACTGACACATTATCCTGTAATGTGAATGAAAAGACGGTGTCTGATAAGGGCTATTATGTGAAATAATCTAAAACTGAAACTTACGATTATGATTTTTACTCACACTTCTCACACTCACACGGCTAAAATAGCACTTGCACTCGTAGGCACATTACTTCTTTTATGAGATCATGAATCATGGCTGTATTTCATTGATTTGTACCACTATCAGGGCTTCCGACGAATAAAAAACACAATAATTAATTATTGACAATTTGACATATTATCTTTTTAAATCTTGGACCATTAAAACTCTTTATGAAAAGAGTTTTAGGTTTCATTTGTAAACAAAAAATCCTACCTACACGTTACGTTTTATCAAAATTACATTTAAAGCTGGCATCATACATGTTGTTGCTAGATATTCGTATCATAGAAGAAAGAGAAAAATAGGATCGCTTTGTAAGAAGAGGTCGACGTGATTACACTCTGTGGTAAAAACCCTTAAAAGAAAAAGGCCACTAAAGCCGGCTACTCACACACCTGCTGCAGGGGCAATATGGGAATTGGACCCTTGATTGCCTCCTTAATTGTGATGTGTGTAGGCAAGCAGGAGCAATTTTTAGATTGGGCCTGCGGCAGGGCGGCAGAGGCGCAAGACCTTCCTAGCTCCCTAGATTGTGTCTACCGCCCTGCAAGGTTGCTGCGTGTGTAGTAGGATTGGGGCAATTCCAGTCAGTTCATTGGTGACAACCGAGCGGAGTGGACAAAAATGGAAAAAATGGTGTTACCATAGCCAGGAGCTCTTCAAAATAATCAATATCCATTCGCAAAAAGTTTCTAAGATCATCTACTTCCAATTCTTTCATAATATTCATGTGGCACAATTTGCTTCGTTTCTGCAACCAATTCTTCACCCAATATCTTCTCTTCCTTTTTTTTTTGGTAGCACCACAGAAAGTGCCAAGGCGATACCAATACTCTGGTGTTTCGACAATACAGGAGGCTTTCTCGTGGACGTGCGTTCAGCGGGACTATCAGTTACACACTGAACGGCAGGCTAGTGTGTAGAGAACAGCCTAAAATTGGTCCAACCGCCGTGCGACCGGTTGCCCCTGCAGCAGGTGTGTGAGTAGCCGGCTTAAGGAACACCCAGAAAATATAAAACGTGGACTACAATCACAATCAGTCAAGGAAGCGATGTCACAAGCGAAGCGATGTTTGGTTTGGGGTTTGTTTTGTTTACTTGCATGTGATGTGACTTCACATCACACCCACAGGTTATAAAGTATTTCTAACATCACATAGCGTTTTTGCCACAGATTAAATTTCAAAAAAAATCCTTATTATTTCGTGTAATTTCCAAAAAAATAGACATAATTTAATGTGAAATAAAGTGAAATACGTTATTTTACGCTAGTATCAGATAGGATGACCACAATTTGTAGTATATTTTCAATGTTGTCAAATAGTCTATTATAATCAATTATGCGACGACCTTTATATCCATCGACAAAATGTTTTGCACTTGGACTTTTGGCTACTGCCACAAATACCATGCGGATCAAAAGGAAAGAACCAGCAGCCAGCTGCGCTTTCTCCCCGTCTGGTTGCCCTGAAAATCAGCGCGTGCAGCGTCACGGCATGTCTGACACTATGATGCTGAGTAGCACCCAATTTGGTGCATTATTATTTTATAAAATAGTTTTAAGGTTTTGTTTTAAATTATTTTCTCACTGTATTTAATTTGATTATTATTTTTCTGTGGTTTGCACCAATAAACGATTTTCTTTTTCTCCTTTTTTTTCTTCAATACGGAGAGCAATAATCGGATCGTTCAATCCGTCTATTTGAACTTTGAGAAGTCTATGAATTTATGGCTGTCATTAGATGTCAGTGTTAAATTATGTTATTTTCAATATTCACGTCTTCAATATTTTTGCTGTAAATCAGTTATATGGGCTACTTTAGAGCAGAAAACAATGGTAAATGGTTAGATCTCGACAGTAAAAGACGGACGATATGATCAGTCTCGGCAAAACATGAACAAGAGACCTAGTGATTTCACATTTAAAACCAATTAGTGTTCAAATTGCAAAAACGAAAATACAGTAAGTTGCACTAAAATTACTCATTTATTTTTATTATAATGCTACCTTGATTTTTGTTTACATGGAGCGAACTGTTTGTTTACATGGAGCGAACTGTTTGTTTACATACCATGTGACAACGTATGGTCTCAGGTCATTGACCTCGGACATTGAATTTTGACGTAAGATACTACGAACTGTTGGAGTAGTATACTATCAACGTCAAAATGTCAAGGTCGAGATATCGGCTGCGATACATCAAGTAACAAAATGAATATAATTAATCCTTCTTTTTTTTTTACATTAACAGAAACAAAAATGAACCATACCCCCGTGATCAGAATCGTGCCAACTATTACCCCCCCAAATTTCTCCGAAGGTTTTCCAGACACCCTGTATAAGGGAGTTGAACGCAGAGCTGACTGCCAACCTCCAGAGTGGAGGAATTTGAATTAGAAGAACATTACATACGTTTTTTACTATGTCCCGTTGTTGACGAAAGAATCCCGGTTTTTTCACTCAAAAAGTTTCAAAATCCCGACTTGGCAAAAAAAAGGAAACAAAACGAAAACAACTTTACTTGTGGGAGGACCTTGTGCAGGGTCCGTCCGGGTTGGTACCACCATCTTATCCATTAACCTACCGCCAAGCAGCAGTGTTCGCGTTGTTGTGTTCCGGTTTGGGGATAAGACAGCCGGTGAAATGACTAGCATAGAGGCATTCCATCTTAGTCCTCAGGGTTGGCAACGCATTTGCAGTCTTGTAATTGCGAATGTCTATGGGTCACAGTTTCCACTTACCATCAGGTGGCCTGTGTGCTTGTTTGCCTTCCCATGCCATAAAAAAAAACAAACAAGTACGGCAAACCCGCTTTCGTGAGATTAGACAACTCTACTTGTCAATTGTTCTAGTCTACTCTTTTATCACGACAACGCTGGCAACACCGATCAACTGACCGTTTCAAAACTACAGGAGTTACGACTAGACCCTTTGTGTCTCCCTTTAGGTTTACAGATACTTAAAATTAAAGAAAACAATTATAATTGGCTCCAATAATGGTGTATATTTCGAGTACTTAATTGGGATAGACCAAAAAAAATAACTCACAGTTTTTTCCTTCTAATTCGAAAGTATAGGTAATTTTAAGAGACCTATTTCATTAATTTTGTATTTACCCCAATAGTTTTATTTTAATATCTTTATTTATTTAGCAGACTTTATTTGGATGACATTATTATTTATTTTTTGGGTTGTCATTTTCTAATGAATTAAAATTAAATTAGAATAAAATAAAAGTGATTGTATTACTGCATTCAAACATACTGTTTCAAGCGATTTTCGCCAAACCCGTAATGTACACCTAGGACGGCTTCAAGCCGGAAACGAATGTCAAACAAAGGTTAAATATACTTTTATCGAAATACACGAAATAGATAAATATTTTAAAAACTTGATAACGCGGAACGGAAATGATTTTCGAATTAGAATTTAATTGTAAAAATATTAACAATCCCAATTAAATATGATATTAAACCGTATTTTTTTAGGGAAGGACCTAATCCTATTCGAATTTCACCGTTATCATTGTAACGTATAAATACGAAGTAGTGTAGGTGCAGATGTTAATTAAATAAATAGTATTTTAGCATTTCACTTTTACATCGTTAGATTTATCAACTAGATATTTATAGCACGTAGGTAACGCAAAACCGTCACTTTATTGAAGATCCGTCCATTGAAATGAAAATAAAGTAATATCTTCGTAAGGCCCCCGTCAAATTTCGTTAGTTCGAAAAATAATCTTGTGTAGGTCGACTAAAGTCAAAAGTCACTTTGAAAAATGTCCTATATTTAGGACGTTGGGCTTGGGCCGCACGAAGTTATGACTGTCCTATCACAAGGGTATGATTTAAATTGATGATGCTTTTCCCGAACAAAAATAAAAAATGTATAGCGATTTCAAAAGCGAAATTCGAGATTTATCCTTCAAACACTGCGTCAGATTCTGTGATCGCTCAATTCCGAAAATACACACATCACCAGGACACTTTTTAAGATTTAAATTTGCACAGAAATTCCGTTCGAGAAATAATATATTATTGCCCTCGCATGCGCAATGTCTCACGGTACGAAAATTACACCGCCCAGTGTGCAGAGAGCAAGCTCGGCGCGAACGACCACTCGGTTACAAGTGATTGCATTGACTGACATCAGTGTTGCCACCGAAACTGAAAGGTCAAGGGCGATTTACCCGAAAATCCAGGAATCGTAAAATAAACTTTATTTTTTGTTAATTGAACATACCGCTGAACAAATTTTACTGACTATTTACCTACTTTCAGCATTTTATGTACAGTAATTAAGTATATTTGCAATGAAAAAGTAACGATGGAATCGATTTAATGAGAACTATTCGTCCGGAGATTTGCTAAGAATACGATAAAATAAGTGGTAATATCTCTTTGTAGTCGATTGTACAAGGTATACATATCTATGTAATTTATACTTTGCGGATGAGGCAGCGATCAATAACCAGTTAATCTAAATATGCAGGGTGTATTTGACCTTCCAGGTGAAGAGTGGCTGACAGACAACGCACAGCCTAAACCGCCGGACCTAGGGACCTAGACCTTCTAAGGTCAGATTTTTATTCCCACAGAAAAAAATAAAACAAAGGTGTTGCCGTTACCTAATGAAAAACATTTGCAGAATTCAAAATATTTATAATTTCCGCATTTATAAGAAATCGACTTTCTATAAAAAAAACTATTGTAATAAAGATTGAAGAATTTAATTTGTTGATGGCAAACTTTATTTTGATATAATCTCTTTGTTGTATTAATTTACAACAAGAAAACTGTTTTTGTATGCATAATTTATTTATTGCACTGGTATCATTGACTCGATACACCACCTGTGTCAACAAGTTGAGGGCCGTCTGATTGGTGTGAGACTGTGAGACGTCACTTCACTCGCTTCGATTCACAATTCGTGCTCCTGTATCGTAATCGGGTTCCAGTGACTCATTTGTGCGATTTAAAATTCAATTATTTCTCGAATTTATTTTTATATCACGTTTTCAGCGAAATGATAACTCAATATTATATTTCTTGCTGGTCCAAACTTTGAGATCCCCTGAAATGTCACTTTGACAGTGACGTAACTTTGTTTACATTTTTTCTGTGGGAATAAAAATCCGACCTTAGTGCAGGGTTTCCCAACCTTTTTTGCGTTGAGCCTCCGTAAACAATTGCATGCCCCCCCCCCTTGATTTTTTTCATCACACTTGCACGTAAACAGTATCTAAACATACAGGTTAACTTGGCCGCAATGCCCCATATAAAACCCTCGACCTTTTTATTTACCATGAAACCCAAGGTCGGTAAGTAAAATTTTTTTAATTTATAGCACAGCACACAGGTCATGCAAGTTCAAGCAAAGAGTTTACATGCAATTGAAAAATGGTCTTAAAATGTTATTTAAACAGGAATTTCATTGCAATCTCGCTACATGTTACTTAAATACTCAATTAATGTTCTTAATAATCGATTTTAATAGTTTTCTGTATCAAAACGTCGTTTTTTTTTACACTCCTTCAGGGTTGTATGTATACCTACGTAAGTATTTGCCCTTAACGTTTCTGAACGAAACATTTGTATAATCTGTGGAGTCCGCCCGTCATCCGCTTAAAAAAAGTTCAAGTAATTCGTAATAATAGTTGTGCTGACTTGTGTAAGTATTATAAGTGTTTTCTGTCCTATAATTTTATTTATTTACTCGCAAATGTGATGAAAAACATTGTATGTTTCACGGTCGGTACAGGAATTACGAACCTCGACTCAGAAAGCCCTCAGTCTTCGACTTCGGGCTTCTACTAGAGCCTCGATCGTAATTCCTTACTTACCGACCTTAATACACAATGTACTATATCGTGACAAAGAACAAACGTTCTACATTAATTTAACAACATCGACCGACGATGTAACGTCGCGATATATATACCGAATGTATCAATGTGTTATTATGGTATCCTGACTTTTCACCAAACCATCATTTGACAAAGTATGTATATCATTTTACAACCTTTTGTTTCGCGAAATCGTGGACTTATGTGTTCTAACCATTACATATTACATAGGTTGCATGGACTTGTATAAGTTAGGTTAGGTTAGACTTTTGACCACATTTTTTTTTTAAATTATGCGGCAAGAAGTATTTCTTTGCGAAATGAAAGTTTGTAAAATGATATAGTTTGTCAAATGATGCTATGGTAAAACATTAGTGACCCGATATTATATTATTTATGTTATATTTTCATATTTAATTAAAGTTTTTTTTTTATTTAAAACATTACGAGCCGCCCTTGACATACTTCTACGCCCCCTTAGGCAGGCGCGCCCAACCGGTTTCGAAATTCTTAGTATTTTAATTGTAGGTATATTTATTTATTTAGTTGATGGGCTATTCAAGGTTTGATTAATAAACTCAATACACAGACTTGCTTTCATTAAGCACGCCATGAAATCCGCTACCCAATTATTTTGGTATACCTACCTTGTACCTACCTCGGAAACAGATTGCACACGGTTGCGTAGGCGTAGAACCAATATGCCACTTAATTAGCTATCGTTTGTAAGTTAATCAAACGTGTAAAACCAATGCAAATAATAAAAACTTCATTATATTGAGCAGTACAAAACGCGGTTCTTACGTTTGTTTTTTTATGAAATGAATTAGTATTTTTAAAACCTCGGAGAGCGTGGAAATATAGGCCGCACGAAATTGCACTGAACATAGCTAAAAATACATAAGTATTTTTCTTAGATAACATAACAATATTTTTTTTGCAACAGTGCAGGTTGTGACATAATAGTTAAAAAGTTTTTTAATATAGCAGGACCCATATCGTGATCGCCTTTATCGCGGTTGATAAAACATCCGTCACTCTCGCACTTACATACTGCTCAGAAAGAGATAGATGTTTTATACACGTCTATCCACATCAATAAACACGACCATAATTCGCCCGCTGATTACAATGATTAAATAATCTGGTCACCCTAAATACGTCACGACGTATAATCTGTTTAATAATAAATACTCTTGCCTTCACCGGCCGGCTGAAGTGTATAATGACGAGGAACTGACCCTCACCTCTGGCTTGCCTTTATTGGCCGGTCAGAGTGGAGTCGCAAGAGCTATATGCTCGAAGGGCGGATGTGTTGCATAAGTGGCGAGTGGGCACCTTATGGTCGTTTAAAGTCCAGAAGTACCTCTCCACCTTAGCCCCTTTGGAACTGTTACCTCTCTGCTGCTATATTTATGTGGCTATTTTGGGAGGCCCATTCCATTGAGTTGGCGAGTCAGGTTGGTTGGCCAGGCAGGCGCCGTAGTTTCATCAATAGCCTAGTTCACCAATCCATATCTGTTCATTCATATAGCCTATTTTTAATATTTCCATCCTTTTTAAATACTCCTACACTAACTGTTGGTGTGGTCGTCTGTGGAGCATACTTCTATAGTTTGAACTCAGGGACAATCGCCGGTTGGTGTACCATCACTTTACTAAATTAAACTTGTCTCAAGGGCCTCTGCGTGTTGGCTTCAGCTCCATGTACGCCTTCAAAAGGTCCGGGACTCCCATAGTCCCGTGATTGGTAAAGAAATACAATTAATAAGTAAATAGTACTTTATTGAACACGAACCAGTTAATTACATATTCTTAAATCTAAGGAATCAACGTGTAGTTTTCTTACAAAGATTACTTAAAAAGTTAGTTTGCCGCGATCTTCATCAGAGGCGTTTCTTTAAAAATCGAAATTCGAAGTTACGTTAGCTCTATCCCTGTTACTTGTCATTCAAGGCTTATCGATTATCGATATCAATTTCAAGTAAATTCGAACTTCCATTTCCAAAGTAGGGCCTCAGGTCTTCGGTCAACCTTGTAGGAGGCCCGACAACACTGTTTTCTGGTCCGCCGTCACCACTATCCTTCCCGCAAAAACAGCCATCAAAATTGAAGTATTAGGCAATTAGTAGACGTAGAAGTATAATGCAATAATAAAACAACATCAAAAACTAGTCCCGTGTGGTTGCCGGGTTAGAAATGTCAGGCGATATGTGGACCCGCCGGCGCTTTACAATCCTCATAAAGTGACTCTTCATTGGGTGAAGTGAGTCTGATGTCCAAAGAAAATCTAAATTGAGTTTCTTAAATTGACAAGAGGAACTTTTTAAAGTGTCCTGACAATAGCATGCTTATAGCTAGAGGTTTGTATCAAAAGCACACTATTCTCTTTATGTCCATTATTTCTGAAAAAAAAAACCTGCTAATGGCTAAGGAGCGTAAACGCCACGTTCTTTTCTACGTCACAGCTAGTACTAGACTTACACAAAACAAAACGCGGTTTATAACAAGATGACGTCATTCCGACCACTAGTCCAAAGCCGGGCGTAGCAAACACTGATAATATAAAAAAAAACTCAGTTAATAATAATAAATAAAACGAAAAAAAATATTGGTTATGCTTAATGACAAACGTCTATAAGCATGAACAGTTCAAAACAGCTTTTAAAAAAGTTCCTGTTGTCAATTTGAAGACATCACATTCACGTTTTTTTATTTTAATTGGGCACACACGGTAAAGTCATTTTAAAAATTACGCACTGACAATGGAGCATTACACAGGTTGTCCATATAGGGGTTTACACCCCCTCAGTCACAGTCAGCCAAAAAGGTGGTAAAGTATCACAGAAACTACTAGACCGTGCATCAAACTGTCCTCTCGACCAGCCCGCACGGTGCCCTGAATAGAAGCGCAAAAGCTCGAGCCTCTGTTAAAAGAGACCATGTGTCGTATCAATAAGGTGTAATTTGCATAGAATAGTACCTTTATTCCACCCAGTCCTACCAGTAGTTCGATAGTCGAACTGTTTGGATATTTTTTTTCCAAATTGTTATACTGACGGATCGAACTATTTGGAAACGTGGCTTTTATTCCAAATAGAACTACTGACTCCGATGTACAGTGAGATTGCAAAAAATAAAACATTACCTACTTATTTTGCGAGATATTTTTTATTATATTAACAAGTGACCACAAAAAAGCTCCACCTATGTCAAAAAGGTTGTTCTTGTAGTTTTACCTCAAAATTTCTAAACAATGTCCTACAGAGATGTCGCCATTTATAAGCATCATTTGGGTATTTTGAACATGCTCATCCCGCAGGATGCTCTCTCTTGTTCTGCTTTTAAATGGGGCCACGCCATTTTCAATTTGTGTTCGCAAAACACTGTACAAATCATGTCCGTGAAGTTAGCAGCATACATAGCATATCATTTTTCGTCAAATTATAAAACAAAAGGTGTTCTGGCATTGCACAGCAGAGTTCTATAGTTCTTGAACAATTATTTAAAAAAAAAGATAAAGTCGAGTACTTATTACAAAAATTATCTGCTAACTTCACATATGCTCTTGTAATGTTGGGATTAAATGACACTACATTAGTCGTTGGATGTCAGGTTTATTGTGTCTCAAATGTTACATACATGAATATAACATATTGGCGAGTGTGTGTGTGGCGTGCTTTGTACAGTGTTTTGCGAACACAAATTGAAAATGGCGTGGCCCCATTTAAAAGCAGAACAAGAGAGAGCATCCTGAGGGATGAGCATGTTCAAAATACCCAAATGATGCTTATAAATGGCGACATCTCTGTAGGACATTGTTTAGAAATTTTGAGGTAAAACTACAAGAACAACCTTTTTGACATAGGTGGAGCTTTTTTGTGGTCACTTGTTCATATAATAAAAAATATCTCGCAAAATAAGTAGGTAATGTTTTATTTTTTGCAATCTCACTGTACCTACATCGGAGTCAGTAGTTCTATTTGGAATAAAAGCCACGTTTCCAAATAGTTCGATCCGTCAGTATAACAATTTGGAAAAAAAATATCCAAACAGTTCGACTATCGAACTACTGGTAGGACTGGGTGGAATAAAGGGAATAGTAAACATGTTAGGGTGTGAGTGACGCATTTTTGTATTCGACGAAAGGCGCTCAAAAGGTTGATACTTTTAAATTCGTTTTCACGTCACGAGATAGAGGCGTTCGAAAGGGTGTGTCGATTCGATTGGTTAACATTTCGCTAGGTTTTGTCTTTCAAAGTATTGTGTCGAGGCTGGGGAAAGGCGGGTGATTTTTAAATTTGCATTAAATTAAAAAGTATCCGCGTAATTTTAACATGATAAATACTTTGAGGAAAATAGGACGTTTGCGGTGTTTCTCGTCAATGTTAATTAATGTTTTATTATCTTAGGGTGCCAATTATTTCATTGTTTCGAGTGGTCCTACTCCGCCTGCGTTAATGTTAAAGTTCAAGGCATCCCAGTGTACCATCAAACAAACCTAATAGAATACAAGCGTTGAAAATATTTCGTCCTAATGTGGTATCCGTATGTATATTATACATACTTATATCCGCCATTTGGCATTAACATTTTTTTTGGAAACAAAGTTATACGTTCATCTTCTATTTATTAGGCAAAAGCCAAAAATTCTCGTGCATAGCCACATACACAGTATAGACCAAACACATTACCATATTTCTCAGGCATTTGGTAAAATAAAGCTTTACGATGGTACACACCATGTGCAGAGGAACCTTTCCCTTTTTGTTTTGATTAATTCCATAATTGGCTGTAAAATGTGTGGCCCCTCTACACAATGGCTCATCATGGGCCAGCGTGAGGAACGGAGTAATGCGAAGGAGAGCGATACAAGCACATGTTGCTCGCTCTAAGGTGTTAATGCGTCTGTTACACTGGCACATGATAGGCTATCATGTAGAGGAGCGATAATATTTTAACTTTGTTTTAGTATTACTTTTAACCGACTTTAAAAAAGGAGAAGGTTATACGTTCCGCTGTATGTATTTTTTTTATGTATGTTCACCGATTTCACCGTCAATTGAGGAGCGATTTTAATAGTAGTTTAGTTTATGAAATTGTTGCATAAAGAGGGGTATTAAAACACAAGTGTGTGTTTAAGAACCGAGCCGCTAGGCGAGGTTTTTAATAGTATCACACGAGTGTTTTAATACCTAGTTATGTGCAGTTTCATACACTACTTTATCTACTCTCATACATTGCGATTCAACCTACTAAATAAAAGATACATACATACATACATTAAATCACGCCTGTTTCCCAGAGGGGTAGGCAGAGACCACTTCTTTCCACTTGCTACGATCCTGACAAATTTCCTTCGCTTCTTCAACATTCATACATCGAGTCATGCACGCACGTAAAAGATCAAAGTTAATAAAGTAACCACAGCAAAACGTATTCAATTAATGGCGCCAAAACCTAGCACATCACCGCGCATGCGTTAAAGCGGGCGCTGTCACAGACAAGTAAAAATTGGAATGAAAACTTTTTGTAATGCTATAAAAATGACGCGAACCGCATGTGTGTTCCAATATAAAAAAATCATATGGAACCTCGTTGGTGACATTAACTTTTTGGATTAACTTGTATCGTAATGGTAAAAAAATTACTTTATAACACTATTTTGTTAGAGAAATAATGTTATAAAGTGTTTTTTTTTTTTAATTCTGTATTGTGTTTATAATGTATGCCAATATAAATTCGTTTTGAAGTTTATAATTCGAACTTTATTATTTAATGAGATAGATACTTTGAAAGTAGTCCCATTGTCACCGAATCTGATGAGGGGATCAGAAAGGAATTGAGGGAACTACATTGTAGGCTAACATATTATTATAGCGACTTTAGTATTTTTAGTAACATTTGCATTTAGAAAATATTATTTGGTGAAGTGGAACTGATGATGAAGACCACAGATGGCCTCTGGAACTCCTCAACGGTACCTATTTCAAGGGTGGCGATAAGATATCTCGATTAAGATAGTTGAGGGTCTACAACAAAGAACATTTAATTGTTTAAATATCACTATGACTTTTCCGCGGCGTTACTTGCGGCGAGCTTGAAATGTCTCAAGTTTCATTATGATCACTAAAAAGTATAGAATAAAATAAATGTTTTAAAAAACAAAAAACGGCCTTCAAAAACGCAAAAAGTAACTTCTTTTTAAATGGAAGGTAATACTGGTAATGGCAGGTTAGTCGAACTGAATTCGGTGACTCACAATATTTTCACCCAAAAGCCGACTTCAGTTGGATTTACCCCACCATTTTAAAATAAGTTATTTTTCGCGGTTTAAAGTAGGTTTTCTGTATTTTATGTCTCGTGAAGGGAAAACACTATGTAGAAAATCTTGACCGTTACGTTTTTTTAAGTTTAAAATTAAACTTATTTTTTTTTAGCGGTTAACAGGTGTAACTTTCATCCATGTTCCGTTCTGCTTCCAAGTGTTTAAGGATCATTTTTGAGAATTTTCAGGTTTTGTTCACAAAATGGCGACTGGATGCACTTCTTTAGCGATGCGGTATGGATGCGATTCTTAAATTTGAACACTCGAATTATTTACACTTCAGCAAGCCAATAGTTTGGAAGAGTAAGAGACATTACCATACAATATAAATACAGTGACTTGTGTATAACATAAAATAACTTATTATAAAATACTTTTGACTAATCAACTGATTAGTCAAAAGTAAGATAACTTGTATGTGTAAACTAGCCGAGTCAAATTTTGAGTTTCAATTTATCCTAAGTTATCTGCTTTGCGTAAATAATTCCAATGTTTTAAGAAGTTATACTTTAAATAGCAAACATTGTTGTAGCAGAAAAAATAAGAAATTATGTTTTTAATTTATTTTAGAATGTTATATTGTTCTTAATAAATAAATATTAGGATTATCTACGGAACTTGGCTCCCATTAAGATAGCAATTCATTGGTCGGTTCTTTTATTGAACTTGGCTCACATTTTCACATTTATATGTTCTTGATGGGATATTTTCTTTTCGAATAAGTTACGGGTTAGGTTGTCATGAAATTTGGTATAAGTATCTATGTCTGCTTAAATAGCAATCTAGCAAGTCGTTTTAAAACGAGAGCGAAACTACATTTGTATGGAGAACCGATGTTGGTTGGCTGCTTGCGGCCCTTATTACAATTATAAATATATAACTAACTAGTTTTGTTGCAAAAACAACTTTATTGATTGGCTGAAATATCAAAGCCACAAAGTTTAAGTGGGGTATGATACAAAAGGGCTCCATTTGCACATTTCTAAACAAATAACATTAATTTAAACAAGCACAGAAGCCTCGGGGCGCGAAGCTGACTCGCCCTTGACCGGATTTATCATCCATGTATATGGCAACACCGATTTCAAACTAACTTAATATAACACAGTGAGGAAAGTTTCAGTTTTAATGCAATTTTACATTGTTGGTGACAATACAAAGCGATGAAAATTTTATTATATTAAATAACGCCATTCAAAAAGCAATCTTATCATCTCATAAAGCATAAACCCGTTGAGGGAGCAATTCTTAAGTTTCAAACCTCTTTTGAAAACATAACTGTAAACACTGTACTTATTGTTAGTACGATTTGTAATTTCCTTGCTTGCGTCACAAGATACTAAAGTGCGCCCTAATTTATACTTGTATTCTGCTAAGTTGAGTAGTACAGTTGTCTTGAGTTGCAGAACTTGCAGACTTTAAGTGTTACCTTGTCTTGTCCTTACATTTCTATTGTTATGCCTTCTACATCTGTAATTTGTTACTGTAGATACATACATACACACCTTCACGCCTGTAATCCCAGTTTTGCACAAATAGGCTACGATGTTTAACAGCGCATTAGTGACAGGTTGCAAGCCCATCGCCTAACAGTACGTTTATATCCCCTTAGTGGCCTCTTGCGACATCCACGGGAAGACATGGAGTGGCACTATTCTAACCCGGCAGCTAAACTACAACCTATTAAAATAAAATAAAATAATGTTACTGTCAATATCATTTGGGGTCGGCGCAACACGATTTTTTCTTCCAGCAGCTGTTGAGCTGTCATCTCATCGCATTCAATCCCTTTTTTAAACGACTTGAAAAAATGGATGATGTTCTTAATTCGTCTGTTTTTTTCTCTGTTTTCTCTTTACACAATCTGTCCACCGTCTGTCTCATTTTACCCGACTGTCGAAAAAGGAGGTTGATGTTTTTTGACTTAAATGTGTATGTAATCATGTTTGTATGTGATGTATACATACAAAGACGACGATATTATTATATGTATTGTATATTTATGATGTATATGTGTAGGTATATATATAAGTTTGTGTATTTAATTGTTTTTATGTTTATTATTTATTTTTACTTTTATATGTCTCTGTTAGTATTTATTCACAAGGTCTAAAATTTTGTTAACGCCGTTTCTGTAAACTTTGTTTTGTACTAAATAATGTCTGCCGCATTCTGCTTTCTTATTTTACTCAATCACCCAAAGGTTAGCTGGAAGAGATCCCTTAAAGGGATAAGTTCGCCTTTGTACATTCTAACTCTGTATTGTATTAGATTTTCTGTTTATTTTTTTGTGTACAATAAAGTGTTTACATACATACATACATACATATTAAAGCTTGTAAAAAATCTACAAAAAAGCAAAAAATCACGGCATATTTGCTCCTCTGTTCATTGCTTGCACATTACAGGAAACTAATTAGAATTCTATAGCAAAAAGGGATGTACGGAACCCTGTCCACGCGAGTTCAACTCGCACTTGGCCGGGTTTTTTTCAAAGCTTGCTTTGATTCACTATCATCTGGGGGTTTATTTTGACATAGCTATAGAATTCAGTTAACACTGAGAGAAAAGGACAGAGCTATATTAGCTGCTATAGCCCTGTCCTTTACTCTCACCGTCAAATGAACTGCATAGTCATGACATAAAAGGCCCCCTGGGTTATAACGAAAAACCCACACTATCAAGGAAGCGTCTAGGCGCTTCTTTGATAGAGGCCCTCATCACCCTAACCTGCTCATCGTCCGTGCCACCTCCTACACTCCCAAACTCCCTTCATCCGATCCCGACATCCTGTCTGCGCTTGGGGTACTCATCAGGCGCCAACAGACACCAACTACGTGGTCCTTCAGTAAAAGTAAAAAAGTAAAAGTAACGAAAAACCGTCCAATTAAAATGAATCTGAGTTTACTAAAAAAAAAATGCTTAAAAATATTAATCCAAAAAATATTTTCCTTATATTTAAAATTTTAATTAAGCCCATATGGAATTTAGTCCTTTAGAAATTAGATGCTAATTTAAGTAAGCACAAAGTGAATGTAGTCTAATATTAATTCGTTTAGATTAAGATCAAAATGTATATAGCTTGTAATGCCGCTCTTAATTGGGGCATATTTCAGGTAGGACGTATAATTTACGATTGATCATATTTCTGAGTGTACGTAAATACAAATGGACTTACAAGGAAAGGTACCCAACTGTCCGGCTCCGATTTGACTTATATTTATATATGTTAGAGAGTAGTCTAAAATAACGGACACGTATTTTCTTTAGCTCAAACTCAACCTAGGCTTGCAGGTACTCCATAACACAGTATCATAGTAGTTCGCATGTTCATACTAGACAACGATTAAAATACTTATATAGACAAATATGGACATACTTAAACACCTACATAGATAAATAAATACATACATTCATACATACATAAACTCACGCCTTCATTCCCAGAGTGGGGTAGGCAGAGCTACAGAATTACCAAGCACTCTTAAATAAGTTGTTGATAAATAAATAAAATAAATACATACATACATACCTTCACGCCTGTAATCCCAGAATGGGGTAGGCAGAGCTACCAGAATTACAACTTCAAAAAGTTGTTGACAATTCAGTAACCACAATTTGCACAAATAGGCTAAGATGTTTACCAGCGTATTAGTGACAGGTTGCAAGCCCATCGCCTAACAGTACTACAAGCCTATATTCCCTTAGTCGCCTCTTACGACATCCACGGGAAGATATGGAGTGGCACTATTCTAACCCGGCAACCACACGGGGTAATTTTATTGGACGATCTCACACCAATTGACCTAGTGGAGCTAACCCCTTGTGCTTCTGTTAAGTTCATTTGAGAAAATACTCTTATACTTACCAAACAATTTTCCTCTCGTGTGATGTCCATGGAATTATTTGTCTAATAAGTCCATGGGAGTGTCTGTTAATAACTTGACATTGGCGAAATACACCTTAAAAGGATAGGAAGCCATTAATTAAAATTGGAATAAGAATTGCCCTAGTCCCAAACTATTAAGCTATGGCCACCAAGACTTTGGCGCCAATTGGCGCACATCATACAAGGTAAATATGTATGTAAACTCTTTATTGCACAAAAATATAAATATTACAATATAAATATTAAAGTAATGTACAAAGGCGAACTTATCCCTAAATGTATGTATTTATGTATTTTTGTATTTGTATGTATGTATTTGTCCTTAGTCGGGAATCAAACTCGGACCCGCTAGCTTCATAGGCAGGGTCACCACCAATAAGTCGGGGCTACTGAACTTCGTGTAATCCACACCAGGCTCCCAAAAAGAACAGCTGCGGTTGAGAGGAAAGACCCCAGCCAGACAAACTTGGTCTTTTTCAACCAACCATACGTAAGTGATAATTGATAAAGTTTGTGTAAAAAAGTTTATTTTTAAACGAGCTTAAATAATGTAGCTAATCGTACTGGTATGTAAAGTAAATAAAAAGCTCGGGAAGTCACTTTGTTCCAGTAAAGCAGCTTGTAACATGCTCGAAAAGTAAGAGTAGTCATTATTATCTTGATAATGAAACATGAAACGCATTTTGGTTAATTAGTTAAAAGAATAACATAACAAGTACATGACGCAGGTCTCCTTGCTACAACAATGTATAAACCAGCATCCTTATCTCAATTAGATGTTTTCTTTTCCTGACTGCGCGGAGTTCAAAGAATGAGTTGGTGTTAGACCAATTTAAATAAGTGGATAATATGATTTGGAGATATCGTGGTGCGGTTTTCATGTGTCATAAAGAATTAAATTAATCCTAATGAAAAAACTGACTAGGTACTTCAGTACTTGTTTAATTCGAAATCACTACATAGTATAAAACAAAGTCGCTTGCGCTGTCTGTCCCTATGTATGCTTAAATCTTTAAAACTACGCAACGGATTTTGATGCGGTTTTTTTTAATAGATAGAGTGATTCTTAAGGAAGGTTTATGTGTATAATACATTCCACGCGGGCGAAGCCGCGGGCGGGTCGCTAGTTCAAAATATTTAAAGGTTATTTTACTCGTCGGTAATACGGAGGGCAGGAGTGAATCTGCTAGCCTTTGGACATGATCGTTGCAGAGAAGAAGCGCCGCAAGAAACTCTAGCAAATGGTAATTTTTTCCATCATAAACTACATTAATTGACACTAATAATGCTACAAATATAAAAACAAAATAGTTTCAGTTTATTATTTAATTGAGTGAGTAACAGTTGGCCGCGCTAACACACTTAATTAAAAAAATCTGTGAAACTTTTCCGTTGTGATACGAAAATTAGCCATACAAGTTTAGGGATACTTTTCGTGGCACATCGGAACTTTTTTCGACTTCGTATGTTTGTATGGTTAAATGCGCTTAACTATGGTCCAACTTTTTGGTCCTTACCCTCGTATTTATGTACTTTAAAAACCTTGTGCGAGTCGAACTCACATACCTACGAAGAGTTCTGTGCCATTCTTGTTGGTGCCCCCCATTTTTTTCATTTAATGTTATTAGTATTATTTGTAGGTATAGCGACAAAAGAAACACACACTTGAAATTTTAACCGTCTACCTATATGGTTCATGATATACGGCCCGCTGACAGACAGACGGTAGGACAACGGAGGCTGAGTAATAGGATCCCGTTGGTAGCCTTACGGCACGGAACTCTAAAGACCATTATTTACGATTAAAAATATAGTCTAGGTACAATATCTCCTTTATAAACAAGTTTTCTTCTCAGAAACACTTTTCAAGGCACACATTTTGCGCAGACGATTTTCTAAACTTAAACGGTTTAGCCCCTTGAGATTATCAACGACACAGTGACAACGCCGAGGGCTGCCGACATTAAAATGAACCTTAAATTCTTGGCTAGATTGAAAACTTGCTGTGCAGAAAGTTGGCAGTGCATTTGCAGTCTTGTGAATGCGAATGTCTATGGGTCACAGTTTCCACTTACCATCAGGTGGCCTGTGTGCTGGTTTGCCTTCCTATGCCATTAAAAATAAAAATAAAAATAAAAAGTTCCATCAATAAACATATTTTTTACTTAAACCTCAAGGTAGTTTGCAACCTTGGTAATCATCATCTAATTGCAAATAAAAATAAGATTATCTGATACCATGAAAAAATAGGACCCGACCCAATTTCATGCTTAGGTATGCAACCTGGTTTTCAAAATACCTTTGTCTTAAAAATGCATGATAAAACATGTCATTTAGTCTAGCAAAAAAATCACGTGTGGTTATAATATCACAATAATGTATATATATTTTAGTACCTACACATTTTCAATGTATGTTATTAAAGTTTCACTAAAAATATCACTTTTATTACTAAATCTTTGCACTTCCTTATTAAAAATAAGTACGAAACGTACCCATTACTATTGTTTGTTTGTTTGTTTGTTATGTTGTATAAATTCTATATATCTATGTTAATTTATATTATAATCTTAATTTTAAGTACCTACTTAACATTAAGATAAATTTGTTGCTACACCCTAGTAGGGTGCATGTCATGTACTGATTAAGAAAAACAACATCTTGTAATACCATGGTTGCACTAAATAAATGAATATGAATATGAATATTTGACCAATAATTACTTGGCTTACTTTAAGAATTCTAAATAAACAACACCAGACAGACAACATTAATGCTGTTCTACTTCGCTATTTAATTAAAACAACCAATGTAAAAAATGCATTGTTCTGAAAATATCTCCTACTTAGAAATGGCTTACTACGGACATAATAGATCTTATAAAAGAAAAAAGAATTTGGAGAAATAAAATAGATACAAGTAAGAAAGACGGAGATGATGTAGATTGTGATAAAATAGAAAATCTTGTAAAGAAAGGAAAAATTAACCAAGCTTACATTTCAAATACTGATCTAGAAAGGAAAGCAAAACCAAAAGTGCAGCATATTAGATACCTACACAGGGAAAAATAAAGTGATAGAGCGATGGAAAAGATACATAGAACTGATATAGAACAGCGGGCCTATTCTGGTCGTGTTTATCGTAAAAACATTTGTCACTCTCTAACCGGGTAAGTGCGAGAAAGACCGATGCTTTATCCACCGCGATAAAGGCGACCATTATACGGGCCCGACCAGAACGGAAAATCCGGCGGTATAAATAGGATTTATATTGAGCTAATTAAATACGCGAATTGTAATCTCTTAGAGGGGAACTTTTTACCATAGTTTATAATAATTATATTGTACGTGCTATAACTACCTACAGATTTCCAAACAAGCAAAAACCGTTTTGCTTTGAAAGAGAAGTCTAATGCAAACAATAGATAATAGACGACGAAAATATTTTTGTCACCTGTTACGGCACGACGGCACGTAACGAAACATAAAAGGAAAAAGGTAAAGCGGGAGACCAATAGGAAGCCGTATCAGTGTGTTAAAGTCAACACTCGGAATAGGAAAGAATGGAAATTGTACCACCGACAATAGTGAATGATGATGATGGATGAGATATGGAGACAATATTTTAGTGTACGTGGCAACCCTAACCTTTAAGCCTGCACAATGCCTGATGTCATCGAGAGTGCATCCGGAATGCAGTGAAATTGTACACGGCTGATAACGAGCTTAAGTACCAATGTAGGTAGGTATTTATAATATTTAAACAAATCTTAGTAAGTGCCTTTCCTGCAAATAACTAGTGACTAGCGACTATGACTCGTGTGTATAATGAAAATTATAGAAAAAATGCCCGACGAATAGCACCTCTGTAGTTCATGTACTTGACATTAATATCATATCAAAATCAAATCAAATAAATATTAAAAACACAAGGATATAATTATGGTCCCAATACTCCCGTTCGCAAAATGTCGCTTCGCATAATAACGCCTTTTTCGCGAAAACGTCCCTTATGCACAATGTTTAAAAGTTACGGGGAGTTACGATTCTGTTCGCTTTGTCGGATAAGAAATAGTTTTGCAGGTGAGTAACCCATTAGTAGAAAAGTATTAACGAAAAATATTAGGCATTTTTTTTAGGTTAGGTTAGGTAAAGGTAGGTTCGCAACGGCTCATAAGTAAGTAGCTCTTAATATACAGGTATCTGTTATTAAAACAATTGGGTAAAACTCGCGTGCACACTGAAATCTTAAGAGGCTTTATTATGTCACAATTGCATTAATAACTGTTTCTTAACTCCCTCATACTCATAATTTAGTACGTAATGTACTCATAACGTACCTTCCGAACAATAGTGGCCTAACTCAGAAATTTTAAATTTCGACTTAGGTCTCTACAGGGTGTCCCAAAAGTACCACGCCACAGTGACACCGGAGGTAGGTCAGCTCAAGAGGAACCTAACCAGCCTAACATGACCTCAGTAAAAGTTGCACCGTTTTCGAGTTATACCAATTTAAAGATTTTTCCAATTTTTCACCTCTTTTGACATTGTAAGTGCTCGCATTTACTGGGATAGCTATAAAATTTAGTTTTTTTTATTTGTGCGCGTTTATGAATAGTTTATTAAGATGATAGAAGCATTATTATGTCAATAACTAATGTAAAAGTTGGAAAAATACTGTAATGAACTTGACTTAAATTATCATCAACATAGTAATTTAAACTTTGAGCACCTGCCATAAGTTTTTTTTACTATAAACAAAATGAGCAAATTACTTTAAAAACATGCGTATTTTATGCCAATTTTAAAATCCTCCTTCTCTTGAGCTGACCTACCTCCGGTGTCACTGTGGCATGGTACTTTTGGGACACCCTGTATAATAATAAATTTGACTTATAAATAATAAATTTTGAAAGCTGAAATTTTGAATTAGGTCACTATTGTTCTGAATGATATTCATTTCAGTTTTTTTTTCATTACAACGATTAAATAGAAAAAAAGTTTGTAAATGTGTATTTGACATTGTGGTATAGGTACATTATTGTAAAAAATATAATGTAGCTTATTATCATATCTCGTGTAAAGTATATCGTCTACCTATACTCTAGTTTGAGCATTTGAGCAATAATTCGACTAATTACTATATATTTCTTAGTAGGTATCTCCAATGATTTTCAAGTGCGTAAAATCTTACAAAAATGATGACTGAAAACAGTTGTTATGTTATGTTATGACTGACTATGTAGTTGGTATTTCTCTACCATAACTACTTCACCCGGGCACGGGTAGCGATGCCAACTGAAAACAGTGAATACGATAATCCTTATTAAGTAAGCTCCTCGTAGGTACATAATCACTATGAATTTTGGTAAGTAGGGGTATAATATTTTAATAAAGTGAACATTGACAAACGAACACACGTAGGAGAGCAGACTTGAATACCTGAAAACATAATAAGGCGAATCTTTGTTTACAAAACAATGTGAAGCCGTGTAGGCCATATTGTTCTTTCAGACAAGAAACCCGAGATAAGTCGTCACGGTCGTACATAGGAGCTCAGTAACAGTTACAGTCGTCGATACATATCTCCGGCTCTAATGTCATAAGTGTCATAACGCCTTTCTTCTCGTAGAAAATGCATTATTTAATAACAATACACTTCCACAACGCAGACTGCATTGAAATTATTTATAGATCTTCTCTTCACCGTTGTTTTTTTTATTTTATCACATTCAGTGCAAGTGAGTACTTACATAATATAAATTGGTATTGATAAAGAGTTCTTAGTAGGTGACTTTTGTTAATTTCTGAATGATTACTTGGTTGACTGGTGGAGAATGCCATTAGGCATTAAGTCCGCCATTTGTACTTTTTTTGTGCAATATAGGTTAAATAAATAAATAGTAAGTAAATAACCAATTCATATTTAAATTATTATGTCAGTAACGTGCGCGTTTGACTACGGAACCCGAAAAACAGCTTTCTAGTACTAAGAGCCTCTGAGCTAAGCTGCGGATGAACAGACAGATGGACATGGCGAAACTAAAAAGGTCACATTTATTTCGCCTTTTTATTTTCAAAACATTCATTACTTTTGTTGTACATTATTTTCATTGTGCCCGAGAACTTTTATCTCCACAGGACTGTACTACTAACATTCATCTTTTTTTAAAAGCCCTAATAATTTATCTAGATAAGAATAAAGCTCATCTAGATCAATTCAAAATAACAAATGACTGATTATTTTGTTATTTCAAATAACGAATGATTTAAGTAGTTATCTTCTCGGGTATTCGTAAAAAGATATTTTTTTCCCTACTTTGTTCTCTAGGTATGTCAAAATCAATAACTAATATTACGGATTGAAAAACAAGCCCACGTAAACAGCTGGGCACAAACAGCACCCGTTCAGCATCCAATAGGTTACTAATATAAGATCTTATTTGTTTGAATAATGTATTTTTTGTTCTTCATCCTTAAGAGGATTGTGAGGCCATGACCATACACAACGGGGTAACGTTTCTCTACCCTTCAAACTACCTAGTCCGATTTTTACAATTTTTGAATACGAGTATATTTCAAAAACATTTTCAAAATTCGTAAAAATCGGTCTAACAACGTTGAAGGGAAGACAAACATTAATCAATTTTGTATGGACTAGCATCTTATGTTATCCTTTCACAAAATATTTCTTGGAATCACACAAAAAAAACGAAAAGTTACAAACCTAGTTTTCATAAATATCTACAACATATTCAAAAATCATGGAAATCGCATTTCATTTAGGATGTCTGAAACGTTACGAAAAAACATGTCTTGAGCTCGCTTCTCAATCCTCTTAAATAAATAAAAAAAGAACAAATATATTAGTTAGGTGAGATATCTAAGTTTTGGACATTGAGATCTGACCATAACCTGCAAAACCACTAGCGCCATCTTTTGGTAATAATCCAAACACAATCATAACATGTAGTCTATGGTACGTGCGACTGAATTCAAAACTAATATACCTAACATGTACTAACTACCTAGGTAAATACGAAATATTTGAAAAAAAATAATTGTTTTTGACTTCATGAGACTGTACAATAATTGCATAAACAAGACTTATTATTGAAACCTATTTTTTTTCAGTGTCAACTTATTCCTGTATCAATTAAATAAGGTAATGAGTTGGTTATGTAATTTTCCTGATGTTCTTCATTAGTCGTTTTTTCCTGTAAAAACATCGATAGCTTTAAATATGATTGCTAGGCTTCATTATTTAATAATAAACAACTCAGATAATCATCCTAAAAACAGTTTAAATGTTAAATCCATGTACCAAAATTAGTGCTATGAGTAATTGCAAAGAATCCAAACGCAGTCTTAGCAGTCAACCTATTGTATTGTACTGAATAAGGTACGTAAACTGAATTGAATCCTAAAAGGCATCGGCGTCACGACAATTGTTCGCCGACTTCCAAGAAGAGATTCTGTATAAACATACACACAAATTATGAATCGATTTAAACAACTTTTTGCCGCAAACGCACTAAGTGTAGTGGCGTCTCGTGTTGCGGCGCGTTCTCATACTAAAACACTAAAATATAACATCAAGAAATTTGAATGTGGAGCAGTTTGACATAATAGTATGTAAATTAGATGCGTTATACATTTCCCGACGTGACACGCCTAAATGTTACGTGGAAAATGGGGAACCCGGCACGAATTATGTCTAGCTTCTAAGCATTAATAGTACATTACTGCAAAGACCAGTAAGTGAGCGTTCCTGGACGAGTATGAGTTAGAAGTTTTATACATACGAGTCCAGGATGGCTCTTACTGGTTGAAACTTGTAAAAAAAAAAAAAAAAACAAATCAAAGAAAGTTTAACAACAACAACGGTTAATTAATATTCAAGGTTACATTCATATTAGGACAATTACTGATAGATGTTTTGATCGATTTACCGGGGGCATTAATATTTGTTTGTTGTACATCTTGATTAACGGACTCTTAGCTGGCAGTAAATGAATGTGAAATCCTGCCAGTCGTTGTTTTCTTTTACTAAAAAGTTTGCGTTTAGTTTTGAACATTGTTCTGTTTGTACATTACATGAATGTTTTAGTAAAAAAATGTAAATCATTGTTTTTGAAACTCCATGTTAATTTTAGAATGGAAAGTTTTAATCCAACATGATTTATAAACTGAAATTACTAAATACAAACATAAAATCCCACACTAATACTTCTACAACATTACTAAGTACAAAACGCAACGTGCATACTTTTTCTGCGACGCGTTAAGTGTCACTGACTATAAAATGCCTGTTTAAGGCTCTAAAAATATATCTATCTCATAAAATGTCATACCAAAAAGAGAGATAGATATATATTTGGAGCCTCCCTCATATAACCATGTTATAATGGCTAAACTCTAGTCTGTATTTTGGTACTATGTTTTTTTTCCAAACAGATCTAAAGAGTAAGTAAAATACCTACTTACTTACTGGACAGTAGGAGATTCCAAATTTCAAATCTCGCTTCTTACTGGACAGTTGTGAATAAGTCTCCGGTAAAGTTCACTTTCTGGATACTTTTTAGAGATGTTATAGCAACATTAAATACCATTCTTGAGAAAAAATCCTTTACATTGCATAATACGTGTTGTAGGTACAAGAATCAACTCTTACCCCCTTATTAATAAACGTGGAGTAACTGTGGGGTAGCTAAACCATGTTTTATCCTTATCTGTCATTGTGACATTTGAATATGACAGATAAGGACAAAGCATGGTTTAGCTACTCGACGGTTACTCCACGTTTATTAATAAGGGGGTTAATGTATAATATTTTTATCAAAAACATATTTTACAAAGATTCTTACAATTATAACTCCACTACTAAAATAGGTAAAACCATTGCTTTAAACATTTCAGGCTTAGTGAATAAAAGAAACCCTTTTACTATAAGGAAAATACGAAATACCTTCAGAAATTTCCAAGTAGGACAATGTGCTGTTTGCTTTTGTTAAAATTTCACTGTAACTCGAATGAGAACAAGATGACACTTATTCCAAGGAAATTCTAAAAATAATTGTATTCACTGTCGATGTTTTTAATTAAATCCTTCGGGGTCTTTGTAAGAGACTAAGGCCCGTATTAATAAACTTATCTCGACTTTAATGCCAGTCTCAAGATGCGTCATAATGACAGTTTTCTATGGCTTGTCGTTTACTCTGACGTATCTTGTGACGGACATCTCAGTCATGATGAGTTTATTAATACAGCCCTAAGCAAACGAATTGATTCAGAGTACGTCTTAACCTGTGAAAAAAAGTCTATTTACAATCGAAGTAGCTACCGTGAAAAGCATCAAAAGCAATAAATATAAAGTGTATCTAGGTTCATGTGAAAGATTAGGCATGGTTAGTGAAGTTTATATCTAAACCAATCATTACTATAATTACTATAATGAGAGGTAGGTATTATCAATAAACATTTAACAAAATAAATTTCTATACCTACTCATTTTAAATGCTAAGTAACAACTTTACTACATATTATAGTAAAATTACTTCAACAAAGAAACATAAAGGAAAAATAAATACGATCAAATCATAACAAAAATGGAGTCGGAATTGCCGCATAGATTTTTACACGAACAGCAGATATTTAAAACAACACCTCGCTAAGATGTTGATTGACTCATTCCAAAGATAACCTCACCAATTTATAGATACTGTTAAGAAACAGCGTAATAGGTAAAAACATTCCTTGTCCAGTTTAGAATAAGGCTGGAACCATATTTGTTTGGATGAAATAATAAAGCTGTCACTGTAGACGATAGCCAGACAGAGAGAACATAGGTGACGAAGGAAGGATAAGAATTTTTGGTTCATGCTAAAGAAGACCACAACGAAGAGTACATTTTTATGAACCAATGTCATAGATAATGATAAGCTACGGAGTAAACCTTCCGGGATCGATTCCTGTTAAGTGGTTTAATGTTTCCTAGTAAGTATGTTACAAGTTACATACATACATAAACTCACGCCTTCGTTCCCAGAGTGGGGTAGGCTGAGCTACCGAATTACCTACAACTCTAAAACTTGTTGATAATTCTGTAACCACATTTTGGACAACTAGGCTAAGATGTTTACCAGCGTATTAGTGACAGGTTGCAAGTTAAGACTTAAAATTAGGGCAAAATCATTTTTTTAGACTGTCCTTTGAATTTTCCGTGAATTCTTTGATAAGTCGCAGTTTAAATAATTTACATCATCAGTCGAATGAAAATATCGTTTTGGGGATTAAAAAAAACAGTAACAATTCTACTGGAGTTCTTGTTTTTTATACCAATCTTGCTACGGAAAATGTAGCAATAAAATATCCTTGTTGTCTAACCCAGTCGTAATATTCCAATTGTACTGACCTTTCAATGTCCTATGGAATGCTTTATAAATAGTATTATAGTATTGCATCTAATCACATTTAGGATACCTAAGGCAATAAACCCAATCCGTACTGGCACTTGTTCCTTAATCTCTCCATCATCATGTCCCGTAACTAGGCCTGTTTCTAGATAAATATTCCACTAAAAGAAGTTAAGCATTGCAGGCGTTTAGTGTAAGTACCTACTCAAACATAATCCGAGAAAGCCAGGGTAAGCGCAGATTTCTTGCCATTTCAACCGGTTTTGTGTCAAACCAGTACCGTTACTCCCAGCCTTGAAGCTGGTGATCCACTAAAGTGCATTTCTTAATGTGGAAACTCGAAGTCTTAGAATATTAACTGTATCGTAAACGCGTATAATCACGTAAGTCCACACAAGCGCCGGGATCACAGTTTTGACATAAAGTGGATATCGAGTTACTGATATCGAATGTCGCCAATCGAAGTAAGTGCACGTGGGCCTCTTCAGTTCTAAAAGCGTGAAATAATACTTCATTTACACCAATGAAGTATTACTAAAAATTACAAGTTCGGTATTAGGTTAAAGATAATTGCTTAATAATAACTACTTGAAAAGGAATGGTTCTCGAATGGGAACCACTTACGAGAAAGCGCAGTATCGGCACGGCCTCCAAAATTCTGTCCCACGTTATTTTAAAAACTAGAAATAGGCTCAAATCATAGATTCAATACCATTTATTTTGATTAATTGTATGGGAAAATTTAAAACTTGGCGTCCAATGTGTAAATGCCCAACTACCTTTCTTACAAAATATCTTCAATTTTTACCTTTTATGTGTTGAATGCGTTAACAACGTAGGTCCTCGTGACATTTAGATATCGATTATTGATTGTCCCAGTTTCGTTATCTTTGACTGCATTCAACTAGTTGCAAACACCTTATCTTATACAGTGAGAACTAATTTATCCACGATACTGCTCCTTATACACATTTATGTCACGCAATCGGACATAGTATACGTAAAGTCAGTACGCGCCTTATTTGGGCACCCGACGAAATATAACGTTCCGGGAATTCGTTTCTGGGTCTGTCATGTACTTACCTATGTACTGGCAAAGCGTAGGTGGTCTCTAACGGTTAAAAAGGAAGGTCGTGTTCTGTAAACATCTAAGCATGTTTAGGTAGATGACAATTTGCAACTGAAGATATCCTCGTCTAAAAATAAACAGCTGTCTCATTGTTTCGGAACCCCGTCCTTGGTTTCAATGCTCCTGTTGGACGCGTAATAAAGTAACCTACATAATATACAATATGTAGAGGTTCATCATCATACTGCGAAGACTGGATATTTCGACATTGGGCGTAAAATATCATAGTATGATTCAGAGCACTACTTGATGCGTGCAGAAACCTTGGAAACGTAAGCGCACTTGCGAAATAATACCTTTTAGGCTTTAATTTATTAGCAATCTTACAAAAATAAACTTGCTTTTAATTCATTATTAAAAGGTAAATAAATTATAATGCTAAAGATATTTATTCTCAGTCAGGGAAAGCCTGTGTGAAATTTAACTTTAAATTAACTTATAATTGTATACCAAAATTGTTTCAAAGACCATACTTATTCTTAATTAAAATGTATAAAAAAAAAGTTAACTTATACTATTTAATCAACTAAGTATAAAAATGTAACAACTATTTGATTGAATAGAAATGATTGTTCAAAATGAAAAATGATGAAAGAAACCTATTTCATCATTTTTCATTTTGAACAATCATTTAGAATTTATAACGATTTAAAGTTAAAAGTAGTTTAAAGACCAACAGACGAGTTTTTTAAAGCTTGCTTGTTATTATTTAAAGTCGGTTAAAAAAGTCATAACCAGGGATCGGAAATTCGGATCGATATTTACCTAAAGTTGGCAAAATCCCGGAAAAAGATAGGCAAACATGGCGTCGGCTTCTTAAAAATATTATTTAAATAATATAAGTTCCGGGATTCTGGGATTCTACAAAATATTAATATAATAATTACTTTACATGTAAGATAAAACATTCATTTTTACTCCTTTAAACTCGTTAGGTTAATGAGTTACAGGTAAATTAAATAAAATTTGGTAAATCTATACATGTAAAATAACTTCAAACAGTTAATATAAATAATTGATTATGAATTAATGCCGGTGCAATTTATTTATTTTAAAATCCCAGAAATTATAGTAATGAATTCTATGATTGAGTCCGCCTCCATACAACTAAACAACAAAGCCGGTGCGAAAGTATAGGTAAATATCGATCCGAATTTCCGATCCCTGGTCATAACATTCAGTTTTTAACCTATATATTGCTTGTAATGAGTAAGACAGTTCTTTTGTGAATTATAAGACTATTATTTTTATGACAAAAATAATGAAAGTAATTTTATTTATAATTAAGTAGGTACTTACTATATTACACATAGACGTCTGCTAACTCGGGGCATGAATACTAGTGACGTAGCAAATTATTTTTGCGACAAAAATATATACCGATGTTACTGCCAAGATCAATATGTAATTCAACATTAATAAATATAATGTATTCTCTCTACATTAAAAAAAGGCAATATAAAATATTTATTTTATAATTTGAAATGGTTTTCATAGTGAACAATCATTTTTTTTCCATATTTGTCGGTAGTAATAGTCATGTTTTCTTTGAAATTATCTTAAGAGGTTCGATATCAGACATCATTATCAAACCGATACAAAGAGGATTTTCAATGACCACAACATTAATACATATAATATATACTCTTTTTGCCTGTTGGCCTCAATGTGACTGATCATGAAAGAGTAAATTATGATTATACAACAAACTTAGTAGGATATATTAAACCGCTTATTTATAAACCCACAATATACCTATTATAATTAAAGTATTCTTGGACCCGTGCTGTTAAACTCAAATGTCATAACGACTGATAAGGGCAGAGCGTATTTCAAGCACACTTTAACTATGGCGCGTTTATGAATAAGAGTCTTTGAGTTGTGCAGTTAATTGCCTAACTTCATCTACGTCCGTAGTAATCAAGTCTATTTTGCCCCACTTCCTCTATCTAGAACTCGATTTCTACGCAGAATATCCTATTTAACTAATAGTTCTGTGGCCAGTCATCAAAATGATGAGTACACATATTTCAATAATAGGGAATATTTATGTTTTTTTTCACCGCTTCAATAAAAACTGATTCATGTAACACACAGTTGATAAAATATTTTTTTGAATAGCTATAGGCAGGCCTGTGTCACTCCGCGTGTAGGTATTAAAAACATATCTCCAGGCGCCGGCCACGGCGGAAGGGCCAATCTAGTAGGCTGCCGCAAGCGAAAGACGACACACGTATAACCACGTATAACCACGTCTAACTTATTATGAACCGTAGTACAGTGAATTAAGGCCCATATTTCCTCAAAAAAATTTAGAAGGTATGTAAATGAACACGTGCTCGACTGGAACGCGAGCTAAATTAAATCATATTGTCTATCAGATTGAGTACATATTTCTTTGAAAACCGTTGTGAAGTAAAGCTTCTGTAACGCTAGTTACTAGTTATTATTCTGTGCTATAGGTAAAAATAACTAAAATATAAGCCAACAAAGATTTGCTCCTATATAAAACTGAATTTAACATGGAGTAGACATAGACACCTCCGGAGATCCTAGAGCTGGTGCTTACCTCTCCCAAAGGATTGGGCGACCTATCCAGAGAGGTAATGCAGCCAGTGGCATAGGGACCATGCCGCGAGCGGACCTGCTAGAGGGGTGTTCTTTTTATAGTGGTGATTATTATTTACATCTTTAATATTTTAGTAGCTTAGTATTATTTTAATTTGATTAGCTTAGTTTAATTTTAATTTTAATAAGTGGAGTTTATACGGTCAACTTGTTACATGACGTCACAGTGCATATCAGATGTCTCTGTCTAATCGCTGCCTAATTAGCAGTTTAAAATGCTTGTACCCTCCCCTCTCAGTAAGTGTACGATGCAGCTAAATTCGTTAGGTATAAGATAAATAGTTTTTCTACTAGAACACTAACCCGCACACGACTAGGATCCACAAATCGCTAACTAATCGCAAGCTCCAGACTTACCAAGTCCACCAAAACTATGCACATTTTAGGGCCGAAGGTCCACAACAGGCTACCTTCACACATTAAAAACTTAGAAAGCAATGCAGCTTTCTGTAATAAATGAAAGAAATGGCTTATAGACAATTCTTTCTACGATTTTAATGAATTCATCTTTGACTAATGAATTATAAAATGACATTTTAATTTCAAATTGTGTAATCTATCTATAACTTATCTATATAATAAAAATGAATCGCTAAATGTGTTGCTAAGCGCAAAACTCGAGAACGGCTGAACCGATTTGGCTGATTTATTTTTTGTTGTATTCTTCATTGTTAGGACAAGGTTTGTTTGACAGAAAATAATTGAAAAATCCACCGGGGAAGTCAGAAATTTGCAGCGGGGCGAAGCCGCTGGCGGGCCGCTATATTTAATATTATCTAAAGTACCTACTATAATGCAACTGACTATAACAACCAAAATTTTGTAATTATTTTGACATGTGATATTTTATAATATTATAAATAAATGAGTATGAGTATGAGTATGAGTATGAGTATCATCCGTATTTCTTGGCCGATTTTAATTTTAATCTCACTTTTGGTGATCTTTTTACGGTATTTTCATATTGTGTTGAAAAATACGATTTAAATAATCCTTGCATATTCCCTATTCCGGGAAATTCTTAGCTTCAAAAAATATCATGACACATTCTGTATAAGCATTTAAACTGTTTAATGACTTGCGTTATCAAACCGCGACTATAATACGATTCGAAAGTACCGTTAGCACAGCAGTAGGTACTTATAAATTAATAAATATAATCATAAGTCAATAATGTCGTCATACTTTATGTACAGACACTTATAAGGTAAGGTCACCTATTACCGCTCCCCCCAAAATCGACACCAATTAACGCGGTATTTTTAAAATGAGGTCATAAAGGTGGTAATTAAAAAGTTCAATCAACACACTTTTATAAAAAAAATCCTTTTGGTCGTTAGGTTGTCTTGATTCCCTTAATTTTTGGCTCTGATTTGAAAACTACCTTAACTCCCACGGTAATAGGTGCTGTTACTTAGATAATAAATTTTACAAAGTATGCTTTGCCATAAACAGTAATTACACGCATACAGTATACCTATAAATACTAGGTTTTTAGTTGTGTCTAAAGTTATTGCGCACTGTCGACTGCTCTCCCGAGACTTGGTCTCTCGGCGACCACGACATAGGCAAACACCTCTTTAAACATAGAAAATTAAAGTCGCTGTCAACTGAGTCACCGATGACCAGTCGACGGTGCGTAATAGCTCTTATAATTTTTATACAGGGTGTCCCAGAAACCGACGTCAACCCGCCCAGGGCTGATAGAGCAGCTCATTAAGCTATCGATTAAACTCCCATGTATGTTCAGCAATTGTTATTAGTTTCCGAGATATTGATCAATTTAATCGGAATTTTTGTCATTTTTCTTTATGTCCGTGCTACGAAAAATCCCTAAATTCATGTATTAATTCACATTTTTTTCAGTGTTTTTTTGCATGATTAGAATCACTGTGAAATAAGGAAGTTTTTAAAGCTACATGCCAATTTTTTTTTCATGACAACTTTTTGAGGAAACACACAAAGTTTGTTTTTTGGTGAAAAACAAACGCGGGGTTCTCTTAGTATGGAGAAAGTAACTCTGTGCGTTTACTCAAACATTTGTAATAAAAAAGAAATTGGCATGTAGCTGTAAAAACTTCCTTATTTCACAGTGATTCTAATCATGCAAGAAAACACTAAAATAATATGAATTACTACATGAATTTAGGGTTTTCTCGTACCACGGACATAAGGAAAAATGGCAAAAACTCTGATTTAAATGATCAATATCTCGGAAACTAATAACAATTGCTGAACATACATGGGGGTTAAATCGATAGCTTATGAGCTGCTCTATCAGCCCTGGGCGGGTTGACGTCGGTTTCTGGGACACCCTGTATGTAAGGACAAACGCGCGGGCCAAAATTCTCGCCTTTGAGTTGAACATAATTTATTTATAACCGACCTCTTTATGAAGTATACGAAGTAATTTAAAAAAACAGTCAAATATCACAGTAATTGCCACAACCTTCCTCTTTGCGTGCTCCAGTTTAAATTATTTATTAATGTGCTCTTTGTCTTAATGCCATTTAGTTAACACGAGGCCACTCGTTGCGGTAAGCTATTCTTATTAAGCTATAATTACTTTTTTAATTAAATTTACTTTATTAATAAAAAAAATGCTAATGAGCGTGGTCAGTTTGTTCTGTCTATTCCCTAGTGGGATTTTTTATCAAATTGTTTTTCGTTTTATTAATAAACATTTTTCAGAAAAAGTTGTTAATGTCGTTATGCCACCGGAGTCTATTTTTGAATCTCACTTTTTATTTTATATAATATAGGTACCTACTATAGTGTATTTCTATGGAACTTGCTAACTATGTAAACAAAAGACTTAACTTTGTTTTGTCACTGTTTCTCCTTGAATTTTCACACCACCTCATCAAACACCATTGAAACCATAAACGATTGAAACGGTCGTTACTTTAAAATACAAAATCACCAAATATATAGCTCTAACTTGGATATTTCATTAAAAGTTTAAATGGTTTCATAAGTTAGGTTATTAGGACCTGATGGAATGACGTTTTTGTTTCTTTTAAAATCTACAATTGTCTATGATGGGTAGTGTTGTGGCTAAAATTGGCGATATATTAAGGCCCCTACACATTACCTAACTCACGCTGATCACACTCACAGATGATATAACGGCACCTTTTCTAATAAATACTGGTGATATATCATCTTCAAGTACCGATTTTTCTTCAGATCGTGATTAAACAAATTAGAAATAAGTAACTACTAACTAACTTTCGGTATTTTAACCCTTAATTTGGCAAAAATAAAAAAAAGTCGGGAATTCAAACCCTTTTTGATTTTGAATCAGCAAAAAAATAAAAAAACATTCCAAACATTAAAAGTGAACATTATAGTATGGTCACTGTGATGTACACTGCCAAATTAAGGGTTAATATTCGATATGGTTTGACATAAGTAAAGGAGTATTGCCCATCACTAGTAAATTCATCATTCAGAGACAATTTCAATATGGCGGTTTGTTTACATAGTTAGCAAGTTCCATAGAATTAGACCTTACAATTAAAAGTTAAACCTAAACTTATTTAAAATAAAATAAAACTAAGCTACTCAAATATTAAAAATGTAAATAATAATCACCATTATCAAAAGAACACCCCCTCTAGCAGGTCCCCTCGCAGCATGGTCCCTATTCTCCTAAGGGCCAAGGTCCTACCCATAGTACTTATTAACTTTGTCATTCAGACCCAGCTCCTTCGACAGCTGTGTAGTCATAGCGTACCACGGTACTACCAGTAGGTCTTAATAGAAAACCCGCCATTTTGTCTTCTAAATACTTGGGTCCGAATGAGTATAAAACAATAGCACTAACGGGCCGTAGTGACTACATGCTGAATTGTTCGTTGGTCCTTAGGAGGCTATGACACTGGCTGCATTACCTCTCTGGATAGCTATATTAATATTAATATTATAATATTTGAATGTATGTATGTATGTCAACTCTTTATTGCACAAAAATATAAATATTACAATATAAATATTAAGCGAATGTACAAAGGCGAACTTATCCCTCAATGGGATCTCTTCCAGCTAACCCTGAAGTAGATGAGTTATATTGAGTAAGATATTAATATTTTTGTGCAATAAAGAGTTTACATACATACATAATTGTAATTAAATTGTGAAAAATAAGTCAGGCGGTGACGGGACACTCGTGAGTCAGGTAAGATTGATGATGATTGATTGATGTGAATAAAGAAATGGTCATATCCTGAAAAAAACCACCCACTATAATACGGTTCAAAAGATAACTGTTAGAAGTTAGGACGGACGGACAACGTAGGCATATTAACAGGGTTCCTTCGGCCACGGAACCCTTCAAAAGAAATTAAGAAACGCCGGTGACTTCGTACGGCGTTGGCGGTACGTGTAACTGGGTTGACGATTAGCTGAATGATCTGTTAATGTTAAGACAACGCTTTTAAGGCGTGCTGTACATCTTTTTACTCGAGCGGTCTATGGGTGTAAATGAAACAAGCCTACATATTACTCTACAATATAACAATCGTTTCTGGATGCTGCTGTTTGGACGGGTTCCACGCGATCATACGTAAAATCCGAGACACACCGGATGCGTGCGCGTAGACGTGCATGTGCGCGTTTCATTGCGTTGTATAGTATGAATCCTCATACAATATGTCACACCGATTGCGTGACGTACGCGTGCACGAGTCACGAAAGCGGTTGCAACAGCATACTGAGCATGATTTCTGATCGGCTTGACTCCCGTGTGTCACACTAGGTGTCAGTAGCAATAGAAAAAAAAAAGACAAATAAATATTTATGTAGAAGCGTTAAATTGTACTACTCGTAACAATCTATAGAATTTAATGATTCTGAAAAAAATAATACGATAGATAGCCTAGATAAATAGTGACCCTGCCTACGAAGCGAGTGGTGCCGGGTTTGATTCCCGATATGGGCAATTTTTTTGTTGATATGTATTTATTAATTAGTATTATAATTTCTCTGACAAAGCGATGCTACAGCAAAGTGCCTTCCCAATTTCCCGATATTGTCTGCCAAAGTCACCTCAGTAAGGTCAAGTTCCCGAAGTAACGCCGTAACAGCTTTCAACTCACCAGTACCCTTACCATGAATTACAATTACCGTACTCGCTAGCGTCGAATGCTTTGTCTCCTGCACTCTAAAGGCGCGTACAAATTATGCGCGGCTGCCGCGCGAGCCAATGTTCACGCGAACACTGGCTCGCGCGGCAAATGTTCGACGGAATTTAGGTAGACCGCGGCTGCCGCGCGCGGCAAGCGGTCCAACTCGATCAGCGCATTCATGCCTTCGTGCCTTGTTGTGGTGTAAAGGCGAATTGCTATTCCACAGCAAATCATAATTCCCATACAATCCCTGTCGGTGTGCCCGCATCGAAAGTGTCGCGGCACACGTGTACTTGGGACTAACAGTGGACTCCAGGTTCCACTGGCGGGAACACGTCCAGAGGGTGTGTAAAAAACTTAGAGCGTTCTTGGCAAACCTAAGAGTAGTTAAAAATAGAATTCCCTACAAGGTTAGATTGTTATTTTACAACGCGATTGCGGACGCAGCGATATCGTACGGTTTGACCAGCGACGGCAGAACCTTTAAGTCTTACCTCGATGACATTTACCGGCTCCAACTTCGTTTGCTAAAAGTAATAGTTAATCCTACAATTAAGGCAAAGTATTGTAATAATGATATGAAACTGTTCAAATATTGCAACGTCCTCCCCATTCACTTAAAAATAAAATACCACCTATTAAAGGAACAATTTTTCGACTTAACCCACCAAAAAGAACGCTCAAGCCGCATAGTTACTCGCCAGGTCTCACAGAAGAAGCTAACTACTGGAAGTTCAAAAAACTCCTACGGGCAAAGAACCAGCGCTTACCTAGTTCCTCGGCTTATTAACGCCCTAGGCTCAAAGTTACGAAACGAAATTAACGAAACGAACTTTAAATATAAACTTATGAATCACTTTATGTTTCAAGTAGATTAGGTTAGTTTTTAATAATACATCGTACCCTAACGTATGTGATTAGTTGATCCAGCAGCTCTGCCCCCTCACAAACCCTGCGTGGTTTAAGGGGAGTATTTTTTATCATTATATGTAACACTTTTTACACCAATAATAAAGGAAAAAAAAAAAAAAAAAATTGTATTAACTCGCGACACTTGTCGTTGTCCATGGTAAACGTTCATTCGTCGTGCACAAAAAACCGTCCAAATTGCGCGCGCGGCAGCGACTGAAGCTCCTTTGATGCGGGCTAAAAAACCGACAGCGCTCGGATCGCCCCGCGGCACGTTCGAGCGCGGCAACGTTCGAGCTGCCGCGCGCGGAAACCCCGTCTACATTATGCGCGGCCGCCGCGCGAGCCAATGTTCCAGTGTTTGCCGCGCATAATCTGGACGCGCCTTAAGAATGTTGTGAGAGAGAGACGGAGCTTTCGACTCGCTAGCGAGCACGGTAATTGTAACCCATGGTAAGGGTCCTGAACAGTAACAATGCATATATCATACGGTGCCGAACAAGTAACTAGAATCCATGAACTTTAGTTTCAATAGAGTATTGTAACTCTTCATAGAATCCAGTTAAGTTAGTCGGTTAGTCTGTTTAAGTTAACTACGATTTCTGTCTGAAATATCTATGAAGGTAGGTAATTCATTTTATAGAGTCGCATAGTTATTTGATAGGAATGTGAGATTTTTTTTATAGCAAAAAGATAAAAGATCTTTATGCAGTATGTAGGCCGCACGAGCACTTATATACGTCAAAAATCTAGCAGCCACCTGGGACCACTGCTGAGAAGAATCGCCACAAGAAACTCAACAATGTATATAAATACGTATACAACCGTATTTATATACAGATGATTTAATAATGCATACGTCAGCCAGGGCAGAAGTTTATACTTTAACAATTCTAAGAGTCAAATTAATAGTTTGATTTGCTTTTATTTCTATCATTGTAATATATTTGTAATGTTTTAGTACAATGAAGTCTTTAAATACACACAAACAAACTAAATTGAACTGTCAATTATTGCAACTTGAAAATCAAGCGAATAAGTCAGTCAAAGTCAAAGTTCTTTATTCTTCAATTTAGGCATAATAAACTTATGAATGTCAAAAAGCATTACCAATGTCTTTATAACCATTTGCTGGTGTACTGCCTTTTTGCCGATTTATGTTTCGTCATATTTCATTTGGCAATCAACTTTTCGCCGAAGTTTTATTTGGCAAATGAATCCTTGGCATAATTTTACATCGTAATTTTTTCATTTCGATACATTTTTATATTGCAAAATTTAATTACGTCAAATTTTATGTGGTAAATAATTGTATAGCATATGATTTGCTAAGGCAAATAACATATTGTCAAATTTTATGTGGTAAATAATTGTGTTGTCTGAAACAAATATAAATTGGATTAAAAACGAAACTGCTCCCAAGGATAGGTAGGTTAGTGTATTTTTTATGACCCTAAAAACGAAACTGCTCCTAGAGAAAGGTAGGTTAGGGTTATTTTTTTTATGACCCCAATAATGAAACTGCTCTCAGATATAGATAGGTTATGGTTAATTTTTATGCCAATCAATACATTTGACGAAAACATAATTGACATCTTAAAAGAATCCTAGGTAATAATTTAACTAAAAATAATTTATCAAATCATTCGTTGGGAAATGATATCAGTGCGAAACGTTGAATTGGGAAATGAAAATTTGACCAAATGAAAATATGGGATACGTAGTTTGGGGAGTTAAGAATTTGCCCAATAATTTTCGGCGAAACAAGGGTAAACCCCATTTGCTATACCCTGCCGTGCGAGAGCACCTTAGTATTAAGTTACTTTATATGTACAGTCAGCTGCAGAGAAAAGGATACCCCCCCTCCTGGTAAGGATCGTTTTTTTTCAAAAACCTGTGGTTAAATTTATATGTTTTTTCGGTGAATTGAATATTTTACTATTGTCTACACATAAACTCAAAATCATTTAAATCTAACCACAGGTTTTCGAAAAAAAGCAATCCTTACCAGGAGGGGGGGTATCCTTTTCTCTGCAGCTGACTGTACACGGTAGCAAATAAATGATTTGATTTGATTATAAATATACCTGTCTATCAATTCAAGTCACATAGCGATAAACACTCAGAGTCCTCCATCCAGCCTTTCTAGGTTCAGACTTCAGAAAGACTCTTAAAGTTAAAACGTATTTTATTTTTACAATACACATGCAAGCATGCTTTTTATGGATCTATATTTTAATCCCGAATCGCCATTTGTCCTAATGCATCGTTTGTCTGAATTTTCATTTATTCTAACTTAACCCTTCCTGAAATTAGTTTCTTTAGTGTTGTTATAATACAACCCTAACCTTACCGCAGCTATTAGGTATTGGAAAACTTAAAAAGTTATCAGTCTCAGCTGAAAATCAGTTTATGATAAACAATAATTCGGACAAACGTTATCAGGGATACACCTTTTTTTAGCTAAACTTTTGTCTCATGAAAAACGCCTTATCATCACAGTTTCCAGACAAATAATAAACATTTGGCACAATTGGACCAGTTATTACGGCAGCTCACACCAGTTAACCCCATAGGAGCAAAATAATAAAATGTTCGGTAATCCAATATGCGATTCCTGGAAAGGTCCACAGGGTATACGCGACGCCACAATGTTCGCTCCAGCTGCGAGCTGCGCTAAACTACGCCGCAACCGATAAAGGATGCATCGCACCGAACAATATTGGACTTAAATTAGAAGAAGGCATACGTTTTGTTTGGAATACGTCGTGGACGTGCGATTTTTTTATTTCTAGTTCAAATTTAAAGGTCAAGGTCAGTTTAAAAGAAAGTCCAGAGTCTTACAATATTAGGTTAAATTGAATTAGAAACGATTTAATTTTTAGTGCTGTGTTTATATTGCACACAGAGACAGCGAAATTAAATAAAACTTACACGAAAACTGGAAATTTATAGATTTCCATCATCGTTATTCACTTGGGAACTTTAAAAAAACCCGAGATTAAGTAGCCTGTTAGTAAATTTAAAATGGATAAAGCTTATACCCTGGAATTAAATCCAACTTTCTCCCTGGAAATATCCACAGGGTACAGGCGGCGCCACGATATTCGCTCCAGAAGCGAGCTAAATTACGCCGCAACGCAACTGATATCGCACTGTACAATATCGGACTTAAATTAGTAGATTACCTAAGTTTTGTTTAGAGTACACAGTGCGCAGATAGGTGCGAAATTTATATTTCCAGTTCGTAATTAAAACAAAGTCAAGGGTGGTACACTATTTTATTAGTTTGAAACGATTAAAAATGCAATGCTGTGTTTATATTGCACACGGAAGTAGCGAAATTAAAGGACAAATTATTAAATGAAAAAAAATCTACCAATTATTTATTATTGAAATGAAAGAAACATACACAAAAAGAAAGGGACTCGAAGCCATGTTGCAATAACTTATTGTAAAATTGTACGATTAGATAAAATATTGATCACTTAAATAGTTGGGAAGGAATTAACGACTTGTGTTAATAAGATCAACCATCATACGTACTCGTAATAGAAGCGTTTCGTTTTGTCCATTTAAGTACCCAAGGAATGCCATAAATAAAGCAATTAAACATTTACTTTTCCAGTTGTCAAATGTAATCATAATTATTATAACACCGTTTTTTGTCGCGCGGGTCCATAATTAGGATTCTTGTTGGTCCTGTTCCTGCGCAGTCATCGCCCTGCGCGCGCACGTCTACTGGTTCAACCATAGTGTTATAACACATCACAGACCAGCCTTTCTTGACCTGTTACCTCGTATAAACTGCTTGTTCTAAGATACCTTCCACTTTGGACGATGCTGTCGACGCAGCTGTGATCAAGGTCGTGGATTCCTACCGTGGGTAGGTACCGTGGGTACCCAACTGGGTACCGTTTGTGCCGTTTAACTTGCATAAAACTTTTAGCGTAATTTGTTTAAACTACGTTCGAAAGGCATAATAAACGTTTAGCATAAAATCAAATTCTACACTTATCTTCACAATCATTTTCTTGCTATGCATTGTTAACTCAAATTAAATCAAATCAAATCTTTATCTTTACATAGATCTTTTAAAATAGGCAACGGATTTCAATGCAATTTTTAGCAATAAATAGAGTGATTCAAGAAAGGTTCTTATGTAAAATAAATTCTGATTTCTGCGCGGGTATTACAGAAGTCGCTAGTAAGTAACAAAAGACGTTAGAATTGACGACTTCATAGCATAGACGATTATCTTTTATACCTATTTAATTCTATTATTTATATCCTGGTTTATTATAGGTACACATCGAAATTATGCAATTCGTGTCATGCTGACTGAAAATTTGTGAATTAGTTGGCATGCACACCCCTGTGTAATGCATACGGGTACCCGATCTAGTTACGCTGGTCGAGTTGTTAGTCAACCCACGGTTAGGTCTCGACGGATGTGGGCCTTGTTCCACTAATATTCAGCTTGAATGTCAGGGGTGAACAGTGTCGTGATCAGGACGTGACGTACCTTTCCGTTTTTGAATATGTTTCATCACATTATTAGCAAGGAACTCAGTGACGATGTCCAAAAAAGTACCGTTTTGTGACCAGGAAATACCTAACAAAATTACACCTTAAATTACTGAAGTAATTGATTACACGATGTAGACAGGAAGTATAATTGGTGAACTTAATGCCTTAATCCTTTGTGCATTCTCTACCGGATAATACTTGAACCTATAAATTACATAACTACATATAATAGATAATATTTTATGTTTTAAAAAGAACTGCTAAGGTAGTGACCATCAGAATCCCATACGTTTTTTATGAACAAAATTAATTACATTGCTTAGTTATTTGCTAATAATCCCTCAATGATCCTTGAAAATAATAAATATAGGGTCCGAATTGACTTGTGATGTTTGCGGCTTAACGAATTATAAAGTAAATTATAAACACGAACAAGTCCTTCGTACCTTCATACCAGCGTATTCATTATTCATATTTCCATACATTTCAAATCCCACTACGAACACCTATGACGTCAATTGTATACTCGATGACGTCACACACTTGGAATTAGGATATTATGTCGAATTGTGCGTCCAACAGGGCGCGAGTTCACATTCCAACGCGTTTCAGCATAAGCAGATTATCTATGGTTCACATAAGATATCGACCCGGCCATAAAGTCAGTAAGCTTCTAAAATAGATTTAAAAAGGCTCAAAGAACTGGCAAGTTAGATGAATGTCACTGGCTGCCAGCAGCGGGTCGATTTTTGAAAATGGAACACCCGGTTTTTTTTTAATAAACGTGACATGGTTAGTAATTGTTTAAGTTCGGGATTGGTTGTGACGATCCTTTGCAATGGGCCCTTCTGGCATTGAAGTTACCTACCCTACCTAGCAACGCTACAAGCGATGCGGTCATTTCATTTTGCGAGTCGGTAATTTACGACCGAGTCATTCTACCACTGGTACTACTACCCTTGTGTATAACTTTGACATTCCAACGAAAATGGAATGTGTCTAAACAATAACATTGCTAAAATGCAATGCGTCCAAACAAAAAAACGGAATAAACAAGAATGTGTTCAACATGAAGAATTCATAGCAATTAAGTACTATTTGATAACTGATACTACGCGGTGTAAGTAAAGAGATAATGCACTCTTAGAACGATTAAAAACTATAAAACTTAAAGTGCTCTCAGACTATCGAGCATTTTATTTCCTCGCGGCCACAGCTGTTGCGTGGTACATAAAACATATAATTTACAAAATTACGAGTAAGTCCCGCTACTTCAAATATTATAATAGTCCTTACTCATTTGGTTAAAATAAAAACGGTTATATTTATAATTCGCAACCACATTTTCAATTAATATTATTGACGACGCGCTGGCCTAGTTGGTAGTGACCCTGCCTACGAAGCCAGCGGTACTGGGTTCAAATCCCGGTAAGGGCAGATATTTGTGTGATGAGCGCGAATATTTGTTCCTGCGTCATGGAAGTTTTTTATGTATTTAAGTATATATTTCTCTATGTAAGTATTTATATCGTTGTCTAGTACCCATAGTACAAGTCTAGAGCTTAGTTTGGGACAAGGTCAATTGGTGTGACATTGTCCCGTGATATTTATTTATTTATTCCCCGTATCGTAATGAACCTTGAATTTATCATGACATGTCCAACGGCAGGAATCGCTATGCCGTTGTAAACAACGAGACATTAGCGACTTTTATGAGTCCGTTAACCTATATCGGAGACTATTAATTAACCATAGAGATAGGGCATTAAGAGAATTATTTATGAGTAATTGTTGACCGATGAAACGGTTTGTTACACTGCTGATATGGCTGACACTTTCATAGCTCAGACGAGAATAGGAATGGTAAGGCATGGTAGGTTATATTATATGTGAAGTATTAATGGTGTGCCCAAAACTTAGCACAGAAAGTGACCCAATTACAGGGGCAGAGGCCGTATAATCGCCCAATATGATCAAGATCATACATCCAAGAACGAGAAATTCACTGCTGGACATAGGCTACCCCGAGGATCTCCACAATTATCAGTCAAACTCTACTACTATTGGAGTCACAAGTATACAAAATGATGAATATCTACGGGTAATGAATGAGTGAATACATTTTTTTCAGGTTACCTTTGGCGAAATATGTTTGCCAAATATATCGTTTCGCAACCGTTTCTTTTGCCAACCCGCTTTGTTTTCTGTAACCGTTAATTTTCAGATTTTTTTAAAAACTAACCTAATCTAATCGACTTTACACGATGGTACTAAAATTAATTCTGAAAAAATTGTATAACATTGGTTTGGCAAATGAAAAAGTTGGGAAACGATACATTTGGCAAATATGTACCTATTTGCCAAAAGGCAGGCACCCATTTTTTCATTTAGTGCTCAACGGATCTTTGTGCAGTAAGACCGATTCATCCGAAAACAGTTTGTAATCCCTAGAACTAGAGCATTTTTCGTCGTTCTTCTCTGAATCAATTCATGAATTCTTCATAAAATAGATTGTCAGGCTCATAGCAACTATAAACACTATTTTCAAGACAATGACTTCTTCCCCGTGTGGTTGCCGGGTTAGAATAGTGTCACTCCATGTCATCCCGTGGTGGATGTCGTAAGAGACGACTAAGGGAATAAAGGCTGGTAGTACTGTTAGTCGATGGGCTTGTCAATATACACTGGTAATCATCATAGCCTAATTGTGCCAAATGTATTTACAGAATTATCAACAGATTCTTAGAGTTGTTGGTAATTCTATAGCTCTCCCTACCCCACTCTGGGCATAAAGGCGTGAGTTTATGTATGTATGTGTGTGTCTCCTGTCTGGTAACTGAGGGAGTTAACTTGTTTCAATCCAGAGTTCGAATCAAAGCTATTTTAGCCTTTATTCTTATTACCTTACCTGTCTCTCGATCGCGTTAAAATATAGAACGTAAGGATAGATTTCTAAAGTTTCGTATTAGGTGCATCAGAGGAACCCACCTGGTGCTAAATATGTATGTCAATGCAACATGGCTTATCTAGCAACATGTTTCCAACGTAAAAGATAATACAATTCTGAATATTAAACAAACAAACTGTTGACTCTGGCGGAAAGCCAATGATTTATGTAGCAGTCATATTGTGAATCCGATGCAAAAATTAACTGACTCAATTATAAATTTATAAGTACCATATTTATACTTACTGTGATGTATTATAAAATTCTTAATCCTTATCTTGCTCTCATCTATCAGATAGTCAAATATTGGTTCAGAGATATAAATCGAGTGTTGGTTAATACATTTTATACACAACTAATTCATTATTTAGATCAGGGGTTCCCAAAGTGGTCCAGGTGGACCCCCAGGGGTCCACAGGAGACTCGACGGGGGTGTACGTTGGCGTGACAAAAAAATGGGGGTTCACAATTCGTAAGTGGGGGTCCACGAAAATGTAACTGGTTTCGATAGTAAAGAACGAAAACAGATACTATTTTTTGTGCTATTTTTATAGCCTGGATGACTGATAAATACAAGATAGCTTTATTACGCTGCTCCTTCATTAAAATTTCGAAAAATTAAACTGACATTTTATAAAAATTACACCATTTGCCTCCAAAACTGGTCGACTGCAAGTCTGCCACAAATCGCGAGCGAGCTGTTCGACAAGCGATCAATATTCACATTTTTTGCCGAGTTTTGGGAATATGGTAGAAATGTGGTGTAGGGGGTCTACCAGAACTAGTCCACATTTGAAAGTGGTCTATGAGAAAAAAAAGTTTGGGAACCCCTGATTTAGATGAACCTTCACAGGCAATTAATTTATAAAAATATTGAAATTACAAAATGAGTTCATCGTGGGAAAGTACAAAGTCACGAGTCAAAAGGCTCCGACCCTTCAGGGTTAGGTTAGAGATGACATTGACCTTCGGCAACATGTAAGTTTCATAACCTTGGAGGTCAGGGTCTGTATCAAGAAAAATGTATAATAAATTCGTTGTTCAACAGAATTGATTCCAGTGAAGTTTTTTTTTTTTTTTCTTACATGTTTTTGTTTTTTGTTACTCTATCCAGCTACCAAGCTATTAGTATCCCCGCACGCAAAACAGATGCGAGACGCTATAAAATATAATTACTTGTCTTTTTTTAATCAGTAACACACTGCTACTTAGAAAATATTAATCTTTATTTTTCGACTATACATTTAAATAAAAGGATTTACTGATACATAATTATAGAAAATGAGGCGCGAAAAGGCGTCAGTTAGAAAAAACTTAAGCGAAAAAAAGGCCTGTGATTGAATAAAACCTTTATTTTAAGGGTGTGTAATGAGAGAACAGAAGTAGGGCACAAAAAACGGTTCTCTTACTTTCAATGTGTTATTACTCGATTCATCAGCATGCATTAAAACAAACTCGTAAAGTAAACATTTCGCTATAATACAAAGCTAATGACCGTAAAATTGGCAAAATATCCTACGGTAAATATTTTTGAAGGTGACGCTAAATACTTCATGGCATAATTCTGGGGTCGTAGTGAAAAATGGTACAAGTCGACTTAACTCTTAATAAAAAAAGGGTATGCACATGAACGGAGTATGCTAGACTTAAGCCCTTTTTCACTAGGACCCCAGAATTGCAATCAAACAATTTTGTTTACATCAGCTCATTCACATGCTTCAAGCCTCAATTACATCAGCCTAAATATCTCTGTTATTCCGCCAGAGCTTCGTGTATTATCTCGAAGCGAAACAGCTTTGGTCACGCTAAATCTCTCTAATGTTATTTCGCTTAAATATTAATGCTATCACGGATTGAGTCTCCTTTGACCCTGGACAGGACACGCCACCCTTACGGAATATTTCATTAGCCACTAATGCAGGTACCGTGACCACTACAGGATGCTTAAGATTTCTTAGCAGTCTCACCGTATCAAGTCCGGAGATCAGGAGATTTTAGTTGTTGTGGTTTAAATTTACGTTTCATTAAAGTAGCATTACGTTATTACTATAAATAATTATATAATTTGCTGTAAACGCTTATTTTAACAATCTCTTATAAATATAAGTCTCACGGCACCTAGCTTTAAATCGTATTTATACTTCACACATTTAATTTTGAATGAAATACAATACAAGTATATATTTATTTATTTATCGCGCGGTTTTCATTAAAATATTAGATTTTCCGTCCAGGGGGTTTATTATGACATAGCAATGCAGTTCTGTTTACGCTGAGAGAAAAGGACAGAGCTATATAACTGCTATAGCTCGGTCCTTTACGCTCGACGTAAAATGAACTGCATAGCTATGTCATAATAACCCCTCAGCAGTAAAATATCTCAGGTATTTGTAGCTCAACGCAACTTATAAACGTTAATTAGGTTATGGGCGGACGACGGATGCAAATTACGTCAAAATAATGTCGAACGATATCTGTAATATGGATATGACTACAATTGATTATAAAAAAGAGGACATCACTGCAAAAAAAGTTATAGATTTTTATTGTTGAAGTACATTACATTAAATCACGCCTGTTTCCCAGAGGGGTAGGCAGAGACCACTTCTTTCCACTTGCTACGATCTTGACAAATTTCTTTCGCTTCTTCAACATTCATACATCGAGTCATGCACGCACGTCGGTTTCGGGTACTTAAGATTCGGCCCTTTTCCAGTATTTCTCCGATTTGATTCGAAAAAGTACGCCTAGGGCGGCCCCTTCCGACCCTTCCACTCACTTACTTGTTGAAGTAAATAGTCGTATATTTTCTTTATTAGGTATTTATAGTACATTCATTTAATAGTTCACTATCTAATTATTTAGGGAAAATGACCTCTCCACATAAACAGACGTAATAGCGGCGTATTCGTACTTTCTTATAATACAAAATAAATATGTACTGATTTAAAACAAAAACTGCATTTATTTTCACACATAAATAGTACCTACTCAAAATTTTATAAACGTCTTATCCATCGTGTGCTTTCGTCGCCATATGGCATCCATCGTCCGCCCATTATTAATTAGGCAAAAAATAAGGCGTGAATTCAAAACTCTTCTTGATTTTGTATAGGCATGAAATGATCTCTGTGATGCACACGGTCAAGTTAAAGGTACGTTGCAACATGACACGACTCAAACTTTAACGTAAAAGTATGTTTATTTTTAGGATTCCTTTTAGGAAGTAAACGTTTTTAGTTTGAAACAACCTGTAGTTCAGTTGGTAAAAAAAAATGTTTTCAGAAAAAATGTTGTCACTCACTTCTTTGAAGGCATACTCGTACCTACCAATTTAGTAATGGGGTAAGTTTTATTAGTTCCACGGGGTGTTATTAAATACTCATTCTTGTTTGTATGAGGTACAGTTAAGGAAACTGAAACACGTATCTTTGTCACTCTTGTCACAGTGTGCGAAGAGTTCATCGCAGTGGGTCAATTTTTAAGAATCGAATTCTCATAAATTACATTTGAAATCAACCGGTAAAATTGTAATTTTGAAAGTTCGGGCATGGTTGTGGCGTCCTTTGCTTTGCTTTTTTTATTTTCGAGAGCTCGATTTCTCAAAAGTTGACCCACGCTGGTCAGGTAAACTTCTGACCTTTTCGACTGGTTTAGCTGGTAAGCTCACGTATTTAATTATATAATAACTTATACAGGTATTTGACCACTTCAATGTCACCAAACAAGTTTCGAATGTCTTATGACTAAGTGAGTTAAACTAAAGTGTATTAACAATTACATTTGAGGTTTCTGTTCTCTTTAGATCACCTATTTCAAAAAAAACGACAAAATAAATATATACAGATCGTAAGCGGGTTCAGCAGCTTAAAGGACTTGAAAATCAGAACAAGACCTAATAATTTAAGGCAAATGGCTAATTTACCTCCTTATTTATTACCTAATTTTAAGAATAATTATGGGAAGTGTACCACAGATTACATGTTGCCAAATGTTCTTAATCAGTTACCAAAATATATTTTAAACAAATTGTTAATTGCAAAAAATAGTAGACAGGGTAAAAATATATTAAAAAGTCATAAACCGGAACTGATTAATTATTTATACATAACCATAAAAAGAAGACTAAGGGAATAAGGACTTGTAGTATTGTTTAGCGATGGGCTTGCAACCTGTCACTAATATACACATCGTAAACATCTTAGCCTGTTTGTGCAAAATGTGGTTATAGAATTAACAACAAATTGTTACAATAGTTTTGGAGGTGGGAGGACCTTGTGCAGGGTCCGTCCGGGTTGGTACCACCATCTTATCCATTAACCTACCGCCAAGCAGCAGTGTTCGCATTGTTGTGTTCCGGTTTGGGGATAAGACAGCCGGTGAAATGACTAGCATAGAGGCATTCCATCTTCGGCCTCAGGGTTGGCAACGCATTTGCAGTCTTAGGATTGCGGTCTTGTGAATGCGAATGTCTATGGGTCACAGTTTCCACTTACCATCAGGTGGCCTGTGTGCTCGTTTGCCTTCCTATGATATAAAAAAAAAAGAAAAAAAGAAAAAAAGTTGTTGGTAATTCTGTAGCTCTGCCTACCCCACTCTGGGATGAAGGCGTGATGGTATGCAAGCATTATTGTTACAAATTAGTGTCAGACGACTCACTGCTTACGTTTAAGCCACACAGGCTTCTGTAAGCATTTAATGTGTTTTATTAGATTAAGTTTTTTATAGTGAATAATAAACGAAAAAAAATAGAGGTAGGTACCTAAGTATTTTCAGTGAAGTGCCTTGATGAAGTAGCATTGTTCCTGTTAATTGATTATTTAATTACTTATATTGACTGTATTACCTATGACGGTGCAAGACTACCCACATAAAAAGTTTCGATACATTCTCCTACAGAAACCCTATCCCCGACAATATACAATGTTTTCATATTTTTTTAAGAACCACGTAATATATTTATGACAGGATTCTACCATACCCCTTACCCTACTAGTAGGTACTATGGTGCTTTGTCACTTTAACATCATGTTTGAACTGCTACATTAATATGTCAAAGGGGTTACAGCAACAAGGTACTAAAGTGATGACACGTTAGCCTAGTTGGTGTGACCCTGCCTACCAAGCCCGGTCCTGGGTTCAATTCCCGGTGAGGGCAGATATTTGTGTGATGAGTTTGAGTATTTGTTCCTTAGCCTTGGATGTTTTCTATATATTTAAGTATGTATTTCTCTGTATAAGTAAGTTTACCGTTATCTAGTAGCCATAGTACAACCCTAGAGCCTTCTTTGGGACTAGGTCACTTTGTGTGAGATTTGTCCCCTGATATTTATTTATTATTACTTATTATACAACGCTGACTAAATAAGTAAGTTAATAACAAATAACTCAAATCACAAGCTCAACCGATTAAAACTAGATCCAAATTCTTACAATCTTATTCGTATAGCTACAATAAACCTATTTTAGTAAAATAATTCTTTGTCCCTATCTATCAAATTCAAAAGTCATAATTACAGATATGGACAGAGCACTACAAGCATACTTTAGCTATTGCGCGTTTATGAATAAGAGGGTTTATGTATGAGCACGTACCTGAAATTAAAATAGTTTAGTCTAATTTACAGTTTCTATTTCATTCCGCTTTGAGCTGTAAAACTCTCGGCCTTTGCTTGCGAGTTGCACTTGTATCCAGCTACTTACATACCTATTTACGTTGCAAACAAAATAACTTTACAAACGCATACAGTTATAAAGCCATTCCGTTCTGCAGTACTTACTTATACATTTTTTTAATTAAAATTCCTTTCGTTTATTGTTTATTACTTTTTTCTTAGGCCCGGAGGGCACAGCTTGTAACGCTGTCAGCTGAACGCTATCACTACCTATGTTGCGGAGAGCAAAAACTCGTATGTACCTAATGATTTACAGACAAATGATTAGCCAAATATTGATTAGCAGACAACGATTCACTGGACCTGACAGAAGCGAGCTAACCCCATGTGCTTCTGTTCAGACCACAAGAGCAACTTAATACTCTGAAACCGATCAATTGTCCTCGCTTGTGATATCCATGGACCTATTTCTCTAATACGTCCATGGTGATTGTCTAGAACTCGACATTGGCTAAATACACCTTGTTAAAAAAAGTAGTGAAAGCCATTTATTACATACATACATAAACTCACGCCTTCATTCCCAAAGTGGGGTAGGCAGGGCTAAAGAATTACCAACAACTTTTAAAAATTGTTGATAATTCTAAAACCACACTTTGCACAATAAGTAATTAGGCTAAGATGTTTACCAGCGTATTAGTGACAGGTTGCAAGCCCATCGCCTAACAGTACTACAAGCCTTTATTCCCTTATCGCCTCTTACGACATCCACGGTTAGAAATGGAGTGGTACTATTCTAACCCGGCAACCACACGGGGGTTAGCCATTTATTATAGGGGGAAAAAATCATTCCAACAATTCGAAGAACGTTTGGAACCTTAACTTTTGCATAGCGTCTACCTAGGTAGGTACATGCCAAATGAACGTAAGGAGTCAATAAGCCGAACATCGATTGGCAGTATTTTATTGGCCTAATTGAAAGACGTCGCTGTTTTTTGTAAAAAATAAAGGGACCGTTGGTTTCTGTTTTAACACAAATTCTTATTGGAAAAAAAGGATGTTGTTTTTTTCAATGATATAGGTACACTTATGTTTTTGAAGGGATCTAGAATATCTAGATCATCCGTGTCAAAGCAGTAAGCCTTCAATGACAGATAGGTCGCAAATTGAGATAACATAGTTACATATTTTCTAACATTAACGCATCTAAACCTTGCAAAAGTCATTGTTATGCAAAATTGATAAAAAGGTTTCCCGAACGTTTACTTTAACTATAATAAACCTACCTATTTACGTATTTTTTAAGGTGCATCCCTAGTGTCTGCAGCATCTTTGAATGCTGCATTAATACAAGTGTTGCTAACGCGAGAAGATAATGGAGTGTCAAGGGCCATTAACATTTGCCGTGGTTTCACGTGACAGCAAGTAAACTGATACATTCCACACAACACTATCTAACCAGATGCAGGTTCTTTGTTGTTGTAACTTGGAACTGAGCGCGAGTTGTCAGAAGTTGCCAAAACAAGCAAACCAGTTACAGGAACTATGCACCGGCGGCATCTCAATCCACGCCCCAACTTTTTACGGTAAACTCTAATCACGGTGCATCGATTAAAAATACAAAATACAAGATAAGCACATCTCGTCCAATTTGAACTATTTACAGTTGCATTCTCGCGGTGTTCCGTCTCGCTTTAACTCATCACCCGCCGTCTCCCTCGTCTTTCACTTCGCCAACGGTCAGTTCCTAAAAAACCAAAGGATCTCTATTAAAAAACACTTACCATTTCGGAGAAGGCGCTCTTAGGTCGTCTCGCTGGAGCTCCATTCATGATCACAAACTACACTTTAAACACTTCACAGTTCACTTGAAACTTGTTTAAAACACGGTCATTGAAGTCGATTTAATAGATGAAGTCATGCATTAATTTGTTGATAAGTTATCGAGAGTTGAGGAACTTCGCGCGACGGGAGACGTGGCGTCGGCGCGGAGGTATATTTGTGACTGGCGTTTAAACGGTCGGAACCTCGGAACATCGGAACCCACCGCGCACAAGTTTTTTACCGGTCAAGTGGCCAAGTTAGAGGTTATGTTTGATCATGTCCCATACACGCGGCTTCCCTTAATAGCAAATTTCTCAGACGGCTGTGTTGTATGTTTCGTTACGATTTCAATGCCACGCTCAGTTTACTCACTACAGCTGAATGTATGATTCACTTAAGAGATGTTTACATTTTCTGTTCATAGTCCACGAGCACTGCGATGTTTTATTGGCATTAAATTTAGTGCACAATTGATCTGGAAAGCATTTTTTGCAGGAGTAACCTTGTGGAGTACACGCGAGTTTTATCTTATCTACGCTAGAGAGTGGCTGATTAAATCTTAATGCGGTTAAGTCGTGAGCAATAGAGGCCAGTGGCCATGAAGGCCTTTATACATATGTATGTATATGTCTTAGCCGATCAGATCGATACAGGTTATCTTTACTATACATAATAATAGCGTTAGCCCACAGCTGGGCCAAATTCATCGTTTTGATAAGGAAACGCGCTCTCGTATCTGTATATTAAACAAACATAAGTATTCGTTTATTAATGGCTGATAGACTTTATCTCTTAGCTTTCGGGCCACCTTTCTCGCTTAAATCTAGTAAATGAGGTCAAGTTTAAAATTCGCCCTTCAAGTGGTAAAGTGAATTCCTGAAGTAAATAACAGAGAAACTCGTATAGATTGAAATGTGTGTCCTGTTTTCGCACCATCGTATCCTCGTTGTTTGTATATTTAGCAACATGTCCGACTATTTATTTAGTCCCAACTGCGGCAAGCTCGTTTTAAATTTCCGATACAAAAGACCTTTTTGTACAAAGATTAAGTTTACACAGGAGCAGGATCGGTAAACCACGCGTGTAGACTGGACCGTCATAATGAGAGATATCATTATTTCTAGTGACTTATTGAGTTTAAGAGGCCACTTTATGATACATTCGGCAGTGTTCCGTGGTCTGAATCTCAATAATCACAATGCAATGTATGCAATGCAATGCATATGTGTCTGTTCTTTGGATATATGAACTTGGTCATATTTCCCTGCGACTGCTAAACGTGAAAACACGGTAAGACACATTAGCGGCTTGTACACGTAAAGTTTCGTACATTTAACTATTACTATTTTACTATTACAGTTACATTTACACGTAAGGTTCGGAAAGAAGATTGGAACGGTACGTGGCGTTTCCCGCGGTCCCAACTTTAAGTGTAAATGCCGCTATAATCCTCGATAAAAAATTTTTTAAAACACTGACCGACTCATTGAATCTTCGAAATCCTCTTTAACGATGATTCAATAGTTGAGTGCTCATAACTTCTTAATCCTGGTAAAACCTTTTTTTAATAAATGTTGTAGTTTTAATTACAATTAACATTACCAGCAATTATTCTAATTTGGCGCGCGCCAATTAACCTTTATTTTTAATGTGTGGGTGTGGCAGCATATGTGGCCTCTTAAGTTGTTCCTTCAGAGCCTACACACAAAATTTTAGAGCGCGCATTTTCAACTACATAGGTAACCTAAAACTAGCTCGCTCGTATGACTTCGTCGATTGATCAGCCGTTCGACAAGAAGGACTTTTTAAGAGAAAACGCGAGGTGTTCTCTTAAAAAGTCCTAAAACCTTCAAAACAATAGTGACCTAATTCAAAATTTCAGCTTTCAAACTTCAAGTCATAGCTCGCTCGTATGACTTCGTCGATTGATCAGCCGTTCGACAAGAAAGAGTTTTTAAGAGAACACCTCGCACCATCAAAACTATAGTGACCTAATTCAAAATTTCAGCTTTCAAACTTCAAGTCATAGCTCGCTCGTATGGCTTCGTCGATCGATCAGCCGTTCGACAAGAGGTTTTTAAGAGAACACCTCGCACCTTCATTACAATAGTGACCTAATTCAAAATTTCAGCTTTCAAACTTCAAGTCATAGCTCGCTCGTATGGCTTCGTCGATCGATCAGCCGTTCGACAAGAAGTTTTTAAGAGAACACCTCGCACCATCAAAACTATAGTGACCTAATTCAAAATTTCAGCTTTCAAACTTCAAGTCATAGCTCGCTCGTATGGCTTCGTCGATCGATCAGCCGTTCGACAAGAAGTTTTTAAGAGAACACCTCGCACCTTCATTACAATAGTGACCTAATTCAAAATTTCAGCTTTCAAACTTCAAGTCATAGCTCGCTCGTATGGCTTCGTCGATCGATCAGCCGTTCGACAAGAAGTTTTTAAGAGAACACCTCGCACCTTCATTACAATAGTGACCTAATTCAAAATTTCAGCTTTCAAACTTCAAGTCATAGCTCGCTCGTATGACTTCGTCGATTGATCAGCCGTTCGACAAGAAAGAGTTTTTAAGAGAACACCTCGCACCATCAAAACTATAGTGACCTAATTCAAAATTTCAGCTTTCAAACTTCAAGTCATAGCTCGCTCGTATGGCTTCGTCGATCGATCAGCCGTTCGACAAGAGGTTTTTAAGAGAACACCTCGCACCTTCATTACAATAGTGACCTAATTCAAAATTTCAGCTTTCAAACTTCAAGTCATAGCTCGCTCGTATGGCTTCGTCGATCGATCAGCCGTTCGACAAGAAGTTTTTAAGAGAACACCTCGCACCATCAAAACTATAGTGACCTAATTCAAAATTTCAGCTTTCAAACTTCAAGTCATAGCTCGCTCGTATGGCTTCGTCGATCGATCAGCCGTTCGACAAGAAGTTTTTAAGAGAACACCTCGCACCATCAAAACTATAGTGACCTAATTCAAAATTTCAGCTTTCAAACTTCAAGTCATAGCTCGCTCGTATGGCTTCGTCGATCGATCAGCCGTTCGACAAGAAGTTTTTAAGAGAACACCTCGCACCTTCATTACAATAGTGACCTAATTCAAAATTTCAGCTTTCAATCTTCAAGTCATAGCTCGCTCGTATGGCTTCGTCGATCGATCAGCCGTTCGACAAGAGGTTTTTAAGAGAACACCTCGCACCTTCAGATCAATAGTGACCTAATTCAAAATTTCAGCTTTCAAACTTCAAGTCATAGCTCGCTTGTATGGCTTCGTCGATCGATCAGCCGTTCGACAAGAGGTTTTTAAGAGAACACCTCGCACCTTCAGATCAATAGTGACCTAATTAAAAATTTCAGCTTTCAAACTTCAAGTCATAGCTCGCTCGTATGGCTTCGTCGATCGATCAGCCGTTCGACAAGAAGTTTTTAAGAGAACACCTCGCACCATCAAAACTATAGTGACCTAATTCAAAATTTCAGCTTTCAAACTTCAAGTCATAGCTCGCTCGTATGACTTCGTCGATCGATCAGCCGTTCGACAAGAAGTTTTTAAGAGAACACCTCGCACCATCAAAACTATAGTGACCTAATTCAAAATTTCAGCTTTCAAACTTCAAGTCATAGCTCGCTCGTATGGCTTCGTCAATCGATCAGCCGTTCGACAAGAGGTTTTTAAGAGAACACCTCGCAACTTCATTACAATAGTGACCTGATTCAAAATTTCAGCTTTCAAACTTCAAGTCACAGCTCGCTCGTATGGCTTCGTCGATCGATCAGCCGTTCAACAAGAAGTTTTTAAGAGAACACCTCGCACCTTCATTACAATAGTGACCTAATTCAAAATTTCAGCTTTCAAACTTCAAGTCATAGCTCGCTCGTATGGTTTCGTCGATCGATCAGCCGTTCGACAAGAGGTTTTTAAGAGAACACCTCGCACCTTCATTACAATAGTGACCTAATTCAAAATTTCAGCTTTCAAACTTCAAGTCATAGCTCGCTCGTATGGCTTCGTCGATCGATCAGCCGTTCGACAAGAAGTTTTTAAGAGAACACCTCGCACCTTCATTACAATAGTGACCTAATTCAAAATTTCAGCTTTCAAACTTCAAGTCACAGCTCGCTCGTATGGCTTCGTCGATCGATCAGCCGTTCGACAAGAAGTTTTTAAGAGAACACCTCGCACCTTCAGATCAATAGTGACCTAATTCAAAATTTCAGCTTTCAAACTTCAAGTCATAAATGTATTATTATAGAGTCCTAACTCGAAATTGAAAATTTCTGAATTAGGTCACTATTGTTCGTTTTAAAAAATAAACATTTCACTTTCCCAAGCTTTACCAGGATTTTTTCGAAAATTGATGTAGTATTTGAGATGTTTAACATGCAGCATCAACAAGTTCGTTGTATGTACTTTCATTTAAAATATTTTTCATATTTTTATTCTAAGTATTTTTGGCTGTAGGGGGGAGGGGGATAATATTTACATTTTATTTACATTATTTTTGTATCTTTGTAATGTTATTTTGTATTGTTGCGAAGAAATGTCTCTTTGTATTTATCTTTAGATAGAAGCTGCGTTGTAGAAGGCATTCTGCTTGCACGGAAGTTGTTTACCGCCATTTTCTTTTGGGAACTATTCGATTGCCTATAAAAGGTACTCTAAGGCTAGGTTTTATAAGTATCCGTTACGTGGAAAAATTGTATAAAGTAAATAAAATTTGATTTGACATATTTACCAACGACCTACGCTATCTCTTTTCCAAATTACATATCGAATGGTTGAAGCTTTGACAAATAGAGGTGGAATAAACAAACACACACACATATAATACCTACTAGAAGCACCTATTATTTTTTCCTATGACAAAAATACTTAATTACCTGTCAGTTAATTTAATTCGGGTACTAAAAGCATCATTGCTAACGTGGACGAAATACTATTTTGTACCCAGTAATCAAGTGACAAAAGGTTAGTAACCTTTCATGATGGATGCGAGACTAGAGTCGGTCGCAAGTTAATCTTGGCTGCGCATGCGACGGTGACGTCAGCGCCATGTTTCTATGCGACACATTGTGGGCATTCTACAGACGAGTGAATGCTATATGCCTTTAACGATCATACTTTTGAACATCTACTTACACACTCAATTGAAATGCGCCACCATAGATAATTGATGGTATACAGCCGCACTCACTCAGTTATACTATTAAGTCGTTTCTTAGTGACAAGTTTTAGGGCTCGGTAGCCCACTCAAAGTTTGGCAGTGTCAACAATGGGACTCTATAAGCCTCCACTGTCCGTCTGTCTGTTCGTCTATCAGCGGGTTGTATCTCATGAACTGTAATAGGTACACTGTTGAAATTGTCTGTTGGCGGTATAACAAAAATAATAAACATTGAATGAAATTACAAATTAGAGTCTTGACTTCAAACACACATCCGGTTCGAAGGACCAATTACACAAGTTAACATCAAAATGCGTAGGAATAAGTTTACATGTATATTTTAAATGGATTTTCACAAGAGCACACATTCGTCGGTTGGATCAAGAAAAGGAAGAGAGTGTTTCCAGTTAAGAACATTTATAGCAAGCACTATCAAGAACCTTGCCACATTAAAAATATAAACATATAACTTAAATCTATTATTATATGTTTTGTATTAAACAACACAAAAGTTTAAAAAAGGAACGAGTTAGTTAATTGTCTCTTAAAGGTGTTTGAGTACGACAGATAGTCTTAGAACTATGTTCAAAGTTAGTTGTAGAGGAACTTTTTGGTGCCTTTCTCTTTTGGTTTGTAATTTTATTTATATGTACAATATTACAAAAACTAGCCAACGTTCCGTCTAGGGTTACCAGATCTTGAAACGGAAAAGCCGGACAGATCAGTTAGTCTAGCCGCCCTAGCCGGACACTTGGGTAAAAAGGTCGGACACCTTTGATTTTTAGTCTTACACAAAAAAAAAAAGTATATTAAGGTTTGTTTATCATTTAAAGGATGCATCTCTGATCTGAGAGCATTCGCGTGTAATAAGCATTCGGTGCGAACATCGAGTGGTGTGTAAGCTTTGTATCGCTCGGCTCAACGTCCACAACACTCGAATATTCACGCGAATGCTCTCAGTGGAGACGCTCCTTAACGTAAACATAATCAGTCTTCTTTTTCATATTACTGTCAATTTTAAAAACCTATCAAAAGCCGGACAGCCCAGACACTGTCTAATAAAAAGCCTGACTGTGTCCAGCTTTATCCGAACGCCTGGCAACGCTACATCCACATTTTAACTGCTCTACATTTGCCGATTGGCGGTGTCCATTCAAATACATAATCCCAACGAGTTTTTTGTGACCAATTTGGCAACATCAACTAAGTAATCCGGCCGTTTGGTGCCATGTCACAGCAGCGGCAGAGCTCCACTAAATGAACAAGCAATTAGGATACCAATAGCAATTGGCGGTTAAAATGCCATTGAGAATGGCTTCGGTGAAAACATTCACTAGTCTAAAGAAATTAATTGAAGTGTAGCTGTGGTAGAGCGGTGCAGGCACGTTTTACTGCAGACTGCTATCATAATCAAGAAAATAAATTAGCACTTAACTTTGACTCGTTTTTGTTTGGCCTGTTAACTAGTACAGAAAGCCTAATGAAGTTGGTATACATAAATTGATATGTATAAACATCGTGTCCACTAAATGATTGTTCCGGTCAGCGCCTGCCCTGGGGTAGGGTGAGAAGAGCGGTTGCTCAAGGCGCGATGTGAGACAGGGCGCCAAAATGCCATATTCTGTAAGTATTGTATTTGAATTTCTGTGTTTTGTACAATAAAGTGTTTACATACATACGATTTATATGTAGTTAAAGCGTTAACTGAATTAAGGCCACTGAAAGACGATCTCACAATCTCGCTGTACGCTAATTAAAGGCTAGGACTGGCGCTGGTTCCGGTGTCCGGATTAGACAAATGGTGAAATTACTAGCATATAGGCATTCAATATTATTCCTCAGCTTTGGCAACGCATTTGCAGTCTCAGAATTACAGTCTAGAGATTGTAATCTTATCTTGAGAATACAAATGTCTATGGGTCTTTCCCTTTATGCTAAAAAAGACCTCATAAATCCAAAAAGTCTCCCTTTCTATGAAGACTTGTACAAAACATTAAAGAACCTGTGGCCTTAGACAAGATGCCTTTTGGCGATCATTATCGTTATCGATTTATACTATACATTTCAATTTATTTATTTTCATGGGCAGATGTCATCGGTCCGACCTACTACGAGCGTCTACCCGCCGAACTCAAACGCGAACCATCTGACGAAATGTTTAGGCGCCGGCTTAAGAATCTTTTGCTGGATAATTTAATGTACTCTGTATTTGTGTTGACTTTTGCTATTATCATTTAATTCTATTTCTGACGTCTTCAATGTAACTGCATATAATTTGACATGCCATGTAATTTATACTGTGTTATATTGAGTAATAAAATCTGAATCTGAAACTGAATCATGTTTTTTTATGTCTAAAACCATCCATGTAGTAGATCCATAATCTTTCACAGTGGTTCTGGGTTTCTATCAAACGCTCGGCCACACCATTACTTTATGTTTTGAATGTTTATTTTGTCTGTGGACTGCCTGGGGTAGGTGCGCGGGGTCCGTGGACCAAAGGTTGGGAAACCCTGATGATTGACTAACTGACAAACGGTCGCGTCTAGCGCTAATGTCAATTCCACGGGATTATGCGATAATTATGACCTGGGGGTTTGTTAGACAAATTTCGCGAACGCATAATTTACACGTAGCATTTTTTCGCGTCTCGGTTTTCATCCATCGCAAATTTTACGATCGACTTATTAATCGATCGTTTTTTTTATTAGTCGCCAACTTTACTAGTCGCATTTTTACGCGATTTGCTTAATTCGTGGTAGAATGTTTCATTGCAATCATATATTATGGATCGCATCATTGACTACAAGCAAGTTTCAGCGGTCGGTATGTTTTTCAATTATTTATCTACTGCGAATAATCGCATTATTCTTACAAATCTTATAATTAGCATTGTACGGACAAAAAATGGGTGTTTGGGGAAATTGTAAGGTCATGCTTATTTACTGGATGAGAAATCATGTTCCATAAGAAGTATTCGTGTGTATCATTATTTTTATAAATACAAATAAGGAATATCATACAAGATTGATGTAGGTTATAGTAAGATATTATTATAATGTTACTAATAAAAATGTTATAAGATAAGAGAGAGATAAGAGATCATTTATTTTCATAAACATGAGTTAAAATTACATTACAAATTTGTTCTAGTAATAAAGGAGTCCGTCATTTTTTGCCTTTCGGCGTACAAATTGTAGTATACACACATAATGTACAGTGGTAAAGTAAATACTATCCCATTTGATTATCCATGTCATTTAAAAATTCATTAATATTGTAATATTTTTTTTTTTAATAATTTCAACAACTATCGCATAAACCTATTTATACTAGTGTCCCGTATTGCCTTGCCTTGTTTGACTTTTCTTTGCATCACACGTGTTTCTCTATTTAAACTACTTACATAGGTATTTGTTATCACCAGACATTTCATATACACGCAACCTCTTCAGATTACAGATTGATTTTACAGATAATTGTCAGTTTGACATTCTTTAATGGCATAAGTAATACGACTAATAAGAAATACTATTGTGTAAAAAAAGTGTAAAAAAAATAAGTAAGTATAATAAACGACATCAGCATTCGGGTGCTACTTAATAAATAATGGGTGAGGCGTGTACGAGTCAGCATAATCAAAAAATTTCGTTTGTGACTAGTAGCCATGGCGGGAAAATCTTGATAAGAGGGGGTTACAGATTTTACGTCAATCGGAGAAATAAAAATACTACCGTGTGGCGATGTACCAAAAGAGATTGTAACGGTGTGACTGTTTTGGATGAAAAAGATACTAAAATAGTGCGGGAGAAAATTCACTCATGCACACCTGATTTTCAAGGAATTGACATTGAGAAGAGTATAGAAGACCTGAAAAAGAAAGTTGCAACAGATTTTAGGCCAATTCCTTTGTTGTACCGAAAAGAAATGTCGAAGTATATGACTGACGAGTATGCCGACAAACTCCCGTCGTTTTACGAAAAGAGGGACTCATTATACAGAGCGAGAAATCGTAATTTAAATAAGTTTAGATTTAACAAATGCGATGACGCCGTCTGTCCTGATGATTTAGCTGAAAATTTTCTTTGTACCAAAGTTGAGGACATTCTCATATTTGTCTCTCCGAAATGTAAAGAATACATGAAAAATGTTCAGGATTACTTCGGTGACGGCACATTTAAAATAGCTCCAAAACCTTTTGCCCAACTTTACACCCTTCATGGAGACATCGGCTCCAGCGATCACAGCACAAATGTGATACCTTTTATATATGCTTTATTGCCGAATAAGAAACAAAATACTTACGAAAAACTATTCAAAGCCATTCAAGAAAATATCCCTAACTTCCAACCTAGACATATTAAGACAGACTTTGAAATAGCTGCAATGAATGCTATTTCAAAAGTATATGAATCTGTTAAAGTGAGCGGATGCTTCTATCACTTTACTCATGCAGTCTGGAAACATGCTTCACTGCTAGACATTTCGACAAACCGTGAGGGTAGCAATTACGTGTCAAAGTGTGTTGCGATTATCCATTTACCCAACAGTAAAATCCTAGAGGCTTGGTACTGTGTTATTGAAGAAACACCATCTATAAAAAACATCGATGATTTTAACAATTACATGCAATCACAGTGGTTCAACATTAAAAATGTGAACATGATATCATGTTATGCCCAACGCCACCGAACAAACAACGTCGCAGAAGGGTGGCACAGCAAAATAAATAAGTTGGTGCAACATAAAGAAAATGTACTTTATTTAATTACTAAACTGAAAGAAGAGTCCATGACTACAGATTTCAATCTACTTCAAGCGGATATAAATTTGAATGTAGAACGCAAAAGGTCAAAAAAATACGTGGAAAATGATAAACAAATAAAAAAAATTGTGGATGATTATTTAGTTGGAGAGACGTCGATGAAGGAATGCATTGCAAAACTATCCTGTTTACGTTATAAATAATATGAAACCAATGTTTACTTTATAAGAAGTCAGTTTTTTTATAAGAAGTCAGTTTTTTTATAAGAATATGCAATAGATATAAGTTTTACCGAAATAAAGTCTTCGCCTTTATGTTAAATCGTTTGGATGTAATTTGCTGTGCTAAGTAACAGTAGTGTTTAGTTTACGTGTAACAATAAAATATAAGTAAAGTATAACAGGTATTTTATTTCACTTCCCTAAAGTTAAATTACCTACTATCCTGAGCTCGTATTGATTTTACTGTAAGAATGAAAAAAAACTAACCGCTATTGAAACATTAGCATTAACATTTTGTGTCTAGTTTATAGAATTCAATTTTAGCATGCTCAACGCAATCGATTTCATCAATTAAATAAAATAGTACCGAATTATAAGATTTGTAGTAGATAAATATTTGAAAAACCTACCGACCGCTGAAACTTGCTTGTAGTCAATGATGCGATCCATAATATATGATTGCAATGAAACATTCTACCACGAATTAAGCAAATCGCGGAAAAATGCGACTAGTAAAGTTGGCGACTAATAAAAAAAACTATCGATTAATAAGTCGATCGTAAAATTTGCGATGGATGAAAACCGAGACGCGAAAAATTGCTACGTGTAAATTATGCGTTCGCGAAATTTGTCTAACAAACCACCTGGGGGCCGAGCATGGCTGCGTTTATCGCGTGTCAAAATATGATCCGTCACTTGTTGGCACGTATGTAAGTGACGGATACTTTAACCTCATTTTGTCACGCGATAAACGCAACTATACCAGGCCCGCAGAAGTATATTATGTCTTCAAATAGTTATGGCAGACAATATAAACCCTAATCCTATACATTTTGATAGTTTTGGAAAATCGTTTACGTTAGCCCTAAGCATTCTGTCCATGGCCCATATAGTCTGTTCTAATACGATAAATTGTCACGCCACGTCACTCGGACTATTAGTTTAGGGTCCTTAGGAACGACATCCATACCCACCCTATTTGTCACGGAACCACGTACGACCACACGACCGGCGTGTGGTCCACAACTAGAGCGTGGCTGTCCGAGTGTCCGCGTAATTCCAAGACGCCGTTACGGGGAGCCGAGCGTGAAGATCTCTCGTATCTCTCGATGTGTGCGTTCAAGAAGGCGTTTGAAAACTTGACTTTGATTTGAGTCGGTATACGTTTTTTGTGTAATCTGTATTTCGTTGAGCGACGGCGCGGAACGATCCAAATTTAACGGAGTACTGGCCGGTTTGAATCAAAAATGAACTGAAAAGGGTATAAAAAGAACTGACGATTGAATTAATAATATCGAAGCATATTAAGGAAGAAATATTTTATTAAGTAATACTTAACCGTTCCTGAATCATCTTTAGTTGAAACGGTTATCTAATAAAATTAGTTTAAGAAACCCTATTTAACTCTCTCTCGTTAACTGTGTATTGTATCATTTAAAATTACTTATCATTTGTTTAGTTAAAACATAATTACAGAAGGCCAGCAAGACCGCCAAGCAGCAGTGTTCGCATTGTTGTGTTCCGGTTTGGGGATAAGACAGCCGGTGAAATGACTAGCATAGAGGCATTCCATCTTCGGCCTCAGGGTTGGTAACGCATTTGCAGTCTTAGGATTGCGGTCTGGTGAATGCGAATGTCTATGGGTCACAGTTTCCACTTACCATCAGGTGGCCTGTGTGCTCGTTTGCCTTCCTATGATATAAAAAAAAAAAAAAAAAAAAAAACAACACTTGCAAATGTTCAAGTTTTGTTAAGACAAATATAAAATAAAAATAGTTTTCATTAAGAGTATTCGATATTATACATACGATTCGTATTAAAATTTCAACGTCGTCAATCTATCTATATGGAGATTTCGTTCTATTTCGGCACATCAAACAATTCCTTCACAAGTCACGTGACGCGAGGACTTGTGAACACTTTGACAGATCATCCGTGCCCTTACGGCACTAATAAGCCTAAACCTGTGGTGTGTGTGTGGCCTTATTATGACCAAGTGGTCGCTTTTTGAATGGCATCCGGTGACTGAGCCCTAAGTGTAAGTATGCTATTTAATGCAGTGTTTATCGGTGTACCTAAATGTGGATTAAACATCTGTCTCTTTCTGGTCAAAATGTAAGTGAGGGGAGACGGATGCTTTAACCACCTCGATATTAATCAAGGTGTAGATTTGTGGGGACCATCGGCTGATCGCGACGGAGCATTCAAAATGCAAAAACGCGAATGATAGCACGAAAGTCCTGCGACCACCCTGCCAAGGAACTATTCAGACAGTCGAAAATACTTACGCTACCCGGCGTTTACATTCTAACCGCATGTAAGTACGTGCGTGCTCACCTAACCAGCTTTACCGCCGCGCAGGTCAGGGGTGCACGCAGGAGGAACCTCCTGGTCAGTGGCGTAACTATAGGGTGGCAGGGCTGGCAAAATGCCACGGGCCCCCGGCCCAAGAGGGCCCCCGGCTTAAGAGGTCGCTAGCTCAGCAATATTTTTTTTAACATCGTACTTGAGTGTTTTATTTTATTTGATCCCCATCAAAAGAATTTGCCACGGGCCCCGGATGGTATAGTTACGCCACTGCTCCTGGTCGTTCCCCGGCGTAGACTCGCTAAATCGCGAAAGTCACTTGGTGTCGTTGGGCCAAAACTGTATAACTCACTTCCATCGGAGATGTTAGAGGTGCATAACGACAGACTGTTTGCAAGCAAACTTAAAATGCACTTGACTGACCTTGCGTACTATAGCGTTGATGAATTTGTCAATGGTAATCGTTGACCCAAACATACACTTACTGTCTATTATTATATATTGACATTGTAAATTTATCTAAATTATTAATTATTATATAACTAATGTACCTACCTATTTTAAGGATTTATTGTAAAATGACACGTACATACATACACATACATAAACTCACGCCTTAATTCCCAGAGTGGGGTAGGCAGAGCTACAGAATTACCAAGCAATCTTAAATAAGTTGTTGATAATTCTGTAACCACGTTTTGCACGAATCAGGCGCAGATATTACCAGTGTTTTAGTGACAGGTTGCAAGCCCATCGCCTAAGAGTACTGGAAGCCTTTATTATTCCCTTAGTCGCCTCTTACGACATCCACGAGAAGACATGGAGTGGCACTATTCTATTCTAACCCGGTGACCACACAGGTACACGTAAAACACACTAAATTTTCTGAATAAATATCTGAATCTGAATCTGAATCTGATAAAGGCTATCAAAATACGAGCCCAGGTCGCAAACGCGTTTGAGACGGTTTTCCGCGTGAACATCAACTTACACTCAAGGCTCCGTGTATTTTTTTATGGCATAGGAAAGCAATCCAGCACACAGGCCACCTGATGGTAAGTGGAAACCGTGACTCATAGACATTCGAATTCACAAGACTGCAAATGCACTTCCAACCCTGAGAACTAAGATGGAATTATTTAGAAATTATCCCCAAACCGGAACACAACAATGCGAACACCGCTGCTTTGCGGTAGGTTAATGGATAAGAATGGATAATTGTAGTAGTAGTCTTATAGTTAGGCCCCTGTCGCTGACTGGAAATTTGCATGTTTTAACCGTACATTATACAGTCTCAGTTCAGTGTATCAATGATACACGAATGGCAAAATATTTGTTGGATTACAGAACGTCTGCGGGCCTATTATGGTCGTGTTCAAAGATGTGGATAAACGTGGATATAACATCTGTCGCTTTCTAACCAGTATGTGAGTGCGAGAGTGACGGATGCTTTATCCGACGCGATAATAGCCACCATAATAGGGCCCCTGATAGCGATATAAACACCCGAAAACTAATTCATTACTTGGCTGGTTGTGCTACTTAAATATCATCGTGTTGATCTATACTTCATTTAATTTAGAATGAGAAACCACAACAACATTATATTGCGGCTCGTGAACTGTAATCTCTTTAAAAAATTTACTAGAGTAACAATTGACGACACGCAAATAAAGTGATATTAAAACAATTTTATTTTGCGGCTCCCAGACTATTGTAATGTACTATTTGCTAGGTAATAAATAGTTGACCAAACGCAATATAATGTTATTGTGGTTTCTCGTCCTAAAATAAATGAACTATAATCATGGTCACAGATATAAAGTTTCGTTCCATCCCTCAGTTGTTATTAAACTCTCGGATTAATATGCTATCCACAATATTGTGTTTACTATGAAGCACCAAGTATGAAACTACGGACGACTTCCCTACCGGGCTAGCGCAACTCCGAGTTTTGAAGTTGTTATTTTCATGAGAAGCATTACGTACTACGGCTACCTTGACTGGTATTATAACTTGACTGTTTCATGTGAGGCTACATTTTGGCGCAGTACACACCGGTACACGTGTTTTTTTACTTGTGGGAGGACCTTGTGCAGGGTTCGTCTGGGTTGGTACCACCATCTTAATCCATTAGCCTACCGCCAAGCCTCAGTGTTCGCATTGTTGTGTTCCGGTTTGGGGATAAGACAGCCGGTGAAATGACTGGCATAGAGGCATTCCATCTTAGTCCTCAGGGTTGGCAACGCATTTGCAGTCTTGTGAATGCGAATGTCTATGGGTCACAGTTTCCACTTACCATCAGGTGGCCTGGGAGCTCGTTTGCCTTCCACGCATTAAAAAAAAAATATGGCACGATGGTGGTTGCACGAGAGTGCTTCTGATTTTGGCTGCCAGTAATAACTGCTGTGCAAAAACGGCCAACACTAATAAATAGTGAGGCCGTTCCAGGAACAGCAAAGCCCCAACATCATCACAAGGCGCTGCTGGGATTTTAATGAACGCCACAGCACTGCCGCGTCAACAAATAATCAGTCTGTCAGTGGTGCGGAATTTTAAATTCAACTTTAGCCCCGACGCACACAAAGTGTCATACTCGTAAATATATATAAAACGTATGTATCTGTGTATCTTTTTGTAGCCTCGGTACTCCCAAACGGTGGAACCAAATCGAACGCGTTTTTTTATATAGAAAGCCAGTTTAACTAGGGTGGTTTTTAGCTAAATTTTATGAAAATCGGTCATGCTGTTTAAGAGTTATCAGCAGGGATCGGAAATTCGGATCGATATTTACCTATACTTTCGCGCCGGCTTTGTTGTTCAGTTGTATGGAGGTGGACTCAATCATATAATTCATAATAAAATTTCCGGGATTTCAAAATAAATAAATTACACCGGCATTAATTCATAATTATTTATTTATATTAACTGTTTGAAGTTATTTTCCATGTATACATATAACCAAATGTTATTTAATTTACCTGTAACTTATTAACCTAACGAATTTATAGGAGCAAAACAGAACGTTTTATCCTACATGTAAAGTAATTATTATATTAACGTTTTGTAGAATCCCAAAATCCCAGAACTTAAATTATTAAAATAATATTTTTAAGAAGCCGACGCCATGTTTGCCCATCTTTTTCCGGGATTTTGCCAACTTTAGGTAAATATCGATCCGAATTTCCGATCCATGGTTATCAGCGTTAAAAGTAGGGGTCGTAACAATGTCGAGGGATTTGTATTGCTTTGCACAAAAAAAGATACAATTTGACACAATACATAAAACAAAAGAAACTATGCTTTAGTTGCGTCAGAATAAATGTACAAACGACGGGACGTCAAATTGAATTAGTGACACAAATTGCATTCAAGCGTAGCTTTCTAAATTATCAAAGGCTTTTTATTAACATGGCTGCAGGTGCATCTAAAATATAATTCCATAATCTGAGGTTTTATTAACTTTTTTAACCCACATTGCTTTAGAAATCATAATGCTTTCTTTGGTACGGCCTTTCCTGTCAGGTTAATAAAATGTACAATAATGTTAAAAAAATGTTAATGATATGGTTCATAACATAGTGGAATAGATAACATGACTGTAAGTTACATAACTGAACAACGGTAAAGTGAATTTAAATGTAATTTTTATACAGTCGCTCAAAAAGTAGTATTTTTTCTAGCTGTAGGTAAATCTAGTATACAATTATGCCGAAAGTTGGATTTTTCGAACTAGTGCTTTTACTTTTACTAACTGCATGTCGTGCCGAAAGTTGGATTTGACGCACTAGTAGTGTTTTATACTTTTCCATTTGTTTGACTCTTAATTGTTCAAATTGCACTATGAATAATTATCAGACTAAGAATTAAGTAAAATTGTCTCTTTTAATTATTATTTTATTTTTGTATCATCGACATGTTTTCGTCAATATGTAGATACACGTGTGGAACTGCACATTAAACACGAGTCTTATTCCTCGCTTGCAGCTCGCGCCAAGGCACCTCGGGACTCGTGTAAAATGACATACTTTCCGCACTAGCATCAAAATGTACTGTTAATTACATAATTGATAATTGTATTAGAAAGATATACTTTACAAGCATTTCCCGTAGCGATGTTTGAAATAAATTGAAAAATTACGCAATGAAAAAACTCGTCGGCAATGACTTGCATAACTGTTTTGTGATCCCAGTATGACGTTGTTGGCGTATTGCGCTCTATGGTTCTCAGACGTTGGCTATCAACGGTTAATTAAACTATTTTTGCCAAGCAAAAGAAAATCGAAGCCGTCTAAGGTAACGTGGCTCGGCAATTTCAAACTTTAAACAGATTTAAAAAGCTTCTTAAGTAACGTAGTTAACTTCAAAGAGCAAAATATTTATTTTAAGTTAAAAACAGATAGGTAGACGTAATCATCTCTTAACAATGTATATTAAGATTGTTTGAAAGATCTAATACTTAATCTACTTTTATAAAAAATCCGGGAAAAAAGTAAAGAGTAATTTTATAGCTGTGGATTATAAAATATAGTTCGTAATTAGGGCAGTTAGAAAACATATTTCGTTTATGTTACGAAAATTAACCATAGGTAGGTATGATGTTTGTATGACTAGTTTTAGGAACAAGATAAATAAAAGTTAACATTTTCTCAATTGAACTAAGTATGTATGTATTTACTTGATGTAAACTGTTTTTTTTAATGTCGTAGAGAAGGCAAACGAGCACACAGGCCACCTGATGGTAAGTGGAAACTGTGACCCATAGACATTCGCATTCAAAAGGCTGAGCTGAGCACTGGGCAGCGCTTATTGCAAAATGCCTTTAAGCCAATGATGTACACTTTTAAAATTAAATGTATTATTTTTGTATTTGTTTTTATTGATTCTTGTGTGCACAAGACATTCTAGAATTGAGAACACATTATGATGTTCCTCGCCGGACAAGTAATTTTTTATTGTTATCTTTGTCCGGCAGCATGAGCATGTCATTCTCACTTAAAGGTCTTTGCTTACGGCGGCGTCGTAGATCGGGTCGCCACCTTCCCGAACACATGGTTGAGGGAGGCGATGGCTGAGATACGCGCCATACTCGTAAACGGGTGCTGTCTGAGGGGTCCGGTCTGTTCACGCCGCCGCCGTTTGAACTGCAAGGAGCTGTTTTCCAATTTAGTTATTTTAACCCTTAATAAGGCATAGGCTCTATATTTCCCACATTACAATAAGCTGAAATTGAACTTTACTACCTTCGTTTTATGATACTATTTTAATTGTATTTAACTGAAATATAACATCATCAATTTATTAGTTATTACTCTTTAGAGACTTGAAATTCCATGACTGTATTTCATTTTGTGCTAGTATTTTTACTTTAACGGGGCTTTATTAATTGTTAATTATCGTTCCTGACGTAGAGACCTCAAATTAGTTTATACCTACGTGTTATTTTTTTATGCCGTGTGGTTGCCGACTTAGAATAGTGCCACTCCATGTCTTCCCGTGGAAGTCGTAAGAGGCGACTAAGGGATTAAAGGCTTGTAGTACTGTTAGGCGATGGGCTTGCTACCTGTCACTAATTTACACTGTTAAACATCTTAGCCTAATTGTGCAAATTGTGGTTACAGAGTTATCAACAAGTTTTTAGAGTTGTTGGTAATTCTGTAGCTCTGCCTACTCTACTTTGGGAATGAAGGCGTGAGTTTATGTATGTATGTATGTGTTATTTTTTTTTGTGTTTGTAGTAGCGGCTTCGGAACTCTATACATATAATAAAGTAGTTGAAGGAAAAAATCTGTGCATTATACCCTCAGAATGAGCAGCAGAACACGTTTCTACAATTTACGCTTTACATGGTCCGACCGTGACCGATTTTTTGAATCTATCGTGTGCCTCTCGGAACGGTGCTCACGAAGTCTAAGTAGTAAACCTAGCTCAGAATATAGCACGCCCGTCACCGCGGCGAAACGAGTTCTGCGGAGAAAGTCGGGGATAGCTTTCGAATAAAGGCTGCTTGGTCCAAGAGCAAATGCAACATACACGTTAGATATAGGTTCAAATGAATAAGTGGCAGAATTTGAAAGCAAGTAGTCACAAATGAGCAACGAATCCGGTATCCTACCGCAAGTCCGAAGTTTTGTTTTCCAACTGTTTCAAGTGTTTGAAAATTCATAGTTTTTTTATGCTAGTATATACTTTGAAAATATCTAGATTACTTAATACATTTTCTTTGATATACATATGAAATCCACTTATTTATATTCATGTATCACAAAAATTAATTTCATAACTCGAGTGAAATAAATGATATCGCTTCAGTTTTTGTGCGCTAATGTTTTGATACACTCTTTTAAATTATATGAACCTGCATCCAACCAAAAAATGGATAATTTAAAAATATTAACTAAGTACATATTACAAAAATAGTCACTTTCTGTTAATTATTTTCATGTTCAATACTTCTTTTTTTGGATGGAAAAGATAACAGGTCAAGAACCATTTGATTTTCACATCACCTATTCAAAAATGAGACTTTTCTTCCCTGCTAGGAGGGATCAAAGTGGCACTTTTCTGTTCAAGGACATTTTGTTGCCAGTATAAAATATAAACGCAATGAAATATGAAAATAGTATGCACATAATGCACATAATCGACTACAATCAATTTTTTCGTCATTTAAGTCCATACTATTTGCACATAATCGATAAATCCCGCACGGCAGCAAAATTATTTCCACCTAGGGTGTAAACACTTAAATCCCTCATTACGCTCAGGATTCTATTTTAGAATCCCTCGGTACGTTCGCTACCGTTCGTTCGCTTCGTTCAGGATTCAATGTACCTACGCCTTCGCCGTAAATATGTAATTTTGCTCCCTTGTGACACAATCTACTATGTCACCGTCTAGAGTCTCGGACCTGAGGTATTTGTTTGAGCTGGAAATAGAACAACGTCAGATAAACAGCATGAAGTCGCCCGAGACTTTTCCGTCGAGACATTATTGTGCTGACACCTTCACGCACGTGTACATTTCGTCTTCTAAATCGGGAACAACATGAATGTACCAAAAGGTAATAAGTAGGGTAGACTGGGTACGAATGTGCCTTTTTCATTTGATCGCCCATATTTTTGTCAGTTGGTCCGACATATTGGTATTTCAATTTTATCCCTAAATATAATATTAAATGACAGGCACGAGTTAAAAAAAAAAAAAAAGTTTCACAACCGACCACATCGCAGGGGTAGTTGTGACAGTGCTTGGGGTTAGTAGTGACAGGTTCAGAAATACAACAGAACAGTCTATAATCGCATTTATTGTTGGAATATTTGCTTAATTCTTAAGTATTCTTCAAGAATCATTACCTACTTGCTAATATGGCACTTATGTGCAAATGCAAATCACATTATTGTTTATTATAACTTATAACTACATATTATAAGTCTTCTTTATTAATATTAAGTAATCATAAAATTATTTATGTTTAACATTACATATCTAATGAGGTACAATAAAATTGTGACATTGTTTCACAATGTTAATTGTCTGAAAAAAACATCTCTTTCAAGAAAAAATAAACTTTAGGTATCAACTCTCAACAAATTTAAAAATCTAATATTCAGTCTTAGTTTTAAAGGCACAAATCACATTAATCATATAGTTTAATCATATAGTCAATCAAAAGTAATATATTGAGATCTAGTCAGACTCATCACAGTTATGACAAATGTAGTGGCGACTACCACCTGTGCAGTCTAGGTTGAACCAGAGCTTACATGTTCCTTGGCATTGGATCCATTCTTCGCCAGGCCTACTTTCAGAATAAGCACCTACACATACCAGACAGAAACATTCTTCTTCGTCTGAGGTTGGTGGTCATGGTTTCCTTTTCTTTGGTTTGTTTTTACCTTTCCCTCTATTTTTTCCTTTTAAATCTGTCAGATTCTTCTTTACCTGCTTAGCCTTTAATTTTTTTTCTCTTTCTTCGTGCTCTTTTCTGATAGCCTCTTTTTCTGGTGTGTCTGTATAAACGATTGACTTCTTGTTTCTTGTACCTTTTTTCTTTTCTTTCAGGGGCCTTCGGAAAAGGCCGAACAATTTCAGGTGAAAAAACGCGTGGCGTGGCAGAGGATGACGCAGTTGGCAGAACACTGACAGGATTACAAATTGAAGGTTCTCCCAATGAGGATGATGGAAGTGACGATATTTCATTGTAAGGTTGAGGATTGGTATTTTCAGTGGCAGAGCTTTGTCCGTTTATTCGTCCGTTCAAGCGACCTGTTAGGTGTTAGAAAATTATCTCCACTAGAAGTGTTCAGTCTGTCCATATCAATAGGTAAATCTGCAGAATCAGTCTGGTCAGTTTCAAGGTTTGGTCTGTCCATCACAATAGATGATCCTGCAGGATAAGACTGTTCAGTTTCAGGGTTTGGTCTGTCCATTACAATAGATGATCCTGCAGGATTGATCGCTTCAGTCTCGGGGTTTGGTTTATCCGTTACAATAGATAATCCTGCAGGATTGATAGCTTCAGTTTCGGGGTTTGGTCTATCCGTTACAAACGAAGGTGCGAAATCAATATCTGTGAATAGGTTTCGATTAAACGGATATATTCCAGTTTTGGAAAAGCCAGCTTGAATGTTTCCTTATGTAAAAGCATGAGGCGTCGCAGTTATTACAATACCTGGAATATCGTAGATTGACATCGTCTTTCCAGGATTACTTCGCATCCATCCATCACTTGCAGTATTGATTGCCGTTTTTAAAGGTCCGAAGACAGATCGATCGAGGGGTTGCAACTTGTGGGAGCAGTGTGGAGGAAATGACAGGAAGGTGATCCCATTTTGCTTACAAAAATCCAATGTATTTATTTGGACATGCGACGAATGGTTATCCAGCACAAGCAAGACTTTATGGGTTAAAGAAGCATTAGAAAATTTCTTAAAACGTTCCAGAAATACTAGGAATGATGCATCTTGCATCCAGCCTGAAGGTTTTGCAGCTCCGATCGACCCTACTGGTCCGTCCCTCACAAAATGATCGTGGTAACGAACCCGTGGAAAAATAAATAAAGGAGGAATAGCATTGCCCAAGGCATTTACTGCAAAAGCAGCCGTTGCTAATGTGCCTCGTTCAGTGGAAATAACAGATCCCACTTGTCGTATGCCACGTCTTGCTACTACTTTATCCGGCTTTTGCACGGTAGTCACCCCAGTCTCGTCAACATTGTATATATCTTGTGGCTCATAAGCGTGTCTGTCGAGAACCATTTGTAAATTGTCATAAAATGCTTCCAAGTTTGTTTTGTTAAAGCTTGTTGCTCTTGAAAGACTAGTACCTTGAGCTACTCGAACAGACAGTTCAGAATTCCTATTCATGAATGAACGGAACCATTCTTCTCCAGCCATCTAATGTTTAACCCATGTAGCAGGACGTTTTAAATTGTATTTAGTGGTAAGTTCAAAAGCTAACTTCCGAAGCTCTTTGGGAGCAAGGCCAAAATATATACGGCGAGTTATATATTTTGATAGTTCCTGTTCTTGTTCTTTAGAGAACACTTTATTATGACCGACATACCCCATTCTGATGTTATCTTCATTGTGTTTCGCGGAAGCTGCATCACTTTTACGAATTTATCGTAATAAAGACATGCGATTACCATTGTGCATTTCCGCAGAACTTCTTATTGACTTTCCCTTTTTTACTTCAATATACGCGTTTTCATAATTTTCTACGTCGCTCTTGCCTCTCTCGGTCTTTCTGATTCGAATTCTGGGCATCTAAAATAAAAAAAATAAAAATTAAACATTTTTTTTGTGTCACAACCGTCCCTAGGAAATATGGCACAACCGTACCCAACGCAGGTGTTCACAAAAATAAAATCGCCATGACAATACGGTATAACCTACATACAAGGAATCACTTCTGTTTAACAGTCAGTTTTTAGCTTGTAATGAATAAAAATACTCATTAGTCTATCTTATATACATATAACAACAATCACGAAAAGAAAACGAACAAAAATACTTACTTTTGACCGTCGAAAAGCAATACAGGCTCCTAGCCTAGCAACACTAGCTTCGCGCGGCGGCTGACGCAACCACAGAACTATATAGTTCTGTGGACGCAACACTGACGCCTGTTCAGGCTCGCCCGCGCTATTCCTTACGGTTTCGCTAATACAACGACTGTCACTACCGTCCACTGGCACTTTCGTACCCGGTCTACCCTAAATCTGATATCTATTCTTGAACTTTGATAGGATATTCCTGTGATTGAGGATCAAATAGATTGCTTTTAACGCTGTGACGTTGGGAATAAGCTGCCCACGAGGTTATCGGCACGTGGATGCCGGTTCCCTCTTACATCTGAGCTTTATCAAGAGAGGATTATTTTGGAATTCATTAATTAACTGACATTAGAATCATTAAAACGTTAGCAAATTGAAAGATAAAATCAAGTGATATTGGCGACCCTTACTTTCAGAGAAGAATATCTTGAGCCGCAAACGCACTGAGAGCGGAGGCGGCGCGTTCTCATAATAAAAAGGCCTCCACCACGCTTTGGGCACGCTTCTTAGTACTTAAAGGCCTAAATTACATAAAAGCGGCATAAGGCGAAGACGCGACCTTTTGTATGAGCAAGTCTTTAAGCGGCACCGCATACAAAATGTCACTTCACCTCTTAAACGGCTCCCACTAATATTATAAATGTGAAAGTTTGTGTGTGTGTTAGTTTGATACTCCTTCACGCTGCAACGACTGGACGGATTTGGACGAAATTTGGAATGTAAAAAGCTTATACCCTGGATTCACTACTTTTCATCCCGGAATAACGATAGTTAATCAAATCTCCCGCGACACGGGTTGGCCGAATAACTACAGAACAGAACAGAACAGAATCGCGGGCAGACGCTAGTATGGTTTTCATAAAACGTAGCTAAGAACCACTATTAAACTAGGTTTCTCAAAATAACCGAGTCCAAATCGGTTCATCCGGTTGGGTTGGGAGCTACGATGCAACGGATAAACAGATACACAGTTACACGTTAAACTTGTGACACACTAGCTTCTGCTCGTGACTTCGTCCGATTAATCCTGCCATTGCAGCGAGAGGGAGTAACAAACTGGCACACAAACTGCCGCAATTTTTACAAACTTACCTAAAACTACACTATATATTACCCACGTTGATTCCATCACAAGAAGCTTCGTAGTATAATACAATAACTATAATACATTAACTTTACTTGAAACATATGAATATGAACATTAATATTAAACGAATGAATAACGAATTATGTTACATTATAGAGCCCGGCCGTCAAGAAGTCAATCCTGACAGCTGTCATCGCAGTACAATTTATAAACTATTTCAGTTTATATATAGTACTTTAGAAACTATTTCAGTTTATATATAGTACTTTAGAAACTATTTCAGTTTATATATAGTACTTTAGAAACTATTTGAGTTTATAAATTGTACTTTAGAAACTATTTTCGTTTATAAATTGTACTGCGATGACAGCTGTCAGGATTGACTTCTTAACGGCCGTGCACTACAATGTAACATAATTCGTTATTCATTCGTTTAAAATTAATGTTCATATTCATAATTATGTTGTAAGTAATTTATAAAGTATTGTATTATACTATAAAGTAAACTCTTCTTGTGATGGAATCAACGTGGGTCCAAAAAGTATCCGTCTATCGGGTACTAAACAGTTTAATGCGAGTTGAGTTTCAATGCGTCATCAACTGTCAACACTTAATTTAGCCCAATGAATGCCGAATGCGGATTAATTTAGCCAATCAGAAAACTGTGTCAAGTGCAGCGGGTCAAATAATACTGTTGCATATTAATTTACCTACCTAATATTAAATTATTTTGGACTTAAACAAAGCCAATTGATAATCGCCATCAACGTTTTAGTACACATCATTAACCGGCTTTAAAAAAGGAGGACTTTTATTTACTTATTTAAATACAATAGTGTACAAAGGCAAGCTTATATGGGGAGGTATGTTCCACTGTATGTTTTTTTTATGTATTTCGTCCGATTTCTCCGTCACTAGGGGTCCTAGTAAAAAAGGGTATTAGTCGTCTGAAGCTCAAGTGAAAAAGGGTTTAAGTCTAGTATATTCTATTTAGGTATATACCCTTTTTTATTATGAGTTAAGTTGACTTATACCTACCCATTTTCACTAGGATCCCAGTGTGCACCAATTTTGGCACGTTTTATAAAAGCTTTAGAGTTGCTGGTAATTCCGTAGCTCTGCCTACCCCATTTTGGGAATGAAGGCGTGAGTTTATGTATACATACATACATACATACCTTCACGCCTTCATTCCCAGAGTGGGGTAGGCAGAGCTACAGAATTAACAACCACTCTAAAAACTTGTTTATAACTCTGTAACCGCAATTTGCACAATGTATGTATGTATAAAAGCTTGTATAATACAAGCGGAAGTCTCTTTTTAACCTCCAACGCAAAATGAGGGGAGTTATACTAAGTCTGACCGCTATGTGTGTGTCTGTCTGTGGCACCGGAGCTCTTAAACCGGTGGACCATGCGTTTTTTAAATTTTAAAGCATGTCTTCCAGCGTTTGTTCTTCAATAGATATCAGGTTTGAAAGAAGGTGTCCCCATTAAATCAGGGTTTTTATTTTTACCTACTTAAAACCCCTTCCACACGATGCAATTTGATTGCCAATCAGATTTGCCAATTTAATTGGCTACAAGCTGATTATCCGTCCACACGTACATGGAAGACCGCCAATAAGAGTTATTGACCGGATTTGCGTCAAGATGAACGGTTACTACGTCAAAAAATTATCAACTAGCGTCCACACAACCCGACTTGATTGGACACAATCGCACACGCATTCAATTGCCGATCTAGTCAAATTGGTCGTGAAATTGTATCGTGTGGAAGGGGAATAGTTATTCATACATAATGTTGGAAATATATTTCCGCTTATAATATTATGTTATATGAAATAGGCCCCTTGGCATCTTTTGGCTGATGAAGATGATAATTGAACAAAAACAAACCCTACTTTTCCTTTTCCCTTTTGAATCTAACAAACGTACACTCACAGAGATGACTCAAATATTGTTGTACGAGTAATTAGAAGTCCGAGAATGTCTTCAGCTAATTAAATTTGTTACAAGGAATTTTGTGTTTTCATTTTGCACTCGTAAATACCTACATTGCATTGGCTGGTTGTGTTTTCCTGTTGGCGGTTAGCACCTCAAATAGAGAACACATTGACCACCAAGCTTCCCGATTTCCTTAGGAAAATGACACGACATCGAGTCTTAGGTTGTGAACGTTGTAAAGAAGTTATTGTTCGTCTGGTTTTAATCTGTGAGTCATGTGGGTGCCCAGCGCCTGCGCAGCTTTTGAAAAAAGGTGAGAGTTACTTGTTTTAAAGGGATCCGTGCTTTTGAAGAAAAAATATAAAGTTGTGTTTAGTACTGTTTGGGCTTAACTTTAGTTTCGTAATATCTAAGATAACTGAACTGTCAGTCTCATATCTCGTTTTAAGACTCAAACCTTACATAATAGAACCGATACAAAAATCCCGATTTAAAAAAATACACTTCTTCTAATTGTGCTTAGTTCGAATTAAGATGCTGTAATGGTCTATTTATGTTGAAACAGTTGAATACACATAAATAGAACTTAAAGTTAGATTTTAAGATGCTTTTACCCTAGAGAACTTTCAAGCAAATATTTGTTTTTGAATGCCTGAACATAGACAATTTACAGATTAAAACTCTGTTTAATAGTTTCGACCGAATAGTATTTAGTATCCGACTTCCGAAATTCTAAAGTTCACCTAAAACCTTTTAACGGCTAATATTGGGTGATCCTTTTATTTCATACAGCTCTCGCTATTATTTTCTCCGGTTTTTGCTGGACACATGCCACACCGCACAAACGACAGGTTACGATGCACCTGCGCTATCGAATGCACTTTGTTTATTTTTCATTTGTTTTAGATTTGTCTCTGCATTAATTTCATGTTTGTTTTTAATTGAAGCGTTGATGACTCTGGCTTATTTACTCTCTGGCTGGGAGAGTACTTGTCATGTCACTTGCGAGTCACGGCTAAGAACAAAATACAATCTGTGATTATTATTTTACTGATGGTATGTCTTGTTAACCCTGATATCACGCAAAAATCGAGGTGGAAGATACAGGGCAGAAAAGCGTCGTATTATCCTTAATGTTATCAGCATTTTCATAGTAACTATAACGAAATTTGACAGTACAAATCTTATCTTTTTTTTCCTTACCTGCATTTTTTTATATAAACCATTTCATATACTTTTTTCCCTATGTTTTGTCACAGCATCGCTCAAGATATCATCGCCAGTGCAGGTGACTGGGCATGCCACATGCTGCGTCTTCTGATTTGATTCGCAGACGTCCGGGCCTTGAGATTCCCTGTAGAAGGCCATTTAAAGAGGATAAAATATGCCAAAATATTATTATTATGTCTTTCCGTATGAGCATGGACTTTCATTGTTAAACCAAAATATTAACATAATAAGTATTACTTATGTCTTGCGAAAGTGTTTAATTGTTTATTGGTCCTTGATAACGGTTCAAAGTTACGCTTAAATAGATCGATGAACAAACCAACAAATACACACTTGCTCGCTTTATAAAATTATTGAAAATAAGGCTGACGTAATTCATGTCTTAGGATTTGATGTGACGTCATTACAACAGGGTTTCCATCCACATTAATGGATTTAGACTTGAATTGAACCCTAAGCCGTACGATGACGGAATCGCCTCCAACGCGGTTATGAATTCATTATACATTTTTTGTATGCGATTTGTTTTTATGGCAGGCTCAATTACTTCGTTGCCCGCCTGCCATGGCTGCGTATCCTCAGTCCTCTGTTACAGTCTGATGCTGTGGACGTCGACAGGGTTTTTGAAATAAAATAAAGAGTGTGTCAGGGTGATTTGTAATTTAGGCTCGATGATAGCCGTATCTTTGTTTAACCCTTAATCAAATGGTTCAATTTTAAGAAGATAAAGAAATATTAACTTTATTAAGACACAAGTAAAGAACAGCAACGTGTGGTTGCCGGGTTAGAATAGTGCCACTCCATGTCTTCCCGCGGATGTCGTAAGAGGCGACTAAGGGAATATAGGCTTGTAGTACTGTTAGGCGATGGGCTTGCAACCTGTCACTAATATGCTGGTAAACATCTTAGTCTATTTGTGCAAATTGTGGTTACTGAATTATCAACTACTCTTATAGTTGTAATTTTGTAGCTCTGCCTAGCCCACTCTGGGATTACAGGCGTGAAGGTAGTATGTATGTAAGTAAAGAACAGAAAAATAAATGAAAACTATAAAATTAAGTAGGAAATAGTTTCCCAGTATTTGATTGAGGGTTAAAAAGCTGCATATTCTACCGTTGCCATCACATCCATCACACAAAAAAAACACGGTTTTTACATTCCGCCGTGTGGTTCCCGGGTTAGAATAGTGCTACTCCATGTCTTCCCGTGGATGTCGTAAGAGGCGACTAAGGAAATAGAGGCTTGTAGTACTGTTAGGCGATGGGCTTGCAACCTGTCACTATTACGCTGGTAAACATCATAGCCTAATAGTGCAAAATGTGGTTACAGAATTATCAACAAGTTTGAGAGTTGTAGGTAATTCTATTGCTCTGCCTCTCCCCGGGGGTCCCTCTGGGAACGAAGGCGTGATTTTATGTAAGTGTATGTATGTGGTTTTTACATTCTAATTCGAAAGAATAGGTAATTTTAAGAGACCTTTTTCATTAATTTTGTATTTGAGCCAATAGTTTTGTTTTAATATCTTTATTTATTTAGCAGACATTTTATGGATGACATGATTATTATAAAATTTACTTGGCATTTTTAATAAATTACAACAATTAAATGATATCTAATGATAAAAAGTGATTGTAATAGTGTATTAAAACGTACTATTTCAGGCGGTTTTCGCCTAACCCGTAAGATACCACTAGGAGGGCTTCAAGCCGAAAATGAAAGTCAGACAAAGGTTAAATATACTTTTGACGAAATATTCAAAGTAGATGAATAATTTAAAAACTTCATAACGCTGAACAGTTTTAGAGCCCTATTCCTGGAAATGGTTTAAAAATATGAACCATCCCAATTTTTGTGACTTTGTTTGTCCCCTGATATTTATTAATTAATATCAAAAAAAAAAATGAAGTAACATTGAAACGTACCTTTAATAAACTAGATTAAAATATTACTCTCATGAAATTGAAACGGAATTACGTCCTACACAATGCGAAGAATCTGACAACACCTACAAGGTGATCAAAAGCTTGCTTTGAATCAAAGTAGAGCTTCAAAGCTTAGGGTGATGATGACGGGTAAAGCCTTCGCTGAAATGGAAAGAAACACTTTCATTTGTTTTACTTGAGTGACAGGAAATGTTAAGCAAGAAGTATATGAAGGATATACGGAAAGAACATGTCTAGTTGCTAGCAATGAATTACTCAATTCGGTTGCAGATAAAAATATTAAAATGAAAATTGCGTACGAAATCGCAAGGTTCCTAACGTTTAAACAGCGATATCGCAAGAAGTTTCTAAGGTGACTCGATGTTCTTTTCGTGTACGCTTCATATGTTATGTTTTGATATTTGCAAAGATGCAGTCTCCGCCTAGAACTTCATAGGAGTAACCAATATACCACAATAATGGTTATGTATGTATCAATTGTAATATAATATATTGATATGTATGTAAGTAACTATACATATGTATATAGTTAGACCCTACGTTGCACCGCTACTTCAATCTCTGCTTTGCCCAAAGGTTAGCTGGTAGAGAATTCGGTAAGTACTTAGTTTCGGTACTTACGGTATTAAGTTCGCCTTTTATATTTTAAGTAAGTAGGTATATTCTTTAGTGCAATATAGATTAAATTAATATGAGATTGAATTGAATAAAAGATAATATAGGTGACGTAAAAAATATGATTACATATAGAAGCAAGATGGTTACAACAAAGTGGAATAATGGTCCAATAGGCAAATCGGTCGGTTGATAGGTATTTAGATCGGAAAACTCCCAGCAATACCCTCGTCAAAATATGTAAACAAAACCAAACGAACCAATTCACCATGATACTCGATAATCACGTACTTTTAAAAATCAAGTGAGGTCTTTGCAATGATTTATACACTAGATCATTATTATCATATTATGTGTAAGATTCTACGAGTATATAGTAAAAATGAATCGCTAAATGTGTTGCTAAGCGCAAAACTCGAGAACGGCTGAACCGATTTGGCTGATTTCTTTTTTGTTGTGTTCGTCATTGTCAGGACAAGGTTTGTAGGACATAAAATAATTGAAAAATACACCGGGGACGTCAGAAATTTGCAGCGGCGCGAAGCCCCCGGCTGGCCGCTAGTTTTGGATAAAAGCACGCTTGGTGAATATTTGAGATTATGTGTCAATCAGTACTACTAATTGATTTACATCGTTCACAAGTTCTATTGACGGTGACTTTAGAGGAGGAGCGCCAGTTTTCTTATAATGGGTTCCCGTCTGTTAATTTTCCGTTTTTGATTACATAATGAGGTTAAAATCTACCTTTTTCTCGATAGGGAAAATATTTAAAATTGTCCTTCCTGAAAAATGTTCGTTTCTTGACCAAATCCTGTTCACTCCCTTATAAGTTGAGTCCCTTATGAGTTATGAGGTTAACTGGAAGAGATCCCTTGAAGGGATAAGTTCGCCATTGTACATGTTAATCTTAAGTTTATGTACGAATTTAATTGTAATTTTTGTGCAATAAAGAGTTTACATACATAAGTAGCTGCACGCTGTAGTACCTTGTCGCTTTAACACCTTTGACAGATTAGTGCAGCAGATCAAACATGACTTTGTGACTAGGGTTACCATCCATCTGGATTAGTCCGGACATTTCCGGACTTTTGGACTAGTCTGGACTTTGTCCGGCTATATTGTTATGTCCGGGTTTTTATTTAATTAGATCGCCAACCCTTGTAACTAAGTGAGTAATGTTTTTATTTTGTGACTACAATGTCCGGACTTTTAATCGTAATCGCAGGCTTTTTGACAGGACTTTTCAAATTCCTAAATGGGAACCCTACTTGTAACAAAACAATAAAGTGACAGCTACTAGATACGAGGTAATAGTTATGTTTTACTTTTGGTTTTAGGTACTTTTTTTATTTTCCTCCATCATCTAAAGTTAGCTGGCAGAGTTCCTTTAAAGGGATAAGTTCGCCTTTGCACATTCCTATTTTGTAAATATTGTTTTTGAGTTTCTGTGTTTTATACAATAAAGAGTTACCTACATCTATAGGTACTTGTAAGGTCGACAGTATCGATCAAAAAAATCGTCGATTTGAAAACCTCCTCCATTTTAGAAGTCGATTAAAATTATAGACGTTGAATAGGTACGGGTCAACGATATTCAAGAAACGTTATCATGAACATTGAAGATTTCGTTTAGTTATTTTGGTCTTTAACCCTAGTTGCCTGAGCTTAGTCCACGCTTGTTAGCGTGCCGAGGCAACGCACCGGCAAGGCCGGCCAATGACCCCGCGGGTGGTGTGATGACGTCACTTTTGGCTTTGCTCCATTATGCAAGTAACCTTAGCCTTGAGATGCACCATACGTTTAAAGTTTGGAGCTAAAACTTGTAGTGAAATCGTGCTTACCTCTGTAAATAATCTTAATTTGATAGCCACTATAAAATCTTATTTTTTTATGGCATAGGAAGGCACACAGGCCACCTGATGGTAAGTGAAAACTGTGACCCATAGACATTCGCGTTCACAAGACTGCAAATGCCAACCCTGAGGACTAAGATGGAATGCCTCTATGCTAGACATTTCACCGGGTGTCTTATCCCCAAACCGGAACACAACAATGCAAACACTGCTGCTTGTCGGTAGGTTAATGGATAAGATGGTGGTACCAATCCGGACGGACCCTGCACAAGTCCTCCCACAAGTAAATTACACGGACGTTGACACGGTGAAAATAGGAATCAGTTTTAATAATAATGCCAATGGATACTGTTCTAAATCTAAAACGGGACTTAATCTTGAACTTGGGCACGGTTTGAAAAATATCGGTTAATAATTTTCCTTAACCAGGTTTTTAGTAAACGCTTGCTCGGAGCGTAATCGATTCGCGAGCGTTATGGTCGCTGGGATTAACCTGGTATTTTTGGTTCTTTCTGCAGTTGGATGACATGTCATGGTGACTAAAGTCGCACCTTCAGAATAATAGTGACCTAATTCAGTTTTTTTTTAATTCGAGTTAGGTCTCTATAGTAAATAATATATGAAGAAGCCGAAGCGGGTCCAATTAAAACAGGGGCAGGTTGCTCGCCTATAGGCGGCTGCGTCTCGTCCATATTCAGTTCACTCGTGCAACGAAATAAAAACAAACGCCGATACCTTAGGTACACTTTAATAATGATTATTGCGACACAAGATAACACACAAATATTGCAATGGAAACGTGGCGATCCCAGAGATGACGGTACGTACCGACCGTTCCGTTCGACTGCCCAGATCAGAATGTGCCACTCACTGGCACTACTCCCGCCAACTAACCAGGTGTACTTTGACAGCTCTCAGGTGATCAACCGCTCCGCAACGCCATCTCTGATTTCACCCAGGCAACTACCTGACGTTTCTTTACTCGTTAAACTGATTGAACCGCAAATCAACTATCGGTATCCTTGCGCCTCAAATAAACTAGATGGCGTCACTGTCGCATGCCACTAGATGGCGCCACTCCGACATATATTATTAAAGAATTAAAGTTTGAGAGCTGAAATTTTGAATTATGTCACTATTGTTCCAAAGGTGCGAAATGATAACGCCGGCTTGACTTCAACCTGCAGAGCAAATGGAAATGTAACTAAAGAGCTAGCTAATAGGATAGGAAAGACGAGAAAAGAATCGCGGTGCGAACATATAGCGAGCGAAATTAACCGTTATTTCGTGCAGGTACAGTTTTATTTAGCTCTTTGATCAGAACCGAAATATTGATTCTGTTCAAGCGGAATCGAAATGAATATAATTTATTTGAAATTAATAGCGTTTCTATCAGCCGGTTAAATAAAATAACCAGGTTTCCGAGCCCTGCGTACCGTGTCTCGAACCAGATAGGTACCGATTGCTTCGAAAGCACTACCAACTAAGCTTTCTGCGGTGTCGTCGCCTTCGCTTCGCCTAACTATTATCTTTGGAAGAAATAATAAGAAAATATTCAAAAAATAAGTCGCATTTTACATCACCATACTTTTCAGCGCGAAATATAAACAAGTTATAATAGTCATGTTTAACGTTTTGTACTTCAATCAGGTGAAGTTAATAGTGATCTAACCACAGTAAGAAGCTAAAAAACTAAAAATATTTAACATTATTAACAAAAATATCGCTCCGCACACATTACTTACAACGCCTTCTAGTGTCAAGTAGATGAACTAGAGTTTATTGCGTCCTCTATCGTAGAGTAGCTGTAAACTATTAGTTCCTTCGAACAGTATAAGATGGCGTTAATAATCACTAACAGGTAAAGAAAGAGATTGTATAAAAATTATGTAATAACTTATACCTTGTTTTATATTATTGGCAAAATGTAAAATAAAATAAGCTTATTATAAAAACTGACCAACGTTCCTAACTTAGTAGTTACAATTTAGGTTTTATAAAAACACCGTATTTGTTATTGGTTAGAGAACTTAGAAAGAGATTGTTCATATTTATTTAATTTGCGTTAAGCAATAGGTACCTTTCTAAGCTGTTTATATATGTATTAATTTAATCATTTAGACACCCCGCATTAAATAGTATCATCTCTTGCCTCAATTAACGTGGGCTGTACAATTTAATTTTACATCAATTAAAAGTATTTCCATCATTTAATTAATTAATTAATTCCCTTTTTTATTTACTAACTTCTACCCGCGACTTCGTCCGCGTAGAATTCAATTATCGTATTCACTCGGGAACTTTTAAATTTTCCCGGATAAAGCCTATTTGTTAATCCAGAAGTGTTTTTTAGTAAAATTATATTTATCAGGTTCTACATTAAGAGATACGTTTGTTAACTAGTTTAGAATAAAGGCCGTTTCATCGGTCGATAGCCCGCATGCTTGTAGCAATCCATTGACGGGTTGTTTTAACATTTTTGAGCCTAGAGCATTTAGATCATTAGTACCTACTCTGCGTGAAACTAACGCAACTGTCGGCAAAACTTGTCTAATCACCGTCAATAACCTTTTAGGTGTCTGATTAAACGTGGATTGAGATATTGATAATTGGCCAATTTCCTTGCAAAGTGATAACAGTATAAATTGTCATACAATTTTATTGTAATTTGCTGAAAGACCCATATCAGAGCAAATTGCATACCTACAATTTATCGTAACGAATTCAGTAACATTGAAAACGTATCGTGAAAATTAACAAGTTTTGTTTTCCATAAGTATTGAATATTAGTTAGGTTACGAGTAAAATAATGTATAACGTTACGTTTAAATAGTTACACTGATACTAACAATTTTAAACCATAATAATTATATGGAAATTATACGTTTTTGATACCATATACATATACCATATACCATTATTGCCGTGTGGTTGCCGGCTTAGAATAGTGCCACTCCATGTCTTTCCGTGGAAGTCGTAAGAGGCGACTAACGGCCGAACCCTATATTCAATCCGAGGATAGATAAGGCTTACCTCGGGTTAAAATTTGACATTTGCCCATACAAAATGTGTCAAATTTTAATCCGAAGTAAGCCTATCTGTCCGCGGATTGAATATAGGGTTTGGCCGTAAGGGAATAAAGGTTTGTAGTACTATTAGGCGATGGGCTTGCAACCTGTTGCCTCAGAACTTGACAATGATAACCGCTTAAGAACCTGCGGGCCTTATGTGGTTGCGTGACAGACATCTGTCTCTTTCTGACCAGTATGTAGGCGCGAGAGTAATGGATGCTATATCCACCGCGATAAAGAAGACCATTTTACGAGCCAGCGAGCGAGCGTTTTCAGGACACAATATATGGACCCGATTCTACGTGCACATCGCTTAAATAGCCTAAAACTAACTAAAACTAAATTTTAAGACATAGTTTAGACGGCAGATTTAATCAGTGCAATTCCAGAATGTCAAGCTGACAATGTATAAGACCGCCTAAAATAAGAAAAAATTAGTGTTTGACTTCCATTGATGATGAACTATATCAATTCACGTCTCGCTTTGTTCGTTTGATCATCATCATCATGTCCGTCAACCGTCCACTGCTAGACATAGGGCTCCCCTAAAGATCTTCTCCATGATCGATCCTGTGATAGTCACATCCAGCGGTTTCCTGCAAACCTTATTACACTCAAAAAAATGAGAGCCAACAAGATAATTAACGTACTTATTAGTTAGTTATATCAACCAAAGCTGATAGTAACAACAGGAATTTCCTTTAGTGATTCAACGAACATCTTAGTTGATGCATCTCACATCTTAGTTGATGCATCTCATGTCTTAGTTGACGTATCTAAATCTTGTCAGGCTCGCACATCAATCACAATGTTGTTACAATCGACCAATTTTTTTTTTCAGTGCAGTTCGCCGGCCCTCCTTGAGGAAGGCCTGCCAACATTTTATGTTTGTTTGTATAATACCTCAGCTAACCAAGTATAGTAGTCATTACATTTCAGGGCATCTATTCTTCTGAAAGAAAGAAAGAAAGATGATTTATTACAAAATTTACCACATGAAAAAATACCACCTATTATGGCATGTGGTAAAAGGAGCCGACTCATCTAATGCTGCGCTTCCAGTCCTGCGGGCCTAGTAAGGAGTGGTCCGGAAAAAAAGTAGCAGCACATAATATGGAATTTATTTTTATTTTGTGCTAATTTCTAAGCAGTGCATTTGTAATAGTAATCTGTAGATACTATTAAATAAAATAAACAATAAGAATGGTAAAAATTAAAGAGGGATTTCAAGTTTTCACCTTTTACATTAAATCTCACCTAAAACTTTTTGAACAGTGTCTTTTGAGAGAATTTATGAGGTGTTTGTCATAAACATACTTTTTTCTTTAAGTTTGATGGGCTAGTTAATACCTTATTAAATTGTCTTTTGATCATTAGTTCATATTTTTGATTTGACTTTAGTTTGAGGTAGTTACATGGATTTTCAAAAATTGTGTATTTGCCATTTTTACAGCAAATTTGTCTCCCATAGAAAAACTCCTGTCAGAGGTTAGATTGGAGAAACTTCCTTACTACCCAACATGAAATCTAGTTTATTGGTATAACTTATTCGTATAATACTATTCTTAAAAGCATAAAACAAGTTCTGAAAATGGAAATTCAATTGTGGTATTGTAGAAAACGGCAAGCGAAGATTGTCAAATTGTGTTGTACAAAAAGTTATAAAGTATGTAGTACATTGCAATAAATATTAAGAAAACTCAAGGAATCTTACACATTTCAATATTATTGTATTTTTATTTGATAGTAAGATATCTACTCATTACTAAAAAGAATAAACTGCTTCATAATAAGCAAACAATAAAAATAAAATTCTGATAATTCCTTGCTACTTTTTTGATGAACCACTCCTTACGGCTGCGTTTATCGCGTGACCAAATGTGGAAAGCATCCGTCCCTCTCGCACTTATACACGTGTCCGAAAGTGACGGATGTTTTATACACATTTTGTCACGCGATAAACGCAACCATACTAGGCCCCTGCGCGCCGTAAGCCACCGGGTCAGCGTTACTATAGCTCTTATTTACGTGACATTAGTGGCGCCCGAGTTATAAACAACACGATAACATGTCATAGGCAACATGGTTTTGCCGAGTAAAATAGTAACACACTCGCAGTCAACTGAGTTACATAACTAAGCTGCAGCTATCCCAAATCTGATTCATAATACACATTACGAACAATTAGAAATTACTTCACTAATACATTCCCCGTCCACGCTATACTAAACCTTATCCTCGCGACGCAAGACCCATATCAATATTAACATAGTTTATACAAACCTTTTCAACCTGATTTAAAAAAGTCCAACAATATTACAAGTGGAACGTCACTTATGACTTTTTGAATTGGTTTAAGAGTAGCCTTCTCAGAGGCCCTTTCGTATCAGTTATCACCTATTATCTAAAGAATGTTTGCCAAAAGATCTTGTGTAAGTCGTTTCGTAATGTCTTTAGGTCGGCATTTGTATGGAATTTTCAGTGGTTTTTCTAGAAACTTCATTCATAGAGATACCATGCTGTCAGCCATTAGTTAGTTATCATTTTATCATTAGTGATAGATAAGTTAGATGAGCAGATGGTCTAGTCGTGATACCTACATAACAACTAGGGCTAGGACTTTTGCTGGCATTTCATGGTTCTAGAATCCACGGAGCCGCTATTTCCTAATTATCATAACACATACCACTTTGATTTTGACCTTCAGTATTGTCATATTTCAAAATGCATTCATTCGTTGAATCGCTAAACCAGTGTGCATAAAGTGGATATCTCCGCTGTGAAATCGAAACAAACAAACAAATATTTACATACATACATAAACTCACGCCTTCATTCCCAGAGTGGGGTAGGCAGAGCTAAAGAATTACCAACAAATATTTAGTAGGTATAAATACACTGAACTAAAAATGCATTTAGTTTATTTTGAAATATGACAATACTAAAGGTCAAAATCAAAGTGGCACTTAAGTGTTATAATAATAAGGATATAGCGACTCCATGTATTTTAGAACCACGGTCTCGGCCTTTAATTGATGAACCACTATAAAACCTTGTCGCATAAAACCAACGATTAATTCCTGTGTAATTTCTATCTCGTCACTTGACGCTGTCATTATGACAAAGTTCTAAGGTGGATCAACATTTAAAGTCCTTGATGTTACATTGTCAAGTCCTAGTCAGAAAATGGTAAAGAATATGATAGACCTTTTTTTTAACTAACTATATTGTTTTGCGTATTATTGTATAAATGCACAGTCAAACAATTTGAATCATAGGCCACTATGGAACAATGTCAAAGTGACGTTATGATTCAAATCGCAACACTTCTTATTATTTGAATTAAAACATCACTTACTGCCGCACTCAGAGATGTAAATTAAATTTAATGCTTGCTTAGCGACGTATTGTCTTATTCTATTGCTATAGCAAAGAAAGTGACAGCAGTAACGTCCCGTTTTTACCCTTTGGGCACGGAACCCTAAAAACCGACCAATGGTACCTGTTATTAGGTCGAATCGCCTTTCAACAAACGTGTCATAACGGACATTTTTCATTTCATCTTAAGGTATTTCTGGCCACATGATGTTATTTTTTATTGGTAAGTAATCACAAGCCTAACAAAACCTAACCTAACCTATGTAATATTTTCCCTTGACATAGATAGAACAATGAAATTTGGCAAGTCCCGTCTTATAATACGCGTAGATAAAGAAATAAATCTGAAACTGTACATTTATTATTAAGTAAATCACAAAAAAACAGGGTCTTTATGCAAGGAATGGCGGACCAAATATTGAATTGAGTTAACCGTGTCTCATCTCATCATCAACCTCAAATTCTCGAAAAAAGTGAAATGCAAAACAATTGAAATTAGCCTCTTAAAATAGTGTATAAAAAAACCTGGGGTTATTTTTATTGACACCTATAAAAATAACCCCAGGTTTTTTTTTTAAATGCACTATTTTATATTAATAAATTCTAAAACAGTTGAAGCAGAAATATTGCATACCTACACTTCACATTGTGCTAATATCTTCGTATCCATGACAAAATCCTTTTACCAATTTTAGCTATCTGGATATGTTATATACTTATATCGAATACTAAAAATATAACTCCAGCTAAGAAAAATAAAACTAAGGCTACCCTTGTACCTACTCGCGTTTACGTCCTATTACGTCAGCTTATACAACCGTCAGATAAGTATATCTAAACCGTACTATACTATACGCTGCATACTTTATTATTAGGACCATAGAGACATACAAAATCCCACCATCTTTTCCAATATAACTGGTGATGTAGGTACTTCATTCCAGAAACCATGGTGCACGCCTAGAACTGAAAGAAAAACTATTTCATTCACTAGAACTGAAATTCGTCTCAGCAGCCAGTAGGCAGTACCCTCCGAGCGCTTGAGTAGGACGCACGCCGCTAGCTCCCTTGCTCCGCGCTAACGCCGACTCGAAAAACTTAAATGAAATATTCCATTTTCGAATTTAAAAACTGGTTTACGTTGAATTTAAATTGTCCTTTTGTGTTTTCAAGTGCGTTTCAGTGGCCGTTTTTGTTATCACGTGACTAAAAGGTAAATATACCGGTGATAATCGCTTATCGAGAGGGTTTTTAGGCTGTCGAAGGAACTGTTTCACAATACAGTTTTATTCAGATGTGCAATTTAATTTTACTAAAGTATTATTTGGGACATAGGTGTTTATTTTTTTATCATTACCGAAGGCTTTTTATTTTAAAGTATAAACATAAATATACCTTCATAAAACCGAACAAACGTAGTAAGTACCTGAAAAAATCAAGGCATTTTTCCAAAGATAACTTCTATAATGCGTTATTTGCAGTTGAGATAAAATTTAACATGTGATCTAGACCAGATGCCAGCAGATTGATTAGCGCTTTTGCATTTTCCCGGTTAGGTATATTGTCAGTCATAAATTAAAAGTGCAAAATGAACATTGCTGTAATCATTTCATAATTTGAAACCATCGTTTCAGTAAAGCAATGATTGCTGTAATCATTTGGTTCAATTATTGCTTTAATGAAACTGTGGTTTTAGGAAAATATACTATAACATACCTACGCTTATTTTGGTAATCAAACAGATTTTTCGCCTGGACTATTTTAAGCATCATCATAAATTATAATAACTCTCCGCTACTAAAGTCCCTTTTTTGTAGTGTATTATAATAATAGTTTAAAAAGAAAAGTTATGCATTCAGTTGATCAGTATAATTTAAAATGTTGTCTTACCTTACCACATCAAGAAGCGATGCTCGAAGAGTGCTCCGCAGAAACCCTAGGGCTCCGTTAAAGAACGACCTAAAGAACTATGTCATATAAAGCTCTTTTTTTATTAAAAACTAAGTGAAAAACAAGGTTGGTACTTTGGTCGCTAAAAATAAATGAAAATTTTAGGTACAGCTTAAAAATGTTTACATAGGTATCTTGAAACTATTTTCACAATGTTTCTTACGTCGTTTATCACTATGATTAACAGAGATAAAATTGTTTCTAGGTCACTAATAAAGATAAGTGATGTCACCAGTTTAGGCGTTCGTCATTCTAGGTAAACAAATCTATAGAAATATCAAGTGTAGGTGCACTTGATATGCTGCCTTGGCCTAGTGGCGAGTTAGGGTAATGTGATGTGATGGCATTAAGGCATGCCTAACTGAACGCAGAATTTACGAATCTATTAGTTTTAAATGAATCAGGGGCTTTCCGACACGTATGTGACGAATGCTTTATCCACATTTTATTCCGCGTCCGCTGACCGGGAGACGAGCTGTAGGTAGGCCTCCAACAAGATGGAGGGAAGACCTTGTAAGGATCGCGGGAACGCGGTGGATGCGAAAAGCACAAGACCGGACTGTTAAAGGCGAGTATATGTCGAGCTAACAGTTAGGAAGAAACGCGATTGTGTAAAAGTATAACGAATGTGATGAAATGCAAATGTGTGGAATTCATTTTGTGCAGAATCGCGACTAGGAAGAAACCGGATTGTATAAAAATAACGACTGTAAAGAATAAGGAATGTGATCAAATGCAAATGTGTGGAATTCATTTTGTGCAGAATCGCGACTAGGAAGAAACCGGATTGTACAAAAATAATAACTGTGAAGAATAACGAATGTGATGAAAAGCATATGTGTGGAATTTATTTTGTGCAGAATCGCGACTAGGAAGAAACCGGATTGTACAAAAATAATGACTGTGAAGAATAACGAATGTGATGAAATGCATATGTGTGGAATTCATATTGTGCAGAATCGCGACTAGGAAGAAACAATAATGGCATAAGCGTCGAATAATCCAATCGTTTATCTAAGGTTTTCTCGTAACACACGGCTCAAGATATTATCATTCCCTCGAATTCGTTTATTTTTAAAAAGGCTTCGTTGTTAGGGTAACTTTTTTATCCAACTTTTTGTTTGTCTAAAATAATATTAATATTCAATTGTACCCGTTATCATGAAATCTAAGTTTATCGACAACAGGTGCCATTGCGATAAGTTAGTTTATTGGCCATCTGTGTTATTAGGTTACTATTATTATTATTTATAGCGAGTTAGTTGAATGTGATGTATGAGCAAGAAGTTTAAGACTCCAATTTGGATGCACCATAATAAAAAAATAAAATTGGAATGGTCCTTCGAAAACCGTTTCGCAGTACCTACTTTAAGGCTTACTGACCTGATTCGTATCATATTTTTTCCACCAGTTACTCGCATTTGACCATAAGGTACTTGCAAACAACCAACAATTTATCGGACCTTTGCCAAATATTTGCGAAGTTTTTTTTTAAATTAACTATATGTATGTAATGGTCTAAGACATCTATACTCAACCTGCGGCCCACTGAGCTTTTACGAGTGGCCCACCTGGAGATCCTCGTAAAGCTGCATAAATGGTCCACTTTTCCACTTTTCCAAATCTGCAAATATTGTATGATCTGTGGTCTTGAATATCCATTAAAAAGCTCTAAGCAATACTTTCGTAAATAAATCTAACAAAAGCAGAAGTAAGGTTTTTATTCTTTACGACACGAAATAACAATGTTTTTATAGAAAAGTAATAAAGTTTACCCTGAATTGCAAAATTATGGTTGATCGTGTCTTTTAGCCTTTGTATGCGGTGTTACAGCTAAACTAAATAGCCTTAATCGGAATTTACAAGGTGAAAATAACATAATTGACAGAAGGCGAATAAAATATTTTCTTTTGAAGAAATGTAAGTATCTATCATGCTGACATACAATACATACATACTGAAGACAGTATTGACATTATCTACGGTTTATAGCGTGTAGAAAATCCTTGTCATTGGGAAATAACAACCGTCTCACAGCTGGCTTTAGTTTTAAATTGTGATTAAGTACGCCGAGTTCTTCGACGAGTTCATAGATTTTTAAAAAGATACCATTTTAGGTTTGCTTAAAGAAAAAAGGGGAATACGCAGAAGTTTGGAACATACATACATACATACATACATACCTTCACGCCTGTAATCCCAGAGAGTGGGGTAGGCAGAGCTACAGAATTACAACTTCAAAAAGTTGTTCACAATTCAGTAACCACAATTTGCACAAATAGGCTAAGATGTTTACCAGCGTATTAGTGACAGGTAGCAAGCCCATCGCCTAACAGTACTACCAGCCTATATTCCCTTAGTCGCCTCTTACGACATCCACGGGAAGACATGCAGTGGAACCACACGGGCCTTCGGCCACAAGTTTGGAACAATTCCCTCAAAAATATAAAACAATGCAAAGAAATAGCCAAATCCTATTAATCTTCTGTTTGGATCTACATACGTTCGCGAATCGTTATTTTCGCGAATGAAATACGCAAAGAATCTGTATAAAAACAATACTTTATCTAATATCGCTTGAGTTTTATGGATAATTGGATAACAATATAATCTCGGCCGTTAGATTGATTGTGGCTACACTTTTTTTAATGAAAATAAATTATCATTAAATTTAAATGTAATTTTTTATTCACACCTAAAACACCTAAGTACAAAATTTAACTACATTTGTTTTTTTTCCCGAGGATCCATGAGCTGACTCTAAAGTGTCCTATTGTGTTTTTAAATTTTAATCTTGTAATAAAAATATCACCCACTTATCTGCGAAAAAAACTTAACTCTGTAATATAATTTACGTTTTTTCCGCTATGAAATGACATAAGTTTTACCAAATGTATATATTCTTATTATTCTAGCCTAATCAGTTATAATGTGGCATTGAAATATCAGTATAAAACTAATTAACGGATTTTTATAAGTTTGTTGAAATAAAACATGTTTATTACTATTCTTCATAAATGTAGTAAATGTAGTAGTAGTCAAATAAAGTACCTAGTTTATATCGATTATACTGTATCTACAGGTTTTTTACCAGTAATTTTATAATCTTAATTTATTTATTACGGTTAAAAAAAACATAATTCGCAAATAAAAGGTAAAACAGATATGCAGAAAATTATCATCGTCGATCCTTAGTAAATTTATTAAGGAATAAAATAAGTTTCTTGAAAATCCATAATATGAATTATTAATAGTTTAACAGTGTACCACAAAAAAAACATAGAGCACGCCATCAATTTCATTTGCGTGCCAATTTCGGGTGTTGGTTGACTGACCTACTTAGGGGTCTTTTTTCGTAAAATTATTCGTAGTTTTGTTATCCTTGACACTTAAGATCAATGACAGCGTGTCACACAGGGTACGGAAATATATTATTATATAGCGACCAATTTTTAGTTCTCTCTCTCTGTTTTGGATAAGTGTGCGTACAGTGTGTACAGTGTAAAGCTGAACACACAATAATATCTACATAATAGACTATATAAGCATTAACATTTGCTACTGTCAAGGCTAAAGCGATCAAATGACAGGAGAAACGCGTGGGTTCCTTTGGATACCTCCATGACTCAGCCAACACTTCCTTTTAGGGTTCCGTATTGCTATCACAAAAGGCCAATTAAGCCGTGTTCGTGTTATCTTGATTATTCCAAACGGGAAAGGAAGCAGTTTATTATGGTGGAGTTTTCAATTAAATGGTTTTGTAAATTCTTGAGAGTGACTTTAGGTACTTCTTACCGTAGTCCTTCTTGCTGGTTGCAGCATTCTGTTACAAAAAAGCGTTGTAATCCCTAATCCCATTTAATATTATAAACGCTATCTTCTAGGATAAAACATTTTTTTTTTTACAAAAATCAGCCCCCAATGGAAAGAAAAGGGAAATAACGGAAAACGAATTCTGCGTACAAAGTCACGGGCATCCTTTTTACCCAACTGCCGAAGGAGGGAGGGTAATGTGTTTATCAGCCTATACATGTATGTTTGTTCCTTAGTGGCGCTCTAGAAACTAAACGCGTTAACCGATTATGATGATTCTTATGTCCTAAAGATATAACAGTAATAAAATTTAAATATGGCAGCAACCAGACGCCATATTGTAAAAAAGAAACAAAGAAAGTCGACTATAAATATTTTAAGCTATGAAATATTTAACTGAACCTTTATTTCCAAGCGATCAAAAATCAATATTCATACATCTTGCTAACAATTACTCTTGAAAAAAAAAAGAGAAAATAAACAGTGTATGTAGGTGGCGAACAGGGAGTTGCAATAATTTGTCCAAAACAAGAATTCACAGTGGGATTCTTTATAATGACTTCCAAATATCTTCTTCACATTGACATATTTATTGACTGTTTATGAGTCTCATTTATAAACTCCCACGGTTGTCCATTTGGAAACACATAATAGCGAATAGGTCTTGATTTTTATTCACGATTCTATGAGTAACTCAATAACGATGTTTTTGTCGATCGCTATATTATATCCCAATAAAAAAAATACACATTGTGCTTATTTTTCATCTTTAAAAATATACCCTTCCCTAAAAATAATTAAAATGTGCATTTATTGAATCCTGGTCAGGCACCAGTCTATTTTCATGTACGGTCTGAATTCCTGGTCATGGCCAGTGATGTGCAAGTTGCGGAAAGTTTCCAAAAAGTTGGAAAAGTTGCAAGAAATTTCCGGAAACTTTCCCAAGAAATATAGGAAATTTAAATTTAAGAAACGGAAAGTTTCAATCCCCATACAAAATTGTGAGAAGTTTCTGAAATTTTCCTACATGAAATTTTCCGCAATTTTGGAAAGTTTCCTTTGGCACATCAGTAGTCATGGCACCACCAATTTGAAAGTATAAATAATAGTACAGTCTAGCGGTCCTGAATTCCCAGTAAGATCAAATATTTGTGTGATGAGCGCGTTCTAAATCCAAGAAACTCGCCCATGCTCTTAATTTAAAAACCAAATAACTTAATTTGAAAATACACATTGCGTAAATTTACAAAATATGAAGGGGTAGGGCGTGTCGTCGTGGTTAGAAAACACTATATTTAATTGTTGTTTTCTTATTAATATTGTTGTTTACAATCGAAAATAACTCTCAATTGGCCTGTTTACTTTGTTAGAAAGTGCCGCGTCTAATCAATTCTAGGAACCATATTTAGGTTATCTTGCAACATTCAAATATTTGTTATTCTAAACGGAACTGGAGCATATGCATTTGCATTGTCTGACTCACAGGTGCATGCTTTTCAATGTGTAAAACCCTTTGCAGATATGACCTGAAGAGTGTTTTCTTAATCTTCCTAATGTTACTCCACTATGAAAAGATTTACAGGTTAATAACACAATAGTACTATGATTAATAAATTTAAAAAGTTACTATTTTTGTTTCCAGGTAAATACTAAAAATATCAAATTAAGACTGCAGACTGAGCAAAGGTAAGGTTAAGAAAATCTGCTATTTCACCAAGGTAAAAAAACTTTTACGCAACTTTAACTAATGTGCAGTTAAAATTACAGGCAATAGCCACAATAGCTAACCAATGAACTTATTCACTTAACCATTTGTTTTACACCGTCAAAATACAATTTGATTGCTTTTACGAGTTTAACTTATTGATGTCTACTAGCACCCCACTAGCACTAGCCCCTAACACAATTTGTACCATTATTGATAACACTCACGTAACTTCACTAGTACGTTTACAATAAGTACAGTCAAACTATACAATCATTTGGACTCTATTCCTTTGAAATAGAGTCAATTGTTTAATCTGTCACATGGGCTACAGCTTAATCAATTGTCCAGTAAATCAATTAGAGTGACATTTTGACAGAGTACATAAAGTGTTCTTGGAATTTTTTGGTGTATCATTGTGATTGCTTTGAACGCGTTCAATTATTTAAAGATTTATTTGGTCAAAGGAAGAAAGAAAAATACATTGTTGTCATGCCACGATATTGAAAACATTTTTTTACCTGGTCACATCGTTATTTTGGAATAATTATGCAAAGTGGTTGACAATTCAACATTATGGCGTCCTATCGCTGATGATGATGGATTTGGAAGGTATCAACAGGATCTTCGCTGTACTTAGTCCGAATGAGTTTGGGCTCTTTAGTTTAAATCATTCATACGGTCGGCAACAATTAGTATTAAAGGAAACTAGTAACAAATACTGTTTTTAACCCTGCAGCTTGAATATCGTTTGGGGTGAATTGTAAAGTAATAAAACCTTCAGGTTTGGATTTCATTCACAAAATTTTATAGTTTTACTATTGATACTTAATACTTGAATGAAATCCATCAGTACTTCGCCATCTGCCGCGTAGGCGCAGGGTAACGTGAATTGGCATAAACTTTATTATTACTATTGTTGATGTTTAGGGTGCGTGCGAGTTGTTAGAGTAGGCGAATTCAAACGTATCCAGTTACAAGCTTTTGTATGATGCATATACTCAATTATACTCGTACTTATATTGCTATTATACTCACACGGCACATACGCGTACAATTAGATTCCCGCCACTCGCCCTATTTGAACCCCTTAGAGGATGAATTCCCAAAAATCCCTCCTTAGTACATCCCTAGACCTCATAAGGAACCTACGTGCCAAATTTGGAATCTCCAGACTGGTTTGGTCTGGTTTGGGCTGTGCGTTGTCAGCGTGTCAGTCACTCGTCAGCTTCTTCTTTTAGATTAGACCCGGAATAAAGACCCTTTTTAATCTAAAGTTCTGCTTGTGTAATCAACCTTATCTCAGCAAGGTACCCTAAATCAATCCACCTTTTTTTATTTGCCTAAGTATACATTACATGAAAACCCAATATCTAATTTCTTATCCTAAAAAAAGTTGAGGTCTGACCTGAGGACTTAAAATTCTCCTGCAAACTTTATAAGGACTTAGAATTATAAAATTGTACGCATCAATTCAGAAGGAGTAACAAACTAACACACAAACAAACTTTCTCATTTATAATATTATCAGTAAGATTCCAACATGTAAATCTGTTATTAATAAAGCTTCTGCTCTAGATTTGATCTGCGTAGAATTACAAACTTTGCCGACATCCTTTCAGTTCCGTCTAAACGGTTCAGTTTTCATCCAATTATCTCTAATTATAATTATAAATATAATATCCGTTACTATTTCTAGAAGTACAAAATAAACAACCACTTCCGCGTTTACAATAATAGGATGCCTCGTTTACTTGGTCTCAAGTTACTTTACCGCAAGAATGTCTTCTTAGAATGTTTTAAGTGCCTTTTCCGTAAACCGCGTCGCCAATCATTAAACTGTACTAAAATAAACAACGCCTAACTAAAAACAATACCATTCCTGTCCCGAAAGCACGTTAAAATGACAGAAGCTGTCAAAAATAGCATAACCCGAGATAACTCTCGGTCACGAATCACCATTGTTTCCGCTGCCCATAAAACTTCAAAGGCATATACAATATAGGAATATATGTTTTAGGAATGTAGTAAAAGGGTTTATATCGTTTGTGGCCCAGTGAATAGTTTATTTGGTTGTAGAAAGTGTAGTTGAAGCGGTGAAGGCTTTTGAGAGCTTCGCCCACTTTCAGGTGCTATTCTTAATTCTGCTGCACTTTATCACAAATCAAGCGATCCAAACGATACCATATCAATTGACTTATCTATTTAGGCTTAGGTTACAGCGCGATAGCATTAGCAAAAGGCTGAAGATTTCACGAAGCGATTTTCGTCGAATTGTCAAAAAGTATAGGATTGACGTAAGCTGCAAAGCAAGCCCATACATTTTGTCAGTCTTCATAAATCCGCTACCATCTATAGACTCCTATATTTTTACCTCCTGGTATTTCAGACTATAAGGCTAAGCTATTAAGACTTCAATTTTAAAAATGAATTGGTGTATGTGACGTTTGAGTTCAGCATTGCCGATTTGTAAATTCAATTACATATGACAATGAGTGAAACTGGAATAATCTACTTAACGTTTGCTCGACCTTTCGGATTAAATTCGCTTTCTATAATAACTTGTTTTGCTTCAGATATACTTAGTCGAAGTTTGTTTTTTGCGTCATCATTTTTGTATTACACCCGACCCGCTTGGACCGCGTTAATTTTACATCTTAATTTAATTACCTGGTGTGTATAAAGTCTGCCACAATTCTATCATAGTATGAGGTCAACTTTAGTCGGTTTCGTCACACCATCTTTAAATACATATTGAGATGGGACTCCAACTTCAAGTTCAATTAAAAACCCCACCTTATTAATGAAATTGACCTTGCAAGGGCGCATCATTGTTCATTAAATTAAGTATATTGGGGTGTGCGGTCTTGGATTCAAAATACATCAGCTTAATGGTCAGCATTGGATGTACTCAACTAACATAATTCAGGTGATCGTAATATTCGTAATCATCATTACATGTTGCTTTCATAGTTGCATGTATTATAATTATGAACAATATATTTTGGAAACATTTCTTGATGATCCATTGTTCAACAATAACATTGATCTTTAATATCGTACGAGTAAACATTAAACTTTGAAGAAGTTTGCGAAATAATTTGACATAATGCGTTTGAATTTTAAAACAAGATGCTAATGTTTTCCCATTATTAATAGATATAAGCGCTTAAGATGCATATTCATTAGACATCAAAAGCATGCCTCAAGATTCTTTTATGTATACATTAATATGCTAAAATGCTATGCTAATGCTAATAGGTTTTTTATGCTAGAGAAGTCAAACTAGCTTGCGGTTCATCACCAAAGCCCGTGGGCACCTGCATCACCCGGAGAAGAATCGTGGCTTAGAAAGATTATGCTTGTCACTTGAAGGTCCCCAAGTCGTAGCGGTCCGAAAACACCGTCGCAATAAGCTGACACCATAGAACTGTCGTGCGCGGCAAAAAGTTGTATAAAAACGCACAGTGGTAGACTGCCATCCATTGTTTTTTTTAGGTCCATTCGAGATCATACTCGTACTTATCCCAATAAGTAACTTGATATGGATAGCCCTACTAAAGCTAAATACTTCATCAATTCATAGTCATTTATTTACATTCAACATAAAGTGCATCGGCAAAATTGTGCACCCCGGGGCGTATAAGAACATTATAACGGTGATTCCACGGGCCGTATTTACCCTAGAATGCTAAAAGATCACAAGATCATTCGCCGCTACGGTACATAATACCTTTCTGTATTACGTTCCACTATGTCTTCCGGGATGTTCGGTTTGTTTAGAAAACAGCTGGAAATGTTGTTTAGCGATGTTATAAGAAGATATAAGATTCTCCAATTCCTTGACCCTGGTATAAACAACGTTTTACGTATTATCACACAGTGATTTAGATGAAGCGTTAACTTTTACTTTAAGAGTACCTACTTATTAAACTTACTTTCTGAGCACAGGATAATCGAAAATAACTTGCAAGTCTTTTTTCCTTCGGTATTCATAATTACAGATGTAGTGCATAATTGTTTTCCTTCGTATTTTCACGGAAACGTACGAACGTGCCTTGCTATTTCATTTGGTTGCAGTACAAAAGTACTGAGGGTGACTGAAGAAGCATGACAGATACGAACGTTTCCGACAAAATAAGAAGGAAAACAATTATGCACTACATCTGTAACTAAGTAGATCGATGTAAAGACTTAAGTACTAGTCTCAACTAAAGACAGGACTGGATTGTAAATAAAAAAATTGTGGCATCCTTGTAAAAATACAGTTTTTTGTTGAAATTGTTCTTAGTGGTGATAGAATAGAATATAATACAATACAAAAAACTTTATTCACCTTAAAAAGTATGCCATAGACATGAAAATACAATAAAATTACAAAAGATTTTTTTTAAAACAATGTAAAATGTAATATTGTGAAAGTTCTTAAGTAATATAAATAGTCGACAATAATTCAATGCCACGGCATATCCGTGAAAGGGCGCCGGCGCAGCATGTGCTGCAGCATCGCTCATGCAGCGCTGATATTCTGCCGGAAACCTTTGGTGCGGCACGGGACGCACTTAGAGAGTCACTCGCACAATAATTTTGTTTGTGGGAGGACCTTGTGCAGGATCTGTCTGGGTTGGTATAGTACCACCATCTTATCCATTAATCTACCGCCAAGCAGCAGTGTTCGCATTGTTGTGTTCCGGTTTGGGGATAAGACAGCCGGTGAAATGACTAGCATAAAGGCATTCCATCTTAGTCCTCAGGGTTGGCAGTGCATTTGCAGTCTTAGGATTGCGGTCTTGTGAATGCGAATGTCTAAGGGTCACAGTTTCACTTACTATCAGGTGGTCTGTGTGCTCGTTTGCCTTCTCTATGATAAATAATGAAAAGTATAAATAGAAAAGCATTTGCACCTATTGCCACTCGGGCGCTAGGGTCGAGTTTTAATTCTACGCCACGTCATTTATTTATTTTTATCTACGATCAAATCAAACTTCGGTTTCTTATGAGTCATACTCGGACCCAAATCTCACACCTCATTCTCGTCAACACAAAAAATCTCGAGTTGACTTTCATACCCCACCCTAATTGCATCGGACACAAACATGAAAGCACGTGCAATTCATTTGTGTCTATTGTACTTTAGGCACAATTCTGCCAATGACAGATGTTACGGTCGCATTTGTCACGAACAGCTGGGGAATCAATAAACGATATTTCTCTATTCACATTAATCTTTCTTCTGCCAAATATATTGAATGATTTATATGCATCTTACGCTTATTTTAGGCTTATGAATGAAATACATTTACGTGGGTGAGATTGACTTTTACGTTTTTAATATATGAATACGGGGGATACCTACATATTATTTTATCGAAACTCCTTTCAACAATTGTATCAGTAAATAGTATCATTACGGTGAATTTTCAATTCATCGAAATACATCACTTGCCACATGAGTTATTTTTTGGTAATCGCTAACCTAACCTACTTAATTAATGTTTAAGATATCATGAAAATATCACCGTTTCAGCAGAAAATAGCGTTCAATGAAATTAAATTTGATGAAATTATCCAATCAATGAAGTGAAATTCGATTAAATGATGGGTTACCAAATACAGGATTCAATAACTGTAATCTTTACAATTTGATTAGGTTGATACTTCGGTTAGTAATATGTTGGGGTATTTTTTAAATACACGAGCTGTGGGTAGGCCTCCAACAAGATGGAGTGACGACCTTGTAAGAATCGCGGGAAAGCGGTGGATGCGAAAAGCACAAGACCGGTCTGAGTGGAGAGCCTTGGGGGAGGCCTATGTCCAGCAGTGGACGTCTTTCGGCTGACATGATGATGATGATGATGATTTTTTAAATCGTAAGCCGGTTATCCAAGCCCTGGATTACCAACTACTAATATTATAAAACTGTAAAATGTATTTCTTTGTATATAGGAGTAATCTCTGCAACTACTAAAACGATTAAAAAACTCTTATACTATTAGGAATCTATATTGGACCCGATTCTGCGCGCACATCGCTTAATTAGCCTAAAACGAACTAAAACTAAATTGTCTAATTTTAAGACATAGTTTAGACGGCAAGCTGACAATGTATAAGACCGCCTAAAATAAGAAGCGTCAGATTCAAATTAGCGCTGTCATTTGATTATGACAGCTGCTCATAGAATACACCACCTAAATAAAATTAGGAAGTATAGAGGGCTAGAGGCCACTGTAAAATCGGGTCCAATAGCTTTGACTGATTTACGCTATTTTTTATTTTGCTTAAAGCCATGTCGGGCAGCTAGAGTTAATAAAACTAAAAAGATGACGAGTAACTCCCGCGCCTTGCATGTAACTGCCTCGAAAGCTGACACGTAATCTCAGCAGTCAGCGAGTCTGCTATCAACGCTGAGGTGTTTATGCGACTCCCGCGCGTCTAAATCTCCAACGGGAAACGGAAGTGGCCGACACTTGACACTAATCTAATGAAAATATGACGCTGACTCGGGATTATTCTTAGGAAATTATCGTGGTTGTGTTAATTTGGTTATTTGTGTTAAAGATATAAAAGGCTATGATGTAACTAAATGTTTTAAATTTAAATTGCGTCATTATTTAGAAGTAAACGTGTATTCTTTGAGATTGTTAATGCGTAAATGGTTGTTTGTGACATTTTGACAACCGCTCCAACAAGCCGAATAGAGCAGCACCGCGCCAAAATCGATCCGTGAATGTCAAAACTATAGTGTTTAAAAGTACTTGGCGCGGTGAGTTGGATTCGGTTGGATACAATCCATCTGTCGTCGCCGAGAAAAACGGTGTGTTCGTGTATGCCCAGCTTTAGAAAAGGGAAGGTACCTAACTATTTTATAAACTTCTGTAAAAGAATTCAAGGTTGATTGATATTGTATTTTTAGCCTCTTAGGGAAAATCCCATTTGCCTAATAATGGCACACAATGATTTAAGTTATTTGTGTATTAAGACAGACCATTTTAGGTCCTTTCGCGAAAATTACAACTATATCTACGTGCACTTTCGGTTTTAAACTATTTGCATCATATCCTCAATAATTCTTATATTATGGGTTTGGAGTTTTAGTGTCTGAAAACCTTGATTGATCTTCATTTTGAAATTTATTAACCGATAATATCCAAAATGCCTTAGTAGTAGCAAAGCATAGGTGAAGAAACTGAAAGTTATAATAATCAGTAAGAATCTAGTACAGAATAATACAATAATAAGCGCCAAAAAATACAGTGAATAAATGAATGATGAATGAAATACCCAGACCAAATATCAAAAAGTTTGATTAACCAATGTATTCAGATCATAATTTTAGATCAATATCTACAAAATAACTGAAGCAAAGCTTAAAAATAAAACCTATAATTACCGATAGAGGGCGCTGTGCCCGTAATAACTCATTGATGCGCCGGAGTGCTTTGATCTTCAACACAGAATAGTTTTCATTACGTCTTTAAACCGTTGATCTAAAATTTGATTGGCTCCTGGACGTTTGTACCTAATTTAAAAGTATTTTAACTTCGAGGATTTTTCAAAATCGATAAATAAATGATACAAGATTTTGATTATCAAAACTATAATATTGTAACTTTTATATTTTAAATGGAATAATTAGGAAAATCTTTACTACTTCGATGACTCTCCAAACGCAGTAAAGCTAAACGCATTGTAGCTAACTAATTAAAATATTAATACCGGCTTCATGTGCACGCGCCGCATTTTATATTATTTTTATAGCCACTCCAGTTGATAGCCCTATTACGCTTCGATAAACAAACGGACAGGGCACAGAATTTCTTTAGGAAAGCCATTGGAATCTCCTAGGTTATATTTAGTTTGTCCATTTCACTTAAACAAAACAATGTCAATAATTGCAATTACTCGTATTGGCATCTGTTCCCTATTTGTTAATATTATAAGTGCAATATTGAAAGGGTATGTATGTTTATTAAGAGTACGCCTTTCTTTATAATAATATAATCTCGGTAGACTTTTTGCCCCGGAATATTTAATAGGAATGTTTTCCCAAATATGTCAACAAGTTATATTTAACGACGTCTAATTCTAGTTTTAAAATCGTTGCGTACCCAGTTCGATTCTCATTACAAGCTGATCTGATGATGGATTTGGGAGGTGGCTACAGGATCTCCACTATACTTAACGTTCACCCGCAGTATTGGGACTCATTAGTTTGGCCTTGATAAGCAGATAATAACGTTGCAAAAAAAGTACAGTCAGCTAAAAAAGCTTGTCTCAAAATGAAAGTTCACTTTCGATCCATTTGTATTTCTTTAATGTAATTTAAAGCATAAATAATTATTATAATGCTAGTAAATAAAATGTCTGCCCGTTAAAAACAAACGTTTCGTTATAAATAGTAAACATTCCTCAAGTATTACAAGTAAGTATATGATTACTGAATCAGCCAAGTAGGTATACTGCAAATTTACATTTTGTTGATGGCAGCGAAAGTGCAGTAAAATGCAAGTAAGGTTATAAAAAATAACTGTAAATCTTACTGACATAAATTATGGAAGAAGAAAGTGCAGTTGTTAAAATGCACGTTGTTCTTTTCTATCTATTGTTTATTTATTTATTGAAACTTTACTGCACAATACAGAAAATAGGTGCAAATGGCGGACATTTACTGCCACTTGCTTAATGCTGGTGAACTGGTGATGTCATTTGTTTTATATGATCGTTCATGAGTCACACCGAAAATCAAATTAAAATAACGAATAGATCTTACCCTTTAATCTACCGCAAAACAGCAGTGTTCGCATTATTGTGTTTCGGTGTGGAGATAAGACAACCGGTGAAATTACTAGCATAGAGGCATTCATATCATTCTTTAAAGTTAGCAACGAATTGGCAGTCTCAGGATTGCCGTCATATGATTGCAGTTTGAAGATTGCAAACTTAAGATTGTAGTCTCGAGACTGCAAATGTCAATGGGTCACAGATCACACTTACCATCAGGTGGCCTGTGTATTCATTTGCCTTTTTTCGTAATGCCATAAAAAAAAACTTAGATAATGAAAAGATTAGCGTACCAAGCTTATAATCGGTATGCAGCCAATATTAATAATTTGTTGAAGCGTAACACATAACCATTAAAGTAATAGTTGCGCTAGGTGGTCTAGGTTATTATAGTAACCAAAATGGCGCTGGGTGATTGTATAGACGTGGACTGAATACAGCCATAAAACTTATGAGATCATATCGCAGATATTTGTACTGAAAATTTGTTGTAGCCAATTTTAATGTATATTTTAGAGAACATAATTATTATTGTGCGGTTTAAATACACGATCAATAAAGTACCTAATTAAATAAAAGAAAAAATGTTCATAATATTTAACTCTGTTAGTACCTATTATAAATTCGAGTGTTTGTTGGTTTGTCCTTCGTGAGATTTTGCACAGAGGTAGTCAAAGGGCCGCGTGCTATTTTTAGCAAGAGAGAGAGAGAAAGAGAAAAACTGAGAGTTAGTGTGAGAGAGAAAGTGAGAGATAGGCTAATTTTATGCCAATAAAATAACAAAGTTTCCGCGGAAATAACAATAGACTACCACTACTTTTACGCTTTAAATGCTTTCAAAAACAACAAGCAAGGACATTGAAGAAGTAGTAAGTACATTGAAAATCAGCCATGATTGCGCAAACATGCTGAATGCATCCCCAAGGCTGATGATCTCATGCCACGAATTTTGCGAAAGTGATACATGCTGTCACACACGTTTTACGAGCGTTTTATTGGAACCCTAACTAAACTAGGACCTAGACGTCGTAAAATTAATAAAGGAAAGCTGAGACTTGAGTCATTTTACGAGACCGCTTTTGTTTTGTTTACGCATTCTAATTTAAAATTCATCGTGTTTTTAATATACGATATTTTTTATTTCTTTTTACCATATTCATTTTGATTTTTGCAATTCTAATTCTCAAATGATTTATAATTACTATTTACACATCGAACTGTCATGATATTTATTCTATCGTAGCCTTAATGTAAGCTTTCGCACGCTTAGTGCATAAGTATTTATTTTTATTTATTAGTTTTGTATGCTTATTTTTAGCGTATTTTATTTAATTAGAACAAATATTTTTTGACCTACGTGGGGACAGAGACCAATTGTAAAGTAGTTTCTAAAGTAGTTTCTAAAGTAGTTAGTTAAATCTGCAAACTAAAATAATTTATGGGCTAAAATGATCTTGTCTCATCCTCACGCGTCGTCCATTACCCGACACGCGTCGTGTCATCAGGCAGATTTATGATCACTCCACTGCACTGATCCCATTCCGTTAAACATTTCCTCAGCTATTTAGGTTGACGTGACAATTGCTTTACGATCGATGATGTCATCTATGTATGCGTCAAGGTTAGGTACAAGGGACCGATTTCGAGCTAATAAAACCTGCCAATCAGAGAAAAGTATAGTTATACTACCCTCATAAGGCAATAGCCGGGTCCCCAAATTGAATAGCCAAAGAAAATGTAATCCTCTCCCTTTGGTATGAAATTACAGTTGCTACAGGAGTTTACTCTGAGAAAACGGCACTTTCTCTTCACAGGGAACTGCCAGCAACATGTCACTTTTTGACAGCTCAAATTACAGTTTCAGATATAATCTAAGTAATCATGTTAATGTTCATTTCAGAGCGAAATTCCCTTTTTAGGGTTCCGTAGTCAAACTACCCTTATAGTTACGCTATGTCCGTCCGTCCGTATGCGTATGTCCGCAGCCTAGCTCAGAGAGTCTTAGTACTAGAAAGCTGTAATTTGGCATGAATATACATATTAATCACGCCAACAAAGTGGTACAATAATTTTTTTTGTGTACCTCCCCTACACGTAGGATGTATTTTTTTTCTCGTATACCTCATAGTGTGGCGTGTTGATGGAGAGGTCTACAAAAATATTGCGGGTTTGTGAAATAAATTGTTCGATTAACGTATCTATTTATGAAATATTAAGCTTAAAAGTCAAGTGTGTGTGTGTGTGTGTCCCCTACAGCCAAAGCTAAAAAACTACAAATCTGAAAAATACCTGCAATGAAACCACATTAAAATAAATATTAAACGAAAACTATCACTACCAAGAAGGCTTCATTGATTCCTGAGAGACAGGTGACTAAAGTGTTTATAGAGAATTAGTTCATACTTGTTATTTTTGCGATTTTTTTGTAGTAACGTCTTCGGAACCCTACACTGGGCATGGTCAGACAGGCTCTTGCCCGGTTTTTCATTTAGTAAAATATAAGAAACTTTATATACATAGAAGCTTACCACCAAACTCAGACACAATTTAGAGATATTTAACTTGTTCCTTTTTCGAACTTGAGTATGAAAAATCGTGACTAAGGAATGACTTAATCATCATTAACTAACTCTGTTGTGGCCGTTACAAACTTACTCGTAATATAAATAATGGGTGTCTATCATTTTATAGAAATTCCTGTCATCGAATTTCATATCGCCGAAAACTATTCCACGATTATCATTTCATTTTTTTTTCTAATCACATAATTATCAATTCATTGCTTATCGAGTCATAGATCAACTATTCATCGTAAATAATTTCGCAGTTAAACCTGACACTCCTCCTCGCTGCGCTCGTCGTCGTACCTAACTTTCTAGTTTTATAATAATACGTCGCAGATGCGAAATAGGGCGTTAAAATGTACCTACTGTTGTTGAAACGTATTATCAAATATAGTAACACAGGTGAAACGATTTTCTATGTATTTAATAAGAATTTTGAGTACTGAAACTTACGTTAGACCAAAATTATAGTAAAAGCCATTCGATGAACGACTATATCGTTGATAAAATAAAATAATGAAGTAGAATTCGATAAATTGATTCTTCCGTAAAAGGCCATTCGAGGAAACGTATGAGCGATTTAACGGAGTTCGATAAATGATTCTTATGTTGTGTTGTAATACAATTATGCGAATAGTGTTATGGGAAACGATAATCGATGAAATGATTTTCGATAAAATGATGGATTACCATAAATAATAGCTGTTAAATTAAAAATGATAGTCCTGCGATTTACAGCAGTACCTACGATTTATAGTCTATTGACATTTAAGATTCCGTCTCGCAACACATTACGCGTTTAGGCATAAATCAGTCATATTTACGATCAAGATTTACTTTCAGTTTCAGTCTTACCAAGGTTATAAAAGAGTTAACAAGCTTTTTAAATTACCCGTTTGGGTTGCATCTGTACAACCTTACCTAATCAGTTGATTCGAGCGTATCTGAAAACTTTCTAGGAAGAATAAATAAATTTACGAACATGCTTCCTAGCTTGTCTCCTACAGATTTATTTCAAGCTGCAAGTAGCATTGTACCAAAAAGTAACTTCTCAAATATTGAAAGTTTCTTATGGGATTTTCTCGGAAATTTCTTAGAATATCCTTAAATTTTGTATGAAAAGAGAACATTCTCAATGCTCTCAAATGTTTCCGATATTATTCTCAGTAATTTTTTGAGAAGATTTCTTAACTTCTGAGAATGTTCTGCAATTTGTACATTGCTAGCTGCAAGATAATTTTAGTTTAATCGCTGTTTCTTTCTCCCCGGATTATTTTATGGCATTGGAAGGCAATCGAGCACACAGGCCACCTGATGGTAAGTGTAAGTGAGTGGTAGCATAAAATAAGTAAAAAAATAAAAAATAGGTTTAAGCAGACATTTTTTTTTTTTTTATGGCATAGAGAAGACAAACGAGCACACAGGCCACCTGATGGTAAGTGGAAACTGTGACCCATAGACATTCGCATTCACAAGACTGCAAATGCACAACCCTCAGGACTAAGATAAAATGCCTCTATGCTAGTCATTTCACCGGCTGTCTTATCCCCAAACCGGAACACAACAACGCGAACACTGCTGTTTGGCGGTAGGTTAATGGATAAGATGGTGGTACCAACCCGGACGGACCCTGCACAAGGTCCTCCCACAAGTAAAACCTAATACAACTTCTTACATGTACCGAAATTACCAAGACAAAATGCATACGTGTTTCATTGGGCGACCATACTGTTGACACAGATGCGTTCCCTCTCCTTCGTAGCTAGCTAGCTAGATAAATACTTCTGTTACGGTTACACTTGCCTCTTGACAATGGTCCATTTCAATATTCATTATCTTTTCCGAGGACCGTTAAGAATTCGGTATTTTCTCGAGACTGGTAATTTGGTTGGGTCGGTCAAGCCCTTAAATGGGTCTTGTTTAACGGTTAATTAGAGGGGTTTATGAAAAGGAGACTGACGGTAACCTAAACCTATGACGTATTAAACCGTTCACAAATCCATATATTATATTATTAACTAGCGACTTGTCCTCGCTTTGCTTCGATTTATGACAGTTTTCTGCAATAATTATCATCAATATTATCAGCTGCAAGACGTCCACTGCTTGTACGATTCGTACCTAAAATAAGTCAGTGGCAACACTGCTGTCAATACGTGAGGGTCGCGTACCAATTGTCTAATTTTAATTTCTTTGAAATACAGTTTACTTATAGTAATTTGTGACATGTTTTATTTGCGCCTGAAACACTGCTGGATAAAGGCCTTCCCCAAGGCTTTCCACAATCGGTCCAGCGGTCATCCAGCGGTTTCCCACTATCTAAAAGAATGCGCGTACATAATACGCGTACATAAATAAAGAAATGTATTTTCTAAATAATAATGTTCTTTGCTATGTTTTTTTTGTGCACCGCTTTTGTTAATTTTCTGTATGATTATTTATTTGACTGGTGGAGAATGCCACTAGGCATTAAGTCCGGCTTTTTTACTTTCTTTTTGTTCTATAAAGGTTTAAATAAATAAACCAAAATGTATGTACATATAAATCTTCCGGTAAAATATATAATTCTTCCTATACAGGAAGACAGACTGTATAAAGCTGTGAAAGTAACTTTGTCTGTCTGTTTATTTGTTACGCTTTTGGGGCTAAACAACCTAAACGATTTTGATGTAATTTGGTATGAAGATGCTTGAGTCTTGGGAAAGGATAAACAATACTTTTTATCTCAGAAAAATTGAAAGTTCCCGAAGGATTTGCGATAACCAACTTCTACGCGGATGGAGTAGCGGGCAACAACTAGATATGTTATAAATGGTTTTTTCTTCATTTCAATGGAGCCTAACTAGTCAATAGGATATATCTTTTTTAAAAGGTTTTACGTTCATACCTTCTTTATTTCTGTAATGGAGAACTTGTAGGTCACAACATCAATCAATGATTCTGTTTGATGCGGGCCTGTTGTATTAATTACTGCGATAAAAATACTTAAGACGACTTTAAAGTGACCGACAATTACCAAGTTTTAGGAACTCATTACGCCAATCAAACATTTATTTAATCCCACGATGACCAAACAAGTCAAACCTACGCCTACAAATAATCAGAAATTCACACGTTCCAAGGATTTTCACCTGTGCCTACGAAGGTTATAAAACCACAACAACTATGCGTTTGAGTAACGTTCGACAACTTCAATGTGGATTTTAGCGTGATGACTTAAAAGTGTCGTGTTATCTTAAGTGGTTTGTTCGACGGCAAAATTAACATTGTCAATATTATTAGGTCATATATGAATAGCATTGATTAGCGATCGAGTGAGGTTTGTCACACGAATGTCAACTGTCAAAATTGACTCGATGTCCTGTCATCGTTTTGTAGAACGTCATCGCGAATTATATGTTTAGTGTGATGATAGAATTTGTACAGCAGTATTTTGGCAGCTATTGTTTTGAAATATAAATTAGTTTTTAGGGTTCCTAAAGGGTACCAACAGGACCTAACTAAGCCTCCGCTGTATCCGCTATCTGTTAGCGGCCTGTATCCCATGAACCATAATTTGCAATTTTTGGAGTGTGTGTTTCTTTTGCCGCTATAACAAAAAAATATACAATATAATATACAATAAAAAAATATATGACGGCTCCCCCTGTATATTAATGGCACGAAACACTACAAGTGCGATTCCGATTCAACAAGTACAAGTGTGACGTAGTAGTTTTGTTTTCCGTGCAAACAATTAGCCTCATTTTAACAATTAAAAATTAATTGTGTTCAACTCAAAATAAATTCGCAACAAGCAACTGCTGATACTATGCAAAACAGAAAACAATTGCAACTGATTTGTATGGCCCGTGCAGGTGCAGCCAATTCCATTCAGTGTTTTTTTGACGTTTTATTAATTTTGTGGTAATTTTAATCAGCGGTTGTTGTCGTAATCTTTATTTTGCTGGTAGTTTCAGATTTACTGCTGTTGAAACCGATCTTTTTTAAATAAACGAAACTATTTTTTTATTTCTATTAGCGTTCGGTAATTAATCTTAAGGCATTTTACATAAAAAAAGGAAAGCCATGTGAGATACATTAAATTAAATGTTAAAGTCTTAAAAAAAACACTGAAAAAGTAGCGCCTCAAAACTTTATCCTGAATCAACATTTTCGAAACCACTTCCTTACAAAAACTTAACTATTTATTCTAGCCGTCATCAAATTATCTAAACGTGAACCGTAAATTCCATGTCACTTTCATCTACCGGCCGTCGTCGCCGGAATCGTCACGCTGACACATTGACAATATGTCACTTGGACGCGCTGTCACCACGCACGGTGACTAATTGCAAGTGCATAGTAACATGCCGTGACATACTTTGGAGAATGAGAAAATATTTGTATATGACACGGACGTTAGATGAAAACTTTATACAGGTGGTTAAGCGAGACGAAAAAAGGTTTCACAGTATGTAGCAAATTAGAATGTTGACCTCTTCAGTTTTCTAATGGGAAGCGTTGTTGTATGTAGAGTTGTTACACTTTTCTGTAGAGCATTGCCAATTTGCCGTTGTGCTATGTAAGCCAAACTTTGTCCAAATCGCCCAGTAGGCAATCATAACTCCTCGATACACCTGTATGGGGCACAAGTTTAGTATCGAAGTCCCTGCGCTTGAAAAATCAGCGGATATATTTTGCCCAGCCAGGTCAAATTTATCAAGGATGGTTGATTCATCTGCCATGTCAGTTAATTAGGAATCCTTAGTAAAACACAAAGAAAAGACCAGTACAACCTAAAAGTTTTAGTAGTAATAAATTATATATATATATAAGAGATGCCCTACTGAAAACTGTGTCATTTTCTAATAGAAAACGGACTATTTTGATTGAAACAATAAAAAAAACTGTTGAAAAATAACTCAATTCATATCATTATCTCATCTAAACGTATTCCTAGTATCATGCTACAAAGAACGATGTGTAATCTATGTATGGATTCCTAATACTCACTGACAGTAGAAATGGTGGTCAGGCTAGCGCGGTCCCCTTGAAATATCGACAAACATTTCATAGAATGTGTCATTTCACCGAATTTAATTTCATCGAAAACGAATTTCTGCTGAAACCTTATAGTTTTCAGGTTTCAGGTTACCAGGTTACGTAAGTTAGGTTAGGTTAGACTTGAGACCACAATAAAAATAAAGCTCCTGCACGTGGAAATGCCTGTCGATGAAATGAAAATTCGGCGAAGTGAATCGTTCTATGAAATGAGTTTCGATATTTCAAGGGTTAACCCAGGCTAGCAACTATTTTTCAAAAAGGGAAATTTATTTACAAGAAGCTGAGTTTTCATAATCATCCTGTATATTACAAATCAAAGGCAAAAATTACCCATTAGAGGTTATAAAAGTTTTCTTTTAGGTTGTCATTAAAATTCTGGCGAGATTGGCCATAAATGACAAAGATATTTACGGCTATTTAACGAGACAAAATAACAGCGTCCAATTTATTGCTAAACTTCGACTCATGGCGATGATTTATCGTCATCGTTTTAATTTGGACCCTACGCAACGCAACGTTCCTAGCGAAATGTGTTTAGTTATGGCCGTACAATATTTAATCAAGGGGAGGTCAGGGTTCGGTGGATCGTTACTCTTAAAATCTACTGAAGTGGCTATAATGGCGACGCGTTGGCCTAGTTGGTAGTGACCCTGCCTACGAAGCTAGAGGTCCTGGGTTCAAATCCCGGTAAGGGCAGATATTTGTGTGATGAGCGCGAATATTTCCCGAGTCATGGATTTTTTCTATGTATTTAAGTATATATTTCTCTATATAAGTAAGTATATCGTTGTCTAGTACCCATAGTACAAGCCTAGAGCTTAGTTTGGGACTAGGTCAATTTGTGTGAAATTGTCCCCTGATATTTATTTATTATTTATTTATATTTAAAATAATATATACCTAAGTTATGTGTATTCCGATCTTATAACAACGTGGATATTTTCTTCAATATGGAAACGTTGAAAATTGAAGAAATGCTACGTACTCTGACTTAAAAAAAGATAACCAGCAAAACTTCAGAAGTATTTACAACTCCATTATTCTAAAACTAATTGAATTTCAAGCTTATGCTCGATTTGGTCATTCTTAATGACACTTGATTGATAAATCACAAGACCGTATGATTACCAAGCATTGATTAAGTTGCACACACAGATTGATTAATAAGCCCTACAGACAAGACAGTGGATGCCCTACCTACGGCTAGCCATGACCCAGTAAAGATGACGTCATTAAGGCTTAAGCCGTGACTGTAAAATGTGACATACGGTCGCGTAGAGCGGGTAACTGGTTACAAAAAGCTTAATGCAGTCTAGCCTTGACAAAATACAACAATCTTTAGCCCTCCTTATTCTACTTTCAAAAGTGCATAAAAATCAAGCTATTTATACTCAATAAATAAGTTTATTACATTAAATGTAGCCTTAAGTCGCGTGACATCCACTTCCCGATGAGAGATACTTTAATCTTTAAACATAACTCAGAACTAAGAGACAATGCAATATGGCCCTAAAATGTATTTAGCAATCGAATCTATTTAAAAATAAGGGAGAATAAAAATTGGTCGTTTTATTCTGAACGTTACTGCCGGGTATTGTGGCACTTTCTTCTTCTCATTATTTATCCATCGGATCTTTCTGAACATTCACTTTTGTTTGGTGGAACGACACTGATAGTGTTATCAATCCACATGTTTTGTACGTTTATGCAACCGTGCAAACGCTATTAGTTAATCCAGATAATATCGAATAAAAATGCGTGTTCGTTATTGTGCAAATCCGTATAAACAACGGACATTCTGAGTAAGAACACGCTGGATAAATATCTTAAACGTTTTATCCTAAGTATCTAATTGTATCACAAAAGCCCAGTCGACATGCGCAGGCGCGTGAGTGGAATATTATAAATATACCAATTTAACTTTGCGGGTGCCCAAAACATGAAATCAAACTGCCCCACACTGTATAACCCTAATTTTATAAATGTTTGTCGACTATAGCGACATAGTTAACAGAATGGATAACATTGTGGAGGTCCGGTGACATAAGTTGGGATTAAGTAGGGCAAGATTCTTAGAAAATTCAAGTTGGATTTGTTAATTCAAATGCAAACTCAACAGATGTCGCGACGTGCTTCTTGTACCAATAAAATTGTACAATGGTTTGCGGTTACGGCATATCTTTATTTTGGTTACTTCTGAATATCAGATTTTCAGAGCTACGGACCCAGAACAATTTTTTTGACGTATTTATTTTACCTAGCAAAAGGAGTTGAGTATTGTATATCATTATTAGTTACTTACTTATACATAACGTATTCTTTTTATCCCATGAATATATTAAAATATCAACGTAATGCAAATAAAACGACCAAAATACTCGTACGTAAAAGTACGCAAGCTTACTAAACGCCATAATATTGAACCTTTTATACATTTTTCGTCTTTTTTGTAATAAATCTCGCTTTCGATGCCACAAACTCACTATCACGCAAATTTTATGTGTAAATATTACTATTGGCACTGAACACAATAACGTGATAAAAGATCGTGGAACTCACAAAATATGTGTGTGCCAAAAAAAAAGCGTACCTTTTTATACCAAACGACTCGTGCGCAGTACTGGGATTCATCGCGTAAATCAGATGACAGATAACAAAAGAGTTTTTATGAGGTGTTACGTGTCTCCTAAAACGATTATTGAGGCACAATATGTCCACAAAAAATAAAAATACATTTGGTTACGGCAGAAAGATACGAAGTTAGCTTGCCTTCAAACGCTGCGGTGAGCGGCAGGCGGCAGAAACAAATACAAAATAAACTCGCCCGCTACAGCGTCGCTGCATCGCCTTGTGACATGCTTCATACAGTTCTATACATTTGTTTTCTGTCGCTCGACGCTACCGCTGTCGCGCACAGTCGAGGCGGCTCTCTCTCTCTCTCTCTCTCTCTCTCTCTCTTTCTCTCTCTCTCTCTCTTGCATCAGTATGTCTTCTAAAAAATACATTATACGGAAATTTCAACACGATCACATTTTAAATTAACAGTTTCCAACTCCATTCTGTGCCTAGGCAGTATTTTCCAGGATATTCTAGTCATTGTTTAGACTTAGTCATTAAGTCAGCTAGTTTGTTACTAGTAAGAATTAGTCACCGAGTCATCTAGGTTTATTGTTTCGTTACGACATACTCACTGTACAAACAACCTTTACTGAAGATAGGCGGTTCGTTGTCTTGACTTGCTTATTGATAAAAGGTTAAAAAGGTAGGTAAGTATAATTAACAAATTTCAGATTTCAGATTTTATTACTCAATATAACGCAGTATAAATTACATGGCATGTCAAATTATATGCAGTTACATTGAGCAAGTGTCACTTTCTTGATATTAACCGATTTCACCCTTAACCAAATCTAAGGCTAAACTGCATTCGAAACTGACGGTACATTACACTCGATAAGAATTATTTACGTCAAAAATAATCGCATAATAAGCACAAATTAAGACTAAAATAAATTACAATTTACCAAATCCGCAAAAATTATAGCTTAACTACTTTCGCAACCAAATATATAGTGAAATGTACTACTGCAGAAGTAAACCAGATGGAGTCAGTGTCATTTAGACAGTGTTCGTCCGGATCGCTACGACCTATCATCATATCAGCCTGTTGCAGTCCACTGCTGGACATAGGCCCCCCCTCAAGGAGCGCCACAACGCACGATCTCCCGCCCTTTGGAGCCAGTCACTGCCAGCTGCCTTCTTCAGGTCACCGGTCCATCTAGCCGGGGGGCGTCCTACACTACGTTTGCCTACGTTTGTCTGTCTCTCGCCATTCGAGACGACCTATATCAGCCTATAATTTGAAGAGAAACAGCACGATCCACATCGTTGCAGACAACTAGTGAAATTACTTGCGAAAAGGCATTCTCGGTCTTGGTTTTTAAGGTTGACGATTCATTTACAGTACCGGTAAACTGGGGTTACTTTAGACCTATGGGGTAACATTGCCCACGCTTAAAACTATGACTATTTTAGTGGTAAACATCTTTAATTGTAAAAATAATTTTAGAACAATATAAATAGGTTGTTTCTGATGGAACATTTAAAGGAATAATTAAATTTTAAAGATGATTTTTGGGGTGGTCAATGTTACCCCCTAGGTCTAAAGTAACCCCAGTTTACGGTATTTACGCTCCAGTCTTGATATTGCAAATTTGAATGCCCTTAAAAGCCCACCTTACGATAGGTGGCTTGAGTCCGCAGTAGCGTAGCGCGTAGTGTGGGGCCGACACGCCTAGTTAGAACATAACAAACAACATACCTAACGACGGAAACACGTACAATTTTAAGAGCAACAGATCGCGTTTTGAGCTTTAGTCACAAGCTTACTAGGTACTTTAGGGTAATAATAAATACAAGAAACTCTATGGACCTCCTTTCCATGATATTTTATTTCATTACTAGTGTCGGCCCGTGACTACGTCAACATAGATTTCGATTATCGTTATTCCCTAGGTGTTAATCCAGTGTATACGCTATCTCCATTTTAAATTTTATCTAAATCCGTCCAGCCGTTGCAACACACAATCCTTCGCATTTATAATGTTAGTATTATATGTGATTAACTAAAAATGCCTAACAATTAGTTATTAACTAAAAAAAATACTTACAAAATATGGATCAGATTTGAAGGCTGAAATAAATTATTTCCTCTACCTCTCTTTTAAATTAAAGCATAAAATATATAAATTTTAGTCAAAATTTTGTTTTCGGGCCATAACAATGATAACTGGATATCGTGCAGGAGACTTCGGAGGATAAGATAGTTTTATGACCACTTATAACTAACTTCTAGCTGCAATAGATGATCTCAAAATACGTGAAACGTTTTAAGTAGGTAAACGGGAAAATCCTACGTGTCACAAGCCACGGATCATTTCGTATTCTGGCCACGAGTCGATGGTTAAATAATAGGGGATCCACGGAGAAATAATAATTCTTCTTGTGTGAGTCAGCGGTGCTGTCATTAGCTATCGTGTTTAGAAAATAGAAAGGGAATAATTAGGTAAATAAACAATTTTATGCTTAAGATCTTAAGTAAGCACACGCATCGAAACGGAACATCGTAAACAAACATGAAAGAACTTAAGATCCATTTTCGCACTTAAGTATATGATAATACTTTTTCTACTACTGTTCACAATCAGATCCTCTGATACTAGTGCCAATTTTAATTTATTCGCTTTGCGTGTGTCCTAAAATACTCGTAATACATGGTAGGCACAGCCGTCTGAGATTTGTACATTGAATGAAAAACTAAGTTAACAAAACAGTGAATGTTTGCACTTCAATTCATTACAATATTGCATAGCTCCTGTTCAGTGTATATACGTAAAAGTTATCAGCAGACGGGCAAGTCTATCGTCAGTTTCAGAATCACTTATGCCATCTACGACCACATCCGACTCCACCATTGGACTGGTGACTCTATTCCAGTACCGATACGGCGTATAATTTCAGATGTGAGGAGATTTATAAATAATTACAGTGCCCCAGTTGTTACGAGTATGGCGCGTTGTTGTCGGTGATGCAATGTGCAGGAGTGCAGTTTGCTGGTCAGGTCGATTAGTGCAGCTGATCGTATTGTGGGTTCATGTTGATATGATTATTTGGGATGTTCAATTTAATCAGAGATTACATAATATAATGTCGTTAATGTTGAAACATCGGGTTGAGAGGCAGACAGGACATTACCCGAGTCATAAACATGAAAAAAATTGTGATGAAGTTTTAAGTACTTTTATTGGTGATAAAAGATCTTGTGCAGGGTCCGCGCGGATGGTTACCACCATCGCTATCTTTTAACCTACTGCCAAGGAGCAGTGATGTGTAGTTCCAGTTTGGGGATGAGCCAAACCGGTGAAATTACTAGCATATAGGTATTCCATCTTAATCCTGTGTTGGCATCGCATTTGGAATCTTAGGATTGCAGTCTTGAGGTTGTACTCTTGAAAACTCGTGTGTTTGGGTCTCAGAAAAAAGGTGACCTGTGTACTTTCTCTCTGTAGTAGAAAAAAAGTCACTTTTCTCTTTTTTAACAGTGCTTAAGCAATAAAGAGTTGAATTGAATTGAAAATAATCATGTCATCCATAAAATGTCTGCTAAATAAATACTACTGAATCAAATAAAAAATAATGAAATAGGTCTCTTAAAATTACCTATTCTTACGAATTAGAGTGTAAAAACCGTAAGTTATTTTTTTTGGTCCATCCCAATTGCATCCCTTTTGATGATAACAGTTTAATTCGTTTGATAATGGTGTTGAAAATCAAAGGAACCTTAAAACTAGCGGATTTATTTATACAATGGAATAGAATAGAATAGAAAATATTTATTCAATGCACACAGAAGAAAAACAATAGAAAAATAAATAAAGTAAAAGGAAAGCATTACGTTGAATAGGACCCCTCTCAGGATTGTGCCGCAGTGGGATGCACTGTGTGTCGTGTCGTGTGGAGTGGTGTAGATACATATACCTTTAATTATGTCACATTACGAGTACAATAATTTATGGCAGCCAACGACTATTTTATTTTTTGACTAATTGCAACGTCCTTATTGAAGCGCTAAGGGAAATTTGCATACTCTGTTGACTTTTTTGTATACATAGTGTAAGTAGTTTTAAACTGTTCGCGTCATATTAATATTCTGTTGACATATAGTTCAATGAATGGTGATGTAACCGGAATCAAGCCCGCTGCCCGCTAACCCATATAAAATAAACATAATTGCGCAAACGCACAAGAATAGCTCGTTTATAATAAGGTGTTAATATAGTTTTATTGCGATGCCACTCGTTCATGGTCAGATGCGTCACCGTGCGACTGTAATCATCAAAAGGGATGCAATGGAGATAGACCAAAAAAAAAACTTACGGTTTTTACACTCTAATTCGAAAGAATAGTTAATTTTAAGAGACCTATGTCATATATTTTTTTATTTGACCCAGTAATTTTGTTTTAATATCTTTATTTATTTAGCAGACATTTTATGGATGACATGATTATTTTCAATTCAATTTAATTCTTTATTGCTTTTTCATAACGGTACACCTTATACTAATAAATAAGTAATAACGAAATGAACCCTGGACCTAAATTTGGGTTGGAATTTTCTAATAAATCACAACAATTAATTGATATCTAATGATAAAAAGTGATTATAATACTGTATTAGAACATACTATTTCAAGCGGTTTTATCCTAGCCCGTAAGATAATCGTACACCCGAGAGGTGAAGCCCTCCGGCCGAAAACGAAAGTCAAACAAAGGTTAAATATACTTTTGTCGAAATATCCGAAATAGATAAATATTTAAAAACTTAATAATGCAGAACGGTTTTAAAATCCTACTCCTCAAAATTATTTTCAAATTAGAGTAATTTACAAAATATGAACAATCGCAATTGTATTTTATAAATTAATCGTTAAATGTCCGTTTGTGCAACTGACCTCAGTGTAACTATACTTACTCGTATTATTGTGGTCTTTCAAAAACTGCTCATAACGGGTTGGCTTAAAGTAATGAGAATTACAAAAACTGTTTTTATTTTTATTTTTTCACTTGTTAGGGTTATATAGCTTTTTATTACATAAAAACGAACTAAAACCAATATGATAATCAATCATTCCTATACAGCAAAAAGTCCCGAATCTTAAATTTTTCGTAGCTTTCTTCTTACCGTTTTCATCATACGTTGGACAACATCTATTTTTACATTTTTTAGTTAATTAGTTGTTCTTGTACCTTGCGCTTCAACTGAGTCTGTAACTTTTGCTTCCCGCCCATCACTGTAAACTAGTCTACTGAGAATTACCAAATAATCCTCTATTGGACGAGCTATAGGGACGTTCGGATGTTTTGAATCCTTCGGTACGAAGTGAACGTCACGCTCTTTTAGTCAATTCTGGCTGCTCCCTGCATAGTGATACTTTCTCCGCAACTTCCTGCACTTCTTTGGAATATCTTCAAGCTGTTTGTTGGAATATTAGGGTATTTTTTGACACTTTAACTGTTCAACATTGTATTTCTCTAAAATATTCTTTATTCGCCCACGAAAAACATCATATTTTACAGCTAACTTATCTGGGACTGACCCACTTTGTTTTGTACAAACGTTGTCACCTACTTGCGGTCTCGATCATTAAGAATGGGAGGTCTTCCCGTTTTTGGTGAATCTTTAGTTCTAATACCAAGTTCCCACCGCTGGATCAAACATTAAATTGTAGAAGGAGGTACATTTTGAAATTTGTGATGAGAGACCACTTCAGATTTTTCACGCCGTCCAAGTAGGCGATAGACACGTTCACGTCATAACTTCCTTGCGGACATTTTTTATTAAACCAGTTAATCTTTTTTTGCCTTATTAGCAAAATTTACATATTTTCTATTAATTATACCTGTCAAAATCCTTTTTGTATTTTTTTATTGTTGGTAATTGAATACATTTTCATTACTTTAAGCCAACCCGTTACATACGTTGTGTTTCCTGAATTGACAATTTACAATGATTGCACCGCAGTGCATCAAGTGATGTCACCGATCATGAATGAGCGGTCGCACCGGCTAAATGGCGTGGTGTTCATTCATGCGGATGATTAATTGTAGCTCGATGACTGCCTTTGGCGTGTGATGGAGTCTAAACATTATCGTAGTATAGTAATCTCGTAAGTGATTATGGAATATGCACATCAAGTTGGCATGACGGGATTGGCGGCTTTATTTTTTACTAGCTGTTGTCCGCGACTCCGTCCGCAAATTAAACATAGCTTACGTTCATCAGCAATAACCTAAGATTTTTTTCTTTTTCAATCTATCCAGAAGTTTTGGAGCCAAAACAAACAAACATTCAATCAAATCTTTCCTCTTTATAATATTAGTGTAGACTAGCTTTTGCCCATGACTCCTTTCGCGTAGAAACATTTATCTCCCTTGAAAACTGTGTAATTTGTCGAAAGAAAAAGTAGCCTGTTTTTCTCTCTGTTTGTCTTTTAACCTTGTTAGGCTATTTGGTAGTGACCAAAGGCGTACCCAGCTTTTGGCCCAGGGGGGGAAATCAGAAACTTAAGCTGGGTCCCCTACGCTTGTTTTGCTCTATATACATAGGTACATAACTACATAAATGCATCCATAACGACCTTTATAAAATCCGCTTTCAAATGAAAAAACCGCATTCAAATCGTTTCTGGCTGTCACACACACATAACGGTGAATCTTACAACACTCTTCTCTTTACGTCGGGGGTAAAAAAGGACTGGCGTCCAGGTAGGGAAAAGAGGGGGTAAGGGCAGCTGTCCCCTTGGTAGTGACCGTGCCTACAAAGTTAGGGGTTAGGGGACCGGGTTAACTGCGTTGAGCGCCGGTATTTGTTCCTAAATACGTCTTAGACTTAAATTCCTCTTACTCTGACATCGGTCGCTGACGTCGGTTGAGCGTACCTACCGACGTATAATACATCTGCCGCGGACGTCAGCGTCGCTGTGCGGTGTCTCATAGAACATGGTGTATATTTGTACGCTCGACCGACGTCAGCGACCGACATCAGCGAAGCAGGAAATTTTATTATATTTATCGTTGTCGAGTACCCCTAGTCAGTACATAGTAACTTGTATATAATCTGTGCCCTAGTGCAAGCCAAGAGCTTACTTTTGGCCTTTTTCAATCCGTGTGATGTGAGATTTTCCTTGATCGAAAAGGTTTCTTAATTATTTCGTGAGAATGTTCTCTTATTAGTAAATTCATTTGACTCACATATTAAAATTACGTTTAATAGCCATATAATTGTCTTTTCATTCCACTAGTCACATTCTTCATTCATCCTCACAATATGCGCAGACGCATTCGCGATGCTGCGTGCGGATCACGACAGCGGCCATTACGGCCAAACGCTATAGTGAATGATCTTTGGGGGAGTGCAACAATGCAACAATTGTTAATCCTTAATTGGACTGCAATTTTTGTTACTGCCTTTAATTATATGTACAAACATTACGACGATACTCGTCCCGCTCGAGTTCGATCCCCGTTAGTTGCAAATATCTTGCTTTTTTACTAGGGATGCAACAATTGCGAAGCAGCAATGTATTCAATGTTCTAAAACCGTATTGCTACAGTAATACCAAAGAAGGTGGCTAACTGCATATTAATACTATAAGCATTCTGATTGAATGTGGTTATACCAATGGAGTATACAGGGTTATTGGTAAGTCGACCTATTCCCCTCTAGGGGTTATGGGGGAGATCATTTGCAATAGTTTTGGTCCCATATTACCCTACGCAAAAGTTAGTATTTTTTGTGTCATTTATGTTGGAAAAACTGATAAAAAATCATGTATTTTTTACTTGTTGGTCTCGCATTCTTAAACGTGTACAGATAATTCTACTTTTAAAATTGCATAAGAACAGCAATTTTACCTTTACAAAATCTATTAAAAAAACTTGATTTAAAGAGTTTTTTTTTTGTAAATTTTTGAAGATATGACTTTTGACTCCTGACTTTTGTAGCAAAAAAATTAATTTAAATTATCTCAGAAATGGTTCACTTTTGCATGCGATATTATGGGACCAAAATTATTGCAAATGACCTCTCCCATAACCCCTAGAGGGGAATAGGTCGACTTACCAATAACGCTGTATAATGCTCCAACTACTACATTGCAGTTAGCCGCCTTGTTTAGTACCTATGCCTATATTGCGGCAGATTGGCTGAATCGTTGCATCCCTACATTTTACTTAACTACGGTGACGAAAAAAGGAGAGTTCTCTTTCTATTTCCTTGGTGTGATTGAAATAATCTTACCCTGTAATTTAGCACAAATACTGTTTTCGGCTTAGGGCCGTATTAATAAAATGAACTCGACTGTAATGCTGGTCTCAAGATGCGTAAAAAATGTCAGTTTTGTATGGCTTGACGTATCTTGTGCCGGGCGTCTCGGAAAAGATGAGTTTATTAATACGGCTTCTGATATTTTGTATGAACCGTTTGTATTTTTTTAGGACTGAATCAATTTGCGAAAACTGCCCCTGCTTTTTATTAACTTATTATAGTGAGAGTACTTGAGCACCACTTGGGTTTCTGTTGCTACATTCATAATCACCTAAAACGAGTTAAACTCAGTAATAATATCGTACTAAATAGATTGTTCCTTCCAAGAAATACTTGATATGCTATGAAGTTAAAATCGTTATAGCTGTTTACCAACAGGAAACCAGTGAATAAGTGTTGCTCGTTTCAAAATAAATGATATTTCTTTATCACTAACGAATGCATTTGTTTTAAATATATGAAACGGCGCTCATTGGCGCTAACGAGAATTTCTGTAGTTTATGTTCATATTATTCATGAACCGAAGATATAATGCAAACGACTAAGCACTTAGACATAAGGGAAAATAAGTGCAAGGATTTAAATCTTAGTACGGCCCACAACTTTAATTGCACCACAGTACCCTGTCATACGACATCGTCAAGCCACGCAAAAAAAATACATAAAAAATAATATTTGGTGTCCTGTGATGTGACTGGGTTAGCAGGGAACGTACCTTATCCATCAAACATCATGTTATCTTTAATTGCTGCCCGTTACAATTTCACACAGAATTAAAAAAGAGATTGCTATAGAAATAAACCAGAGGCACTGTGGTTTATAAAATTAGTCTATAAGCCTATCAAGACCGAAAATAAGAACGAAAAAGTTATATTTTATGTTTGCTTTTCATTGTTTGTCTACGTTCATAAATGTGTCATCGTATCAATCTGGTGAACTCCTTGCTGTTTCTAGGTGATGCCTGACAGGATCCTTAACCTAAAGAGTGTAAGACTATATTTGAATAGCTGATAGTTCTTATTTTAGGTATAACTCGAACGTCTTCAGTCATGATAAACTCGACATATTAAACTAGCACAGTGATTTTTAGATAAATATGAAGGATATTACAAATTAAGCACACACATGACGTGGCCTTCAATATATTAATGCCTGACAATATAAACAGTTTTTTCTCCAAGACTGTGGCGATTTTCTCTTCCTAATTAAATGTGACAATGAGTCTGACGACTAAGTTCACAGGTCTAATGACTGATTATTTGGCCTTTAAAAACACACCAAGTCATAATTTTCGGGAACAGACAAAAGAAGTAAATTCCGCTTTTTAGCAATTTTGCACCAAGCGAAGTGGAAAGTTTCGAGCGAAAAAATGGCAAGAGGGTGAAGCCGCTCCCTCTGTCTGGATGTGTAAATGTGAGAGAGTGACGCTTCGTTGAGTAGATATTTCGGCTGTTAGTGTGACGTTACTATACTTGGGAGCAAAGAAATCGAGCCACTTTATATTGAATTTCAGTACAAAGTGGCTCGATTTCTTTGCTCCCAAGTATACAAGCACGCGAGAAGATCAAATGTTTTATCAAACCAGGGATATATACTGGAGGATTATAAAGCAGTTTTCACAATAGTGACCATTTGTATATTGTTTCGTGTTAAGTTTCTCGCCACTTTGAAATAACTTTGCCCAGCAAGCAGAACCTTACAAGACTCGTTAATTTTTGTTCGAATTCTGCAATTAAATAAAGTGCGTGTAAGCATAACCGACAATAAATACGAGTATTTGTAAGGGAAACAAAATCTCATTACCGAATTGAATAAATTCTCAACCGTTTATAAAACCAAGTGAAAGTGTAGAATTAAACCAATCCTCCACACCTCTGGCACCAAACTACATCCCGAGTCAACTCAAGGCTTGCGCTTATTGCCTTGAGAATAAAGTCTTATATATTACCTATACGTAATCTTGATATAATCCAATTAACACAGTGCCATATCGGGTCGATTTAGTAAGGAATTCTTGAAGACTGGCACTGAAGATACGAACAAAAGTCGCAGTTATTCCGAGGATCTTGTTTCGCCACCGTGTGATGGTAACCCAATTCGCCGGGCGCTTTCTTTGTAAGGCGAATGCACGTTGCATTATGCATATCATGAATGTTATGGATCATTTTGGTTTTTGATTACACAGCTTTGTTAAGCAAGGACGTGGCCTATTTACTTAATGAATACTGTGCTTTAATTCGAGTAGAATTTGCTGGTTTGTCGGGAACTTAAATAATATTTTGTAATAAAACTCAAGTTAAGCTCTATTTCTGCTTTTAATACTTTAATGTGATCATCAGACCGTGCAAAAAATATGACCATAAACTTATATGTCTACAAAATGATTTTGTTTTATTTCATTTTTTGGTTTACAGTTCTCAAATTTAACAACACTGTCACCTGTCAATTTTAGACACAATTAAGCCTGTTGCCCATTAAATCCATTCAATACGGTTGATTGATAATGCTGCACTTATCTCGGTGCACTTGACTCGTGCATGCATGGGAGATTAATTTGAAACTAAAAATATATTATGAACTTCATGCGGTTCATACAGATGAACGATAATGTTCAGTTTAGTTCGGTTAATCTTTACTGCATGTATCCTATAGGTCATTAATTTCTGTTCTTTATTTTTTACTTTGATTTCACATTTTAATCTTTTCGATAAAATATGCTGTAAACTAATTGTATCCTTATATTTAACTGGTGCTTTGAATTTTACTTTGCGAGTTAGTTAATGTTAATTCATATTTGTTACCATATTGAACTTGAGAAAGTAGGTAAGCTCACGGAAAGCGTGTAAAATGTAATAAAAGTAATTAACCCTAGCAGACTTTACCAGTCAACTTTATGTCAACACTCATGCATATGCATAAAAAAACAAATTGGCTGAAAACAATCTATCGCCACGACATCATCACAAAGACGTTTCGCATGTAGAGTCAAATAATAATTAAGAAACACTGTCTAATGATACCTTTGATACACTGTAAGGTGGCTTAACTCAGCAGTTTCCTACCACCACCTTGTTATCTGATACCTATAGCAGATACAGGTAAAGCAGACGCTGCACTGTCCTGTATCATATTATATTTGGTGGCAACATTGAAATTTGAAAATTACAGGGGCTTCACTTGGCAAACCCGTATTATTGCTTTTGACAATAAATATTATGTTATTGTATTGTTTTACTTGACCACTATTATTGCCAAGTATATAAGACCTATCATAACGTTGACAATCCGACAACATAGCTAAAGAAATATGGTTTTGCCTAGTAAGTAGAGCCACGGGTACATTGACTTGACATAGTATTTTCCCACTTGCAAACAAAATACTGCCAAATCATTCGAATTAGAAATAAAGGACTCATCTCGGCAAATGTTCTTACAGCATTCTTATCACTTTAGCCAAACGTCACACGCGATATCCAACTAAATCTCTCAGGTACGCCATCTTTCCGCTGTACCTACATGATAAAATCTTGTTAGTAGTAAAGCCAACTAGTAAACATGACGATATAACTTTCAAGTCAATTTCTGGTTTAAACAAGTTCTCTAATAATTTCCACTCATCATTAAAGTTATCTAGTAATCTTAGTACGAGAGATTAATTCCCATGGGTAATTTCTTGAGAGCCCGACGGTGCAGGACGCTAAGGAACGCGGAAGGGGAGGGGTTGAGTGCAGAACGTGCTTTGACGTCTACGCAGGACTTGCAATCAAATCGTTGTACGAGCCTATCATGAAAGATTCATACCCGTATCATATTCATTTAATGAAACTGTGCACTTAAAACATTTATTTTTCGTTGAATCGTTTTTGCTTCTTTTCCAGGCGTTGCGAATGAAAATGTCCATGGGTCTCAGATTCCACTTATACCATCGGGTGGCTTGTGTGTTTGTTTGCCTTCTCTATGCCATAAAAAAATTCCTAATAGACGAACGACAAACAATACCTCCTTATCTAGAAAATATTACTCTACTGACATTTTCTCCATTCTTAGTCGGTTCTACCTACAGACATAGCTTTATTCCTGCCATATTTCTCCTAAAATAACTTACTATTGGTCAACTTCATCCAACTGGTCCAATTGTTAACGCTACGTGATCGTGAGGAATTCAATTTTTTCCATACTTTAGTAAATAACTTCGAAGTCATGGACCCCATTAGCAAATCGTTATAAGTTTTTGTCGAGTTTATTGTTAATTATTTGCGTTGTGTGACTCATTCGAAGATGGAGATAAGTAATAATAGGTGTTTAATAATGAACTCGAGGAACATTTAAGGAAGACGAGTTTTGTGTGCTGGTTAAAGCTGTGCCTTTATTCTCGTTTGGTTTATCCCTGGGCTAGGGCTGTCATAACGTCAACAATATGATTACGATATCGAAGCAATATGGGCTTATACAATGTAATTGACAAACGTTAAAATATGTTTTAAGTTTTCTATCCAGTTTTTTTTCTTACAACAATGAAACAGGCCTTCTGCTCTTTTATTTAGGACACAAGATCAGGGCCGAGATTGTATGTAGACGGCAAAATCCATATCGTCTTCGACCTGTTATCGTATACTATTGTCAACGTTTGGATTTATTTGACATTTATGGCGGCAAAGTTAAAACAATACCAAACAGGTCCAAGACGATACAGTATTTATTGCCGCCCAGCTTGTTTTATTGTGAGCAAATTATACCTTTAAATTATTTTTTTCAATCGATATGATTGCTCTTGTTATTTGATTAGGGTACAAGTGTAATTATCTAAAACACCCCGTCCATTTATATCATCAAGTCCTTCGCGTGACCGTTCTAATGGATCCTTAACTAGACGAGGGGATTGGCAATTATCATACCGAGTAATTTCACTAGCTTCCTCATTTATATATCAAGGAAACGCCAGTTACATTACTCTCATTTAGATTTAATAGAGTGATTTAGTTATATGTCCTAGAGTCTAGGCGTTCTATTTAGCATATTCTTAAAGCAGATCAAAACTGAGCCAGAATTGAATAGAATGAATGACAATGTAGGTAAAAATGCAAATAGGCCATTTTAGTTTTACTACTTAGGCACTTTAATTAATTGAATATTATTTTGTTACAGGTAAAGATTCTGATGCAGATAATAATGATGACCAAAGAAGTAGGTCCTGAGTAAACTTAAACTGTGGTTTCAAACAATTTTACTGATCTGAAATTCAGTGTTTTTTTCGAAAACCACTGTGTGGAGTTAGGGACTATATAGTGGGGTGGGGTGCTAGCCCGCTATTAAAGTACTTCATTCACGGAATATTATAATACGTCGCAAAATATCACAACAAAATCAGAAATTAAAAAATTAATGCGTCTCTAACTAGGGTACCATTAAGTATCGAAATGGTAAGAGTTATACTTTGCGTTTCCTTCTGCAGTTAGTATTTAATCGAAATTGAATATTATGTAACCTTCCAGATGAACTGATACGTGCATTGTATCTTTACTATTATAGCAATACTCCGAAAAGCGAAAGTGAGATATGATATGATACGAGATCTATATCGACTTCGCGAAGTGATAACGAAAACTTAGCAAACATTGGTAGTATCTAAGATAACAATGGAGTTCAATAAACGTACTATACAGAGTTTTAGAAACACGCGCAATCCGTTTTACTTTATCAAACCTTTAATGTTGCTACTACTTTACTGTTTAATGTACTACACTCAACCGCAGGCTAGAAGACCAAATGCATAGAATTGTTCAGTACTTTAAGATTTGATAATAATCTTACTACATTGATAAAAGTTCTTAAAACCGCAAATCGTTTTAGCATCAATATTATTATTGTGTTGAAATTCTTTAATAATCTTTACATCTTCTCCATAGGCATTGCATTTGCTCGTCAGTTAATTCTCATCTTTATTTCCTTTTACATAAAACTAACGTGATTTAAGTTTCTCTTCGCCCGACACGTGGTTTCTTTCACCTTTCAGACTTTCGTTCTGACCCGCACTTTCATTTAGTTCAACTAGGTCAGTTACCTGTTCACTACCTACCTATGTTACCCACTTCTCGTAAGAGGTGTTATCTCGCGGTAAGTGGGCCACTGCGTCCTGGTCGCGAACGTGACTGAAACTCAGTTAATTATCTTTACTTAGCCAGTTCACAACAAAAGTTTACACATTTCTTCAGTTAATTATGAACGTGGAAGTTTGTGATTAAGTTTGTGTAGAAATGACAATGGATATTGTTTGACGCATAGAGATAGGTTGCCAATGTTGCCATGTCCTACCACATCCATGTACATTGCACAATAAATGACTCCTAATTTTGATACTGATTCTAAATTCACAGATAGGAATAATATACCAAATTTTCTGAAAAAGCGACGGGAAAAATTAAACCCAGCAAAATAATTTTGAATTTGAGTACATATTTCAGAATTGTGAAGATACATTATTCAGGCCATTCATGTCAGGTTTTTCCCAGACACTCAAAATAAGTGATTCTGGGGCGGAAATATCGATAATGGCGTTTTATCAGATCGACACATTGGCACAAGACATTACGATAATTCTAATCGTGCAAATTCGACCGTATGATAAGAGATAAAACAATTTTGTTAAAGAATTCGTACTTCAAACATTCTTGAACGGCTTAGTTTTCATTAGTCAGTATTGGCATTAACCTGTTATTCAACGCCTATATTTCTGCATTCACTAGAGCCTAACTCTTGAATAACACATCATTGATATTGGAACAGTATTAAATGGGGCTTCGCTGTCAGGGTCACTCGTAGTTACTAAATATTTTATCTTTAAGCATTAATTCCTCTGTAATTCTCTTATTTGCTTTAGTTCTCATGTTTGCCAAAAATAATTCTTACCAAGCCTGAACAATTGTGCATTTCATGTTTCGAGATACTTGATCATAATGATCATGCAGAGGAAGGCGTCTTGTAATTTTAAACAAATTAAATGTGTGCACGCATGGCATTTTTTTAGAAATTACCGTATGCTAACCCTCTTATTCGTAAACGCACGATAGCTAAAGTGTGCTTCAAATATGCTTTATCCTTATCCTTCAATGTGTCATTTGAATTTGACATAAAAAAGACAAAGAATACTTTAGTTAAAATATGTAAGTTAATGTATGCGTTGTAAGCTATGCGTTTATGAATATGGAGGTAAGAGTTAGACTCAATTTTCCTGCGATGTTTAAGTGCATTTGTGCAGCAGTACAATTTTTGATTTGACTTGTAAAATTATAATATGGCGTTTTTTTCTTCTTCACTATCAATCATTCATATGAAGTTAATACATAATGAGTATAATGACGTTAGCTAGTAGTTCATTCACTTCTAAGTGCAGCAAAAGTCCTCCTGATAGCCTATTTTATGGGATTACCTTTGTAACATTGTAATCTAGTCCGCAATTACACAATGTTAGAAATCTCAGAGCCCCGCGTAACATATAAATAGGTATTCAGATACGAGACTGATAACGGGTTATCGTTAAGCACTACTAGATAGCAAGATAAGGTGAGGGTTTAGCAGTTCTAGGAAATGTAGTGCTATTTTTTTAAATAACTTTTTTTCGAGATAAAGTTCAAAACGGCAATATCTCGCTTTCATATTATCTTTTTAAGAATTTCCGTGTGAAATTGTGATCCATTTTAGTCGTAGTAACATTCTTGATATTACGGCCAGCAATCTTCAATTATTTCAAGGTGTATATGACACTTAAAGCGATTCAAGTTATTTAATCGATCACAAACAAAGCTATATTTGAAAACGGTTAGTGTGAACATTCTAAATTATACTCCTATGACTGATTGTACACACGTAAATAGGTCATAAAAGTTTAAAAAATGTGAATAACGTAGGAAATCCTGTATTTAATGCCAATGTTGTAATAAATAGAAACGGTAGGATGGCCTCGCAAATGTATTACGATTGACTTAAGTAATATACACCCACACTGAAATAGAATATGCGATATGCATAATCTGGATATAAAACTGACAAAAACACAGAGTTATGCAAGAAGCATTACGTAATGTTTTACCTTTTTTACACAAAAGGTTCATTGCGCTCCGCTTTTGTTCGTCAAAATATTGTTTGGACCCGCCCGAGACAAGTGAGCGTCTATTTTGCAGAATTGCGGTGACCTTGAAACATCCTGCCTTAATATATTACATGGTGGTCTTTCCTTTTTTGCATTTTCAAAGTGAACAACCAATTTTTCCACCAAGTCGTAAAACGACTGGTTTTTTTTAAAACTTTAGATCACCTTGTACGTACACCAACGTTGACAACAAATATGAGAAATATGATTAAAATCTGTTTACTGATTAAACAAAACAAAAACGTCTATAAGTCATTCGGTGGGTTGTTGTTTTCTAAGGCATGCGCAAGTAATTTTGAATGGTGACCATTAATGTGAGATGGCAGATAACAATCCCAATATATTAATCGCAAAAGAAGCATAAATATTTGAATATTATATTGTATGAGATATTCTAGAAACTAATAAAAGAAAAATAGAATAATGATTTGAAAGATACAAACATGACAGAAAAATGCCCTTGGCCACAGGAATTAGACTCAAACGATTATTATTTACATCTTTAATATTTGTGTAGCTTAGTTTTATTTTAATTTAAATAAGTTTAGTTTTAACTTTTAATTGTTAACTAAAAAAAATTCATCATTTTATTAGAATATAATATTAGCCAAAGAAAAATTGCCTAATATAGTTTTGTCTTAAAAAAACTCGACAAAGTAAAATTATGCCAAATGATAATTTGACCAAATGAATAAAATGCGACATGTATGCGTGAAAGATTAAAAACGAGTATGTTGAATATAGTACGAAATCTCGTATGTTCATAGCTAGGTTTCTTGCAGTGGGTTTTGAATGAGCTTTGTCAACAATGAACCCTTGAATGTAGGGAGAAGAAATCCACCATCACGAACCTCGCTTCAAAGTTTCTCAGGCTTACAATGCTATGATATCACCTAGCATCACATTCTGTAATATTGACTTGCCAAAACAAACTTACACACAGTCCTGCGACAAACAATAGCATCAGTATTTTATTTCCTATTTCGTTTACAACAAAGGTCATTTTGAAAATGTTAGCGTGCAAAAGCATTTTGGCTGATTTACAATAAGCTATTAAACACAACCTGACTGGAATTCCGTATTGTCGTATTTTCTTAAAAAGGCTAAGCCAAAATTGTTCCAAGAATGAACGTGAATAAATACGAGATTATTTTATGATTCTCAGAAAACGGTTGTTGGGATTGGAACACGACTCAATAAAATTTGGATTATATTGGTCAACGGAAATTAAGTTAAATAAAGATTTGTGATTTATTTATATTAATGTTTTACGTCAATATGAAGATTGTCTCCAGCCAGACATTTAATAAAATAAACATTTGTAGGTATTCTTTAACTACCTGCAATAAACTGATTATTGAAATCTTTATAAAAACACCATTATTTTGTGGTTTAGGCAACAATATCTGTATTAAATGTTGTGCCGAATAAAAAAAAACCGGGCAATAGCATGTCGGACCATGCTCATTGCTCAGTGTAGGGTTCCGAACCCTACAAACCTACAAACGAATTCGACCACGCGACAAACTTAACTTTGCAGTTGGAAAACTGTTATCCCCATACATCGACATAGGTCGCGGTCAGTTTACCAACACCGCAAATAAGATTTTGGTAGGTATAAACATTGAAAGCGTTTGTAACTCAAGAACCACTGAAATCAACTTACGGCCAAACCCTATATTCAATCCGCGGACAGATAGGCTTACTTCGGATTAAAATTTGACACATTTTGTATGGGCAAATGTCAAATTTTAACCCGAGGTAAGCCTTATCTATCCTCGGTTTGAATATAGGGTTCGGCCGTTAGTAGTGATAGTTTTCCTATTAGATGTATTATATGTGCTTTAATTTAAGATATTTTTCTATAGGGAGGGAGGGGGGGGGGACTACTTACTGAATAAATGTCTTTATCTTTTATCTTTAAATTTGCGCTTTCAAACTTAATATTTCATAAGCGGATACCTTATCGTAAAATTGTTGTCACAAACCCGCAATATTTGTGAAAGACCTAACTATGTATATTTGACTAATATGGATATTTATGCCAAATTACTGCTTTCTAGTACTAAGAGTCACTTAGCTAGGCTGCGCACGGACAGGCGAACGGACAGACGGACGGACATGGCGAAACTATAAGAGTTTCTAGTTTGACTACGGAACCCTTAAAACAGGGTAAAGAAAGGATTGCAAAACAGCTTGTAATCTTGGTATTTACCACTTATGTTCCATACATACGTTTACAAATGTCGCCGTGTCACAGTATGTCATACCTTTACGTTTACAATATACATTCTACCGCACCCGTATTCCGCTCACTGGAGTTCGTCCCGCGCCACACATATGCGATTTGGCGTGAAAAATCGATTTTATTATCGGTTATCGTTCTGTCGTCAACGCTGTAACGACGAGAAGCGTTTATTTCTCTACAATAGGCTTATTAATATACTTTTGATTTTATAACCGCGCTGCAAACAAACATCCATCCTCCATACTATTATAGACGATCTAGAAGGCAAATGTGCTAAGAGCATTTTTTTTATTAAAGTAAACATGCTTATTTAGCACATTTAGCATTTATCAACATTTTGCACTTACCACACTTGCCTTCTATCTAGACCATCGACATTACAATTGCGAAAGTAACTAGGTTTGTTTGTTTGTTACGCTTAAACAGTTAAACAGTATGGAGTTAGCTTGAACCCTAGTGAAAGCCGTATGGTATATTTTGTCCCGGAAAATTGGGCAAAAAAAGTCCCCAAGAGAATAACGATAAACGATGTCTACGCGGACGGAGCCGCGGGAAACTAATGTTTGACCAAAAAAAATATTGACGAATAGTCATTTGACAAACGTTTCACCAAATAATCATTTGGCAAACGAGACTTTTGACAAAAATATCATCTTACAAAAACTCACTTAGCAATTGATCAATTAGCAATTAGTTTACCTATTTCTGGGCAGAGAAAAAAACCTCGAAGGTCTTGGCCTTCTAACCTAACCTATCTGAGGCGGTTCTGCCCTGATTCGTCTTGCTCGTAAAATGTAAATTTAACAGTTGATCATTTGGAAAACTAAGTCATTTCTAAAATGACTAGTAGTAAAATGATCAATTGACGAAACATTGTTTTGCAATAGGTACGTTGTTTGTCAAGTGTAATTTTGCCAAATGACTTTTGGTCAAACGGCAGGACGCCGCGGGAAACAGCTAATAAGGCAGCTTCTATTCATACACAGTCGGACTTACAGTTAGTCATCATTCCTAGCCAGAGATGCGATTTATTTGAAATACTTCTATTTAAAATGCAAATACAAAATGCAAAATAGCTATTTTGTATTTTGCATTTAAATGCTTTTTAGTAAGAAGCATTTTGTATTTTATTTGAAATACCTTTCGAGATATATTTTGCATTTTTAATATTCATTTCAAAATGCAAAATACTTTGTGATTAAGTTTAGCCAACATTACCAGTCAAACAAAATGAAATTTATGAACGAATCACGCTTGTATTGCCGAATTTGACCGATAGAGGCGCCTGCTAGCCATTCGCGCCATTTTTACTTCGGTGAGAAGTCTTTTTTCGTACGGTGGAATGATTATGAGACCTCACAGAAGAAAAATGAGTGATGAGACTGATGAGGTATTCGAACAACTGGTATTGTTAAAAAGCGTAATAAAATAAATAAAAATATCTGAGATTTGGTCAAAAGGTATTTATTTTGAAAAAGTATTTTGAAAATACCTATTTTGCATTTAGCATTTCAAATACAAAACGCAAAACTATTTGGTATTTTGCATTTGAAATAGTAAATCTGAAAAGTATTTTGCATTTTGTATTTAAATGCTTTTTTAAAACCATTTTGTACATCTCTGTTCCTAGCCTTTCACGTCCTATGGCAGACGATAATTTCAATATCTGTGACGATTATATGCAAATAAATGGCAAGTTCATCCACATCTTGTCTTATCTAGTCTGTTTTGTTTGTGTGTGCGTCTTGTACGGTTTGGTGTTGCGACAAATAGAAGCTGGCGTCACAGGTGAACCGTGTTGCTTTCTTGCTATTTTGTCAAACCTGAAAGTTCTGGTTTTCTTTACGAGTAATTAGTCTGATAAACACCTTCAGTGTGAAATATGCCACATTAGAGTAGATTATATTCAACTGTGCAACTTCAGATACTCTTATTATATTGATACTTAGTGTAAAATTACACTTCCAAATAAATTTACACTCAATTAGGCATAATATAATATTTAAATTTGACTGCCGGCGGCGTGTCTTTGTGAATTAAAAACGCTACATTTGTAGACATGTTTAAGGACATTTTAATTTTGATACCTAATTAAATAAGCTATTATCTAGAAAAACATGTTTAAAACTTAAGAAATACGCTAATACTCAAATCTGAACAAATTTGAATCTTGTGCCAGTGCAAAAAAAAGTATTCAACTAAAATAAGTTTTTTTTTCCTTATTTCGTTATTATTTCACGTGCCGTTTTATCTTATCAAACAAGAATTTGTACCGAATATTGCTAATGGTGCACGCTAAAGAAATAAAATTGAATAGCTTTATTAGCATTTTACATATAGGTACCGACTTTTATCTTAATATCCTCATAAACTTTTAAACGACCAATTGATTCGAGTGCCTCTTTGATATTCAAACGAAATATTCATATTTTGTACATTTATAATGATAAGTTATGAGTACTTTGTTTGTTTAAAAATCTAGGTGAAATACTTTAATAACTATAATATCGGAGCCGATATAAGCTGACAGCGCGTCCAAATTATGTTTTAGGTTATTTAATGTCAATCAATAAATTTAAGTTCTCTTTAAAATAACAACTAATCTAAGAGGTCTAAGGTGCATATTTGAGCCGCAATTCTCATTTACGTTAAATAATTGGTATCAAAGTTTAAAATACTCCCAATTGTTTTTATTTCGAATCCTAATTTGTTGTTAGTATTGGCCAGGACATAATTATAATAATACGTTATTTCATTGGAAATACTTATTAATGATTCATGGTAAAAGTACATTCCATTCGTTTTAGGAAGCACAGAAAAAATACTTAATCAAAACACAGTTAATAAAGAAAATACCACTATGTTACATTACAATATACCAAACGCATATCTGTAATTGTAATATAGTACAATTTAATTTGCATTAAGTCTGAACAATATAGCTGGAGCACAACACTTCATGAAGGCAGATACGTAAAGGGATATACTTGTAGAGTGGCTGTTCTTATCCAAGACAAGAGAAAGGTATTTACTCAGTAATGAGAACCACGCGAACTCGCCGGGTGTCTGAGCAAATACTACTTGTAGATATATTTTGGATACGAAATATACAGCTGTATTTCAATGGCAGCACCGTCTAGTGTTTTTTTGTCTACGTGACTAGTCTAGAATTAATTATTGTCGGTATGAGCTTAATCATGCATAAAAAGATGCGGAGGTCTAAACAAAACTATTGACATTTTAAAACAGAAGTTTGGAAATCATAGTATTATATCAAACCAACTGATCAACTTTTTAATCAGTACTAATAAGTAGGTGTTTTTTTTCTCCCTCTATCTCTTTCGTAATATTTTTGGCATGTTTTTTGCTGAAATACGCATGATATTTGATATTATATTTAATTTAAAGCTTTACATACTGCTAAACTAAGTAGTATTATAGTAATAAGAAGGTTCTTGTAAGGATCGCGGGAACGCGGTGGGTGCGAAAAGCGCAAGACCGGTCTGAGTGGAGAGCCTTGGGGGAGGCCTATGTCCAGCAGTGGACGTCTTTCGGCTGACATGATGATGATGATGAATAAGAAATATGTTAAAAGGTGTCTCACTGCTGAGTTTCTTGTGGCACTTTGTCTCAGCAGTGCAGTGGTCTCCCCTTAGCACAGAATAAGTAATAGTACAAGTACGCTCTTGGGAAGCCCTGGTAGATTTTTGAAAAAACCCCCGTGGGGCCTTACGGATTAAATGTCTGTTATCTTTTTTATCACTGTCACTGCGATTTTTTCGAAAGATCTATTTAATAATTTTAACCGAATCCTTAAAAAACTCCCATGCAAACGTAAACATGTTCTTCATTGAGTGGTCAAAAATGAAATTCCAATGGAAATCTTGAAAATGAAAAACTTTAAATTGGCACCTACCCGCAAGCCCCTGAACATAACATAACATAACGATAAAATGTGGAACAGTCGAAACGCCCTAAACTACCCACTTATTTATATTTTTTTCGTCACTTCGGCCCCGGCCGTTTCACAGAGCCCGTGTGTTTTCGTCCTCGGTAACAACTGTACTATCTCGTATCTGCACTGTATGCAAAACGACTTTGCCCTTCACTGCATTATTTACACTTTCTGGAACGTTCTCCTTATACATTCTTGATATGCTATAAAATACTGCTCGCGTTGATTTCAACTCAGTATTCATGTTTGAAGGTTTTAAACATCTATAGAACCTTTTTTTGCAAAAGGATGTCAAGCTAGGTTGTCATAAATAGCTTAGTGATGTAACGTTCGACACATTTAAACTTGCTTTATAAATCTTTAAATTATCGTATTGTGACACGTTATTCGAGTGTCTCTTCAAATACACTACAATTGAAGAGTACGAGTATGTGAATGAAGACACGTATGAAGTCCTTCTTGTTGACAAATGATAGTGGACCTGTCTCACTGAAACAATACTAAGCCTGATTAGCCTGATATCTATTATCCTACTAATCTTAGGGTGTAGCTAGTTAATCACAATATCTGATTCGTTTTTAAAAGTTACGAACATTTAAATACTAAGTAGAGTTATAGTTTAAAAATAATTCTGTAGGACTTTCTACGTTGACATTGACACTTCATTCTTATAATACTTTACATTTTAATATTAATACTATGATAATACACCTTGTAAGTGGGTCAATCAACTATTTCTTGTTTTTGTGTGTCACCACTGATGAATCTGTTTTAACTCTCAAAATATAAGAAATACATTGATTCTAATATGTAAATCATTGAATTAGACTATTAAATGACAACCAGGTAAAACATAGAATAATACATTTTATAATTTAAAGAAAATTTATTGGTTTTCTAGGAGACACATTTTCACTTCCATACAAAAACTTCGTGTCCCTGTACATATAATAAAGGTTTAATTCCATCGTGGTGTAAAAAAATCGTTCACTGGCATTTAATGTTATGGATTATTTAAATACTACACTGTATTTAGTAGCTTAAAACGTTATGCCAAACTAAAAAAAAAGTATGGTTTTTTTAACAGTTCAACTTAAAGAAGTGTCCCCGTGAAAGTTAAAAATACTAAGTCTCCTAACTCACCATTCCAAAGGTAGGTAATAAATCGCGTGATGGCGCACGACCTTGGCTCGACCAATAGGTGGCCGATCTGAGTGTCACGTGACTCGGTCCGCCATTACTGCGGCATTTGTAGCATCGTTCATTTCGTCCGGAGCTCTAACGCAGGTAAGGTGTCTTTATTCCATTTCTCCTGACTCACTGCGATTTTTCGTAAGTTTTTTTATTATTTTGGTTCAAATTAGAGCTAAATACATGGCACGGAGGTCTAATATCCTAAAGCAACCTATTTAATTATGTTTTTCCAATTATATTTTGCTTTTAACTGATTCTAACATGAATTTGTCTCTTGGGTCACCAGTCTCCTGGCTGACTTTTTCGGTGACCCAAGAGACGTTCTTGGTAAGCCATGAGACATTTACCTGTTTGTTAACTAAAACTTCTGTTGTGTGTACTAAAAGCTATTCAATTATTATAATTTTCAGTTTGTCAATGTGTCGTATTCATAAAGATATAAAAAAATGTCGTTTTCGTTCATGGTCTTTTCATTTGTCGGTTATTATGCTTATGTATATGATTTATTACTATATAGGTATAGTTCAGGAAATATGAATTGGTCGTCTGTAATCTCCACTAAGATCTTTTAGTTAATATCAAAAAAAAGTAATCGTAAATCTGCCCTCGTTCTTTAAACCGCACAGTGGGTTGAAAGGTTAAAGTTAAGGTTAAGGTTAGGTCCAGTAAGTCTTAACGCCAGAAAAAAAGATGGCAAAGTAGATAACACACGGCCAAATCATATTTACTGAACTATACCTATTTTGAATCAATCTTTTTATGGTGGCTTGCTTATCATCATCATCAGCCTAATATATGTCCTACTGCGGGCTTAGCATGCAAGAACAGGAGAATACGTCAAACGCGAGTTAGTGTCAAATATGTCTATTCCATATGCTAACGTAAGAGTAAACGTTTAAGGATTTAAATAAAAGTGTATTTCGTGTGACTTGTCCTTTTATTACTAAGAATCTTAACTTCTTATTTGACACTAATCCATGGATGACGTAAAATGTGACACTAGTTCCCGCGTAGCAACTAAGCCCGCTGCTTGGCACAGGCTTCCTCTCATGGGTAAGAGGGAAAGAGCTATAGTCCTTACGCTGGCCCAGTGCGGGTTGGGGACTTCACAGTCACCTTCGAATTTCCTCGACCCACGATCCTCTGTTTGAAAGTTGTACGCCCGAACCACTTAGCTACCGTAGCTCTACTATACTTCCTTGCTTATACTAATCATCTATTGCAGAAAAAATGCCGCTAACTGCAGCAGAAAAACAAAGACGTTACAAAGAAAAGTTGAAGAAAGATCCGGAGAAATATGAAGAATATAAGCAGAAAAAAAGAGAATGCTATCACGCTAGGAAGAAGTTGGCGAAGGACTTGACGCCAAAAGAACACTATAATGCAAAAATAATATGGAAATTAAGAAAAAAAAATTTAAGACATAACAGGAAAAATCTTAATCGTGTTCTTGAAGTTACACCTCCTAGTTCTCCAGAAACTGTAAATGATATTTTGCATGACAACCTTCAAGAAATGGCTAATATTGAAGATTTAAGGGAACCAGCAGAGCATAATAACAAAAGCAGAGATAAAAAAAAGGAAAGAGGCCGAAAGAAGATCCGCAGAGATCGCACAAAATTATACAAAGAAAATTTGAAACTAAAAAAAGAAAACCAGAAACTAAAAATCGCATCAGAAAAGTATAAAAAGCGTTATTTTAGACAAAAACGTAAACAATGCAAAATAACATCACATGAAAGTGATGATATAAAATACAGTATCTTAACTAACGCTATAAAAGATAGATATCAAAAAATTAAGACACTCAAAGAAAAGAAACTTTTGAAACGCATTTTTGAAAGTGTTGCAGAGCCCCAAAGAAAAGATCTAATTAAAGAAACTCTTGGGTTGACTGGAGATTTAAGAGAAAACGCAAACACCCAAAGCTTTAAAGATGCACAATTGTTAAAAGATATTGTTCAAGAGTTTTTTCTTAGAGACGACGTATCGCGAGCGACAGCAGGAAAAAAAGAAACTATTACAAAGTCGAAAATAAAAGTCCAGAAGAGGTTCCTGTTAGAGAATATGAAAAATTTATTCAAAGTGTTTAAAAAAGAAAACCCGGGTGTTAACTGTTCTTATTACTCGTTTACGAAAAACCGGCCTTTTTTCACGGTAAAGCCCTCTGCAGATGGACGAGAAATGTGTTTATGTAAAGTGCATATCAACCCCGTTTACAAAGCAAGAAGTCTTAAACGGAAACGAATAATCCACACAGATGATTTAAACGTCCTCATTTCGTCCACAGTTTGCAACACGGAAAGTCAAGCTTGCATGTACGGAACATGCGACGTATGTTGCCATAAAGATATAACGCATGATTTACAAAACGAAGCAGAAAATGTAAAGTGGCACGAATGGGTCCGGAAGGAAGTAGCTTACGAAAAGAATGGAAGACAAATGAAAGCTATGAAAAACATTAAAATAGAGAAAGAAGATCAAGTTAAAGAATTACTAAAAAACTTAAAAGAGGAACTAAAAACACTAAAAAAACATGTTTATAATATTAAAGTGCAACATCACAGTTTTCGAGACGCCGTTGACAATTTAAAGGAATCGGAGATGGTTTTGGTTGCAGACTTCAGCGAAAACTATAGTTGCAAGTGTTTTCAAGAAATACAAGCCCATCATTTCGGTGGCTCAAGAGAGCAAGTGTCACTACACACGGTTGTAGTTTACACTACCAATATACTCGATTCGAAACCTAATGTGAAATCCTACTGTACCGTATCATCGAATTTGTGTCATCAGCCTGCAGCAATTTGGGCTCACCTACATCCCATTCTTTCAGAAATTCGGCAGAATTATCCGGAAATAAAAACAGTGCATTTCTTTTCAGACGGGCCTTTCAGTCAGTACAGGCAAAAACAAATTTTTTATTTATGCTCCACAAAAATGTTCGAGTATGGTTTCCAGTCAATGACGTGGTCCTTTTTCGAGGCTGGACACGGGAAAGGACCAGCCGATGGAATAGGAGGTTTCTTGAAAAGAACCGCAGATGATATGGTAGCTACAGGGAAGGATATCGTCAATGCAGATGATTTTTACAATACACTGAAAGACAAAAGCAAAATTAAGTTATTTCTCATTACGGAAAAAGACATTGAAGGTTTCCAGAAACAACTGCCATCGAATATAAATACCTTGAAAGGTACTATCAGTGTGCATCAACTCTTCACAACTGTGCCAGGTCAGTTACAATACCGTGATTTGAGTTGTTTTTGTGAAAGAGGTTTTTGCCAATGTCGAAACCCAAAACATTATCAGCCACTTAACGTTAAAGATACACCTGTGCTCAATATTGATGATGCCGAGGTAGTTTTGACCAGTGGTATTAATGAGGAGCTCAGTTCTGATGATGACGTTCCGTTAAGTAGATTGATGAACACGAAAGAGAGGCCTTTGCAAGAAATTACGCTGTCTGATTTGTGTAAACCTCGCGAAGGAACTTTATATGATTCGGTTTACAATAACGCGGAACCATGTACTAACCGTCCAGTGCATTGTGGGGATTTTTTACTAGTAAATATTCCTGGACCCAAGGGTAAACTATTCAGATATGTCTGTAAAGTTAATGGCTTAGACGATGATGGTGAAATGCTGGTCATGTTTTTGCGGAACGTAAAAGAAAAACAAATATTTCGACTATTTTTTTTTTTTTTTTTTTTTTTTAATATCATAGGAAGGCAAACGAGCACACAGGCCACCTGATGGTAAATGGAAACTGTGACCCATAGACATTCGCATTCACAAGACCGCAATCCTAAGACTGCAAATGCGTTGCCAACCCTGAGGCCGAAGATGGAATGCCTCTATGCTAGTCATTTCACCGGCTGTCTTATCCCCAAACCGGAACACAACTAGACTAGATCAAAACGATTTTTCTTACATTGATCCTAAAGACGTAGTCAAAATTCTTCAGGAACCAGATATTACAATTAAAAGAAAGCAGGAATATTTTGACTTCAAAATTGCCGTTGACATTTTAGAAAAGTAAATTCAAATGTTTATATTATTTCCGTTGTGATAATTATACCTGAGAATATTAAGAGTTAAGTCATGAAGGTCTCTTTTATGTTGATTAAAAGTCTGAAAAAAAAAATACTATTGTTGCATTTATTAAAAACAAGTATAACAATATCTAAGAGCTTACTTTTGTTGTTGTTGATTTATAAAATAAGAATTATTCTTTAACTTGCTGTGATTATAATTAAGAGCAAATACCTGTTTAGAAGTTTTTCTTATTTTTCTTATGATAATATAATATTTTCTATTCTACGTTTTTGTTTTAATTGTATTCCCGATAAACCGTCTTTAAAAAAGAGAAGGTTCTTAATTTGTCGGTATAATGATATGCATTAATAATGTCTAAAAATATAAAACACACACACTAAGCATGTAGTCCATTCCACTTTAAGTCTCTTGAGTTACCATTTTGTCTCTTGAGTGACCAAATTGTCCCCAAAAAACTTACGTAGTTTTTTCAATTTTTTATTCAGGAGATTTATGATATTGGCTTTGTTTTAACATGAATTATGTATAAATTAAACAGGGAAGTAAAACTTATGATGTATGTTTTAGTTGGATTATTTATTACTAATAATAGGAAAAGTTTTTGTGCAGTTTTTGTCACCAGTGACTCAAGAGACATAATTAGTTGTTGTAACTTTCTACATATAACGTGTGGCTCCATATTTTACATGTATAAGCGACATTAATGTGTTTATTTACACATTGGACTGATAACATCTTTTTTCGCATGATGAATGATTGAATTATATCATGGTTACCCAGGGGACCACTTTTGAGCTCGAATTCTGTTTATGTCCATATAAAACATATATAAATTATATAAGTCCGTGGCAACCGTCACATATTGAAAGTTTAATATTTGTACTACGATAAAAGCATGTAGTAATGTAAAAAATTCTACCTTTTTATTTTGATTTGTTCTTTTTCAAAATACAAGAAAAAGTTGATTCACCCAAGTACATATAGCTTGATGTATTATTTGCTTTTGCTTTACTATACATATATGTATATACTAAGGCCGCATTCGATCAAACTTAGAATAAGACTTACTCATAGATTAGTCTATCAAAAACATACATACATACCTTCACGCCTTAATTCCCAGAGTTAGGTAGCCCCAGGTAGAGCTACATAATTACCAATGCAACTCTAAAAATTTGTTGATAATTCTGAAAGCACATGTTGCACAATTAGGCTAAGATATTTACCAGTGTATTAGTGTCAATTTTTAAGCCCATCGCCTACGTACTACAAGCCTTTAGGTATTCCCTTAGTCGCCTCTTACGACATCCACGGGAAGACTTGGAGTGGCACTATTCTAAACCGGCATCGTAAGCAGTTATAAGACCTATCTAGATATAAGACCATATTCCAGTTTGGACGTCTACGATTTCCGTTAATTAGCATGTTTGGTTTAAGACTGTTAATTGCGTTAAACCATAAAATAATTCACGGTTTTTACATTCTAATTCGAAGGAATAGGTAATTTTAAGAGACCAATTTCATTAATTTTGTATTTGACGTACTTAATAGTTTTGTTATATTTAGAAGACATATTAAGGATGACATGATTATTTTAAATTTGGGTTGGAATTTTCTAATAAATTACAACAATTAAATGTTATCTAATGATAGAAAAGTAATTGTAATAGTGTATTAAAATTAAAACATACTATTTCAAGCGGTTTTCGCCCCGTAAGATACACCTAGGAGGGCTTCAAGCTGAAAACGAAAGTCAAGCAAAGGTTAAATAATACTGTCGTCGAAATATCCGAAATAGATTAATATTTCAAAAACTTAATAATGCAGTACGGCTTTAAAATCCTATTACTCGAAATTGTAAAATAATGAACAAAACCAATCGTTAACTTACTGTAAAAAAATAACCAACTGAAAGATTACGTAGATGATGTAAGATTGCCGGACGTTAGATAATCCGCGGCAATGTTGATTCATGCAGCAATAACCTCCCACATGGCAACTACTGTTCTACCGGATTCATAGCAAAAATAGTTCGACTACGTTTCGCAGCTCCTTACCAAACGTAGCTGCACAATATGTAGTGATTTGTCACTTTATCATCATGTTTGAAATTCAAACACAGAGATTGCGGGAGTTCACCCTCCTGCGGCACTAAATAACAAGTCAAGTATAGTCATTTTAAAGTAAACAAATATGTCTAGCCTAATTAGGCGTGTAGAGTGCACATAAAAATAAACGACGTGTCACCTGATTCATCCATGCAACACTTGTCGCTGAAGACTTACGTCAAGCTATTTGAAATGCATTTCGAGCACTGCTGACTAATGGCTTGGCAAATTTCCGTGATTTTTTCAAGGTTAACGTATAGAATAGAGTAGGTACATTATCGTAAATGTATTTAAAATAAGACAAAACAGCCGTAAGTGGCGTCGGTTCCTAGAAATGTACAGAGGGGTTATTATGACATAGCTATGCAGCTCATTTTACGCTGAGAGAAAAAGGCAGAGTTATGGAACTGCTATATGGAACTGCTCCGTCCTTGACGCTCACCGTAAAATGAACTGCATATTCATGTCATAATAACCCCCCTGATATCCAAAAAATAATAATAGGTACGCCAAATCGCACGAAATAGTCACAGTAAAGCTTACATATTAACATATACCTATAGTACTTTATTCGATTAAACCCAGTAATTTATCTAAATTAAAGTACATTTAAAACTTCGCTATTTTAAATGCAACGCGCAGGCACGCGGTTGGGGTGTGACGTCATTACTCTGCAGGGGCGCGCGGTCCTATACTATTCAGTAAGTTAACAGGGCTGTATCGTTTTAACCGTGATAGGTTACCAGTTGAAATTTTCACAGAAAATCTAATTATATATTAAAATCCCATAAAATAATCTTCAAAAAATACAATTAAGTATGCATTTCTAAAATGGCTTCTGATTAAGGATTCGCAGTAGGCTTAAACAAAAATTCTAATTTTAAAAGTTCAGGAAATAATTGCAATTGAAGTAAAACTGCTACAAATTATTATTTTGTAAAACAGATTTAATTAACAAGGGGATTATTAAGCTGTTATCCACCCTATTTCTGACTGCGCTTGCAGTGGCTTAACTTTTAATCTGACTAACATTGACTAACATGCCTAAATTGAAGAATAAAGAACTTTGACTTTGACTTGACTTTGTCTTTATTTCCGAATTTCGTAAACATACTTACATATTTCCATCCGGTTTCTACGCTAGTACAGTCAGCGTCAAAAGTAACTGGTCACTTCAAGTTACTTTTGTACTTTATTGCATTACCTAACACATTAGACAATCTTGTTTGACTTTGCTTATGTGACAGTAAAGCGACAAGGTATTTAAGTGATCAGTTTCTTTTGACGCTGACTGTACTTATTCTTCGATATATGTACGAGTATAAGATGGAGAGTACGTTGCGATTGTCATTTGTCTAAATAAATGACCACACATACATATGTAAACCCAAGGCTGAAACGAGTTAGCTGTACGCTCTTTTGGAAACGAGTATGAAACGTAATGGATATTTTCAGTGCGTGCGAAGAATATTGAATCATCGGGTTTTATTGGTTGACCGATATAGCCGACCGAATTGTTTACTTTTACTAAACTAAATATATCGGTTCGCTAGAAAGTGTCATGGGGAGAAAATAATGTTCTTGAATATTCATAATGATATTAGCGCGTTCAAGAACTGAGAGCGTGTGTCGGAAAACTGGTCATTCGAATTTCAACCGAGCGTCACTTACTTTAAATTCACTATGAAAATGGAGGCTACTTTGATTTAAGTTTCTAAATTTTTCATAGACGTTTAGTGCGCTGTCGCCTTTGATATATTTATTGTGTAACCTGAATTTTGCTTACGGATACGATGAACTTGAACTCGATATTATATTTTTGATCAGTGTAGAAGAGAATACGAAGTTTAAATAGAACTGGGATATTCGTATGGAATCGGGTCGCCATATTACAAGTATAACCCTTATTCCGTATTCTTAGTTTGTTTATACAGCGTTTGTACAGCGTTCCGTGAGTCACTGCCGGTACTGGCTGAAAAGCAGCGCTGTAGGTGTCTGACACCTCAGCATTTTGCTGAGCCAGTGTCCGTTTCACCGCCGCTAGGACACACATTTGCTTGCTATCTGTTACCTTCACTGTTTTCTTTAATCATTTGTATATTTGTGTGTCTTATGGTTGTTGAATAAATGTATTTCTTCTTCTTCTCTTCGTGTTTGTGGTCAGTGCACCAATGTCGACTAAGTAACATAAGCGATGTAAATCACTATTGCTACTGTATTGATATCGGTACGAAACCTGTTGTTGACCTTCTTAATTTTTTGCAAGTTTCTAATGTATAAATAAATAATCTATCATATACCACCGTGTACCACCCCATATACCCCCGAAAAACATTTCTTAGTACACAACAAGAGTTTTGTAATTTACATTGTGCGTTGTTTTAATTCAGACAATCAATAGTGGAAAAGTTTTATACCTATGTAAAGACATCACCAACTCAACACATTTAACGTGTAAAAACGTTAAGCGAGTCTTTACTTGATAGGAAATGGATTTCACACCACAGTGCGAACATAAATACTTGGCTCCATAAACTTAACAACATTGACACTTTAACCATAGTCCGGAAATATAGCTGTCACATTACGCTATTTCCTTTACAAAGTAAGCAATATTCCGCCTCCATAATACAGCTTCTGTGCAGCGTAAACATAGGTAGATAAATAAATATCAAGAGACAATATTTGACAGAGACCCAAGCGAAGCTAATTGTTAGAATTGTAGCACTACAACTACTTGGTAATGATAAACATACTTAAATAGAGAAACATATACATAGTTGTACAAACATATACAAAGAAGATATCTAACACTCAGGATCAATAACTCCTGCTCATTACATTACATTTGCCGCAGTAGGGTGACATCAATTAGGGTTATTTTTTAGCCAATTTTGTATTGTTTTTAGTCCACGAATGGAGCCCCGTCCCTCAAATTGGCGTTGACCGGTTGCGTCCATGATTACTTACTTTATTTATGTTATAACGTAGACTTTACATAAAATACCTTCCATTTTTCAATTACCACCGACATAACAACACGAAAAGTGAACTTGAAGAATCAATCAAAAGATGCATAATTTAAGTTGCAAATTGCAACTGATAAATACTAGAGTAGGCCCCTATTAAAGCAATAAATACAGTGTATTTACAGATATAATGAATTGAGTCTTGAGCAATCAGACTGGTTGACATTTCACGCCTGCGCATTTCTGTTGCGTTTTGACCGGAAAGGCAACTCATGAATGGGTACCATTTACGCCAGACAAAATGGTAATCGATATAAATAAATCTTAATAGGGTTGTGTCGTTGTTTATTGTGATGTAGCCAACCAAATGTAAATAAATGAAGGAGACGAAATGAGAATAAATGAAGAGTCAAGACGTCGATGTGATAAATTATTGGATAGGTAGCTAAAAAGTTTTTTGCCGCCATAAAATGTATGAACCTGAACTGTCTAGCACGTCTTTTAACTTGAAAAAAAACTGGCTTGTTATCTTGCTACAAAGCATATTATCTAAAATCGTTAAAATAATAAGCTGGCTTTCTATATACTGGATATTATTGATCCTTAATTTGACAGTGCTTTTTATCACAGTGAACATACTATTATGTTTTTTTTAGCTTTTCTTGTTACGTTTTTTTATGCTGATGCAAATTTAAAAGGGTTTAAAATTATCGGTTAATTTACCTAACCTAACCTCTATACACATAGGTGCTCATACAAACTCGTCGGTGAGTTTCGTGACTGACTCACGATGCACAACCTAAACCGATGGACCTAGAGCCTTGAAATGTGCATGGTATATTGCTTGAATACCCTCGAGGTGCACAGCAGGAGTACTAAGCAAAGATTTTGCGAAAATCGACCCCCAACAGGAAGAAATAAAGGGAGAGCCGGAAAACTAATGCGTCCTCTAAAAAAAAAAAGTCTAGTTTTGTGATAAAGCTTCGTAAGTACTATTTGTAATATAAGTACAAGTAATAACAAAAATAAACTAAAGACTAAACAACACACAATACCACGACAGTTTCCCAACGATTCAGCAATTTCACCCGACGCGCGACGTATCGCGTTTCGTCTCCATTTGGTTCAAAACCTGCGCCCGCGCCGGTGTGTCGCACGCGTCCATTATCCGCCTTAACCCATATCGATTTACTTCCTGGTATTTAATTGGAAAGTTAAAAGAATAACTATTTATAACTCTAAAATAGATTAAAGGGTCAGAATCCGTTAGGTCAGAGTAAAGCAACGGTTAAATTAGAATGAAGCTCGCAATGATATTAATTTGTTGTTATAACTTTAGTTGAGCTTGAGCAGATCACGCACAAAGTTATCCAGAATTTTCTGTTAAGTATGTAGTACAATCAACTATTTTCAAAATGCTAAATTTACTCTACAGGGTTTAACAAGAAACCCGTTCAATCAATAATACCGTTTGTAGGGTCACTAACCCTAGAACGATGCAAAAGAGAAACGAAAATTAATCAATAAAAAAATAAGGAGTCAGGTTTTGTTCGAGAAGGTTTTTCTCCATACTAAAAGATACTTTCTTTCCTATTTCAATGTTTTTTAATTTTAAAATCTTGCCCAATACCATGAACACTATTTGTTCATTTATGAATCCCTTCATTCTTGAATTTTGCATCACACCATGGTTAATACCAAGGTCCTAGTAACAACTCGCCTGCAAATAAAACAAGGTTACTGCGCGGATTGCCAACCGGTTCCCACTTCATTCCAAGGGGTCCCGAAATATCCCAAAAGAAACCAGACTGCCGACAGGTGCAAGGTATCCAAATCTGCATCATTGCAAAACGAACTTTAAAACGACTGGTTTCAAAATAAAATTGAAGAAAAGGTTCAGATATTTAGTGCTTTATGTTTGCGAGCCAGAAGGGAATATGAATGGGACTGGTTCTTTGTTAATTGAAAAGCGGACTGTGCTGTAATATATTTTTTATATTCACATAATATTGGCAAGTTTATGTCACGACTGTTATGTTATAACAGGTGCGGTAACAAAGTAATAGTTAGCAGGAAACTTCACAAGCCTTCTTTATATTTGTATGATGAGGACGAGTATTTGTTTCTGAGTCTTGGATGTTTCCTATGTATTTACGAGGGGCGGCTGAAAAGTTCTAAGCCTAAGGTAGAAAAAAAATGTTCAGATTTTTTTTACTATTTTTATTTTTCAATATAATCTCCCTCTAATTCAATGCATTTATTACATTTTTTAAATAATGCTTTTAGACCGTTAAAAAAATAAGTTTTATTTTGGCTGTCGAAATGTTCCTGTACAGCCGCCTTCATCTCTTCATCACTGCCAAATCGCTTTCCCCTTAAATCTTTCTTCAAATTGCTGAATAGAAAATAAACACTAGGGGCCAGATCTGGACTGTAAGGTGGATGATCAATTTCCTCGAAGCCAGTTTCCTTCAGAGCAAGCTTGGCAACACGAGCGGTGTGAACGGGGGCGTTGTCTTGCAAAAACAAAATGCCTTTGCTCAGTTTGCCCCTTCGTTTCTCGACTATGGCTTGTCGCACTTTTCTTAATAGCTCAGCATAATAAACTGCATTTATTGTAGAGCCTTTCGCCAAATAGTCTATTAAAAGAATGCCATCGCAATCCCAGAACACGGTGGCCATTAGCTTAGACGCCGATCTTTGAACCTTGAATTTCTTTGGCGGCCTTTCACCCTTTTCGATCCACTGCATAGATTCAGACTTCGACTCTGGATCATACTGTCTGATCCATGTTTCATCAACAGTTACTATGCGGGAACAAACTTCATCTAAACCTTCTTCACATAATTCTAAAAATGCCTGAGAAGTTTGAACACGACGTTCTCTATCGAAAGCTGTGAGCATTTTCGGCACCCAACGAGCACTTACTTTTTTCATATGCAAATGTTGATGCAAAATCTCTCCAACTCTTTCCTTACTAATACCTAAGGCTTCAGCTATTTGCCAAACCTTAATTCTCCGATCCTCTAATACTAACTTTTTACTTTTTCAGTATTTTCTTCAGTCACAACCGATATTGGCCTTCCTGAGCGAGGATCGTCTTCGATCGACTCCCGTCCAAGTTTAAAAAGTCGACTCCATTTTTTAACAGTGGCATGAGAAGGGCCAGATTCACCGTAAATACTAGACATTTCTTCAAAAATTCTTTTCGGCGATTTGTCACTTTTCGTGAGGAACTTAATGACTGCACGGTGCTCAATTTTCGTGATATGCGTTGATAATTCACACATGTTGACCTTTAGCGTCGGATATCTCGAGATGTAATAAACAAAAGACGACATTTTTTTCTTTTATTTATTAACTTTTTAAATGGTCTTTTTAGTGGCCAGTATTGCTAACGCATATGCAACCTCAAAATACCTTAGGCTTAGAACTTTTCAGCCGCCCCTCGTAAGTATATATTTCTCTATATAATGAAGTACTTACTACTTACCTTATTTTTGACTAGGTTAATTTGTGTAAGATTGTTCCGTAATATTTTTTATTATTATTTAGTTTTCTATAAATTAGGTTTTTACATATTCAAATATAAAGGTAATATAACAACACCGATACAAAAAATAAACATTATAAAAAACCTAATCTACGGGTGCTGCCAGCAGCGGGGCAGGGCTCAAGCTACCGGTGGTTATGGCTGCAGAGAGAGGAACCTCTTCACAATGCGTGCCGTGTCGAGGAGTACTGCCTTCTGTATCTGGCCCTTGATCCAGCCATCTAGCGAGAGTCTCTTGAGGTGTTGGTCGAAACTCTTCGCTATAAGACCGTTTGGCGAAACAACCATCGGGACAATTATCGTCGAGTCAACATCCCACATGGTAGTCACCTCGTGAGCCAAGTCAAGGTACTTGCTGAGCTTATCCTTCTCGGCCTTCACGAGGTTCTCGTCATGCGGGATGGTGACGTCGACGAGCACTGCCCGGCGTTGAGATCGATCTGTCAACACGATATCAGGCTTATTGGCGACAATAGTCCTGCCCGTGATAACAGATCGATCCCAATACAGCGTAGCAAGACCATTTTCGAGGACTGGCGCCGGTGTGTACTTATAGTACGGCACTTCAGACTCAACAAGACCATATTGAAGAGCAAGCTGCTGATGGATGATCTTGGCTACGATTATTATTATTATTATTATAAGCTCTTTCATACTCCTAATATACACATAAATAGTGAATAAGGGTGCCCGTTGTTTCCCATATTTTTTTGGTAATATTGTAACTTTTTACATAATTATTGATAGTCATATTTTTTATATCGCTGGAACCGACTTGCGATAATTATTACCTAAAATAATTATATAGGCAGCAGACGATATAGACCCAGTTAATAATCGTTTAAAAGTCATCCATCATGTCATAGATATAATTGCACCGCACTTAGCTTTAATCTACAATAATTGCATTTCAGAGGGGGTCTTTCCAAATCTTATGAAATATAGTAAAGTCATACCACTTTTTAAATCGGGCGATATGAGTGATTTAACGAATTTCCGTCCCATTTCTATTCTACCTGTTTTAAGTAAAGTTTTTGAGAAGTTAATGTTAAAAGATATGGTAGGTCACTTCAATAGAAATAAACTGCTTAACAGTAATCAGTTTGGCTTCACCAGAGGACGATCCACTACTGATGCAGCATCTGTGCTCATTAAATATATATACAATATTTGGGAGAAATCTTGTGATGCTATAGGAATTTTTTGTGACCTTTCCAAAGCTTTCGATTGCGTAGATCATGCGACTCTTATATTAAAATTAGAACATTATGGTCTGTCAAATAATTCTCTAAATCTTATGTCTTCATATCTTAGTGATAGAACACAAACAGTTGTTGTAAACCAAACACAGTCTATTGGAGCCCCTGTTAAGTTAGGTGTGCCTCAGGGCTCTATATTAGGTCCTTTCTTATTTTTGGTTTATATTAATGACTTACCACGCACAGTAGATAATCTTTGTGATATTGTGCTATTCGCTGATGATACATCATGAATTTTCAAGGTAGACCGAAAATCCGTCGATTACAGTAGGATAAATACCATACTAGGTAAATTACTTAATTGGTTTTTTTAGTAACAATTTGCTACTCAACGCTACGAAAACTAAATGTGTTAGGTTCGCTTTGCCTAATGTTAGACCGGTAGAATCTAGTATATTTCTTAATAATGAGAGATTGGAAATGGTAGATAAGGCGCTTTTCTTAGGGATAACTATAGATAAAAACTTGCAATGGAGTCCCCATATAGCAGTACTAGCAGGTAAATTAAGTTCGGCAGCTTATGCTGTTAGGAAAATCAGGCAACTTACTAATGTTGAGACAGCTCGCTTAGTTTATTATAGTTATTTTCATAGTGTTATGTCGTACGGTATTCTGGTTTGGGGAAAAGCTGCTGACATACAGACTATATTCGTGTTGCAAAAAAGAGCCATTCGTTCTATATATAATCTAAACTCCCGTGATTCCTTAAGAGTACTATTTAAAGAAATTAATATTTTGACAGTAGCATCACAATTTATTTATGAGAATATTATTTATGTCATTAAAAATCAAGACTCTTTTGTTAAGAATTGTGATGTACATAATTTGAATACGAGAAATAAAAATAAAATTGCTATTAAAAAATTTCGTGTCCGTAAGGTTTATAAATCATTTCTAGGTCAATGCATCCTTTTCTTTAATAAATTACCTGACGTTGTTTTAAAGTTACCATTTCCAATACTTAAAACTTACTTGAAAAAGTCGTTGATGTCTAAAGCTTACTATAGGGTCGAAGACTATCTAACAGATAAAAATGCTTGGCCAACACCTAAATAATTTAATAATTTAAATTAGTCTTAAAAAATATGTAAATATTGTATTATTGTCTAGGGGACACGGTTTCTGTAGGAGAATGTATCGAAACTTTTATGCATGTTGTCTTGCACTGTCACAGGTAAGTATAACTTGTATACTTTCTATATATATATTTTTTTTATATTACTGTTGCTTATTAGTTTTGTGACAATTCTGAGTTTTGACACATTTTCCTGCTCAACTACGCATGAATACATTTTTGGTGTTATGTGAGATTCATCTTTTTAAATATATAAAAGGAGAAACTGACTGACTGACTGACTGACTGACTGACATATCAACGCACAGCCTAAACGGCTAAACGTAGGCACTTGAAATTTAGAAGGGACGTAGCTTAGGTACCGTAGAGGTGCACTAAGAAAGGATTTTGATAAATTCTACCCCCAAGGGGATAAAATAGGGGATGAAAGTTTGTATGAAACTTTGCCAATTTTAAACCGATCGGGCTGAGACTTTGCATGCATATAGCTACTATGATATAGGCATCCTTTAAGAAAGGATTTTGATAAATTCCACCCCTAAGGGGATAAAAAGGGGATGAAAGTTTGTATAAATCTTCTTAGATTTTCGACTGATTGAACTGAAATTAAAGATTGGAGCTACAATGGTGAAGACGTCCGCTTAAATAGGATTTTGATAAATTCCACCCCTAACGGGATAAAAAGGGGATGAAAGTTTGTATAAATCTTCTTAGATTTTCGACTGATTGAACTGAAATTAAAGATTGGAGCTACTATGGTGAAGACGTGCGCTTAGATAGGATTTTGATAAATTATACCCCCAAGGGGATAAAATAGGGGATGAAAGTTTGTATGAAATCTATCTAAATATATAAAAGGAGAAACTGACTGACTGACTGACATATCAACGCACAGCCCGCTTAAATAGGATTTTGATAAATTCAACCCCCATGGGGATAAAATAAGGGATGATGGAGGATGTAAATGTATTAATTTGAACCTATCAGTACCTAATGGAACGAAAAGGAAGAGAGGAGTGAATGTTGAAGAATGGTCAGGGGTCAAAAAAGAACACGTTCTAGGTAGGGTTTATACTGTTCATCCAAACAATACAGAATGCTACCACCTTCGAATGCTTCTACATGAGATCAGAGGCCCAATTTCATTTGAAGCGTTGAAAGCTGTAGATGGTCACTTACATCCCACTTTCCAATCCACGTGCAAGGCTCTAGGTCTACTCGAAGATGATCGTCGTTTGGAGTCAGCTCTTGAAGAGGCAGCTCTTTGTCAAACAACGCATATCATTCGAGAGCTTTTTGCTATAATTTTATTGTTCTGCCAGGTTTCCGACCCCTTATGTCTTTGGGAAAAATACAAAGAATACCTTTCTGAGGACTTTAAAAAACAACTGGAAAGGCAAGGTGACTTAGATGTAGAGCACTCATCGGACCTGATATTTAACAAATGCCTGTCGGTATTAGAGGATGCCGTATTATCATTAGGCGGCCGTCCTCTTAAAGAGTATGGATTACCTCAGCCAATTCCATCAATACAATTTGGAAATAGAGAGTACATGAAGGAGACCAGTTACGATACAGTGGCCTTAGAAGACGCAGTAAGACAAAATGAAGCATCCTTGAATGACGAGCAACAGGAAGTTTACAGTAAAATTATCACGAGTGTAGACGCAAATGACGGTCGAATATTCTTCTTAGACGCACCAGGTGGAACTGGTAAAACCTTCCTTATTAATTTACTTTGGCGAAAGTAAGAAGTACTCACGGCATTGCTCTGGCTGTGGCGTTGTCCGGCATAGCTGCTACATTACTCGAAGGTGATCGAACTGCTCATGCTACTTTTAAGTTACCACTCAATTTAATCACTGCCGAGACTCCCATTTGCAACATCTCCTAACAAAGTAATTTTGCTGAAGTGAGAGTACAAAAATAATCGTGTGGGACGAAATAATGATGGCTCATAAAGGTGGTATTGAAGCCTTAAACAGATCACTAAGAGATAAGTACAAGGGGTGATACAAAATTAATGGGTGGAGTAACAGTTTTGCTGGCCGGAGACTTTCGGCAGACTCTACCAGTGGTGCCAAAAGGAACCCGAGCTGACGAAGTAAAGTCGTGCATTAACTAATTTGTGGCCCCAGGTTAATATTCTTAAGCTCTCTAAAAATATGAGAGCACATTTGGGCGGGGATGAGTCTGCTGGTAGATTTTCAGATCTCCTTCTTAACATCGGTAATTGTGATTTTCCATCGTTTGATGGAACGATAACCATCCCGGAAGAATTGTGCACAGTTGTTACTACGATTCAAGAATTACTGTCTAAAGTTTATCCAGACATTATTCATATACATGACAAGCCTATTGAATAGTTATGTGAGCGTAACATTCTTACTCCAAAGAACGATCAAGCAGCAGCTATCAACGATATACTACTGCTCATGTCGTTTGAGGGCGAAGAAAAGGTCTATACTTCGATTGATACTGTGGTTAATACAGATGACACTACTAATTACCCTTTAGAATTTTTAAATTCATTGAAACCGCCTGGTTTGCCTTATCATAAGCTTATTCTGCGTGTGGGCACTCCAATTATGTTGTTGAGAAATTTAAAACCACCAAAACTTTGTAACGGTACGAGACTGCAAGTGAAAGCGTTACATCGCAATATAGTGGAAGCCACTATATTAACTGGGTGAATTTAAACGATTACAGTTTCCCCTAAAAGTCTGCTTTGCCATGACAATAAACAAGTCTCAGGGGCAAACTCTCAAATTTGCGGGTATTAACTTGAGAGAACATTGCTTCTCTCATGGACAGTTTTATGTTGCTTGCTCTCGAGTAAGTTCACCCAGTAGCTTGATTGTTTTAGCGCCTAATGACAGATTAGTTAAGAATATTGTGTACAAAGAAGATTTGAAGGCCCTATTTTTTTACACACGCTATAAAAAGTAAAGCCACAAAAACTATACATAATTAATAATAATACTTCTTAAAGCGAGCGAAGCCGCGGGCAAAAGCTATGTCGATATAATTCTGGCCAGGGAGGACGTCTAACTATTAAATTACTTTAAACTATGAATGTACTTAACTTCGATAAACGAGTTCTACGCGGACGAAGTCGCGGGCAAAAGCTAGTTGTTTTATATAATGCTAGGTTAAGTTTATTATTGTATAATATCATTAGCAATATTTAAAAAACGACTTACTGTTGAGTTTCTTGCGGCGTTTCTTCTCAGCAGTGGTCTCTTCCGAAGCGCTGGTAGATTTTTGACGTGTAAAAGTGCCCGTGCGGCCTACTTACTGAATAAACATCTTTTATCTTTTTATCTTTTTTTTTTTTATCCTAAAGCCATTTCTGCCAGAATTATAAATATTTCTGAAAACCTCTAACACCGCTTGGGTTATATACCTACCTACCCCTTGTATTTTAAAGATTAAAAAAGTTATCTGATTCAACTGGAAGCCAGTTTAGAACATAATTATGATAGTCTAGACTCGCGATGCGTTAGGTTAGGTTAGGTTAGAAAAATCGTCAGGAATCGGAAGGAACAACTTAATTGTATTTAACTGATTGAGTGCAACCTTTACTGCTCAGGTTCAGTTGTTTTTTTTTTGCTATTATTCAACTGGAACAGATGTGTCTAAAAATATATTAACAAATTCAAGTATCACGCAAAATGAACTTTTTATAAATAAAATGTATTTGAACTGGATATAATATCTCGCTACGAAAACAAGAGCCGAAGATATAGGAACTTTTTTAAACCACTGTATTTTTTACGAATACAACACAATGTTTGTGTTCCTTTGATCTAAAAATCGTATGTCCATAAGAATTTATAGGCATAGTGCATTTATAAAATAGTAGTATTTAAAGTATTACCACTGTTATATAAGTGGCCGATATGTTTATGTAGAAGCGCTACGGTCCAAGAATTTGCGTAATCGCGTATTGTTATTTAAATGCAGAGATAATATAAACAGACATTCACAGAAATATTAGTAAATTAGTAACGGGCCACCGTGAAACAAGCCTTAGGTTTCAAGGACACGCTATATGAGACAAGTGTCAGCGGTTCAACAGGATTAGATATTTAATAATAGCGTTAAACCTTTTCAGCTAAATATGGAAAAAAGGGTATGAAAGTTATACGAATCATACACTCCGATCATTACCCAACGGGAACAGGGGACCAATAATAACCCTTAATCGTGTGTTTATTTTGCTACATAAATTGTAAAACTAATCGGACCGAGGAAATTCATCCTGCAAAATATCCCTCTTGACTATCTCGGGTTATTTTTATCCTGACCGGCTATGCTAGTTTACTTCTCAAAGTATTTTTTTACCTAGCTGAGGCTTTTTTTAGTCATTTCTTAACTTAGAGTCACTTTTATGACTTTTTGACGTTCCTTAGTGACGATTTTTCATTCACAAGTTTAAAAAAAAGGAGTTTATTGTCGACGTCGACGGTGATTAGAAACTGAAGCGTCGCTTAATCCTACAAGTTGGACCACCATTCCAAACGTCAATAAATTAGGATTACACAAGCGAGTCGGGCTTTTAAAGCATCTAATTAGTTTTATTGCGGCTCTCATTTGCATAGTTCTCATGCACGCGAATTTTACTAAAGGGAAGTTAAAGCCAATGTGTCTGACTACAGTTGCAGAATACCATCTAGCAGTAATAAGTAAAAGGACTGGTAAATGGCTGCTAAGGACTACGCTGAAAGACAGGAGCCCAGTTGGCCCTGTAGTGGGATATTTTAAGGTAATAATGGAAATTCTCTGGCCACGAAATGAGTTAAATTATCCAACAAATGGTGTGAAGCTTGCTCATGAAAATAATTATGTTCATTTCTAAATTAATACCTCTCGATCTAATATTTAAATTAAACACTAATATTTTTTAATAAAACCGTGTAGTTGGCGGGTTAGAATAGTGCCACTCCATGTCTTCCCGTGGATGTCGTAAGAGGCGACTACGTGAATAAAGGCTTGTAGTACTGTTAGGCGATGGGCTTGCAACCTGTCACTAATATGCTGGTAAACATCTTAGCCTATTTGTGCAAATTGTGGTTACTAAATTATCAACAACTTTCTAAAGTTGTAATTCTGTAGCTCTGCCGAGCCCACTCTGGGATTACAGGCGTGAAGATATATATGTATGTATTTTTTTATATTATATTATATTTATAACTAGAATAATATATTTTCGCGAGAGTTCTATATTCTTGAACGTTCTCTGAGCCGCATGACGATTTCGGACGTAAACGTCGATGACACATTGTCGTAGGGCGACTGCGATTCCGGACGAATTGTAAACACTGCCCTTGCGTCACGGTTGCGGTCATAAAATGTGGTAAAATTAGTTTTAACGCCTATTTTATTGATCCTGTATACATGGCTGCCCTAGGATATTGAATTTCAGTGAGTCTTAGTTAATAGGTTTATTACATCTTGATGATTATTAACGTTTGAAAACGTTAAATTTCGTGAGGCCGGCATGCCATTGGTTTTGAGAATGTATCGAAAGTCCAGATTTTTGTTTCCCTACTGTTTTATTTGTCAAATTTTAGAAGTTGCAGATAATTTTCAGGGTGACCTCAAAATAATAATAATTTTCAGGGTGAGGGGGGTTTCAAGTCCGAAAAACGTTTGCCTACGGTTTCGTTTGTCCAAATTTTCATAAGTTAGAAAAACATTTGTTCTGAACCCAAAAAAACGACCACCGTAAATGCATGAGATGCATGGACGTCAGCTGCCGTACGGTCGTATCGGGCGCTTACGGCAAGTCCTCACATTCGGACAGAAATTAATATTCGTTCTACAATAGATATATTTTCTTATAAATTATTTTCCTATTTTATTTATATTTCACCAAACTAAACAATAATAATCAGGTTGTGGTATGATGTACTGGAACACGTTATTTACCAACATAACGACGGCAAACGCATTCACCACGCAAAAATAGTGACGTCCGTTTTCAAGGTATTCAATTAAGAGAAATTATTTCAGTCATGACATCATGTGACCCAGAAAAGTGACCTTTATATTAATATATGCAGGTCATAAATTTAAACGACGGGCAGTTGATCGAATAGCGCGATATGAACTCATATATAAAGTTGTCGCATGACAAGTGTGAGTACAGTCAGTTTTAAAACTATGGTAGCATCTAAATTTTGAAATATTTGTACAGTTCAGACTTTTGACGAAGCCGGTCTATGTTTTAAGTGCAATTTAGATGCAAAATTACATTGCGTTCCATCAAAACTGCTGAACGACTGCGTAGTTCGCTTGCAGTTGGCGTCCTGAGGCCAGCAATAAACAAAAATTCGGACCTAACCTAACTGCAGGTATGTTTTTGAAAACTTGAAAAATTATCTGACTCAGATGAAATCCAGTTTAGAACAAACAATAATACGGACCAACAATGCGTGAGGGAGGACTAACATTATTAATTATTATTATTATGAGAGCTTCCGCACTGCACACCTACATACCTACTAGCTGCACGGTTGTTATTCATTCCTGACTCAATAGTACCGACGACTGCAAATGCATTCATATTTTAGTCGGTCCAACTGCATTAGAACTGCATTACATGCGTCGCGTCGCTCTCCTTAGCAATTTCTCTGGCATTTTATTCCAAAAGAAAAGTACACCGTACGGTACATGACTCGACCTTCCGAATCTCGTTTTCGACTGGACTTACAACATTTTAACTTCAATAAAGGGCCCTTGACATCTTGATTTATTGTTACAAGTTGTCTCATGCATACTGCAATCTATATGCCGCAGTTTTCTTTAAAAAATGTTGTATGTTTCGTGGTTTCTTGTTGTTACTGTTGTATCTGTACAGTCAACGGCAAAATAAACTGATGAAATAGGGTCTCAAAATAGTGTTTATAATAAATTAAGTCAGATGTAACTAATTATTGTAGTTTAGTATAAGTAAATTAGCTCGTAATATGTCATAAGTAAGTGGCATGCTATTAACACAGTTAAAATCATTAATGAGTGTTTCAAATCAAACAGATTCTCTAAAAAAGCAATAGTCTGTAATACTACTAAACTTTCATATGTAAGTGAATATGAATTTTTGGGACTTCATGATACCACCTCGGAATACAAGTCAGACGTTCGGTTAGTGTCGGTTATAGGTATTCGTTAGACAAACACGCGAACCAAGTATTTCCGTCAAGGGTTGAAATAAGTTCCTATTACTTCGTTTTGTTTTTTTTTTGCATTATTTTAAATAAATCCTTTTTAACTGCCGTGATTACCCTAGTTTGCATTTGGAGATTTTGAAATTTTGACTATACTACTCGACACTTGGGTAAAAAATAATTTAATCATTCTTTATTGAAATTTCTTGTAAAGAGACAGTTCTGACATCGTTTGTGGTAATTTTCTTGTGACAAATTAAATATTCATTTGAAAATGACACTATGGAATCTGTTATATCCGAAGCGTCATGCTAGAAAATGTATTGAAACGTTGATTTTGATCACTTACTTTTGACGTTGACTGTACACGTGGAACAGTTTCGCTCGTTAAAAGTACAGACATATCGTGCACGTTGAAAACATTATTAATTAAACAGGTTTTAAGCGTAAAAGGATTATATAGCTACCTACTGATTTTAAGTTGATGGTCTATATGAGTAGAAGGTTTTAAATCAACCAATCACTTAAAAGTAGAGATAACGGAATTTCTAGTTATGATTGTTATGAACCACTAGCTTCTGGCTGTGACTCCGTCCGAAATTCAAATTAATTTAATTGAAAAACAGAACACAAATTAATTTAGCAACCGCAAAATACTTAAATAAACTCTAAACTCAAGAATTATTCCTACGTTTACCAAATGTATGGATTAAAAACATCCAGTATAAACAGATCCTTTTTCACCACCATCAATTTCCATTCTATATTAAATTCTGCAGCGATTGTAGCACTTCCTGGTGGTCCACAGGTCTTATAAAACTGGCCGGGTAGATCTAAATTTTCCCCAAGGCCACGATTCAGGCTATTTTCACGCTAATTGAAAGAAACAAGTGTCGGCCGGTGCACTAATGTGACCAGTTCGGTAAATGCGTGAGACAGTCCTTTTACAAAGTTAATTTTGCTAGTGGCTAATTAAGGAACTAACATTGCCCCATATTATCTTTGTATCGGATGTTTGATGACAGCGGTAATGTTAAGTGAACAGATAAGTTTGTTTTGTATTGTCTGGGTAATGATTGAAGCTAATAAAGTGAATGTGAAAATAATAGGACTTGATGCCTTGAGCGTCTGCTTTGAGAGAATTTAATTGACTGTTAAGCTTTTGTATTTTACAGTTACACCTATAATAACCTGCAATATAATTGGCTTTCTTATTACAGGCAAACTTCTCTCCGTCTTTTTTATTTTTGCGATTTAGTTAAAGATTGAGTCGTGTAATAAATTGCATCAATGGACAGGTGTAATAAAATATAATAAAAACACGTCGTTGGTTTTATTGCATGCCACACATCTGACCGCTTTTTGCGACTTGTGGCTACACATTAGCTAGATTCTGCAAGTGCTAGCATGTTCAGTATATTATTCATAGCCTAGCCTAGAAGTTATGTTCAAAAGTATTGTTGCATGTAGTGGTGATCCAAAGATAAAAAAACTTAATTTAACTTTATTTACTTATCTACATACATAACCTCACGCCTTCACTCCCGAAGTGGGGTAGGCAGAGCTAAAGAATTACCAACAACTTTTAAAACTTGTTGATAATTCTGTAACCACACTTTGCACAATTAGGCAAGATGTTTACCAGCGTTTTAGTGACAGGTTGCAAGCCCATCGCCTAACAGTACTACAAGCCTTTATTCCCTTAGACGCCTCTTACGACATCCACGGGAAGAAATGGAGTGGTACTATTCTAACCCGGCAACCACACTTTACTATTTCATCTAATAATAATTTGTCAGCGAGTTCGCCTGCTATGATAAGCCGTTTATCCATGGTATCGCAATCTTTTACATTTCTTATTTGGTAAAAACAAAGTTATTCTACTTTACAATTTTTTAATCATTATTATATGTATTGACAAGCTTGCATACATCAAGTTAAAAAATAAAATAAATTAAAGGTCTATTATTGGCCTGTGCTAGCTCCGCTGCTCCATTTAAGGGCCACGATCGCGCGGCAACATGCCGACTGGTGATTACTCGATTGTCGCCTTTTTACTGAAGAAAAAATTACAAGTCAGTTTACAAGCCGGTCGATTTCTCAGGATTTTACATTATTTATTGTGCACGATTTAATGTGACTCAATCACTTAAAACATACATACATACATACCTTCACGCCTCCATTCCCAGAGTGGGGTAGGCAGAGCTACAGAATTACCAACAACTCTAAAAACTTGTTGATAACTCTGTAACCACAATTTGCACAAATAGGCTAAGATGGTTAACAGTGTATATTAGTGACAGGTAGCAAGCCAATCGCCTAACAGTACTACAAGCTTTTATTCTATTAGTCGCCTCTTATGACTTCCACGGGAAGACAAGGAGTGGCAGAATTCTAAGCCGGCAACCCCACGGCATCACTTAAAACAGTGTAGAAATAATCAAGATTTGCTGTTATTATTGCAGCAAAAAAAAATATGAAGCGTAACCTACTTTTACCTATGAAGATCAAACCGGACACCGCTAGCATTTTAGGCAACCGGTAATCAGTTCTGGTTAAACCTTACTTAAATGATTCATTTATTACACGATAAGGACGTCTTAGAAGCAAATGTCATCGTCAATGAAATTAAATAATTGATGTTCCTAAAGACTTGACAGAAGCCCGTGAAGCTGGCATGACATTGGCGAAAAAAAAACAGGAGTGAAAGACATTAAATTTAAATTAGAATTAGATGTTTCTAAATGTGGTTATGGTAAATTTATGGTACTGTTATCATTAGCATAAATTTGATGAAGTTTATTTACCCATGTTCAAAAATTAAAAACAAACAGCAGATTAACTACCAGTTTTGCTAATTCCGTATCGTCGTCAATGATAATAATGTCCACTTGAACCCTCTCACTTCTAAAACTGTAACGCCATATATCATTCATTCATTCTTATCCATTCATTCAGTCTCAAGGCTAATCCCAAAGCGTGGTCGCATCATTCTTACGTCGGCGATGCTCTGGCGCCATTCGGCTAGCAAAAAAGATATTTTATTGTCCAGTGACCTATATATTTGGGCGATTGGGCTAATAGCTTAATTTGCTTTGTGGGTGGTCAATGGTTACTAAATGTTTTCGTAACTGTTCGAGCTTATGATTCATCTGCATAAATGTCCAATAAATCATGATACACTTCATCTTATATCCCAAGAGAAAAGAATCTTTGATGAGCATACATTACGATAATTCCGTGAATGTTATAAATCTCAAAGCTGTAACGCATTTGACAAGAGTTTTAGTTTTATATAAAGCAAACAATACGTAAATTAGATGTATAACTATGTAGTTTGGCTATTTTTCGAAAAATAATCTATTATAATTGACAACATTTAAAAAAAAAAAGCATTATTGTTTTTTCGCGTTTATAATAGCTGGTTAAAAATTAAACTACCCGTATTTCTTGGTTTTTCTTTATTTAACTTAAATTCGTCGTTAGTAATTTATTAAAGAAAAAGTCATTAAAAAGACCGTATATACAAAGTTAGGAATACTGATGTCGTGGTCTTAGCCTGATATAAAATTAAAATAAAGTAACTTTAAACATAAACAGAACTGACTGTCATGTCATGTCACTCTCTTGTCAATCATTCCCAGCCGTTCGTTCACAAATTTGTTATTTTGCGTAATTTAATTAATTACGTAATTTGTAGACGCCTTTAAAATAAATAAACTATTTCGCGTAGAATCGAAAGCGTGTCGTTAGAATCAAGTAATCCGTCAGACAACATGACAGTTGCATATTTTTTTGAATTCATTTGGTAATAAATGGACTAAGGGACACTAAATAAGTGTATTCCTAACATTCACAATCCAACTTTTTTTACTGTTTTTCCTAAATATAAAAAAAACTACTGCATAAAAAAATCCAAAGATATTTTTACTGTAATCAGCAGTGTAAAATCTAGAAACGGTATTTTATTTTACTACCTTAGCACAAAATGAATTGTTGTCAATTATATACGTTAAGATTATACGCTATACCAATCCATTTACGGTTCTCGTGACGTTAATTTAGGGTGCTATTAAGAGATGTATCTATAACCATCTTAGGATGTGCATATTACCATTTTTAGGGTTCCGTACCTCAAAAAAAAACGGAGCACTTATAGGATCACCTTTTAGTCGGTCTGTCTGTTCGTCCGTCTGTCTGTCTGTCAAGACCCTTTATCTCCGGTACGTGTAGATGTATCGAGTTGAAATTAAAACCATATACTCAAATCTACCAGTCCCTTGAAGCTGTGAAAAACAAACCTATATTTCGACATTCTCAAGGGAATTGAAATTTAAAGGAGATTTTCCGTTGATCTAGAACTATGAAATGAGGCAAGTAATACCGTCTTATACTACCAATATAGGCAAAAAAAAAAACATGTTGGTGGCATTGAGGCATATATTATAAAATATGTGCCTCGCTTCTCAGTCGCAGTCTCCGCAGCCCTAACAGCATCCTGAGGGGGTTGGCGCAGCGCTTGGACGCGCCGCTGCTGCAGCGCTACGTGCAGCTGCATGCGCCTGTAGTCGCCGCGCCCCGCCGGCTATAAATATATTTTTTATTTTTTCTATTTTCTATTTTATAATGTACTAACACTAGTATAAGACATTGTTACTAATACCCATATGGATTTTGTCCGAAATAAAAATATTGAATTGAATTGAATTGAATTGAATTGAATTGAATTGAATTGAATTGAATTGAATTATGCGGCGTCAACTTCGGTGGTGTGGTCATGTGTCCAGGATGCCGGAGCAGAGAGTGGCGAAGCGCATCTTTTATTCAGAACTTAGGGAGGGCAAGCGAAAGCATGGCGGACAACTCCTTAGGTACAAAGATGCGCTTAAACGGCACATGAAAAGGTGCAGCATCGAGCCGTCTCGCTGGGAAAAGCAGGCTGCTACACGACCCGAGTGGCGGACTCTGGTGCAAACCAAGGTCCGCGATTTTGAAGAACAACGGCGCTCTGAGCTTGACGCCAAGCGCGACGAACTGAAGGCCCGTCCACCTGCGGCAATTTCCTACAATACTGTCAATGGTGAGCTCACATGCCCACAATGCGCGAGAACTTTCATGAAGAAAATTGGCTACATAAGCCACATGCGGGCTCACCAGCGACAACAGAGTCTCCTGTAGAACGGTCGCCGTGACCGAGATCGGTCGGACCAATCATCATCATCATCATCATCATCATCATAGGCAAAAATCTGAAAACTATATATTTTTAATTAAATCACAAAAAAACAGGGTCTTTATGCAAGGAACGGCGTCCAAATTTTGAATTGAGTTAACCGTGTCATGAGCGGAACCCTTGGTGGGCGACTCCGACACGCACTTGTCCGGTTTTTTTTATCTATAAGTAGAGCACCCAGAAAAATTTCAAAACGTGTCGCGTAACAAGTAATTTCTTACTTTACTTACGAATAATTTATTTGCTTTTGTAATTTTATTATTAACATTTTGTTGTTTGTTTTTAGGTACGTTATTCACTCGCAGGCTTCAAAAAGGCAAAAAACTCACTCAATAAGTAAGTGGTACCAATTTCAGCTAGGTAGACCATTATAACTTGATCGCTTGTGGTACTTAGTACTTACGCCCGAATCTTTATTGAGTTACGCCCAGCGCAAAAAATAAATATCCTGAGATTGGATTACGAGTATGTTGTTACTGGCGTTTGGGTTAGGGGTTCTCCTTTACCATTTGAATCACAGTTAATAAAAATATATGTTATACGAGTATTAAGTTATCAGTCAGTCAGTCAGTTCAGTTAGTTATGTAAGGATCGCGGGAACGCGGTGGATGCGAAAAGCACAAGACGGGTCTGAGTGGAGAGCCTTGGGGGAGACCTATGTCCAGCAGTGGACGTCTTTCGGCTGACATGATGATGATGAAGTTATCAACAATCACACTAATGATATAAAATATGTATAACTTCATAGGCGATGGATGGCAGTGGCATTTGTTTTTGAGTCTGTTTTTTTTTCTCTAAGCTACTCTTAAGTGTATTTTTTAACTAAACTGTAAACAAGGCTGTAAAATATTTAAAAAATAGCTCACGGTTTTTACATTCTAATTCGAAAGAATAGGTAATTTAGAGACCTATTTCATCAATTTTGTATTTGATCCAATAGTTTTGTTTTAATGTCTTTATTTATTTAGCAGACATTTTATGGATGACATGATTATTTAAAATTTAGATTGGCACTTTCTAATAAATAACAACAATTAAATGATATCTAATGATAAAAAGTGATTGTAATAGCTCAGCTTTTATGGATGCTGTGAAAAAATCATGAATATTCCCTATTACTTCATGTAATGCAACCTTTGAACGGCCCAATTCGTTTTACTCGCGCAGCGTCGTTTCTTTAAACATTTTGTATGAAGATTTCCGATTATATATTAGCGTTTGCACGATTCGTGGAATATTCGGCATTGCGAACATAACACGACTGTTCTTAGACGCTAACACGATCGAGGCGTATCTTTTGAACTTACTGTCGATATCGCTTAACAAATGGGTAGTTCGTTACCTAAGGCTAGGCGTTTATGTTTGAAATCGTTTTTCATTAGCAAACCCCGTTATCAGTGTAAAATATGAAAACGGTCGCTCTACTTCTACAGATGTAATTGGTAAACTTCAGATTATTATAGTATTCCACGGTTTTTTTGTTAATTGATTTGTTATTTCAGCTTTCTCATTATTAAGCAATTTAAAAATTACTCTCACTGTGCTGCAGTCGGGATTTCGCCATCAGCTCTCTTATAAACTGAAAAAATTCAGCGCGATCCTTCAGGAAAATTTGTTAAAAATAGGAAGAAAACGAATCGTGTATGATTATAATCATTGTTGACAAATAAAGGACACAATCACCTCACATTATGGAGTTTAAAAGCAGAAAAAAAACTTTTATTAGCCCATAAACTAAATTTTGAAGTTAACATAGAATAGATCAAGATCGTAGCAAGTGGAAAGAAGTGGTCTCTGCCTACCCCACAGCCGTGATTTAATGTATGCATGTATGTAGATCATATGCATAAAATTATCTATATAAATAAAAATGAATTGCTTTTCGTTAGTCTCGCTAAAACTCGGTAACGGCTGAATCGATTTGGCTGATTTCTTTTTTGCTGTGTTCGTCATTGTCATGACAAGGTTTGTATGAAAGAAAATAATTGAAAAAATCACCGGAGAAGTCAGAAATTTGCAGCGGGGCGAAGCCGCTGGCGGGCCGCTAGTATTATGTTAAAAATATGTGCAGTGCCAACCCTAACGATTCTGCAACACTACTTTGTTCATAGAGTAGACTCGTTGATCCGTTGCTAGGGCAAGCATGCTGCGCTGGGTCTTGGATTGTAGGTTTATATTCCGTTAAGGGCATGACATGACAAAAGCGAGCGATAGTACCCAATAATTGAAAAGGAACCAACGCACGCTCGATTTAAATTTGCAAGAGATAAATTTATCATTAATTCATTCTGGCAGTCCTTCATAGTGACAATTGATTAAATTACTATACACATGATGACTAACAATGACTGCAAATAAGCCAATCATTTCCAAGATAATTACAAGTCTCCCAAATTATACGCGCGACATCCTATTGAGCAAGCCGAAAGCCAAATGCCAACGGTGGGTGGGCGAATTTCTCCCGACCTTACATACTAATTAAGATATTGGAACCGAAACTTTAACAACAAGGATTTGTAATACAAATGCAATAATCCCTGAGCGAGCGAGATAGAGGCAAACTTAATCCACTTTTAGAATTCAGCAGGTTTGCACTTTATTTGTTATGTTTAAGGTGCAAATTTGGTAACCACTTGCACGAATAATATGAATGGAATTGACTGCCCTAAATCTAGTAGCTGACGGCAAATATTTAATACCTATAAGGTTGGTAAATCTAAACCTTAACCAATTTTATAACGAGAGAGTGCGAACTTGGTGAGTTTGTGTGTATGTGGAGGACAACATCATTAGAAATTTCAAAAATTTTGTTACGGTCGGCGGCCTAATGTTAGAATCACATCTAGACCGGACAATATTATTCAAGTCGTGACTTGTTACAATAATAATGTGGTACTACTGAAACACCTATCGTATATTTGGATAAGCGTATCTCTGTGTAATATTACGTTACTTAGTTACAAAACACTGTCCTTACGCAAAGTCAATATTTCCCATTGTCTTGTTGAGATAATGACTCACATGGCATTTAGTGGGAAGCTTAACCTTACAGCTGTCATCGATGTCCACACAGTAATCAATCATCGCCACCATACACAAAATAGCTCTATTTAATTAGTAGCTTCAAGAATCATTATAACGTGTGAAGCAATTTTTCTGCGTAAACTATTAATTGGAGTGATCTTATAATTGGTCGGAATTGAAAGAAGAATTACTATCATGACGTCTTAAAGACTGAGGCATGACATGATGACAACAAGTCAATGAGCATGCTGCAATTGGATTCGCAAAAGAGTACCTACCACTACTGATCTTATTTCAATACAGTAAGCCAAAACTGTAGAGGTTTTTGATTGATATACTTAGGTGCAAGGGGACAACTATACGAATACTATTATCTTGATCTCCAACTTCAAACATCAGTTTCAAACTCCTAACGAAAAAGAAGTACCAACAATATAGCGGCTTTCTTCAGCGACAGTGTTAGTTTTCTAAAGTATTTTTGTACTTACGAGTATAAAGTACCTGGCCGTTATACCTGTTTTGTTCTTTCACTTAGGTAAGGTAAGGTGGGGGAAGATAAAAAAAGGGGAAAGATTAAAAGTCTCACATAACTCCCTATTTGGTTTAATTTTTTTAGTGCTGGTATCATCCATTAAGCCGCCATTTTGTTACGATCCGCTGCACATTCGCCAGTGACCGCTCGGAGTAAGTAGACGTGTGTTATGTGCTATTTTGTGAAGGTCGGCATTTCGTGGTGAATTCGTCGATTTTCAATCTTACCCCGTGTTTCATAACTTGATTAATAAGGGGAGTATAAAAGTTCTGACTGACTATTTATGTGTTATTTGAGATTCTATTTTTATTTACTTCTGCTAGGTGTAGCTATTAATCATATATTGAGATTTACGAGAAGTTTCCATCTTGACCTAGCCAATTTCGCTGGGGTAACATTGAAATAGTAATGTTTCAATCTTCCCCCGTTTTTGAAAGTCATAGAAAAAGACACATATTCTCAAACTTTGCCCTTAAAAAAATAATTAACGTAAGGTTTATTTTCTGACCTAATATAACGATAAGATAAATAGTAACTAAGAAGTGTTGTGTGAAATCAATAATACATCTGTATTTTTTTGTTTGGAGAGAAAAAAACCTCTTAAAGTTAGAAGTAAGTACTTATTTGGATTTCTAATATTATAAATGTAAGTAAGTCTGTGACTAAATTTTCTACACAGATTACTAAGTATTTGGTATATTTTTGTATTTTAAATGTGTCTTAATTTGTTACACAGATTCATATTTATTTTCTAATATTTTACATGTAAGTGGCTTAATTTGTGACAAAATTAGTCATGCTGCAAGAAAATCCTTACTTTTTTGTATTCATTTCTTTTATAAAAGAAATAATTGTTTCCATGCAACTGTTATTATAATTCCAAACTGATCTTCTTATTATTAAAAAAAAATGTGTTTACGTTTTTTTATATGAAGAATATACAATAAAAAGTTTTAGTATCACTGTCGTTTTCCCTGTGAAGCGGGGTAAGAGTAAAATACTTTTTTTTTCAACTGCACTTTTCTTGTTACCTATCAGGAATATTTACGCAAAAATCATCTGTATCTGTTAAGCGTAAGGAATTCTATACAATAACGAGCAACAGTAACCGTTTGCATTCATTTAAAAGACTTTAGACACTATGTCAATCTTACCCCTGGGCCATTCCATCTTAACCCGTCAATTTTTTAGACAAAATTTTATTTGATTTTATTATTTTTATATATTAGAATAGGCGTAACCGAGTTTTATCAACAGATTACAAAAATATAGCCCTTGCTCATACCTACCAATTTATGCAATTGAAAGGAAGTAAATAGTTTTTTATTTTACGAGGGTTTTAACACAACACTATCCATCTCATCAAAAAACCATTCAATCTTCCCCCACCTTACCTTACGTAACATTATGTGGATGTATGGCAAAAACTAAATAAAAGAAGAAAATCGTTTATTTGGTACAAAATAAAATGAACAGGTGTAACGCGGAGCTTCAGCCAATTTCTAAGAAATAAATGAATTTTTAGCAACATCCCCATTTGATTCCTACTAAATCAGACATTCATATACAGAATTTGCAAATACTTTACGATGTTTTCCTCCATCTTCAAATCAATTGACGGATAGAAATGTACCTATGTAACTTTTAAAAAGTAATTTATACACGGTTACTCATTTGTCATTGGTGTAAGTGCAGTCACTTAATGCCTGTTAGCATTCTCGTCCAGCCGACCATTAGGTACGATGCGTCTAGCGCAACAGTTGCAACACAAATACACTTTAAGCGGAATGAGACGAGCTTTTCTTGAAAGTGCAGGCTTGCATGCGAATGAGTTACCGTTTCCAAAACACGTGTTACATATCCAACTTTATGGTGGTATCGGGTTTGTATAGAACACTACCATTGACGAACATATTTAGGATAGCATAGCATTGATTGATAGCTTTGTATAGTTCGTCGATGCCACTAGCCATATTGTAGAAACCTGGCAAAGTCAAAATAAATGCTTAAGAAACCTCTCTACAAGATAGCTTTTGTTTTATTTACTATATTCGTTAGTCTCATATTTAAAACCAGTTGATTGGCTGAATAAAACAGTTAAGAAAACCATTTATTTTTGCACATATTATTTCTAAATCAATAAAAAATCTAGCTACTAGGCTTATAAAAAAACAAAATGAATGCAGGAGTTTCTATTTCCTATGTAGTCTATGCATTTTGGTGAGTTACAAACGAAATGACCGTGGCTTAGTGTTCAAGCAAGGACACGTATTTTAATGTGTGTAGGATGCTAATGATTCCAATATAAACTTATTTGAGCCCCTAAAAGAGGCGCTTTTAATTAAGTTAAGAATGAGCAAAATGTACATTTTTTCCGATAATATAGTTAATTTGGTTATTTTATCTGAACTTGATTTCGCAAATTATTAATTTCAATTCATGACGGTATCATCTATTCGTGTACGTGTTTTTTTAAACATAGATAACATTTAATACATACATACATACCGCTTGTACATATTTCAGGTTGGTAAGTATGTTAGGCGTAATGCTGGAGACTTCCTGAAAAAACAATGGATAGGGAAAAGCTTCAAGCCACTACTCGTCAACGCCTGCAGAAGTGCAATAAGTCGCTGCACGTCATGGGTCCGCTAATATTTAATAAAATACCGGTCCAAATTAGGGACTGCAGGTCCATACCTAGTTTTGACCGGAGACTAAAAACTGGCTGACACAGAGGGCTTACTATTCCGTCAATGAGTACCTTGATGACATTGACTTTTAAATATTTTATTTTGACACATTATTTATTAACTTTAGTGAGTGACTTTTTGTATTTATTTTGTAATTATTGTTATTATTATTTTAGAGATTTATTTCTACTGAACATGAATGACAATGTATAATCCTTATTGAATAAAGTATTATGAATTATGAATAATTGGTTTAGCTCGTCGATTAGGTCAGATTAGGTTTTCTAAAGAACATGACCATACTCGATTCTTCTAATCATACTCGAACATTAACTCCTACCATTTTAGCACTCAACGAGTACTTTGAAATTATCCGTAACGTTACGCTTCATGACCAGTGAAGAACCGAAGATGGAATCATAATACTATGGCGGAATGGATTTAGCTAACACTACTATAGGTACTCAATATCGTTCATCGTTCATCGTTCTCGGAGAATACATTGCTCGCAGAACAGATAGCCGATGAGGTCAAAGAGTTCTCTAGTGGCTTCCGCGTGCCGGAAGACGACGTGGGCAGAACAATAGGGAGGACCAACGACATGGCTCAACCTGCGGGAAATCGATGAATGCAAGCGGCGCAGGACTGCGCGCCTAGTATGGTTGCGTTTATCGCATTACAAAATGTGGATAAAGCATTCGTCACTCTCGTACATATACGTGTCAAAAAGTGACAGATGTTTTGTCCACGTTTTTTCACGACATAAACGCAGCTATATTAGGCCTAATGGCAAACCACAGGGGACGCCATGTCCAGCAGTGGACGTCTTTCGGCTGAAATGGTGATGATAATGACTATACTCAAAAACCGCCTCATGGCTAAAATTACAGCGGCATTTTACGTGTCGTATCACAATGGACACTTATCAGCTTGCGGCAGACGTCCCAAGACAAGTGGAACTAACACCACAGTACAAAATTAAAAAGGAATATCTCCAGATACAAATCTACTCCAATTTGAACCATGATAAGCTTGCATAAAACTTACATTCTGACTTTTAATTTCACTTGCTATGTGTACTTTCTTTTGTTAGTAATTAGCCTTGACAACCGCATTACCTCGTGTTTGCCTGCAGCTAAGAATTGGTTAATTTATGTGCATTTACGGGTTTCACGTGACATTCGGAGTAGTTGGCGTTTAAGGAAATTTGGTCACCCTGAGATGCATGGTAAATGTGAAAGTTTATCCATTTATTTGTCTTCTTTATCCTTTTATTATTTTTGATATCTACTTGATGTTTAAAAATACTTAACGTATCTCGATAGATTTAGTTAGTTATTGGCATCACGTTTTACAATTACTTGAGGTTGAATACAGTCACCTAACCTAGCCTCAGTAAATGGTTAGCTATGAGATCATACATCGTATACCATCCTCAATAATATATCTAATAGTACTTACTTGCCTTTTTATCTTAAACGATATATCGTTAACAATGTAGGTATTATCTAGCCGCGATTAGAATGGGATTAGAGGTGACAGTTTTACCATAATTATACTTACGTCATGTTGCATATGAATTGACAGCTCTTCCAATCCCAAACTAATCGCGGTATAATAATAATAAATATGTTTCCATTTCATAGTTAGCCATTACCTCAAATTATGTATCTAGCCCAACGAAATCAAATTGCAATCAACGTTCTCCAATTTAAACAACCTCACACATACCAAGTCTGAATGTTTATCTTTGCTTACCGAACCAACCCGTAATAACCAGATGTTTAAACGATTCGGAACCCTATCTCGTTAGTTTAAAGAACTTGTTTATAAATATAATATGTTGCATGGTATGCTGTAATAATGACACAGTGTTCTGAATAAGCGGTAACCCAAACATCCCATGGGATGATTTATTATTTTTAAAAGTAAAACGATGCCACAGAATACTTGAAATTAAAAACGAAACTTTTTAGAATCAAGAAACAATGAACGCCTGTCAGAGAGTGTCAGAACAGAAACCGTTTCAAATCCTTAATTTTTCTTGTTATATCAAACATGGTGATGTAGGATGTTGTGATTGGCACAGTTAGATTGGAATAGATCAACGTTTTCTAGCAATTATTCGAACCCGCAAAAATAACCGACCGTTATTTACAAATCATATTTTCAGTGTTTATTTTTTCTTATGGCGTCGGTAATATTGAAGCTAACGTTAAAGATAAACTTGCCAGTATTATTTTACGATGTCGCTAAAACATGTAACTCGAGTCATGTGTACTACCCTAAGGTCAGCGGGTAATAACAAGGTTTTATGTGTAATAGGCTGAAAATAACCCGATAAAAATAGGGATTAACCTGATAGGTCTGTGGGTTATGTTCCAGTAAACAATTAGGAATTTACTTACGCCTTGAAAAGACGTCACGTCGGTAAAAGCATAGGTATTCCAAAAAAAAGGGTAACGTTAATTGAATATCTGTATGTACGCGAGACTTGAAATTATAGAATTCCGCTATAACACCGCAGTATGCTTTTGCTAATTGATTTCTTGAGAATATTTTGTGTGTCATTGCTCATTGCAATATCCATTTTGTTAGCTTTTTTTCAATTCGATAGATCTACCACAGCCACACATAATACTATATTTTATATGAAAATCTGACGTGGAAACCAGAAGAGACAATAGAAAAACTTGTTTGCGAAAGTAAATTAACTATTGATTATGAAAGACAAAATATTCAATATTCAAATGTAGGTATCTTTTTATTTTATGAAAGTATGTAAGTTTCAACAAAAACAACAAGTACCTTTAGTTGGGCACTTTAGAATTTTTCCATCAAATGAACTGTTCCACTTTAGCCCAAAGACCGATCCTCCGTTGGAGCATACCCTTGCAGATTCTGAACTCCTGGTTATGGAATGAATGAATACCTTCACCCGAATGATAGATTCGCCTTAACTTTTAATGTTTTAATTATACCAAAGTTTCATCTTCGATTCAACAGCCAGTATAAGTGCATACGCATTGTTGTTATGGGTTGCATTCTAAAATAGTCATGCATCAATATTTCATCTGCCGGCGTCGTTTGAGTTCTCGAGTGCACTCGAAACTGCGCTCAAGAGACGAAACTTGCTCTCGTGAGGCGTGGTCAGTGATCTTGGGAGTGCAAGTAGAATTTGAGTGCGGTCAAGTTAAAATTGGGGTATTATTTGTTAAATGCGATGTAACATTGCTCGAAGTGTACACGTATGAAAAAAACAAATTAGAAACCTTAATTCTAATGCTGTCCAGAAATTTCCAATTACGTACACATTTTGAATAAGGATTTATACCTAAATTTGATAGTCGTATGTAATGGGTAAGATAATGGTCCAGAAGTACTATTTTATCCATTTAAAAGAGAATCAGTGCATTTTTACTTGTACTTGTTGCTATCACTTCAGTAAACACGAGAGATGATACCGATCTTTAATGTGGATAATATCTTGGGTTATAAAAACTTCACGGTTATATGCACTGGAAAAACCGCGCCAAGTATGGGGTGCCTATATTCAAATCATATCAACGCAACTGTTTATAACTCCAATATTCCTACCTGTGTGCTTGTGTGACTTCTAGTTGCCATTAACAAAAACCTTTGCCCCTTTGGCCTTGGTGGTTTTACGAGCATAACGTTACTAGGGATTTATTCCAATTTATTTTCGCTCGTCTTTATTTTTTATACGGAAATGAGAAAGCAAACGAGCATACGGGCCACCTGACGCCTGGTAAGTGGGATCTGAGACCCAAAGACTACAATCTCAAGACTGCAATCCTAAGAATCCAAATGTACATTTTAAGAATATTGGAGTTATAAACAGTTACGTTGACATGATGGTAAGTGGGGTGGTAAAATATTTGCATTCTGAAGACTATAATCCCAAGACTGCAACCCTAACACTGCAAATGCGTTGCCAACCATGAGGACTAATATTGAATACCTCTATGCTAGTAATTTCACCGGTTTTCTAACTCCCACACCGTACCACAACAATACGAACACTGTTGCTTCGCGGTAGGTTAAAGCACAAGATGGTGGGATAAAAGGAAGCTATCAATCATTACATTGACGACCAAATACTCGCATTGTTGCTTATTATTTTTCGAATATAAACTGATTTTCTTTAAAGAAGCCTTTCCTTACTAGTTAATAGTATATTATTTACACGGCTGCTAACATATTTAAGCAAATTGAGCTAGTTTTTAAACTCAGTTAACTTTATTCCTTGAACTTGGCCCTGTCACTTGATGCACGCTATCAAGCGCAATGCACGCATGGTTGCGTTGCGGTGTGCATTCGGTATCAGGTTGCTATGAACTTGATTGTTGTGTCCAATCGCTAGGCAACGTTGTTTTGAACATGTGAGAAATGGAGTGTTAATTCTCTTGAAAAATTCGACGGCAAAGCTGAGTGAAAATTACCGTCGAATACCCAAATACGTAGAAGCCTACCGCGTACACACGTTAAATATGTATATTCTTGACGTCGTGTTTTGGAAACTAGCCCTCTTTAGAATACAAAACAATACCGTATGATTATCAAGTCTAACTTGCCACTTTGACCGATTTTATTGCTATTATTCAATTCATTCGCTGATATATTTACAACACAATTTTGTACATACAGGGTGTCCCAAAAGTACCACGCCACAGTGACACCGGAAGTAGGTCAGCTCAAGAGGAACCTAACCAGCCTAACATGACCTCAGTAAAAGTTGCACGGTTTTCGAGTTATTAGCGAAATGAAGATTTTTAAGAATTTTCCCCTTTGCTTTTACATTTTTAGTACCAGTATCGACTTGGACAGCTTTTAATAACAGTTTTTTATGTGTATCAAATCACGAATAGCTAATTTAGAAGTCTAAAGTGTTATTTTGTCAATAACTACTACAAGAATCTAAAAAAAGTTCGATTTATCTCGATTTAAATTGTCACAAAAACATTAATTTCAACTTTGATCATCTGCCACAAAAAAAAAACAATTAGAAACGAAACAAACAAGTAACGCCAATAAATTAGATACATTATGCAGATTCAGAAATGGTATAACACATGTTATCTTACTGCGAAAAGATAGGCATTTTTGTAACCTTCCTGATGCTGCACGCCATCACTGCTCACACTCCCGCACAAGTTGTCTGCTACCTGGACACTTATTAGTGTTATTACAAACTCTGTACTTTTGTCTCACTTTATCGTCATTTTGAAGGTAGTTCGAGCCTAGTCAGTCCGTTACCTTGCGTTTCGTGCGACACTTGTGTTCTCAGTGCTCCATTTGTGATTTCTTGAACTTAATTGACTTGGCTTTTCATCGGATTCTGATTTGTTTTTCTGTTTGAACGACTACTTGTCGCTCTTCTTGACACTGATTTTGCCTTGCGGAACTGTTTTACAACAATGGCTAATCACCAGTATCTGCATAGTGAGTACGCCGACATGCACTTAATTTATGGAGAAACGAGGCACGTCTCAAATCGAGGCAATGTTTCGTACAACGCAAGATTGGCAGCAAGATTGTACTCTGAAAGATATCCGAATCGTAATCCAACGACGCATGAAGTTATTTTAAGAGTGGTCGTCGCTTATCGAGAGGGAAGGCTACCCGGAGCGAATGGCCGAGCAGGGAGACCTCAGACTGTGGACGATGATGCGGTATTGGAAGAAGTACGAGCGGAGTCTGGAACTTCTGTACGAATTGTGGAACGCCGCACTGGCGTCTCCAAATCCTCGGCACAAAGAATATTGAAACATCATCAATACCATCCGTACCACATCCAACGCGTTCAAACTCTTCTTCCAGCAGACTACGCACATCGTGTTCAATTTTGCCGAAAAATGATACAGATGTGGAGGCAAAACCCGAATTTCTTTAATGAAGTATTGTGGACTGATGAATCGGCATGCAAAAAGGATGGATATCTCAATTTACATAACGTGCATAGCTGGCAGATAGAAAACCCACATGAACAACGAGAAGATCGGTCCCAATACCAGTTCAAAATCAATTTATGGAGTGGAATTTTAAATGGACAAATTGTGGGACCGGTCGAGTTGCCTCCTATTCTGAATGGTAGAAATTATTTACAATTTTTGCAAGACGACCTGCCCGGCTTATTAGAAGACGTGCCATTGATACTGCGACAAAGGATGTGGTACCAACAAGATGGTTGCCCGGCACACTACGCTCGAGTAGTCCGTGAGCATCTTAGTGAAACATTCCCTGAGAGATGGATTGGTCGATTGGGACCAATTTTATGGCCACCGCGTTCCCCAGATCTGTCCCACTGGATTTTTTTTATTGGGGCTGCTTGAAGGACAAAGTTTACGCAAAACCAATACGTTCTGAGGAAGAATTGCGGCAACGAGTATTTGATGCTGCCCGTACCATATCGGAAGTCAGTTTACGGAAATTGAGCCGAAATTTTATAAAACGATGTTTTTTGTGCATTCGAGTCCATGGGAGACAATTTGAACACTTATTGTAATGTAACCTAATTAAGTTTACAATAAATGAATGAAAAAAAAAACTGTTTTTATTTTCATTGCCATTTTATCCGGCCCATTGAAATTAAAATAAGTTAACGTTCAAAATAGTGACAAATTAGCCCTCATGATATTTTGCAAAACCGCTGTCCACAACATTTTTGTAGCACTTAGTGACTGCTTTCGAAGCTCAAGTTTTAGGTTAGTTCCATGAGGCATCACTAAAATGACAAAAATGCTTATCGTTTTCGTAGTAAGATACATGTGTTACCATTTCTGAATCTGAATAATGTATCTAATTTATTGGCGTTACTTGTTTGTTTCGTTTCTAATTGGTTTTTTTTGTGGCAGATGATCAAAGTTGAAATTAATGTTTTTGTGACAATTTAAATCGAGATAAATCGAACTTTTTTAGATTCTTGTAGTAGTTATTGACAAAATAACACTTCAGACTTCAAAATTAGCTATTCGTGATTTCATACACATAAAAAACTGTTATTAAAAGCTGTCCAAGTCGATACTGGTACTAAAAATGTAAAAGCAAAGGGGAGAATTCTTAAAAATCTTCATTTCGCTAATAACTCGAAAACCGTGCAACTTTTACTGAGGTCATGTTAGGCTGGTTAGGTTCCTCTTGAGCTGACCTACCTCCGGTGTCACTGTGGCGTAGTACTTTTGGGACAACCTGTATAGTAACTAGTTTAGAAATGCTAGTACTTAAAAAAACATTGGTGACGTGTTCATACAACTCTCGTAAATTTAGTATGAACGCATCGGCAATGGTTTGGTCAACTAGTTATTGATTGCTTGTCAATTTTGGTAAGTAATATTTGTTGGTAATCGTATGAGATGTAATTACAAAGGTGATATATTATTTGCCGGTACTGTAGTAAGTGGTTTTACCATAGTAATCTACTTCAATGCTCTTCACTCTTATTACATACATACATACATAACTTCACGCATGTCTCCCAATGTGGTAGGCAGAAACTATGGAACGCCAGGTGCACCGATCTAAACATACAACTTTCGCTTCCTCTACATTCATCAATCTCTTCATGCACGAACGTCGGTTTCGGGTGCTTTTTATTTGGCCCTTATTCAGTACATTGCGAATCTGATTACCGTACGTCCATCTAGGTCGTCCCCTACCGATATCTCCGGTAACTCTTATACCAATAATGGTGTAGCTATATTCAAGTAACTTCTGAGTATTTTAAGCATTTGGCCAACCTCACTTAATTTACCATTATAGTTTCCAAAAGCAATTAGAAGCTTCGAGCTTAGGACTAGGTTGTGATATTTTACGATGTAGGAATACGAGTGGTACCATCTTAGACCACAGGTATTATTTCTAACCATTAAGAGTAACCGTTTACGACGACGTGACGTACAGTTTTGGACTCCGTTTATAGTCAGTTTTAACTGAGCTCTTTAACTGCGTCGTTAATCAGCGTAACGGATTCAATTAGGCTTTAGTTCAGCTCGGGATTTCATGCTTTCTGAACGTAAACCTTATTTTGCAGTAAACTGCCGTTTGTTATCCTTTCTGCGCCATTTAAGGGGCTTTAGACCAATGAGGATGAAGAGGGTAGCCTAGTTAATAGTGACCGTGCTTATAAAACTAGCTAAGGACTGCTTGTCCCGGGTTCGATCCCCAAATGAAATTGTAACATATAGAGTGGGATTTTGATTTTGTTTTTTTTCATTTCTATATCCAATGTATATTATGTGCAATGGGTACTAGCACAAACTTCGAGGTTTTGGGAGTAAACAAGAATTATTTATGTAAGATTGTCTAATGATAAATAATGATAAATATTATTACTTATTAATGCTAAGATGATTGAGCACGTAACGTCAGTTTATTTAAGTAACAACTGCCATTCTAGCCCCGTATATCACAAAACTTAGCATGTGTTCAAGTCAACATAGTTGACAACTTTATCTTACTTAATCCCTACTATAGTTTTAGGGATAGTCTTAAGTTCATATTATTTTGAAAACCCAGAACCATTTCGTCAACCGACTAACAATGGTTTAATGTTTAATAAATACGGTATAGAAAAGGTAAACATCGGTACGTAATGGTAAATAACCTCAATTTGTATCACTATTTGTAATTGCGAAATATTACATTAGTAGTGAACCTAACGAACCCTTTCAAGTCTATAATTTACCCGTGAAATCCGTTCGCAATGAACCTTATTACATGAATAGCCGGCAACTTCAAAGGGCAGTAATTATAATGCATAGATCACGCGTTCAGCCCTAGGTCTAATGGGATAGCAGTTATTCTAGAACGGCATCTGCAACTACATGCAATACAATAAACATTTGTTTGATTTGTACTTTTAACAATAATTGGCGTGCCAATTTTAACGAGGAAGAATAAATTAGGCATCAACCCTATAATTCGAGGACCTAAAATTACTGACAATTCGGAAAACTCACAATAAGTCGCAATAGGGAATATGCATGGATTTTAAAAATCGCATTTCTCATCAAAATATGAAAATACCGTAAAAGAGATCACCAAAACGGAAATTAAAATTAATATCGGTCAAGAAATACGGAAGTTATAAGCATTTCAAACTTCTAATTAGACAGAGAGATCCGATGTGCACCGTGACGTCATTGTGCACTGCGGCCATATAAACTCCATGTGAAATTCCGTTTTTCTAGAAAGAGATAGGAACAAATCTTTGTTGGCTTATATCTTGGTTATTTTTATAGTTATTCAAAAAATGATTTTTGTGATCTGTTTGTTACATGAATCAGCTTCAATTGAAGCTGTAAAAAAAAAACATGCATATTCCCTATTGTATGTACAAGTGTAGTGAATAATCATAATAAATGTAATATATAACAAATAAACCCTTTATTGCGTTTATTTTTCTAGATACACGCACAAGGTAATTTAATTGAGTCTAAACTTCTATAATTTACTTAAGCTTATTTTAGCACCCACCTTTATTTATTTCTGTTTGGGCATTGGTTGGGTTGTAGATAATGCCTTAAAGCATAATCCGTCATTTGTATCTACTTTGTGTATAACCTAAACAAAATGATCTATTCTTTAAATTTGAAGTTTCTCAAACAATTTCTAAACAGTCTGGTTTTTGTCAAAGTAGGAGCATGTAGGGGCTTAAATTTAAACCCACGATCTTGACAGTATGACAATAACTAATGAGCTAACTAAACGGACACTCTAAACTTTACTTTAGTCTAAAGTAAGCTAAACCATATAATCTGCTTACATTAACAATAAGTCATGTCCATTCGGGTCATAGAAAGTCTACCTTGGAGAAATCTAGATTCAGATAGTTTAAATGGCATCGTAAACCTTGGCTGCATGAAGATTAACTGCGGAGCTAATAAACAGCCTGTTGCAAGGGCTGATGAGGTTTCAAATGAAGAAGTAAAAGCTCCAGATTTATTTAATTAAATATTTGTAAGCACCAGCTTCATTTGATACATTGTATGATAGGTACTAAATGGACGTAAATTTTGGAGCGTCTTTGAAGATTACAAAATGAAGCCCGTGTTAGTCTATAAATTTAGCATAAGCCTAGTATGGAGTTAAATATTAGGGCGCGTACCGATAATTCCGCGTATTCCCATAGATAATTCGTTTCTCGTGAACATATGTAGGCGGTTTTAAAATCGTCATAGGTAGCATATTTTTATGCTGGAGCACCTTTAGCGGGATCCGAAGATCATTCGAGGATGCAAAGATTTTTATTGGCATATCTTTCTTTATCATGAAGAGTTAAAGGGAAGCCTACACGAATATTCACCGTATCACGCAGTGGTGGCCCCGGCATTACGATACTACAGAATCAAACACCAAAAACGCATGTCTAAAAGCCACCGCACCGCTCGAAAACCTGCTTTCAAATTAAAAAAAACGCATCCAAATCGGTTCATCCGTTTAAGAGCTACGGAGCCACAGACAGACACGCACACACACACACACCCACACACTCACACTCACACACACCCATAAACACACTAAACACACACACACACACACGCACGCACGCACGCACACGCACACGCACACGCAGACGCACACGCACACGCACACGCAACGCACACGCACACGCAACGCACACCCCTCATTTTGCGTCGGGGGTTAAAAATCAAATCAAATCATTTTGACATTTAACCGCACTTTTGCGCAAGTGACGATATCAGTGTGTCACATATTCGTTGCTTAAATTAATACAAAAGTGACACAAATCAAAATATGTTTGTGTTGCATTTAAATGCGGAATGCTATTTGGTTTCAGTTTTAAATCAAACTATACTTGTGTTATAACAATAAACAAGCACTCTATATAGGTACTTGAGATGACTAACCACTTTTTTTCGCTTCGATAAAAATATATATCTTTAATGTTGTTTTCTTTTGTTTCAGGTGTTAACACAAGAAGTGAGCTATCATCTAAAAATGTGTTATGTCTGTAGAGCGTAGTGTCAGTGAGTTCAGTGTGTAATTTTCCTAATAAGTGCAAAACCGTTGCTAGTGAACCTTTGAAAATGGAAGCGTTGGAAAGGAGAGGGAAAGTGTTGGCGGTCGCCGCAATCTTGTTCATCGTGTTTTGGTCGCAATGTAAGTATATTATTCTAACGCAGTTGGAACCTTAATGACCTTTAATTCTTATTTGTGTGTAGTATTGTACCCTTTCTTGGTAAAAGGAGGTTAAGATGAGACAAAATATTTATAAACGCTGTATTAGCAAAAAATATATAAACTAAAACTGTAAATTCTTTATCACCTCATACCTCACACAACTACGCTGATACAATTCTGATATAGGATTTTTGTCGGCCTGAGGCATGTGACAATTGCAATGAAATTGGCAGGTTGGCGTGGCGTGCTCTTCATAAGTTATCTCCCTACTCCCCGATACAATTAATTCGACTTGTACTTATGGGCATGTATTGCACGTAGTGTTCTGAAGTAAACAATGCAATTCGACAACGTTAGTTAGGTACATCAACAAACATCAAGTTTATTAGAAGGCTATGTGCAACATTAGTTCATTTCCCAGGAAGAGCGGTAACCCTTAGGTACAGTCAGCGTCAAAAGTAACTGGTCACTTCAAGCTACTTTTGTACTTTATCGCATTAACACATTAGACAATCTTGTTTGACATTGCATATGTGACAGTAAAGCGACAAGGTATTTAAGTGATCAGTTTCTTTTGACGCTGACTGTACTACAGGGATGTTATTCTTAAAATGAGGTATGAAATACGGTAAAAAAGTTGGGTTAAGATACTGAATTTTATTTTCAATATTTTCAATATTATTTTTCTCAAAAACATCTGATCAGATATATATACAAAAAAGTCGAGTCATTTTTGAGCGCTTTATTTATCCCAATATATTACTTATTCTATGGTGACTGTACAAAAACTAACATCACAAACAAAACGTAAACCTTGCCTGTTGATGGACACAATCTATTAAAATCTGTCAATTTCATTAAAGTATACATAAAATATATGTCAGTGCCGTTATAAGTAAAGCTGGAAATTAGTTTTCAATGTAATTTCCAATAAAAACACCGTTCCGCAAATGGGTTGTGAAAATATATCGGCATAAATGTCGCCGACCGAACGCTATAGTCAAATGTCAACAACACAAGCGTGCGCGCAATCCAGTTATCTTACCGGTTTGATTGTAGTCTAAGAGCCAGTGACAGTTAAACAACAAATAGGTAATACCTTGTTATCAATACGACGTTGTTTTCTTTTGTTTTTTTTTAAGTATTTAAAATAAGAAAAACTAAACGAGTTTTAAATAAAAAAAACTACAAAGTTGAAGTTGTTACAGAGGCCTCGGTAGACATACTGGTTCTTTTTTTTAAACTATATGTCTACAGATTTTGTAAAATAATTGTGGCTTTGCTTAACGGTACTTTTCCCAAAAAACAATTGTCAACAATTCATTATGTGCTAAGGCAGTCAAATAAAATACCGTTTCTAGATTTTACACTGCTGATTAGAGTAAAAAGCAGTAGTTTTTTTTTATATTTAGGAAAAACAGTAAAAAAAGTTGGTTTGTGAATGTTAGGAATACGCTTATAGTGCCCTTAGTCCATTTATTACCAAAGGAATTGAAAAAAATATACAACTGTCATGTTCATTTTTTATCTGTCTGACGGATTACTTGATTCTAACGACACACTTTCAATTCTACGCAAAATAGTTTATTTATTTTAATGGCGTCTACAAATTATGTAATTAATTAAATTACGCAAAATAACAAATTTGTGAACGAACGGCAGCGAATGATTGACAAGTGAGTGACATGACTTGACAGTCAGTTCTGTTTCTGTTTAAATTTACTTTTTTATTTTATATCATGCTAAGATCACGACATCAGTATTCCTAACTTTGTATATACGGTCTTTTTAATGACTATTTCTTTAATAAATTATTAACGACGAATTTAAGTTAAATATAGAAAAACAAGAAATACGGGTAGTCTAATTTTTAACCAGCTATTATTAACGCGAAAAAACAATAATCCTTTTTTTTCTGAAATGTTGTCAATTGATTTTCGCGTTTAGCTGGCTGGCGTATAGCTGGTTAAAAATTAGACTACCCGTATTTCTTGGTTTTTCTTTATTTAACTTAAATTCGTCGTTAATATTTTATTAAAGAAATAGTCATTAAAAAGACCGTATATACAAAGTTAGGAATACTGATGTCGTGATCTTAGCCTGATATAAAATTTAAAAAAGTAACTTTAAACAGTAAACAAAACTGACTGTCATGTCATGTCAATCATTCGCTGCCGTTCGTTCACAAATTTGCTATTTTACGTAAATTTAATTAATTACGTAATTTGTAGACGCCATTAAAATAAATAAACTATTTTGCGTGGAATTGAAAGCGTGTCGTCAGAATCAAGTAATACGTCAGACAGATAAACAATGAACATGACAGTTGTATATTTTTTTGAATTCCTTTAGTAATAAATGGACTAAGGGCACTATAAGTGTATTCCTAACCTTCACAATCCAACTTTTTTTACTGTTTTTCCTAAATATAAAAAAAACTACTGCATAAAAAAATCCAAAGATATTTTTACTGTAATCAGCAGTGTAAAATCTAGAAATGGTATTTTATTTTACTACCTTAGCACGAAATGAATTGTTGTCAATTGTGGATAATTTTTAGTTGTACCTACATGTAAAAATATGTATCGAAAGAATCCTCTCATAAATATGTTACAAAGTTAACTTAGTATAATAAGAATTCTTATTGCACTGGAACAACGTGCATTAGAATTATTGTTGCGTTCTCGCACATTTTTACACTTCACTATAGTAAGAATGTTCCTGGTAAAAAAAAACCCCTTTTGTAAATTTTATAATGTTGTTGAAAATTAAAACAAAAAAAAACTATAATCGGTAGTCTTTCATTTAGATAAACTTTTACTGGTTGTTAGCTCTGCCTACCCCACTTTCTGGGATTACAGGCGTGAAGGTATGTATGTATGTGGGTGAATCAACTTTTTGTTGTTGTTATTCTGTCCCGTAAGCCAGGAGACAACAGTGATAGAGTTTCTTAGAAAAAATGTTATAATATATACTTCCAGCACACTCAGGAGAAAGGCCATAAAAGAATGGGTGTGTAATTGCCAATAAAACACTTTTTTAGTGGACTTATATCCTTTGAAATCATAGTTTTAAAGAGTGACCCAGGAGACGTCACCATGGCAACGAGCTACAAAGAAAAGTTGATTGACCCATGTATGTATATCAGTTAAATAAATCAATATTGGTCGATCCAGAAATTCAGGGCTGTTTGCTCTTAGTCATTTCTTCTGTTCCGCGCCAAACACTTATACGAAAGTAACTATACTTTATTAGTTTATTAGCAGTAACTTATCCTAAATTTATGTAAGAAAGCACACGTGGGCTTTTTCTACCAAATAGCGGCTAAATCGCCTTATTTAAATAAATGGAATGGCAACAGCTGTGTTATAAATAAATAAGTTTTCGTCAATTGGTTACGTGTAATTTATTGTGAGAAAAACTACGACTAGCTTGTTAAAATTTAATTATAGGTTTATTTCTTTTGAAATTGAAATCCAATCAGTACTATTATTTTGTTTTCTTTATTTATGTAATTTATGTATTTATAATAATATAATATGTAAGTGTATATAGTTAGACCCTCTGTTACACCGCCATTGCAGTCTCGAACCTGCTTTTGCCCAAATGGTAGAAAATACCTTACGGCATTAAGTAAGCCTTTTTATGCTAAGTGTATTCATTTGTAACAGTTAAAAAAAAAACAATCGAAAGATAACACTTTTAAATTGAAAGAAGTGGTCTCTGCCTCCCCCTCTAGGTAACAGGCGTGATTTAATGTATGTATGTATTCTTTTGTCCAATAAAGATTTAAAAAAAACTTTTGGTTGGTAATTAGGTGTACGAACTTTTCTCCTTACTCTTTCAAAAATTCCACTGTATTGGACTGGTATTCATGGGCCGCGCGTCGTCGCGGTGATGATCACTTACACCCAAGTGACCACTTGCTCCTCTGCCGCCATTATAACATACTTAATTATTATTCATCATCGTCATGTCAGCCAGCATGTTCCAGTACATAGTCACCACTTCCAGGACCTTTTCACCCCAACGGCCATTCGGTTATTTGAGCAATGTCGCCCGCCCACTGCCACGTAAGGTAGTGTTGCCACTGTTGCCAGTGATGACTTATGATACTGAGACTTGGTCCTTCAGAATTTGTCTCATAAGGTTTAAGGCTCCCACCAAAGAACTATGTATAAATGGAGAAAGACATAAGAAAGAGCTATGCTATATCAGGATTGAAGAGATAAGCATAACTAAAGTTAACTAACGAACCACATCATAAGTCTGCAGCCGGCAACAGTTCTTGCTGCAGCTCGTAATTAGTTATATTATATTATAGTGAAAGTTTTTATAATTCACAAAAAAAACAGCGGCTAAAAGAGCAAACTTAGCTGCTGCAATTTGTCTCGTAAGAAGGTTTAAAGCCTTCCACCACAGGGCAGTGCAAAGAACTATAAGATAAAATCAGGATTGAGCAACAGCAGTTTTTTTTTATGGCATAGGAAGGCAAACGAGCACACAGGCCACCTGATGGTAAGTGGAAACTGTGACTCATAGACGCATTCACAAGACTGCAAATGCACTGCCAACCCTGAGGACTAAGATGGAATGCCTCTATGCTAGTCATTTCACCGGCTGTCTTATCCCCAAACCGGAACACCAACAATGCAAACACTGCTGCTTGGCGGTAGGTTAATGGATAACCTGCACAGCTCTGCGAATTTCAATTAGTAATACGTATTACAGATTTATTATTGATTACAATAATTATGGGCTTGCAACCTGTCACTCATGAACATATATGCTGGTGAACATCTTAGCCTATTTGTGCAAATTGTGGTTACTGAATTATCAACAACTTTTTAAGTTGTAATTCTGTAGCTCTGCCTAGCCCACTCTGGGATTCCAGCGTGAAGGTATGTATGTATGTATAATAATTATCTTCAATCGCAGGTAAAGGAGTGGAGGGGCGGCTGAACTCGACGAAGATGTCCTACGTGTGCCCGCCGCACTTCATCCGGCTCGGCCATAGTTGCTACTTCTTCAGCGATACCCCAGCCACCTGGCAGAACGCGCTCTTCGCCTGCAAGGTCAGTCTTATCACCATCACCGAACAGGACATTAACGAACTATTTTTAAAGAAAGAAAGCAATTTTTGAAACGTTTTATAGGTACCATAATGTTTGAGAGCTAACTAAAGTGATATCGGCGTTCGATTTCGGCGTTAACAAAGTATCTAGCATCGAAACCGCCTGTGGGAAAATGAGAACTAACACCCAGTCGCACAAACGTGACTATCACAAATGTCCCTTTAGGACAACCCGCTTTCACTGCACAAGGTGAAAAGTGACAGCACGTGACTTAACGCTATATTAAATTTAATGAACGTTTGTGCAATTATGCATAAAAGTGGTTAAAACGGAAAATGCAAGTTTATAATAACTTAGACTACGCAGCCCAATCTAGACAAAAATATTGTTACGGACCATTTTATGAACGAAAGTCACGCAAGCTTCCTACATATTTTTCTACTTACTAAAAACAACACTGCATGTGCCAATTGCGTACTCGAACGCACGGTGCGCGTTTGTAGGTTGTGAGAAATAACCTGTGAATTCAATATTATACAGCATTTGGGTATATAATCTATGTGGCTATATCTGGAAGAAAGATAATAAAAACAACTCTCGTCAAAACACGAGTAATCGAATTATTTCTTCGATCTACCAGGGTTACCGAATTAACCCTCGTTCACGCGAGTCAAAAACAATTTAAGTACTACGTCCTTAAATAATTTAAACAATTTGCGCAAGGGTGAACCATAATACAGGCTGATGAGATATGACAAGTCAATTCAAGATCGCGAGGCCGAACCACTTTAGTTTTACGGTTCGCTATAAATTCGAATCAAGCTTTAATGGCGTATTTTATAAGTGAATTAGTCTTGTTGTCAGGCATTAGGCTGGGAATTATATTGGACACTTGCGCAACGGTTAATAAAAATTGCCAAGTGATTGTATGACGCGTTTGAATTTGCTTGGTATTTGATCTTTGAGAATGGCCTTCAATCAAGCCATTGTCGTTAAAATAAAGTACCTTCGTTAATTTTCGAATGGACCGGGCTCATCATTTGCATCAATAAGATTCTTGACAAGAAGAATATGGGTTTTATTTACGAACAATAGTTTTACAGTATCTTTGGACTCTATCACGATAATATTTCGGCAGGATTCTTTCTTTTAACCATGGAAAATTCAAACTAGCACACAGGCCACCTCAAGGTCAGTGGAATCTGTGACCCATAGACATTTACATTCTGATGACTACCATCTTAAGAGTGCAATCCTAAGATCGCAAATGCGTTACAAACAATGAGGGCTAAGATGGAATGCCTCTATGTTAGTTATTTCACCGGTGGTATTATCCCCATACCGGAACATAGCTATCCGTACGGACCCTACACAAGGTCTTACCGCCACTGAAACACAAGACAGTTAACATTCTAAGTAAACAGACCTAGTTGGAGAAATCGAAACAGTATCAATATTTGCAGACCACCGAAATTAGAAGAGATCCTTTAGAACATGCACTTCTTCGAAGTCTGTATAGCTTTCAGAAATTATGTCAAGTATTTACACTAGCATAATTTATTATTCAAATAGTTGGACCCGTTCCTAAACAGTGCTATAATATATTACCATACAAACGCCTTAGAAACCGATCTAGTACGACACGTCCGTAATACGAAATGCGATGCTAATATCTCATTTTACGCTTCTTAGAACCAACATCGCAAACATATTCAGAATTCACCCGTGTAGGATGAATATGTACTACCTCTCACTCCTTCTAATAAAGTTTACAAAGGATAGAAGATAGTAGTCGGATTGCAGTCGATCGACAATTTGAATACGCATGACAGAAGACTGTAGGAAGGAGTTTAAATTTAGAATTCTGCAAATCGAAGTAGCCAGTATTTAACCAAGATAAGGTTAGATTAGATGTCATTGTTTAAGATATAATATACGTGGCAATACTAAGAACCATTAACGGCTTATTTTGAATATATGAGTGGCCGGATTTAGTGGCCAGTGTTTACGTTGAAGTTTGATAAACTACATTATCTTACAGCCCGGTTTACTCAATGCGTAAACAAGTGAAATGCCTGTGAAGTAAATCAATGGATTTCAATCAGTTTTGAAATGATAGAGCTGGGATTGCATTCACGGGTTCGCGTATTGAAAGCAGAATGCATGTATTTAAGGTGCAAAATCAAACATTGCAAAAATCCTACAGATTAGACAATATCCCAAAGTTCATTAAGTAGGGATGTTAGTTTATTATTACAATTAACGACGTGATTTTTTAAAAACGTGACATTCACCAGTAATAAAGTAAAATGTATGATCTGGATTCAATACATTATATAAATTATACGTTTATTACGATTACGAGTAACCACAATAACCTCCATTTAGTTTAACGATCCATAAATAGTTATGGTTCAACGTGTCAATACAAAACTTGATTGGAATATCTGTTTGAATCCTAGTTATTTATTGTATAGTTAACATGATAAAGTTATTGACTACTATCAGCCCCTATTTCACCATCTTGACAATGACACGTGACAGGTGACAATTCGGTATACATTGCAAAGTTAACACGGTGGGTAGTCCATTAGAGAAAATACTCTTTTACCGAACAATTGTCTTCGCGTGTGATATCGATGGACTTATTTCTCTAATAAGTTCATGGGAGGGTTTCTAATAACTTGACATTGGCGAAATAAACTTTAACGGGAGAGAAAGCCATTAATAAAAATTAGAATTAGAATTAACACGGTGATACATAACTGGGTTTCATATAAACTGCGCCATGTACACTAAAGTTCCAACTTTCACCTCACACTTGTGTTATTATTTGATAATCTTATCTTTTAAATATGGCATCAACTTTTTTAAAGGTAAAGGACGTGTGACCGTGGTAGACAAGCTTGAAAAAAAAACTGACGTCTCGAATTTTTATTCAGCCTATACATAACTTCCATGAAAAGCAGGATGATCATATCCCGGTTAAAGAAAAAAACGAGATTGGGTTCACTGTTCCATTTCACGCTCCAATTATAGCTCCTGTCAGTTTGGATGAAACCATTCCGGGTACTGTGCGGATCTCTGGAATGTAGGTACCAGTCCAACTCATAAATATACGTTCCCAAAACGTCAAAAAATGTATACCTACTGATACCGCTATCTATAAGGTACAGTCAACAGCATAAATAAGTGATCATTTATGTACCTTGTCGCTTTCAATCGTTTCACAATTTTGTATGACATTTCAAACACAACGTTAAAGGGACAAGGTACATAAATGATCACTTATTTATGCTGGTGACTGTACCTATGTATACATATTTGACGCAATAGCTCTATTGATTTATAGTTACTTTGGTATGGAGGGTTATTTTATCTCTCTGGAAAATAAAAAGTGCATAATTTTCGTTGATATTTTTCGAAGAGATGCACTCCGTAGGTAGCTAAAGTATTTGATTCATAATAACACCCCATTGCGTCTCCAGTGAACTATTTTTCATGTTAACACTCACTATCTAACGAATTTTACGCTATAATTAATTAATAATAAATTAATATTTTATCCACTTAATATGTTGTGTAAATAACAGCAGAATTGAACTACCAAACGCCATTAAAGTAGGAACCACTGAAAACCTGAATGTTTCCTGTTTGACACAATTTGACATCTCATAATTTTTTAAGTTCTTGAACCCGTCATAAATGTGTGCAAGTGTGTCTTAATCTTGCTTTCTATCTTTTTTTCAAAAGGAATTTCCAATATCAAAAATATGTATACGTCACGCCAGAAGAATAGATACAATCTTGGCGGCACGTTACACTTCGCTCTCTTTTTGTTTAAAATAGAATCAAGTAAATAGTTGGACCACCGGCGACGGGCGTGGGCACTGTTTACCCGCTTTAGTGCACGTGTTACCATCCCGGACAATAACAATAATTAATAAACAATGATGTCTTATTTATTAATTTATGTATCTATATCTATCTCGCATAACTTCTGACCGACTGCATCAAATTGGATAATTCTTTTTTTGTTTTGTTCGTTACTGTCAGGTCAGGGTTTGTAAGAAAAAATTAAAGGAACAGAATTAAAAATCCAACGGGAAAGTCGGAAATTTACCCCGGGGGACTGCCGCTGACGGCCAGCTAGTTAATAATAATTAATGACTATTGAAAAATGTGCAATGAATAGGTTACATACCGTGAAAGGTTGATTATTTTTTTCAAGGGACCATTTCACACCAATCGTCTTCATTCCAAACTAAACTAAAGGCTTGTACCATAGGTACTAGATACCGCTAATCACACATAATTCATAAAAAGAAGCTTAATAATAAATATGCAATTCTCACAAATAGTTAAATAATTGCGACGAAGCTTATTACAATCATCTCGCAAATAATAGTCTACGGGAATTGAACCACTAAAACACTACCAGCCTAGTTGCGTCGCAACGTCGTCTCGCTATTACCGCTAGATTTTATTTAAAAAAATATTTTAAAAGATAGGAATATCACTATGACAATGACGCAGGACGCAAATAAAAATAATCTGCAAAATTAATTTTACTGCCAGATTAAATTAGCATAGTGTAGTCTACTTACATATCAGCTCATTTATACTAGTATTTTGAAAAAGATAATTTTACTATACTTACAGTCGAGCTCATAAATATGTGTACACTTTAGCACTTAGCCACTGTAATCGCTGTGACAATTCATTTATGGCAGTTTAAACATGATATTAAATAGACAAGGAACTAAAGTGTATACCATCACCAGGGTTTGGCTGATAACCAGCGCTGTGGCTCCAGCTGCAGAACATGCTGAGCTGAGTCCTTTTTGACCGCGACCTCCCTAAATTTGCTACTGGTATATAAATGTTTTTATGTCCTATCCTTATACTTTTTAGTTTTATCGATTAAAATTTTCGATTATATTTGTTGTGTTGCAGTGTGTTTTTGTCAAATAAATGTTGTGAGTTTGAGTTTGTACATATTTATGAACTCGACTGTACAAAGAAAACAAATCAATACAAGTATAAATTCCATAAAGTCACTTTACATCAGCGGTCATCTCATTTGCCTTTCAAAACACCTACGATAAGTTCGAATCACTCCTTCAATTTCCATCATCAACCTTTTATCCAACAATCAAATCTAAATGCTATTATTCTGTTTTAAATTGAACACGTTTCAGTCGAAATTTGAAAGTATAATGTAATCTAATTTATTTTAGTCTCAATAGATAATAATTTTATTACTTACTAGCGGCCCGCCAGCGGCTTCGCCCCGCTGCAAATTTCTGACTTTCCTGGTGGATTTTTCAATTATTTGCTTTCATAAAAACCTTGTCCTGACAATGACGAACACAACAAAAAAAAACAGCCAAATCGGTTCAGCCGTTCTCGAGTTTTGCGCTTAGCAACACATTTAGCGATTCATTTTATTAGATATATAGATTAACCAAACATTAAGAGCATAAGATATTGTTTTTCCTCTGAATTTAATAATGAAAAATTATTAAGTGCTACTTACGTGGTAGAGTAACCTATACATATATATCTGTAGTAGTATAAACACACAAACCTTCTGAAAGAACTAAATATTGGTACAAAAAGCATCAATATCTATTGCGTGTTTGAACAGAATTAAACGGATAAACGGAGAACTAGCGACTTTAAAGACTTGTTGGTAATTGTTTAGCTCTGCCTACCCCACTCTGGGAATGAAGGCGGGAGTTTTTGTATGTATGTATGTAACTAGCGACTTTATTAATTTTATACTATAGGTATTTAGAAAGAGAGTTGAGACACACACGCAACACAATGCAATGAGACCAGTTACTGGTCTTACTGTAAGACGCATGCATAAAAAGTAACACGTAAGTTTGTCCTATTTTCACGTCCGGATTTAAATGAGCGACCGCCTAAACCAAATACCTGAGACAGGAAGAATAAAACTTTTATCGGTGTCCAAATCGCACTGCCCTAGTAGATCGTGCCAAAAACGTTGCGATAAATCGTCAACGGATAACTGGAAAATACATATCTAAGAAGTTGAAATCCTTAAAAAAAAGACTGTCCACGTTTGAATGGGAGTTAGAGCAAGTGCTGCCCACTTTGAACATTTAGTGCATTATGTTCCTTAGGCTAACTAACACTAGACTCTACACTAAAGCGCTTCAAGGTCTATCCCGGGATAACGGGATAAAAACCTTTTTGTTGAGAACTAAATCAATCGAATCAATTAAATAGTATATTACTTGTGGGAGGACCTTGTGCAGGGTCCGTCTGGGTTGGTACCACCATTTTATCCATTACGCCAAGCAGCAGTGTTTGCATTGTTGTGTTCCAGTTTGGGGATAAGACAGCCGGTGAAATGACTAGCATAGAGGCATTCCATCTTAGTCCTCAGGGTTGGCAGTGCATTTGCTGTCTTGTGAATGTCTATGGGTCACAATTTAGGGTAAGATGGGGGAATGGCAGTCAGCGGGCAATGCCGGTCACGTCAAAATATAAAACTTCCAACAACATTATGCAATCGCTACTAGTGTCGCCATCTAGTATGCGGCCGAGTAAACTAATTTACCGAGCGGCGCCATTGTCTTTCGCGCGCAGTGATTGTGACAGCTGTGTACAGGTTCGGACGTGTTTTGTTGTAATAAAATCGAAATTTTTGTGAAAGGTAAGTTTAAAGTGATTTATACCAATTAATATATTTCTTAAAGTTAATTACTGTACGTTTGCAAGTGTATTGTATGTACTTGTTGGATTTTATGAAAGTTATTTACATTTTTCGTGATTAAGCAAAAAAATACCGGTAAAACCCCAACAGTAGACCGGTATTACCCGCATTTGCGGGTAATACCGGTCAACGAAGGGTTTCACAAAATGATCAATAAATAAGAAACCCGTAATATATTGATAATGTATTTCATATATATCAATAAACTACTATATAAGCTATGTAAAAAGTTAATTTCCGATACCGTAAATCATAAAAAAAAAAAAAAAAAAAAAAAATTGCTTAAGTGACCGCTATTCCCCCATCTTACCCTACACTTACCATCAGGTGGCCTGTGTGCTCGTATGCGTTCCAATGCCATAAAAAAAAAAACATTACTTACTAATTGTCGTCATCGTCATCGATGATAATTTCTATCGAGAAATAGAGCAGGGTGCCTTACAATGTCCTAGTGCTTAGCCTAAACTAAAAACCAAATTACCTAGGCACATGCGTCCAACAGCCAATTATTCCTAGCATCAAGATTGCTTTATGTTGATGAATGCATTAACAGCGACATTTCTATTCAATAGTCGTCACTTGCCAGTAACGTTGTCTATGAAAACTTGTGACCACATTAGGCGTCGTTGGCGCTCAAACGGTCCATTTTGATAAACGCTAACAGAAAAACCTTATAGAAAACTAAAAGTTCAAAATAAAAGCGACCAAAAAAAGCTTTAGGTATTTTTTTTTCCCGATCCATTTTTGAAAATACTCGTATGTGTTTGTTCTAATAAATAGTAATGTAAGGAATACGTTGGAGGTATTTTCAATTTTGGGCAGCATTTGGTACAAAATTGTCAATCTCTTTTTTTGGTTTAGAAGACAAACCCGTAAACATTCAAAGGATTATGTCGAGAAAGTTCATAAAATGGTATGTGGTCTATGATTACATTTCGTTGCAGAACTCGTTTCAATAAACTTAATCTATGCAAAACTGCAAATGCCTAGCAGTAAATATTGTATAAGATTAATTGACAAAATAAAGTAACGGTGTATGCAACGAGAAAAACCCGTCAAGTGAATCTGCAACCAGTCGGGCGGTGTCGCATACATCGGACTGAGGTCGATGCCCTTGCTCAAATTAAAGTTCGCTTACATCTCATGGATGGACATTTAAATTGGTCAATTTCGGCTATTGAAATATAATAGGTCTATTAATTCGACAATTATCCTTGTCCAAACTTTAACCATGAAATTGATGTAGATCGATAACTCAAAAGTCAAAAGAGATTTTAAACAAGTGTGTTGAGGGCGTGTTCCTCTATTATTTAGCAATTAATTAACTAGTAAACCATTGACATGTAAGCAATTTAGTGCAGAACAAATAGAGTACTTGGTAAATTTTACAAAAGGATACCCAACAGGGTAATCAACAACGGCTGGTGACCGTACACATCGAATAAAATAAAATAAAATAATAAATAAATGTCTGGGGACAGTCACACAAATTGACCTAGTCCCAAACTAAGCTCTTGACTTCTAGTCTTCTTCTAGTCAACGATAAATTACTTGTACATACATATATAGAAATACATACATTGAAATAAATACATTGAAAACATCCAAGTCTCTGGAACAATACTCGCATTCATCACAGAAATATCTGCCCTAACCGGGGTTTGAACCCAGGACCGCTACTTACCTAATACAGTAGAACCCGCTCAAGACGATTCTGAGGGGACCTAGCAAAAAAAGTGTCTTAAACGGGAAATCGTATTAAACGTGAAAATAAAACTAGGATTATTTCATGTACACACATTTACATGTAATTTGTTTATTTTAAATGGAAGACAAAAAAATATGTTTATGTAAAAGTATATTAATAACAATTGTTTTACTTAAAGTAATTATTTATTTTACATTGACGTAACGATTTGGATGCATTTTTTTTATCAAGATTTTTAATATATTTTAATTTATGGATCACTTCTTCGCTATTACCCATAGATGATACATAGCGTCTTAAATCTGCTACAATTGACAACAACGCCTGAGCATTTGACAAAATTTTAGGCATTTCCTACTCTTAACTCCTGTTCACCCGCGTACATAACTTGGTATTATGGTTTTAGCAGACGTATTAAGCGGGACGCGAGTCGTATTAACCGTGAAAAAATGTATGAAAATAGGCCTTAAGTTGCAGGGGCTGGCGGAAAATGGCGTATTATGCGGGAAATCGTATTAAACGTGATCGTATTAAGCGGGTTCTACTGTACTTCTTCTTTTTTTTTATTAATGGCGATCAGTAGTGGGGTCCACATTAGTAAACGAATAAGTACATACATACCTTCACGCCTTCATTCCCAGAGTGGGGTAGGCAGAGCTACAGAATTACCAACAACTCTAATAACTTGTTGATAACTCTGTAACCACAATTTGCACAATTAGGCTAACATGTTTAACTGTGTATTTTAGTGACAGATTACAAGCCCATCGCCTAACAGTACTACAAGCCTTTATTCCCTTAGTCGCCTCTTACGACTTCCACGGGAAGACATGGAGTGGCACAATTCTAAACCGGCAACCACACGGCAACGAATAAGTCAAAAGTAAAAATCGATCATCTTTCAATCGACCATCTCTTCCCCCAATCAAATACCGGAAGTCAGTACACATATTTTTAAAATAGTTTATACCGTAAAAATTACATACTTTGCGTATTTCCACACTCTTATGATGTCTCGCGTTAAAATAACATAGTAATTAGATGAGTCAATTAGTAATTGTAGCCAATTATTTCAAGGCCGGTCGCGAGAGTAATAAAATTCGTTCAGTGCTCGGTTAGATTTATTACACATACCTACCTACCTACGCAGAACAAGGTCCACTGTTTATTTAGTGATATAAATTTTCAGGAATGTGATGAGTAGATATCAAGAAAAGAACTTACATGAAAAGATATCACATCGCGTGTTATCATAAGTAGGCGTACAAGGACGTCTGATTTAATTGGATTGCCAGCCTCCATAATGATCCCGATATGACATAGCACTGATTATACTAATCCTATTAAAATTTAACTTAATAATGTTAACAAGACTGATTGGCATGTGATTAGCGGATTTATTGTTGTTTCAATAACATAAATACTTAGTAAAATACATTTATTTGCTGTGAAATTTTCGTCGCATTACAGACGAATTTATAAGAGTTTTCATCTCACATTCCACAAAAACCAAAAGACTAACCTACCCAAGACATACAATACATACAACATAAACCTATTTCTCAGACAACATGCATAATTGGTATTTCCTATATTTGTTCATTAATTAGCGCTAAAAATATTTAGGGCAACAAAAGATTAGGACTTTTTAACCGAATTCTTAAAAGGAGGAGGTTCTTTTTTCCACTGTAGAGGTATGTATTTTTCTTGGGTTACTTTCGTTTCGTCAAAAAGTTTTTGCCAAACTGATTCGTTTCCCAAAAATATAATTTGGGCAAACGCTTTTTTTCTGAAACTGTAAATATTTCAGGATTTTTATAAAACTTATCTAACCTTAATTATAGGGTTCTACGATGGTCCTGAAATAAATCCTGAAATATTTATAGTTTCGGAAAAAAGCAATTTGGTCAAATTATATGATTTTTTTATATTATGGTTACCAATTTATCCGTCGATTATGGTCCGAATTCAAAAATAAATTTTTGTTTCATATATTATCTTTCGAGCTCGTCCCATTGTTACCAAATTTTAATCTGGTCAGGATCCATCAGGAATTGAGGGAACTCCTTAAATATTATAGGCATACATATAGCAATTTCAGTATTTTTAGTAACAAGTACAGCATTTGCATTCAGAAAGTAAGTAACATTTGTTGAAGTGGAACTAATGATGAAGACCACCGATGGCCAACGGGACTCCGTAACGATAGGTACCTATTTCAAGGGTGGCGATAATATATCTCGATTAAGATACTTGAGTGACTATAACGAAGAACAATTAATTGTTTAAATATGAACTTGACTTTTCCGCGGCGTTGCTTGCGGCGAGCTTGAAATGTCTTAAAGTTTCATAATCAACTAAGAAGTGGGACTACATATCAGTTTATGCTTATCACAAAAAGTATAAAATAAAAGAAGTGATTCAAAAAACAAAAAACCGCCTTCAAAAATCAAGAATAACTTTTTTTTAAATGGTAGGTCTGTCAATCTGAAGTCGGCAACTCATAATATTTTTAAGCAAAAGCTATACCTACCATTTTAAAATATTTTTCTGTGTGCTAAAAGTGTATGCTAGATTCGAATAATAGGTGAACCTACAAAAACTTTCTTGACATAAGCAAAAACTAACCAGAGGTCTCGGGATGGGTTTTTATAGCCCTTGGTGTCAAATATTTTTTAATTTTATTTTTTGGGTTACTTCTTAATTTCTCTGTATTCATTATATGTTTATCGTTATCTAGTAGGTACATAATACGAGCCTAATTTATTTTTTATACGTAGGTATATGTTTAAATAAACTGATTTGTCTTTTTTTATTTAGTATTTCTTATTTTTAAACACGGTAATAAAACGTAAATAGTTTTTTTTTAACTCGTTTTGTATGTATCGCGAAAAGGTCATCAATTCCGTTTCTGTATTTAATTTGCTGTAACATATCATATCCATTAAATCTAGTTTTATATACGTTCTTTAATTCGAAAGTATTAACCTTTTAATAATTAAAATTAAACGTGCCGTATTCATGATAAAAGTATTTTTGTGACTTTGTTTGTCCAACCTTTACACTAAAACAAGCACGCTATCGCTGCTTGCTTGTTCACACGCTATGTTTTAGGTCCAAAATAATACCAAAATAGACAAAGATTACTATAATTAGGCATTTTTTATCTCGAAAAAATGGGCTGTTGCATGAACTTAGTCATGAACTTAGCTGGAAAAAAGATAGCAACGGTCAACATTGTCCAGCTACCAGATATAGCAATAGCACGCTGTGTAGCTAATAGCTGTAAACACACGTACACATACGTATACATACAATATTCCTCATGCCCATTAGCGCTTTAACATTCTCGAGATCAATACCAGTTGACCATTGACATCATCGTCAAGCCCTACTGTTTACGTAACACCTATTAACCTCACAATTGCCCAGCTTAGATGAAGTCATTTCTTTTTTGGCTACCTTTATAGTGTACTTCGCACTATGATACGATTGATTGATTAAAAGTGAGTCGTCCTTTATAAAGGGCAAAATTTAGAACTGAGATACGAGTATTACCTACACCAAAAATCGTGCCTATAAAAGCACCCGTTTCTAGTTGGTCATAATAGTTGCAGAAAACTTATCTAAGTTTGCAAAAAAATACATACATACATTAAATCACGCCTGTTTCCCAGAGGGGTAGGCAGAGACCACTTCTTTCCACTTGCTACGATCTTGACAAATTTCTTTCGCTTCTTCAACATTCATACATCGAGTCATGCACGCACGTCGGTTTCGGGTACTTAAGATTCGGCCCTTTTCCAGTATTTCTCCGATTTGATTCGAAAAAGTACGCCTAGGGCGGCCCCTTCCGACCCTTCCACTCACTTTCGATCTGTAAATCTCTTTCGTCAATCTTCTTTCATCCATCCTTTCCAAATAACCGAACCATCGAAGCATGCCCTTTTCAATCTTAGTCACTACAATCTTCTTTTATTCCACATTTCTCAAATAACTGTTCATATTTGCCGAAGTTATTCGTGGACATAAATGAAAAGGTACACCAGAAATGCGAAGCCAATATTCAAAAAAATTCAGATCAAAATAGTTATTAAAATATACAAATACGGAAAGCACTAGCAATACTTGTGCCTACGTCAAACATAATGAAAACCATATTCTAACTGTTATATTAAATAACTAGTCCAAGTAATGACTAAACCGCTGCTCTCAGTGCCTGTTGAATACGATTTGCAAGTGCAATCAGGGCTTACTCGTAATGCCATCATGACTCAATCGAATTCATCGATGCTGTGCACAGATCATCTGTATTCTAGTTACAATATAAATTCGCATAAATAACTTAGAATGACCTAACCACAACGGTATTGCGAAGGCTGATAATAGGACCTAGTTTCTTACTTTATTGCCCTAATTTATGATCTTCTTTTTTAACCCTAGGTCTAACTAGTTTAACAAGGTCTAAAAAGATGCTGAGATAAATTCGCTGCAAAGTTCGAGAACTGGGAACCTGAGCTTTCGACTAGACCAGGGACGTTTATGACATAAAAGTATGTTTCCATTTTTCTGATAATGCAAGCCTTCTTTAGAGTACAAACTGGATAAAACACTCACTTAACTCAGAATTCAATTTCGTTCAATGAGATAGGTTATTATGGTTTTAAATAGAAAAGGAGCCCATTGTACGATATTGATTATAATCACTCCTTTCAGTAGACCTAACCAAGACGTTTCAATCATATCACATGACACTAAAAGATTCTAATCCTCGATTGGAAATAATAACAGGTACATATTTGGAGTCGTTCTAAAGATGGGAATTGTAGTGTCGATTACGTTATCAGCACACATGTTTGCACAGATGCGTGGGGTACAAACAACGACCTACTTGGGCGACATTGGACGTATCGGATGATCGCGCATGCTGGGGATTACAGGTGGCATTGGGCAAAGGTCGGATTATTTCTAATAATTCGTTAATTTTGTCATGCATTTGACTTTAATCTATGTTTTGATTTCTTAATTGAGCCGTTTGTCACGATTTTTAATAAGTAGGAATGGTAATGATTCGATTATCGATGACATTTAAGGTAACACGAAGTTTAAAGATGAAAAACTCCATTTGACACAGTAGTTAGAACTAGAGATAAGTATGTATGTCCAGCGTACAAATAATTAACTTCCTAATTACAAAAACAAAATCAATAAATGCTACTCGAATAAAAACTTATGTCATCTAATAAATTGCAATATTTTTTCCTTTAAAAAGCACACCACATGCTTGTTTTTAACACTTACCCCTTCGTTTAACCCGGAATGTCCAGACACGCCCGCCCTATCATGTCCAATAGAATTAATTGTCGATTATTTTTGTCGATCAATTTTATGAGGTCAATCGCCCGTTTATTGGTTATTGGTTAGCATAACAGCAGTCTCCGGACCTGTTTTATTTTGAATTTAATAGCATGGAAAGTGGGCTTTATAGTTCTATTATTTATTAATCATTTGTTGTTTTACAATTTTGCCGTGTGGTTGCCGGGTTAGAATAGTGCCACCCACTCCATGTCTTCCCGTGGATGTCGTACGAGGCGACTAAGGGAATAAAGGCTTGTAGTTCTGTTAGGCGATGGGCTTGCCACCTGTCACTAATACACTGGGAAACATCTTAGCCTACTTGTGCAAAATGTGGTTACAGAATTATCAAGAAGTTCTAAGACTTGTTGGTAATTCTTTAGCTCTGCCTGGGAATGAAGGCGTGAGTTTATGTATGTATGTATGTTGTTTTACAATGGAACTAATGTAAAATACCTAGTTCTACACTGGCAGATCTTTACAGTCAATACGGCCTCATAGACTCTATTCATTTCGGTAATACCATATTGCTTTTGAGATGTTATCGTATTGTTTACAACTCGGCCGCCGTTACTGGCATGTAAATAGCAATACAGTTTGACCGAGTAAGCCCCTGATAACCTCATTGAGCTTAACAAAACTACTTGAAACAACTGAAGACGTTTAACCTTACACAGGGACCTTTTTAGACATGTAATGCTATTAGCCTCTAGCAGTCTACCTTTGCATGTAAATTACCTAAAACCGTATTCTCTCATAGCAAGAGATCCGGTTATTTACATTGGTAATATTCACTGTTGTTTGCACGTGAGATAACAATTATTCAGCATCCAACTATTTCCTGTCAAACATAATAACCAAAACAAAACCAGTTAAGAGCAAACATTGTCTTCGCAAAGTTAAACATGGAAGTCTTCATCTGTGATATTGAACGAATAATGAAGCCTTTTGAATTATTCATGAAGAAAGACTTCTACAATGAAAATGACCTTAAGAGAACTGAACGAGACCCATCTGGCGACCGTCGGTCGACGTAAAGCCTTCCATGAACACCCGCCACCTTATCGTTTCAGATAACACTGTGAATTTCGTCCTTAAGATGTATGAAGAGATGAAAGGTGCTCTTTTTGGCGGAATGAATAGTTAAGTTTGTAAAACTCTAGGTCAACAGAGAGGCAATTGTTTCACTTGGCGAAATCTTATTCAATTTGGGATTTGAAGAGCCGCACATGGAGTAGAGGCGGGGTGCAGCTGTAAGCGGGACGCGTTATGTATTGCAATTAATTACTTATTTAATTTGTAATAAAAATAGGTAGACTTTGGAATCGTCCAATTAATTTTGTCTATTTACTTTAAAACTGTCTAATTTTGTGACATGAAAAGTAGGTACTTTTTTCGCAGCTCTTAAACTAAGAACATATCTTTATACTTTATTTCACATCAATTAGAACAAATACGATACATGATTGATATGTAGGATAATACAATAAATATGGGGAGACTAGTTTTTAATAATTTAAATGTTTGGTTAGGTAATCGTAAAAATACTTACGTAGCATCAACTAACCCTTATCTGTGACTGTTACGTGTTTATATTAGCTTATTATATTCCTTAGATACCATATTAATTTTTGCATCTAAAGCTTAGTAACTATCTTTATAGAAACGTTCACTTTCCTCCGCTATTAGTAACTCCTTATCTTTATGTAATACTAATAAACAACATTCCTATCGCTCGTTTTGGGTCATACTCGAATACTTTAAGCCTGGTGCTACGTGCTAAATCGATTAAGTGCTAATAACTATTAATCGAATACGAATGTATACATATCGATTATCGACGCTTATCATAATTAGGCCCTCGACAAGATGCATTCGGCATTCGTTTACGTTTCGTTTGCATCTTAACATGATTATGCATGTTGATGACGAAACCAAAAATATATAGGATTGAATTGACGTAAGCTTTCAGACGGTCGCGTCGAGCGCCTACGTAATTCCATTTTTTTAATTCAGTTTTCTAATATCTTTTACGTTAGCGTTTAGCAACTTGTATGTATAGCCTCACTGTGGCTATATTTTACTAGCTCTATGGTTTATTAGGATTTGTCGATCCTTTTCTAGGATATTGCTTCAAACATTTTGTCCCTTTAAATACCTACTCATTTAATTTAAATTTTAGAACACATGTACTAAACCCAAAGACGGAAGCTACTTATCAGCAATGTCATGGGCTCGGTTGCCTTTTATTCGCCATAATTAAGGCAAGACAATATTAAGATTCTTACGGTTATCTAACTTTAGTCCGAAGTTTCGTTTCCCAACTGTTTCGTTTGCCAAATAGTGATAAATTCGAAATCTTATATGTCGTAAAACAAACCTAATCTGTAGGTTCTAAAGTTCATATTTGTAAAAATCCTGAAGAAAAAAATGCGCTGGAAGTCTTTACTTCCAGATAGTGTAACGTCTAAATTGACATGTGGACCAAACGTACCTTTGTCGCCGGATCGAGATTGCGGCTATTGTTGGCGTAGACGCAAAACGACCACGACCGTCGACATGTGTAGATTGCACTACCATGCGATCGTCTTGGACATACTCGAAGGAGATAAACTTGTCTTCACGAACGAAATAATTCATTTGTTTTGGTATTTGGAGCATTCGACCTTTCGTTCAGGTCATGTACACTCACGTCAGTCACACGAAGTGAATGTTGAGGTTCTGCTAGCCTAATTTGGCTGTGTAAACTTATAACCAAGCAAGGAGATCAGTGGCGTGCCTAGGGTTTCAGAATAGGGCAAGCCGAGAGATATGTTTGGTAGTTTTTACGGTTATTATGGATAAATTTATCTTGTTACCACATTACTGATCAATCTTCACTTCACTCTGCAGTTGTATAGGCATTTGCTTACGTGGACGAGCTCACCAAAGCACCCTGAAGGCATATTACCACTAGATATAATTTTACAGACATATCAGCAATTGCATACTTTCGGTGGCCTTGAAAAAAGCCGCTTGGTTTGTATGAGAGAATAAAATAAAGGTTCAACTTCTTATTTTAACTTTGCTTGCCTAGGGAGAAAGCAATAAGTACTTACTTTTATTTCAATTACCTATCTAAAAATTACATACATATTACACAACATAGTTAAATTAAAATATTATTTGTATACATCGAATGTGTTTTTCTAAAACGCCATCGTACCTATTTTGAAAGTAGCGACACAAGCTCTAAAAAATTACCCTTATTCAATGAAGTTTTAGACTCAACGTGACCTCTGAAGGGAAGTTCTTGTTGTGCTAAATGACAAACAACATCGACTAATCTTTGAAAAACGCTACTATTGTTATCAACACGCATGTTGTTTTGTAATTTCCTTTGATAATTGGCGCGATAAAGATGTCTCAATTCGCTGTTTACCAAAATCACTAAAAGAAATTACCGCGTTCATGTGTTTTCGAGAATTCATGTGTCTTTTAATGGCGCCAGCTAAATTATTTAAATCGTCATAACCAGATGTATTCCACACGTTTTTGTCGTTAGAAAAGAAAATACAACACCAGCAATATAACTTATTAGAGTGCGAACAACCAACAATCCAATGAGTTTTGTACACTGACCTGTTAAACTGTCTTTTGTGCGATTTACTACTCTGAGAAATACACAAGTCAGGCGTAGGTTTTGCCGAAGAAATAAGTACCTTTTTCTCTGCAAAGTCCAAACATTTTACCTTTCCGTCGACAAGCAAAGTTTGTGCACACTTTAAAATATCACAGTCACACGGGACTTCCTCCATTGTCAATCTAATTGAATCACAACTCACAACACCACAAAAAAAAACTTATTATTGCACTGACCGCGCCGCGCCGCTCAACACCTAAACAAACTATTCAACAAGTGAATAAAAGCATTTGTCAACAAATAGCAATGAAGTGAAGTTGGCCGCTAACGCGGCTCAACGCGCGCTCCGCGCCTGCGCGAAGCGAATTTCGCATTTACTATGAACTCGTATACAACTTCATACGCAAGCAAGGCTTTTTACTCTCATACTATTTGCCATATTAATACACGAGCAGTCGTATTTGGGCATATGGCGTTTCGGTGGGTAAGACAGAGAATATGAAAGCCCCATTGCAAGCCAATACGTGCGAGCGAGATACGAGCTAGCCGCGTCATGAATAGTTCGACTGGTTGCCGCACAGCGCTGAGCGCTGTGCTGCGTAGGTGGCGGCCGGCGGTGCGCGGTAAAATTTAGTAGGTACTACTGTTGCATGTAATTTGATTTGAAGAATTTAGTGAGAGCGCGCGGCGCGCGAAGGTGAAATACCTATCTAATACATTACGTGGATTTAATGAATAGTTATTTTTGTAAGGCAAGGCAAGCCCGGCTTTTGGGCTTATATGGCAGTACCGCCACTGCCAAAATGAAGTTGGATAGCTTCATTACACTAAACCCTAGGTTTCTTTTATTGACGGGGAATCCTCTACAGTTTCTTTTTTACAGATGTAAAAGACTTCCATTTCCTCAACAAGGTCTTTCCAGTTTAAATTGAATGCGGCCAAATTGATTCACCAGTTTCCTTTTTTGGTCTGCCCCTGGTCCGATTACCGCATCAGATTCGATTAAAGAATCAATTAAAACACACTCTTTGCACAGTACATTTAACAACTTTAATGGCTCAGCCACCATAGAACCCAATCATAAATACATGAGAAAGAAATTACGTCAAAACTAATCTGCTTACTGCGACAGGGTACAGAGTACGCCGGGAGGGCTACCGGGTTCGGACGCAACGGTTTTCTGCGTCTTTCCTTTTTCGCTCTGCCCTGGAGTAGTGGAATGCTCTCCCTGCGTCTGTATTCCCGGAATCGTATAACCTTGATGTTTTCAAGGCAAGCGTGAGTTTTTTTCTGGGTAAACGTGAACTACCATCGACCTCGTCAACACTTAACATCAGGTGACACCCACTTCTGACAATAAAACGATTACAACGATACATCTTAAGCAAAGAAGAAGTAAGCTTCAGTTACAGAACTATCAACAAATTTTTCGAGTGTTTGGTAATTCTGTAGCTCTGCCTACCCCACTCTGGCAATAAAGGAGTTAGTTTATGTACATCACTTTACCTTACTCTTTCTTGCGTGTGTGTTAAACAAGCACAAATAAATGGCAATCAGAACTATTATTAAACCGGCGTCAGCAAGAAACGAGCCTACTCAACTAACAAAGGCCGGCAGCCTCCTTGTGATTCCACTGGTGTGATGATGACTACCACCAGCTTTCCGCTTTCTTGTATACCTTTGCCTCGTATTTTTCATTAAAAAAACCATGCTAAACCTAGTACTATGTTAAATTGGTTGCACAAAGACTAAAGGATTTGAATCGATAACTGACCATGATATTCGCTTCATGAATACCAGGGATATCGTTCTATACGGCCAATAGAAACCCTAGGAACCAAGTGAAATCAACCCGTCATATCGCCAACGATCTAACGCATCGTTACATCTTAACTGCTATGACCTGCGCAATATTCGTCTTCCGAGAACTCGATTACTATCGAGTAAATCAAAAGCAAGTGGGACAATAGCAGTATTAATTGACACAATAATTTAGTGGCGACAATTTTTCACACTTTACAATCGTTGCTCAATCGGTAAATGCATTGAGGTGCAAGTCGAAAGCGATGGCGAGTAAGGATCATCGTACTTTAAATAAAATTTGTTATGTTAAGGTGATTAAATGTCCGTGACAGGAATATATCCTGAATTACTAGTTCGTTATCAGAACTTCATACTACTTAAACATCTTTTAAGTTTTTGAAATATAAGAACTACCTATCTTCAGTGATACTGCAAAACCGCGTAACTAATAAATTTATGATAGAGCAAAATAAACCTTACTTTCTTATTAAAAAGGTGCATTTTGCTCCTTATTTAAAATGTTACTTACGCGGTTTTGCGGTTTCACCGACGCTACGCGTTCAAGGTGGTCGCAATCCCCCGACCTACCCCGGGCGGCCATTTCCAGAGGTGCATAATTCGTGTTTGAAGAAAAAAACGAATTTTAAGACGTTGGAGCTGGAGAAGTGGGGGATATCGAGGTCCAGCTCAGGTTCAAAGAAAGTACATCTGATGTGTGCGGCATCGTAGTTCCCAAACTTTTGATAGCAGCTAATTAAACTGGGATGGTTCTTAGTTAGATTTGATGAAATTGGGGCCGCTTACGATCAGCTCTGAAAGCAGTGATCGGAATTATATTGGGGGCTTCTTTCTAAAAAAATAGTTATTATTTACCTCAATAACAAGATAACTCGGACCTGTGCCCACACACTCCTTTACGGCACTTGTCCCACCGCTGAGGATGAGCTGGATCTATATCTTTTGTTTAAAAGAGGTTCTCGCCATGTGAACAGCCAGCGATCAACTAATAATATATGTCTCTTTTATTGACACGGATTCTCTATCTTTTGTTTGTTTCTTGAGCGAGAAAAAAGACTAAAGCTATACGCTTTCCCACCGGCGGTGGGACAAGTGCCTATAAATACCCGACTACAAGAGAGGGTTATCTTTTTCATGCATGCACAAATAAGTAACTATGTAAATGTAATCTTACTATCTTATCTTATCATAGTTATTAATAATATTACAAAGTATGTATGTTTGTATGTTTGGAGGTTTGGATGTTTGTTACTCAACCACGCTTCAACCGCTGAACCGATCGGGATGAAACTTGGCACACATGTAGTTTAGTACCTGGAATAGGACGTAGGATAGATTTTATCCCGGAAAATTTGATAGTTCCCGAGGGAGCAGCGATAATATTTTATACCAAAACCACCGCCATCGCTTATTTTTTTCACCGCCGCCATTCCAAGAAACACTGCGCGTTGAGCCAGAATTCCTATTGTACAACGTACGTACGGCGTTCGCGCGGCATACCCGGCGCAGCTTCGCATCGCGCACGCGCCTCGCGCGCCGTCCTCTCTCGCCTAGATATCGGCTGATTGGCCCATTTAGAATGCCGTCACCTATCACTGTTAAAAGGATGTAGATGAGAAGTGCATTCAAGGTCGTTAGCTCTTTAGTATGGGACTTTTAAAATTTAACCTTGCATTAACTAAAACGTGTTTTTTTATATTGTATTTGAGCTTCCTCTTCAAATAATAACAGAGTGTTAAACATTTCCCTAGACCGGAGCAATGTAATAAAAACATAATCGCGATTTTATCCCTCTGCAACTGTGGTGACTTTTTTAGAAATATTCTACTGAGGTGGAGTCTGTCAGACGTAATTTTTAATAAAATATAGAAAAAATAATAATGGTTCAAAGATAAGTATTGTTTATGTAGTGCATAGCATAGCATGATTATTGAATTTTAATGCGGAATTAATAATAAACATGTATATGAGCTTTTAAATAAAAAAATATGTAATTTACTTGAATAAGGTAAAAAAAACTAAAATGCGTCGTTAGAAGAAGGTACTGAGAGATACAGAGCTATATCACGGTATACGGCAATTTTTTTCTTAGCGACGTCTGATAGACGTCATTCATATTATTACAATTACTTACTCTAATTTGAAAACCATTTCGAGGAGTGGGGTTTTAAAGCCAATCTACATTATTAAGTTTTTGAATGTTTTATCTATTTCAGATATTTCGACAAAAGTATATTTGACCTTTGTTTGACTTTTGTTTTCGTCCTGAAGCCCTCCTAGGTATATCTTACGGGTTAGGCGAAAACCGCTTGAAATAGTATGTTCTAATACGCTATTACAATCACTTTTTATCATTAGATATCCTCTAATTGTTGTAATTTATTAGAAAATGCCAACCCAAATAAGTATAAAATAATCATGTCATCCATAACATGTCTGCAAAATAAATACACATATTAAACAAAACTATTGGGTCAAATAAAATAATAATGAAATTGGTCTCCTAGAATTACCTTTTCTTTTGAATTAGAATGTAAAAACCGTAAGTTATTTTTTTTGGTCTGTCCCTATTGCTAGAAAACGCATAAGGACATCTTAATAAAATCTCAGGATAAACCTAAACTGCGGTGGGTAAATGTGGATAAACCATTCGTCACTCTCGCACTTACATACTTGTCAGAAACTGAGGGATGATTTATCCAAGGCGATAAACACGACTACATTTGGCGAGCTGAAAGCTTTGCTTGGATGCAAATGAAATTCTAGACGTGAAAGCGAGACGGAATTTCTTATCCAATAAATACAGCTCTATTAGTCTTGATTACTATCTCAGTAATTAACACAGATATCGTTTGTTTGCAAACGCCCTCTATTGGCTTACCTAAATAGAGATTTACGACTGGCGACCTCAAACCATATTCTCTGCTCGGAAGCGAACGCCATTACTCTAACATTATTATGGTTAATTGCCTACATCTATTTCCATTTTGTTTTATTTTGGGCTAAGTTTGTTCAAGTTAATGCAGATCGTTAATCATTGAAGTTCATCATAATACAGGGTGTGTCAGAGAATTTATCATCATTAAAGAAAACACTGCAATGTGATCTGTGATTAGAAACGTAATTGTCATTTCTAGCTAAGCGACAACATTACACAAAAGTTGTTCGCTTTATAAATAATTCTAAAATTCCAGTCTATAACGTACAGGACCCGTAATATGGTCATCGCGGCGGATAAAGCATCCGTCACTTTCGTACTTACATACTGGTCGGATAGTGACAGATGTTTTGTCCACAATTATCCACATCGAAATTCATCCAAACCGACGTGCGTGCATGACTCGATGTATGAATGTGGAAGAAGTGAAAGAAATTTGTCAAGATCGTAGCAAGTGGAAAGAAGTTCTCTGCCTACCCCTCTGGGAAAAAGGCGTGATTTAATGTATGTATGTATCCACATCGATAAATACGACCGTAATACACAGGAGGTATTTTTCTGAATCACACTGATGACAAAATTCACTAGTCAGTTTACGAGTTTCTCTTGTGTCTGATTTTGTGTGAGAATTTTATAAAGCGGGAGAGGTTTAAAATACGAATCTGTTGAAATCACTAAAAATCGACTATAGCTGCAGTCACCGAAAAAGTAAGGATAAATCAAATGTCTGCACTAATAACGTAATAACTCTCCATTGCTCTATGAACTAACCGCAATAAATTGTTTCAAAACTGAACTGTCTTTCTTAATTCAATATCTTTCTTGATTAAACTATAAAACCATCATAATTTAATATCCATAAATTAAAACGAAATTCAATCATTGAATAAAATATCTTTCAAATAACTCAACCCATTTACACCCGTCAGTCAATGAATTTGAATCATTAACAGAGATGAATTAAGAATTAATTAAGTTGATTATATTAACTCGGCCGCTGCAGTTAATGTTAAGTAATTAATTATTCTTCATAAGGCGTCAGTGTTAATTGACTCGTGTTTCTTAATTATAGTGGTTTTACGTGTCACTCACGTGTTTCTAATGATAACCGTTATTAATTTAATAAAAAAACCTGATTAATCGAATCACATTTTGCAAACGTTATATTAGATACTCTTAGTAATAAATGCATCTTTGTAAAAAATGTTTCCTTTTTTTAATTTCGTTACCAACAGGTAACTAATGCTAAAATTAATTCGGCCATAGGCCAAACCATCAGACATTCAATGTCAATTTTTTTTAAACGAATCGAACGATCGAAATACGATCTTGCTAATATACGACCCTCTACGCTACATCATCTAGACTTATATCGGAAGTAAATGTTTTAATAATGCAATGTTTTTCTGAGTGTCTTGTTAATGTAAGTAGTGATGCATGTCATCGACTCATGATGTCAACGAGACGTCATCGTTGGCAGCGCAAACACAAGATCGCGAACGATGCGTCATACACTCTTGCAGTCACGAGAGCAGCCTTTAAACTACGTCAAAGGGAGTGGCAATATTTACTGTACAACTAAAACTGTATAAAGATTAAAGACCCTGGACATGACGGCAACCCTCTTCCAAAGCTGATAACGCGTAAACAGCGCAATCGCCGATGAAACCTAGATAAGAATCATTTCGATTAAACTAGCTTTTAATAACAAAAAACTCATTGAATTCGGTTCATTCGTTTACGAGCTACGAAACCAGACAGGTAGCGTTAAGCGTACACCCCTCTTTATTGGTCTGGGGTTAATCAATTTCAATAGTTTACTGCACCACTATTGTGAGAAGTGACGCGTATCATCAACTCAACGTGTCCTCGAGATGTCGTGTCATTCGGACGTCTCGTCACCTCTGACAGCGCAATCGTAATAATATAACGGGTGATACATCATCCATGTAATCCGAGATCAAATAACCTTTTAAAACGAGCGGCAACGTAAAGACCCGGTGAGGCTTCAATTTTACCCTTATTTTCAGTTATTAACAAGTAATAAACCGAACGGTCTGGCCGCGACTTTGTGGTCTGGCGAATGCTGCGGCGATGAGCGGTTGCCGGTGGAAACAAATGCATAGAAATCCCGTCATCGCTACCGCGGCGACTCTTGGCATGCTTCATACAAGTCAATGCATTTGTTAGTTTCCACTCGTGGACGCCGCTACCGCCGCGCCGCCGTCGCGCAAAGCTGTTGCCAGGCCTGCATTAACATTATCATTATCATTATTTTTGCCCAAAGGTCAACTGGTAGAGAATTCTATTAGGCATTCAGTTCACATTTTATACTCAAATTTGTATTTTCTGTGCAATAAATAAATAAATAATTATCCTTGAAAATGGCTAAAACAACTATACCTACTAAACAACATTTGCTAGAATGAACATTGTTTCGGTCTATCAATAATACCTTAAAACTAAACTGATGCTTTCTATGTCTCGGGGAAAGGCACTCTGTCGGTGCATTATAGACAGTTTTACTATAAAAATGTAGTCACGGAATGATTTGATTTTTTTGCCATGAAAATAACTTCAAGAATAAGTACATCTTATCAAGCTAGCCCAGTCACTCAAGCATGCTGACGACTGAAAGGAGGGCTAAACCTGATCTTAATCAACTTCCGATCATCCCATTGTATGAAACATTAATGCAGTTATGTCTGAGCATAATAATGTAACCTTGACCTTATGATGCAAGTCGATACGGAACTAAGAATTGATACGCTAATACATCGAAGATAACTAATTCACTATTTATACAAAACTGGAGATAAAGATGTATTTCCTGCAGGTTGTGTCACTGTTGAGAATCATTCAAAGTTTTTGTTGTATTTAAATTTTCATTTACAAACTTAATCGGATTTTTATGATGGAGAAGGCAAATGAGCACACAGACCACCTGGATGGTAAGTTGTGACCAACAGACCATTGCATTCTCAAAACAACAATTAAAGTCTGCAATAAAAACACCGCAAATTCGTTGCTAACTCTGAGAATAAGATGGAATGCCTCTATTCTATTGTAGAGGGGTAATAAATCATTTTATCGGACTCTCTTGCTCGCACTCGTAGGATTAATTGCTAGCGTAAGGGATGCGTGTAGTACCAGCGTTATCTTGTATCCCTTACGCTCGCCATAAGCCCCGCAAGTGCGAAAAAGAGAATCCGATATAATGATTTACTGCCCCGATGGTCAGATGGTAACGGCTCTACAATAGTAATATCACAGGTTGTCTTATCCCCGCGGGACATAATGCGAACACGTCTGTTTGGCTAAAGGATAAGATGGTGGTAGAGAGCGAGGACGGACCTTGCACAAGGTCCTACCATCACTTGATTACATACTGCGACCTTATTTCAACATATTTTTTTCCAGTTTTAAAGCATATTTTTACCGTTGCACCCTCTTTGTGTTCAGTGCCAGTTTCTTACTTTCGGAACATGACTGACGCCTGTTCGAAAATTGACTCGTTTGGTAACGGTTTGACAGTGACACGCCTGTCAGACAATACAATGGCAATTGTACGTACTTATCCTTGACAGGGCAAATTGACATGTCCTTAATTATGTACTAAATGTGTGTTAACACAATGGGGCTAATAAAAAGACCATCAGGCCACGATGAGTTTGGTATGCTCAAAACAAATTACGAGCAAAGACGCAGTAGGGGTGTTGCGAAATAATGTGCCACACACAACGTGGTATTTATTATATTTGTAATATCTTATTGAGCCTTTGACAGATTGACATTTTACATTTCAACGTTGTTCCAACCAATTGAGCAGTCAAATAACTTAAAAAAAAACGTATGTATATACTAAATTAATTTCAAAAAACAATAATTATTGTATTACGCATTTTAAAATCAATATAGGTAGGTAAAACTATGCACATTTTTCATGGAACTAAAAATTAAATAATTAAACTACTTTTACTACCTATCTGCGAAACATACCTTTAATAGTGTTTGACAATAACTTCGTTCTTCGACCAAATCGATTCGTGTCGATATGATTTTAATCATTTAATATCATTGCGTTTTATTTTACCACATAAAAACACCTGCCTAGACTTTACACTGTGGTGGAATTGTTCTAGCGCGATGTATGTTAGAAGATTTATGATACATTATTTTATAGTAGGTAGGTAAATTTAATTTTCAAATTTATAACAGAATACTAAATCGAATACATTTCCTTTATAAACCTAACGATATTCGAAATGAAAAATTACGATTTTCATTATCAGCAGCACTAAATTCACCAAACGCCATCTGTCACAGGCACATGAAAAATATTATAGTGGGGGTACTTAATAAAACAGAATGCCTATTTTGATATACGTGATGCGGAAGGAATGGAACACAATATACAAGTCAAGACCAATCAAAACGGTTCAATAAGGAATATTGGGACATGCAGTACGCACATATTTTGTAAATAAATAAATGCTCATTAAAAAATAAGGAATAAGACTAATTATTATTTTTATGAAAAGTTACTTGTCTTTATATCTTTAGCATTTGATCTTTAAATTTTTAGACGCAATAGACATCAACGGTCATACATAACGTCTTGAAATATTGACGACCAAACCAATAAATACTAAACGCAAAGGGGAGTGTTATAAGTTATATGTTTCAGTTGTGTTTCTGTATGTCTGTTTTTTTTAGATAAAGCTAGTTTAATTGGAATAATTCTTAGCTAGGTCAAAATCGGTCGGGCAGTTTAAGAAACAACTGTGAGAGGGGTCACCATTATATTAAGGTTTTGCACAATACAATTTATGTAAAAATTACAAATGGCGGACTTAATGCCGAAATTTATTCCCTCCCAGTCAACCACATGGTTCACAGTGAATAACCGGTGCAATTGGAGGTGTAAACAATGTTGAAAACTTTCATATCAAATTACTGTTAAGACATAGCCCTCCGGTCACATTATAACTTCGTTCACAATCCCATTCTTCTCAGTTTCACTGTCACAAAAATCTAAATCAGTTGTCAGAGCGGAATGCAAACAATTAACATCCATCTGTCACGACCTCGTCAAACTGTCATTTATCATTTCACGCAATCGCACGCTGAAACAGTCACCGACATCTCACTCGTGGCAATAAATGACGTTTTTTTAACCGTTGAACGAACACGAACCTTTTTGAATACGTGCAAGATATAAATTAGAATGGCGACGTTTCATCATGTCATTTTTTAATTTTGAATTTTCTTTACAGCCAGTTATAATTTGCAAACTTTTAGTTCCTTATCATCTGAAATACAAGAACATTGTTTTTAAATAAGGAACTTTCCAACAACACCTTTTCTAATCCTTAGACATAAGGTACTTCGAACACTTTGTATTGTCATTGTAGGTAAGTATATTACTACCATAATTGGTTTTATCTACACGATCGGACAAAAAATACTTAAACCAAATGAGCAAAAAATTATTTGTATAAGCCTTATTTATTTGTTATAAACGAACAAGCCATTATCCGATCAATAATCTCAATAGGTTAAGATACTGTCCACTTGTAGAATAAAAAACATGTACAGAGTGAGATTAATAAGAATATTTAGCAGTTTACTAGTAAGTAGTGTTGTATTTAGATTCTTATTATTACTCCTTTACTTATATTACTACTTGACAGTACTTCTTCTTCCATTCCATTATATTTATTTAGACTGTATTGCCATAATACTATAATAGAGTCGCGGACTTAATACCTTGAGGCATTCTTCACCTGTCTACCACTAGGCGAAAAACTATGTTCAAACCATATCGTTATCATATTCTTCACGATATGGCTGCTGCTACTGTCATTTTCATAAGTATTCATAACGTTAAGAAATTGTACATGTTAAAATTGCACATATTAAAACGAAACATAGGACCTCCTACTTTTTAATTATGATAAAATTTATAAAGAATTGGTGATATTTATGCTACCATGTAGCTTAGCTTCCTTTGACAATGTCTTATAAGAACACCATAAATGTAGGCAAAAAATAAAGTACCTATTAGTATGTATGGTGATATGAGTCATGTTAATACTTACCTATAAGGTAATAGTTATTGAACACCCATAGATTTAACGACTGCCTAGCTGCGTGTCGCCACTGTCAACCGGTTAAATAGAGCTAGTATGCGAAAACGTTAGTTTCTCATTTAAGCACTAGCAAAGTTAACTTTGTGATTCTGCAAAGGGCACTGGCCTTTCAATAGACTGATTTCAAATAGGAGGTAAATGTCCGAATAGCAATTTGCACAGCACAATAGAAAAACCACTTCAAGTATAAAGAAATAAGACTTGAATTAGACAATTGCGACGCCTTATAAAAATTGAATTGCAAATTCTCACTACTGAATTAAACATTTTAAGCTCTTGTTTGAAATTAGCATAATATTTACGCATAGCAAAGATCTAGGATAGGTTATATTTTTTTAGGAATTATTATGAATTTATTCTATAGATGGTGCCGTGTGGTTGCCGGGTTAGAATAGTGCCACTCCATGTCTTCCCGTGGATGTCGTAAGAGGCGACTAAGGGAATATAGGCTTGTAATACTGTTAGGCGACGGCTTGCCACCTGTCACTAATACACTGGGAAACATCTTAGCCTACTTGTGCAAAATGTGGTTACAGAATTATCAAGAAGTTTTAAGACTTGTTGGTAATTCTTTAGCTCTGCCCACGCCACTCTGGGAATGAAGGCGTGAGTTTATGTATGTTATGTATGTATGTATGTATGGTCGTAATGTTCCTTAAATTTTCCTTTTATAACACAAGAAAACGTTTTATTAATTTTTGTTTAAAAACAGACTATAAATAATATGGTTATTTCAGACTAAGAACAAACAAACCTAATGTGTATTTCATTACACGTAATAAAAAAACATTGTGCTATATTATCTCATTATCAATGTATTAAATGTATTAAAAAAAGACTTCCTCTTATATTACAAGTAAGAGGGTTTTGATCCCCAGGGCCCTTATCGCGGTATAAATCATCCGTCACTCTCGCACTTGCATACTGGTCAGAAAGTGGCAGATGTTTTATCCACATCGATAAACACGACCATAATAGGCCCGTGAATTTGCAAAAAGGTAACTTGCGCTGTTAGTAAATCGAGTCCCATTTTTACAAAACCGCCCAAAAAAAAATTTTTATGGAATTTTTTGGCAAACGAGCACACAGGCCACCTGATGGTAAGTGGAAACTGTGACCCATAAACATTCGCATTCACAAGACTGCAAATGCACTACCAGCCCTGAGGACTAAGATGAAATGCCTCTATGCTAGTTATTTCACCGGCTGTCTTATCCCCAAACCGGGACACAACACTGCTGCTTGGCGGTAGGTAAATGGATAAGATGGTGGTACCAACCTGGACGGATCCTGCACAAGGTCCTCCCACAAGTAAATAATGATTTTAAGCAATTTCAGGGCCCAGAAGTGTTCTTTTGTTTCCGACAATTACTCGGTCCGCCATGGCGCCATGGTTGGTAAACAAAAATGACAGACGGCTGGTGATAACTAGTTAAATGGGTCGTGTCACCAGCGCCGGGTCCGCGCCGACCACACATCGTTACGTCATCTCTCGCTTTACACTAGGAATGATGGTTACTTTCCAGGGGCTCTATACTTCTATTCAACACTGTAAATGCATTATTGCCTTTGACGGGTTATCGTATTGTCCACTTTACGATGGATTTACTTGACAGTTTTTGTTGGAAGTGATGAAAGAAATATTTGTTAACAAGGACAAATCTTTTAATACGTTAGAAGGTTTCCAGGTTTCAAATGATAAATTATTCAATTGTCCAAAAGACATGACGATTTCAACAGAAAAAGTTTGGCAAACTGACTTGCAACTTTAATGCTGGAGTTTCTTGTCCAAAACGCTAGTAGATTCTATATCATCCACGTGTAAAAGATCCCGCATGTGGCTAATTTACTGACAAAATATTTTGAATTTTGAATGTTTTTAAACGCTCAGGCTTGTAAAAATAACCAATATCCAGAATACAACGAAATATAGAAGTAAAGTTAAATAGAGAAAACTCAGACTGGCAATTTTATTATGAAGCAGTAGCCGTTTCACGTACCTACTACGGGTATGTCATCGAAAACAGTGTATCACGCGCACATTTTACAATGTCTCATGTTTTTATTGACTATAAGTTTAACTTCCATCCTGTGCGGTTGGTGCGTCCCATACTATTTACGATATAATTGCTGGCAGGCCGTTAAAATGATGTATGCAAAGGTGAGACCCTTCAGAGATTCCCAGCCAATTGAAAAAATTAGCTCTGACTTCATGGGATAGAAATAGATCTTCATCATATGTGGCGTTTTTTTTTATTAGGCAGTTCATACGCTCATGTACATAACGTTTAAGCGAGTAATGTCAATTTGTCGAAATGTGTACAGCCAACCAATTCTTTTCCTAGGCAACTATGGACCTTGTTAACAAAATCATAAGATTCATTGGTTAATAACGTCACTTTAACCTAGTCCATAATGGCTTAGGAATCAAATTGTCTGACTGAACCAGAATACGTAAGAAGCTCGGAAAATAACAGAAAAAAAAAGATCTTAAAAACATTCTACCGGTTATTTTTCGATTCTTGTGAATCATAAATAGGGCGTAGTTGCTCCAGAAAACCGAATTCAGTGTCAACGACTTATATTAACGAATTGCCCGATAACAGATGGGTTCTGGGAAATACGAATTCGGAATAAGCGAGATCAAAGAGAGCGCATGAAACTGTCGTCTGACCGGCGCGGCATGTCTGGAATGCCCCATGGAACTCGAGTTTATAGCTTAAGAATAGGTACTCGAAATTCGAAGTAAGATGACTACCAGAAATGATGGGAATCTAATCATCACATGCCGACCTCGCAATTAACCTAGTGACGAATTACGAAGCTAGCTATCAAATCAAAAAAATCAAATCAAAATCATTTATTTTCAGCCATCTTTGGACCATAATATTATTATAAAGTGTTAGTAAATTAAATTAAAAATTTAACCTAATGTTAGTAATATTTTTACTGAGCACATATTTAACTAAGCTAACCTACTTAGGCTGATATGCCAGTACGTGAACCAGACAACAATGATTCACATACTGACAATCGAACCTCTGTCTGGGCGAACGTCGCCAAGATGCTGTTGGAGCTGGCCCGCAATACATTTATCATAATTATGTTTTTTACTAGGAAGAAGAAAGAAGAAAAACATTTATTCACAAATCAATAATTCATCCATTATCCATCTTGGTCCATGTAATTACAACATAAGGCAATCAAATATATGACTATGACTATAAATAATAACACACGTAAATATAACGTAAAAATAAAGAAAAGAGACGACAGATAGTGATAATGGTTCCGAAACGAACCAACTCAGCATGTGCTGGCTGTGAGGCCAACCTTGGTCCACCGTTGAGACCGCTTGGTGAAAACACGGAAGGAGATACAGACATTACGGATAATTTAAACAAACAAAACAAAAGCAATATAAGAATAACAATAATAAATACAAACAACACATTCTAATACTGAACATACTAGAGCTTTAGAAAGGTAATGTCAAATATCAATCGAGACATGGCTAGCAAAATTTGTGAAACCGTTACTTTTAACGCTGATCCCGTATTCTGCAGAACAGAGACATCTCACAATCGTCTTGGCCCCAAGCTAGAATATCTCCGAGAATGGCTCAATAACCATTCACATAAAAGGGTATCCTAAAGTCTAGACGGGAAGCGATACTTCAAAACTAGTTTAACGGATCCATAATATATTTTATGTGCTTGCTTACCCGCGAGTCCGCTGACGTGGAAACAAGAATACGTTTTCTGCGAAAACTAAAACATTCTTGTACCAGCCGTTTTGGTCAGCTGACGTTTATCTAATTGCAAGTCTTCTTTAACTTGACTTCTGCACTATATATAATAAATAAAATACACATATAAAAAAATATATGACAATTTTTAATTTATGAAAGATATTAGTTTTCTGGACCAAACTTCCAGTAACTATCTTTACACCTATTATCGAAGACTAAAAAGAGATTACCGTGTTTTACAGTTCACTTGAAAACTTTTATAACTTTTCTTAACTTCAATATTTTGAATAATACAGGGTTGAAAAATCTATGGGCCCTGGAGGGGAACTACTTTAAATCCTTTAGTTAGCTCATTTTACAGAAAGGAAACATTCCTTTATTTTTAAAAAGAAACAAAACTGCATTTAACGATTTTTTAAATTTTTCTAGTCCCGCCCGGGAATCGAACCAACTAAAAATAAAAAAATACATACATACATACATACCTTCACGCCTTCATTCCCAGAGTGGGGTAGGCAGAGCTACAGAATTACCAACAACTCCAAAAACTTGTTGATAACTCTGTAACCACAATTTGCACACCTTTCAGTAAAATGAGCTAACTAAAGGATTTAAGGTAGTTCCCCTCCAGGGCCCATAGATTTTTTCCACCCTGTATATGTAAACACAGAAAGCATTACGCTTCGTTAAAAGCACCTGTATTGAAGACGCATTATTATCGATAACGACTCAGTAAAAACATAGCGAAAGTAACTCTGAAAACATGGGAAAGCTAAATTCGTGGAGATAGATAGAGATAATCACCTAAACGTAAAATTTCTTCTTCTTCCCACCTTCCTAATAAACTTCGTTAGTTGGCACGCAAACGTTAATTTTAACCCAGTTGGCGCTTGCTCCTGTGATGTCACTCGAGCAATTACATGTTTTTCCCACGCCTGTTGGTTGCCGCGAAAACAATTATTCTCGCTCCGCCTTTACCATGATTCTCAGAATTCAGGTGACATCACATGAGTAAAATGCCACTAGCAATTACATAATGAAATCCAAAATTCGATGAGCCAGTTGACAACACAAAATGTACTAACAGCCTAATGGAGCCCTGACCAACCATAGAACGGTCTCACAATGACATTATACAACAATTTGTTTGACACTTCTTTCGATTTGAATCATAACGTGTGTTTTTTACGATTGAAAAAATTAGCTTCGGCTGGAGTTTCTTCTTTGCAATATGGTCTTGTCCGAAGCGCTGGTAGATTCATTTTACATTACCGACGTGTAAAAGAGCCCGCATGTGGCAAATTTACTGAATAAATATTTTGAATTTTGAATTTGAATTTTTGTCTTTGTGACACAATTCTTGGTGGGTCAGGGATATTATATCATTAAAATCCTGGATCTAAAATCTACATGTTACTATGACTTAGGCATACATGGACGATATGGTTACGGTCTGCGAGCTCGTCGCAAGGCGCTGCTGTTATGTCGTCGTTCAGTAAGTTAATAACATTTGCGAACTTACAACAGTTAAAGTATCTCAATTACCACAATTAATAGTAATCGGCTAACGCTAGTAAATATTTCGTAGTGGAAGCCATGTGGAAATACGAGTAAGCGTGTGTCCCAGGCATTGCACTCCACAAATAATTGCAAATAAATCTGAAGTTGGCCAGATCGGCCGACTGGACCGCCGCCAAGCCAAGCCGGCCGCTTTGGCCAATTATTTATGGCTTTGTTAACTTATAATCGTCTGTACGTGACGGAATCCATCTATCCTTGAAACTAGGAGAAATTGACTAAGAAATCTTGAGGAAATTGATTAATTGAACACGCTGTATTTCAGTTCTTCCTAAGATGGGATTAGTATTTATGGTATGTACTTGATTTGGCGAGTTTTGTACTTCGAGCACTGGCCACTTTGCGAAGACGCGAAAATTTAAACTGTGTACTAAGTGTGGTTTTTTGGATAATTCCATTCTTCCTTATAGTCAATATGTAACCATTTTTTTTTATCTCTGTATCGAATGTGTGCTAAAGCATTTTTTTAAGAGGTCTCCAAAAACCACATTTAAGAGTGGTGTTTAAGATCTAAAATGTTTTAATCGTTTTCGTTGACATGCTGCAAGCAGCGTAAAACTGTAGATACAACAAATATATATTTTCAACTTCTTTGTATCCCCGTATAATAAATAGAAACCTTATTCACCAAATAACTCAATAACAGCTACCTCAACACAATATAATAAATAGAACAGAGGGGTTATTGCGACATAGTTATCTCATAATAACCCCCAAGATTTACACAAACATTCCGATGAAATTAACTTCTAAAATTTACAATACCTACAATAAAAACATCATAATTAACAAGTTTTCGTAATAAATCACTGGATGGATTAGGGATAATCCTTCTAAGCTATAGAAATTGTAAATGTCGCTACAAACAACAGACGATGGACTGTTATTGTTATATAGTAGGCATACCTATACCTATGTATATTTAGTTGCATAAGAAGCGTTTCATCTTAGTCCTCAGGGTTGGCAACTCGTGAGATTGTAGTCTCGAGATCGCAAATATCTATGGGTGACAGATCCCTCTTACCATCAAGTAGCCTAGTGCCAACAACGTACCATGAATAAAATATTAAAAATCAAAAAAATAAATACTTGCACTGTACTTTTTTTTGCAAAGTTATATAACACTTCCCTGATAGTCCAGACCTGTGCGCTCGTTTGCCTATTCTTTGCAAAAACAAAAATGTGACTAATCAGTAATGATCTATGAATTGACATTACGCGAAATAATTACGAAAAAAAATTTGTAATTTATCCAAGACAATATAAAATTATATTAGAATAGTTTCAGTTTAAAGCTATTAAAACAGAACTCGTCGGATCTTAAAATAACCTCACAATTGATGGGCAACGATTATTCTTTTAAAAATAAAAGTTAGTTGGAATTGGAATCTGGAGCTTAAAGTCAAGGGCACAATACGAATAGAGAAACCGCTCGCGGGGCGTGCGCGAACCGCTTAGCAAAACAACGCTTCAGAGCAAATTCTATTGTAGATAAAATCTGGCGTAGATACAGTACTCTTTATTTTTATATTAAATTGATTATGGATCGGTTCTGAGTCTGCGCGCGCCATAAGAAAAATTACATAATGTATTTCTGTAAAAATCTGGTGTAGATACAGTTCGCAGTATTTTTTTGCAATGATTATTGATTGGACTTGGCTTATCCCTGTGCTGTAAAAAAAACACGTAGATACGCTTCATTGTATCAAAATCTGCCTTAAATTGTTATCATTATGGCTTTAATAACATTTGACAAAGCCAATCTTAGTGATACCCTTCATTACATAATTCGCACTGCTAGATCAAAACAGTATCAACTCAAAATCCTTGTTAGTTTGGTTTTAAGCTCATAGCCGTTGTATTAAAGTTGATTTTAGAATACAGTTGTATTTTGAGTTAATATTCTTTTGATCTAGCAGTGCGATATGTAGATCTCTGTTACTCTCTCTTTCTCTCTTCTTTTTTAGCCAGTTAATAAAAAAAAAACCTCTTTATATTTTAAGAAGCGAATTGAGTTCTACATAAAATCCCATCTGTATGCCACGAAGTCACAAATGACATGCAGCATAAGTCTGGATGTATTTTAATCTTTAAGGACACCAGAAGAGTAAGAGGATTGAAAATACTTAAGAACAGTTGAGAATTGGCCTAAACCATATTTTACAGTGCATGGTGCACATTCAAGAACTATTTCGAGTAATTTCGAATCATTCACGTTTAAAAATAACTTTTTTTCATGTGATGTATTCGACAGGTTGTTCATTTAACATTCGTTTGACACTTGAGGTTAGCCTCGGGTACAGTCGAATTCATAAATATACACACATACATACATAAACTCACGCCTTCATTCCCAGAGTGGGGTAGGCAGAGCTAAAGAATTACCAACAAGCCTTGAAACTTCTTGATAATTCTGTAACCACATAAATATGTATACACTTTAGTACTTTAATCGTTGTGACGATTCATATATCGCAGTTTAAACATGACGTTAAATAGACAAGGTAATAAAGTGTATACATATTTATGAACTCGACTGTACATCAAGTGTTGCAAAATATTTACTTTGAATTATGTATGAAAAATTAAATTTAAAGTCAAAACGATGCAAAATAGATACAATAAATCTTTATTATTGGTCTATTATTTATATTTTTCAATAAAAAATCGGAGTTTGCCATAATAATATGTTTCTTGTCGTAACTTGTCCACGTTTTATGTCATCTAAACGCTATCGCGGCTATGTTTCTAGATCGAAAGTAGCGCAACGATATGAGTAGAACCACCTGTTGCTATCGAGCGCTGGTTATTTTTAAACAGGCTGGAATGCTGGCTGGATGTTAGAATTACTCTGTGGTCTAGGTTATCTGTAGTCGAGAGCTCAAGAAGATCGGCTCGTGGCTACGGTCAAGTTCACTTTAATTTTAGTTTTAAAAACATTTACATACATACATACATAAATTCACGCCTTCAACTTCAACTCTATGCATTAAGAAGTCCGCCCCAGTCAAAAAAAATATGGATTGACTCCCGATTAAAACAACAAGTATAATAGGTACTGATTCCAAAAAATACAATCCGACGAAGCATTGTTACATCAGCTTAGAAACCTTTTACTAGATAATCAATTATACTCTGTGGCTCAATATATGGAGCTGGAATTGTAAATTTATTATTGTACTTATTGACATTTATTAATCCTTGAATATTGACATCGGACGAGAGACCATTACAGTGCGATAGCTCTTAGAAGATGTTTCGGTTTTGTACTTCTCTCTCATTCGCTCTTAATAAGATCGTATGAGAGCGAGTGAGAGAAGTACAAAACCGAAGCATCTTTTAAGTACTCACAGAGGTGTACCCTTGTTTTGTCGACAACCTTTTCATCGAATATTATTTCATCGACAACGATTCATCAAAACTTTAGTACTAGTAATGTTGTTTGGCGTTATCTTATTTCAACTACTAATTATTTAAATTTATCTTACTACGTGGAAATACTAATCAACGAATACTACTTAATCGATGATTTATTTCAAATTGTCTTAATTAATACAACTACAAAACATTGCAATTCATTTCTTCAACGTCTTACTTTAATACAATTTTAACTTTTGAACTCAACTGAAAAATAAATTAATAATATTATTGCATAACTAGTTATATCAAGAAATAGAACTACGAGGCTTTCAAAGTAGGTTAGGTTAGGTTAGGACTGCGACCCCCAAGAAAACGAACTGTTGACAGAAGTGGGTTAGGTTAGGTTAGAACTGCGACCCCCAAGAAAACGAACTGTTGACAGAAGTGGGTTAGGTTAGGTTAGAACTGCGACCCCCAAGAAAACGAACTGTTGAAAGAAGTGGGTTAGGTTAGGTTAGAACTGCGACCCCCAAGAAAACGAACTGTTGACAGAAGTGGGTTAGGTTAGGTTAGAACTGCGACCCCCAAGAAAACGAGCTGTTGAAAGAAGTGGGTTAGGTTAGGTTAGAACTGCGACCCCCAAGAAAACGAACTGTTGACAGAAGTGGGTTAGGTTAGGTTAGAACTGCGACCCCCAAGAAAATGAACTGTTGACAGAAAAGCATGACACATTCCTATTATTAAATTATAATATTATAATAAATTAGTATTAGTAAGTGCAATGTTTATTACCAACCTATTTATAATTACCAATTGAAATAATTTTATGCGGAATAAATATTAAGGGAATAAAGGCTTGTAGTACTGTTAGGCGATGGGCTTGCCACCTGTCACTAATAAACTGGGAAACATCTTAGCCTACTTGTGCAAAATGTGGTTACAGAATTATCAAGAAGTTTTAAGACTTGTTGGTAATTCTTTAGCTCTGCCTACCCCACTCTGGGAATGAAGGCGTGAGTTTATGTATGTATGTATGTATATTATTACACGTAAAAAAAACAAATTATAAAAACCCGAAATGATTAGTCATGACATGAATTTTATTGAAATAAGTCAACTACTAATTAAAAGACCTCGGTTCAAATTACCTAGTATCGAGTCCTCGACACAATGACTTGTCGATGAAATGAAAATACTTGAAACGTTGTCATTGAAATAATATTTGATTAAAAGTCTGTCGGCAATTCAATGGTAAACCACTCACAGACTGTACTTAGATGTTTAATGAAGTTCGAAGACGATCTAAATCTAATTTCGTATTTTTTGTCATGCAATGCAATTAATATTGTAATATTACATTGATGTATAAATCAACTAAGCTAAAGTACTTATGGTCAAAGTGACCATTAGGCCCCACCTGTTTGTGATCGGTTTCTCTCCGATAAGCCCTAAGTAGTCACCAGCTCTATCACTCCGATGCCCACGCACATGTTTGTGCACAATTTCACTTGGATTTATGGTGGTTTTGACAGCGTGGGCTGAGTCGAAGACAGTCGGGAATTTGTTCTTGTTAGCCGCAAATACATTAACATAATTAATTATGTTTACACTTAGAAGACAAATGGGGGCCCTGTAGATTTGTACAAGACACTTTGTTATTGTTATTACATAATATACAGGGTGACATCAAAGTCGTACTACAAAACACTTGATTATGGCTTTAACTAAGCCATACGGACGGATAGTGATACATTTTCCCTCTTTAACCCTCCTTTTTTTCTATTCAAACTAATATCCTATAGTGTGGTTACCCTATATTAAATACCTAACTGTCTTATCTGTCACTCTAACTAATTTAAGGATGGTTTACACTTTGTGAAGTAGCAAGTGAAGTTAAGAAGTGGTAAAATGATTATGTTAAGAAATCGTTTACACATTGCTTAGGCCCTGTTTTCACTTTGTAAAGTGTATGTGTGAAGTTCATACTTTTGCTACTTGTCATTTGACAGCACAACACAACACACATTTTTTTTTATATAAACAGGGCCTTACACGTTGATTTCACTATCACTTTACACCTGCACCTCTCACCTGCACTTGCTACTTCACAAAGTGTAAACAAGCCTTAAACATAAGGGGTAGGTAGGGTAACAGCATTAAGCAATTTTTTTATCACGTGACTAAGTAGAGGGGTGTAGGATAGGGAAAATGACCGTAAAACTTCGATATTATATTTTCATTTTGAAGTCATCCTGTATAACAAGTATATGACAAGACGTATTCGTAAGTACAGAGGCTGATTTACCCGGGTGCGCTTCAATCAGACTAAAAAATTTTTGCATAATTTCGTTTAACTACCTACGAATAGCATAATGAACGTTTAGCATAAAACCCAATTGAATTTTTCCAGGCATACGATCAAATAACATAATATTGACTTAAAATGCATAATAATAAATTCTCCTTACTAGGTTAGGTTAGGTTAGAACTGTGACCACATTATTAGTAATCGAAGACGTTAGAAAGATCTACTTAATAACCTATGAACATTATGATTCACGAAATAATGCATTTCGTTGTTATGCATAATTTTATTTGACCCCTTTGTTGGCTTGACTAACTAATATGTATATTTATGCCAAATTACAGCTTTCTAGTACTAAGAGTCTCTGACCTAGGCTGGGGACGGACGAAAGCCATAGCGTAACTATAAGGGTTCCATCCATAGTTTGACTACGGAACCCTAATAAAAACCAGCAACGTTCTTGAGATTCTTCTGGTACTTATTGTTTACGGACAGCAACATGTAATCCGGGTCCTCGTTTCCTCGTTTACTCAAAAATAAAAACGCCCATCTTTCATAATTGTACATGTGCAACATTCTGTAGCAAAAAACACAGCGACATGTTAACAAATGAATAGAATACCTAGAGGTTATCTCGATCATTACAGTTGATTTTTAAAAAATGCTACTAACTTCCTTCGTAAGAACCCAGAATGTAAATCAAATATAATTCTAAAATAAAGTATTCACATCGCATTTAATAACGATCCACCTTTTAGTATTTACCGCTTAGCTAAAATCGAAATTACCCACTAATCTAAATAATTACTGGGCACCTCAAATGCTTCCATGGGCCCGAGACGTCTCAATTCGCGTCTACTAAAACACGCACACTTTGTTCTATTTATAAATTTCCGCTTATACTTTGTCGGGAACGATATATCGGCTTTGATATTCCCCAAGCGTCAGAAATCGATTGAGTCTATTATTAAATCGATTATCTAATGAATTAAGCCCTTGAAATGCCGAATGAACGATACGGCTTATTAGCTTCATCTGGTTACGAATTAAAAAAAGTGTGTTCAACACGTGTACGTGTATAATTTGCGAAAAAAGCCGTACACACAACACATGTGGCAATTGAGACAGCGAATCTGACCATATTGTTGTTATTTGTTTTGTTCTCGCGCAACGCGTTTTTTGAAGATAGACCTTAAAAGACGAAGCTCCTGGAACGTTTTGTCATGTTTTTACCATACATTTTTAAATAGTAGTTTGAGAATAAGTGCCCCTTATCTAAGATCGTGTGACCGTCGTTTACTATATAAAGGCAAAGATGTGTAGTGTTGCTGTACTCCAACACTGTCTAGGTCTACTTTGTGTGACCTTAGTTATTTTTAGTGCCCCGAAGCCTACATTGTTGGAATTCTATCAACACTTTCCCAACAAAAGTAACCGTGGCTATGACAACAGCTTGTATAGTAAACAAGACTTCCTAGCAAATAGTAAAGTCCCGTGTGAAAAAACTATCCGACACATGCAAACAATAAATCTTAACGTCTCTTGCGAATTTAAACCTTATTGGGGGTTAAGAAAGTTGTACGTTGATGAATTAACGATTCGCATTCGTAGGGTTGCATGCATACTCATTTTTTTAAAGAACGGTAATCGGCCATCAGATTACCCAGAAGAAGGTCAGTGTGATCTGAGACTCCAGATCATGATTCTCAAGACCACCAATGTGTGGTCAACCCCAAAAGTCGAGCTGGTTCACACTTGCCGTATGTCAGGCCCGGGTTTTATTCGGGTGACCGTGTGACGGCGCCCCTGTTCACACTAGTCGGTCGGTTGTCAGCCACGATCGCAGCTGGCGCCAGTATTTTCGACAGTCTGTACGCGATGGACGTCGATGAAGCTATTCTTATTACGTATTATTTGAGAAGGAAACCGCTAAGAAAATAAAACATTGGATGCAACCAATTTAATAACTGAATTGAGACGCGATGAAATGAAGTTCTACGTTCAATAATCTATTGGCTCGATATCAGTGAACATAAACTACCAAAATACAAGATTTACGGCCTGTTTCACTCTCTCCTTGTCTATTATTAAGTGTAAGAAAGGAAAAGGGCTAAATGTATCTGTCAAATATGCTTAACTTGTCGATTGTGAAACAGGCGGTAAGAAATCGACTTCCGACCAATGTCAGCGTCATACTTACTCATAGGTAACAGGGACCCGACACGATTTTTTTACGGACGAGAGGGCTGGCATAACAACCGATATTTCTTGTCGGCATCGACACAATATCGGTGTCGGGCAAGTGTGAATAGCTTCATATAAAAGGTTCTGCTACTGGAACATCGGATTTAAATCCGGGTCCGGTATCCGACAAATGATAACCAGCCCTAAGTTTGAATAGATCTCTAAGCTGGAAATTTCCCCATAGTAAGTAACGCGTTTTTAAAGCCTTGAGTAAAAAATATTTAGATTAATCATTATGATTTCAGCTGAAAGACGCTCATTAAAGTGAACATTAAACGTCCTTACTTGTCTAGATCTAGCGGATTTCCACGACCTTCGCTAAAGTGTCGGTATAAATGAACTTTTGGAACTTTTAACTAGATTTCAATTATTTAAACTTACAGAGCTAAATGTAAAGTCGGTTTAAAGTTTTATCAATACGTTTAGTTGATAATATATAATTACTATATTTCATTCACTTTGCGTGTCAGCCCTACAGAACAGCACAAGTTGTTCTTTAGAAGTGGTGAATATGTATAAATAAGTGCGAGGAAGTAGGACAATTGGCAATAGCGGGTGCTCCCAATGACGTCACTGATGGAATCACCATGTACATAATGATTTACAGCCGTTGATTCGCTCGATTGAACCACTAACTGCCGTTTAAACTGATTCCGATTAATAACTATTAACTCGATGAATATCACAGAGGTAATATGAACCTAAGTTAATAATACTTTTAGAAATCCTTTTGTATCGCAATTCACTTTGGATATTACTCGTAGCTTCGTTTATACGTAGGTATAGCATATAAACAAAGGTAAGTACTAAATATAATAGTTGATTCTCGATTTTAAAATGCCTGATCAAATGTATAAGCAATGCGTCTTTTTCAACAATAAATTCTATTCAACTAAATATTTAAGTAGGGTATGCATAAAAAACAACGGGAAATTTGATCGTTTTTTAAAACTTTACATATGCCCTTACAGACAAGTAAACACAAGATAAGAAATATCTAGCATGTCTTATTAAACTCTGTCGTTCATTTTTAATACAAGATGGAAATGACGAATGCCACCTAAATTCAAAATAAAGTTCTAAGTTATTCAGAAAAAATATCTTTATAAATAACTCTATTTGATCGGTGCCGAAAAAAACGTTTTTTTTTTTATATATTTTACTGGTTAGTAATAAGTAAATTAAAGAAAGTGAATAAAAAAAACAGAAATTAACCCATTTGTATTTTCAAAATATGTATTATAGATTTTTGAAGTAGTTTTCAGCTAATTTGTGGAAGGGTGTATTTTACATCCTTTAAAGTTTGGTAAAATTTAATTTTACATGATGCCAGGTAGAACTTTAATATTTTACAGTGGCAACCCCACATCAAGATTGGTAAAAAATTATGTTACCAAACTTACACTTATAATTCCGAGAAAATTCACATTCCTATTTCCAAAGAGTGACCAAACGGCACAGCTATTTCCCAATTATTCCAAGGAACCGTTAAATACAATGTCATTACAACGTGCTTTGTGACAAAAATATCTGATTTACTGCTCTCGAGAACAGCGCGGGCGCACTCGTCAACTAAATCAAAAGGTTTATTAACATTTTGGCGGCTCAAGGATTTTACACGCTACTTTGATTAACAGTTTATTTTAAGCCGTCAAGGGCGAAATATGGGATCGGGGAGGCCAAGTTACTCGAAAGCTCTTTATTGAATCGTCAGCGAAAAGTTGGTCGCTCCTGGATATTGACATATATGTCGCCTTTAGCTATGCATGCGTATAATTGAAATCGTAAATCGACTTACTACCAATTCATCGAGTGCGACAAGGAATTTGGACACAAATAAATAATGTTTCGATTTCTTATCATGATGACCACTTCTTATGAGGTTATAATTTCTGCTTTTACAGGACCGGGAGAGCAACTTGACGGTGCCTGCGCGGTGGGAAGACAGAAATCTGCGCGCCTTCCTGAACACGGGAAACGTTGGTAAGTGTAAATTCTTATGGTTTACAATTTCTGTATGTATAAAAGACCCTATAAGTTCATGCGTTTTTCTTGTATTTTTAGTAGCTAAACAAAATAAAAGCTCCATTATATCACTATATGCTCACAACACTTATGCTTATGTATGCTTGCAAATATTGTACTTTAGCTCGATAATACCATTAATATACTAAATTTAAACCACTATGACGTTTATATGTTACTGCGACAAGAAACTAAAATGTACAGCTACTTTTGACTTAGACTGAACTTGATAGCCCTCGGCTGCCTATCGCTATCACACGCACTCATAAATACACGCCGAAAGCCGACAGTCATTGAAGAAATGGTGGTGGGGTTGGTACTTACCTATATACCTATACGTGTAATGAGGCCGTATTATCATCAATCAACGTAGTTCGTCGATGGTATTATGAAATGTCAAAACCTGTGAAGTCCCAACCAGTGAAATATTGCAGAATCATATCCCCGTTTCCTGGCACTTGAGTAAGACTTGAGAAATTGTGATGAGACAATTATTGGTTATTCCAGAGCCGGTAGACCGCTGGATCGGTGGGATCTACGACAGCGGCGCGCGCGCATGGAAGTGGGGCGGTGAGCTGCGGCCCATGCGCTACCAGTCCTTCTCCAAGATGAAGAAGATGACGCCGCAGGAGCTGCAGTTCCACTGCATCGCTATGATCCCTGATCTACTCTACAGGTAAAACACAGTTTCGGACTCGCTGGCACGGCTTTTTTTCCCAATGCTATTCGATGGAGTCCTGCCTAGTGGCAGGGATAATAATTCTGGGCGGTTTGCACGTCGGGCATTTAAAGATAAGATACCTAACGAACCTAACCTACCTACTTTTGCGGGGTTACAGACTCGTGGACCACGAGTCGTGGTAAATGATTCAATTTCTGACGAAAGCGAATAGCAGTGGGACAGAACGTAATGGGACCACTAAGCCTAACCTAACACTGTAACTTATAATTTTATAAAACTATTTATCTTTTTTGTAATTTGACTCAGTCTGGCTATTCTCGTGAATACAAAGTGGAGCAAAACTTAAACAACTTATCGCAGTTACTCAGTGATAGCAAGTAAATAGCAGGCAGTAAATTGATCTGCCAAAAGAAGGCAAAACAAGGCCAGGAAACTAATTCTCTTACACAAGGTACTGCTTACTACTAAAACTGAAATTCTGGGTCACATGTCGGAGTCTTTCCAAACGAACGGTAAGACAAACCTAACATCTACGTAAAGTCAATTTCATATTTTTTTGGCATACCGCTAAATTTATGTTCGCCTTTTTCTCCTATGTATTTGTGCAGAAACGTGCCATAAAGACGGCAACTTACGGCTGTAAGCACGACACGAAGACTAAACAATTCAAGCGAACGTCTTTAGCCGTCCCCTAAGGAACCTATTAAGGGGTTGCTAAATGAGTTTGCTGACAAATATTTATTACTTATTGTGTGTGTTCATTATGTGTGGACATGCTTCGCGAATTTCCGAACGCTCAGAGAATGATTGTAATTAAATATTTTGGCCACAATACCAATGAGTTCCACATACCAAACGGCCTGTGATCTTTGGATCTTATATTTTAGTTTGGTACTACTAGGTAGTGTGTTTGTTTGCTTTTTACTTCCGTCTTCACGATTCGACACCTGAACCGATTGCTATGAAATTTGAAACATGGTTTTTCATCCGGGGACGGATATAGAGTATTTTTCACCCCGGGAATCTGAACATGTCCGTGAGAATAGCGATAAACGCAGACGGAGCCGCGGGCAAGCGCTAGTTATATCCCAACCTTAAACAAAAGAACATAAGAGGTACGCACACATAGATAAATAACAAAACGACAAAATATCGTGTCGCTATACGGCCAAAACATCCCATTATGCACCGGCATAAATACTGTCATATTCGCTCGTATCTCGGTAATGCAATGGCCCTGATAACAAAATGGCGTGTCGTGACAGAAATAAACGATTCCAAGGGTGCGGGGTTCTGGTCTGTTGAGACATACTATCGAAAACCACCGAGACGCCGGCGCACGCGGTGCTGGGGACGCACTTTAGCGATGCATTTTATAAATATTCATTTCCCAGGTCTGCTAAAGCGAATGTAAACAGCAAAGGGGCTCTATTTTCTTAAGTTAGTTTACGGTGAAATGACTAGCATAGAGGCATTCCATCTTGGTCCTCAGGGTTGGCAACGCATTTGCAGTCTGAGGATTGCGGTCTTGTGAATGCGAATGTCTATGGGTCACAGTTTCCACTTACGATCAGGTGGCCTGTGTGCTAGTTTGCCTTCCTACGCCACAAAAAAAAAAAAAAAAAAGGTTAATGAAAATTAAAATTAAATTAATTTAATTAATTAAATGTTTATTTTCCAGATATTATTGTAGACAAAAAAATACAAAATATTCCAGTTAAGCTTATCGATGAAAAGTACGATTTCAGATAATGCCCTCATTTGCTTGACTTTTTCATTACGCTGTTGCTGTTTGCATTTAAGGCCTTTAATTTTAATTTGTCATTGGTTTTTTAGAGAGCATGTGTAGATTCTGTAGGTATAAAAAGGACTGATTAGTATTACAAAATGGTATTAATAAAGGTACTTTTTAAATAATATTGATGCTAATTCCATTGCATTAAAATAAAAATATTACCTCCGTGACTAATCTATTATCACCAGCCTGTCCATTTATCCAAGTAACAATTTTACCTGCAATTTTGAGTCCTAGTTAATTTATTTTCTATTTCTTGTTACATTAATAATACATTGCCAAAACATTCCCATAGTACTGCCAACATTACAACAAATACAGATGTATTTAGCTCCTCTCGCTGCCTCTTATGATTTAATCTGCTCGTCGCGACATAGTTGATATTATCGTTACCGCGAAAAGCCATATAAAAGGTTTACGATACACGAGTTACATCATCGAACCATTGTAGAAGATGATGATAGAAGATGTTCTACCGCCATTATATTCGCAGATGGCGCTGTGACCCACATTTTTTTGTTTATTACTAAACTAAACTAAAACGATAATAGTTACGAGGGGAGGTCCAAAAGTTCGCGGAATGGAGGGGATGGGGGTGGGGATGACTATATTTTTTAGTATAGTACTAATGGCCAACTCATTAAGAGTATATATACCAACTTTCAGCCTGAAGAGCTCATTACTTTACAAAATATCGTCGAGCAAGCAAGTCAATCTGGAAAAATCCTGGAAGTATGGAGCAAATTGAGTATCGAGCCATTATCAAGTTCCTGACTAAGCAAGGAAAAACTCCTCAGACCATCATGAGTGAGATGTCAGTAGTTTACTGTGATCATTGCCCTGGAAAAACAATGATTTACAAATGGCACGGTCTTTTTAAAATTGGCAGAGAGTCCATTGAAGACGACCCTCGCCCAGGACGGCCTGTCGAGGTCACCACATCAGATACCGACGGAAAAGTTGAAAAATTAGTATTAGAAGATGCTCGCCTGAAGAAGAAACAGATTTCTGCATTAGTTGGAGTATCTGAAACCACTATTTTGCGGATTCTACATGAACACCTCGGCATGATTAAAGTGAGTGCAAGATGGGTGCCGAGAATGCTTACGCCGCATCAGCGACAGCAGCGAATCGACGCGTGTAGCAGTTTTTTAGAACGGTGTGGAGAAGAAAGTACGTCGATTTTGAAGCGGATTGTTACTGGAGATGAAACTTGGGTTCATCATTTTGAACCTGACTCTAAACAGGAGTCGATGCAATGGCACAAGAAGGGTACCCCCCCACCTAAGAAATTGAAGGTGTCAGAATCGGCCGGAAAGTTGATGGCTACGATTTTCTGGGACTGCCAAGGAATTTTGATGATCGATTACAAAAGCAAAGATGTCACAATTACTGGAGAGTACTACTCTAGGCTACTGGAGCAGTTGCGGGAAGCTATCAAAGAAAAAAGGCGAGGAAAGCTGGCTAAGGGTGTGCTGTTACTTCAGGATAATGCTCCAGTTCACAAGAGTCGTATTGCGATGGCTGCCCTGAACAAATGTGGCTTCGAAGAATTGGTTCATCCCCCCTACAGCCCGAACCTGGCCCCCAGTGATTATTATTTATTCCCAAATTTGAAGAAAGAGTTGCGGGGAAGAAAATTTCACACCGATGATGAAGTAAAGGACGCAATTTTGGCTCATTTTGACAGCAAAGAAGAAAATTATTTTTATGTGGGTTTAGAAAAATTAATATCACGATCTAACAAATGTATTAACCTTAAGGGAGATTATATTGAAAAGGAAAAATAGTAACGTCTTTTTATTTAATTATTTAGCCCTCCATTCCGCGAACTTTTGGACCTCCCCTCGTATGTGAGATCGTCTTTGCTAACTGAAATATTGAAAAAGGTGTTCCAGGCGAGGTTAAGCAACAAATTCTGCCCTCCTAAGCAAAAAATAAGTAACTCAAATTCAATAACCAATGCAATTTGAATTCTAGTCAGTAAGTAATAAGGTTGATATTGCTACAGGAGTTTTATCTGACATACTGTTTTCTTGCTTAGGAGGGCAGAATTACTTACTAAAAGCTTGTCTCTGCTTGGAACACCTTTTTCAATATTCAAGTTATACTTATTTATATAATAGTATAAATCAAAAATAAAATAGTGTAAAAACCATTGCATGGTGCATTTTAAATTATTGTTTTTAAATTTTCAGTTGATATTTTTATTGTTGATCGCAGTTTTTTGGCCTTTTTTATCATTTTTCATGTACCTATGTACCTATTGGGAATTTTTGTTGCTCCAATAAATTCTAATTACCAAACTCGTACTCGTAGTTAATCAAGCAGCAACCGAATAAGAATGTTAAATTTATATTCAGAAAACACACCAAACGTGGTTACAAAAAAATATATTATAAAAGTCAAAGTCTAAACTTAATATTTCGTCTACCTTATCTATTTAGAAGCTGGGAGCCTGCAATTTGGCAAAAATATGTTCGCCAAATGTATCATTCCCCAACTTTTTCAGATTTTTTTTTTCTGTACCGTCGTGTAGAACCCTAAAGGTTAGGTTAAGTTAGAGTTTATAAAATACTGAAATATTTACGGTTACAGAAAACAAAGCAGTTTAGAAAATGGGAAACGATACATTTAGCAAACATAATATTTCGCCGAAACAAAAGTAACCCCTAGCATCTCTATGGTAGCCCAAGGCATACTCATGTTGCCCTTTTATAAATTCCAGATGGGCACCCCGCAGTTGCTACGATCCCCGCCAATACGTGTGCCAGACGAAACTGCGAAAAATACCTACAAACAGGCTCAAGGATTACCAGCGACGCTCGCGCAGACGCGGGAAAGTCAACGACATCACGGCCCCCAGCGTCAGCAGGGAAGAGAACGACCCGCGGAACAACGATGTTACTGCTAACCCTTTCTCCAACCCGAAGTCCTTCGATCTGCGCCCGAGTCCGCTCCGACTGCTGCCGAGTCGTGGCCAACAGAACTATGACCTGAGACCGAATGACCTGAGGAAGCGCTCCGAGTTGCGCCCGTCGAGGAGGCTCACGAGACCTTTCCCTGGGTAAGTTGTTCCATCCAATATCGTCGGTAATACTGCAAAACTGCGTAACTAACAAATTTATGATAGAGCAAAATAAACCTTACCGTGTTATTAAAAAGATGCATTTTGCTCCTTATGTAAAATGTTACTTACGCGGTTTTGCAGTTTCACCGACGATATGTTGTTCATCAACATATTTTTAGAACATCGCACCTGCTTTTGGGATGGAGTGACGACCTTGTAAGGATCGCGGGGACGCGGTGGATGCGAAAAGCACAAGACCGGTCTGAGTGGAGAGCCTTGGGGGAGGCCTCTGTCCAGCAGTGGACGTCTTTCGACTGACATCATGATGATGATGACCTGCTTTTGGGAGTTACATTAGGGTTAGGATTTTGGTGGCATTTCGTGGGTCTAGATTCCAAGGAGTCACTATTTCCTAATATAACATTGATTTTAATCTTTAGTGTTGTCATATTTGAATATAACCTAAATGACATTTTAGTTCGATTTATCCATACCTGTTAATATTTGTTTGTTTGTAACGCTTCCTCAGTTGATTTTTCCTCCATACCAAAATTCAGTTCAACCAGTGCAGCGGTCTAATGAATGTTTTTAATGTATGGCAAAACTGATACTTATGTTTATAATAAACAGGGAATAGCGAGTCCATCGACTCTACAACCAGGGTATGCCACCAAAAATCTTGACCCTGTACACAACAGATGACTTCCTTGGTTTTTACCGTTTAGATTCGGCTCCTGAAGCTTACAAAGAGCAACAAGTATTGCAGAGCAATGAAATTACCTCTAGTCTTTCAACGAAAAAATGACCTTTAAAATTAATTATTCTTTTATGTCTTCGATTGAAGAAGATGCATGGTGGCAGTGGCTGTTTGGACAACGTTGGTCGGGTTGGAAAGTCCTCTTAGATTTTTCTAACATTAGTGATACTAATGAGTACTTAGGGCCACTTGCAGCAAAAATTTAAATCGAGATTAAGCTTAAATCTATATTTATGACTGACAGTTCCATACATTTTGACATAGCTAAACTGAACTTTAGCATTAATCTCGATTTAAATTTTTGCTGCAAGTGGCCCTTTATGATCTTAACCGCGCCGTTTAATCCAATCATACAGTGTTACAAACAGTTTGAAAACGCTTTTTTTTAATTAATCCTTTTCGAATCCTACCAGGCCACACATAATACCTACCAGACGACACCTATAATAAACGTTGTTACTTCTTGTTCTCAGAGTCTATTAAATTCATCTAGCAAGGGTAATAAAATCGACTCGTATCGCTTGTAAGTGGATAGTCGAACACTGTTAGCATCTAATGTGGTTTAGTTAAGGAAACGAGACGTTTAATATCCAATAAACGGTTAGTAATATGCCATTAATGCGGGAAATTGGGCGCTTTTCGCGGTTTAAGAGTGAAATGAATCGTTTTATTACCAGCTGGAACAACGTGGTGTAATGGCTTTTATTACGAATTCGTCTTTTAGTTACGCCTGATTTACTATATCATCCATCAGTTTACATATTTTACAATATACCTAATATAAAACAATCCAATATAAAACACACATCAAAAAACATCTACGCATCAAAAATACGAAGTGACTTTTGCATTGCGATTCATATCAAAATAATGTAGGAGTGTGACCCTATATATCATTACCAAACAAAGATTACGATAGTCTAATCTTAATACTCTATTCATTTTCCTAATCGCAATAATCAACCAACATCTCTACTCTTTCCAGATACCACTGGAACAGACGCGACCCCGTGGGTTCGTACCGACGCAACGCCAACCTCCTTCAATCCGGCCGCACCGGACTCAGTCCTCAGCAAGTGAAGGGTCACTTGGCCCGGCTACAGCACCTCCGGGACCGGCAGCTAGCCCGCATTCACCGCTTCCGCAACCGCGGCGACTGGCTCGTCAACGAACCCAAGCGAACCATGGCCCAGACCCACCCCCGGACGTACACCATGGACAACAACATCAGCGCGCTCCACCCAAAGACAATCGTAGAGGAGTTCGACATCATGCCACCGAAACAGGTCGCGGTCGTCCCGCCAGTACCCGGAACTGGGTAATTCCATTTTCAATTTGTAACGCGTTATTTTCAAATGGATGCCAAATAATATTATTTTGAAATTAATTCATGTCTACTGTATCATTAAAACAAATTGTAAAAGAAAGAACTTTGAGAACGACAATTTGAAGCTGCTGAAATACAAACTTGTACCTTAGAATTAACTTATATTTTATTACACATGTATTACTAAAATCAAGAACAACATTTGCCCACACAGAATACTTCTTAATTTAATTTCTGTACCTGGCATAAACAGGTGGAAATTATGCTATATGTAAAATGTTCTATTACATTCCTTTTCCACCGTTTGTAACTTTCCGATAGAAATTTAGTTGCGTTGTATTTATCGACATGTAAACTGGGACTTCTAATACTCCCTATATCCATCCAAGTACTTTGTGTAACGTTTTATTGGGAAATCACAGCTATAAAATATGTTTTGTTACACGTAATAAGGTACATTGATTATTTCAAAATAACGGATCCATAAAGTTAGTTCCTTGTAAGTGTACCCACTTTACCATAGCTTGGACTCCGTAATCGGATCTGTTTCATAAAACTCAGTGAGTCGTTAATACGAGAGATTGTTAGCTTATTTATTTGCGGTTAACATTGTGATCGCGTAGTCATAGACAAGATTAGTTAGTGTTCTTATTCTCTTCTAGTTTAGAGCGGCCGGAACGTGACGATTAATATTCGAAAATTTTCACCGTCCTTCATTAAGGACCCAGTGAATGCCCTATTTAAGAGCTACTTACACTGCTGTCAAGTATTACTTGTAGTGTTGTAAAGATTTTAATTTAGAATACCTAAGTTAATCTTTATTTTAAGCCTAATTATATGTTTCATACAGTTATTTTAAATCATCTCATTTCGAGTATTAATTAGTGGCGCTGCGTCATATAGTTTTACTTTAGGTTAGTATTAAAGATAACACTCTAGCAGCTTCACCAATGCCCTAAAAAAGAATAGTGATGGATGATATTATCCCCAGTGCTATACAATCAGGTTATTATATCACAGATAGACAGCTGTGATAGAATCAGACACTTCAGGCAAATGCCTCTGGTAGAGTCAGCGTCAAAAGAAACTGATCAGTTAAATACCTTGTCGCTTTACTGTCACATAAGCAATGTCAAACAAGATTGTCTAATCTCTTGTTACTTAAGTTCTCTGCTGTTTTAAAAGAGTGAAAATGTCTGCCTTTTTCTTATTTTGTTTGTTAAATGTAATGACGTATATTTTTATATTTCAAAAAACTAGTCAGTAAGTTTATTTCGAAAAAATAACATGTACGAGTAATAGTATTATAAATATAACCTACGAATATTCATATTAATTAAATACCTTATGTCGTACTTTACATTGGCATTTTATGTTATTCTTAGGTTTTAAATTATAGGAATCAGAAAATAACTTAAGTTACAAAGAGGATTCTCACCAGATGGCGCTTCTGTACATGGGCTCTATAGAAAATACCTTAACGTAAATTAAATATATTATTTCATATAAGGCTTTTACTTTTCTGGCGCCATTTTTTATCGCAATAATGTATATTTTGTGATAACTACTCATACATTTTATCTTAGGTGGGCGAATAACATATTCGAAAACTTACAACTAGATACGAGTTTTTAATGTTCCCGAACTTTTGGTTTAATTTCCTTTTTTACTTTGTCTTATGCATTCATCTATTCACGAGTTTCTATTGCACCTAGCTTACTACTAACTTTAAAACCCTCGCATTTATGATAAAGAAATAAATTTTAATGTATCACGTATTATAAAAAAATATTGTATTTTTCTAAACGTTAGATATAAACAATAGTAACTTACAATTTTTATCCTAAACTAAGGCGAAAACACTTTAAAATTTGCGAGAAATTAATAATTTCGATTACTTAGTATGTAAAACAACAGCCATATAATGTTACTATAACATAGTCTTTCTGCATTTGAACTAATACGACACGTTAAGTAAGTTTGCTTTATTTATGTGTTAAATATCTGAATAAATATAAATTTGATTACATTATAGAAATGACAATGCTTTGTTTTAATAAATCCTTAAAAATAAAACAATGAAAAGGGTGCTACATTGACACTAACCCCATCTCTTATCGAGCAACAACAACTAAATTTGAACGGTGTCGCTCCCAGTGTCAACTATGTATTTGGACTTCACTGGAGAAGATAAACAGTATAAAATAAAAAAAAAGTTTAAAGAAATAAAAGCTTGCCTTCAATAACGCTAAGAAATACTTTTTTTTTTAAATGGTCATATGTCAGTCAAGCTAATATTGTGCTAATTATGTTGTCCCACTCCTCAAATAGGTACCTTATAATAAATTATAGGATATTAATAAGATACTCACCGCAAGCAACGCCGCGGGAAAGTCATAGTGCATACACCTTGAACCATTTTATTGTGCTTCGTCATTGTTGCTCAACTATCTTAATTGACATTATCTTCTCGCCACCCTCGAAATATATAGGTAGCGTTGGCCATTTGTGGTCTTCCCCGTCAGTTCCACTTAACAAAATAGTGCTCACCAAGAGCAAATGCACGAGTTACTATGAAAAATACCCAAATCGCAAAAGTTGTGCCTATAATATTTTGCCTTATATGCCTATGATTTCTCAAGAACCCATTGTCAGATCCTGACATGTTGACAATAGTACCTACCAACTAGAAAGTATACCCTTTCAAACAAAATAATATTTTTTTAATTTTTGAGTCGGTGTATCGGGGTACATGCATAAAAAAAACGAATTGTGAACCTCCTCCTATTTTTGAAGTCGGTTATAAATCTGCGATTCCGATACCCTTCGGTCGGAGGGAATTTCCGGCTTTTACTTTTTATTCATTCTCTTTACTGATTTTACTCTCATTCACTTTACATTTGCGAAATCACTGCGGATCAGCGTTGGACCGCCATTAATAATGGAGAAGAAGAAAAGCTGCGATTATTATCTGATAGATGACGCTACAACTGTTGGTCCTATAGAACAACTTGAACATGGGTTGGTATTTTTTAAATTCAGTATTATATTACATATCCCACCCATTACAGTTAAAATAACGTCGATAATGAGTGTAAAGAGACAAAGTGGATCAGAGGCCCTGTTCCACAAGTAAAAAAACAAGTGAAATGTCTTCTTGTTCAATTAATATTGTAACTAAAACCACAACTATTTAGATTTAGTTAGTGAGGTATTTACTTTGAATCGAGTTTTATTTATACGAAAGGCTATAGCCGTGTAAGGGAACAAAAAATGCCCCTGACGTTATTAGCCAATGAGTATATCCTATGCATTGTTCATAATGCTACACTCGCGGTCAAATAATACGGGTCAGAATGCGTTTTTCATACTAAAGAGGCTATTTGGAAGCCTTGGTTCCTCGCCAGGAGATGCTTTTAGTGAAATCTGATGATGGACACCCCGAGCATCGATACAGGACTTCCAGATTGCCTAAGATACCCAACGGATTGAATCTGCGGTTAACGCCGGAATTGTGCATGTTCAGAAAAACATATAAAATGGCAATAAAATATAAGGAAATCCAAATGCTGACCCATGCTCTCTCGCTGTGGTGTTAACTGATTGTGCGATCTGTTAGGTATCTTAAGCACTTTTGACCTCCACTGTTTAACCTCGGAGTATCCACCATTAAACCTCACTCAAAACATGCCTGTGTCCAGGAACCAAGGCTTCGAAATAGCCTCGTTTGTATGAAAAACGCACTCTGACCCGTATTATTTGACCGAGAGTGTAGTTATTAATCTGCCAAGTTTTATCTCATAATTATTGACAGTTCCCTTGAAATGTCACTTCAAAGTTTTTTATACTTTTCTAAATATCTTAAAAACTACTTGTCCGTTTCTTTTGTGATTAACGTATGTTGTTAATGGCATGAAGAGGGATAATTTTGCAAAAAACTCGACGTCTCTAGATCAACATTAAGTTGGCGTTTTTGGATGTCAAATATTTCAAACATTGTTTTTTGACACTTGTGAGTCAGCGACACCTACGCAGTACATAAGACAAACTACATTAACATTATTGCTGAAACTGGGCTTACGCACTTTGTACAGTAACCCAGTTGTAACCCATTGAATATGACTGTTCAGTGCTTTTTTTAATGCATAAAATTCCTCTGTGATTGATTAAGTTAGGTAAAGTTACAAAAGAAGTTGTTTTCTGGAAATGACAGAGATTTTCTTAATAAAAGCCGTAAAGTGGCATATACTCGGCCTCTTGCAAAGTTAACATGTAATTTATAGAGATTTACTCGATTACTGTACCTACACATACACTAACATGCAGTAAACAAAACAACAGTCAACACTCACAAGCCTCTGACGAAAGAAAAAGAGGTGACCACTTGGTTGTAATTTACATGATTCTAACCACAAACAAAATGCGTCATTGTAGTATTTATAGTTTTAATTAAAGTGGTATTGAAGGTGCGCAGCATTGTATAATGTGTGTAAATTGCACTAAAAGAGTTGAGGGGGTGAACAAAAACGCAGTACCGTGTGTTAGCTCTTAGGACCTGCTTCTGGTTTGTACTTTTCTCTCGCTCTAATAAGCTCATTAAGAGCGAGTGAGAGACAAGCACAAACCCGAAGCGCCTTCTAAGCTAAGTGCTCACATACTGTAATGGTGTTTTCAAACCACAAAGGCACATCCCGGCACTATTTAAATATCACTTTATAATTAAGTTGCGTCTATCAATGCACTATAGAGGAAATTGAATCTTTGAAAGTTTGACATGATACGTAATTTGGCCGGGTTATAAATTTTCCACGTGTTAAGATGCGTCAAATACGGTGTCGTTTCGTAAACAAAAGACGGGGTCATAGTCACAACATGGCGCCGTTTTTGACGCACCGTAATACGCACCGTTAAGCAGCGGTGTGGTTGCACCACTATTAGTCGTATCACATCAGAAAATGTTAAACATAACTTTATTTTAACTAAATATCTTTCTAGTTGCTTGACGCTGTCATTTAGGTATGACAGAGTTCTCTAGTGACAACACACAACGCACCAGCGTGGCCGACCTACTAGGAGTCATCTCATCATCATCATCATGTCGGTACATTCGCGCTCGAAAACACCCGCTGCTGGCTGTGCCGGTGGCGCGAACGCGTGCACACGCGCAGACGCCTATCGCGCGCGCTCTTGCGCTGCTCAACTCCGTGCTCGAGGCGGCGCCACAGTGCGATCTGTTTGCGAGTCCGATTGGGCGACTGACGACAGTGTGCAAGAGAGTGATAGAAGGAGAAATGCCCAAGAGTACGATAGATTGATGTAAGTTTAGTTAGACTAAGTTTGTGCTGTTTTGGCTTTAGCTGTTAAGGTACAAATTTGTTTTATAAATAAATAAAGGAAAGTAAGTGATTTCCTGACGAGGTAGTTACCAGGCCGAGCAACAGCGTGGCCTGCTAAAATACGAGTCAGGAAATCCTCGTTTCCGCTGAGGCATAATGAAATGAAATGAAATTTATTTATTTGCTCTAGATATGGTATGGTAGGTCTTAATATAAAGCATTTGGTGTAACACATATCTAACCGTAATCGGCATGCAAAAGCTTTGCTTAAAAACTAATTTAATTATATTCAGATTAATTGAGCAACAACACATATCAATAATTTTATTACATTAAAGATATTTTTAATCTAAATCACTACATAAATAATTTTATTACAATAATAATATTTTTAAACCAATTACAATATTTTTTAACAATATTTAGCCAGTCCGGTAATTACATTTCAATGGTTATTTACATACATAAACTACATAAACTCACGCCTTCATTCCCAGAGTGGGGTAGGCAGAGCTACAGAATTACCAACCACTCTAAAAATTTGTTGATAATTCTGTAACCACATTTTGCACAATTAGGCTAAGATGTTTACCAGTGTATTAGTGACAGGTTGCAAGCCCATCGCCTAACAGTACTGCAAGCCTTTATTCCCTTAGTCGCCTCTTACGACATCCACGGGAAGACATGGAGTGGTACTATTCTAACCCGGCAACCACACGGGTAATGGTTATTTAGATATTCTTTAATTGAATAATAAGTTTTTTGTTTCAGCCATTGGAAAAGTTTAACTTTAAATCTATTCATCGGTAGTTCTTTAAGGCTATTTGGTAGTTTGTTGTAGATTTGTATTGCCATTGGGTAACAGTTCCTACGATACAAATCCGTTTTACATTTGGGAAATACTAATCGGTTTGGGTATCTCGTGTTAAAGTGACATGCTTGATTTTTCGCCATAAAAAGATGTTGCTGAGTTTTGAAAAAGCAAGCAACTTCAAAAATGTATAAACATGGAACTGTTAAAAGGTTCAATCTTTGAAAAAGAGGTTTACATGAAGTTATAGGAGAGACATCGCATATGCCACGGATGCACTGTTTTTGCCCTATAAGGATTCTTTTTATATCCACTGAGTTTCCCCATAACAAAATTCCGTATCTAAGGATAGAGCCTACATAACCGTGGTAAGCTTTTAAAGCAGTTTTTCGGTTTGTTATTTTTGCGAGTCGCCAGAGCGCGTATGAGAAGCGATTTATTTTACTTCCTATTAATTGAATGTGTTGTTTCCAGGAACACTTGCTATCTATTTTTATACCCAGAAATTTTACTTCGTTTGATTCCATTATTATGTGATTTTTATATTTCACTACGATGTCCTGCTTGATTCCATGTCTATTAGTAAATTATGCTTTCCTCAAACAATGCGAGGAAATGATACAAATACATGATTGTAAGTATTTTTTAAAACCTTTGACATATTCGGAGAGAATGTTTGTTTGAATACTACGAGTATTAGTTAAGACAGTTCCACGCACAACGAGCCGCCGCCGGCACCGCAGAGCCCCGTCGCCGCACCACACGCCCCCACTCACAAGTTGGGTATACGGGATTTTTTCATGATCCTTTCGATTTTATACGCAATAGAGAGCACTTTTAAAAAACAATATGGACATGGACGGAAAGTGTGTTCATATGTTTTTTTTTTACTCCTCGAGTAAAATGAGACACTTTCCGTCCTTGTTTTTCAACCGGAAAAACGTTATTTCCAAGCATGTTTGAGAAAAACCTTTATCTTATGTAGCATAATGGGGTTACGTCTATGCCCGGCTTATAGACTGTTTCGTCATTATGTTGGGCAAAGGCTGTTGGCAAAAATTAAACAATATTTTATAGAACTGCCCTTTTTCATGTTTGTAGGTACTGGGTACCTAACTCCCTAAGGTAGTGTCCCCCAAAATTAAATTTAAGAGAAGCTCTGGTGTTCTTATCCTTACCTTCGCAGTAAGACTTAGTTCCATAAAGTATATTGAGCTCTGTTGAGCGTCTGTCGCAGACGTATGACTAGACCGTCGACCAAGAAGTTTATTAAGTATAAATACTTGTAAATTACAAAGAAATCTTGCTTGCTTGATTGGAAAGTGGTAAAATAAAATCCTGAACATTTATTTTTTACATTATTACAACACTGAGTCAGATATCATTGGATAGCTCTTACAAAGCTATTATACTAAAAATATTATCTATTTTTGGATTCGGAGGCCCGTTTTGGAAATATTGAACTCAAAAAGTGTAATTTTTGCTAGAGTTGCTTGTTGACGAAGTAAGTAATAATAATCTGAAAAATGTCTTAAATGAAAGCACACAAGACGAATTTAAAAGGAAAACGGTCACGACTAAGTACCTACACGTGATGGCTCTTTAGATACAGACTGTTGTATTTTGAGATAGTATTTTGTGTCCGTACGTACGGGGTCGGAACCCTCCTCAGAGCATGGTCCGACATGGCCCTGGCCAATTTTTTCGAATTGGCGTTTACTTTGCCGTTTATTGAGACGGGTAGCTCATTTATATCTCTCCATCCGGTCCGTTCCATCTGGTCCATCAAAACGAAATATCATTGAAATAAGAATATTATTATTCACGGTCGAACTGGGCCGCTACCATGAAAGCTGGAAAGGGATCGAAATATAAGGCATTGTTTAAAAAAAAACTGTTTTATTACAATGTATATTTACACCTCGGTAAAATACTACTTAATTGAATTAATTGAGCCTGTGCGTAGCATCGGTGGACTCGCTGACCTTGTAACTATGGAGGCGTCGGAACCTATAGCTGTATAACCCAGCGGACACTAAACAAGTTATAGAATAACACATAACACTAACCGCGAGGTAATATACTTTATCCCTAGCTGCTACAATAAAGCTTCTAGTCGTCAACAGCTATAAATATATTATATTAACCCGTCGAGTGATATGTCAAAATTGTTGTACATCAAAATTAAACTTTAAGTCAAATGAATAAGTCACGTAATGTCAAAAAATCTACGCACACATGTTGTGCGTAGGACACCTGAGGGGTTAATATATTAGATCTTCGGAGATAATTGGGGAACAGTAATTTTTTGTTCTTTTTTGACTGTAAATCAAAAAGTTCATCACAGAAAATAAAAAAATTAAAGTTTCAAAATGTTCAGATTGACCCCTTTCATATGACACACCATTTGCTATAATCAAACCACCTTCATTTTCATCCCCCCATTTTAGACTCCTTTTCAATTAATAATAAAATTAATTTCAATTTTTTTTCAGTTGGTCGCATTTGTAGTTGCTGAGAAAACCTGCTATGACATACAGACAGACAGACAGACGGACAACGAAGTGTCACCATAAGGGTTCCTTTTTTACCATTTTGGTACGGTCCCTAAAAATGGATTCTTAAGTCGCTACAACCACATTAAGCAGCAATTTCTGCAATTTGTTATTTTATTTGTGTGACGAGCGCTAGTATTTGCTTATGCGTCTTGGATGTTTTCTATGTATTTAATATGTATTTCTCTATATAAATAAGTTTATCCTTGTCTAGTACCCATAGTACAAGCCTAGAACTTAGTTTGAGACTAACCTTTGTACTTTGTACATTGTCATGTACCTCGTAATCACCAGGTTTGACCCCTTTAAGTATTATGTCTGCAACCTTGCACCTCTGCACTGTAATACCGCAACGTCAGAAACAAAACACTGTGTACACATTGTAATGTGTCTTCTGTTTTATCGGGGTGGTTCTAGGCGGATTTGGGCTATTCAATAGTTGTGGAGTACAATTACGTTCCACAACATTGCTGGTCAATGTTTTTCTGGACACATCTGAAAAAAACAATAAAGATTCGAATCTAAGACCGAAATGCCGGCCGAACAACAGGGCCTGGCCGACGTATTGCAACTGTCCTTCTCGTTTCAGGGCCTAACCATTAGTCGCTCTCACCCACCAGTGTGTGAGTAAATGGGTTGCGGCAGCAAAACCAGACCAATTGCACCATACTTTGCCTAGCTTTGCTGCCACAACCCATTTGCAATGTAAAAAATCAAAGGCACCAGACCAAAAGACACTGCGTGGAGACTGTTTCTCGAAACTCACTAGACCAATAATATTAATTCAGGCAATACATTTCATTAAAAGTCTACTAATGACCACATATGGACTAATATATTATTACTAATATTTTAGACTCGAAAAACGGACCCCAGGCCGTGTCGTTCGGTCTGCAGCCTTTACTTTTTATTGATTTCAGTTTTGCCGACATATTGCAACAAAACAGCAATCTTCCTAGTTTCTCCACACAATACGTCGGAAAAGTTTCCTCTTCAGAGCACCAATAAAATCATCATCGCCCGTATGATTTGTTTACCTCTAATTATCTGTCATAAACAATAATTACGTATGCATAATAATATCGTCTTTGGAATGTTTTGTATATTTTACTTCCGAGAATGTAAGTATAGTAGTTTTATTTAACGTATTGACATGATTTTCTGCTTTATTTAACTTCAAAACCTTGGGAGCGGAGCGTGCTGTTTGGCAAAATTATGTTTGCCAAATGTATAGTGTCGTGTAACGATTTTTTACGTTGATGATGTACTTTTATAATTGAGGAGAAACCTCTTGGACCGACCACCTTTCGGGGTGAGAAATGAATCATTGTCACCCCGAGCGAAAGGTGGTAGGTTCAAGAACACTTGATTTCACTCATTTGAATCAAACTTAACCACGGGCCTATTACGGTCGTGCTAGTCGATATGGAAAACGTGGATAAGACATGTGTCACTTTCTGCCCGGAGTCGACATTTAAATCTCTCTGATGATATTGGGTAATACTGAAAATTTTGTCTCGTAGTCATCTGGTTTCTGTCGTCAGTATTTCATATCGCTCATCCTATTCTCAAAAATAGCGACATTTAGAAATCAGTAAAAATCGGCCATTTTGGTAAGTTTAATCTACAATCTACCCTCAATGCCGATTCGGTTTGTGTTCTAATTTAAGATACTTGTAAAACTCATTATACACGTCAAAATATTCTTGTTAGATTAGAATCGAGTTTGACGTACGGCCAACAACTTTAATTGTTGAGCACCTATAGAGCCCTATCGCAAAAAGACAATCGATAATATCGACGTTATTTATTTCTTTAGACTTGACGCTGTCATTATGACAAGGTTGTAAAGGTGCTCAACAATTAAAATAGTTGACTAGACCAAACCAGTATATACCTAAGTGCGAGAGTAACGGATTACTTTATCCACAATAATCCACTCCGATAAGGATAACCGTAATACGGGGGGCAGAGTCGTAGGTACCTTATGAAGTTATGACGCAGCGTATCAATAAAATACAAGTTCCTGATCTAGACACGTTCAATCTGTCTCAGGATGTGGCGTTGCGCAGACGTTTGAGTCAGTGCTGCAGTGTTAGGATTTCGGGTGTGAACATGTTTTGGCTGTTAGTGCTGGTGGTTCTCGTACTCCTGGTCGGGTGCTACACGTGGCAGAGACGGAGGTTGTACGAGTTCAACAAGCAGTTTCCAGACATTGGTCTGAAAAACAACCTCATATTTGGAGTTGCGCTAAATTTTTCTGGAAATGATGAAGGTATAAGTGGTGTTTAAATTTTGGATTGAAACTATTAGTTTTATATTGACTAGGTATCTATGAAAATTAATGCGAATTGAAAATTAAGTTGCTGATCGGCTGGCCTAACGGACTCGCAATCGCAAACGACTTAAAAGTGGATTTTCTTTTTTCATTTCGTATGCAGACGAGCCTTCGATTTTCAAAATGAAAACGATTGCGATTGCGAATGCGTTAGGCAGTAGCCGCTCGGGTTGTGTTTAACGGATCGGCTCCAACATTCAATGAAACTGCGTTTAGTTTAGGTTACCTACATCAAATGAAATTTTGGGTTTTTTATATGGCAAACGTCAGATTTGAAATAAAAGCAGCGAGCTATCATATTTTACAATAATTTAATGACGAATATTGGAATATTTTTGTAGGCTATCACGGTCATCACCATACTTATATGGTTTTACTTAATGTACTGCTATTATAGACAAGCCAGCAGCGCATTACTAATATAATTCAAAAATAAATTCAAAATAAAAAACTATTCAACTGTTCTCCACAAAAAGAGTTATAATAAACGAACGAATCGTGATAATAAGCCAACAACTAGATTTATACGGATAATAATACTACATACTTGTTGTACATACTTATAACTAGACGTTGCATGTACGATAATTGTAAAAGGGCCTTTTGAGCTAACCAAAAGTTTTGAGACTAAGTTCAAAGGGAAAAGCTATTTTCAGTAGTAAAGGGAATCCTTAGGAAACCGGCGCCAAAGACAAAGGGCACGCATACCTATACATATTTCTTTTATATAATAATATTTCGATATAATATGTGCTTTAAAAACGCGGTATACTTTTTAATTTTACACAGTATTTAATATGTTCACATTTAAGCTAAAACAAAAAAATACGCCCATTTTTAGGCAACGAGGAAGATAGCCAAGAATGGCAAAGGCGTTGATTTATAATGCAAGGGCACCTCCGGCTCGCAGGCAATCCTTTGACGGACTATGAATAAACAATTACACATCAAACCACAGTCCACAATGCATCGTCTTTGATCGGCGAGGTTCGATTGAAATAGGTAGGACTAATTTTACGATATGTAGAGTCAAGGTGACGTTAACTTCTATCTATTTTATTCAGTCTTACAATACAACGGTCACCACTTAGCGCGGTGCGGTGAGGGACTTAAAAGATGCGCGTGGAGCTAGCCCCATGTGCTTCTGTTTAGTCCGTAAAATATATTTTTTCGTGTGATACCCATGGACTTATTGCTCTAATAAGTCCATGGGAGTGTCTACAAATAACTTGTCATTGGCAAAATACACCTAAAAAGAAGTGAAAACCATTAATTAAAAATTAGAATTAGCGCGGTGCGGTAAAACACGGCGGGTGACAAAAATGCATAGAAATTGCACAATATGGTCGCCATCGCATGCTTCAAAGGCCGCATTAAAAAGTCTGTTGAAGACGATTAATACCCGGTTCCTATATTCGAAAAACGAATCGTTTCCCTTACGGGTAGTAGCGATATGACATTTGCTACATACAAAATGTGTCAAATTTTAACGAGACGTCACAATTCTACCAACGGTTTTGAATATAGGAACGCACCATAAGATTTTTCATACACAATTTTGAAAAAGGAACGAGTAAATTGTCTCTTAAATGTCTCTGAGTACCTACCTATCTACAGCCGTCGCGCAAAGTCGTGGCCAAGATGGTAATATAGTTACTACTGAAGCTCTAAATTCGAAAATTTGCCCAGCCCTTTTATTTGTCATTCGAGCGAGAGAAACCGTAACTTCAAACTGTGATAAAAAAAGCTCCATGCCGTTTAGGGTTTCGGGTAGGTATTCTCGGTCAGAATCTGTAAATCAATTGTCAATCTTGATGTTAATAATCGTCGTCCCCGGCGAATAAAATCGTAATAGGAAAAAGTAAATTTTACAGGAAAAAATAAAAACCAATTTTGTTCAATATCTTCAGACCTATAAAGAGTTTACCAACTTGGCGTATATAAAATGAATGGTATTTTTTTCAGGTTTAATGTTTATAATTATTTGATAATTTTAATTATTTATGTTTGTTTGTTATAAGCTAAAATGTATATTACCGTAAGTATACCAAATAAATAAAAATTAAATCTTGCATAATTTCGTAAAAAAATAAAGGAAAAATGTGGAAAAAAATCACTATATGCATTACATTACACATCACATTGCAATTACACGAAAACTATGGTATTATCGCATTACCATTTTATTCCCCGGGGACGACGTTAATGACAATGGTCAGGTTTGAGGCAGACTGGCGCATCGAAAGCTCCGCGCATAACTTCATAGGAGTAGGCGACTCATTTCATGAAGGGTTTGCAAGTAGATTCACTTCTCATTTACTAAAGGGTCTGGAAGTAGATTGACTAATCTAAATAGATAAATATTTTGGACAAATTTAACTTTCTAACAAACTTAATAAAAAAATATGTTAAGAAAATCTTTTTATAGACGCAGTAATTGCTATCACTTGCCGAAGTTTATGCGAAAAATTCTTACGAGAAATAAGTACACACATTGTGTATATACTGAATCCAAAACATAAAATTATAATGATTTATAAAGTTTTTGGTTATTCATCATTTTTAGATCGAATGAACGTAATACAGAAGATGGGGAGGACCGCCGTAGAAAAAGGAGGTCTCACTTCAGGCTGGATGGCTAACAAGTTGTACCTCAGTAAGTCTTTTGTGGTAAAAATATAGTTTATTATAAGCAAAATTTAAGTGCACCTTCTATTCGTTAAAACAATATTGCCTTTGACATGTCATCATATTGTTTTAACTCGGCCGCCATTACTGTCAATTAAATAATAGCTATCGTAACGTTGACAAAACGGTAACATGTCAAAAGCAAACAGAGATCCTACCAGGGCCTAGTATAAGTAAGTAGTACAGTCAACAGCATAAATAAGTGATCATTTATGTACAGTCAGCTGCAGAGAAAAGTATACCCCCCCTCCTGGTAAGGATTGCTTTTTTTAGAAAACCTGTGGTTAGATTTAAATGATTTTGAGTTTATGTGTAGACAATAGTAAAATCTTCAATTCACCGAAAAATCATACAAATTTAACCACAGGTTTTTGAAAAAAATCGATCCTTACCAGGAGGGGGGGTATCCTTTTCTCTGCAGCTGACTGTACCTTGTCACTTTAACATTATGTTTGAAATGCTATACAAAATAGTGAAATGATTGAAAGCGACAAGGTACATAAATGATCACTTATTTATGCTGTTGACTATACCACGCAATGTCTTCAATCATCTGCGATTGAAGCTCAAAAATTACTTTGTGCTAATGTTACTAAATGTAACGAAAGCTTTGATTTTAGCCACGTAGATTCAATTTTAATTGTTAAGGTATTCAAATCGCTTAGTAAACTAACACTTAGTAAAAAACTGAGGATTTATGGGGAACATCAGTTAAAGTCATCCATCATGTCAAAGATATAATTGCACCGCACTTAGCTTTAATCTACAATAATTGCATTTCAGAGGGGATCTTTCCAAATCTTATGAAATATAGTAAAGTCATACCACTTTTTAAATCGGGTGATATGAGTGATTTAACTAATTTCCGTCCCATTTCTATTCTACCTGTTTTAAGTAAAGTGAGAAGTTAATGTTAAAAGATATGTTAGGTCACTTCAATCGAAATAAACTGCTTAACAGTAATCAGTTTGGCTTCACCAGAGGACGATCCACAACTGATGCAGCATCTGTGCTCATTAAATATGTATACAATATTTGGGAGAAATATTGTGATGCTATAGGATTTTTTTGTGACATTTCCAAAGCTTTCGATTGCGTAGATCATGCGACTCTTATATTAAAATTAGAACATTATGGTCTGTCAAATAATTCTCTAAATCTTATGTCTTCATATCTAAGTGATAGAATACAAACGGTTGTTGTAAACCAAACACAGTCTATTGGAGCCGCTGTTAAATTAGGTGTGCCTCAGGGCTCTATATTAGGTCCTTTCTTATTTTTGGTTTATATTAATGACTTACCACCCACAGTAGATAACTTTTGTGATATTGTGCTATTTGCTGATGATACATCATTAATTTTCAAGGTAGACCGAAAATCCGTCGATTAATGTATGATAAATACCATAACTGGGCACCGTTAATCAAATAGTTAACTTCGTTAATCGTTAATCCGCTACAAAAAAAAGTTAGCTTCGTTAAACGTTAAAGCGTTACATTTCGGAAGAATTAACGCAAGTTAACGTTAATCGTTAATCCGTTAATATGTGTAAAAAAATGCATTTTTATATCGTTGCGTTAGTGAACTAATAAAACCTGTTGGTTTAGGTTCTGGAAGTTAACAGGATATGAACAAAACAAAATACAAAAGGGCATAAGGTGCATATTCCCTTTCATGAACATTAACATGTTGAAGTTCTCGTCTGAAAGCGTTTTGGAGTTAAAATGGGGTTACCCGTGGAAAACAGACGTTTAATTGCAGCGCTTGAGTGTATAGCAGTATTGTATTTAATAAATAGATTTATGAATATCTGTTCCCCGAGGAATGCAGCATCTTTGAACGAGTCTTTTGATTTCATGTCCAGCCACATTTTAACGAGACTTTGCGCTTTACTCTTTAAAGAGTTGGAGCTCTTTGGTTTTTCTATAGACTGAGTGACAGAATTGAAAAAGTCTTCCTTGTCATCATCGTTTCTCACACTACACACTCGCTGCTACGCGCCACCCGGCACTTGTCCTTTCATACTTGTCTGAACCTGTTTTTCTTGCCGCGCCGCGGTGCCGTTCGGTAAATAGTAGGTATTGGATTAACGATTAACGGACTTCTGCATATTAACGGAAGTTAACGTGTCCGTTAACATTTCAAAAAGTTAACTTAAAAGTTAATCCGTTAATCAAAATGTAAACTTCGTTAATTAACGATTAACGGATTAACGAGTTAATGCCCAGCTATGATAAATACCATACTACGTAAAGTACTTAATTGGTTTACTAGTAACAATTTGCTACTCAATGCTAAGAAAACTAAATGTGTTAGGTTCGCTTTGCCTAATGTTAGACCGGTAGAATCTAGTATATTTCTTAATAATGAGAGATTGGAAATGGTAGATAAGGCGCTTTTCTTAGGGATAACTATAGATAAAAACTTGCAATGGAGTCCCCATATAGCAATACTAGCAGGTAAATTAAGTTCGGCAGCTTATGCTGTTAGGAATATCAGGCAACTTACTAATGTTGAGACAGCTCGCTTAGTTTATTACAGTTATTTTCATAGTGTTATGTGGTACGGTATTCTGGTTTGGGGAAAAGCTGTTGACATACAGACTATATTCGGGTTGCAAAAAAGAGCCATTCGTTCTATATATAATCTAAACTCCCGTGATTCCTTAAGACTACTATTTAAAGAAATTAATATTTTGACAGTAGCGGCACAATTTATTTATGAGAATATTATTCATGTCATTAAAAATCAAGACTCTTTTGTTAAGAATTGTGATATACATATTTTGAATACAAGAAATAAAAATAAAATTGCTATTAAAAAATTTCGTGTCCGTAATGTTTATAAATCATTTGTAGGTCAATGCATCCTTTTCTTTAATAAATTACCTGACGTTGTTTTAAAGTTCCCATCTCCAGTACTTAAAACTTACTTGAAAAAGTCGTTGATGTCTAAAGCTTACTATACGGTCGAAGACTATCTAACAGATAAAAATGCTTGGCCAACACCTAAATAATTTAATATAATTAATTAATAATAGTTTAGATAATAGTTTACTTTCTTAATTATTATAATTAATATTGTATAGTGTATATTATGTATAGTGTTATTTTTTGTATTTTACTTTATTTGTTTTTTCTCTAATTACATTCCGAATATATTAATTAATTAATTTATTTATTTATTTAATTTTTATTTGTGTGGTTGCCGGGTTAGAATAGTGCCACTCCATGTCTTCCCGTGGATGTCGTAAGAGGCGACTAAGGGAATAAAGGCTTGTAGTACTATTAGGCGATGGGCTTGCAACCTGTCACTAATACGCTGGTAAACATGTTAGCCTATTTGTGCAGAATGTGGTTACAGAATTATCAACAAGTTTTTCAAGTTGTAGGTAATTCTGTAGCTCTGCCTACCCCACTCCGGGATTACAGGCGTGAAGGTATGTATGTATGTACTTAGTCATAAAAAATATGTAAATATTGTATATTGTCTAGGGGACACGGTTTCTGTAGGAGAATGTATCGAAACTTTTATGCAGGTTGTCTTGCACCGTCACAGGTAAGTATAACTTGTATACTTTCTAATTTTTTTTATTACTGTTGCTTATTAGTTTTGTGACAATTCTGAGTTTTGACACATTTTCCTGCTCAACTACGCATGAATATATAAATTTTTGGTGTTATGTGAGATTCATTGTTTTATATAATGCTAGGTTAAGTTTATTATCGTATAATATCTTTAGCAATATTTAAAAAACGACTTACTGTTGAGTTTCTTGCGGCGTTTCTTCTCAACAGTGGTCTCTTGCGAAGCGCTGGTAGATTTTTGACGTGTAAAAGTGTCCGTGCGGCCTACTTACTGAATAAACATCTTTTATCTTTTTTTTATCTTTTATCTTTTAGTAACCTGTAATCAATACCTAATAACAGTATTATCCAATAGTTTCCGCCGACCCTTGCGTATCGGAAACGGTCCTGAAGTGTTGCTTGGACAAGGACGACACGACGATGAGGTTTATCCGCACCATCACCGGCAACGGAAGCATATTTGCACCAGGTTAGTTGGTTAGTTGGTCACCGTTAGTCGGTCACTCATATCAAAATTCCTCTCTACATTTTTGCAAGACTAAAGATCTGCACCCACTAGAATTACAAACTCCTGTAAAAAAAAGTAACAATCAACACTCATTATAGAGTCGCATATCAGGATCGTATTTTCTTTTCATAGCTGTGCCGATCCGGTATGATCCAGTTACAGTCAAAGTATGAACCATTCTAGTAGGTGAAGACTTTGTCTTACCCCAGAACGTGGACACTTCTTAGTGGCAAGGTAAGCTGAAAAGATGGTGGACGACTAGGTTCAGATTTAGTCATCTAAGATCTACTCTCTAAAATTTTGTGATTCAAACACTGTGATTTACCTGATACCGGAAAGTGGCCAACAACCCAATAGGAACCTAATTATTATATTACTTACTATGAACGTTAAACTTTACAGTTAACATTTGGCGTCGTCGCAGAAAGATGATCGCTCCAATGTTCAGTATAAAGAATCTCGACAGCTTCGCCATCGTGATTTCCAGGCAGAGCCAAACAATGTCAAAGCTCCTCAGGAAAGAAGCAGGCAAAGGCGACTTTTCTATTTGGAAATACTTCACAACGTTTACTTTAGACGGGATCTGTGGTGAGATACTTATGTTATCTTTGATTTGTCAGTTAGGTACTTCTATTCCAAGTGCGATGTAGAAAAAGGACATTCCTAATTTTTTTTTATGGATGACGTAGCTTTTATCATGCGGGTAAATGGGCTCTTTCATTAGTTTCGTCGGGTCGTCGTTGTAAATGCAAAAGATATGTATTGTGACCCATTTGTACTTTTAAGTATGTATGCCCAATCATACGTTTTAAGAATCATTATATACCTAGTCAAATAATCTATTTAAGAATGTTGGTAAGTCGAATGACGGATTGGTTCTTTTCAGAAAATGCTTTAGGTCTTCAGTTGGACTCCCAGCTGCATCCAGACCACCCGTTCTTGAAGGCCCTGGACAGCATTCTACTGCTCATATCTCAGAGGCTCTGTAGCCCCTGGTTGTATCTGGATTTTATCTACAAAAGGCTTCCGCAGTACAAAGAATTCATGGAAAACAAAACCGTAATACACGAGTTTGTTGATGATGTAAGTACTACAATCAAGAACAAACATGATGATACAATTTGTTAGTCGTGCTTTTTTTCGTTTTTTTTTCATATAACGTAAATATTTTTTCACATTGTAAATATTTCACTAAGTATCTTTTTTTTTTCACAGCTCATAAGGAAAACACATGAAAAATTAGCATTGCATGGCGATGACGGCCCAAATAACAATCGTAAGTTATCTATCATACAAATCCCCTGTTTAATTCAAGGAATAATAGAAGGATTAACACACGCCAATATGAGGCACAGCTTAAAATGTATTTTTCTACACTGTGTAGGGAATACACAGTTTATTTGGGAATATCCAATCTGATGATATATTCTATCTCTTGGAGATATAAAAATATAGGTGCTTCTAACTAATAAATAAATAAATAAATATCAGGGGACAATGTCACACCAATTGACCTAGTCCCAATTTAAGCTCTAGGCTTGTATTATGGGTAGGAACTAGACAACGATATAAATACTTATATAGAGAAATACATAGGTACTTAAAATACATAGTAAACATCCATGACTCAGGAACAAATATTCGCGCTCATCACACAAATATCTGCCCTTACCGGGATTTGAACCCAGGAACGCTAGCTTCGTAGGCAGGGTCAGTACCGACTAGGCCAGCGCGTCGTAACTATAAATAAACTTATTGTCGCTGACTACTCTAACTCTATTGAGGATAACATTTCTTTAATTGTTGGTTGAAAATTGGGAACAGCGAAAGATGATGACATCTATTATCCATTTTAAAAAAACTCATTTATTTTACGAATAATTTCATATTAACAGCAATTCCACACTTACATTTAACGCTGAGTTATCATCACTAAGTTACCATGAAGATTTGCAATACAGATTCGGACCAAGCCGAGGGTCACAGTATTCTGGAAATGCTGATCGAAGCCTCAGCTCGGGATTCTAGTGGCTACTCAGACCTGGAGATCCGGGAGGAGATCCTGGGGCTCATAGCAGCCGGCACTGACACCTCGGCTGTCGGCACGTCCTTCACTACCCTGATGCTGTCCAGATATCCTGAAGTGCAGGAGAAGGTGTATCAAGAGTAAGTTGTATAACTTACAGTCAAACTTGTGTCTGTTTAAGTTAACAAGCTGAAATGGTGTTAAAGTGAGAGCATATTTCAAATAACTCAATAGTACCTAACCTGCTTCTTTGTTGCAGGCTCCAGGAAGTCTTCGAAGACTCTGATCGGCCAGTCGCCGTGAAGGACCTGCCAAACCTCAAATACTTAGAAGCCGTGATCAAGGAAACCTTGAGGGTCTATCCTGCAGTGCCTGCTATCGTGCGGGAAGCTGTAAAGGATGTCAAATTACGTAAGCATTGTTTACAAGAGCTACCTCTTTTAAATTAAACTAGCTTTGCGACCTCTGGAAACATAAATTATCAAAGGATAATTAACTTTAGTGGCTTTATCTCACCAAAGCGGGTGGGCCACACTAGTGTGTGTGTAGATGCACATACACGTTGTCTCTGTGTGTCGTTGCTTTCGTTCGATAAAATACACTCAGGAGCAAAAATAACGGGCCAGAGTGCGTTTTTCATACATTATTTCGAAACCTTGGTTCGTTGCCAGGGGTTGTTTTGAGTGAGGTTCAATGGTGGATACTCCGAGGTTCAATAGAGGAGGGCTAAAGATCTTAAGATACCTAACTTATCGCACAATCAGTTAACACCACAGCGAGATAGTTTGGGTCATCATTTGTATTTCCTTACATTTTATTGCCATTTTAGATGTTTTTCTGAACATGCACAATTTCGGCGTCAACCGCAGATTCAATCAGTCGGGTATCCTAGAAAATCTGGAAGGTCTGTATCGATGCTCGGTGTATCCATCATCAGATTTCACTAAAAGCATCCTCAGGCAAGGAACCAAGGCTTCGAAATAGTCTCTTTAGTATGAAAAACGCACTCTGACCCGTTTTTTTTTGGCCCTGAGTGTAACTGTACTTTGCATGTTTAAATAGTTCTTGAAAATTGACTTGGATTCTCACTTCAAGTAACAAATACTTTATTTGATGATTGTTCCATCACAAACAAGTAAGTATATTATATTTCGAATTTGTCCTGAAACACTGCCGTTTGTAATTCCATCAACAGCAAATGGAGGTACCCTGGTAAAAGGGACAGGTGTCCTGATCCACTTCTGGGCGACAAACCGTAACCCCATGTACTGGGGCGAGGACGCTGAGCTGTTCCGTCCCGAGAGGTTCCTGGAGGGTCCCCTGAAGCATCACGCTCAGTTCCTGCCCTTCAGCTACTCTATGAGGAATTGCGTTGGTAAGCTGACTGGCAAAAACATGGTTCGCATTTGAAAAGGCCTGTGTAGATATCAGTACAGTGATATCGTCAACGAATTATACATACCAGAAAATTTTCGTTTTCCCGGGAAAATTTCCACTGAATTTCAGTTCAGTACAATGGTCTGAAGCTATGGTTTCAGTTTTCGGTGAGCCGTCCCTTACACCCTGTATAAATATTTAAAATAAGATGTTAAAATGTTGTAAAATATATCGTTGCACTGTTCGTCTTGATGAAATTGGTCGGTAAATTCGGTAACATTACTGGAAAAAAGAATACTAACTTTGGTTTCATAGACAGTCTAAAAGCTGATGAAAAATCACGGTTCAGATATTTTAGGCTTGTTAAAAAGCTGGCACTTCGAACGTTGACCGTTATTTTAAGGACCGTTAAAAAAGCTAGCCTTATCCATGACGTTATTTGAAATTTAAACATTAAAACATTAACAATGCTAAAATTTATGCTAGACTTCTTTAACTTTGTTTTTTCTTTTGTTTTAATTTTATCCATAATTATATAAATGATATCAACGAAACTTTTTCTCGTTTAAGTCACTAACCTTAACAAATGTGGAACATCTATTGCAGGATCTAGTTACGGAATGATGTCGATGAAGACTGCGCTTTCGACGATGCTGCGCCAGTACCGCGTGCTGCCGCCTTCCTACCTCGATCCTCAAGAGTGGACGCGACCCCTCAGGGTCAAGTTCGACATCATGATGAAACACGTAGACAACTATATTGTGAGGATAGTGCTCAGGAATCCTTAACTTTGAGTAGGTAGCCGTTTACTATCCGGCCAGTTACTAGCCAATATAGCTGTAAAGTAAAGTAAGTCTTAGATTTGTTAGAATTCTTGCCTTAAAATCCTTTACTTAGGTACCTACTTTGATTTTGTTTAACTCTTACCATTTACGTCCATATTTAAACACACAACATACTTACTCATGCTTCAGGTTAAGTAAGTATTCAAATGAAATAGCAGGTAATTACTCGTAGGGGTAACGTATGTACGTACAGACGGCCAAACAACAGATTTTTAAATGTTAACACCACTTAAGACCACATAATTGGCTGACAATACACTTACAATAGGTATGTACCTACCTAATTTCATTGGTCCCTCCCTTACACAATCTATTCGAATACAATAACTTGAACTATTATAATTAAATTATGATTTTCATATAGTTTACTTGTTACTTACTTGTTTTTTTGTGATTAGATACTTAGTCGGTTTTGTGACTTTACACACTGCTGTTGCTGGCGCCATCTAGTGTTGAGTAGAAATGCTACAGTATTGTCATTGATGTTTACAAAATGATTTACAGATGGCGCTTTTAAAGCGTAGAATATAAATTATAATACTGTATTTTTTAAGTTGATTGAAAAGGCGTGTCAAATGTAAGTATTATTTTATTATATCGTGCAAGAATCTAGAAGTAGGTGGGGGCCATTTGCAACGTTAAAAGATGGCGGACGTGTAATTTGTTTTAGACTTTAATTTTTGGGTAATTAGGTGTTCAAAGTTCTTTTCTGATAGTGATTTGTACTTTTTATGCCTTTGTGTCGCACAGTGATTGAAGACTTGGACTTATTTCGTGTATCTGGCATCTTTCTTCTCGTTTCAAGTGGACTCGCAGTGGTGCAGAGGTTAAAACTATCTTGACCTCTGACCTACAAATCACCGTACAACGTTGCCCCCAATCTTCCTAGAGAAGATTGGATTGTGTTTTATTGCTATATTGATATATACTTATATATACTTGACACTGGCGAAATCACTTAACGTGGAAACGCCATATCCCCGCGGTAGTAGCTGTTCAAGTCGCCGCGGGGGCAAAAGAAGAAGAAGTAGAAGTAGGTGTGATATAAGTAAGACATAGTACAATTATTTTTTATTTTACGCGGTGTAATCGTTGTTGATGGAAATTGTATTGTAATTATCAATGTTTTGATGAAATTATTGGAAATAATTGTGATCTGAAAAGATACTATAGGTGAAAAAGTTAAGTAAATTGCATGTAGTGGTGTACAAAACTAATATGGAATTCACGTCAAATTTCAAATATATAATGTCAAACGGTCTATACAGATGTGTTACAACTACATGCAAGAGATCATTTAAGTACTTAACTTTTTCACCGATAATAAGAATGTATTTCGAGACGAACGAGAAAAAAGTTAAGTTATTGTGATATACATATAAGAAGATACTAATAATAAATACTTTATTAACCTACTTACTGTAATTTTCTTAAGTGCATATCTTATGTAGGTTATAAACTGAAATGCTGAAAATGTTGATACTACTGGCCTAAGAAGCGCGAAAAAAAATGATTCAGAAAGGTTGCTATACTCCTAACCCGCTTGCAACACGAAAAAAAAAATTTGAGCGAGGAGGGGAAGAAATTATTTCTGCTGTAGCTATCTGGGCAATAAAGCAAGAACCATATTCATAGTCAAATCAAGTCAAGAAATAAAATAGTCACAATCTACCTGGGGATAATAAGGTTCTTCTATGACTAAACCTATATAATTATACCATAATAGCTATAAGTACCTTCAAATGAATGTCATATTTACTAGTATTTTATACCTGTAAAAGATCATTGAACCCGTTAAAAATATTGCCAACATGCAAAGCTGCGGAGATGTGACGATAGTGTTGCCATGGCAACCGTACACAAACAACAGGCCGGAACTACCACTATAAGTTACGGTGGAATCTCAGTGATATAAATATAAACTACAAGTTATAGCCATATATAGGCTATAGGTAGTTTATACGAACATACTAAAATAAAATAAAATATAGATAAGTAATATAACGTAGTAAGTAACAATAAAACTATATTTCAATAAATAATTAATGGTTTGCTTGTTACTTAATATTTTATAATCATACATCGTTATCGCGTGAGCAAAAACGATTTGACAGTAGTGAAAGATTATGTCAAATAGGCAATAACAGAAGTGACACTCCTAGCTAGAAACGTTTATACCTACGAGTTAAAAATGAATATTTTTTCTTTCAAGTACCCTACCTCCGTACTTGACTTGATTAGTAGTACATATTTAAAGAGATTAGCTACGCAATCCGAACGTCAACCTCTACAGTCACTTTTCCTGCTACTTTAGAAATTTGCCATTCTTGATAGATTTGATATGTGCAAAAACATACAAAAATATATCTAAATTAAATATGAGTACAAATGGAAAACACACATATTTAAAAAAACAAAACTATTTTTGGAGAAAAATACTGAATACGACATAATATTTTTTTTAAATATTAAATTTGACTAGTAGACTTATACAGGGTGTCCCAAAAGTACCACGCCACAGTGACACCGGAGGTAGGTCAGCTCAAGAGGAACCTAACCAGCCTAACATGACTGATGACCTCAGTAAAAGTTGCACCGTTTTCGAGTTATACCAATTTAAAGATTTTTCCAATTTTTCACCTCTTTTGACATTGTAAGTGCTCGCATTTACTGGGATAGCTATAAAATTTAGTTTTTTTTATTTGTGCGCGTTAATGAATAGTTTATTAAGATGATAGAAGCATTATTATGTCAATAACTAATGTAAAAGTTGGAAAAATACTGTAATGAACTTGACTTAAATTATCATCAACATAGTAATTTAAACTTTGAGCACCTCCCATAACTTTTTTTTACTATAAACAAAATGAGCAAATTACTTTAAAAACATGCGTATTTTATGCCAATTTTAAAATCCTCCTTCTCTTGAGCTGACCTACCTCCGGTGTCACTGTGGCGTGGTACTTTTGGGACACCCTGTAGAAGCGTTTACTCAGTGTAAGACAAGTTTGATTGACCGTCTCCAGCGAAAACTTCGTGCTAGATATGAAGAGCTTCTTAAAGGCTTACAGTGTTTAGGCAGAATATTCAGTTTATACTAAATATACATACTGTTATATGTGTTCTTTAATAGATTTGTTTTTGCTCCCACGATAACGACGTATGTTTATAATTGATATATTATAAGTAAGACGCTCGGCTCACTTCGCTCGCGTCTTATAAATAGTTCAGGAACATCTTGAACTTGCTGGGTATATTTCTTATAATAAATAGGTTTAGTTTTAATCGGAATCCCTTTAATAGATGCAACGTGCAGTTAGTTATTTGACGACATAAAACTGTTGGTATTTCATTCCTTTCTTATTATTACATTTCTTTCTTTAGATTCGGTTACAAAACCACAGAGATCCGAAGTTTTAAATCTAGCGGTTTCTATCCCTGGATAGTTAGACTCAAGAATTCCTCAACGGACTTTGAACCCAGCCGACACAAAAACGTCCACAAGTGTATGATCCTTGTACACCCTAGGTACTTCGATATTCTTCCGTGCAGCAGTTGCTTGAAGCTATGCTGCGATTGGCTAACCCGTTTTCCTTGGACGTCATTATGCGAGATACGAGTGTCTCGGGTAATAACCGCGCGGTTGTTGCCGACCCCGGTCAATATCAAGGAGGATTTTAATTAACTACATCATATCATTATATGACTGTTACTAGTGACGTTAAGTGATTTGGTTTGTGTATAGTCGGTAGGTATAATCTGTGATATACGCATGCAACAGAAAGTTTGAAATTGGTTCGATTCCGTGACCTTTCATATTCGAGTAAGCATTCACTTGATATGTTTTAATTAAACTGTTTAGTTAAATACAAAGTAAAACAGTCACACATTTTTGCTGATGTTACTGTTGGAATTAACTAGAGCGAGATAGAAACAAAAGAAATTAATTACATTCCCTGTTAAATAATATCACTCGATAATGTTAACAAGTTGTTTGAAAGTTATACTGTTTTTGGTTTCTTTCTGTCCAAATATTCATTTAAAAATATCGGTTTGTAAACAAGGAAAACGAACGATTTCCTTATTTTATACCTTTTATTTCAGACATGGCGAGACTCTACCTAATATGGTTCGTAGTCTTACTTATGACCATTAATAGACTCTATGCTGACCCAATCTGCACACGAGGGCTCAGTGCGACCGGCCCAAACATCATGTGCACTGCTGGAAATAACGATAACATCCTAAGGAGACGCCTTGTCTCCGACAATAATCGTACCACAGAAATCATACTAAGAAGTTGCCGGATTACCAGAGTCGAAGTAGGCGCTTTTAACGCCCTACCTTCTTTAGAAAACCTCGACATGTCCCACAATACCATCGCAATTCTAACTGTATCGTTCAAAGAAACGCCAAACATGAAAAAACTGAATTTAAGTGACAACAAACTAGAAGGAATCAAAACTAACATTTTCAACCCACTGACAAAATTAAAGTCGCTCGATTTTTCAAATAATTTAATTTTAGGAAGCACCATAGAAGTAAAAACATTTAAGAATAATCATCTTATCGAAGATCTTGATTTTTCTGGAAATTTGATGACTGGCACGCAAGAAAATTTGCTGCAGGCGCTGCAAATGATTAAAACTTTAAATCTAGACAGATGCTCATTACAAGAAATACCTACATTTGCCACGCGTACGAATTTAAACACAATGACTTCACTATCGTTATCCTTGAATCAAATCAGCAGACTTAACAACTCAACGATTTTTAATAATTTGGTTAATTTAGAAAATTTAAATCTTGATGGTAACCTCATAGACTTTATTCACGAAGACGTTTTCAAACCTTTGAAAAATATTAAATCTCTAGCGCTGCAGAACAACAAGGTTACGCGTCTCCCTGAAACGTTGTTTATCAATTTAAGTAAATTGGGAAACATTAACTTATCCCATAACCTTATTGAATATGTCCCGGTGAATGCATTTAGGAACACAAAACTGAAGAATTTGAACCTAGCTGACAATAGATTCACGTATCTGCAGGATAACTTTTGCTTGGAACTGCGTAATTCTGGTGTCAGATTGAAGAAGTTCTTTTTCAACCAGAACCCTTGGCAGTGCTCTTGCCTGAACGAGATCCTCAAAGAAATGAAGAAGATGGGCATAGAATACAACGGGTTGAAGTACAGAGGAAGGGAGCCCGTCTGTGTGACCACTAAGGAATTTCTTTGTAAGAGGCACAAGAACTTCAATGACGAGTATTTGGAAATGTATAATGACATAACTCACAACTAAATGCTTTGTGCATTTACAGATCCATTCAAAGTAAAGTAAGAAGTTTAAAGTAAAGAGTTTTAGTGACTGCCTTGGTTTAAAATGACACTGTTATTGATTAAGTATTATTGGGTAAATAAATAAATATCAGGGGACAATGTCACACCAATTGACCTAGTCCCAAACTAAGCTCTAGGCTTGTGCTATGGGTACTAGCCAACGATATAAATACTTATATGGAGAAATATATACTTAAATACGTAGAAAATATCCATGACTCAGGAACAAATATTCGCACTCATCACACAAATATATGCCCTTACCGGGATTTGAACCCAGGACCGCTAGCTTCGTAGGCAGGGTCACTACCAACTAGACCAGCGCGTCGTCAAAATATTCGGGAGAAAACTGAAAACCACCGCTGCGCAGTAGTCTTGCAAGACTGCGGCCAGCACCAGCTAAGTTTACTCCTTCTGCTGCAGTCAAATATTTGTACGTTATAAAAGCTGTAATAATTGTGTCCTGAAGCAATAAATACTTTTTTCCTTTCATGTCATGTTCATTTTATTTCAAAATATATTGTGTGACAGACATGAAAATACTCTTACCTCTGACCCAAAACACGTCTCTAACGAGTTAAATAGTTTCTTCGCAGCTGTAGGCGACAGTCCCAGTGCTGTGCCGGGCCGCCCTGTCACCCAGCCAGTACTAAACACAATGTTCTTAACTCCTGTAGAGCCCGACGAAATATTAAATATAATTAAAAAACTTAAAAGTAAAAACAGTTGCGGAATCGATGAGCTACCTCCCCGTTTAATTAAGCAATGTGCAACACAGTTAGCCTCACCACTATGCACCCTCATAAACCAATCCTTTAACGAGGGTGTCTTCCCTGACCTATTAAAAAAAGCTATAATAAAACCCATCCATAAGAAACATGCAAAATCAGACCCAAACAATTATCGCCCAATCGCCCTCTTACCTACAACATCAAAAATATATGAAAAAGCAATGAGCAATCGGATATATGGTTTTTGCGAAAAATATAAAATATTCAGCGAATGTCAAAATGGATTCAGAGAAAACAAATCCACCACTTTGGCAGTCATCAAATTTACGCAACAGATCTTAAACATCATTGACTCAAAGCAGTACGCTGTGGGCCTACTGCTGGACATGTCCAAGGCCTATGATAAGGTGCAGTACACAATACTCCTCCAAAAATTATACCAAATAGGGATCCGGGGATTAGCCCACAAATGGCTCGCATCATACCTCAGTAAAAGAGAGCAAATGGTGGAAATTGAGTTCTTTGATCATATCGGCAAACAGATAATTAATGTTCGCTCAGATGTTATAGCAACGAAAGCTTCAATTCCACAAGGAAGTGTAATCGGATGTTTGTTGTTTCTTGTGTATATTAACGATCTTCCTAAAATCATAAATGAGACCTGTGTGTTATTTGCAGACGACATCTCTATACTCACCGCGTGCCAAAGTAATAATAATATAAATGAAAATCTCCGTTCAATTTTAAATAAAGTAACGCACTGGCTTAAAGATCATAATTTAGAAATAAACTTCAATAAAACTAAGATAATTTCATTTTACCCGCATCAAAAAAATCCATTAGAAATAAACTTCAAGTTCAATAATATAGCAATAGAAACCGTAAATAATTTTAACCTTTTAGGAATAAACATTGATACTCACATAAATTGGAAACCACATATACAAAAAATCTGTACTAAAATATCGAAATTTACCTTTTCTCTCCGCGAAATAAAGAAAACCACCGACTTTGAGACGGCTCTGGCCACCTACTATGCGTACGCGCACTCCTGGCTCAGCTACGGAATCGTCCTATGGGGAAACAGCACGGATGCACCGTCACTATTCACCCTCCAAAAAAAACTTGTACGAATATTAGCGCACATCAAGCAAACTGATAGTTGCCGACCGTTCTTCCAAAAACATAAATTACTGACACTTACTAGCATTTACATTTTGGAAGCCTGTAAGTTCGTACGCAAACACGACGAATTCTTTAGCAAACGAGACGATCTGCCCACAACACGACCAATACGCCATAAACACAAATTATTATTGCCCTCCTCTCGCTTAAAAATCCATTCCTCCGGTCCCGTCGTAATGTCAGTTAAAATTTATAATAACTTACCTGAAACAATACGTAAAGAAAAGAATCAACACCTATATATAAATAAACTAAAAAATATTTTATATGAAAAAGCTTACTATAATATAACAGAGTATCTAAGCGATAAATTATAATATAATAAATAACTGAGTAATTATTAAGAAAATAAACAGATAGGTATATAGATATATAGAAAAATGGAAATATTTAATATTGATTAATTATTAATTGGATAGTCCTCCTCTCTCTTATATTGCTGCGCCCAACAGGGTCCATAGAGTACGAATATCACCTATATAAGTGTATTATGTATTATTATGAGTGCAATAAATATATGAATATGAATATGAATATGAATGCAGAAACATAAACCTTATTAGTAAGTACCTACAGTAAAACTAGAGATACTACTAACAATATTCGGCTGTCTATCACTTTCACACCCTTTCTGTAGCTCGAGCACGAACATATCAATCATACGTCACTTTCATATCTCAAGATATTTTCCAGAGGCCCCCCTTGTTGAGATAAATTGGGCTAGGCTTCATTTATTTTCCTATTTACAAGATATCAGTGATCATCCTGGGGTGGGCACCAGACCATGCTGGGGTGGGCTGGTGAGAGTGTGAGAGCGATAGACAGCCGAGAACCTACTACTACTACTACTACCTACTGAGTAGGTACTCTAGGTTTACAGTACATTAATGTTTTGTGTATCTTGACAAGGCTATAGTAATGTAGGTATAGTTTTTCTATGTTTGTCCTATACTTATAGAAAGTACCTAATTTTGATGGCTTTCTTGTCACCACACAAACAAATAATAAATCATGTATAGTTGACTGCATAGTGATGTATCCACTTTTGTACCTTATTTCAAAGCATTAAGGTGAAAAAGTGGATAATCTCTTTGTAGTCGACAACTGTACTTCATTATAATGTGCCTAATTAATTACAGTCGACACAAAAATCACTGAGTTTCATTTCAATTTATCAATCTAGATATGACATGCTACCATTATTATGACTAGACCAATGAATCACACTAATCCGAAGGATGGATAGTGCAGCACTAACGTCACAATATTCCTACGACCACCAACATATCCATGCGCTTCAAGCGGCGCCCCTGCCATAGAAATCTAAATAGTTTGGGTCGCAGATATGCCATTGTATATTTCTGTAACGGAATCAGTAAGTTGGTGGAGATAGTTCCTGACTGGCCGTGTCACGCGAATACCGATGGGTATCAATGCACGTTTAGCCAATACAAAGTAGCTTGTAAAAGGTACCTTATTAATTTGCAACTTTTGCAGGAGTTCATTTTAACGGACAATCTTAAAAATGTACAGTACGATATCTCTTAGAATATGCTTCGGCTTTGTACTTGTCTCTCACTCGCTCTTATTAAGCTCTTATTAAGAGCGAGCGTGAGACAAGTACAAAGCCGAAGCACCTTAACTGCTCACAGACTACGCAATTGGGATTGACCAAAAAAAATTGCTCACGGTTTTTACGTTCTAATTCGAAAGAATAGGTAATTTTGAGAGACCTATTGCATCAATTTTGTATTCGATCCAATGGTTTGGTTTTTATCTTTTTTTATTTAGCAGACATTTTATGGATGACATGATTATTTTAAATATGGGTTGGCATTTTTTAATAAATTGATATCTAATGATAAAAAGTGATAATAATAGTGTAATAAAACATACTGTTTCAAGAGGTTTTCGCCTAACGCGTAAAATACACCTAGGAGGGCTTCAAGCCGAAAACGAAAGTCAAACAAAGGTTAAATATACTTTTGTCGAAATATCCGAGATAAATAAATATTTCCAAAACTTAATAATGCAGATTGGCTTTGAAACCCTATTCCTCGAAATGGTTTTCGAATTACTTAGAGTAATTGTAAAAATATGAACAATCCTCATTGGCATAAGTTCGTGGAATGGTACACACTCTCCCAGATAAAACGCAAACCTATTGCTATTTTTTAACAATTAAAGTTCTTAAAGATTGTTTAAAAAACACCATTTTATAGGTAATGTAGATTTTTGGCAATAGAATCTAGTACGTCATTATAATTTACATGTACAGGTAGTGACCATTTTAATAAATATAAAGCATACACGTGAAAAGCATTATCTGGCCTACCACCATAAATAATTTTCGTAGCCGTAGTCCTTCGCTACGATATTATAATGAAATATTAAAGCTAAAATTACCATGGCTAACCTTGGAGCGATATAAATCGTAAACGCGCATCTTGGCATTTGATAAAGCCTTACGTGGCTACGTGTCAAATGTTTCATAATTCGTATAAAGAGGACGGATCACGAACAGGCCCATAAACGATATGGCTGTATGTCCAATTGGATACTGGCGGCATGCCAGGGTTAGTATTACAAACAGTAGTACAAGTGACAAAATATCTATATAGACGCGCCGTTCTAAAAGGTCCGTTTTGACAGCTGCTAACGCAGAACAAAGTATAACCTCAAAATATTTTGTATTCAGTTGAAAGCTGTCAAATAAAGCTCCAAGAACGGCGCGACTATACTAGTATTTTAAAACAAAGCAATAGTGTCGCTATAACCAGACTGAACCATTTATTAGCTGCTGACAGGACCAGAGTAATATCTCCGACATCGTCGAAGAGAAGAAAAGTACGAGTCGGTATTTTCTGTTTTTTCTGTACGAAAGAAACGTTTTCTTAACCCACGCTGGCAGTTCACCAGCGGTTCCCGGGCAAGCGATGATTTCCTACTGACAAATGGGAATGAGTCGACCAAGCACTAGCCAGAATTACAGAATAAATACTAGTACAATTACCACCAATGCGTGCAACCTCAACAATCACCGACCGTTGCGACGGATTGACTTTCCCGCCTTAAGGGTGCGCCGCCCAGGAGGCGATGGATCGATTTATTTAATGACAAAATCAACAAATAGCTTAGCAAGCTTAACAATCTTTCATCATCATGTCAGCCGAAAGACGTCCACTGCTGGACATAGGCCTCCCCCAAGGCTCTCCACTCAGACCTATCTTGTGCTTTTCGCATCCACCGCGTTCCCGCGAGCTTAACAATCTTTCAAAAATTGTTAAAACAATCGCCAAATAAAATAACCTGCTTGGTTGCTTTTAAGTAAAGAAACGCGTTTTACCTTATTCCCAAGTACCTACTGATCTTCCATATTTACTGTGCCGTATTCAAAATCTTTTCCTATACCAGTTCATTGGCATTTCCACGCAATTCTCCACTTAAATATGTATGTGGGGGTTGTTAGAGCCCAATCCAAGGCAGCGTCGAAACTACTAAGAAAGCCCCGAGTCGTTTACCTATGGTAATGAACTGGAGTAGAGTATGTTGACCCGCCTATTAATTATTTCAAGCCAAAATAAGTATTGTTTTAAAGCACGGCGTTGTCCTTTGTTTGCATTTTTTACAATAACTTAAAAACCGTTCGTAGAGGCCGCGTTTAGCATCGTCGGTGATGACCCTACCGGCTCCCGGTAATGGCAAATGCAAATGGTAGATGGCTGTGTGATGAGCGTGAAAATTTAGTACAGAACCTTATATTTTCTCCGTATTTAAGCATGTATTTCTCTATATAACATTTAAATACAATATTTACAGAATAGGAATGTACAAAGAACAATCACTTATGAAAAACCAAAAACACTATAAACCTTCTGAATTCACAAGTCAATCGACATATACGTTCTAAAAATAGTCCGTACCGATGGGAAGCCGCACATGCATCTAATCAAAACCCATAATGGCACAACCGGTGCAAAAATAACATACCCCTATGCCAAGGCCGAACACAAGAGCATGATTTAATAAAGACATGACTAAGTAAGTGGCAATATTGACGTATAAAAGCCTCACTCAGAGTCAGTTTATGACTATTAAGTCGTTCCTTACTGACGATTTTTCATACACAAGTTTAATTGATTTCGTTAAGGTTTAGTTAATTGTCTCGAAAATGGCTTTAAGTACGGCGGTAAACCGTTCAAACTCAAAACTGCGGGGCTCCAGCAGACGATCGCTCACGTCTCGTAGAGCCCTAGGAGACGCTTTGCGGGGGGAATTGTGCGCGCTATCACCAAATGCCAGAAATTGGCTATGAAAATTAGACATAAGACTGTGAACAGAATGTACAGCCATACGATTATATATAACCGTTCGGTTCGAAATTATTATCGAGAATGATAAAACTCAAGTGGGCCTCTATTCTACTGGGTATAAACCATTATCGCCTTTGAAGTGTTATTATATTGTCAACGTTTTGATTCGATTTGTTTTTTTTTACCCAGTAAAACCCTTCCCGGGCAACAAACGTCTCGCCAGTCTCGCCACATAGTAATTATTTTTGAGCATTGCCTGCGTGTGATGGAGTGAAAAAGTATAATGGTATTAATGGTGTCATCGTAAACCTTAGGTTTGCCTTAAAGCTTTACTGCCAATATTATGATGGGGGCAGTGAACGAATTTTAACATTTAGGTTTTCTTGTACAACTTAGTACCTACTCCGAAGTAGTTCGAAACTTCCTTCCACAGATAGAAAATAATCTAGTAACTTTGATTTTTTAGTATGGAATAGAATAGAATCATTATGGCATTAAATAACATCCCATTGCCTTTCTGACCCATTTACGCATATCTTATTTCTACTCCAGATATTGTTCAAGATTGGAAATACGTCACCCGGTTCCACGAATTTCGTCATGAATATTGTATTGGTACAAAATTAACTCATGGCGAGCACGCGTGTTGCGTCGTAACATAACACATGCGACAGGTGATGTATCACTCTGCCGGCTGAAGTGTAATCACTATCATGTTAATTGACGACTATCTTTGGGAAGAGGCCTCTTTACCGACGTACAATGACGGGATAGCAGGAACCGTAACGGGATAACAGAACAAGAGAACCACACTAGGAGAACAAAAAATACGAATGCCGAATGAGAATGTTCGTCATCATGGTAGAGCCTTATTTAATGTTCCATGGAGCTATTCTTTAAACATGATAAAAATATGATGACGCCTCTAGCCTTTTACTTTTAATAATGTTATACCAAATTGTAAGCTTCGAGATTTACCAGAGGACCTAGCTTTTGTCAATAATGTGCCAAAAGCATTTATATAGAAGAATCTACGTCTTTTAATCAGAAAAAACCAGCAACTAACAAAATAAATTCAATATTTTTCCACGTAATACAAAAATGACAAATTTTCCAGCCAGAGCACTATTTTCTTATAGCTATCCACTGTATGAAGACCTCCGGATAACTATGTAAAAGTTATTTTCTAACTATTTTTGTAGTTCGCGTAAGGGGAATTGAGCTCAATTACAATTGGTCACTTCTTTCAGAACGATATAATTTCTCAAAGAAATAGAGTGAATTATATGTACCTGGATGGAGCTCAAATATTATTCCGTAGAGATACCTACTTACTTACCTATCATAACCATAACTTATAGAGCATTACACATTCATGCTCCAGAAAACCAACTCAATTCCAATATGTAAGGACATGTATTACAGTTTTGTTTCTGCAGCATTCGAGTCGTTTTCAGGATGATTAAAATTACAGTAAGTAAGTATCTAAAACAACAGCTTTGCGTAGCGATACGTTCTACGAAATTATTGACGTTATTTGAATGGCAAACCAATTATTTATCATCTAGATACTTGTCTGATTAAGTGAATGTTCTAGTAAAACTATCGCTGTGTGAAAAACCGTGGTGGTTTTTAAGCTAGGGTGGCACGTGGCGGCCAGCGGTCAGTCGTCACCCCGCGGTCGGCCGGTCGATCCGCCATGCGAGCTCGGTGAAACGGACCGCCCGCCGCCGCCATGACGGACGACATACCAGGTGAATTGTGTTAAATTTTTGAAAATTTTAAGTTAAAACTAGCCAGTTTCCCACGGGTGAAACCAGTGTTTATTATGGAGCGCGTAAAACTTTGTTTTTATTTAAAACGATTCGTTGATTGTTTTCATCGACGGAGGTTTGTGATGAGTATTTTACGAATTGTTTTGTTATTATTATTATTTTGTTCATTTTTTTTGGTCTTCGTTGGAAAATAAACAACCACCCTCGTAGCCGAAGTATTGGGTTTAGGAAAATGCAACAAGCGTGTCCCGTTGTACCATCAAGGACTTTAGATGTTGATCCAACACAGAACCTTGTCATAATGACAGCGTCAAGTGACGAGATAGAAATTACATAGAAATTAATCGTTGGTTTTATGCGACAAGGTTTTTATGTGACCGCACAACAAAACTCGGCATATTATGTTCGTGACAAATTATTACTATTTTTATTGCAGTGGTAGCACAGTCCGTGTAAAATTCACGCAATTCTATCGTTGCCCATCTTGTTTTCTTCTTATTCTTGTTATTTGTCCCGTTATTATATTCATAGGTTATTATATACAAACATTTGAAAGAAAAAGAAAATGAATGTTAAAAGTGAATTTAAAAATGGAGGATAATCGGTGGATATCGTAGAAGCTAATAGCCCTCGTGGTGTGTCCGTCTGCCACCCTTTGGGTTTAAGCGGGTCAATTCAAGAACCTCCTTTCCCTTGAAGGTATCTGAAAGGAAATTACGTGTAGCTACATTACATATAAATAGAAGGCTAACAGCGCTACTCTAGGGCAAGATTACGCATTAGATTAGATAGAAAATTATAGAATACTCGTATAGGTAATTAATTATTTTTGCGACTTTTATGTATAATATTTAATACGTAATTTTATGTGCATATCCACTCAAAATTGTGACGTATTGAGAGTTCGTTGTGGCAACGAACGTAAAATCAATAATCGTTTTCGTTAATAACAGGCCGTAAATGAACTATCATCGACCCAGCGTCGTTCCGTGTTGCTTTTATAAAATACCAATTTTGTAATGTAGTACAAAAATGCTTTATTTACTCAACGCAAAGGGTCCTTGTGGATGGTATTGAGTTATTGCTAGTTTCAAAATCAGCATAACATTTTAAATCGAACCACATGAATATCATCTACTGAAGCTCAGTAATTTTAAATTGTTAAATTACAAAATACTGAAATAGGTGTTTAGAGAAAAATCGTATTGAACTTGGACGATGAAAAAAAAAAGTACTCAGTCAAAGTTACAAAACCGTGTATGGTGCTACTGATGTTTTGGCTAATAATAATAATAATGAAGTTGTCTTCGCAGGAGGTAGGTAATTGGCCGTGACGCCTGAAACTTGCCTGCACTCGAATTTCATAGTAAAGTAATAATGGGTCAAATTCGAATCAAACAACGATTGCTAAATGTAAACTTTCATAAAAATAACATACAGAAAACTCGCAATAAAGAATACAAAAATGGTATTTGAAATCCGATAAATATTATTAAAATAAATTAAATAATTAAAAAATTAAAACACCCACCACAACTGCCGCTAAAAAATTGAAGTAAAAAGTAAAAAAATAGTTTTTTCGAATGGGACGGGAAAAGTTTTTGGTGGTATATTTTTTTAATGCAGTCGGTGGAATAAATATTTTTTACTTAGACGATGTCCGTGAAATTCCCACGATTGCATTTTTTTTAACAGAATCTTTTTCTATTCGAAAAATAAAACTTATTGTTAACTTTTTACTTCAATTTTTTAGCGGCGACCGACGGTGGTTTTTTATATTTTTATTATTTCATTTAATTTAAAGCATTTTTAGTGTCTTGTAAAGCCTACTTTTAATAAAAATGTCTTATTAACCAACCCAACTTGAGTTTTTATGTGCTTGAATACAATGTATTTTCTAGTATTTATCACGTTTACAGGTAAACCCGTTTATTAATACTACTGCTGCTCAGGCGTTAAGAAGTTATGGTAGAATAAATAATCATACGTACATACATACATGAACCCTGAAAACACTACACTCCATTTTCTTAGCGGTCGTGTAAAAAAACACCTTACATATACGCGCTAGCAAACCTTTCTGAGGCCTCTATTCTAATTTCTTTGAAATTATTTTGTTTTCAAAATCACTAGGCTCTATTATCAATACGGTTTATGGTTGAAAAATAATAGACGAAAGGCCCACGTCCGTCTGAATTGCTTCTAGCATCTAACCGCCAACCCATGCGCCAAGCGGGCCTAGTAACATGGTTGCGTCTATATCGCGTGTCAAATGTGGATAATGCATCCGTCACTCTCGTACGTATTTACGTGTCAGAAGGTGACCGATGCCTTATGCCACACTTTGTCACGCGATAAACGCAGCCATGTTAGGGCCCCTGGAACGCACTGGCGTTCTCTTGTGTAAAACGGTAAGATTAAGTATTAGTTTTTTTTTTTTTTATTATTATGACATGTTGACAATCTTTGATTTAATACAATGCCCCACAAAACTGTTTTGACAGTTTGACTGTGGGATCCGTGAGTCTTGGTTTACATTATGTGGGTATATATTACAGATATTAAACAATAATTAACTTGAAATTTTAAATAGAACTAAGGTAATGTTTACAAAGGGCTTTCTTAAACCTATTTTTATTGGGTTCCAGTCTCACAGCCGCTATTGAGAATGTACGGTAAGCGCTTCTCAATAAGCCTGTCCCCATAATTATTGCTTACTCTGGGTACAGCATACTTACCTGCGTCTACCGACCTGGTGCCATGTTTTTGGTTCAATTGCGATAGTATATGGGTATTTCATCTTAGCCTTCATGTTGGCAACGCTTTTGCAGTGTTGACATTGCAATCGTCCACGGGCCTCGGTACTCACGTACCACAGGGCCTCTTTTCAACTCGGTAAAACCATATCTGCCTTTGATGTGTCACGGTATTGTTTTTGACCCCATCGGCCATCAGTAGAAGGTTCTTGAGTGGCGTCCGCGGACCGGGACACGAGCTGTGGGTAGGCCTCCAACAAGATGGAGTGACGACCGTGTAAGGATCGCGGGAAAGCGGTGGATGCGAAAAGCACAAGACCAGTCTGAGTGGAGAGCCTTGGGGGAGGCCTATGTCCAGCAGTGGACGTCTTTCGGCTGATATGATGATGATGATGATGGTATTGTTTTTAACTCAACTAAATAAGTTAATGAACTGTCAAGTAAATAACAGCTGAAGATAACAGGTCAAAAGTAATATTGTATTGTGTCCTAGAATAGAGGCCCTGCGGGCCTAGTATACCTAGTTGCGTTTATCGCGTGACAAAATGTGGATAAAGCATCCGTCACCGGTCACTCTCGTACATTTACACCTGTCAGAAAGTGACGGATGTTCCATCCATCGTTTGCCGTCTTCCCGCCGTAAAAATGTCCAATCTACTTAAATTATTTATTTACCAAGAATTCTTTATCAAACCAACAAGCCTTGGCCAACACTGTTGGTAATATTTAGAATTCTTACAGCTATTTATCATATAATAATCACACCGTGAATGGTAATGTTTGATTCGCATGACGGCGCCCCGCCCCATTTGCCATTTTGCCACGGCAATGCAAGATATCGATCACTTCGCGCTAAGAATAAAATAATTTTACCGTCATTGCGTTTATAGTATCTTGGGGATGATGGCACTGGAGATTATTCTAGGTTAACTCCCATCAACAAGTACAAGCAAGCGAGCACTTAATCATGTAACTAGCGACCCGCCCTCGCTTCGCTCCGAACATCCGTACATAAACTAGATGCTATGTATACATAGAAAGTTTCCAAGAATAAATATCTAATCCTGATTTTCATGATACTTATATACAACATATTAAAAAATCGGACTAGGTTTAAGGGTAGAGAAACGCTATCGCGTTTTGTATGGAATTTTAACTGCGAAAATTACATAATTAGATGGAAATAATTCTGACACAAGTAACGATTTCACTTTGGTATTTTTTTTAGAATATTGCTTGAAATTTTAGTTGAAAGCTTGACTTTTGAAACTTTCAAAATATTACAGAAATTTAAGGGAACGTTTCATTTTTGAAACTTACCAGCCACCCATTACTAGGTACAATCCACTAACTAATTAACATAAAAAAGGCAACTTATTTTATACCCTTCATCGTTGTATCATTTCGTCGATTTTTTTAATCGAATGCTACCTACTTTCTGCCGAAACCATGATGTTTTCAGGCAGTGGCGTGACTATAGGGTGGCAGGGCTGGCAAAATGCCACGAGCCCCCGGCCCAAGAGGGCCCCCGGCCCAAGAGGGCCCCCGGCTTAAGAGGTCGCTAGCTCAGCAATATTTTTTTTAACATCGTACTTGAGTGTTTTATTTTACTTGATCCCCATCAAAAGAATTTGCCACGGGCCCCGGATGGTATAGTTACGCCACTGTTTCAGGATATCTTAAACATTAATTACGTACGACCAAAATAAAGAAACTTTAACTATGTCAGTTTTGTCACGAAAATTAGATATACATTGACGGCCTCAATATATGGTCACGTTATGTTAGACTTGTGACTACCAAAAAGAAAATAACTCGTGGAGCGTGTAATGCCTTTCGATGAAATGAAAATTGTGCGTAATGATACACTTCTCTCTCACTCGCTGTCATACGATCTTATTAAGAGCGAGTGAGAGAGAAGTACTAAACCGAAGCCTCTTCTAAGTGCTCACAGACTGTACGTTCGATGAAAGGTTTCGATAAAATAATGTGTACCCCGGGGCCCCACGACTCGCTACTGACTGTTATTTTTCACGTAACAGTGTTATATGAAAAAAAAAACGGTCAAGAGCGAGTCGAGGGCGAACTGACGGTGGAATTAACCCACAACCCTTGCCTCGCGTTAACTTGACACGTGATCAACATTTTACAGCACTTTTATACCAGCGGTTTATGGCGTTTTAATTAACTTGTTAATCGTATTGCATTTACAGATGGCCTTGACTTGGTTCTCTCACTCAAGGGATATGGCTAACAGGAAACTCATTTTAAATACTTATGTTACTTATAGATATGTATATGTATTTATGTATCACACGGACTTACATTATTGAGGCACCTTAAAACTATATGGCAATGACAACATCAAGTTCCGTAAAATGTGCCTACTTTGCTCCCCCACGGGTAATCTTGCTCCATGGTTATATTGAGGTATTCTGTATTGTAAATCATTCTAGTGCTTTCATTCACTGCGCAGCTGGATGTATATATCAATTATTTTTAGAAAATTTGTCACCGGCCTTGTCTTATAAGTAAAATTCAAAAAAGTCACTATGGAGCATAGTTACCCATGGGGGAGCAAAGTAGGCACATTTTACGGTTATGAGAAAAAACAAACGAAACTACCTACACAAAATAATTATTGATTAAAACAACCATTTAAAGCCACCATTGAATAAGTGTCGCAGAAGGCATGGGTAGTCTAGGAAGGCAACGAAGAATCCAGTTAAGTAAAGTTAGGAAATAATAAACACATTGAAAGTGTAAGTGACAAAATTAAAATATCCCACGGCTTATTTGATGTTTTAGACACTAATAATTTTCTTTCATGCGTTCAATTCCAAAATAATAATTTTAAAATAACGAACGAATACTCGACATTATACCGGAACCCTATAACGTATAAGTATCATTCAAAATAAATATTAATTTTGAATCTGATGCATCTGGAACTCGGTACAAAGTACAACCCGGTTTACCGGTATCTTCAAATTATGGTAATAGGCACAGGTATTAGGAGAATGAGCGTTTTCACGTGTGTGATTTCTTTTTTACGCAAAATAATTTTCCCGAAAATTAACCGCAAGAAAAAAACGTGTTTTATTAAAATGCATGAAGGCCGCATTTCTGCCGGCACTTATGTAAATATGAATACTTATAGACGCGCCAAGCTTTTAACTCGGCGGCGTTGTTAAATAATTTCACCACTAAGTGTGTGATTATTCATCAGTGAAAATGACGTCACTCTGAGTGGTGGTTTCTTTTACCACGAAATGTGCTTTGTTCGGGGCAGTAATTTCCCCTGACCTTGCGTGGATAATCTGATGAGATTGCTATCATCCCGAATTTATAGTTGCTCTTTTTTAGGCCTGAGTTAGACTGTGGGCAAAGTTAGAAATGTTAAGGTAATTGGTTTGCCCTTTGTCTTTCAAAGGCGATGATTACTTTTGATGGTTTAGGCGTTCTGTATCTATACTATAATAAAGTATGACTCCCGCCTAATGAAATGTATGTATTTAAAATCTTTGCACATTAAACCAATTACAACTAAGTTCCTACGTACACAAATTTAAGATCCTTATCTTAAATTGTTTGTTTCCTTACCAATTGATTTCTTAAGTCGCCAGTCATAGGTTGCACCAACGAATATTAAGGCTGTCACTTAGTATGTAGTTCGGTAAATTAAAAGTAGCGAAGGGTGTCCTAATGGCACATTAATACTAATGAAAGTCAACTGAGTGTTTATCCTTGATGACCGTTACTTGATCCACCATCGACTCTATTTAATAATTAACTACATACACCAAAAAATCCGTATTGCGATGTTTACTGTTTATGTCAATCTTATCAATCATCATTAATTACAATAATTTTATATCACTTTCAAATTACTGTTTCGGCCTTTAACAGTCACTCCTAACAAAGCCTAAAGGATTGTAGGTATATTATATACACGTACTAAAAAAAAGTAGGGCGGCACTTAAATTTAAGTTAAGATGTCTGCATAGCAATTAAAAACAAAAGACGGCGAAACGTTACAAGAATAGCAGGCTAATAGAAAAATAGCGCGCTATATGGAAAGTAGATGGTAATGAAATTCAAGGGGGTAGGTCATGGCCTGAAATAGCCTGGGACCGCCTTAATTGTCGGTGTTCTAGCCGTACCGTACATCAAACAGATGGAATGTTTGCTGTAGCTACGAATAGCAGGAGAATGCTGGTGATTAGGCTTACTATAGATAGCATGTAAGTATATTTTAGGTACTGGGCGTCTTTAAAGATAATAGCTTTTGCGATAGACTAACCTTCGAGGAAGGTTTATACCCTAAAGTTAGACGTTCTATAGGAATAACGATGCCTGCTTTTTTGGCCGGTCCATATCCAATATCGCTAGTTGATATATTGACATCTTTAATATTTAAAAAAGTATGATATTTAAAGTACGAAATTATAATTGTAAAAACACTCTTAAAATCACAAAATATGGAGAAATCAATGGCGATCGATCAGTCGTACCATTTCATCAATGGGATCTTTATTATTCTTAGTTTATTCAATATTGTTACAGCTACAGTGTAAATTAGGTTTGCTAACAACATTGATCGGTTTACAGAAACAGGTGCCGTGTTCACGTTCGGCAAATCGCACTTCGCCGACAACGAGCCGAGTCACTTCTTCATCAAGAGCGACCCCGTCGTCGCCATCTCCTGCGGCGACGAGCACAGCGCTGCAATATGCCGTGAGTTTATAGTTTCAACAGGCTGATTAAGAAGACGAACAAGCATTACAAGCTATGTCCACCTTATCTCTCAGTGGCTTTCTCTAATTAGATAGGTTAGAATGTAAAGCTTGGAGAGATTAGTTATCCAACATTCGTATGTCATTCTTATTATTAGACCCAGTCATAGTTTTACCACTTTTTAATAGCTTTAAGCTTATTCAAAGGGCTCCAAGCCAGACTAAGAAAGCTGCCACTAAAACGTCAAAAATCCTTTTTGTAACCTCTCCATTCTCCTGCCTTCGAAGTATTTATATCGTTGTCTAGTACCCATAGTACAAGCCTAGAGCTTACTTTGGGACTAGGTCTACTGGTGTGACATTGTCCTCTGATATATATTTTTTATTTTATTTCAGCATTTTCAGCATTTTATAAATATTATCATAAATTATTTTCTTCATCAGAAAATGGGCGAGTATTCGTGTTTGGAGGGAACGCGTGGGGCCAGCTCGGGCTGGGCCACAAAGACGAGGTGACGCGGCCCAGCTGCGTCAAGTGGCTCAAGCCGCACCGTGCCATGTTCGTGGCTTGCGGACGCGCGCACACGATCTTTGTCACCGGTCAGTACCTGTACAGAACGGAAAAGCGTCACTGGAGCGTGGGGTCAACTCGAGTTGGGCCACAAGGACGAGGTGACGCGGCCCAGCTGCGTCAAGTGGCTCAAGCCACAACGAGCCATATTCGTGGCCGGCGGGCTCGAGCACACGGTCTTAGTCACCGGTCAGTACAGTACGAGTAGAGAAAGGAAGCGCCACTGTAGCGTGGGGTCAACTCCAATTGGGCCACCAGGCTGACACTGTAGTGTGAGGCGCACTCGGACTAGTCCAGTGACGTGGCCCTGCTCACTAAAGTGACTCAAGCCGCCCTGCGCCATGTTCGTGCCGCGGGCTCGCGTACACGATCATGTCAATAAATACCCAGTCTTTAACTCAGTTTATCTTCCAGACTCCAACTCGGTGTACTCCGTGGGCTGCAACGACGAGGGCCAACTGGGCACGGGTGACCTGGAACACCACACCGTGCCGCAGTACGTCGAGGTCGAGGGGCAGCCCAGCATCAGACAAGTCTCCGCTGGGAGCAATCATACTGCTTTACTTACTGGTAAGCTAACTATAGCTTGGCAAGAATGAATTCAGAGAAAATGCAGTTATGCTAACATGATCTCAATTTTGATATAAGAACTGCTACGTAATATGGTGTGGTGTAGTTGTTGTGCACCACTTGAGAATTTTGGAGCTCCATCTGTTACCTAGCCAAACTGCTTATTTTTTCAAGATCGCTTTAGTTCTTTGTCGCTTGTTCACATTTTGCTGAGGGTGAAATATTAATTCATACAGATACATATATTGCACAGTAAGTATATGTACTCGTGTTATGATGCCTTCATTGAAATAGGAAACTCTCAATCAAAATCCTTCCTCTTTTCACTATGTAGTTACTTTTGACAATAATAACGCAGTGGTAAAATTATTCCTTTGTCCAAAGACGAAGGGCGAGTGTTCGTGTGCGGCTCCAACACTGAGGGTCAACTGGGCCTCGGAGAAGACACCAGATCCAACACCAAGTTCACCGAACTCAAGTTCATGGAGAAGATTTCCTTCGTCGAGTGTGGATACTACCACACCGTCTTCATCACCGGTACGTCAAGTTGGACAAACACGTCAAAGTATTTATCAAGTTTCGGGGCAGTGGTCCAACTGCTCTGTTCAACTGACCAAAATTAGTCATCATAAATATGAGGTAGGTTTAGGTTATGCCAGTTCTTCTGCTGGCCCGGAGGGCCAAACCACCCAGAAATAAGAGCTACGCGATCGCCGATCGTTGAGCCTGTTCATTTGATATTCAAATGGTCCTTGTAAGGAAACGCGGTGGATGCAAAAAGCACAAGACCGGTCTGAGTGGAGAGCCTTGGGGGAGGCCTATGTCCAGCAGTGGACGTCTTTTGGCTGACATGATGATGATGATGATGGACAAAGCAGTTGGACCACTGCCCCGAAAGGATTTACCAGGAGGTGCAGGCCTAACGTAACCGTTTTTTTTATGCGGATAAAATCATTCGTCACTATCTGACAAGTATGTAAGCGTTAGAGTGACTACTTATCTACATTTATCCATAGTAGGCCGCTGCTGGTTAACCACAGACCGGCTAGCCACAATGTAGGTAAAATGATGTCATAGATGCAAAAACTAACGGATACCCAGTAAATTACGGACCTCATATGCAGGTAGAAGGTATAGATAAGTAATCTCTGAAAATAGACATAAAAAACAGGTAAGTAGCTACTAAAATTTGACGAACAAGATAGAAAATAAAATTACCATGAAAATAGTATACCTATAGTGGTTAAGTGGATAGGTTAGTCGTCGAAAGTCCGTGATAATTTTACGGAATAATACTGATAAATTGGTTTGTTGACATGCTTGACATTTGTATTGATTTACCTACTACTTAATATACCTACACATATCTAGTTAATAGCCTAGAATTAGGAGCTAGGCCTGCTTATTATTTCATGAAAGGCTAACTGCGCCATAGTTCTCAGACTCCCAGTCATAATTATGAAAAACTATCACTGCGACGGAAACGGATTTTAAAGGGATTCAGGACCTAACTATTCCATTCCTATTTTAGTTTTAGGGTAGCGTCTTCGTTAGGTATGTCAGAGAAGAAAAATAAAGTAGTTTAGGACATAACCTCCACAGAAATCGCAATCCGCTCCAAAGTAAATTATGACCTTGGTGCCTGAAAAACTGCCAAGTTCCAGACAGTGAACAGAACGGGATATGTAACCTGGCGGTTACCGTTCCGTTCACACGTCACGTGGTTACACGTCATAGAGACTAGGTGAAAATCTCAAATAAATGACCTCTTTCATAGCTGCTTTAAGTTACTCCAAATGAGAAGTGACTAATACGATATTTTTAATAATTACTTTCACGATTAAATGCGGGAGTTACAAAAGATTTATTTTTAAAATGAATCAAACTAAACCCCATTTTAAGGTAACGAACTACATGCAAGAGGTAATTCACCTATGCGGCTCTATATTTTTCTTTTTACCGAAACGAAACAATTTGATGCTAATTAAGGCCCTCTCATTTTAGCTCAAGGAGCAGTCTTCGTGACCGGCGACAACGAAAACCAAAAACTTGGTATCCCTAACTCAGCGACCACGATATACGTTCCCGAGGTGTTACCCCTGAACATTCCCATCAAAAGCGCCTGCTGTGGGGCCTCTCACACTTTTCTCCTATCCATGGATGAAACTAAGATCCTAGCCTTCGGGTCCAACGAGCGAGGACAACTAGGGATGCCTCAAGAAGTGGAGAATGTGACGGAGCCAACGGAAATTGACATGGAGAAGATGTTTGATGGGTACCAGTTGAAGTTAGTAGCTTGCGGGGCTATGCATACAGCATTTGTTACAGGTAAGGTTCCCTGATATTGTTGTTCCATCTCTAGCTTACGTCGTTGGAGCGGCTTACAACCATATGAGCTTGATTTATGCGTGAGCAGTCGGTTAAAGCTTGAACACAGTAAAATGTGGGCACAAGTAAATGATTATATATTTTTATTTATACAATATGGAAACTTCTTAGTATTATAAATAAAAACTATTTGATATCATGAATAAAAACTTTTATGACTGCGTTCCACTTTGATCATTTGTTTTCACGATGGCGAGTTATGAACACAAGAAACGTGAAATTATTTTGCGCAAACATACTGAAAATCCCCATTTAAGTTATAGGGCATTAGCAAAACTTTTAAAATTACCGCAATCTTCCGTATGTTTAGTTTTAAAAAGGTTCCGAGAACGATTGACAGTAGATCGCAAGCCGGGAAGTGCAGGTAAGCAAGGCGCAAAGGATAAAAAAAAAGAAGCCCATGTCTTGCGGCTTTTTACAGCGAATCCGAAGTTATCGTCCCGTGATGTCGCAAAAAAGGTCAAAATGTCGCAGTCATATGTACAGAAAACTAAGTCTAGAGCTGGATTAAAGTCGTTCAAAGCACAAGCTGCACCCAATCGCGACGCTAAGCAAAATCTGTCTGCAAAACAGAGATCACGAAAGTTGTACGACAATTACTTGACAAAATTTGGATGCGTTGTATTGGATGATGAAACATACATCAAAGCAGACTTCCAGCAGATACCGGGGCAAGAATTTTATACTTCTAAGAATCGTAAGGATGCCCCAGAAGATTGCAAGATAAAAAAGAGATCGAAGTTTCCAAAAAAATATCTTTTATGGCAAGCTATTTGTAGTTGTGGTAAAAGAAGTCGTTCATTCGTAACAACAGGCACAGTAAACGGTGAAATCTACAAAAAAGAATGTTTGCAAAAGCGTCTACTGCCCTTTTTACGCAAACATAGCTCACAGCCATTATTTTGGCCAGACCTTGCGAGCTGTCACTACTCTAAAGCAGTAGTTGAGTGGTATAAACATAACGATGTCGCAGTGGTACCTAAAGAGTGCAATCCTCCAAATTGTCCTGAACTGAGGCCGATTGAAGAATATTGGGCAATTATGAAAGGGATTCTAAAAAAAGGAGGCGGAGAAGTTAAATCGGCAGCTGAATTGCAAAACAAATGGAAATGGGCTTGCAAAAGATATCCTGACAGTGCTGTGCAAGACTTAATGAGCCGGATTCGACGCAAAGCACGCAGTATGGCATATAGAAAGCAAATTAAATAATTGTATATATTTGTAAAAATGGTTATTAGTCTAGTAAATAAATGCAATAAAAAATTCCTTGAAATATGTTCCATAACATTTTTATTTTTGTTACTTTATGTGCCCATGTTTTACTGTGTTCAAGCTTTAGTGGTAATCAGAGCTAAAATAGCTGCTGTCACCACTGATATTAAAACTAAAAAATGTCGTTTTATAAATGGTACTTTTAGTATGTTATGTTAATCGGTTCACCAATTTTTTACCAAATCATCATTTGACAAACTATATAATTTTGCAAACTTTAATTTCGCAAAGAGATATATATTTCCCGCCGTATTATTTAACGTTTTTTCGTGGTCAAATGTGTAACCTAACCTAATATATTTAACAAGCCCATGTAACCTATGTAATATGTAATGGTTTGAGCACTAACACGTTTTTGCGAAATGAAAGTTTGTAAAATGATGATTTGGTAAAAATTCAGGATACCATGTTAATCAAATCGAAAATGTGACACATTTGGTCCAAATTTAAAAATTGGTCACGATTTTTAACCATTATTTCTACACGGCGCGGCACTTAGAGCCGTTTTTTTCCAATTCTCCGATCACTTTTCTTTGCATAAGTAATACGAAACAAAAGAATAGCGCATAAAAATATCTGACGGGCAGTGCTGTCTGGAGATTGATTAATCGGCCCTAATACCTGGTTATACAACCTTCGCCAGTCGGGTATAAGTAACCCTAGCCTCGAGTAGCATGGCTAACTGTTTAACTGTTGTGTTAGACTTTAGATTAACAGGGAGATCTGCTGCAACTCTACAACTTAACTAAAGTGCGTTTGTTTCGCACTACGCACTGAAGTAATTAACGCACCTACCAAACTAGACGTCCAGCTAAATTCAGAACGCTGTAATATTATTAATTACATTAAACTCTGTCCCTAAAGCTTCTGTTGCGTATACATTTGTGTACTGAATAATGTATAACAGTATCAAATTTCATAACCTACGTCATTCATTTGATGGTGGCACATTCAATCAAGCCTACCTAGTACAGTACATCTATTTCCGTAATGGAGCACGCTCGATTCGTCAAATGATACCACGGGCATTAATTACGCCTCAAGGGTTGGATTGATCGCCAGTATCGACGACCGCTTTGTGTGTAGCGGACATTTTTGTGGACAAAAACATTTTATAAAATCGGTATCTACCTAAACTAATTTGGACATTTCTGGACCAAAATAGACCAGGTATCGTTAAATCTTTTGAGGATCGCGTTCGCGTATGTTTACATGCTTGTAGAAGTACATCCAAATCGTAACTACCGTTTTCATCCGTGGCGTGTATACGTATATTTTGTTTTGTATTGGCATTGTGTCGACTTTCATTTTGTTGCTATAACTCTATAAGACCGCATCATTTGTGATATGGTAATCACTAGCATACCTTAGCAGACATTGGATTTTAAAAAATCTGACTCGTCTTTATTACTAGGGCTAATGCAATGGCCATTATACTTTATTAAGCGTGATAGATTTTTTCCGCAGACTGTACAGTATATTCCTGCATTACGATAGGATTTTTCAGTTTTTAAACTAGCGCAGCCGGCCGAAAAAATGGTGATCGATGATGGTCGATTATTATTTAGGATTTCTGAAAACTTACCTTACTTTTGAATACTTTACACTTAACCAATTTGCGCAATCCGTAATGTTGTCGTCTAGTTTGAAATTTTAAATCTACATTCTTAAATCTCGGTGCGTAACAAAAGTTTGCGAAAATAATAACCTACATACTCGTACTCTTTAGTAAAATAGTGACGTATCAAAGTTAACCTAAATTTAGTATAATGAGTTTAATGACGTAGGTAATGATTCCGACCTGGATGTAAATCGAACGTTTGTTAGCGAAGTAAGTTTGCCTAGAACGAATAGGGTTAACGGTTGTAGTTCAAATGTAGGGCACGACACATTTAACGATCGGCCGGTCGGCGCGGTGGGGATGATTAGAACATCAGTTACGGGTTCGATTCCCGATCAATTCGTAAGTAATAATAGTGTTTCCAATTTGATCTACGAAGTCGCACTTCACTATTTACTTAATTTAACGTATATTTACGGAGTTTTGCAATGTCAAATTACCTTAATTTTTTATTCCATTCTGACAGGAGTTTTATGAATTGGATTTGTTTTTTATTAATTGCACCTTTAGATTAAATAGGCACCTAATAAGAAACATAAAAAAGAATAACTTGTGTGAAATAGCGCCCCAGTTTCTGGTTTGAAAGTACAGGCCACTATTCTACAGGTTTAAACCATATTGCTTTTGACGTGTTAACATATTCAAGTCAAGTAAATAAGAGCTATCGTAAAGTTGACAATACACTAACACGGTTTTACCATATAGAATCTCGGCCCGGCTAGAAGAGAACGATAATCAAGTTAAGCTGCATAGCCTGCATCGGTGTATATACTTATTATGCTGTTTTAAAATTAGGTACTTCTTTTTTTTTTCAGACAACGGCCTCCTTTACACCTGCGGCGAGTCCAGACACAACAAGTTGTGTTTAGAAGACAATGACGACAATTCAAACGAGACCAATCAATACTCGCCGAAGCGGGTCACCGCCATGAATGGCTTCATTGTCGACAACGTAGCCTGCGGGGGCTGCCACACATTACTAACCGCCACTAAGGGCTCCAACGCGGACTTCACTAACAACGACTTCAACGTCGTTACCGAAGAAACAAGACAGATATCGCTCACAGAACTACCACCGCTCAAAATACCAGTAAAAGGAGACGAACTCCACTCAATGGAAGACGTCACAAATTCTAATGTGCACGTAAACACTGATAACATCAATGGAAACGTTGACGAAACTGCGTCTATCGATTCTTTAGAAGCCAACGTGAGCGGCTCGCACATCGTAAACATAAATGACCTTGAAAATGACAATGGGAGCACGCACGGCGTCGATGACATTAAAGACGAAATAGATTCGACCACGACGGTTCTTCACACTGAAGCAATGAACGTAATTGAATCGATGGATACTATGATTGACGGAGCGGCTGGAAATATCGAAGACTGTGTAAAAGATACGACAAGTAATATTACTACTAAGATTGGAGAAAATATAAAAGAAGCTAAAGATGATATTACAAAAGTGGCTAATGATTCTTACAAAGCTGCAACAGACACAGCGCATGACAAAATCGAAGCTGTTGAAGAGGTTATAAAGAAAACTGAAGCTAAAATTTCTCCTGGTATAGACGAAATAAAAAAAGTATTGCAAATACCAGATAAGATCGCAGAAGTAGCCAATTCACCGCCACCGAAATCACCAATTTTACAAGAATTACTAAAGCTTCCAGATTTATCACAAATGAGTCCTAATTTGAGTAAACACAGTGACGACGGGCAAAAAAGCGAAACTGGTCAATCGGAGAACGAAACTATACCTTGTGATTCTGACAAATCCAGCCCTCAGGCTGGGAAAACCGCTAAAACACAGGCCGTCCTACCAATTGTCAGAAGCGAAGACCATATAGATAATGAAACAGGTCACAGTGAAGAAAGTGATGTGGTGGCTAATAAGATGGCTGAAAAGGGACGATTTGCGCGCATGTTCCAGAATATAAAAGATAAGGAGAACTCTTGCATGGGTAAAGGGAAAGTTATCGAGGAAACCGTCGTAGGTATGTTTTTAGGGTTCCGTACCAAAATGATTGAAAAAGGAACCCTTATGGTGAAACTTCGTTGTCTGTCTATCTGTCTGTCTGTCTGTCTGCATGTCACAGCAGGTTTTCTCAGCAACTACAAATGCTATAAACTTGAAATTTGGCATAGTTGTTGTGAAATTTACTTGGCCACCTGTTTTTAGTAAAAAAGTATGAATTTAATTTATAAATAATGAAAGGGGGCTAGAATGGGAGGTTAAAAAATTAAGTGGTTTTATTATAGCAAATGGGGTGTCATATGAAAGGGAGCAAGCTGCACTTTTTTTTATTTTACGTACTTTTTCATTTGTAAATTTTTGCGAAGTTTTTCTCCGAAGCTTATCAATCAAAAAATCTGGAAAAATCCTGACTTATAGATCATTAGATCATTACCTACTTTAAATGAAGTGATAATTATTAACAGTTTCTGAGAAATAACAAAAAACTTTGAAAATCTGTATTAAAATTTAGGCCAGTCAAAATGGACATTATTGCTTAAACAATAAGGTTCATAACAAAATGAATTGTTTTTTTGCGGTTATCAAGCATATTATCATAAATACGGAACCCTCGCGCGTTTGTCTGGTCTGACTCGCACTTCTCCAGTTTTTTTTATTATACTTTTGCCTGGTTTTGTTGTTTGCATTTCAAATAATATATAACCGCCGTATTTAGAGAAATTTTAGAGACTTTCCTCGTTACTTTTTCTAACTTCCGTGAAAAATTGTTACTAATAAAATAATCGTCACTAATCGACATGATCTACCATTGTTTCAATTAGATATATATTACCTACTGCTTACGGCTGAACAAATACCAAAGATAGCTCGTCACGGACAAGACTTTTGAAATGGACTTAAGGCAGTAATCCTTTCGCCTGCGACCTGCGACGGCCGCGTCAGTCTCGAAAGGATACGATCGACTAAATTCATTGTCATTGCCTATATAATGCAAGCCTTACACTGCGAGCGGAGCGGGCCTGGCACCGACGACTCCGTTTAGCTTACAACGGTGATTTTAAGTGGAATAATTCGAAGTCCCGAAGTGGAATAGCCCGAACAGGGCCTGCTCCTAGTAGTAGAGGGCGAGCATAATACCATGGCCAAATGAGTCTTTCAGCGGATCTGGCCGGCGGCCGTCTTACGAGTACTTTGAGTTTACACTAGTCCGTCGCCTGATACAATTACCGGTTCGGTCGGTCTGATCCGGCTAACTATCTTCGTATTCAAACTATTTCGTTCACCTAATAGGGCTATTATATGTCGCTAACGAATCCAGCTGACTGACATTGCCTTTTCGTCCCAACCGTACGATCACCCAATCGCATACAGCGATCAGATTACTGTAGGTAATTGTGCCCCCCGTGATCTTTAATAGGTACCACGCGCCATTTCCATATGTTATGTAAATAAATTAAATTATTACTTTTTCAGATAACATTCACAAGGGCATCGAAAACGCCGAAGAGACCGTGCACAGAGTAGAAGAAACCGTCGAAACAGAAATCAGGAACCAGACAAACTCTAGAACGTGCACTATATTATAAACACACTCATTTTTCTCTTCTTAAATGTTTAGTCGTTATCAATAAAGTTTTTATTATTACTATTAAAACAATTAGGGTATTATTATGGTCCGACTTGTTGGAAAGTAACTCGCTCCTTAAAATAGCTAGTTCTACATCCAGCTAATCGGAGCGTGTATAACCCACCTTTTACTTTACTTGTGAATGGGTGGGTCTCACACCCGTATTTATAGACGAGTAAAAGTCATTACTTGAGTAAAAGTAATTACTAAAGTAACGATTTTTATTCTATAGTTAAGCTATTGCTTAGAAATAGAACTGTCAAAAGTTAGATTTCTCGGCCAAGTAATAGTCACCATTTTCTTTACTTAAGCATTTACTTCTGGTTACGACGCGACGGCGACGCTTGTCAATATTGTGAGGTTACCTACATTTAATAAAATGGAATCTTTGGACAGAATCGAAGAAACTTTTTCTGTTGTAGACGATTTGGATAATGAAATGTTTGGGGAAATAGAAATTAGAAATCCCAAAGTTTACTTTCGTGATGTGGATCCATTCCATGATTATACGGAAGATTTTTTTAAAATGAGGTTTCGTTTCTCCAAGAACATAGTGATACATGTGATTTTACCGAAAATTATTCACTCTTTACAATCGGAGACCCAAAGAGGGCTTCCTATTAGTCCACTGTGTCAGCTGCTAAAAGCACAGACAGCAGAAACACAAACAAATCTCATATAATCCTACTTAATAACAAATCACTTGTCAAATCAATTGAGTAGGATAATATCGTGTCAAACGTTTTATTTTTGCAATTTTTTGTATTGTTTTTGGATAAAGTAAAATTATCTTTTACAGTTGAAATTACTTTCTAAAACGATAACTTTATCAGAATTACGGATTTAATTGAAATTAGATGTTATAATGCCAGCTTTTGCTAAAATAATCTACACCTCACATTTGTCTTTTCATGAAACGAAACGCAGTAAAGAAATGTTGCCAGACAGAAACAATCATCAAGCGTCGAGTCTTACTTAAGCAATTGCTTATGTAAGTAATGTGTATTACTTAACTATAGAATAAGATTTTGTTCTGAAGAATTCTATCATCAAGTAATGACTTAACTAAGAAATTACTTAGCAACAAGTAATTACTTCTTTATAAATACGGGTGTCAATCATCGAACAGGTTCGATGTTTACGAGAGATGGAAAATGTGAGGGGGATATTGAAAGAAGAGTAAAAGCGGGAAATACGATCAATGGGGTGTGACAACACTGACAACACTCAATCTTGGTAAACAAGATCGTAATATCGAGCAAAGCTCGCCTTGCGTTGATGTATGGTATAGTCATGGCATGGGTGTGGCAGAAGAATGAAAGGAGGATTAGGTAATGCTGGTGACATGAGAGCCCTGAGTATGCGTGGAGTTTGGATGATAGATAAGATTAGAAATAGCGAGATCAGAGAACGATGTGCCGTGCACATGTGGATTGAGAGAACATGAAGTGAAGATCGAAAAGGGTATGCTAAGATGGTTTGGTCATTTAGAAAGGAAGGAAAGAAGAGTTACAAACGATGTACTGAATAAGGGCCAAGTCAAAAGCACCCGAAACTGACATACGTGCATGAAGAGCTGAATGTAGAGGAAGCGAAAGTTGCATGTTTAGACCGGTGCACCTTACGTTGCAGTCGCTGCCTCTGCCTACCCCATGAGAATAGGCTCTAATAGAACGGTTTTTTTGGGATCGGGTGTTTTGGGAAACGGATAGCCATTGTGAAGGCATGTATGTATACGTACTTTATAGAATTACAGAAATAAAAATATATTTTGTTACTTTATGCTTTATTTAAAATAGGTATGCCAAAATATAACTTACAATTACCAAATTTAAACAACGCATTTATAAGTGTCATTTTGAAGTACATCAACAATGCCAGTCCAACTAAATAGGTACAGGTCTAAAGCAGGAGTGTTAAAGTTTTAAAATAAATCGCAAGTTCAGGTTTAGAACAGAGTAAATACAAACTTACGCGCTATGTGATCGTATTGACAACATACTCGAGCATTGTATATCAAAAAAATCAGACATTCTAACAGCTACGTGCAGGTATCGGCAAACTAAACTGGTCGAGAACTCACAACCCTAGTAGACAATAATTAGTTTAATAACGAACCATTCACTCAACGGCGATTCTGCACACACCCGTTTCGTTGGCAGGTGACCAAATAGGTCAGAATCATATTTGTTCGCCTGTCCAGCGCACCAGTTTGCTATGCTAGATCACATTTGCTTTACTTACGAAAACCTTAGCCCCTGCTGGACAAGACTACAGACCATGAATAGAAAACCTTAACACCTTTGCTAGATGTTAATAAAGTTCTGAATACGAAACAAATGATCAAACATCAACCTAAAACATGACTTCCGTTAAATAAAAATTCAACATTTTGCATATGCCTCCGTGAGATAACTCTTAAACCCCTTATTTTAAATAAATGCTACGAATAATATTATTATAACATTAACATACAAACTCAAACAAGTCCAGTTGTCACGATGATATTTCAAACAGCTTAATCAATAAGTTTCAAAACTGGACTCCATCTAATAAAATGGCGAAAGCATCACACACAGTGCGAGTCATTATTGCCTCTTTTACATAAGAAACAAAACGTATAGAAGCGCTAGCCGCGTGAGCGTTATCAAAATCAAAACGTGATCTCACCTTATCTTACATAGGGCCCTTTCGGATACACTTCGACCCTTTAGGATCTTTTGTGCAATTACCCTCTTACACACTCGGCTGTTAGAATGTCCTGGTTTTCTCACAATGTTTTTCCTTCAAGCTAAGAACATCTGGTAATGCACTTAAGTTAGAAAAATTCATTAGTACATGGTGACCGCGAGGGTTCGAACTCTGTAGCTTACGATCACGAGCTGACCCCCTAAGCTACTAGGCCACCGACGCTCTTTACACCCGCTCTATACTTAATTTCTTAAAATTTACATGCTGGCCACAAAAGTACATAAAAAGATGGTCAAATGCGCTTCTATACCTCGTTATTCTTAGGTTTCAGAGTTATCCCAGACTTCTAGTACAAGTTATTTAGACTAAACAGTGTACAGATTCTTAGTTGCGGAGCTGTGTTTGACCATGGTGTCTCTATGGACCTGGAAGCCGATCTTGCCGTGGATTCCGAGCTGATCCTTTAGTTTCCTGCCAATCTCTACAGTGGCATGCTGCTTGGATGCATCTGCTGTCCATATACCTGAAATTAATAAATTAAAATGTTAGGATGCATTGGGAATCTACTATCATGATTATTTGTTTAAGTTTCTGCTTATGACATCATGACGACCGACATGATATGATAAGTTTATTGGCTAAAGTAATATTTTACATGAATTTATTTTATAATAATTATACCTAACTAATGTACAGTATTATCTTAATGAAGAGACAAGGAATAAACAGTACAGATATAGTAAATGAGCATTTCTAAAAAAGTTTGTACATCTCATTCACGACTTCAATTTGCAAAAAAAAATGCAGGTTGGTAGAGTGAATGAAGCTGAGCCTAAATAACATAGTCTCCCAAAATGTCCTCATACATTTGTATGAAACTTTCCTTTTTTGTTACCATGAACCAAAGAAAGTTAGTAACAAAAAAGGAAAGTTTCATACAAATGAAGTTGTGAATGAAATGTACAAACTTTTTTAGAAATGCTCAAATGCACAATGAACAGTACTTTGGTCAAGGAAATATGATGTTCACTACATCCTACTACAGCAACTCTGTCTATTTGTGCTCTGTGCTGAACTGCTGAACCGATTTCGATGAAATTTCGTATGCCATTCATGCAAGCTTAAAACCCAAGAAAGGAGGAGTACTTTGTACCGCAAGTAGTGATAAACGACTTTTACAAGGACGGAATCGCGTGCAGCAGCTAGTCTGTGTAAAATAAAGGGTTAAAAAAAACTAATTGTTAAAAGGATTGTGTGGCTGAAAACATCCATACAAAATGCGATAAACCTCCCCTAAACATAGTCGGATTTATAAGATTTTTGAATACGTTGTAGATGTTGTGAAGAACTTGGTCTAGGACTAGGTTTTTCCAAGAAAATATTTCTAGAAACAAATTAAAAAAATAACTATATTGACAGCTACGCGATTTAAGTGTCCCCTGACAATCCTCTTAAGGTGCGTAGGAATTTGAGGCAGCACGCGTAAATAATTTGGTAAAGAGGCAGGTACGTTTTTCTTTCAGCTAAAATTGCTATGAACTGTAATAAAGGCGCAATAGCGGCTCTTCCCTACCACATTGCCTTAATTAAACCATCCGCAACATCTGTGCGTTGAATCAGCCCAGGGCACCTTTACACAATTTATATAAATAGTTCTACAATTATCTCATTAAATACAAAACGGACACATTCCAAAGTAATTTTCTCTTTCATTGAAAATCTCATTCCAACGAATAGCTTCGAGATTTTGGAACTTGTCCCTTTTGTATACAATGAACAAATTATTAAGAAATACACAGAAACTCACCTATTTTATCAAGTTTAGGCCTGACATTGACAACAGCACCACAAATTTCATCAGGATTTTCGAAATTTTCACCAATGAGTAGTAGGACCTGTAAAAACAAGAGAAACATAAACAAAAAGGAATTCAATTTCAATTACTTTTCCATCATGGCTCATAAATCTGATGATGAGCATTTTAATTAAACTCTTAGGATCCCCATGATTTAAACTTCAAGGATCATTCAGCTTTAAAGAACACTAAATTAAAAATATTTATAAATGGCAACAGACTGTTAATAATAGCAGATATCAGGGAAAATCCTAGTTACCCTAAAGACACATTTTATAACAAATCACTTACCACATCTAACCAAAACCGATCCAAGTCAGAGTTACGCTGTCTCTTCTCAAGACTGATAAGCCACCGACCACCCATCTTGTTGGCGTCATCTTCCCACATTGGACGGATGCCCTGTTTGAATACTGCATAGTCGTGCCCCTGACGCAGCTCAGATGGCAGCTTTATGTGGTGGTACAGTCTGTTAAAAACTCATACTAATAAAGACCACAGCTATATGAACAGAAAATTGGAAATTATAATTGAATTTAATCTGTGTAGGTATATTCCTTTCAAAGTCCAGTGGTTACAGTAAAGTGAATAATCACACATAAATTAATAATAATTGGTATTGTATGGAACCGGAAATGGCGACTTATTGATATTGAATATGAATTATGTATCTAATAACAGCTTTAACCTTTTCTAGTTGGAGAGGCGCTTGAAGAAGGAGAAGAAGAACAGCTTTAAGCAGGCCTATGGGTGTTGTAATTCTGTAACGTTTCCCACTCACGAGACTGTGAACTGTGCATCGTGCATTTAATGCGGACTATTGAACTGCGCGCAAACAACGGGCTAAATGATAATGCTCAATGTATCGAGTTAGCTATGGATGGTGTGTAGGCGCAAAAGCAAAACAAATAGGGGTCTTGAGCGTCGGCTGTTTATTTGATTTATTCTCGTCTCAACACACATTGAGGCACTAATCACAATACTTATTCAAAGCTAAAGTATTCATAAGAAACCAGTCCCACTTTTACTCCCAGTTTACACGTGTGGACATACCAGAATTTGGAAAGAACAAGATTTAGCTCTGTGTATAATATTCCCAAAACACCAGATTTCAAATATTAGGTGAACATAATAAACCATACCTACCTAAAAGGGGTCTGAATGTTGTTTTGGGATAGTAATGGGAATACCATACATTTAAATTCTTGTATTTTGAATGAATACAAAAAATATCATTTTTAACTGCACAAAATTATCCTATTTAGCTAACAATAATTTATGTTAACATCCTTTATCACAATCCTACAATGTACTTGGTTCTTCTTCATCTAATAAGAATGGAACTACTAACTGATAACTAAAGCCATCGTATATGATATAATGGAATTTAATTCCTTACTGATAAGTGTAATAACATAATTAGACAACCCAATGCAAATTCGCAATATGAGTCATCGTTTTATCAAACCTCCTGTGCTTTAACAGTTCTACTTATTTATTTATTTTATTAACAGCTGGCTAAAACCATTTACACCGATGAAACTAAATGGTTACCTCCAGAAGTCCTCTACTGTGTCGAATGTGGTGAGCTCAATTAAGTTCTCCTCCCATGTCTTGGTCTTGTCATTGTCGTAGAACCACAGGCTCCAAGTGTTCTGAAGGGGGTGCTTGATGAGGAACTCCGGTGGGACCTCTGCAGCACTGGTGGTCTTTGCGTCGCCCGTCGCGGACCCCTTGAACACACAGGTCATTTCTTCGGATAAACCTAACCTCTAATTTTTCTCTAAATGTTTATTATAAAAGTGATTATAAACACAAGTTTAAAATATTCCTGGCCGTAAAAGCAGCAAAACTTAACAAGAAAGTCTCCACGAAAGAGAATATCCGGCTATCATGAAACAAATGCTGTAGTGAAAGTTAGTCCAGCCACATCACCACAGCTCGCTAGGAGTAGCGGAAGTATATTTATGCAATCGCTAATTACAGGTAGGAGCACGAATTTGAATCTAAATTAGTAATATTCTACCCACCTCGACTTCTTCGGTATTATTTCCGGCCATATCACAAGAATCTCCCGATCCTAATTTTTACCAAAAGACCACAGATACAAAAAAGACAACTTAGACAACCATTAGTGTTGCAAGTACTACGCGACGCTAATCATAGACATTGGTTCAGCAGCCAGATGTAAAATTACTTTCTTTGGGGATATGAAATTATCAAATAAAATGAATATGTATTGGTGTTCCACTGCACTCATTAAATATATTTCGTTCGTTATTTTAATTTATCTTTAATTTATTGTTTAGATTATAATATGTACTCTTCCCCACAACGTCTTTATTTCGGAGGGCAACCCATTCAGTAAAACGTCAAGTCAATCCTCACGATCAAAATTTCAAGAAGTTTCATTTTAATTATCTTCATCGTATTCCCGGTCCCGTCCAAGTATCGCTCCATTTAAATAATAGTACTATATCCGTTCAAACGTAAAAATGTCGGTGCAGACATTGTTACTGGACTTTTCGATCGATCCCGCCCGTTTAGGCGACGAAAGCGGCCAAAAGGCGGTATTTAGTCAGTTGGAGAACGTTTTGAAAGATTATGTGCCGAATCTTATTTTAGCCGCTGAAGTAGCCGTGGACGGCGGATCCTTGAAGCTATTAACGGGTAAGAAGGGCACGACCGTGTCGGTGAGGATGTTCGACCGCGGGCTTGTGACTGTCAACATCGAATATTACAAGGAAGACACCGAGGAGCCTTTAATCAGTTTCAAGGTGAGAATATTTACAGTAGCCCCTATTCCATAGCTTTAATCCATTTGCTTCTATAAGTACCAAATAATAAACTTTAAATATGGTGTGGCTATCATTGTACTTTACAAATTATGTTTATTAACTTTATTTTTTAATAAGCCATGTTTTATACATTTATTGTAATTATTATGGTTGAAAATTAACTGGCACGCCGCCACTATATTACTCAGGCATTTGGCAAAACTTTGTTTCCAAACAAAACTGGTACCTATCTGTTAAAATTAGCAAAACATTTGATGTTTTGTGCATGCATGAATAAACTTGTTTTGTACTGGTCTGTAATGGAATCATGAATTAACAATTATTCAAAGATAAAATTGACCCAAGCACACTTATTTATTGTTGATTTTATATTAGATGCACATATTGTCCCTTATATTAGAGCCATCATAGAAAGTAATGCAGGTTGTGCCTGTGTAATATCATAGAACTTCTAACAAGGTATAACAATGTATCGATTAATTTTTAGACTGCCAAATTATTGAAAAGATCTATTAATATTACTTTGGGATCTACAAGAATTAAACTATTCCCATATGTGAAGCGCGGTCACAAGATAGATGTTTACTTGCCCAGTTCAGGTTAGGGATTGGTTTTACATGTTTTTGGTCTTATTTTTTTCAAAATTAAACAAAATTATTTAATGTTATCTTTTTATCACAATGTTATGTATAAAAATTGGGGTCTCCTAATTTTTAAATAGAAATATCCTATAATGAGGATGATGTTGTAATAAAACTGTTTTTAACATGAGCACCCTACATAATCACTAACTTCAATTTTTTTTTGATGATTTATTTTAATTCTCAATCCAACCACTAGAAATTATTATTGCATCCATTTCAAAATTTTGTAGAGAACAGATTTTTTTAGCAAATATTTGTATTATTTTATTTTATTTTAATAGGGAATATGCATGTTTTTTTTTACAGCTTCAATTGAAGCTGATTCATGTAACAAACAGATCACAAAAATCATTTTTTGAATAACTATAAAAATAACCAAGATATAAGCCAACAAAGATTTGTTCCTATCTCTTTCTAGAAAAACGGAATTTTACATGGAGTTTATATGGCCGCAGTGCACATTGACGTCACGGTGCACATCGGATCTCTCTGTCTAATTAGAAGTTTGAAATGCTTATAACTTCCGTATTTCTTGACCGATTTTAATTTTAATTTCCGTTTTGGTGATCTCTTTTACGGTATTTTCATATTTTGATGAGAAATGCGATTTTTAAAATCCATGCATATTCCCTATTACCTGTTTTACTTTTTCTAATATACAATTTTGTTCTCCAGGTAACTGATATTATTTTAGGATTAAGATTATTGAAAATTGGCTGAAGCAAATTGTTAATAATGTGGATACCATTTGCCTATGCGAAATTTGCAAAACATTTCAGTAAAAGTAGCATATTGAAAGTAAAGTAGCATTACAGTTATCAAATGGTTTATTGCCTCAGTTACTCTCTGGTTGGTAACTTGGAAACTGTGTCATGTGATAATGTCAACTAATCCCATTTAACACAGTAGAGATAAGGTTGAGCGTGTTTTGTTTTCTAGAAAAGTAAACTACTGGAAGGTTCTGTCAAAATGTCATTGGAGTGCGAAAGAGTTAAATTATTGCCGACAATTAAAAGGGGCTATAAGTTTGATGTTTACCTTACTAGCTCAGGTTAGATAATCACTCTGTTTGCTGTTTACCCTTTTTTTTTACTCAGAATGCCACCAGTATATTTTTTACCTAACACTATTTAAGTAAGCTGATATTATATTGAACATTTTATAAGTATTTTTATATCATTTTTATCACACATCCATTTTTACTAGGCTTTTTAGCTCTTTATTGCAATTGTAAATTATGTTATTGTTTATTATTATAAATTATTCTATCTCCAAATATTTTTATAGGCTATAGAAAACACATATAGTATTGTTATAAATACCTATTTTGTATCTTCCAATAATGTTTTTTCTAACATATGCACTATTTATTATGTTATAACTTGTATCTAGTTGCACAAACGCTGTGTATACGGTTAGATTTAGATCTAGGATTTTGTAGAGGGTAACTAACTAACTAGGCTAACTGGATTGACATAGTTTCGCCTTGTCTCCTGCACAATACGTCTTAGATCCTCCAATAACAGGCTAGAACAAGCATTTATATACCAATTTGAACGAGCATGATTGGGGCCCCGTAGCATTAACTAATCAGCCTAGGTGGAGCGATCGGCGCTGTAATCTAAAGGCCCAGACATACATACGAGCGTCTAAAGCTCCTCGACGACAGTTATTGAAAGACGTAAAGTGGTCAGCTCAAGTTGACGCCACTAGTTTCTCACTCAGATATCCCTTTCTTACGTGTCCGAAACGAAAGGGATGCACTAAGTGACACACGAGAAAGTACAAGATCTTTTGATATCTATAAAAGTTATTATCGATGACCTTTTGACGCTTAATATGAGTCTTTATTTCAATTTCTTTAGGAAATTAATCGTTCCATCCTATGCCGGGATAGCGCAGCATTCATGAAGTTTGTTACACGTTTACCTCAAAAGCATTAATTTCTTACAGAAATTATGAGGATTGTGAAGCGTACAATTTCCTTACAAAAATGCAATAAATAAATAAAGATAAAAGATAAAAAGATAAAAGATGTTTATTCAGTAAGTAGGCCGCACGGGCACTTTTACACGTCAAAAATCTACCAATAAAATGCGATAACGTCTTTCTTCCCTTAAACCTAGTCCGATTTTTACGAATATGGATGCAAATTGCTCGTGATATACCATTTTGATACGGAACCCTAAAAAAGGTACTTCGATAATTCTCTACCGAGGTAAAACGCGTATAGCACCGGTGAACCGCGACCCGCTACAAATAATTAATGCTTGTCAGGTGAGCGTGTGACAAACGACTCCCCTCGCCCTTTTTATTGGTCAATGACATTAACCATCGAACTCCAGGCCACTTAACGAACGGACGCTCAACCTTAACGTTTACCAAACTGCATGTTCGCTAACCCGCATTACTATTTGGTTTGTTCTCTTCCTTTTCTTATTATTTTGTCAATAGTCCGCAAGAGTATTGGAGAGTCAAGTGAAAAAATACATCAGTGTGGTAAAATCCCAAGCTTACGCCCCGATAAAACGAGGCCTGTTTGGCAGGTATTACCCGACGTCAGGTGAGTGCCGAGCTTTATGGAGTTGTTCCTCATGAGTGACGCCCTACCAGAGCCCAAGCTATTGCTTCGAAAACCTTAGTGAGCAATTGCAATATCTCTCTCTTATGTCACCAGAATTAGTAAAACCAGACAAAACTGTCAATATTTGGAATTATATATGCGAAAATAGAACTTTTCCTAGTGGCCTTGGTCCTCCGTAAAACGCTATACGCCGCTTCCAACGTCAACGTTTCGGCCGCTTTCGGTAGTGTGTGAGGGAGACCACAAAACTGCGATAGTAAGTACATGTAGTAAGAATTTAGCGTCCTTTGATGCGGCGTACGGCATGAATCGTGACGCTGCGCTGGGTCGACCAATGTCTTACTATAGTGTCTGTTATTAAGTTGGAGACATCCACTCACGCCTAGTTACGTCAATAGTTAGTTGTGGGATTTTGCAGTTGTTTTATCTTTTTAAAAGTGACGATATAAAATTTATAGCGTTGGCTCTTGTTACGGGCCTGACTCATGTGAATGGATGGATGTGATGGATCTAGGAACTTTGGGAATTGTAAGGTATTTCGAATTTATGAAACAATAGATGAGAATAGTTTTGGTCTGTTATGATTACTGGTTCCGGAGATTCCTAAATCTATCGAAATTCTAAATTGTTGACTGGACCTGGATCAATGCAGAGATCATGATCCCTGTGACTCTTAACAGCCGTATTTCATAATTTCCAACACTCACTGTAAAGTCAGGAGCAGAAGTAGATGGACAGTCGAAGAGCTCAAAATGATCTACCAACGCTCTTAATCTCTTGAAAATAGATTCGGGTCAATTTAGAGCTCTTCGACTGTCCGTCTACTTCTGCTGCAAACTACTCGCCAGCGATTGATATAAAAAGAGTTGATCAATCATTTAAATTGCTGAACGTTGTTGCAAGGTCACAGGAATCGCCCAACATTGACCCAGGTATACCTCATAAGTTATTTTAAGATTGCTTAATTAGGCTTTCAGCAATTTTATATTATTCATTTAATAAAAAAGCAAGTGTTGATCAGTTTAAAAGTTTAAACGTTACCACTGACTGTCGGTCTATTGCGCCTAATACAATCATAGTCTATCAAAATTTTGGCCACTCACGATTACAGCCCAATGGCTTTAATATCTCGATCGATGAGTCCGCAAATAATAATAAATATCAGGGGACAATTACACACCAATTGACCTAGTCCCAAACTAGGTTTGTATTATAGATACTAGACAACGCTATAAATACTTATATAGAGAAATATATACATAAATACATACAAAACATCCATGATTCAGGAACAAATATTCGCGCTCATCACACAAATATCTGCCTTTACCGGAGTTTGAACCCAGGACCGCTAGCTTCGTAGGCAGGGTCACTACCAAAGCCTGGTTTGACGTGAGCAATTTTATGTACTGACGTCTCAATAGTGCGAGACACATTTAAAATTCGATATCGATAAAAAGTACGATGTACTGTACCACCGTGATAATATCCATTTCAGTGCACTTTCAACTTTTGGACGACATTCGAACTGGCTTCCAGGCTTACATTTTGGTTTTACATACATACATACATACATACATACGGTAGGCAGAGACCACTTGTTTCCACCTTCTACGAGTACGATCCTGACAAATTACATTACAGTTAAATTGGTTTTACATTGTTTGCAAAATAATTTTACACCTTGATCTTCTATATATATTCCGCATAATCAGCTATCCATGTACGTTATTTCTTCTTGCGTGGTATTTCGTCTCGATAATGAAAGTAAATTAATAAACGTCTTAGGGGGTACGTATTGCAATGTCTAAAATTAAAAAAACTAACGTTAAATAACCTACGTTCAAAATACCTAAAATCTAAATACCTAATGATTGTAAATACCTAAGCAAGTAACACCTACTTACGAATTACCTAATTTTAAAAAACCTTTTGGACTAAATATGTAATGTTTAAAATACCAAAAGCTATGTCACCTAAATTTGATACACCAACATTTGAAATACCCAATGGTCAAAATAATAGAATAGAACCACTCCATGTCTTCCCGTGGATGTCGTAAGAGGCGACTAAGGGAATAAAGGCTTGCAGTACTGTTAGGCGATGGGCTTGCAACCTGTCACTAATACACTGGTAAACATCTTAGCCTAATTGTGCAAAATGTGGTTACAGAATTATCAACAAATTTTTAGAGTGGTTGGTAATTCTGTAGCTCTGCCTACCCCACTCTGGGAATGAAGGCGTGAGTTTATGTATGTATGTGATTCATTTGCGAGCTATTTGTTAAAAATGACTTCACGTAATATTATGATGCTATACATGCAAGCAAGTTTTACAGGACGGAAAAAAAAAATAACCTCGAAGACTAAGGCGGGAGCGTCGCTTCGCTTCGCTCCCACCTTAGCCTTCTAACCTAACCTATCCGAGTCGACCTGCCGAGACCCATCTTACTCGCTCGCTTCGCTCGCTCGCTTATGGTGAAATATTTGACAAATGATAAATCTGAGAGCTGCTAACAACGAGCGAAGCGAGGAGGAGCGTGTTAGGTTCAATTGTGACCAAAACACGGCAATACTGAATTAAATAATTATTTTATTATAGGTAGGTACCCATGCATTTTGCAAGCGAGCGAGCGTAGCGAGCGAGTAAGATGGGTCTTGGCAGAAGCGACTCGGATAGGTTAGGTTAGAAGGCTAAGGTGGGAGCGAAGCGAAGCGACGCTCCCGCCTTAGTTTTCGAGGTTATTTTTTTTTACGTCCTGAAAAAATTGCTTTTAGACATTGCAATACGTACCCATTATGACCGGGTGCGTATCAGAACTTTTAGGGATTATGATACATTAGGCTTATTAATTTTAGGCGTTCTGATACGTAACCATTATGACCATTATGCATTTTAAGATTTTTTACAGCTTTTGGTATTTTATCATTAGGTATTTTGACTTTAGTGCTTTTGGACGTAGGTAAATTTACGTTAGTGTTTTTAATTTTAGACATTATGATTGGCACCCTTTTAAACTTTCGATATTTTGAATTTAAGTCAAAACACCATTAGGTAGTTAGATTTTAGGTATTTTGAACGTAGGTTATTTAACGTTAGTTTTTTTAATTTTAGACATTGCAATACGTACCCGTCTTAGGTAATTTCAAAGACAGACATAATAACTTGAGTCCATGTCAGATAACGGTCGTTTAAAATTGCGATAAGCATTAATGAAAGAGGTTGGCAAGTATGGAGAAAAGTAGCTATATAGAATTAAGTTTGATATTCACGATCAAATTAAGCAGGACGCGCCAACTGATGCGTTGAACTGACCGTCAGTGGCCACCTTAAGAGATGAGCCGGTCAAAGTATAACAGGCGTTCTCTACTTGATTACGAAGTTGAAGAAGATTTTTTAATAATGAGAAGAGTCTATTTTTGCCGTTAAATGTGACACAAACCATAATCAGGGACTGACTTAATGTAAACACGACGCTCAAAATATAAGTGATGTGATTTGAACAAAGACAGGTGTAAGGTTTCTTGACTGTCTCTCAAAATATGAATAAGTGGCTGTTAAAAACCTACTCAAGACGAACAAAACCCGTTCACGTTTCAGATCGTCTTCCCATAATAATAATAATATTATCTTTATCGTTTTGTGTCACAATGGTTTTAAATATAACTTATTAAAGTTTGTAAAATAATCCGAGAAACCAAAATGACCGTTTCTTTCCCATTAATGATCACATGACTTAAAGTGAACTCATTATAACAACTTACTCTTATTTCTTATCTTTAGTTTAGTCTCTTTGTTTCTGAGATAAATTTGAACGTTACAGTAATGTTCAATGAGCTGAAGGTGGTCTTGGAATATCCGCCACAGAATCTTAAGACCCACCACCGAGTGTGAATTAATCTTGATGAATATCAATCATAATCAATCAGTTATCACGTACACCAAAGACGTGGTAGTTACGTCGGGACAAATAGAATATATTATTACGCAATATTAAACCAGTTTCTTATTTTATAATTTTTTTTATGAACATTAGTTAGGTTACGTATTCTAAAATAGTGTATTCAGTTACGGCAGCTGGTTGCATTGCCACTAACCATTGCGTGTCGTAATATATTAGGGTATAACTCGCTTGTCATGAAACGGGGTAGGATGACTTAAATTGTCACAACAAATATGGACCTTATATGCAAGTATTTAGAAAGTTTCCCACGTCGCGTTACATATTGGTCAATAATAATTATCCGTATGACGCAATGCGTTAAAAGTGACCTCCAAAAACAACCCCTCTATCGTTTGAGCTGAGTCACTCCAATCAATGTAAGTCATGTTAATAACGTTTTGAAATAAATTTCAACAAAAAGTTATAATGCATAGAACATTCGAGGAAGTATAATCTTGTCGGTAAACCTTAGTTTAAAACTTTATGCTTAAATAGCCGCTGTAATCCACATCTCATAAATACACAATAAACGCTACTTATTTCCGTAAATAAGGTCTGCACTTTAAGATAGCATGGGCACAGATAAAATTGATTGTGTGCAAATTTTTTTTTGTCACGTAATATGAAGTCTGATTTGGATGGTCATATTGCCGTTAGTCCTAAAGAGCTGCTGTTTAAAATAATAAATTCAATCGAAGAAACACGACAATCAACGATTTTAAATAAACGATTGATTAGTTAGGTAAGTCACAAATGGGTCATTATTCGAGCGTTTCAACCGCCTCACTTTCGTGGACATGTTTTTGAAGAATTGGGCGTATATTTTGATAGCGTTTTTGGATATTGGATAGATGTCCGGTAAACTTAGATACCTAACCAGAAACAAAATCGAAATCTGAAGTCACTTCTACAAAAATGTGACCACGAAAGTGAGGCGGTTGAAACGCCCAAATAATGACCCAAATGCACAGCCAGGCGGAGAAGCGCTTATATTCTTGTATCGTCGTAATTAAATGTTAGGTGTGTGTGGTGTTACTATGGGAACGCGCTGCACCGCGCTTTCGCATTCAGTGCATTGTCTTAAGTGGCGCCCAACGTGGTACCCATGCAAAAACTTTTTAATATCTTAACACCTATTTATACATTTTCAGATGAAAGACTCCTAGAGTACGATATTGACAATGTTGTGTTCGATGAACAGTCTGCCTTCCAAAGGGTGCAGATAGTGCATTCCAAATCACTCGGGAATATGTTGGTCCTAGATGACTTGCAGAGTAAGTTGCTTGCAGATATATAACATAGCAACTGGATTATGATTAAACAAATCTATAACACTTTCTTAAGAGTAAAGTCCTCAACGTCTATTGTCCTTCGAAGCTTTCATTATTTAGTTATACAAATATCTATAATTCTATTTGCATTTTTTACAGATATTTCAGAGGCTGATCTTATATACACAGAGACTTTGATGCAGCGTGGTAAAGTAAACTATGAAGGGAAAGAAATCGTTATTTTAGGTAAGTAAATTAAATATGTTTTGTTGCTAATTAAGTAGGTAATTAAATTATTAAATACACGATTCTCCATGCATTGAGGCAACTTATTAATTTCTAAGACGGTTAGTTTACATCACATTTTTGTACTGATACCTATTATTACAAAAATAAGCTTAACACATGTCATGTATGTTAGCGAGTAAATGCAAATGTACGCCTGCGAGAAAAGCGATGTGTTGTTGCATGCCTCAAGCCATGATGTAAATTACATTGTATGTGAGTTGCTACTCTTACAAAAGAAAACGTAGCATATGTAAAAAATAAATATTAACTGGTACGTGCTATAATACATTATTAAACTCCTCGGCATCACGCATACTTTTTCAAGGGTATTCACTTAATTCCTTGTGTATGCAGTTAATATAAAGTGGTGAAGATGTCACGAAACACCTTACCTTGTAATTGGGACCTTTTCGTTCCCTCAACTCATATAAACAAATAAATTTACCATTGTTATTCCTTAATCACGTACCTACTTTTGAAGTTTGAGCACGGTCATATTATTTATTTATACACTTAATCATTGTCTTCATGGCCATTTTGAGGTAGTAATCTCTATTTAATATCGTATTTTTCGATGAAAGCACTTTCGGTGGAAAAACAATAAGACGACAGATTCTTGTCATAAAGATTTTATTTCGAACAATTTTTGACTGAAAATGTAGTGAAGTTTAGATAGATTTGATTGATAAGAGAGGTTTTAGTCTCTGTCGCACCCAGCATAATATAGACGATGATGATGTATATTCAACTTTTTTAATAAACTAATTTGAGGTAAAATCATTCTCATCATTATTTCATCCTCATCTAATAGTAGTTTATGCAACAGTTGTATAAGAGAGGTCAAAAAAGACGAGTGGTGTGGTTACATCGTAAAGCAAGACGCCACGAGTATTTTTTGACTTAGTTATACACCGTTGCATACAATACTTTTTATACGACTACGTTTCAAATAAAATGCAAAATTAAATTAATATACCTAGGTTAGAATACGAACGAACGAAGCACAGAACAACAAACGAGCGAGAAACATTCGAAAACAACAAAATATGTGTCTATGGTTAACTTTGTTTTTAAATTGATGTGCACTTGCCAGGTTTCATTTTTTTTTTAAAGTTGCACAATCGATTTAACTTGTGAAATAGGGACTCAAAAACACCTAATGATTTGAGAAATGAATTCTTTTTCCTGATTGGTCGATTTTAATATAGCTGCGTTCTGGTTGGTTGATACCAAATAAAATGTTTTTTTTAAAGAGTTAAATTAGTAAAAGAGTTTACATACCAAAAAGAACCTAACGTTCCGATTGACAGTTAATGTGTATTGTGATTGGTGGTTTAATTTGGTGAAGTATTTTGATTGGTCAAATTAACCTAGGTGTAAGCTTTGGCAGCTAGGCATATCGTTTTGGCTCAAAAAAGCACAAGTGCTGTTAAGGGGAATAGACTAGATATACTTTTCTACGGAATGTTCTGCGGACATATTATCTATATTCTTATATAGTGTTCGTGTCTATATAAATGACAGATAAAAGTACAGGAGTAGGAAAAAGATGATTACAATCAGCCATACTTGTTATGTCATTGGCAGTCTGAATAGAAACCGACCTTCCTTTTAATTTTTTAACAGATTGTTCTCTATATAAGTATGCCTATGTTCGGTCCTTATGTATGTTATTACCACAGGTCGGAATAGGCAGTGCCTATTTGCCTAAACTTCGCGGGAGGACGTACGTAAGAGTGGTTACAACCACCAAAAATAATGATTTCTTTTTATTGAATGCGGGATTTCCGTTTTTTTTAATTATACGATAATGTGGAAATACAATTTTACATGATTAAATGACATATATTCTGATTTATTTCTAACTAGCGACCCGCCCGCGGCTTCGCCCGCGTGGAATGTATTATACATATAAACCTTCCTTAAGAATCACTCTATCTATTTAAAAAAACCGCATCAAAATCCGTTGCGTAGTTTTAAAGATTTAAGCATACATAGGGACAGACAGCGCAAGCGACTTTGTTTTATACTATGTAGTGATGTAAATAAACAAACAATGTTGGCGACCGCAGGTTAAGATCCGGTTCGATGGACCATAACACTATTGGCGATACGCGTCAACAGTTGACTAACCCCGATAGCTCAGAGTTCCAAAAACACTAAACAAAAACGCGACTATTAGGAGAGGAAATAAAATGAAACTAGATAAAAACGTTAAATGAATTTAAATTATTAAAACAGACAAACACTGTGATATTACATTTACTTAAACACTATAAACTTTAAAACAATAAAAACAAAAATGATTTTACTTTAGGGCAGAGAGACTAACAAACACGCATGCACCGTATACGACGAGTGCAGTACGAAACACTACGAATACTAAGAGCTTGTAACGAGTACTAAACGAAACTAAACGAGTAACTATGAAACGAGTATTCACTGCGAAACCGAGTACAAACAACTAAAATATTGGCTCCGTATTTATAGCATTTCACCTAGGCTTAAACAGTGCCTCTACCTCCGAGGAGTCCCAATCCTCTGCTTGAATCACAAGCCCTACTTTAATAAATTTAATCGGGACGACCAATCAGAGCGCCTGCATTTCCGGGCGCTTTCCACTCGACCTTCGGGTGGAAACACCCGAGGGTCTTCCCCGTCGCGGCCCGTAAATACCGCCTGCGTCTGATTGGCCGCACGCTTTATCAAATTATCCTAAATTTGATTCAATATTTCCTTATAAACTAACACATAATCAATCATACTTCCTATCTCGCTGTTCGGATCTGATTCGTTTCTTCCTGGCTTAGGTCCGGCTCAGGATCTCTGACCCGATAACCTTTTCCCTTCTAATATCGGAACTAGGTTACCGGGTCAGGAGGACAATAGCCGCGTTCGGCGGTCTATTTTACACAAATTTTTCGTAGTTATTTTAATGGGATTTAGCTGAGGGGGCAAGGATCGGTTCGGGGTTCAGTCCAGCTTGTAGTTCGGGCTGGACTTTACCTAATTCACACATAAAAAACTTAAATCTATAGATCGCCTATTCACAGCTCGTAATATTAAGTACCTCCCTAAGCCAAATCCCCATTTTAAACCTAAAACTAACTAAACACCTTTATTATATATACCTAAAATCTACCTAATACTATATACAACACATATACTAACTTAACTATTTACAGTATCCTTATATACTAGGGTCACGTGCAAACACATTGCTGTCAGCCAGGGTTCGGCGGTGGCTGTCGTTAACATTATCCCCCCGTCAACATGCCATGTTGACCCGGGTGCAACGGTACGACAGCCAGCTTCGTCGTCGGTCTCCGGAACACGCCTCCTCTCGTTCGGACGTCCGCGCTCCGCACGCCGCCATCTGGTCCAGGGTAGGTCGTCTCGACGACTCCTCGTGGCCACACGTTCCGTGGCAGGGTGGGGTCGACCACGATCACGTAGTCCCCAACCTGCAGTTGTCGCTCGCCCGCCGCGGATGAGCGTCGCGGGGCAAGCGTCGGCAAGTATTCCCGGACCCAGCGGGCCCAAAAATGGTCGGCGAGCGCCTGGCTGGCTCGCCAGGTTCGGCGATCGGCTTCCACACAAGGGCCAGTGAGAGGGACCCCCGTGGAGCCTCCCAGTAGAAAATGGTTCGGTGTTAAGGCTTCTTCGTCGGCTGCCTCAACCGACACGTGAGTGAGGGGCCGAGCATTCACAGTGTGCTCGGCCTCGGCGAGCAGCGTCCATAACACCTCTTCCTTGGGCGCCCTGGACGTCAGTGTCGCCGTCAGCGCCGTCTTCACGGAGCGCACCATGCGCTCCCAGGCGCCTCCCTGGTTCGGAGCTCCCGGCGGTATAAAGCGCCACTCCATCTCGTTCCGCTGCCCGTACTGCCGCATTGCCGGCAGCCACTCGAGGTAGGCGGCGCGCAGCTCCGCGTCCGCACCCCGGAAGTTGGTTCCGTTGTCACTGTAGATGACCCGCGGCCACCCCCGTCGCACGGCCATGCGCCTTAGCGCCATGATGGCCGAGCCGGTGGACAGCGAGTGCGCCAGCTCTAAATGGACTGCGCGGGTTGTGAGGCACGTGAATAGCGCCACCCAGCGCTTTTCGTGCCGTCGCCCGACGGCCACCATCAGTGGTCCGAAGTAATCCACCGCCGCGTTCGTGAACGGTCGGTGGAATGGCTCGATCCGTGCCAGTGGCAGATCTCCCAGCGCGGGCACCTGAGGTCGCGCCCGGCGCAGGATGCACACCTGGCACGCGTACGCTACCGCTCATACTGTGGGTCTTATTACCAACCTCTCGTTGTTCTGAGCGCTTGTTCTTTGTTCTGTGATGCGACGCTATAGCGCGGGCTAGCCGTGCCCCGATAAGCGCCGCCTGCAGCTCCAGTCGCGGGATGCTCAGCGCCTTTGTCGGCGCGACCTTTGCCCTCGCCGCGACGAGACTCACCTCGGTGTCGGTTCGCCAGAAGGCTACCGCAGCGTAAGCCTGGGCGCTCGCGTCTACAAAAACATGTAACTCACGCGGCGATCCCCCCGTGTCAAAGTAACACCGCGGCACCCGCAGCGCAGCCACGCTGTCGAGCGCTCTCAGCCAGTGTTCGAATTCACGGCGTTCTGGTCCCTCCAACACATCATTGTTCAGGCTGCGTCCTTGGACTGTTGACGCAGCATCAAATACCAACCTTAATTTTCCCGGTTTATTGGGGTTAGTGACCCCAAAATGAGGTAAATACCACTCTATTTTCCCGTTCTGGGTGAGTTCGTGGTCTTCCACTGGTTCGGCGTAACCCTTGACCAGCAGGTTATCGACCTGTGCGGCATACTCCGTCGCAAAGGTCGGATCACGGTCCATCTTCCTTTCAATCCCCTGTAGCCGCCGAAACGCCATTGCGTATGTCGGTGGCATTCGGGGTTCATCGTCCCGCCACAGTTGTCCTACCTCGTAGCGGGGTCCGTCTATTTTCTTCACGGTTTGTGCGAAAATCCTCTCAGCTCGTTCCTCGAGGGGTCGTTTCTTATCGATCAACTTGATCCCCAACGAGTCTATACTAAAGTACCTTTTCAGAGCTTCGTCTAGCTCCGGTTCACGCGCCGCTAGGTGTAGCGACGTCTCGGCATGTTCGGTTCGGATGAGCCGCGGTACCGTACCGTACACGACCCATCCTAGGTCGGTTCGTAGGGCTGCGGGCTCGTTCATGCGCCCTGTCCTCAGTTCGTGAGGGATCATTATGTGCCAGTGATCGGCACCGATAAGCACATACGGCACTCCGTCCTCAAATGCCGCTTCGTTCAGGCCGGCGAGGTGCTTGTACTTACCTAGTTCTGTTTTATTTAGGCGCTGCGTTCGTAGGCCTAGGTTCGGTACGGTCCGCAGCGTCATTTCGTGTACAGGTCCATCTCGGATTCCTCGTACCTGCGTTGTCACCCTTCGGCTCCGTTGGCTGAAAGTCATGTTTCCCACACCTTGAATGTGTAACGGTGTCTCGGGTCCGGTTGCTCCGATCGCCTCCGCCAACCTTTCATCCACAAGGCTAACGGTGCTTCCCTCGTCGAGCAACGCGTGTGTCTTGACCTCGCATCGCGGTCCCGAAATAATAATGGGTACTACCTTTAACAACACTATGTTTGCGACCATGTGGGGGTTCGTGTAGGTCGCCGCGAAGCTCCGCTCTGGATCAAAGAGCTCCGTCGGTTCGTTGTTCGTTGCGCACGCCGCGGCGCGCTGCGTCCTTTCTCGTGACGTCACAGCGCGTGCCGACGATGCGCGGGGCGGCGCTAGCGGCCTAGCAAAGCGTGGCGCCGGCGCTAGCGGCGCTTGCACAGGTGGCGCCTGCGCAGGTGGCACCTGGTATGTATGCTGCTGGTTCAGGGGTTTGTGCAGCACAGGATGATGGGGTTGCGGGCATCCGTTCACACCGCACCCTCTCGCCGGGCATTGCTCCCGACGATGTTTTTGATTAACACATTTAAAGCATACCCGGTTCTGTCGGGCCCAGTCCCAGCGGGCTCCGACTGGCATGTTAAGAAGTCGGCGACAGTCAGGCGTATTGTGACCGCCTCCGCAAAACAAACAACTACTCACTGTTTCTGTCGTGTAGGTTCTGTTGACTCTAGGTGGTTGTGGGCGACGGAAAGCTCCTCCGCCGGCCGGGATCGGTGCGCGTCGAGTGTCTCGCTGGATCGGTGGCGCGGGTGTCGTCCTCTTCGACGGCGCCCGTGCGTGCGAGAACTCCAACTCGGCGTCGCTCTCATCGAGTAAAAAGTTAGCCATCAGCATTAACTCACTCTGTTCTAGAGTATATCTTTCCTTCGCATATGCACACCATCGCGAGCGCAAATGCGGACTCAACCTCTCCGTTATCTCCCTTATTAGTAACGGGTTAGCTCCGTAACTCCGTTTATCTAAATTCACTAAAGTCGATGCTATGTTCATGATTTTCGTCGCGAACGCATTTAGATCCGTTGCGCTCGGACCAATTATAGGCATCCTCTTCAGTTCCTCGATCGCTCGATCAATTAGCAAATCGGTTCTACCGAAGTTCTTTTTCAACACTCTGACAATTAGTTCTGGTGATGTCGATGACGCGAGCATATGATGTACACACTGTCGCGCCTCACCTTTCAACGCGTGTCGTAGCCTTGCAACGTTCTCGTACGGCGAGAACTTGTACCGCTGCGACGACTGTTCGTAACTATTTAAAAATGTGAGCAGATCTCCGGCAAATATAGGCAACTCATATACTTGCCTTGGTGGCGGCCTCATCATCGTCTCGAGATGATCCGTCAGTCGATCAATGGCGCGGCTCCTTCCTTCTGATCTGTCCCGCTGACTGTGCGGGGTTCTTACCTCGTCACGTGTTCTCCTCGGCGATGGCGAGTCTTCACGTGACCTGCGTGGTATCGGCGCTGCTCTCTCGGGCTGCACGTTGTCGAGCCAGTCGCCCACCCGGTTCGCGGGATCTGCGACCGACCCTCCAGCCCGGGACCCTTCTACCTCGATTTGTTCGATGGTTGCGGCGAGTCGTTTCTGGATCAATTCCTCTTGAATTTCCAGTTCACGACGACGCAACTCGGCGAGCTGCTCTGCCGCCTCCAGTTCTGCTCTCCGCCTTCTTACCTTAAGATCCGTGGTAGAAGCCACGGATGCAGGCCTCGACGCAAACGCAACGCGGTCACGATCCGCCGGTCGTTGCGCTCCTTGCGCGAGCCTCTCCTCCACACGCTGCTCGGGTACTCGGATCGCGGGTGGCGCGAGCGGTGACACTCCGTAGGTGTCCCGCGGCTGCGCACCCCATCCGACATTGCGACTAAACTCCCCCCTGTCCTGGTTCGGGGGTGAGACTGGTGAGTCGCCCATCGGGTTCATCCGCCGGAGGGTCGGGTTTTCCGTCCCGGTTCTGAGGGGGCCCGCTCGTTCCGCGGGTGCTCCCTCGACGTTACCTCCTCGTAGCGGAGTTTGTTCAAGTAATCTCTGCCTTTCCTCTTCTAAACGTTGCTCCATCAGACGACGATTTTCCTCGTCCTCGAGGTTATCGCCCGCCTGGCTCCTCGTAACAACCATATTTATGGTTTTACGTGGGTTCACAACACAATCACAAATCCTAGTTCGCGGATCCGGCTCGAAGGACCATAAAACTGTTGGCGACCGCAGGTTAAGATCCGGTTCGATGGACCATAACACTATTGGCGATACGCGTCAACAGTTGACTAACCCCGATAGCTCAGAGTTCCAAAATCACTAAACAAAAACGCGACTATTAGGAGAGGAAATAAAATGAAACTAGATAAAAACGTTAAATGAATTTAAATTATTAAAACAGACAAACACTGTGATATTACATTTACTTAAACACTATAAACTTTAAAACAATAAAAACAAAAATGATTTTACTTTAGGGCAGAGAGACTAACAAACACGCATGCACCGTATACGACGAGTGCAGTACGAAACACTACGAATACTAAGAGCTTGTAACGAGTACTAAACGAAACTAAACGAGTAACTATGAAACGAGTATTCACTGCGAAACCGAGTACAAACAACTAAAATATTGGCTCCGTATTTATAGCATTTCACCTAGGCTTAAACAGTGCCTCTACCTCCGAGGAGTCCCAATCCTCTGCTTGAATCACAAGCCCTACTTTAATAAATTTAATCGGGACGACCAATCAGAGCGCCTGCATTTCCGGGCGCTTTCCACTCGACCTTCGGGTGGAAACACCCGAGGGTCTTCCCCGTCGCGGCCCGTAAATACCGCCTGCGTCTGATTGGCCGCACGCTTTATCAAATTATCCTAAATTTGATTCAATATTTCCTTATAAACTAACACATAATCAATCATACTTCCTATCTCGCTGTTCGGATCTGATTCGTTTCTTCCTGGCTTAGGTCCGGCTCAGGATCTCTGACCCGATAACCTTTTCCCTTCTAATATCGGAACTAGGTTACCGGGTCAGGAGGACAATAGCCGCGTTCGGCGGTCTATTTTACACAAATTTTTCGTAGTTATTTTAATGGGATTTAGCTGAGGGGGCAAGGATCGGTTCGGGGTTCAGTCCAGCTTGTAGTTCGGGCTGGATTTTACCTAATTCACACATAAAAAACTTAAATCTATAGATCGCCTATTCACAGCTCGTAATATTAAGTACCTCCCTAAGCCAAATCCCCATTTTAAACCTAAAACTAACTAAACACCTTTATTATATATACCTAAAATCTACCTAATACTATATACAACACTTATATACTAACTTAACTATTTACAGTATCCTTATATACTAGGGTCACGTGCAAACACATTGCTGTCAGCCAGGGTTCGGCGGTGGCTGTCGTTAACAAACAAAGTATTTCGTAATATATATTTTTATCTTACTATTTTACCTCATTACTTTGTTTTACATAGGTACCTTGTTTATTTTATCGAGACTCCTTTAGCCCTGTACTTACTTCCTGCATTATGCGACCCTGCTGATAATGGGGACGCTCCATAAGAAAATGTTTTTAACATGTGATATTGAGTTATAGTATCAATTTCCACATTTATGTATTATTAAATAATCCCGGATTCAATAAAAAGAAATCATTATTTTTGGTGGTTGTAACCACTCTTAGTTTCGTCCTCCCGCGAATGTTAGGCAAATAGGCACTGCCTATTCCGACCTCTGGTTATTACCCAGCATAGCTCACAAATCTCTTTTCTAACCATAAGAAAGTGCTAAATGGCATATTCATCAGAAACTTAATCACGTAATATTTATATACCTCGACGTTTCGATTGTGTTGCAACGGTCGTGGTCTCGAGCAGTGTGATTAAGGCTGGTGCTCATTAACGTCCGGTTCCTATATTCAATCCGCGAACAGATAGGCTTACTTCGGATTAAAATTTGACACATTTTGTATGGGCAAATGTCAAATTTTAACCCGAGGTAAGCCTTATCTATCCTCGGATTGAATATAGGAACCCGACATAAGTCACTCTTGTCAGAGCTCTTTTTCAACCGCCATTTTGTATATTTCAATACAATGAAATAATTTACAACAGTGACTACTACAGTAGCTACACGTCATCCCTTTGTAATTCGGTAGTGATTCTGATTACTCTCAATTGAATTGCTTCAAAGACAGGGAGGGATTTGTAGGGACACGGTAGGGCGTTTCGTATCGCTGTCACTTTTGCTCTGCAATGTCTGAAAGAGACAGCGATACGGAACGCGCGATTGCATCGCTACCAAATTTCGCCGTGTGCTACCTCCCATAGGGTTATTTAAACTTGGGCTTTACATTTAGGTCTTACTTCAGAACACTTACAACGTAGTTTTTCAGCCAGTTAGTTAACTTGTCATTATGTTATGACCGCAGGCGGCGGCGACGGTGCTCTCTTGTTCGAGCTGCTCAAGGAGAAGCCAAAGTTCGTGTGGATGCTGGAGATAGACGAGCTGGTGATGAACGCGTGCGACAAGCACCTGCGATCTATTTGTGGGGACGTTTTGGAGAGGAGAAAGGGGCCTAACTATGAAGTGAGTCGGTTGTTCAGTTTATCGGAGCGATTTTATTTAAGGGGGGCGAAGAGATGACCGTTCGGATTGTTCGAAATTAATATCTTTTAATGTGATTGGTAGTTTGCCGTGTGGTTGCCGGCTTAGAATTGTGCCACTCCATGTCTTCCCGTGGAAGTCGTAAGAGGCGACTAAGGGAATTAAGGCTTGTAGTACTGTTAGGCGATGGGCTTGCTACCTGTCACTAATATACACTGTTAAACATCTTAGCCTAATTGTGCAAATTGTGGTTACAGAGTTATTAACAAGTTTTTAGAGTTTTTGGTAATTCTGTAGCTCTGCCTACCCCACTCTGGGAATGAAGGCGTGAAGGTATGTATGTATGTATGTATGTGATTGGTAGTTTTGGCCGCTGAGCTGTTGTTCAGGCTAAACTTCACCTGAGCGAAAACGCACTCTCGCAGCCTAGGGCCTTGTATAAAATGTTCAATATTGGTATATGGTAAATACCAAACCGAATGAGGCTATGTGTATGTATAAATCATTAGACTTCTATCATTAATAAGATAATGAACTTCCCCTAACTTCTCCATGAGACCATGACCATCATTAGTAACTTTGACCACTTATTTTTTGCATCTATGGCATTGTGAAATATATTATAAATAAATCCAAACGTGGACGTCTTTTGTCTTACTTTCCTAGCTACTGTTGTTTGATACCATCTGAATCTCCGTAACCCTGGTATAAGTATCCTTTTTGTTTCAGATAATTGTAGAAGACTGCATGTTGACTGTGAATAAGTTAATAAAGGAGGGCAAAAAGGTGGATTTCATATTTGGTGATCTGACAGACATCCCCATCTCGGAGTCTGCGTGTGGGGAGCTATGGGAGTTCATGATCACCATACTCAACTCCTCGTTCAAGATACTCAAGCCTGATGGGAAGTTCATGACGCATGTGAGTGACGCCATCATTTAATCATCTGAGGGTCGTGATCACCATAAGTGGCTCTGTTAGATAGAGCAATCCAGGCTGCTCTTTGATGAGCATAAGGTGCTGACTGTGGGTGTCTTTAGGGATTCCAGTAAGGGATTAGTCGAGTGGGTTGGGTACCAGCGGAACCGCCGGTTTTAATAAAAATTGGCTTGGATAGTGCCGTGTGGATGCCGGCTTAAAACCCGTGGAAGTCGTATGAGGCGACTAACGGAATAGAGCCTTGTAGTTAGGCGATGGGCTTGCAACCTGTCACTAATATATCCTGGTAAACATCTTAGCCCGTTTATGCAAAATTTGGTTACAGAATTAACAACAAGTTTTTATATTAGAGTTGTTGGTAATTCTGTAGTCTGCACTCTGCGCACCCCACTCTGGGAATGAACGTGTGTATGTATGAGTTAGATAGTTTGTATCCAGGATGTAAGACCGGACACTTTTCGTGTCTTAACATTTGCTAGCTACAAACGACTAATAAATTACATGTGGACGAAGTTGTAAATGTCAGTAAACGACGATATTTAAAACTTGTGTAACTTTTTCGTTATTTCAGGGTAATGGTGCTACCAGCCAAGAATCCCTCGACCTGTACGAGCAGGAGCTAGCCAAGCTAAAGCCAGCCGTCAAGTTCACAAAGAGCCGGGCCTTCGTGCCTTCCTTCCTCGAAGACTGGATCTTCTACCAAATAGGCTTCAACTCGAACAACGGGGACGCCTAACAACAGACCAAAGATAGTTCCTCCCTAAGTCACGCCATATATATAGCTAGTTCTCTAATTATTACACTTAAGTGTAAATGGATCCATATATTTGGTGCAGTATTCGAAGAGTTTCGCATTTTCAGATGTTTAGTTTATAAACGTAAGCGCGTATTGTTAGTTTTGATTTGTGCTTGTTTTGATTGTTTTATGACAAATAAAAGTATTTTAACATGTTGTCCTAGTTTTGGTTACGTCACCTTAGGCATAAAAATGCACGGAATCTGATTTACCCTGTGCCTTCCCGGTTTTTCCGTTAGCGGTTGAAAATACAATGTTTACAAGATCCTAGATCGTAATTATTGTTGACTTCATAGTAGGTCTTCTCTCAAGTATTTTTAAAACAAGATCAGTTAAAACAGTAAATAACTCGTGGTCTCACTTTTTGATCACACTGCACAAAATTTGCACCCTGATTCGACCTCCCATTACTAATTGTGATTGTTAAAGTAGATAGACTCTTTAGGTATCTACAGTTGCCCGAAGGGCGAGCGGAGCTCCGTCGAAACTTAGTGTGACAAAACTCAGTGTGACCACGAGTCCAGTATAGGCTATAACAATGGTAACCATCCAGGGCCCTAGATTAATCCATATATTGCGCGGACGTTATCGAAAATGCATAGAATTGACGTAAGCTGTCGGACGGATCGTTTAAGCTAGCGTAATGCATCTTGTTTAGGGTCTAGAGATGTATATTCTCTTAAAACGGTCTATGGATCGAGTGAGCGACGACATACGAGCAGGCTCACTCGACGGGTAAAGCGGGTGGTAAGCTTAAATGTTTTTTTCTCGACGAGAAATTTCTCTCGTTCAAGAGAGAGTTGTTTAAGATAATCTAATCTCTTTCAAATCATTAGCAATCCGTAGCGAGGGTCTGTCCAGCAGGACATTTTTCCGAACAAATTTACAGTCGACCACTCTGGGCCTGTATTACTTTACCGTCAAGTCAATAAGCGTTATCGTAACGTTAACAATGCGGATAGATAAAGATAATGTTGAATGAGGGACCAGCAGGCCTGCACAAGTTGCATTCTACGATAGCTAGCAAAACTAAATCGCGAAAGCTGTCAAATTGTATGAAATAGAAATAGACCAACGCGACCGTCGCATCGGCCATCATCACCGGCGGTTCATCTATTGGTGAACAGCGGCAGGACACGTGCATATTATTTTTCAGGACTGGCAACGCATTTGAAATCATTCGTTTTCTACGCGGGCTAGTGTCCAGTTTAAAAGCTAGTGATTTATTATTAAAAACCAAACCAAATTAAAAAAACGAACCAAGGCGATATAACGGAGGAGGTGTATAACTTACTGTAGTTTTCTAATTTAATTAAAACACAATAACTTTATCACAATTATAATATTATAAAAGCTATAATACAAAAAATAAAGAACATATGTAATTAATCTTAACTTTACGTTCAACAACTGCTTCAAAAAAATCAATCATTTTAATATAAGGTTTTGTGATACTATTAACTTAATTTTTAATCATTATGTGACATACTATGGAAATCAAATAACATCCTTTCTTATAAGTATGCTGTATAAGACAGTTGCATTATAGGACAAAATCTAATGTTATGGAAGTAGAATCATTATTGTCAAGTGAATCATGTTTTTTGTTACGAACTTCAACCATTCATGGGATTAAGGTGCTTTCTAACTGCTCTATACTTTTTCATTCCCACAATATGTTCCTTTACAATGATGGGAACAAATTAAACAGTACTACTATGCGGTAAAACTCAGATAGTGTTGTGATTAAGTTTAACCATATTTGCTTGATCGAAAATTGTGTTTTACTCAGTATATGCAAATAAACGTAGCACAGGGTCTTATTAGCATTCTCTCTTCTCTCGGACCTTTGTAAACAGAACTTTAGATTCTTAAACTCATAGCATAGATATCACTGTAAAATCTCATTATCCACTGTTACTCAGCCTGCCGGAGTCTTGCCAGCCTCTGAGTGAGGTCATCTTGTTCCTGTGACACAACTGTGGCAGTCCCGATGGATGTGCTTGGAACACCAGAAGGTAATTCCATGTTGAGTTCCAAACTGAAAACAAGCAAAAGATTTACATTAAAACAAAACACTATTTCATTATAGTACATACATACATAAACTCACGCCTTCATTCCCAAAGTGGGGTAGGCAGAGCTACGGAATTATCAGCAACTCTAAAACCTTGTTGATAATTCTGTAACCACACTTTGCATAATTAGGCTAAGGTGTTTAACAGCGCATTAGTGACAGGTTGCAAGCCCATCGCCTAACAGTACTACAAGCCCTTATTCCCTTAGTCGCCTCTTACGACATCCACGGGAAGACATGGAGTGGCACTATTCTAACCCGGCAACCACATAAAAATCATCATAGTAAAATATAAAAATATAAAATTGTTGGCAAAGTCCCACAACAATCGCAATAGGTATATTATATTGTCAGAATAATATATTTTTTTAACATCCTAATATATCCTTTTGCTTAGTTGAACCCACTTCAACATTAAACTACATTAACATTACTTTATCTAGACACATATTATACGAGGGGAGGTCCAAAAGTTCGCGGAATGGAGGGGATGGGTGTGGGGATGACTATATTTTTTAGTATAGTACTAATGGCCAACTCATTAAGAGTATATATACCAACTTTCAGCCTGAAGAGCTCATTACTTTACAAAATATCGTCGAGCAAGCAAGTCAATCTGGAAAAATCCTGGAAGTATGGAGCAAATTGAGTATCGAGCCATCATCAAGTTCCTGACTAAGCAAGGAAAAACTCCTCAGACCATCATGAGTGAGATGTCAGTAGTTTACTGTGATCATTGCCCTGGAAAAACAATGATTTACAAATGGCACGGTCTTTTTAAAATTGGCAGAGAGTCCATTGAAGACGACCCTCGCCCAGGACGGCCTGTCGAGGTCACCACATCAGATACCGACGGAAAAGTTGAAAAATTAGTATTAGAAGATGCTCGCCTGAAGAAGAAACAGATTTCTGCATTAGTTGGAGTATCTGAAACCAATATTTTACGGAATCTACATGAACACCTCGGCATGATTAAAGTGAGTGCAAGATGGGTGCCGAGAATGCTTACGCCGCATCAGCGACAGCAGCGAATCGACGCGTGTAGCAGTTTTTTAGAACGGTGTGGAGAAGAAAGTACGTCGATTTTGAAGCGGATTGTTACTGGAGATGAAACTTGGGTTCATCATTTTGAACCTGACTCTAAACAGGAGTCGATGCAATGGCACAAGAAGGGTACCCCCCCACCTAAGAAATTTAAGGTGTCAGAATCGGCCGGAAAGTTGATGGCTACGATTTTCTGGGACTGCCAAGGAATTTTGATGATCGATTACAAAAGCAAAGATGTCACAATTACTGGAGAGTACTACTCTAGGCTACTGGAGCAGTTGCGGGAAGCTATCAAAGAAAATAGGCGAGGAAAGCTGGCTAAGGGTGTGCTGTTACTTCAGGATAATGCTCCAGTTCACAAGAGTCGTATTGCGATGGCTGCCCTGAACAAATGTGGCTTCGAAGAATTGGTTCATCCCCCCTACAGCCCGAACCTGGCCCCCAGTGATTATTATTTATTCCCAAATTTGAAGAAAGAGTTGCGGGGAAGAAAATTTCACACCGATGATGAAGTAAAGGACGCAATTTTGGCTCATTTTGACAGCAAAGAAGAAAATTATTTTTATGTGGGTTTAGAAAAATTAATATCACGATCTAACAAATGTATTAACCTTAACCCGTCGAGCGATATGTCAAAATTGTTGTACATCAAAATTAAACTTTAAGTCAAATGAATAAGTCACGTAATGTCAAAAAATCTACGCACACATGTTGTGCGTAGGACACCTGAGGGGTTAAGGGAGATTATATTGAAAAGGAAAAATAGTAACGTCTTTTTATTTAATTATTTAGCCCTCCCCTCGTAAGTTTAGAATTATCCTACTTTTGTAACAGCAAAAAAACCAACAAACTAATATGACAACAATAATGGCAGCAATTCCATCCTCCATCAAGAGAAATGTTGTTTTTTAAATCATAGATATATGAATAAAGTCCCTATTCTCAAGTCACTCGAGATCATAATGTCATGCGGTTTATATTTTAAAACATACTGAATTGATGTTTCGAGTTGATAAATGTTTAATTATCTATGAATACTGGAATAGAGACCCTCTTGAGTTTTGACAGCTGTTCCAAATTGAAACTCATATCATAAGGATACAAAAATCTACAGTACAGATTTTACCTACTACCACAGACAAGAAATTTCCTACGGGTTTTGAATGCATTTAAAACATTATGAAAATGACAAAAACAATACACAAAAAAACGTACCCTGCTTCATCAGCTACTTGCTGCAGCAAGTTGTCAACATCTCCCTGTGGCACCGTAGTGGTGGTCGTTTGTGACATCGCATTTTCCATGTACGAGGACTGCACATCCAAGTCTTCAAACTGGCTCTCAAACTTGTCCATGAGGGTCGATATCTTCTCAAGATTCATGGATTTCATTGCAGCATCCATAGCTTTTACTACTCCTGCCATGGAGTTTGTGACCTGAAGTAAATATAGTGGTGGAACAGATTTACATACATACACAAACTCACGCCTTCATTCCCAGAGTGGGGTAAGCAGAGCTAATTTAATGTTGAAAAAATACAAAAAAAGTTCAGATGTAGAATCAACACATTTTTCTTAGACAGAAATCAACCTTTTTTAAGATTTTACCCTCATATAATGGGTAAGGACCAAAGAGTTGGCCACGCTCCCACTCAATTAAATTATCCAATAAACTTTTCCATTACTTATTACTTTTTGTCGCACAACAGAACTTTTATCAACCTCGTTGTTAGTATGGTTAACTGGGCTTAACTATGGTTCCGCTTTTTGGTCCTTAGCCTAATATTTTATATTTTTTAATTAATAATTAGGCACTGAATACTGAACTGACAGCTGATAGGTAAGTTAGGAATAAAATGTGCTGCGATGTATTGAAACAATTGGGATGAGGGCAAGATGATGATTTATTTCTTGTAGTAAGAAAGAACCGATTTTATGATGAAATTATCAATAATGTTCATCTTTGTTAATTTTTAAATACCAACCTAAATAAATACATAAAAATACCTTGTGTTACCTTTCTTGTAGTAAGTGCAGTCTGAACTCTGCTAGACACTGCATCTACCCTTGCAGACATTCGTAAATAATTCAATGCCTGATTTTTCTGTCGTATTGCATTTTCAGCGTGAATCCGTGCTCCTTCCATGTTGCCCTTCTGGATTGCCTTCTTTGCTTTTTCTTTCTCGAGTTTTTCTTCCTTCTCGCATTTTTTGGAATTCCGTTCCAACTCTTTTACAGCGAATTTTAAATTAAATAGGTGTTCTGAGATGTTGAGTCAAAGTGTTTGTTTGGATAAAAAGGCTCTGTATTATACATAACACAACTAAGCGTTTTAGGCAGGACAGAATTAGAGCTTTAATAAGTTTGTTAACTTGTTTCATAGCCAAGCAGCACAAGAAAATTATAATGATCCTTGATAAGGAATTTGGAATTTAGACAAACATGGATTTATTATTGAAGTACTTTCTAATAACTATAATTATTTCCGAGATAGTGTAGCAAATGCTGTAACTTCAGTGAGAAGAGTTTAGTGGGCTAACTGCCGCACTCAGAGACGTCAATTAAATTTAATGCTTGTTAAGGGACGTGTTGTCTTATTCTATTCATATAGCAAAGAAAGTGACAACAGCAACTTTAATCAAGCATTAAGTTTAATTGACGTCTCTGAGTGTGGCAGTAAGATGTCTATTAAGACAAATAAACAAATAGTTGCAACATTAGTCTCATAGCTGAGTCACCTTGAATTATTGGAACATTAAATTTATTGCTACAATTTAAAATGATAAAAACAAACAATACTGTTATTTAAGTTGTAAATAGTGTGGTTTTATACGAGAAATAACAAATTACATACCAGAATTATCTGTAAAATGATTCTTAAAAAAGGATACTTTCCATTGCGGATGAAGACATTTCGTTACCCATTTATAAGGCTGTTAGAAGTGTAACCCAAAGTGGCCTGTATTACGAGATACTTGTAAATATACAATTTTTAGTTTTAAAACGAGGTTTTAAATCAGATTTCTTCCAAAAAAGATTAGAGATGACTCAGAAGTCACAACAAATTACAAGGCCAGGCCAGCTGTCAGTCAGTAGCAGTTGGTGGCAGTGAGTGAAGTGACGTTAAGACAAGGAAAACGTTCGAATACACTTTTACAACAGGATGAACCGTGTCGTCTTGTAATATTCTACAGGACCACCATTGTTCATGTGCATGTCACCTAAATAATCTGCGACATTTATGTAAGTTGAAATAACACTTACAGCATATATATAATAACTAAAACTAATGCATATTCTAACAACAATTTTTTGCTTCCTTATACAATTATAAAGCAATGATCGATGTTTGAACGACAAAACGTCTTTCTCTATGGTCATTCGTTTCTAGTAGTTGGTGCTCCCTGACAATTTTAATAACAAAATTGAATGAAGTACCGCTGCTAGATTTTTGGAATTGGAAGTGAGACGTACTGAGCGGCGTCGTCGCATAATCTCTAATATTCCTAAAAATCATTTAAGTTTATTTATTAGAAGTAACTAAATTGGAATCATAGTGTTAGTTAACGCCAAGTTATAATTTTATTTTTGTTTTGTAATAGCTTTGTGATATTGGTTGTAATCCAAAACCAGTTGTATTGTGTAGAGGACATTCGTTGGGCGTAAAAAGAAAATGGCGTGTGCTACACTCAAAAGAAATTTGGATTGGGAGTCCATGACCCAAATGCCTGCGAAGAGACGAAGATGTGCTCCGTTTGCCACAAGTTCAAGCACAAGTCCTGGAATTAGAGTGTCTGAAAACAAATCGTCTTTCGGAGAATCTGTCAGTGGACCTGCTAAGTTAACCCCAGGTTTGTTCCCATCCCATCATAAAAATACCATTATCATCTCGATCTCTGTATTGATTAAACAATTTGGTGTATACATTAATTGTGAAATGTACCCTAAATCGTATGTAATGTATACGTAGACGGTTTAATATATAATCAGCTGTATTTTTTATCGCCATTGTTTTGCGCTATCATGAATATTTTTATAGTGTGTGAGCGAGATGGAGAACGCGTTAAAACCGTTGGGCAGATTATATCCTTTTGTTTTTTCGTGACCAAGCTGAATCTCATACTACTCATTAAATCTTTGCTTCGTTTAAAGCGGAGTTGTCTTCATTTCCATGCCGAATACGCTGCTATTTAAAAATAGTTCAACGTCAGTTCACATTTTGTAGCAATGGCTGTTTATCTAGCGTCAGATTGCACGCTCTCTCTTGAAAAATAGTCACAAAAAAGTATTTGTTGCTTATACCTGCTTGGTTTGGAAAACGAACCTTTCGCGTGGGTTTTTTTTTCTCGTCCCAGTTTTTACTATTAGTAAGCTGTTTTTATTGATCGATGCACCAACTAATTTCGTTGTAGGTAATGGTTTATCGTGCACGAAGTCGATATTTTATCACAAGGCCTGCGCTCCATTGGTAATGATGTTATCTTTATTTACCATTCAATTAACTGACGAAATGTTCTTGTTACTTACAAAGAGTAATAAAATTTGCATTAATGTTGTTAATTTAATTGCTACAGGTGAAACAATTAATGCTTCAAAATGTTCAACATATTAACGAATCTGTTCATTGTAGAAGAATAGCTACTAGGTATTTCCAGTTAGTAATTAAAACTATGCAAACCCTTTGTTTAAAAAAAAGATAGCAATATCATTGGAGGAAGTTTAAATGAAGTTGTTATCAGCCTTGTAAAGTGACTTGCTGTCTTGTAAAAGGTTTTAGTTTGTTTTAACTAAACATATGAAAATATAATATATAGTTGTTCTGCATTGTTATCTAAAGGCAGCATTCAATGATTAATGGGTGTTTATTTCATGTTGAATATTGTAGAATTGGTTTGGAATTCAAATGTAGACAACAACTAATTTATTTAAACTAATTTAGCCTCTGGTGCTATAAACTCTGTGTCATGAAGTTTTTGAACAAAGGACTGGCAAAATGGTTAAGCAACCAACATAGCTGTAGGTTGTTATAAAAGTTTTTGCATGTATCATTGACTTCAAAGAGATGTAGGTATCCACTTCTTCACCTTATTGCATGGTAATCTTTCATCCTTGTCTTTATAAGTTGACTGTACACTGTACAGTCAAGTTCGTAAATATGGGTACACTTTAGTACCTTGTCACATTAATCGTTGCTGTGACATCTAGACTGTGCTTCATTTTCTTCTATGGGCACCAGTTAAATTCCAATAATAGATATTTTAGTTGGATGAACCAATTCTGCATTGAAATAACTTTGTGGTTCTCTCTGTATTCTCTGTAACCATCTATTATATTATGTTCTGGGATATGAAGTATTTTATGTCTAGTGTATGTTATGTAAGCTATCCCCTTATATATTTATATTTTAGCACTGTCTTGTTGAATATAAATAATGATTTGTGTTCAGATTATACTGCCTGTCTGAAATACAAGTCTTTAATAAAAAATTAAATTATAATTATGATCATTATCTTTTATACCTACCTATTAAATAATCATTGCAGTTAGAAAATGTTCTTATTACATCTAATATGATCAAATCAGTGGCTTATCTATTGCTTCAAGTGTTCAATATTAATTAATGGAATTCTTAAACATGCCCTTATTAATAAACGTGGAGTAACTGTGGGGTAGCTAAACCATGTTTTATCCTTATCTGTCATTGTGACATTTGAATATGACAGATAAGGACAAAGCATGGTTTAGCTACTCGACGGTTACTCCACGTTTATTAATAAGGGCAATATAGTACCTATATTGAGAAACTGGTATCTTGGGAACTTACTCTGGTATTTAAACCACCATACAAAAATGACAGATTTTATTTAAAATTACATCATTAGGTTAATTCCATATCCATTAATGAGCATCTGAGATCACCTTATTGCATTGTAATAAGGTCTGATAGTGGATACATCTCTGTGTAGTCGAGTCTGTACCAATAAACAGTCTCCCAAACTTGCAAATATTGTATGAAACCAGAGTTTCACATTTGCAGGATGTTTAAATCAAAATCTGGTACTTATTTACTAAACATTTTGTGTTAAAAGTCATGCACAAAATTTTAATGATGATAATTTCTTGGAAACATCTTATCAAATAAAAACAGCTGATTTATTTTATAAATAATGAATACCTATCACTACAAATAATGAAATACTCATGAATTATGAACCTATGCATAGTTCTCACTATACTGACTACATTACCTCTTTTGATAGCCTAACCCTATCCTTCGTGCCAGCTCTGGGATCTCTAGAGGCATCATTATTTTCCCACTTGCCATACGAAGACTAATACATAACATGTTCCTTAGAACGCATGGCACAAGAGATCTGCGACGAGATCAAGCGCCTCCAGCGCCGCCGTCAGCTGCGGCTGGCCTCGGGTGCCGCCGCCTCGTCGTCCAGTGGCTCCGAGGGAGACTCTTCCCCGCCACGTACAGCCCACGTCCAACAGCAGAAAGTGCACAATCGCGCCCTCTTCACATTCAAACAGGTATGTCTAAAACAGCTATTCAAAATGTGTGCTTTGCACAGCCTTTTTATTTCAGAATATTGTTAAAGAACTAGGTGTTGCTTATTTTAGATATCTATAAAGTACTGTGTTTCAAAAAGTGTTGTTGCTATCAAAGTTTAAGAACGATGGTCTACAGCATCTACAATAAACATGAATTGATGTCTCAAGTTATCAACTTCCCTCATTATTTTTGACCCCTGATGCACAACACTTTTAATGAGTTTAACTTGTGTAGTAACATGTTTAACTGTGTCTGTCTGGGGTCGTAGCTGCCAAACGGAAAACCGATTCAGACGCGGTCATAAATTGCGTAGGCCGTAAGAGACGTCAACTCTGAATACGTAGGGGTTGCCATTATCTCCGCTGTTTTTGTCTATTTTTTTTTACATACGTAAATTACTTTTGTCAAAATATTTATTTTACACAAAGTAATAAAATCAGAATAATATTTAACAACATAAGTCCCGGAACCCTGGGGCATATCCATATTAGCATAATGTTTGAGGTCATTCACCCCGTGTTGCACCGGGATATCCGATCATTGATTATAATATATTTGACCTTCATTATTTTAATATTTCAAAATTCATTGATTTACCAATGACCAATTGAAAACAATTTTTGTACGGAATAATCGAACTATAAATTAAATTTATTTAATTAATTTTTAAATATGACCATACTGAAGGTCAAAATCAAAGTGTCAGGTATTATAATAATTGGGAAATAGGAACTCCATGGATTCTAGAACCACAATATGCTACCAAAATCCGAACCCTAATTATAATACAAAACCAAAAGGCGACTTTGGTGAACAAAACTCTTGAAGAATCACCTACTTAAGGATATTTTGTATGTAGTAGAGCCAATCATCCAGGTAGTAAACTCTTCACTGGCGTGTTGACGCCTACTACTTCAGGCGTTCAATTACTGCCCAAGCAATTACCAATATAGCATAAGGTTCTTGAGATAAAGATAATAATATAATTACAACTTTTTTGTCTACTGCTTGGGTTTACGATTAAAAATTGTTTTTATCTTGAATTCCGTAAACAAATATTAAATTAAAGTAGCTCGGTGGCGTACTTCACGCAAAAAAGCCTCCCAAGTGAGCGTCAGACAAGCACCGAAGGTTCCGCACCTACGCCTTTAAAAACAGTACTGCTGCTACGTGTTTTCGTTGATCTTTTAGAAGCCACACCTGACGTTCTACAGCACTTAAGCAGACAGGAACTTGGAATAAAATATGGTTAACGTTTTTGCTATTGAACCCTAAAAATTAAGTGGCACACACTACAAGGCAATATTATTGTAAATTGTAGTTGTGCATATTGTCTACTTGTTGCAAGTCAGAGGAGGTTTTCACCTTGTCAGCGGTGACCGCCCTGATTCCGTTTTACTGATGACAAATGATGATAAAGCGTGTTTTTTTATCTTATGTAAAATCTGGGTTAACTGTAACATGCATTCGGATAGAAGCTTTCCGCCTACATCTCGATATGGCTAGGTAGCTGATACGACCAGATCGCTTTGTGACTACATCTCGATCTGACTACATCGCTTTGTGCCTAGATCGCAATACGACCAGATCGCTTTGCGACTACATCTCTAAAAGTCCGAGTTGCAAAATGACTACTTCGTTTGCGTTACTAGGTAGGTTAGGTTCGTTAGGGGCCATTCCATGTGATTTCAACAAATCGAGTGTGCCGCATGACTTTTGATTTGAATAAAAAAAATTGAGGATATACTTTATGGTGAGAGAAGTGCTGTACCACCACCATTTTTTTTTTTAAATATTTTTATTTCCGAGTTTTACCCATTCGAAGTAAATAGTGGGGTCAAATTCCTGCTAGTATATAATACGCTCTAACTTTTTTTTTTAAAAAGATGACGAAATAATTGTTGCTGTGTTTGATTAGGTAAGAAATGTGGATGTCATACTGTATCCTCCTAAGACCCAGTTTCGAAGAGGGTACTTCCGATGAAGACCCAATGTCATAATATTAGAGCTAATTAATAAAGTACTGAACGCCCAGACCAAAAATTTTATGTAACAAGTTAACCGCAACATCTACAGCTGTCATATTTTAGGGGTGTTATAATATTGATTTAGGCTTGTCAGACAAAAAGAAAAAACACCGATATTTTTTGTTCTTTATTTAGCACATTGGGCTGTCACATATGTTATACATAAAATCGAACAGTCTTCAAAATCTTATAAAAAGTTAGTATTGAAACACTTAATACTAGCAGAGATCAACAAAAATAGCTTTCAGCTTTATCAAAGTTACAATAATAAGTTTTCTTTCTCACAGAAAGCTCAAATATCACTCATAAAGTAAAAAAATTGGCATCAAAATCAACAAAACAATCATAATTGTTCCAATAAAGTTTCATTATTGGCCTTTTTCTAAAAATAAACTCAAAAACCCTTTAACGAATGGGAATTAAAACTAAAAAAACACAATAACAATTCAAATAATTACCATTATTGTACAAAAATAAATATCCCATTCTTTGTTTCTTTATCACACGAATACAAAAACTCATTCGAATAAGCAGGATGCCAAATCATGAAAAAAAAGCAACCTTTGGTATACCAGCCCGGCATACTAGTACTAGTACAAATAAATTATTGTCAAAAATACAAGTCGAAAAGGACGACATTACAACAAAATAACAGTATTTACACATGCGTTATTAGTTTTTCTCAAAATCAATGCAAAATACCGTAAGTTTCAGATAAAGATTTCAAAGATATTAATAAGTTAAACTAACCTCTTCTCGTTTCACGTGTCATTGCTGCGACGTCTTGTGACAGAAGACCGAAGATACCCCACCCCGCTCACTTTACGCAGTGCTGCCACAATGCCAAATATATCCACAGACTAACCGACAAGGTACAGATGACATGGCGCGTAATATAAAAATACCAGGTGTCAGTAAATATTTTGTTCTAGTACTATCACAGTGGGTCATTGCTCCAAGTCTCTGTTTAAATACTTGGGCTTTCACTGCAAACTGATTTTGTCCTAGTATTATCACTTTGAACCCCAAGAGGGTATGATAAAAGTTATCAAAATTAACTACAAAAAAAAATGGTGTCCATTTGAAATGTTCAAGTAACTGGTAATTTTTTGCAATTTTAATTCATTTTTGTGCAAACCCTCATGCATATTAGGGATAACTTTTTTCAGAAATATAAAGTACTAGTTTTGTTAACAAAATTCTTGGAATTAAGTTCTTTTTCGTCTCAAAATCAGAAGTCGATGTAGCTGAGTTGTACTTATCAGAGCGATTTAAAAATATGAGAACCATAAAAAATACACGTTCTTATCATAGTTTCGTTCCCATTTCTCAAAATGAATTAGTAGTGCGACGTTACTCTACTTCAGAAAATTTCGAAGTAGCAAAGTTTTGCAAGTAATGTTTTTTTTCGTTTTATATATAAGTATTATTAAATATATTTAGTAAATCTGAACCGTCTGGCTTTTATTTATTGATTTTTCAGTGTATGGTAATTGATTACCATACATTTTAAAGTTATAGTCAAAAATATTTTAATATGCATATATAAAAACAATGAGAGAAAATTCACGAGATAAGCAGTTTAAAAAAATCATATATCCAAAAATAGGGAAAATAACGAAACTTTTTAAACTTAATCTAATTAACAAAGACATGGACTATATTTTCTGAATAAATTCAAATTTTTAATTATTCTTCCACATGGGTTTTATGGGGGTCAAACATAAGCATTTTTCGAAATTCTCAATTTTCACTACTATTTTTCTGTTAGAATTATAATTCTAAAACGATAATATTTATTTTACAGAATGAACAAAACTAGTACTTTATATTTCTGAAAAAAGTTATCCCTAATATGCATCAGGGTTTGCACAAAAATGAATTAAAATTGCAAAAAATTACCAGTTACTTGAACATTTCAAATGGACACCATTTTTTTTGTAGTTAATTTAGATAACTTTTATCATACAGTATGACATCCACATTTCTTACCTAATCAAACACGGCAACAATTATTTCGTTATCTTTTCAAAAAAAAAAGTTAGAGCGTATTATATACAAGCAGGAATTTGACCCCACTATTTACTTCGAATGGGTAAAACTCGGAAATAAAAATATTTTAAAAAAAATGGTGGTGGTTCAGCACTTCACTCGCCATAAAGTATATCCTCAATTTTTTTTATTCAAATCAAAAGTCATGCGGCACACTTTTTAATTCAAATTTGTTGAAATCATATGGAATGGCCCTTAGGTAACTTCAAACGCCCGAAGGGCAAATAACCCAGGAATAGGAGCCCCGCCATGTGGTCATTTAGCGACTCGGACTTTTAGAGATGTAGTCGCAAAGCGATCTGGTCGTATTTCGATCTAGGCACAAAGCGATGTAGTCAGATCGAGATGTAGTCACAAAGCGATCTGGTCGTATCAGCTACCTAACCATATAGTGATGTAGGCGGAAACTTCTATCCCCATGCATTTTGTATAAACGCAAAAATCTTACATTTCCCGAGACGTAAGCTGCCCAAAGTGTCCCATGTCTAAAGATACCTATTTTCATTAAATTCTATCAGCTGTTTACCTATGAAGGTGTACAAACAAAGAGGCAAAAACTCCCTTTCTCATTTTCAATAGGTATTATTGTATGGTATTGCAATATTTTTAATGTCTTGCCAATTTGCATTAGTAATGTAATACTTTCCGTTAACATTTAACCTAGCGTATGCCGTATAAAAAAATACAAAGGAACTTAAATACTATTACTTATTTGTTAAATAGCTTTGACAAATCACCTTAATACCAATTTCACACGTGTTAAGTTGATTAGTGATTAACTTATTTGCGTCACTGGTGTACATTACGTGTTCACACACACGCTCAATTTACTGGACAGTCATTTAGTTCTCGGTTTAGTGCTTATGATGATTTACTGTCATTAGGTACAAATGGAAAATCGTCCACGTGAAATAACCATTCTGAAGTTGGGCCAAAAGTAATAGTGTCCAAAGATAATTTAGTCAAAATGTAATTATGCTGAATAATATATATGACCAAATTTATTTTCGTTGTAAATTAATTCATTAATTAATTATGACTAGCATAGAGGCATTCCATCTTAGTCCTCAGGGTAGGCAACGCATTTGCAGTCTTGTTATTGCAAATGTCTATGGGTCACAGTTTCCACTTAACATCAGGTGGTCTGTGTGCTCGTTTGCCGTCCCATGCAATAAAAAAAAAAAAAAAAAAAATCCATTATATTTTTTGAGCAAAATTAAATATGCACCAAGTGTATGTAGTCTTATATGAATTAACGCCAAAATATAAATTATTGTACTGATATAATTCAGGGGGGGGATTGATGATTCAATGGGACATAATTTACAATTGGAAATTTTTCTGAGTGTATGTAAATACAAATGGACATAATATTTTTGGACCTATATCTTATTTGTCAATTTTACTATGGGACGTAATTCTATTTTCAACATTATTCTGGTTAGACAATTCTCCTTAAGCATGTATTTCAAATTGTCATTTTTCTAATTGGACGAATAATTTCAAGTAGACGATTTTCCATTTGTACCTAATGACAGTAAATCCTTATGATTGATGAGATGACGAATAATGAACTAAGATATTCTAAATCAAGAGGTATTTATGGCGAGTTTTATACTTAATTAAAGCTGTCTGTTTCCGCCACGCCGTAAATGGACTAATAAAACAACCTAAGACTAGCACATTATAGTAACTTTTATGATTATTACATAAACAAAAACTATATAGAGTAGGAGATTTAATAACACCAAGGTGTGACATCGCGGTTAGGTATTCCATACAAAACCCAAAACTAGCCATCGTTTTGAAACTTCGTAATATTCCATTTTATTGTTTAGTAAATATTAAGTGCTCGACTAAATTTTGTCATCAAGGTCTGTTCACGCATATCATTATCTACTTAAAATTTTGTTGAAAACTTAGTGAATTTTAAAGCATAAGTTTCTTATTATAATGTGTTAACTACTAAAATTTACCTTAAATTAACGAGGTGTTTTCAGAGCATTCTCAAAGTAACACTTAGACCATGGCAACAAAGTTCAAAATAATATTCATGACATCTGTGAGACATACAACTGCAGTTAAAGGTTAAAATAAGTGACAACATTATAACTTTTTCTCTATGACGTGTCTAAGGCAGTAGGGGAAACTGTTGTACCCCGGACATAGTTTTACCTCGGACAGTTGACAATATTTAAAGTATCCCGCATTCTTCAAAAATAAATATATATGTCATTTGAACCATTATCTATTAAAATGAAAGTAAAGTTAGCACGAAACTCGAGAGCGGCGTGTGCGTCGAGAAAATCACAAAAATATAAAATTTGTTACAGAAAGTGAGTTTTTAGAACTTTATTTCAAACTCGTTTATTTAGTGTTTCGGAGATATATGATAAAACTGAATAATGCATGCTAAACCTACATTAAATAGATATCAGATAGTGCGGTCGTTTCAACGTAACTTTTAGACGAAGTGCGTTTACAAAGCTTACTTTAAAAAAAAGTTGCTTTGTTGTACCTTGGACACCGAACTTACGTTGTACCTTGGACTATGGACTAAAGTAGAAAAGTTAAAAAGTGTTCTAATTCTTACATTATTTTGCATTTTTTATGACCAGTTAAATATTTTTTACTATTTTTATTGTTTATTACATTTTTGTTTATGTTTTTAATTGTTCTCAGGGAGATTTTCCATTTGTTTTAGGAGAGTAGGAAAATATGACCATTTCTTGTAAAATTTATTAAGGAACCTATGAAAAGGTATAAATAGTTTTCGTCCGAGTTGCCTTTTATATCCTTAATTAATAAATACTAGATGATTATTTTGTGTTTTCTTGGCAAAAATGGTATTTGCCCAAGGTACAACACCGAGTGTCCAAGGTAAATCAGGGGTGTTGTACCATGGACACTTTTCCCTTTTTTTTCTATCAGCCTGTCCCGTCTAAACTAACAAAAGGATTGTTTAATATCATATCCCGGAATGTAGTACAATAGTAGAACTTTACATATTCGCACATTTGGCAATTCTGAAGCATCTCGTTTTTTTTCTAAAAATCAAAGAAATCTAAACTGTCCGGGGTACAACAGCTTCCCCTACATCATTTATGACTGATTCCTGTTTTTTACCAGGTGCGCATGATCTGCGAGCGCATGCTGCGCGACCAGGAGGCTGCACTGCGCGCCGAGTACGAGGCTGCGCTCAGCACCAAGCTCGCCGAGCAATACGAGGCTTTCGTGCGCTTCAATCTGGACCAGGTCAGGACTTAACCATCACGACGCGGTTAACCTAGCTAGCGGTCCCCGAAAGGTTCGATCCCTGGTAAGGGTTTAATAGTTGCACGATGAGCGTAAATAATGGTCGTGTCTCGATGTTTTTTTTCCAGTATTTATGTGTCTACAAGTATGGAGTTAATGTCTAGTACCAATATTACAGGCCTAAGGCTTAACTAGTTTAATTATGTACAACTGCCCAATGAAATTTATTTATTCAGCTATGATTTTAGTTTAAAAAAAAACAGTCATCCATGCTGAAAAGACTGAAAGAGTTAACTTACTTAATTAAGTCTCTTGAAATTTGCATTTTCTTGTAAAATAAAAGGTTCTTTTAACTAAGTTGTCTACCTTTATTCTATTATTGGGTAAAAAATATTTTGAACATAAAAACTGGACTCTAGGAAACCATAACACAAAAAGCACTTGTTATACTGTTTTTTGTTTCAAGTGTGCTTCCATGGGTGTTTGGAGAGCTCTTGTGGCTGAAGTGTCAAGTGACACCACCATCACATGTGAACCATTACACATAACTTGATTTTTTGCTTTAGTGTTGCCTCTGAATGTGAGTTTGTGTATAAGTTTGATAACTCATGTTTTTTTTGTTATTGGTAAAGCAAGGAGCAATGTTTCGTTTCCTTTTCTATATGACTGAACCTTTTTTAGATATCATTGATGTAGATGCCTTTCTTACACATCAAGGTCAATAGAATTTAGTCAGTCTCTCGTATACACACACAGTCTCATATGGCAATAATGTTCAAGTGATCACTTACTTGACATTAACAATTACAAACATCAAGTTCATTGGAGATCCTGTTGCCAAATTCCAACTCCATCATCAGATCACCATAATATTATTGTCATCAGGTACATATGTCTATCAAATTTCAGCCTGGTGTACTAAACTACAAATGAATGAATGAATTAAAATAGACTTATGAACTATTACTTTATTTACTTACAAAGTATTTTAAGTACACAAAAGAAAGTTAAGTAAATTCTCGTAAAATACAAATAATCATGGTTTTTAAACTTGTAATGCGACTTTGCAGGTCCAGCGCCGACCCCCGCCCACTTGCATGCCACACGGGATGGACGCCGAGCATCACATGCATCAGGACTTAGTACCTAGCTGTAAGTATCCCGTGTTCCAAGTTAATGACCTGAAATGGTTGCCAACAATACATTTTATTTGGTTATTCATTCAATTGCCATATAATTTTTTAGGAGTTATACCAGACTGACTAAGTCTCCATGTAGGTAGGCTAAATGGGGTGTCTTAATATCCCAGTGGTGTCATAGGCTACTTTTCGCCATTAACATGAATATAATTATACGAAAATGTTAGAACGCTGTTTGATTAAGGTGGTCTCATTGTTAGACTTATTAATTAATGGGTTAATTTGTTTTCAGATCTGTCCTAATAACAGCGGCGGCGTTGCAGTATTTTACTGCAAATATATCAAGACAAACATATTTTGGTATATGTGAATATTATATGCAAGAATATGGAGTATATCCTAATTAAACAAGAAATTGTGATCGCTGGTGGAATTTTACTTCTATTAATATTGTGAAATGCATTTTTACTGGCCAACTATAGGAATACAGTATTAAGGATTATTATATACAAATTTGCTGCCCCACCTCTGTTAATTATGACTTAAACTATACATGTTTCACAATATTGACAGGGTTGGATTCCACGGCTTTGTCATGCCACATACACATAACTAGCTCGTAATGCTTAAGATAAGGTTCGCTGGATAATTGTGTTCATAGACTGAGGAAAAAGCCGCGGCGCCCGCGCCGCTCGCGCCCGCGCCGGCCCCGCGCAGAGATGACGGTGTTTTGTATATTTTCTAAACGTGGAAGGACTTGGGAACCTAGTACTAACACGAATAATAAATTCACGCAGAGTGCCTGTTAAGAAATCATTGTCCTCAGTTTTGTTAGCCATAATTTTGATTGGTATTTTGATTGTACTTTTGTCGAATTATAGATGTAGTTGATTAAATTATAATTTTGTACTTGATAAGGCGCATTCCCGCGTTGGTTTTTTAGAGCGATGGCCTCGTGTATCAGACTGGAATTATTTAATTTAGTGATCTAAACATTATATTTATGACGACGATATTTAGTCAAATATAACTTATAGTACTAGTACTATTCCCTCAAAATTAACTATTCGCTGATACATATATGGCTTCTCATAAAAATGATTACTTAGCTTTATTTAAATTTCTTAAGTTATTTCTCTCGATAATGTATTAAGTAAGTTCTCGACTGCAGTTTCGACGATCGTGACGAATGACCGTGCACAGGTAAGCATTATTGGGAATTTGTTTTATATTATTATTTAGTTAGTAACTTTTTATTGAATACTAAAAGGTTATAATTTGTTACCAAGCATTATTCAATAAAAACTTAGGATAGGTCTTTTTTTAAATTGTATTATCAGCTCATTATTAGTAAGTCGGCGTTTAAGAACTGAAAATAAATTAGCTAATTACCTGTAAACGTTGTGTCATTTATCTCTTATTTTTTACACCGCCAACTTATTTTCAAGGCCTTTCATGGGATCTAGTACACATTCGTCAGATTCCTTTTTCGTCAGAATAAATTATAGCCTGTTTTTTTTCGGACGAAAACGGACTTTCGAGCAGATTCCGCTATCGTCTGTAGTACCGTTTTTTCTGTAGTACCTACTTAACAATAATTAAAAGAAGATACACTCAATATGCTTATTTGTTTTGGGGTGAATATTTGAGAATGATTTATTTTGTTAGAAACATTTGTCTTTGTGATAAATATCGTGTTACCGCAACTCAAGTAATCATATTATCTAGACTAGAGACTAAAATAACGAATTGTAAAAGAGGCACGTGTCGCTAATGCTTAATTTGACCAAAATCGAAAAAAATGTAAACAGAGGTGTTGAGCATAATGACAAAGTGTGAGGAGAATGACAATTGTTGAGATTTCTATGATGCTTTGATGAGAAGAATGACACTGTAAATTTCTTTGGCATAAATTAAAGGAACAGACGTAGCAAAATGATTGTATTTATTGGTAACTGTAGTTACATTATTTAAAGGCTTAGTGTAGGCTAAGCTTGACAAAATTATCTTAATATTAATGAAATCAATCATGCAAAAAAGGGAACGATTTTTTACGTGTTCGTTGAAGTCTGACTAAGTACATAGTGTACCTGCGAAAATATAATTATTTTGTATCATTATAATAATAACATTTATTTATTTATTGAATTGCACATAATATATAACATCGTTGCCCTTTCTCCACACTGTAACAAATTAAACATGAACTATTCTTCGCATAATGATATAGAAAATATACTCAAATTTATTTTTTAATTAACTTAACTAAATCTCACTTTCAACTTTTACAAATTAAACTGTTTTAATAAACCTATAAACTATACATATTAGTTAAGGTACAGCTTATTTGTCAAAAAACATTAAGTAATTATTTATTTTTGGTATTTTTTATTGCAACAATAGGGTTGTATCTATATCAACAGCGACTTTTTTGATTTATGTAAACTAACTGGGTAGGTATATTATGATGAATACCCATAGTCTAATGATTAAATAATCTTATATATAAAACTTCAGTGATAGAGAGAAATGCTCCCCTATTTAGGTATTTGTTTTGTAATTAAACTTGTTTAAACATTTCAACCTTACTAAATATTATTCTCTATCTACAATAGGTAACATGATTTTTTATTTACATTAAACACAGGAAAGTGTTCCTCTTTCTCTTTACCGCTATATTTAATAAATAACAAAGAAAACGCTTCTGAATTGTTAATTGTAACTCTTTAAAAATCTCATTTTTAACAAAATAAAGTTATTATCCATTAACTAATATAGGTAGGCATCACATATTGAGCAGCTGAGCAGCGTTATTGAGGAGAATGATTTTTGGGACAAAAATTGTCGTAACTTGCAAGTTTACGTTGAAATAAAATCTCGCCTCAAATATAAGTAAATCGTATCAAATTTGTCACAAAATGAAATAATTTTATTACAATACAAGTGTATACTTACGGAGTAAAGATAGAAAAGGCAAATGACGAAAACTATGACACGTTCGAGCAGCGAGGAACAAACGTTAAAATATTTTCAAAACGACACGTACGTGTTGTTCGGTTGAGCGTTCACGGGTGTCTGACTCTGAGGAGCAGTTTGCGGGGGGGGATAGGAACGACATTAGTTCCGTTACAAGTATTTTTGTTAACTAAATATGCCAAATAAGTATCGCTGCGAAGAATGACGAATTATTCGTAACAATTTTTTAGCTTCATGTTTTGAATGGAATAGTGATTAAGTATTCTTTTTTTTTACTGGAATTTTGAAAACTAAGTATTAAACTATAAATATATATATTTTTTTTGTTTTTAAGTTCATAAATTAGCGTGTAATCCTTTTCATTTAAATTTATGTCGTGTTGTGACACGAGAAATATTGCAAATATGGGTAGTTTTTAATTTTTGTATTTTTTAAATATACAAAATGAAACTTTTAAGTAAGAGCACCTCATTCACCACATTTAATGAATTGTGACTTTTTGTTATTATTGGAGCACAAAGTAAATAGACACTCTTTTTCGCCGTTTCAAATATTCACCCTTTGCCAGTGGGCTAAATACATAGAGAGAGAGAGAGAGAGAGATGTATAGTTGATAATATGATTACTTGAGTTGCGGTAACACGATATTTATCACAAAGACAAATGTTTCTAACAAAATAAATCATTCTCAAATATTCACCCCAAAACAAATAAGCATATTGAGTGTATCTTCTTTTAATTATTGTTAAGTAGGTACTACAGAAAAAACGGTACTACAGACGATAGCGGAATCTGCTCGAAAGTCCGTTTTCGTCCGAAAAAAAACAGGCTATAATTTATTCTGACGAAAAAGGATCTGACGAATGTGTACTAGATCTTTCAAGGTTTGTTTAGAACTGCTCGTTTCGTTCCCCACCTCCCTATTGGGATCTAATATGAATAAAAAAGTCGCCACCATAACAATGAAAGATCAACCAGTAGAAATCCAATGAGGCCCAAGGACTAAAGCTAATTTCCATATTACGTCGGATACAATTAGTGCGCTGCAAAACCATGACTGATTGGTCCGTCTGCGTTGCGGCGACGCGGTTTTATCACTTTCATCAGAGTGACGTTAAAAGTTAAGGGCCTCTATTCAACACCATAAAAACTAAATGGTTTTTGTTCTGATAAAGTACTGTCAACGTTTTGATATCTTATTTTGTCTCCCAGTCAGCTGCCCAGACGCTAGGTTTACGCGTTGGCGCACATCGGGATCGGACCAAAGGCACTAGTCCGAAGTTACGTTAGCTTCATCCCTGTCACTCGTCATTCGAGACTAGATCGAGAGAAAGGGATGGAGCTAACGTAACTTCAAACTTCGTTTTTTTATGTTAGTAGGGCCCCAGATATCTGAATCGGACCAGGCTATTTGACTTTAAAGCTATTTAAGTTAAACATAAAAACGTCGATATTCTTTCATTCTCATAGACACTCGTATAGGCCTTAAAAGGCTGTTTACACTTCGATTAGAGCAAGTGCTTGCGATTGGCGATAAACGGTGATTGCAAGTAATTAGTGCATTGGAGTAGTGCGACACGCCTCTAAAGCTGTTTAGTGGTAGATATGCTGAAAGTAAAGGAAGCGAAAGGACGCAGCTACTCGCAAAAAAATTGAGCATGCATGATTAGCACTACTTCGCTAATCAATAATCACTCGCACTTAAAAGTTGCGGTCCTAAAGTTGTTCTTTTTACCTGAGGCCCTACTTTAAAAATCAAAGTTTTAAGTTACGTTAGCTCCATCCCTATCACTCGTCATTCAGGACTAAATCAAGGGAAAGGGTTGGTCTTAACGTAACTTCAACTTTGATTTTCAAAGTAGGGCCCCTGAACTGATCACTCGCACTAATCCCTAACCAAAGTGTATACAACCCTTTATAGTAATGGTTGTTGGTTGAATAACTGTCAGTGTCATTTGCGTCAGTTTTGCAGTCACTCATCAATAAATACAGTAAATATTTCATATTCACAACTTTAAACCCTCATTCGATCGAATACTCATTAGAAATTCAAGATGAGCTTCGATCCATCCACAAATAGTAACAGTTCAAACGAAAAAGCCGACCGTAAGCTGCCTGACCGCAGCAAGTCTGACGACTTGCAAATTTCGAGGACAGACATGAACATGTTGATTATGAATTATCTTGTTACTGGTGAGTTTTGTCCTCTTTCCTAATAAACTAACACTCTTGTTCTCTCCGTGGGAACACTTCTTGTTATTTTGATATAGTTATAACGACATGTTTTTCATCTAGGCAAACATAATGGCCATGCATTAAAGTTCTTTTGTGTTGTTAAGCTCTCGACATTACTCTGGTCATTGATCAAACTTTCTCAATTAGCTGCTCGTCTATATACATTTTGATGAGTTAAGATACCATTCCTACACACTTGTTAATATAAAAATATTGGATACAAAGGCCCATACTTAAGTTAAGATCTTTCTTCTGATATGGTCCTTTACTTTCAAATTTTTCTTGGATTCATATGGAGTATTAAGCAGAATTTTGGTTAGAGTATTCAGTTTCCAGGCATCTTATATAAATTTAGTCCATAGTGCTAATACTCAATCATTTATTCCATTTCATTGTGTTGTTACTAAAATTACAACAACTTATAAAACTAGGAAAAGATGTTTTGAAGGTAGGGGCCAATCCATTTTTTCATTTAAAGGGAGACCCTATGACCTCTAAAGCCTTTTCTGTAAGGCTAAAGGCTGCCTAGGGGAGGGGTTATGACCCCCTAGATCTTGCCATGTTTATGGATACAAGAGCTGATTCAGGCTTATTAGTTATTACAAATTACTTCACTACTTAGAAATTGTAATATCATGTAGATTGTATTTTATTTTAGATGATATAGCATGGGTCATTCCACCGTAACACCCGAAACATTAACTTTTGATAAGTGATTCTCTCGTTATTTATTTTAATTTTTTGTGTACAGGAAAAGAAAATATCCAAATATTAGACCATTCAATACTCATTTTCCTGTTTCCTTATTACAATATCGAAATAAACCTTATTATATGTGTGTCATCGTCATTATCAGATTATCCACCAGTATCAGACAAATTGAGGCTTAATTTCTATGATACATATATAGGTAAGTTGCATACTTAGATTCAATTAAAACTATTAATTCAACCAATACCTTATGATAGAAATTCGAAATATCATACTTAACCATTTTTTTAAACCTTGGTTTTAACTTAATACATTTCAGTGGATGACAGAGTACTTACAATGCCAACTGTCAAGGGGCCTCATTACTATAAAATCTAAATAGTATAAGTAAATTTAATTATGTTCTATATATATTCTTACTAGTATTACCTAATATTATAATATGAAGTGTGTTTGTTTGCTTGTTCCATCTTCAAAGTTTAAAGCCTTAACTGATCAACATTAAATTTGGTGCAGAGATAGATAATAGTCCAGAGATAAACAGGGTACTACCTCGTAAGACCCACCATACAGCGAAATTTGTCCAATGTAAATGAAATAACGTAAATTTTCTAATTTGATCATTAGTCATAAAAACAAAAGAAATTCCACTATACTTTCTTTGCACTAGACCTTTTTTTCAATGGCCATGACTACAAAGAGATGTATCCACTTGTTCACCTTATTGCATTGTAATAAGGTCCAAAAGTGGATACATCTCTTTGTAGTAGACTGTACGAGGGACCTCAGGAGGTTAACCCTGGAAAGTTGGACAGTTTCTAAGGAAAACGAATTGACAACAATTAATTATGTGCTATGGTAGTAAAATAAAATACCGTTTCTAAATTTTACACTGCTGATTACAGTAAAAATATTTTTGGATTTTTTTATATTTAGGAAAAACAGTAAAAAAAGTTGGATTGTGAATGTTAGGAATACACTTATAGTGCCCTTAGTACATTTATTTAAAAAATATATATACAACTGTCATGTTCATTTTGTATCTGTCTGACGAATGAAACTCAAAGCAGATGCAAAGCAGTAAACGCAAAATAGTTTATTTATTTTAATGGCGTCTACAAATTATGTAATTAATTAAATTACGCAAAATAACAAATTTGTGAACGAACGGCAGCGAATGATTGACAAATAAGTGACATGACATGACAGTCAGTTCTGTATCTGTTTAAAGTTACTTTTTTTATTTTATGTCATGCTAAGATCACGACATCAGTATTCCTAACTTTGGATATACGGTCTTTTTAATGACTATTTCTTTAATAAATTATTAACGACTAATTTAAGTAAAATAAAGAAAAACTGAGAAATACGGGTAGTCTAATTTTTAACCAGTTATTATAAACGCGAAATATCAATAACGCCTTTTTTTTTTGAAATGTTGTCAATTCTATATGGACAGTGTTGCGAGTATGAGTTATGTATCAATTTTCTTAAATACCTCACAGGTGACATGATATTGTATCATACCTACTATATATATTAAATAATAAATGCCAAGTTAGAGCTCAAAATGCATTTAGTGGGAATAAATTGATTCTAGTGCTCAACTGTGCTCCTTTTTAGATATGAATGACTAGACACATCACAATAAATCTGGTTTTTTTTTTCTAATTCATGTATTTATAAAGAAAAAAACCGCTAATGTCAATTATCGCCATGAATTTGCTTAAATATGTTTTATTTTTATAGAGGGCTTCAAAGAGGCAGCGATAAAGTTTCAACAAGAGGCAGGCTTGCAGGAGCCAGCGCTCTGCAGCTCCTTGGACGAGCGCATCATGATCCGAGAGGCTGTCCAGAGCGGCCGCATCCCCGACGCGATCGCCATGGTCAATGCACTGCATCCAGAGTTGCTAGATAACGATAGATATTTATACTTCCATTTGCAGGTCAGTTAAGGAAATGGGTTTTACTAATGTACAAAACTATATTATGCACTGGCTATCCATTTGTTTATGTAAAAAACATGTCAATTGTGCTTCAAGTATCGTGAAGGACTAACAAAGAAACTAATAAAAAGACTGCTCTGGATACTTTCCATTAGCGATTTTGAATCGAGCGAAAGAAGTACAAAATTGATTTGTCATTTTGTTTTCAAAATTGAAAGACTAGAATTTAAAAAAACGTAGCCTATATTTTACAGTGTATATTCTATCTGCATTCCAAATGTCATCCAATTCGGTCCAGCCGTTGCAGTGTGACAGAGTAACAAACATCCATACGTACAAACTTTCGCGTTTATAATATTACTAAGGACTAGCTTCTGCCCACGATATCGATTATCGTTATTCCCCCAGAAACTTAAAAAAAAACCGAGATTCAAAAATAATAAAATATTGATCCAGTGTGTGGGTAAGACAACCAGTAAAATTACTAGTATAGATAGAGGCACTCCATCTCAGTGTAGAGGTTGGCACCGTCTCTTGAGATTACCAATACATTGGCATTGAAATGTCTATACAAAAAAAATGGTCTCATACAAATAGCTTAGTTAATAAATTAGGGTGTCACCATGTGTCAAACACTATAAGCTGACAGGCACCAATAATCCCCGACCCTGTGTGGTTGCCGTGTTAGAATAGTGCCACTTAATGTCTTCCCGTGGATGTCGTAAGAGGCGGCTAAGGGAATAAAGGCTTGAAGTACTGTTAGGCGATGGGCTTGCACCCTGTCACTAATACACTGGTAAACATCTTCGCCTAATTGTGCAAAATGTGGTTACAGAAATATCAACATTTTTTTAGAGTTGTTGGTAATTCACTCTGGGAATGAAGGCATGAGTTTATGTATGTGAATATGCAACAATAGTGGTCACTTTATTCTCAAGGTGCGATTACACGGGCATGTTTTTGAGCAATTATTGCCCATCAACAATAACTGTCGTACTCTTCATTTGGTATAATAAAATAAGACGTCCAAAGCGTTTATGCATTTGAATATTTTGCCCGTGGAAAGTTGAATACAAAGCTCATACGGTCATAAATTGATTGATAAAAAGATATGAAGATAAGCATCAAGTCATAATCTTATACTTTCCTAGCAATTGCAACTGCTAGAGCTGATACGCGGAGGGCGCGCGGAAGAGGCGCTCTCGTTCGCGTCGGCCACGCTGGCCGAGGCGGGCGCGAGCGACCGCACGGCGCTCACGGAGCTGGAGCGCTCCCTGGCTCTGCTGGCGTTCCCCGACCCGCACGCCTCGCCCTTCGCTGACCTTCTGCTGCCTTCTCATAGCCAGAAGGTGGGTTTATGAGTAGCACTTTTTTTGTACGTAGGTTTTTGCCCAGAAGTAAGTCATGTGAGTAGGCCGTTATTTTGAATTTATTTACTTGTATTGATATAAAGTATATCTATAATATAACAGCTGCAAACTTAAGGATTTATGTAATAGTGTTTTATTTCACACACACACACACACACACACACATACACACACACACACACACATACACACATGCATGCCTATTTCTATTACTTGATTTACTTGTCTCTTTATATCTTAAGTAACACCAGATATGTTCTTAGTAATATTATACATTAATAGTCATTAAACCATATGTGATTGAGGAATCACTGACACGGAAAATACAGTTTTTACTAGTTTCTGAGTCAGGGGTACACACTTTATGCTCATATATTAATGCATAAGCTAGATCTAAGCAACCCAAAATGTAAAATTCTGGTAATAAATATTATTATTATTATTATTATTATTATTATTATTTAGGTACTTTGCTACCCATACTGAGCACACGTTTAAGGAATGTTTAAATTTAATAAAATTGCTAATACTTTAATATCCAACGACCTCAGAAGGTCCTTTAAATATCAACAGATCTGACGTTCCGTTCCATCACCCGATACTTATTTCAGTAACATACACATACTTTAGATGAAAAGAATGCAAAATGCCGTTCATAGTGTTAATATCAAATTCACAAAACATCATACTAGCAAAACATCATATCGTCGTTCGGCGTTCAGTACCTACCGCGAATGTCATGCTGTAACCCAATTTGGCATTCGCGGTATTCAACGCCGAACGACGATATACGCATAACATCATACCATCAAAACACATTCGCAAAATATGATATTTATAAATACACTCATGGACAAATTTAGAGGAACGCAAAAATACAACTAGACTAATAAATCGTATTGTATACGTTGTAAGTAGGGAATGCAATCTCGTTCTCGCGAGATCTCGTTTTCGCGAGATCTCGGCCTTTTTTAGCGAGATCAATCTCGGCCGAAAAATGGGCGAGATCTCGCGAATTTAACGAGATTGCACTCGAGCATAAAATCGTCTTATTAGAAGCGGATTGACTGCTGCGTTCAAGGTACCTATAGACAGAAAAGTAACTACGAATTCACTGGACTCATTAATCAAAAAGGAAATGAATTAATACGAGTCCGGGGGGTCTAAAGGCGAAGCGTTGAATCCGTAAGGGACTTCTCAGCGGCTGGTTATCTGGCCAGCAAAATAAGAAGCAGTTTAGCAGACGATTCTTTGGACATTTTGTGCTTCTTAAGGAGCTACTTTCAAAATAATTCATAATAATGGCGTATGATGTGAATTGAAACAATTTGATTGGTATATTTTGTTAATTAATCTGAAATATCGAATAGATCTCTGAATAGGTATAGTTTCCTTTAATAAAATTGATAAAGATAATAATATCTCAGTTTAATAGTCAACTCATTTCATTTTAGTTTTTGACTTCTTCCTTGTTGTTTTGTTATAAAAGAACTGTTTTATTATTAAAATACATTTTTTTATATTAGAAGAGAAGACTGATGGTTTTCTTATTATTTCTTATTTTAGTGATAGACAGACACGTCAAACAATGTTACTTAAATACATAAAAGTTTATTGAAAAAAAACGTAAGAATTTATGTATATTTCAGACCTATAATTCTAATATTTTTTTACCTAATTTATTCAAATACTGTGATTATTTACAAAACTAAACACACAAAACTGCCAATCTCGCGAGATCTCGAAATTGGCGAGATCTCGCGGTATTGTTATTCGTAAACTCGCGAGATCTCGCCTGAGCCCCAATCTCGCGAGATTGCATTCCCTAGTTGTAAGTCAGATTATGAAAAAAGGTTGGGTCATGTAAATAAAAGGGTTATTATGATTACCTTAAAATTGATGTTTTTAATTGTTTTTTAATACTTCATTTGTTTTTCTTTTGCATTAACTTTATGCGATTTTTCGGAAAATTTGAGTTTGTGCAACATAAATTGTATGTTTTTTAAATAAACGAGTATTTTTTGTTATAATTGTTATAAATGCACATTTTAAAGAAAATAAAACAAAAAATATTGTCGCAGAAAACGACAACAAAAATCCAAAAAAAATACAGCATACTTAAACGGATAGTCATTTGTTTTTGTTCATTTTATGTTTACTGTAACGATACAAAATAATCTTCTGAATTAATTAAAAAATAAAAATAAATCAAAATCATGCTTTATTGTTATAAAATTATTACTTCTTCCCGTTCCTCTAATTTTGTCCGTGAGTGTAGTTGGGTTTGGTTATACAATCGTAGATAGGTTTAGGTCATATTAGATTTACAGTAGGCCAGTTTCAGATTACAGAGGCAAACACCCACAAATAGCTCCGACTGTCTAATTCATATCTTACTAATAATTATACTTTTCTAATGCGATGTTTTGCTACTATGATGATTTGCGAATATGATGTGTTGCTTGTATAGTATTTTGTGAATATAATGTTTTGCGAAAATGATGTCCAACGACGAGGGACAAAATGATTGTTGATATTTTAAGGATAGGACATAAATTTTTGCTTTGTGTTGATGTTAAAAAAAGGACAAACAGTCATCATAATTAAGGTTTAGACTATTTTACACCCAAGTACTTATGAGGGTATTATATTATGTATAGTAGGGAAAAATAATTTCACTTTATGCCCAACAGATCGCTAGTGAACTCAATGCAGCCATACTTAAAATGGAAAACCAAGAATACACCAACCCCAAGTTATGCAGCCTCCTCCGCATGATCCTCTGGTCTCAGAGCGAGCTCGACAAACACAACATCAAATACCCAAAGATGACAGACCTAGCCAATGCCACTATAGAGCACCCAAAGTAAAATAGTAAGTATGGCTTGTGGTATTTTATTATAATATAATAAATGTCAGTTACACCAAACACAGTGTGCCGCAGTTGTATCGTTTTGTGACATTTGGATTCAAAACACAATAATAAGCCAAATAAAGCGGGATACTTGATCACTGCAGGTATTGCAAATGCCAACCTATTTGTCACTCGTTTGTACAAGTATTGCAATACATAAAATAATATACTAAATTTGTTTAGGAACTTGTTAAGATGACGGGTAGGGTAGGGGAGCTTTCCATACTATATTTATGCAAGTTTTTATTTTATTGTGTTGGTACAAAATCCATAGTATCATCACGGATCTATTTATTATCTGTTTTATTAATGCGCCTACCTGGTTTCTTATTTTAATGTTATCAAAAACTTTACTTATGTTATAAAAAAATAGACTGACGCGTTTCTTTAACCAACAATAGAGATACTTGCGAACAAAAAGTGTTTTAACAACTCTACAAAATAATCTGCTGTTAGTATTTTTTTGAAAGACGCCCTTCCCGTCGCCTTAAATAGGTATCTAAACAAATGTATTATATATATAGTACTAAACTCCATTGCCCTTATTAATAAACGTGGAGTAACCGTCGAGTAGCTAAACCATGCTTTGTCCTTATCTGTCATATTCAAATGTCACAATGACAGATAAGGATAAAACATGGTTTAGCTACCCCACAGTTACTCCACGTTTATTAATAAGGGCACATGTGTTTAGGTACTTAAATAAATGTTAACTGACCAAACCACGTGGCTAATGTTAAACAACCAATCAAAACTGTTGTCGCGCTGGACGTTAGTGTTCTGCTTCTATCGGCTGACGAATTATATCACGTGTTTTTTTTTTTACATTTAGTCAAGCACCTAAACAAATAAAGTATAACAGTAGACTGCACAAGGATATTGTGGTCTCCAATGCAAATTTAACACTTTCGCAACCGTAATTTCTTTCCTTGGGAGTATATCGGTTGGTCTAAAATTGTTTGGCTTTTTTTGTTTCGTCACATATTTTTTTGCATACCAACGTTTCGTCGAGTGATTTAAATGTCGAAAATTGTTTTGAAAAATATTGTTTGGTCGAAACATTGTTTAATATTTGTATGGAATAACGTTGTTATTCCGAATATTTTTACTGCCACTTCAATTTTTTTATTTTTCATTACCAGTGTTGTCATGTTTATTACCTACATTTTACAGATGTTGTGTTTCGAAAGCAAATTTTTTATTTTATTTATTCATATGGAATGAACTCTATCGAACGCGGAGCTCCTATTCCGCGTAGTTGAGGCGCTTCGCGCCTTGACACAATTCTAAACTAACCTAACTTATAGATTAGTTGAGTAATTATGTGACCTAGGTGTTTTATATTGGGCCGCCAGCCGAGCCGCATTACTGTTCCGCCTATCCATGTATCAAACATATTATTTCGTCTGTCTTCACAAACTATTGTAGGACTACAAATATTTCCTACTTCACGCTGATAAATTAAACGCCTAGTATAAAAGTCGGAGCAAAGACATTGAATGTTAGGCTAAATAACAATTCGACCAAACAATATTATTTTTTTATTTTTTTTATTTTTATTTTTTTTATATCACAGGAAGGCAAACGAGCACACAGGCCACCTGATGGTAAGTGGAAACTGTGACCCATAGACATTCGCATTCATAAGACCGCAATCCTAAGACTGCAAATGCGTTGCCAACCCTGAGGCCGAAGATGGAATGCCTCTATGCTAGTCATTTCACCGGCTGTCTTATCCCCAAACCGGAACACAACAATGCAAACACTGCTGCTTGGCGGTAGGTTAATGGATAAGATGGTGGTACCAACCCGGACGGACCCTGCACAAGGTCCTCCCACGACCTTTTCAACGCCATATCAAATACAAAAGACATCACTCACACGCCAATGACAGCTTAAAACCAGAGCTAATGTCAACCTTACGTCACAAATACTCGGGTTTATTTTGCACTGTATCTGTGAGCCACTAAAACGGTCGATGGCGTGGTAGGCACGACAGTACACGACCACTTTAGTGGTTATTGGCGTTGAAAAGGTTAAGGATTTAGATTTTTAGTAATTGAGATTTTAGACAATACTGTTTTAGACCAAAAGTGCTTTAGATCAAAAAATATGTATGCTAAAAAATCTGTATGCTAAAAAAGAAGTTTGCCATTCAATATTAACCCTTAACTTGGCAGCACAAAAAGTGATCGGTTTTTTTTCCTTTTTTTAGTTTATTTAGTTCCTTAGTAATAATTATACATAAAACAAATACAAAAAATATATATTATTTATTATTATTTATTTTTTATTCTTGCGAGCTACTGTCAAATAATGCCAGAATACCCAAATTTATTTTTAAAACATTAAGTTGAGAGCGAGCGAATTTTCTGAAAATATTTTTTGTAATGAAATGTGCATTATTAGATACGCTGCCAAGTTAAGGGTTAAACCAAACATTTTTGACAAAAAAATATTAGCACATTATATACATTTTTAGCCCAAGCGAAGGGCTCCCTTCTATATGCCGCATCTTGTTTTATACGAGACTCACATAGTAACTGTAAAAACGCAGATACGCTTTCAAGGTAAAGAAAATACTTGTATGTATTGCCGGCAGTGACATTAAAAAAAAAGAAACTCAACAATCAAAGTATCACCATGTTTCATACAAATGTATATGTTGAACATATTTCATCCATGCTCATTGACAGGTTTATCTCTGCGAGGGGTATAATTATTACAATGTTATTTATTATCTCTCTTTAAATCTTAAACCAACAGCGTGAATTTCTGTTTAGCTAAAATGAGCCTTGTTTTCTAAGTAGTAAGGTATTTTATTATAATTTGATACTATGGTAAACTTCTTTATAAATAATATATTGTAAAAATGTATATTAGTATTCTTTGTGAAATAAACTTGATTGCAGGCATTATGAATAAGATTTTATTAATTCAGATATAGTTTATGAAAGCAAATAATTTAAGTTACTACATTTCATCGTAAAACTGTTCTAAAACAAGGAAATCAACGAAACCATCTTTAAACTTATTGGTTAGTTAAAGGCAAAATTGTTAAACATGAATATATCTCGTCCACCTGGATTCACGTCAGTTCAAAGACTGAATATTGGTGTAAGGACCTTTTTGCATTCGCATATTTATGGTGTACATTCTATAATTCTAAGGCTCCCATGGACTAACAGTTTACCTGCAATCTCGAGACCGTCAGGCTACCTGACAGTCCGAAATCTGTAAAGAAATGTATGGAACCCTAAGATAAACTGATAGTCTATGTTCTAATACAATGAACTGACAGGCTAATATCGGCCGACAGACTGTTAACCTGCGGTGCCCTTTAGACTGTTAATTAGAGTAAAGACAGTGTTACAAATGCATTGCAACTGCCTGCCTCATAATATTAATATTTAAAATAAACGTGATACCTTACCTTAGATTACCTCGGAGTAATTGATTCGTCTAGAGATTAAGAAAATCTGTTAATTATTAATTGTCAGTTAACATGTATTTATTTATAAGTTTTTTGTATGTAATGTTTAGAAATAAAGTATGAATACTTTGTGAATTCGATTGTTTCTTTTATTAGCGACCGCCTTTACTTCACTTCGGTTTATGAGAATTTTCTGTAACACCCGTACATTGTGAAAAAATAATTTAACTGATGGTGGAAACCGCATGAAAATCAGTTCAGTAGTTTTTGATATTATCGCGAACATACAGACAGACAGACAGACGCGGGGGACTTTGTTTAATATGTAGTGATTTATTTATTATTTATAAGTTTTTATCATGAATCATCACATCATTTCCGAAAGACGTCTACTGCTGGACATAGGCCTCCCTCCAGGTTTGTCAAAAGCACCGATCCTGCGGCGCGTGCATCCATCGGTGTCCCACAACCTTAGCCACGTCGTCGGTCCATCTTGTTGGAGGTCTACCCCTTCTACCCACGCTGCGTCTTCCGGCACGCGGACGCCACTCGACCCCATCTGTACTGTGATTGATGTGCCCCGCCCACTACCACCTAAATGTAGCAATAGGTAATGACGGTGACTTTAGTTCTCATGCGGATCTCATTTCTGATTCGATCACGCAGAGAACTTCTAAGCACAGCCATCACTGGCGACAGACACTGGTCGAAGAATTTCAACTTGACCAGTCACGTCGGATTCGACGATTGACCTCTTTCTGGAAGCTGGCTACCTCACTGGAGACCGGGTAAATATGAAATTTCAGTCATGTCAATTATGGTTTAGCAAAAAATTGTCATAAAAAATATATTATTATCCAGATATTTATAAAATTTTCTGTAAATTAAGTCTTTTACAAAATAACAATACTGCCACGGGGCAGGACTCAAGCTACCGGTGGTTCGGGCTGTAGAGAGAGGAACCTCACAATGTGTGCCGTGTCGAGGAGTACTGCCACTACTCCAGCCATCTAGCGAGTCTCTTGAGGTGTCGATGGAAACTCTTATTATTATTAGTATTCTTCTGTGGGCAGTCTGGTAATAAGTCCGTTGGTAACATGACCCATTTTTTACCCAAAACCTCCACTTGTAATGGTAGTAGTAGTACTTGTAGTTCCCTATTAAAACTCCTTTTCGTCAAGATATAGATTACCTACTTTGCTATCGAGCCAGTCGTATTGTTTTCCCAGACATTGCTACGGTCAATTAGAGACAAGGTATAAGTACCGTACTAAGAACTTTTAAAGGAGAAGTTATTGCTATTAACACTGTCTGATAGTAGTGATAACCTCCAGTTCAGTGTGCTCGGTTCTCATATAAATCGACGACCTCTTTCGTTTTATTTCGATATAGTTCTGTGGCCGCTGCCAAAGTGAACGGGTTATGCGAGACATCTTTAACGCTCAATTCTGTTGTATGATAAACAGGTAAGGTATTGCCACAGATCACAGAAACAAGGGAGATATGTTATGGGGGCGTGGTTCGTGTCGCCTCGATATGGTCAAATTGACCATATCGGCACGAGGCGTGTCAAACGTTGACACAGTCACTCACTGAACGCTGTCAGTATAGAAGCTCCGTTTAAATGATAAAATGACTGTATGTAGCGTGAAAGTGTGCAAAAATCGAAATACAAACGTTAATATAAAATCAAAGGGCATAACTTACCACCGGTAAATTTTGTTTTTAAGCATTATTTATATTTTTAAATGAATATTTTATATTTGAATGGATTTCAGAGCGTAAGGTTGTGAAAGTTGTGTTGACGTGATTTCTATCGACTATCGATAAATGGCTTATTCTACAGCTATCAATAGAATTCAATGTGTTAATAGTTCTAGTTATTTATCACTACCACGACACGCTTAAAACAGAAGAAAAATAATTTTAACAAATTTTCACGTTATACAAAATTTAATTTTCTTTACAATATTAACGAACGACGAAGGACTCTAGCAATTCAAATATAAGTAGGCAAATCATACAATTAAGATAAAAATAAATTAACCAACCACAAAGGTAAAGGGCTCTGGCTCAGTATTGAGCTGTGTTTGCACACAGCGCTGATTGACAGCTCGCGCCGACTCACTCTTAAAAGGATTCAAGCCTAAAGGTTGGATGGTAGAGATTGCCCCAAGTATTAAGTCTATCTTTCTGTTTTAAGTAATTTGTACCATTTATGAAATAAAGTTTACATAATCAAGTCGGTAAACTACTGGTTTGTCCCAAACTGAGATCTTGTGACGTGACACTCAACCGAACCCATTTTATTAGTATATTTGTATTAACATCATAAAGTCCATGTTTACAATTTAGACTTTTATGTACTAATCAAAACGAAAATCTTAAACAGCTCCAGAAAATTTAACCAAAGAAATTCGGCCATTTTTTTGTTACGTTCTAATATAGGTATCGTTCCAAATTTAAAATCTTATGTATCAATTTTACGCAAACCGTATTCTTGCTAATAAAATATTATTCTATTCTAACAATAATATATTAAGTTTAAATGATGTAATTGTATTAACCTAGTAGTAAAATAATAAAAATAGTACTTATTGCCTGTAAATTGAATAGTACCTATATTAACGTTGCAAACAAGTTTGAATTGTTTATCGATATATTTTGAAACATTCCTTGTGGCATCCCTAAGTGGACGACAGGAGAGAAACGCACACCTCTTGAAAAAAGTATAACTAGATGTCGCTGTGTGTGGGTAGTCCTTAACCTGCTGAACATAGGGACTACTATCTTGGCGCCATCTAGCTCTGAGGAACTAATTAATTACTCGTCGCATAGATGGCAGCTAAGTGACGAGTAAGCGCTATCTTACGTTCAGTGACTGAACTACGATGGAAAAAAAACGATCTTTCAGCATTTTTCAACCTTGAGAACTTAGTATAAAGCTTAATGTTCTGCTACTATCAAAACTATGTTACGGCGTTTTTAGTTCGTAAGCTGTAACCAATTATGAGGAGGTTGTTTTTGTAGTAGTTAATAGAGCGTAAGCGTAAGACGCACACATGTTTAAAAGTGGCGACACCGGGTCTTGTACGAATTGGCGTTCATGACATATCTCCCTTGTTTCTGTGATCTGTGGGTATTGCATATTTCTTAACAACCAAAACACAACTTCATTATATTTTAAAATCGTATGGCATTTAATTTCTTAAAAAGAATAGTTTCACAAATATGAATTTACAAGTTTTACTAAACTACGTACATAATTATCATCACTATTAATTACATTTTATCTTAGAGGTCGACCTTTGACACAATTTTTAATGTTTAACTAGAAATTCACCATTCATGTTTTTTGCTAATTTTGCTATCAGTGTGAATTTAAATACATTTGTATAAATAATGGGATTTAACTTATTTAAACAACATAACTAAGGTGGAATCAATTAGGGTATGACAAAAAAAGTATGTATCACTTGTGCGAAACATTTTTCGCATACTTATTATACTACATAATATGTTATTAATTAAAGGTTCCCCCTGCGACTGGTGTGTAACTGACGTGATTCGTGCGTGTGCCATCGTACTATTGTAACACCAAAGGCGCCTAACTGCATAGGAATAGTATAAGCATTTTAAATTTAATGTGGTTACCAATAGAGTAGAGAACGCTTCGACTACTCCATTGCGATTAGCCGCATTTGGTATTACCACTTATTACGGCAGTGTTGGAGTATCTATGTACTTTTTTGTATGAAGCGTATTTCCTATTAATACCCACGAGTGCGTGCGTTGAGTACGCCGCAGTGAAATTCCTGCTCAGTTCCACAATCACCTGTAGGCCTTTCTTGCAAGAAAGTACAATTTTTACACGATTATGTAATTATTAGAAAACAATAATTTATTATTATTATTAAAGAAGTGGTCTCTGCCTACCCCTCTGAGAAACGGGCGTGATTTAATGTATGTATGTAATTATTACAGAATTGGAATGCATCTTTGAACTAAATCTCGCATTACACAGGACTACTACCGGATATTTAGATCACATTATTTTCAATATCTCCGAGGGTAAAGGAGCAGGGGCCAACATAGTTTATTTGTATAATAGGAGGATCTGGCTAGGATAGGATCACTGTTTGTACAGGATTTTCGATCTAGTAACTTATATATACGTACTTATATATTGTTATTGTTATATATCACGATAACTTCATCTGTTTCTTCCTAGTAGTCACTATTGAACATCAGAAATATCTACTATAATTAATCTACGCCCATAACTATAGACGACCACGGATCAAGCCACGGCCAAGTTATATGAGAATAGCTTATGAATTATGATCTATCTCTGCTACTGTTTTCTTCAAAATAATGTCATGTGACACAAGAAATTTTAACTATTACTGCAAAGTGAATTTTACATATTTCATTTTTGTTAAAGCTTTGATTGCTTAGGACTGCATGCAATCCTAAATCACGACAATTTCAAAATTTACAGACCAAACATTGATTAATAGCCCGCATGCAATAGATTACATCGCTAATATTTATTCCGGCTTGTTTACATGCATACCAAGCAGGCAATGTATTGCTCAGAGACAGACCCATGATTTTATATCCGCCGACGATCTCCATACTAGACATCTTATCTTACTTAATATTAAAAATGAAACGGTTTGGATATTTGTTACTCAATCACGCCAGAACTGTTGAACGGATCTGGATAAAATTTAGCACAGGGATAGATTATAGTCTGGAATAGCCCATAGGCTACTTTTTATCCCGGAAAATTGGAAAGTTCCCGGGGGAATAGCGATAAACGACTTATACGCGGACAGAGTCGCGCGCAAAAGCTAGTGTTTATATAAGTAATGCGAGTGATATCACAAGTGAAATATCACTTGACCGCGACCGTTACCTACCTTATTACGCATACTTGAAAAAGGAAACAAAAATTACCCTAAGCCGAATCACCTGTTGCGATATATCCGAGCGAGGCAACCTATCGCTCTCGTTCCGATCTGAACGCGATGAAAGAGATATCTACCGCGTGTAATATAAGATGCAATCACACGCCGCACGCACGTGCGTGCGAAAGGTGCGGGTGAAACTTCTCAGTCGTTGATCAGTCTAACGGCAATGTTTGGCAATGGGTGATGTTTCGAGTGATGTGATATATCACATTAGCTACGGAGTACAACCGTACGTCGAATTATGTAGTGGGAAGGGATTTCATGGCTTGAAGACACATAGCCTCCTGAGGTTCCTTGTACTAAAAATAGTACATAATACAGCCATTGAAATAAAGAGTGCAAAGGAAGTAAAGTGGAATTTCTTTTGTTTTTATGAAAAAATTACAAATTACATAATTGACTTTAATTCATTCAATATAGTTTCATATTCCATTGACGAATTTCGTTGTATGGTGGGCCTTAGGAGGTATATCAGCAGACTTATTGCTTAACGCAATCGAAATCTTTTTCATTTTGACAGTGCGAGGGTGAGTCTGCTTTCAAAATGAAAACAGTTGTTTTAATTTGAAGTAGATTGCCATTGCAAGTACGTTTGGCAATAAGCCAGTCGGTCTCAACCGTGGATAATAAGGATGAGGGCTATAAACCAATGTATATTTTACTCTTACCGCCTAGCCTAGGTCCACACCCCATAGTCTATCATGAGCGAGAGCTGCGCGAGCAGCGCCGCGTGCGCCGCCTGTCACCAGCCCAGCACGTAGTCCAGCGCCTTGGAGATGAGCCCGGAGGAGCGCTGCGGGCCCGGCGCCGCCGCCAGCGGCGTGGGGCACAGCGAGCGGGCGCCCTGCGATTGCCTGGACAAAAAACATACTTACTTAGTATGGATGGATAGATTAGCTCTTACATTGTGACAAGCGACCCATCCCCGCTTCTCTTTAGTTTATGTAAGTTTTCTGTAACTTATACACACTTCCACACTATCCAAAATTTATTATAGATAAAAACCCTCTTGGAAGACTATCTATTGATAAAAAATGCTTAAAATATGTTGCGTAATTTGAAAGATATCTGTGCGAGAGTAAGAGTCTGTGCATACCGAGGGACAGACGGCGGGAGCGACTTTGTTTTATACCATGTAAACATACCCTTTGTTATACTGCAAAACCGCGTAACTAACAAATTTATGAAAGAGCAAAACAAACCTTACTGTAATATTAAAAAGGTGCATTTTGCTCCTTATTAAAAATGTCACTTACGCAGTTTTGCAGTTTCACCGACTATACGTCATTCCGCCGAGCGCGAGTCTCAAAATCCTTTCACTCCCCAAGGCTCCCCAAGGCTCACCGGGAGACGGGCGTGGCGCCGGCGCCGCGCGGCGGCTCGCGGCACTGGACGACGCCCACCATGACGCCCGGCAGCACCTGCCGCCCGCTCAGCGCCAGCGCGCGCTCGCACTCGGCCCGCGTCGCGTAGCGCACGTGCGCCCAGTTGCCTTGCGTTGGGTACTGCTTGTCTGTATAAATAGATTATTGTAAATTATTACGGAGTAAGCAGCGGAGGCCTTCGTGTGTAAGGGGTGTCTATAATCCCTAATCGTCATTTGTTCTAATGCATTGTATTAACTTAGTACTGGACTAACAAATGTAATGTCAGTTCTTCAAGGCTTTGGAATTTAAATTTATTAAATATTAAATATCACGGAACTAAGTTCCACATATTGTACTGTGAATGACTAGACAGTAAAACCTTAATATAACATTTAAAGCCTCTAGGTCTAAGATAAATTGAGCCCCTGAATAAAATAAATGTGCCTCCTTGAAACAAAACTATTATGGGCCTTTATGGTTACATGTAGATAGATAGGAATTAAAAAATGTATAGTTCAAGACCTTATCAGGTACCTAAGTATTAGTTAGATAAATTAGGGTCAGTGAGTTAATTAATGTATTAAGTAAAAAAAACTGAATTATAATGTAAATGCTTTTTTTATCTTCATGTTAAGAAAAATAAAATAACAAAAGTAATGTTTTAAGTAAAAAAAACTGAATTATAATATAAATGCTTTTTTAATCTTCATGTTAAGAATAATAAAATAACAACATTGATGCAAAAAAAAATAAGTTGATAAATCTGTTAAAAGAGTACATTATATAAATTATATTTACCTAAAATTGCTCCACAGTTGCTAAACCTCGCTAGAATAGTATTTGCTGCATTAGCAGGGAACCCGAATACTGTAATCCAGTACTCCTCCTGCTCTTGATAATTATCCCACGCCGATGTAGACTGATTCATGTGACTAACTGATGCATTCATATTATTTACGTATGAATTCTGCATTACAGAATTATTATAGAAACTAGGCTCTTGGAATAGAGATTTATTTACTGATGGTTCATTGCTTTTTATTGTGTCAAATAAGTCTTCTATGGGCGGCCCTGTGGTCTTACTGCTATACGAGATGTTTGGGGACGTTGGCATGTTCGCGAACAGGTTTTGCTGGTTGTAGATGGCTTGCTGGTGCATTGATAAGTTGTGACGGTATTGCTTCTGCTCTGGGGTAGAGGTTTGTGTAGGACTAGTGGGTGATCCTGAAATAAAATAAAATACAATGTGATAGCATCTTTAAATGATGAAAACCACTTTTCAAAAAAATCCTGTTATTAAATACACAGGCAGTTTTATCCCACAACGAAACACAACAATGCGAACACTGCTGCTTAGCGGGCCAGCAGATAAGACAGTCATCGCAAGCTCAATCTGGAGCTAGATCTGGAGACCAACAAGGCTCTCTCAAATTAATCACTCTAAGGAAGTGGGCTGGACACATGCCGCAGAAAAGATGGAAGATGGGGAAAGGCTGTGGTTGAGTGGAGACACAGAACCGGGCAACCGTGGCAGGAAGGTTCTGGATGAGGAGAGCACTGGACCGAGATGGGTGGCGAGCAATTCATGCCTACACTCAGCATTTGATGGATTTAGGCTGAAGAGAAGAGAGCAAGCTCAATCTTACTATGAACCAGGTTCTACCACCCAACCGAACGAACGGAACCGAATATTAAAGCAACATACCCCTACAATACATTGTCTCAGAAATATCAGCAGTTTAATTAAAGAATGACTATGGCTGCTTTAGCGGAAACCATTGAGTTTTTCCATTAGAAAATATTAGCGATGATAAATTTGGTTAACGCTTTCACGGTTGTGACGTCTATAGACGTTAGGCAATATACAGTATCGCTAATTTATCTCTAATCACGGTACCGTACTCGAAAGGGTTAAGACGCAACTGGCTACCTATAAATTATACAACAATTTCGATGTAATATTAGTAACTTACCAAATGCAAGATTACGGCCTTTTGTAGGCGATAAACTGTTGGTCCTTGGTGTCGTGGGAGGATTTATTTCACCCAAAAGGAAAGGCGGCAAGTACCCCACATTCGGGCTGCCTGATGGTGAGTGTGTAGGACTCCCAAGCGTCATTGGCTCCATGTTATCACAACTCTTAACTTTGCAATATTAATAACAATATATATTTGAATTATGAAGACGGTTATCAAATGCTTTTTTTAATATTTTTTGCCGGAAGCGGTTGCGTTGCAGCCACTGACGGCTTCGTTTCGTTCAATACGTTTTGACAGTGACAGTATTTATTTGACGTTTTGTTTAATATTGCCATTTTATTAAACATTCTACTAATCGGTTTGTAATAAATTTATGAAAGAATTGTATGCATTCATTAATAATAATTAGGCTTGGGACTTTTGGATGCTCGCTATGGTTCTAGAATCCACGGAGTCGCCATTATGTTAAAATATTTTTTTAGAAGTCAAAGTCAAAGTGGATAAGTACATACAACTTGTATTTATATAATTACCAATAATAAAATACTCTATTGCTAGTAAACAAAATAAACTAAAACAAATACTTTGAGTAACAATAACAAAAATGTCTTTTTCAATCTATTATTAGTCGCCACTTCAAAATTTTTGATGAGGTACACTTTTAATATGGTTCACAATAAACACTTTTTTCCGGCTTTGAAATATACATCACATAAAGAACAAAATATACAAGACTTTTCTTCAACATATTTTAATTCCTTATACGGCTCTAACCAGGACTTAATTTCGCAAGTAGTAAAACTATTCATTTTAAATTTCATCAGAAATTGCTTAAACCGTGTTTAATCAAAACTGACTTGACAATTAATTAATCAAGTGTTTTTTTTAATTGGTAAAATAGATGTCAGTCAGTAGTCTGTCACAACGCAAGTATCAAAGAGGATGCATAATTAAGTAAATCGTACCTATACATATATGCATGAACTGTGACATGTGTGTGTAATAACTAATAAATTTATGATAAAATTAATAGGGAATATGCATGGATTTTAAAAATAGCATTTCTCATCAAAATATGAAAATACCGTAAAAGAGATCACCAAAACGGAAATTAAAATTAAAATCGGTCAAGAAATACGGAAGTTATAAGCATTTCAAACTTCTAATTAGACAGAGAGATCCGATGTGCACCGTGACGTCATTGTGCACTGCGGCCATATAAACTCCATGTAAAATTCCGTTTTTCTAGAAAGAGATAGGAACAAATCTTTGTTGGCTTATATCTTGGTTATTTTTATAGTTATTCAAAAAAATATTTTTGTGATCTGTTTGTTACATGAATCAGCTTCAATTGAAGCTGTAAAAAAAAAACATGCATATTCCCTATAGCTGTCATAAAAACGTGGTTATTACCGATCGATATAACAGCGTAAATCTAACATGTTTTATTTTTACACTTTGACTTTGACTTCGAAAAATAATATTTTAACATAATGGCGACTCCGTGGAATCTAAAACCATAGCGAGCATCCAAAAGTCCCAAGCCTAATAATAATTAATATTTTTTATGGGTTAAGGGGTCCCATATGAAATCCCACGGGATCAAAGCCAACCTCATCTGCACTTGGTGCACCCTGCCAACTAGCAAGCGACGCATAACCCGCACTGTCCCATCGTGGTGGGATTAATGATTAATTGCCTCCCCATGAAAAGCAACTAGACTATTAAGCAACCTGAATAGGCCCCGAGTGCTCGGTGCTAGGGTTCCCGGCATTGACGGTATCCGAGCCATCCCTAGAGCCAGAGGTAGCAACAATTCCCGAGCGGATACAACGACCTCTCTGTCAAAAGACCTGGGCACGCAAAATGGATACTAAACCTCTTAACAATAAACTTATAATGTCTGGACTGACTGTTGAAAGATAAGCCACTAATTAAGCTAGAGAATGCCCTAGAAGATATAAAATGAGAATAGTCCGAGATGAAAAGACAGTGCCAAGAAACTTGAGAAAGAGATGGGCGCATATTTTATCACAATTTACTGGAAAAGGGCCGAATCTTAAGTACCTGAAACCGACGTGCGTGCATGACTCGATGTATGAATGTTGAAGAAGCGAAAGAAATTTGTCAAGATCGTAGCAAGTGGAAAGAAGTGGTCTCTGCCTACCCCTCTGGGAAACAGGCGTGATTTAATGTATGTATGTATGGTAGCATCAACGGACGGTACGGTGTGGGCTTCCTGGTGGCTAAAAATTAATGAATAGCAATAAAGCAGAAACGAAATTTTCTGAAGATGACCGCTTGACAGATCGAATTTTCACCTTCATTTTATTGTAATCGTTGAAGCCGTTTTCGAGAACAAAATATTTTTTTCACCTTCATTTTATTGTAATCGTTACAGCCTGATATAGATAATATACTAGATATATTATGCACAAATATTGCTCGTAAAATATGAATGTAGAATACGATAATCATATTGATTTTTTCAATTTTATTCTTGTGGTATTTTTATCTATAAGACTGGCAACATAAAATAGGCGGTTGAATTTCGAATGGAATAGGCAGTTTATGGGGAATGTTAGTTTTAAAGGCATACAATATAATTTCATAAGGCATACAGTAATTTTGTATTTGTAATATTTTTTCTGATTCATATATTATTGCATTAATAACCATGATTAATAGTTTTCAATATTATTATTAGAAGTTTGATTTGATGCATGTGGATCTTTAATTGGCAACATTTTTTCTGCTAAAAGTATTGTCAAAATTTTAGTCAATCAAACAAACATGGATTCTTCTCCGAATGGAAATTTAGAAAAACCTCCATATAATGAGAGTGATGTGAAGAAAACATGTACTAGTGCTTTTAGAACAATGTCAAGAAATAGTATTAATATAGGTCATAAGTTATTTAACAGAGAGGTCAGTATAAACTTCGTAATTCCAGGGTTGTTTACACGATGATCGCTTATTTTTTTTATATAGCTTTTGAGACTTGATTTCAAGAGGCTGTAGGTAACTTGGTATTGTAATGTATTGATTGTATGCCCGGTAAATGGCAGATCTCTATGTAGTATTTTTAGTAATTCCAGGTTTGATCCCGTTTGTGTTATTTTATTATTTAATGGATTCTGACAAAAAAAATATTATTGAGTGTTATAGTAATAGTGAAACGGTATTTTTTTTATTAAAATATATAATATAGAAAGGGAAAAGCTTTTATCCAAGGTTATCAGGCCAAGGCATACTAGATTTACAGTTTCTTATTTATTACTATAGGTATGATTTCGAATATAGAATTAAATATGAAACAATCCTAATGTTCTCTATTTAATCTTCATGATTAATAATTACTCTGGTATAAAATAGAGAATGGGCTTATTTTTATCGACCTATTCTCAGTTCAATTTTGAACTTGGATTTTTTAGACCAAGCAAATGAAAAAGAAACAAACACAAACATAAATCAGGGTTTCTTTATTTGCACAGAACTTCAAAAAATCCTCCTAAAATAAATTTTGTTTAATTCAAAATTCCTTTTATTTGTATATTTATCTGGTACAAACCTTGTAGACTAAATATGATTAATATGATGATGATTGAATACATTCTATACATTTAAATTCAAAATAAATTTAGATAATAAAGAAAATCAGGCTATAATGGGTTAAGTGGCTAGAAAGGCAAGAGTCAAAAGTGTTAGCATATCAATTGACTGCTTATCAACCAAAATGTAACAAGTCTATTTCAAGTGTCTATGTTAAGTAGAGTAGATATCCTATTGCCACCTTCTGTTTTCATCATTTCAGCTCAATGATACCATTCTATTTTATTATTATCAGATTGGTATCAGGTATCCATATGTGTACCACACTTTAGCTGCATCCAATAAATGAAACGAAGTTAAATTAAATGATAAGATTTGAAACAAAGAAAGAACCAAAAAATATATGTATCTAGTGCTCATATTATTGTGTGCTAGTGTGGGGATAAGACAACTGGGCAAATTACTACCACAAAAGCCTTCCATCTTAGTCCTCAGGGTTGGCAATATATTTGGGGTCTTAAAATTGCAGTTTTTTATTGTAGTTTTTAGAAGATGTCTAAACGGCACTGATCCCACTTACCTTTAGGTGGTCTGTGTGATTTAAATTTCAAATAATCACATTTTTGCCATATTTTTTTAGAGCTAAATCTACAAACTTATGGCATCTGAAAATATTATGTTGCAAATAGATTATTTTTTTGGTGAACTGAGGCATACCTAACATCTCTAATAATAATAACTCATGATGGACATCTGCTCTTTCATTAATTAGAACTCCTTTGATCAGTTACTGGGAGTATTATGGATTGAGACTTTGTTGATTTATTATTACTTGCTGTGTATGATGTAAAGTGAAGGATTACTCAAGTGTAAAATTTAATTCTTTAGTAAATGTGTTTAAGTTTGCAATGCATTCCTCATGTAAACTATTTTAGTGGTTAACAATGTTTACAATAAACATGCTGAGCTATTGTAGGGTAATGAATAAGCAATAGTTAGAGAATTAGTATAATTAGAATTTCTTGTATCACACTTTAATATATTCAGTTGTGTATTTAATATACTTTAGTCCTGCAGTGTCATTATTACCTTAAAAAGTAGAATGCCTATTTTGTCATAACTTGACCCTTGACCTGATACAAATACTACCTTGTCATAATAAACTTTATAATAAACATTAAATAACAAGCATGATGACAATGATAACCACAATTATATGCTTCTAAGTATTCTAAACATTTTTATTGGGTGACTGCGCCTGACATGATCTTTTTAACTGCAACTGTGTGCAATTTATTTACGTATATTATGTTTATGTAATGTTGTTATTTTCGTAACATAAGTAATTAATTAGACATTATGTAGATCTGATATGTACTAACTTTAGTGCCATGTCATAACAAGGTTTAAATAACAAGCATGATAGTGAGAATGACAATCACAATGGCAGGGTTCCAAGTATGTTTAACATTTTTATTAAGTGACTGCACTTGTGTTGGTCTTTCTTAGAAATCCCATTCAAATCATACCAAACCTATTTTGACAGCATACTTACATGACCTTTGTTTACTGCGAATGTGCTTTATACCTTTTAGCTGAGTACAGTGCAACTGATTCGCACATTGTATTGTATTGATGTTATGTTTTTTTTTTAAAGTAATTTCTTTTCGGCAATGACCTTTTGCTTGAAGTGTTGTGCTTCTTATACTGAATTAATATTTAAGTAAATTGATAGGACTTTTTTTAAAGCAGGAAAGCTTTACCACAAATAAAATAAAATGTGACACATTAATCTTAACATGCAATTAAATTTAAGTATAGCAATTAAATACATACAGTGCACTGATATCAATTGCCATATATACATTTTCTGCAGGCTGAATACCCGATCCTTACTCAATATTTTTCGTCTTCAGATCCTCGGGTCTACATCCAGCCGCCTTAATGACCGGAGCCGGAAGCTCTTCGAGCGGATTCCGCCGCGGCTCAGATTCTGCCTCATGGATATCGTGCCCATGTCCTACTTCAACCACCATGTGTTCATGGGCTTCTCGCAGTGCGGACAGTATCTACTTAGCTTCACTTATAGCAATGGGTCACAAGTTTACTTTAGGGAGAATGCTAAGTTTACGTAAGTTAGAGATTTTAATGTTATAGTTTTAGGCTTACATGCTTGTGATGGGGGATGACAGGTCTTGGCGTGGACTTAGCGGGTATGTTATAGTATTTTTAATTTATGATTGTCATAAATTAATGTTGCATCTTTGCCAAATTATCTCGCATATCTTGAAAAATATTAACTCATGTTCAAAAATGTTTTGCCTCATAATACCTCTTGTTGCAGGCTCCACTTCTTATCGTGGGTGCCGGGGGCGGTGGTCCGCTCGGTGCACCGCGTGCCCCTGTTCGGAGGAGACGCGGTCGACAGCCGCCTCACTGTGTCGATGTCGCAGTGGAAACATAACCACGGGGTGCTTGTAGTCTATGGAATACCGTAAGTGTTGCTTACTGCTGGACCGTAGAACTTATCATCACATTAGCTGTTGCCCAAGACTACGTCCGCGCTGAAGCGGTGTTAGAGTTGGGCGACCACCTGCCTGCGGCTGGTTTTTCTTTTCTATCGCTTGCCCTTTATTCATATGGGATCAAATGCCAGATAGGGGCGCCATAGAAATCTCGCCCAGGGTGCTAGTAACTAGTGCTAAAACCAGCACTGCGTCCGCGCAGAACTCATTTAACGCTCTTTCACCGCAGTGGAACCGTACATTTTTCCCGAACGAAAAGTAGCCTTTTTGATATTCCATAATTTCCAGACTATCTATTTGCCAAATTTCATCCAGATCGGTTCTACCGTTCTGGCTTGATTGAGTATAGTAGTAAGATGCTGTTTACAGTGAAACAAGTTAGCGCTTTATGCGGGCTCTGCACTCCCGCAGCGGACGCCCGCGATATTCGCGAAATAATAGTTGTCGCGTTCCTCGGTTTCGCCGTGTCGGTTCTTTGATTCCTAGTGTGTAGATGTACATACATACATACATACCTTCACGCCTATTTTCCCAGAGTGGGGTAGGCAGAGCTACAGAATTACCTACAACTTTAAAAACTTGTTGATAATTCAGTAACCACATTTTGCACAAATTGGTACCAGCGTATTAGTGACAGGTTGCAAGCCCATCGCCTAATTTAAGATATCACTTAAAAAATTAAAAATAACAAATTGTATCGTAATTTTTTTGCGGTACTCTCATAAAGAATAAGTACAAATTCTTTAAATTAAACGGATAATATCTTGAAAACTATAAATGCAGTAAATATGATCAAAAATGTTCAAAATGACGTACTCTGTAGAGTTTCTGGTGACATACTATAGTGAATGCTTGTAAAAATCACTGTCATATTTTTATCAGAAGTTAGAGGCAACATTTCAGTCTAATTTTATTATCATAATAATATCTAATGTCAACGTACGTATTCATATGCTTATCATGTGTTTTAATTTTATTGTAGAGTAATACACTGGTAAACATCTTAGCCTATTTGTGCAAATTGTGGTTACTGAATTATCAACAACTTTTTAAAGTTGTAATTCTGTAGCTCTGTCTAGCCCACTCTGGGATTACAGGCGTGAAGATATGTATGTATGTATGTTAATATTAATTCATGATAAGAAACCCAGATTTCTAAAGTAAGGTCCAATGAGTTAAGATAAAAAATATAAACAAAGTTGAATGAGAGAAAAGGGCACCAAGGGTAGTAGCAAACAAAGGACGACGTTAATCGTTATAAACCCAACGAAAAAAAAGGGGTTATAAGTTTAACGTGTATATTCTGTATATTTGTTTATAGTTCGTTCATTCAAATAGTTTGCATGCTTTTACGTGCCGCTACCATTGCTGCAAAGAAAAAGCGGCATGGGCGACTTCACAGGTTTGTACTGCACACTATTTGAACGAGAGAACTGTATCTATGTGCCTGTCTATGGCGTCGTAGTTCCCAAGCGGATGGATCGATTTTTACGCGGTATTTTTTTATAAGAAAGCTATTAAAAAAAAGTAAATTGAAGGGGCAGCCTGGCGAAATTGTTTCTTATAAATATTGTTTTACATACATACATACATTTGCTGAGTGGGATAGGCAGAGCTACAGAATTACCAACAACTCTAAAAAGTTATTGATAATTCTGTACCATGTTATACATATTCCCCATATTATATAAAAATGGAAATGGTTTGTTACAGAGACTCGTGTACAGAGCGGTCTCACCTCAGTGTGATCGGTGTACCTCGATTAGGTTGTAGAAAATGTGCAACTATGCTAAAAGAAGAAGGTAAGATAAATACGAACTTTTCAGACCAAAAACGATGTCGTATATTTATTACAACTGCGGCTCTATGTAGTGGTGAAAGCTCTTATTTACTTGACAATAATGGCGGTCGAGTTTAAAACAATACGATAACATTTCAAAAGCAATATGGCATTGCCAAGTAGAATAGAGCCCCAGTATGTGTCTGTTATTTTTTTATCCATAGTAACACCTAAACTATTGGATCCTTTTTTAAAAACTCATCAAAATCATGTGTGTAATCTTATATATATAAAAATTACGTGTCACGTTGTTTGTCCGCGATGAACTCCTAAACTACTGAACCGATTTTAAATTTGATTTGCACACCGTGTGCAATTCGACCCAACTTGAAAGATAGGATAGCTTACATTTCAATTTATAGTCGCAATATTATTTTATTGCAAATTATTTGTCTTTATAAGGCAAAACAACGTTTGCCGGGTCAACTAGTAGGACTATAAAGATTATAAGGGTGCACCATACCAGTCACCAGCCAGTTTTAGGCTTTTAACTTTGAAATATGAATTTACAAATTTTCTGGAATTTATTGTTTAATAAATTCCAGATTGTCAGAATTGGGGCCAAAGATGTCTTGAACACAACTTCGCAATACACACAAAGTTTTTCTGCACGTCTGACTCTAGCGTGTTTGAGCCGGTCGTCCAACTGGCGTACTCCAACCAAATTATCATCTACACAGACTTCATACACATACTCGAGATAGACTTCATCAAGCCTGACCAAGAGACTCCAATGGAAGTCGAGGACAGCAAGTTTACTCTAGACAGGGATGAAATAAATTCCTATTACACCAACCCCGGCACCCCAGCTTCAGACGTATCGACTGTATTCCAGTCCCCGAAATACCAGAATAAGGTTGTGCAGAATATTCTAGAAGACTTTTCTGATTTAGAGGAACCGTATCAGATGCCCAAGCCAGTGCAATTACCAGATATGATGGGCCAAGAATTGTGCATTCAAGCTTCCTCTATATCTTACAACTTGGTTGAGGAGTGGGAGGGACCTTCGCCTTCTATTAGGACACTTATTTCACCCCCCCTAAGATCCCCCAGACGGAGACCTGCTGAAAGCATGTCCAGGTTCAACGAAAGTCACCGAATCATAGCAGACAAAGCTTACGAATTCGTCGAAGAAACTGAAACGAAGTGTGAAAAGTTAAGTATATTCAGGAAACGACGGTTAGCTGATAAAAAATATGAATTCTCAGAGGACAATAACGAGAATATTGTCCCGTTTAGAGTGTTAAGGAGTAACAGGAAGTATTTCACGGGGAGTACGAGTAAGGTGAGGCGGCCGAAGTCGCCGCCGGTTGAGAGCGTTGTGTTGAGGGCGCATAACCAGATAAGCAGGCCTCCGTCGCCAACTCCGAGCAATGACTCGAAAGACCAAGAGTCGGATGACAAGAGTGAGTCTGAGTACAGGGTGACGGAAATGTTGGACGACGGCTCCCTGAAGACTGTGGCGGTCCATGACAACACGTCGAAGACTTTGTCGGAGTACCCTGTGAACGCTCAGGACCCTTATTTGGTGCATTCGGAAAATTCGCAATGCAGCAAATTCTTCACGCGATATTTTGTGGAGAGCGATGATGAGATCACCTCCATTGTTACGGATTCAGAAGGTGAGATAATACGCATTTTTTATTTTACATATATACATACATAAACTCACGCCTTTATTCCCAGAGTGGGGGAGGCAGAGCTACAGAATTACCAACAACTCTAAAAACATTTTTGTTTTATTTTAATTTTATATAATGTCTTTAAGCGTTGTTCAAGCAAACTTAGAATTAAACCTGTGTGCTAATTTGACTTCTCCATGCCAATGAAAAGGATCATCAGAGCTTAAAAGCCCTAGTACTTTTGCTTTATGTTGGAGGAGTGAGTTTTCAATAATTAAATTGAAGATTTTCTTGCTTTATTGGTAATTAACATTTACAATTGTCCGTTCTTCGACCGGTACAGCTTGAGCCAATACTTTTTAAATACCTACCTCATTGAAATCCTCGGATATCGTGACAGTGTTTCATTTTTAGAGGCTCTTAACCTCCCAACAACCGGCCGATCTTGACTTCAGTATGGCGAAAAAGTACACGACCCCCGCGTCTGTAAACTTACCTTTCACACTACAGAAACGTGTCAGTTTGAGCGGGATGCGAAAGGCGTTATTGTACTGCAACCTTAGTGTAAAGACTAGGCTCATGCTTTAATCTTTTAAACGCCTCAGTCGGCTCCTGACCGACCACTGAAAGACACCAGTTGTAAATTAAAATAAACTTATAGTATGAATTCCGTTGTAATTTGCATAGCATAGCAAACATGATTGGCGTGCGAGTGACACATTTTATTTGACATAAGGTGTTCAATAAGCTGATCAAAATCGCAGTCGATCAAAGCGACGGGCGAGCATATTGCAGCCCACCCGGAGAGCCCGGCGCTCCCTCTCCATATCTGAGTCTTGAGAATCGGCCGTGTATTCAAAAAGGAGCGTTCCCACTGAGAGCATTACTAAGCTTACACATCACTTGATGTTCGCGCCGAATGCTCATTACACGCGGACGATCTCCCGCTGAGATCTCCTCGCTGAGACGTTCCTTAACGTATTACGTGTCGCCCGCCAGCCGTAAGAGTCGTAAATCACCATTTAATTATAACAGCAATAAGTCGTATACTGACTTCATGGTCATGTTTAAAAATAGGAACATACTAACCTTACCATTGTGAGGGATCCTATATCCAGAGATCGGACGTTCGTGAGCAAATTTACCTAAAGTTCGCGAGAGGATGTAATATAGAGTGATTATAAACACGTGAAATCATGATTTTTTTTTATCAGTAATAGATTTACATTGTCACATCCGTGTTAAATTATTGCATCAAAAATATCATATAATAAGGCACTTGTCCTACAGCCAGCGAATTTTCTCGCTCAAAAAACTAACAAAAGATATAGATCCCGTGACAATAAAAGAGAATCAGTCGTTTTTAATATTATTGTATTTAAATTTGTCAACAATTTTCAGATGATTGTATATCGGGCTACCACGTAGCGCTCCACCTGACGGCTCACGGGGCCGGCTACGCGGCCCTACAGGGGGTCAGTGCGAGCTCTTGGGCACGCATCCAGTCCAACGCGCCCCTGCCTCCCCTCACTCTCCGAGCGCAGCAGAGGTCACTCGACACTGAACTGTTGTGTAACGAGGTCTGCGGGAGACTGTGCAAGCTGAACGGGAAGAAGTTTATCTACTGTTTTGATTGGGGTTGCCATGTTATCGATGTGTGTCAGAGCAGTGGCTGTTTGTCTGGGGTGAGTGTAAAATTATATTTTTATTTTAAAAAGTAAAGTAACGTTTGCTGGGTTGTCAGTAAGGAAAAATAGTGCTGTGTCGAATCATTCTCGTCAGTCACTTAATAAGCTTCTTAAGGACTAATGAATTACAATATTCTCAAGTGGTACAGGTAGATTCACTAATGCTGATACGAATGGAATGAACATGACGTCGGTTAATTAAGTTACCTATGACTGTGTGAGTGCCGTTCTTTGAACCGATGTTCGAATTTCAAAGCGAACTTTGTTATTATTTTACATACTTGTATACTTTCGTTCACTCATTCAATTCATTCGTGCCTGCTAATGTTAATCGACCTGTACCACTGCAATAATGGCAGTTTAGAAGTAAAAATTGGATCATGTTGCCAATTTCACTCTGAGAAGAACCCTCATTTTTACCACTCTTTTGCTTAGCTATTTCCCTTATATAGTCATCCATATTTATCAGTGAAGTAAGGTAGTTTTTACTGATATTCCTTTTAATGACTGAAATTTGCCAGGTTCCAAGCAGTGAAAGAGACAGATATATAACCCACTCACTGACTGGAACCTAAACCCTAAACCCTTGACCAGGCTGCCAAGTTGCAAGTCACAGTTGAGTTTCAGCCTTATCTGAAGAAGCGACTTTGATTTGTTTTTAACCCCCGACGCAAAAAAGAGGGGTGTTATAAATTTGATGTGTGTGTGTGCCGTAGTTCTTAAACGGATGAACCGATTTAGATGCGTTATTTTTCTGTGCTCCAACTGTGTTAGTTTCGGCTTGATTATTCGGCCGACTGGGAGCCAATGCCATCAGGCAGTCAGGCCGGCATTAGTATGTGTTATATGCAATAAAGATGAGGCATGTGTTGTAGCTGTGCGCCATGTGGCTGTGGGCCAGCGAGGAGCCGGGCGCGTGCGAGGCGTGCCGCGCCGGCAGCGCCGGCTGCCCCGCGCACCGCCTGCAGTACGCCGCCGAGGTCAGCCTCGTCTCTCGTCCCACTAGCGAGCACGAGCTCACCCACCCTAAACTAACCTAGTTATGACTTTTGACGTAGAGACCTCGTCGCGAATAACAACAGCAAATCAAGCTTTAAAGACACGACTGTTGTGGCTAACCAATTTTAAATCATTATAGATCCCAATATTTGCCCTTCCGGAATATTTAGTTCAGGTTGCGCGTCCGTGCACCTATACTGAAATAACCCCAGTATACATTTCTTTTACCTCGATTTTTATCTATAAACTTTTTGTCTATTTGTTTGTTTGGTAAAAATGTTGAAATCGGTTTTCGACAAACTTCCCAATGAGCTTAGGACTTAAAACTTTAAATAGGTACAACTCAAAACTAGATGACAATGAATATTCTTTTGAAAATTTATGTTTTTAATAGGTAAAGGAGAAATTAATTGGTTTCGAGCGTATAAAATGTTGAATAAAATGAAAAAAATAAATGATTTATTTAATTTGACCGATTATTTGATCTTCCCTTTTCAGTGTCTATTCGTATGGGACTTAGTAAGCGGCGTTTATAGGACTGAAAAAGTGACCATGACGGAAGACTCCAGCCAGGAAGGCTCGAGAGGTAAATACATAACAGAGGCAACTGCTCGAGTGGAATGGTGTGTCAAACCCACATTTAATTTAAATGTTAACTAAATGGCTTTAGTACCAATTTCACGAAACAATGTTACAAACAAGGATGGTGCCCTTGGGGCTTTAAATGCAAAGATCGATTCTATTCGCTAAACGGAACTAATTTTGTTCAGCAACATTAAAAAATTACTTAAGTTTCTATAGCTAATTAATTAATGTTAAAGTCTAATTGTAAAATCAGTGTATTAAATACTGGCCATATAATCACTATCTCATGGTGCGATATTTCCTTGGTATGAGGGCTAAAGGAAAATAGAGAATTGGATCGAGAACATTTAAAATTACATATAACTTGTTTGTTTTTTTTTTGTTGGCCTTATTTTTAACATCCTACAGAACAAAAGAAGTTCAGTTTCAGGAGTAGAAACGATCCATGCATTTAAAGCCCCAAGGTCAGAGACACCCTGTTTTAATCAATGTCAATCGACTGTTAGTTCAAACCTTTTGACAACTGTTAACACTCTAATCGTCTGTGAAGTGGTTGGTGAAATTCGACATTAACCTGCTGAAATTTATGAATATAATTAACTTTCAGTGCCAGGAGCGGACCGTGCGCGGGAGTTAGCTAAGAAACTGGGCCCTATCAACTTGCCGTCTGGCTGCGAGACCAGGCTGCTTAGCACGTTAACAGGTAACAAGCTTTCTCATTTAGGTCCTGAGCAGTACTTGAACCTCCATGGGATTGTTACGGTGGCAAATGTGATAGTTTTGGATTCTCCGTACTGTAATAAAAACTCTTTAAGCCACCAAGGTTTTCCTCAAAAACCTTCATATTAGGGTATAATTGAGAGTTTTCTAAGCAGGCACCGAAAACGCCTACCATTACTTGTGCAGGGTCCGCCTGGGTTGGTACCACCATCTTATCCATTAATCTGCCGCCAAACAGCAGTGATTGCATTGTTGTGTTCCGGTTTGGGGATAAGACAGCCGGTGAAATGACTAGCATAGAGGCATTTCATCTTAGTCCTCAGGGTCGGCAGTGCTTTTGCAGTCTTGTGAATGCGAATGTCTATGGGTCACAGTTTCCACTTACCATCAGGTGGCATGTGCGCTCGATTGCCTTCCTATGCCATAAAAAAATATATACAGAAGTCTTAGATCTCGATTCGATTAATTCGACTTCGCACTTACCAAAACCAAAAACCTTTCATGTGTTTCCCTCGTTAAAGTTAAATCGAAAGGCTTCAAGCTATTTTAATCTATATGTGCAAGACATTCGACTTATTATTGCACTACTTGATATTTTAATAGCTAGAAGTATCGCACGCTGCGAAACGGCGAGCCGAATTTTGCTGAAGGTGAAAAGAGAAAGTCGATCAAAAGGATAACCCGGTTAATGCTTATTGCTTAAATATTAAAAATCAAAAGCCTCCGAAATTGACGTACGTGCATGAAGAGTTTAATTAATGTAGAGGAAGCGAAAGTTGTATGTTTAGACCGGTATACCTGGAGTTCCATAGTGTCTGCCTACCCCATTGGGAGACCGGCGTGAAGATATGTATGTGTGTACGTATGTAAAATGACCGTGGTAAGCGCAACAGAAACGGTTAACTACTTCGAAAAGGTTTTCCTAACGTTACGGAAACGATATAACGATTGGGAAGCCAAACGATATTGTTTCCCTATCGATAGGCGTAATCAAATGAAGGGTGTCTTCTTCGATTTAGTGGCACTGAAGTGTTTACACCAAACAATTATTATTGTATTTTTTACTTGAACCCATTCTTGCAATTGAATTTATATTTATTTGTAATTTATCATCAGGGAAATCACTGAAAAGACTGACAGATGTGGACAATTGCATCGAAATTACCAAGAACCACCCGGACAGCACGGATTCTGAGTCTGAACCTGAAGAAAGCGACTCAGATTGAGCGAGTATAATAGTCGTTATTGACGACTATAATAAACGCCACTTTTGTTTTGATAGCTTGACTATAGTCGGGCGCGCTTATGACGATTATAATAGTTGGCACTCACTTTGATAGTGACTATTATAGTGTAAGCACACTTATGGGCAGTATTGTTCAGTTCAGCTCACGCATGGAAACCGATTACAATATATATTTACAAAAAAGTCATACCGATAAGAAATATATTGTTTATTTTGTAAGTGTCTACCTAGTTTAACAGTTGTACTAAAATGTCAATACTCCACCAATGACCATAATACGAGACCTCAGCTACGCACAGCCTTATACCCGGTATAAAGGAACTACTCCCACATAAATGAGGTTTATTTTATTAGGATTTTTGGTAGAATGAATCAATGTAAAATGTCGTAGATTTTGATCTCTTTCGCTCTAACAATATTCTCAATTTTACATTGACCTACCAAATATCATAATCGTGAATCCACGCAAAAATCGCCATACTCACATATTAGATAGGTTAATAAATAATTCTGTAGTCGCATAAAGTAGCTATAGTGATTATAAAGCTGCAAACGCACTGAGAGCGGAGGTGGCGTGCCCAAATCGTGGATGAGGCAGATTTAAGGTTCAGTTTGATTGGTCAATAGTTCGCATGCATGTAGCAATCCATTAACGGGTTGTTTTAACATTTTTGAGGCGAGAGCTATTGCAGCGACGCAATGTATCACGAAAAGTATGGGAACGCGCCGCACTGCGTTTGTGACTTAATAGTGCGCAACGACATGACTATTTACTATAAATAATATTAATATTGACTATAGTAGTCAACGTGCTCACCTCATAGTAGTATTGTCTGTTATAGTGGATTTTAAAAACGTTTTAGTTACTGACTGTATTGGGTAGTAGAATGTATTGAATTCACACTGTTTTCCATACAAACGGACTCTCAGGTAGAGCTCTCGGAAATGTAGGTGTCATAGGTCTTCCTAAGTTAATGCTGGTTATTACAGTGAAGGTAGATTAGAACGTCTTATATACAATGTAATCGTTTGATACATTCTTTTGACAGCTAATATTTAATAAAAATCGCATGCATGGACGACTTTTAAATAGTTGAAGGAAGTCGCCCGCGCGTGCTGTACCTTTAGGTTAGAGATAGAAAGTAAGTTATAAAATGAAATGACAAGTTTTGTTTGATGAAGTTATGTTGTAAATGTATATGAACACATCACATTGATAAGATTCTCGTTATACTTTAGATATTTTGTGAAAACTGATGGTATTATTGTGACACAAATTTTATTTACGTTTTATATATCGATAGGTGTTTTTTGTTCTAAATTTGTTTTGTGGCATATTGTGACACTAAAGATCATCATTATGACGCCTCGGCAACAAATACAAGTGAAACATTGAATAGTTTACTTTAATCTATGTTAGTATGATAAATTTGAGCTGACGCGGTGCTTATCTGTTGCCGGGGCGTTGGAGGCAATGACCTTAATGATCAACAGTATATTTTTAACAAAGCTGAGTTTTAACTTACTAGTGAATTGCAATAACATTGTACATAGTTAAGGAGTTAATAGGATAACGTTAACTTTCTTCCATTGTTTTTCCTTTATGTAACGAAAATTATCCATATGATTATACGACTAATCTTTGTTACACAAAGGAAAAAGATTGTTAAGGATTTTTAATTGAGCCAATATTTTGCAATTGACCCTTATTCGATTCTCTAGAACGATGCCGTCCCGCCGAACTGCCAATGGATTCTTTAAACAGCTTTGTTAAGAAATAAACTGTTGAACATCCTTCTTCAATCAATAATAAAAAATACGGGGACTGAGTGAAAGGCTTTTTCAACGTTACTAACTTTACATGTGTCTGTGGCGCTTGTTTGCGCCCGGTACTCCTCACAAATTTCTTCCATTTTAAGTATTTTATAACTTTGGAACCGTTTTGACCGTTTATAATCTTGATTTATTAGATTGGTCGCGATTTTTAACCTTTTCACCGCTGTCTACGGATTAATCCGTCACGTAAAAAATAACGTATGACGGAATTTCTATTTACCACCGCGCCAAGAAGGTTTAGTGTCAATGTTACATAGGATAGTAAAGAGTTAGTATATTTTATTGAGTTCGCTCAGTCTCCTCTCCCTATAGGTGCGTTTGTTGGTTCGCCAGAAACTCCCAGTTGCAGAAACGTTCATTAGTACTAATGTCCCATTAAAGATGGCTTTCGTTACTTTCTAATTCGCTAAGGTAGAAAGTGAAAGACCGCGACTTACTGCGACATTAAACTTAATAAAATATTGCGCAAAAGGTCATTAGCGGTGAAAAGGTTAAAAAATAACCTCCTAGGTTAACAATACGAAATCACAATTTAAATTTAAGTCATAATGTTACAGTAAGAATTAATGTCTTGGTTGTGTAAACGTCAAAGCAGACTGTTTCAGATAGTGTTTACTTAGATTATTTGCAAAAAGAATCCCTTAGAAGAAAAAGGATGCCAAAGAGAGCGCCCCGCGGGGTGACACGATATGATTTTTATTTATTTAATCGTATGACAATAAAAAAGAAGTACAGCTAATCAAGTAAATTAAACTCTGATGAAAGATTCTAGCAGCACTTCCCAAGCACTAATGAATGAACAGTCGGTCATTTAGAGGCAGGTCTGCTGCCAATACGTCTTGCGCAGTTGGTCTCTTTCTTTGCCACCCCAAAATCCCCCACCCCACGGGACGGTCTTGTTTAATTATAAATTATAACATTAGTTCAAGTTCAAATTCTAATGACAAATGTAGACATTGATCTCGAAAAGTTTTCAGTTATGTCGAGTAGCTAAGACCTTATTAAATGTCGGTTTTTGTTTTTTTTTTTTTACATTACGCTGTCAGATGCATTTATTTTTCGTAAACATTAAATGTAATTCGATGTCTAAGTATAAATCAAATAGTGATTGCAATATTAAGTAACTATTTGTAATAATCAACGATATTGGAAATAATAACGAAATGTTCCTCGTGGCATGTTAAATAAGGCGGTTTTGAACGCGTTTTCATGCACGTTAGGTTGAATGATGTCTGTATGTGACAACTTTAGCATAAGTAATCCCCTGTATACATCAATTGAAGATTTAAATTAGACAATTTAACTTCGATAACATTTTCAACGCAATTGACGGATACAATACCATAAGTTCTCTGTCTTCAACTTTTTTTGTTTGACATGGCGTTAAAGCGTTTCACTAACATACGCTTTGTGCATGGCTTAATATGGATCTATTGGCATGAACAAAGCACATGTCGCCTTAAAGAATATCTTCCCAAGTAAGTGCAAAGTTCTAGCGGGAAAATATAAGAAAGTTTTAATTTCTAGAATGCGATTTCACTCGTAGCGTATCATTTTGTTAAATCTTTTGTACTGTTGTTCAAGAGATATAATATAAGGTATTGTTGACAATTCACAAAAAGACTACTAATGCATCAACAAGTCGTTGAAGTCTTTTCCGTTAATTGGGTTGAAATGGTTAAATGACCGCTCGATGTGCGGCCGTACAGTCAGCGTCAAAAGTAACTGATCACTTTTGAACTTAACCTTTAACACTGACAATCTTCTTAGATATGGCTTATGGGACTGTAAAACGATAAGGTAAAAAAGTTATCTACTTTTGACGCTGACTATAACCCTCTGCGTGAGTCTTCCAGTAAACTACATTGAGGGCTGATTTTTCTATATTAAGATTACACCATTTTCATATGACAAAGAATAGTTAGTGATAACTTAAACGCCAGACGATGTAACATGGGGATTGGAATTTATTTCCAAGTAAGGTGTACGTACGGTCGGTATTATACGTAAATTGACCCTTCAGTGCTTTTGTCACTTTTGCTCCCCCCTTAGACCTAGTCCGATTTTTGGGCGTTTTCACTAAAAAGTGTACCCAATTAAGGACTGAAATTAAGGAACTTTAACTTTGTCAGTTTTGTGACCAAAATTAGCCATACATTGCGGCCGTCAGTATATAGCTAATTTTCGTCACAAAACTGACAAAGTTAAAGTTCCTTAATTTCAGTCCTTAATTGGGTACACTTTTTAGTGAAAACGCCCTTTTACGATTTTCGATATATTAATAAAAACTAGGTCTGTACAATTTCCCTTTCAAGGAAATTATTTCTTGGAAAAAACAAATTAAAGAAGAAAAACGGTAACGTACAAACCTACTTTTTTCGTAACATCTACAACATACTCAAAATTCGTGGAAATCGGACATGATTTAGGGCTTAGGCGGTGAGAAACGTTATCACCCGGAATTTCGCTTCATAATTCTCTTAACGTAATATTTAAACTGCTGCTAAGCTGTCAAAAGTGTTAATTGGACGCGGTACCAAAGTATGCCTATACCTATAAGGCCGACTGTACTGTCGGAGATGAATCTGCTCATAGTAAGGTTGTGATCGTTTGACTGTAGTTTGTTTAAATAAAGTGCCTGTTTCATATTACTCTAGCGCCTCTATTCTAGGTGTTAAAAACCATATCGTATTTCACCTGCTATTGTGTTGTCAACGTTATGATAGGTCTTATTTACTTGACACTAATGGCGGCCGATTTAAAAACCAGACCATAGCAGGTCAAATACGATATGGTTTTTACCACATAGAATAGAGACTCAGTTCTTTGATACTACTGCCAGTGTCGCCAAACTTTTGTAATTCGATTGTTAAAAATATATCGCCTGTTTACGTCACCCTCATATAATATACTACAAATTTACAGTTATAAGGTTTGATTTCCATATGTAAGTATTGTTGATATACGAGTTTGAGAAAATAACATGGCGATATGATACTTCCTCTTTGGAATGTAACAGAGGTAGTTTTATCGGAACTAAAGTCGGAGTTTTTAAATTTGGTTTAACGTAGTCGGAACCGTAATCTGAACTGAAGTCGGAGTCGGAGGTAAAAATGAGTTGTGTGTGTAATAATGTGTAAGCACGCGGGATGCGGGCTTGAACGTGCGACTAGGAAAAACCTGTTCACGCTGAAGACTTATCGGATCCGGATTCGAAGCTCTGTAACATCCCCACTTCTTTTTTTCTTGACCCGGGGAGACACATATTTACTTAAACTTTCTGTTATTTAAATTGAGTCTAATATTAAAAGCGTTCAAATGGTTAAATCTAGTAGATAAAAGATCTCAAATACCACATTACCTTTATAAAACTATACGTAAATAGAGTAGTGTGTACTACGCACAAAAACCGTTATAAAGAGTTTACCTTCCATCAATGTCTTGTATTTATCTGAGATATTAATGTATGTTCGTCTTATTTGATTTTGAGGCATAGTACCTAAATGTAACTTCCATGCCGGATCGTATCATATATAATACTAGTTGACGCGGCAAACGTTGTTTTGCCTTATAAAGACAAATAATAAAGACAAATAATTTGCAATAAAATAATATTGCGACTATAAATTGAAATGTAAGCTATCCTATCTTTCAAGTTGGGTCGAATTGCACACGGTGTGCAAATCAAGTTTAAAATCGGTTCAGTAGTTTAGGAGTTCATCGCGGACAAACAACGTGACACGTAATTTTTATATATATAGATATAAAAAGTGCAAAATATTATAATGGTCATAATATACTAGTATATTTCATGGTTTTATTTCTGAAACCGTATTAATTTTTAGGATTTTTTAAAATGTCATAGAGTCCGGGGTTCGGGGTAGCTTTATAATTATAGCAACCCTGAAAAGTTTACTCACCTTTATATATCGCTCATCCAATAGAATAATGACATAATTGCAAAAAAATCGGGTTTTGAGATTTTACCGTCATAAGTGTTCTAAAGGTCAGGTCTATCGCGTGGAACAATGACATAACATGCATGCTATAAATGCAATTATGTCATTATTCTATTGGATGAGCGATATTATGAGTTATGACCATTATTTGGTTTACTCTTGAAATATCGAAACTCATTTCATAGATTCACTTCGCTGAATTTTCATTTCATCGACAGGCATTTTCACATGCAGGAGCTTTATTTTTATAGTGATCACAAGTCTAACCTAACCTACGTAACGAATGCTTAAGATTACCTGAAAACTATAAGGTTTCAGCAGAAATTAGTTTTCTATGAAATTAAATTCGGTGAAATGACACATTCGATGTAATGTTTGTCGATATTTCGAGGGGATCCTCCATTATTTATTATGACTCATTGTGTATTTTGAACTTTATATATTATATTATGCGTACACCTTCCATGCTCTTGCCACATCGTTTTGAGTACTATTATGTAGACATTCAGCAGACCGCAGGGCCACGCAAAGACGTCACTCATTGGTTTCAGTATAGACGTTTGTGAGTATTTATGAACTTTATAATCCATGTATTTATTTCTAAATTTGAAGTTTATTACCTAAGCTTGCGCGTTTTTATCGATTGTATCAAAGAAAGGATAGAGTATTCTATTAAATATCAAATGATCCAAGTATCTCAAAAAGTTCTCTCGTTGTTATTCTCTTTTTTTAAATCCTTTTCACCTTGAATGACGGATTTATCCGTCACTTATAGTCTAACACAAAAATAATACACGCTATTGTGGCTAAATTATACTCTAACCCTTTACCAGGCCGCGAAGAATAACCGTATCTAAATAAGTTCTTTATATAGATTTGCAACCGTATTGAACGTCTTGTACAAAATAAATAATAAATAAATATCAGGGGACAACAAAATTCGGGGGATTACAAAAGTCGGATATGTTCCTGTAAACCAGAAAAATAAATGTGGGATACGGTATTCCCATTGCCTATCTGAATAATGAACGGGTATATAAAACATTATATCAATCCCTGAAAATATGAGTTCATGACCATCATTCACTTTATTCACTTAATTACTTACCTGACATGACAAGACAATTAACCGGGCTATGGGCTGAATAGTTCCCATATAGTCAAACTTTAACAAAGAAATGGGAGTGTATCTCACATCCTATGTCTGGTCATTTTAGAAAAATTTGTGAATATTTTGCTCAGTATAGGATTACATTACCTTACAACTCTTAAAATCCACAAAATATCAAAAAATCGTCCGACCTATCTGATTTTATTTCGCTGAAATAAGTAGTGGCCGGGTTTTGTCACAAATCACTGAAATTATTGGTCACGTGAATTCAAACGGCTGCCAAAGATACATTATTGGATATAACTGTGTTTTGAATAAAGATCATGAAATCATATTTTCAGGGATTGATGTAATGTTTTGTAGAAGTTGAAACCGGACTATGGTGTACAATATTCTATGTGGGAGTCATATATCCATTACTTAACACCTGGTAAAGGGTTAATCCTATCTAATTTGTTCATCAAGCGGAATTGAAGTTGATAGCGGGTTATATTATTTTTGGAAAATTTCGTTATTGTCCTACGCGTTTCATATAGATTGGTTGCATGCGTCCAAGGTCTGTACTGCACTCCTTTGTAGCCCATATGGTCATCATATTGTTGACGGTGTGGTAGCTTTATTATGACGTCAACAGTAAGTATGATTACGATTTAGAAGCAAGATGAGCTAAAAACAAGTGCACTTCGACATCTTCTATCTATCTAAATTATCTGGTCGTGTCCGACACGGTTCCTCTACTATAACAAGTAGGGATCTTCATCGCTCTAGCAGCGATGAAAAGTGCGATTCCGAGCGGTTAGGTGAGGTATGTGTCAGCGTATTTTAACATAAATCCAAGTCATTCATATGTGGTTTTTCCTAGGGTAGAGTAAAAAAGTTGAAAATGCCTTATCTAAGAAACATTACCGTATCTTGACCACCGGTTTAAATGGCGTATTATAAGTTACATTATCATTTCACTAGTTATACTGACTAGTATACTAGTATGAGTATCACAAGATGGTTTAACGAAACTGCTTTAATTTGACGAAAGGAACCAATTTTATAAAGCTACTGATAATTTCTCATGATGTTAACCCTTTTAGAACAATACGAGGTTTTTGACTGTTTCTATGGTTGACGGCAAAATGCCTACACCGATTAAAAATTGAAGTGGCAATTGTTGTCGTCACTTGTTTGATTATTGCCATTCAGACGGGTAAAATGGTAATATTGTAAGTAGCTTTATAAATGGGCAGTTCTCCTCTTATTGAAAATACGTAATTACACTGTTTTGTTTGTCATGTCAGAATAATTTTGATTTCGTTTTAAGGTAGTACTCTCGTCCTGTTTTTATTTATGTAAATATATTGAAATGAAACAAGGCACTGAGCATGCAATGGAGTCGATGGTTTACTGTAATTTACTTGCCATGAAAGGTACTTTATAAAGTATTAAAATGAAAAATAAATAAATTGAACTCAAACCGTTTTAATTTTTATCCTTTTAGCACATCCTATAGCTACCACTAATATTTAGATTTCTGATAAAACAGTTTTATATGTATTATTAATTTGTAAAATATTAGCTATTCACTCATTTCATTCTTGAGATGTACATTGGTTACAAGCATTCCAACACCAACAAAGTACCATCAAAATGTAGTTTGCAATACTTGACGGAGTTTATTTTCATGCCACTTTGCTATTTAATTCACAGGCTTTCACAAATCCTATTCCGGGCGGTATTTAAACTGGCCATACTAATAGAAAAAAAGATAACTGAATTAATGACGTTTTATTGACAATTTATGTGATAATAACCCTTTTTCTATTTAGTATGGCTTTTAGAAGGAACTTGTGTTACATTCTGTGATGCCAGTTTTTAACCTTTTCAACGCCATGGACGGATATATTAGCACCGCAGGTTCAAACGACGGATAAATCCGTCACCGCTAACAGCGTAAAAAAAGACCTGCATATTGTAACTTAAGGTTGAAACTCGCTTCGACTTTGTTATTGTCGTGTAAATGACTAATATTGAAATTAACATGTTGTTGAAAAGGTTAACTTGTTGGGAATTGTAAAATAATGGCTAGTCCAGTAAATAAAAAAATGACATACTTATTCAATATCATCGCATCATCACTAATAACAAACCTAAGGCTAAAGATAACCCAGTCAATAAAACTCTTTCCCATCCCCAAACAGCTTAGCTTACTTACCTACTACACAATTGAACAGTTAAAAAAATACCAATTACATTAAAATATTTCCAATCCATCCATACACACAACGGTATGTGAACAAAATCATAACACTGAGTTGAAAATTTAAATATTTTCACTAACTAATTTGATGAGATGTATTGCCAAATATTATTTGTATATTTGGCAGTACAGTAGTACAGTGACTATGTGACAACATCACCATCATAAATACAATTTTGCTTATTATTGGCAGTCACTATACTCTATTCAATCTAAGATGTCGCTTGTGGTGTGGCAGCTCATATAAACACTTGTTTCTTTCACTTTACATAAATACTACATTTATTAGTACAAACCTAGCGACGCCGTTCAGGAATTCACATATTATTTCGCTAATTAGGGTTCCGTACCTGACGGGTAGCCCAACGCAAAAGGACCCTAATAATATGCCTACGCTGTCCGTCCGTCCGTCCTTTAAAGAGCTGTATCTTTTGAACCGAAATAGATAACGATTTACTAACAAATAAAAAAAGGGGTTCGCCAGACATGAAACCTTTGTTTTCAACATATTTTATTTTTGTTGTATTGTAAAAACGGTAAAACATAGAAGTGTAAAATTTGGTGTGATAATATTATAGTACAAACCCTGAAGAAAAATAACAAACACTAAAAAATGACAAGTGTGAGTTGGGCTCGCACTGATTCGATTCGAAAACGAATTCAAATTGGAATATAATAATACCTACTCTGCGGCGGTACGGAACGCTCGGTACGAGAGTCCGACTCGTACTTGACCGTTATTTTTAATACCTCTTGAAGTAATTACAAAATACGGTTGTCACAGGGATCATCCAAGATTGAACAGATTTTACCATATAGTATGGAGCCAATAACTGCTAGGGTGCCAAAAAAGGCCAATTTTTCCTATATATTTTGATTATTTACAGTGTAACACAGATTATCTACATGTACTACATGGACATTCAAATATATTATTGCTTTATATTACATTCAATGCAACACTGACTGAATATCAACATCATCTCTTGGATAGAGACCTAATATGCAGCAATCACCCTATGATGTCATTTCTTTGCACATATTTGGACCTCTCTTTAACCTTTCATATGCAATAGGTAAAAAATATCAAGTTCTAGTCCAGTTTGGATTATTTCTAAAAAAATATCCAAATGCATCCATGTTGTAAGAGAGGTTAATGCTCACATACTGTATTATTCATGGTACCAACTGCCAAACCTAGGTACATTAATTATCATCATGTCACTCAAAATACCACCCTACTTTTAAATAATTTAACTTGTTTATTGTTGCCTCAATAACAGCTAACATGACTTTTGGTAAGAAATCCAGAATATTTGGGTCGGCCTTAATCAGTCCAATCACATTTGGCACATCACCAAAACATGCTAAAGGAGGGTCAGAATGGACACAGATAAAGAATACCTCCACTTGGCATATAACCGATACAAAATTTTAATGTGATCCATGTGACCCACCTCTTTATTAAAATGCACTACAGCATATATTGATGTTGACTACTGCAAACATTATCATGCAGTGATTACTGTAAAACTTGTTGATACATTTCTTTTCAGTGCAAGCCTACATACAATCATTGTAAAACCTGTCCTTGTAACCAATTTAAGTCTCTTTTAGCAGCAATTAAAAACAACAATAAAATCTATTATAATTATTTATAATATTATTTCAGTAACACCCCCTTTAACAAGGCTTATAAAAATCCTAAATAATCTTATGTACTTGAAAGTTAATTTACAACAATCTATTCAGGAAGTAAATCAACTGAGTCTGGAAGGGTCACAAACCGTACATATCTTCATTGTCAGGTTCATTATCAATCATTGGTTGACTTTGGCCTGCTTCGTCAAGCAGGCATTCCAGGGACAACCTGTCAACGTCATCCCAGGAAAGCTTGTCAAACTTCTCTTGGACGATTTTGAGCAGCCTGTTAGATGCATTAATAGCATCTATATCAGTCATACCTGTCCTTCTGAAATATTTTAAAGAAGCCTCATATAACCCTTCAGGTTTTTTGACAACTAGGTTGAGCTTGGTCCCATCCTTGATAGTTGGGTATGACTGCACAGTCTGCTCATCAGCCAGTGGACGGCCAAGCAACATTAATTTTTGCTGTTCAACAGGTATACTTAATTTTCCAGCTATCTCTCTTTTGATATCAGATATAAATGTTGTTGGAAGCACCTGAAAATTAATTTAAGGATAAGTTACATTATAATTTAAAGTAATAAAACTACACACTATGTAAGGATCGCGGGAAAGCGGTGGATGCGAAAAGCACAAGACCGGTCTGAGTGGAGAGCCTTGGGGGAGGCCTATGTCTAGCAGTGGACGTCTTTCAGCTGACATGATGATGATGATGATGATGATGATGAAAACTATACACTACAAAAGATCAGCTGCAACACAACAACAGCACAGCAACAAACATGCAGCCCAACAGTTTTACACTTGACTCTAACAAAAATTATCGCTTTAAAGTTAAATATTTCATAAACAGATCCCTTAATCGAAAATTGTGTTTGCACAAACCTGCAATATTTTTGAAAGAACTATCCAACAACACCCGATCCTATTTTGAATTTTGAACTATGTAGTAGACGAGAAAAAAATACATCCCCACATCATGTGTAGGCGAGGTATACTAAGCAGATATCTTTTCAAGATTTCATTTTACCACTTTGTTGGCGTGACTAATATGTATATTCATGAGAAATTACAGCTTTCTAGTACTAAGTCTGAGCTAGGCTGCGGAAGGACGGACGGACGAACGGGCGGACGGACATGGCGAAACTATAAGGATTCCTAGTTTGACTACGGAACCCTAAAAAACCAAGTAGTGGGCCGGTACGTAGTTTTTTAACAACAGAACCAATGTGTCAGAAGTATGCTGCATTATAACTTGCAAATGACACTTCTCCTTCTTCTTCACATTATACTTGGAATGCAAAATGAGTAAATCCCAAACGACCTAAAAGCGGTGTCAAACTTTACCCAATATAACTCTCAAAATGAAATTAATACGTATGCAAGTTATAAACTGTGATTTCAAGTCGTCAATCCTCACCTCCACTGTACATTCGCCGCCTTGTAACTTTTTAACTGTTAGTTTCATCGTCATGTTGACTTTGTATGACTATTATTTATCATGTGCGTAGTATTCATAAAAGAGGCAAATTTTATTTTTACGTCTAATTTATTGATTAGGGATTTTTCGGATGTGTTCGCACCCAGCGCCGAAGTGTGACATGACAGTTGAACAGTGACAGTTTAATGTCCGAAATGTATTGAATCGACACGATCAAGCAATCGCATTACTAAAAACTTGCACCGAGCACGACAAAATGTCAAATCTGCAGCACTAACCAACTTCAACATTGGATTCATCATTGATATAATGTTGATAGGACTAGGGCCACTATTTTCCGAATTTGGGCGCATAAGCATAAAGTCCCATTCGCAGAATGTCCCTTTGTCCCTTTCGCAAACCGTCCCTTCATAAAAACTCCGGGTGCCGACTCCCTGTCACTCGACTCACGAAGAATGACCCGTTGTTGCAACCCGTTGGCAACCCATAACCCGAGCTCACTCGGCTTCCGATGTAGACTCTAACCTAGACTGTGTAGAAGAAAATGACCCGAGTGAACTAGGTATGTTAATATTAATAGCTATCCGAGTACACTCCTATGAAGCTTACTCATACGAGAAAACTCGGTCCGAGCAGAGGTACTACTCTGAAAATCGAAGTTTTAAGTTACGTTAGCTTCATCCCTGTCATTCGTCATTCGAGACTAAATCGATAGAAAGGGATGGAGCTAACGTACTTCGAACTTCGATTTTCTAAGTAGGTTCTCAGGCTCTGATCGTGTCAACGCGGTTTTACTATACTCTCGTCGTTCTAAAAAAGACCGAAAAAAGAAAGACCGTCAACGCAGTATCTACAATAGTTATCGTAAATAGAGTCGAGTAGGTATAGATAGTTATAGATTATGCGTTTGAGGCGTAAACAGAGTATAGAATTATATTCTACGGTTTGAGGGTTATATTTGAACTGCGTTGACAGCTATCAAATCGGGCCTTATATTTTTGCGAATGCGTGAAAGTGTGAACGTGGAGGGCGTTCGCGGGTTCGCGCCTTCTTAACGCATTGTTGTCGGTATTTTGGCCCGCGTCAAAGTGCCTGCGAATGTGCGAACAAGGTGCGAACGCAACAAGGCGCATTCACGCGCAATTTTTATAAAATATTAGCCCAATACCACTAATACTGGACAAAATATTACAAATATTATTCTATTACGATGAATACTCGTCATCCACCATCTTCGTTTCCTCCATTTCTTTTGAATTTGATTTTAACTTTTAATGTAGGCCTAGTTACATCGTCGAGCGCGCGAACTATACTGTGAACATAATTGTGAATACTGCAAATGTGGAGCCTAGAAGAGCGCCCGCGAATTGCGCGTGAACTTAGCCCGTGAATTGCGCGTGAATGTAGAGCGCATTAGAGCTACGGGAGTTTAATATATTGGTACTATGCCAAAGAAAGAGATGCACTGAGCGACAAGCAAGAAAATAGGTACACATATATCATACCACATTTCCCTAATTGGCCGGCAACGGACCGACAACTCTTCTTGAGTTGCTGTGGGCCGTTTCACGAAGCTACAAGTTACAAATTACAAGTTCACAAGTAACAAGAGCAAAAAGTTACAATTTACAAGTACAAGTGTTTCTCGAACGCGGCCTTCCATGGTAGAATAATAGGATCGTATGGTAATCTCGATTACAAGTGAATGACATCTCGATTTAACAAGTCCCTATTAAAAAAAAGTTTGTTGATGTTTTAACGTTTCTAAATGTCAAATCTTGAAATATTTATATTTATAATCTGTAAATCCGATGATGTCTCCACTCCAGTCTCGTGGAGTCTTCGGAGTTGTCTCTCGTTATCGTTAAAATTTGAAAGTAGGTACGGGAGTTATTTTAGTTATTATGGAAAGCAACCGGAAATTTTTGAAGGCAACACTTCTAAAAGAAGTGGTCATCCGAAACCTTTCGTTAAATTCGTAGTCCGTTCGAAACTGTATTTATTCTCATTCGGAATATTCTTGGTAACCGCTGGCTACCTCGGGCATCATCTTCGTCTTCCGAATCAGACTCCCACGAATTCCACATTCCACAAGCTTATGGAAGTTCACTTAATATTTACTGACAAAATAACAATACCTAACAACAAACTTTAACAGAAAATTAAACTCTACGACGGTACGACATGAGAGTGAAGTTTTAAAACAAACCAGGTAGGTACAGTCAACGGCATAAATAAGTGACCATTTATGTACCTTGTCGCTTTCAATCGTTTCACAATTTTGTATAATATTTCAAACACAACGTTAAAGTGACAAGGTACATAAATGATCACTTATTTATGATGTTGACTGTACTATAGTATGAATGATTTGACAGCGACTCTAACAAATTACAAGTTTACTTAGCTCGGAAGCTAGGTAGTTTTTTTTACTAAGTGACAAGTACAAGTTGACAATGTAACAAAATTTTCGAGAAACGTTAGTTCGATTGAAGCAATTTCTAACAATAAAATAAAAAAAAATGTCTATGGTTCAAATTTTACACTTGTAACTGGAATTTTACAAATTGTAGAAAAGTAGCTTCGTGAAACGCTTGTAGTACCTTTTTTCACCAATGTTGCCAGTTTACACTTGTAAAATTGTAACTTGTAGCTTCGTGAAACGGGCCAGTGTTTATGGGCGTTGGTAATTAATTACTTCCCATCAGGCAACCCGACCCGCATGCTTGTTTGCGTCCCTCTCTTGTAAAAAATGTCTAGGCATCAAAATATCCTTATATAATTTGAATATTTTGTGCTGAGATCCTATACATTTTTAATAATAAAACTACGTTATGTACCTAAGTATTTTTTTCACATAGCACAGAGCAGCGCCCCTACGTAGAGTCGCGCGATGATGATTCAGTGCTCTGTGTTTTTCTTATCCTGGACATTCTGGATGTGTGTACAAGTTGTACCCAATACTACTACAGTGAACTGAAATGATTACTATACAATGTGTAAGATGATAGGTATCCTTTTTGGTACGCTTTCACTTCAAAATAATTCATAATTGGCCATCTAGATTAAACATTTGCAAAAAAATAAGGAAATCTTAAAAAAAGTGATCAATATGTCATCATATCGCGTTTCATCAGTTTCTGTCGCTAATAAACAATACTTAATTGCCAAGGAGAGTATATAAACAATTACCAAGGTGATATTTGAATACTTTGCCGCTACTTCTTTCGTGATGGACCATAAAACTTTCGTTAAGTTCAAAAAAATAAATTTGAAAAGCATGGATGATAACGATGACGTCAGCTTTGAGGACTCTAATAATTGTTCAGTATATATTTTTGAAGAAGCAGATTATGAAGGTATCCTTTGCATTTACTGTACAAAGAATTCCGTTAAATTAGAATTTAAAAAAAGACAGTTACTCACCTTTAATTTCTAAGAAACCACACTGCGGCGTCTACGGCTCGATGCAACTCCTCAAGGACAAAACTTTATCGCAAGGTACACCATCCGTAGAACATGGTCTAACTTTCCTAGCCCTTAAAATAAGGTGGCAGCGCCGGCGCTGTAAATCTTTACGTTAACTTAGTGCCTAAGTAGGTATATGGGTTCAACTTTATTATGATTAAAATCTTAATTCAAATAATTATTTTGCCTTAGATTCATCTTTGACCTCGGGTCATATAATTTGGCTTTTCAAATTTGAAAAAAAACTTCAGTCATAGAATTCATTATTTATAGATCTAGATTTTGCGCTTAAACGTTTACTAATGTTTGCTGTTTGTATGAAAGTGTTATTTTGGTATCTCTTTTGATATGCATAGATTGCTGTTATTGTAAGATAAGGTCACACACAATTGTCAGATATTCGTCGCAACTTAGATATTTAGGGTAAGCGTACCAGTGAATCAACAGTGCTAGTGAATGAACAAAATTAACATTTTTTCGCAAAACAAGGATTCTATAGATTTCTACCATACAAAGTATTTTTTTTTTAGAATAGCGACATTACTAGTAACATCATGGTAACATTAACTTCAACTCAGGTGCTTTAGTTGCGACATGGTGGACGTCTAAAGTGGACGTGTCGCAGACGTGTTTTCATTGTATGGGGCGATATTAAGGAGTCCGGTAAGTCACCTTGTGTTTTATGTGATACTGTACTTGTACCAAGCAACTACGATTCGTAGTATGTGTTTATTTAAAGTCTAAAGGATACATTTTTTCTATTTAAATAACAATTTATGTGCTTTTTTTTTCAATTTACCGATTTTAAGCTAATGTTCTATAACTATATCACAGAAACCGCTAAAACCAATGAATGAACACCGGTGTTCATTCACTAGAACCGAGTGAATTTTTGATTATGCAATATTGTGAGATTTAGTAATGGTATCAAAGTTTATTTTTGAGTAACATAGACGTTAATTGATTGTCCGTCATGTGGCCAGTATTCGAACAAAACCTTAAATGGGGTTTATTCACTGGTTTTTAATTTGCAGTAAATGAACTACCTTCAGTAAGACTAGTTTATTCATTGGTTTCTAATACAATCTAAGAGCCAGTTAATGAACGATCATTATTTTATGAATACTCAGTAGTAAAACGTCACGTTTTAACAGACTTCAGAAAAAGGAGTTTATCTGTTTGACCGGGATGTATGTATATGAGTTTGTATGTATATATGTTTGTATCTTCGTAACTTTATTAGAATATAAGGATGAGAATAATACCTTATTAAGAAGAGATAATTCAAAGGCTGACTACCTATTTTGTTACCTTGATTTTTTATTTTCTAATAATAGCATTCATAACTCAAATACGCGAAGGTCTCAATTTCATGTCAGCATAGTATTTAATCATGTTAACTCATATGAATAAGAAAACATTACATTTAAGAAGATACTTATAACTTCTTAAAATAAAGACTGATTATTTTGTTTCCAATAACTTTATAAGAATATAAAGAAGAGAATTATATTTAAGAAGATAAGTAAGTCAAAGAATTTTATAAGAATATAAGGGTGAGAATTATACCTAATAAGGAAGAGATAAATCAAATAGCTACCTACCTATTTTATTACTTGAATTGTTTATTTTCTAATAATAACATTCATAAGTCAAATGCCTGAAGGTCTCAATTTGATGTCAGCATACCTAGTATTTAAACATGTTATAAGAAAAAACTGTTAAAAACATTTTAATGGAACTAAATAAATAAACAATAAAACACTGTTCATTCCCTGGTTTCATTTGTTCATTCACTAGGAAATTGTGTTAATTCACTGGTGTTTTGGGGTGTCTTCTGCTTTAAATTGCTATAACTTAAAATTGAGCTATATCATTGTAAAACAAATGGCATAAAATCAAACAACAATACTTGCTTGACTTATAACGACAGTATATTTGACGGTCCCTTTCTCTATTTTAGTACAATGATTTTTTAAAGTTGAAAATCTCCTTAAGGGTTCATTCACTGGTACGCTTACCCTAGTACCTAATTATAATATTTACTTATGTTTGTTTATGCTTTATCTACTAGAGCTATTCAGTTATAATATTTAGCGTAGGTATACTACATTATTTGTAGTCTTGATAATTAAAAGTTGTTATTTTTATACCTACTTACTAAAAAATAATAACCTTTTAAAGTCTTATGTTTAATGATAAAACATGTACCAACCTATTGACTTATTGTTCAATTTGTTATTTTATGTGGAACTTAGAGTTTTTATTTGTGGGCATAGGGTTTTAATTGTGTAGGTACGACGTGAGATACGTATTACCTCGGAGGTACCTAAATTCTTATTTCAAGTAGCGATATTCTTACAGCAGCGGGCGTTACGAGGATATCATTCTATTTTTATACATAAAAGTGATAGGTAGAGAAATTATATAGGTAAATAGGACGACGCGACGCGGCGCGTAGGAGGCTTCTCTTGGAAATCTTTTGCGCATGCGTATGACTTATTTTGCGCAGCCTTTGTAGTCTGGAGACTTCGATATGTACCTATAAATAACTCTGATTTACCCGGGAGGAGAGTAACAAAGTTGTTGGGTCAAGGATTAGCATTGAGTAATGTTTAATTATCGACGCGACTACAAAGACGTACCTACCACTACCAATCTAAATTAGCATTAAATGAACTAAAACTTCCTATTTATATGGCTTACTATTAATTCATCTGCGTGCTTAATCACTTACATCTAAATATTATGTTTAGTCTTGGTGTTATTGACTCGCAAACATACGATCGAATTCCTTCTCACTTTTACTGTTTACAAAATGAACTTTTTATGTTCATAATTAAGTATAGAAAAAAAGAACCTGTGATTGGACTCACGGGGATTGCACGGAAGTCACGGACCGTGCTCTTATCATTTATCGTGTCACGGAGTTTTTTTATTGTAAGCGCATGGAATTTCATGGAAAAAGGTCAATTTGGAACTAGTTTTTTTGCACCCGGATCATCTGTGCGCCTTGCTACGCCAGCGCCATCTTTACTTGTCATGTCATTCGACCAAAGTTTGCCTGGGCCCCGTAGCCAAGGAAACGGGCGTAACTACAATACAACAACTTTGCAGAGTGATTTCTTAACGTGTTACATAAAGAGATCTACAGAATATCAGTAAACAGTACACGGTGACAGTCATCATATCTAAACAGGATTTTCTTCTAAGGGAATTTATACTAAAGAGGTGTCGGGAGCTATGAGGATTTTGACAGTTCAATGTATGGCTGGCAGGTGGGTAAGGTATATTTCTGTATTATTTGAGGAGGTATACGCGATTTTCGGTCCTTGAGAGGCTTATTATCGGTCTAAATGTGATGAGGTGGTATGCGTGGCGTCGGGAGGCGGGCGACGTTGGGAATGAGTTCCCCTTGTTCCCGCTCCCAGGCACGATTACGTATCTATAACACCGAGTCGAGAGCGACGGGAGGGTCGCGGCGACGGCCGCGCTAGGCACGGCACGCGCCCGACCGTTTACCTGTTTTAATAAACATAACAATGTATAAATCATGGTGCATCAGTAAAAGTTACTAGCTCTACTATATGTCTAGAGAAAGCCCTGTATTGTATATACTTCAAGCACTTTGAATACATTCACATGAATTATTTTGGTTATATTTAACATGCATTAAATATGTATTATGATTATTATGATTATGATAACCCCTTAATAGATGATATGAGGCTTATGATTAGCCCTTACTATGTAGCGAGAATAATATTTTATACATTATTTTTACCTCTGTGGAGACTTTAGGAAGTACAGTTGAACATGCAGTTTTTTGGACCTTCTTCAGACACAATAAATCATAAGTAAAAAATAATTTCAGAAAATGAGGCTTATATATTTAGTTATCTCATTTTGCTATGTGTTAAATATTGTATGTACACAAACAATGCACCGTTACATTATCACCAATAATAGGGTAATATTGTCCACCCATGCATTACAAGGCAGGTGGGGTCACCCAAGCGAAACCATAAAGCACCTGCATATCCCCTCCACTCCCCACACTATCAATAGCACACACTGTTCCTAAGCTCACTCTGAAAAACACAAGAGAAGCAAGGTCTTTTATCAAGCACAACCTAGCAACCCTTGTTTGATCAATACAAAATAATGTAATCAGCCAGTGTCAAGTCATAATAATGTGTTAGTGTTCAGTGACTGTTCTGTTCTTGTCTGAATTTGATTTAAAATGACTGAGATGGGTTTTGAGAACGTGTTTTACCTTGAAAGTGAGTGTTTTGCCAATTGTTTTGTTGGGAGGGCTCGGTGGGACGGAGAGGTGTTGCTTGGTAACACTCTGCGAATCTCCTCCACCCGCCCTACCAGATCAATAACATCTCCATCAACCGGGATGGTGTTATGCAATTGATTCTATTATTAATTAATTCTGAATTAATAAAGTATTTTATGTATATATTTAACATTTAGTCTGGGTTTAACAACTTTCTTATGAAAATCATTGCCATCCCCTTGAATTTATAATTTAGTTTTATATTTTAATTTAGCTACTGAATGATTAAAATAAAAAAAATGCAAATATGCTTGGTAATTCATTCAAAATGTAATTTTAACTATTCCATTTTTCTAGGACTAATTACTTTTAGGTATAATGTTTTCTTAAGTACTTAATTAGATTAATATTAACATTTTATTTTTTAAATGTACCTATCATGCTTAATGTGTGTTCCAATTAAGGAGTTGTTTGGCAATACCTGCTCAAACCGTTCACTAATATTGATATCTAATCTCTCAATGCAGGTAGCTTTATTGAAGGGGTGATGCCCTACTCTAATTAAATGGTTGCAAGAGGGTATTAAGTTAGTCCCCACTGCTGCCATCAGTCAAATTACTAGCAGACCCTTTTTATAAAACATTCCAGTAATTAGTCATGCTATATTATATATACTTGTATAGATTTTTGTTTTGTTCAGTGTTGTGGAGTCACTGGTAGTTTCCAAGAGTTTCATCATGGTTAGTCATTTCATTTCAAGTAACAAATAGGTTTTTGTTGTTGTAATGAGCAATTAATGTAAATACAACAATTTTAAGGCATTTATTATATGGATATTTTAGATGGTTTCATATAATAAACTTAATGTATACCAAGTGTAGTAGATGCTAAAGGATTATATTTTAATTTTGAATTAAACTTCTTTAAACCATTTTTTACACTATCCATGCTTCCAAGTAGCAGCTTTAATAGGCACATAGGTACCTTAGGTATTTTATTATAAATATATAGGATGGTTTCTAGACAATAGACTATACAAGTGACCCACAAGCAAATTTTTTAAACCCAACTGCCTTTGTAGAAATGCGGACTTTGTCTTCTGTAGCATCAGGACTGGGGAGTTGGAACTTGAAATTTTGTAGCAAAGTTTATGCTTGATATCTTTAACACGCAATTTTAACTAACGCGAATTGAGGTAGGGAGTACCTCTAAACTAAAGCATCAAGGATTGGAGATCAAAGTAAAAAAAAAGCCGATCCTATGATACGTCGCATTTCAAATACAGCAATCCGTTAAGTGTAGGTACAGGTCACAAATAATATCTATTATGAATTACTATAACATATTATAGCATGGATATGCCCGAAGAACATGACCCACCTTCTTGGGCAGTCAGGTAAAAAAACCTATGCCTCCAGTGGTTATAAGATTGATTGCAATAGGATCTTAGAATACTTTTAGTCCTGGAAATTTGAACAAATTTCGACGGACGGATAAAGATATACGACTTGTACTCGGACGAATTTGCGGGCAAATGCCTTACCGAATGTTGATCGTAATTAATTACCGGCATTAAAATTATTTAACATTTCTACTGTAAACGTGATTCTGCTGATATTATGGGGTTAGTCGATCAACCAAACAAGATTCTTCGCCTTTGGTGCTACGGGAGAATACAATAGAAAACTGCTACATACTACGACGCGGAATTTTTGATAGAGCGCTGTTTGGCCTTGCGTCCAAAAACTCACAGCAGCGGGCCTACAGGGTGATGGAACCTATAACGAACAAGGACGAATGATGGACACTTGATTCTTATTTTACAGAAGATAAGGGTTATTCATTTGTTTTGCAACAAATCTTTTTATAAGCTTATGATCAGGGGTCGTACTTTTGGTGCCGATGACGTCAAAATGACGAAATTTTACACACAGGGTGCTCTGCTTTCATTTAGCAGATGTTAAGGTAGTAACTGGTACAAATAAATTAATAATATAAAAAAAGTGCTAAAATTATTAGAATTCAAAGTTTTATATAAAGGTTGATATTAATCATTCCGTATGCAAATTGACGTTATCGGCACCAATAGTGCGACCTCTGCTTATGATCTTTGAATTAAGACTTAAGTGTCCTAGTCTGGTGCCATCACACATTCACATGTGATTTTTTTTATTATTGTTAATGAGCAAGGATGTGTGTTTCAGACTTTGAGTGCTGCGGCGACGAGGTGCTAGTGGAGTCGTCGCCGCCCGCCTCGCCTGATATGGCGGCGCGGCTCGCCCAGCCCGCGCAGGTTAGTACGCTGCGCCTGACCATCTGTACAGATGTAAGCCGCAAACTCACTGATAGCGCTCTCGGTGAAACAAAGGAATAGATAATATTTATTCGTGATCAACAGCAACCAAAAGGGAACAAAGTATTGAACTCAATCAAGTGTCTATTCTCGCAAAGTGCTTCAAACACAGCGTTATTCTGGCATGGAAGCCAGCGCTGTTCTTCCGTTGCACTCCACCACTGCGTTGCGTTCCACACTAACATAAAAAAACAAAAATAAAACGCAAGACAAGTAGACATGTAAAAAAATCTTGACTTAGTTTCATACATAGGCCCTACTTTTAAAACAGAAGCTCGAATTCACGATTGCTCCGTCTCTTTCTCAGTGCGTTTGCAGATGTAGTGAATAATTTAACAACCTCTTAGTTTGTAGAGTGATTGGACACTCTGATCTGAATGTTTGAACATCGTGTTTCTTGTCGAATAAGTTCGTTTTATCTTGCTTTCTCTATTAGTTTTAAGGCCCGGACAGACAGCGCGACAGGGCGACAGGGCGCGCGATTGTAACCTGGTTTGACGACGCTAACGGTTTGTATGAAAATATCGCGCTGCGTGCCCGTCGCGCGCAGGCCGCGCGCCTGCGACGTTGCTGTCTGTCCGGGCCTTTAGCCATCGTTTAGCTAACTGAGAAAGCAAGATAAAAATAAACTTAAGTTGCGAGCGACCTCACCGCTGCTTAATCCGATAAAATACGTCGTTTGATTATTTACTACATCTGTAAATGTATATCTAGCAACGTATTGTATATTCTCACGTATCCCTGTGCTTCCCTTTTGCTATAGATTAGGAAGAAAGGAATTAGGCGACAAATCAAGTCGCGGGCAAGTTGTGCTGGCCGCCCTGTACCTATTCGGATTAAGTCAGGATAACGTGAAGGCCATGTTATTTATGTCGCTAACATGTTCCTTATTTAGTACCTTCCTTATACAAGTACAGCAAAATTTTACAGCGATATCGACGCCTTTACGGTAAAAGTGTAGTCATTTGAAATTACTTATACTTTGTACGTATGTTTGCAAAAGTATTGTAAATAACCGAAAAAGGAATTTGAAAGCGACGGGGGACGTACTTTTTTATTTGCCGTGAGCTTGTTACAAACTTGTTAGCCCTCAAATCCCGCACCGATCTGTTCGGCACAGCGAGGTCCCGCACGCACTGTGGGGGAAGCGTGTTAAACAAAACGATGTTTTTATGTCTGTTTGTTGAATTCGGTTGTTATAATTTTTTTGTACTTAATTAATATACTCACAATACACACCGTAACAATGTTGTTTGCTATACTTCAGCGGTAGTATTCCTATCGCGATCTTCAATTAATTAGGATTTACCCGTTTCCGCACTTTTAGCAAGAATAACTATTTTACATCTTCGTTTGAATCCTTGTTTTCCTTACTTATAAGCACATAATGTGACAATACAATATAAGAGGCTGATCTCATAATGGAGTCCGACGGTAGCTACAGGATTTCCGCTATACTTAACGTGGACCCACTAAAAACTTCGGACTGCTGCCTCCAGTATTCACCCTTGTACAAATAGTTACTACTATTATTGTATTATCTGTGCTGTCGTGGTTGTAAAAAAGTCTCCAAAGCTTAATCTTTTGATCGCTACTCTGGACAGCAATTCTGTGTCCTAGTCACATGGACGAGTTTAAATAAAATATAGAACAGCTCGCCGACAGTGGCGTTTAAAAGATTCATCGATTTGAGACTTAATACATTTTATTCATAGATTATATTATAAGCGTGTTGTGTCGTAGGGAGCGGGCGCGGGCGGCGGCGCGTCGCCGAGCGCCGTGCGCGAGTTGATTGTCATTCCGGAGATATCCAACACTATTAGCTTGCAGCACGCCATACAACAGGTATGTTGACAATCTAAGGGCTCTATTTTACCGAAATACGTTATGAAATCACTAGTGTTTTGGTGAAATGGGATCCTAATAGTAGAGTTCAGAAAAGTTCAGATTTCGATCAACCTATTTTGGTACCTTACGAGTAAGATTATGGTAAGTAAGATTATGGTACCTTACGAGTTGACCCCGCTTACAGGCAAGCAAAGTCCGGTGAAGATAAATTATTTTGCCCAAACTACAAAATAAAGTTCTCGCAAATAGACTTAAAACAGACCAGGCGCATTTTACCTTACGTTACGATTTAAAAAAAATAAGAAAACGGCGGAATGTCACTTCACCCAAACGTCTATACCTAGAACCTATCGTTTTGACACTTCGTAACTGATTTGACTCGTCAGTGAACCTAGCCTGGGCTGGTATTCTAGGCGGTAAAAGCGATATCTAAGTTTCATGGTATTATTATTATGACGTCAGCCGTCATTACTGTCAAGTAAATAAGAGCTATCAAAACGGTAAAAATACGATAACAGCTCAAACACGATATGTTTTTTACCGTGTTGAATAGAGGCCCTGTTTGTGTCTTAATAACTGAATTCAAAAAAGTTAAAACAAAAATATGGAAACTAACGCGGAATACTTTACAACTATTAGTGGGAAGGATAAAGATATTTAGACACTTCGTAACTGATTTGACTTGTCAGTAAATTTTGCCTTAATAGAAAGAAGGAGGGATGTTTTAATGTTGAGCGGTTATCACTAACCACCGACATCCCAATAAAGAATCGCAATGAATTGAAAGTCGCCATGCAGGAGCATTTGCATTGGTGTCCCATTGAAGTGACTAGCAAAGAGGAAACTCATATTGGCTCTCATCTCAGGGTTGACAAGTCATTTGAAGTCTAAAGTCTGCTCCTGGGTGTCTATGGTCCGTAAAGCACAGTTTCCATCGTTTGGTGTATTTATGTATTCGTTTGTCTTCTCCATGCCATTAAATTACAATTTGTTTTGTTGTTATCATTGTGTGACTTAGGACTATTGTTGCCAGGTTTAGTCTATAAAAAATCGGGACCATGTTCAATAAATCGGAACTTGGGTTTCAAATCTGGACAGTATAAATACATACATACATAAACTCACGCCTTCATTCCCAGAGTGGGGTAGGCAGAGCTACAGAATTACCAAGCACTCTTAAATAAGTTGTTGATAATTCAGTATAAATAATTTAAAAATTGTTCCGAATTACAACCGTCTTGCAATGCCAACCGTGGCGTACCGTTTTTAGCCTCCGGTTGGTATTAAAAAGTATCTCTTATATCTGGCGATGTGCTGAAAACCCGAACAATTGGCGTCCGGATCAAGGGTAGATCGGGATGTATGGCAACACAACTTAGGACAGACAACAACTCAATCGTGCAATGTACCTAATGTTAAGCGATGGGGAACTTCTTTGTGACTTAAAAACACAACAGCATATCAAGGAAGCCTTAAGGAAGGTTTAAAATCCGCTTTGCCACTGCTGAACGTGTTGTAGGCTTCGCCTATAAGTTGAGGAAACGGACCTGACAGTAGCGTGTGGAGCTAACCCCATGTGCTTCTGTTTAGTCCATCAGAGAAAATACTCTTTTACCGAACAATTGTCTTTACGTGTGATATCCATGGACTTATTTCTGTAATAAGCCCATGGGAGTGTCTATAAATAACTCGACATTGGCGAAATACACCTGAACTGGAGTGAAAGCCATTAATTAAAGTTAGAATTGGAAGTTGAGGAAAGGCCAGAGCTTAAATTATTATGTAAGATGGATAGAATTGACATACAAATCAAATAATCCGCAGGTTTCGAGCACAGTGGTGAAAGTGAATGGAGACAGTTCTGGACATTCCAGCCCCACAACCGAGGCCCAGCATGCTTACATCACAGTAGCTAGTAAGTATTAAACTTGAAGTCCATTCTGAGTGATGAGTGGTTTTAGGTCGTCTTGCAACGTGTCGTGTTTACGCTATTTTTAGTGGTAAACGTCGTCAAATTACAGCAGAATCGCTTGTAGAAAAGTATTATAAAAAATATATAAAATAAATAATAAATAAATATCAGGGGACAATGTCACACCAATTGACCTAGTCCCAAACTAAGCTCAAGGCTTGTACTATGGGTACTAGACAACGCACATAAGGGTATTTCAATCTAAAAGCTGGCCATAAGTCATTTTTTTATTTTTTTATTGAGGGTATATATATATATTTTTTTAATAGTATGACAGTTATGACACTCAATTGCAGTCTTAGTTGTTAGTGCGAATGGTTCTGTTATCAGTTACTCGTGTTCAAAGTTGACTGATCAGGTCTTTGCATAAACGTATTTCTTAACGCGTATTTACAGACAGTACTCCATGCAAGAATTTTAAACTTTTGTTGCCTATTAGGATTTTATTTTGGTCTGCATCCTACAGTTTAAGGTGAGAACTTTATTTTAAGCTTAATTATATAGATTGGGAGTTGATATTTGTGCAGTAATAAGTCATTAAATTATGACCAACATATTACTTTTAATTTATCACTTTTTTTTAAAAGATAGTTGTTTAGTTATACTGCCGGGCATTGCCGGGGCCAAGTTAGTACTTCTAAATAAACTACCGACTATGGTGAATCGATTGGTGAAGAAAAACATTCCGCCTACTTCCGCCTTTTTGTTTTTTTTTGTTTTTCCCCGGAACTAGTTGTTTTATCGTGAATTTTGGACCGTGGTTATTGAGATTGGTTTCTTACAGAACTTGAAATGAACGTGAAGAAAATTAAAAGAAGAGAGCTTTTTGAGTATATTAAAGGCTGTACAGAGCATTCTTTGGATAAAAAACTTATTTATATGGAAAATTGTGTAGTAAATATCGTCAATTGTCCACCAGACAAGATACATGAGTTTAGACTTTCCTTAAGCCGTTTTAAATCAGAGTTTAAACAAAAGTGGAGTAGTGCATCTTATAGATCAGACAGATTTCTAAAAAGCAATGAAAAATGGCTAGACGGCATAGTAAGTTTACCATTATGGAAACATCCAAAAACTGGTAGGCCGTCAAAGTCATTTGAAGAATGTAGTGATCGCAGTAAAAGGCGTAAGACTCAAGATTTAAGGGAAAACCACACCGTAACAGAACTAACCTTTGCGGCTCAGATGAGTTTACGAGAAGCTGGCAACATTAATGCGTCTACAGTTCTGAAAAATATTGAGTCATCTCCTTATAAAGCATTAGAAGTTTGCAATAAAGCAGAAAATAACCCAAAACAAAAAAACAACAAAGATATTCAGCCATTAACTATAGAGCAAGCATTAGCCGTGTTTATAAATGCTGGCCTTACCCGAAATCAGTATAATATAATACGCAATGCAAGCCCTAAAGTCTATCCTTGCTATTCTTTAATACAAAAAGCAAAAGAAAAATGCTATCCAAAAAAAGACGCTTATCGCGTAACTGAAACCTGTGCGGAAATAAAACTACAAGATGTCTTGGACCATACTGCGATACGGCTTTGCGAGTACCTTGATGAAGTTCTGAAAAAAATTCCGGAAGTAGAGAGAACCAGTCTGGAACTTATTTCAAAATGGGGATGCGATGGCTCTCAACAACAACAATTCAAGCAAAAGTTCGAAAACAGCACTGATAGCGATGCTAATATTTTTCAAAGTTCATTTGTTCCACTTAGACTCTGCGTGAATAAAGGTAACCAGAAAATAATAATTTGGCAAAATCCCTCCCCATCTAGTCCAAGGCTTTGTAGACCTATACGTATAAGGTTTGTACATGAAACAAGTGACATCACGAAGGAAGAAATCAAGTACATTAATGATCAGATTAAGGACCTGATTGAAACAGAAGTACGAGGATTAAAGTTAAAGATTAATCACGTCTTATTGTTTACAATGGTCGATGGTAAGGTCTGTAACGCAGCAACAAATACTTCATCTACAATGCGTTGTTATATTTGTAATGAGACTTCTAAGGACTTCAATAAATTAAATAGAAGAAATAAAAATAATCCTGACACTTTAAATTTTGGATTATCTATCTTGCATGCAAGAATACGACTTTTTGAGTCCATACTCCATCTAGCTTACAAAATACCGAATAAGAAATGGCAAGCTCGTTCAACAGCCGAGAAACTAATTGTTAAAGAGACTAAGAAGCGTATCCAACGAGAATTTAAAGACCAGATGTCTTTATTAGTGGATGTTCCAAAAGCTGGATTCGGAAACACGAACGATGGCAATACATCACGAAGATTTTTTGCGGATCCCGAAACTGCTGCTAAAATAACTGGGGTAGATTTAGATCTAATAAGGAGATTCAAGATCCTCTTAGAAGTGGTATCGAGTGGGCATAAGGTTGATGTACCAAAACTGGCTACTTTTTGCCAAGAAACAGCCGAATTATATGTAAATCAATACGGATGGTACCCTATGACACCTACGGTACATAAAATATTGATACATGGGCCCACAATTATTGAACATGCACTATTGCCAATCGGCCAACTTTCCGAGGAAGCAGCTGAGGCTCGTAACAAGCATTTTCGACTATACAGACAAAACTATGCTCGGAAATTTAGTAGAACAGCTTGCAATATGGACGTTTTAAATAGATTACTATTAACTTCTGATCCACTTATATCATGTGAGTGTTCTAAAGCAAAACGAAAAAGAGAGCCTTTCTCAAAGGAAGCTTTAGAGTTTCTTTTGCCAATGGAAATCGAAAATTTACGGCAAGAATGTATAGAAGAAGAGGAATAAGAGGAACTGTCGGTTTCGGGAAGCTATTAACTATTTTTCTATTGTTACTATATATAAATACATACATACATATAATTATATGTTAATATATAATAAGTTTTGAGTTTTTTTTTTAATCTAAATCTACTTAAATATAAAATCAAAATCATTTAAAATGAAAATTAAACAAATTATAGTTTTGGCCAGGTTTTCTTACGAAATACCCCTATGTGCAACGATATAAATACTTATATAGAGAAATATATGCTTAAATACATAGAAAACATCCATGACTCAGGAACAAATATTCGCGTTCATCACACAAATATCTGCCCTTACCGGGATTTGAACCCAGGACCTCTAGCTTCGCAGGCAGGGTCACCACCAACTAGGCCAGCGCGTCGTCAAATATGGCATTTAGAATTTACGTATGCAAGCGGAAGCAGTTGGCAATCGATGTATCTTTCGAAAACGGTACTGCTGAGTTGGTTGCGTCGGCTGGTTAGAAATTAGTTCATTTTCTGCATGTCTGTTTCGAGAAAGGCAAAGCTTATTGTTGTCGTTATAAATACTGCTATTCCTAAGTTGAAATACCCAGCACTTAAGGTTAACAAACCCGATATTTTTATTTAGTGTGCAATCCCATTAGTTACGGAGCTAAACGAAATGATTTTTAGCAAACATCAGTGCTTGTTGAAAAATTATGCAATTTCATGAAACTATTCTTGCCTCATGTTTTGTAACTGAGCTGCAGTTGAAGAATTTAAGTAAATTACAACATTTTTGCCTCAGATCTAAAATTATATTTTTTTTCGAAATTCCTCACATTTTGTTGACACTTTTATTTTTGTACCTAGATAGCATGTTTGTGTAAGTATTTTATTTATTTGTGTATATTTATTTTGGCACTTTATTTTGCGTGTTGACGACACAGTGCAGGACGAATGGCAGACCAGCACCGACCCATTGCCCGTCAAGACTGAGATCCACAGTGACGAAAGCAAGTGTTATAACTATTTTATTACGTTATATGGAAAACAAGTGACATACTATCGTATAAGTAATTCGACCCGCGTGGTTAGGACCTGCCATTTTGTTCCAAAAATGCGAGTACAGCCTAGTTTGTATTAGTACCTGTTAGTCCGTATTTTCATTTGCCCTCTTGTAGACGAACCGTCCGTCTTTTTTTGTATCCATCTATTGGTTCCAATGAAACGCTTTGATTGGTTACGGCAACAGTTTCCTGTTTGCATTATCTAAAAATGCTCGATGGAACTGATTACTAGGACTATTTAGTAGGACTAAGCCTTCAATTAATATCAGGACACAATCGATCCAGCATCTGCACTGATTCTGCTGTCAATATGCAGAATCCAACCAGGTGTTGTCTTATACAGGGTGTCCCGTAAGTACCACGTCAAACTTAAGGGGGAGGTAGGTGAGTAAGCCACCTACCTAACATGGAAAAATCGCTTTAGTAAAAGTCGCACCGTTTTCGAGATATTTGAATTTTTCTGATTTTTAGAAAAATGTACACCCGCACTGAGTTTTTGATCTGTGGTATTCGGAATATATTATTTTTTAATTTTTATTTTATTGCAAAACAATCTTGAATAGTTGTGTTATCAAATGGTAAAAACCATTGAAAAGTAACTAATGTAGTTTTTTTTATTTTTTAAATTAAATTTAAAATTTGCCTCTTCCGTTTTATTTTGGTAAAACTTTAGCCCCTCCTGGTGAAAAAAAAATACATGACCACTGGTTAGCCAATTAGATTAAAAACATGCTCGTTTAATGGGCATTCAAAAATGATAAATACTTTATCATCAAAACACTAATAAATTTTTTTTTTAAAGAAAAGCGTAAAATACACCGCAATTCACGTTAAGCCAGTACTGCCACCCAAGCTTACTTGCGACGCGAGCTGTATCAGAATTCCATTCTAGTTTCATTCAGCAGCAATGCAAAACTAATCGAACAAATTAAAATCTTTAAATTTCGCTTAATTTATTAAAAAAAAGTTATAAAACTCTTAATCTGCGATATTCCAAGTAGATAATTATTCGATTTGGGCTTACAACCTGCATAATGCCAAACTCTTTATTTAAAAAAAACTGTCCTAAAACTCTTCGAACTTCGTTCGAAATTTAAAAATAATTTTGTTCCTCATTTATTTGTTTATTGTCACATTTGAACCCAAACTTACTGTTTATTCGGTGTGTGGTTAAATCTAATTACTTACTTTTGTGATTTGTCGTTTATGTTTGATGTTTTTCGGACTAACTGTTTTTGCTTGTATTTCGGACTCTGATTTGCTTAACGATTTGGCCTTTGTAACAATTGTGACTGTGGATAAAATCACAAAAGTAAGTAATCAAATTTAACCACACACCAAATAAACAGTAAGATTGGGTTCAAAAAATTATTTTTTAATTTCGAACGAAGTTACCGAAATTTAAAGATTTTAATTTGAGCGATTAGTTTTGCATTGCTGCTGAATGAAACTAGAATGGAATTCTGATACAGCTCGCGTCGCAAGTACGCTTGGGTGGCAGTACTGGCTTAACGTGAATTGCGGTTGTATTTTACGCTTTTCTTTAAAAAAAAAATTTATTAGTGTTTTGATGATAAAGTATTTATCATTTTTAAATGCCCATTAAACGAGCATGTTTTTAATCTAATTGGCTAACCAGTGGTCATGTATTTTTTTTTCACCAGGAGGGGCTAAAGTTTTACCAAAATAAAACGGAAGAGGCAAATTTTAAATTTAATTTAAAAAATAAAAAAACTACAATAGTTACTTTTCAATGGTTTTTACCATTTGATAACACAACTATTCAAGATTGTTTTGCAATAAAATAAAAATTAAAAAATAATAAATTCCGAATACCACAGATCAAAAACTCAGAGCGGGTATTAATTTTTCTAAAAATCAGAAAAATTCAAATATCTCGAAAACGGTGCGACTTTTATTAAGGCGATTTTTCCATGTTAGGTAGGTGGCTTGCTCACCTACCTCCCCCTTAAGTTTGACGTGGTACTTACGGGACACCCTGTATAGACGATAGTATCTGGTTGGATCCTTATATAGAACTCCTCGTTTCAAGGTTGTCCCTTGATCCGACCACATGACAATAATAATCTCCAAAAGAAAAGGCATCCGTTTTAACTAACCCCTATATCCAAAATGATTATGAACATTCAATATTCAGATCGATAACCCAGACCACATTATACGGAAGACAAAGCAAATCAGCGCGATGGAGATGTGTATATCCAATGGCGGTTTCCTGCAGGTTTAGCATACCTACTCATTTTGTGTAGAAGGGATGGAAGGTTTATATGATAAAAGCTAGAATATTTTACTAGAGGATGCCTGGAGACAATGCGTGGTAACACACAACTATAACTGAGCTACTCATACATGACACTCACTTTGTTGGATTGTCACAACACTTAACTTTGTACATAGAGTAAAGTCACCAGTGGTCAGCCAAAGACCAGTAGTCGACCTTATATGAGTGCGAAGAGTGGAAAATATATCTTTCGTACTCTTCCCACTCATACAAAGTGTAGGCAAAGGCCGACTTCACGTCTCAGCTCATTGTTTTACATCCAAGGAAAAACGACCAGATTATGTAGATCGCCTTATTTGTGGTAGTCCATTGTACAGTCAATGTCACCAATATCCGTACACTAGATGGAAACCCGGCTTCGCTCGGGTAAAATGTAGACTTCTAATAATCTTCCACATTTTTCTTTGTAAAATGTATGTGATACTTATAGGTTATTTTCAAATAATATTTTGGCTAGGCACAACAGGCACAATATGGTATACGATCTATCGGATACCATATTGTGTCGTATATATTCATTGTCTCTAATTATAATAAAATAAAACTGCAAAAGTTTATACTTTTTGCCAGTCTAAAGACTATCGCATGGAAAAATCTGACGTTTAATCCCAGCCTTAATATTATCACAAACACTTTCACAGCTAACCTATGTATCGATATTGCACCAGTAGATATTTCTCCTAAATCTTATTTGCCTAAATAACTATGGCGTCTCTGTCTTACAATCAAAGAAATTAGACCTTAGAGGTCACAATGGAGTACGGAATACGAACCTGTGACACGTGACGACATGACACCAACGTCACATTGATGAGATTGACATGTTTACTTCGCAATACCATTATATAGCAATTTATTCATTTTTATATAGAAAATACTCGGTAATTCGAATATTCCGCCTATAAGTTGTCGACCCGGTTCGACGAATGTTTTACGCTCTTCAATTTGATGTGCATTTCGTTCGAGTCTACCGTACCGCACCGTAGAATTATTAATATACATAATGTATACACCACAAAGGCTCAAAAATATGTAAAGTAAAGATCTTATTATTATTACTATGGCCATCATAAGCTCTATGTGTACATATTTTTGTACCTTTGTGCGGATATTTATTTGACTTTACCACCTCATTTAAATGAGATAGGTACTCCCTCAAATTCGTGTTAACTTCATGTACTGCCCAAAACTAAGCGTTAACTAGAACTAGACATAGAACACTTAAATTAAATTCTGCATAACAAAGGAGTACTTAGGCGTCACTAAAATAGATGTAAATTGAAGCCATTGCAATGCAAGATGATTGCATCGTCTTTTTGTGGAGGTACTGTTGCAATATCAACGACGACAAGTAGTATTTATTAGGTATTCCATCGTAGTCCTCCGTAAGTGGTAACGCATTGGCAATCTTGAGATCTCTGAGTCAGAGTCCACTTACCAACACGTAGCCTGTATGCTCGTGCCGTAACCAGGGTAATTGTGTATTAAACTTAAGTACAATTGTTAAAGAGATCACAATGGGTTACTCACGTAAATAATGTCGAAAATGGCTCGATATGTTTCGGGCTCGTCCGGAGTTCCTATTCATGAGCAGACACGCAGCACGACGAACACCGCGGGTTAGCGCTCTGTTTGCCAGGCTGCTCGGTGCGAGCGGCGTGTCTGGCGAGAAACTACCCCCGTTTTTCTTCTCAATATTGTTATTCTCAAATATGAGGTTGCACACAACACTAGATACGTCACTTGTTAAGGACTCGTCCACACTTGCCGCTGGCAATCGCAATGTCTCAAGGAAGTTCTGTGCTTAAAACGTAGGTATATGATTTGATTACGGAAACTAGGGCTGTATGGCATCGAGTATAGTCGCTTTGCGTTGTGATTTTAAAGACGTGTCACTACTTTACGATAGTATGTTACATTCTTATTATGGTTATGGTTTGCACTTGTGTATGTTGCTTGACGCTTGAGTAACAAAGGCTAATGAGGATGCAAATACAATCAATAAAAATATAGTACTCCCAGCTTCTTACTAGCGTTCGGCTGGCTGGCTCTAATATGAGGGATTGACAGTATATTTGTCAGTATTGCTTCATACAGAAACGAGGATTTCCTATAGATATTTAGAAACTGGTAGTACTGTATTGTGCTAAATTAAGGACTCATATACAAAATAATAGAATGGAATTTATTCCCACACATTTGTTGTTACTAATTATTCCACATATCTAGTAAAGTACCGTACCATATAAAAAAGTGTTTGTAATTGCCGCTTTAAATAACTTTAAGTGATAGGTGCATTAGAGGTGTTTGGTTTATGTGGTTACAAAAATAGTTTACTTAAATCTGTTCTGAAGATATCCCATAATGCTAATCGCATAACTGTTTTAAATAAAACTTTGTCAGAAGAAGATGAAGCGAATATTGGGATATTTTGGCGTTGAAAATGAATAGATCGAAAACATTTTAGTATAAACAAATGACTCCATATTTTTTTTCATCAGTTTTTTTACCATGTATGATTCTAATATGGTTTATAATCCAATTAGACGGACCCTACCTTGTCAAGATAATGACCTCCAGCTTAGTTTGATACTTTCTTTTCACTTTGCTACTGTGTGGATTTACTATAAATAATCCTGAACACACGGAGCTTCTCAGGAAACCTTTGAAGCACTGACCAAACAGATCACAATCTGCTTATCTCAACCCGTCAAACAGATACCATATTAAAAAGCAAGCTTTGAAAAAAAAAACACCCTAGTATCATCTCATGTAAAGTTCAAAATAGTTTAGTAGGGATTATAAGGGGTGTATTAAAAGTAATAATGGTTGATAATTGTCGGTGCCCCTTCGGATTATCTACCTGGGTGATGATCAAGAAGCGAGGGGCCATCCCGTTGTCATGCGATACACCTGCTGGTTACCTTTGATATGACGCGTGCCGGCTCCTGATTCCTATTATACGGACGCGTATTGAACATGAGGTATTTTATTTCGTAATATAAAATTTATATAGTGTGATTCAAAAAATTGTTTATGTTACTTTAGCGTTTTTAATTTTGTTTTAATAAAATAAAAAAACTTGATTGGTAATTGTAATCGGGTTTATTTACGTATAGTTTATGTTTAGTAAATAAACTTTTATTTTTATTTTGCCCGTATTCGTTCAGGTTGCAAATAACATACTTAATTTCAAGTCATAAATGAGCACAATTTGAGTTTTAGTACACAATGTTTTCATATAATGTTTTATGATAAAGGAGCAGATGAGTTATAAATTAAAGGATAATATTTTCTTTATAGGTGTTAAAGGCACAACAATAAATACAATCATACTCCTTTGTAGACCGCGGTGTAAAAAGTTCAAGTTGACAATTTGGCGAATAAACATAGTACGGTTTACTTCCAAACTTTGTAGAATATTGTGTAATTCTGTCATGATTAAATAACTGTAAACAAATGAAATTATTCATGTAAAGTTTAAACGCGAAAACGGAGCTGTTACTTCTTTACGATTATTTATATCACCTATAGAAACTGTTAAGTATTCCAGTTAAAAAATAGTACGGCATTGGATCAACCTGTAACATCATCCTACCTACAAAAGGGAAAGTTTTCTAACATAATAGGCATAACAGGTGGGGTGGGTCCACCCATCCTCATCTCTTTACGCACGAGAGCGAATCAGCAATATGTAAAGCGAGACGGTGTGCTAGACGTCGAGAGAGACGTAACGAGAGCGAGAGGGCGGATTCGGTTCTGGGAAGTTTGCGTCGGACGAGTTGCCTGGGAGACGTCTAGCGACATGGAACTGCCTCGCTACCGCTCTTACTACCCCTGTGAGTGCCACCCGTTGCTGCGGTTTAAGATTTCAGTGTAATTTGGAACGGTCGGCGGTTCGGTTCGATTTTCAAATTCGGATTTTCATGGTCTTGGGTTTGTTTTTTGCCTGCCAGGATCTAACACAGTTAAACGTTTTTGTGACAGCGAAATTGTAACTTGCCAGTTCTTCGCCATAAAGATTCCGCTACATATTAAGCAGTGCAGGCAAATACGTTTCTATAATGCTTAAATACAGTTTTAACTCTGTTATCAAGCTTTATGATGGGTACAAATAGATCGGAAAATGCGCAACTTCTTGAAAAAGTGTTTGGTGACCTAACGGGTATTACGTGCAAGCCTCATTTAGTGGGCGGGTATGCGTTTGCCCGGAAACTCCAAGAATAAGAGAAAAGTCGAGTTGGCGGAGGTTCTGTCATTGTAATATAATCAAAGAACTACAAAGTCGCTGTCACAGAAAAACGCTTTTCATTCTGACTCAAGTATTTTTCATCCCATAATAAAATAACATTCATTATCTTCTTCACACTATTCAGAAATATTTAAACTCGCCCATAGAATTGAGAGACGTGTTCACATATTTCCGACTCATCATGCACCGGTTTACTGCGAGAACCGGCTTATTAACACAATAACTGATTAATATTTGCAATAACTAGCATAACATTTCGCAGTACACTTACCAATCAAATCAAGGGATCATCTCCGCATAGTAAAATGCGAAGCTTTATAAGTGCTATTCCTTTCACTCTTTATTGGTATCAAATGCTAGAAAGAGGCGGCGCTTACGTGGCTTCGGATTTCGGAGCAAGGGTCTGATGAATTGACAATTTTTATTTTTTTTAGGTGAGGGCAGTAATGGTGTAAACTACCACGTGCAGTATGTGGAGCCGCAGGAGATCTACACGCAAGGCCATGAGAGCCACATGTAAGTTGTCTTAAACTACTACTCGTGATTATTACATTTTCGTTTAAAATATAAAAACCGGGCAAAAGCATGTCGGACCATGCTTAGTGTAGTGTTACGATGCCGTTACTATAAACTAAAAAAAACTATCTCAAAAATGAACAAGCATGAACGAATTTTCTATTTTAAGTTATTTGTTACTGTCTTAGGTATAAACAATTTAGTCGCATGTATCTCACGAACCAATCAAGTCTACTTTCATTTAGGATTTCTGATTTTAGTACTTGTAGTTTTGGCTGTATTTCCTAGACGGTCTCCTAATTACGGACGGACGGGCTACATAATTAGGGACGCTTGCGTTTTTTCTATACAATTGCCTACAAATATACGCGAATAATACGGCGGGTTTTATTTGCGTCGCAACAAAATCGGCTCGCAATAACAACATTACATATAGGTTATAGGTTATAGGTTGCAACGGGCTGTTTTCCGCAACTCGACGACTTAATTTTTGCGCCTTTTTTGCGTGCTGGGTTGCTGGTGCTACTCCTGCCAACCCAGTTCTACCAGAAAGCCTAGCAGACCCTTTGTGTTGCCGATGGCTTCTGGTAACGACCTCGGTGTTCCGAGGTGACGTGCCCGTCGTGTTGACACCTCTGGGCATTCCATGATGACGTGGGCTGCGGATTCCTCCGCCGTCATCAGGCTCTGCACAGGGGGCTGTCTGTAACACCCAATGTGAACAAGTGTTTGTTAAACAAGGCATGGCCAGTTATTAACAACATTACATAAAATAGCGTTGTATTTTTGCCCCTGCGACGAACGACGTGGCTTTGCCGTGGGCGGCTTTGTCCGAGGAAACCTACAAACTGTATTCAAATTTCCAACTGAGTTTGATTGAAGTTTTTATTGCGCCGATTGCGCGCAATAGCTAACGATAAACAAATTAAACTTCATCTTAACTTTGACCAAACCGAATTGCGACTTTTTAGGTTTCGTAATGGGGTACGGTCGCGGAGCGTTTTAACCGAGCCGACTTAATGTTAGGAAAAACGTGGCACTATTTTTTAATGAAAATAGATAGTTGTGCTTAGGCTCAAACATCTAAATAAAAGAAATTAGTTTTAGGGAAGGGACTATTTAAAGGGTCAACGGAAAGAAAATGTCTAGTTAGGTACTTTTAAAAGAGATTTTATGTTATGTTGCATATATTTTCAAACATAAAAGTAGGGCGGTTCAAATGATTCGCGTTTTTACCCACAACACGTAGGCGTTGGATTGGTATAGATTATTTCATTTAACACGAGTTACGTGACATCATAAGGCACACGCAAAATTTGTTTTAACCAAGTGAGCCGTCATTAACTGTAAATAAATATTTTTAAATTTAAATAGTTCTGTAAATCTACTATTCAATTATTTTGAATCGCGAACCGTTAAAACCGTGTGTAAATTAATTGCGCCAAGACGAACCGTAAGCGAACTGCTTGCGACCGCAAAGCGCGGTAACAACCGCGTCAGGCTTCAGAACACTTAAATATCAGACAACTAACTGCAACGTCGTTGTCGAAGCAATCTATACCCTATTAGTAACCTCATAAAATTAAAAATGCTTTTACTATTACGATGCAAAGGACGCGGAAAATGTTTGTTACTATCGCTCCGCTTTGCGTTTGTACATTTCCTTGTTATTTTATCCAAATGTTCTCCTTCACGGTGAAAGTGTACCCACCCGCAAATCACCAATTAGGACACGTTGTGCAATTACCTTTCTTACAGGTTAAATTAAAATAATATGTAAGGAAGGAAACGATGTTTATCTTACACCGTAAGAAAATCGGTGCCCACAGGAATCATAATACTTACCTTACCTTGCGATGGCGCCACTAAGCCACGACGCTCTGTGTACAGGCGATATCTAGACAACCATCGCGTCAAATATATTTATGCATAGTGTTTGTACCTTATTGTTAGTGGCGTAAGGGTATGTCGATATTCGTCGTCCTTGGAACGTGTATATAAAGCTTGTCCCAGAAAAAAATGTCGCTCATTATTAGATGGGGTTATGTATCAGGATGAAATCTAAAGAGGTTCAAAAACTATGTTTCCCGTTAGGATGCTCTATAATGTATAAATAAAAAAATAAAAAAAAGTTGTCGGTACTAGATGTTCAACGAGGTCGTCGGTGCAGGAAAAGTTACACGATTTTTTTTTGTACAAATATGTTCAATATAAAGGCATCTCTGCGAAGAAAGTGGCATCGGAGCTGAAAACGTCTACAAGAACCGTTCAAAGGGTTTTAAAACGGTTCAGGGAGACAGGTGGTATACGGCGATGGCCTGGAAGTGGACGTAAACCAGGGTTTGTAAACCAGAATATCGAGAAGATGATTATAACAGCTTTACAGAAAAAACCTACACTCTCTGTACGAGACTTGGCCAAGAAGTTTAAAACCTCGAAATCTACAGTGCAACGATTGAAGAAAAATAGTTTTATAACAACGTTTAAACAAACTAAAGTGCTCAACAGAAATGCAAAATAGTCAAAAGAGTTCTAAAACGAGATCTAGAAAACTTTATTCAAAAATGACTAAGAAAAAATATTGTACAGTTATGGATGACGAAACTTACTGCAAACTTGAATTCAAATGACTTCCAGGACACCACTATTATTCTGGGACCGACAGAAAAGTAGTAAGTGAATAGTATAAGGTTATCAAAATGGATAAATTTGCAAAGAAAGTTCTCGTGTGGCAGGCGATCTGTTCATGTGGCAAACGCAGTACACCATATTTTGCTAATGGAACCATAAATGGTGATATATGCCCGAATGAGTGCCTCAAAAAACTATTGTTGCCATTCATTAAGAGGCATACTTCACCTGCCCTGTTCTGGCTTGATTTGGCCACGTGTCACTACACGAAGGAAGCAATAGAGTGGTACAAAGCAAATAATGACGATTTTGTTGAAAAAACTCTCAATCCTCCCAACTGCCCGGAGTTACGACCCATTGAAAAATATTGGGCTCGTGTGAAACAGAAGCTTTTAAAACATAAAAGTAATGCCACTTCAGTTCAAGACTTCAAGCGGAAGTGGAATGAAGCTTCCAAACTGATCACCGATGACGATGTACAAACTTTGATGGCAGGGGTCAAGGGAAAATTAAGAAGTTTCTGGGTGAACTAATCCTAAACTGGTCTTTATGCGTAAATAATATTTTTTATTTTATTTTCAAATAAAACGGTATCAGATAATTTGGTGAATTTTAATATTTAATAAGGAATTTTTTAAAGTTTATAAGCGACATTTTTTACTGGGACTAGCTTTATTTTTGACTTCGACTGTACATTGTTTCTCACGCCACCTGCTCGACAATGCCAAATTATTGTACAGTGTGCCTCTGACCTTAGGGCTTTAAATGCAACGATTGATTCTACTCGCTAAACTGAACTACTTTTGTTCTGTTACATTAAAAAATAACTTAAGTTTAGTTATCTAATAGATGTTAAATTCTAATTATTGTAAAATCAGTGTATTAAATACTGGCCATATAATCACTATCTCATGGTACGGGGGCGACATTTACTTGGTACGAGAGCTAAAGGAAAATGGAGAATTGGATAGCGTACATTGGAAATTACATTTAACTTGGATAAAATAAACAATTTTAGTTGGACATATTTTTAACAACTTACAGAACAAAAGTAGTTCAGTTTCAGGAGAAGAAACAATCCATGCATTTAAGATCAGAGGCACCCTGTATATCATGCAAACCTTACGGTCAATATAGCCCTTGGCTTTAGCGGTGCGTAATGTTGCACTGAATTTCATAACAACCCGCCCTTAAAAATGTGATTGTCGTTCTTATTGGTATGTTCTAAAAGTCTAATTTCGTGAAATAGAACAACTATACTCGTAGTGTCTGCACGGCGCACCACACACCTTACAAAATGAGCAGATTTGAAGTTTTTTAAAACAACAACGGTGCCTTTAAATAAGTTATAGTTATTAAATAAATCAACTCATACACTGCTATTGCTACACTTCGTTCTTTTTTCTTTGTAAATTCGATAAACAAAGTAGCAGGTATCGTAAACCTGTTTCTTCAGGAATTAATAATAATATATTCAATTACTGACCATTTTTTTTGTTAGACAATAGAAAGTTAATTGTGAATAAGCTTAGCCCACGGATTGTAATAACCACTTGAGATTATATGACCTCACGCAGTTAATTTTGCTAACGATTTCGGATATATATCTAATAGTTACATACATAGGTAGTGACTACTCATACAGCCACTGAAAGTGACGTTTATGTACTTATCTACGATACCTTTTTTAAATCCCTTTCACTACACTGAATTTTGGGTCGTTTTAACTTTTAAATATATGCATAGGGTATCAAAAGCATCCCACTGAAATAAGTACAACTTTAAATTTGAAGTTTTCTCCATCACACGCTGGTTGCGATGTAGCCTTAAAGGTATTTGGAGTTCTTAACTTTAACGGAAAACAATCAAACTCAACAAAATAAAACAATAAAAAGCCCTTCAAGTTCGAGTCGGACTCGCGCACCGTTATTTCCGTACCGCATATTAGGTATTATTATATTCCAATTTCGAATCGAATCAGCGCTCAATTCACACTTGACCATTTTTAGTATTTGTTATTTTTCTTTTTTTGGCCTATTATATTTGGCAGTTCCGGCAAAGTGGCGATAAATTAGTTTCAATTTGTTGATCTCATCAAAAAGTCGATCCTTGGCTATATTTTTAAAATAAAGTGAGTTGACGGCTTCCACAACTTTCGCTCGCTAGCCCGGACACATCGATGTTAAACCTGTAGCCCGGATATGCACTATTCAAACCCATAGACTTCGGGTTGAAATCGGAGGGGTGGCGGCCCGACGCGCAACCCAGCAACGCGCGCCGGGGTCGGCGCCGTGCCGAACGTATTTGAAGATCGAACTTATTCGCAAACAACAGCAATCTGAATGGACCACATCTAGACTAATATTATAAAGAGGAAATATTTGTTTGTTTGCTTGTTTGTTTGCATTGAATAGGCTCTGAAACTACTGGACCGATTAGAAAAATTCTTTTTCTCAAACATGCTCGGAAAAAACGGTTTTCCGATTGAAACACAAGGACGGAAAGAGCCTCATTTTACTCCTAGGAGTAAAAAAACCATATGAAAACACTTTCCGTCCATGTCCATATATTTCTTAAAAATGCTGTCAATTTGCATACAAAATCAAAAGGACCAAGACAAAAATTCCAAACAGCCAAGGTAACTGCTCGCTTTTTTAGCACAGTGCGTGTGTTTCTTTTTGAATTTGCATTCCAATTTCTATGGTTAGTATTTAAAAACAATTGACAGTCGGTAACATTCGTTCATTCTGCATAATATAATTGTGAAACCGAATATTATTAAATTACTTGCTTTTTAGAAATGTATTTGTATTATTTCCTCACATGTTTGAGAAAAGCATTATGTATGCCTCGGCGGAAACGAGGATTTCCTGACTCGTATTTTAGCAGGCCTCGCTGTTGCTCGGCCTGCTAACCACCTCGTCAGGAAAACCCTTACTTTCCGCGCCTAGGCAACAATGTACTATTACCATTACAATCCTACATTATCCTTGATGAACATAGGATATGTTTTATTTACTTGCGCGGGCAATAGCTAGTTTTAAATAAAACAGAAGCAGAAGCAGTCTTGCAAGACGCTGCAATATACGTAGTATCTAATAAAATGCCCTGCCGTGTGTGACTGGGATTTGACTACACACTAAAAATAACAGGTCAAGTGCGAGTCGGACTCGCGCACCGAGGGTTCCGTATTTAAGATAATATGATTGGTAATTGCAATAGAAAATACTTATTTTTTGTTATGAACTTTATTTTCTATAAAATAAGGTCAATTTTGACTAACCTAAATTTTAATACAGATTTTCAATTTTATTGTTATTTCTCAAAAATTCTTAATAATCAGTGATCGGATTTCACGGTGCAAATCTTAATATGGATATGAATAAAATCCCGGGATCTGGTTCAAAAAGAAAATGCGATTGTTGGGATATTTATAAATAGGCATTAGGCCGCCTTTACACCTGTAAGTTACATACGTAATATTTACATAATTTACTTACGGTTGCATTTACACTTGATATAAACTTACAGTAAATAATGCTTATGTAAATTTTGTGAATTTAAACTTGCATAAGTTATTACACGCCCATTTACATTGCTTACTAAATCAGTAAATAAAATGCCTTCTCAAAGTCAAGATAGGGCTTTAAAATACCGCCAATTTGACACATTAATTTCATTAGTACCGCTGCCGCTCTTCTTTTTCTTTAATTTGGTCACTTCTTGGCTAAAGTTGTCCTTTTAAAATATGCAATTTTCTAGCAATTTCCTCTGGAGTGGTACTAAATATTTCACTAAGTTCAACATGCAACAAATTTGTTTTTATGCGGTTTTTATACTCCTTATTTTTGTAGTCCCATAGTATGGGACGTGCCTCAAAAGCAGTAATTAAAGTTTCTACCTCGTCTGGAGACCAGGCTTTATTTTGTTTTTGTTTAGAGGAGGACATTTTTTTTTTGTAAGTTCTCAACTTATCAATTTAGTTCGATAAGTTGTAAGTCGCTTCCGTAAACAAACTCGAACGCAATTTTCCAATTTACGTAAGTTGTAAGAACTTACAGTAAGTCACTTACAACGAGTGTTTACACTTGAAAATTTATCGTAAGTTGCTTACGTAAGTCACTTACGTAAGTAAAACTTACAGGTGTAAAGGCGGCCTTAGGATAGGATTTTACACGTGTAAAGAAATCGATTAAACATATAAAATATTGCGAAAATAATTGTATGCTATTTCAATTTCATACAAACTAATAAAATATAATATCTGTGTGTAGTGTGGTAAACTGATAATGCGTACCGTATTATATATTTTATTTATACCCAAAGACTAACTAACTACCTAACTTACTTTTGTCAAAATATTTATTTTACACGTTTCAATTGTATTGAAATTTATTTGAAGTAATAAAATCAGAATCATATTTAACAACATAAGTCCCGGAACCCCGGGGCATATCCATATTAGCATAATGTTTGAGGTCATTCACCCCGTGTTGCACCGGGATATCCGATCATTGTTAATAATTGTGAATTTTTTGTAAATTTTTGGCTACTTCTAAAAGTACATCACAGAAAATTCAAAACAAAAAGTTTTGAAATGTGCAGATTAAGCCCTTTCATATGAAATTCCATTTGCTATAATCAAACCACTTTCATTTTTCAACCCGCCCTTTTAGACTCCTTTTCAATTATTAATAAAATTAATTTCATTTTTATTTTACTAAAATCAGATGCTGGCAAGCAAGTTGTAAAACTATGCCAAATTTCAAGTCGGTAGCATTTAGTCGCGGAGAAAACCTGCTGTGACATACAGACAGACAGACAGACAGACAGAAGGACAACGAAGTCTGAGCACGGGTTCCTTTTTTACCATTTCTGTACGGAACCCTAAAAAACCACTTATTTTTATTGTCTCGCAAAAGGTAAGAAAAGTAAGTAGGGTAAAAAAGCAAAAGGATAAAGCTTTTGTCTTGGGCGCCCTTGAACCCCTCACAGCATTCAGGAAACAGTTTTAATTAACTCATAGTACCCTCGTAAAGCTACGTGCTTTTAACCCTCGGTAGGTAATCTACTATAAACTGCAAATAAACTAACAACAGAACAGCTTGTTAACATCCAAAACGCCTCAGCCACGCTTTATCCAGTGCGACGACTGTAAAAACATCACGACATTTAATTTATATAAATGCCTCCGCCCTGTGTAAGTTTGCGCATACACTTAGTAGCAAAATTGGTCCAGGGAAACCCTCCGCTCGTACCCCGTGTACGGCGTGGCGACGGTCAACGCCGGCGAGCCCGCGGCGGAGTCGTGGAGCGCGGACGAGTTCTCGTACAACGTGGTGGTCGGGCCCGACGAGGCGCCCGCCTCGCCCGCGCCCGCGCCCGCCACGCCGCCGCAGCCGCGCATGCCGCCCGCCACCGTGCAGTGGCTGCTCGACCACTACGAGACTGCTGATGGTGAGTGCGGGGACACCAAAGGTATGATTCTGATGCTGGCGACCGCCCCTGGCTACCACGATCCGATCGGTTGCTGTTTACCGAAAGTTCATTTTCCACAGGCGTGTCGCTCCCCCGATCGACGCTTTACGCCCACTACCTTCGCCACTGCTCCACGCATCGCCTGGACCCTGTGAACGCAGCTTCCTTCGGCAAGGTCATTCGCTCCGTGTTCGTCGGTCTCCGCACCCGCCGCCTCGGCACTAGAGGCAACTCCAAGTATCACTACTACGGGATACGAGCCAAGACTGGCGCGGACCAGTCCCCGCCTAGGGACAATGCTGATGATAAGATCGACATACAAGACATGCAGGTTAGTTGCTCTCTAAAATAGCAAAGTTTTATGATGTCAGGTTTCTGTGGGATCTTGGGACTCTTTGTTCCCGCCATCTTCGCAAGCGAGGTAACTCCAAGTATCACTACATCGGGTGGGATTCGAGCCTAGAAAGGCGCCGACCAGGCTCCGCCTAGGGACAATGCTAATGAGAAGAGGTAAGTTGCTCTGTGCACAGAAGCAATGTTTATAATTTTCAGGTTTCCGTGGGATCTTGAACTATGCAAGCAGCCATGACTTTAATTAAACGTACGAATTGCCGCTTTATTTTATGTGTTTTTCTATATAAATTCAATTTATAATAGCTGTCTTTTGACATTATTAGTCTGAGGGGAGGGGGATGTATGTTTTGTTCCTGGCTTTGTCTAATAGTTTCGTCTGTTTGTAGGAGCCGCGCGACCGTGAAGTGGATCCGCCTGCGCCGGCCGGTGGCGTGCCAGGACTCGCTCACAGACAATATCTGGGCGCTGGTATGATGTCGATTTATGCTATCCTACACACGGGGACATAGAGAAACGCAAAAAAGTATTTTTTTTATAAAAACTACATTTTTTTATTGGTGTTTAATTATTATTTTTTCGTTTTCCTAATTATTATTTTTTAGAACGAATGACTTTTAAACTGCGTTTTTTTTATTATTGACGTCCATTTCTTTTTTTTGCTCTTGACGTTCGTTGAGACTAAAGAGTCAGGATGGAGCAAGCTTACCCAGAAAATAATGTATTGTGATGTTTCTACTGATTCATCATACAGGGGTCGGCGTAGAACGTCTTTTTCTTCCAAACATCTCTATCAGCTTGTTTCTCATATCACTCTTCACTCAGCCCATCCATCTCTTTTTAAGTCTCTCCTTTACACACCACCATCAAACTCATACTTTAAACCCTCCAAGCAATGTGACAAATTTCTCCTCGTACCATGACATGCCCATACGGAGCTGGACTGGTAGGATTCCGCTTCTAAGCGCTTTGGGCACGAAACTGAAAAAACCGCCGAAGTCACGAAACATATGTTCCTTTTTGGCTCCGCTGCCGGATCTGTAAGCCAACATTCTGCAGCTCCTGCCACCATTTCTCCAGGCTGCTTTGGACCTCGAATCCATCTTCACCGACAAGCACAATGTCATCCGCAAACACGTACACCAAGGTGCTTCTTCCAATATGTTCGACGACAAATAAAACATTATTATACGGATATAGTGAATTGACTTCATTTGCACAAATCAGCTTCACAATTTCCCAGGTACTCCTTTCCCTTTCAAGGTTCACCTAAAAAGCTCTCGAGGAACTCGGGGTCATATGACCTTGGATGGATGACCTCTTAATGCTTAAAGCATTAAATAATTAAGTCGACCTCATACCTACATCCATCTTCTTTATTAATATCTTCCACACTGCTGTTACTCAATCAGGCCTACTGATGATGGTTAATAATAATAATATCTGGTGCCATTACTTTTTTGCTTTTCTCTAAACTTCCCGTGTGTATTTGTACTTAAAAAATAAATAAGTATGCGAATATGTGATTCATATGGTTTTGTGTTACATTATGCTATGGTTTAGTGTTGGCAGGCGAGCCGCCCGCGCCACCGATCCTGCCGGCCGCCGCGGCGCACGATTTGCCGCCCGATTCGCTTACGATCTTGCAGGACCACCACCGGTTAGTATGTTGTGCACGTATAGCCGTTAGTTTTTTTTAATTATTTACCTAAGTTGCACATATTAATACTGGTATGTATAATAATATTATTTTTTATGAATTTTCTGATTACTGATGCTGATCAATACATTTCGTGCAAAGCACAGCAAGTAACCTACCCTCCGTAATAGTTCTAGCGATCTGCCCTCGTTTTGCATCAATCTCCGAAATTAGCACAGAGTTCTGCGCTCGGTCGTGCATAAATTATCTATGATCTCACGATTGTAACAACTCGACAGTGAACACGGCGTGGAATTCCTGGAAGCGGTGGCAGCGTTGGACATAGGTGCCGTGGAGCGGTCCCGGCGCAACTTCTGGCGTCGGCCGCCCGCGACGCTGTGTCGCCGCGTGCTGTGCCGGCTCGCGTCGCGGCGGGACGTCGCGGCCTGGCTGCGCCGCGCCGACCTGGAGCTGTACCAGCGTGCCGTAGAGCTGTTGCTGCCCGATGTGCTGCGACCCATCCCGCCGCAGCTCACGCAGGTATCGTGATCATTTTGACGATGATTTTGAAATTTTAAGGTTTTTGTCTCAATCGACACCGACTATACGTTCCCGTATGCACCAGGCGATCCGCAACTTCGCGAAGAGCCTGGAGTCGGCGCTGGCGGCGGGCTCGGGCGGCGCGCCGGCGGCGGCGGCGCGCGCGCAGGCCTCGGCCGCGGCGGCGCTGGCGGCCGCGCTGCGCCGCTACACCTCGCTCAACCACCTGGCGCAGGCCGCGCGCGCCGTGCTCGCCAACCAGCACCAGATCCAGCAGGTCCCACCCGACACCAATCTCGCTATCTTTTTCCTCCGGTTTTACCAAAAATTAAATTTTATTTATTTTTTTAAGCAGTCAGCATTGAAAAAAAAAATCGTATCAACAGATGTTGTCGGACTTGAACCGCGTGGACTTCCGCGTCGTGCGCGAGCAGGCCGCCTGGGCGTGCTCCTGCGGCAGCGCCGCCACCGCGCACCGCCTCGAGGCTGACTTCAAGGTACGCCCACGTGACGCCTGCACAACCAGGCCCATACAATAAAAACTAGCATAGAAACCGGACTATAAAATGAACAAAATACGTTTGACCTTTTCTCTTTAATGAGTTGGAGAGAAATGTCCTTACAGGTATTATTCTTTCGTCATTTGATAGGGTAACAAGGTTTGAATAGTTCTGTCAACACGGGTGTGTAATGATTTCCATGAAACAAATGTACTAATTTTCATTTTGCATTACATGATTTGCATAATATTTTTTTCTTTTTTATGGCATGGACCAGGCAAACGAGCACTCAGGCCACGAGATGGTAAGTGGATTCTGAAGCCCATAGATTTTGCAATCTCAAGGTTGCAATCTTACGATGACACTGAAGACTGCAAATGCGTTCCTCTTCCTCTTACATGGAATGCATCTATGCTAGTCATTTCATAGGTTGTCATCATACCCCAATAATTGTATTATAATTTATAATCAAATGTTATTACAATATTATGCACAACAACAAAGTTCAAAAATTTCTTGAAACTTATTGGCCATAATCTGTAGTTGCATAATGAACCAATAATATAAACATGGAGTGTATAATGTCCAAAAATTACAAGTGCACGACAAGTCGACGGACCTCCTATTACGTGTAGTAAGGGCGCTTCGCGCCTGATGCAACTTTAACCTAACCTAACTTACCATATCAAGGTAAGATTTACCTACATTGATAAATTGTTTTACTTTTTCATTTAAATCAATTAAATATAAAATATTTACTCAGATGTTATATTTATATCACCTGAACATAATTGCTAACGTTTTTGTTAATTTTAATAATTATACTTCATTATTGTTATAGCCAGGAAGCGGAATTCACATAGCAAAAATTTCATTGTCGTCGTAGGGATAGAACATTTTGTTTTTTTCGTCTTTTCTAGTTATCATTATTGTGTAATCAGTATTCCTTTGTTATTTCAGTTTTTGATATTATATTTCATATCTAAATGGCATTCTTCACTCGCATTTAGTTATTGAAGAATACACGGAAGGAGCATGTCTAGTCAACTTAATAACTATTTGTGAAATCGTAATTTCAAAATTACGAACTGTCATTTCGTACGTAATTTTCGTGTAAAGGTTTTTTTGACCGGAAAAAATACAAGTTATTATAATCTTTATTTCTGTAACGGAGTGGTCAGATTTTTATCTGAATCTGTAACTGAGGTCCGATTTTTAATTGTGGTCAGTAAAATGACAAACCGTTAAATAATGATACGTCAAATAGTGATTTACTCCATCCAGGAAGTGAATGATTTGAAAAATGAACTTACTAAAGGGTACAGTGGCCTAAAAAGCATACTTGCCGACAATGAAATTTAAAAAACGTATTCTTATAAGTATATTGTCCAGTGCTTCCGACTAATACAGTAAAACAGCCCTGAAACCCCGGGACTTTTAGGGCTACACGTAACTTACTCCTTTCGGAAAACTGTCTGTACGTGAAGCAAAAAGGCAATTTTGTTGTTTATTATTATTTTATAACAAAAAAAAACTATTAAGAAAATATACTTTTTCAATATCATTCATTTAATATGTCGCATTACTATTTATTTTTCAACATTAACTGAAAACACCGAAGATGTCACTTCACTGAACACAATTAAAACTCCAACTTTACACATGTTCTTTCCGTGTAGCCCTCAATTGTTTTCACTATACGTGAAGCTCGAAATGTTGCGTTTTTTTACGATAGTCCGGATTCTATGCTAGTACTGATTCTATGACCAGGGCAGATTATATACAAGCTACTACGTAACAGATACACTAGTTGTATAGACGGAGGGCGTTCCCAGCGCTATCGATGCCTACCGCTCCTACTGGACGCCGGTGACGCAACGTCATTGGAATGTGCGCTAGGGTTGTCTCCGTTATCTAAACGCTAGTTTTTTCTTGCGCCTTCGCTCGTTTGGTATTTTAGGTATTCAGGGGCAAGGTGATTCCACAAAACGAACAACTGATTGAATTTTTATATATGGCTAGTATATTTGGATTAGAGTTGCAAAGTGACCGACAGTTTCAAAATGTCTGTCCGAAATTTGTCAATTTGTCGGTCATATTGGACATTAAGCAGACATTAATGGACATTTTCGACATTTTCAAATACTATTATTTATTGTGAGTAAAAGTAACAAACTTTTAATTTTTAGCCATATTCTGAAGTAAGTAGGTACATAGACAACTGCTTAGTGATCATCATCTTCTGTTTCGCTATTATCAGAAATGCGTTGCAATGAAACGTCGGTGAAGTTAAATGTCCTGAAATAGTTATCCTCATCTTCTTCAATACCGGGTGACACCGTAAGATCTGTTGAATCCACATATCTTAAATTTTGCCGCACTGTAATTAATTTATTTAAGCGAGTATTATTTAGTCTGTTGCGTAATTTTGTATGTGTAATGGAGAACAAACTCCAATTTCTTTCTGCGGAGGCAGAGCTTGGTGGGACGCTTAAGAGTCTGTGTGCTATGGGATATAATTCTTCTTTAGAACCAAAGCTCTGCCACCACAGTTGAGGAGCAATGGCCTCTGCGGCCGACCATGCTGAATGACATTTAGCGAAAAATCCTGTTCGTGTACGAAATTCGGCAATATTTATCATAACTTTGACGGGATCTTTAGATAGATACATTGCTTGACTATGTATATAGTTCGTAGCGTCAGCCATTTCATCGCTTGTCAAACCGGAGCCGATGTACCTCGGATCTAGCAAATTTGCTACAGATGAAATTTTTGTATACAGAAATTGCGGCGGTACGAAACGGCTGTTCTAATTTTATTCTTTTCAGCTTCTGAAAATATATTATCCAAACTGAGTTTGTGTAGCATGTGCTTGTTTATATTCCGCATTGCAATAAATGCACACGACGTGCTTTTTGGTTGAGGAACCGCCAATAATTTGGTAATGCAAACAAATATCGCCAACGCGTCGGGGCATTTTAAAAGCAATTAATTGCGAACGGGATTCAAATAAAACTTCAACTTATCACATGACACGAGTGTCAATTAAATCTATTTTGATTTAAATGACGTGTTCTAATTTTGTCAGTGTCATAATTAAAAACTCAAAAAGTTTCAAACGTAAAGATAATTATTTATACTCGTCATTACACGGAATGAAATATGCCTAGAGTCTGGGCGAAAAGAGAAGAGTCGTGGCAGAAACGGGAACTAACATAGTCAGCATAGCAAAAGCCATAAAATAGCACTGGCACGCTCTCAAATCCTACAAGTCTTCTCTTTCCGCACTGACTCTACCAACCTATTCAAGTTACTCTAGTCTCGTTACTACATTTTTGCCGTGAAAGAGTCACATTAATATTAAGTAAGCATTAATAAAACGATCTATTTCGGTGTAAATGGCGGACTTGTGAGGTAAAAGCATTAAAAATAATTTTCATAACGAACCAGTTGACTTGAGAACCTCCACAAGTCAGTTCATAATAGGATATTAAAATCACGTCAAATAGGTACATACATAAAAACCGAACCAGTTTCTATCTATTTTGTAGTTCCCTACTAAAAAAATACATAAAGTATTCGTCATCCCGATCCCGATTATCGCGATCCTAATGGTCACGTATCGCGATCTGTACGACGGCTCTCATTACTTGCCTATATTATGGCTCCTAAATTTCAAAGCGCTCTTTCCAATTTTGACACCAGAGGCCCTTGCCGTGATACGAAAAGTCACGTGATCTACCACGCGATTGGTTTAAAAACGAAACGAATAGAAACGCTAGTTAACGTAGTGCATTTCGGCAGGGGCTTCTGTAGTTTTGCGCGTCTCATTGGCATTGAATTGTAATGAATAAATACATTACATTACATTACATTAAATCACGCCTGTTTCCCAGAGGGGTAGGCAGAGACCACTTCTTTCCACTTGCTACGATCTTGACAAATTTCTTTCGCTTCTTCAACATTCATACATCGAGTCATGCACGCACGTCGGTTTCGGGTACTTAAGATTCGGCCCTTTTCCAGTATTTCTCCGATTTGATTCGAAAAAGTACGCCTAGGGCGGCCCCTTCCGACCCTTCCACTCACTTTCGATCTGTATATCTCTTTCGTCAATCTTCTTTCATCCATCCTTTCTAAATGACCGAACCATCGAAGCATGCCCTTGTCAATCTTAGTCACTACATCTTCTTTTATTCCACATTTCTCTCTGATTTTTTCATTTCTTACTCTATCAATCAGTTTCACACCACACATACTACGCAAAGAGCGCATTTCAACTGCATTTACACGACTTACATGCTTGTTCTGCCACACCCAACATTCACTACCATACATCAGGGTAGAGGCCAGCACTCCATTGTGAACAGCCAGCCGGGCTTTTTGTGAAACGCCCTGTCTGCTCACAAAGGAGTACAGGGCCCCATTAATTTGATTCCCCGCATTTACCCTCCTCTCGATATCCTTCTCACACTTACCATCTCTTGTAAACACACTTCCCAGGTACACAAATTCGCCCACTTGTTCTACTAATTCACCATTTATATTTATCACGCACTCAGTCATCTCTTCATCCTTCTCTATCACCATGACCTTGGTCTTGGCAACATTTACTTTCATCCCCTTTTGCTTAAATCCCTCATTCATTACTGTCACCATCTCCTGCAACTCAAGTACCGATGGGGCAAGTATAACTTGATCATCGGCATATAAGAGGCATTTGATTAGCAACTCTTGCATACGCAAACCCTTATCATACTCTCTCAAATCCCGCATACAACTGTCCATGAATAGATTGAACAGCCATGGTGAGGCAACACAGCCCTGTCTAACACCTTTAGAGATATTAAACCAGGCCGAGTATGCCCCATTTATCCTGACACAGGCTCTGGAGCCCTCATAAAGGGACCTCAAAGCCTGCACCAGGTTGCTGCTCACTCCATACATAGACAGCACCGTCCACAACTCCTTTCTATTTACTCTATCATAGGCCTTTTCCAGGTCCACAAAAGCACAGAAAACCTTTTGGTTGACAGCCAAGAACTTTTCTGTGATGGACCGTAATGAAAAGACCTGATACGTACATCCCATTCCCTTTCGAAATCCCGCTTGTACATCCCAGATTTTGTCATTCGTAACATTTAATACCCTTTCAATTAAAATCTTCGCATATACTTTGCCGACAACACTAAGGAGACTGATACCGCGGTAGTTTTTGCAGTCTTGCTGTGACCCCTTTCCTTTATACAGAGGGACGATAACGGCCTTGACCCAATCTTCCGGGACTCGGCCGCTACTCCAACATGCATTGAAAAGACGGTACAACAGGCTACCCACCAGGCCATCTCCTCTCCTCAGCATTTCTATCGACACTCTATCACAACCTGCTGACTTTCCCGCTTTCATACTTTTTAAAGCTTTCATGATTTCACTCATACTAATCACACTTTCATCTTCACTACTTGCATCTTTACTCATGCTTTCTGGCTCAAGACAAACATCTTCGCATTCAAACAAGCTTTCAAAATAAGTTTTCCATCTATCAAGCATTTTTTCTTCCTCACATATTAAGTCTCCAGACTCATCCCTCACCGCGCTTAATTTAGTTTTCTCTGATTTCCCCCGAGCCGATTTATTCAAGCTCCAAAAGAGTTTAATATTCGATCGGAAGTTGTCAGAGAAACTTCTATCATACTTTTCATTCAGTAAATCGAAATGAATGAATGAATCAAAATGAAATGAATAAATAAAATAAATAAATATCAGGGGACAATGTCACACCAATTGAACTAGTCCCAAACTAAGCTCTAGGCTCGGGCTATGGGTACTAGACAACGATATAAATACTTATATAGAGAAATATATACTTAAATACATAGTAAACATCCATGACTCAGGAACACATATTCGCGCTCATCACACAAATATCTGCCCTTACCGGGACGTGAACCCGGGACCGCTAGGTTCGCAGGCAGGGTCGCTACGCTACCAACTAGGCCAGCGCGTCGTCGAAATGGAAATAATAGGATAAATGTTTGTTCGACAGGCGACCCTGGGGCGCGGCGCGACGCTCGAGCAGTGGGCGTCGTGGCTGGAGGGCTGCGTGCGCGGCGCGCTGGCGGCGCACGAGCGGCGCGCCGACTACACGGCGCGCGCGCGCCGCCTGCTGCTCGACTGGTCCTTCTACTCCTCGCTCGTCATCCGCGAGCTCACGCTCAGGTCTGTGCCCAGCTCTATAGCGTCGTGGCTGGAGGGCTGCGTGCGCGGCGCGCTGGCGGCGCACGAGCGGCGCGCCGACTACACGGCGCGCGCGCGCCGCCTGCTGCTCGACTGGTCCTTCTACTCCTCGCTCGTCATCCGCGAGCTCACGCTCAGGTCTGTGCCCAGCTCTATAGCGTCGTGGCTGGAGGGCTGCGTGCGCGGCGCGCTGGCGGCGCACGAGCGGCGCGCCGACTACACGGCGCGCGCGCGCCGCCTGCTGCTCGACTGGTCCTTCTACTCCTCGCTCGTCATCCGCGAGCTCACGCTCAGGTCTGTGCCCAGCTCTATAGCGTCGTGGCTGGAGGGCTGCGTGCGCGGCGCGCTGGCGGCGCACGAGCGGCGCGCCGACTACACGGCGCGCGCGCGCCGCCTGCTGCTCGACTGGTCCTTCTACTCCTCGCTCGTCATCCGCGAGCTCACGCTCAGGTCTGTGCCCAGCTCTATAGCGTCGTGGCTGGAGGGCTGCGTGCGCGGCGCGCTGGCGGCGCACGAGCGGCGCGCCGACTACACGGCGCGCGCGCGCCGCCTGCTGCTCGACTGGTCCTTCTACTCCTCGCTCGTCATCCGCGAGCTCACGCTCAGGTCTGTGCCCAGCTCTATAGCGTCGTGGCTGGAGGGCTGCGTGCGCGGCGCGCTGGCGGCGCACGAGCGGCGCGCCGACTACACGGCGCGCGCGCGCCGCCTGCTGCTCGACTGGTCCTTCTACTCCTCGCTCGTCATCCGCGAGCTCACGCTCAGGTCTGTGCCCAGCTCTATAGCGTCGTGGCTGGAGGGCTGCGTGCGCGGCGCGCTGGCGGCGCACGAGCGGCGCGCCGACTACACGGCGCGCGCGCGCCGCCTGCTGCTCGACTGGTCCTTCTACTCCTCGCTCGTCATCCGCGAGCTCACGCTCAGGTCTGTGCCCAGCTCTATAGCGTCGTGGCTGGAGGGCTGCGTGCGCGGCGCGCTGGCGGCGCACGAGCGGCGCGCCGACTACACGGCGCGCGCGCGCCGCCTGCTGCTCGACTGGTCCTTCTACTCCTCGCTCGTCATCCGCGAGCTCACGCTCAGGTCTGTGCCCAGCTCTATAGCGTCGTGGCTGGAGGGCTGCGTGCGCGGCGCGCTGGCGGCGCGCTGGCGGCGCACGAGCGGCGCGCCGACTACACGGCGCGCGCGCGCCGTCTGCTGCTCGACTGGTCCTTCTACTCCTCGCTCGTCATCCGCGAGCTCACGCTCAGGTCTGTGCCCAGCTCTATAGCGTCGTGGCTGGAGGGCTGCGTGCGCGGCGCGCTGGCGGCGCACGAGCGGCGCGCCGACTACACGGCGCGCGCGCGCCGCCTGCTGCTCGACTGGTCCTTCTACTCCTCGCTCGTCATCCGCGAGCTCACGCTCAGGTCTGTGCCCAGCTCTATAGCGTCGTGGCTGGAGGGCTGCGTGCGCGACGCGCTGGCGGCGCACGAGCGGCGCGCCGACTACACGGCGCGCGCGCGCCGCCTGCTGCTCGACTGGTCCTTCTACTCCTCGCTCGTCATCCGCGAGCTCACGCTCAGGTCTGTGCCCAGCTCTATAGCGTCGTGGCTGGAGGGCTGCGTGCGCGGCGCGCTGGCGGCGCACGAGCGGCGCGCCGACTACACGGCGCGCGCGCGCCGCCTGCTGCTCGACTGGTCCTTCTACTCCTCGCTCGTCATCCGCGAGCTCACGCTCAGGTCTGTGCCCAGCTCTATAGCGTCGTGGCTGGAGGGCTGCGTGCGCGGCGCGCTGGCGGCGCACGAGCGGCGCGCCGACTACACGGCGCGCGCGCGCCGCCTGCTGCTCGACTGGTCCTTCTACTCCTCGCTCGTCATCCGCGAGCTCACGCTCAGGTCTGTGCCCAGCTCTATAGCGTCGTGGCTGGAGGGCTGCGTGCGCGGCGCGCTGGCGGCGCGCTGGCGGCGCACGAGCGGCGCGCCGACTACACGGCGCGCGCGCGCCGTCTGCTGCTCGACTGGTCCTTCTACTCCTCGCTCGTCATCCGCGAGCTCACGCTCAGGTCTGTGCCCAGCTCTATAGCGTCGTGGCTGGAGGGCTGCGTGCGCGGCGCGCTGGCGGCGCACGAGCGGCGCGCCGACTACACGGCGCGCGCGCGCCGCCTGCTGCTCGACTGGTCCTTCTACTCCTCGCTCGTCATCCGCGAGCTCACGCTCAGGTCTGTGCCCAGCTCTATAGCGTCGTGGCTGGAGGGCTGCGTGCGCGGCGCGCTGGCGGCGCACGAGCGGCGCGCCGACTACACGGCGCGCGCGCGCCGCCTGCTGCTCGACTGGTCCTTCTACTCCTCGCTCGTCATCCGCGAGCTCACGCTCAGGTCTGTGCCCAGCTCTATAGCGTCGTGGCTGGAGGGCTGCGTGCGCGGCGCGCTGGCGGCGCACGAGCGGCGCGCCGACTACACGGCGCGCGCGCGCCGCCTGCTGCTCGACTGGTCCTTCTACTCCTCGCTCGTCATCCGCGAGCTCACGCTCAGGTCTGTGCCCAGCTCTATAGCGTCGTGGCTGGAGGGCTGCGTGCGCGGCGCGCTGGCGGCGCACGAGCGGCGCGCCGACTACACGGCGCGCGCGCGCCGCCTGCTGCTCGACTGGTCCTTCTACTCCTCGCTCGTCATCCGCGAGCTCACGCTCAGGTCTGTGCCCAGCTCTATAGCGTCGTGGCTGGAGGGCTGCGTGCGCGGCGCGCTGGCGGCGCACGAGCGGCGCGCCGACTACACGGCGCGCGCGCGCCGCCTGCTGCTCGACTGGTCCTTCTACTCCTCGCTCGTCATCCGCGAGCTCACGCTCAGGTCTGTGCCCAGCTCTATAGCGTCGTGGCTGGAGGGCTGCGTGCGCGGCGCGCTGGCGGCGCACGAGCGGCGCGCCGACTACACGGCGCGCGCGCGCCGCCTGCTGCTCGACTGGTCCTTCTACTCCTCGCTCGTCATCCGCGAGCTCACGCTCAGGTCTGTGCCCAGCTCTATAGCGTCGTGGCTGGAGGGCTGCGTGCGCGGCGCGCTGGCGGCGCACGAGCGGCGCGCCGACTACACGGCGCGCGCGCGCCGCCTGCTGCTCGACTGGTCCTTCTACTCCTCGCTCGTCATCCGCGAGCTCACGCTCAGGTCTGTGCCCAGCTCTATAGCGTCGTGGCTGGAGGGCTGCGTGCGCGGCGCGCTGGCGGCGCACGAGCGGCGCGCCGACTACACGGCGCGCGCGCGCCGCCTGCTGCTCGACTGGTCCTTCTACTCCTCGCTCGTCATCCGCGAGCTCACGCTCAGGTCTGTGCCCAGCTCTATAGCGTCGTGGCTGGAGGGCTGCGTGCGCGGCGCGCTGGCGGCGCACGAGCGGCGCGCCGACTACACGGCGCGCGCGCGCCGCCTGCTGCTCGACTGGTCCTTCTACTCCTCGCTCGTCATCCGCGAGCTCACGCTCAGGTCTGTGCCCAGCTCTATAGCGTCGTGGCTGGAGGGCTGCGTGCGCGGCGCGCTGGCGGCGCACGAGCGGCGCGCCGACTACACGGCGCGCGCGCGCCGCCTGCTGCTCGACTGGTCCTTCTACTCCTCGCTCGTCATCCGCGAGCTCACGCTCAGGTCTGTGCCCGGCTCTAAAGAGTCGATTCATTTTTTAAATTAAATAATTGTCTTTACTCAAAAATGACCGGAAAAGTTGACATTCCTCACTCCATACTGAGACGCGAAGTACATAGTTTACAGACAGTTCCCAAATTAAAAAAAAATTACATTGCATGCTCGGTACACAAGCCCGAGATGTTGCATACATATTTCATTGTTATCTAGTTTGTAACTTTTAAAAAAGTGAAAACGGCCATAATAAAATGAGGGCCCAAGTCTTATACATCCATATTTTATTCGAAGCGTAACTTTTTTATCTGGGTCTGGAATAGCTTGAGTTCTTTTTTCTAAAAAAGCTTGCGTTTCTCCTTGTCATAAACATAAAGGCGGTAAAGAGTGATATTATTTCACGTGTAGTTTCTGTTTATATGCGATTTGTATCTTGCGATTTTTGAGAAAAGCCTCGGCAGGAATGGCAAATGCGGGCCTCGTATTTTTAAACAAATACCCGGCCCGCAATTGCCTGCTTCACTGCCTATTATTGGCCTCCAATGTACTATTATTGGTTAACAAATATTTCTTAGTGCTTTTGAACTCAGTAATACAGGTTATAGTGGTAACATATGGTTATGATCTTGTAAAGGTGAGGCCGAAGATGAAGCGAGCTGAGCCGATTACAACGGCAGCGATCCCATACACTTTCATACTGAATTATAGACCCATAGAAGTGTACGCTAACGCTACGTTAACGCGACGCTGTTTGCGAGCAGGTCTGCGGCGTCGTTCGGCTCGTTCCACCTGATCCGGCTGCTGTACGACGAGTACGTGTCGTACCTCATCGAGCGCCGCGTCGCCGCGCACCACCGCGCGCCGCCCATCGCCGTCATGCAGCGCCCGCCGGTCAGTGCCCGCACACGCACACACCCTCGAGAACTTCTATTATTGACCAAACCAGTCACCATTAGAATACCTAACAAAAAAATACTGAGCTGTTAACACCTCTACACAAAATTGTAGAAAATTAATTACGTGCAAATGAAACATTACCAATTCAATTTGGCGCATTCGGTCACCCTTGTCACACTTGCTCGTTTACTGATTCGCTAACACACTCGCTTACTCACTACTCGCTTTCTCATGCGATCAGTCACTTACCCCCTTACTTATAAACGTGGAATAAGCTTGGAATAGTTTAGGCCATGCTTTGTCCTTATCTGAAATTGTGACATTTGCATCTGACAGAAAGAGACAACGCATGACATAAACTATTCCAAACTTATTCCACGTTTATAAGGAAGGGAGGGGGTAAGAGTTGACTCACCAAAATCAACTATTAAGAAGGTTAATCGCGTAACGTAGGTTTTTATTTCACTTGTGATTTTTTTTTGAAAAAATACCAATTTTTCTGACTCGTTCACACACTAACTCACTCACTTACTTAATTATTTACCGACGTGTACGCTCGCTCCTTTAGTCACTTGTGTTACTTACGTACGTTTACTTAAATACTCAGTATACATCTGTCTTACCATCTGCATATATTTACTCAAATTCCCAGATCAGTCTTACTTACCTACTTACCCACTTATCCACTCACTTACACGTCCTATTGAATTCCGCTAACGTACAACTTAAATAAAATCGTAACCGCCAGGAGGAGGAGGACGAGCTGGCGGAGGAGGTGGTCCGCGAGGAGGAGGAGGAGGATTGGGACTGGGGCGACGAGGACGAGGACGAGGACGAGCCCGCACCCTGCAAGAAGCACAAGGGCGAGTAAAGCCCCACTCTGTGGCGAGGATCACAATATAAAACAAGTACAGGCGCTCTTACTAGCAAAACAGTGTTTAGGCAGGTCGTACGTGCCTACTCTATATCATTTAGTTCGCCTGCAGCCCAACCCAAAGCAAAGGGCTACCCTTGGACGTGTTCGTGTAGCTTCGCGCCCAAAGTGCGGAGTACGCCAAGTCTGCCCCCACTATTAAGGCGGACCTGATCAGCTACTATGCTTACCCTGGATGCGATTTTTATCAGGAAATTACGCAGCTGAGGAATGCCGCATATTTGTAGATGTCGTATTTAGACATCAAATTAGGCGCGTTTGCCTACTTGTATATATGATTGTTAATAAAGTTTATTTTTGTTTCTGTATTTTTCGTTTCGCAGATATTCGGAGTCTTTGAAAACGGTCATGTACAAAAATTTTCAGTTATTTTCGACTCAACTTGCGACAAGCTTAAAGTATACATTTGTATGTATTTAATTTTACTTAGTATACGTTGTAGTGTTTTTTAATCCACAAAGATTCGCCCCACTGCTTAATGTTAATCTACGTTAATGTTATTAGCTAGTGGAGTGCGTTTTCTTCGTTAGTAAACACTATGGAGAGGTCAAGCGACTTGTCTAAATCATAAAGGAATTTGTACGTTTTGTGGCTTCTTTGTCTGCTTTTAGCTTCTCGATTTCGGTTTGTCGTAGTCGGAACATATTGTTATAGCTTAACATGTTCAATGCAATTCCATTGGGTGATTTATAAGGGTTCTTTCTAGCTGTCTGATTCATTAACTTTATAAACTAGCAATTTGATTAGTGTAACTTTCATTTGTAAGAAACTCCGATAAAAACAGTTTCTTGTAATAATCGTACCTTAGCACCAAGAACGAAGAAGATCAAATCGCCACAAGGTCTCTTTTGATTTAGGCCATAGTAAATTTTATGATTAAGTAAGTTGTAAAGATCAAACGTGCCCTCATGAGTCGTCCACTTGTTAGATATACTAGAGCGTGCATACTACTCGTACCTTGGTGTTGTCTAGTTATACACGAGTAATGAGAATATACTGTGTGTTTGCTAATTGTGACTGAACGATTCTTCGCTTTGAGTGGTAGTACGGGAGCGTTGTTATTTTTCTTCGACTTTGCAAATACATTGCCTTATTTTAGTATAAAATTTGGCGAAATTCCGGGTAAAAAATGAATAGTGTTATTGAGATAGGACAAGAGAAATAAACGAGAGACTTATTGGAGTGTGGAAATGCTTAGGGATTGTGCGAGCGTACATTATTGCTAAGATATTTAGTTATTTTAACTCTGTGGCGATTTCACTGTTTTAATTCGTAGGTTATACTTGCTGTATGTATGTGTAATCATCGTGACAAATAAGTTTGAAGAAGTGTCAATAGATATAACGTTAAGAATGTGACATCGTTGTTTATGAAACTAAATACGTATATGTATATGGATATGCACTAAGGTTGTGTATATAGTTTATAAAGCATAAGCTTTGAATTATTTGATGGCGATTACTTAACTGAGGCGGGTTGCTAAGCAACTGCAAGTCAAAGCAAGAAGTCCCCAATCTATTGAACTGCAGATTTACTTGGTCCATTTGATCCTATCCTACTTAAGGGTCTCACGTGTATAGATGCTGAAACGCTTTTGTATGTAGTCGTTCTGTCCCTTTCTGAAGCTTACAAACGTCGAGACTGTTATCAATTATCATTCTCAAAGGGATGAAACTATATTGATTTTGACAAGGAATCGTGCGGACAAAAAAACGCCTTAGTAATGTATAAATAAAGCATTGTATTTAACCAGTGTTTGACCAAAATCTACAATCATTTTAAACAAAGTTCAGTAGCAGAATTTGACAGAGTAAATTAAACTCTAATGTACATAATGACCATTGAATTTTGTATATAAGCACCGTAGTATGTAGCGCGCACGGAGTAATACTATTTATTTGAAATCACCAAAGAGTTCGTTTCGATAGCGTTCTTTGCTCATTATTGCAGTCCTAATTAAAATGAATTAGTGTAAGTTTCATAGTATAAGTGGCCTCAGGCCGATAAATGACGCAGTTATGTTATAACGAAATATAACTGTCTGCGAGATGGGTCTTGCTCTTACGGGCTGGTCGCATCTGTAGTTTCTAATATTCGCTTTCACGGGATCATTTGCAATTATTAAATTAATATATTTTAAATAAGTCGTTTATACAAACAACTCAAACAGCATTCTCGCCACCGGCACGAACATATTTGTAGTGTTGTATAAACGAATAAATGTATTTTTTATCTTTCTAGAGCTAAGTGCGACATAAACACGTTAAGTGGTAGACGTTATGATAGATATTATGTATCGATGTCGTAATTCAATACCAAAGCAAGTTGCAATTAATAAGTATAAAATAGTGTTTCATCTCATCTACGCTACGTTTTATCGTGCCATAGGTACAAAGTCGAACACGTTGATATTTGGTCTAACGGGCCCCATTCTTTTACTAGGTTATAATTACACCTGAACCATTTAATTCGATTTAGGCAAAAATAATGTCTCCGATTAACCTCCTAAAATCCACCATACAACGAAATTTGCCAGTGGAAAATAAACTTATTGCAATTGAAATAAAGTTTATTTTCCAATTTAATTGCCAGTCATAAAAACGAGAAATTCTACTTTATCTTCTTTACAATTGATATTTTATTGCAATGGCCGTATTTTGTACATTTTTTTGTACGCGGGGACTTAGGAGGTTAAAACATCTATATTAATCTGTATTATACATATTTGGCAAAATGCAGTTGGATGCCACATATTTTTGTAAGTCGAATACAAAATAGCGGGATCGCCTTCACAGTTGCCTTATACGCAGTACCTTACGCCGTGGCGTTGCTCGGACATGGTTGTGTTGGTAACAAGCACCAGTTGTACACTGTTTACCTTGTTGATAGCATAACTGTCCATTCGTATGTCTAATTAGTGATACATATACGCGGAAGTATTTTCAACGATTATCGACAATAGCTATGTGTCCCTACTCTGGGATCGACAAATATCGAGTCCCGGAGTGAGCTTGCCACTGTTTTGGAAGTAATATATTCTTTATTTAAAATAAAGATATTCTTAAAAAACAACTGTGAAACCTTTGAGTATTATAGATTGCACTAAATTGTATTTTCATTTCATAGTTGTAATGTTTTATATAATATTTTTAAATGTATATATGTTCACCACCTAGTGTCCGTAGCGGGGTATGAATGTCTTATATTAATCTTGAATGTTTGTAATCTGAGACTCTAATGTTCTTGTAATAACGAGGCCACTCTCGTGATGTAGGTTAATCTAAGATTATTTCTAAGCTATTTTAATCGGTGTCTTATACGTTTAGACGGGCTGTAGCTAAATTTGTTGATATTTTTCCAACGACTTGCTCTAAAATATTTAATAGTTTTATAAAAACACAGCAGCCATCCATTCGAGAGGAACGTTTTGCAATGCAAAGTACTCGCTCGAACCCTTTATGACGTCCCGCTCGGATATACAAACTTGACATTCTAGAGACTTCATTCTTATCTAAAACGTGCCTCTGAAATAAGACCTTTTTGTGTACTAAGATACATAATCGTCATATAGTATTAACGATAAACTTTTCTATCGAAGTTAAAGCACTTTCATGGAATTGCAATAGATAGGGTGTGCATATCAATATACCCATAGGGTATCACAATACCATAATGCTGCAACGTAGCCACAACCCTACGATTACAGAGGGCTTGGCACTCGCATCTTAATACTGCCCATATGAGGTCGAATTTTTATTCCCTCGGAAAAAATGTAAACAAAGTGACGTCACTGTCAAAGTGACATTGCAGGGGATTTCAAAGTTTGCGATAGCAAGTAATATAAAATAATAAGTTATCATTTCGCTCGAACCGTGATATTCAAAATAATTTTGAAAAATAAATGAGATTAAAATCGCTCAAATGAGTCACCGGAAAGCGATTACGACGAGACGATGACGAAGTGAGGTATCACATAATTCAAGCGGCCCTCAACTTGTTGACACGGGTGTATCGAGTCAATGATACCAGTGCAATAAATAATTTATACCTACATATAAAAACAGTATTCTCTTTTTAAATATTCAACAAAGTGTTTATATCAAAATAAAGCTTGCAATCAACATATTCTTTTATCTGGTTTTTTTTTTAAATATAGAAAGTCGATTTCTAATAAATGTGGAAAATATAAATATTTTGAATGCTGCAAAATAAAATATTTCGCGTTAACGGCAATTAGGTAAGGTGGGGTAAGATTGAATGGATTTTCACGATATGAGAGGTGTCTTGTTTAAAGTGATGTTATACCAATAATATTATGAGGACTAGTTACAGGAAGAAATGCGCTTGGCAAAGGGGACATATGAATCTTTATACTTAAACTCAAACAAGGAAGTTACTAATACTTTTATTATTGAAAAAGTTGAACTAAAGTTACACTCATTACTAAAAAACTCATGGGGAAAGATGGAATGGTGACGGGGTAAGATTTATATAGTTTTTAAAATCATTTATATGCGCCGTAGGTATATTTAATGCATACATTCCAACGGTATACCAACGTAACAGTTTAAAACTTTACGTTATAACAAAAAAAAACGTCATTTACCAACCAAAAATGTGCAGGGCATAGGGAGTTACGAATGGTTTTTCATTTTACACCGTTTTTCAACTTACCCCAAATTACCTTACCTTTGTTTACATTTATTCTGTGGGAATAAAAATCGGACTTTAGAAGTTACTGATAAATGTGTTAGATAAAATGTCATTGTGTTAACCTTTTGAACGCCTTACGTCGTATACAAGATGTGTCACTCACACGCCAAACATTTTTGCTATGCCATGCAAATTACACCTTATTGATACGAAATAAAGTCTCTTTCGATCTTGAACTTGTGACGGCTGTAGCCGTCGTGGCGTCAGTGGCACGACTTTACGTTGACGGCCAGAGCCGTCGGTGGCGTTCAAAAGGTTAAGGCTGCGCCGAGCAAACGCGCCCTGTTGCGCTCTCATTTGTGTTTTCTAATAAATAAAAATATTTATTGGAATCAAAGAGTGATTATTGTTTGCACACATGAAAGGTTATTAAACTATGTCACATATCCAAACCTGTACTAATTTGTATATTAAATAAACTTCTCTTTGATTTCTAGAAAATACTTTTGTTTATTACAAAACACAATAATAGTAATGAGGGCGCACTTTATAGTCACGGTATGTCAAGGTTTGCCACTTTTCAACTCTATTTCAATGCTACTAAGGTCCATAAGGTGACGAACCTTTTCATACCGTGACGTTTTCATACGGCGTATGCCCAGTGCAGTCTTACGCTAAATCAAGTGCGTGCATGTAATATCAGCTCCCATTGCCGACTGTTAGGCGTTTGAACCGGAGACCCTAGCTCGTGCGAGCTTCGTGGTCGATTTGTTTGCTGGTTTTAGCTACAGCACTAGTTCTGATACATGAGCGAGCTTAACTTTTGTACCAAGTAGGTAAGTGTCTATTGTTCCAATGTCACATGTTTCATGAGCGACGATTCGGACTGCATTCCTAACATATTATCGCAAAATAAATGTGTACCTGTACGTACCTAATGCTGGCTGTACACACTCGTCGAGATACCCCGTAACAGTCCAGGAGCGAGTGTGTACATACTGCTCTTGTCTTGTCTCGCTCACTCTCGTCTTGTTTCGTCTCGTAAAGTCCTGGTCGTGTTCAGTTTTGAATGAGTCTCTACGGAAAGCTCTCGACAAGTGTGTACAGCCAGCATAAGAGCCAGAATAATCCGAGTCCACGTGGATGTTTACGCAATTGTAGAATAAATACAGGGTGACTGCGGGGTTTTGTAGCAACAAAGTAATCTAAAACTCACTACACCATTAGGAACATAACCTAATAGATTTAAAAGCATTAAGACAATTACTTTTTTTAAATTCAAATAAACATTAAATGAATTCATTTTATTCGCGATCACGGCCACTATACATACTCAATTTCTTACTCGTCTGATCGTTCTATTTTCAAATAGGTTTTAGTTTTTAACATGAAAACGGTAGGTGTCTATAATTTTAGTAATAATTAGGGAAACATATTGATTGAATATTATTTTTTATAAAAATCAAAGTAATTGTCTTAACCCTTTTAAATCTATAGTAGCCCTCAACCAAAGTGACGACCGGAGCCATACAACCCTTTATGGCCCCGGTCGTCACTTTGGTTGAGGGCTACTATAGTACGTTATATTCCCAATAGTGTAGTGAAATTTTTTAAATTCTCTTGAAAACTGCCATCAGTCGGTAGCGACTATAATCAGTTAGGTGGAGTTTAATAGGGAATTTGGGTTGAGGAAGGAATAGCCTCAACCAACCATGATATTAACGATATTTGCTTTTGTTTTAGTCGTCTCACGGCTTGGGAAGTGTCAAGTAATTTGATAGCCAAGGGATTTGGGTGTGTATCTAATCGTTAAGCTTAACGTTTTGTGTGTTCCCTTATTTCCTCCTTTATGGTGGTCATGTTCAGGTCATGTATCTCGTCATTGCGAGTGAACCACGGTGTATTTAGAACCGCAGTCACCCTGTATATTCGCGTGTGAAACAAAATGGGCTCTGGTGAGTTTGGCTCTAACGTATCTACAGAATACATACTAGGTAGATCCGCAAATGGGCGCCCCAGATCACTGACTGCGGGCCTACCGGCGGACTGTTAGTCTGGAACGCCCATTAGGGTCTCCCCACGTCAGAAAAACCTTAATGTCCATGCAATAAGAGCGAATAAGGTTATCTGCTAGCCTCAATCGGCAATTATCTAATAATAAAACGCCTGCACGCTTAGACGTTAACTTTTTACTGGTACAAGTTGCATTCTGCAAACTTTGAAGGCGGCAAAACAAAGTCTATTCATTAGATTGACTTGACTGGTGCGTGTGTTTGCCTATACCTATCCTTTGACAGGTTTCTACAGTCCTTATTCTATGCAAAATCTAACTTGGCCTAGTCACACTTGGCCTGACTTGTGACTTACATTGGAATGTATGGAAAATGACAGAATCAAGGCGTGCAGTGTGCGGACGTCAGACCTTTTATAATCTTACATAATACATTTTTAGTTTCCATTTGTGACGTCGAAAATTTCTTACGTTCGAACTATTCGAGTAAAGGTACGCTTACACGGGCATTTTTTTAGCTATAATTGCCCATCAACAGTTCGGTCGTACACTCACCAGTATATGATCCAACATTGGACTCAAAAATATCGGACACTTATGCCTCGAGTAATAAGGACGTTTCAGATATTTTTGATTCCAATGTTGGAGCATATTATTGCTGGTGACTGTACAACAAAAACAAGATTAGAGCTATTGTTGCCGGCTAAATATAAATTGCCGTTCAAAGTTGGCCGTGTAAGTGTTCCTTCGTTGTTTTTCAACCTGGAGGTTATTTAAATGCTTGAAAGACTGATGTTATTTAAAACATCTATGTATATGTTGCGGCTTGAATTTTTTTCATCTATTTTTTTTTCTTCTAGGCTCTGACATTGATAAAATGATAATTTTTACACTAACAAATTAGACTTCACAATTACCTTAAATTAAAGTCTAGTCATTGTAAAGGAGTGCAGTCCTCGCTAGCGACGCGCGAGCGTCGGTGACATTTATCTGTTGTATAATGATACGAGAAATATGTTTTGTATGCGGAGACGATGTACTATGTCTGAGAATAAAGCTAGTCATGTGTTTATACTCGAGTTTTATTTTGATATCTGCCCTTTTTCTCATCATTCAATTTATAGCTATTAATTTAGTAATTCGCTAATCTTTCATTATCCACGGCACGTATCATTTAACGGATTGTAACTTGTAACCACTGACACGAGAAGATTCAACTAGAACATAATATTGTGTCGACAATAGGGTTGCCATATACAGCTTCAATAGATCATGGGGTGATGGCACCAGTGTTGGACACTTTTAGCTGACAGGCACCAGTAATGGACACTCTTAATTAAAATTTCATGTGGTCGTAAATTGATCGTTGCATAACAAATGAATAACCCATCTCTGAAATAAGAATCAACTTTCCATCATTGGTCCTTGTCCATTACTGGGTACCTGGGGTGGGTTACCTTAGTATCTTAAAACGCTCTAGTGCCCTTGCAAATAAGCTTGGCATAAAACTGTTTTAGAAATCGTTCCGGACTCTGGCTCCTATTTCTGGGCGGTTTGCCCTTCCGGCCTCTAAAGATACGTAACCTTCTGAGACGAAAGCGATTAAAAGTCTGCCAGACTCATGACAAAACGGGAAATTCAGGGCTAATATAACGTTAGCCGGTTTTTCCCAATAGTCTTAACAGTCGAACTACTGGGAGTTTTTGACTACAAAAGAGAAACTTACACTTTGTTATATGAACCATATGCTACGAGGTCGACGGAGCTTCGCTTCGCGAAGCTCCTGTTTGTGGGTGGCTTTGGCCCTTCGGTCCTGATATAAAAACGAACCAAACCTATCAGTAAGTATATTGAGAAGGAATTTCCTAGTAGTTAAACTACTCGGTAAGACTACTGGGACTGGCTTATTCTTCGGCACCTAGAAATGACTAGGTCTGAAATGTCTAGGTTTTAAATAGTACTTTAGTCATTTACTGATAATTTAATACTTAATGACAAAAGCATCAAAATTGTTCAACTCTATTTAGCTCGTATAACATAGCCACAATTTTAAATTTCGCGGTCATTTCACGTACGCTTTGGCCACATCAACGCGCTTTGACGATGATTTCTTGCTGGCGTGGGGAAGTTCAAGTATTACGTAAGCAGATTTATTACATTTAACCCCCCCCCCCCCCCCACCCTTGTCAGCAAAAGTAAGCAAAGCTCTTACCCCCGATGCTTACGTAAACAGCAACCGATCCGTAGTCACACCGACTTGCCACACTGGTGTGACTATGGTTCATTTTATTTACCCGTAGTCACACCATGTAGGAGGTAGGTTTAGGTTATGTTAGTTCTTTAGCAGGCCCGGAGGGCCAAACTACCCAGAAATAGGAGCTCTGCCATAGCAGAGCTCCGTCGACTCTGTGGATTTTGATTTTGAAAGAGAAATAGACGCAAATTCGGTCTTGGTGTGACTACGGGTAAATAAAATGAACCATAGTCACACCAGTGTGGCAAGTCGGTGACTACGGATCACGTGACGTAAACATACGCGGCAATTCCCCTACTCGGTTCTAAGCAATTATTGTTGGTTCTAGTTAATATGACGAAAAGCACTTAAAAACAACCATTACCAACATCTATTCTTCAATTGTTACAATTGACAACATTTCAAAAAAAAAGCATTATTGTTTTTTCGCGTTTATAATAGCTGGTTAAAAATTAGACTACCCGTATTTCTTTATTTAACTTAAATTCGTCGTTAATAATTTATTAAAGAAATTGTCATTAAAAAGACCGTATATTCAAAGTTAGGAATACTGATGTCGTGATCTTAGCATGATATAAAATAAAATAAATCACGTCATGTCACTCACAAGTTGTCAATCATTCGCTGCCGTTTGTTCACAAATTTGTTATTTTGCGTAATTTAATTAATTACATAATTTGTAGACGCCATTAAAATAAATAAACTATTTTGCGTAGAATCGAAAGTGTGTCGTTAGAATCAAGTAATCCGTCCAGTGTTGCCAGGTCTAATCTGAAAAATTCAGTAGATACATGCCCTAAAAAACAGGAGATTTGAAACAAAAACAGTAGACAATATTTATTCCATAAAACTTACCTAAATGCATGTGCTATTTGTGTTATTCCTCGGTTTATTCATTCTGATTTATTTACTTCAATTTCATTTACTACAAAGGATGAATAATATAATGGTTTAGGTTGTATTGATTTACTTAATTTTACTCTTATAATAACACTCGGAACTCTGCGTGATTTAAAAGGTGAATTAGGTATAGGTATTGAAAAATATTAGCTCGCCAGATTGAAAAAAGGCAAACCACAATAAGTGTAATGAAATTTTCAATATGCTAAGTGATAGTAAGTAAAGCCAACAAACTTAGTTTCAGTTTCTGTTTCTCTCAGTTAGACTTAGATTAGAAAAGTTAGATATTTATTCAATTCAAGATTCAACTAACCTTAGACCACAGACAGATTCTTACATCGCTCATTTCGTTTCGTTCAGGAATTGGCATTATTGACATACTACGATTGAATTTAAGGCCGCTCTACACTCGTTTCAAGAACCTTGACAAGTAATGTGCATACATTTTTGTCGAAATTCAAAAATCCAGTAGTTTTTTTGGGGAAAACAGTAGAACAGTAGACACACCCCGAAACCAGTAGATCTCCTGTAAAAACAGGAGATCTGGCAACATTGAATCCGTCAGATCAGACAGATAAACAATGAACATGACAGTTGTATATTTTTTTGAATTCCTTTGGTAATAAATGGACTAAGGGCACTATAAGTGTATTCCTAACATTCACAATCCAACTTTTTTTACTGTTTTTCCTTAATATAAAAAAAACTACTGCATAAAAAAATCCAAAGACATTTTTAATGTAATCAGCAGTGTAAAATCTAGAAACGGTATTTTATTTTACTAGCTTAGCACATAATGAATTGTTGTCAATTACGCAGGCGTGTCGGTACAGCCAAAGTATACTGTGAACAAACAATCTTGATAGTTTTGATGTTGCCGGTATTTTACTTAATAATTAAATGTTTCTAAAATAATAATTAAATAATGTGTCAATATCACTTTGTACAATTTGAGAATAGTATTAAAAATACATTTTTACCTGAATGTTAACCGCACTGTACTTAATTGTATTTAGAAAACAAAACACCTACTTAAATGTGTCCGGTTCAGGTAAAACCCAATGATCAAGAAGGGTTGAGCTACTCCAAGGCACGTGCCACACTTCGGTCGTCCCTTTGTTATCTTTTCCTTTCATATTTAGCAACAAAAGAAGTTGTAAAATCCTGCGTTAAGTGCATTTTCGTCATTTAAACTGGAACCAACTATACTTAAACGTACTTTGTGGGAATCCCCAAATATGCGTTTCGTTTTCAAGCGTAGGCAATGCCATATTATGTGTAAAAAAGTAAATAGCTAGGTACTGCCAACGTAATCACCATCTAGACCCCCCCACCCCCCATGTCATCAAAAATAAGCAAAGCATAGACCCCCGCCCCCCTGTAGTGCTTACTTGAACGTTCCCAGTCCCCTACTTTACCATAAAGAGTTCGACAGAAATATTTGTTGAACCTCGCAGATGAGGCCGCTGCGTTAAAATATTATTTAGATCACCACGACCATATACTTGACCACATCAAATGCTTAGATTTTTCTTGAAGCTGACTGGTAACCAGCGTAATCCAGCTTGATATGTTTTTCTTGTACTCGAGGGAACCTCTTGCTGTATAAAGACTTAAATAGGAAGAGGATAATGAAAAACAAGTTTGTTCTGCATAAATATTATTTCAACAATTTCATTAAGGGGTACTGCACCAATCAAAATAATATTTACAAAGACGCTTTTGTTGCTTGCACTATACATTATCATTAGACAATTTATCACTCGTCTTGCACAGTACAAGTCGAAAATAATTAATTACATTATCAACCGTTAAAATAAATGTACCTTACTCCACAACTTGACGGTTCGCGTGAATCGAAAACAACACACAAGTTAAAATTGGGCTATTTAATAGTATGTTAATAATAACAAATCAAAATTTCAAGAATCTCTAACAAGCTCACAGTAACTCGTACCAACAAAACGGATTATTTGCAGCTATAATGGATTAGCGAATTCCGTTTTCTGTCGTCTTTATCGCCGATCGGACACGCCGTTATAAACTACACCGCAATAATGTTTGAATGGGGATGCGAGCTTACAGGCGATTCTTGACTAACTTTAATATAAAACATAATTGTATATAATAAAAGTACAATAATCAACGTATTCCGCTAGACATTGCGACGCCCACGTCCGCTGGCAGTAGAGGTCTTGAGTAATCAGCAGTCTCAAGTCAAGGAGTAAGCCAACAATGCAACTATAATACAAAATGACACGAAATATGAAAATCACATTACCTAGCGTGATCCAATATTCTAAAAACAAAAAATATTTTTTCAATGTATATTTTGTAATTCAATAGTCTTTAAAGCTAACTTATAATGGTTAGAGAAACATGTACAATAGGCAATAAAAACCTTAAAATACGAAACAAATAATAAATAAATGACCAAAGTCGATGTTGTTTTAAAATGCCGATACAATTCCGATATGACGTAAGGTCCAGAGCGGGTGGGTTCCAACGATTTACAGTTATCGTACAAAAACTTCGAAACAACGAATTTCTTTGGTTCTACACAAGGAGTGGGGGCTAGATGACACCTAAGTTTCTGGTTATAGCTCAGTAAGTACCCATAACATCTAGAAAGAGCCAAACGCCGCCAGTATCATCTAGCTACAACCCCTCAGTACTACTCACTAGCGTTACCTTTACAAAGTAAACGGACCGAAACGTTTTTTTTTAGTTGGAACCCAACGCAAAAAGCTACAACTATAATTATCACCGATCCTAATCGATTGGGGAAAGAGATTACAAATCTACCAAGCCGCGTAACAGGGTTACACCGACACAAATTATATTATTGCCTTCGATTACATTATATAAGATGTTTATATTAATTATATAGTACAATATACTAAAACAATAATGTAAATCAACAACAACAATTATTTGAGAAGCCACCACACACGATATTCCGACAAAAGTTTACCTCCACTAATAACAGGATTTTCATTAGAGTATTGTTTATTTTTAAGGTAGGTTTTATCAGGCCGTGTATTGTGGATTTAACGCCTTAATCACAGTATTTAAAGTGCCGTATTAATAACTGATCTCGACTGTAATGCTAGTCTCAAGAAATGTCCAAAATTACAGTTTTCTATGGCTTGACGTTTACTTTGACGTATCTTGTGACGGGCATCACGGTCAAGACGAGTATATTAATACGGACCTAAGAGCCAAAGTCGTAATTATCAATCATAGGAGCCTAGGATACCCTAGGCGCAATCGCAATCAGACTTATAATATAACTTGTGTCATCTCGTACTTGTGACATTACATTATCGCATTGATGACAATTGACTCTGCTTTTGCTGTTGTGTAAATCCAATATACAAAGTTGCGCAACGTAGAGTACAATTACTTTTACCTACTCCTGCAATAAAAATGTACAACGATCGCGGAAAGTTTTCAAAAGTATGGTTTACCTGATGGTCATTATCGAAACGCATGACAGTGCGCAAGCCAAGTTACAAGCATTCTTCAGACAAACCGTATAGATTTCAATTTAGTTATAGAGTTATTGGATTTACTCAGCGTGCGAGTTGACGGCAGGTTAAGTGTATCTCTGTGAGGTGACGAGGTGTTAGGGTGTCCGGGCTTCAGACGGCGAGCGCGGCGGACCGCTTGTCGCGGTTCTTGCCGCGCGCGACGGTGCGGGCCTTGTCCGCTGCGTTGTTAGCCAGGTGCTGGAGAAATAGGTGAATGTTAGCATTGAAACTATTTCAGTGAAATTATTAATAACATAAAATACTGAATATAGTTACGTAGGTCAAAAATTCATGGAGTGCCGAGTTTTGGGTGTGTGGCGACCTAGCGCCATCTAGTGACAATTTGTATCAACCATCTCGACAGCAGCGCCTCTAACGTTAGATAGCTCTGGCAGTGCGAATGAAGTTTCCCCAGTCAGTTGAATTATATACCACTTCCAATTTAATCGCAATGGACTTCGGCCCTCAGGTGTTTAATAGTATGTAAAATTTGGTAATTATGTAACGTATCAGGGAATCGAATCTACAAAATGTGAAATGTCCGTATTTCACATTTGGTCGGTTCGATTCCCTGATACATGAATTTAATTTTTTATCACGTTAAGAGCGAAATGATAACTCAATATTATATTTCTTGCCGGTCCAAACTTTGAGATCCCCGTAAATGTCACTTTGACAGTGACGTAACTTTGTTTTCTCAAAAATGACCGGAAAAGTTGACATTACTAACTCCATACTGAGACGCGAAGTACAGTTTACAGACAGTTCCCAAATTAAAAAAAAATTACATTGCGTGCTCGCTACACAAGCCCGCAATGTTGCATACAAATTTCATTGTTATCTAGTTTGTAACTTTTTAAAAAGTGAAAACGGCCATAATAAAATGAGGGCGCAAGTGTTATTCATCCATATTTTATTCGAAACGTAACTTTTTTATCTGTGTCTGGAATAGCTTGAGTTTTTTTTCTAAAAAAAGCTTGCGTTTCTCCTTGTCATAAAAATAATGGCGGTAAAGAGTGAGGTTATTTCACGTGAAGTTTGTGTTTATATGCGATTTTTTTCTTGCGATTTTTGAGAAATGCACTATATATGCCTCGGCAGGAATCGCAATTGCGGGCCTCGTATTTTTAAACGGACTCGCAAGCTCGTCCGTTTAAACCAATTCTCGGCCCGCAATTGCCTGCTTCACTGCCTAGGCAATAATGTACTTTTACATTATTTTTTTCTATGGGAATAAAAATCCCACCTTAAACTACTCTCTAATGTTTCATTACATGCATATTACATTTTGGTACTTTGACGTATTTTGTAGTTTTATTGGTAATAAAAAAACGTAGGATAAATTTTATTCGTATACTAAGGTTTTTTAAGTTTAAATATTTCAACCGGATACATTCGGTCTGCATACATACATACATACATTAAATCACGCCTGTTTCCCAGAGGGGCAGGCAGAGACCACTTCTTTCCACTTGCTACGATCTTGACAAATTTCTTTCGCTTCTTCTACATTCATACATCGAGTCATGCACGCACGGCGCTTTTCCAGTATTTCTCCGATTTGATTCGAAAAAGTACGCAATTTAAGCAAAACACCAAATTTATAGACCGCAGCGACTGTTTTCGAGTATAACGAACGGGGGGTCAAATTTCAGTCGCACCAAGTTAGAGGGCAATCGGGGTAGGCGAATAAGGGGTCGATTGTCCCGGGATATTGATGGAGCCCACCACGACGCGCACTGCACCGTCCTGACGGAGGAGCTAGGAGCCGTACCCGGTGCAGCTTGTTGAGCTTTTGCTTAGGCAGCGGCGCGCTGGGCGCGTCGGGCAGGCCGAGCGCGGCGCGCAGCGCGGCCGAGTGCGGCGCCAGCGCCTGCAGCCCGGCGCCCACCACGACTGCACTGTACTGACGGAGGAGCTAGGAGCCGTACCCGGTGCAGCTTGTTGAGCTTTTGCTTAGGCAGCGGCGCGCTGGGCGCGTCGGGCAGGCCGAGCGCGGCGCGCAGCGCGGCCGAGTGCGGCGCCAGCGCCTGCAGCCCGGCGCCCACCACGACTGCACTGTACTGACGGAGGAGCTAGGAGCCGTACCCGGTGCAGCTTGTTGAGCTTTTGCTTAGGCAGCGGCGCGCTGGGCGCGTCGGGCAGGCCGAGCGCGGCGCGCAGCGCGGCCGAGTGCGGCGCCAGCGCCTGCAGCCCGGCGCCCACCACGACTGCACTGTACTGACGGAGGAGCTAGGAGCCGTACCCGGTGCAGCTTGTTGAGCTTTTGCTTAGGCAGCGGCGCGCTGGGCGCGTCGGGCAGGCCGAGCGCGGCGCGCAGCGCGGCCGAGTGCGGCGCCAGCGCCTGCAGCCCGGCGCCCACCACGACTGCACTGTACTGACGGAGGAGCTAGGAGCCGTACCCGGTGCAGCTTGTTGAGCTTTTGCTTAGGCAGCGGCGCGCTGGGCGCGTCGGGCAGGCCGAGCGCGGCGCGCAGCGCGGCCGAGTGCGGCGCCAGCGCCTGCAGCCCGGCGCCCACCACGACTGCACTGTACTGACGGAGGAGCTAGGAGCCGTACCCGGTGCAGCTTGTTGAGCTTTTGCTTAGGCAGCGGCGCGCTGGGCGCGTCGGGCAGGCCGAGCGCGGCGCGCAGCGCGGCCGAGTGCGGCGCCAGCGCCTGCAGCCCGGCGCCCACCACGACTGCACTGTACTGACGGAGGAGCTAGGAGCCGTACCCGGTGCAGCTTGTTGAGCTTTTGCTTAGGCAGCGGCGCGCTGGGCGCGTCGGGCAGGCCGAGCGCGGCGCGCAGCGCGGCCGAGTGCGGCGCCAGCGCCTGCAGCCCGGCGCCCACCACGACTGCACTGTACTGACGGAGGAGCTAGGAGCCGTACCCGGTGCAGCTTGTTGAGCTTTTGCTTAGGCAGCGGCGCGCTGGGCGCGTCGGGCAGGCCGAGCGCGGCGCGCAGCGCGGCCGAGTGCGGCGCCAGCGCCTGCAGCCCGGCGCCCACCACGACTGCACTGTACTGACGGAGGAGCTAGGAGCCGTACCCGGTGCAGCTTGTTGAGCTTTTGCTTAGGCAGCGGCGCGCTGGGCGCGTCGGGCAGGCCGAGCGCGGCGCGCAGCGCGGCCGAGTGCGGCGCCAGCGCCTGCAGCCCGGCGCCCACCACGACTGCACTGTACTGACGGAGGAGCTAGGAGCCGTACCCGGTGCAGCTTGTTGAGCTTTTGCTTAGGCAGCGGCGCGCTGGGCGCGTCGGGCAGGCCGAGCGCGGCGCGCAGCGCGGCCGAGTGCGGCGCCAGCGCCTGCAGCCCGGCGCCCACCACGACTGCACTGTACTGACGGAGGAGCTAGGAGCCGTACCCGGTGCAGCTTGTTGAGCTTTTGCTTAGGCAGCGGCGCGCTGGGCGCGTCGGGCAGGCCGAGCGCGGCGCGCAGCGCGGCCGAGTGCGGCGCCAGCGCCTGCAGCCCGGCGCCCACCACGACTGCACTGTACTGACGGAGGAGCTAGGAGCCGTACCCGGTGCAGCTTGTTGAGCTTTTGCTTAGGCAGCGGCGCGCTGGGCGCGTCGGGCAGGCCGAGCGCGGCGCGCAGCGCGGCCGAGTGCGGCGCCAGCGCCTGCAGCCCGGCGCCCACCACGACTGCACTGTACTGACGGAGGAGCTAGGAGCCGTACCCGGTGCAGCTTGTTGAGCTTTTGCTTAGGCAGCGGCGCGCTGGGCGCGTCGGGCAGGCCGAGCGCGGCGCGCAGCGCGGCCGAGTGCGGCGCCAGCGCCTGCAGCCCGGCGCCCACCACGACTGCACTGTACTGACGGAGGAGCTAGGAGCCGTACCCGGTGCAGCTTGTTGAGCTTTTGCTTAGGCAGCGGCGCGCTGGGCGCGTCGGGCAGGCCGAGCGCGGCGCGCAGCGCGGCCGAGTGCGGCGCCAGCGCCTGCAGCCCGGCGCCCACCACGACTGCACTGTACTGACGGAGGAGCTAGGAGCCGTACCCGGTGCAGCTTGTTGAGCTTTTGCTTAGGCAGCGGCGCGCTGGGCGCGTCGGGCAGGCCGAGCGCGGCGCGCAGCGCGGCCGAGTGCGGCGCCAGCGCCTGCAGCCCGGCGCCCACCACGACTGCACTGTACTGACGGAGGAGCTAGGAGCCGTACCCGGTGCAGCTTGTTGAGCTTTTGCTTAGGCAGCGGCGCGCTGGGCGCGTCGGGCAGGCCGAGCGCGGCGCGCAGCGCGGCCGAGTGCGGCGCCAGCGCCTGCAGCCCGGCGCCCACCACGACTGCACTGTACTGACGGAGGAGCTAGGAGCCGTACCCGGTGCAGCTTGTTGAGCTTTTGCTTAGGCAGCGGCGCGCTGGGCGCGTCGGGCAGGCCGAGCGCGGCGCGCAGCGCGGCCGAGTGCGGCGCCAGCGCCTGCAGCCCGGCGCCCACCACGACTGCACTGTACTGACGGAGGAGCTAGGAGCCGTACCCGGTGCAGCTTGTTGAGCTTTTGCTTAGGCAGCGGCGCGCTGGGCGCGTCGGGCAGGCCGAGCGCGGCGCGCAGCGCGGCCGAGTGCGGCGCCAGCGCCTGCAGCCCGGCGCCCACCACGACTGCACTGTACTGACGGAGGAGCTAGGAGCCGTACCCGGTGCAGCTTGTTGAGCTTTTGCTTAGGCAGCGGCGCGCTGGGCGCGTCGGGCAGGCCGAGCGCGGCGCGCAGCGCGGCCGAGTGCGGCGCCAGCGCCTGCAGCCCGGTGCCCACCACGACTGCACTGTACTGACGGAGGAGCTAGGAGCCGTACCCGGTGCAGCTTGTTGAGCTTTTGCTTAGGCAGCGGCGCGCTGGGCGCGTCGGGCAGGCCGAGCGCGGCGCGCAGCGCGGCCGAGTGCGGCGCCAGCGCCTGCAGCCCGGCGCCCACCACGACTGCACTGTACTGACGGAGGAGCTAGGAGCCGTACCCGGTGCAGCTTGTTGAGCTTTTGCTTAGGCAGCGGCGCGCTGGGCGCGTCGGGCAGGCCGAGCGCGGCGCGCAGCGCGGCCGAGTGCGGCGCCAGCGCCTGCAGCCCGGCGCCCACCACGACTGCACTGTACTGACGGAGGAGCTAGGAGCCGTACCCGGTGCAGCTTGTTGAGCTTTTGCTTAGGCAGCGGCGCGCTGGGCGCGTCGGGCAGGCCGAGCGCGGCGCGCAGCGCGGCCGAGTGCGGCGCCAGCGCCTGCAGCCCGGTGCCCACCACGACTGCACTGTACTGACGGAGGAGCTAGGAGCCGTACCCGGTGCAGCTTGTTGAGCTTTTGCTTAGGCAGCGGCGCGCTGGGCGCGTCGGGCAGGCCGAGCGCGGCGCGCAGCGCGGCCGAGTGCGGCGCCAGCGCCTGCAGCCCGGCGCCCACCACGACTGCACTGTACTGACGGAGGAGCTAGGAGCCGTACCCGGTGCAGCTTGTTGAGCTTTTGCTTAGGCAGCGGCGCGCTGGGCGCGTCGGGCAGGCCGAGCGCGGCGCGCAGCGCGGCCGAGTGCGGCGCCAGCGCCTGCAGCCCGGCGCCCACCACGACTGCACTGTACTGACGGAGGAGCTAGGAGCCGTACCCGGTGCAGCTTGTTGAGCTTTTGCTTAGGCAGCGGCGCGCTGGGCGCGTCGGGCAGGCCGAGCGCGGCGCGCAGCGCGGCCGAGTGCGGCGCCAGCGCCTGCAGCCCGGCGCCCACCACGACTGCACTGTACTGACGGAGGAGCTAGGAGCCGTACCCGGTGCAGCTTGTTGAGCTTTTGCTTAGGCAGCGGCGCGCTGGGCGCGTCGGGCAGGCCGAGCGCGGCGCGCAGCGCGGCCGAGTGCGGCGCCAGCGCCTGCAGCCCGGCGCCCACCACGACTGCACTGTACTGACGGAGGAGCTAGGAGCCGTACCCGGTGCAGCTTGTTGAGCTTTTGCTTAGGCAGCGGCGCGCTGGGCGCGTCGGGCAGGCCGAGCGCGGCGCGCAGCGCGGCCGAGTGCGGCGCCAGCGCCTGCAGCCCGGTGCCCACCACGACTGCACTGTACTGACGGAGGAGCTAGGAGCCGTACCCGGTGCAGCTTGTTGAGCTTTTGCTTAGGCAGCGGCGCGCTGGGCGCGTCGGGCAGGCCGAGCGCGGCGCGCAGCGCGGCCGAGTGCGGCGCCAGCGCCTGCAGCCCGGCGCCCACCACGACTGCACTGTACTGACGGAGGAGCTAGGAGCCGTACCCGGTGCAGCTTGTTGAGCTTTTGCTTAGGCAGCGGCGCGCTGGGCGCGTCGGGCAGGCCGAGCGCGGCGCGCAGCGCGGCCGAGTGCGGCGCCAGCGCCTGCAGCCCGGCGCCCACCACGACTGCACTGTACTGACGGAGGAGCTAGGAGCCGTACCCGGTGCAGCTTGTTGAGCTTTTGCTTAGGCAGCGGCGCGCTGGGCGCGTCGGGCAGGCCGAGCGCGGCGCGCAGCGCGGCCGAGTGCGGCGCCAGCGCCTGCAGCCCGGTGCCCACCACGACTGCACTGTACTGACGGAGGAGCTAGGAGCCGTACCCGGTGCAGCTTGTTGAGCTTTTGCTTAGGCAGCGGCGCGCTGGGCGCGTCGGGCAGGCCGAGCGCGGCGCGCAGCGCGGCCGAGTGCGGCGCCAGCGCCTGCAGCCCGGCGCCCACCACGACTGCACTGTACTGACGGAGGAGCTAGGAGCCGTACCCGGTGCAGCTTGTTGAGCTTTTGCTTAGGCAGCGGCGCGCTGGGCGCGTCGGGCAGGCCGAGCGCGGCGCGCAGCGCGGCCGAGTGCGGCGCCAGCGCCTGCAGCCCGGCGCCCACCACGACTGCACTGTACTGACGGAGGAGCTAGGAGCCGTACCCGGTGCAGCTTGTTGAGCTTTTGCTTAGGCAGCGGCGCGCTGGGCGCGTCGGGCAGGCCGAGCGCGGCGCGCAGCGCGGCCGAGTGCGGCGCCAGCGCCTGCAGCCCGGTGCCCACCACGACTGCACTGTACTGACGGAGGAGCTAGGAGCCGTACCCGGTGCAGCTTGTTGAGCTTTTGCTTAGGCAGCGGCGCGCTGGGCGCGTCGGGCAGGCCGAGCGCGGCGCGCAGCGCGGCCGAGTGCGGCGCCAGCGCCTGCAGCCCGGCGCCCACCACGACTGCACTGTACTGACGGAGGAGCTAGGAGCCGTACCCGGTGCAGCTTGTTGAGCTTTTGCTTAGGCAGCGGCGCGCTGGGCGCGTCGGGCAGGCCGAGCGCGGCGCGCAGCGCGGCCGAGTGCGGCGCCAGCGCCTGCAGCCCGGTGCCCACCACGACTGCACTGTACTGACGGAGGAGCTAGGAGCCGTACCCGGTGCAGCTTGTTGAGCTTTTGCTTAGGCAGCGGCGCGCTGGGCGCGTCGGGCAGGCCGAGCGCGGCGCGCAGCGCGGCCGAGTGCGGCGCCAGCGCCTGCAGCCCGGCGCCCACCACGACTGCACTGTACTGACGGAGGAGCTAGGAGCCGTACCCGGTGCAGCTTGTTGAGCTTTTGCTTAGGCAGCGGCGCGCTGGGCGCGTCGGGCAGGCCGAGCGCGGCGCGCAGCGCGGCCGAGTGCGGCGCCAGCGCCTGCAGCCCGGCGCCCACCACGACTGCACTGTACTGACGGAGGAGCTAGGAGCCGTACCCGGTGCAGCTTGTTGAGCTTTTGCTTAGGCAGCGGCGCGCTGGGCGCGTCGGGCAGGCCGAGCGCGGCGCGCAGCGCGGCCGAGTGCGGCGCCAGCGCCTGCAGCCCGGCGCCCACCACGACTGCACTGTACTGACGGAGGAGCTAGGAGCCGTACCCGGTGCAGCTTGTTGAGCTTTTGCTTAGGCAGCGGCGCGCTGGGCGCGTCGGGCAGGCCGAGCGCGGCGCGCAGCGCGGCCGAGTGCGGCGCCAGCGCCTGCAGCCCGGCGCCCACCACGACTGCACTGTACTGACGGAGGAGCTAGGAGCCGTACCCGGTGCAGCTTGTTGAGCTTTTGCTTAGGCAGCGGCGCGCTGGGCGCGTCGGGCAGGCCGAGCGCGGCGCGCAGCGCGGCCGAGTGCGGCGCCAGCGCCTGCAGCCCGGCGCCGAGCGCGGCCGCCAGCGCGCCGTACGCGCTCCGCGCCCACCACGACGAGCACTGCACCGTCTCCTTGCCCACGCGCACGCGCAGCTGAGGGACCTCGTCTTCCTGCAATTGAACCAATCGTATCTCAATACATAAAACAAACCGACTGCCTGACATAATATCAACGCGCAGCCCGAACCATTGAACCTAGGGACTCGAGGACGGCGTGTTCCTCGGGTGTCCTGGGTGCACGGGGTCTACGACTACGCGCAGGCCGCTGCTCGCGACACAGCCGCCGACCCGGCCCCGGCCCCTAGGGGCCCCCGCTAGCAGGCCGCCGCACCGAGGCAGCGGCGTCCCGCCGCTGCAGCCTCCACCGCACCACCGCACCCCCACCCCCAGCCGCTACGAGGGCTCCCGGGAGGGCCCGCTACCCTCCGACTGGCCGAAGCGCTTGGCCGCTATTGCCGAGCGACTCAGTCGATACCCAACCGTGCACGCTTTTGGGGATGGCGTGCGCTTCCTCCCGGCCCCCAAAGAGGAGCACCTTTTGATGCAGCGGCATTTCACCGAGCTGCACGCCCACGAAGCCACCCGAGGAGTCCGGTGGTTCTCCTACTCCCAGCAGGAGAACGGGAGGGCGATGAAGATCACATCCGCGGACTCCCCGCCTCAACGGACCCGGCGGACATTTGTACCGCTCTAGCTGCCAAGGGATACCCGGCAGACTACGCGAAGTCCCAAAATTGCCTCGACAGAAAATAATTGTCGCCATCATCATCGACAAAACTCATAATTCCATATACAATCGAAACATTTCCGAGCGAGCGAGTTTCAAAGTAGGAAAGTGTTATTAAACGACCTATTTTCCGGTCTCTGCCGTATTATAGTATTCTGTAATCGCTCCAGGCTCACCTCGAAGTACTTGAGTATGTCGCGGAAGGTGGCCCGCTGCAGCTTGCGCTCCTTCTTGGCGCGGAACTTGTGCGAGTCGCGCGCGAGCTCGTCGAGCCGCGGCAGCAGCTGCTCGGCGTACTCGGCCGCCTCGTCGCCCGCCTCCGTCTCGGAGATGCACTCGAACGCGATGGCTAGCGCGCCGCCGGCGGCCATGCGAACCTATAACAATTAACATTTTGCATTAAAACATATGATGCCAAATTAAAATTGAAGTGTATCTACATAAAAATCTACAAATCGACAAAATGACAGTTAGTTCATGTTAATACGCTGTCGATTTGCTGCTTGGAAAAGTCGGCCGTAAAGCCTTAATAATTCAAGGTGTTTTTAACCTAATTATGCGACACCGTCTACATTACAGACACTGTCATACAACGAGACACTCGATATGAAGATTCATCTAAATACATAAAACAGTACCTTGACTGACTGACTGACAGACACGCACAGCCTAAACAGATGGACCTAGGGATTCGAAATTTCGACGGAGTATTCCTTGGGTACCCTAGGAGTGCACTCAGAAAGGATTACCCGAAAATCGACTCCAGTAGCGGGGAACTAATTCTATGTTCGCGGGCGTCCTCTAGTTTGTTATAAAAAATACAATGGCATCCATATTTTTATAATATTATTACTTGTGAGCAAAATAGGTAAATATAGATTTTGTCTTAGTTTTATCTATTTCCTCGCATATGTGATGTGCATACCTCGAACAAATCATGCGGATGACGTAAAAATTACGTACCTAATTTTGCACACAGGATGATGTCTGTATTGCAACATCCGTATGTCATATTGCACGAAGTAACAGGTTAACCGCGTATAATTCCAAGAAATCTATACAGAATTGTCTGAATGATAGGATGATGTACGGTCACGGACGTTAATTGATATGCCACTTGCCACTGTTCGTATTTTCGCCGTGTAATACAAATCGGGTTCAGTCGGTTTGACTCGTATATCGAGATAAGGAAATTCGCACGTCTTCGTATAATAGAAGAACAAAATGACATGCAACATTAACGATTGGCTAACCTGAGACCCAAGTCTACCAATCAGACCACAGAGTGAATTCGCCCAAAGTCAAATGCATGTCTAGTTGCTATGGTTATACATTTAAACAACAGCTACTATGGTGATATTACAACGCCCAATCAGCTATTCTACTGAACACAATCCCATCAAAAACATAAATGTGAAAGGCTGCCAAGTTCGATACTATGGGAATGCTTCGCCTATAAAAGAAGTGAGATCTGAATAAGTACCAAGTTCCATAAAAATACCTCAAAACATAAATAGTTATAGGAATGCACACTTGATTTCCAGCAGTTTTTAAGGTACAGGTAATGAATTATCTCTTGAAAAAAAAACAAAAAAAACGAGTTAATAATTTTCAAAAAAAAATAAAAAATACGTGCGATATTGCGACAATTTCCAAATTTACATATTTTATGTAGAATTTAATGATGTTTAACATAAATTTTTTTCAAAAGCTAAAATCGGGATTAACAGTGTGAAAAACTTGAATTTGTAACATCCCATACATTCTTTTCAAACAAAATAACTTCTACGTATTACACTATGAAGTTATATTTCCAACGCATTTTGAATTTGGAACGCGACTTATTTTACTGAGTGCGAACTCATGCGAACCTTAAAATCCGTGGCTGTATGCGGCTAGGGCTTACGGCATTCAGACAATAAAAAAAAAACAAAAAGGCAAAAGGTATGGTATATAGAATATATCCAGTATTTAAACTGACACTCACTAAGTACACGAGTGCATACTTAGTGTGTGTCAGTTTATACTGGACAAAATTCAATATACGAGGTTGAGTCACAGAACCGTCGATATATGTATGGGATATTAAAAAATGCGTACTCCGTAGCCGTATGTATATACAGGGTGTCCCAGAAACTGAAGTCAACCCGCCTAGGGCTGATAGAGCAGCTCATAAGCTATCGATTTAACCCCCATGTATGTTCAGCAATTGTTATTAGTTTCCGAGATATTGATCATTTTAATCGGAATTATTGTCATTTTTCCTTATGTCCGTGCTACGAAAAATCCCTAAATTCATGAATTAATTCACATTATTTTCAGTGTTTTCTTGCATGATTAGAATCACTGTAAAATAAGGAAGTTTATAAAGCTACATGCCAAACATTTTTTCATTACAACTTTTTGAGAAAACACACAAAGTTTGTTTTTCCATACTAGGTGAAAAACAAACGCGGGGTTCTCTTAGTATGGAGAAAGTAACTCTGTGCGTTTACTCAAACATTTGTAATAAAAAATAAATTGGCATGTAGCTTTAAAAACTTCCTTATTTCAGTGATTCTAATCATGCAAGAAAACACTGAAAAAAATGTAAATTAATTCATGTATTTAGGGATTTTTCGTAGCACGGACATAAGGAAAAATGACAATAATTCCGATTAAAATGATCAATATCTCGGAAACTAATAACAATTGGCTACTTGACAGTTTTCAGAAAAGTATTTTAAAATGTGCGTTTGCTTATTTTATACATCTCACATTATTTTGTTTCTAGAAAAAATGTTAATTATTAGAAAAAACACGTTTATAACTAAATTAATTTGAAATACGCGCGTAAACGGTAGGTCACGTGACTTTCGTCGTTTGTGACGTCACTACACATAAAACAACGAACCGAATTATTATAAAGCCAACTTAAGCGAAAGGATAAAGTTTTAAAAATATATTTTGTGAAAATGTCTAATTATAAGACGTGTGCCGTACCTACCAATGTGTAGAAAGTACGACGATCATAACTCCTGAAAAATTATTTATATACGTTCCTAAAAATCCTCAACATTGAAAGAAGTGGTTGCAGTTGGCACGTCGAGATTCGAAGTTAACATCTGTCCACTTTTGGCAGATTTGCACTATCTGCCTTTCAATATCCCGCCTCCATTTAGTGCATCTTCTCACGAATACAATTATGGTAAGCTTTCGAGTCGTTTATTTTGACTACGAAGATGTTTGACAACTTTGTATTTAGGCTGCAGTGACGTCACACGTAAATCAGTCATGGCCGCTAGCGTTTGGGTTCATTGGAGCCACAGGTAAAAAACGACGATGTTATTTTCCAAAAATAAAGTACTTATCATATTTTTTATTGCAAATAAAAATATGTGCAGTTATTTTTTTAGTGTAAACTACCATATTCAACACTTTTTATATTTAATTGTTACAACTGTCAAGTAACCAATTGCTGAACATACATGGGGGTTAAATCGATAGCTTATGAGCTGCTCTATCAGCCCTAGGCGGGTTGACTTCAGTTTCTGGGACACCCTGTATAGCCACAAAAGCAATTTATAGTGCAAAACGTCACATTTTAAATTCAAATTCGTTAAGTTAGCGTTCAAAATATACTTCATTCATTTATTGTCAACTTGGTTTTGCTTGTATGAAGATTAAGTGTTATGGGATGTCACAAATTCGATTTTTCTAACTGTTAATCCCGATTTTAGCTTTTGAAAAAAAATATGTTAAACATCATTAAATTCTACATAAAATATGTAAATTTGGAAATTGTCGTAATCTCGCACGTTTTTTTTTTTTTTAAATTATTAACTAATTTTTTTTTGGTTTTTTTCAAGAGATAATTCATTATTTTTAAGTAAAATAAGTCGCGTTCCAAATTCAAAATGCGTTGGAAATATAACTTCATAGTGTAATACGTAGAAGTTATTTTGTTTGAAAAGAATGTATGGGATGTTACAAATTCAAGTTTTTCACACTGTTAATCCCGATTTTAGCTTTTGAAAAAAAAATATGTTAAACATGATTAAATTCTACATAAAAATTTTAAATTTGGAAATTGTCGCAATCTCGCACGTATTTTTTTTTTTTTTTGAAAATTATTAACTCGTTTTTTTTTGTTTTTTTTCAAGAGATAATTCATTAATTTTTTTTTAATCGTATGTACAACATATCTAAATTACAAAGAAATCGGATTAGTACTTTGGCTAAAATAAAATAAAAATGTTATTTCTTTTTATGCGGTTTTTTTTTAAACCTGAAGGATTTGAGGCTTAAATTTTGGTGAAAGCACTACTTATGTAAAGCTTAATAACCCAGTAAAAGGAAATTATTTTTTTCGCTAAGGGCAGTTTCGCCATGCTTACCCGGCTATACCCTTTAAATAAGTCTTACCTCATTTCCACTCCATACCTACTTATAGTAGAACAAAATTACACATTCGTTGTTTTCGAAACTGACTCACACTTGGCCGTTTTCAGATTTTTACTTTATTTCGACCTAAAGATAAACCCTCGAGCCAAATTTCAGGTCGGTACGACCATTGGAAGATAGACCCATTTAGTTTATTATGACTTCATAGTAGAACAAAGTTACACCTTCGCTATTTTTAAAACTGACTCACACTTGGCCGTTTTCAGATTTTTCCCTTTACTTTGACCTTAAGACCTATCTCCATGCCAAATTTTAAGTCAGTACGACCATTGGAAGTGGTCTAGGTTTTTGATGAGTCAGTGAGTGTATAGTAAAAATAGCGATTTTCTGACGTCAATATCTCAAGAACTGCCATAGGTAGAATAATGAAATTTTGTATTCTATACAATTAAGGGGATGTCAATAGACACTCGAAATTTCATATGCGTAGATAAAACATGTTTTGAGTTATAGGGTGGTCTAAATTGGCCCGAAATGGTTCGTGTAATATAAGTAATATAACCCACGGCCGGTGTGTCGCTTTTTTTTGCTCGAACTTGGCGGACACACTGCCGTGTGTCTAGATCGTTTTTGTCGTTTAATAGGGTTGCTATGGCCACGTTTAAACAACGGCTACTATTGGTGATATAGAATAAAAAAATTGGTATCCATGACAATGTGATAACTGTTGCAAATATCTGAATAAAAATAACACTTCAAACCCCGCCATCTTGAAAAGAATTGATTAGTCAGCGTGTAAGTCGAAAGACTAATCGTGGCAATAAATAGTCAAACTTTTAAAAATATTTATTCTAGTGTATACTAGATATTAAATTTATAAATTATTAAATATTCTAGTTCTTTTAGTCTATTTCTGCATAACTATGGCTGGTTGAAGCATTACAGTCAAGGACTTTAATTGTTATGCCACTGTAGAACCCTGTCATAATGACAGCGTCAAACCACATGAAAGAAATTACGCCAAAATTTGTGATTAACGTTATGCGACAGGGTTCCATAGTGGCATAACAATTAAAGTCCTTGACTGCCTCACAAGTAGCGTAAAATTTAATAAAATAAAAACGTAAAATACATTACATTGTCATAATGTTTTAATCGGTCAATAAATTATAAAATACAGGTTTAGTGATTCCGCAGATTGTTGAGAAGAAGCAGCATGAAAGAAATCCAGCAATGCGTTTGCACAGTTTAGTCAGATTTTTTGCGTCGGGCTGTTAACGACCACCTTTTTATATGTTAAACCGCAACAAACAAATATAGAAGTAACCAACCCACCGATATTAACAACTGTCTTGCTATTGCTCGCAAACTTAGCCCTTCTTGGTGCAAAGTCACAATCATGTGACGAGTTTCCGTAGAAATTGTTAGTGGCATCTTATTTTCTTAGTATTTGCTTATTTATAATAATGACGTCTTAACTTGATCTGTATGTCATTATGACAACAATCCTGCAATATTTCTAAAATGCCAGTTGTCAATATTTTAATCACGTTTAACCTATACTATAACCTCCTTGTGATTCGAACTAATCAATCTATTTATACGTCATCTTATTATGTAGTTCCCGCGGTGTCATGTATTCGTGATTAATCGTGTAATCTCGTAAATGCTCGTGGATGCCATAATACTGGAAATTTAAATAACTTCACAATGGCATAACAATTAAAATCCTATAACTAAATAACTTAGTGAATAAAATAAATGTTACGAGATTTGTTTACGTAAGTACGATAATTGATAAGAAAAGTTAATTAATAAGTTAAAACTCACTGTTTTTGCATATTCACCATCAATGCATTTTTTAATGAAACTGCGGAAATTTTTATTTTGTAGTTGCACCCAGGGTATGTTTGCGGCAATCATAAAATTTGTGAGGTCCATGTTACATTCACTTTGCGTTTTTTTTTGTTCTATGTTTTTATGTGTTTGGTTGTCTCCAAATGCACTTTAATGTTGCTTATTTTCGGTGCTATGTTTTGATCACAGCACGAGCAATACACGTTTTTATCACGTATCTCCAAAAACGGAAAATTACAACAATATTCTTGTAAACGCGACATTCTTTTGAGTCTTTTGAAAAAATTGTAAAGAAAAATCTAAATAATTACGAAGTCACTTTATTGTTCAACTGAATGACAATGTCAGTCAAAGATGTTATGTACCTACTCGGCTCATGTTAAGTGGCGATATCGTTTTATTAAAGAGGTTGATAATTGATAAGTAGTAATTGTTTATGAAAATACTTTTTGAAATCACTTATGAGTGGTTTGACGTCATCCGCATGATTTGTTCGAGGTATGGTGATGTGTGAAAACAGTCATTAAAGCACTCAGCCTTCGGCTTCGGACTCAGTTCTTTAATTTTATTTTAGCGCATCTAATACATAACATACTATTGCACTATCGGCCACACTCAAGGTCATAGACGGTTAAGTGGGTCCTTCGTGACAATTTTTCACGCAAGTTTGAAATAGGAACATGTAAATTGTTTCTAAAATGTCTTCGAGTACGGCGGTCAGTCCTAAAGCCAGCATTGGCGTGATGACCAGCCCACACTGACCTCCAGACTGCAGGCGGACAGCAGGTCGGCGAGGCGCGCCAGGCTGGGCGGCGCGGTGCGCAGCAGCGCCGCGGTGTGCTCGGCGGGCGGCAGCGACAGCAGCAGCGCCCAGCCGTCCAGCGCGGCCGCGTGCAGCGCGCCTTCTTCTACCGCCGCGCCGGTCACTTTTACTGAACCATCACCCTGGAAACGTCACATTTACATTACAACTTCTTGTTAAGTGTACTTTCTTTTAAACAGCAGCCTATAACGTTTTAAAAAAATAAAATGAATGTTATAGCTGATTTGCCACAGTTAATATAAGTACAGATTACACACGACAACCACACTAGGCTGAGCCTGTCCCGTGGGGTTCGTTCGAAACATTTACCAAGTACAACTATAAGTCCTGCGCTATTAGTGCTATTACTAATTATAAGGTAACGAGATTATAATGACAATATTTAACTACTAACAGGTCGATAGACTTGATACTACAGTGTAGATTAGATACTTTTACGTGCCGCGCAAAATGTATAAACGAAAAATAATACAGTGACAGTTGGGCGTCCGTGGCACGAGAAGTGGGAAGCACAAGGGTGAGTATCCACCAGAACTGTGCGAGGTAGCGGAGCAGTGTGCGAGAGAAAAAACACCAATAGGAGAGCTACGCTGAGCGAGGCTAAGAAAATGAATTGTTCCTATTGGTGGATTTTTTCCTCGCACGCGGCCCCGCTACCTCACACACCTCTGGTGGATATTCACCCTAATGAACAGGCCAAGGATTGACATTACATTGAACAACGTTACTTTAATCAAACAGAAGTACATCAGGTAATTTGGGGTCACTTAGGTTTTGCAGTAGCAATAAATCGGCTTGACAAACGTGATGGAATTTTTGAGCTTTTCGTTTTACATAGTGAAGATAAGGGAATGAAGAGATATTAGAACTTTGCGTTTACCTTGAGATAGCTTCCGCTGAAGATAGTTTCGTACATCCTCATGACATCCAGGATTTCTGAGAGATCTTCCTCCAGCAGGTAGCAAATCACGGCCAACGACATGCAACACTGTAACAAACAAGATTATTCATCAGAATTTGTGGTTTAAAGATTGCCTATTCCCCATATTACCAGTAGACATAGTAGTAGTAGTAGTATAAGGAATTGTGTAGAGGTTTGTCTCAAAAGTATACTTTTTTTAAACATTATTAACTTAATTAAAGAAAATTAAATATTATCAGTGTTTGCTACGTCCTGTTTGGACTACTGGTGACGTATTTTTGTTTGAAACCGCTTTTTTTTTAAACTTTTGCTTTCGCTGCTTAAATACCGTTAAGCTCTTGCCTTAAGTAGAGATTTGTTTATTTATTATCTCAGTAAATAATAATAAACATGAAAAAAATTACCCCCATAAAATTTTGTTCAGAACACCTTTTATAACAGTTCCAGTTGTCAATGATATTAATGAGGAACTGACCTCTGTGCGCGTCTCCAGCGAGGCCGACTTGTCAACGGCTGCGGCGGCGAGCGCGGGCCGCACCTCGTTCACGAACTCCTCTGTACCCTCCTCACCGATCTATAAATATTTTACACAATGAAATGGGGTTAAATAAACAAAGTTATTTGTTTACTAACAAACTAAGTTAGTATAACAGTGGAATATGAACTATGGGCCGCAATAGTAAAAGTACCCTTGAGATATCCGTATCCATATTTCAAAGTAAATGTGAAGTCATAGAAAACTGTAATTTCTGCTGTGTTAAGGTGGGTTTCTCATTCAAGATCAGTTTTATATTAAGGTCCTCATTATTTGCCGCCACCCTACCTACCTATCTACCCAACCTACCTAACAAGGAAGGGTACCCAACTGTCCGACTCCGATTTGATTCATTTTGATATATGTTATAGAGTAGTGTAAAATAACGGACACGTATTTTTTTTTAGCTGCCCAAACTCAACCTGTTAGGAGAAAATGGCCTTCAAAATACTGAAAATTGACCAAACCTTCTAATTTCTGAGAAGAGATTTGTTCAAAAAAATTGATAATTAATTACTGGTTTCGTTATATGTTGGAGAACATGAATAAAGAATGGGGACATGTTTTGTAATTTCACCACAAACTCATTTTTTATATAAAAAAACACATGTCAAAGTTTCATAAATTACGTCGCTACACTCACTTCCTTATGGTTACTTCGTCACTTCCTTACTCGATATAACAATTTTCAATACAGTTTTTGCAAAAGACATCGCTTATCAATAACTATTTGGGGTGCTTGTAACCAAAATCATTATTTTTTCCGCAAACTGCATTTTCGGCACAAAATAATATTTTCTTCAGAAAGCATTAATCCACAATCGGGAATCAGGTCAAAAAATATTTGACATAAAATAGTTCTTGGTAAGTTTAGTAAAATTAGTAAGGATAACTTCTTTTTCACAATATTAACCTGAAATAAAATACAAAAAAAATCAACCCCGCCATAACCAATTTGATTTGAATAACAATAAAGCATACATATGTATGAGTATACTTACATCATAAAGTGAAAATAATATAATGACTCATCAGATACATATGGGTTTACGTTTGATGTCAGAATGTTTATCACTGTACTATAAACAGTATGGTATAGTGTGTTAAGAGTATTTAAAGTCATCTTTTATTTAGGTACTTTAAATAGGTTTTTGTTGGTTGTAGGTTGAAATTGAAGATACGACAACGGCAATGAAAAGAATAAAAAGTTTAGTTATTTTTTTTATAATTAAAAAAACCGCCAATTGTTTTTTTCTTTTTCAGAAGCATAAACCATGAGATCATGAACCAAAAAGTTTTTAAGCAAAAAAATAACCATAAGGAAGCGAGTGTAGCGACGAAAGGCCGTGCCAGGATAAGCTAAGAGATTTTGCCCCCCTTGAGTTCGGGCTTGTAATTTTTATAGATTGTGTGGCTCTGCATTAGTAATTGTTTTGCCAAATTTGAGCACCCTAAATATCATAGTTTTCGTTTAAAAAAAAAAAACTATATTTAATTTTTCTTTGATATTTTTTTTTCCTGTTAACCAATTTTAATGAGCTTGGCATATAATGTACATTTAACCAAGATGATCAAATGGCCATAATTATATTTTCATTATGCCATAGATTTTTTTTTAAAAAAACCCTTTCAAACTTTTCAGATATTTTTTTTTATCACTTCCATGTTAGAGACCGCTCTAATTTTTTCACCGGTAAAACTCCCACTAACGTCCTATAATATGTATTTTTTTCAAAATTTTTGCTAAGGGAGAACATGGAGTTATCTTGACATGAAATTCTTTACATACATTTCCTAGAACCGCTATAATTTAAATCGGAATGATTGCAACCTCTTTAGAGGAACGTACATGTTGCATATGAAATACTTACTGGCCACTTACATTTCAACTTTTTAAAAAAGTAAAAAAAAGACAACAAAAAGAACTCCTTTCAATTGTCGTGCGTTGGTAACATAATATAAACCATTCCAATATGAATTCATTATCAAAAACAACTGCAATACAACGCGTTTTCCGTAAAAAAGTTAAAACGCTGTATTGTCTCGCAATGAAAACAATTCTGCAAAGTATAAACGAACAATACGATTTCTTTAATAATACACTTCCAATTTTTGATCAGGTAAATGTCACAAAGGCATATTGTGCATTTGTATAGTAATTAATGGGTACTTAATTTTAAATAGGTAGTTTAAATAATTAGTACCTAGTAGAAGTAGTAGTAGTAGTAGTAAAACTCTTTATTGTACGTACAAACAAATAATTACCTATGTTTTTTTGATCATTTAGATTGAAGACATGCGTGTTAAGTTATACTACCTGAGACTCCCAAATTACATATCCGTGGATAAACATAGGTAATTATTTGTTTGTACGTACAATAAAGAGTTTTACTACTACTACTACTTCTACTACTAATTATTTAAACTACCTATTTAAAATTAAGTACCCATTAATTACTATACAAATGCACAATATGCCTTTGTGACATTTACCTGATCAAAAATTGGAAGTGTATATTATTAAAGAAATCGTATTGTTCGTTTATACTTTGCAGAATTGTTTTCATTGCGAGACAATACAGCGTTTTAACTTTTTTACGGAAAACGCGTTGTATTGCAGTTGTTATTGATAATGAATTCATATTGGAATGGTTTATATTATGTTACCAACGCACGACAATTGAAAGGAGTTCTTTTTGTTGTCTTTTTTTTTACTTTTTTAAAAAGTTGAAATGTAAGTGGCCAGTAAGTATTTCATATGCAACATGTACCTACGTTCCTCTAAAGAGGTTGCAATCATTCCGATTTAAATTATAGCGGTTCTAGGAAATGTATGTAAAGAATTTCATGTCAAGATAACTCCATGTTCTCCCTTAGCAAAAATTTTGAAAAAAATACATATTATTGGACGTTAGTGGGAGTTTTACCAGTGAAAAAATTAGAGCGGTCTCTAACATGGAAGTGATAAAAAAAAATATCTGAAAAGTTTGAAAGGGTTTTTTTAAAAAAAAATCTATGGCATAATGAAAATATAATTATGGCCATTTGATCATCTTGGTTAAATGTACATTATATGCCAAGCTCATTAAAATTGGTTAACAGGAAAAAAAAATATCAAAGAAAAATTAAATATAGTTTTTTTTTTTTTAAACGAAAACTATGATATTTAGGGTGCTCAAGTTTGGCAAAACAATTACTAATGCAGAGCCACACAATCTATAAAAATTACAAGCCCAAACTCAAGGGGGGCAAAATCTCTTAGCTTATCCTGGCACGGCCTTTATGAAACTTTGACATGTGTTTTTTTATATAAAAAATGAGTTTGTGGTGAAATGACAAAACACGTCCCCATTCTTTATTCATGTTCTCCAACATATAACGAAATCAGTAATTAATTATCAATTTTTTTGAACAAATCTCTTCTCAGAAATTAGAAGGTTTGGTCAATTTTCAGTACTTTGAAGGCCATTTTCTCCTAACAGGTTGAGTTTGGGCAGCTAAAAAAAAATACGTGTCCGTTATTTTAGACTACTCTATAACATATATCAAAATGAATCAAATCGGAGTCGGACAGTTGGGTACCCTTCCTTGTAAGTGGAACGCTATCAACAAACAACAGAGATGGCTCATTTGATTAGATGCCTATTATTTTTGATGATTGTATACTTACATAAATAGAAGAGTGATGAGTATGAATGTAAATGGATATAAGTGTAGAGGACGACCGAAAAAGGTTTGGATAGAATATGTTGCGTTACATGACGTGTATGAAAATGTTAGTGCAGAGTTAACAGTGGAGGAGAGTGGAAGAAGAAAACATGTTGTGTCTACCCCACCCAAGGGCAGGAAGATGATGATGATGATGATTGAAAAGTCAGGTTGATGTTAAGTATCTTTTTTTAGAGCCCGGCGCACCAATGAAGGTTAAGCAAGTTGAGCTAGGTGGTAGCACGCACACTGACCTGCAGCAGCCTAAACCGCTGGACCTAGGGACTTTTATTTTTTATTTATTTATTTATTTATTTATTTATTCATAAAATTTGCAACATAACAGTAACATAACCAAATCGTTACAAATACAGTCATTAATATTAACTTAAAATAATTTACATTTATAAATATAAATGTACAAATTTAGTCATTTCATTATTATTATAACAAAAATTAATTAATAACATTTAAATAAATATTATGTAAATAATAACAATGTCAATTTATTTATATTCCATTATCATAATGGCACACTAGTTTCTCTGGCATTCATCTCATACATTCTCTTACACTCATTCATCAGACACGCTATCCCACTCACGAACAAGTCACACTGTGGCGCTTGCGCGAGCACCGAGCCGAGCAGGTCGCGCGCGCGCTCCACCGGGCTCTGCCGGCGGTGCACCGTATGCCCCTCAGCAGGGGACAGCACGCACTGAGCGCGGGGACGAAGTCTGGATGTAGTGTATGCATTGGGTACAGATAGTCTTAGAAACACTTCCACAAGCGCTGTGCAGTCAATCTTATTCCTAATTATTCCTAGCGTAAATTTACTCAGCGCGAGAGACCTCCTAACTTCTAACGTTTGGTATCCTAATTGACCCTGAATGTACAAAGTAGGATACAGGTAGGGGTAGTACGCAAACATCTTCCTGTAAAGATTCCGTAAAAACTTCTTTTGGATCCGCTCCAGCATGAGAATATATTTATCCTCATGTGGGCTCCAGACTGCTGAGTTCGTTTCGAGGACGCTGCGCACGAGTGCGGCATACAGTGCTCGAGTCGCTGGTGCAGACAGCGGGGCCGCGTTGCGCAGCAGGAAGCCGAGCCGGCGGTGCGCCGCGTCTGTCACGCGCTGAGCATGCTCGCGCATCGTCAGCTCCGGGTCGAACCACACTCCCAGATCGCGCACGCGCTCCACGCGACTTAAAATGTAGAGGAAGTAATCCTTGGGTACTCTAGTGGTTTCGAAAATCGACTCCCAACGGGAAGAAAGGTGCAGCAAGTTGAGTTAGGTGGTAGAACTGACCTGCAGCGCGAGGAGCGGCGCCAGCGCGGCCGCCGCCTTCCTCTCGGCGTCGCGGCCCCGGCGCACGGCCTTGGTGACGTGGTCGGCCAGCGTGGCGCGGTGGCCGGCCAGCAGCGGCGCGAGGTACCGCCGCTGCAGCGCCGCGCGCAGCGACACGAACGCGGCGGCGCGCGCGGCGGCCGCGCGGGCGCCCAGCCCGTCGATGGTCTCCATGACTTTCTCCTCGAATTTCTCTTGGATTTCCGCGTCTGGACAAAGTCGATTATAAAGATTTTATTTCTCAGTGATAAATGTCGTAATAGGTAAAATAAACTTAAATCAATAAATAAATAAATAAAATATCAGGGGACAATCTCACACAAATTGACCTAGTCCCAAACTAAGCTCTAGACTTGTACTATGGGTACTAGGCAACGATAAACTTACGTATATAGATAAATACATACTAAAATACATAAAAAACACCCAAGACTCAGGAACAAACAATCTTGCTCATCACACAAATATTTGCCCGTACTGGGGATCGAACCCGGGACCGCTAGCTTCGTAGGCAGGGTCACTACCGACTAGGCTACCGTGTCGTCGTCGCTACTTAGAATATACTTTGGCCGTATCTTTTATTTTGACATTTAAACTAAACGTAAGTATTGAATAGATAAAATCCTTCGATATAATGGCTACATACAAAATAGACTTATTCACTTATTTATTTATCTTGTCTTTTACATAAATAAGCGCCCTAGATGCAATATGTTGGAAACGAGCGTATAATTATCATCTAAGTTTAATTTACAAGCACTTCTGCTGCTAAAGGATCTAATTATCACAATTTATACGTACCTACTAAATAATTTTGTACACAACAAATTCTTCCGTTTCGTAGATTTATTTCATTTTCTAACAAAGCGTAATTTGGGCTTATAAAGCTGATGAAGTCAATTAATTAAATGGTTCCTAAAACATATTTGTTTCGTTCAAAACCGAACACTTTCTTTTTGTTTCTTTTTCATACATTTTAATTTTATATTTTAATTAGTTCTTTTCTCAAAAACTAGTCATAGGATTTTATTGCGCACCAAGTATTTTTATATATTGACCAATCTTTCTATACTTTCCGTGCGGTGTACTTTAATGGCAAAGCAAACGAAACATAAACAATATTTAACATGGATGACATCCAAAACTTTGTAACACTAACTTTGAAGAAAAAAAAACAGATAGGTAAATAAGTATTTTTATAACTCCGTGTCTACTGTAGAGAATTCATAAACTTATCTCGCATACCTACGTAAACTTCATGCAGTTGCGAATAACAAAATTACGTCCAAAATAGTTTGCAATGTCACAGCAACCTTAACCTACGTAATTAGCTTATCAGTAATAACCTGGCTGCTGTTATCAACCTTTTATCATTCATTACACTGTAATATAGCATAGTTTGATATTACGTAGTATGGGGAAATTATCTATTGTATGATATAAAAGGGAACAACGGAAGTCTATTATAACAAAACACATACAATTTAAAATGTTTTTTCCACAGTGGTTGCACAAAAAACTCTGTGATCGATCATGTTGAATCTGACGACAAATCCTCGTTATTAGCAACGATTTAGAATTGGGAATGATTTCGTGCTGGTTATTATTTACGTCTATTAGCGAAATGTTCAATTAGTTCGTGTCTACATGTTATAGGTATTGAAATAGCTGATTCTTATTTTAATTAGCCTATTAAATTGCGTCATCGCGCTAACCCATTATCTTACAAGATGGTATTATATAATTGGTCCATTAAACTGCCATTTTGTTCCTACTGTTATCAGATTGGCTATAACAACAATGCACACAAAACAACGCACTGTGTACGTACTTCCCCATTCGAAAGCGAACCTCCGTGTGGAAATCCCCATTGAAGTTGTCCAAAGTGTTTTTACAATCTACACGCACATACCTACCTAGTTAAGTATTGAGTAGAGGACGTAATTAGTTTAACTAAGATCCAATACGCAGTTCGCTGATTTATGCATAATAACAGGCCCTTCGTTCTGTATCAAATTAATCTAATTCCAAGAAATGAGATTTAATCATTGAGTAATGACAGGTCGTAAAAAAAATATATTTTTATTACTTTATTGGTCGTAAAAAATATATTTTTATTACAAAATTTATCAAAGACTTCTTTGTTAATAATTGTAAATGAGTCAATTAATTATTGAATACGTGACACAACTGGAACGAGCCGTATTAGACCCGGTGCCCATTAGTTTTCACTTCACAGGATTTTACGACTTTGGTTATCTTATGGATTTTCCGCTGGATTTTTCCATTCTCCCACTGCTCACTGGAGCAGTCAGCGAGCAGCGTATATATAGAGATAAGCCCATAGGATTATTCATTCTATCCTCACCTCTGCCCGAGAGTACTGTACTAAGATTTTCAAGTTATAATTAAAATAAAATAGTTATTTCAAAATAAAGCAGTATAATTTCTGAAGCCCGTAATAACCCATTCTTCGAGTGCGAACGTTCCTGCCGCATCTAACACTGAAAGCGATTCGAGCCTGCAAGTTCCGGCTACCGTTCCAGAGCAACAGAAGCTTCGCACCAGCCAGGCGACTAGAAACTTCTTTGGCGCAGCCGGTAGGATAGAATTCCTGCGGCGAAACCTGTGAGTTGCACAATTTATATTCACTGAGCGCCGTGGACCTTTTAAGGACCTAAAGGAAGAAACGGATCACGCCACTAAAACAAATTTTTAAGAATTCATTCGCCCGGATAGAAGAAAATATTACTGCTTCAACAATTACGGAGAGAGAAGGATAGGATCGGGAGGATCCATAGAACGAAACATCGTTTTTCCTTCCTTAACAAATCCCTTATTCCTAATTTGTTATTTTAATTTTAAGGTGCACCATTCTTTTATATTTTTGTGTTCTTTCTATGTATTTTTGTCTTTCTATCAAGAGCGTATCCAAACTTGACTAACCCTCATGGCTGAGAATACCTCTTTTAATTAGTAATAGCGCGCTAGATTTAAGAAAATAATATTAACACCTTAAAATCTCACTGTTGGGCACAAGCCAATTCTCATAAGTAGAAGGTTTGAGGCATTATTCCCTACGCGGGCCCAGTGCAGATTGGTGTATATTTTTTAGTTCTGTGAGAACAATTTGAAAAGCTTTTAAGCGAATTTAATACACAATTGTGTACATGAATAATAATAATTCTACTGAGGAACGCCCCTCGCAGAACGCAAGTAGAACTGGAATCTCTGCAAATGCCACAACATTTGGTCTTAATTTACCAGAAGTAAATGTTCATGCAGTTTTGCGAACGATTCTTACGTTTTTGCAAAGTATTGTTGATAAACTAGCTGAGTTATTTTCATATGTCTTACGTATGCTAGTTCAAAGCGAATATTTTATTGTATTTTAAATCCAATAGAGTTTGTGTCAAATTCATAAATTTGTGTTTGTGTAAAAACAAATTATCTAAAATATGGACGGTGTACTCGCTGCAATAACAAATACTGTACGCGAAAGTGTCGAACAAATGGCAGCTGAAGCTATGTCAAGTTCACGTGAAAGGGCAGAGATAAGAAATCCTTTGTCCATTCCACGTGAAACTTTAGAACAGCTAGGTAAAAATGTTCCAGGAGAAAGCAATATCGCTGATTCACTAACAAGTTCAAGCGAGCAAATTAATCAAATACACACTAATACCCCGAAAATAAACGGCATAACTGATTGTCCATCGAGTACCATACGAGAAAATATAGAACAGGTTATAATGACTATACCCAAAGAAATAATACAAATAATACCAATATTTGAAGACGATAAGCGTACCTTAAATCTTTTTATAAAGAAAGGCGACTATCTTGTCGATAATTTTGCTGGTGATACCACTAATGAAATCCAGCAACAGTACATTATGCATATTTTAACTTCACGCCTGAAAGGAAAGGCCGCAGCTTTAGTTAGCGAAAATGAGCACATATCGACTTGGTCGGGTATAAAAAATCTATTAAAACAACATTTTGGAGACTCCAGGACCGAAGATTGTGTCCTAATGGAACTAGAAAGCGTTACTTTAAAACCGAACGAATTGTATCTCGAATTATGTAATAGAATCCAACTAATTCGTAGTAATTTATTTTCTAAAATAAACCAGGACCCGGATAGAACAAGTAGAAATAATAAAATGCAAATATACAATCACGTCTCGTTAAACGTATTTTTATATTGTTTGCCTCAGGGACTCACGCGCTTAGTCCGACAAAATAAACCTGCTAATTTGGAAGATGCTCTTAAAATCGTTTTGGAAGAAAGTAACTTTAATGAACAGTTTAAAGCAAGAAATAATACATTTAAACCCACTGTAGCAAGAAAAATGCAATTTAATACACCTCGTAATTTAACGACACCTAACTTTCAAAACTATCGTCCGAATTATCAACATTCAAGACCCAACTTTCAACAAAGTGGTCCTAATAATGTAAATAATATGCGTCCTGCTTTTCAGCAAAATCGTCCCAACTTTCAACAGAATCGTCCCAACTTTCAGCAAAATCGTCCTGCGTTTCAGCAGAACCGAAACAATGTGAATAGAAGTAACCCACAAGTAGGCTTTAGAAACGAAAGTACGAACTTAAACCAAATAACTGGTGGAAGCCCTTCGACTAGTTCTCAGTCGTCTTATCAAACTGAAAACGAAACAGCTAGTACTTCACAAGCTACAAATTTTATAGTACGGGCCTCGAGACAAAAGAATCAGTAAACGATAAGCCGCAAACGCTACCATACATTGTAATACCAGAATTGGAAGCGAAACTAATGATCGACACAGGGAGTACCCGTTGTTTCATTAGTAACAAACTTGCAAATAAGTATTTCAAGGCTTTTAAACAAATAGAGCAATTCGAAGTTGTTAGTACTCACGGTACGAGCCAACATAATGAAATAGTATACATTCCAGCGTTTAAAATATTTAAAGTAGACTTTTGCTGTAAATTCTATATTTTTGACATAGATCTTTTTTATGATGGATTAATAGGCATAGATCTTTTAAAACTCCTAAATGCATCAATAAATATCAAGAAACAACTTTTTATAACGCCCCACGTCTCTATCCCTATTTTATATAAAAATCCCATAAAAAAATATGTAATTGAAATTGAACCATGCGGAGAACGCGAATATAAGATTCCTACAGATTTATTAAACGGAAAAGGTTTTATTGAACATACAGATTTTTGTGACGGTGTTAAAATGCCTCGTGCGTTAATTACCGCTAAAGAAGGCAATGCATATGCTAATATACAAAATTACACTGATCAAAAACTAAACATTGAAATCATTGCTCCATTTAAAGTGAAAGCTTTAACGGACAATACGATATATTCAAATTATATTCAAAACCATAAGTTAATGGATCAAATATTGGTGGAAAATCTGTCCAAAATAAGAATCGATCACACGAATTCAGAAGAAAAAACCGCGATATTAGAAATTTGCTATGAATACCGTGACATATTTTATCACGAAGATATTCCACTTACCTTTACAAATGAAGTCAAACACAGAATTCGGACTAAAAATGAAGATCCAATATATGTTAAACAATATAGACAACCCCCAGTTCAAACTTTAGAAATAAAAGAACAGGTCAAAAAATTATTAAAAGACAACATAATTCAGCCTAGTCACTCCCCGTGGAGCGCACCGGTACACTTAGTGCCCAAAAAGGCAGACGCCTCAGAAAAAGCTAAATATAGAATGGTTATCGATTACAGAAAACTTAATGAGATAACTCTTGACGACAAATACCCTATACCAAATATAAGCGATTTATTCGATAAATTGGGAAAAAGTATATACTTTACCACCCTTGATTTGGCTAGTGGATATCATCAAATAGAAGTTGATCCACAAGACCGATCTAAAACTGCTTTTAGCACGCAGTTTGGACATTACGAATTCAGCAGAATGCCTTTTGGTTTAAAGACAGCACCCGCTACTTTTCAACGTGCTATGGATAATATTTTACGTGGTTTACAAGGCACTCATTGTTTAATCTACTTAGATGATATTATTATATTTTCAAGTACTCTTGAAGAACACATAATAAAACTTGAGAAAATATTTAATGTACTGCGTAAAGCCAACTTAAAGGTACAATTAGATAAATCAGAATTTCTAAGAAAAAGCTTCTTATATCTTGGACATACAATAACAAAAGATGGATTGAAACCAAATGATGATAAAATAAAAGTGGTCTTAAATTATCCCATTCCCAAATCACAAAAAGAAATAAAATCATTTTTAGGATTGATAGGATATTACAGAAGATTTATTAAGGACTTTGCTAAAATTACTAAACCAATGACACTACTTTTGAAGAAAAAATCAAAATTTATTGTCAATGAAAATTTTATACAAGCATTCGAAACATGCAAATCTTTATTGGTTAATGCCCCACTTTTACAGTACCCAGATTTTAATAAATCATTTATACTCACAACTGATGCCTCAAATTTAGCTCTCGGAGCTGTTCTTTCACAAGGAAACATAGGACAAGATAAGCCGATTGCTTATGCAAGTAGAACTCTAAACGAAGCCGAAACTAAATATAGTGCTATTGAAAAAGAGTTATTGGCAGTAGTATGGGCAGTTAAATATTTTAGACCTTACTTGTATGGTCATAAATTTACCATTTACACCGATCATCGTCCTTTAGCTTGGTTATATTCTTTAAAAGAACCCAATAGTAAACTTACTCGATGGAGGCTAAGACTACAAGAATACGACTTTGAAATTATATACAAAAGTGGTAAACAAAATACAAATGCTGATGCATTATCAAGAATTTCACTTCATAAACTTGAAGGATCGACCCCTTCAAAAACAATTAAAACGAATACGTTAGATGACACGCAATCTGATGATTCTTTAATAGCCGCTATAGATTCTGAGGACAATTATTCAATGGAATCCGACGAAGAAACGATAACGGCGTCTGAAATGTCAGATGTAGAGGAAAATCTCGAAGGATCAGGCATTTCGCCTTTTGAAATAATTGATGATCCGATTGATATAAAATCCAATCAGATTATATTCAGTAAGTGGTTTAAAAAGGATTATGCAGTAACACAATCAACACGTGGAATTTATAAAATACTCGAAGTAAATCTTCCACCTGAAACCGATGTAATGAAAAAGTTTCTAAAAGATCACATTAAAAATGACAAAAAGTACTATGTTTATTTTGTTAATGATGACCTAAAAGAATTATTTATTAAAATTGTCCCTCAACTTTTTGAAAACGTTCAATTTATAATATGTACTAAAAGAGTGTCAATAATTGAAAATGAACAAGACCAAAAGAAATTAATACTTCAATATCACGAAGGAAAAACTTGCCATAGAGGTATAAAAGAAACATTAACAAAACTGCGCAGAAATTATTATTGGCCTAAAATGATGGAAACAGTCTCAGCCATTATAGGAGGTTGCGATCTATGTAAACGCATGAAATACGATCGTCATCCACTTAAACCAAAAATACAACTAACGCAAACGCAACATAAACCCTTTGAAGAAATCTTCATAGATTTATTTTCTATAGAAAGCAAATTATATTTAACACTCGTCGATGCGTTTAGTAAGTTAGGACAAGCCATAGAAATACAAAATAGGTCAACGCCAGAAGTCGTAAAAGCACTTTTTAAATACTTTTCAATGTATGGTGTACCCCAAAAAATCAATAGCGATCCCGGATCTGAATTTAATAATGTTCTCATAAAAGAAACAATTGACCTATATAAAATTAATCTACATATCGGAACACCCAACAACCCATCCTCAATGGGAATTGTAGAAAGATTCCATAGTACGATAATCGAAATTTATCGTCTAGCCCGTTACCAACAAAAATCATCCGACGCAACAACAATCATGACTTACGCTATTATGGCATATAATAATACCATACACTCTGTCACAGAACTTACTCCTTTCGAAGTAGTATTAGGTCATACCGAAAGTAGAAGTATTTTCGATATTAATTATGATAAACAACTTTATCAGCAAATGATTAGAGATCATGTAAAAAGAACTAAAGTTCTATATGAGCATTTGACCCACAAAATAATGGCTCAAAAGAAGAAAAAAATACAATCAAAACCCAGGTGACCCTAGCACAAGTTTCGATACTGGAGATATTATCTACACCAAATTAGTCAATAGACGAAAAGGAAAAGATAAGCCTAGGTATGAATCCGCTAAAGTACTAGATACAGCGAACCGTAACGTAGTTCCTGTAGAGATAAGAGGACGAGTCACAAAGGTACCTGTTAGGAATATTAAACGTCCCACAAATCATTAAGTGACAAATAATAAATTATTGAGTTGACACACTCTCCATAAAAAAAAAAAAAAAAAATCAAATACTTATGTTAATTTTAAAAAATCAAATTATGGGAAAGTTACGCTAGAAAATAGATTATAATATGTTAATAATATGTTAATTAGAATCGCCCATATCTAATCATTTTAATTTGTTATAAGTAAAGACAAAAGCATGATTGTCTTTAGTTCTTAATGTTAATAATAACCCTACTATTAAGTTACAATAATATAATTGTCCCTTATCCCAGAACCCTTTCTCTTATCCTGGAAAAATATTCAACACTCCTAAAAGAAGAGTAGTCGCTCTAGTCGTTGAGCAATCGATTTGGACCATGATAACCTGCAGTAATTTTATGATCCGATCTTTTGTCAATGAATTGACGAACTACAATACTTCAAGAACATGAGAAATGAGGAAAACAAGGAAGAAAATGTACCATAATAGAATTCATACATGAAGAAGCATTATGGCACATATATAGGATACTTTGTAATAACTCCAAGACACCACGAGACACTCTGGATACGCGCAGATAAACTATAAGTGCTAAATGTGTTCAAGTGAAATAAAAGTGTTCCTTCAGTGCAAAGAAACAATTACCGAAGTGATTCCCTTTTAAATTTAATAATAAGAAATTAACATTAATATTATCTTTAAATTATAACAGTATAACCATTAAGATATATTCTATATGTAATTGTAAACGTAAAGCAAAATTACCTCCTTTTCAATTAGGTAATTTTACTCTAAGGGGGAAGGAGTTAAGTATTGAGTAGAGGACGTAATTAGTTTAACTAAGATCCAATACGCAGTTCGCTGATTTATGCATAATAACAGGCCCTTCGTTCTGTATCAAATTAATCTAATTCCAAGAAATGAGATTTAATCATTGAGTAATGACAGGTCGTAAAAAAAATATATTTTTATTACTTTATTGGTCGTAAAAAATATATTTTTATTACAAAATTTATCAAAGACTTCTTTGTTAATAATTGTAAATGAGTCAATTAATTATTGAATACGTGACACAACTGGAACGAGCCGTATTAGACCCGGTGCCCATTAGTTTTCACTTCACAGGATTTTACGACTTTGGTTATCTTATGGATTTTCCGCTGGATTTTTCCATTCTCCCACTGCTCACTGGAGCAGTCAGCGAGCAGCGTATATATAGAGATAAGCCCATAGGATTATTCATTCTATCCTCACCTCTGCCCGAGAGTACTGTACTAAGATTTTCAAGTTATAATTAAAATAAAATAGTTATTTCAAAATAAAGCAGTATAATTTCTGAAGCCCGTAATAACCCATTCTTCGAGTGCGAACGTTCCTGCCGCATCTAACACTGAAAGCGATTCGAGCCTGCAAGTTCCGGCTACCGTTCCAGAGCAACAGAAGCTTCGCACCAGCCAGGCGACTAGAAACTTCTTTACCTACCTTGCTACCATGGTTTACAAGTGATATGAGTAACATTTTGTTATAAATCAAAAATGCACTTTATTGCTTATAAAATAAGTATGCACTACTATGCAGTTAAATCGATTGTTACTAGAGTGTTGCTGTGTCAATAAAGGTATTCGAAATGTATTTCCTCCGTTTAACTTTTTTTAAGGTAGGATTTATAGTGATGCTACCTTTTCCCGCAACTCTGTCCACGTAGAAGTAGTTTGTTTATCGCTATTGCTGCGGGAACTGTGTAATTTCTAAGGATATAATGAAGCCTATGTTACTCTCTTTGACCTCCAGCTATCTCTGTGAAAAAAATTCGCTGCGGGAAAGAAGGATAAAACAACAAACTAACTTTGATGTTGGTTACGCGACTACCTGTGATTGGAAAATTCCATAAACTATTTTTGGCTCAATTTTATCGCAGAATGTGCCACACGGTTTTTTATTTTTTAATGGTATATGTATATGGTTAAGACGTTATGGGTGTAATGACACGGTGCCGTCATGGTTCAGTTAATTTAATTGCAACGGCTGTACAAATATGACATCTTTTATTTGCTTTTGCGATTATTTGTCGTTATACTGCCATGGCAATGAATTTTAACATGTATGTGGTAACAAAATATGATAATATCAAGGGCTTAGTTCATCGATATTATTATATTTATCAGTTTATGATTAGATTACAGGTGTTAAGAGGTAGAAAGATCTAAAGTGTCTATTTTATGTTTGATTAGTGACGTTTTTTAGTGTCATATTGAGTAGTTCGAATTAAATAATAACCGAATAAGTTCTGTAAAGTTTGAACTGTTCTAATTCAAATCCCAGTAAGGGCATATATTTGTGTGATGAGCGCGAATATTAGTTCCCGAGTCGTGGATGTTTTTCTATGTATTTAAGTACATATTTCTCTTTGTAAGTATTTATATCGTTATCTAGTACCCATATTACAAGCCTAGAGCTTAGTTTGGCACTAGGTCAATTGGTGTGACATTGTCCTCTGATATTTATTTATTTAAGTATTAATGATCATACCTGCTTCGTCATGGATGCTCTTGAGGTCGGACTGGCCCGAGGTCTCGGACATGTTGTCGATGGTCATGTCGATGCCGGCGTCCTCATCTGAGGAGTAGCCCTGCTCTGTCCGCCGGTGCTCTGGAAACATAACGAGTTAGTTTAACATAAATTACTATCAAAAATATTGCGAGTAAAAAAATGTTGCTATCAATCGTACTTTTATTGCACAGTCATCACCATTGAGACAAAACTAACGAATTCCAACTTGGGGAGTCTACATGAAATGCAGCAGACATCCTAATGCCGCCTTCCAACTCCATCATCAAATCAGTTCTTAGACATCATATTATTACATATCAGTTGATACGAAATTAAAATTAAAACTAACACACTGATGAACAAATAAACATGTAAAGTTAAATAAGTAAACATGAAGTTTCTTAAAAGACAGGTAGCCCATCATGATTCTAAAGTAAGTAAAAAGTCTAAAATTACAATAAAGGGAGCTGAACATTAACATTCAAAGATCATACATCTTGAAATTGATTAAGAGATGTGTGCCGGTTTGCTTACAAATTTCAACATGTGCCTAAAGTCACCGATCTTGGTAATTAATGTTGTTAGGCTCAAGTGGGCCAGGAGCAACATAACTACATTGAGAGCTGCTTGTATAACTTAGACACAAATTTTGTAATAAAAATCATGATCAACATTACTACACTAACAGCTTCACCTGACATCAAGATTTCGTTTGTACATAGCCTGAGTGAACACTAAGCAATAATTATCAAGCTTTTCTAGTTTAGGAGTCAGGTGGCAACATGTTTGTTAGTCTGTACTGTACCATCTATTATGTGCAAGAAAAATCAAATAAGCTAGCAGTTTACCTGATATAAAGTAAGGGGAATTGCCCAATTGTAAGAATAATGCCAATTATTAACACCATAGACTTTACTCTAAACTATAACTTATTCTGTGCTCTGACATAATGACAATACAACAATTGCAAAACAAGATACTCAGAGCAATTGCACATGTGCACTGTTACATAACAAACCAGGAAAAATATGAGCATCTGATACTCAATGTTAAATGAAGTACTAAGTTATTCAGCTGCAAAGTATGTCAAACTCCTGCAACACCATCAGGATCTTTTGACTCGCCAGATATAAACAATCGACCATCAAAGGTGAGTAAAAAGGCATAACATTCGGGAGTTAAAATCTTGCTTCTGATTCTGGTTTAGGAGTATGAAACAAGTGACTGTCCTTGTTCGTGGGTACACTCGGGATCATCATTATCTCAAAATCTGATCATAGGCTAGGGACTGGCTGCAGATTGTAATAGAGGAAAAAAGCTACAAACTTCTTGTATAATCACATGGTGCCAATAATTGGTATTTTGGATGCCTATTATAAAATAGACCATCCACTTTGAACAGACAACAACAGCTAGATTGTCTGTCCATTGCCAGTCTTTTAGGGAAATTAAAGCTCATAGTAACTTTAAGTAAATATTTTTTATAGGCTAAGACAATAATATAAGAAGAGAAGGTCACCATGACTTTTCGGCTTATAATTTAATTTGTCCATTCATCAGTCAATAATTATTAATCAAAGAGAGACTACAATTGTTGGTTAGAAAGAGCACAATTACAAGATTATGCACATCCATATCATTGGCTTACAGTCAAAGCTCATATCTGCATCAACCATTTATTTTAATTTCAACTTCTTATTTGGTATTTATGTATTTTTTTCTTCAAAATACACAATTTGTATGTATTGTGTGCGAGGTAGGTATTTGTGTCCTAACGACTGTTGTCCATTGACTAAGATTGCACATTGCATCACCTTGTGCAATAGTGATAAAATTGTGTCATTAAATCAGCATTGATCACAACAAACAATCCTAGTAATACTCATTATTGGTTCCCTCCTAGTCCTCCCTAGTCTCCAGTAAGGATCTAGTTATTCATATTTAAACTTATCATACATAGGTATATCCAGGACGTAGACTAGGTATCTGGAACCAATTCCATCCATATCTGGTTACAAACATACAATACAATCACCACTTACCACAAATGATTACATTTATAACTTTGGTAGGATGGTGCTTCTACAACTACCTACCCATGTCTGATCTACTATTTCATCGTAACAACAAAAACACTTTTCGAAATTTTCCGGCCGACGACCTTGTGTTGATACTAATTTTGAATATGAATAAAGTTAAAACCTAAATTGGATAAAATAAGCCTTTGGTTTAGATAAACACTTCTCCAGCCAGGAAAGGCAACAGATCAATACATTATGGCCTTGTAAAAGTTGGCAATGCCTTGCATGCAGTGAAGGCTTTCCAGTAGTGTTGCAGGGTTAGTATTAGCTATAGTTATAGCTAGCTGGCAACATATAGCTGTGTTTTGGCTAATTAAAACATAATATGAGTATAACATACTGCAGTTTATATTTCACGCACATTGTTTACTAAAAATAATTATTGATTGGATTTATAACTGAATTGTTAGAATAGCAATCATAAAAAGTCTATTTTCTTTTTCAATTGTGATGACTTACTAATTTAGGCTACAGGAATGTTAGGTATATAAGTAAAAAAAAAATCTTTTAATAAAATCCCTGAACAAAACTACAGCTGGTTATTTCAACCAACTAGCTTGTTTTCAGCAGTGCAACAAAGGAAATTATAGTCACTTGCATTGTCTATTGAATTTATACAAAAAAGAAAAAGGAAAGTACTATTGTTATATGAAATCACAGGTATCAATGACTACAGGACAACTTGCTATCACAATTACTTTATTGTCCATCAGAGTTTATTTCTTTTTCTATGGTAACACTTAAGGGATTAAATCAATTGTGGTAATAACTTAACAAAGTTGTAACTCTAGGGCTGTAAGGACGACAACTATCTGGCTGAACTCAGGTAAGATAGGAAGGAGAAAGCAGGTAAAATATTTTACTAACAAAGGACTTTGTACTTGCTTTCTAAGCAAAGACAATGGCAGGGTACACTTTGTTATCAAGAGATTCACACCATTCCAAGCTTGTGATACATAACAGGATCCCAAAGTTTGTGTGTGTGTTAGTTTGTTACACCTTCACATTAAACCATCGTAGGCTTAGGCACGGATCCGTGCTCAAAATTTGAATATCTTTATGTATTTTTTTTAAGCCTAATTTTATGGACTATATTTTAACCAAAAGAGACTAGAACTTGGTACTTTTTTGACCTCCAGCTGACGAGGGGTTAAATGGCTTGATGTATTTGGATGAAATTTGAAATGGAGATAGCTTATACACTGGATTAACACATAAGCTATAAAATTTAAAAGATCCCAATGGAATAACGATAATCTAAATCAATGCGGACGAAGTCGCAGGCAGGAGCAAGTAAATAAATTAAACTTGTAAGATTCTGGATTATCAAGGATTTATAGTCAAGGTAATAATATGACTGCAGCCAAATTTGCAGTATCATGCTTGGTGCAAAGGGTGACGGTAGCATAAATCATAAACTATGATTTAGATAAATGGTGCAATCATTAAACATTATTATTAAGACATAATTACTAGAATTAAATATAGCAACATTCAGGTACTTATCTACACTATTTAAAACAGCTTGTAAACAAACAATGTATTGACAGGTTTGCTTCGATCGAGGAAGTTACGTACCTATTACATTTCTTTAAATTACATAATAGATGTTTTTAGAACACAAGGTCAAGCATGCCTGATAAAAAAGTGAAACTAAACAGTTGTGTTATGTTGATAGCAACCAAATATGTAAGTGCGATAGTGAAAATTGTTTAGACCACGATGAACGTGTGAATAAAAACATTGCGGGGATTGGCGCATGTTATGAAATCGTGAAAGTAATTCTTGCGCCAAGCTCTAGTGTGGAGTTGCTTGCGAAATTGGTGGCGATTGCTAGCACCAAGCTTTGTGGCAGTTCGACATATGCTACCTGGCCTCAAGGCAATACCCGAGATATAACGACCGTAAATACGTGGACGCGAGTGTCGCGCGGAAACTACGCGAACACAAGGTCACCGCGTGATCTCATTTCTAGCCAAATTCCTGCACTTAACACCTAAAGCAAGACGATCTTTTAAAATCATACGATAAATGTAAAAACTTACCGTATTTTCCTTTTTTCTTTCCTTTCGGCATGGTGTGGTGGTGACACAAAGCTGTTATCCGACTTATAATAAGACTAAATTATATTCACTAATTAATTTACTAACTTTCCCACTTAATCAAGACGGAGAAAAGTTCAATATATCAGTTCTTATAGAATGATCCGGGCACTGAATGCAACATAAAACTAAAATTTCATAAAAACTTTTTAACATGTTTTAACCGTGTAACATGCACACTCAACTCCGCTGCAGTGCTATGCGCAATGCGCTGTCTGGCTGGTTGGCTAGCTGTCACTTAAAGCCACCATTTTGTTTTCTTATGTTGCCAGCTTTACACAATAATTAACCCGAATAAACGAGATGTAATAGCAAGCTAAGGCCGAATTATGAAAAAATATGATATGCTTGTCTTGAATAAGCATATATAAATCTTAAAATACATTTGACTTTCTCAATATACCTCAATCATTATGAGATCAATTAAAATTAAACGTTTACTATACCTCTAAAATCGAAAATTGTTTGATTGCTGGCAGCATTTTCCGAGAATCTTGACGTCAACCAGTGACGCCACTTGCTCTAAAGAGAATCGACTAACCAAGTTATTCGATTTTGTAGTTTGAATAATGTGGTGAAATACGATGAAATTAAACGAATATAATACGATGGCGCCGGTTTGTTAGGATTTTTATTATTTTCATTCATGCATGATCGTTTTGAACGTGGTGTTTTAATGGTAATTTCGTTTGTTTACCGGTCTTACGAAGGACTTTTTGCAAGGTTTGCTAATCACTCCATAAATAACAATTTTGTCTTAGGGCCGAGTTCACCAACCAATTTAACCAAGGAAATGTAGGTACTTACCTAATTTAGCGCGCTTTATTTAGATGATGGTTAATTATTGTGAAATAAATTATTATTGTACGTACCTACCAATTAAGTACCTTGGTATTTCCTAAGTTCCTTTAAAAAAAAATACTTATCTTTATATCACGAGGCGACTTTATTAATTGTAACAAACGAATTATATACAATTTATTGAACCACGGGTAACCTTGAATACTGATGGGTGAGTCACAAGTAATTTATATTGTTTGTGCAATTGTTTGTCAACGCTAGGGAATACCTCATACTTAGGTCTATGTTGAAGCAGGTTCAAGATCCATTTTGTATATGAACTGTTGTTTTTTTTATCAGGTCCCAATCTCAAAAATAACAGTTACTTAATAGAAAAAAAATAAGCTTTAGGTATAGGTATCTTATACCTGAACCTGGGTCAATCTTGGGTGAACCCTGCGATATAAGTATTTTCTACAATTTCTATGGAGAAACAGACAAGTTTAAGTAGGTAAAATATTTATATATACTTGATTTTTATTGTAAGATAGATCTGCCTATAACAACGTTTTTGTTATAAAACAAACATAGATAGATAGAAAGATTCGTTTTCGAGAAAACTTTATTGCGACTATTAGGCCAGTAACTTTATACATTGGTAGTATGCGTCAAATCCGGTAGTTCTGAATTTTCGCAGACTTGTTTATGTTGTTGGCCTAATGAATAATCCAAGTTTGTGACCTCGAGCGCCGAACGCAACTTTGTCAAAAATCGTAAAAACCGCGAAAAAAATCGTTTTTATTTTAAATTTTGGCGATTATAACCCTAAAGGACTGGTTTTTGAAAAAACTTTCTTAAGACTTTTTTAAAGTAGACTAAAGTTGCTACAATATGATACTAAATTTGTGTCTGTAGATCCAATAGTTTCTGTGATTAAGCCTTTCAAAGTTTATCATTTTTACGAACTTCGCCATTTTTTGCAATTCTGTCATTCTGAATGAATTTTGACCCTGATTATGCTATAGAAGCCCTACTTTTATGATGAGATGTTAAAAAAGATAATGAAGAGTGTGAACGATAATGTTAAAGCTAAGCTGCGAATAATGAAGTAAATCAAAAAGAAAAGTACAACAAGTTTTTTTGTTAGGAAATTGAGATATATTAAAAATCAAAAAATTAAATTAATTTAGCCCTCTTGGAAGGTCCCGGTTGATGTTCGCATTTGGACGGCATATCCCCATCAGGGGATGGTAATGAATCGTTGACGTCTTGTGCCGTCAAGTCATCCTCCATTTTGACATCGGACAGATCGTCGCCTTCTGGGATATGTACTACTGCAACATCAGGTATATTGTCACAAGAGGCCCCGCTGCAGTGCCTGCAGACTGATGAGCATTTTAATCCTGCCTTCCGGCAGCTGCACGCGTTCCCACAACCCTTCGTGCAGCCGCAAGAAATCATCTGCAAGAGGTGTTGTGGGGCTGCATCTCTGGTCATCATTTTGGGGTTGAGGCCTTATGGCGTGGATATTCACCCCAGGAAAGAGAGTTCAGTGTGACTCCTAACCATCCCGTCCCGCTAGAGTTGTTCGAGTGACATCTAAAATATAGCAAAAAACTGCGAAGTTCGAAAAAAAAAATTCATTTTTTTTTATTCATTTATTCACTGTCATCACATGGCACAGAAGTTGTACAGAATGGTGTTAGTATCTTTAAAACTTAAGTATAATATAGGTTAGTCCATGCGATACCCTGCAAGGGCACCACAGTGTAAGGGCATTGCAATTTTGTACTTAAATCTAAATTAAAACTAATGTTAAATAAATTGAATTAATTAATGACATCTTTAGGGAATAATAATAATAAAAAAAAATACAATGAAATTTAAAAAGTCAAATATAAACTAGGAGTTTAGTCAGTCTTTTACAGTAGTAATAAAATATTGTTAAAAATTGGTATCAATCACATATAGTAGCTAAGTTTAATTTTAATTTTAATAAGTTTAGTTTTATTGCTGTACCTATATAAATCTGTATATTTTATGTCAAAGTTAGTCTAGTCAATATAATTAATACCTAAATTATGATGTCAAAAGGTCAAAGTTTAATTTGCTAGGAAGTAATCAATAATAAAACATAGTTAAAAAACAATTTCTTCATGTAAAATTATAAACTTTGAAAGACTTAATATCGGAAACTATTAGGTCCACAGAGACAATTTTAGTATCATATTGTAGCAAATTTAGTCTTCTTCAAAAAAGTTACATTTTTTTTTTTCAAAAACTAGTCCTTTACTGGTTATAATCGCCAAAATTTGAAATAAAAACTTTTTTTTCGCGGTATTTTCGATTTTTGACAAAGTTGCGTTCGGCGCTCGAGGTCACAAACTTGGATTATTCATTAGGCCAACATCATAAACAAGTCTGCCAAAATTCAGAACTACCGTATTTAGCGCATACTGCCCCATACTATCAGGCGACAAAGTTACTGGACTATATCGTACCGTTTAAACCTGTGGCCAAACATCAGTAGGTATTCACATTGTTATTTTTCGTTAGATACACGATGAAATGACTAGTATAAAGGAATTCCAATCTTTAAATCAACGTACGATTTAAGATTTCAATCTTGAAATTGCAAATGGGTATAGGCTCCAAAGTTCACTTTCAGGGGCCGGTGTAGAACAGTAGAACATTATTTATTACGCTTGCGGAATATCTTATCAACTACGCATCTACTGAGAAATCATGCACATTCATGAAATAGTTCTACTTTTCAGTTAAACAAGAAATTAACTTCCGCTTAAGCTCAGTGACAGTCAGAAGTTGTTTTTTTTTGGGAAGTTTATTAAATATACGAGTCATTACAAAACAATTTCGGATATACATATAGCTCTGTATTTATTTTAGGGAGTGAAAGTTGTTAGGGTATCTTATGTGAAATGTACATACCTCACTAGTTTTTTTAAACAAGTCTGTATTCAATTTAACAATAAGTCACATCTCCAAGATATCTTCTGCTTGGGAGTTCTTTGGCTTTAGAGTAAATGTGTCGAATAATCGAAGTGCATAGTGACATTATAACTTAAAAATATTATTCATAACTGTAACTTAATCAATTAATCCAATGACATAATGCAATTAAATTCATAGTGAGAGCTAGTTTAAATGTTATTGAATCTGATGTTATTGTACACCTATACTAATGTAAAACTGACTACTTATGTATGATTATTACAAATAAAGAAATCTTATCTTATCTTATAAAGCGACGGTACTGTTAGTATTTTCAGTTCTTTGGATATGGGCTAATACGTGAAACTAAATAGTTTTTTTCTGCCCTTACAGACAGAGAAATAGGCATACGTAGGTATTGAATAACATTTAAACCAATTTCGGCAAATGAAAAAACATGTACAAATGAGTGATTTTATGCAAAAAACTTCTCATCGTTTTTTGGTAGTTTCTTAAGGTGAATTCGCTAGGTCGTACTCGTACAGTCACCACCAAATATATTGACTCAGACAAGGTGCTCAAACAGATCATAACTATATTTATTAAAGTGAATGAGCGTACCGTGTGGTTGCCGGGTAAGAATAGTGCCACTCCATGTCTTCCCATGGATGTCGTAAGAGGCGACTAAGGGAATAAAGGCTTGTAGTACTGTTAGGCGATGGGCTTGCCACCTGTCACTAATACACTGGGAAACATCTTAGCCTACTTGTGCAAAATGAGGTTACAGAATTATCAAGAAGTTTTAAGACTTGTTGGTAATTCTTTAGCTCTGCCTACCCCACTCTGGGAATGAAGGCGTGAGTCAATATATTTCATAGGTGATGTTAGTTCGACGTAACTTCGGATAGACCAAGCTGTTACGTAAGAAAATACCACCACGAGATCCGCGATAAATGCGTCGTGATTGTTATGTTCCGCTCAGTTCCGCCCAAGTTATAGCGGGTTCTCACTTGTCAGGTGTTGATCCGACAAAATATCGGGTCTTCTAGTAGTGGCAATGCACTTTATATGAGGCTGTTCACGTCAATATGAGGCTGGCCACCAGAACATCCGATATTTTGTCGGAACCGATTCTCGACAAATGAGAACTCGGTCTTAGTAAGCCAGTGTGCTGGCTTATTAGCCAACCTACCCGACAGGGGTCGCTACTTGTAGGAAGTTGCGCTGTAGTTGGAAGGTTCTCGAATGGGGACGGCCTATGTACAGCAGTGGACTGCAACAGGCTGATATGATGATGATGATGATGACGATGATATGAAGTATAAATGTTAACCCTTTTCAGTCCTTATTACATTATTATAAATACGAGTATGTTTGTTTATTATTTGTATTATATGTGTATCCTTCTTTCACGACAAAGTAGAAAAACGAATCGATTGCAATCCACAGCTCAAGCCTGGGTAACTATAAATAAAACAATAAATATCAGGGGACAATGTCACACCAATTGACCTAGTCCCAAACTAAGCTCTAGGCTTGTACTATGGGTACTAGACAACGATATAAATACTTATATAGAGAAATATATACTTAAATACATAGTAAACATCCATGACTCAGGAACAAATATTCGCGTTCATCTCACAAATATCTGCCCTTACCGGGATTTGAACCAGGACCGCTAGCTTCGTAGGCAGGGTCACTACCAAGTAGGCCAGCGCGTCGTCAACGTCAACTAGTGTTTAAGCTTATCGTCGACGCTCCTAGTTTATTGTGACTCTGCCTACGAAGTTAGCGGCTCGAATCCCAGTTTGTGGGATGAGGTGAGTGCCAGTATTTTCTCATGAATCTTTCATGTTTTTACCACCGACCCACCTACGCTTTGCTTCGCTTTATGTGAGTCTCCTGAAACTCTCGTATGTAAACCAGAATTGATTATACGTAAAAACCTTCCTCTTGAATTACTCTATTTATTGATGAATATCGCATTAAAGTCCGTTGCTTAGTTTGAAGGACCTAAGCGTACTTACAGAGGAAAAGACTGCAGGAAGCGGCTCTGTTCTATACTATAGTTCATTTATTTTAGGATGAGAAACCACAATAACATTATATTGCGTTTGGTCAACTATTTACTACCTAGCAAATAGTACAGTACAATAGTCTGGGAGCCGCAAAATAAAATTGTTTTAATGTCACTTTATTTGCGTGTCGTCAATTGTTACTCTAGTACAAATTGTAAAGAGATTACAGTTCACGAGCCGCAATATAATGTTGTTGTGGTTTCTCATTCTAAATTAAATGAAGTATACTATGTAAGGAAGAATATATTTTGTAATTTTTGTCCTTCATTGCGACAAGGTCAATTAGAATACGATTGTCCCCTGATATCTATATAAGCTACTTCATGATACTAAAGTCAATAAAACCGGTTCTTACAGCGATAAATTTGGTAGGTATCTATCATGGATGGTAAACGCGATAGTTAAAAGATGTGTGACTTTGGGTATTGCCTTTAAACTTACGTTTTATTTTTTAAATACTTTAAACCTAATTAGCGCATTTTTTGCGCATCAGATACTAGGTCAGTAAGTAAGCAGTAAGATGTTTAAACTTCTTTTTATCCCCGCCTATATGGTTGCCTGAATTAACTTCTGACCCATTGTTCCTTGCACAGTTAAAAAATTGAACACGCGAGCAAATATCTAAAAGTTAGGGCCCGTTGTTTGATCATTAGTTAACTCAAATAATTGTTTAAATTCGAAAAGGGAATCGAAAATCTTACACATTTCCTTGAGATTTAACCATTAGTTAGGATTTTTAACAATTAGTTACTTTAACTACTGATCAAACAACATGCCCTTGGTAAAATATAAATTTAACTTTGCTAAGTAATGTAAGAGTGAAATTTTACTAAGGAAGAATTACTTTCAGATATAAGTTATTTTTGAATCGTACTCGTAACGCTTAGTTTCTTACCATCAATAATTTACGTGAAACTCAACTTATACAGTTTTTCATCAGCTGGAAAACTCCTAAAATGTAATTGTAATGGAAACTTACGTAATTACACTTTTGTGCACTGAAAACAGTTTTTGATACAAATGAATAAAATAAAACACAGAAAATTTACTAAAAATAATAATGATTAAATATCGCATTGAATAAAAACACAAGGAACATTTTACTTTGGCGTAAATAAAGTATCATTTAAAAACACTTTTACAAACTATTATTAAACTTTATACATTTATTTTCAAAATATATAAAAGGAATGTAAAAAGAATACTACTTCCGGCAACAGATGACCCATTATCTCTTTGCTCTTGTGGAACTTCACCACGCGTAACTTCTTTTCTCCAACGGGCTTTTACTTCTTTTGAGCCTAAAAGTTTCCCGAAGCGGAACTCCGCACATTGCACTGTCACAGTTGGTGGCAAGCCAGAAAATATCAGTCTGGAACTTCTCCACCTCAAAGTCGTTGATCCTCTCATTTCCTGCAGCTCTTGCGCGTTTATGTACCAGCGAAACTCCGAGTCCGGAGCGCCTCTACAGTAAGCCTGTATCTCGTCTCCTTCCCCAAATTCTTCAGCTAACCCTTCAAGCAACGGTCTCCTGTGCTTATGACCATGGACTTCCATGTAAGCGGAGCGAGATTCGAACAAGTACGGTGGTGAACTTCGTTCAATGTCACATCTATATAACCCCGATGCGTCTTCGGTCAAAGAGCCAAGCTTGAGGCTGCAGGCAGTTGGGCCGCAGGAGATCAGATCCACTTTTCCAACGCCAAGGATTGGAAACGATCTAGTGCTTGGTGTCTTTCCGGGTTTGTATTGGAAGAATTCGGTAGGGCCTTTGAACCAATTGAGAATGGTGAAGTTAGCGTCGTATCTGCATTCGACGACGACTTCGTCTTGACCTGGAGGGACGTCATGTGGAACTATGAAGTGCGTGATGTTGAAGGGCTGAGCGCGCACGCTCGCGAGCGCGAGAACGGCCAGCGTGAGCAGCAGCATGGTGCCGGGCCGCGCGCGAGTATCACACTGCGCTCGCGCCGGCCCAACGCTCTCTTAATTAAACCGTTGATTAAACCAACACTTAACTGCCTCCCTCTTGGAATGACAGGATATTTTTTGTCGTTCTCAATGGATAGACAAATTTTAATTGGTAATTTGGAATTGCTGGGGTGGTTATTAATAAGTAGGAGCATGTGGCGATAATTTATGTTATTTTGTCTAATTAAAGTAATGGATTCTGTTCCACCCCGAGTCGTTCGAGGATTATTGTTTTGCTTTGGAACACGCTTTTTTTGTATTCTTATTATGTGGCCACAAGGTTTTTCAAATTACCTTAAAGTACTGTTATGATATTGTCAAAAGTTCAATTTATTTTTACTTACTAATGACAATGGGTTATGTCCAAAAACCGGTTTAAAATTATTTTGTATTCGTTGTGTACTTACACACAGACGACGAGTGTTTGAAGGGTTAAAGGTACGGGCATCGTCGGACTAACGCTCCCAATGTGTCATCCGATTAAGACAGACAATTGCCAGTTACACCTACTTCACTTCAGCAGCTTGGCAAATTGACTTCAAATATTTAGCATTTCCGGCCAAATTAATTTGGTTTTTAATTGGAGCATTAGAATATAAATTTGAAAAGTAGTTAAGTTCTTAGAGATAATTTAATCTCGTTTTAAGCTAAGGCGTAGTGCTCATCTGGGACATAAATACCACCTGCCTAAATAAATAAAATAAGTATCGCGGGTTATAAATTCATAACATAATTTATCAATCCATTTCCGTAAAACTACACAACTATGGTCCTAACCTCTGCAACAATAGTCCAATTTTCCTCATATTTAAAAAAAAAAATGATTCCTTACTGCCATTATTGCTGGTATATGTACTGTTTGGCCTAAAATCAATTGCTCTAAACTCTAGCTATAATAGCTAAACCTATCATATTTTTAGAATAATGTGATAAGTAAAATTAGATTATTGTTGTAGGCCAGGACCATAGTTGTGTAGTTTTACGGTTCTTATTTCTTGTATGTATGTTCTTTCTGCGCGTGAAGGGGCCCGAGACGGGGCTAGTGTCCTTAAACAATCTAATCAGTCCCCCATTTACATTAGGTATCAAAAAATATTAAACATATATTTTTTATTTTGTCAAGTAAACAAAAAAAAAAACCAGCCAGTTAGACTCGCGCACGTAGGGTTCCGACCATTATCTATAATTAATCACATTTGTTGTATGGTAGCCCTTAACCCTTAGCCCTTAAATATTTATTTCATTCTGTTTTTAGTATTTGTTGGTATAGCGGCAACAGAAACACATCATCTGTGAAAATTGAAAAACTGTCTAGCTGTCACGGTTCGTGAGATACAGCCTGGTGACAGACAGACGGACAGTAATAGGCTCCCGTTTTTACCCTTTGGGAACGGAATCTTAAAAAACCCGAAGGTAAAGTGCGTTTTAGTTTCGCGTGTCTTCACGTCGTGGCACACTTTGTACTACGTTGTGACGTCACGAGCCCCCACTCCCCGCGTTATATTTGTCAATTTATTTTGATTGATTTGACAAAGCAAAAAATACGGGTGCAGACTCGTGGTCACACCAGGTTGTCACACCACTACTATTCGACGGAGCCTATTTCTGAGCGATTTGCCCTTCGGGCATCTAAAGATACCTAACGAACCTAAACGAATAAAAATGATTTCTGTCGAATTTCCGACCAAAAAGCGAGTAGCAGTGGTGTGACAACCTGGTTTGACCACGAGTCTGCCCCTAAAAAAACGTGTTCATTGTGTTTTGATAATCTTACTGACGGACTACCTAATAAGAATTATATTTTTTTACCCAGGGATATTGCGGTTATGGATATCAACGCGATTATATCAATAAGTAGGTACGCACCGATTGCAATAAGTCTTTCGAAATATCATCATCCGATTTCCAAGATGGTTTAAGTAGGTATACCTACCTACAATAAATATACCACGATTTTTCCTTTGCGTTGCTTGCGCTAAGAACAAGTTTTTTTGGGTTGGTATACCTTAATAAGCCTAGTCCACAGACCTCAGTTTTAAATGATTGACAACCGAAAACTGCTTGGGAAAACTGTCTCTCTCGCTCATTTGGGGTCAGACCGGTCATTTCTCGTTACGCCCGTGCCTGTGCCCGTGCGCTTGTCTCGGAAACAAGAGATTACAATATTAAAGTAAGTATCTTCTTAAGTGCTATCAGCGTAATTGAATAATGCATCAGCGTAGTAACTGAAGATTAGGGGTTATGTACCACATGACACCTTGATACTGGTAACACAGCTATAATAAAATTACATTTTGTTAATAAACCTAACAGATAAGTAGATGATGTAAATTAGTATCAACACGACATAAATTAATTCCACTCATTATAGTATTCAGGAGTTCATTACTGATTTTTTTTTTCTATATTGCATGAGTGTATGATTTTCTAGTTAATTTGTAATAATTTTACCCTATTTTTTTATTTTTTATCCCTATAACTCAAATATGACTGAACGTTCTCTAATTTGTACATAAGAATATATTGTTGTATTGTGATAGTTAAATAAGATTCAATTTGATAAAAGGTTATTTCAAAGTTAACATTGCATACTTACTATAATAGCTACGACTACTACCCAAAATAATAAAATTGCACATGTTCTGCCATTGCTGTGCCCCCGACGGGGTTTACGTTGACGCTAGACGTACCCGCCTTAAGAGCTTATGTTCCTGCAACGTATAATGCAATAAATTATTTAAATTTGGATTTTAATTTTAAATATTAAGAAAAAATTAAAGATAATGTTACTTAAATAAATAGCAGGGATTTATTAATTAATAAATTGGGATTTATTCATTGATAAATTATCTGATTTTGGTTTTCTAACTCACGGATCTCCCAATTGACAACAGGATTTCTTTGAAAAGGAGTTCTTAAAATACTTGTTCAGAACACCTTTCAAAAAGTTAAAGTTCAATCTATGCGTCAACGAATAGAAAACCTTTACTATTTTAGGGTTTCCCCATATCGGCGGGCTTACGGACCAATGGACACTAAAGTTCTCGTAATTATACACGTTTGCACCTTAAATCAATGAGAAAAGGTGCAAAATGGCATACATGTCTGAGTACAAGAATGATACGGAGTCCTCGGAATGCGAGTCCAATAGGCATTTGGCCGGTTTTTAAGTGTTTTATTAATACAAAACAGTACTTATTTATCGATTTTATAAACGTACAGAAGTTATGTTCATATTTTTACATTGGTAATAAACTTAAATTGTTTAACTGCAGACCTCCTTAAGCAGTACCTATCACTATTATTTTATTAGTAACCTCCGCTGTTAGATTAAATGAAGTCCTCGAGGGAGATGAAGACTCTTCAAATAAATTGGATATGATTGGTACTTTTATATTATTAAAAACTCTAACAATCATGTTATTCTAGAAATCCCTTTGTAATGGGTCAACAATCGTTAATCGTATCCGTTTATAAAGTTTAGATTATCGATTTCAAAACATCTTTCACTTCACTAGACATTTGAGTAGAGAACAAACATAGATAGGATTAGGAACAAACGAATAAACGTGAATAAATTTGCAAGATGAAATGAATGTGGACACACATTGTCCATTTATTTTTAATTGGAATATTTGGAATCTTGTCATTTTCAAGTTTATCTCAAAAGTGACGTTTTTTTTTACATAATATAATAATATATTGAATACATAGATTGAATACTTACAAATAATTTTAAATGTGAAAATTTATGACTGACGTCGATATTTTAAAGTTTATTGGTGTTGTGCTTATTTATTATTATTATTATTATTGAATAAACTATAAAATATATTTATTTATATCACATTATAACTTTCATATCATCACTTATTATCAGTAAACACTAATAATAACACATTTTAAAGTAGGTATATGTTTAACACGAAAGCGTTTTAGCGGAAACACCTAATTGGTTTCTTTATGCGGGAAACGATCATAATCTATTAAACCATCTTAATTAAATTAATTGTGATTTGTAACGGCACTACTCCCAGAAAATTGAATTTAGGGAGGGCCCTCATAAATTAAGTCGTCGGGATAAAATGAATCATATTTGTTTAATTGTAAACCGCGCCATCTATAGGAATATGTTTAAACTAACAAAACTGCTCGCAGCAACCGTAAGGGGTTTATACGCAATGAATCCTCAGACTCAGAACAAAGTAAGAGTCGTCGTAGTTACTTATTGATATCATAGATGGCGCAGTCATTTCAATTTACACTCGAAATGAAATATTATGATCAAATTACGGTCATACACCAAATTTTTATGTCATTTTTTGTACTTTTTAACAATAAAATAAGTTTTTTTTTTAATAATATTCAAATTAGTACATATTTAATAAACAAATAAGTAGGAGCTATAAATTCTTTCAATTATTGACTATACCAATAAGCGTTACACTAAAGTGTATGTAATGTAATATTTTAGACAAGATAAAATTAGAGGAGACAAGATACTTAAGCGAGCACATACTTAAAAGGCCGACTGTACTCAATAGAGTTCATTAATTAGATATAGTTTTAAATTACATTTAAAATCTGAAACTTATTCCCTTGAAACAAGAGTCAAATTCCCAAATGTACGAGTATCAGCGCGGGTTACGCCATTATGATAACACCCATTGTTTTTCGAACTGGAGACAACTTCTCTCGTTAAAACTAGTTGGTAGTTCAGAAACAATAATAAATGTTATTTATATTTTCGAATTAAAACTCTCTGAGTACCTAGAACCTCCCAATAATGGGTCTTGTTGTGATAAAGTTTGTACCAACTTCTCGTTGACGCTCGATCTTTGATTTGTATGTACGTAAATTATCGACCTTACTGTATCTACAGGGCATGGACACACGAGCAAAATGCTTTTTAATAATTAAAGATTTGCTATTTGAAACCGATGAGCATGAGTAGGTAAGGTGAAGTGACGAGGAACCTGGTATATAATTATATCATTGCATTAACCACCATGGTACAAACAGCCACACACTTAACCGCCCATTAAATACAGAATAGAGAAAATGTAGAAATAGATGAATATAGATTTTACATAAGAATCTCATGTGCACGACTGAGTCAGTTTATCTGTTTATCTTAATTGGTCACTCAGCTGTGTGGGCGATTGTACAAGCCTAAAGCTTAGTTTTGGACAAGGTCAATTGGTGTGACATAGCACCCAGCATTTAAAAAAATAAAAAATATTTAGATTTTGATTTTTTGGTAATTCTGTAGCTCTGCTTATCCCACTCTGGGAATGAAGGCGTGAGTTTATTTATATATTTTCTTATTTTACTCGCTCTTCGCTATATTTTTCCCTCTTATTTATTAACGTGCAATAGCGAAAGTGTGTTGGAAATATGCTCTTTATCGTTCGTTTATGAATAAGGTGTTATTTGTTTTTACCTACAATTCTACTTTGTCAGAGTAAATTACATAAAGCGCCTTTCACTGACATTCAGGCTGGAACGCTGGAACGTGACTTATACTGAACTTTATAAAGATAAAGTTCTAAACCTTAAGGCCAAACCCGATCACAAGCGATAAAGTAATGCGTTGCAGTTTGCAGTAAACATGGCCTTTCTACTTTTGCCATAGTTTTGTTTGTCCTAAAGTCATATAATCATTTTCTGTTATTTTATTCGTTAGAATACTGTTTATCATAAATATCATAATTGTGTGGATCGCCTTAAAGCTTTGTCGAACAAACAATAGTGAAAGAGTAGTAAAGACGACGAGCGTCGCGAGTAGTCTTAGATTGAATTGCGATTCATTACGCACGACCCGAGCCAGTTCCAGTACCGACCACAGCTTTATCGAATTGCGAACATTATTACAAAGTTATCGTTAGGGTCTATTCATACGTACCAAAATCACACCACATCGCAGCGACATAAAGTGGTTTCGACAAAAATATATAGTTACCATTGACGGCAAAATGTGGTTCTGCTCAGCAGTGGTCTCCTCTTGTGAAGCGCTGGTAGATTCTTGACATGTAAAAGTGCCCGTGCGTCCTACTTAGTGAATAAATGTCTTTATCTTTGACTTTTATCTTTAGAATTATTAATTTTCATAGAAATTACCGTCCGCCCACATCGCTGCGACGCGTTTTTTGGCTGCGTTTTGGTGTGGTTGGGGTGCGTGTGAATAGACCCTTACTAACTCTATCACTAGGAACAATTATTATAAGGATTAAAAACATAATGTCAAAAGAAAATAGGCCGATAAACATGTCAAGTAATCATTAGAACAAATTATTATTGCAATTAAGATTACAAACGTAATGGCAACAACTTTCTAAGCCCTGTCAGCAGACAGCCTCAAGCAAGTCGCAAGAAAGAAAGGCTTAGCTTTCTACGACAGGGATCTATTGTATTGTGGCTTTAACAATTAAAAGTATTAAAACCCGTGGCTGTACGTCGCCTTCGCTACGATAGAGAATGACACCACTCGCGGGGTTGCGTGCCGCACGCCACGCAACCGCGTGCGCATGAAAAATGGGGGTTATGCGATAGATCGTATCAGCTGTCTACAGGAAGATGCTCGGATCTACAGTCGAGCTATTAAATAGGCTGTCGGTCAAGATTCGTTATCAATTAAGAAAAAGCTAAAAGTTTTAACCATAATTTAGTTTTCGTTTTAGTGATTTATAGACGCATGAAAGATCTGAAAGTCTGAATCTATTATTTATCGTCCATTTCATTAAAGCGTGTCCTTATCTCTAGTGCTTTAATAAATGCATTGTCTTTTAACGTGGTGCGTGGTAGTGGAGTCGTGCAATTTATGGACATATGTACTAAAATTGCGAAAAAAAAGTGGCCATCACATTAGGCAGAATTTTTTGGCCATTTTTCTCCGAACAGCGCCCTCATTCCCCCCAAACTTTTTAAAGATACTAAGATGCTACAATAAAAAAAGCTAACCCTTCACAGGAGTTTAAACTACCAACTTGACGGAGCTAAATATAGATTCACAATTTTTCACTGGGTACCTGAAACTGGAATGCACTTCGGTGCGAAGTCAAACCACCTCGTAACTCATCCACTTCCGTCTTAGCGATGACCACTGCCTTCTCTCTCTAGCTGGGTTGATGTGTGCGTGGGAAAGAGCAAGCAACAGTTTTAATAACCGTGTTGACCGGACGTTTGATAAGCTAGCCTTAGCCTTAGATTTATGACATTCTTGCATGGTAGACACTCAGGGTTAAATTATACACCAAGGATCTGTAGTGTAAGTAGTTCCGCGTCATAATTATTAATGAATCGTCTTCTACTCGAACTCTAGTACAAAATTAGAATGTGCTTGTTAATCGCTGGTTAATCGGCTTTTGGAAGTTGGCAGTTAAATCTTAGTCCTGGCCCGGCCCTCTATTCTAGGACGATAATCAATCTTACTTTTGGCCTGTTATGGTATTGTTGTTGTTTTTTATACATCTTAGAAAGCCTATTTGTGCGGATTGTGGTTACAGAATTATCAACAAGTTTTTAAAGTTTTAGGTAATTCTGTAGCTCTGCCTACCCCACTCCGGGATTACAGGCGTGAAGGTATGTATGTTACGCCATTACTTTCAAGTGAATAAGAGCTATCAAAACGTTGACAATTGGGATTGATCATATTTTTATAATTAGTCTAATTCAAAAACCAATTCGAGGAAGAAGGTTTTAAAGCCGTTCTGCATTATTAAGTTTTTTGAATATTTATTTATTTCGGATATTTTGACAAAAGTATATAAAATTTGACCTTTGTTTGACTTTCGTTTTGGGCTTGTAGCCCTCCTAGGTGTATCCTACGGGTTAGGCGAAAACCGCTTGAAATAGTATGTTATAATACACTATTACAATAACTTTTTAACATTAAATATCATTTAATTGTTGTAATTTATTTGAAAATGCCATCCCAAATTGAAAATAATCATGTCATCCATAAAATGTCTGCTAAATAAATAAAGATATTAAAACGAAACTATTGGGTCAAACACAAAATTAATGAAATAGGTCTCTTAAAATTACCAATTATTTCCAATTAGAATGTAAAAATGATGACTTATATTTTTTGGTCTATCCCAATTCGATAACAGGGCCTCTATTCAACCCGGTAAAACAATATCGTTTTTCACCTTCGTATTGTCAATGTTTTGAAAGCTCTTATTTAAATGGCGGCCGACTTAAACACGATTCCATAACAGGTCAAATACGATATCGTTATTACCGCCTAGAATAGAGACCCAGGTCAAAAACGGTATGGTTTTTACCGCGTATTATGGCCCTGACTCTTTGTCTCGATTCAGTCACAAATAGGGAGGGATAGTAAGGGAGACAGTGTCAAATTTTCGAATTCAGTGTTACGGAACATACGGACTCGGGTTGCCATTTCTATAAAGTACTGACGCTGGGCAAAGTCATCGGAACCCGGTAATTTCTGTTTCTTCTGACTTTTAGCTGTTGCGTTTAATGTTACCTCTGGAAAAGAAATAGGCCTACTATTATTATTAACAAGTGCGATTGAGACAGAGTGACTGGTGCTGTAAAGCCGACGCGTAAAGCAATGGTGGGGCTAGATTCAACCACACACCTAATAAAGAACCGACCAACCTACCTAGGCAAACGACTAAAACGCTTTAAACGGCCACGAATCCGGTCGTTCGGTCCGTTCGGTCGTATAAAATGTTGGAGTCTTAAAAACACGCAGTGACGATTTAAAGTATTTGTGCTATTTGTAAGAGTTTTAGCAGATTCAAGGAGTTCGGATTGGCATTATCATATTTTTTTTGGGTTCGGATCGGACCTCTAAGATCGTATTATTAAACCGATCTAACGTGAGGTTCCCGTCTCAGCTCCGCCGGGATGTCCTCCAACGTCCTCCAAACTAGGAAAATAATAATAGTATTAATATGAACACATTCAAGCAAATGCTTATGCCATGCCAATCAACTTATAACAAGCCTGCAGGCGTACCGAGCTCTTTCTCCACACTTCAGTGTAACCTCCACTGCGCTACGCCGAGGGACGCAGTGTTAAAAAATACTTTAAACACAAACAAATCAGAATATGTTAAACACCCGCCGTGCAGGCTCGGGACGAAAGAAATTGTTTGAAAAATTGCAACCCCGACTGTTTGCGGGGAAAACATTCCGCGCGCCTGGTAAGCTATGCACATAATTCCCTATGTAAATTGTATAAAGTTCTCAATCCTTTGCCAACTATTTAGAGTCTAAGTTGTTGGAGATCACAAGTTTTCCCATATAAATGGTAATGAGGAGGAATTTCGTTTTTATCGCGTGTTTTTTCAATCTCCCGCGATTGTAGGAAGTTGCCTCGTTAAGATAACTTGCACTGAGGGAATGCATTGGCCTTTTCTGGCGAGTGCACTAGGCGTTGAGTGAGTCATAGAGATTTTGGAAGTTGGTGAACGGGTGATCGGTTTGGGGTGTGATTTAACATACTAATAAATTATTTAAATACATTATCTATCATACTACAAAGAGATGTGATTTTCTGAATATTAGAGAATATACTCAAAAGCTATATTTGGACCAAATGGACCAACTTTTGAAACAAATTTGAATTTGAAAATCTCGCTTTAAGTGTTTCTACGTCGCGAACGAGCTTGTCAGTTTTAATTCTGAAGTTATAACTTTTTACTGTTATGTTAGTTTTTATGGAGACGAACGTCAATATATAGGGAAAGGAGTAATTGTATGATAAGCCAAATTAGGTTCAAACTAGTCTCAGTACAGTTGTGTTATGTGATACTTGTGGTATGTACATCTTGGCCTAATCATCAAGTCCAAGTACGGTTCTTCCTGCGTTCTAGAAGGTGGCAACCTAGGTAGTAACATTTACTCGGGTAAGTAATACGAGATATAAGAACTGATAATATAACACTCATAATATATACGCTCACTTTGTATAAACACGTTTAGTATAACGTTCACTGGATATAATGAACGGAAGATATAATTTCAAAATATCTATTTCCATACAGTATAACGTTATTAATATATAATATCAATTTATATAACTATTATAAAACGTATAACGTTCATAACACCTAAGATTTAAAAGATATATTAATCAAATTATCTAACATCAAAAAACATAATACACGTATAATATAAATACATGCATATGTTATTTGAAATTAAATTCTATTTTCAGTATTAAGTGGCCTTCTTTATTAACAATCAACCTTACCTTACTAACTTTACTGGCAGCAGTCTGAATTTTCTGGGCAAAAAAAAAGGCCGCCTAGGCCTTCTAACCTAACCTAACCGAGTCGGTTCTGCCCAGAGAAGTCTTGCTCGCTCGCTTCGCTCGGTCACATTTATATCATACGATATTATATCTTGTAACACTTATACTAAAAGATAATATGTATTATGATCGCTATATGTCATGTATGTTATACGAACTGAAATTAGTCATTGTGAGTGTTATATTAAAAAATATTATATAAAATGAATATTATATGACTTGACCGTTATTCCTTATAAAAATATTGATTTTGTTATTATAGCTAACGTTCATTATATCTCGTAAACGTTAGTAACATGAAGATAGTTATTATGTAGTTATATCTCGTGGGACGCACCCCATTTACTCAGTGTCAGGAATGAGTAGACTAGTACAGTCCAATTCGACGTAGATACTCGTAATTAGCGCTACACTAAGGTGTATCTAAGTGTGCAAGCAACAATGCAAGTGTTAGTCTAATCTGGTTGTATGTAACGGTCACTGTGTTGGCAATATTGGCACTCTCTCGCTCGCTCTCATACACCCTTTTGAGAGTCCAACTGATCTTATCAGAACCGGAAAAGTATTAAATGAACATACTCAGCATTGCAAAACTGCTCTCAAAAATATACCTATCTATAACCCAAAGTCTGATCCACAGATACAAAAGCATATTAAACCATGAAGCATACCGAAGTTGTCCGAAGTTGTCCGAAGTTGTCCGTGACCGCTTCATCGCGCTAATACTCGAATGAATGCGCGTGCGCTTTTGTTTGCGGAGCGGCTCTAAATCGCACAACTTCATGTGCGAAGTGCTGCAAACCCCCCGCACGGATATAGGTAGCTGGATGAGATTTCTGTGGGTCTAGAGAAAGGGATACAAGTTTGATATGTTTTGTTTTTACAGTCAACAACTGTAATTGTTGAGTCAGTATAGAACCCGGTCTCAAAAGCTAACGATTAATTAAGATGTAATATTTGCAATATATATAAATCGAGTAGAATCCATTCAAAAAAAATTCTTAAGAGCTCTCAACTTTAGGCTTCATCGTAACTTTTTGTCATACGACAAACACCTCGAGCGGTATAATTTAACTGCACTGACTGTCAGGCGTACAGTGCAAGATGCTTCTACGCTGTACAATATATGTGGAGGTATATATAATTGCCCAGAACTATTAGCGAGCATAAGTTTTCGAGCCCCTACGTTCAGGACCAGATCAACCGCTCTGTTCGCTGTCCCGGTGAGCTCAACCAAAGCAGGCGTGCGCGCACCGCTGCGCAGAATGTGCACGACGCACAACAAGCAGCTCTCTTCAGTCGACATGTTCAGTAGCTCGCGCGCCCGATTCAAGAAACAAGTCAGTCTCTTACTTGATGAAATGTAATATGTGCCATAGGTACATCTTTATGTTTGGTTTTTTTTTTTTTTTTTACATGTATGTTAATATTGTCGTGTGTCTGTAGTAAGTGCCTAATTAGCCTGTGTTTCATCCCGTCACAAACCAATGTGTTTTGTATTATAATTTAAAATATTTAGCCTGCCTCTCTGTCCTGTTGCCGATTTGTGTATGTAAACTAATTATGTAATAGCCGTAACCGCTACCTTTATTTTCTAGTTATTAACTCTTAGTGAGAATTGTATTAGGATTTAGACATTTATTATGTACTTCTCTTTAGCATATTATTCTTAATTCTGTATGTTGTCTTTATCTGTTTTTTTCTCCAATAAATAAAAATAAAATAAAATAAAATAAAATATACTCGTAGTTCACGAGATTTGATGGTACAGTCGCGAACTGGGATTGTTGAGCCACTTACCCATGTTTCTAATTTGGCTATGTATTGCAAATCAAATAGCTGTCGGCCAGTCGTTGACATTGGTTATTGAACACGGCTAAATTACGAACAATGAATGGGAAGTGGCACCTCAATAATTAAATAGTTTCCTTATCTACAAACTACACACATTTTCATTTTTATAAAGAGGCGCACTTAGTGTTTTTACATTAGGAGATTTAACCACGCGCGTTTCGCTTTTAGTTTGAGTAAATCTACCCTCTATAGCCTTAATTATCTCAAATCACTACGTACCTACATTCTCGTTTGAAAGCATTAATGTTAATACTTTTCGCAATTAATAAAAGCAATTCAACATTCAAACAAGCATTAGCTTTGCCGCAATCTCTTCAGGCCCGCTGAGCAAATGGACGATGTTAATTAAGTCACTCCGGTATTATCACCCGCCGCTATCAGCTACCCCTTGACAAGTTTGGTCTCGTCTAGTGGCGCATCTATAGCTTACTTACCTTTTGGTGCAGTGAATAAAAGGGATGCTTCTTCATCTTCCTTTCATAGTATACAAGTCTAACAAAAAACAAGCTTTTAAAAACCAAACTGTTGCGAACCAATTTTAAATCGTTATTAATCCTAAATGATCATTCAAAATGAAAAATGATGAAATAAACCCAAAGATAATTTTTAAATACCTGTTCGTTGATCCCCGACTCGTCATAGTACGTCGACTTTTTAAATTATTTTTTACAATATGGAGTCTGGTTTCCGCCATATTGAATTTGGACTACTGTCATATTTTTAGTGACACTCAAAAATTAGGACAAATTGATTGACAAAAGAATCATCAAAATCGGCCCACGCGTTTAGTTTCTACAGCGCCACATGGGAACAAACACATACATACATAAGCTTATAATCCCATAACCCTCCTCCTTGGGTAGTCGGATAAAAACAACGCTTTTCACGTCTGTCTGTATACCTCCTAACTCGTCGCAGGTAAACCACGCAATGGATTTTGATGCGGTTCTCACCATCAGTTATAGTACATTACTACAGACGCCGGGAAGTAGGTGGTTGCAGGCCGAGTTCATATAGACGGCCGAGCGAAGCGAGGTCGGATAGTTACGAGGCTGGCAACCCCTTTTCACGGCGAGGTATGTATAGTGTTTTTCTCAAACATATGCAATGAAATAAAAAAAAACATCACTCAAAAAACATTTGTGTAATAGGCATTAACGCGGATATGTTTGGTCCGAACCACACAGATACAAAAAAAAAACGATTTTTAGCTATTCAGCCTGTTCATAAAACCAGCTGTCATGGCCATATTAAAATTAAAAAAAAATTACTTCCCGGCCTAGGCCTTCAATTTTGTATGAAATTCCTTTACAGTTCTCTCGAGTTGTTCCGTCGGGAACGTGGCACTTTGAAGCCTCAAATAACTAACATAACGCCGACATTACATAGCATGTTTGAGAAAAATAATTTTTCATAGAAGTTTCCTATGTCCAACCTATACTAAATTGTGGTCTATGTACTACTGGAAGATGAGGTATTTTTTCCTGTTTGTACCTAAGGTCTTTTGAGAATAAGCAGCGCTGCAACCGCAGTAGGTCTTGTGACGTCGTCCGATGTCATAGCACTGCTGCTGCGATATTAAGTCTCCTAATGTGAAGACACTAATAGGAATAAAAAGAAAACAAAATTCAAAATATTTATTCAGTAAATTGGCCACATGCGGGCTCTTTAACGCGTCGGTAATGTACAGTGAATCTACCAGCGCTTCGGACAAGACCATCCTTGCGGAGAAGAAGCGCCGCCGCAAGAAACTCCAGCAGAAGGTCATTTTCTGAATCATAAAAACATCTAATTATACTTAAAAGTAAGTTACATTAAGTAAATATGGTAGTAAAGTAGTAAACAATAAAATCTTATAACTGAATGAAGAGATCGAGTTGTGTATGGTTTCCTGCAAGATCCATACACCTTTGACAATGTAATATAAATCCCACCAAAAACATAAATGTAAAAAAGGAGAGCCAAGTTCAATACAAAAATTATTCTCTGCTGTGGGCTTCGCCGCAAAAAGAATGGAGATCTGAGATTGAGTGCCAAGTTCTATGCAAAATCCAAATATGTAGTCTAAGGGCTGACTTGGCTGGTTTTCCCATACGAATTATTATTAAGTACCTACTTTTACACAGTCATGGAAGAGCCTTATGTTCGATGGGTAGTTTCTACCAGCAAGCCAAATTTTCGGAATAATAAAATAAGAACCGAAAGGTAACAGGTTTAGAACATGCGAAGGCTATATAATTAGTATGGGAAAACCAGCCAAGTGAGCCCTTAGACTACATATTTGGATTTTGCATAGAACTTGGCACTCAATCTCAGATCTCCATTCTTTTTGCGGCGAAGCCCACAGCAGAGAATAATTTTTGTATTGAACTTGGCTCTCCTTTTTTACATTTATGTTTTTGGTGGGATATCATTACTTTTTGTAGGTAAGTACATATCCTCGTAACGCCGTGGGTCCTTTTAAAAGGACAAATTCAAAACTAAAAGTAGACTTTATAAATATAAAACAATTGCATTGCCAAGCCCACAGCAGAGAATAATTTTTGTATTGAACTTGGCTCTCCTTTTTTACATTTATGTTTTTGGTGGGTACCTACCTACGTAATAAAAAGATAAAACTATTTGCTACTATCAACAAGTTCTCAAACTCAGAGTTAAGTAGGTATATACACCTACTTACTTTTAACTATACTTAACTTACCTACTTACTAAAAAATACAATTATTATTTATTTAAACTATTGCCTATACTATACTAAACCTACGTACCCACTTATTATAGGAATTGTAATAATAATAAGTATATACACCTCCCTACTTATAACTATAAAATTATTATTTATTTAAACTATAGCCTATACTATAATACTATACGTACGTAGGTACCAACTTATTAAAGAAATTGTAATAATAATATTACTACAAATTATAAGTTTTCCTTAAGAAAACTTAGCAATTTCGCAGCATAAATTGCAACCTTATAGGTCAGATATCGAGAGACAACCGGACGGACAGCAAGCCGGCGCTCGCGCTTGTGAGCGCGGCTGCCGCTCGCTCGGCCACGTTCGCGTCAACGGTTCGATTCGATCGTCACAGCGCCCGCGCCGCTCCGGCGTCACTCGGCGCGCGCGCGTCGTGTATATACCGAAAATCTAAATGCCTATTATTTTATCATTATTTATGAGTAGGTAATGATTTTACACTATTGATGTGCGCTAAATATAAAAATAATAATTAATCCCAGTTAATAACGTAGGTACCCTAAGTAATATTAGGTATTTATGTTAAGCGTTCATAATAGAATCTAATTATTTAAAAATTGCCAGTTTTTTATTTATTCCTTTGTATTCATCTAATTACCTATCTGCATACCAAATTTTAACTCTCTAGGTCATCTGGAACTGGGTTAGAGTTTTGGTCTATAGGTCAGTCAATGATAAAAATGAGGAATTTTGGACATTAATATCTAAATAACCGTTTGAGATAAGCTTATGAAATTTAGAACACATATGTATCTCGCAAGTCTCAATATATGAGCAAAATTTGATACGTTTATGTAAAATAGTTTTTGATTTATGAGGGGGTCAAAATTGGCTCCAAATGGTTCGTGTAATATTACACACGGTGCGCCTCGCCAGTTCTGTTTCTTGAACTTGGCTTGACACGCTCCCGCGTGTCTAGATATCATGTTAGCTAACACTACGTTGATTTCTTTAATCAAATCACCAATGAAACAGCATAGTGATAGCTTTTATCAGGATCCTTTCTACCTAATAATTACCATTGGATTCTAATGGATTTTTTACTATTATCCTGAAAAACCTAGGTATGTCCCATTTGTTCCATGGAACTTCGCATTTTGTATTAAGCTGTGACGTAATGCTCAATACAAAATTCGTACTTCCATGGAAGAAATGGGACATACCCAAAAACCTACTAAGTACTGTGATTTGAAAAAGCTTTTTATTTTAAATCTTTCCCAAAAAATGTCTTACCCTTGCTTTTACGTCAGCTTGCTATTAACATACACACGTCATCGTATTTCCTACTACAAAATAAACGTTTGATCTGTACTAGGCGAATTCTACTCGGTATAACAATATTGCTTTTAACAATATACCATTTTATTGATTCTAACTCAGCCGCCATTATTGTCAATAATAAGAGCTATCGTAACGTTTACAATTCGATAACATGTGAAAAGCAATATGGTTTAAACGAGTGGAATGAAGCTCCAGGATGTGCCACGTCTAGTAACGACGTCTCTCCATCTTCGGCCCACACGCAGCGCAAGGATGAGTTTTGTAAAACTTCCCGGACGCTTGTAATTTTAAAGCACAGTTGTAGCTCATACGAGCATCTCTACGGATCATTACGTGAACAGACGTTTACAACGGGGAAAAATGTAAAACACCCCAATATAATGGTAACCCATCTTTACAGCTGATATATTTTAAACAGCCCAACCGTTTTTAATGAAATCTAGTTAAGAACCACCCTGATATAACAAAAGCACAGCCAAATGAGTCCATTCGTTTGAAGCTAAATAACATGGCACAGACACACAGATACATAGATAGAAGGATACTTAAACTTGTAACCTCTTTTTTGATGGGTGTTTATAATAAAAAAACTGTAAAAGTAATCCTTAACCTCTTCTATACTTATTAATATTATAACTGTAAAAGTGTGTCGCTTGGTTTCATGAGCTCCAGCTTTACGGTTCTACTCCTCAACCGATCAATGTCAAATTTAGTACAGAGATAAGCGTTCATGACGCTCAATAAACCGATTTTAGTTATAGTATTTTTAGTCCCTTTCTGTCAAATTCAAATGACCTAAGCTATTGTAAGATAAGCATATTTCAAGCATTTTATGAATAAGAAGGTAAGTTTTTAGCACAGCAGCTCGAGCACCCCATAATTATCAATCATACGTCACGTTTTCGAATCGCCTTGAATATTTGAAAACGTGTTCTGTGCCCCTACCATGAGTTCCAATTACCGTACTCGCTAGCGAGTCGAATGCTCTGTCCCTCGCACTCCCTAACAATACTGCGAGGTCTGCGAGGGGCAGAGCATTTATTCGCTAGTGAGTACGTTAATTGTAACTCATGGAAAGAGTACTGAACCTATCCGTAGCAATAAACTCATGTTTTCATACATTGTTTTAGGTGTTTCACCTACTCGATGATCGACGATACGAAAGCCAATGTTAATGTCAACTTGCTATCAAAAACATTTTCTCGATGACCTTAGTTACCTACCTACCTACCTTACCTAATCAATATAAGGTAAAAGTTTGTCCTTGGGATGCAGAGACTTTTATCCAGAAAATCGAACAGATTCTTTAAGGGTCCACTTCTGCGCGGACAGAGTCACGGGAAAGCAGTACAAAATGAAGACCTTTTTAAATATGGTTGCACTTTAAATACCTAACTATTTAAAATTCTTGATCTTTCCGAATACCTCGAACGTATCTGCTTAATACTACCGTCAAAACACTTATAAACTTTAGTACCACGTCGTTTTAACGGCTTCCACTAGTTCCCGTGGCAGTTCAAACATGAAGTTCTGAAGTTACTGTCAAAAGGTACTTGTGCGTAATAATCGCTAGCCGTGATCCTGACGGGCTTTATTAATCCTGTACTCGGTGGATGATGATTGACTTTTTCACCCACCCAAAGTCGGCGGGTTCGAAACGTCGTTTAGAGGCCTAGGGTTGTTGAAGTATGAAATATGAACACTGACTTGAGATTATCAAATCGATTTAATCATAGACTTTACATATCTACACAAAAATACAGAATTGAATACACGTTTGCGTGTACACGCTCCAGGTTGACTGAAGTGATCTAACGGTAAAACGGTAACGCCAATGACAGCTCAGTCTTTACCACCCTAGGCCTACTTAGTCTATGATTACAAGGTCAAAGACAGAGAATCACTAATTATTGAGATGTTACACGATAACAAAAATATATGAAAAAATGTTAATTTCCCATTAACAGTAGGTAAATATCATGAAAACGTATCAGCGATAGTTATATTTACTCTTATTAAGTAAGTTTTATCTCTAAACCTTAAATAAGTTGTATAAACTAATAATGAAAGTGGTTCTTAACGGAGTCGTATGACTTGTCAGTAATTTCTTCGACGTCCATCCATATCTTCCATACCTTATCAACATAAGTCAAATAGCTCTCCTCGTTTTCTTTTTATTAAAATGGAAAATGCCTTTTACATATTAAAATTACTAAATAGTGTACACAAAGCGTGACAGAAAGGCATAGAAACGCGACGTAAACACAGTGGCAGATAAACTTACATAGTTTTTCCGATGGTCATGTCAATTTTCATGTATTTTTATTTTATTTAAAAAAACACACTCCTTTTATCTTAGTGCGTTTGGGCCAAAATTATAACAGTGAACAAACGAAAACAATATTTCGATCGGCCATATCACTGATATTTGTCAAATACTTAGTTCAACTGCCATTTATTTGTTATGATTTTCACAATTAAATATGAGACAGCATTTTTTAACTGAAATAAGTTCGTGAAATTATAATGAAAAACAGAGGTAAGCTCTGTTAATTGTGTCTAGTGCCCAAAAAGGTCTCATGATGGAAGCCAGCCGCCCGTATGTCAGTTTATCACTAGTCTGGGCCCGGATATCCGGCGTGTTCCCTCCACGTCTCATCCGGCGTGCTTCCGCCGGTGACGTCACAATTAATATTGCGCCATCTTCCGGATGTTTTTTAAACTAGACTTTTAACTGTTTAAAATAGCTAGTAAATTGTATGGTTTTTAAAATAGGCCCGACCCAATGTCGTGGTACTCGCTGTTACTTCGTCGCTAGACTACATGTTCTCCTCACTGCAGTCGTCGTACTTTTTAATTTCCTTTTGCCTACATCCTTCCTTTGGAAAGCCCTAATCAGTTATATCTTAAAGTTTCGAAAATAAGGTAGGCACGAGGATAAATCTGTTGATTTACGATTTTTCTCTTCGTTTGAAAACTACAATTCTAACACAGTAGTGAGTAATAAGAATTTAAGTAGGTAACCTCTTTCTGTTGAGCTGATGCACATTTTTAATAGAGTGGTTATTCATTCATGTCAGCCGAAAGACGTCCACTGCTGGACATAGGCCTCCCCCAAGGCTCTCCACTCAGACCGGTCTTGTGGTTAACCATCTCTAAAATATTTTTTTACTTTCCCTAATTCTTGTCAATTTTTGATTACTATTTAGAAGCTAACTTATGAACATTTCGTGTGTTTCCAAGGTCAACCCTTTAATTTACAGACTTATCTTATCGACTGGCTGTACATACATATAAATTGTTTATGATCGGAGCCGCGCAAGGACTCGGCATAGTCAAAGTTATCGCCGACAAGAGATTGGCTCAGGTGGCATACCGAGGACGTCTAGACTTCGCCTTGGAATAATCTACTATATTATATTGAATTGCTTGAATATTTTGTTTTAACTCTTCTTATCGAAAATATGGAGAATGAATTCATTAAAAATTGAGTACTGTACGACAGCGTCTTGGCGATTCTATTGAGCGATGGTCACCGCTTTCCAACTGCTGGTCTGCTCGTAATCGTATGGCTTTAAAATAGCTTTAAAAACATTATACATATTTGGGAGCAGAGCTGCATGTTTACAAATAAATAATAGCTCGAATAGCTCTAGGCTTGTACTATGGGTACTAGGCAACGATAAACTTACTTATATAGATAAATACATACTTAAATACATAGAAAACGCCCAAGACTCAGGAACAAATACTCGTGCTCATCACACAAATATTTGCCCGTACCGGGGATCGAGCTTACTGATATATTGGATCGTAAAATTTCGCCAGCGTTAGATGATACACTTTATAAAAAAACTACTTTATTTTCCAATGCCAAGCCATATTGGTCAGTTTTGGCAATAGCCCGTTTTGATTAAGTTGGTCAACTTTGTCGATACATCCTGCAATTGCGCGCCATTTGCGTTAACTCTATAATCTATGAGTTATAGCGCCATTACGAGATTTCGGTAACTTTGTCTGTGGTCTATTGGTGTGTTTTGTGGTAGATGGTTGTATATCTGTTTTAAACTTGAGTTGAAATTATTGTGCAGTGTATATTACAGTAAGTATATATTTTAATTTAGATAAATTAGTGGAACTTATTGTGAGCAGGTTTCGATCGGTTAGGTTAGGCATATATCGGATAAATCATTTCACTATTGTTCTAAAAGTGTATCTTTATAGCCATGTATCAGCATACTACAAAGAGAGAAAGAGAAGTCTTTGTCTCTAGGGATTTAAGTACTTTATTAAATTTCCACGGCAAGTCATAATCACAAACAATCAGCCACATTCGCTTGCTTTGTTATAAACTGGCTTAAGTTCAAACAAAATACACTTCTATTTTAAATCTCAAGCGCTTCGTATTATCTTTTAATAAGGAATTAGTTTTTGTTTTTTTATCAACTTGAGCCGTATTACCTACTAAGCGTGCGAATATTGCTAATGTCGGGGAGTATCCCGCATTTCCAACCCATTAAAATCCATATTTGGAGATTAATGTATTTATTTTTTGCTGGTAATAGTTATTTGTATACAAGTGGGGAAAGTTGTATTTTACCTGCGAGTGTTCTTTTGAAACACGAGCTAGCGAAAGGATTCTATGATTGACCACGAGCGAAGCGAGTGGTTCAAAAATAGAATCCTGAGCGTAGCAAGTGTTTCAAGACACGAGACGTATAACACAAAACTTTTCACCTCACTACAGCGAGGAAACTAAGAAAAGGGTTTGTACTGTAAGCTCAGTTCCGCATTTTGCACGGTTTTCTGTAATTCCACAGGTGTTAATACGTCTTTATCACTCGAATCACTCATTTATAATAACAAAACAAACTAGAAAAACATGCGAATATTTTAACGTTGACGGCTTAAAAAATAGAAAAGTTTTGACGTAAGTTTTTTTTTTATTATTTCGGATGCGTTTTGTTTGCACATCGACTTATTTGACGAGACGACAAGAATGAAGGTTAATTTTGAATGCTGAGTAAGAATTTTAACTAGATCGAATAAGTAGAATTTCACTAAAGTACCTATTTAACTTCCTCTTAGTAGTCTTATGTTGAACGATGTTATTAAATAAAAAAATAAAAAAATGTTATTAAATTGTATCTTTGTCATGGCTGAACCAAAAATAGGGCCTAATAAACGCCTAGCACCAATCAAATTCCAACTTTATTCACAAAACGTCTTAAAAACTGAAAATACAATTCCTTTTCACCCACTTCTCCCTATCCACTGAATTTAGTATCAATATACCCGTGCCTCCCCAGCCGAGACTGATCACTTTCCCTTATCTCCCCGATTTCCCATCATTAATTTTTTGCCCCGGCTTCCCTTTGGGAATTGATTGTGACCAATCAGGCCCGACAGCCTTCATTTATATGCTGTTCCAAATAATAGTTTTTGCCATAATGATTCACCTTATTCCCTATTTTTTTATTATGGTCGCGATTGATTTTAGTATTTACGAGCTTTTATTAACGTCACGTTCGTTTGTGTGTCAGTCTGTTTGTGTAGTTCCAATCTTACAAGTAAATTTTGAACTAGATTTTATTATTGCAATTTGTTTAATTAAGTATAGTGTTACTACTCGTAAGTTAAGTAAGTAAAGTGTAGTAGCATAGTCAAATTCAAGTTAGAAGTATTGCAGACAGTAGAAAAAAGACGCGGGTTGATGTATGGTCACCTGTTACGGCACGACGAGTATATTAACAATGATAATTAAATGAAAAATTAAGGGAATAATAACAAAAATCATTTAAGAAACCCGTCTGTTGTTAACCAACTTTAAATCGTTATTAATCCTAAATGATCATTCAAAATGAAAAATGATGAAAGAAACCTAAAGATGATTTTAAAATACGTATTCAACGATACCCCCTTTGACATAGTTCGTCTACTTTTTTTCTTCATTTTTACAATATGGCGTCTGGTGTCCGCCATATTGAATTTTGATTACCGTCAGATCTTAAGTGACACAAGATTAAGACAAATCGATTGACATAAGAATCATCAAAATCGTCCCACGCGTTTAGTTTCTAGAGAGCCACAAAGGAACAAACATACATATACATATAGGTTGATAAGCACATTACCCTTCTCCTTTAGCAGTCGGATAAAAAGGAAACGAGATCAAGAAGAACTTACCGAGACCAATTCAAAGAAAAAGTAGCGTCGTGCCGTTTCAGTGTGTTAAAGAGAAGGCTTGGAATAGGAAATAGTGGAAATTACTTCACGAATAAGAGCATATTAGCTATTAAGTAAATGATGATGATACCCAATCAAGTAAGTATAAGTACATATGTGTAGCCTGTTGTGTGATAGTACAAGGACTGGGCAAAATACATGTTTGCTTTAATTGAAATACAAATTACAAAATACTATCTCGCAAGTATTTAAATACAAAATATCTTTAAGTAATGTTTTTAAAATAAAAAATACAAATTACAAATTCTACTATGAATAAAAACTAATATATTTATGTAAAACATGTATTTTGAAGCCATAATTATTTGAAATATTAACTACAAAATACCTCGGCGTCATTTATTTGAAATACGAATTGCAAATTACATTTTAAGCAAGTAATTGAAATACAAATACCAATTACGTATTTTAATTACAAGTAATTCAAATACTGCCTGTCCCTGTGTACAGGATCAAGATTTCAGTCACGATAGCAGTAGACTGCTAAAAAGTCGGCAATAAAAACTGTCATCAAAATAATAAGTCCAATTCTTGTTTATATTTGTGATTGGTTTTATTTGTGTTTGTGTTGTTGTAGTTGTTATTTGTGGTTTGTGGCTCTACTGCCCAGGAATTAACGATGTATGTAAAATTAATTAAAGGCAACAGCAAAATAATGTGAAATATCGTTTAGGCAATCAAATAAAGGGCTGCATGTGACGCGAAAGTTAGACAAAAAGAAACATCTGGCAATCGTTTTTTTTAAATGTAATCAATGTATTTGTACAGATGTAAATTAATCATACTCAATCATCAATTGATAATTATCGTGTATTCTCTGTTTATCGATGAGTAGGTAGGGTGGAAGTACCGGTTTTTGCCATCTGTACACCGTTTTTGGCCACTCTAAATTTTAACTAATATCTAAACATAATTTCTTAATATTTATCTTCAGTCTTAACTATTTATGAAGATTATTTTTAATTTTACAGTATTTTTGATGATGGCCAAAAAGAGTACATTGGCCAAAACCGGTACTTCTACCCTACTAAAGCTAACTTATATTAGAAAGTCAAGTCAAGTAATGTGTTATGTGATTATTCATTCATTACAACTTACAGTCAAAGTCATAAATATACGTACGTTCCGAATGGTCAAAAATATTTACTCGCCTCTATGTTTCTCATAATAAGGGTTACATGTTTACATATATATTCCACGCGTATTAGTGCTTTTGACCGTAAATCTCAACCTGCTTGCAAATAGGTATTTAAATGCCAGACTAAAGTCATTTATCTTTACAAACGTTATACACCGTGTTTTTTTTGATTTACGATAACTTCGGCATATTACTAGGTACATCCATAGAAACTAAGTGGTAGATTAGATTTTTTAATATTGCAAAAAAATATTTTTATTAATTAAATATTGTATATTTGGTCATTCTAAAAGGGCCTTTAGAGTTAGCTCATAGTAGTCATAGTCAGCGTCAAATACGTCAATGTTGGTGTGACATACACAGACAGTTAAGAGCCTTTTAGACCAGTTCAACGTGATTAACTGATTAAATTTAAAAATTAAATATCTTTAAAACCGTTACAGGTATAATTTGTCTGTCTTTGGGAAATTAACTTTATTTGACCTAAAGAACGTTCCCTTAAAGTTATCGTAAATCAAAAAAAACACTGTGTATAACAGTAGTATTAGAAAGCTGAGTATATCACACAATGATAAAAAAATTCAACCGTTTAAAATCCACTGGCTCCTGTAGAAGTCAGTTTTTTACAAAATTTCAGTGCCTGGGCATTAGATTGTCTACATAGTTCCATAGTTTGGTTACCCAGAGCTTTCTACGAGATCATAAAGTACGTAGAGGTTAAAAGCTCACGTTATATATGAGGAGAAGGAACGAAGCTTATGTAGGTTGGCGGGGATTTCTTGACGGTGTAAGTCTTGCCTTGTTTTAAGTGCAAACATTAATAGTTATATAATGTATTTAGATCATTTTGTTTCACATATGAGCTTTGAGATTTTTAAAAGCGTAGCTTATTATTTATTTAAATTTCATATTTTACCTTGTTCATATAAAGCAGGTACAGTCATCATCAAATATATAGACACAGTAAAACTTCCAAAAATATGTAAACACGACTCTACTGCGAGGGAATAAGGGTGTGTATATATTTCTGAAACCTTGTTAACGTATATATATTTATGACGCTGACCGTACCAAAATATTAAAATAAATTCCAAGGTATATATTTATATATACATTGACGACGCGGTAGCCTAGTGGGTAGTGACCCTGCCTACGAAGCTAGCGGTCCCGGGTTTGATCCCCGGTACGGGCAAATATTTGTGTGATGAGCGCGAGTATTTGTTCCTGAGTCTTGGGTGTTTTCTATGTATTTGAGTATGTATTTATATCTATATAAATAAGTTTATCGTTGCCTAGTACCCATAGTACAAGCCTAGAGCTAAGTTTGGGGCTAGGTCAATTTGTGTGAGATTGTCCCCTGATATTTTTTATTATTCATTTTATTATTATTTACATATATAATTATCAGGGATCGGAAATTCGGATCGATATTTACCTATACTTTCGCGCCGCCTTTGTTGTTCAGTTGTATGGAGGTGGACTCAATCATATAGGTAATTCATAATAAAACTTCCGGGATTTCAAAATAAATAAATTATACTGGCATTAATTCATAATTATTAATTTATATTAACTGTTTCAAGTTATTTTCCATGTATATGTTTAACCAAATGTTATTTAATTTACCTGCAACTTATTAACCTAACGAGTTTATAGGAGCAAAACAGAATGTTTTATCCTAAATGCAAAGTAATTATTATATTAACGTTTTGTAGAATCCCAGTATCCCAGAACTTAAATTATTAAAATAATATTTTTAAGAAGCCGACGCCATGTTTGCCTATCTTTTTCCGGGATTTTGCCAACTTTAGGTAAATATCGATCCGAATTTCCGATCCCTGATAATTATGTAATATGAGGTATATTCTAAAATCCCTCTTGTCAATGAGAATAAGTCGGTACTTGTAGTGACGCTGCCTACGAAACTAGTGGTACTTGGTTCGATTCCCGGTATGGGCAACGCATGTACTTTACGGTTGAACTCCGAAGTAACTATAGATTTAAGTATCTTATCGCATTTAAGTATCTTACCAAATTCAAACCACTCTTACGGCGTCACTGCGAGCAGGTACTAAAATTTACACTTATTTCAATGTTTCTATATTTCAATGTTTCAATATTTCTTGTTCACTGACTAAGTCAGGGTAAGATGGTAGGTAGAAAGGCAAGAATGGCAGGTACGTCTAGATTTATAAATTCATTGTACACAATGGTACAGAAATGCTAATAATTCATTATGTCAAGTATTTAAAAGGTTGAGTTATATGGCTTTTTGGCGGCCTAGTTAAATAAATACGATAACATATAGCAATATGATTTTACCGAGTAGAATAGAGGCCTGCACTAACATGCATATTTAAAATTCTGTTAATCCTGAATAAATCACTGTTACCCGATTTTTCACGTACAAAAACAATTTCTCCGGCAGAAAGCCTTTGTTTTTTTATAAACATTGTTCCGCTGTCCGACAGGAACTAACCATGGCCAGCGCGGGGGGGGGGGGGGGGGGGGTGAGGAGGGCTGAAATATGTAACAAAGTGCGCCGCGTGCTGTGAGCAACGCTTGTCAAACTGTCCGCCGAGCGCCGGACACACGAGCCGCTAGGACTAACAATTAAGTACTTTATAGGTATTCAAAACATCTGAAGGGTCCACGGAAAGAAGATATAAATCTTCATATAACTTGTACTTATCTTTTCACTCTTAAAAAAACCTCTAGACGAAAATTACGTACAAAATGTCATGGTTCCTAACTTTCAAATCGCGATATCTCAAAAAGTTACTATTGTGACTAGACATGTTCTTTCCGTGGACCCTTCATCTGAACTCCATCCATCCATCCAATCAGCTTGTATCCATGCAGGGTTGGGTATAGGCCTCTTCCTTATCAAGCAACTCTCCTTGGTCCTGTGGTCGCATCCATTTAAACTCGACTCTTCATAAATATGTAATTTTGACATATTACTAAAAGGTAAGCTGGTTCAATCAAAAGTATTGGTGAACCGACGTAGACATACATGGATATTAACAACGAAGATGAAGCATAAAAGTGGTTTTGAAGATTACTTTATCACTGATAATAGCATCAGTGCAAAAATCATTGACAGCACTGTCTATTCATTGCACTTGTCAGGTGTGATACAATTATTCAAAATTGCTTCTGATACTAAAACTAAAACGCCTCAATTCAGAGGCCTCATTCGCTTGAGTCGAACAAAGCTGGCGAGCATGTCATCCATTCCTCACACCCTTGTGTCTTTCCACTCGGGAGCACGTATCTGAACGTGACAGCTCCTCGCTGCAGCCGATATTTTTCTAACCCCCACCCCCACCAAACTGACGCCGGGTGGATACACTTCAAACTGTGATGGAATTTTTGAGCTGTTCGTTTTCGTGTCGGAGGCGTTTGAGGTGTTAGTGTGGGACCCCGACCACTTTACAAACGTACTCGAAAAAGTAGATGTGGTTATAAAGCACCTCGATCTTGAATTTGCATACGTTTGTGAACTTGTACAAATTGTTGTCAATCGCCGCCGATGTAAAAGCACTTTATATTATATACTGTTCTGGAATGACTCTATCTATGTGTATTGAGTTAAGCCTAAGCTACTGTGGGAAAGATAACGACAGCAACCCTTGCGTAAAGCAAAGGCGTTATAGCTTGGCAAATTTATTGTTTAGATTTTCGGAGTGAAATTGGCAACATGATCCAATGTCTAACAAAAATAATAATATGGATGTTTGTTTAAAGGAAAAAAAAAAAAAAAGTTATTAAACTATGTAGCATACCTTGTTGTAATTGCTATTGCGTTCTATGATCCCAGGAAATCAAAACATCGTCACTATCACTTAAACTATTTAGATGCTATTTTGGAGTCTCATTAACGCGTCTACACTTGCATAAGGTCTCTGATTTTTGAAATTAGTGACATTTAGGTTTAAGTTCGTTCGTTTTCTCTAGATGGCACTGGCTTTATAAAATCGCACTAACAATTAGTGCTTAATTGTTTAATGTTGCTCTTAGTTTCAAGCTTTACAACCTATGTTAAGCCATTTAATTGCGAATTTAAATTTTAAATTGCCTCATTATAACACAGCTTTTGGAAACACGAATATTTGTTCGAATGAATATTAGGTAAACCATTAAAACTATTATTGTTTCAGGAAATTTTGGTTCACACATTATTTAAGTGAAAGAGGTACGCTGATGTGCTCGCTCGATGCTCGCAAAAGCTTGTACTGATTTTTAAGGCTTTACTTACCTTTTACATAATATGTCTCTCATTCTGAACGACCGATAAAAGAAAAGAAACATACGGTCAAGCATGATTTGATACCAAAAACCTCTAAAACGATGTAAAAAAGCTCCAAAATCGTCTTTTTTTTTAAATCAACTACCAAATCAGTCAGAACAACTATCCAATCTTATACCATTGCATCAAGATCCATTTTTCTTTACTGCCCTCAAAAGCCTGAAAGATTTCAGTTCGGTATAGAACTAAGTTACTCGTTCATATGTTTGTACATTATGCACACGCATTAAGGTTCATTATTGTTGTTACACTTGCGGTATTTTCAGTACTCGGGGGCTTGTGCCAAACACGTACATTCAGTTTCACGGCGTTTGCGGTCACGTGGCTTCGTCGCCGGAATTTATTTTCAATGCTTGATACTCGTACTGCTTTTAGACATAAAGGCACAAGTGTTTTGACTATTGATCTGCAGATTTACTTTTTTCAATAGGCAGCGTTATACTACGGTTCAGCCTTGTTAGGTTAACAAATTCAACCAACTGAACGTTATTTGTCTGGGACTAGGTCAATTGGTATTTAAATTCCCCCCCCCCTGATATTTATTTATTTATTATTTATTAATTGATTATTACACATATGCCGCAATTACGTTTTCTTACTCTACCAATCGCGCTTTAATGGTTGTTGCAAGCCTTTAAAAACCTAGTCCTCCTATTAGAGTCTGACCAACCAGTCGTGACACAAGCAGTTTTTTCAAATTATTCACATGGTATCAATTTTACCTATGAAACAAGCTGTCACATTACGAGTACCTATCCAGTCGTTATGCATTTCGTGTTACCAGCTAGTGATATTTTAATTTTTTGTGTCGCCACTCACTGGTCAGACTCTGGTTGAACCGTTCATTTTCACGCCGTCGACTGATACGTCGAAGTGCAAAAGAACAGTTTTGATTGGTTGTTTAAAAGAGTCACGTCGTTCGATTGGTTTGTTTAAAGTTTTCCAACCACACACTAATTTAACTGTGAGTGAGTGTGTTAAAGTACCACCCAACATAATGTTCCGGTTACAGCACACCTACTTTCCACTGCAATTGTTCGAAAACAAGGCCGAGATTCTATGCGGTAAAAACTATATCGTCTTTGATCTGTTCTCGTATTGTCAATGTATAACGTTGTTGAATAGCTCTTATTTACTTGACGGTAATGGAGGCTGATTTAAAAACAATACCATAACACAAAGACGATATGGTTTTTCCGCCTAAAATAAAGGCTCAATAAATCCGCAAAACACGTGAGTTTACAGTCTTGCTTTTGGCCCAAACAGTACAGAATTGGTTGCGAATCCGAACCCTAGCAATGATTTGCTACAGATTCCACCGGAAGCGCCCGCATTTATCTATTACACTTCCTGTTGCAGGAGCCGGGACAGGCTTTATACGGGCAGGACACGCGAGGGGCACGCGGAACGTGCAGTAGATTTCAACTTGTAGGTTGTTTAAGAGGTTACTTGTTATTTTGTAGGCGGTTTATTGGGAGAGAAAATGCAACTTCTGCAAGTATTTTGAAATATAAAATAAGCCAAGGTTATTTATAGGAAGCCTTAATGTAAGTACTTATGTATTAAAATTATTTTAAGAAATAAACTGCTTTTTTGCAATTGTTTGCAAACGTAACGTTAAAGAAGAACGGTCATCTGTGACCCAGACGCGACAGAAATAAGACATACCTCATTTTGTTATTTTGTGTTTAGTTAAATTAATGTATTTTTATATTCAAAAACAATGGCTAACACCAAAATATTGCCTTATGTTTTTGTTAAGGTGTTACACTAAAAAAATACAAAATGCCTATTTATGAGGGTAGGCCGTTACGATTTTAATGAATCCTAAGTTGACTGTTGTACTAGAAGTTTAAAAATTACATAATCCAGCTGCATCTTCAGGTCACCTGCATGCATCCTATAGCTACTGTATCGTCATTTAGTTACATACATATACGACTTTAGCATTTTGTTTTTTTATTTGTGTAACCTGTGCCTGAACAAAAATATAAGGCAATATTTTGGTGGTAGCCATTGATTTCGAATATAAAAAATAAATAATTTAACTGTATAAAAAAATAACAAAAAACTGAGATGTGTCTCCATTCTGTCGGGTCTGGGTTTTTTTCCTATGAGGCGTGACCGTTCTTCCTTGATGATTATACTGTACTGTGCCCGAGACAACATGCATGACGCTGTGTAAACGATTATCGAAAACTGTCAAAATTTATGATATTGATAAGCGACCGTCCGGCATTGCAGTTTACGTGAAAGGTATACGAACATGTTTGATAACGATGAAGTTTGTTGAATGCATCTCGTCTGGGCCCACAGTACCTCAATTCTATTTCATTTTTACCTTTACCTATTGCAAATTGCAATCGTATTGTTGAAGAGTCAGGCTCCTTTACTGTCATGTTAACAAGAGCTAATATAACGTTGACAATAAGACAAAGTCGAATAGAGGCCTTGACATTAACGATCGCTTTAAAATTCATAGTTATACTGTACAAGATGTCGGGGCCTCTATTTATTCCACTGGGCATAGCCACATTGCCTTTGAGAGGTTAGCGTATTGTCATCGTTACGATAGCGCTTATATTTACTTGTATTGGCAAATACGATAACATCTCAAACGCCAATTTAATCAGTGGAATAGAAACCCAGAGTTCTGACAACATAATAAATTTCTGAACATATTTCAATTGGCTTTAGTATAATCACTAAGGTGCAATAAAATCGCATTGAACCGTGAACGACATCGCCAATTCCAATAACGAGAATACCAAATATACCTGGGCCTCAATTATGCACGGTAAAAACCATATCGTGTTTGATCTGTTATCGTCATACCTGGGATAACTTGGGGCAAGTTCTAGGGATTTGATATCGTTAAAAAAGATGTCGATATAATTAAATTAATACATGTGCACATTGCACATTCTCGATTACTGTAAAGAGGTTCGATGTCATATCTGATATCGAGCCTCTTAAGATAATAAAAGTATGCGGATGTCATTTCAATCAAAATGACAATATACTGTCAGTACCATTCATATTCGTACGTTTGGCAGTTCGTCGGTATTAATGATTGCCGTCTAGTTGAAAATATCTCAACTCGACGGCAATCATTAATACCGATCAATATGGAAAAATATTGATTGTATATTATGAAAACTGTTGTAAAATAAACAAATAAATATACGTGTTAATTTGTTTATTTTTTATGTAAAAATGAGGAGAAAATAAGTAATATTTATTTATGTCGAATAACATTTAGATGTTGGCAGTAACATCGATATATTTTATATCGATAAAATATTTTGCTACATCACTTTCGTACAGATGCCCCGAGTTATCCCAGGTATGGTTATCGTATTGTCACCGTTTTGATAGCTCTTATTTTCTTGACAGTAATGGCGGCTGACGTCAAAACAACGACAAAAACGATGACAACTTTATTCAATATATCTTTAACCATCATTTTTGTATTCGTTAGTTGAGTATTTTCTATAGTTAAATAGAGTACTTGTGCTTTGCAAATATGCATGCTACCAATAATATAGTACATTACTACAGACGCCGGGAAGTAGGTGGTTGCAGGCCGAGTTCATATAGACGGCCGAGCGAAGCGAGGTCGGATAGTTACGAGGCTCGCAACCCCTTTTCATGGCGAGGTATGTATAGTGCTTATCTCAAACATATGCAATGAAATAAAAAAAAAAACATCACTCAAAAAACATTTGTGTAATAGGCATTAACGCGGATATTTTTGGTCCAAACCACACAGATACAAAAAAAAACGATTTGTAGCTATTCAGCCTGTTCATAAAACCAGCTGTCATGGCCATATTAAAATTAAAAAAAAATTACTTCCCGGCCTAGGCCTTCAATTTTGTATGAAATTCCTTTACAGTTCTCTCGAGTTGTTCCGTCGGGAATGTGGCACTTTGATGCCTAAAATAACTAACATAACGCCAACATTACATAGCATGATTGAGAAAAGTTATTTTATTCTAAATTAAACTTTAATGGCATACTCAACTACTTTGTAATACCAGTACTTGCTATGCGTAAATCGCCATATACTGAATCATCTATTTGTAACTAGGAACAAACTAGTAGTTAGACCTGCGTAGCACGCGACGCGTAGCTCCAAGCGACGCTGCTACGATAAATATTGCGAGCTGTCAACAAGTAGCTAACGAGGCGCCGCGGGCGCACACTGGCCACACGGAAACCTTTAAGCTGTCAACGTCGCGATTAGCTGTCAAAATATGTGGCATTAAGGTGCCAAGAAGGTTTTATGTGGATAGTGAGTGTTTTGGGTCTTCTACAAAGTGCTTCTTTAATAATAATCATATTAAATTCATTAGGTACATTTATGGTGATTGTCTCCTGACATTTATAGATTACTAGAAAATATGAAAAGTATTACAACATAAATAACACATCGCATTAAATAGTGAATAAACATGGCGATCAATCAAAATACTGCTGAAACTTGCCAACTGAGCCCTTACCCGTGAAGAGGTTGTTTGACAAGTATTCCTCTCATACACAGTTAACATATCACTTTAGGAACCCACCAAACACATTTCAATATAGTCGAGTTTGCAACTCACGCAAACCCACGTAACTTGCCCAAGTTCTCTGCAAACTTCCGAGCACCTGTTTGAACAAATAAACAAACAAATAACGAGCGCGACATCATAGACGGACGGACGTATTTTGTTTTGTTAAGGATCCTCCTTGAAAATGTACACGGTATAGTAAAGATAGTTAATATATCAGCACTCAGCAGTAGGTGTTAGTGTATACCGAAACCGCCAAAATTATTACGTAATATTGCTTAATTGACAACATTTAAAAAAAAAAACTAAATTGTTTTTTCGCGTTTATAATAGCTGGTTAAAAATTAGACTACCCGTATTTCTTGGTTTTTCTTTATTCAACTTAAATTCGTCGTTAATAATTTATTAAGGAAATAGTCATTAAAAAGACCGTAAGTATATACGATAGGAAAGTAAAGATAGGAATACTGATGTCGTGATCTTAGCCTGATATAAAATTAAAAAAAAGTAACTTTAAACAGAAACAGAACTGACTGTCATTTCATGTCAATCATTCGCTGCCGTTCGTTCACAAATTTGTTATTTTGCGTAATTTAATTAATTACGTAATTTGTAAACGCCATTAAAATAAATAAACTATTTTGCGTAGAATTGAAAGCGTGTCGTCAGAATCAAGTAATCCGTCAGACAGATAAACAATGAACATGACAGTTGTATATTTTTTTGAATTCCTTTGGTAATAAATGGACTAAGGGCACTATAAGTGTATTCCTAACATTCACAATCCAACTTTTTTTACTATTTTTCCTAAATATCAAAAACTACTGTATTTATGTATGTATGTACTGCATAAAAAAATCCAAAGATATTTTTACTGTAATCAGCAGTGTAAAATCTAGAAACGGTATTTTATTTTACTACCTTAGCACAAAATGAATTGTTGTCAATTGCTCTGTAAGCGCCCTTTGGGGTTGATCTTCTCTCTCACTCTCTCTCATATGCTCTTATGCTAGTGAGACTAAACCTGAAAGACTTTCTAGAGCTCTTGCACTGTACGAACTGATATCTGATGTCTTCGTTTTTCTCAGATTTTCAAATATCTGTAATTTTGAAAGTCATTCGGCTGTTTTAATTGAAATCCATCCATGCACACATCCATCCAGGTCTTTAAAATGTAAGCGTACCTATGACTTTATTATATAACTTTGATATGTTTTTCGACAAAGATCGAAAAACTATGGTATTCAATGTTACCGGTTTTTATTAATTGACAAAGAAGTAGCAGTTGCCCTCCTTCTCCTTTTACGACAGTCATGCGTCGGGTAATAAGAGAAATTACTCGTAATTACAGTTTTCAAAACACGTTGTTGTTAACAATTTTGTAATTAACTAAATTGCTAAAATCATATCGGTGTGGTCATGTCGTGTTATGGTCTCGCAGCTGACTGAATAAGTGAACATTGTCCTTTAAATCTTAAACTTAAGTCAAGCCTTCCCCTGAAAGTTGTTGAAAGAATCCGCAAGTTTTGGACGGGTATGGATAAACAATGAAATTTTACGAGTTATTCGTACGGGCAGGACGATGCGCCATGAATAACAATGTTAAAGCATTTTATATTCATTGAATGTGTGAGATAATACCAAAATCAAAACCTTAGTTTTAAAAAATCTCTCACTTAGTAAAAAAAACTGCCATAACTGCGGCAGTCAAATGGTTGTCCGGGCCACTATAGATAGAACTATCTCAAAGTGACATGATCAATAAAATGTATAAAATACTTTATAATTTAAATTATTGCGTCACTTTGACCTAGTTCTTGTGGCCCCGAAATCGATTTAGTTGACTTGTTATCAATCAATGCAACAACTGCAAATGCAAAATTGCTAAAAAACAAACGAATGTATCGTAATCATACATATTATCTTAAAAGAATACATACATAACATAGCACATATTTCTTAGCCGGAACTTAGCTTAGTTAATGTTTCCTAGAATGCGACCGACTGTCTTTTTATTTTAGAACATAAAAGCTCTAGAGTGCTTCTCGAATAGAACGGATCAGCAAACAGTCGCCAAAATAAAACCGTCTATAAAGTAAATGATTGAGGAGATTTATTACTTCCCGCAAACTTGGGGGATTCGCGGTGAACAGGTACCGGTGCGCATCCTGACAACATTAAAGTTGCTTCGAAGTTCGAACTTCTCACGCGGAGTTTTGAGTCACGCATGGGGTTGCCATGGGTTTAGTTCAAATCCCCCAGAAATATTATGTTTCGTGCTTCGTTACGAGATGATTATGTTATAATTTAAATTCCACTTCAGTGAAAGTTTTCGAACATTATTTAGCTTACATTATCTCCTAGATCAGTATATAGGATAATGTTTCCCCTTTAAAGATTAGGAATTTTCACGGATGAAGTTGATACTTCACTTTTTATTATTAATTTAATTTATTTAACTTTTTTGCACAATGAAAGAAAATTACAAATAGCTGACTTAAATGCCTTAAAGTAATATCTACCAGTCAACCAACTGGCCAAACAGGACCAAGTCAAACATTGGTGCTTAGTTTAAGAAATTAGGTAATTAGTATGGAGAAACAAACTTAACGTGATTACTTCAAAAATTACTGGGAAAAAAACTGGCAAATAGGTTTAACAACTTCGCTGATTCGTAATGCTACACTGGAACGAAACAATGCGAACAATGCTATTAAAAAGTGAAGTGAAAAATTATTGTATTTACATAACATAACATAAACTCACGCCTTCATTCCCAGAGTGGGGTAGGCAGAGCTACAGAATTACCAACAACTCTAAAAACTTGTTGATAATTTCTGTAACCACATTTTGCATAATCAGGCTAAGATATTTACCTGCGTATTAGTGACAGGTTGCAAGCCCATCGCCTAACAGTACTACAAGCCTATATTCCCTTAGTCGCCTCTTACGACATCCACGGGAAGAAATGGAGTGGCACTATTCTAACCCGGCAACCACACGGGGTTTATTATTGTATTTGATTATATTATTATGTTATTGTATTGTAATCTTATCTTACCTAAGACTAGCATAGAGGCATTCAATGATATCTTAGTCCTCAGTAAGGAATGCATTTGCAGTCTTGAGATCGTAAATGCCCAAGGGCCTATAAGCCTACTGCCTCATAGGGTTGTGCGCGCTCGAACACTGAGCGCATCGCTCCAAAATAGTACAATCGCTCAAATGTATTCGGTATTTTAGTACACTAGTACACTGAGAGAAACTCGTCCGTTCATGGTCCTTATTTCTGCTCTATTGACCGAATGAATGGCGGGTCGTTCATTCATTCAGATCGCTTTGCTGTCAATGTCACTCACTCCTCTGCTTGCTCTGTTCGGTTCTTGCTCCGCGTGTACTAAATGAACTAAGAGCAGAAACTTTACGGAATAGTTCGTTCCAGTACAGTGACAGGAATTAATTCTTTTTGGCTCTTAGTACCTACACGTACTACGCAATCCTACTGCTTCAGGTGGCCTGTGTGGTCGTTTGCCTTCTTCAAAACGTTTTGGTCCAAATGCGTGGTGACTCTACTGGCACCCTAATCCAATCGCTCCCGAATACTGTTCAAGTGGAGCTTTGCACGAACTTCACTAACGTTACGAAGCGTGTTTTACGCACTTAATTGATAATTGTTACGTTTTATACGACAAGCGATGTGCTAGATATGTTTTAGAGTCGCCAGCGTCACTAGTTACTTTAATTTTAAAAATAAATCAATATTATGGATTGGTATAAACATTGTTATTAATATTGAAATGGAGTCTATATTATAGACGATAATATTAATACATGCAGTAGGGTTTTCAAAGCAGTTTTTTTGTTAGACTTGTTTGGTTTGAGATAACTCCGAAATCTGATTTGAAAAATGCTCAGAAACTGGGGTTCTTTCTTATTCTGGGGTTACAGAATTATTAACAAGTTTTTAGAGTTGTAGGTTATTCTGTAGCTCTGCCTTCCCCACTCTGGGAACGAAGGCGTGAGTTTATGTATGTATGTAAACAATAATTCACGCAAATTAAACAGACTTGTAGGTATCAGAAATCGAAAATCAAAGCAACTGTTATCATTTTACCATTGTAATTTATTCTTTTTTTGACATGTAGAATGTTTTAAAGCGGAAATCAAAAAGAACACGACGCATACACTAAAGTGTCGCGACATGAATCGTAACTAGTTCCTTTGGTGTGAAACGTGTATCGTACGAGTAACATGTGCCAATACAAAAGTTCCCGGTTTGTACGAGTCAATAGAGAATGTATTGTATATAATGCAGAACCCAGTTTGTACGTCGTTTATTATTTGCATGCTTTTCAAAGCGCCGCGGCGCCGTTTCCTTGTTTTCTTTGCGTGCGCGTTTGCCATAACACCAGATTTGGCAGGTCGGGTTAGGTTAGTAGGGCAAGACAGACCTAAATAACTTATGTGAGTAGGAATAGCGTTATTGTATCCTACTATTTGGTGGTTTAAACGTTTGTCTTTCAATCACGTTTCAACAGCTTGACTAACTGTATAATGACATTAATGACCATCAGCACACCTGGAGGCCATATTAATAAACTCATCTTGGCTGAGATACCCGTCACAAGTTAAGTCAAAGTAAACGTCAAGCCATAGAAAACTGTCATTTTTGACGCATCTTGAGACGAGCATTAGAGTTGAGATCAGTTTATTAATACGGCCTTTAGAGATCTCATCTGATCTCAATTTGTTTTCTATGGTTTGACGTTTAGTTTGACGTATCTTGTGACGATCTCAGCCAATATAAGTTTATTAATACGTCCCTAAGTGTCCTGGATTAGCAAATATTGTATTTTGTCGGATAAGTTTATATAGGCATGCCGTCTTACTAGGCTTGCCGCAGGGTTGGTAACGCATTTGCGGTCTTAGGATTGCAGTCTCTACCGTGGGTGGCCTGTGGACTCACTTGCCTTCCTTATCCTTACGCCTTAAAAATACCATTTATCTGGCGACATAAATACAAACTTCGGTCTGATATCGAGAACGATAGGAGACTCTGATATTACCAGTTTGTATCATACCTTTATCTTTCTGTAGCATGAGTGGATGAGCCCACACGTTAAAATTCAGCCATGTTAAGCTCAGTCCATCTGGATTGGTAAACAATGCGGCAGACGAGGGGAGTACCCCTGTTTGCTCAGCTAATTGAATTCTTTGTAGCTGCTTAAATGAAGTTTAAAGTGTTCATTATGCTAAATCCCCTATAATCTATCCCTTGATTGGATGGCAACATTCATTTTGGCCTGTAAATTTTTTGTTGTCCATGCAGAGGCTTCTGTTCGCTATCAGTTTTTTCAGATTGGGATATGTCAGAATTTTACAATGCATAATAACCAATAATTCTTAATAGACTTCTTGAAATACGAAGTAAAAAAAAATAGGAATATAAAAAATCTCGGTTTTAATTTATAAATTTAAATTATCCATAAATTACAAGAGAAACAATTTTTTTTTTAAACTACAAGTACAAAAACAAAATCAACCAAATTAGTATTTTAATCTATTAAGGGTATTTTTTAGCACATTTAATGCGAAAATATGTGGATTAAATGTAAACTCAGATCTTAAGTGAATTGGATAAATGTTAATGCTTAAAACACTCATACAAATGGTCGAGTCCTGGGTAGTTTAACGTACGTACTGTGTCAAGAGAAACTAAAATAAGACAAAATAATATCTCCGTCAGAACCGCCAATAGTACATACCTATGTAGACGCCCTAAAATTTATTCTAAATCGGTCCTAAAGTGGTCTTATGGTGGTGTGAATAAAAAATGCTAACCATAAACTGTCAAATAGACGTAAATAGCAACCCATAAATAACACTTATATTTGCCTAAAAAAAACCTTTTTTCACGCTCAAAACCGACAGCCAGAAATATCGCATCTCAAATACAAAGGGAAACATATTTTTTAGCGTGACGCGTACTCGGGTTATAATTTTTCACAAGGGACCTTTTCGGGGTTTTGCTAACAAAATTAGGGTTCCGCACGCCCTCTGGTTTAGACAAAGTGCTATTGCACTTTTGGTTTCGGACAAAACGGTCCGACGTGACGTATCCGGAAGGATCAAGTCCTGTGGAAGTGTGCGTATTCTCACAATGTCACGTAATGGACTGCCAACATAGTTACGAATGCAGTTGCACCTTGGGGGGGATTCTCGGACAGAGTGTAACGTAATGAAATGTAGTCAAGTGAAGCCATTTCAATTTATGAACCAAGTCACGAACAACCACAAAATATACCTCTTTCGCTTCCTCTGCATTCCTCATGCACGTATGCACGACGGTTTCGTGTGCAGTAGTACCTATCCATGAATAGCCAATGAAGACTGGTAGCTAAAGCAGACAGTGGTTCGAGTATCTTCTCGATTGCAACATTATTAAAACAGCATTAATCTCTGTCCTCACGATGTAAGTAACTTTGCAAACAACTCTGTTTGTGTGAAAATCCAAAAACTCATAACAATGTTCTTCAAAATGTATTGTTGCTCGAAACTTTTACGATTAACGTATCTCCCTCGAACATTCTTACGAGACTTACACGGACAATGCCCGGGCTGCTTTCCTTTGTAGACGTTACAACTGTTATTGGTGTCAGGGGCACTGAATCGACCTCGAGAAAAGTAGATTTCTTTATGTACGTTGTAATAATAAAATTGTTTATTTTAGAGATTTGAGTTGAATCGGGATGAGACTGTTCAGTTTAGTCTGGTAGAATAGAATGTAACTTTTATTTGTTAGGTTTAAATTTTACTAAGAAAGCACGGGTGTTTACTTAAGTCGCGGAAAGTATACAAAGTCAGAATTATGAATTAGGAAGTAGCAGTAACTGCTTCAGGCTTCCCTTTATTAAATACGATATGTAACAATTATTATTTTTAATATTTACACATAAAGTACTGCTTTTCATTGATAGCATAGAGGTACAAGGTGTCCAAGTGCAAAAAAGAATTATTACCCAACAGCATCAGAAGGAGAGCTATGTTTTTCGAGTGTATGTATGTATCACTATTTCTTTGGCATGTTCTGCAGCCTAAACAGCGCAATGGATTTTAACACATGAGGTGTAGTTAGACTTGTCTACGTGGCAGTGACATATACATATAACGACGACAATGTATTTTTTTTTTATTTTAAAGCTTGTTTTTTAGTTATTTATTGTTTACACTAGAAACCGAAGTTCGACACTTAAAAACATCTGTGACCTCAGGGTTAACAGCAGTACCAACGATGTCACTAACGTGTGAAGACATGGTCCAGGAAGTTAACGAACGGTGTGTACGGGAAAAAAATTTGATTATCATTGGTATTCCTGAACCACAGTCAACTGACCAACATGAAAGAGCCACTTTAGATACTGAAGAAATAAAAAAAGTTATCAAAATGACTAATGCCAGTTGCCCGGACCCAATAGCAAGTTCCCGCTTGGGAAAATATATGCCACAGAAAATAAGAGCTATTAAGGCGACCTTTGATTCTGCTTCAACCGTTAAAACAATCCTTTTGAGCCAATCAAAAATCGACCAAAGTGACGTGAAAATCTACTTGGATAAGACACACTACCAACAGAAGTGTATGAAGAACCTCAGAGAAGAGCTGCAGATGCGTACCCAAAATGGGGAAATGAACCTAACCATAAAATATGTTAAAGGTGTACCAAAGATCGTCCAAAAAAACTAACTTCTAAGACACCAAACTATCATGAAAATACAAACCAAAAAATAACACACCAAATTGTACACAATTATGATGACATTACCAAAACTAAAAAGTCACTGTCTATTCTATACTTGAATGTTCGTAGTTTGGTACAGCCCGGTAAACTAGACGAAATAAAATGCATAATACAAGCTATTGGAAAAATACATATTCTGGCCTTAACTGAAACTTGGATACAATCAGAATCTGAAGTAAAAATGCTACAATTGTCTAACTACACGCATTATTATAACTTCCGGACGCACTCAAGGGGAGGAGGTGTCTCCATTTTCGTACACAACGATATAAAACATTATATTATAGACGAAAAATGTGACGACGACAACCATTTTCTCTGGGTGCACGTTGAGAAATTTGGCTTAGATATCGGTGTAGTATATAAACCTGGACGTACAAACTCGGTTAAATTCTTGGAATCATTCTCTGAACAGCTGCAACACAGAAAGAGAACTCTAGTGTTCGGAGATTTCAACTTTAATTTACTGGATACAGCAAAAAACACTATTGAATACAAAATGCTACTGCGTGGAAACGGATTCACTATTCTTAACAAACTAAACAAGAACTATTGTACTCGGGAAACGTCAGAAACAAAATCTATCCTAGATCATGTATTGTCGAACGTTAAAGGTCACGAATTCCACATGGCCATTATTCAATCCAACATGTCTGACCATAAACAAATTTACGTTGAAATTAAAGGATGTCCACGAATCCCAGTACAAAGAGTGGAATATGATTCTGTTAACTATGGAAACCTATACAAATCTATGGAGTCCATTAAAGATAATACAATGCATAATTACGAAGACCTTGAGAAATTCTTAAAAACCAATATTAATAAAAATAAATCAAGGAAACTAAAAATAGTTAATCCACCCAAAAAAGACTGGATAAATAAGAACATAATTAACGCAATTAACCAGCGCAACATACTATGGAAAAAGACCCACGAAGAGGCAGATGGTGAAAACTGGAAAGAAAAACTACGGAGCGAGAGGAATAAAGTTACAAATTTGATACAATCATCTAAAAGTGAATATTACTTAAAAGAATTTAAATTGTGCAAGGGGAAGCCATTGAAGATGTGGGAATTAATCAATAATCTTTCAAATAGCAAAACAAAATCGGACTATACTCATCTCAAACTGAAAATAGGAACAGACATAATTTCAGACGATCAAGATGTTTGCGAATGTTTTAATAACTACTTTGCTAATATAGGGACTATACTAGCAAATCAAATACCTCAGGAATATCATAATAACCAAATCTATGAGAGTGTAACTAAAAGCAAAGGTCTCACTGAATTTAAAACTGCAACTACCAACGAAATTATAAAAATAATCGATCACCTTAACCCTAACACAGGCTCAGGAATAGATGGTATCACAACAAAAACATTAAAATGCGTTAAAAATCTAATTAGTGCTGACCTTACAAGATGTATCAATAAATGTATGCAGGACGGTACATTTCCTGACTCTCTCAAGGTTGCTAAAGTAAGACCCATATTTAAATCTGGTGATAAATTAGACCCCGGAAATTACCGACCCATATCAGTTCTCCCAGTGATATCAAAAATTTTTGAAAAGATTCTCCATCAGCAGCTGTCAGAACACCTTGTTTCAATCAATTTCCTTTCTGACAAACAATATGGCTTTCGTCCTAGATCAAATACCTTATCGGCTACCGCTGACCTACTTACAGAAATAAAAGTTAACATAGATAGCAAAAATATTGCACTTGGTATATTTATCGATTTGAAAAAGGCTTTCGACACGGTAAGTCACTCTCTATTATTAACAAAAATAAATTCTTTAGGTATCACTGGAAACGCATTAAATATTTTAAAATCATACTTAACAAATAGAATACAAATCACTAAAATAGGTAAAATAAAGAGCAATGCCCAAAAAATCGCTTACGGCATCCCACAGGGATCTATTTTGGGACCGTTGTTGTTCCTCATTTATATAAATGATATGCATAACATAGGCTTAAAGGCACACTTAACACTATATGCCGACGATACCTGCTTATTCTACTTCGGGCCAAAAATGGAAACTCTGATAGAACAGGCGCAACCTACTAACAATTAATGAATCTAAAACCAAATATATCATATTTTCCGCAAAAAATAAAACTATACCAAACTACGAACCCTTAACTATAAATGGTGTCACTCTGCAAAATGTTAAACATGAAAAATATCTGGTTCTGACTCTTGACGAAAAGTTAACGTGGAAATCACATACTGATGTGCTCCGATCTAAAATCACATCACTGACGGGTGCGTTGCGGGGGACCGTTCGTTGCCTGCCAATTAAAGTTCGTTACACCATTTATAATTCACTCGTTAAACCTCACCTGGACTACTTGGTAGAAATATGGGGCTCTGCTGCTAAATCTAACCTAAAAAATCTACAAATCTCACAAAATAAAATAATAAAACTATTATTCAATTACAAGTATCTAACCCCAACTAACACAATATACAAATAAACTAAAATATTAAACATCTCACAAACATATATATATAACACATGCATTCTAATAAGAAAAATAATAAATAAAGACATTCACAGCCACATAACATTTACGAAAAGATCACAAGTTCAAAAACGACTCACTCGACAAGCGAACAATATTGTACTTCGTCCACCCAGAACATTATATGGGAAAAGGAATATAGTATACGAAGGAGCGCAGCTGTATAATAAATTGCCAAAACATGTAAAAGATGCAAAATCAATCGTGGTATTTAAAAAAGCACTAAAACAACATATTCTAAATAAATAAATGCACCAGTATTCCATAAAATCATAATTAAAATAAAATACAGAGCACACAAAAAACATATAATAATAATAATAACATAAATAAAAATAATATATAAAAATATATTAAAAGCATGTGCTTATTTTATTATAAGGAGTAAATTAAAATACTTAAATCAACTATCAATTCTCACAATTTTAATATTAGTGGTACTAATAGACCACTAAACCATCTTTAAGGGTTTCCCCTAAAAAGGTCGACATAATATTAATATAAAATGTACTTAATATGTATTTAAGTTAATAATTATTATCTCAGCATTGAAAGTTAAACCGCTCGTATGTAACCAATAGTTAACTGATGTAACAAAGTATCATGGTTTAACTGGCCTGTAAAACTACAAGCTAAATAATTGTTGCATAGCACTCATTGTCTCCGACTACCCGTTTTTATGCTTTTGTTGGTTGGCATTTGGTCTACCGTTCTTGCATGCTACCCTCTCTTACTTAGATTTAAGTTAAATAATATTGTTTCTCAGTAAGTGATTTATGTAAATCTTATGAGAAATAAATATCTTAAACCATATTAGACTTGTTTTGATGTCATTGTCGAAGTAGAAGGTCACAATGAATCTACTCTTAAAAACATCTTAAACACAATTGATTTAATGTATTCGAATTTAAGCATTAAATGTAGCCTTATAATAGAAATGAACCACAATACAGCACGATTTTGTATTCCCAATATTCCCATATTTATTCTCTGTTCCTGTTAAGGCGTTAGCTTTGTTTCCCCGACGTGGATGGACGTGTGAATACCGCTCACTCGCTCTCTCACTCACTCATTCAGTCATTCACTCATTCAATTGTTCTAGAGCCCCAATTACGATCGGTTCGTTTATTGTTCTAAGCTATGATATATTACTGATATAGTACTGTTTATTTGTAAGATAATAGATCAATCAGTAATAGTTGTTAATTACACCCCTTTGATAATACTGAACAAGGTGTTAGCTACTTTGGCAATGGTATTGGAACGTTTCCGTAACTGTTTCAAGTTCAAGCGTACTAATTGAATAATTAAACAAAAAAACTTGAATGCGCAAGCAGCGTGATGGCATTTTAATTGGATTGTTTTTTTTTCGAAAACCTGAGATTAGATTTAAATGATTTTGAGTTTATGTGTAGACAATAGTAAAATCTTCAATGCACCGAAAAATCATATAAATTTTACCACAGGTTTTTGAAAAAAATCGATCCTTACCAGGAGAGGGGTGGGGGGGGGGGGGGGGTATCCTTTTCTCTGCAGCTGACTGTACGAGAGTGACGGATGCTTTATCCACATTTTGTCACGCGATAAACGCAACCATAGGGGCATGTCAGACTGGTATGACTTATATAGCTCATTAAGACTGCACCGAGCGTCCAGTGGCGCCCACATTACTATTTTTGTTTTTAAATAATTTGTGCAACAAAAAACCGGGTGTGTAATGATCGGTATAAAAATAATTAATATAATTTCATTTGATATAATAACATTTGATATAATTTTAAATAAATAATAATAATAAATAATAATAATAAATATCAGGGGACAATGTCACACCAATTGACCTAGTCCCAATTTAAGCTCTAGGCTTGTATTATGGGTACTAGACAACGATATAAATACTTATATAGAGAAATATATACTTAAATACATAGTAAACATCCATGACTCAGGAACGAATATTCGCGCTCATCACACAAATATCTGCCCTTACCGGGATTTGAACCCAGGACCGCTAGCTTCGTAGGCAGGGTCACTACCAACTAGGCTAGCGCGTCGTCAAAGGATATAATAACTCATTTTATATAATAAACGATTGGTATATTATCAAAATATCTATTTATATTTACTATAATTATCATTTGGTATATCATTTATTTATTATAAACATCATTTGGTATAATCATCATTTTGTATAAAAATCATATTGTATAACTATCATGTGGTATATTATTTTATATTGCCACATATTAAAAAAAATTGTAACGCCTATGATTATTTACGTACGTACAACGCCGACCGTGAGGCAAAGTCGACGGAGCTCCGCTTTGCGGAGCTCCTATTCCGCGTAGTTATGGCGCTTCGCGCCTTGACACATTTCTAACCTAACCTAACCTATATATTAGTTGAGACCTAGGAGTTACCGCTCTGTAGGGTCACAATAGGTAACTAACAAACCGACCCTTGTGGTTGGACACGAGTTAGTATAGACAGTATGTTAGTATACCAACTGTACTTTATATGAAATTAACTTTATATCATAAGTTGATTATAGTAAATATGCATTATACTTAATGTATGTTATGTAAAATATTTTTAGAACAAATAAATGATCGTTATGTAAAATGATAATTATATCAAATGAGCGTTATATCGACTGATATTATAGAAAATATTTTTATATCGATCGTTACGCACCCCAAAAAACCATCCTTCGATTTTAAGACAATACTTTAGTTTATTGGAAAACACAATAGTAGTAACTTAATTAGGGCGACACTGGGCGGTCTACGTCCTATTGACAACTCACCGTAGCTGCTGCCGTGACTGTCATAATGGCGGGTCTATATGTTCGTGTTTATGGATGTGGATGAAACTTCTGACCTGTATGTAAGTGCGAGAGTGAAGAATGCTTTATGCACCGCGACAAAGGCGACCATAATACGGGGCCAGAACTGTGGCCCTAGACACGAGCCTCTAACGTTATCGTTATCGAAAATGTATAGGATTGACGTAAGCTTTCGATCTCTTCAAGCGCTTATATAAGCTCCGTACATTTTGACAGTTTTGATAATCGTTAACGTTAGCGCAGCTTATCTAGGGCCACTGGTACTTTCTAGGGAAACAGCAGTAAAGGAAAGGGTTTCTGATTTATTTATTCCTCAAACTATTTGCGTTGATGCGGAGGCGGATAAAACTACAATTCTATTAGGGTTGGCACCGCTCATTTGCATCATTGATGTTTGCTGTGTTCGGGGAAATCGTCTCGCCAACCTTACGCTTCGGACGCTCTTTGATTCGGATGCGGCATGTATATCGTAAGACCCAATAAATATATCCATATTAAGCAATGGTGTAAACTCTGTGAGGTGTTAAATTTTGATCATTATAGCAAGAGGATTAAACAACACAAATCAAGAAGCGTGATCAGACTAAACAATTTATACTAGTTGCCCACACCCTCGTAAGCTGAGCTGTTTTATATTTAAAGAAAACAAACTCACTATCTAATTTTTAAAATAGTAGCTTGCAATAAAATACATACAATACATTACTGATTTATGTCTAACAACAAAAAACAAAGAATAAATAGATCACTCTAATATTTTACGTACTCGTAGATGTAAGTGTTTGAAAATGAATGTATTTCTTGCATGCTCGTTATTACCAGGTCCTGGATTAACCACATAAGGAACTTTCCATACTTTAAAGGATGTTTTTATGATTTTCGTTGGAATAGCGAGTAATAATTTGGGCAGAAGTTGGCGATAGATAAGTTTATTGCATATTCATTTAAATGTAGCGCTGAAAAAACTGCCTTCTCCATTTATCTTCCATCTACATCTCATACATATTCAAGGACAGGCCCTTTCCGTACAGTGTCGTACATACCGACTTAATATCCCAAAATGTATATTTGATGATGTCCTCAAGTGTAGTCGTGTAAAAGGATTCTTAGAGTGTTACACTTGCGAGCTCTTAGAGCTTTGTTGGGTCAAAAATTACAGTGTAAGCGGAATATTTTATTTGGCGTCTATCTGAAGTATTTATAAGTGAGTCTATCATACTTTAGTAAATTCGTGTGAGTCTATATAACTTTGGTAAATTTTGTTGAATGTTTTAGAGATGTGTTATTAGACATTAAAACAATTGTTTGCAGTTTTGTATTTTTGTATTGGTCGAAAGCAATATCTAGAATAATTGACTGAAAAACAAGTTCTTGCAAGCGTGAACAGACCGTAACCCGCAAACAGCACCTGTGAACAGCACCCATTCACGAGTATGACGCTTACTTCATCACCATCGCTATTTCTTATGAGGTTCCTTTTACAGAATAAAATATTTTATCTTATAATGTTTGTTGTTGTCTTGCCTAGTACATATAGTTACCTAATAATACAACGCAATAGCTAGATTGTGACTAGATCTCACTCTAGATAGAAAGATTTCTCTCTAGAAATAACATGGTTTCTACCATGTAATTTTGTAGGTATGTTATTTTCTTATATAGGTTATTTGTAAAGTGAAAATATAAAAATGATGTTAAGAATTGTATCTGTTACTGAATGAAGTAATTCCTTGCGAATTTTGCATTTTGTGATTAAAATCTTATTAAAAATAATGCAGAAAAATAATGCTTGAAACACAACAAACAAAACAAATACTTGCAAAACGGAACTCCCGCTCTTTCTTTTATTTAGGTATCCCTTACGAATCAGCGGAGACGCGCAAATTAGCCTCTTCGGGCGTCCGCCATTACGCGCCTCGATAAAACCATAACTTCCTTCATCTTTCTTTATGCAAGCGCGAGTCGGGCAGGGCTTTTGAGTTCCGTGGATTCAAATAAATTTAAACAGAACTCATTAAAATTCCGATTTATTTTATGCGAAAATAAATATCAGCGGACAATCTCACACAAATTGACCTAGCCCCAAACTAAGCTCTAGGCTTGTACTATGGGTACTGGGCAACGATAAACTTACTTACATACATACATACATAAACTCACGCCTTCGTACCCAGAATGGGGTAGGCAGAGATACAGAAAAAAAACTACACACACACACACACAGAATATAAACTTACTTATACACCGTGTTTTTCTTGATTTACGATAACTTCGGCATATTAACTAGGTACATCCGTAGAAACTAAGTGGTAGATAAAAAAAAAAAATTGCAAGAAAAAAAATGTTTTCTGTTTAGAACAAAGTAATTAAATTTTGTATCTTTGGTCATTCTAAAAGGACCTTTGGAGTTAACTAATAGATAATCAGTGTCAAATATGTCAATGTTGGCGTGACATACTCGAACACACACCATTAAGAGCCTTTTACTCCAGTTCAACGTGATTACCTGATAAAATTTTAAAATGAAATATCTTTAAAACCGTAAGAGTTATCATTTGTCTGTCTTCGGGAAATTAACTTTATTTGACCTAAAGAACGTTCCCTTAAAGTTATCGTAAATCAAAAAAAACACGGTGTATAGACAAATACATACTTAAACACATAGAACCCCGTGTGGTTGCCGGGTTGCCACTCCATGTCTTCCCATGGATGTCGTAAGAGGCGATTAAGGGAATAAAGACTGGTAGTACTGTTAGGCGATGGGCTTGCAACCTGTCACTAATACACTGACTGGTAAATATCTTAGACTAATTGTGCAAAATGTGGTTACAGAATTATCAATATTAAATTGTATTTTTATGAATTTTGTATTATGATATGTTAGCTTAACCCCCTTGTTAATAAATAAATTACAAACCTATTTTTGTTAAAGTATTCTCTGTCAGATGAAATTTCAAAATAACAGACAAAGCATATTGTAACACATTTAAGCTACTGTCTCGTCGCATCTCTTTTTCGGTTTACTAGTGATAACGTCATCAACGTATAGGTACATAATAGTGTTCAAATTCTACTTATGAAAAAGTATGTTTGTATTTTTACGAAGCTTTAATGGCAAAACAAATGAACAGATTGCTAAAATAATATAGTAAGAGGTCTGAAGAGAAGCAAGGCTACCCCGGGAAATAATACTTGTTCAGTTCTTATTGGGATAACAATTAACGAATTTATAGGTCAAAATTGGCAATCATTACTAAAAAGAACCTATTTATAATGTGTAGCAAACGACCCTTACCCTACTACTGATACTATTTCTCTAAATACGTCGCAACATAAAAGCATACTAATAAAGAGCTAGAAATGCCTTTAAATTAAAAAAAAAACCAGCACCCTGTCTTTAAAAGGTTTTCCACTTAGACGGGACCATAAACAAAAAAGTTTATTTTTAAAATGGCGGAAACTCAAGCAACTGGGTCAATATGCGGGTGCGAGTGGGACCGTTTACCTTATTGTGTTTCTTTGGAACTGGGGACTCGGGACTTGGAACTGGAGACGCATCTCTTTATTTTTACCCGACTGTGGGTATAGCCAAGAAGAGGGTGATGTTTTTCACTGATATGAAGACAATATAATTTTACAGGATGATAACCTATTTTCGGAAAATCAGCTCTACTATGTCCCCTTGAGAGGATTCTATCACATTACCAATCATACTGCATAATGTATGTAGGTACGATTATTTTGCTCATAGAAGCTGAACGGATAGCGACGTCGACGAAAGGGATGTTGTTAAAAGTATTTCTACCTAGCGACACTCGCGGTTAACCTATAAAATACATACATTAACTAAAAATTAGAAGCAAGATTTAAAACTAACAATATGCAAAGAGCCAGGTTTTTAAAGTTTTCCTTAGATTTGTCCTTTTTTTAAAAGATCGTTCGTGTAGAAGTTATCATAATTTTAGAATCGCATTAGCCAGCTAAATTTTGTATTTTTAGCGGACACTCGATCGTACAACTAACACTTTAAAAGGTTATTTAAATCTTCTATCTAAAAAAAATGGATGCAAGGGCAAAGAGAAAAACTGGTTAAAAGTTCACATTTTCCATTTTTATGTACTCGATGCTTTAGTTGTTGTTCCTAGAACGGGTAAAGTTTTATCAGCTGAGATAAAACAAATGCATGCAAAAGGTAAAATTCTGGATAAAACGAGTTCTCAGAATGTTACGCTGGCTGTAGTTAATGTAATATACATAATAAAGTAACTAAAAATAAAAAAATAAGGTTCTTTATTCAAATTAATGATACAGACTAGGCATACTGTCAAACTCCCCATCAAGGTCCATTGACTTTACAAGCGAAAAATTACTCCAATCATAAGTCAAAACCTAATCGTAGAATGCGGAATGAGGAATGTATTTTTTCTCAAACATGCTCGGAAAAAACGGTTTTCCGATTGAAACACAAGGACGGAAAGAGCCTCATTTTACTCCTAGGAGTAAAAAAACCATATGAAAACACTTTCCGTCCATGTCCATATTTTCTTAAAAATGCTGTCAATTTGCATACAAAATCAAAAGGACCAAGACAAAAATTCCAAACAGCCAAGGTAACTGCTCGCTTTTTTAGCACAGTGCGTGTGTTTCTTTTTGAATTTGCATTCCAATGTCTATGGTTAGTATTTAAAAACAATTGACAGTCGGTAACATTCGTTCATTCTGCATAATATAATTGTGAAACCGAATATTAAACTATTTGTTGTGTGAAATACTTACTATAAAAAATGAGCTCAAGCGACGAAAGCGACGAAATAGGTAGCTACCACACCGCCTATATTAAAATCTGAAGCTGCCTCGGTTAGGCAAAACCTGCTTCCCGCTAAATCTAAGGAAATTAAATTACTTGCTTTTTAGAAATGTATTTGTATTATTTCCTCATATGTTTGAGAAAAGCATTATGTATGCCTCGGCGGAAACGAGGATTTCCTGACTCGTATTTTAGCAGGCCTCGCTGTTGCTCGGCCTGCTAACCACCTCGTCAGGAAAACCCTTACTTTCCGCGCCTAGGCAACAATGTACTATTTCCGTCGTGGTGGTTTTTAAACAAATTATAATCGTTTCAAATCAAATGAGCCCCAAGTTAAACTGCCACAATAGCTCATTAATGAAATTAAGCGACATAATTATTCTTTTTAGACCCAAAAGAACTTTCTGACGAGGAAAACAATAATTCAAGATTGTTTTAGACGCGGCGTGTGGAGAACGACTTAGAGATTTAAGCTTTTTATTCGGTTCTTTGGGTATTACGTTTGTGTTGGTCGTTGTACTTGAAGTTACTGTAGTAGCAGCTGTTCGTACAATTCAAGTTGTGAGTTTCAGGACTTTTTAAAATACAAAGAATATTCGTTTAATTCGTGTGACTTGAAAATTCGTGGTCGTGAAACATTTGATTTTGGTAAAGTTTTACAACTACATTTAGTTTAAAGGATTTAGAGATAACTTACACTTTGATGTTAAGTGGTAGTAAAATTAACGGTCGAGTTGTTAAGTGAATGATCACAAGACATTTCATGATTATACAGGGTCTGGCTTGACACTTGTTCATGAACTTTTTCATGCTTATTATTATTTATTTATTATATTAGTTATATGTGTATGTATTTTATCTATTGATATATAGACATTTATTTTAGTGTTGTACTTGTTTGGCTATTCGTTGTAATCAATGATTTCTCAATAGCTCAAAGGTTATCTGGAAGAGATCCCCTAGTGGGATAAGTTCGCTTTTGTACATCCCTGTTATATTTTTGTCTATTTTATAATTGTTACCTCTTTTGTTTGTACAATAAAGTGTTTACATACATACATAATCAGTATAATCACTGATCAATCCAAATGATGAATGATGATAAAAGTTAGGATACCTAATCTGTTTTTAGGAAACAAAATAATTAATAAAAAAAATAAGACGTACATACATAAACTCACGCCTTCATTCCCAGAGTGGGGTAGGCAGAGCTAAAGAATTACCAACAAGTCTTAAAACTTCTTGATAATTCTGTAACCACGTTTTGCACAAGTAGGCTAAGATGTTTTCCAGTGTATTAGTGACAGGTTGCAAGCCCATAAAAAATAAGAAAAAAATAATAAGAAATACGTTTAAAAACAAAAACCGACTGCAAAAAAGAACGGAACAAGTTTGTACCTTTGCAATGTTTTACACTATTTACCATGATAGGGTATTCGCTAACTGATATGCAATAGAACCACTTACAGTTGATGCTCCTGTCAATGTCTTGGATTTTCCAAAGTTTGGCCTCTACTTCATCATACGAGGACTACGATTGGTTCTATTGTCAATCAAATAGCGAATACCACATGCTGGTAAAACAAGATTAATACCACATACTGACCCAAATGGATTGCTCATCCTGTATATGCATAACTAAATAGAAATCGTAAGAAGTAGAAGTCGTAAGAGGCGACTAAGGGAATAAAGGCTTGTAGTACTGTTAGGCGATGGGCTTGCTACCTGTCACTAATATACACTGTTAAACATCTTAGCCTAATTTTGCAAATTGTGGTTACAGAGTTATCAACAAGTTTTTAGATTTGTTGGTAATTCTGTAGCTCTGCCTACCCCACTCTGGGAATGTATGTATGTATGTAAATAGAAATAGTAATAAAATAGCCATATAACACAGGATTAATTAAACAACATCAATAACAGGACAAAAATAGCGATTGTTCCAACTTGGGCCATGGAATGGGTCGTTACGGAAGTTGCTAGTTCTCCCGCCTCAATAGTCATTTCTGTAGCGTTAGTGCCGCAACTTTTGATTAGATTTGGGGGTTTTGTTATTTGCGAAACACATCGGTGCCTAAGGCTCTATGTTGGGTTCAGTTTGTATGAAGACTGTAGAGACTGGCATCGAATGTGTTTGTTAGTTCTAGTTAAGTAGGTAAACAATTTATAGTTATTTGAATTTACTGCTAGAGATTTAAATTTGTTGTATACAACAAATTTCAATATATGATTTTTTGTGAATTTTCGTTTTCGAGCCTAGGCTACAAGTTATCAAGTTAATTATCACACCTTTCACTTTATGAATTTATGATCATGGATAGCGTTAGATTTTTTTTCTTTACCTGAAAATTAACAAGATACATAATAATTAATAATATGAATTATCAACATAATAAAAAGTTCTAACAATTCTGGTGCCTACAAAATTATAACAGGCAAACTCGTAATTCAATGCGATCATCTCGAATTCTGCTCGACAAAAGCAATTTATTCAACAATACGAATAAAGATATGAAAACTCTCGTGTCCCGCGGCAGTTTGTTAGGGCTGGCGTCCACTGGGTCCGTGTTATATTGAATTCGGATTATATTCGGGTATTTTTTACGAAACGAGCTGTTATATGTCGAGGTAAGAAGAGTAAATGGAAATTATTTTAGGCGTTTTAGTTTTGTTTTGTACAATTGGGATAGCCCAAAAAAAAATAACTCACGGTTATTCCCTTAGTCGCCTCTTACGACTTCTACTTCTTACGATTTCTATTTAGTTATGCATATACAGGATGAGCAATCCATTTGGGTCAGTATGTGGTATTAATCTTGTTTTACCAGCATGTGGTATTCGCTATCTGATTGACAATAGAACCAATCGTAGTCCTCGTATGATGAAGTAGAGGCCAAACTTTGGAAAATCCAAGACATTGACAGGAGCATCAACTGTAAGTGGTTCTATTGCATATCAGTTAGCGAATACCCTATCATGGTAAATAGTGTAAAACATTGCAAAGGTACAAACTTGTTCCGTTCTTTTTTGCAGTCGGTTTTTGTTTTTAAACGTATTTCTTATTATTTTTTTCTTATTTTTTATGGGCTTGCAACCTGTCACTAATACACTGGAAAACATCTTAGCCTACTTGTGCAAAACGTGGTTACAGAATTATCAAGAAGTTTTAAGACTTGTTGGTAATTCTGTAGCTCTGCCTACCCCACTCTGGGAATGAAGGCGTGAAGGTATGTATGTATGTATGTAAATAGAAATAGTAATAAAATAGCCAGATAACACAGGATTAATTAAACAACATCAATAACAGGACAAAAATAGCGATTGTTCCAACTTGGGCCATGGAATGGGTCGTTACGGAAGTTGCTAGTTCTCCCGCCTTAATAGTCATTTCTGTAGCGTTAGTGCCGCAACTTTTGATTAGATTTGGGGGTTTTGTTATTTGCGAAACACATCGGTGCCTAAGGCTCTATGTTGGGTCCAGTTTGTATGAAGACTGTAGAGACTGGCATCGAATGTGTTTGTTAGTTCTAGTTAAGTAGGTAAACAATTTATAGTTATTTGAATTTACAGCTAGAGATTTAAATTTGTTGTATACAACAAATTTCAATATATGACTTTTTGTGAATTTTCGTTTTCGAGCCTAGGCTACAAGTTATCAAGTTAATTATCACACCTTTCACTTTATGAATTTATGATCATGGATAGCGTTAGATTTTTTTTCTTTACCTGAAAATTAACAAGATACATAATAATTAATAATATGAATTATCAACATAATAAAAAGTTCTAACAATTCTGGTGCCTACAAAATTATAACAGGCAAGCTCGTAATTCAATGCGATCATCTCGAATTCTGCTCGACAAAAGCAATTTATTCAACAATACGAATAAAGATATGAAAACTCTCGTGTCCCGCGGCAGTTTGTTAGGGCTGGCGTCCACTGGGTCCGTGTTATATTGAATTCGGATTATATTCGGGTATTTTTTACGAAACGAGCTGTTATATGTCGAGGTAAGAAGAGTAAATGGAAATTATTTTAGGCGTTTTAGTTTTGTTTTGTACAATTGGGATAGCCCAAAAAAAAATAACTCACGGTTTTTGCATTCTAATTCGAAAATATAGGTAATTTTAAGATTCATTAATTTTGTTTTTAACCCAATAGTTTCGTTTTAATATCTTTATTTATTTAGCAGACTTTTATGGATGACATTTTCCAATAAATTAAACCAATTAAATGATATCTTATGACAAAAAGTGATTGTATTAAACATACTATTTCAAGCGATTTTCGCCAAATCCGTAATATACACCTAGGACGGCTTCAAGCCGAAAACGAAAGTCAAACAAAGGTTAAATATACATTTGTCGAAATATCCGAAATAGATAAATATTTTATACACTTGATAATGCAGAACGGCTTTAAAACCCTACTCCTCGAAATGGTTCTCGAATTAGAGTAATTGTAAAAATATTAAGAATCCCAATTCAATCAAAACTTTATAGTTCTTACAGAATTAACCATTATTTACTAAACTTGAGTCAATTCTATTAGGTAAAACCATATTGATTTTGACCTGTTATCGACTATCGTAGTGTCTTTAACTTCACTGCCAATAACGTTATTGTAAATAAAATAAACACTATTATAAAAAAGACAAAATTGTAGCAAGAAAGTCGTATTGTTCCATAGTTTCCTACAAACGTTTGGTAACAAGGTACCTAATACGTGTATATTTGTCATAACTTGATGTACGGTGGCCCTTCCAATGATCCAGTTATCGCTCGCGATCGGTTACGTCGGCAACTTGGGCAATTAGGCAACTTCGTACAACAGATGTTCTGCCGCAATCAATTTCGGTTTTGGCATTTAACTGATGTTTTTGCCACTTTATACCTATTTGACAGTACCTAATCGGAATAGTTTAAATTGTAACGTCCAATGTCTATTTTTTATAGCATGAAGAAGGTAAACTAGCAACAATCCACGCTGATGGCAAGTGGGCTCTAAGGTTCATAGCAATAGGAAGATTGTTGCTTGGCGGTAGGTGAAAGTATAACATCTATTTCGTTTGGCCAATACATCAAATGTATCATTTCCCAAAAAGTTTTTTCCCGTCCCAGTTGATTTATTTTTTATGTAGTCACAAGTGTAACCTAACCTAATGGATTTCACAAGCGGTTTCGATATCCAAAAAATATAATAAATTTAAAAGAAAAATAAAAGAATATTTTTTTGGGGAATGAAAATTTGGGAAATGGTACATTTGACCAAAAATATTTTGCCCAATCAGCAGGTTCCCTAAAGAATTAGAGGGTGGTAGCGATCCGGATGGACTCTATACAAGGTTTTAGAGCCTCTATACATGATTTTTTGACATAACGAATAACCCTTGCAATCCCTCATAATGTTTACTCTAATGCATCGTGAGTACGAATTATAATTTTTCCTAAACTGCTTTTCAGCTGAATCAGACTACTTTTTAAGTTTCCCAAAAATTACTGCGGTTAGATAAGGTTGGAGTTGTATGTTAATATAACAACACTAAAAAGTTTTACAATTCTGTGGGAAATAGCTTTACGATAAACAAAAAATTCGGACATACCATGCTTTAGGACTAATGACAAAATACATACATACATAAACTCACGTCTTCATTCCCAGAGTGAGCAGAGCTACAGAATTACCAACAACTCTAAGAAAATGATGATAATTCTGTGCTTAACCACATTTTGCACAATTATTTTAAGAAAACTAGCTTCATCTACAAATCTCACTATGACTATCTCTATCTCACCATAACCTTAAGACAAATCTCTGTTAGCCATAAGTTCGCACTCATGGAGCCATCACGGGAGCCCGAGGGGGCGCTGAGCGAGTGGGCGGTGACTGATGACGTCACATCACGTCACGTAGCGCGTTATCTAGTGGGAAGCGGAGATGCGAGCCGTGTTCATAAATTGCACGTAGCTGATACCAGGCTTGAGACGACGATTCATTTGGTCAAATTTTATTGAGTACGGTTTTAGACTTGAGTGTTAGTTATACGGGTTAAGATCTAGGTGAAACCTTTATTCGATTGCGGGGCAGTGATATTTTTTGCCTTTTGAGCTTCCAAGATGACTTGATAGATATATTTTATCCTCTAGAAGCGTCAAGCACTTGCTTCTTACAAGCATTTTATTAACTTGCAATGTATGTTTGTGTCGAATCTTACAAAGAAGATTTCAATAACTTACCAGGGTCCGATTGAGCTGAAATTTGGTAAATTTTCGTAACTGCTATGACAATACAATAATATAGCACCATGGTCTGAAGTTGGTGATGGAAGGTGGCGACAAGATCTCCGCTATACTGAACGTAAGTGACCGTGTTGGGACTCATTCGATTGGTCTTCATAAGTAGGTAATAAAATCTGAATCTGAATCTTCAATACTATATTATAGTGCTTACGGTCTGGACCCGTAGCTCGAGCACGAACATGTCAAACATACACGACGCGCTGGCCTAGTTGGTAGTGACCCTGCCTACGAAGCTAGCGGTCCTTGCCCTTGGTTCAAATCCTGGTAAGGGCAGATATTTATGTGATGAGCGTGAATATTTGTTCCTGAGTCATGGATGTTTTCTATGTATTTAAGTAGGTATATATTTCTCTATATAAGTATTTATATCGTTGTCTAGTACCCATAGTACAAGCCTAGAGCTTAGTTTGGGGCTAGGTCAATTGGTGTGACATTGTCCCCTGATATTTATACTTTACTCGAACCCAAACATAATCATGTTTTCAAACATTATTTTACTTACAGGTACTTTCACCTGGACTCTTGTTCTAAGACGACAAACAATATTGCTTTTGACCAGTGCGTCTATTCTAGGCAAAACCAATCGTATCTGACCCGTTATTTATAACTCGGACGCCATTACTGTCGAGTATATAAGAGCTGTTAAAACGTTGACAATATTATGACAGGTCAAAAACGGTATGGTTTTTACCGTGTTATACACCGTGTTTTTTTTAATTCACGATATCTTCGGCATATTACTAGGTACATCCATACAAAGTAATTCAATGTTGTATCTTTGGCCATTCTAAAAGGGCCTTTAGAGTTAACTCATAGTCAGTGTCGAATACGTCAATGTAGGCGTGACATACACAGTTAATAGAGCCTTTTAGACCAGTTCAACGTGATTAAGTGATTAAATTTAAAAATTAAATATCTTTAAAACCTTTACTGTTATAATTTGTCTGTCTTCGGGAAATTTACTTTATTTGACCTAAAGAACGTTCCCTTAAAGTTATCGTAAATAAAAAAAAACACGGTGTATGGAGGCCCCTTTAACCTATTATTGTCTACGATTTGATAGTTCTTATTTTGTTGATAGTAATAGCAGTCGAGTTAAAAACTTCAGCCCCAATGACTTTTTCACATATCCCAAAATTAAGGATAAGTTGCGTGGTCAGACGCCGGAAGCCGCAGTGGAGGCTTTTAAAATGGTCATTTGGTCGACCCCATTTCAGATTTCAATAAGTGCTATAACGACTGGTTTGAACGCATGGAAAAGTGCATAAATATAAAGGAGAATACTTTGAAAAACCATTTAAAAAAAAAACTATTCCCGAAACTTTCAGTTTGACCCTCGTGCGAATGTCAACGTCAATGTCCACTTACTATCAATTTTAAATGCTAAATATATAAAAAAATATTCTCGATGAGGATAGGTAAAACTTCGTGCTCGGCGTACCGGACGCAAAAACTGTCCAGTGGACTTAGGCCCCAGTGGCAAGAACGTTATCTGGGAAATGTATAGAGTTGGCGTAAGCGGGTCAGATCGGACGATTATGTCAATTCCATACATGAAAAGTAATAAATTATAAAATTTTCGAAAATTGTATTCGTTAGTGTCAAGCATCCTTTTTAGGGCTACTGGTTATCTCCGGACGCTTTTAGAGAGCCTCGACCGGACGGCCCTCCAAACTAAAAGATCTAAAGAAACCCGGACGGATTGCTATACCACACTAAAAATGTGTTTCCACTCAAGTGGACACGGTTGGAGAGGAATGAAAACAACCAATCAGACGGTACAATACACTCAACGTCACATGCTGCTGACTGGTTATTTCCGCTGCCCTCCTCTCCGCTACAGTGGAAATACCGCCTCAAGGTGCAAATGCACAGACAGTGACACCACCGCCTCCTCCAACACGCCTTTCCCATTGTGACACCTAGCATTTAATTTACAAGAATACAACGCCCCGCGCGGCGCCGCTGCCGCCTCTGTGCATTTAGCTTTAAACCTGCCAAAGAACCACTTACCAAACCAGCTGGCAATGTATTCAGTCGGGCGAGCGGGTTAATAAGTCGGACTTTATTAAGCTGTTAAGACGTGCAATGCGGGAAAGCGATGGCGCGAATTACTGAGCTGCATACTGAACGCGGCCAGGGGTCGCGCACCTGGTTGATGCATTTTGAAATTAAATTTAAAATTAGGTGCTAGCTGACGTTTGATAAAAGTAAGTCATTTTAGTACTCAGTGTAATGTGTTTTGAGTATGTGTTCTTACAGGAACCTTTTCCAATTTTAGTAATGAAGTTCATTAAAATAAGAAACGAAGATAATTTCACACAAATTCTACTCTACTCCTACTCCTAAACTAAGGTCAAGGCTTGTCATATAGTATTTTTCTCCTTTAGGAAAACGTTAATAAATCACGCAATACATAGATAAGTGGTCCCAATTTCGCTGTTTTAATGGAAGTTATTGTGTTGAAAATTAGTAGTATTTCTTCATTTGTTCCTTCTCTACAGTATGTACAAGGCGAGGTTTTAAAAAATCTTTCAGTTTCGAGAATTGTCGGTTACGACGCTTTAAGCCTAGATGGTTGGGACCCTACCTACAAAGCTGGCGTCCCTGGGTTCGACTCCCGGTATGGACACATATTATGTATTTTTGTGATGAGCGCGAGTAATTGTTCCTAAGCCCTGGATGTTTTCTAATTTATGACTAGGTCAATTTGTATGAGATTGTCTCTTGATATTTATTTAGGAGCGTATGAAAGTGTACAAACCAGAAGGTAGTTTTATATGCACGTGCGCTGTAGTATCCTTACAAGAAAAAAAAAAAAACTTGTAAATCAAAAAGATAAATCCCCAAATGTTGCGAACCCCTCCAGTTAGTGCAGCCAGCACAATTCACAGCGGACGTAGATGGACCTCATGCATCACTTTAATGCTCGATACTTTAGTTCGAGAATGGCGTGACAACTCGGCAGGATAACGCATTCACTTTGTACCGTCGACGGTGACATATTGACAGGCGATTATGACCGCTACGGAGGTGTTACAAATGCTGTGTTTAATTGATTGTGACCGTTTGTTGGCTACAGGTACTAATGAAGGTGTTAAACACATTTGCGTACGAGAGTTTTTAAAATCATATCTATATAGAGGTAATTATTTATCCTGTGTGGTTGCCGGGTTAGAATAGTGCCACTCCATGTCTTCTCGTGGATGTCGTAAGAGGCGACTAAGGGAATAATAAAGGCTTCTAGTACTCTTAGGCGATGGGCTTGCAACCTGTCACTAATACACTGGTAAACATCTTAGCCTGATTGTGCAAAACGTGGTTACAGAATTATCAACAACTTATTTAAGGGTGCTTGGTAATTCTGTAGCTCTGCCTACCCCACTCTGGGAATGAAGGCGTGAGTTTATGTATGTATGTATTTATCCTTAGCGACTTGAGATAAAAGAAAGGGTACCTATTGGAAGATAAGATGGAGATAATGTATTCTTGTGCCATTTTTGCTCTCTTTGTATCCTTTGGTAAGTTACCGTATAACTGTTATTGAGATAACAAAACATTCTAATACAAAAAACCGGGCAAGAGCTTGTCGGACCATGATCAGCAAACAAATTAGATCTCGCGACAAACTTAACTTTGCCGTTGGAAAACTGTTATCCCCATACATTGACATGGGTCGCGGTCAGTTTACCAACACCGCAAATAAGTTTTCGGTAGGTATAAACATTTAAACCATTTTTAACTCAAGAACCACTGAAGTCTACTTGGTAGTGATAGTATTTTAGTATTTTTAGGTTTGGCTGTATGGGGGGGGGGACACTTGACTCTAACGAAAATTCGCGATTTAAAGCTTAATATTTCATAAACGGGTACCTTACATACATACATAAACTCACGCCTTCATTCCCAGAGTGGGGTAGGCAGAGTTAAAGAATTACCATCAAGTCTTAAAACTTCTTGATCATTCTGTAACCACATTTTGCACAAGTAGGCTAAGATACCTTAGCAAAATAAAATATGAAAGACTTATCCAACGACACACATAGGGAAGACGTGAAAAAGAAATACGTACCCACGTTACCTGTACAAAAAACATTATTTTACCACTTTGATGGCGTGACTAATATGTATATTTATGCCAAACTACAGCTTTCTAGTACTAAGAGTCTCTGAGCTAGGCTGCGGACGGACGGACGGACGGACATGGCGAAACTATAAGGTAGTTTGACTACGGAACCCGAAAAATAATGTCTAGACTCGTGATTGTAGGATTCCGACTTTGAACCCTCGTGGTCGCCAGAAACCAAGGAGTTTTTCTAAGTAGGAAGGTACCTACTTTAACGGATGTTCTTACGATGAAGGAAAAACATCGTGAGGAAACCTGCTCATTCGAAGAGCTGAGTGTGTAAGAGGGAAATTGCACAAAACGTCCTAAATAAAGAGTCAAAGTGTATCCGAAAGCGCCCATTACTGATAAACTAACTAAGATAACTGGATACAAAATAAAGTAGAAGTTCTCTACAAAACATAAATAAAAGAATTCACTGAGTAGATATGTACCTATCATTATTTCCATTTAGGACCAGTTTTCAAATAATTTGCGACTAATTTGATCTGATCTCATTAAGGTCAATCAAAATCGCCGTGTAAATGAACAAGCGATTACACATAATGTTTTTTTAAAACGTATTTTCACCCGATCGGATCAATTTATTTCACAAGTTATTTTCCTGATTGCCTTCTACGCAACTTACTGGTTTCAACCAAGCCTTTAATATTAAAGCCGACTTTAACCACTGGAAAGAGGAACTTATTCACCTTCATTTTGGGGTTGTTTTTGGATGTCTTGTTTATTCGTGGAAAAAGGTTTTGATATGAAAATATCGGTGTTTCGCATGTAAACAGCGCAGGTGCGAGATAGGGAGGAAATGGGCCGGCGAGCGTGACGGTTCCGCAGCGATAATGGATATTTCGCACGCGTTTTTGGGAATCCTAAAAAGGTTGGCGATCAATGAGGTCCAGAATGTAGTTCGAGTGTTTTGGTAAAACTATTATGAGTTGATTATCTTAAGGGTTATACATCTGGAATGACGTGTAATTTATGTAGAATATTGCTCACGATTTCACCGGTATAGAATTAGCAATTCGATACACTATTTCGGTAGAGGTAAAAGTTGAAAACGGCTGCTTGGCCTACCTACCCTACCTACCGGTTAGTAAAAATACCTTGCTCATCGTCCTATCACTAACTAATGAATATACTTACCTAAAGCAAAGTTACTCATATTTATAACGTGATTTACTCTTTTGAATACACGTTTTAAAAATAATCCCGTTATAATTAAAACCTTACGTGTTTTTAGTTTTAAATAAGTACTTTTGCCCCAAACAGACTCCGCACACCCTGACCAATCCAATTAAGTTATTCGCCTCAAATTACACTACTCGTAATTTTCTATGTAATTTAATGACGACCGGATCCACAATACTTACTCAAGTTAACACTGGCCAAATTTTCAAACATACGAATGTCATCTCGGTTGAGTCTCAGTCTCAGAACTCACGTCTTTCAATCAAAAAGCATGTTCCTGAATACCAAAGGCCCCAGCAAACGCTGAGGCTGAGTTAATGATTAAACAGATGTATGCGATATGGCAGCAATATGCCGGCAGCAATGTTGGTAGGAGCAGCTTAAAGCAATCAAATCAGCTTATATTGCCGAGCGATCAGACGGCTTACCGGTCCGGCAGCGCGGCCGGCGGTGTGGCCGGTTCATTTTACGGAATTTGGCTCTAACCGGGGTTTACAATTCCTTTTGGGAAAGTCTAGATACGACTTACCGTTAATTATTTTTTCTTGACCATGGATGCTAGGTCCTTCAGTCGATTTGACTTATCGAGTCATCAAGGGTTAGCCGTATGATAGCCGATCAAGGTTTGTGCGTGTCTCTTGACTGTACTACTCGTATGACGTAGCTTAAGCATGCATTCGAGTTTGAAGGTCAAGTTTTGATGCCATCAACGCTTATAAAGCTTTTCTAGAGCCTCACCCAGAGCCTTGAATAGTATGCGAGCTTCGTATTAGACAAACGATGCAGAGATACATGCCAACAGGACAGCAGCGAATGCTTGAAACGATTATTGCGGCTGTTGTATTAATATTATAGCATTTGTTTTCAGATTTTAATTGAAATAATAGGAATGTATGGATAATTAGTAGGATTACTCATCCTGTGTCAGAGTCCTGTGTGATTTTTAGTTTTTTCAAGGAATTTTGGTGCTTATCCTGGCAACCCCGAACGGACCAATGTCGAAATGAAATAATAAAACGTACCCCGTAAACGTTACGATGATGGAAGTTTTACGAAGTCCATGATAAATTTATTTTCCGGAAAGATTGGAAGGTTTAGCTGCGTACGGATTTGGTTTATTCGGTAATTCCTGTAATGTAGGTCGAACAACACACGTACAGATATATTCACGAGAGTTGGCACGAATGGATTGAACGAGTGAATGAAAATGTCTATGTGTGCATGACATAATTATTAAATACAGGTTGATGCAAAAAGTAATTACGATAATTGTGTCTAAGAAAATCTGGCATACCCGCCAAAATAAGAAACCTTTGGAAACCAAGAACACCTAACGTAGTATACTGCAGTGCCACGCAAACCATCCATGAAGATAAATCTAGTAAACTAAGGTCTACTTTCATCATGAATAAAATGTATGAAAAATCTTTGACAACGTTGTCAACGGGAGTTGCCTTCTAAGCAGCGGTCCTGGGATTGATGGGTTTGATAGATCTATCAGTCTTAAATTAAAACAACACCATTAATGTAAATACTTTATCCTCATATGTACAAATGCATTAACCCACTTAGCCCGACTAGGTGTTATAACACCGCTCAAATTGATAACCTATTCGGGCTACGACACCTAGTCGGACTAAGTGGGTTTAATCAATTTGAGCGGTGTTATAACACCTAGTCGGGCTAAGTGGGTTAATTGACTGTGGTTTATGTGCAGTCAGCGTCAAATAGTTTGTAGCAGTGAAAGTGGTCAAATAGTTTGGTATAGGATACATTTAGTATGATGTACCGAACTTTTCGACCACTTTGACTGCTACAAACTATTTGACGCTGACTGTACAGTCGAGTTCATAAATATGTGTACCCTTTTTATCTAGTCGAATGCGTTTGCAAACTAATTGTTCGTTCTGATGTCCCAGTCGCCGCAGACGTTAATTTGTATAACTCTTGAATTTTTAGAAATCCACCTTCATCATTTTTAGTTTTTTGTTTAAAATAATTAAAAACGTTAAAAATTATTTCTCGAGCCTGTCCCGATAATGTTTTTCCTCGTCCAAAAGTAGGTGTAGTCATTTTGAGAATAAGATAAAATTACATTACGGTATAAGTATTGTTTGTCGCTTATATGACAGTAAAAAATGAGTGAAGTGTCATTCTAATAAGAAGGTTATCAAGCACAATGTAATCTTATCTATGTAAGTTCTTACTTCGTAATCTAGCCTGCATTTTGCATTTTACTAATTAATAAAATATAAACATTTTTCATGCGTAATGACGATGTCGTGAAACTTTTTGCCATTATTTTGTTAATTGCGGCGTCGGTATGAAAACAGGATAAGACAGTATATTATAAATAAATTTAAAACTCTGTTGACGACGGACTCCTCGGTCTGATCCTTTTTAGATTATTTACTATTCGAACACGCCATCACCTTTCTTCACAAATAAAAATATTTATGTTTTTTTTAAATACAATGGACTTCAAAAATTACTAAAAGGATTAACATTGATACTTGGTGCAGATTTTTTTTTTTTCCTTAACAACGAGAACGTGTTAGGTACGTGTTTACAGAATATAAGGAGGCCCCTGTATAAGAAAGGCACTCACACTGCCACTCACAGTGACAAGTGACATTACTTTAGGTCAATCCATTCGTGCCAACTCTCGTGGATAGACCTGTAGGTACCAGCTGTTTTATGTTACATGTAGCCATTTAAATATTTTTATTTAAAGGTGAAACCAGTAAATAGTTAGTGACCTAAGCTCTAGGCATATATAGTCACGTAATGTAAAGGATGCTACTTATGGCATTACTGAACCTTGAAAGCATTAAAAATGCGTCGAACCCCAGGACACGTACGATATTTTTTAAAATAATTCTGTATCTGGCTAAATGTTTTGTAAACGGTCATATAATGTTCATTTGAAATCCACCAAATAAGCTTATCGGAAGTTGCTAGAAAAACGTAGTATCCTAGAAAGAGGTGTTTTTTTCTGCAGAATAGCTTTAATTATTTCAATGGTGAAAATGTATTGGTTGATACCAGATACAGAAACTATGATCCAAAAAGAATGTATTAGGAAACATAAAACAATTGAATTGAACGTGGCTGATTTTTTTAAAGCTATTTTTTTTTCTAACATCCTGTTTACTTTTGTGTGGATTGAGTTCAATATAGTTGCAATATACGACAAAGATGTATGAAACATAAGCATACCAAAACTGATATGGTATGATTAATTCATTCGAGTTTTGATATAGTTAAATTACTTATATGCATAATTATATTGTCCTGTCTTCATAGAAATAAATTGTAACTTACCTGGGGTATAACGAGTCTCATTCTAGGATTGTACTACATACTAGACCACTTATGTAACAAAAAAAAAAACTCAATAATTAGGGACAAATATTCGTGCTAATCACATAAATATTTGCATCTACCTGCCCCGAACCTAGAATTTTATCTTCGTAGGCAGGGCCACTCACTCACTACCAAGTACCTAGACAGCTGGGGCCCATTACTCGAAACTTACCCTTATAATATTAGTGTTAGCCTTATAATATTAGTTTACTTAGTAATTTTTTCTACAAGACTATTAGTTAAATGTACCGCATGGACTTATATTATTAGTCTAGTGAGTTTCGAGAAATGCGCCCCTGCGCTGCGGGGTCAACGTTACTGTACTTACTTTACGTATACCGTAGCTGGTTTCCATTTTACCTTTTCAGGCTTTTCAGTGAAATAAGGTGTCCATCGGATATTTTATTTGTAGATTGAATAGTCTCAATATGGTTTTTCATAGCTACTTAGCAGAGAAAAAGAGCATGAAATGCAGTCTTTACTTTTCCACAAACAACCCAACTTCAGGCAAAAACAAATTAAACATTTTTTAGCAATCTACCCTCCGAAACTGCTTAGAAAAAGCCTCCTTTCGTTAAGCGAAGGACATGGCATGCGTTCGGCTTAGTAAGCGGATATTTATGCTAAAATGGGGGGGTCGGGGGATCAATTGTATCAATTTATAGGAGAAATGGGAGGGGGGCAGGGATTTCGGATCGGGGGGAATCTGGTTAAGAGTTTGGTAATTGGTGGTGGATTTTTTAATGGAGTTTAGGTGGGGAATCATGACTGGCTTAAGTAATTATAGGGATGCATGGAGATGTTATGAGAATCACAAGAATAAAAAAGGTTCAAAACAAAATATCCCATAGAACTTTTTTCTTTTCGTACATCAAAAGATTGGCTTACTTTGTACTATTCTATTAATATCCGAGCTTGCTACTAGGAAATGGCTGAATGGATTTAAATAAAAAATGCCACATTCCATTTCGTAAAATTTAAACACACGTTTAATCCAAGAATGCATGACCATTGCCGTGCGTAAACGGCACCGTCAAACTTGTCATTGGTAAACAGGGAATGCCATTTAACCGGTTACTAACCGTTTTTGTATGAAATAACCGGTCAAACCCGGTTATAACCGGTCGAACCCGGTTATAACCGGTTTTTTGCATTCTCTATTGGTAAATAACAAATAATGTACTCTTTAATAACGCATGGTTATTCCGAATAACGATATCCAGTTGTCAGTTTTGACCAAAACGAGAACAAGGTAGCATTTAATTGGCTATTCGGGTGTGCTCCGTGCGGGCCTCGCTCCACTCGATGTATATTGGCCGTCACCTTTAGCTAATTGCTTCGCTCCTAGGGCTCTCTGCGGGAGTGCAATCCACGAGCTTAATTGGGAAAACACCGTGGTTAGGCGACGAGTTTCTTACTTCGAGACTTTTTAATTTGAAATGTTAAACTTAGAGGGGGAGATTGATATGCTTCTTAATTATCCATCCTTTAATTTCTTTGAATTCCAAAGCTAATAGAATCGTAGCTCTGCTATGTATGTGTCCCGCGACCGTCGTCAGATGCATCTGGAAGGACCATCATTCAAACACATGTTATGAAGAAGCAACACAAAAGCGACGTTAGAATAGGAACATATTAGTGTTATTAGCAATCATGGCTTTCAATTTATGGTTCAGCGGATAAGAAGACGCTTGGTTTATGATAAGGCGCTTTTGTTTTATTAATTAAAGGACAATTCCTAAACGAAATATTGGTCTCAAGTAAGTAAATAGGTAAGCTGGAAGCTGAATAGAAAATTAAATACTCGTAAATAAATATCGGGGACATTTCCACACAAATTGAACTAGTCCCAAACTAAGCTCCAGGCTTTTACTATGGGCAATAGACGAGGAAAGACTTACTTATATAAAGAAATACATATTTAAATACATAGAAAACATCCAGGAGTCCAGGACGCAGGCATAAATATTCGCGCATATCACACAAGTATCTGCCCTTACCGGGATTTGAACCCGGAACCCCTAGGTTTGTAGGCAGGGTCACTACTAACCTGGCTAACGTGTTGTCAAATATGTGAGTTGACCCGTTGTGGCCGTCAAAATCAAAAGCGGTTACGCCGTTCTTATAACTGTTACCTACTATTTGTATAGTTACAAGAATTAAAACAGCGTTACCGCCACCCACCTTTTGATTTGGACGGCCGGGCGGCCTCCGTTTATCTTTAAGTATGAGTAAAAACACTAAAGTTTTAAGTTTAATAATATAGACGACGCGCTGGCCTAGTTGGTAGTGACCCTGCCTACGAAGCTAGCGGTCCTGGGTTCAAATCCCGGTAAGGGCAGATATTTGTGTGATGACCGCGAATATTTGTTCCTGAGTAATGGATGTTTACTATGTATTTAAGTAGGTACATATTTCTCTATATAAGTATTTATATCGTTGTCTAGTACCCATAGTAAAAGCCTAGAGCTTAGTTTGGGACTAGGTCAATTGGTGTGACATTGTCCCCTGATATTTATTTATTTATTTATTTATTATATGTGAGTTGAGTACAATGGTCAGCGTTGACCCTCGGAAACCACGTGCATTTTCGCCCCCGTGCACTCGTGCAGTGTAGGTACTTATGACCTATATTACCCTATTTTCGTGAATGTCTTAATTTGAAATATAATGTTATGTACCTGTAATGTGTTTATGTAATGTGGCAATAAATGTGTTTTGAATTTGACTTTGAATTTTTCATGTTTACGAGACAAATGATCGCGCAGGTTACCTGATGGAATTGGAAAGTTATCTCCGCCGCATATGATCGCCGGCAACGAGAAGGGTGGTCGGTCCGTTGCACCCCTTTTAGGAATATGAAAAAAAAAACATTATTTTCTGGAATGTAAGTACCTTTTTATGAACGAATTTAGTAATAGTACCGTTATTGATGGTTAAAAGGTTCCCGTTGATTGAACAGAAAACATTTTCAGATTTCTCTACGCTATTTCTATCCCACGTCAGCTGCATAGACCCATTGTGTCCCTCAACAATGCCACCTGTCCAAAAAACGTATTCCCGAAAAACCTTGGGAGATAACTACAAAGGCACTTCAGCGCGTTAAAACGATTGCGGACGCGAAAATCTTAACACTCGCTAAAGAGAGGGATCCAACAAAAAAACGGGACTTTCTGGACACACCAGTGTTACAAAACCCAGCGGTAACTATACTATGAGTGTGGAGACAGGTCTTGGTAAACTGGCGGTCCCCCCTTGGTCCTTGAAGATCATTATTCTAATTGCTTTTCATACAGAGCTCAAACGGTTTACTCTTTCAAGCACCATTCACTCGCACAAGAGTGAAAACGTGAAAATTAATTTAATCCCCCGGGACTCAGATTAATAGCAGATAATGGCCGCTTTTCTTATTGTTGGACTACGCGTCATAATTTTCGAAATTTCATTAAAATTTAATATTTTATTCCGGCGCTCTTTATCTTCGCTTTGTAATTAAATTGAAACGAAAAAAATAGATATAATTTCAAAGATTTAAAACGTTGCCAATTAAATTCAACTTGTTGGAAGTGAGATCTACTTACTTACAATTGTTTTAATTTAAGGTGCTTGTAAAATAATATGTACAAAAGTAGCTAATCATTTCATGTTATTTTAAAGGGAGCGGCTACTAAAATTTGTAATCACAGTTGATTTTTCACTATTATTGAATGGAAGGTTGAAAGGTTTCAGAAATGAAGGTTAAAGGATGATCAGAAATTCCTGCTAGAATGTATGAGTATTATATTACAGCGGATGTATATGTTGTGATATATGCCGTCTTACGAAACGTAAACCAATAAAATCCTATTAAAGAACGCCACATGTAACTAAATGTCCAATAAACACTAAAGACCGAGTACCGTGCTTTGTTTATGTACTACTTGGTTTATGGTAGAGCCCGCCGGGTGGTGTATTTGATCGAACTCCAATTGGTCTCGACGTGGTCAAATGATTGAGTGCGGAGAACAATAATGTAATGCTAGAATGGGATTCTTGTATTTACACTTTTCGATCAGTTATTTCGTACTCGTACAACTTATATCTGATTTCATTGCAAATTTAATGAAATTTTGGTTTAAAATTCCTCGATGTTGTTGCTGAAAATATTACGCAAAAATATAGTATGTGACACTTGTAACGAAACCCATAGCAAATATTATTATTTTTTGTAGTGATATGGAAAATTGGATCAAGCCTGTTAGGGAGGGGGTGTTATGGGGATATGAAATTTGGATTGTTGATAAAAAACATTAAATTCGGAGTGGGGGTTTTTGTGGCCAATACATATTCGTAATATCATCATCATATTTTTTTCTACTGGTTATTATTTCTACATGTACACCGACAACTTTGTGTGCGAGTTGCTCGTTTATAACTTACTTTTATTTTAATTATTACTCTTAGTTTCTTAGTTTGTTTTAGGCTGACAAAGAAAAAAAAAAACTCGCACCATATACTTTGGGGATTCATATACAGGTTGTTTAAGTATACTCGATTTTCAGATATACTGTATTCCTACAGGCTGTTTCATCTTAATCAGTTGCTCAGTTTTTCATTACTTAGTGTGCTGACCAGTCTGCAATCGAATTACTCTAACATGTTCGGCAACATAAAGTCCGCTAATGTCGACTATTAAATTATGGTCCCCCATGCTGTGCGATTTATTTGCAGTGCGAGGAGATTCATCTCCGTTCGTCGGGAGCGTTTGCTTAAGGCTGTATACACAATACCATAGACTAATTGAAAAGATAGATACTAAGCGTGGCTTAAGAAAGTAACTTCTTTGAATATCTGGTACCTAGTGATAGGAAGTTATATTTTTTTTACAATTCATAGCTTGAATAAATCCATCCTTAAGAAAATGACATCAGGAGGTGCACAGGAGGAGAAGCACAACAATGTTATGCTTTGTTTTTTGGTAAAAAACACGTAAGTAATTTTAGAATGAAATAAGAAATTGTAAATGTTTAAATTCTACAGATTCCAGTAAAAAGTGGTTACATTTAAAAAAAAAACAGACGGCCCTGAAATAAATTCGCATCTACAATATTTAAACATACTTTTATGATACGCTAGTAGCATGCATATACCAAAATTGCTTGTGAATGTGAATTTAAAATTAAAATATAATTGTTATCGCGTTTTGAAAGATACACGGATATAACATACTTATTTGATCTGTTTAAAGCAACAAACTAAGATTTTATTTACACTCAAAACCAATAGTGTACCTTATAAGAATACCTGTCCCAGTGTGAACCCGCCCTTGGAAACAACTTGATGATTTGTTATGATCACCTCGAATGCGCTCAGCGGGCGGCCAAAAACTGCATTTAACTTTAAACCCCCGCTGCAAAGCTATATCAACCCTAACTGCCTTTTAATAAGATTCAAACTTTACTAATCAACAACTGGCCAAAATCGCAAAACAAACGAAACGTTATACAGGCTGTTATAATTAAGGAGAGAATAATTATTTCATTTGCGCAGTCTTGAATGGACTTCATCTTATTTGTAAGAAGGTTGTGTTTTGCCTGAATGTTAGCAACTAGAATTAAATGTTTTCTAGTAACGACTCAGTTGGCTCATATTTTCGAAGTCAAGACAAGTGTTAATAATTTATTCTATTTTAACGGCGATGTTCGTTTGTTTTAATAGGAGATGTTAATGTTCCGATGCACTTTGTCTTGGGATAATAAAAGAGTTTGAACTAGGAAGCATTAAAAGTTCGTTTATTTAACGATAACGAGAGAATTATTACAAAACTTTGAATTCAAGGAATTGAAGTGGAATAAATTTTGAAAATTGGTTTTAATGCAGATTTTTGTAATAGCAGTAAGTATATGTATGTAATTCTAATCTTCTTCTGAGGTTTAAATATATGACTATGACTTTCCCATGGCGTTGCTTGCGGCGAGATTGAAATGTTATATAGTTTATTATTATTTGAGAAGTGGGACTACATAACAGCATACATAAATTGGGCTGATGACTCAAGTGGACTGTTAAATTATCAGAAGCACTTGTGCCTTTGAATAAAAAATATTTTTTCACGGTTTTACCATAAATTTAGTACAGTATTTACTCAATTGCGACGGCATAGTTGAGTATCAATTTGTATAGGGCGTTTTTAACGCTTAGTAGGAGTGTTGAACTTTAACTCTAATAAAGATAAAGATAAAGATAAAGAGACATTTATTCGCAACAAATACAAAACCACATTAGGTATTAGGTACATTAGGTATTAGGCTAATGTCTGACCTTTGCAGTGCTCTGATTGAAGGTCCCATATATACATTTGATCATTACAAAAAACATGTATGTAATAATTTAATGCTGTGTTTAAAATGTCCAAATCATGCAGTGTATCATTTTGAAAGTTATCGTAACACACTGACCGGACTATAGTTACCCTGTGGCTATTAATAAATAAAACTAATAACGGATCGAATCTGGAGAACAGGTTTAGTAGGTCGCTATTAGATATTCATTGACATGCTGCTGACATTTCAATAGAATATTTAAGCCTCAGCTGGGAATCGATCAATTGTTTTAGTGTCGAACATTAGTAGAGAAGGATGTTATAAGAATTATCTATTACTACCGATTTGACTAATTCCTTTTTTGTTGTGTGCGAAGTTATCAGGACAATGTTCGCATGAAATAATAATTACACCCGGGCGGCGCCGGGCACGGACCGCTAGTACAACATAAAAACCTAATGAAAATCCGTTTAGTTTTTGAGAATATCGCGAACATACAGACAGAGAGACGTGGCGGGGAAATTTGTTTTTAAACTATTTAGTGATAGTGATATGCCATAATTGAGACATGCATCTGAGTCAAGTTTTTTAATTAAAAAAAGGAGGCAGACGGTCAAGCGAGTTGATGGTAAGTGATTATCGTGACCCATAAACGAATACGGTCCAGGTTTTTATTTAATAAACAGTCCCTAGTCCTAGCTAAGACGCAAAATAATGCTACTAAACGCTGCTTAAATGTATGGAGTTGACATAAACAGTTGACGCGATCTGTCTTTAGCTTACGTCAAACCTGTAAATTTTCGAAAATCGCTAATTTTGCGGTATGCATCAAGATCCTAGTCAAGACTAGGCTCCGTGAGATTCTCATCTCTACATAGATGCATTAGAAGTAACAGCTTTTATTATACTAGTTAGCTTCTGCCCGCGACTTCGTCCGCGTATTTTTGCATAATCGTCATTCCCTCGACAGCTTTTTTTTTTTCTGGGTTAAAAATATCACCATGTAAATAATGATCATGTTGGTTTGTGACGGAGTTACAGACCAACACACCAACTTTCATATTTATAATATTGGTAGGATTTTACTAAAGATACTATAGATAGATAGACCCATAATCTCCTTAAGGTGTGTAACCCTAAACGGCAACTTTCAAAACGCTAATAAAATTAATCCGACCCAATTAAGCCATAAACCCATGGATTAGGAGTTTTAGTGCGATCGCACCTCGTTTTACCGTCAGACCTTTTAGCAGAGCCGTAAACTTTATTATTTGTATCCCATTAACGTATGCTGCCAGTGCTGCCACTCACACAATAAAACCATTATGGATTTAAAGATTGATTTTTTGTATAACACTCACATGCGATTGACCTCGATCTCACCTGGTTGATATGATGGTGGGCGATGAAGTCGAGGGTTGTGTTCACGAAATTTTATATGCAGTTGTTATTTTTATCATGAACTAGCGGCCCGCCAGCGGCTTCGCCCCACTACAAATTCCTGACTTTCCCGGTGAATTTTTCAATTATTTTCTTTCATAAAAACTTTGTCCTGGCAATGACGAACACAACTAAAAAGAAATGAGCCAAATCGGTTCAGCCGTTCTCGAGTTTTGCGCTTACCAACACATTTAGCGATTCATTTGTATTATATACCTAGAAGATGAAAAATCCATCTCTATCGCCACGAAAATAGGGACCTTACCTAATTAGATAATAAAAAAAAAAGACGTGTGGCACTCGGGGACTGCCGCGGTAAAGCTATTGCATGTCGTACAAACGCACACAACGCCGTGTCGAAGACTGCCGAACTGAAACGACGTTAAGCGGCTGCTACACGGTTAGCAACCGAGCCTCCAACCAAGGTGACCTTGCAGGTTTGCAGCCGTGTAGAAGGATGTTTGCAACCAAATTTCGTTTGACCTTTCTTTGCCCTTGGTTGACGGGCGTGCGCTGACAACCGCGGTTGGATGCCGCCGTTGTAAACCGTGTAGACGCTTGTTGCCAACCAACCAAGGGCAGTTGTGTCTCTGCAGGCAAAGAGTGCGCACGGCCTCACGCAACTAGCGTTGCATATGTTTACTGATTTACTGAATTTGCAAAATAAATTTAAATAATCTATTGGATTTTGTATATATCTGAATAGACTTCAAGTTTTATGTAGAAAGATCAATGTTGACTCATATTCTTTCCTTTTTTTTTCTGTCCTCACTTGCGTACAAAAGTGCTAAAGCTACGCCAACCTTCTGAAATTTTGAAAGCCATATCGTGTGCGCTGTGCAGTCGTACGATGCGTGTTTTCTCTCCGCGAGCAGTAGACAGACTGCCTGTTGGCAACCGTGTAGACGGAAACGCAACGGCGTTAGCAGCCGAGCCTCCAACCAAGGTCACCTTGGTTGGAAGCTTGGTTGCTAACCGTGTAGCAGCCGCTTTAGACGATGCACGGCCTTCAAGCCACACCTCCTTGCCCGTCGGAGTGGGGAGCGTGAGGTTTTTTCGTTACGGAATTTCTGGATTCGGTCCCCGCGCTCAAGGCCCGCGATAGAAGCTATGCAATAGCTTAAAAACAAATGGCATCCATGGCAGGCGGTTACTCTTGGTACACTACCATTACTACTATTTTCCTTCTATAAAAACGACTGAAATATCCTTCGGAAAAAAATACTGCGTTGTTTGAGATATTAATATTAGAAACATGATTTTGTCTAGTGGTGCAGTGATACAGACATTCTCATACCAACATAACAAAAAAAAAGAAAAATATGTAATAGTTTACGATGACTTTGTTTCATGGAAAGCCTAAGAAAAAAAAAACCGTTCTCTAAAAATGTTTAACTTATTGCAACAAACTTTTGAGTACGAGTAGCTTATGCCACCTATATGGGGCTTAAATTATTTTGGTAACTGTGTGATATATCTTTATCACATTATTATAATTAAATTTTTACTATTTCATGTGAACTTTTTAATTTTATTTTCTTGCAGAAAAGGAAATTAATTCAGATTAAAAACAAAATGTATTCAGCTTCAAAGTATAGTTGTACACTAACTGTACTTTAACCACGGACTCGATTCCATTTGACGTTTTTAAGGTTGGAGAATATTTCTGGTCTATGTATTTAAAATTGTAATTTTTCTGGTTTTACGTATACTTCTGAGTCATTTATTTATTTATTTCAAAATATATTTACACAGCATTACAGTCACAAAACTAATACACTGTGAAACTTAATTTATAATAATATAGTTGAAAAAGAAGAGAAAATATAAAAATAAATAAAACATTACAAGAGAGTACTCGACTGCCTGTCATCCATTGCCTCGCAAAACCTCAGGCACTCCAAGCACACAGACGTCCATCGCCACGCAAGCAGGTCACACTCCGGTGCCGATGCCAGGAGCGGTGAATTTCTGTGCGCCACCGTGCGCGCAACTGGCACGGACAGTAAGGCGCGAGTGCGAGGTCTCAGAGTTATCCTGTTTACCTCAGGGACATACAGCCTTGCAATTTGTTCTACCAGTTCAGGAGAATCACCCTCGCCCCGCAAGACACGACACACGTTAAGAAGCAAGCTGTAGTTGCGCCTGACCTCCAACGAATGAAAACCCAGAGAGCCGAGTAAAAATTTCGTGGGGTATAAAAATGGATAGAATTCATAGATTTTTTTTATATACAATCCTTAAGAGTCATCAATTATGCTTTTAACCCAAATGACACTAAATCCATAAAAATAACAGAACGTCAGTCATTCCTTCTATAAGAACTCCTTCCGATTTAATTGTTCAAAATTAGTATTTTATTAGACGTAATATTTTACACCGCAACGTTACCCATAAACGGAACCCATCAAGCGATCCACAAGCCACCGCAGCTCCTTTAATAGAACCAAAACACAGCCTAATATCCTTCAGGAAGCGCGTTAAAGCAATAACGCAGTTCTACGGCCGTGAAGCCTCTACTGCACCATTACGCGACGAAGCGTATTGTGCGTGCAACTTGTAGCTGTATAAAGACGATATACGGATTTTGGTTGTGATCGGAACCGCTGCGGCTTGTAGCTAGCATTTTTCAACTTATTATGGTTAAGCAGTAAAGTTTAATATATTAAGCGTTTAAGTAAGAGTTACTAATAGTAATGAAGGTCCGTACCACAGCACAGTAGGTATTGTTATAGTCCGTTTTGAATTCGATTTTGAATCGAATTAGAGCGAGCCCAACTCACACTTGACCATTTTTAGTATTAGTTGTTTATCTTCAGTTTTGGCACTATAATCGTATCTAATTTGACGCTTGTATGTTTTACCATTTTTAACAAAAAACAAAAATAAAATTACTTTGGAATAAAGGTTTCTTGTATGGGGATACGCTTTATTGTTTGATATTTAAATAAAAAGTTTATCCGCCGTAATAACACATAGCTGAAAAAAAGTCAACCCGATATCTATTACGGTTCAAACAGAGCAGCGCGCAGGCCTACTAAAAGGGTCCCGTTGGGGACCCTGCGGGTACGGAACCCAAAAAAGAGCCTAATTAAACCTTTGACATTCAAATTATAAAACTAACAAAATAAAGTTACCTATATCGCTATTTTGTTGATGTTTACAAGCAGATTTATTAAGATCACAGAAGAGTGTGGTACAGTCAGCGTCAAAAGAAACTGATCACTTAAATACCTTGTCGCTTTACTGTCACATAAGCAATGTCAAACAAGATTGTCTAATGCGTTAATGCGATAAAGTACAAAAGTAGCTTGAAGTGACCAGTTACTTTTGACGCTGACTGTACAATGCGCTTTCAGCAAATAGCATGTTGCTTTGTAATCGAACAATAAACTCTAACACAGTTTTCAGCTTCGATCTAAGCGGCAACTCCCACAAAACCTCTGCGTACGCTCCCTTAAGGCTTTTCCAACAATAAAATTTGCATAACTACGCTCCGTAGCGTCTTATTAAATTTCCACCCTTCCCAAACTCATTAATGGTTATACTTAACCGCGCCGCGGCGTTGCCCGACATTAATCATAGCCCACGCGTGGGCCTGACTTTTATGGCCCTCTCAAGAGGCTGGTAATCCCCGCAGCGATGCCTCCAGGATTAGGCATAATCTTTTGTTTATACGCATTTTTCTCGTAAAATGTTTCAGACATATTTGTAGATGACATGGTTCTCGGTTGACAACGATGGGTATATTTTGTTTCTTCTGTCCAACAATTTATAATTTTGAATAAATAAAAAGCTCTTCTTTGGATAGACAGTGATAAACGAGAACATAGAGAAATACTTAGAATACATCTAAGACACCCAACAAATACTCGGGTTTATAAACACTTTATTGCAATTTTATTTATACTTCCGGTTTCTGCCTAATGTCCTCTATAAAGGACAATTTTACATATAAAATTTATTTCCCGGGCAGAAACTACCAATTCGAATGTGTCCTTTATTAAGAACACTGGGCAGGACGAGGATATCAAAATAAAAAATAAACATTCACATAAAGTATGAACTAAGACGAACTTATTCCTTTGAGGGATCTCATGTAGTAAGTAGTAAGGTGTGGCAAGTAGGATCTGAGAACCAGACCAGACCTGAGACTCTAAAATGCAACATCAGCACCGTTGCCAACATTAAAAAATTACTAAGGAGGAATGCCTTTATGCTAGTTATTTCCCCGGTTGTTTTTTCTCGCAACGTATACATTGTAAAATATCAATAGAACGGTAAGAGATTTTTTATCCCAGGATTTTTTTGATAAGTACTTGAAGTTTCTTTCGTTATGTTGCACAGACCTATATTTTTTCCGATTTTTAGTAAGTATAATTTGAAATTCATCGTACAAATAGCCCTTGTAAATCATTATGCTGGCGGTGTCACTAAAGTTCACAGCACCAACGAACCAGAAAACAACATTACGAGTCCACGGAACGATTTAATTTCAATTGGATGTGTCATCATAAGCAGACATCGATAATGAACGGCCAGACATGAAATCAGATGTATCGAATTACCCTCATATGATTGTCATTCGTTAGTCGAAATTGATTCGATCACCACGCGACCATGCGTGTGCTCATACTATCAGTTGTGTTTGCTCTGACGTCATCCGCCAAAGTAACATGGCTGTCCGACACTAGTTTCAATCTTCCTATAAATTTCAGAGACGGAAAGTTGCCTTGTTCGAAACAAACCGTCGTTTTCCCTGATACGCTTCAGGGAGCCGTTCGGTTTCAATCAGAGAATTTCGCTAAGGAGTTTATTTTACCTAGCACCGGAGAGTTGCTGTTAGAAGGAGCACTGTACATCGGAGCCAACCCAAAAGACACTTGTGTGGAACAGAATACTTATTACATCGATAAAACGGTGTCATCGTGGGCCCACCCCGATGTGTGGGCGTCACCCAGATTCAACGAAGCCACTCCAGATGCGGAAAGAGTGCCTTGTTCAGATGATACGGTAGAATTTCCGAATAATGCCATGTTTTCGATCCTCTTACCTGACGCCACTCAAAGTATCCAAGGGCTTACAATGAAAGGACATGAATACAACACACTCGATTTCTTTGGGTATATAACCCAGCCAGCCCAGGAACAACAGTTCTATCTTAATTCGAATTTACAAACTGGAATTGTGATTGAACCGAACCAGTGCCGGGCGCAAGCCTTCAAGGGGTGCCCGTGTCAACAATATACTCTAAATATAGATTGCAGTTTAAAATATTGCGCAGTACCAACTTGTTCCTCCCCAATCCAACCAATAGGACATTGCTGCAAAATTTGCGGTGGATCAATATCCTTTGAAAGAGACGGAAGCTTCAACTATTTAGAGTTTAAAGAGTTTGTCGACAAAACTGTCACGTCATACAAAGATAACAACATAGTCTATCATATTGGGATAATACCTCCTAACAAAGTTCAAGTTGTTATTGTAGAAAAAGGAGAATATACAGGTTCAAGCGCGTTGGTGGCTAACGATATAGATAGTCATTTAGTCAGGCACTGGTATGAAGTGAAAGCAGTGAGTCTAAGTGGTGGGCCGCTTTCTGATTCAGGTTCTGGCATAAAGATAGCTGTCTGCGTGTTCTTTATGGTGACTCTTCTTTTTGGTGGAGTCTACGTTTGGCACTACAAGATACCGACGCCAAGGATTCATTTGCCATCTTTCCCGGCTATGGGACGGGGGTCGACTGCTGGTCTTCTGTCGAGGTTCGACCGGAGGACGGAGAGCATTGTGTCGTTGACGAGAAGAGATTCCGCGGCCACGGTCTCTTCCGCTGCGGGCGTCAGCACCGCCTTCAGGAACCCATTGTATAGTTCTAAAAGGGGGCGTGTCGATGTGGTGGAATCAGTTATCGAGGACGATAATATTATGTAATGTTGTCCCTAATGTTGTATGTATTTAACATTTTACACAAGTTAATTAAGCTCATATAAATGTAAAAAGATTTTATACGTTTAACCCTTTTAATAACTTTTGTATTTGAATAACTTGCTAGATTAATTTTTGACTTCAAATTTTAGGCGTGAGTCACTTGATCAACAAGTTTGCAGCATCAGTTATGGTATATTTGACAGAATACAAAAAAGGTAGATATAAAATTCAGGTTCATTGTATAAAATATTAATATGCAAGTGTTTTATGTTTTAAAGATTGTAATATAATTGATCCTACACCTATGAAGGTGTAACAAATAAACTTGCTTTTGGTTCCATGCTATTGTATTTTTACTGGGCCGGATCGCAAATTGCATTAAATGCCATCATAGGTTTAATGAATACTATGGATTGTTTTTATAATAATGTATACATACATGTTTAATATACTCGTACGATCAAATGGATTCGTTCTACAGTAGTCGTTTGCTCGCTCACTAAGTATTTTCTTGCCTAAGTTAAAGTAGATTTTACATATTAAATCCTGTGGAATCCCAACCTTCTACAGCTGCAATGAATCACAGCACAGAACCGCCTATCCGCCACTAGGACATGTTCAGGAGTATAAATCAAACTAAGTCTCATACAATGTGAAATATCTGATTTATGTAAGCTATTATTCATATAAGTTCGCGCTTAAATTAGCCATTTTGAAATTTAAATCGAGAATAAAACTAATTTTAGAACAGCGATGTTCCCTTTCCAGCGCCGAAGTTTGTGTGAATGTTTTCAGATTTTTCTTAGGTAACTTAAACAGACAGCGAGTGTAAAGGACAGAGCTATAACAATTATATAGCTCTGTCCTTTTCTCTCAGCGTAAAATGAACTGCATAGCTACGTCATAATAACCCCCCAGGGCCGAGATTCTACACGGCAAAACCTAATTGATTTTAACGTGTTATCGTGTTGTCGAATTTTTCATAGCTCTATTTAATCTTAAAAAACAATACTATAACATGTCCGAGGTAATATTACGGGGCAACATGGTTTTACAAACTAAAATAGAGGCTTAGTGGTTGATTTAATACATATATATCGTCTATATAGGATGTCACTTGTATTTATTGAGAATTTTGATGGAAAGTTTGATCGCCATTAATTAAACATTTAAAACAATTCGGCGTTTTGTTAAAGGGCTGAAAGTGACGTGCTTTGTACAACAGCCGACGGAACCAATAGTGTAGGGTTTCGAACTGACTGTCAGAGATTCGTTAATCATATTTCGTTATACGTTCGAGCGATTAGAGTGCGACTTTTAAGACTGAGTACATCGATGTGATTTTTGTTGTATAAAGTTGCCGTTACCTTCTCGGATTCTCTATTGCAAAATCACTTAGCTTAATCTCATGGGGGTTGCTATAAAATACTATATAATTTCAGTTTAGGTTGAGAAAAAGGGACTGAGCTATAGTTTAACAGCTCTGTCCCTTTCAACCTAAACTAAACGGCTTTAATATGTCTTGGTATCCCCCAGGTCCGAGACGGTGATAGGTGGATGCCATTAAATATATTTGAACAAACAAGGTAGGTCTCAAAATATCTGATTATGCCCTAATGCGCCTTATACAACGGAGTCGAGTTGGGATATTTTTGACTAGTGTTAATTTCAATTTATTCGACGGTACTCGCACATGACACAAATCGTTTTGGCAGTGAAATTGTTATAGGTGCGTATTACTTGCGTTACACCTAAAATGGTTATATTAATAATATTGAGATTATAGTTATTTAAGTACCTACCTAATTAAGTTAATCTATAAAGTAGTATACTCTCCCCCGTGTGGTTGCCGGGTTAGAATAGTGCCACTCCGTTTCTTCCCGTGGATGTCGTAAGAGGCGACTAAGGGAATAAAGGCTTGTAGTACTGTTAGGCGATGGGCTTGCAACCTGTCACTAATACGCTGGTAAACATCTTAGCCTGATTATGCAAAATGTGGTTACAAGATTATCAACAAGTTTTTAGAGTTGTTGGTAATCCTGTAGCTCTGCCTACCCCACTCTGGGAATGAAGGCGTGAGTTTATGTATGTGCGTATGTAGTATACTCTTACGAGATTGGTACAAAAGCAGGATGGGGTTTATATTGTGGAACTCAGCTTCTAAGCTATAAAATATTCATTAAGAAAAAAAGACACATTGGGGTGGTCTTTCGTATGAATCTATATAATGACAAAACAACGCATAGCCGAAACCGATGGACCTGGGGACTTCAAATTTAAGGAGAATATTCCTGCAGTGAGTACCCTAGGGGTGCACAGTGAAAAGACTTTTTTGAAAAATAAATCCATTTGTTACGAAATAGAGAAGTAGTGGGTAACTTATTCCTCGCGTACAAAGTATTTCAAAGTACATACATACATAAACTCACGCCTTCATTCCCAGAGTGGGGTAGGCAGAGCTAAAGAATTACCAACAAGTCTTAAAACTTCTTGATAATTCTGTAACCACATTTTGCACAAGTAGGCTAAGATGTTTCCCAGTGTATTAGTGACAGGTGGCAAGCCCATCGCCTAACAGTACTACAAGCCTTTATTCCCTTAGTCGCCTCTTACGACATCCACGGGAAGACATGTACATAAAATAAATAAAATAAAAAAGCCGTTATGGTTGTTCTTTTTTTTGTTTGATTACCTACAGATTTTAATGCCTATTTCGTAAATAACTTTATTTTTATTACTTATATTTTGCTCAATTAATATCTTAATTATTTCGGCAAACGGTTACTAAGGTACAACTTGTCTTCCGACAAAGGCCTCCTCTAAAGATTTCCATTCGGTTCTGTTTCTCGCTGTACGAGTCCATGTTGGTGATATAAAACGCGTCAAATATAAAAAAAAACGACGGACTGTTTTTTTTAAATAAAATTATGAAGCGCGCATCCTTTAACGCCGAACCAGCAACACCGTCAAAGTTCAGCGGTACCACGGTATCTAGAACAAAGCGACTCACTCCATTGTCGTCCATTATTTTTATCCGAGCATTGATTTATGTCCCTTACCGTGTTACGCCGACAAATGTCAATGACAACCCGTATTTGCAATACGCGACATCTCCATAAGAAAAGCAAATGAATGGGAACTCTATCCCAATGAGTTATTGTTACAAAAATGTTAGGTTGTATTTTGATTTGTCGTAAAGGTAAAATAAATTCAACTGTATATCCTTAAAATAAGGTATATGTTTAGGTACGGAGTTTAGATAAGTGTCAGACGTGCGTTCCAAATGAGATGGCATGAGTGACAGGCGCGGTTTGGAATATTGAAAGTATTTGGTTTAAGGTTAATGAGCGACAAGAGAAGTGTGTTAAGTCATGATTTATAGATTCGTGGGCCTGTTATCAGTTACGGTTTTTAAATTTAAACTTACACTGGAGCCAGAATTTTGCAATTAAAATTGGGCACTAGATTTTGAAGAATTTTGCCTTGTGTCATTTAATTCAAAAAGACATCGTTAGGGTACCTACTCAGCGCAATTTGCGTTGCTAATTTAAAACCCATAAAATACTATAAACACCATATAAATAAATACTATATTATATATATTTTAATGAGCCGCTTCTGGTTTACATTATACAAAAAAGGAGATAGAGAAACGCGCAATTTGTTAGTAAAACGAAGGAAGATGAATATGGTTAATAACCTGGATAGAAATAAACAAATTATCACTTGACATGGTATACTTGAAACTAATCATTGCTTTGGTTGTGCATTGGTTGTGAAACGACACAAGAAAATGATGCCTTGACCACTTTGGACTATGTCATAGTGACATAATCAATGAATACGTAAGTGACTTCTTATGTTTTAATTTACAGTGTCACTTTGACATAGGCATAGCCCGGTTGGTATGGGTCTCTCTTCTACTCGGTAAAACCGAATTACTTTTGATATGGTATCGTATTGTCAACATTATAATAGCGCATCATTTATTTGACAGTATTATGGGATGTGGCAGTAGGTGTAAAAACCAAAGTTTTTGACCAATGGGTCCTCCCCGCCGTCCTCACGTACGGATCAGAAACATGGACGCTCACAAAGGCAAGTATGTACCAAATAAAAGTTGCACAAAGAGCTATGGAGCGGGCTATGTTAGGAATATCACTTCTGGACCATGTACCGAGTGTTGAGATTAGGCGCAGGACAAGTTGCGGATGTCGGCAAAAGAATAACGCAACTGAAGTGGAGATGGGCGGGACACTTGGCTAGGCGAAACGATGGCAGGTGGTCGAAGGCGCTAAAAGAGTGGTGGCCGAGATTAAGTCAAAGATCAGTGGGCAGACCATCAGCTCGTTGGTCTGATGACATTTGGCAGACAGGTGGGAAAGGATGGATGGCGTTAGCACGAGACCGGGCAAAGCGTGAAATGAAGAGGACTTTACCCTGCAGTGGGTGGTTATGGGCTGGAATGATAGATGAGATGTGAGAAGACTGAAAGCAATATGGTTTTACCGAGTAAAATAGGGTTGATTCATTAAACCTTTATTACTTGATCCGCGGCAGACGTTCGCTTTTGAATTATGTTTATTAACCTCGGGCTGAATTAGGCTTAATTAAGGAACATTAACTGACGCAGGACCATCGCAATCCTGGCGGCCGTAGCACGTACAATTCGAAGCTAGCAGTCCCGGGTATGGGCAAATATTTGTTTGATGAACGTGAGTATTTTTTCCTCAGTCATGGGGGTTTTCTATGTTTTTAAGCAAGTAGGTATGTATTTTTCGATTTTTGAAAAAAATAGCGAATTAAGTAATCGTGTCTAACGTGACGGCTGGCTGTGAGTACGGCTGTAGATCAACTTGTGTGTTAATTTATTAATAAATCGTGATATAAACATATTTCTATGCAACGATTCAAAAGCACAGAATACAAAGACAATAAATCCTCAGCATTTCACATTCTTCACTTGTATAATAATTTCGCAACAGTGACACTTCTGTCGTTAAACTCACTCAAAAAGAGCAAACTCACCTACGCTATTCAAATATACGTAAAACCAACATTTTGAAATAAGTAAATGTGAATTTGAAATTGTGTTGATTACATTGCTGGGTACCTCAATCGAGATAATAACATACGAGTAAACGCATGAGTCAGGTTTTCAAATGAAGATACGAATAATTAATACCCTATGCATATCCATATGCATTGTCCTAACAGTTAGGACCTAACTCATTAACTTCAGGGTTAGCTGGAAGAGATCCCATTTAGGGATAAGTTCGCCTTTGTACATTACTTTAATATTTATATTTTTGTGCAATAAAGAGTTTACATATATACATACATACATACATAAATATAATATAGCTTCAGGGTCACTACCAACTAGGCCAACGCGTCTTCGATGGACACCCGCAACACTAAGAGACGAATTGCCGGTTTGTGGGGACGGCAACATACCGCGTTTCTCCAATTCTTCTTTATGTGGTTTCAAGCTGAAATAAGAAAAATAACAAAAAGATGTACCAACAATGTCCTTTATTTGGTGGACATAATAATTAATTCAGCTAAACTGTAAAATAAGTAGGGACCCAGACCCAACATACCTAAGAGTATCTATGACACAAACTCTACTAGGTTATGCTACTGATCCAACCTCGCGTGCTCTAAGTACATGCAACAGCAGCGATGTAACGATACACATTCCAGATTACAGGCGACAGAAAGTATGTAAGTGGCCTTCTATCAAAATAGCTCGAGCCAGGCACTGCTGGCCTGAGCTCGGGCACGATAAATCTAGAGCCGAGCACATTTGTCACAGGCACTGGCCTGAAATGTCGACTTGCACTTTTTACGACACTATAAAGTGATGTACGACTATGACGTTTTAAAATGGAATTTATATAGCCCATAAAACATTTTATTAAAATAGATACAAATTGTGAAGTTGTTAGGTTGGTTTTGAGGCGGTGTTTTTATTTCAGGTAAAAGTTTACCAAGATATAAAAGTGACTTTAAATTCCTTAGTTGTATTATACATATATAGATAATTTTATATATTATTTATTATTTAAATATTCTTATATCAATTGGAGGTTATTATTCTGCTTGTCAGTTACATTAAAAACCTTCTCGATAATCTATTTGGAAACTTTAGGCGACAATCTATTACTGTCTCATTCTATCAGATAGGTAAAATTAGAGTTGAGAGTCTTGACTGACGTGGAAAAAGTATATTTTGACTGCACTAGTAATGTATAGTTAAGGTTAGCTAACCTAAAAGTACAGCTAAACCTATTTATAATTTTTACCCAAGAACTGTTGATATTAATGAGACGGTTGCCATTTGAAAATGTTGTAGTTCCACCTGTCCCCACTTCAAACTGTTTTTTATCGATCTATATAATGTATATGTATAGTGAATAAACATACGATATTGAATACCTTTACTTGTGGGAGGACCTTGTGCAGGGTCCGTCCGGGTTGGTACCACCATCTTATCCATTAACGTACCGCCAAGCAGCATTGTTTGCATTGTTGTGTTCCGGTTTGGGGATAAGACAGCCGGTGAAATGACTAGCATAGAGGCATTCCATCTTAGTCCTCAAGGTTGGCAGTGCATTTGCAGTCTTGTGACTTGAGAAAAAAAAAAAATTTTATGTTATTTGCTTTAATACCCATTGACAGTGTAATTCAGAAAGCAAGATGAATACGAGCTTATCCGACAGCATACGATGTCGTATGATTTTCCACTACATCATCTTTATTATGTTTGTCGTCTCTGCATGCCGCGAAACTGACTGCGTAGACAAATGAATTTCGCACAGCGTGCTAACCATTCAAATGTCCATTTGCTCAAAACTACTTCTGGGGTCCTAATTCGATTACACGTCTCATTTCGCTCGAGATTCTCGCACGAGTCGAGAGCGTCTCAGAATAGGGCCGGAATTAAGATGGATGCGAGGGGCGATAAGTACTTTTAAACCGATTTTAAAGAAGGTTCGTGATGCGTCGTGTGTTTGCCTTGTGAAGACTTAAGTGTTTATAGAGATTAAACGTTTTAATTGGTTTCAACATCCATCGTGGGCATCAATCAATAATAATTATTTAGTGTCATGCTGTGTGAATTTGTATTTTGTCACCTGAAATAAATATGACTTATTAATAAAATACGTTACAACGGAACAGGAAGTAATAAACGTACGTAGCGTTCAATTTGGGGCTATCCTCACTTACATTTCAAAATTGGAATGTGTCCAAACGTTTCCGAACGTAAATTCAAATTTGTCCATAAAAATAAATTGTATCCGAAGACTAATGGCCTTAAATTCAGTTTTTGAATTTTGTACAGGGTGTTATTTTATTGTCACTTAGTACTTCGCATTTAAAGTATTCTTTATTTTTCCTGAAGTCCGTACAACCCTTATAACATAAATAAAATAGGATAACTCGCTTGACCGCCTCTACGTCTTTCATAGCGTTATTTGACGGAAAAGTTGTTTTTTCGTAAAGTTAAGCGATCCACTCTCAGATGTATGGAAATAATCGAAATCATACTTTGGATACAAATGAGAAAGTTCACTAACCTAACCCAACGCTAACGGAGATAAACCTTAACGAAAATTAGATTTTTTATTTTCCGAGTTTTTAGAACTGGACCACTGCTTCCGAGAAAATCCTTCTCGCTCGCCGGGCGAAAACTTGTCAACATGCAGTTACCTCTGCAACATAGGTGGCGAGCAATAAATATTTACGATGAATACGGGGCTTAAGACACGACCTAAGTGTGACTTTTACCAAACCATTTAAAAATAAAGGCAAGCCGTTGACCGGGACGTACCTGATTCACACGGTTCTCGGATCATCTGCTTACGTTAAGCGGACGTCTTATACCATTACGCTCTAATGCTGCAGTCACGCGTTGCGAAAGGTTACCTAACGCGAGGGGATCTTGACGGGCAGCGAGTAATGCTGTCTAGTTGCAAACACCCTGTAGCTCTAGCCTTTATAATATGTGGATGTTGGAAATAAATTTGCAATAGTATTTGATCAAAAGCGAGTGAATATTTCGTTAATCAGCACATTGGACCCGATTCTACGTGCACAAATAGCCTTAAAATAACTAAAACTAAATTGTCTAATTTTAAGACATAATTTAGACGGCAGATTTAATCAGTGCTATTCCAAAATGTCAAGCTGACAATAGTGACAATGTATAAGACCGCCTAAAATAAGAAGCGTCAGAGTCAAATTAGCGCTGTCATGGCGCTGTCATTTGATTATGACAGCTGCTCATAGAATAGCAAAATGTTTTAGCGACACCTAAATAAAATAAGGAAGTTTAGAGGCCACTGTAGAATCGGGTCCATTAAGGGATTTAGTGGCAGTTTCACCAAACGATGTTAATAACTTAACAAACGATTACAGCGTTAACACCTGTCAAAATGTATGAATTAACAGTCGATTAACATTGATTAAATTTAGCATCGTTTGGTGAAATTGGTACTAACGCGCAAGTTATTAACATAGATGACATGATCAACTCAGTTCATTTTCTCCCACTACTACCGATATGACGACTAATAGAGAAGTATGGAAGAACAAGACAAGTTGCGCCAACCCCAAATAAGTTGGGATAAGGGCAGGAGAATGATGATGATGATGATGTTTTCCAAAATATTTTATTTTTATTTGAGAAATAATATGAAATCATAAGAATTTAATTACGCCAAAATAACCATTAACTTGCATTGGTTGTACAACGACGGCTTTCCCATTAATGAATCTTAAATATTGACAAACTGGGCGATAGATATAATACATTCATACTTATATTATAATGTGAAAGTAACTTTGCAATTTGGTATGGATATAGTTTGAACCCGGAGAAATGACAAAGGGCACTTTTTCCCGCGTAGCTAGGTACCCATATTGAATTCCAAGTAGTTGCCATATAGGTTTTTACGCAAAACGGAACGTCTTTACTATGACACCGGACGAGTACGACGACGGCTTGACGCGTAATTATTTTGTCATAATATATTAAGTTACACTTTGGAAACAATCCAGCACGGTTTTCTTATTGACGGCCAATCCTGGACAGATTGGAATAATGTCGATGAAACTGCAAAACCGCATAAGTAACATTTGAAATAAGGAGCAAAATGCATCTTTTTAATAAGGCCGTAAGGTTTATTTTTCCCTTTCATAAAGAATGATGGGCAAATTGGCCCCTATAACCAATACACATCTTATGTATACCACGTGAAAGGTAGTTATACAAGCTTCATTTTCTAATACGGGGATAAACTTCAAAAACCCCGGAGAAGAGAGTTATCAGCCTTCAACTATTTACACACACACACAACGTTTATTACTGCACTAGCTGTGCCCTGCATGCGTTACAATGCAATTGCCCGTATATCCGACTCACGCTTGACCGATTTTTTTAGGCTTAACTATTTCTCATGGCTATCATGTACAAAAAGATTTATTCCAATCCGACGGGTAGTTCGAAAGATAACCCGGTTAAACAAACACACAAACCCGCAAACAAAAAACTCTTCTGCTTTATTATATTAGTATAGATTTATTCTTTAAAATAAAAAAAATAGCACTAATGAAATGGTTGCAAATCAAATCTTCAACATGTGCCATAGCACAGAGTTACGAGACCTATGGAAAGCGAGATCAGTCCATCATAATTGCTGAATGTGATGGTTTGTCCTTAACACATCCCCAAAGACTTGAAAGTTACCAGGCCAGGAACCAAGGCTTCGAAATAGCCTCGTTTGTATGAAAAACGCACTCTGACCCGTATTATTTGACCGAGAGTGTAGGTTGCACTTTTATTATTGTTATTTGTTTAAGATGGTCCCATGCGACATATTACTATTGTCCTATTTTATTTGTAAAGCAACAAATGCCGGGTCTTGTAAACGTAATCCTATTACGGCTCCAGGAGGAGTCAGCGGTTTGGCAGGGTTAATGATATGGGAACCAGGATCCAAACGAGATACGTTCACACGCTTTGTTGACTGATGGGCGAACACTCGCAGGTTGAAGTCTGTTTAACATTGGGTGCCCTGCTCTATGTCTTTAATACAAAATGGAGCAGGTGAAGATAATGCCAAAATAAAATCAAAAAACACACAAAAATTAGACTGGAAAAGAAAATTGCAGAATTTCATTGCTTTGTTATCCGAATTTTAAAGCAAGCACTTTCCATTGCTAGTCTTAACCTTGCTTAGCACTACACAGGGTAGAAGTACCGTTTTTGGCCACTGTACCCTTTTTGACCACTTGCGGTTAAAATGAGCAACAAATAAACTGTAAAATAAAAATAATATTCATAAATAGTAATATAAAGATAATAAATATAAGTTATAATTTAGAGTGGCTTTTTTTTTGGAAAATCAGTCAGTTACGAAGTTTTTGATGTAGGTACTTAGATGATTTTGTTTTAAAAATCCTTACTTTTTAGAGCGTATATTATATGCAGACATCACGGGCCCTAGCCAAGGTGAAAACGCTACTAACGTTTTTCTTTTCGATCACTCAAAATGTATGGGATAACATACTCGTGCGTTACAATAAACCACGTGCTCACATGTCATCCCATACATACATCGCTGAAAGCGATAGAAAAGAAATAAAAAGAAAAAACGGGAAAGAAAATGAAAAGTATTTCATCAATCTCACACACAGCACCATCACCAACTTAAACATATAATTTAATTATTATTTAATCTTAACATTTAGGGTGCGGTAGTGTGACATCGATATGGGTCTTCAATCAGCATTGTGTTGCGACACTTGTCAGTGCTGCGACGCTAGTATTCTGTGAAGCCCAGATCGTGTGCGACAGCAACCGATATGTAACGCCTATGCCTAGAAGATACAATTAGTAGATAAAAAATAATAATGTTACAACTATACTACAGTCTAAGTCAAAATAAAGTCAGTAAAGTTTGCATCTTGGCTAGAGCCCAGATAGGAACTCCGGGACTACATTAAATCTTGCTTATCTTATTTAGCAAACACTTATATAACTACTGTTTTTTTTGTGACCCAAAATTTTTAACATATTTTGTCACATTTTTTACCAAGAACCTGTTTTTATTTTTGCTTCTTGTAAAAATAAAAACAGGTTCTTGGTAAAAAATGTAAAAAATGAATAGTGGTGTTTTTCCAACAAATACTAGTTAAAGGCTATGAACGTGTTTACTAAATAAGTCAAATAAAAATAAATGGACTTTATTGATGTTATCGCTAAAGTCTATTTACTTTTACTTGTGTTTTTGTTTTGAGCTGAACATATAAGACCACAAATATATTGAAAGGGGAAATTACTTTAAGTATACTAGTAACGTGAAATAATCACAACAACATGAAATTGTAATTCTGATCTTAGTTCAGGCATGTTATGATTCAAATTGCTACGGCTCATTTTAAGTCATTTGCCTTTTTAAAATGCGCAATATTTGATTCTGGCTGGATTTTACACGCATTTGAAACGCTGTATCTCGAAAAAAGTTACACTTCACAAACCCTCAATCCGGCATTTAAACTAAGCCCCTTCACACGAAGCGACAGATGTTCGAGGGCTCTCGTGTGGAGGGTGCTTAGCGGCAACACTATGCGAAGTTTTGTCATTACGCCGCTTGTATGAAACCTGCGTTACTTTGTTGAAGTTTAAAAATGCAGAAAATATCAAAATGGCCGGCTTCCTGTGTGATGCTACTAATTTTGGTTAGCAATTTAAATGCTGAAGGGAAATTTTGTTTATAACTAATACATAATTACTATTCTCGAAAAAGTATATTTCTTTGCAACAATTCCCCGAGAAAATTGTGCAAAATAATGATGGTGACGTGCGTAAGTTACAAAAAAAAGATAGAACACGTCATAGGCTCTATTGAAGGCGGATATAAGACGACTTCCCTCGTGGTAAAAAAGGCTATATAAAACAGGGTAGACTTATACCGCTTTTATACTTGAAACTTATAAGACTTTTTCACTAGGGTAACAGTTCTATCGAAGAAACGCGAAGTCGAGGATAAAAGCTGGGTAAGAGGCATTCCACTTGTCTACAGGAATTTTAATAACCTTGTAATCGTAGATGTCGATCGGTCCTTACTATCAGATGACCTCTGTTCAAGTTTGCTTTGTTCATACAAAAAAAAACATCTTAGTAAATCTTTATGAATCCTGTGTAATTTTCCCGACTGTATCCTAGAATCGCACTCTTTCGATTTTGGGTTCCCCTGTATCTTCGGAGGAAACGGTACATTTCTTATACAGCCCACTTTATTTATCGGGCCGGGCACAGGTTAGCCGGTACAAATAAATCCAGGAAAGGTTTTAGTAACGCGGTAATAAAAATAAATTACTGCAAGAGTGCTTAGAATTAATGAAAGCGCATAGGGTTTTACGGTTTCGGGCGCAAATTCGATTTAGAAAGCTTGCATTTTTATTTTTGTGGGTTTCTCGGTATTTTAAATTAGAGCATATTGCAGTTACCAATTCACCGGTGTTAAGAATATTACGTAAAAAAAATCCTATTTCGATTTAAGCAACAACACTAAACAATAAATAGGAATACTGACTTTCTTATTTGGTAAATTACAATCACTGCTTGCCATGCTTTAAGACCATTAATAACCAAAACTGTACTAGGTTTATTAGCCCTCGAATTTTTCGTAGATATTTTTTTGGCTAGATAAAGCAAATCATAATATTTAATAATATGTATCACGTTTACCATGACTTTGTTATACTTGTCTGCGCAATTGAAACTTCTATTTTTTTAAATGTCGAACGTTAATTATGATATGCACAGATGGTTGTAATTTGGTGCTAAGAGTATCAGCGCCATTTGCCTTAGGAATCATTCCTTAACCGCCACACAAAAACCGTTATTAAAGTCAGACCAAAATTGAAATAATCAATCCTTTCTACGCGTACAATCTAACCGAAGCATGTCATTACGGCTTCATCAACGGACTCACATTCCTCCTCCAAATAGGGATACTAGAAAGCATCTCATTTAGGCACATCAAGTAAAGCAAGTCATATCAAAAATATCGAAAAAGTTTAATCATATAGTAAACACGCTCTTATGTCGCTTAACAATAGAGTTTGTTTTCTAGTATTTGAAGCACCCTTTAACACTCATGTGATTCACGCATTCAAAGGTAACAAAAACGCAAGTCAAAATCGAAGGGTTATTCAAATTTATTCGTTGCTATATCGTTCTTAGGTTTAAATTGGACTAGAAAGACCGGTCCTTGTGCCTTTGTGATTTCGAGTGTGTACGTTACTGGCCAGTATAAGGTTGGTGACCATTCGAACGGCACTGATAATTTGATCCTCTTACCAACTATTATGATCCAAATTACGCCGAGAAAGGCGGCCTGCCGTACAAGGAAGCGACTTTCTCTATTGCTGCTTACAAAGTCAGAAGATTACGAATTACAAAATGTCTAGAACGATTAGGTATACACTTATGGTGGAGCCGGACCAAATTTCAATTCAATGCTACAATCGCCAAAAATTGGTATATACGAGTATGTAAATGAATCTGCCACAAAAGATCAGCAATGGTCGAAGTGGCTCACAAGGCCCATCTCAGCCCCCCCAATAATAATATAAATGAATCGTTTTTGGAAGATAGTTGGGTTCTACATATAATTTTAGTAAGTTCTTATATATATAATGTATAGCAGTATAAATCTTATTAGGTACGTGCTTTATCTTATCAGAGTTGCATGCCATAGTCTACATTTGCTTCAAATCAATTTTGACGACCTTGTAAAGATCGCGGGAACGCAGTGGATGCGAAAAGCACAAGACCGGTCTGAGTGGAGAGCCTTGGGTGAGGCCTATGTCCAGCAGTGGACGTCTTTCGGCTGACATGATGATGAATTTTGATACAAATTATGCTAATGAAAGGATTAAGAATCTATTAACATGTACAATTGAAGCCTAGCGTACGACAGCTTACGTAAATACATTTCTAGATATAATTTCTGCAGTTCGTGAAATCCGACTCGTGAGGCCCACTGATCCGGTAGCCAATTCCTCAAACGCCCTAATCCCGCGCTGACCTGTGCCATTCATACCAGATTGGAGTCCTAATTTGGCCGTTCTATATAGCTATTGATTCTGGCATTAGGTATTCAATGCCGCCGTAACGAATACTATGTATGATCCAAATGTGTCCAGGGTTACGCTTTCTCTATGACACGTGTAAGATTTTTACTTTGTTTACTACTTCTTAATGCTACAACACATATCTCACTATCTGGCAAAAGACGGTTAAAAGTGTAGTGTGAGGTCAAGTTACAGGGTCTCTTTATATCTTCATTTGGTACCTGTAACTTTTGAAAACGATTAGAGGAGTTGGGTGCCAAGCGTGATCAACTCGAGGCACGATAGCCTACTGGCACATTGGTAATGTTATAAGTGCAGAAATGTGTTCGTTTGTTTGTCCCGTATTTACGGTTCCACGTCTTTACTAATGTTATGGTATCCTATCGCAAGTCCGAAGTTTTGTTTCTCAACTGTTTCATTTGTTCAAAAAATTACAAGTTTAGTTTAGTAGGTTAATAAGGTTATGTTTTATAATAATAGGAATGTTAAACGGAATCAGAAAAAAATGATTTTGTAGGTTATGAAAATTTTAACAAACGAAACGTTTGGTAACTGGAATTAGATCTTGTGATAAGTAACTAATATTATAAATCTGAGTATTTGTTTGTGTCGTCTCTAGGGCCCAATTAAAGGCCTTAACTGATCCATGTGAAGATTGGTAGCTATACCTATACATATACTATTTACCTTCTTCGTAAACGAACGTAGAGGAGGTACTTTCTGTTTTGGGGAAAATCTGTTTTCGAGAGTATATACCTTTGTCGAATAATGCTTAAACATTAACATATCCCAATCAAATAATCGTGTTTCTGATTTTTACCCACAGTGCCTCGACTGCTGTGATTGTCTTCTTTACAGTATGGGAGGATCGTATAAAAATGATGCACCTAGGAAAATACCTGAGCAAACGGACGGCAGCGAATGCCTTTTGTACTCGTAGTTCACCCAAAGAAACCCTATAACGAACCTAATTATACCCAAGCAACCCTGTCTTCCCTTATACTCGCAACCAGGGTCAGGTTCTAATCGCCCCCATAACTGCTCTTTTGTGACGCTCGCTTTTACTAATTGATGTTTATAACATAATTACGATTCCAGAGGACGTAAAATTAAGTGAATAAGGTTTGTGAGGCGATAACGCCGGATAATTAGCTCATTTCAGCCGCTATGATTATGGTACAACGTAAAGTTTGGTTGTTGTAAGTACACATAAAAGGTGTCTACTCAAAGGTACGTGTAGTTAGATATTTATGATGTTTTTGGATGTACGATGACGCCATAATATATATTCTATACAAACATAGTAAAATACGGTTAACCGGCTTACTTATTTACTCGTATGTCTTTACTTTCCATTGATTTACCATGTAAAGGTTTTAAATTCCTGTTGCCAGGTTAAAATAGTGCCACTCCATGTTTTCCCGTGAATGTCGTAAGAGGCGACTGAGAAAAATATAGGCTTATAGTACTTTTTGGCGATGGGCTTGCAACTTGTTACTAATACGCTGGTCAACATCTTAGCCTATTTGTACAAAATGTGGTTACCGAATTATCAACAAGTTTTTAAGTAGTTCTGCCTACCCCACTTTGGGATTACAGGCGTGAATGTATGAATGTAAATTCCGAAATTAAAGAAAGTACTGGGTCTTACTTTAGTCACAGAGTCTATACATCTATTTTTTTTTAAAGTTCGGACAAAAGAAAGATTCTGTCGCTTCGGTCACACGTTCGTTTCTTTCTACTCAATCGAGCTATTTGGTTTGCTAGGCGAGCGAGTTAGAAGTTATGCTGACACATTTAAATCCAGACGCCAGTGAACCGGGGTACTAAACCAAGTAATATAGCTAATATAGCTCTTTTATACGAGCTACATATTTCTGAACGTTTGAAACATAAAAAAAACTAGAGAATGGAATCTCTATTTGCCGCTTTTCACTTCCGCGGCCCACTTGATTAAGCAGAATCACTTCATTGAGGAGTGCCAACAACTGGATAACGGGTCCATTTAGTTCGGATTTTAGGGGGCAGGGCATTGAAAGGTAATGGTTCTATATAGTCAGCTTAAAACTACGTTTATCCATCTCGTTCGTTCACGTTTCTATCAGTTCAAATCAACATGATCCCGACACTCCCCTTTCATAAAGATTTATTAGCCATCTAGTTTAACAGCCTCCCGGAAAATAAAATAACCCATACATTTATGTAAGGCTGCTGATGTATGAAACGTAACATAGCCGTAATCCTGGTTATGACGATAAAGTATCAATAAAACATTCATGAGCCACTCAATAATGGCATTTATAGATAGAAGCAAAGATGCGGTAGCGGAAGCTAGAGCATTAAGATGAGAACACGCTGAGAGCGTTTTGCAACGCGTGTTTCTAATTAATAATAGACAAGTCTAATAAAAAGCACACTTCAAAAATCCTACTGCATATTTGGTATTATAATATACATGGTAAACCCAACCCTATCGTTACTCTGTTTAAAATATTAAATCCCATGTTACTCCTACAACCGAGATCTAACAACACTTAATATGTCCATCAAGCCGTTTTGGCTAAAGAGCGTCCTACAGAAATTAGACATTCATGCATACGTACATATTTATTATTATTTATTTTTATGGCATAGGAAGGCAAACGAGCACACAGGCCACCTGATGGTAAGTGGAAACTATGACCCATAGACATTCGCATTCACAAGACTGCAAATGCAATGCCAACCCTGAGGACTAAGATGGAATGCCTCTATGCTAGTCATTTCACCGGCTGTCTTATCATCATCATCATCATCATCATGTCAGCCGAAAGACTCAGTCAGACTCCTGGACATAGGGCTCCCCAAACCGAAACACAACAATGCAAACACTGCTGCTTGGCGGTAGTTTAATGGATAAGATGGTGGTACCAACCCGGACGGACCCTGCACAAGGTCCTCCCACACTAAAAAACAGCATAGTACATACACTTGAAAAACATAACCCTTCTTCTGAAGCGGTCGGGTAAAAATACGCACCGTGACTTTATATGTTGATGATGAAGTCGAGTCATAACGACAACGCTAGTTCAGTTGCTACTACAAATATTGTGAGGGGTTTTCTCTTGAAAACGGCTGCCATTCGCTTGATCGAGTGAGCGGAGTTACAATAGCGGGTTAATTAGATTTCAAAAAAATCTTGCGCTATAACGGGACGACTTCTACTCGCCGCCGGTTAGTAATTGGTCCGTCGAACTTAAGAGCGAGTTGTTTAAGGGAATCAGCTACCTGCCTGATTGTCGTCGTTTTGTAGATAAAATGGTGATCCTGATGATGAATGAATGGTGGTGATGATCGAATTTCACTTCATCGATTGTATCATTCCATCGAATTTAATTTCTTCGAAAGCTATTCTCTACTGATTCCCTGATGTTTTCAGGATATTAGTTTAGGTTAGACTTGATTCCGCGTCATGATACTTTCGTTGAAAAATGTATCGATAACATAATAGAGTTTGTTTATTACACACGTTTTTGGAACGAATGGTCTTCGATAGTTTTCTCGAGGACAATATCAGTTTTCCGGTATTGAATTCGAAATAGGACGTTCTTAATAAAGCAACCCAGCTGGTATAATCTAGCACATAAAACAGTAAATCGTTATATTGCGTAGACAATATTGAGTTTAGGACTCCTGTTCGCTATTTCATAGACACGTAAATCTGTTATTGTTACGGTAAATATTGATCCTATTACATTTAATACCATTGGCTCCAGACAGTGTCGAGATTCCATATAAATAAAAAACCTTGGCAATCGCACGTAAAACATGTTGTCCTAAGCGGCCATGGGTATTTTGCCGTGTAATGTGTATTGCTTTGCCTATTTGGTTTTAGTGGTAGTTAACAGTAGTAAGTAAATAGTTAAGAATACGAATTCAGAGGTTTATAGCTTGATTAATGTACAGTTGGCTAATGTACGTATTAAACATCAACGCCGGGCTTACTTTTGTTAAGTGGTAGTGTACTCAGTTTAAATAGGTGAACCGGACCGGATGTGAAGAGTTTGAATCAGGCTAAGGGAAAAATTGGTCTTAAAGTCATGAACCGTCATAGATACCATACCAACAAAGTTAAGAAAATACCTCTGGAGAAAAAGCTAGTTCAAAACAAAAACCAAAGTAGCTTCAAGCACACGTCACGCCACTTCTTATTCAATCGGCTAAAATCTTCAACACCGAAGTCTTACAAAACAAACAATCCCAACACCAACTTAACAAATTAATTCACCACAAATTAAATCCCCAACAAAATGGCAACCTCAATTTCCGAACGAAATCATTGAACTTTTTCAAACTTAATCTATATCGGCAACAAGCTGTTCAGAAATTCAATTTATAAACAAGTTAGCATCTCGTTAAAATTCTTCCGATGTAATAAGGCAACTTGGCTCCTTTGGCAGGCATTTGTTGAATTTAGATCTTGGGTGAACTGGCAACATTCTTGTTGAACTCGGGTAATAACCCCCGTTTTTGGTATCGCTTTACATGTTTTTGAGTTTTAAGCTTTCAAGCGGGTTTCGCGATGTATCGGAAACTTCGATCGGCGTACGCTTCGCGTTTTATGAAATTCTCTTTAGGCATGGTTAAAGAATTAAGGCTACATTCCGATAGGGTCAGAGCGGGCTATCATTAGAATCTGTGTAAAGTGAACAGTTAAGGTCTCCCCTGCTACTGCCATGTAACTTTGTTGTTTATTAGTAGACAGGTTGCAGTTAACGCATTAGAGTGGTGTTTATGTAAAATTGGCACGGTAGCACTCAGTCATACTATCCCTCTCCAACTAATCGACGGAATAAAAATAAATTAATGATTATTCTTCCAAAACCGAAGTGCCATTCATCCAACAGACCAAAGCCCATATTCCACATTGTATTTTTCTCTCATTATTTTGATAGAAAAGGCGTAAACAATACAATTGAAATAATTGTACAAACGCAGTGGAGCAGAGGCCCAGGAATTATTAAGTGAAAAGTAACCTCCTTCATAGCCCGTACTTCTCGCACATGTAAAGAAGCCCAAACAATGCAAGATGCTAGGCAAATTAGGTACTTATAAGGTTTATGAATTGGTGTATTATATTATTATGATGGAGTGCGGAGGGGTTACGTATGTGTGTAGCTCGGGCGACAATGCAGGATTAAATAGCGTGTGATGTGGCGTAATTTGTGTCGAGTGGAAAATTATACTAGGTAAGGTTGTGGTCTTAAAATCAGCGGGTTCTGAAGCCACATACACTGCTTACAATAAGTAGCTGCTTATAGTAAATTACAGTAATACATTTTTACACTGCGTCAGATTTGGATCAGTTAAATATACACCGATGACAGTCCTAAATCTCGCATCAAGTGTGTTTATACAATGGATATCACAGCCACTTTGGACACTAGTTTAAAGTAAAGTATTATCTTTTGGATCGAATCTAGACCTACCTTTGTCAAGTGTGAATGTAGATGGGGTTGAGGTGAGATAAGTGCCGGTTGTGCAGTAATAGTCTCTTTTTGTCCGTTTTTGAATACACTTAATTGCCGAGTATAATCGAACGTGACATACCGGACACAGAGAGTAAAAAGTTATAGCAAAAGTACTCCGATTTCTTATTGTTTTTAAATGTCTGACTTACAAACAAAACTCCGCTTAGAAAGTTTATTGAATATCAAACAGTTTTATTAAGGTTTAAAAAGTAACCTATGTATTTACAAACGCACATGTATAAAAACTCTCCCGTTTTGCCTTCTGTATAACCACAGCCTTAATATACCACTAAATTATGATTTACCTCGGTATTAAGCGGAGTTATGTAAATGCGCTCGTCTATTCCCACGGAGTTGCGGTAGCCCTGATTTATTGTTACTGACCATCATTATTGGTTATTAATTTATTAACGTGAGACTTGCTAACGTTGGGAGTGAGGCGACGTCGGTGTCGCAGATGTAACCAAACGGTAGCACGTAACTTAAAAAAAAGAATATCATTAATATATCAGGGGACATGTCGCTCAAGTTGACCTAGTGCCAAACTAAGCCCTAGGCTTGTACTATGGGTACTAGACAAAGACAAACTTAAATACATAGAAATCATCCAAGATTCTAGAGCAAATACTCGGGCTCATCACACAAATATCTGCCCTTATCGGGATTTGAATCCAGGACCGTTACCTTCGTACGCAGGGTTACTACCAACCAACTAGGCTGACGTGTCGTCAAACATTGTGGTTATTGGTACTTCTTTTAGCTACCTCTCTTTCATTCAGTATGTCAAATGTAAGAGTAGTAAGATCAATACATCGCACACATGGCCAAGGCCAGTGCTAACATTGCAATGTGCAATTTAGGTATACAGTGTTTTTTATATGAATATACAAACACCAAGAACAACTCTGTCAATTTAGGAATAAAACTGGGCAAGAGCATATCTGGCCATGCTCAGTGTAGGGTTCCGAAGCCGTTACTTCACAAAAACTATCTTAAAAAAAACAAGTAGGTATGAACTAATTCTCTATTTAAAGTTGTCTTTGGTGATTTTAGTAGCTATAAACACTTAAGTCGCCTGTATCGTTATATGCGCTTTCATTGAAAATAATTTTCAGATTTTTTGTATTTCTAGTTTTGGCTGTAGGGGACGACGACGACGACGACGACGACAATGACGACGACGACGACGACGACGACGACGACGACGACGACGACGACGACGACGACGATGACGACGACGACGACGACAACACTTGACTCTAACAAAAATTAGCACTTTAAAGCTTAATATTTCATAAACCGATCCCTTAATCGATAAATTCTCGTCACTCGCCCGCAATATATTTGAAAGACCTATTCAAAGACACCGCACACTATAGGATAGACGAGAAAAAAAAAACTCCCCAACGTTACGTGTAGGGGAGGTACACTTAGTTTCCTTACTATGCAGACCATTCGTATCATTTGAATTCTTTTTTTTTTATGTATTTAACACAACTTAACTTACTTCGTTTTGAGACATTTATTATTTGTTAAGATGTTTAGTTTTTCCTATCCACCCTTAAAGTAAACTTTTGCCATCGGTACTAATGATCCAGAATTAAGAAGCATAAATAAACTGATTAATGATTGCCAACCCTAGTTCTCGAATAACCCGAGACAACCCTGACTCACCGCGTTCATGAGACTTTACTAAAAATTAAAAGAACGGGTACACTGGCGATGGTTTTAAAAGCAAATTATATTTTTTTGGTGTATTTTTTTTTCCTCTGTGTTAAGCACTAATTTTATCAATGGGTTTATTAGTGAAAGGCAAGTTTGAACTATTAAGTATTTATAGGTATGAGCACTAACCTTATCACGTCAGCCCATCACCATGTGGAAATTTTAGTTGAGATTTTATGATCTATGGAAAAAAACATGGTGACCGCGGGGATTCGAACTCGGTACCTTACGATCGCGAGTCTACCCCTTAAGCCATAAGGCCACCGCCGCTCTCCTTTGTGTGACATAACCATGTCGCGGAATTATGTTTTGTGAATTTACGGGCATATTTTTTCTTACATTCACCGTTAACTTGATCGGCAGTGTATAACGAGCCACAAGATGTCTTAATCACCGCTGCACTTCTTTCTGAAGATTAATGACGTTTTGATAAATGGGGGGTTAATGGGGTGGATCGCAGATAGACGTGTAATGGGTGGCCAGGACTCTGGCAATCTTGCTGGAGCCTAGTATTTCTTGGCCGGCCTAATCAGGTAGTTTTCACTAGGTATGGTTTGTACAGTCGACTATATACTTACATCTTTGTACCTATTTTCATTGAAATAAGGTGCAAAATGTAAACATATTTGACGGCATAGCCTAGTTGGAACTTATTTAGCCTATGAAACTGGCAGTTCCGGGTGCAAATTCCGGTAAGTGTAGATATTTATGTGATGAGTGCAAGTAATTGTTCCTGAGTCTTGAATGTTTCCTGTGTTCTTGAAGGCTAACAGCTTCGTCTTAAAATGGGTATGCTGATGTACCTCCTCTTACTTGTAGCTCAAAGGCGAATAGTTAAGGACACACATACATACATACCTTCACGCCCGCAATCCCAGAGTGGGGTAGGCAGAGCTACAGAATTACAACTTCAAAAAGTTGTTGACAATTCAGTAACCACAATTTGCACAAAAAAAATAATAGTTAAGGATCATATAATAAAACTAGCTTCTAAGTCACGGGACTTCGTCTGCGTAAATTTCGATTGTCTTTATTGCCTAGGGAACTATTAAATTTTCAGGGATGATATAATCAAATATAATCCCTATCTCCATTTCAAATTTCATCTAAATCCTTCTAGCCGATGCAGCGTGAATTAGTAATAAATAAAACCACAAACTTTCGCTTTTAGTAGGTACATATAATATTGGTAGGATTCAAAAATTCTAACATAATTCATAATAAATAGGTTAGCGAAATCGCTAAGATGAATATATAACTACGTTCTCAATGTTTCATGCTGAATAAATCCTAAATTTTCAGCCGGCCAAGCTAGTGGGGTAGAAATAACTTCGTTAGCGGTGTGTCCATACTTCCCGTATTTTCGCCTCCAACAACGTTGACATTTATGAATTTTGCGAAATTTCAGCACTTCGTTTGCCTCAGGCAGTCAAATTCACGAAGGCGAGAGCTTTGTTTTGCGATTGGAGTGTCTAGGGAGCATGATTAACATAAGTTAGTGATCCGTGGTATCGATCCAGTCTAAAATATTTTCTCAACGCAACTTACTAAAAACAAGAGTGATTTTGTAACAAAAGATAATAGTTTTGATCCAAGTAAGCGAGGACAAGACTCGGGACGAGTGAAAATGACAGTTCAAACGCGTACCAAACGACGTTTTTTAATACATTTGCGAAAAATGTGTTCCGTGTATATGTGTATGTGGGTGTCTGTGTATCTGTCCTCTTCCCCCCGGGACTCTGAAGTGAGCTTAACGTGTGCACACATTCTGTCCGAAGTCACTAAAATTTTAATAAAATTATTAAAACTAAAATTATATCGTCAAATACTAGGAGTGCATAAACATTAGAAGTACCTCCCTAACCTACAGTCATCCGTGCTGTGTCAGGCGCGCCCGACCGCCCGCTGCTGCGCCCCACCGTTCTACCTCCTTTTTGAGCAACTACTTATATAAAAAAATACTTTAAACTTTTTCAGCTCACTCCTGTATTAGGTATTGTTTAACAAAAAATTATAGCCAGATACAGGGTGTCTCAAGTCTCACCTAAGTTTTGGCTGCGTCTATATCGCGTGTCAAATGTTGATAAAACATTCGTCACTCTCATCATCTCATGCTTATTTACGTGTCAGAAGGTGACGGATGCTTTATCCACACGTTGTCACGCGATAAACGCAGCCATATTAGGACCCTCGAAATACGAGTCCTATTTCATTTGTTTTATTATATAATTAATATATTTATACGGGTAGGTACTTCGTAGTTATCTTGACCAGATCATTTAGATTTAGTCGTACTAATATTAAAGATGTAACAGTGTGTTTGTTTGTTTTTATGTTCCGTTTTTCTTCGAGAAAGTAGTGTAGTGTGAGTGGTCGGAGTGACGAGCTAAAGCTAGTCTGTTACTTAATGTTTTTTAAACCAACTCTACCCAAAACAAAACTGAAAAATAATAATCAAGTTCTTTGTAAAGTTTTGCCCCTTAGTTTAAAAACCGCTTAAAATCGACCATTATATAACTTATTTGTTTGAACAAAGATACGGCCAGTTATGAAAATACTTGTTTGTTGCGGTACTTACCCGACTTAAAAAGAGTCTAACAATGTTTTCATGCGTCTCTCTTTATGACCGGTAAATAGGTATCTACCCACTAATAGTTAAGCCATAAGTGGAAGACAGTATAAGAAGAAGGTATGTAGAAGTAGAGGTTAAGGAAGATGTTACAAGGCAAATTGTGACTTAACCACTTGATTTACGTCTTAAAAATCGTAGACTAAGTAAAGACATGCCCCTATCATTCACTGGAGTGTTCAGTTACTCGTTAACCCGACTTTTCCTTAAACTTATTAAGGCTTTAACGGTTAAGATGAATCAAATTAGAATCCCGAGCTTCGCTGCTTTCCTGCTCAGCAATTAAATGCGGATCAAACAGGCCGTTTTTATTTTTATTTTATTTTGCACGGTCATAAAGATAAATAATGGTTTTTAATTCCAGCCGCGATAACTCTAATGGCAGAGGTTTTATTGGTCAATTTCACTTGTTATGGTTGATGATTGTGTACTTGGATTTTTAAGTTTAAGAAGAAAAGGAATAGTTAAAGAAAGAGCGTTTACGTGCATAGCATGAGAAATAATGTCAGAATCACAAGCATGTTTACATACATACATAAACTCACGCCTTCGTTCCCGGAGAGGGGTAGGCAGACCTACAGAATTACCTACAACTCTAAAAACTTGTTGATAATTCTGTATCCACATTTTGCACAATTAGGCTAAGATGTTTACCAGCGTATTAGTGACAGGTTGCAAGCCCATCGCCTAACAGTACTACAGGGCTTTATTCCCTTAGTCGCCTCTTACGCATGCATGCATGCATGCATAAAAAAAGTAATTTACTAACATCTTTGGTTAAGGTCTTTAGAGTCTAGGAGTGTCACCTTAACCAAAGAAGTCAGTTTAGACGGTTTACCAGTTTTTTGTGAAGTTCATTATATAACAATGAAAATAGATTACTGAACGTAGAAATTTACAACACTGTCATCACTGCCATTTTCATTACTCTTGAACATATCATGGAGTCGTCAACATATTCAGGAGTTGATTCTCCTAACCAGCGAGTTTAAGTGTTCCCGTCAGAGCGTGCAAACAACATTTTAGGACGTGCATTCTAAATAAGGTAGTTTAAAACTCGCTAGAAAGATGTCGCACGCTCGATCGTATGTTTATTTTTAAAATGAAATGAAATGAAATAAGTTTATTTAGCATATACTTACTTCGAAAAAAAAACATACAAATCTTAAGAATAACGCAACTAACAATTTGCTGAAAAAGGTCGCCACTCAACTTAGTGCCACGAAATATGCCAATGGATATTCTGTGACGCCGATTTTCAGTTTCAGACGCCTGGCTACCGAGGTGGTTGTTACTTATTCATATATTTTAATAGTACCTACATTCATAATTATACCCTGCAATAATAGCGAGTGTGATAAACCTAACCTTTTGCTACAGTTCCTTAAAAACACATGGTTCTCACGATAAGTCATTTCCCTAAATACGGAACCTTGTCTAAGCATCACGTCGCCTTTTTATTCGCGATAGTACGCCCAGACGGAATCTGTTAAAATATGAACGCTGCTGCATACAAATGGGCTGGAGTGAGATTTTAATCAAGACGGGAGTGTGTTTTAGGTTAAGACGTCTTCTAGAGGGAATAGTGGAATGAAGTGAAGTTTCAGATATACCTACGTACATTGAATACATAAGTTGTTGCTTTCTTTTGTTGTGCCGCTGTTACGCATCTTCTTTCTCAGTCTTATCACTTTGTAGAAATTTATTTTCTCGGTTTATTTTATTGTCTATAAAAAAACATTCATTTATTCATTCATTTTCTTGCGAATCCCGTGATAAGCGATGTCTAACTTCAACATTTCGCTCGTAAAAACGTTTCAGGCTGTTACGGTGGTGTCTGAATGATACCATAATTATAATTGTTATGGTTAGCATTTTGACGCAGTGTACGGCGTGACACCTTAGGCAGGCTAGCAGCAAAAATGGGAGACCAAGGTCTATAACTAAAGCGCTGTGATGATAATGGATAAAAGAAGAACCTTCCTTATCGATATCACAGGTTTCTAAAAAAAAATTGCCGGTGCTGTCAATTTCCATTAAAACTGGTTAAGAACCACATCCATAAAATAATCTTTAATACACATACAAACAAACGGGGTCAATGGATATTCGGGAGCTAATTTACCTAACATTAGAGAGCGCGTAAATAATATAGAGCGGTTACAATTATGTAAAATATTAATTTATTTGTGTTGAATATATGATTTCAGGTATAAGTCGTAATGCTAAATACACGAGAATTTACTTGTACTATAGATAAGATTATCTCAAAAACATCACTATAACAAACAACAAAGTGAGGGTCATCTGTTGCTACAATATAACCTAAAATATTCTATTAACCGATCCCTACTTCTAACACTTTTTTGCTAAGAGGTTCAAAATAAGGCTAGTTGGTTAACACTTTGAATAACAGTTTATTCATAAACAGAAAATATAGAATAGTAATCTATTACAGTACCTAAAACCCTACTTACGTATAGGGTTAGTAGCGTCCCTCACATCGCCATATCCGATCCGCGGCGGAAGGCGGCGAGTGCTGCCTTTTGTGGCAGCCCTAGCTATTGTCGCGATGTCGTCACAAGTGCCTTTGTGTAAGAACGTGTTCGTACTTTGACAACTTACTTTTAGAACGAATACATATTTATTACATTCCTTTTATTTCAAGAACATCGCCAAAGTGGCAGTAATATGTACAGACGCCTTTCACGACATTTAAAAGCAGGATCCATATATTCATTCCATAGATTGATCTTAAACGATAAAGTAGAAGAAGTAGCATCAGGTCCACCATAGCAGAAGTGGATTGGAAGACATCGAGGAGTGGTTCGGATTCATTTTCTCCCAAACAAGTGGAAGCGAAGACGGCGAAACATTTAAACAACTGACTTCCAAATTTCACTTAAGAGGTGGTCGATGATTCGTTTTTTTTTATGGCATAGGAAGGCAAACGAGCATACTGGCGACCTGATGGTAAGTGGAAACTGTGACCCATAGACATTCGCATTCACAAGACTGCAAATGCACTGCCAACCCTGAGGACCAAGATGGAATGCCTATATGCTAGTCATTTCACCGGCTGTCTTATCCCCAAACCGGAACACAACAATGCAAACACTGCTGCTTGGCGGTAGGTTAATGGATAAGATAATGGTACCAACCCGGACGGACTCTGCACAAGGTCCTCCGTCAAGTTATGATGGCTCTTTGGAACTTTGGCTTTTTTTCTTTAGAAAAACCGTGTCAAAATAATATGAAAGTATAATTATTCTAGCTGTTTTGATTACAGTTAAAGACAAAGTTCAATTGGTTAACATAGAACCATGGAAAAAATACACTTAATCACATATTATATAGGAAAAAAATAAACTTCTAAAACTTAAGTAGGTAGTGAATTTAGATGTGCAAGTAAGTGTCAGTACAGTGTACGCTCACCCGAAGGAAACTTCTAGCAGTTGTCAGGCAGCTAAATGGCCTGTCATCGCGCACGGTATTGTCTGTACGCACACATTACTTACGGGCGCCGGCGGAACTGTGTGAAGGGATACGTGTTATTTTACACACTTTTCGACGTATACACCTATAGTACCAAGCGTTCATACGTGTATAGGGGCAAATAGAAGCGTGTTGTATTAATTATGAATTTCAGGGGCTCAATTCCACGAAGTAAAACGATATTGCTTTTGCCATGTTATTGTACTATCAACGTAACGATAGCTTTTATTTACTTGATAGTAATGACGGCTGAGTTAAATATAGAACGATAACATGAAATAAGCAATATGGTTTTATCGGGTAGAATAGGGCTCGTGAGGAATCATTGATATGACTACACAGATCAAAGTACCTACTTCAGATTTTAATTTTATAATAGCAAAAGTTAGTTACTAGCAGGCATCATCCACTTAGCGTCTTCTTTTGTTAAAGTGTACCCTGTGTACCTATTGTTCGAAAATTAGCGGGCCCGGATATTACAATAGAGTGACTGCCGGACTTTCATATCTCTAGTGGCAGGGGGACTTGTCCCCTTCATGATAAGAAGTAAGAAGAATTCTTAAGTGGCATCGACAGATGACAAGAAGGGCGTCCATCACTATTGATTGCTGGCTAAGGAGATACTAAGTATTTTATGATTCTCTTCAAAGTTTTAAGATCGAAAGAGGATGATAATATATGAGTAGAGAGGGCATTCCGCATTTTACTGGTTTGTCGTAAAAACGTTTTGCGAAACTTTATAGCGCAGGAATTTCATCTGCGGTATGCTGATACTCGTAGTTAAATATTCCTTAGATGGAAATTCGAGAATTTGGGACTATAAAAATCCTTAATTTTTAAAACGCTCATGGCATTAGCCACACAATAAATTTTATAATATGTGAGAGACGGCTTAATTGAGGATAGGTAGGTTACATTTTGTGTGCATGAGTTATATTTGCCATAGTTCCTCCTCCACTTCTATAATGCACTGCAAGAGGTGAATGAGACTGATAGGTACACCTATAATACTGAATAAAATAAAACAATTTGCTACATTAGAACAAAAATACTTAAAAGTAACTGATCACGAAAAGTATTATCAAGCGCTTGAAAAACAGTAAAAGAGAAACCATTACTATTTAATTTACAATATGTACAATGAGGTAAAATTTGACTGTCAGCTTTTCCGTTTCAATCGTATGGTGCAAAGCAATAAATGTATGCTCATGTTTTTCGGTTAAACATACTATTTCTTTTTCAGTGCATCATCATCACCATTTTAAAATGAATAATGGAGTAATTTACTAACTATTATGATACGATTAGGATCTTTATTTCTGTACTAAACAAACTCATTTCCTCATTTAACCTCCTCCACCGCGCATAAACACCAAGAACTTAGGAAGAGTTGTCGGTCCGTTGCCGGCTAATTAGGGAAATGAAATCTCTTGTCTCGAAGACACCCGTGTCATAATCATAACTGGTTGGAAATACAATCCAAGGGAGTTCGTTCCATAGTGAGTTTATTTATAAAAACTGCACTGATATTGCTTGTAAAAAGGCCGTCGGTTAGGCTATAGCTCCGAAGCTCGGCTACACGCTATCCGCAGAGGATGAGCAGCGGACGAAGGGACGTGCGAGGGATGTGCACCCCTTATGTTTCATTAACGACGGTCGCCAGAGAGCCGGGGAGGTTCAGACACGGCGTAAATACAAGTCAAAATCGACTTAAAGTATGCCTGTTTTATCGAAGCCATTTCTGTCTATCTTTTTCACAGTCGTTTTCGCGTCTCATACTATATAAGTCATTGAGAAGAAGAGGATACATTTTTTTGGGTGCTAGTGCAGTATGTAGGCTTTAGTAGTGATGTGATGTACTACTAATTGCATGCATTAAGCACCAAAACCCCGATCAGCTCAGCAACATGTTGCGACTAAAAGTCACAGCGGTGATTTTGAGCTGAACCCAATCAAAACCCATTTAAATTCAATAGTTCCTAACATAATGAAAGCATCATAATGACTGTTATGAGGTTATAAGTACCTACTGTTAACTGTTGGCTGCATTATGATAATTCTGAATAGTGCATAATTTCATCGTTATAGTTTACAGTGTTTTCAAACCACGACGCCGCGTCTCGCCAGTAAAATAACGCACTAAAATTCCTAATTCTACGCATTTCCTAGTCCAAGAGCCTCGACACAATGACCCCGCGTAAATCTCCGGCCCCCGGTCCGACACCGGAATTCATAAATTATGATTCACTTGCTCACTGAAAACCTTTTTTATGGTAACGCTTATTCGGTGAAAAGCAGCCATTTTTATTTTACTCGTTTGTCGCTTAACGTTGTTTTTATTGAAGGGGATTTTCCCGGCGGCTCTCGGCCTATATTCTTGTTTTGGGTATTTGAGTTTACGCGTTTTGGAAAGGTCGGGTAAATAAAATATTATGTTACAACGTAGGGCTTAGTCCGCTTTGTGTTGTTCGGTCCGGATCAAGGATCGAGGTCGCGGGTTAGGCACTAATTATATTTACGTGCATGTGGTATATCTAATATGTGTGTACTCAAAATTATATAGAGACCAGACCATGCATGATATTTTCCTAGTCTATACGAGTTTCCCACTGCTAGGCAAAGACCTCTTCTGAGGAAGGCATCCCAAGTCGTCCCGCCATCTGATTCTGCGCCATCTACGTCACCCAAACAGCTGATGATCGAATTCGAGATCAAAATCATAACCTCAACGGGAGCATATTCGCTGTGATTACTGCATTTTGGCTTAAGTGTAGGTATTTTTATCAATGAAACTTACCCCTAAAATTAATGGTTACAAAAGTTCTAATTCATGTTTTTATGAAATAATGTTAAAACAATTCATCAAGATGGGAACTGTCAGATTTAGATCTCGAATTCGATCATCGACTATAGAGCAGTGGTTAATGAATTAACGTTCAAAACGTGTTACTTATAAATTAATTAAGGATTCATAGATGTTGTATAGAAGGCAGTTGTTACTTGTGATAACTGCCTAGGACTAAAACTATGGTACTACAAGTAAGTACATTGTGTTTTCAATATAGGTACACTTATATATTTAAGTCAATATCAAAAGTAACAGTTTAATATGTATACATTGTCGTTTTAAAATGTTTTGACCAAAAAAACAAATCTAAAGTATTCAAAGAAATGAAAACAAAGTGCCAAGTGATCTTGACGCATCTTTCCTAACAATATAATTTAAGGACGCGCTGAAACCACGAGGCGTACCATTATAAAGCTTAGAATTATAACTCCGTATATTATTTGTTACTTACTCGACTTCACATATGTCAACAGACGCAATAAAAGCTGTCATTGACAGACACATAAACATCGCGTCTTGACATAAAGTTTATATACCCCGAAGTGACACGGGGCACTTATAAATGTACATAAAATGTCATAAAATTTACGAACTGTAAGGATATTCACGCCGAGTTTTTATACGTCGGGAGTTTATGGGTTTTCTTCTTTTACAAAGACACAATTTATGAACGAAAAGAGAGCCATTTGGAGCTTTTCAAGAATTTTCCTAGAATAAAACCAACGGTGTTATGAAATCATCATAAATATCAGGGGGACAATGTCATACTAATTGGCCCAGTCCCAAACTAAGTTCTACGCTTAAACTATGGGTACTAGACAACGATATAAATACTAATATAGAGAAATATATACAAAAATACATAGAAAACATTCATGACTCAGGCACAAAATTATTCATCGCTCATCAAACAAATATCTGCCCTTACCGGGATTTGAACACAGGACCGCTAGTTTCGTAGGGCTGACTAGCTGTAATGACGCTCTCTCTTGTCTATTATCACCTGAAAAAGTTAACTCGACATTATCAAGAATTTTATTATGACAAAGAAAGATGCGTGGAAAATTAAGGCATAAATAAAGTTACAGAGTTAAGGCGTTCGACACGTTTACAGACCATAATATATCATTAGAAGGCCCAAGGTGGCGCCTTAGCCATCTCCCTTACTCTCCAGAGTGAGGGACGTGGCTAAGGAGACACCTTACTAATTTAAAATCAAACTAAGATTTAAAAGCCAAAGAAGAATTGCACTTGAGTTCACTGTAATCTTTTGCTGTTGGTGTATCCCTGGGCACAATCCTGGATCCTACTATCTTTCTAATGTACCTACCTACTTGTATGCGGGTACGATATTTGGTCTTGAGACATAACATGGGAAACTGTAGGGTTGCTATAATTTTAAAGTACTATCACCGGCCACAATCAACCAAAACCCGGACTTTTAAATTTAATTAGGATATTACCCCGAATGCGCCTTACCACAACTTATATTTAAGTTAAAATATTTTTAATTTAACTTTTAAAACCATTTTGGCTGTTACGTGCTAAATTTTTTCTTAAAGCTATGTTTTATCAAAAAATGGAATTGCAACAGAATGACTGCCGCTGGAGGCGACTCGTGAATTTGTTCTCGACATGTTAAATATACAGGTTTTTATACGGACAGATTTAGATAACCCTACTCGAAGCCCCCTTGCCACGTTACGCCCCATATTAGATACAATCCGGATAAAAATACCAAAACCTACGCAAATTAGATACTCAAAATTCCGTTTTACAAATTAATTAATAATTTATTTTTAAGATGATAAGCAGTTACTTGTAAGCAGTCAAAGTTGCACGGACAAAAGCTAGTCACTTGTAACCTCCCATTTTTTTTCGGTTGAAGACACTAGTGTTGAAAGTAGAATTAAGTTTAGCGCCGAAATGCTCATATCCGATGTCGCCACGTGGCGGTCATAAAAAGGTTGTATAATGCTCGTAAAGAGCGTATTGCTGCTTTACTAGGTTTTAATGACGCGTTGTTGTTGCCGCTTTGTGACTTGATTTGCACATTGATGAGTGACCGGATGACTGATCAGTTTAAAACTAGTTAGAGGAGTTAGAACTCTCACGTACTAACTTGCTATTTGCGTAAACAATTTTATGGTCGAGATGTTTGATAGACACTTGGCTCTTGTCGTTAGTAAACTTCCATTGAAGTAAATTTAAGAAAATTGAATGTTTCTCGCATCGTCTAAACGAAACACCGAAACTTCCTGTAGCCTTTTTGTAAATAATTAAACACGCACAACTCTCAATTAAGAGAGTAAAATACGTTTTTATGAAGAAATTTAATCAAGCAGAAACCCCTTTTACTATTCTGTCACGCAACACGAGGCATGTTTTGCGAAAAAACTAAAAATGACAATTGCTCACTCGCCCCTTTGGAGCGTGTTCAGGGAGACGTTGAAAATTTTCAACTCGGAATCTTTTTTACCATTGTTACCTCAAAAGAACGTCGACCTGTACAATATAAATGCAGAAGATGCCTGAACTTGACTTTTATAAATAAAATTAATTCACGATTGACTATGGTGATACAGGATGGTTCTTATAATGTTTTCACCCACCGCGCAAAAAACTGGACACCTTTGATTTTAGCAATTAGTTTAAAAATAGGTACTGCAACGAAATCAAATTAGATGCTACAAAATAAAGAAAACGTTATTTACAAAGAAATACAGTAGATATTTATAAAAAAAATATGATTTTATTCTGTAGCAGAAAAATTAATTCCCTCACTTATTAAGACTACCCGAAATCATCATTAGGGCCCTTTTCTTTGCAAAGGGGTTTATTTTCCTTTTACATATTTTAAAGTATGTAGCGTATAAAACCACGTCGGTATTGTTTTGAAGTATAATGAGAATTAACAAATAAATCCTGTAGGTTGATTCCAATATACCTATTCATAACCCGCTACCCGCTAAACTTAAAAATGCACCATCTGACGAAGCATTTAAACATCACCTAAGAAACCTTTTATTGGATAATCCATTATACTCCGTGGATGAATATATGGAGCTGGAAATGTAAATTTATTATTGTGTTGAAATTGATTAATCGTTGTAAATATTGACATTGGACCAGTGACCATTATTCGATATTTAATTGTTGTTGTTTTAATTATTATTAATTATTCTTGTATTCTTTGATTATTAGTAGGTATTAAAAAAAAAAAAAAGATTGATGAATAAATAAATAAACTAAACTAAACTAACAAGTACCTTGAAATAAGTGGTCTACTTAAACTGTACTTTAGTTTAAATCAAGACGTCCCCCTTTTGTCAAACATTTCCATTTAACCCCAATCTTTTAAAAAGCACGCACCCCTTAATTGCACCACCAGGGAAAAATGGAGTGATTCATACAATGTTGTAGGCATTTCCGAAGAAAACAATGGCTACTTAAGTACTTAAAAGTTAAATGTGGCTAGCGCTACTTAAGTGTTAATGTTGCTTGGTGTCTTTTTTGTTTCCAGAACGCGGAAAAGTTTCATTGTTGGCTCCATCACATCAAGCATTTTAGTGCTTACTATTTTACTCGTAACGGATTTCAAAACAATTATGTGGCGTATTCAATTATTTTATTAGCAAACAAAATATTATTTGCGTTTATGTGTTCACTTCGTTCGTTCGTTTCGTGTGAAAAATTCACTTTAGTGGCCACATAACCATTGCTTGGTACCATTTCGAACCATAATTCATATTTACTAGCCAACCCGAAAATAATTCCAAGTTTTTTAAAATAAATTTGGACATAAACATTAAGAAAAACCCAAATCAGGGTCTATATTGTAATTTTGTAAATCCATCTTTTATTTACATACATACATACATACCTTCACGCCTGTAATCCCAGAGAGGGGTAGGCAGAGCTACAGAATTACCTACAACCTCAAAAACTTGTTGATAATTCTATAACCACACTTTGCACAAATAGGCTAAGATGTTTACCAGCTTATTAGTGACAGGTTGCAAGCCCATCGCCTAACAGTACTACAAGCCCTTATTCCCTTAGTCGCCTCTTACGACATCCACGGGAAGACATGGAGTGGCACTATTCTAACCCGGCTACCACACGGAAAATCTTTTATTTACTTGACAGAAAGAACAATACCATACACATCAAGAGTAATATGGTTTAACCGTATTAAATAGAGTCCCTGTTCAGCCATTCTCAAGTGACGCACTTACCAACCAACACCGTTTCATTATTTTTTATATCATAATAAATACACACACACACACACATATACAACAACTCACGCCTTCATTCCCAAAGTAGGGTAGGCAGAGCTACAGATTTACCAACAACTCTAATTAACTTGTTGATAATTCTGTAACCGCATTTTGCACAATCAGGCTAAGATGTTTATGAGTGTATTAGTGACAGGTTGCAAGCCCATCGCCTAACAGTACTACAAGCCTTTATTCCCTTAGTCACCTCTTACGACATCCACGGGAAGACACGGAGTGGCACTATTCTATCCCGGAAACCACATGGAATAATAAATTGATTTGTTATTTTCCAGACATATCAAGTCACATAAAAACTCATCAAAACGTATCCGTCCCACTTGTGGTATACCCAAATATCTTTTGTCAGTTAATCCCACGTTACCCTAAACTTGAATTTTCGCGAAAGCTCCTAAGAACTAAGTTGTAAGCACGGTAACAACTTCAACCGAGTTCAAGTCGGCAACACCTGTGCCCTATGAAAAGGGTGTTTTGAATCACTCCGCTGAAGCATCTATCCTGTCTAAAACTATAAGGACATAAATCTATTCAAAATATACGTCAGTTTCAAACTCAGTTGGCGAATACAAAGATTCAAATTAAACCGCACTTTTGCCTTTATTTGTGACGTTTATATTTTAAGTGCGAATAACAGGAAGTTTCAAAGATGTATAGCAAAGTTATGGGTTGAGATCGGTGCGTGATGAGTTGTATAAATTTGAATTTGAATTTGTATTATGCAACTCGTCTTTAATTCGACATGTGAAATTTTGTTACAACTTTTACTTCGAGTTATAAACTTGATGGAGATGAGCGGAAAATCTGGAAACTTCATCTTCATTCATGTTACAAATGCGAAGGGCCATAATATGCTTGGGTAATGCTTACGTTTCTTCTGATATTTGGTAAAGATAGTCAAATAACCAAAGAATGGCATACGTACACTTCTTTTCATATTATTAGAAAAAAATACCCATCTACCTGAGGTACCACAAGGTACAAATTTAATGTTTTCTCGAAGATAAGCCCAGGAACTACCAGTGGTGGTCTTTTGGCTATTGTAATAGTTTAACGATGACTAATGTTTCAATATAATAAAAAGTAGCAGCAAGGAATAAAAGCATAGTTTTGTGTTGGTGAAATATGTAACAACTTAGCAACTACCGACCAATACCCAAAAAAAGCATACTTACAACAGTTTCCAAAACATGGGAACAATATGTGACCCTGTAAATATTAATTTATGCATATTTTTTAAGAAGGATCTTTATAAACAACGTTAAATCGGTCAAAGCCAGAAACGAGTTGACTTGGACAGATATCCGGCTCGAAGGACCAAAGGCATAATAGAATTTATATTTATTCGTGCCGCAGAATTGAATTATAATTGACGTCGAAGCTGGTGTCCAGAAAAGTGCCCGGGCGACATTCTTCCCTCAAAGTTCCGGGAATATTTGGAGGTTTATCTTGGGAGGACACACGAGGCAGATCTGTGAACGAAATCGCTTGGGTATTTAATGTTGTATGCAAAGCTCAGGATTTTAATGGGATACTTATGCAGATACTTCCGCATTATTTATTTTTGAATGTATCACCCCGAAACCATACCTTATCACGTTTAGTCGCTTGGACGATTCCTAAAGTAGTTATGGCCTCGTTACTCTAGTCTATTTTAGTACATTGTACGAGTACTAGTGTACAAATTCTACTAATTTAATTTTGTATGAATGACATACATACATACATAAATTCACGCCTTCACTCCCAGAGTGGGGTAGGCAGAGCTAAAGAATTACCAACAACTTTTAAAACTTCTTGATAATTCAATTTATGAATGACAATAGTCATTTATTTTAAAAACGCCTGTGTTTTCCTTCAAAATAAAGCCGTATGTTTTCAGGTTATCAGGACCTCGCCCGAGGCTGGAATTTGTTTGTCTCTCGCCCTTTGACGAAACGTATTTAGGACAAAAAAACCCTTCCTTGGGTCTTCATTTCGCTGTTTGCCGACTCGCCAAATAGAGCCCTTATCTAGTTAGTTGCATTCGAGCCGTTGAGGAAAGGTCGCAGCTGATGAGAATGTTATTTATCAAAAAAAAGAAGGTCGAAAAAATAAAATACCATTTATAACTTTTGTACTTAATTAAAAAATATAAGGTACGTGTACAATTAGATTTTCGTTTCAAGTTTTCGAAAATCCCTTGTTATTAGTGCACCCATCAATATTCCCTTCAAAAGGTGATGGGGGATTTTATATGGACCCCGTCTCCAGCCTCCAACAGTCATGTTCATTAAGACCCAAAAAACCAAGATTGCATTTTAGTTGCAAAATCGATTGGATTTATTTATTGAAAAAAACGTTTCGGCAGACATGTGTTTATTTTTAAACCAAAATCCATACGACAGGATTAAAAAAATCCAAGCTCTATTAACTTAGACATACTCGTATTTCAATTCTGTTGCTGGGTGAGGACATTTTTGTCCATTGTCTTCTCAATTTGTGAGGCTCAGCAGCTTAAGCTGTGCGTTGTCAATCAGTCAGTCATTCAGGCATCAGTCACGGAATAATTTTATACAAGACTAGTGTTCCCGTGCCCATTTCATTGGGCAATAAACTTTTTTTGCGGGTTAATATATAACCTTTGACTCACAAATAACGTGGCTTTCTATTGGTAAAACAATTTACAAAATCGGTTTAGTAGATCCAAAGATTACCCGTTGCAACGTCATAATCTTTACCTCTTTGTAATGTTATATAGTATAAATATAGATTTATGATATTAGTATACCTACCTACACCGTGTCCAATAAGTTCGAATACACATCTTTTTGCACTAACCCTAAAGACATACAGACTACAGGCCATCGAATTCTTATTTTAATTAATAAAGTATGGTGTCGTTAACAAAATACAATCGTTTCAAACATCAAGCATTTGTAGTTTTCTTTTAATCCACGATGAAACAGTTTCGTGAAACGATTATCAGAAAATTTAGCAATGGCGACAGCCCAGGTGCTACTTTAAGGCCTTAAAACCCCTTGGAATTAAACGCAATCTAGTTTACACCACAATCAAAAGGTATAAAGAGACCTCCTCAGTAGAAGACAGGAAAAGATCCGGTCGGCCACGTTCAGCTAGAACCGATAGAGTAGTAAATATTGGGCGAGAGCGACTTCGGCGGAAAAAACACCGTTCTATCCGAAAAATGGCTGCTGAGCTGAAAATTTCAAAAGGATCGGTACACAATATTTTGAGGGTGGATCTTGGATGCCATGCATACAAAAAACGAAAAGTTCATGGCATTTCCGAAGCGACCAAGAAAAAGAGAGTACAAAGATCCAACATAATACTTTCTTGGCACGCAGGGGATGAGTTTGTATTTTCTGACGAGAAACTGTTCTTGTTAGAACAGCCTCGTAACGCCCAAAATGATCGATTGTGGGCACCAATGATAGAACATTCCGGACAACCAGAAAAATGTTCCTAGGTTCCAGAGCTCACCATCGGTGATGGTGTGGGGTGCAGTTTGTAAGCGGGGTAAACTACCTCTAGTATTTATCGATAAAGGCGTTAAAATCAATGTTCAATACTATAAATCCGAGGTTTTGGAGAAAATTGTTGCTCCAAATTTAAAAAGGATGTTTGAGAACGAATATTATGTTTTCCAACAAGACGGAGCTCCTTCACACACGGCAACCGCTGTTCAAGCGTGGTGTCAGGCTAATTTGACCGATTTTCTGCTGAAACATGAATGGCCACCCAGTTCTCCGGACTTGAATGTATTAGATTATTACGTGTGGTCGTACATGCTCTCGAAACTACATGATTATAAAATCGCAAACCTGGATCGTTTCAAAAAGGTTATCGAGCATATTTGGGACCAAATACCAATGGAAGCGGTGCGTGCCGCGTGTGATTCATTTGAGAAACGTTTGAAGCTAGTAAAAAAAGTTAAAGGTGGAGTTATTCCGAAACATTTGTTGTAAATATTATACATACGTGTGCCATTAATAAAATATACTTTTGATTGCATTAACTGTTTGTACATTTATTTTATTGAGAATCTAAACTGTATGCAAACTTATTGGACACGGTGTATACATAGATAAATAACGACTTGTGAACTGATTATGATTTAAGTGTATAAAAATCATAATTTTATCCCATCCACATCCACCCACTGCAGGGTAAAGGCTTTTCATTGTCTCGCCACTTTGCCCGGTCTCGTGCTAATACTATTAAATATTTTTCCCCAAAATATATGTATAGTGTCTTAATACAGACGGACGCAATAGTGGGCTAAGACAAATTATTGCCTAAAATTAGCATGAACAAATAGAAGAGAAAGCAATTAAAGTGGTAATTCAACCTGTAACAGTAACCGCACTAATTACCGACTTGGGTGTGCGCGGTAATGACTTTGTAAGCATTAATTAGGATGTTTTGAGTTAACGAAAGCCAACGGAAATTGGAGCATATTCATCGTTATCATTAAGATTGCGATGTGGCTTAGCTAATGATCTCTGTTGGAGAAAATCTGTTACGAAGTTACAGAATTTGTGAATCATTTCTTATGACTTTTATGAAGGTTTTAGTTGTGAAGTTTGAAATTTTCTGTGTTTATAATTTACTATGGTTTTAATTTTAAAATATGTCTTCACTATACGAGATCTTTAAAAACCAGCTGCTTTGTTAAACTTAAGTAAATACACTTGAATGTGTGGTTTTTACTTGCCTATTGGAATGCATTTGCAGGTTACATTTTTATCACCTAGCCTAGCAGGATGCGCATAGTGACGACACGCTGGCCTAGTCGGTAGTGACCCTGCCTACGAAGCTAGCGGTCCCGGGTTCGATAGCAAATATTTGTGTGATGAGCGTGAGTATTTATTCCTGAGTCTTGGGTGTTTTCTATATATTTAAATACCTATGTATCTATCTATATAAGTAAGTTTATCGTTGCCTAGTACCCATAGTACAAGCCTAGAGCTTAGTTTGGGGCTAGGTCAATTTGTGTGAGATCGTCCCCTGATATTTATTTATTTATGGTCGTATTTTCATCAAATAGCAGCAGGAAAGCTATGTCCAACTGAATTCAACAATGTCTCGTTAATAGTGAATTTTTGAAGCGTACAGAAACTGAGGACGAAGTAGCGTTCAGTTCGATACCTAAGAAGTAAACTCGGTGATGCCTTTTTAAATTATTTTTACCAAGCGAAGCCGTTCTGTTGGCTTCTCGAGAACTTGAACATTACTTTTCAATTTACTTTTGAAGTTGGTATTTACTTTGTAGTTGTTAAACTGCTGCCGTTGCGAATAAAGCTATCAATTTTGGAAAAAAATACAATGTCAGCGCCTAGTCAATTTATAGGCATTTACGTTAGTAGATCAGTTATATTATACTCTGTTTTATTGCCATAAAGTACTACGCTATTCAAGTTCTATGACACACATGAAATAAAAGAGCACCACGTAGTAATTTCAATGGGCAGTACTTTATACTTAAAAAACAGACACATACATACATAACTTCACACCTGGTCTCCCAATGGGGCAGGCAGAGACTATGGAACGCCAGGTGCACCGATCTAAACATACAACTTTCTTTTACTCTACATAAAAAGCATCCGAAACCGAAGTACGTGCATGAAGAGATTGATGAATGTAGAGTACCTAAGCGAAAGTTAAAATACAGAGTATAGTGATATCCTTGTATACGCAAATACGCTTTTACCTAAATTACGGTAAAATACTGACATTTACCTATATTGATAAAAATGTGGCAGTATTTAGATGATGATGATGACCGGCAATGCTTTTGGGGTGGTTGGGCCCAACGCTTTCAAATACTGTTGGTAATCGCTTACCATTAAGCGTATAGCAAACTGGTTTTCCATTTCATCATCATTATTTTAAGGCTAGCTCGTTTTCTGCAAATAATTCATATTCATACACAGTTTTGGTCTTCGTAAAAAATAAATTTGCGCTGTAAATTTTTATTGTAGCTTGTGTCAAGTTGTAGCGGGCTAGACCTCCAACGTTATCCGTGCAAAAAAATCCGAAGATTTATATACTTTTTATGTGATAACTTAAATATTAGGTATAATATAAATAGAAATACTGGTGGGAAGGCAAATGAGAACACAGGCCCCCTCATGGCAAGAAGACTGGGCGCTGCCAACCCTAAGGACCAAGTTGCAACGACTTAATGCTAGTAAGTCCACCGCTGCCTTACCCCACACAGGATCAAAATAGTGTGAACACAGTTTTATAAATAAATAAATAAATAAATAAATATCAGGGGACAAGGTCACACCAATTGACTAATTCCTAATTTAAGCTCTAGGCTTGTATTATGGGTACTAGACAACGATATAATAATACTTACTTAATAATAATAATTAGGCTTAGGACTCGGTGCCTCACTCATGGCTTGAAAGGATCTTAGAGTTGTATAAAGTTGATACAACTTTGAGGTCCTTTTTAGGTGTGTGTATGAGGCAGTGGGTCACAGTCCTTCGTCAACCAGGTGGTCGAGACATCCCCTCTGATTCGCCTAACTTGATAAGGATTGAAAGAGGCATCTTCCAGGGTGACAGTCTGAGTCCTTTGTGGTTTTGCCTAGCCATGAATCCTCTCAGCTCTTTGCTGAAGGATTCCGGGCTTGGCTATCGACTTCGTAGAGAGGCTGAAGTCATTTCTCACTTATTGTTCATGGATGACCTCAAATTGTTTGCATCGGGGTGCCAAGATCTTATCGCACTATTGAAAATCACACAAGAGTTCAGTAGTGCGATCAAGATGGAATTCGGTGTAGATAAGTGTGCGGTCATGCATGTTCAAAGAGGGAAAGTTGTAAATTCATCTAATTTGCAGCTTTCGGAGACAATGACCCTCAGATCTCTCTCCGAAGTTGAAACCTACAAATATCTTGGTATGTCACAGTCTTTGGGTATTATGGACGGCGATGTCAAGCAGTCAGTGAAGGAGCGCTTCTTTTGCCGCTTGACAAAAGTTCTTAACAGTCTTTTGTCGGGTGGCAATAAGGTGCGTGCCTTCAATGGCTGGGTGATGCCGCTGCTCACATACTCCTTTGGCATACTAAGATGGACTCAGACTGAGCTGGACGCCCTAGATAGGAAGGTCCGCCTACTGCTCAAATCACATCGCATGTTGCACCCACGCTCATCTGTCATGAGATTGTACATCCCGAGGAAATGTGGAGGTCGAGGCATTTTAAATGCTAAGAATCTCCATAACCGCGAGGTGTGCAATCTCAGGGATTATTTCCTTGGCAATGAGTGTGGGATGCATCGTGATGTGGTTGCAGTAGACAGGAGCCTCACGCCTCTCTCCTTGGCAAACGAAAACTGGCGTAGACCAACAGTGTTGAGCACTGAAGACCGCAAGAACGTATGGAAGAGCAAGGAGCTACACGGACGCTTCTACCGGGCCCTAACAAGGCCCGACGTAGACTTTTTAGCGTCCGTGAACTGGCTACGGTTTGGTGACCTCTTTGGGGAAACCGAAGGTTTTGCCTGTGCAATTGCTGACGAGGTCATAATGACGAACAATTACCGGAAATATATTCTGAGGGATGGCACGGTCGACATTTGTCGAGCGTGCCGTTGTCCCGGCGAATCCCTCAGACATATAATTTCCGGTTGTTCGCATTTGGCCAACGGCGAGTACTTGCACAGACATAACCTCGTAGCCAGGATCATTCATCAGCAGCTTGCTCTTCAATACGGTCTTGTTGAGTCTGAAGTGCCGTACTATAAGTACACACCGGCGCCAGTTCTCGAAAATGGTCGTGCTACGCTCTATTGGGATCGATCTGTTATCACAGACAGGACTATTGTCGCCAATAAACCTGACATCGTGTTGACAGATCGATCTCAACGCCGGGCAGTGCTCGTCGACGTCACCATCCCGCATGATGAGAACCTCGTGAAGGCCGAGAAGGATAAGCTCAGCAAGTACCTTGACTTGGCTCACGAGGTGACCACCATGTGGGATGTTGACTCGACGATCATTGTCCCGATAGTTGTTTCGGCAAACGGTCTTATAGCGAAGAGTCTCGACCAACACCTCAAGAGACTCTCGCTAGATGGCTGGATCAAGGGCCAGATACAGAAGGCAGTACTCCTCGACACGGCACACATTGTGAGGAGGTTCCTCTCTCTGCAGCCCTAACCACCGGTAGCTTGAGCCCTGCCCCGCTGCTGGCGGCACCCGTAGATTAGGTTTTTTATAATGTTTATTTTTTGTATCGGTATTGTTATTTTACCTTTATATTTGAATATGTAAAAAACCTAATTTATAGAAAATTAAATGAATATCTAAATAATACTTATATAGAGAAATATATACTTAAATACAAAGAAAACATCCATGACTCAGGAACAAATATTCGCGCTCATCACACAAATATCTGCCCTTACCGGGATTTGAACCCAGGACCGCTAAGCAGTGTCACTACCAACTAAGCTAGCGCGTCGTCGAATATAATATGCAATGAACGTTGTCCAGTGGATTATGAGAATGTATTTTTGCGTCAAACGTTCCTGCAGTGTACGTGAAATCCCAACCCAAAGAAATATGCTAAAACACAATTATTTTACTATAAAACAACGTTTGCGTTGGTAACATAACTGTACTGTAACAAATTAGGTAAACAAAACCGTGCACTCAATACATTTGCCATATCAAATATTGTCCAAGTAACTGATACTCAAGTTAAAACCAACCATTACCGTCAAGTGGAAAGTCTTCAACTTCAAACCACATCGCTAGAAGTTCCGCGTCCCTCGTTGGGCCTCACGTCTAGACGCGGAGTCCAACTTGTTTGATAGAACATGACAGTAAAAGCTGAAATCTTTGAGAACTTCAAGTTTACTGTAGGAGTCTGATTCGGCAGTGGTTTTTCGAAGCCGAAAAAGAAGTTACAATGTAAGTTTAATTTAATAGAGTGCATCCAAATATATTTTTTTGGTGTGTTGTCAAAGTTAGTTAAGCATAACATGATATAGGATTAAACAAATGCTTCCGTTTTAAAAATGCAAGTTCTTGTTTAAGGGAGCTCTGTGTCTCCAAAATCAAATTATGTTTGGTTTAAAAAAAAATTGGCAAAAACTACACGCCGGAGCTATCTTTAAAGGGACATATACAGTGTGTGACATCCATAAGAACATAAATTGTAAGTAACGATAGCTTTAGATGCTGTGAACGGTTTTATCGAAAAAATATAACAATTACGTTTTCTGATGAAGAGTTATATTTTTTTTTAATTTTCTCGAGCAGCAATGTAATGCTAAGAAGCAGAATGTTTCATTTCCATTTTAATTCAAAAGTGTCTTGTCAAAAGTGTCAACGAAATGTAGGCAATTGACAAGGTGTCAGGGTGTCACTAAGAGTGAATTTTGAACGCAATCAAATGTTAGTGTCCGTTGTTACGGTTGTTAGTTTTGTTACCGATACATTGCGTGGCGAATTAGTTAGTATGAAAAAAAAAGTACACTTTATGTTAACAATACACATGTTTTTACGTTAATTAGGATGCGTATTAACTGTTGTCAAAATATATGTTCGTATGGATGTCACACACTGTATAAACGCGTATAAAACCTGTATTTTATGCACTATTAAAGTAGTAAGTAGGATATAAATATATCCAATAGACTATATTATAGTCTTTTATCAGGTATCGTCATTTTTTAAAACGTATGTATGGATGTATGGACGGATGGTATGTACGTACGTATGTATGGTAAATACTCCTAACATTATGAAATAAGTATAAATGTGTCTATTTATAATTTTGTTATATTTTATTAGTATAACTTAGATCAACTTAGGTTAATGAGGGCTTCATAGCCCATGATTACAATTATGTGGTTATCAAATTATAGGTACCAATTGATTGTCCAATAATGTTTGAGATATTCAGTTGGCTATCTAATTGGCTAAATAGCCATTGGTGTTTAGTAATGTCTTAATTGAACGTGGAAATTGATATCTCATCTCTCGCTGGCCACAAGAGCTTTATGGTTTCATAAGGCTCTCATCAATCTCTTTAATTATACATTCAAACTCTGAAGTAGTTGTAAATTGTAGTACTTTGTCGCAGTAAGACATAAAAATGAGAGTGGTTTCAATATAGCACATCAATACCTGCGACAAGGTACTAAATTGTATAGCTAATTCTGAGTTGACCGTACATTTGTTTAACTTGGATATTATAATTACATTGATAGCATATTAATCATTAAGCCTTAGTATTATATTTAGTCCAGGAAATTACCACTTTAAGTTTTAAGACTTGTTGGTAATCCTTTAGCTCTCCTACCCCACTCTGGGAATGAAGGCGTGAGTTTATGTATGTAATTACCACTTTCTTAACAGTTCACTTGTTTACGTCTTGAGAGATGTAAGTGATGAGCCACTTTCCATCTTCCCACTGACATAAGGTCATCATCTCTTTATACTCAAACAGTGTTACCAACTAAAAATTACAAGGAAACGTTCACAAGAACTTACCACAGATTATACACATTTTAGTTCTTTTGCAAATTTGTGTATGATAAATTCTCACTAAGGAACGACTTATCGATATATAACTGGCCGTTATAAATGGCCGTAACCACACTAACCACAGTACTAAGAGACATTTTAGAGACACTTAGCTTGTGTATGAGAAATCGTCACTAATGAACGATATTAATTGACTCTGAGCGCGGCAGTAAGAAACTGTGTATACAACTTACAGATTAGTAACTTACAAATAAAGAAAGTCTTAAGTTACGACACTTTCGAAGTAACCGAAGCCACCTGCCGCCAACTCGCGCCGAAGTTACCAACTTTAATCACAAGTGGCCTAAGCTGGATCTTGTTCGAGAAAACTAGCTGGCAAATGTACTGTTCGATACAAGTCTCATCTCCTTTACGGCTACTTGTTTAGAAGCTGGTAAATGTAAGTTGAAGGTTTTTAATTTATTTTACTTAGGTTTTGTTCAGAATTAACTGCTTAATACGAATCGTTAAATGTTGTGTACTGAGCATATCCCTTAGGTTTGAGTTAGTTTAGGGGGGTTATTAGGGGTTTACGCTGAGAGAAAAAGAGAGAGCTATAAAAATGATATAGCTCTGTCCTTTACGCTCGCCGTAAAATGAACTGCATAGCTAGGTCATAATAATACCCCCCCACCACCCCCAGTTGCAACAAAAAATAAAACTGGCGATTTTTTTATTTTGAGCTGGCAGTTATTTCACCTAAGGATTGGACCCACAATAATCGGTAGGTATCCCATGCGAGCACACGATCGACCATTTCACGGAGTACCAGGGATCCAGTGGATCCTCATTAAACCAGGTCGATGTTTCACCTTATCTATACGCTGCATATTCCAGTATGTGTCCGCCATTCAAGAACTTTTTGGCCCCACCGACCATCAGATTTTATAAGCAATATGCTCTGTTCACTACCACTTACGCGTAAGACTAGCATAACAAAAAATATTCGTCAAAGTCACGACGTCATAGTCTCTCCCCTAGTCCCCAAGAAAGTCAACGTCTTTAGTCCGCGTCTGTCCCGTTTTCTTACTCACGTCTAAATCACTGTCCATATTTATTGCTCCGTGACGTCACTGGGACACGTTATTTACGACGTCATGCGCTATTACGCTTTCTGACGTATCGGTTTATTTGCTAGAAGAATACACGCTGCCCTATCGACTTATTTGCCGGAAAAATACACTTGCGGCAATAAACATTTCGTGTTCAAGGAAAAGCGGTAAAATGTGAGGACTTGATTTCTGGATAATATAATTTCGTATAGAAGTCGTGACAGTTGATGGCTTACCAGTCAATATACTAAAATTTCGCCTATTAAATACAAAACGTGAAATTTCAGAAATAGAAACGCCTGGAAAATGTAGTTAGATATACAATAATAATGTTTACAAGTACCTAAACAATCGTCGAGAAACTAACGACATCAATATCACTTGATCTTTTTATTATAGAGTAGGTTTGTCCTAGCTTACAGAATACTCATATAAAGCAACTATACTGCCGTTCTAAAAGGCCAGATTTAACAACTGTCAACCGAGTACAAAATATAACCTCAAACACATAACAAACTCATAAGGCAAGGCTCGGTTTTACCTATATAGCACCACAGACAACAAATGAAAGCTAAATTTTATCTGTCTCCACTTTATTTCCCCATCCGGTGATTTTATAGCCATCACGAATCAACATTATCTTTTATGTCCCAAGGAATCTTAACAATGCGAAGCACTGCGCCGATGACGTCACAAGCATCCCCATTGCATTTAATTTATGACGTCACGGCGTATTAGTGCAGTCGGGGCAGACGCTAATAGGTTTAGTATGAGGGTTGTCTTGTAGGGAGTTCGAATCTTACAAATATCATGAAACTGTTTTGGTAGTGATTCTAAGTGATAAATGGATCGAGAAATTCGACAGGGTGAGGTAAATTTATTGAAGGTATTTTTATTGGTATGAAATATTTATTTACCCTGAGCGATGAACGAATTCGGATAGTTATTTAATTGAAAAACTACACAGCTGAGCAAGCTCATAGTATTACAAATATTTAGAACTAAACGTTTTTTTTTTCTTTTACGCATAGCACGTGAAATTATCAGAAAAGTATTCCTGAATAATTTAATTCTAACTGAATTGTTTAAATTAATATGCACTCGTAGATGCATAACTACCAGTATTGTCTAGTTATTTACAAATAAATTTATTGTACAATTTTATGCACTTTGCATGTGTAACACCTTGCCGTGGCCCCACAGGAGTGTTTTTCGCGTGACGATTACACCATCGACGAACTAAATAACCAGCCTAACTTGAGCTGTAAGCGGGTATTAACGAACTACGTATTCGGTTCTCGAACAAGCAAGTTATAGAGCAGAGTACCTTTATAAAGCGGCTTATTTAATAAATGCAAATATTTAGGTATTTAGTACGTAGGACGTAGACTGTGTAGGTATTTTTTCATGTTTGAGTCTACCAGTGCTTGCCAAGAGGAAATCACTGATGGGAATAACTTAAAAAAACTCAACCGTCAGTCTTTTTTTCGTACCACTAAAACCACAAATACATAAATCGAAATACGAGTACGCTAAGAACAAATATGCATATAAATAGTATAAATACTTGTACACAATATGTGGTACTAAGCACGCGGCTTTGTGAGCATCCCCATTGCATTGAATTTATGACGTCACGGCCTATTAGTGCAGCCGGAATGTCGCTAATATGTTTAGTATGACTTTGGGGGTGACGTATATGTGGATGACATGGTATAGTTCGGTGAGGCCTTAGTGTAGTGCATGGCTTAGGGATGGGTAAGTATATAACATTGGCATATGTAAGATAAAGGCATCTAGATGACTTGATATGTGTTGCTTAAGGAGTTTTTGTATTGTATTGCACTGAATCACTTACTGATCTAGTGAAATAAGGAGCATAGAGTCGTTCGATTTTAGTCCTTAGGGTAGGCTCTTGCAGTATTGAGATTGCAGTATAATGTTCATAAGGCTCAGAGCCCTCTAACTCTCTGATGGTCATTGTTTGCCTTTAACATACTAAAAACAAAGAGAACTAAATAAACTAGACACGTATTGATTGAAAGTTAGCGTAAGTAGGTAGTATATTTACTGTCAGCACAATGAAACCCTGGCCCACCATAGAACGGTGTCACTGTGACGTTATATAACAATTTAAATGACACTTCTTACGACTACAATCATAACGTTAGGGTTTTATTGTGCTGATAGTACCCATATGTAGTTATTTGAGTTGCATTTTGCTTTTTTTTAAAGTGCATTGTATCGTGATTCTTATCTTTCGAAAAATGATAATTCAAAAAAAACTATTAAAAAATAATGGTAATTGTAAAAAAATCATTACCTATTTAGAATAGATTAACAACAAGCCCCTTGCTAAGCAATAAAGAATCCTTTGATGAAAATAAACTATCGCAAGTACCAACACCGCCACCAAATACGTATCGGACCAAAACAAACCCCATTCAAGCCGAATACCTTCAAACCTCAATCAATCTCGGCACAACAAAGTATATGCCATTTAGAATTCCCATACGATTTCAATTCTTTTCATACCCCGTCCTTGTACCATAATAACTTCGTGCCTATGGAGCCCTCGGTGCCCTGTGGAACCCTCTCGCTCCGACCCTCGTGAAGGAATGCACTCGACGAGGATATTAAACTCAAATCATCGAGGGTGAGGGTAGTCAGTGCAACCTTAGGCCAGGAGCCTGAGCTTAAAAACAGCGCAGGTAGTTGTGAGTACTTCTTTACACTACAGTACACCATGCCAATAAGACAATGGTAGATTGTTAACCAAGGGATAAAAGTGATCAATTGCATCCCTAGATATTTAGGATGCATTAGCGCGAAACATCGTCTAACTTTATTTACTCATTAGGGAAACACTCGTTCTGATTTCCTAAATATAACATTATTACACTAACTTAATAATATATTACATATTATAATTACATTACATATTTACATACATATACATACATTACATTACATATTATAAAAAAAAAAAATCAATGCAAGCCGTTTATTCAATTAATCGTAAAATCAAATCGCACTGTTAGATCCATACAATATTAACTAACTAACACAACTTGCTTGTTTTGTTACAAGTTCATAGAAGTGTAGGTATTAAAGATGATTTTAAAATATATATTTTTGTATTTTGAATGAAAATGCAAGTTGCAGTGCAAAATACTCATCGGCGGACAAATCTGGAGCGCTTGTCAATAATGCAAGTAAAGCATTTATTTTTAAATGAATAAAATTTCATAATTAACTTTCAGCTTAAATAACACTGCAAAAAATAAGCATTTTTTTCGCTCGCTGTCTCCCAGCCTATCCACTCAAGTGCAACAGTCCAGCGACTGTTGACTGCAACTAATGACCGGCTGTCATCGGGATGAGCAACTTGCAAGTAACGGGGCCTTAATTGTTTTTGAGGTTTTACAGTAATGTGAAAAGTTTGAACGCGAGATGTACTTGAGTTACTTGAGTTTGCAATTATTTTTTATTGCGAACAACTTCCTGGTTTGGTAGGAAGTTTGGATGGTTATGACTCGTAAAGTTTTATTTATATTACTAGTGGTTGGGGGTCAATTTTAAAAATATTTCTTATAGTGCACATCTAGTTGCCATGGAATATTTCTTCCAAATTTTAAGTCTCTTGGTTCAGCAGTTTAGGCTGTATTAGAAAAGTATTAATCATTCCATGAAAAAGTTGAAAGAACCTTACATGAAATAATCATTAGAGGAGCAGGGAGGCAGGAGAAAAACTTTGAACATTAAACAGCTTTATTGATTTCTTAATAATAGTAAATTGTATTGACTTTACACGTCAACAATGAAAATAAACAAAGAGTCTATCGAAATGAGTGTTTTATGACAACACATATGAAAACTTTTCCTTCTCTGCTGAAACTTCAAATGTATTTACACAGATCTATAAATCACAGTAAAAACGGTCCTCAGTGCAATATATCCTAGTGAACATAACCCTAGATCATACGAACACGAAAAACGCCACGTCACCACTAAATCTTACGCGAATTTAATATAAAGACCGTCCCAAATCCTACGGCCATATTTTATTTATAAGTTCCCCGCTGTTCGATGAAGGCTGTATATCACTCCTTTCAGACTGGCCACAATGCCTTTTATTCCGTTCAGCCTCTTAATTGTGGCTGAATGTGCGCGGCTCAAGCTTTTGTTGGGAAGTGTCGTTTGAATTTGGAATTTGAGGGTTGGAAAAAGGAATAAAAAATTGGGAAACGTTACGTTGCACTTTTGCAAAGGCTTTTTAAACTATTTGAAGAACATTGATTAATACGTTGATGCTCTCTATTGATCGACATATACTATTAATTATTTCACAGACGTTAAAAAGCTCGAATTCCAGCGCATCTCATATAAATTAAATTTTCAACCGATACTACTGGAAACTAAAGTTAGTTGTTCACGTAGAAATTAAAAGAAACTATCTACTTTAATCATAAGGGGTGTATTTCACCGCCTACTGCACGAAGCATCATAACCGGGTGCGCTCGTGTAGCTGCATCAAATTGCAGCATACCCGGCACGGATATACAGCGACTCTAGAAGGGAACCTGGCAGTATGGGCTATGTTCGGTAGTCAACGTCACCGAGTTTTTTTCGGAAGATGACTTTTGTAATTTAAATATGTAGATGTTTTTTTTTTTTTTTTTTTTTTATTTGAAAAAGGGGGCAGACGAGCAAGCGAGCCACCTGATGGTAAGTGATCATCGCGACCCATAAACACCCGCAACACCAGAAGAATCGCAGGTGCGCTGCCGGCCTTTGAGAAAAGAGTAGGCTCGTTTTTTAAAGGCTCCCAAGTCGTATTGAGTCGGAAATACAGACGCCGAAAGCTGATTCCACATAGATAAGGTGCGTGGCAGGAAGGCCCTTGAAAAACGCGCGGTAGTGGATTTCCAACTATCAAGATGGTGTTGATGAAATGATAGTTTGGTACGAGTTGTACGATGGTGGTGGTGGTGTTTATTTATTAGATGAGGTTTAAACAAAGCAGCTCTAGCTAAATTGAGATAAATTTTAAACTGAATGTAACGTTGTAAACTGAGAGTTTTTTGGTTTTTATTAAATAAAAGAGGCTTTATTGGCTTAGAAATGTTGCTTTTGCCACTTATTTGACCTCTACTTACAAGAAAATAAAACAGAAAAAATCAAATCAAAATTAATTAAGTTATTTTTTGCAAGTAAGGTTTTTTTTGTATATCCCAATAAGGGTTAGCTCCTCGTATGCTAAGCCACTAATCAGTGCCAAATTCAAACCCAACTTTTCGTATTTTTAACCAACTTATTGCTTATAATCCAAGGTAAACGAGCTAGTGTGTAGTAACCTGATGTAAGGTGATCAACGCCACCCATGGACACCTGCTACACCAGGAGAAGAATAGCAGTAGCGTTACCGGCCTATGAGTATGCTCGACTCTTTTAGGTCCCCAAGTTGAAGCTTAGTATTTTGTACTTCTCTGTAATACCTCTGCCGTGTCACGCACAACTCATCTATCTTAAGTTAGACGAGTTACGCCTAACCACCGCGAAACGGTCTTATTTTGGATGCTTTATATGGCCCACAAACAATCGCGTAAAAATTATCGTTACTTTTTGAATTATTTGATATGACAAATTCGTTCAACTTCATTTTTTAATAACTCTGTCATGCACATCTCATCTATTTCAAGTTATAATAGTTGTGCGTGGCCGCTCACAATTTTGCGACACTGCCACTTGTCGTTTAACGTGGAGTTAGACGAGATACGCGTGACACAAAAAATCAAGTTTGTTTATTTTGAACCAGGCCACACGTATATCGCAGCAGATACAGTCCATGCATGCATAACAAACAAATTTTCAAAATTAAAATAAATGTATGATTTTCTAGATTACACAGAAAGAATGAAAGAATCTCGAAAAAACATGACAGTTCAAACAATTACTCATCAAAACATGATTTTATTTAAGGATGAATTAAAAAAGGTATTTCTAAAAACCTATAACGTGCATGCTTTGAAGATGATTGAATTTCGACGAGGTACGACAAATATCTTTGTTAAAAATTCGTACGATTCAACGAATGTTTTAGATATTAAGCAGTCTGCTGATTTAATCAGTAGCATTGCTCATGAAGAAAGTCCTCGAGGAATAAGTGCCCTGAAAAAAAAGGAGTTACTAAAATTGTGTTCATCAATGCCACTTACTCGCAGGGCCTTTTACGAAGAACTCAGTGTCAATGAAAATATTTGTGATTTAGATACTGTTACGGATAATTAGAGCTTGTTTTTTAATGAGGGAGTGGTTTTATCCCACTTCATTTTTTATTACGTCCACAATTTTATTGTTTTTAGGATTCTGTACCTGTGTTTTTAGTTTTAAGAATTATTTTTAGCAATTTCATTTGATATGTACTTACTGTGTTTTAAAGATGTTATTTTTTTTTTAAAAACAGTAAAAACTAACACTATTTTTTATTGTTATTATTTATCATAATATCCTCCTAACATAGGTATTAATATCCACAATATAATAATATATGTATAACTATCACAAATAGTCAAGGCACATCACAGATAGTCACACAGTCATATCTCTTATAATTGTTAGTAAACCTAGATAGACATTTAGAAGTCACATACATTTGGTTACGCAAAACTCGTTTAATTTAAGTTATAACATGACGCGTAACCACCTTTGTATGGAGCAGTGGTTATGGCAAACTCATTTAACTGAATTAAAAAGGTAAATAAAGCAATAAGTAAAAAAAAAAAAAAACCTCTTGTACTACACCCTATTTAGAGGTGATTTAGCTAGAAATAATGTGCTGATGAATTAAAATAACAATTCTATCATCTTTTGTTTGTAAAAAGTGGTTTAGGCGTTTTTCTCAAAATTCACTTTTTAAATATAGATGAGTTGTGCGTGACACGGCAGACCTACCTACGATTGTCGGATCTACTGTTCGTAGCATATTTTCGCCATGCATAGCGAAATAGTGCTGCTACAGGCTACAGCGTAGCACTTGTAGCATTGTTGACACTGAATGTGTTAAGGTCAGTAGGGGCAAGTAAGCCTACGGGAAAATGGCGTTCGAACCAACAATATCTCCTAAAAAATATCTATTTTGTCGCACTTGCCCCGTTGACACACCTTGTCTTACCTTAAGTGAGCGTTTTAGAGTCACATCCAGCAACCCTACGACAACCCTGCTATCCCTAGCCCCACTGGGAGCACGTCCTACCTGACCCAGATTTTTTATATCTCTACAGAATGAAATTGCTCGTAGTGGGCGTAGTTTTATTTCCCTGAACTTTTTGTTTTCATTACGGCTGCGTGTAATGCATTGTATGGCAACGGATTAAAATGGCATGGTTTATATTTTCTATTAGCAATTGTTCTATTGTGAAGTTCTGTTTTTTCTTTTTTACATGATTATTAGCTTTCCCTTGTATCTAGCAAACTAACTTTAGTTTTGATTTTAATTCCCCCGGAGTGCACGATCTTGAGGAAATTCAAATAATTCAAATAATCGCCGATTGGTGGGTGTTTGTCATATTTTTGCATTTGATTATTTTTCGATGTTTATCATGCTATTTCTTAAACTGATGTATCTCAAGGTGTATCAAAGAACTGACATTTCTTGCTTCCTTTCCTTCTTTAATTAAGGTACTTTTGCACCAAAATTTAGATAAGGTTTCGGTTTTTAGTGCAAGTAGCCCTAAGTATGAAAGAAAATCAACTTTATTGATGCTAAGCCATACATACTCGTTGGCACTTCAATATTAAGGTCCCTACCACCAAGTCGGAATGATGATGCAGACAGAAGGCTCCCATAGGGACTCGTCAATAGCTAAAAGTCGTTTGTCGAGTTTTGACTTGTTTGACTATACGTATGGACGTATTTTTATTTATATTATATCAATTAGATAACTAGACCACTGAATTCTGTTTAGTGGAAATCGAAATATTATTTCAATACTTTTGTTATCTTTAAAATAACCTGAAGAATCTATGTTTCAAGTTTTAAGATGTACGGGAAATTTGTCAGAACTGCACTTATTAAGACTTCGTATGCAATACTTAAAACATTATCTCTTAGTTCAAACTTCAAAGTACGAAGACGACGTCAAACGTCACATTCTAAGTATTTCAAAGACATTTTATCTACGCACATATCATTAGTGCTCTAAAATGCGTTCAGAAACCGAAGGAAATGACCAGCAGTATTACAATCAAGTTTACAATGGGAACTTTTTTGTGTGTGGTAGTAGGTAAAATCTGTACTGTAATGTTATTACAGTATCGAGTTATGTAAGGTTATGAGTTCAAATTTCGAACAGCTGTCAAAACTCAATAGGGTCTCTATTCTAGTATCCATAGATATTAAAACAGTAATCGATACGAAACGTCAATTCAGTATGGTTTTTAATATAAATCGCACGACATTTGATCTCAAATGACATGAGAATAGGGACTTAATTCGTTTGTCTAATATTTAAAAAAACCATTCATATTCGTGACACTGACACAGCACAAGTTTGTTTTCTCGCCATTTTTGTGAAGTCGTCGGCTTCTGAACCCATCTGAGAGTACTTATGATATGTGTGTAGATAAAGTAGTGTATGCTACTGTACATAATTAGGCTTTAAAAGACTCGCTCACGCTCGTTTCATAAAACCGCTCTCGTATTTTAAGGCCTCTCATTATGCATCTGTTGCATAAACTACTATTAACCCACACCCTACACCCTAGTAAACTTGGTTTCTGCTCTAATTTTCCTTGGTTGTGCTTATAGTGTTTATGTAGATCGAACCTGGGTTCAATGTGTCAGTGAAGATAGTACTGTAATAGAATTAGACACGCTTCACTACAGCGGCACTAATACTAATGATATCATCCAGCTTGCCCGGTAATCCGGCGAAGGTCAGTAACTTGAGAGCATTAAGCATTATACACCATTCCTACTGCGATACTAAAGTGTTTGTTTAGCAGTATTAATAGGTAAGCTAAATTTTTACTTACAGTACTTTCCCTCCAGGGTGCAAAAGTACAGTAGGCAACAAAAGCTTGTCCCAGGAAGTTTTCGACGGAAACTTATTTAAGTAGAAAGTTGTCTAATGTAAAACAAGTCATGTTAGAGTGTCATAAACAGTGATCGGATTTCACGGTGCAACACTGCGGGATATGGAGTTGAAATCTTAATATGGATATGACTAAAATCCCGGGATCTGGTTCGAAAAGAAAATGCGATTGTTGGGATATTTATAAATAGGCATTTGGATAGGATTTTAGACGTGTAAAGAAATCGATTAAACATATAAAATATTGAGAGAATAATTGTATGCTATTTCAATTTCATACAAACTAATAAAATATAATATCTGTGTGTGGTGAACTGACGCATTAGCGTACCGTATTATATATTTTATTTATATTCATACCCAAAGACTATTAGGCAGATCAATTTTAAACAGAGTGTAATAAAAATATACGGGAATAATTAGGCTTGTAGTACTGTTAGGCGATGGGCTTGCCACCTGTCACTAATACGCTGGTAAACATCTTGGCCTGTTTGTGCAAAGTGTGGTTGCTGAATTATAAACAACTTTTTGAAGTTGTAGGTAATTCTGTGGCTCTGCCTACCCCGCTCTGGGATTACAGTCGCAAAAGGTATGTATTTATGTTTGTATGTACAAACTAACTTTTTTTATTTTTTTTACATACCTAAATTACTTTTGTCATAATATTTATTTTACACGTTTAAAATGTATTGAAATTTATTTGAATTACTAAAATCAGAATAATATTTAACATCATAAGTCCCGGAACCCCGGGGCATATCCATATTAGCATAATGTTTGAGGTCATTCACCCGTGTTGCACCCGGGATATCCGATCATTGGTCATAAATCTTGGTTTGGTTCACAACGAAACAAGATATAAAAAGGCTATCGTGCTCGTACTGCTGCTTTCTGACTTGCTTTTACATGCTTGAGATACGATTTCTATCAATTTTGACCAAACCCGAAGGTCTTTCTAAGACTCGTTGTTTTGTAGCTGGCATCATTGATATGGAACTATGGCATTGCTGGACACTTTTGGACAGTAGTAAATACTTCAATGACACCAAAAAGTTATTCTTACATTCTCCTTTTTTTGGTAATTAATCGACCACGTAATTGTAATATTGGTTTAAATGATATAAAACCTTATTTTATACCCATGTTATTTCATGTAATGTTTAGATAATTTTCTAATTTACCCAATCTTGTCGCATACTTTACATACATATATATTATTTTTTCAAGTACGCGTACAATTTAAGCGAATAACCTACGTCTGGATATTAGTTGCCCATCTATCTACCTACGACGCGTTCCACTCAAGCATCCAACCGCACTTACCCATAGCAATACAATACCCATACATAGCTTTTATTCGCTTCAGCGATCACTCGGCCTCAGCCTGTCTCCAGACCCACAGTATAAACAGTAGTTCGTTATCAAACGAAGATATATCGCGCTTGCATACTTGTACAAGCCGCGAGAGACAAAATATTGAAAATGGCGAACTAAATACAAAGAGGTCACAATACAAGCTCAACAGCTGTGGTGTACCCCAGGGGAGTATTCTAGGGCCCTATTATTTCTCCTGTGTATTAACGACTTGCCACAAGACATAGTAAATACAGTTGCTTAATGTTTGCAGATGATACTACATTAATAATTTATCCAAAAAATACAGATAAATTTAATGATGAAATAAATAACAATCTTGCAGGTATTATTGATTGGTTACATAAGATAAATCTAAAAATATATATTAATAAAACTAAAATTATGCAATTTGGGACTTACAGGAATATTGACATTACCCTTCACGTAAACTTTGGTAATATCCAACTTGAAGAACTTTAAACCACCTAATTTCTTGGAATCTACATAGATATTTTTTGTAATTGAAAATTTCATATTGTCAACGTCTGTGAGAGACTGTTTTTTTTTGTATTTGCACTAAGAAAATTAAGCAGAACGTCATCTAGAGCCCTAACACTAATAGTTGACCACGGGTATGTGTCCTGTCTACTCAGTTACGGCCTGGTTTTTTGGGGCATAAGAGCTGTGTGTTACACTCACTATTTGGAACCATATCGACGCAACCCTAGCGCCCGAGCGGCAATACGTAACAGAAACTCCTAAAGGACCGGAGACGAACTACTTTTTAATTTATACTATGCCCGGACTGCACGTCATATGCGACATACAAGGGACGTACTCCGAAATTTAACATCCTCAACTATGCTAAACCTGTATCTGTCCATAACGAACGACTGAAGAGAAAGAGAGATGGGTAATCTTCAATTTAGGACTGATTTTGAAGTCCGAGCCAACCGACCGATGTGTCCTAGTCAACAGGACGTCCGTAGGGGCGCCTTGTATTGCGCACGATGCAAAATTGGCAGTGAGAGATGCTCTGTTGGGTCCGGAATATTGCAAATTGGGAAGTACGGGTACTGAGGACAGACGGTGTAATCTGGGGGAGAGATAATGTCGAAGATATTAGACATACGCTAGCGTAGGCTTTCGATACAACATGTTCGAGGACTTATGATATGTATTTTGGTCTAAGTTGGAATATATACTGCATAATATGATAATAAAGTTTGATTGTGAAATTTCACTTTTTACGTAGAGGTAACATAAATGCGAAAGTGTTTGTTTATTTGGCAAGTGTACACTTTTTAACGCTTGAAGTGATCAACGATGTGTAATTAAGTACAGACGTAAAAAAAACAATTGTGTTTGCATGTACATACATGTACTTGGTGACGCTGGGCACGAACAGCAAGTTTTAAATAAATAAAACCGAGTCGCAAACGTCACAGCGTATTTCTTTAGTGATTTATCTATGAAAGGTAAATTTGTTCCCTGTCTCTATAGGTTATATTGACTGTACGTGGATGCCAGGGCACTTGCCTGACCGTTTTGTCAAGGCTGGCGAAAGGTAAAAAGCAATTTGATCCAGCCCGACGACCTAGACTCAAGGTTTATACGGTCGTCTTATTCTTAACATGAAGTTAGAAAACGGTTGTTTTAATTTATTAAAAGGTGGTAAAAAAATGTATGATCATGAAAATATTACGCCGAAAATCAGCATTAACTCAAATACTTCACGTTCAAAAACCCGACAGTTGTTGTTAACCAACTTTAAATCGTAATAAATACTAAATTCTCATTCAAAATGAAAATAAAACGAAAAAATCTAAAGATAATTTTTAAAACCTATTCAATAATACTCTTTTTGTCATAGTTCGTCGACTTTTTTTTTTAATTTTTGCAATATGCCGCCTTGTGGCACTCCAAGATTAAGACAAATCGATTGCCATAAGAACCATCAAAATCAGTAAATGCGTTTAGTTTCTAGAGCGCCACAAAGGAACATATACAGGGAGCGCAACTTTGGTGCCGATGACAGGCGTATGACGTCAAGCTATATACAGAGTGTTTTTATCTAGATTTTACTTCGTCACTAATAACAACTTATTGGCATCTTTAGTTTACTGATATTGACACTTGATTTGAGACGGCTAGTAGGTACTTATAAAAAGGAGATTGAGTAGCATTGTCATGGTAAAAAGAAAATTATTCGAGACACTAACAAAAATAATCATTTTTTTATTTGTTTGTATGTAAATTGTAAATATAACAGAAACATGATTGTTTCTCTTGCGCAAAGTCACAATGCTCAGCCGTATTTGCAGAAGTTTCCTTTTCTGATTGTAAATAATGAAATAAGGTTTTGACAGGAATGTAGGCAATTTAGAAAAACATTGCAAAACAACCAAGCACATGGGATGTTGAATTTAAATTTTAAGCGTTCTGGATACTTTGAAATCCAATGACATTTCATTTAAGTTATGTTTTTCATTTACTTGTGGAAAGAACCTTTTTCATTATTATATTACCCAATTAAATATTTATTCATATAGTCTTTGTCATTATTTTAATATTAACATTATCATTATAGCATTATTAAGAATCAGTGGGGTGTCTAATATTGATTATAATAAAAGCATCCTATATGTGAATTTGCGTCATAATGACGTCACCGGCACCAAAGTTTCGCTCCCTGCCACTGATTCTTAATAATGCTATAATGATAATGTTAATATTAAAATAATGACAAAGACTATATGAATAAATATTTAATTGGGTAATATAATAATGAAAAAGGTTCTTTCCACAAGTAAATGAAAAACATAACTTAAATGAAATGTCATTGGATTTCAAAGTATCCAGAACGCTTAAAATTTAAATTCAACATCCCATGTGCTTGGTTGTTTTGCAATGTTTTTCTAAATTGCCTACATTCCTGTCAAAACCTTATTTCATTATTTACAATCAGAAAAGGAAACTTCTGCAAATACGGCTGAGCATTGTGACTTTGCGCAAGAGAAACAATCATGTTTCTGTTATATTTACAATTTACATACAAACAAATAAAAAAATGATTATTTTTGTTAGTGTCTCGAATAATTTTCTTTTTACCATGACAATGCTACTCAATCTCCTTTTTATAAGTACCTACTAGCCGTCTCAAATCAAGTGTCAATATCAGTAAACTAAAGATGCCAATAAGTTGTTATTAGTGACGAAGTAAAATCTAGATAAAAACACTCTGTATATAGCTTGACGTCACACGCCTGTCATCGGCACCAAAGTTGCGCTCCCTGAACATATATATATATATATATAGGTTGATAAACACATTACCCTCAATCACCTGGAGAGCAGTCGCAAATGCATTACCCGAAGGTTCCTTAACCGCAGCAATCCGAAAATACCACCATTATAAACGGGTATATAAAAATTGTGCGTGGTAAAAAATACACATAGTGGTAAACTCCCATTAGTCGAGGTGGAGGGGATGCAAAGACATTTGCGAGTATGATAAAGAAACCTAGCTGCAGGCTCCCTGAACACTCTGTTGGAACACTCTCTATGATAGATGCGGTAAAATATGCAAAAGGACGTGACGTCGATCCCCTTGTAATGCCGGTAGGTCTTGCTAGCTTAGCACTAGGTCATCGGTGATTCAATCAGGGGGTCTATTCTTCTCTGCAAAACCATATTACTTTTAACAGGTTATTTCAGTAACGTCGACAATACCGAATAGAATTTACACAATAGGGTAAACTCACCAGTGGTCAGCCAGAAAATAGTCGACCTTATAATGAGTGCGAAGAGTGGGAAGTACATCTTTCGTACTCTTCCCACTCATACGAAGTATAGGCAGAGGCTGACTACAAGTTTCTGGCTAACTATTGGTGACTTTACCCTATGTAGTTACGTTGGAACGGCAAAAACGTTGAAAATGAGCGTAAAACTTTGAAGTTTGAAACTAAGACGATGGATTTGCAACTTTACGTGGATAATGACACCTCTTTCGTACCTCCTGCCGCCGGGATGTCTTGCGTTCCCGGAATACGCGGCGTCCCGGCGGCGCGCCCCGGATTCCGACCCAACCCTTTAAATACAGCCGACTTGTTTAGTGGGGTTAAGGTTTTATTTACGGTCACATTCGGGAGGTACCAGGCCCTGATGTGGCTGAGAAGCGGCAATAATATTGGACGAGTTACACATGATAATCAAATGAGATTATAACCAAAACCTTTTTATATGTAAGTATTGATGCCACTTCTTAAGGCGCCGTCATCTGTAGATACTTGGTTTTTTTGTAGGCTTTTTTTTGCACCGCGTATTTGTAGATTGCGTAGAAATTGAATCAGAGGTCCTGAGGTAAGATGATTTTTGAATTTTGAACTGCTAATATTTATAATATTTATCAGTATTAAAGGTAACCACTCATATTGTAAGAGGCTTTAGTATGTAACAGTTGCATAAATAACTAAACTCTACAAAGTTTCTTAATAATACTTTAAATTTAAACGCATTAAGCTTTCGCTACGTCATTAGGTAACCAAGGGTAATAGAATGTATTCATTAAATGCAAAATAAAAAAGAGTTTTTTATTAATTAATTAAACAAGGAAAGGGCTCGTCCCAAATAATAATAAAGATCGTTAGGGCGAGTGTAGTCGAGGCATCATTACGTACAGGCTTCAGGGTACGGCCCCACTTACAGCGGTCAATGACGTTGGCCCGCCTACTAATTTGCGTCATCTTTGAAAAATAAATTCTGATATTATTTCTGATATTATTTCCCAGTCTCTCATAATGCCTTATAAGCTCAATCATCCCAAAATTAACTATTATCAACTATATTCGCACAAACACATACACGCATTTCAATATGGGTTTGTTAGCTATTCAAAATAGTAATCGCTGTCTATTTTCGGTCCGGATATCGTCAACCTGGTAATAATATTATTATATGAATTAGCATGATATTTTAAAATCTTTTAATAATCAACTAAATCGTTTAGCTATTCAATTAAGTTACTGAACGCAGCAGTTATATTAATAATGTTTGTATCAACTCTGACTATGAAGTTCGTTAAAAAAAAAACTGGGAGAAGCACTCCGCTTTGAGTCAAGTAGGATTTTGCACTAAGTTTGACGTAGGGTATAGTCGAGTGCAACGATAATGTATGTACTTTGTTTTAACAGTATTAGGTGCACAAGTGTATCCTTATCTTTGTAGTTGGCTGTAAATTCACAAAATATTTAATTTATTCGATCATTAATGTTGTTCTCGAGCAGCTTATAAGTACTCGCCTGGATTGGATACCCAAACTCAAATGCAGATGGTCTCTCCTTTTATTTTATAGGTGAAGCAATTAGACCGAAGACTTTTTAAAGATAATGCTGAGTAAAAATAAAAGGATAATTGCACATTAACTTTATTCTAATTTTGTTGCAAAATGCTGCAAGTTAAGCTAAAAAAATATTCAAATACGATTTCCCGTTACTATTCGCGAATAATCTTTTAAATAAAGTTTTTTTAAGTATGGTAAAATTGTTATTTTATTTATTTATTTAATCTTTATTGCACAGCCGGTGAAATGACTAGCATAGAGGCATTCCATCTTAGTCCTCAGGGTTGGCAACGCATTTGCAGTCTTAGGATTGCATTGCAGTCTTGTGAATGCGAATGTCTATGGGTCACAGTTTCCACTTAACGTATGCGGAATGAAATTTGCACAAAGTTTTTATACAAATGTATAAGAGTAAATGATTCGATATTTAAAACTTGATATTATCTTTTGTTTTCTGTATCATCCGTCAAAGTGATGCACAAGTCATTCGCTTGTAGGATTTGTGTAAAAAAATATGGCAAATCTCGAAGAAATGCGTCGAAAAAACGTGTGTGATTTTCGCGACACACATCCAGATTGGCCGAAGTCGAGCATTGTTAAACATTTTACAGAAATGGGGGAGAGTCGAAGGACGGTATATAATATATTATCATCCTATTCTCTTCGACATACGACTACTAGAAAACCAGGTTCGGGCAAAGTGTGTTCTTTAAGCCAATCTTTGAAAAGAAGCCAACTGAGAAAAATTACGGCGGGTCGGGTAGCTAAATCCTACAGAGAACTCGGAAAAAAATTTAACTGCGATGGCAAAACAGTGAAAAAGTATCTACATGATATGGGCATTGTGAAACGAGCAAGAAAAGTAAAACCCACCGTGTCCGAAAACCAAAAACTTACCCAGAAGAAAAGACTTACATCTCTGGTCAAAAACATTTTCTATGCAAAAAACGACGTAGAGTGCATTATGGACGATGAATCCTATTTCACCTTAGACGGCAATGAATGGCAGGGTAACTTTTATTTTCAAAACGCCAATATCCCAGCTGAAGAATCAGTAAAATATGTGGAGCACACTAAGTTTCCAAAAAAGGTTTTGTTATGGCTTGCAATTAGCCCTCGCGGTATGTCGAAACCGGTGTTTTTTGAATCTGGTTTAGCAGTCAATGCTGAACGATACATGCAGGGTTGTTTGCCGATTGTACGTGATTTCATGAAAACACATCACAGAGGAACTAATGTTGTGTTTTGGCCCGATCTAGCATCTAGCCATTATTCAAAGAACACCCTGGCGAAAATGGAGGAGCTAGGAATCCCATATGTACCAAAGGATTCAAATCCGCCTAACGTACCACAACTTCGCCCGATCGAAGATTTTTGGGCCAATCTAAAAAGGCGTGTTTACGCGAATAATTTCCGGCCAAAAACTATACAGGCTCTAATTCGAAAAATTAAATTAGAACTGAAAAAAATGCCAACTTCGACTTATACAACAGCCATGGATAAAGTGCCAGCAAATTGTCGAAAAGCAGCACGCATGGGGCCAAATTACTTTTTACATTAAAATTTGTTAGTAGATTATTTATAAAAATACATGACAGGTTATCATTACAAACATTTTTTTTATTTTATAAGGTTACAAACATTGTGCAAATTTCATTCCGCATACGTTACCATCAGGTGGCCTGTGTGCTCGTTTGTCTTCTCTATGCCATAAAAAAAAAAGAAAAAAAAAGAATACACTTAGTATACAAAAGGCGAACTTAATGCCGTAAGGCATTCTCTACCAGTTAACCTTTGGGCAAAGCAGAGATTGTGGTGGCGGTGCAACATAGGGTCTAACATATATGTAACTTATACGTAATATATACCTACATACCAAAATACTAAATTAATATAAATACTTACATAAATACATAATATAAAAATGAGGATAAGCACAAAACATTACAGATAACACAATCAGAAAATCAAGATCATGATGATAAGATTATAAATTCAACCCTTCTTTTCGCTAAATACAAAATGAATTTCAAATGGAAATATCACAATGACAGATAAGCACAAATCATATTTTAAGCATATTTTAGCTATCGCACGTTTATGAATAAGGGATTGTCTTAAAACTCGATTTAACCAAAACTCGTGGCCCTAAGAGCTGATAAATTATGATTGGAGTCCTCCGGTGTAATTCTATCGTCTATAAGTACCTAATGCTATCATAATTCCACTCAGTTTGATGACGGTTCAAAAAAAGTCAGCATAAAAAACTCGTCTCAAAAATGATTTATTTTTAACAGAAACCTCGATTTCTTAGACTTCATTACTAACCAAGCTCGTCAAGGAAACAAAACATTTTAATCCAATAAAGTTCCATAAATCAACTATAAACCGACAGTAAAGTTGTTGGTTTGCAAACTAACTCAATACTAAACCGAATTAGATACAATTAGACCGCACTTGGTTATAGTTTAATCCATCGGTCTGCGGTCAGGAACGACGCCTGATAAACGGTTATTTTGGAAGTTAAAAGCTAGTAAATAGGGAAATTAATACTAATCCGATAAAGTTTGATGTTTTGTTGGTGCCGTCATTAAAGTAAATTGATGTTTTTTGTTAATGAACATTTGGGAGGGAAGGGTGGTTCAAAGGACAGATGCAGAAGGGCCCAGCTTGCAGATTCATCCGCGATAAGTCGTTGGTGGAGGCTCGATCATCAACGTACTGAAGTGCGCTTCTCTGTCTTTTATAGGTTGCACTTTAGAGAATGTGCGCGTGAGTTCCTAACCTAATTGCGGCATCAACATTCCATTTTCAAAAGTCCAGGTGGAGGGAGCGGATTCACCCTTACGTTGTAGAAATATATTTTTTTCGCGCAAAGCGCTTCTTTTCTATTGCGAACTGCAGAAGTCAGGGAAGGTAAGTGCGTCACTGGGGAAGTGCGCCCAATAGGGTTGTCAACTATTTCTTGGGCAAATATAGTATTTAGTATTAGTGTAGTATTTTTTTTAAAGTGTGTAAATTACTTTATTAAACATAGTGCACAATGTTTACTACGTACTAACATTATGTCTGCTATGGGCAACTATTTGACTTAAAAAATGCAATTTCTCCATTCCAAATACATTGGTGCTTAAAATCTGGTTGAAACGGCCAACCCAAACGGCATATGTATTATAAGGAATGACCGAAATATAGCATTTTTGCTAACTATATATTTCTTTAACAGTACATTATTAGTATATTATAGTACGGTTGGCAACCCAACTTTGCCCCAACCATATATTTGTTAGGAGAAATTGTTAGTTTGACGCACTTGCCCCCTAGAACATTTGCGTCGCCTGACCTTAAGGTCAGAATTCCACTCTTTAAAGAGTGGAATTCTTTTGTTATTCGATTGTCATTCCAGAAATATATAATTCTGGTGTCTTCATAACAAGAGTGGGGAGTAGTTGTTTCATATAAAAAATTGTAGTTCGAATGTATTGTTACTGATAAATGATAATCATCGCAAGTCATAAAGTGTATTTTTACAGAAACGATTTTTATTTCAGAAATTTTGAAATATCAAGCTGGTTAAGGTTAGGTTTGTTTAGTAAAAACCGTTTCAGAAAAAATACACTATGATTTGCGATGATTATTGGTAACAATACATCCGGACTACATTTTTTGGACCCCAATATGGACCCCAAGAGTGTCTAACTAGTAGGCTTCTACTGAACCAGCGAGCTCCATCCTAGACTTCATCATTATTAACTATCAGGTGGGATACTGGTCAATCGCTGGTCAAACCTCAATAGGAAAAACCTAGGCTGATATATTTTTATTTAATATAGCCAGTCACTTTATTTCTTGTCATGGCAAAGCACTCGCATACTTCAAAATTATTCAGAATGTACAGCTTCTTTAATAAATGACGTGAAGTTTGTCATTTATTCTTGCTTTGGATAAGCCAAGAAAGTATCATATACCTATATACGGGATCTAACACCTGTTTTATGTTACACATAGTAAGTGCGTGGAAAGCAAAGCTACGTGTGGAAGTTAGTCTCATAGATTACACAATACTTAACCAGTTCCAAAGTGCACTTTGCAAAGTACACAAATGCTCCCCCATTATAATGCTAATCGGTTTAAAGAAAAAGCTGCTTACGCGTAGGTACTTGAAAGCTGCATTCCCGTAAAAGGAAAGTTCAGGAAGTAAAGCTTACGCGAAATGAAAAGAGAAGGAATTGTACGTTTTGGTATAAGATTATAACGGTGGAAGTCGTTTAATACATAAACATAATAATAATTCGACGCTGGAAAGGTAAATTGACTAACGGGACATTTTGGGGCATATTGACTTATGTACGAGGGGAGGTCCAAAAGTTCGCGGAATGGAGGGCTAAATAATTAAATAAAAAGACGTTACTATTTTTCCTTTTCAATATAATCTCCCTTAAGGTTAATACATTTGTTAGATCGTGATATTAATTTTTCTAAACCCACATAAAAATAATTTTCTTCTTTGCTGTCAAAATGAGCCAAAATTGCGTCCTTTACTTCATCATCGGTGTGAAATTTTCTTCCCCGCAACTCTTTCTTCAAATTTGGGAATAAATAATAATCACTGGGGGCCAGGTTCGGGCTGTAGGGGGGATGAACCAATTCTTCGAAGCCACATTTGTTCAGGGCAGCCATCGCAATACGACTCTTGTGAACTGGAGCATTATCCTGAAGTAACAGCACACCCTTAGCCAGCTTTCCTCGCCTTTTTTCTTTGATAGCTTCCCGCAACTGCTCCAGTAGCCTAGAGTAGTACTCCCCAGTAATTGTGAAATCTTTGCTTTTGTAATCGATCATCAAAATTCCTTGGCAGTCCCAGAAAATCGTAGCCATCAACTTTCCGGCCGATTCTGACACCTTAAATTTCTTAGGTGGGGGGGTACCCTTCTTGTGCCATTGCATCGACTCCTGTTTAGAGTCAGGTTCAAAATGATGAACCCAAGTTTTATCTCCAGTAAACAATCCGCTTCAAAATCGACGTACTTTCTTCTCCACACCGTTCTAAAAAACTGCTACACGCGTCGATTCGCTGCTGTCGCTGATGCGGCGTAAGCATTCTCGGCACCCATCTTGCACTCACTTTAATCATGCCGAGGTGTTCATGTAGAATCCGCAAAATAGTGGTTTCAGATACTCCAACTAATGCAGAAATCTGTTTCTTCTTCAGGCGAGCATCTTCTAATACTAATTTTTCAACTTTTCCGTCGGTATCTGATGTGGTGACCTCGACAGGCCGTCCTGGGCGAGGGTCGTCTTCAATGGACTCTCTGCCAATTTTAAAAAGACCGTGCCATTTGTAAATCATTGTTTTTCCAGGGCAATTATCACAGTAAACTACTGACATCTCACTCATGATGGTCTGAGGAGTTTTTCCTTGCTTAGTCAGGAACTTGATGATGGCTCGATACTCAATTTGCTCCATACTTCCAGGATTTTTCCAGATTGACTTGCTTGCTCGACGATATTTTGTAAAGTAATGAGCTCTTCAGACTGAAAGTTGGTATATATACTCTTAATGAGTTGGCCATTAGTACTATACTAAAAAATATAGTCATCCCCACCCCCATCCCCTCCATTCCGCGAACTTTTGGACCTCCCCTCGTATATCGTCATCAGTGATTTTTTTACGTCTAACGAACCGGGTTACAAGGCGATCGGAGCACTTTTTTAGCACGTTAGCCGTTATAAAGTTGTTCATTACAGACCAAATTTTAAATGTTTTTTTCATATATTGTCCGTTAATCCATCGTTAAAATGAGTTTTCTACAGTTAGGTATCTTTCCTGCCTGTAGTTTTTTACCCAAAGGTTTGTTAGCCGTTTTTACTACGGCCAAAAAATCCTTGTACCTAATGAAAGTTAGACGTTTTTATACATTTGAATAGGATTCATCAAGAATTATTGAAGGTTTGTTAGCTGTAGTCATACGAATAATATTTTGGCAGGTGGCTGTTAACCGTTTTTCCGCGCCAGTCAAAAGTGTCTAAGGGGACATTTATTTCGTGAACAAGCACTTTTGTGTTACAATAAAAACCAATCAGTAGATATTTAAATTATGACATATGTTTGTAGTACAACATGTTAAGATACAAACAATAAAAAAGGTGTGGTGTTGGGTTGCGTCGTATGTACCACCATGTATTTTTTGTGCCAGACTTAACTTTTGCCAGAAGAGACTCTTTTATTACTTTCCTAGGAAACTAAAAATTCCAAAATTAAAATAATATGACGTTGTGTTTAACTCGTAACTGCGTTACTTGTTACTCGGACTCATTGAGGACGAGGAGAACGTACTCATCTTATGGACTTTTTTTTAAAATCTTTTTTTTACAGAGCTTTGTCTACAATATACGATGTCGCTCTATTGGGCAATGGACTTCTAATAATTATATCTGACAGTTCCGGCTGTAAATGGTCAGTTTAAACTTTTTTCCATTAGGTACACTTAATTTTGTCTTACGTTAGTTGAACTAATAATTTATAATACACACTTACATACTTATACATACATACAATCACGCATCTTTCCCGTTAGGTTAGGCAGAGATCACTACCTTCCACTTGGTACGATCCAGACCAGCTTCCCTCGCTTCCTGCACACTCATGAGTCTCTTCATACACGTGCCTCGGTTTAGGGTCTCCAGACCTGGCCCTTTCCAGATCTGATCGTGGAATTGTTTATAATAATACATAGAATACCATTACCATATAAGAGTATTATTCGCTTAACGAAACCTATTAGAAAGATGCTACCTATAGTAATATACATAGTTAAACAGTACGCTCGTAACTGTTTCCTCATTGACGTTGCAACACTTCATGTAGCCCGCCTGTTTACACATGACGGCGCAGTATTAATAATTCCATAAATATGTATATTGTAAGACTGAGGGCTTAATCTCCGCGGCGAAATATCGAGTTTATTACAAACAACGAGCGTGCAATTTGTCGCTCGAGCGGCCGCCGTAATACGTCGCCGGCGCAGCCGCCATTAAATAGTAGTAACCGAATGATTATAGGCCACACGTACACGTCAAAGATCTATCAGTGCTTACGAAGCGAAGACCACAGCTGAGAAGTGCTGCGCAAGAAACAAAACAGTCAGACATTGCATACTAGATTCCTATTTCGAAGTTGATAAAGGTTACTTGTTTATTTTGCACCAATCAATTTTTAGTCGCACGGTCTTGGAATTAAGTGTTACGAGTAGGAACGTTTCTAATATTGGTGCTTGTCAGTTAAAAGAGTCCCCCAATTGTGTTATTACCTTAAGTCGTACAGCGACCTATTAAATATTTACTTTTGAAGTACCTATTAGAATATGATCGAAATCTATGTATGAGATATTTAAACAACAAACCAGGTTACTCTTTTCTCTCTTTTTTTAAATTATCACGAAAATATCGTGGAACCAAAGTAGCTTATAGTTGGTAGGTAATTCGAAATTAATCTGAACTCTGAAAATATCACCTAAAAATGCTGCAGAATTATATAATGACTAAATTTAATTTGCTCTTCGGTATCGCTTTTTGTTAAGATGAATTACAATATTACGTATGAAATGATATACCGTTTCCATATACTTTACTGTGCCGTTGTAAAGTGCCATTCAGGTGGCATATTGAATTCCCCGACAAAGATCGTTGCAAAGATTTGTTTAAGAGTTTGAACAAATACCATATTGTCAGCTCCTTTGTATGTAATGTAAATACATCATTTTGTTAGAAGAAAACACGATGAAGCAGGTTGGGTTTGCGATACAAATATTTGGAAAAGAAACAAATTATGATACGCTTTTCTTTCCTTTTCGAATGCTCCCTAGTAGCTTTAGGCAAATTGAAATCCATTCTGTTCTTCTTTAATCTAATAAGGGCAAAATTGTTTACAAGATCTAGGATTGACTAGTCTAAGTCGACCTCTGAAGTCGCTAGTAACTCGAAGTGACTGTTATAAAGAATGCTGGTCTACCTGTAAACAAGACTGGACCAGTGTAGCATATATTTGCTACGATTGTTGGTTGGTTTAGAGCTAGAGCCGAACAGGATGAAGTTTTAAGAGTCATACTATCATCACTGTCTCTCTCACTGCCTAAAAATTGACAGGTTTTGACATTTCGCCTTTATCGCGCTAAGCATCCGTCACTCTCGCACTTGCATACTATTTATTTATTTATTTTATGGCATAGGAAGGCAATTGAGCACACAGGCCACCTGATGGTAAGTGGAAACTGTGACCCATAGACATTCGCATTCACAAGACTGCAAATGCACTGCCAACCCTGAGGACTAAGATGGAATGCCTGTATGCTAGTCATTTCACCGGCTGTCTTATCCCCAAACCGGAACACAACAATGCGAACACTGCTGTTTGGCGGTAGGTTAATGGATAAGATGGTGGTACCAACCCGGACGGACCCTGCACAAGGTCCTCCCACAAGTACTGGTAAGAAAGTGACACATGTTCTATCCACGTTTATCCACATCGATAAAAATGCAATAAATGCTACCATAATAGGTCTGTTGTTCGTCAAATGGCTTTGCCACAAAGTCGTCGAGCTAGTGCGAGTGTAGACTAGTAGAGACTAATCATAAATGCTGAATTTTGCCTTCTATTTTGGTAAAAAATACTTTTATCTCCAAGGATGGTCGAGAAATAATATTTACAGAAAAATACGAATAAATGTTGTCGTAGTCAATATTTTTATGTGGTCCAATAACGCAAATATAATATGCGGCGGAGTGGTTCCCATCGAAATGTATCCATGTTAATATTGAAATCATGTGTCAAATAAGGAATTCGATACAAAATTATGAGATCCTACCTACAAAGCTAGCAGTACTGTACAGTAGCTAGAGACCTCGTCGTGTTGTTCTCAAAGTCATTATTTTATTTTAATGCTTATTGACCTTACATTTGTAACAATTTTATTTTTGCTAGTTTTAAGAATTTATTTACCTGTCACTAATATGCTGGTAAACATCTTAGCCTATTTGTGCAAATTGTGGTTACTGAATTATCAACCACTTTTTAAAGTTGTAATTCTGTAGCTCTGCCTAGCCCACTCTGGGATTACAGGCGTGAAGGTTTGTATGTATGTAAGAATTTATTGTTTATTGCTTTATTACCTTATTATTACTTAAAGTAAGTTACTTTTAAGTATAATTATGTTTGTATGATTGGAAAAATGACCTTCTGCTGGAGTTTCTTGCGGCGCTTCTTCTCCGCAATGATGGTCTTATCCGAAGCGCTGGTAGATTCACTGTACATTACCGACGTGTAAACGAGCCCGCATGTGACCAATTAACTGAATAAATGTTTTTTTCTGAATTTTTATGAGCGAATAGTCCTGAGTGCGAGTATTTGTTGGTACTTCTTGGATGCTTTCTATATATGTTTCGTCTATATACTTAAGTATATTTATCGTTGTACGAGTAAAGTACCAATTGCACAAGCCTAGAGCTTAGTTTAAAACTTGGTAAATTGGTATCACCTGGTATTATTTATTATAAAATTAATGTTAAATTCACCAAATGTATTACCAATAAATGAATATGGGTATATTATTATATGCGTCGATTCGCATAAGAGCCTCGGTAATTAAGTGGGTTTATGGTAGCGAAATAACGGCATTTCATTAAATAAATTAATATCATTTAATTATAATGGAAATAATATATGATTCACATACAAAAACAATAAACTTTTCATAGGATTTATAAACTCAGGTAACAAATCGAACCAATTAAATAACACAAATTTCCTTAGCTTTATGAAACGTAAATCTTACACGTTTTTGTAATTCAGTTTTCAGTATTCAATAATTAATTCGAAGAATTCATGTATAGTGCAGGAGATATTAATTGGCCGTCTGCAATCTTCACTAACATGTTTTTGTTAATATCAAACAAAAGGTAATCGTAAAACTACCCTCGTTCTTCAAACATCACCGTGGGTTGAAAGATTTAGGTTAAGATTAAGTCCGGTAAGTCATAACGCAGAAAAAAAATCGCAAAGTACATAAAAAATAAACAGCAAAACCACATTTATGGTATGGTTTTGACGTCAGTCGCCATTACTGTCAAGTAAATAAGAGCTATCAAAACGTTGGCAATACGGTAACACGTCAAAGACGATATTTTTTTTACCGCCAAGAACACCGGGCCTGAACTATAAGAATTTGTAATAAAACATGATTAGTAACAAAATGAATTAGTAAAGAACGCTTGACAAAAAAAAAACAATTAAATAGGGATATAATTAATATTTTTTATAATTGTAACCTCTTTCGTTTGTACAATAAAGTGTTTACATACATACATATTTTAGATTTTAAAATCAATCATTTGATATAACGGAAATTCGGACCAAAACAATGATGAGGTCAAGGTAAATAATAAAACTACAATAATTGCTTATACGTGACAATATTAAAATGAACATTGAAAATGTTTCGATAGAAACACGAATGAATTACAAATACACCGTAGCATAACTCCGAAAGCATTTTTTACTCTGTGCAACCGGTGTTTCAAAAATGCCAGACAATGAATACCTACTGATATCATTTTCATAGAAATTCTGTTACAGCCGAACAAGAGAGAATTGTATGACACCGATTTTAAATAAATATATACAAGTGGAAAAATCAAATATGGCGTCGCAAGTTATAAATTCTATTTTCAAAATTCCTGAAACGCGTTCCCTCGGATGCCAGCACCACGCGGACGCCTCGACGCGCACAACTCGCTTTCCCAATTCAAACGGCTGATGCACAGAAGAATGGATGCAGATAGAACACTTTTTTAAGTTGAGTCTTAAATATATAAACATAACTGTGGATAGCAAGTGTAGAGAAAAAAATAACATAGGTACTGCTAGTTAAGCCAACAATGCACCCGCGTCGAGCTGTTAAAGAAATGTAAACAACAATATGTACAATATTTTTTATGCTAAAAGCACAAAAATCATCGAATTCGCGGCGAATTTTGGAAAAATAGCAATAAAACCAATTCCCATTCATTTTAAACCGTATCACAGACGCCTTAATAAGTTTATTGCTATAGAAAAAATATTGCAATGCGTAATGCCTGATTAGTCTGATATTAAGTGATCTTCCCGTAAATCTACGCTGTACAAAAATGGTTGACGTCCTAAATTGGAATTGTTTTTAATTTTTCAACCGTTAAGCGAGTGCGGCCAGTGATTTTTGGCGCGAAATTCGTCTACACGAAGGTTTAACTGGTATGTGACTATTGGTCTATGCGGCTTTGGCAATGTACGACTATTACAAAAACGCTACACAGTTTGGTTGCCTGAATAAAATTTTAAAGTGTTATGTTTTGGTTGCAAAAAAGTTACTACGTGTGGAGTTGTTGGAGCCATAGTATATCTTCTAGATGTCACATTTTTACTGTTTTTTTTTCACATGTGACTACCTATCAGATGTTTGCTCGTGTTTACTTCATTTTCACCCGATGCCTGAGCAAGACATGTAGAAAAACAACGACCTCACGTGTAATATAGCAGGAACGTCAGCTAAACGACGACATAACGTTACCCTTAAAATTAAATACCAAATATTTTTACGAGACACTTATATTAAAACACCTCTTAACATTCGAATGACAAAATTAAATTCCAAATTTAATTTTATAACGCATTCATTGAGCATACCGTGGCGGGGGAGCGCTTCGACGTGTTTTATAAGAAAACCGTCTCGCGGGAGTAACGACCGTAGAACGTTTTTATTTCAAATTACTTGTTCTCAATTCGAATCCCAATTCATTTGAAATATTTGAATCGAAAGGTAGCGGGCTTGTTTCGGGATCGGCTCGTGGAATTTAATTATTTCGTAAAAATAATGGACTGGATTTAAATCAAAAACTTTATTGTTTGTGATATTGCATCTAAGCTAAAATCGAGCGTTTAAGTGCAACCAATTTCTATGTAAGCAGTTGTCACAGTAAGTCTAAAGATATACAAATACGTATAAATGAAACGTCTCCTCGGCTAACGTCCGGTTCCTATATTCAATCCGCGGACAGATAGGCTTACTTCGGATTAAAATTTAACACATTTTGTATGGGCAAATGTCAAATTTTAACCCGAGGTAAGCCTTATCTATCCTCGGATTGAATATAGGAACCCGACATAAGTGTACCTCCACTACCAATTTGAGTACTGTTTGAGTTGCCTGCAACTTCCATGGATAAGCAGCGTAACTGAACCTGGCTTCGCAAACTACCTGAAGCATACTACTATGGTTTGACTTGACCAGTACGAACGCATGCTTCACCAAAGTCCTAGGTACCGAAATCGTTAGAATAACTACGCGGTATATCGTCGGTGAAACTGCAAAACCGCGTAAGTAACAGTTTTAATAAGGAGCAAAATGCACCTTTTTAGTAAATTTGTAAGGCTTATTTTGCTCTATCATAAATTTGTTAGTTACGCGGTTTTTCAGTATCACCGACGATATGTCGGAAGAGATAGAAAAAGTGACCATACAGGTTTCTGTTGCGACAAGGACTTTATCCAAGGATTGCTCGGCCCCTGATGGTAAGTGGGATCTGAGACCCATAGATATTTGCGATCTCAAGTTTACTATCTCAAGACTGTAATCCCAAGATTTCCAAACCTGAGGTCTAATATACCTCTAAGTAATTTCCCGGTGTTTATCCCCACACCAGAACTAAGTCATGCGAACACTGTTCTTGATACGATAATGAATAGGTTTATGGTATACGAGTATCTAGACCCTGCACAAGGTCTTATCGCCGTTAATATACTAAGGAATGGGGGACAATAACAAGGTAGTGCAGCTTAGACGGTATCACCACCGGTTGTAAGTCAGCATTAGCCTGGTAAGCGCCCACTCCCCGTTCGACACATGTACCACTGACTCATTAACTTTTATTGGTTCTGCGCTTGGAGCGCGAGCGCATTGTCACACGACATCTTTTGAGAGCATTGTGAAACTAAAAACGTCCATACAAAATGCGATAACGTTTCTTTCCGCTTAAACCTACTCCGATTTTTACGATTTTTGAATATGTTGCAGATATCACGAAAAACTATGCTAACTACTTCCAAGAAAATATAAAAAAAAAAAAAAATATAAGAAAATATTTCTTAGAATGAAACAAAACGAAAAACAGAATCGACAAGACCTACTTCTTTGATTCAAAAATAGTGGACATCTGACTTGATTTAACGGCTGAGAAACGTTATCGCCCGGAGAAAAATTTGTATGGTTTTTTTTGACAGCTACGTGATTTTAACGGCGCTTCACAATCCTCATTTGCCCTTATTAATAAACGTGGAGTAACTGTGGGGTAGCTAAACCATATTTTATCCTTATCTGTCATTGTAACATTTGAATATGACAGATAAGGACAAAGCATGGTTTAGCTACTCGACGGTTACTCCACGTTTATTAATAAGGGCATTAAAGTTTTGGTTCTAGACTAAATGCTCTTGTAGGAGTAATGGCGGCTCCAAATGTGGCTTATAGGGGCTATGATATCTCTCCTCCAAATAATTTAGTTTATTTACCTAGATAATTAATCAAGGCAGGCTTGTTATCGAAAGTTTCGTTTATCTCTTGGGTGCTTCCAACCTTGGGGCTTTAAATGCATGGATCGTGTCTACTCATGAAACTGAACTTCTTTTGTTCCGTAAGATGTAAAAATGTCCAACTTAAATTTTATATTTCCCATACAAGTTAAATGTAATTTTCAATGTACGCCATCCAGTTCTCCATTTGGTCGAGGAAATGTCGCCACCGTACCATGAGATACTGATTATATGGCCAGTATTACAATTAGTCTCTAACATCAATTAGGGCCTTTTGTTGTTTCGTTGTTGTTGTTGCTTCATCAGTAGTTAAACTGACTAATAATTAAATCTCAAGGAAATGTGTCAAATTTTCGATTCCTTTTTTGAATCTTAACAATTAGACAATTAGTGGAGTTAAGTACTGATCAAACAACAGGCCCTTAGTTATCTAAACTTAAGTTATTTTTACTAACGTTGTAGAACAAAAGTAGTTCATTGTAGCGAGTAGAATCGATCGTTGCATTTAAAGCCCAAGGTCAGAGGTACATTGTATATAACAAAAAGTAATACGACGGTACAGACAATTAATGCGTGTAACAGTGTAGAACCCTGTCGCAATCTATTCAATTTGTTTTAGGCCTATACTGTTTCCCTATAAAATACTGTGAATTTCTTGTTTTATGATATGATGAAATGCGAAATATCTTACATTCCTAGAATTGGTGGTATCTCGTATCGTCAACCAATGCTTACGTTACATTAGCACTCACTATATCGAATTACGTGGCTGTAACGGGCGACGCATAACATTTTACGAGTGGTCCAATGGGCGAATCAAATTCTAGCCTTTGTTGCTCCTTTATGATATTCTTATTTAATACTATCATCGCGATCGCCCTTTGTTTTTTATTGATATTGGCTTGTGCCCACATAATACTTGCTTGACATAAACACGCACTCGCATATACTCACCTGAAATGTCGCGTGCTTCTACCTTGGTGAGTTAGAAATTAGAAAGCAACAGAGTCTCTTTTCAACTTGGTAAAATTATATGGCCTTTGACGTGCATGGTATCGTTTAACTTTCTTTAACTCGGATTTTTTGATAAAAGCCTTTACTTTTTGATATTCCAAACCTAATATCACCTACGTATAGTAATTATATTATACATTTAATCTAAAATAGCTCCAGCATGAGATACCGTTCAGAAAAATGAAAGTTCGGTCAAATTAATATTCGGAAAGAAAACAGAGTTTTTGGATGTTCCCGTTAATAATAGCAAGGTATCAAAACGTTGACCATACGGAAATCTCATATAATAGAGGCTGTCTCGCAACGAACTCACAATCGCAAACAATTTAAAAATAAATAAATAATGGGTTTGCGTTTGACCTCAGTTTTCATTTGAAAACGATAGCGATTCAGAGTACGTTAGGCAATAAGCCTGCTGGTCTAATGTTCTATAACTAGTGAATGCTTATAAACGTTTCTGCGACTTAGTGTTAGCATTAAGGTTTTCAGTCCTCCTTACGGAGAAATGGTACGAGTAAGGTAGGTCTGAGATGCTTGTATTTGGTTCATTAAGAGCAAGGTTGAATACATGTTACACGCAAACGTGACGTGTGCATTATCAGAAATATTTGTCAGAAATACCAAGTTCTAGACTCTTTAGATTATGGTTCTATACATAACCCTATTCCTGTGTGGTTGCCGGGTTAGAATAGTGCCACTCCATGTCTTCCCGTGGATGTCGTAAGAGGCGACTAAGGGAATATAGGCTTGTAGTACTGTTAGGCGATGGGCTTGCAACCTGTCACTAATATGCTGGTAAACATCTTAGCCTATTTGTGCAAATTGTGGTTACTGAATTATCAACAACTTTTTAAAGTTGTAATTCTGTAGCTCTGCCTAGCGTACTGTGGGATTACAGGCGTGAAGGTATGTATGTACATAAGCGGCTATGTTTAGCGAGAATAAAACACTATAGGTATGATTATTAAAACTGGTTTGAAAAGTGGATAATTATATAATGATAATTTTATTATATTTGTTATATCGAGTTATTATACAGTTACGTTATTGTTAATCCTAAAAACGCTTTAATAAATAAATATAAGATCAGGTATCCTCCTATAATGCCTTCCATTTATTTTATACTCAGTCTTTACGGGAATTTTCGATTTACTGTATTCGTAGTCTGATAAATCAAATTCTCTTTCTTGATGGTCTCCATCAACAGCCGGGTCCTGGAGGAAGGCCAGGACTTGAGCGCTGGGCAATTCGGAATGTCGAGGTACGGAGTTTTGATTTACATTTTCTCCATTTTGGTTTATTTGATTGCTCTCACCAGCGTCCATGTCAATTATAGGATTATTTAGCTGTAAAAATGCAGATGTTTGAATTAAAAAGGTAATAACTACTTGACAGTTCAGATCACAAAGGAAAGCAGTGTAATTAGAACAGTCCCGATTTAAGGTTTCAGTATGTGTGAAATTTGTGTTAGTTTAAGGCCAGGTAGTGTCATTAGAAGTTATTAAACTTTGTTCCTTATAGATAGTGTCAATTAAACACTCGACTCGTATCACATGTGACAGGAGGCAGGTACTGATATAATATTCTAGCGTGTCTACACAGGTTGCATCCCACACTAGCATCCATCCCATATTCCACTGACACAATGACATCCACATCATCTGGTCATCATTGTGGAAATGCCGGTCGGCTGTAAAAGGGCTTGTTTACTGCGACAAGAGACCGACAGATTATGGCATCTCATGAGCCACTCTCTTACCGCCCTTGATGCATAACATACCTGTGGTCCAAGTAATGATGGAGTTTGGGATTTATAATATTGTTTTTTCTCATTTTCTTTTTTCCTTTCCACTTGTCTTGTAGCAACGTCATTGTTCTTTGATCTGCAAATGTATTAATTCAAATTATATTTTGTGCATTTCTTATTAATAAAAATATTGCAAAAATATCTGATACATCTATATACTATTATACCAACAAGGTTTTATAGGATACAGGCTGGAAAGTAGCCGATACCTAGACGAGTCATGTACTGGGTTTGCCTTCTATTGCCCTTTCTGCCGAGCCAGACAGGTGCTTTTTACAATAACCTGCCACGTTCAGCTTCTTGAAACCTTTTTACAAATAAGAACCCGAAAAAAAAAAAAATTGTTATGAAAAAAATCTTGTAGCTGTCAAAAAAAATCCATAAAATTTTTGCTCCGGGCGATAACGTTTCTCACCCCGTCAATCAAGTCTGATTTCCACGCTTTTTGAATATGTTGTAGTTATTATAAAGAACTACTAAGTCCGTACTTTTTTGTTTCTTGTTTTTCAAAATTGTTTTATTCTAAGAAATATTTTCATGAAAAAGAAAACGTACAGACATAGTTTTTCGTAATATCTACAACATATTCAAAAATCGTAAAAATCGGACTAGGTTTAAGAGGAGAAAAACGTTATCGCATTTTGTATGGAAACTTTTGGCTTCACAATCCTTTTAAATATTATGGTATTTAGAATCATTGCGGCCAACTTGGCAACAAAATAATTGTAACATAGTTGTATGGAGACCGTATGTGAATTACGTTAAAAAACTTACCTAGTGATATTCATTTTAGTATATTTGTCTTGTACCATACATTTAAATACACCCTTAATTTCATGAAAGAAAATTGTGTTTTCTAATTTTTCGATTATATTATCTTATTTCTATTAAACTTAATAAAATTACAAGTACATATTCAAACCAAATTGCAGCTCGTTGCAAATAATTTAAAAATAAATACATAACCTCAAAATTAATTGTCAATACTGAGTAAAACTGCTTCAAAATGCAATAGTTTGCTGTTCCAAAGGTAGTTCATTGTAACTAAAAACAGTTTGTGCGTGCAAAGGCAGCCAGCCCAACGCTGTAATTACTTAACACCGTACAAGAAACAGTGCAGTTGCCACGTGGTTGCTCTAACTCAGATTAAGTGCTCCATCTTTTATAGCAGTAAGTTATGGCCGGGTAGATGCGAGGGCGAAGAGTTAAGAGAATAACGTAGCTGGAGTAAGGTTCAGGTTAGACTGTTTATTTATTCATAAAGCGGTGATAATAAACTGGTTTTGATTCAGATGACTATCTTAAGACACGTCAAAGTAATCGTAGTCATTGAAATCTGTTGTTACAAACGGGCATCGCATTCGACGTTAGTTTATTCATTCATCTTTTTATTTTATTTATTTTATGGCATAGGAAGGCAATCGAGCACACAGGCCACCTGATGGTAAGTGGAAACTGTGACCCATAGACATTCGCATTCACAAGACTGCAAATGCACTGCCAACCCTGAGGACTAAGATGGAATGCCTCTATGCTAGTCATTTCACCAGCTGTCTTATCCCCAAACCGGAACACAACAATGCGAACACTGCTGCTTAGCAGTAGGTTAATGGATAAGATGGTGGTACCAACCCGGACGGACCCTGCACAAGGTCCTCCCACAAGTATATCTGCACCCATATTCTAAAACCTCTATGACGCGTAAAGAGATTGTAGATTAAAACTAGCATTACGTAAGTCAGTGTTCTCTCTTAACCGTAGTTGTAATGTTAAGTTCATTTAACGTTATCGCCATAACATTGGCTTTCAAATTTCGAATTCATTCAAATTGCGATACGATTTGATTCAGCTATATTTCTCACGTCACTTGATATGAAACCTCAATCAAGATGAATGTCAAAATTATTATTTACTATTAGAATTATTAAATATTTGTATGGCTACTAATTAAATAAAATTGTAAATAATAATTTTCAATTGGTAATGATTCAAAATTATTTTAATATTTTAATGATTTTGTTTTTATGTAAATGTGTGTTTTATTGTTATACAATTAAATAATGATTTCTGGTTGATATGCAAACAGATCATAACCCACCGATCCTGTACACAAAGTGAATTTACAATATAAGTGTAGATAAAGTATTGTACGTGACTCTACGTGATAGGCATTACGCAACCGTCACTTAAACTTCTATAGAGATATTGCGTTGTTGCAAAAACTTAATACTTAAGCTACGTGGGAATTCATTATTGACCGATCAAACTAGGGAGAGACCTTAGATGGACAGTCTTATTAGTATCATTATGTCAGTTGAAGCACGTCCACTGCTAGATAAGTAAATATAAGAAAACCCCTTTCATACTGTATCATATTGTAAGGTTTTGTCTGTTTTTAACAAAATAAATATGTTAATAGTCCTCGAAGAATGTGATAAAATAAAATTGTTAACAGCTAAGAGTAGACCAACAAACTTTCGAAATTTAAAAAATCAACCAAGGTATGTCTTACCTAAATATGTTAATGTATATGGTAGAAGGACGTGGGAATACATGTTACCTAATATTTTAAATAAATTACCTGAAGACGTACAAGCAAGGATAATAAATAGTAACAACAAAAACTCATACAAAAACGCAGTCAATAAGTACTATTACACTACGTGATTCATCGAGGATGGGTGATTGCTGGTATTGGTTTTAATGTACTAAATAAAACACCTAATTATTAGCTAGTGTTATAATAATTTATACTTATGTTGTGAGTGAGGTGAATTCATTCGTGCTACATATAAACCTCTTACAGGTTTCCGAAGCGCGTCTTATTGTAAGAAATTATAATTGCTGTTTATAGTAAATAAATAATAATAAAAAAAAAAACCGGTCCAGAATATAGTTATATATTTTCAAAGTGCTTATTCGTTTAGGAGTTATTGGTTTTAATGATACTTTGGCTCGCTTGGCTAGAAATAGCTACATTTAGTGATTCGAAAATTTGGTATCTAATCCTCAACAATAGCAATATACTGAATTTCAACATAATTCCAAAGCTTCAATACATTCAAAGCCAATTTAGACCAGTAAAATTCTGGGACACCTTCGCCAGTAATTAAATTACAACCAATATACTCCCTGAATTACTCGCAACCAGCTGTTTCCAGCATTCCTTATCAGATTGTGGTCTACATTGTGGGAGACCAGCTAAAATTTGTCCTTCTGGTACATACTGTTCACTCCAGAACCTATCCAAGGAATAATGTGCCTCACTCACTACCACTTAAGGTTTGCAACTTGCAGAGTTATGTCGAGAACTTTAGGTTTTCTGTGGATCTCTTCATTTCGATCGATCCTTTCGATTCGATCTTGCAGAGAACCTCCAACGGTATGCATTTTTATTACTCTTTGGGTGAAGCACTACACACACTTATTCTAGTTATTTTCGTACTCTAATACTAAAAACCCCATAATTAATTCCCCATTCCCCGTTATCCTTCTAAACACGACCTTACATTTCACTGTTTTTTTCATACTGATCCTTCAGATGAGAAGCAGCCTTCAGGACAAATTCGTCAGCTAACCCTCTCAAGTATTGTGATTTCGCTAAATCTTGAATTCCTTTTATGATCGATTCAGGAGCGATTTGTACATTTATTAAATCGTCCGCGGAAACTAACTTGATGAACAACACGCACAGAACACGAGACGCCATTGTTTTAGTGGCAGTAAAGTTGATTGGAAATGGATAGATTCAGTTTACAGATTGCAATAAATGCGGGCTTATTTTAGTTCTCTTATCGCGTAGTACGTCAACTCAACTGCAATGGATGGATAATAGTTCGTCTTCCACATGAACATATATTTGGAGGGCTAGTTAGCTGGAAGTTTTGTTAAAAATAACAAATATATACATACAAATTAATTCGGCCTTTAATGTTAACCTTTTGAACGCCGTAATTCAAATACAAAATGCGTCACTCACACGCCAAACATGTTTGCTATGCTAAGCAAATTACAACTTAATCCATACGAAACAAAGTCTCTTTTAATCTCTAACTTGTGTCGGTTGTGGCCGTCGGTGGCGTCAGTGGCACGACTTTCAGTTGTCGGCCAGAGCCGACTGTGGCGTTCAAAAGGTAAGTTAACAACGACGACCGTTGAAGTTAGAAAGTTAAGGAAGAAAGTTAAGGTAAAAATTACAATTGAAATTAAACTAAGTCTGCTTCTCAGGATGGTCAAATAAAAGTTTGCATTACATTGCTGCTGGTGAAACGTCAAAAAAATGGTTATGCTTTATTATTAAGGGTAATTGTTATATTTTGACCATAAAATCTTTAACAGTACTACTATCTATTTTAACTTAAAAAAATATGCAGTTCAGTTTACGCTGAGAGAAAGGGACAGATATATATAACTACTATAACTCTGTCCTTTTCGCTCGCCGTAAAATTAACTGCATAGTTACGTCATAATAACCCCCCGGTTTAATTGTTATTGAAATAAACGTGTCACGTGAGTGGTGACTTCGAGAATATACGAGTATGATACGGTAAATATAAGAATCATATCGACCTTTAGCGATGGTAGACTCCATGTCGTGTCATGGTATAAGAAGTGTAATAATAATCGTTGAATTGTATTAAGAGCTTTATTGGGCAAAGAAGACTGACTGTTGCGCGCTTCTTCTTAACATTGGTGTCCTCTTGGAAAGCACTCGTAAAGTCACACTTTTGAAAGTGCTTACACCTAGTCACCTACCTGCTACTAAATAAAGGTATTTTATTTTTATTTAATTAAATGTGAGAAAGCAATACAGTACAAACAGTGACTATACATACGTGTACGTTGACGATTGAATAATTTGTAAGTTATGATCATAACATGACAGCAATATCTTATCAATTATTAACAGCGTGTTCAAGCCTCAGTTATACATGCATTATTAAAGTCACAGGAAATTGTAATATTACTTACTTGGATTTTGGTCTGTATGTCGCTCGGGCAGGGTGCACAGAATTGTGTAAGGTGTTAGATTGGTTTCGATTAGCGATATTAATTTCTTGACGTATTTGTGGAGGGGATTGAGGTTTGCTCTACCTGTCATTAATAATAAAATAATATATATAGTTGTTTAATTATGTTGTGTAATTGTACCTGTTTAACGCGGTTCTGCAAAAGCGTATGTGCCATTTACAAGGATAACATCCTTAGATTTAAGTTTAGCGACTCCTTAACACATTTTCCATACTAAGTAGATCTATTTTATTGAAACTTCTTTTTTCTGATCGCGTTTAATATTTGAAAAATTTTACCAAACGTTATTATGTCAATAAAATTCTGTGGAAAATAATCCTATCTGATACCAATCAAGAATTAATAAAGATGGGATTGGAAAATAGTCTCACGAGAAATAATAACTTAACCTCCTAAGACCCACAACAGACATACAACGATTGCAATAAACTCTATTTTCTTATTTAATTGCCAGTCATAAAAACAAGAGAAATTCTACTTTATCTTCTTTACAATTGACATTTTACATTTTTTTGTACGCGGGGACTTAAGAGGATAAAATAATCTAATAAGTGACAGTACAGAATGCAATTTTCAGAAAATGAAAAATCAAAATGGCGTCCTGAAAGCGAGAGCTAAAACTAAAATCCTAGGTCGTCGTCGCCGCCATAACTCACAAAGCATGAATTATTGATGCCACAATGGCGTCTGGATATTAAGCGATAAATAAACGAGGTTTCATGCCGGAATTTATAATGCGTTTTTAAGACATTTAAAATGGCTGACGGGTTTTAAAATGGCGGCGATGGATGGGTTGGAAAAGAACGCACGGCGTTCTTCGTGTTTGTCTATCTTAGGCTACCAAAATTGTTATGGATATGACGACGTTTTAAATGGTTTTATATAGTTTTGTATTTAAGTTAAAATGTCATTTACCCTAGAGCTAGTCCTCATTCATGTAAAGTCTGGTCATATTTTCACTCAAACAAGCTGGAAAAAGGTTTCCGAATTATTTTTGCGTACAAGTTTTTGTTGACTGTTCTTTTATTAGAGTTCCGTACTAAATACTGTAAAAACGGAACCCTTATAAGATGATGTTGTTGTCCGTCTGTCTGTCAGTCTATCCGTCTGAAAAATCCGCATTCTTATTGGTCCATCCGTTTGGGAGCTACGCTGGCAGAGACAGACAAACAGATAGGTACATACACTAATAACACCCCTCTTTTTGCGCCGGGGGTCGTAAAGTGACTACTTATGACGTTGATATACTAAGCGTATACCGATTGTTTACAGTAGTACACAGCTAAGCCACTTCCCATACAAGCCCGTTGTCAGACGCACAGATTCATAAAAGATGAATAGGTGTGGCGTGTTATTGGCATGCGCACAATGGTCCTGACGTCTCCTGGGCCCGCCCGCGATGTACGAAGGAACATACGGCAGAGTAGAATATCTTATAACTTATTATCACTTCAATATAAGTGGCCAGCTTTAAAGAAGAATTCATTTGCAGAATATCTCAAGGAATTACATGATGATGTTTGGACAGGCTGGCATGTAGGGTTGTATAAAACCTTAAGTAAATTTCGGACCCTATACTATAAGGTTGGAGCGGGGAAAAAAATTGTCGCTTATGGTTTACCGTGTAGATAGTGCCCGTCAGGAAAGTATGTTTATAAAATAGGGAAACTTTAAAGTAAAGTCAATATCATTTATATTGTTTTATTATTTCACCGTGTGGTTACCGGGTTACAATAGTGCCACTCCATGTATACCCGTGGATGTCGTAAGAGGCGATTAATTGAATAAAGGCTTGTAGTACTATTGGGCGATGGGCTTGCAACCTGTCACTAATACACTGGTAAATATCTTAGCCTGATTGTGCAAAATGTGGTTACAGAATTATCAACAAGTTATTAGAGTTGTTGTTAATTCTGTTGCTCTGCCTACCCCACTCTGGGAATGAAGGCGTGAGTTTATGTATGTATGTATGTATGTTTTATTATTGTGAAGAAATCAAGGAGAAAGGAGTCGCCGCTGCGAGTCTCTCTCATTAACTTATTATTAATTAACGAATAACCTTATTTATTATTTTTACCGAGCTGTGGGTAGGCCTCCAACAAGATGGAGTGACGACCGCGTAAGGATCACGGGAAAGCGGTGGATCCGAAAAGCACAAGACTGGTCTGAGTGGAGAGCCTTGGGGGAGGCCTATGTCCAGCAGTGGACGTCTTTCGGCTGACATGATGATGATGACGATTAACCTTATTTTACTGCATGGAAAACAAAAACGAGCATTAAGCTAAAATAATTTATTTAGTGGATTGGCAATATCAGTGACTCTAAACCAGATGCTTAACGCTAACGTAAACGATTTTCAAAAACTAGCAATATGTATGGAATCGACATAAGCACTCAAAGCCGTCCGGCACTTTACGTCAATCCTATACATTTGCCATAACGGTTACCATTACTACACAGGCCACATGTCTCTTTTACACGTGGGTAACCCACCGAATCTTTTAGCGCTTCGAACAAGACCAGCTTTGCGGAAAAGAGGCCCTGCAAGAAATTCCAGTTCCTATGTGGCACTCTGAGTTTGTTTCGTCAATTGGGTAAGTTACTGAAGCTCATTAATATGTCTAGAGGCACCTGCGTTGCTGATCTTAAATACTACTTTTTACTACTGTACCTGCAAATACTGTGCGCCTAATATGGTTGCGTTTATCGCGTGACAAAATGTGGATAAAGCGTCCGTCGCTCTCGTACGTATATGCGTGTCAAAAAGTGCCGTCTGTTACCATACTAAGCCTGCTGCCGCTGGGGTTCTACTTTACTCAGTAAATACATAATGATGTTGACATGTTCTCGATAAGAGTTATCCTAACGTTAACAGTACGATAACGTCTCAAAGGCAATAATGTTTTAATGAGCAAAATAGGTTTCGAGAGGTTTATAAAATGGCAGTTGCGATGTTTCTACGACTTGCAATTGCTTGTTTGTTTGACCATTTTAAAGTCAAACAGAGCCATTAATACACATGTTACTTTTGTGTATGGTTTCAATTTGAGAGAGACTAATGACTTTTCATCTCACTAGCTCAGAAAGCCCTTTTTGTTTGTTTGATATCTATTGGGAAAATCGCTTTTTATCTACAAGTGAGGGAAGAGTTTTGACATTTGAAGGCAGCTTAAGTGATATTTGACAGCTAACCAAACGTAAAACCTTACAAGTGCTGAATTTTTAACATCACAATTAATGAATTGCATCGAGTAAAAAAAACTAAATACAGTCTTACTACTTTATTTTAATTCATAAATATCAGCATTCAAAATTAACCTTCATTTTTGTTTTAAAAACGGATAAAATGTTCTGACAGTCCAAATAAATCGATGTGCAAACAAAACGCATCCGAAATAAATAAAAAAACTTACGTCAAAACTTTTCTATTAAGCCGTCAACGTTAAATATTCGCATGTTTTTCTAGTTTGTTTTGTAATTAAAAATGAGTGATTCGAGTGATAAAGACGTATTAACACCCGTGGAATTACAGGAAACCGTGCAAAATGCGGAATTGAGCTTACAGTACAAACCATTCTCTTAGTTTCCTCGCTGTAGTCAACGTTGAATATTCGTATGTTTTTCTTGTTTGTTTTGTTATTAAAAATGAGTGATTCGAGTGATAAAGACGTATTAACACCTGTGGAATTACAGGAAACCGTGCAAAATGCGGAACTGAGCTTACAGTACAAACCCTTTTCTTAGTTTCCTCGCTGTAGTGAGGTGAAAAGTTTTGTGTTATACACGGGTGAAATAGTTATTTGTTATACAAGTGGGGAAAGTTGTATTTTGCCTGCGAGTGTTTCAAGACACGAGATGTAAAATAACTTTTCACCCGTGTATAACACAAAACTTTTCACCTCACTACAACGAGGAAACTAAGAAAAGGGTTTGTACTGTAAGCGCAGTTCCGCATTTTGCACGGTTTCATGTAATTCCACAGGTGTTAATACGTCTTTATCACTCGAATCACTCATTTTTAATAACAAAACAAATTAGAAAAACATGCGAATATTTAACGTTGACTACAGCGAGGAAACTAAGAAAATGGTTTGTACTGTAAGCTCAATTCCGCATTTTGCACGGTTTACTGTAATTCCACGGGGGTTAATACGTCTTTATCACTCGAATCACTCATTTTAATAACAAAACAAACTAGAAAAACATGCGATGCGAATATTTAACGTTGACGGCTTAATAGAAAAGTTTTGACGTAAGTTTTTTTTTATTATTTCGGATGCGTTTCGTTTGCACATCGACTTATTTGGACTGTCAGAATATTTTATCCGTTTTTAAAACAAACATGAAGGTTAATTTTGAATGCTGATATTTCTGAATTAAAATAAAGTAGTAAGACTGTATTTTGTGTTTTTTACTCGATGCAATTCATTAATTGTGATGTTAAAAATTCAGCACTTGTAAGGTTAGCTGTCAAATATCATTTAAGCTGCCTTCAAATGTCAAAACTCTTTCTTCACTTGTGGATAAAAAGCGATTTTCTCAATAGATATCAAACAAACAAAAAGGGCTTTCCGAGCTAGTGAGATGAAAAGTTATTTTACGTCTCGTGTCTTGAAACACTTGCTACGCTCAGGATTCTATTTTTGAACCACTCGCTTTGCTCGTGGTCAATCATAGAATCCTTTCGCTAGCTCGTGTTTCAAATGAACACTCGCAGGTAAAATACAACTTTCCCCACTTGTATAACAAATAACTATTCTATCATTTCTTGAATGAGATGAACAATCCATCTATGTCACATTCAAAAATCGTATGACAGTATATTAAATTGAAACTATTTGAACATATCCTTTCCTCAATCATGGTCAGGTTAACTGGAAGAGATCACTTAAAGTGATAAGTTCGTCATTGTTCTTGTTCATCTTAAGTTTATGTATTTGTGCAATAAAGAGATCATACAATGTCCTTTTATTTTGCGAGTAGTTGCCTTCTCCACTCGACGATAATCCGTGTAACGCCATCGATAATGTCCGGGCGCTTTGTGTAAATCCATTTGCTAATTATCAGGCCTATTCGTACAGTCAGACTAATCGGTGGCTTTGTTTACCATTTCTTATCTTAAATAGATCTTTATATATCGTACAGGCCCTTTTAATAATTTATGGAGGGAATAGGGCAAGGGCCATAAGGCTGATCGATATGATAAAGATAAAGTAAGTCTCAGAATAAGTTCTAGATATGAAAATAAAATTTATGAAACAGACAAAATAAAGACATGATCAATTATGAAAGTGAAAATGAAAATCCTTTCGGTCTGCCAACGCTTCCAAAGAAGAGTTCACTGTTGAAAGCACCGAAGCGCTGCAGAAGCGCCGCAAGAAACTTACTAAATTGTCAATTTAGCTAGGTGTTACTGAAAAACGTAACAACAGAACAATTGGTAGACTATTGTTAATATTAATAATTAAAAAATAAACATAATATGAGAGATTTACACGATGTACACGGTCTCCCGATCAATGAATTATAAAATAATAACATAACACTTACTTAAATGCCACAGTACTATTAAGGACAAAAAAAATAGAATAAAGTAGTACTGTATATGTACATATAAGTAAGTTTTTTCGAGCGTACCTCTTCAAATCTTGAAATATTTTATGAGTATAATGTCCTATTAATTATCCTTTAAAACCTCGATGCCATCATTATTATCATATCAGCCGAAAGACGTCCACTGTTGGACTATAGAACTTTCCCAAGGATCTCCACGACGGCCGGTTTTGTGCTTCATCATTATGTGCATTCATCGGCTTCGATGCTTTTCTTTCGCGTAATATCATATCTCATTGACACTTCTGATACGAATACTTGTGTCTAATAAGAAATATCAAAACGTTAAAATTGAAGATCAAAGGCGATTTAATCGTCTTCTTCTCGAACTGTCAATCGAGTGAGCGAGCTCTTACTTTATACTGCTAGCTTTAAGCTACCTTATTGGGAACGCACGCCCTAAACTGTGTTTTTTACGTTCTGACGGCACATCTTAAAGTCGCCGGTTAATAAATACATCTATCGAGTTCAAAAGTGACTTCTTATGTTTTTTAATTAACTGCTTTCACTCCTGTTAAGGTGTATTTCGCCAATGTCGAGTTAATTATAGACACTCCCATGGAGAAACTAAATCAAATAAGCACATACATACATTCATACCTTCATGCCTTCATTCCCAGAGTGGGGTAGGCAGAGCTACAGAATTACCAACAAATCTAAAAACTTGTTGATAACTCTGTAACCACAATTTGCAAAATTAGGCTAAGATGTTTAACAGTGTATATTAGTGACAGGTAGCAAGCCCATCGCCTAACAGTACTACAAGCCTTTATTCCCTTAGTTGCCTCTTAGGACTTCCACGGGAAGACATGGAGTGGCACAATTCTAAGCCGGCAACCACATGGTAATCAAATAAGTTTCAGTGTTAAATTGAACTGTGTAGTAGCAAAATAGTAAAAACGAACTATAAAATGTTCATGCACGTGCAAAATGGAAATAAAATAGTTGAACGACAAATGTTAGCCGAGTGTACCGGAGCACGTGCGTGTGTCGTACTGCGATTGACGTGGACACGTTTATTATTTAGCGATTGTCCGTGATGAAAAGTGATTGGGCTGTGTTCCTGGTTAATACGCAATAGCTGCTCCGATATTTGAAAGGATTAAGTAGGAAAAACTTTCTAAAATGTAAACCTGTTACTGTGAAAAATGGTGGAGGTTCTAGTATTCGTCTCTTTTTCAATAGTCTTATTGTTTAAAATCCTAGTTTTTATCTTTTTGGTATAGTAAAAGCGCTCATCCACTAATCTTATATCGGTGTTCAGATGGCTTGAACATAAAAATAAAGTGATGATTATTTACAGTGTCTGAGAAATAACAAAAAACTTTGAAACTCCGTATTAAAATTTAGGCTAGTAAAAATGGATCTTATTGCATAGAAAATAAAGTTCATAACCAAATGAGTATTTTCTTTTGCGGTTAAGCATATTATCTTAAATATGGAACCCTCGGTGCGCGAGTCCGGCTCGCACAAAACCATTTTTTTTTAATATTATGTAATGAAATGGTAATGCTGACGTGTATGAACACTGCCCTGCAGAGCCTAAACCGCAGTAACTGCAAAAAATTTAAAAAAAATTTTTTCGTTACTTTTAATCACGAGATCAATACGCATATGTATATCTAATCGGTGTGTGATTCAGACAACGGGAAATATATTTAAAAAAAACATAGTTATGCAGTACGTACAAGTGCTCAATGAATAATCCATATTGAAACCACCTAAAACGCCGCAATTGGCCTTTCAACTTCAGTTTTCCAAAGGTTTACTAGTTAAAACGCAGTAAGTGTGTTATTTTACGTGCAATTTAGCTTTACGGCAACCATCAATTCTTTCATGAGATAACTTATTAAAATGCAGCAACAGATTTTTGTATTAAAAATCATGAACTGCGTTCCTCATTTTGTTCATTTTATCAATTATTTCCTTATTAAACTGCAGTAAGATGTACGGAAAGTGAGTTTTAAGAAGTATTCTTAACAAATCTTGACATTGCGTTTACTAACTAAAGCGCAGTTTAGGAGTTAATACTTAATTTTAGTCGGCTCATCTCTATCTAAGTCCCTTAGTAATTACTATTTAAACCGCAGTAGCAAGACTTTTTACTAACGTTTAACCGGTAACATATTAGTTAATAAGAAACCAAATTACTGTCTAAAGTGCAGTGTCAGTCTGTATTTACTGCCCTTTAGATGGCAATTCAATAAATTTCTTAAAGTTGTACCATGGTTGTGTTGTTCTTTACTGCGCCTTAGTCTGTATTTGTTGCTCAGTCAGTCGTGTCCTAGACGCCGTGCGAGGAGGGCAGGTGGGCGTCGCTTGGTTTTTCAAGTAAGTAGGTACATCAAAATTATACCGCGGCGTTGGATAGGCTCGTCGTAATTAACGTACATTAAATAAATAAATAAATAAATAAATATCAGGGGACAATGTCACACAAATTGACCTAGTCCCAATTTAAGCTCTAGGCTTGTATTATGGGTACTAGACAACGATATAAATACTTATATAGAGAAATATATACTTAAATACATAGTAAACATCCATGACTCAGGAACAAATATTCGCGCTCATCACACAAATATCTGCCCTTACCGGGATTTGAACCCAGGACCGCTAGCTTTGTAGGCAGGGTCACTACCAACTAGGCCAGCGCGTCGTCAAAACATTGATTTACATATTTTAGTTTTTTGAAAAGGCTAGTGTTCATATTATGTATTACTTATTTAGTGAGCGGACTAGGTTATGGTCGATGATAAAATAGTATACCTAATGCCTACGTTTCTTTAACTTTCAACCAATGAATCCAAAGCTTTTCATGCAATCCAATTTTGATTATCTGCTAGTTATCCGATTGACTTAGTTAATGTTATGATACCTATGTAGTTCCGATTTTAACTTCATAATGTTCTAAGTAACAGATCGTTACTTTAGGTATTTAGTGTTAGTTTTGTTCTTATTGTTTTCGTTTACGTCAAATTTCAAATATAGCAGCAGGAGATCATTTTCTTAAGTTTAAGTATTTATTTATCTATATAAGCATGTTTATCAGTGCTTCCTATCGATAGTACTTACAGTCCACTTCATAAATATATGTACACTTTAATACCTTGTCACTTTAATAGACAAGGTACTAAAGTGAAGTGAACAATTTATGAACTCGATTGTACAGGCCTAGAGATTCCTTTGTTACTAGGTATATTTATGTGAGATTGTCTCCCAGATATTATAAAGTAAAATTATATAATATCATTGGATAGAATTAGGTACTTTCAAGACTCTGAAATCAACTAAATTATAATTGCTTTATTTTCATCTTCTTGAATCTCAAATGTGTGTATTATTTTTTAGAAGAACATTTAATTTTTTGATATATATTTTAAAGCAACTCAAAAACAATTTTAAATAAAACTTTCGTAAGATACATTAAGGAAATCACACCTGGTTACTTACGTATATACTGTAGAAAAACGCTCGACATGTTTCAGGCTCATCTGGAGTCCTTAGTCATGAGCCCGAAACATTTCAAGCGTTATTCGACAAAATTTACGTGAGTGACCCGGACGGTGTGATCTCCTTAATAACTCGAAAACAATTACTAGAATAGCGTGCCTTTACTCCCTATAAGTCTGATTACCGAGTATTTTAGTGGTTAATAATTAACATAGAATTAGTTTTTATAATGAAGCAAAGATGAGTGTTTTTTTAAGCCAGTTTAAAAATTAACCAATGATTGAGGCGGTTTTATTTTAATTTTAACATATAACTATTAGCAGCTTTGCTGCTTCAATTTAGGTTTTTATAACATAATTTTGATCCCAGTTGAGTTATTTTGTGGCAAAGCCACAGTACTTAGCGATGATATTTCTATCAATAACAATGTTAAGCAATTAATGCGATGCAAATAATTAAGAGACTATAATAACTGTGTGATAAATGTCATTATAAATGTCTGATTAATAAGTATCTTATTTCAATAAGTACTGTTTTTTTTTGTATTTTAGAAGGTTTTTTTAAGCATTTTAGTACGTAGTAACTAAGTTTTATTTCTAGCAGTTTTAAGTTGGGTTGTTATAACAAATGTTGATCTCAATCGTGTTAGTTTAATTATGCAGCAAAGTCATTAGCGGTTATATTTGTACCAATGAAAAGGTCAAGCTGCAATACAAAGAATAATTATAAGAATATGCTCAAAATTAGTGTGATAATCGGTCGTCCTTTATTTTTTATAAAACTATAAGGTTTACTTAAATAAAAGTTATATTTCTCGAAAATATGCATTTCATTTATGTGAAAACGCAGTACCTGGAGTTCGTAGCACAAAAAATTTAATCACGATACTGACTTAAATGCAGTGTAAATGACTCTGATACTGCATCTTAGCTTGCAATTGACAAAAAATAACACACGTTTTTGCAGTACTTGGTTTTTTTACGGCATTTTAGTCAGTATAACTCATCTTTTTAGGGAAAACTCAGAGTGCCGTAACGGCTCTGAATTTAGAAAAATCCTTTTTTTTAGCTAATGACACACTCAAAGCATTTTTTTTGTCATAATCATTATTTTTCGTGCTTATTACTCTTTATTGAAAGTCAATCATTAACACAAAAAACATTAGAAAGGTAGAAAAATTACACTTCAAAGACATTTTTTACGTTTTCTTGAAATGAACTTTTTGCACTTACTGCGGTTTAGGCTCTGCAGGGCAGAACAGTGGTAGGACCTTGAGCAGGGTCCGTCCGGATCGCTAACACCTATCGCCAAACAGCGGTGTTAGCATTGTTGGGTTCTAATGGGTTATTATGACATAGCTATGCAGTTTATTTTACGGCGAGTTATACATATAGCTCTGTCCTTTTCTTTCAGCGTAAAATAAACTGCATATCTATTATTATTATTTTTTTGTCATGGCATGGGAAGGCAAACGAGCACACAGGCCACCTGATGGTAAGTGGAAACTGTGACCATAGACATTCGCATTCACAAGACTGCAAATGCACTGCAAACCCTGAGGACTAAGATGGAATGCCTCTATGTTAGTGTATTTCAACGGCTGTCTTATCCCCAAACCAGAACACAACAATGCAATCACTAATAATAAGGCACTAGTAGGTTAATGGATAAGACGGTGGTACCAACCCGGACGGAACCTGCACAATAACCCCTTATTTGCGTCATAATAACCCCCCTGGTGTAGAGATAAGACAACCGGTAAATTACTAGTATAGAGAATCCATCTTAGTACTCAGGGTTGGCAACGCATTTGCAGTCTTAGGATTGCATCTTAGGTGGCCTGTGTGCTGGTTGGCCTTGCTCACTGGGGTGACTTTTGTATGGGCTGGGTTGCGGGCGAGAAGCAAAGAGTAGGCACGTTATACCTACCTAAACGCGGTTGTTAGGAAGAGCGTCTTCTGTACTTATATAGAAGCCCTACTTTGAAAAAGTTTGGAGTTACGTTTGCTCTATCCCTTTCCCTCGATTTCGTCTCGAATGATGAGACTGGTCAGGGACTCAGCACCCGAAGTTTCAAATGTAGTGTTTTGTGGTAACCTTCCTACTTCTGTGGTATGGGCGCATGATACCGCTTTCTATACGGCCGTCTAATAAAACGCTATAAAAACCTGACTTACTTTTTATGCTCCTTCATTATATTTAAATTCCGTTAAGCATCATATTCAACATTAATAATCCTTATTGAAGAATAAAAAACTTATTCTGGCCTTTATTTCCACAATAAAATACCTCCCGTCACTCCCTAAGTGGATTAAGAGCTTAAGCGGCATCAACGTCAGATAAATCAAGATGGCTCCCGCTGCTGCTACCGTTTTTTCTTACTTGATTTCATGTTAAAGGATTTGCCTATTGAGCCGCAGTTGGTTGACAGCTACGGAATTGGATCGAATGGTTTGGAATTAAAAATACAATTTGTGTTTGTTTTTTTGTTTGTGTACAAGATTACTTCAACGTATAAGTTTTTTCACTTCTCATGCTCAAAAAGTTTGTCAAATTAGACTTATCAAGCGAGACTCAAGTGATACATGTACAACCGAGGGAAAATATAATATACTAGCTTTTGCCCGCGACTTCGTCCGCATAGAACTCGTTTATCGAAGTTAAGTACATTCATAGTTTAAAGTAATTTAATAGTTAGACGTCCTCCCTGGCCAGAATTATATCGACATAGCTTTTGCCCGCGGCTTCGCTCGCTTTAAGAAGTATTATTATTAATTATGTAAAGTTTTTGTGGCTTTACTTTTTATAGCGTGTGTAAAAAAATAGGGCCTTCAAATCTTCTTTGTACACAATATTCTTAACTAATCTGTCATTAGGCGCTAAAACAATCAAGCTACTGGGTGAACTTACTCGAGAGCAAGCAACATAAAACTGTCCATGAGAGAAGCAATGTTCTCTCAAGTTAATACCCGCAAATTTGAGAGTTTGCCCCTGAGACTTGTTTATTGTCATGGCAAAGCAGACTTTTAGGGGAAACTGTAATCGTTTAAATTCACCCAGTTAATATAGTGGCTTCCACTATATTGCGATGTAACGCTTTCACTTGCAGTCTCGTACCGTTACAAAGTTTTGGTGGTTTTAAATTTCTCAACAACATAATTGGAGTGCCCACACGCAGAATAAGCTTATGATAAGGCAAACCTGGCGGTTTTAATGAATTTAAAAATTCTAAAGGGTAATTAGTAGTGTCATCTGTATTAACCACAGTATCAATCGAAGTATAGACCTTTTCTTCGCCCTCAAACGACATGAGCAGTAGTATATCGTTGATAGCTGCTGCTTGATCGTTCTTTGGAGTAAGAATGTTACGCTCACATAACTATTCAATAGGCTTGTCATGTATATGAATAATGTCTGGATAAACTTTAGACAGTAATTCTTGAATCGTAGTAACAACTGTGCACAATTCTTCCGGGATGGTTATCGTTCCCTCAAACGATGGAAAATCACCATTACCGATGTTAAGAAGGAGATCTGAAAATCTACCAGCAGACTCATCCCCGCCCAAATGTGCTCTCATATTTTTAGAGAGCTTAAGAATATTAACCTGGGGCCACAAATTAGTTAATGCACGACTTTACTTCGTCAGCTCGGGTTCCTTTTGGCACCACTTTTAGAGTCTGCCGAAAGTCTCCGGCCAGCAAAACTGTTACTCCACCCATTAATTTTGTATCACCCCTTGTACTTATCTCTTAGTGATCTGTTTAAGGCTTCAATACCACCTTTATGAGCCATCATTATTTCGTCCCACACGATTATTTTTGTACTCTCACTTCAGCAAAATTACTTTGTTAGGAGATGTTGCAAATGGGAGTCTCGGCAGTGATTAAATTGAGTGGTAACTTAAAAGTAGCATGAGCAGTTCGATCACCTTCGAGTAATGTAGCAGCTATGCCGGACGACGCCACAGCCAGAGCAATGCCGTGAGTACTTCTTACTTTTGCCAAAGTAAATTAATAAGGAAGGTTTTACCAGTTCCACCTGGTGCGTCTAAGAAGAATATTCGACCGTCATTTGCGTCTACACTCGTGATAATTTTACTGTAAACTTCCTGTTGCTCGTCATTCAAGGATGCTTCATTTTGTCTTACTGCGTCTTCTAAGGCCACTGTATCGTAACTGGTCTCCTTCATGTACTCTCTATTTCCAAATTGTATTGATGGAATTGGCTGAGGTAATCCATACTCTTTAAGAGGACGGCCGCCTAATGATAATACGGCATCCTCTAATACCGACAGGCATTTGTTAAATATCAGGTCCGATGAGTGCTCTACATCTAAGTCACCTTGCCTTTCCAGTTGTTTTTTAAAGTCCTCAGAAAGGTATTCTTTGTATTTTTCCCAAAGACATAAGGGGTCGGAAACCTGGCAGAACAATAAAATTATAGCAAAAAGCTCTCGAATGATATGCGGTGTTTGACAAAGAGCTGCCTCTTCAAGAGCTGACTCCAAATGACGATCATCTTCGAGTAGACCTAGAGCCTTGCACGCGGATTGGAAAGTGGGATGTAAGTGACCATCTACAGCTTTCAACGCTTCAAATGAAATTGGGCCTCTGATCTCATGTAGAAGCATTCGAAGGTGGTAGCATTCTGTATTGTTTGGATGAACAGTATAAACCCTACCTAGAACGTGTTCTTTTTTGACCCCTGACCATTCTTCAACATTCACTCCTCTCTTCCTTTTCGTTCCATTAGGTACTGATAGGTTCAAATTAATACATTTACATCCTCCATCATCCCTTATTTTATCCCCATGGGGGTAGAATTTATCAAAATCCTATTTAAGCGGGCTGTGCGTTGATATGTCAGTCAGTCAGTCAGTTTCTCCTTTTATATATTTAGATAGATTTCATACAAACTTTCATCCCCTATTTTATCCCCTTGGGGGTATAATTTATCAAAATCCTATCTAAGCGCACGTCTTCACCATAGTAGCTCCAATCTTTAATTTCAGTTCAATCAGTCGAAAATCTAAGAAGATTTATACAAACTTTCATCCCCTTTTTATCCCCTTAGGGGTGGAATTTATCAAAATCCTATTTAAGCGGACGTCTTCACCATTGTAGCTCCAATCTTTAATTTCAGTTCAATCAGTCGAAAATCTAAGAAGATTTATACAAACTTTCATCCCCTTTTTATCCCCTTAGGGGTGGAATTTATCAAAATCCTTTCTTAAAGGATGCCTATATCATAGTAGCTATATGCATGCAAAGTCTCAGCCCGATCGGTTTAAAATTGGCAAAGTTTCATACAAACTTTCATCCCCTATTTTATCCCCTTGGGGGTAGAATTTATCAAAATCCTTTCTTAGTGCACCTCTACGGTACCTAAGCTACGTCCCTTCTAAATTTCAAGTGCCTACGTTTAGCCGTTTAGGCTGTGCGTTGATATGTCAGTCAGTCAGTCAGTCAGTCAGTTTCTCCTTTTATATATTTAAAGATAGATAGACTAGTTGACCCGGCAAACGTTGTTTTGCCTTATAAAGATAAATAATAAAGACAAATAATTTGCAATAAAATAATATTGCGACTATAAATTGAAATATAAGCTATCCTATCTTTCAAGGTGGCTCGAATTGCACACGGTGTGCAAATCAAATTTAAAATCGGTTCAGTAGTTTAGGAGTTCATCGCGGACAAACAACGTGACACGTAATTTTTATATATATAGATATATTTTCACTAGGGAAAATATGAAATTGAAAATAGAATGATTTACATTTACAAAACATCTTAATTTGACCAATCAAAATACTTCACCAAATTAAATCCACCAATCACAATACACATCGACTGTCAGTCGGAACGTTAGGTTCTTTTTGGTACGTACACTCGTTAACTAATTCAAATCTTTAAAAAAAAAATGTATTTGATATCAACTAACCATAATAAAGCTATATTAAAACCGACCAATCAGGTAACAGAATTCATTTCTCAAAACATTAGGTGTTTTTTAGAACCTATTTTACAATTGCTAAAATATCATAAATCGTTTGAGCTACGCTTTAAAGCGCTAAATACTCACTCGGTCAGCGCCGTTTAGTCTATATTTTGTATCTGTGTCAAAGTAGTTTAAAAAAAACACGCCGCCAAATTAAAACAATATTATGCCGCGGGATACATTGTGGGTGGATAATCATTGCTAATTTTAAGATGTCGTCAAATGAAAATGAATTGCAACTTACGCCGAATACAATAATGGAGAAAAGGGCCAAAAAACTGATTGAAAATAATTTGCCCGTGAAATCTCGTGAAAACTATTTAAGGGCATACAATAATTGTATACAATGGAAAAATGAAAAGCCAGTTGATTCTAACAGTGAAGGTGTATTTCTTAATTATTTTGATGAGCTTTCCATGAAATATAAGTCCTCGACACTGTGGAGTATATGGTGAATGCTGAAAACAACGATGCAATCGAAGCACCAAGTAAACTTAAAAACTTACACAAATTTAACCGTTTTCTTGAAAAGATTATCCGATGGGTTTAAGTCCAAAATATCGAAAGTAATGAAAATAAAGCTCAGCTAATAAAAGATTTTTTTACTTTTGTATAATTATTTTATTTTCTCACAATCGAAGTGAAAAGTAGAGTGTATAACTCGGGTCTAAAAGCCATATTAGGTACCCCTCGCACAATTTTCCCTCGCTTTGCTCGGGAAAATAACCATCTCGGGGTACTATGGCTTATTTTTGACCCTAGTTATACAATCTACTATTGTTTCAAAGGACCATTGAAATTGAAGGACCACTTTATTAATTGTAGAAGTAAAATTAACAATTGTAGTAGGTAACGGATGAAAATTTAACGACGATTTGACAACGATTGGGTTTACATCTTCTAATATATAAAATTTCCATGTCACAATGTTAGTTACCGTACTCCTCCGAAACGGCTTGACCGATTCTTATGAAATTTTATATGCATATTCAGTAGATCTGAGAATCGGCTACTATCTATTTTTCATAAGGTTTGTATGAAACCGGGCGGCGCCGGGCGCGGACAGCTAGTTTATTTATAAAAATAACTACGTTTTAATATTCAAACATACATACATTAAATCACGCCTGTTTCTCGGAGGGGTAGGCAGAGAGCGCTTCTTTCCACTTGCTACGATCTTGACAAATTTATTTCGCTTCTTCCACATTCATACATCGAGTCATGCACGCACGTCGGTTTCGGGTACCTACTTAAGATTCTGTCCTTTTCCAGTATTTCTCCGATTTGATTCGAAAAAGTACGCCTTAATAATTATTGTGACACTTTTGTCGCTCCTTGACTATCCCTGTAAAAATAATTATGTTTATTGACTACTTCATATTGACGCGAAATAAATATAAGTAGGTACTATATAATATTGACATTTATTGTTTAATTAACGACAAGCTCTTTGTAAGGCAAAAAATCCTTCGCTTTCCAGTCCTACAATTTATTCCTGGGGGAAAGTTTAAAAGAATCTTCTCAAAACTCCTCGTTTTCATAAACAATCAACAGCGGAGGAAGCTAGATAAACTTCATTAAAATCCATAAAAACGGAGTTAAAAAACTCACGGGACGAACTAGAATAAAAATAAAGCGAAACGAATGTGCCCGGAATCTGAGGAAGATAAGCGGAATGGAAACGTGAGACGGCGAGGAGCGCGGAATGGCAGAGGTGGTATAGTTTCCGTGATAGAAATGTACTTGAAAAAACCAAAGACTTCCGTGGTCCTAGACAAGGTGCATGGCGAGATCGTTCGTGTCCATACACTTTGACAGTTTTCGAAAATCGTTTTTGATAGTGTTAGACATATTGTCTGGGGTCTCTGTATACTACTAGACTAAAAATGTGTGACCGCCTCATCGATGTCGCTTCGCGTATGAATGCTGGAGTGACAACTGGCTCGGTGACATGGTCGGTGTACTCATTCGCTCTAACATGTTACTAGTAAGAGTATGTGAAATGCTTACATCAACCATTTGGTTCCATAGCAGCGGTTGGTAAAATAACAACACTGTCCTGGCCAAATCTTGATTTATTTGACCAAAAGTAGGTCTGGCCAATTTTTTTAGCAATTTAATTTATTTTGTCATCATCATTATCATCAATGCATTGAATACGTATTTAAACTAAGTATCTATTAAGATAAAATTACATTTAATTTTCCCTGTATTGTTTGGTTTCATAAAACAGTAAAATGTTAATTAGTACAGGTTGAGTTTCACGTAAAAAAAAACATATTTTTGACAAATAAAACTCGGTAAAGATGCTAATTATATTAGTTCTTTTTGTGGGACACACTAGAAAGCCTTCACTTTTTACTTGCAATATTATTAAGAATACCAACATATTTAAGTACGAACATTTACTTACCGTATCCATTTTATCAGCCATCCCTTTGTAAATAGGTTTCCTAACTCGCTGGCTCGCCGCAGGGGACTGAAACTGAAGAAGTACGACCTATTTTGTATTTCTTTTAAAAACCTATAACCGCGGTATTTTCATAGCAACACTCCAGTTTCCAATATCGGTATGTTTACTTTACCGTGTTTACTTAAAGTCTGGATTAAGATCCGAATCCGTGTTGGGGAATACACAACTTGCAGAAATATTTTGTTAACAGTTTATTTGAAATTGAACTGAAAATAATAATATTACACCACGATATGGACATGATATAAAAAAAACAAACGTGACAATTTTTGAAAGGATAACACTCTAGCGTTCCGCCTTCAAAAGTTCGTGCTCCTTTTACCGGTAAAAGTAAAACATCCAAAACACAATTCATAATTTAAATCCAAAGAGCGTGGGCCCACGTACGCTTTTAATGACATCGTTCTAAAAATGGAATATTCCGAATCCATAGGAAAAAGCAGAATGTAGTGTATATTGCGTTTGGGAACTCCTAGCTATAACCATTTGCGGATATTTCGTTAACGTTTTTTCCAACAGCCAGTACAATTTCTACTGATAATACTGCGGAAACTATTCTATTTTTGATTTCTATTTTCTTTTAATTAAGTGTATTGCAATGTATATTGGTATTGTGTTAGGTAATAGTGAAATTCTGTTTTCAATTTACCCCTCTGAAATGTATGGCTGAATGATCACAATTTCAAAGTTATATTTTCAAAAACTAGAATTATACCATAGATTGAATATTGACTCAAGCAAATTGGAAATGACACATAAAAGAAGTATCAGAATCAAAATCAGAAATTACTCTTATTACGCATATGCGTAATTGCAGATATGTATATGCATAATTTATCTATTCGTGGCTCAAATGTGGCATTATTCTATGGGGAAACAGTACAGATGCGAACGAACTGATTATTCTGCAATAGAAATGTGTGCGTAAAAGCCTAGAATGTTGCCAACCTTACTACAATCAATATCAAATTCTAACACTACCTGAGATATACATTTTTAAATAATGACAGGTTATTATGAATATACCCAAATGTTTTTCACGAATTGACAGAACAAGGACGACGTTTTAAAACAAGATACGAAAATTACCGAACTACAGTATGTAAATTGCACAGTAAAACGCAATGTCTGTCAAAAAAGGGAAGGAACATAATTATCATTGACATAATTGTAGAAATAGCATAAAATGTAAAAACATCCGATCAAAAATATGATAAATAAATGCTTTGCAAGAATTTTTCAACGACAAGGAAAATTAAACCTCGGTCTGCCGCAATCTCACGTTTTACTAAATTTAACACATTGACATCCTAATTTTTATGAGACGATAATAGGGCCAGGGTTCATATATAGTCCGCTCGAATTTAGTACAGTGAAAAGGCGCCCTGGGTAAACTCACTACAAACAGGGATGGTTTCTTGTTACAAGTAAAACAAAAGTGTTGTTCTGTTACATACACATATTTAAAGGCAACTGTAGTAATAGTAACTCCTTATTGGAGATTACAGTAACATTATCGACTACAGCATTTTTTTTATTTTTTTTTCATTTTTTAGTTTTATTTACGAGAAAAAACACTAATATTATTAAACTAATAAGCTTTGAGAAATAGGGCCCTGCTGTAATTTATAGTAATTATAAGTACCTAAGGTGTGACTGTAATATGTTATGGCAAAATAAACATATGAAAAACCAATTGTGTTATATTTTAACCTGAAATAACCAAAATAAATAAAAACTATGCGATTTCTGAATTTTAGAAATGACAATTGAATCGAATACGAATGAAATTTTCTGTTCATTAGATTGAATTTTGAGTAAAGAGCGTCTTACAACTGTTACTGATATATATTGGGAAGAATAAAAATAATATCTAAGAATAAGAAGAAATCTTTATTCTGATCTTTTATTTAGTAGGTTGAATCGCAATGTATGAGAGTAGATAAAGTAGTGTATGAAACTGCACATAACTAGGTATTTAAACACTCGTGTGATACTATTAAAAACCTCGCCTAGCGGCTCGGTATCTTAAACACACACTCGTGTTTTAATACCCCTCATTATGCAACAATTTCATAAACTACTATAACATAATTGTACTATATTGATTACACATTAACTATAGGCGAAAGAAGCCCCGTGTAAAGGTCATTCGGTGATTAATGAATACTAGCTCAATACCATTACATGTATCGATTTAACAATTTCCTGTATATTTTAGTTCAGTCCAAGTCACCACTATCCTCTGCACTTACACGTATTATTTCAATCCTAAAGTTTATACAAATAATAAAATGATCATTGTTTGAACAAAGCGAAGTGGTCTTTCCGCAATGTGGATCCAAATTGAAGAAAATAGAACAAGCAACATGTACCCCCCGATTAGAATCAAGGAAGCATTCGTGCAAGAGGCAAATAACATTCAAAATGCTCCGAAGTTGTCTAAATCTCTCACAGCGTTCCTTGCTACAGTGCAAATTATCTTCGGTTTCAACTTCGGCTACATCAAACAAATAAATAACAGATACAAAATAGCTGCTCAGTGCGTTTCAGTGTTCATGGGCTTTGTCGTTACGGGAGCCAGCGTGATCAGCGTCTTCTCCAAACCAATATTTGTCATCGACTCTATACAATACACGATAACTTTTGCTATGTTATTACCAGTTAAATTTACACTACATGACTTTTTATCAGGTTTGCCAGCCGTTAATAAATCCTTCATGAAAAGGAACAACCTCGGTATTTGTATCTGGATCTATACAACATTTATTCTAAGTTGTAGATTTGGTTTCATAACAATATTCAACAATCAATTTGCGGTAAAAGCGAAGCAGCTTTATAACTTATATCTCACAGTATTAGCCTTGGAAACCCTTCCGATTGCTAGAATTTTGGTTTTTTATTGTCTATATAATCATTTAAAGGATTTAAAACTGGGGATTCTAAGCAATGAGATTCGCTGGAACCGTGTGCTGTCTATCTACAAAACCACAGCCAACATATATGATCGGATCAGACCTACTAATGACAAACTAGTAAGTATCAAACCGCTTGATGGTTTTATAGTTAAACTAAGAACCCTTATAGTTCTTTCATGTCCGTTTGTCTGTCTGCCTGTATGTCACACTCACTTAGGATTCGGGGGACCATTTAAGATGTCTTGAAATCTAAAAGTAACATTTTCGCTAGAGATACGTGTCCCCAAAATATGTCTTCAATGAAAGCGCATAGCAAATTTAAAAGAAAACAGGTCGACTTAATACATTTTATTTTTTCAGGAGAAAAAAACATTGAAGATAGATAATATCACAAAAAAAAATTGCTCGTAATCGTCGTTTTTGGAGAAAGTTTTTTGTATTTGTAGTAACGGCAACGGAACCCTACACTGAGTATGGTCCAGCATGTCGAACTATGCTCAGTGTAGAGTTCCGTTCGATTGCCTGTTTTTTTCTGTCTAGTATTTGAAATTCTTATGTATTCTTCTAAGAGCTGGAAGATTTACTGGACCGATTTCGATGCGGTAAACAGCGGTGCCGATTCAAGAAGTTCTTTTGGTATTTTAAACAACTCATCAAATGCACTAATATTCTGCTTCACGTGGAAATAGTGTACTTTTTAAAAATTAAAATCTTCACCTTTGACTTCAACATCCTCCCTGAACGAGCCAGTGATGATGAGTGAAGCGATTATTAATTTTTATAAAGTAATAAATGTAATTGTTTTGAGAATAGTTGCACACTTGGCCGGAAAGAGTAAGTTAAGACTTAATATTACTCTCACGTGAGATTTTCTTTTCAGACAGTTTTAGACTTTGTATTCAACTCCCCTAAATGGATACTAAGTATTTGGAATCTACTCAACTTACAAAAATCTTCTGAGGTGAGAATTAAAAAATAATTGGTAAGTAAAAATGTAATTACTTACGATAATGATTTTAATTTAAAATCTACGTGGTCTACATTATACCAAAATGTGATATGCTCACTTGGTATTTCGAAAACCGAAACGTTATATAGTTGCGTTGTCTGCTTTTGCTCAAGTCACTGGTGTCAAAGGCATTTTCTTCGACGGACTTGCCCATGCCAACCAAAGGAAGTTTAACTTAATAACACAATACATATAGTTCAGTATAGTTTCTTAGTTGATAGGCAAAATTTAAACAAAGCTATCCAGAGGGGTAATGCAGCCAGTGTCATAGGGACCATGTCGAGAGCGGACCTGCTAGAAGGGGTGTTATTTTTATAGTGGTGATTATTATTTACATCAATATTTGAGTAGCTTAGTTTAATTTTAATTTAAATAAGTTTAGTTTTAATAGGTAAAGTTTAAATTTAACTGTCAATATCATACTCATTTGCAGTGGTTACGCCTAGTGGCGGGATTTTACTAAGAGTTATTTGTCAACTATCTTTGTTCCATATGTTTTCTCGTCGATGTTTTAAAACAAAAGATGATACTCGTAAGTATTTGGCAAAACCTTGCCGCGTTATTTGCAGCCTTGCTTTCTTCCTATGGATTCAACAACATCACGAGGGTGTTTGTCTTTCTAGTCTTGGGTGGTGATCGGTTCTAGCTTCGGCCTCTGCGTGCTCCTGACTATAGAAATATCTATCCCAGCCTTATGCGCCGAAATGGTGACCGCACAAACCGACGGGATTAAATATATCATACAAGAACAACTTCTCACAGAATATGGTAAGAATTTATAGGCAGAAGGGCAACCGTCCTATGTATACAGGGTTATTGGTAAGTCGACCTATTCTCCTCTAGGGGTTATAGGAGAGGTCATTTGCAATAATTTTGGTTCCATAATACCCTATGCAAAAGAAAGCAATTTCTGCGATAAATTTAATCTAAGTTTTTTGCTAAAAAAGTCAGGAAAGCGTCTTTAAAAATGTAAAAAAAAATGCACTTTAAATCTTTTTTTTTGAAATTGCTTTTGTATAAGGTAAAATTGCTGTTCTTATGCAATATTAAATTAGAATTCTCTGGACACGTTTAAGAATGCGAGATCAAAAAGTAAAATAAAACATGTTTTTTAATCAGATTATCCAACATAAATGACAGAAAACAGAAAAATTTAATAACTTTTGCGTAGGGTATTATGGGACCAAAATGATTGCAAATGATCTCCCCCATAACCCTTAGAGGGGAATAGGTTGACTTACCAATAATCTTGTATATCATTTTACAAACAAAATTAATGGGTTTATGAAAACATTACTTATTGACGTTGTTGGAATGTCTGCGTTTATTTATTCTCTCTCTTCTCTGATTTTTTTAGGGTGTATGTATGGTATGTGTTTGTATGTAGGTATGCATCTGTTTCTTTTTGGCCTTCTTTTAACTAAATATTATTCCTTAGATAGGTCTTAAACTTAATTTGACATTATTCTTGATCACTTGGTACTTTTAATCTTTAAAAAGTTCTGGCTATGCATCAGCAAATAAATATTTAGCAAAGTTGGGTTAGGAGAATCTTATATATCTATCTATCTAATCAATATAATTGCAGATAAGGCGTCCGAAGATGAGTTGATCGAGTTGCTGCGCTACATGGAGAGCCGCCCACTCATACGCAACGCGTGGAGACTCCTGCCGGTGGACGTGCGCCTGCCCATCGCTTTAATCTCCATGTGCACTACATACCTCATTGTTGTCATCCAGTTGACGCATTTATATGATTAGCTTATAAAGGATACACAGAGTCGGTAGCGTTTAATGAGCGGTTTAATCAGTGTAAAAACATTTTGTATAACTTAATTTAACTAATCACGAAAAGCATAATGAACGTTTAGCATAAAAACCAATTGTATAATTTTATCTGGCATACGATCGAATAACATAACACGCATTTAGTATAACTATCATTTTCTTGTTATTATGCATTTTAAGTCAATGTCTTCTAACTAGGTTACGTTAGGTTAGAACTGTGACCACATTAATAATAATGAAAGTCTTTAGAAAAATGATTTTTTTAATTTAAAATTTTATAGTTTTTGGAATTATAGATTTCGTTTTATGCATCGTGACTATTATGTCGATGGTTCATTATACAGATCGAAATTATGCAATTTGTGTTATGTAAAATGATCATTAGACCATTTGTTATTATGCCAAACATTACACTTTAAACTGTTGAACGTAACACTTTTCTATTCAAAACGTGTTCTTCGTTTTGGTTGATGATTTGTGCGTATTGATTGGTTGTTAAGTTCGTAGAACCAGTCGGAACGCTCATTTCATCGCTCGTTCTAGAGAACGCTCGAGTAAATGCTCTAGTCTATCAGCACTGTTAGATTTAACTTAACTTGAAATTGTCATGTATATATATATTTGCTTCCACACTCTCGTACGTGTGTAAACGAAAATTCTCAGTGTTTTAGCTATAACGTTTTGTTTCCTAGATTGCCTCTAGACTATATAAAGGCACCTGAAACCTCTTGTCCCCTTTTGCCGGCAACTCGCATGGCCTAATTCAGAGGCAGCACGTGACGAGAATCGCGGCGAAATTGCCTTTTATCAGGTTACAGCCGGCTAGAGCCGGTGGAAACCGGTTCTAATAAAACTTGCCTTTCAGATTTCCGACGGAAAAATGAACTGGGATAAAAATTGGTGGAGTTTTTGAAGTCTAGTTTTGGGTAGAGAAGAAGTTGGAGTTTGCGAATTGTTTTGGATCTCTTGAAATTGAATTGGCGTTGTAACACTAAGCTTATGCTGGTTAACACGGTTCAGCCAAAACGGTAGAAGTGAAAATATTGAGCGGTGATACCATGTGCCACACAGTTAACTGACCACTTGTCAATGTTGTCACCTTACAATAAGACACACTATTGTCGGTTAAAGTGATGCCATTTGGATGTTGACATTTACGAGTTAATATATTGATTTTGGTTGCTTCGTCACATTGAAATGTTAAAAGTAAACCGTGTATGGCCTTTAGATAAGATGCATTCTACCGAAGGATATTGCACCAAAATGATCGAAGAAACAACTGAAGGGTTATTATGACCTATATCAGTTATATAGCTCTGTCCTTTTCTCTCAGCGTAAACTGAACTACAAAACTACGTCGTATAAACCCCCAGAGCTGAATGTTAGTCATTAAATTAATAGGTCTTTGCATGTAAGTACTTCACTTTCTACTACGGTCACCAATTTGATCGCCATACATTATTATCTTAGTTGTATGGAAAAGTGTCCATTGTCCATTGGAGATTGTATATAAAATGGAAGGCTATGTCCAGCAGTGGGCGTCTTCCGGCTGATATGACGATGATGATGGATATATTTATATTTGGGTATATTATGTTTATTAATATGTATATTTTATGGATATTTAGCTATGGAAATATTAGTTTATTTACTTTTTGTACACTACACATCCTTGTAATCTTGCTTATCCTCGTACAGTTTCCTCAGTCATGGTAGGATTAACTGGAAGAGATCCCTTAAAGGGATAAGTTCACCATTGTACATGTTAATCTTAAGTTTATGTGCGAATTTACTTGTATAATTTTTTGTGCAATAAAGTGTTTACATACATACATGATGTAATACCGACGTCAACCGACGATATTGAAAGGCTTGCCCTTGAAGTCCCGAAATGAATACTTTTTGATTGCCTATTAAGCCTAACTAACTACAAACTACTGCAATGCAAGACGGAACCACAGATATCCTAGAAGAGAACAAAGATAGCTGGAATGATTTCGCGAAAAGTGTACAAAGCAAAAAAAAAACACTGATTGCTTTGCACGTCAATATTAGATCGATGCAAAAAAACTTTGCACAATTGGAGTATATCGTAAGTACCAGTTCAAGATTAGTTCACATAATTGTAATTACAGAAGCAAACATATCTTCCGACTGTCAAAGCATGTTCGAGCTGAAGGATTATGATATGCATACAGAGTTAAGAAAACACAGAAAAGGAGGAGGCATTATATTGTACATACATAAAAGCGCAAGTTTTACTAGATGTGATATATCCACTACTAACTTCGAATGTATTTCAGGCATGATTGAAACTGATTTTAAAGTTAAACTTGAAGTATGTGCTATATATAGACCCCCTAACCTAAGTAAATCATTATTCATTGCCGAGTTAAACCAACTACTATCTATGAGTAACATAAAAAATAACTATGTCATCTTAGGAGACATGAATATTAATATTAAAGAAACAAATAAAACTGTAATACAATATTTAAATATGTTAAGTAGGAAAGGTTTGCAGAGTGGCATTAATCAGTATACCAGAATCGCAATGAAAGACGGTTGCATAAGTAAATCGTGCATAGACCATATATTTATACGCAGTTCTTTGTTGCCTCCCGGGAGCGAGCGGCTGATAAGAACAGCTGTTGTAAACAATGCGCTGGCAGACCACTTTATAACCTGTTTTGCCTTAACTCATAGCGATGGAAAATGCGCACAACTTAAAACAATCTGTAAACTTGATCACAACAAGGTGCAAAATGAGTTGCTTGCCATTGACTGGAACCAAGGTCTACTGTTTAATAATTCGGATGATGTACTTAATTTTATAATGAATCGTTTCAATGAGGTGTATGAGAAGTGTCAGTATGAAATTAAAATAAATGCTAGTAAAAGAAAATCATGTAAATGGGCAAACCATAAGTAAAATATATGTGTAAAACGAGGGATAAATTATTTAAGATTTGGCTTAAGGATGTTAGTAACGCTAAAAACAGGCTTTTATATAACACATATAGAAACAAAACAAATGCTTATATTAATAATTTGAAAAATAATAACATTAAAAACGAGATAATCAACAATTTTAGAGATTCTAGGAGGGTATGGCAAATTATAAATGGCTTATGTGGTAGATTAACTAAGTCTATTGACGATGTTATAATAAAAGCATTCAACAAAATGAGCTTAAAAGAAATCGCAAATGCCTTTGCCAAGGGGTTTAAAGATAATGTCCAAAACATAAGCACTAGTTGCAATATCCAACTACTAGCTTTTGCCCGCGACTTCGTCCGCGTAGAACTCGTTTATCGAAGTTAAGTACATTCATAGTTTAAAGTAATTTAATAGTTAGACGTCCTCCCTGGCCAGAATTATATCGACATAGCTTTTGCCCGCGGCTTCGCTCGCTTTAAGAAGTATTATTATTAATTATGTAAAGTTTTTGTGGCTTTACTTTTTATAGCGTGTGTAAAAAAATAGGGCCTTCAAATCTTCTTTGTACACAATATTCTTAACTAATCTGTCATTAGGCGCTAAAACAATCAAGCTACTGGGTGAACTTACTCGAGAGCAAGCAACATAAAACTGTCCATGAGAGAAGCAATGTTCTCTCAAGTTAATACCCGCAAATTTGAGAGTTTGCCCCTGAGACTTGTTTATTGTCATGGCAAAGCAGACTTTTAGGGGAAACTGTAATCGTTTAAATTCACCCAGTTAATATAGTGGCTTCCACTATATTGCGATGTAACGCTTTCACTTGCAGTCTCGTACCGTTACAAAGTTTTGGTGGTTTTAAATTTCTCAACAACATAATTGGAGTGCCCACACGCAGAATAAGCTTATGATAAGGCAAACCTGGCGGTTTCAATGAATTTAAAAATTCTAAAGGGTAATTAGTAGTGTCATCTGTATTAACCACAGTATCAATCGAAGTATAGACCTTTTCTTCGCCCTCAAACGACATGAGCAGTAGTATATCGTTGATAGCTGCTGCTTGATCGTTCTTTGGAGTAAGAATGTTACGCTCACATAACTATTCAATAGGCTTGTCATGTATATGAATAATGTCTGGATAAACTTTAGACAGTAATTCTTGAATCGTAGTAACAACTGTGCACAATTCTTCCGGGATGGTTATCGTTCCCTCAAACGATGGAAAATCACCATTACCGATGTTAAGAAGGAGATCTGAAAATCTACCAGCAGACTCATCCCCGCCCAAATGTGCTCTCATATTTTTAGAGAGCTTAAGAATATTAACCTGGGGCCACAAATTAGTTAATGCACGACTTTACTTCGTCAGCTCGGGTTCCTTTTGGCACCACTTTTAGAGTCTGCCGAAAGTCTCCGGCCAGCAAAACTGTTACTCCACCCATTAATTTTGTATCACCCCTTGTACTTATCTCTTAGTGATCTGTTTAAGGCTTCAATACCACCTTTATGAGCCATCATTATTTCGTCCCACACGATTATTTTTGTACTCTCACTTCAGCAAAATTACTTTGTTAGGAGATGTTGCAAATGGGAGTCTCGGCAGTGATTAAATTGAGTGGTAACTTAAAAGTAGCATGAGCAGTTCGATCACCTTCGAGTAATGTAGCAGCTATGCCGGACGACGCCACAGCCAGAGCAATGCCGTGAGTACTTCTTACTTTTGCCAAAGTAAATTAATAAGGAAGGTTTTACCAGTTCCACCTGGTGCGTCTAAGAAGAATATTCGACCGTCATTTGCGTCTACACTCGTGATAATTTTACTGTAAACTTCCTGTTGCTCGTCATTCAAGGATGCTTCATTTTGTCTTACTGCGTCTTCTAAGGCCACTGTATCGTAACTGGTCTCCTTCATGTACTCTCTATTTCCAAATTGTATTGATGGAATTGGCTGAGGTAATCCATACTCTTTAAGAGGACGGCCGCCTAATGATAATACGGCATCCTCTAATACCGACAGGCATTTGTTAAATATCAGGTCCGATGAGTGCTCTACATCTAAGTCACCTTGCCTTTCCAGTTGTTTTTTAAAGTCCTCAGAAAGGTATTCTTTGTATTTTTCCCAAAGACATAAGGGGTCGGAAACCTGGCAGAACAATAAAATTATAGCAAAAAGCTCTCGAATGATATGCGGTGTTTGACAAAGAGCTGCCTCTTCAAGAGCTGACTCCAAATGACGATCATCTTCGAGTAGACCTAGAGCCTTGCACGCGGATTGGAAAGTGGGATGTAAGTGACCATCTACAGCTTTCAACGCTTCAAATGAAATTGGGCCTCTGATCTCATGTAGAAGCATTCGAAGGTGGTAGCATTCTGTATTGTTTGGATGAACAGTATAAACCCTACCTAGAACGTGTTCTTTTTTGACCCCTGACCATTCTTCAACATTCACTCCTCTCTTCCTTTTCGTTCCATTAGGTACTGATAGGTTCAAATTAATACATTTACATCCTCCATCATCCCTTATTTTATCCCCATGGGGGTAGAATTTATCAAAATCCTATTTAAGCGGGCTGTGCGTTGATATGTCAGTCAGTCAGTCAGTTTCTCCTTTTATATATTTAGATAGATTTCATACAAACTTTCATCCCCTATTTTATCCCCTTGGGGGTATAATTTATCAAAATCCTATCTAAGCGCACGTCTTCACCATAGTAGCTCCAATCTTTAATTTCAGTTCAATCAGTCGAAAATCTAAGAAGATTTATACAAACTTTCATCCCCTTTTTATCCCCTTAGGGGTGGAATTTATCAAAATCCTATTTAAGCGGACGTCTTCACCATTGTAGCTCCAATCTTTAATTTCAGTTCAATCAGTCGAAAATCTAAGAAGATTTATACAAACTTTCATCCCCTTTTTATCCCCTTAGGGGTGGAATTTATCAAAATCCTTTCTTAAAGGATGCCTATATCATAGTAGCTATATGCATGCAAAGTCTCAGCCCGATCGGTTTAAAATTGGCAAAGTTTCATACAAACTTTCATCCCCTATTTTATCCCCTTGGGGGTAGAATTTATCAAAATCCTTTCTTAGTGCACCTCTACGGTACCTAAGCTACGTCCCTTCTAAATTTCAAGTGCCTACGTTTAGCCGTTTAGGCTGTGCGTTGATATGTCAGTCAGTCAGTCAGTCAGTCAGTTTCTCCTTTTATATATTTAATATAGAAGATTAGATTGCGGATCGTATACTTCAAATCCAGGGCTATCAATGAGACTACCAAAAGCCAAAGATGATGTAATTTTCTCCATAATTAAACAATTAAACGATAAAAAAAGTCCTGGGATTGATGGAATACGTGCCTCTGATATAAAGTGCCTAAACTCCAAAATTACGCCTATTATTACACATCTGATTAATTTATGTTTAAAAAAATCTAGTTATCCAGATAAATTAAAAATAGGTACAATACGACCTATATACAAAAAAGGCAGACACAGTGACATTCATAATTATAGGCCAATTACTATCCTATCCTGCATTGATAAAGTAATTGAAACTTATCTCAGCCAAGAAATTAGTACATACCTAAACAAAAACAACATAATACATAATAGGCAATATGGATTTCAAAGAAAAAAAAACACTTCACAGCTCCTATGTAAATTTACTAATGAGGTTAACAAATTCTTAAATGACAAAAAACATGTACTAGTTATTTTTATTGATTTCAGTAGGGCATTTGATACTTTAAAATACAATACTATGTATGAAAAACTGATGCAGAATGGTATACAGGGTCCTCTTCTAGATTTCTTCAAAAATTATCATCTCAATCGCTTCACAACTGTCAAAATTAACAATGAGCACAGTGATATGATCCCGACTGAACAAGGCACGGCCCAAGGTTCTATAATCGGACCAACTGAGTACTTGTTGTACGTGAATGACATGTGCAACATATTCACGGAGGGCTCAGTGTACCAGTTTGCTGACGATACCTGTTTACTAATGGCTGACAGAGATATAAAGAAAGCTGAAATAAAAATTCAAGGCAATTTCGATTTGTTATGTAAGTGGGCTCATGACGTAGGACTAGTAGTTAATTATTCCAAGACCAAATTAATGCACATACACTCTGCGCATCTTAAAACCACAACTGACATCAGGATACAAGCGCACACACACCAATGCCTCCACAACCAATGTAGCATATGCAATTGTGATTACCTGGAATCAGTTAGTGAGCATACGTACCTTGGATTAATTATTGACAATAAATTTAATTGGAAACCCCACATCAACCATGTTTGTAACAAGTTAAGGTCCATCTTATCGAAATTAACATTGCTGAAATTTAAATTACCTTATAACATTCTCAGAATGTTATATCTTTCACTAGGACAGTCAGTTATTGACTATAGCTTAAGTAGTTACGGCAGAACGTTCAAAACGTATATTGATAATATTTATAGGTTACAGCTAAGTTTATTAAAGGAAATCGTGCCAAAGACAATAAGGAAAAAAATATGTAGTAATGATGTCGAACTTTTAAAATATTGCAAAGTGATTAGTGTTTACAATAAAATTAATATGTCTATAGCTAGTAGTGAAATTGATAAGATAAACGATTTGAAATTAAATGTCAGACCTACACAGCTTAGAACATTATCTTACCTGTCAAGATATACCCTCCCTAAGGGCCACTTGCATCAAAATTTTAACACTGGGTTAGGACACTAACTCGAGTTAAAATGACAGTTTTCGTATGAATCTGACGTTGACTAACTCGAGTTAGTGTCTTAACCCAGTGTTAAATTTTCTGTGCAAGTGGCCCTTAGTGTACAAACTATTATGGCAAGCGTACCTGGGATTATATGTTACCAAAAATATTGAATGAGTTATCTTTAGACACATGTGAAAAAATATGTAAAAACCCGCACCGTTGCTTTAACATAATGAAAGCTTCTTACTTAGGTGGTTCGCAAAAATGTTTAAAAAACACGCATTAATTAAATAAATATTATACATAAGTAGTATTAAGTGGGTATAAATAATAGTAATAAATAACTGAGTGATATCGGCGGCAGATAAACTTCGTGTAGTTTTCGCCCGCTGTTAAAATATAACTGTAATTATTGTAATAACATGAATAAAAAATTAAAAAAAAAAAAAAAAAAATAGAAAACGAAAAACTGAAAACTAAGTTTGTTCAGTAAGTCAGTGTAATTACTAAGTAAGAAAGTAAGGACGGTGTGAATCCGATTAATGTGAATTAATAATTAAAGTGTATGATAATGAAATAAAGTTTAAAGTTTCGGTAGTTATTGTGGAATTCAATTATAATTATGTATAAGTAGGTGGAATGACTTCAATAAAGAGCCACTCAATCAAATGAAACCATCATTAATCATCGTTTGCGGCAAGTGTTGCGGTATTCTGTTGAATTGGTAAAAATTGGACATCATTACGTTGATCAAATAAAAAACCACCCAAATGTAGCAATTCGTATAATAGAATAACAAATAGGGTGTAGTTTTATTTCAATTGTCCCTGACACTATCTATTTTTTATCAAATATTCAGTGATTAATATTGACGGGTCAAATACAATTGAATGTACATGCATGAGGTTGATGAATGTAAAGGAAGTGAAAGTTGAAAAATATACCTACCACTAAATATTATTGTAGTACTACAATAATATTTAGTGGTAGGTATATTTTTTAATAACTCTTGTTTGATTTGACCTCAAAAATGTAGGTCGCTGCAGTGCTGAGTGTCACTTTGAATTTTGAGGCTTAATACAAAATTCACTTCATTGATCTGATAATTTTGCAAACTCAAGCTTACATTTAAGACAAAAAAATTGGGAGCGTAGGTATGAAAAAAGCATCAAAGTCAATTCCGTCACCAAAACTAAGGCCGGACCACACGAGCCTTTCAAGAAACGATGTAAATTGAAAATCTCTCTATTTGAAGATCAAACGCCCTTTTCCCTTTGTGGATTTTCTGCAATACTGCTGCTCAAAGTGAACTCTAATACGTCAGGTATTAAGTTGAAAATATGTAAAAAAATGGCATTTCCGTTCTTGTATGGTGGGAACTTAACGTGCCCGATTTAGCGAAAGATCGTTAACGTTGCGTTTTTTTGAATTTATCCGATTTGTTTAAAAAGGTTGCTTCTTTAATCTTACAGAATGCTTTGTAGGCATTAGCTAAACTCCCGGCTTTTCTCATTCTTTCAAAGTGCTCATAAAGATAAGTTACGTTAAATGAGCATTATGATAAAATATCGGAACGTCACAGGCGGCGTGCACTAAGAAAAGTTCACTACATGAAACCGAATTAGTTATGAAATCACTTTTTAGTCATGGAGTCATAATTTAATGAATACCTAACTAAATTCAGTAGAGTATATATTTTACCTGTTTTCATCATACTCATATAACCGAAGCAGTTTGGTTAGATTGTTTTTTTTTAAGTCTCTGTGAGCTACACGTTAAAAATAGTAATTAGTATGTATATATGTATGTATGTAAAAATAGTTAGATCACTGCCTACGTTGTCGCTTACGGAAAATGCATAGGATTGAAAATGAATGTATTGATTGTATAAGCCTGAAATTTCGTTTCCTGAAGGAATTATTAACTAAAAGTTATTATTTTTTAGGGTTCCGTAGTCAAACTACGAACACTTATAGGTAATTTCGCCATGTCCGTCCGTCCGTCCGTCCGCAGTCTAGCTCAGAGAGTCTTAGTACAAGAAAGCTGTAATTAAAAATAAATATACATATTAGTCACGCCAACAAAGTGGTAAAATTAAACCTGGAAAATAAAATTGTGTACCGCCCCCACACCTAATTTCGGGACTTTTTTTTTTCTCCCACCCCATAGTGTCGGGGTGTCGTGGGTAGGTCTTACAAAAATGGGTTTGTGAAAACAATTTTATGATTAAGGTATCCGTTTATGAAATATTAAGCTTTAAAGCGCTTATTTTTGTCAGAGTCAAGTGTCCCCCCTACTGAAAAATATCTACAATGAAAGCATATAATTAATCTAATAGGAAAACTATCACTACTAAGTAGACTTCAGTGGTTCTTGAGTTACAAACGGTTTAAATGTTTATACCTAAAGAAAACTTATTTGCGGTGTTGGTAAAATGGCCGCGTCCTATGTCGATGTATGGGGATAAAAGTTTTCCAGCGGCAAAGTAAAGTTGGTCGCGAGGTCAAATTTGGTTGTAGTAACGGTTTCGGAACCCTACACTGAGCATGGTCCGACATGCTCTTGCCTGGTTTTTATAAATTCTTAATATGCAAGTTTTTGAAAAGATCACCTATATAGATCATCTCTAGTGGTATATTACTGTTATATTAAATTATTTTATTACTTGTATTAATATTGACGATAACAGTGTAATTTTCAAATTTTCGATATGTGATGCAATTCATATTGTAATATAACATTGATGAATACATACACTAAACTAAACTAAAGCATAACTTCATAGGTTAAGTTAGGTTTGCTTTATAAAAACCCAGTAAAGATAAACGGTTTAAAAAACGTATTTTTAACTTTTGAAAATAAGGTAAAAATAACAATTTGGTAACGAAATTCGGATTGAAGATGATTCTCCATACACTACAAACATTAACTGAAATCATAACCTAAAAAAAACGGAATAAATAGATTTAAACGTAAAACTGTTTGATTTAACACTATCACTGCTATCGTCAGTTAACACTGTCACACGATCAATGTTCGCTAAAACAACATATCTGGCACCTTATTTACCAATCAACATCCACTGAGGCTTGATTGAATGAACGTAAACAAATATACGCCATTTCGTACCACGCTAAACATTCATAAACCATAATTCCTCAATACACCATTACACTGCTTCTTTTCACACGTAAATGTCAATATTGAACTTTTAAAATGCAGCAATGTACGTGGATTTTTATGAAATGTTGGTGGTGATGTGTTTTGTTACGTGTTTAATATTGAAGCGTTGTTTTTCCATAGTCCCGCCATTTCAGGAAGCTATTAAAGTTGCAGCAGAACCGCGTTTGCATTGAGTTGTAATTTAAAGTTGTGAAACTAAAAATAGAGGAGTGGAATGTCGCTGCGTTGATCGAATCGCGTACTGGTTATTCGGTACACTTTTTTCATGGTATTTAGAAAAAGGCGGGGATTGAACGCGGGACGTCCGATAAAGGTGGCGGATGTGTTTTCAAGCTTTTTTCTCGAGTTGGTTTTGGAGTAACTTCCGCAAACAAATTTATTTATCGACACAGCTGTTTAATAGGGTCTTTAGTTTTGAAATCTTGAGATAACACACACACACACTGGTGTTATCATCAAAAGAAAGAAAAACAAAACATTTTAACTAATTGAGAACCGAGAAAGACATTCGGCTATAAATATAAATAATAATAATAATAATTTATTCACGACCAACATAGGATCAATAGGGTTAGTAACAATGTAAAAAACTTATACTAGTGTTAGTGGATACATGGCACATTCTTTATTTATTACCGCGGACATGTAACATGCTGCAATTATTTAAATACTGGCAGTCCACCCTGTCCGCGAGCTTGTTCAGGATGCAGTTGGCGCTGGCCCGCACCCTGCGCACGAGGGCCGCGGCTCGCTTGCGCATCGTGGTGTAGAAGCAGTCTACCCGCGCCGGGACGAACCTCCCCGACGCGCTATAGAATTTGGGCAGCGCCATCAGCACCCTGAACGCGTTATTGTATTGCACGCGCAGAGCACTGTTCCGCTTGTGCTATGTTTATTTCAATTTTGTTAGGAGTAAGTATGACCTCGTGATATTTAGTTTGTATACACATAGCCTACTTTCGGTATAAATTATTAGCTACCTATAAGGCCGACTGTACTGTCGGCGTATGCACGGTCTTTCAATTTTGACATAACTTCTTGTCTAATGACAAAGCAAAACTTTAAATTGACAGCTCTTTCTTATATCCTATGTCATATCTCATGGTTTCAAAGCGTGCAAACGAACTTCAACCTTATACCATTTATTTAATCAACTGATTTATGAAATAGTTATTTATGCAACTGGGATATAATGAAGTCTCCAAAGGTTAAAAGTTCGGAGGTTAGGGCGCGAGAGAGCGAAGCGAGCGCTCTAATGACAGGCTCGAGTACCTTTGAAGCTAATTATTAAAAAAATAGCAACGGCAAAATTTTCTTGTAAGTCAATTTTTATTATTTCGATTGGCGTTAATAGTTTGTGAATTTTACTGTTAAATGTTAACGAATTTAATGCAAATTTCAATAGTTACCTACTAAAATCGTTTTGACAATTTATCATAAAAAATAGAATGCCAAACCAAACATCATTGTTGATATCCATATTGAGCCTAACCATGGTAACCAAATTACATGTCGATGAATATTACTCATCTTTTTATAATGATTTAATGAAAATGTAATTTTTAAACAGAATTTTAAATAATAATTTAATACATTATGATAATGTTTGTATTTTTTTTATTCATTTCTATTTAATATGTAATTCACGGTGCTGTGTGATTATTTTTAAATAAATAAAAAATAGTCTTTAATTTTATTGTGGTTTTATTTTACTTCCTTTAAATTGTTAATATAAACACGGTATTATTATACAAATTAGGATGTCAAGTATTCAATAAATGCCAAGCCTGTTATCCGAAATGACCATAATCATGGTAATAAATAACAACGTTATTACTATCATCGATCATTATAGAACAGTTTTCACTTTGAATGCGCTATAGGTGACATTATGATACTGTTAACGATACCTATATTACGAGTATTATTAGCGGTTTTTAATGCCTACAATCCTACATGGATAGGAAAAATAAATAAACGCATAATTGGAAAGTATATCATTTATATCCAGTACATAACCACATTTTTCATTTTTTTTAACCAAAGGCTTTCTTGGCCCAACTGTTAATTTCGGTACAAAGCACAGCGCACCGCGCACAGATGGATCACTCGCTGTAAATTCATGCTAATAACCGCGCGGGCGGGATTCATTCCGCGGATTTATCGCCCTCCCGACATCGCTGAGATTAAAACTTGGGGCATAGCGTAGTGATATGTCTTCTCTATGTCTATGTGCGAGATTACTGAAGCTTGAGTGGTGCGGTGGGGCGAAGGCGGGTAACGCATCAGTTACAAAAGAGTGGAGATAAATTTGAATTCCAAATTTTTATACTCCATACTTATTTTATTTTTTTAAATATCTAGGAGTTTTAATTTATTATGACGAGTTATGGAAGAAGGTCTTCTGTTACATGTATATACAGTGTGGTCACATAATTAGGGACGCTTGGATTTGCCTACAAATAGTTATAACTTTTAAATTTTGACCACCAAAGAAAAAGTTCTAGACCAATTTTATTGCTAATTACAATTTACTTTAGATCATCAACTAGCATTTTAACTGGTGTACATAGACTACTGTTAAAAACATAGCTTACATTTTGTAGGGATGTAAATACTAAGTGCTGACGCGTCCATACAAAGATTTACAACTTTGTATGAAATTTAAAAACTTTTAAACAAAATCAAACTAATTTTTATGCAAAGTTAGTTTTGCTTGGAAAATTCTCTCAGAAATTGCTAGCTCGACTCACAAAAAATCACAACTATGAAAGTTTAAATGAAACGGTGTTACTCGGGGTTCTTAAATTAAATGACAGTGTAACATAAGTTTTTAAAGTTACTTCAAACTAGCTTTTGTACAATTCGTTTTAATGTTTTCTCAAAATCAATACAAAGGCAAATCGCAGCAAAATTATACATCTATATTTAGGCTCATGTTTAGTTTGGTTACGTGTTAACGATGTATGGAAATATCAGACTTAACACCAGATTGAAATAAACCCGATTTAGCGTGTTTTGCTAGTGGCCATAAGTTTAAAAGTCGAAGTAAACTCAAAAAACCATTGGGTGTGTGTGGACCATTTTTCCTCATAATATTACGCCGCTTTGGTAATACTTAAGTCAATTTTATTACGTCAATGTTAGCTTTTTAAAGATCATTAACGCTTATTTTTTTTTATTATTTATACGTAACTCTTCTACTCCACTTAACTCCTGTAATAATAACTTAAATTTAATTAAAACTTCAAATTATACTCAAACAAAAAACGCCTCGAATTTTGTTTCCTTTGTCGCAACACGCCTTATTAAGGAACAGCTGTTCTAACAAACGGATTAAATTAAAAGGAAATACAGCAAGAGAGAAAAATGCGAAAGAAAACCGCGTTCAAAGACGTGAAGAGCGATTCGGACAAAGCTTTCTTCTAATGAGGGTAAAAGAGTACTTTTAATTTCTAGGGTCCGACGTCTTTGTAGATTAAGTATTGTTGACTCGATCAAGATTTGCTTTACATTAAATGCATCCACTTTTAAAATTGCGTTTATTATCATAATGGGTTAATCGCGCTTAATAATAAAAGGCTCTGCAATACTATCAATTTACTAACCTTTTTATGTGCCTAAATTTTCAAGTGGTTTTATATTCACGACGGCTTTCCTTGCGTCCTAAATTCAAAAAAATACGACGTCGCATGGATGCGTTAATGTACGTTAAACTAAATAGTAAGGCGCCTCGTCACAAATTGAATACATTGCGCATTGGGCTGCCTTAAAATATGGCTTACAAGAGCTTTGCATAGAGTTTGAAGTTTGAAGTTTGAAAATGTTGGTTTCGATTCTTTGAACCCTTCAAACACACACTCGTATACTCAACTTTACTACTCCCTTACGAAGCAAAACTCAATGATAATACATTACGCTTTGAAATGTTAGTACTAAATACAGATACGGGGTGATTTTCAATCACCCTAGACATTATTTCGAAAGTTACAAACTTACGTTATTTTCCCCTAACGTTACTTACGAAGGAAGAGTTCGTGCTCGAGAAACTGTATAGTGGTAAGTAGTTCCTAAATGACAATACTTCAATGTCGCGTCTATTTCGGCTGGCACCGGCTATAAGGCAGTTAAAACTGAAATATTACACAACCTCGTAACAACAAACCACCCACGCAACCATCCCCTTCACATATTAACATATACAATATAACATATACCTACGTACCGCCATTGTCTCCCCTCACTTCCGGAGGGTCCCGTACAATGGCCAGATATTGGCATTCCTATGCCATTGTGTTTGAGCTAATGACAAATCAGTGAGGGTTTAATCGTTCAATACTATAGTATTGATTTTGGGAGGTTATTATGTGTTTCCGTTTTAAGGTTTCACGGAACCCTAATCTGGAGACACAAACGTGGAGCTTAAAATGTAGTTGTGTACATCCATTGTATACTAAACGATATTATATGAGTATAGAGGGTGCGTCGACTCCGTATGTAAATAAAAACGAATTAAATGCAATGTTTTGGTAAGCACATAGCTTAACAACGATTGAATCAATTTTGGTAATCTTATTGGCATACAAATAATTTTCTAAAACATGCTCGGAAATGTATGCGTTAATATCACAAAATGAAGACATGCAGTTTCTTGTTTATTACTCTCCACACTACTTCTTGGCCTTAGGCCAGGAAGTAATGTATGAAAAACCTAAGAAAAACCGTTACTGTCCGCCGCTCTAACTTTTTAAATTTGCTTACTAACATTAAACTGACAAAGGAAAAATTACATACTGCCAACCACCACTAGACTTTATAAACATCTCAGTAACCATACTTGCGAGATTAATAAAACAAAATCTATGGTACTAGGTATATTTATGTGCGGTTAAACATGGTTCTTGAATAACTTGTTCAAAAGGCATGTTCAAAAAAATTTATAAGCGGCAAATTAAACAATTTTACTTGATAACTGGTAGTTTAATTATAATATTTTCTCACATTGCTTGAGATAAGCACTATACAATTCTGAGATCAGCTTGTTTTGTAAAAATATTGTGTCACAACACAAAGCAAAGGAGTTCCTATTGATGGTTTTGAGGTTAAAAGATAGTTAGCTACAGATAGACGTTTTTAAAAGTAAGGTGTGTTAATCTAGCAATTTTTTTTCTATGATGTTAAATTTTGTGCTATCTCTTACAGTCTTATTGAGCAACAGACTTAAAGTATGTTAATAAACTTGCATAAAAATTAGTATAATTTTAGTTACGCTTCTATAGTATTGTATTATTATTTATCACGAAAAATCTCCAGCAAATACTTTGTAACACAATGCTTACTAACTTGGAAAAGATTTACTAAGGAGCTCAGTTACTTTAAGTTGTTTTATTCGCGAAATAAAAGTAGGGGTGCATAAAATAACAATGTATGCGTCAATACCTCAGATTATCCTGAGATATACTGGAATGCGACTCGACGCGTTTATATTTTGACTAAAGTTGCCTTCTTTCAGTGTATTTTGAACCTACGCAATAAGAAAGTAGTTCATTGTTTTACGCCTGTCTCCTTGTTAATAAACGCATAAATAGCTAAAGTATGCATAAAGTATAAATTTGTCCTTATTTGTTATTGTGACAACTCCATTTGACACAAATGGACAATGCATAGGTACAATAAATAGGTTTATAGTGCGTTTTTGTATAAGAGGGTTCCTTCAGCTAAACGACAAGAATATTTTTATAGAGCCTCGTGAGACCCGGTGTGCTATATGGATGTATAATCAAGGCAATTTAGTTTAAACTACATTTTAGTGAGTATAAAGTTTACTTTTATTTGTTTAAAAATTGAGAATAGCATTTAAAAGCAAAGGTAATTGAACTTTATTTCATTGCTATTAGATTCAAATTACTTACAAAAATATCCCTTGTAGTATGGTGAGGATCGCGGGAACGCGGTCGATGCAAAAAGCACAAGACTGGTCTGAATGGAGAGCCTTGGGGGAGGTCTATGTCCAGCAGTGAACGTCTTTCGGCTGACATGAGTATGGTGACACTAGAAACGAGCACACATACCATCCGATGGTAAGAGGGCTGTGAAGCTGCGTCCTAAAGTTTAAAAAAATGTGTAAACAGATCTCATTTCTACAATTAAGTTCAAATTTGTTATTGAACCTTTATAAAGCCCTGTCGCAGAAAGATTTATTTTTGTTTTTCGTGACTTAACACTGACATTATCGCAGAGTTCTACGTCTTTGCGATGGCTCAACAATTAAAGTGCTTAACTGTTCCTCAATACATATTTTTGCACCTTTGTATCTTTGACTTTACAAATGCATTCAAGTAATAAGCAGATACTTGCTGTTTGCATTTTTTTATGACAAGTAGAAGACACACGAGTACCTGAAGACCGCCTGATGTATAGGTACCTATAGTTAAAATGTACTGTTCCGTGTTTTGTTTTTTTTGTTGTCCAATAAAGAGTATTTGTATTTGTATTTGAGCACAAGGGTTACCTAATGGTAAGTAGGATTTGATATCAGAACAAGTTTTAGTTTTCTCTAGAGTACAATTTCAAAAATGCAATCCTAAGACTCCCAATGCGTTGCCAACCCTGAGAACTAGGATGGAATGCCTCTATGCCTCTATTAACTCCACACCGGAACACAATAATGCAAACACTGCTGCTTGGTGGTAGATTAAAGGGTTAGATGGTACCAGCGATCCGGACGGATCCTGCATAAGCCTACCACAAATTCTACTATTTCTAAGAAGCCAAATTAAATCATAGGTAGTTTGTGGCGTTTCATTCAGGCTCTGTATAATTTTTTTTCAATGTATTTGTGGCTTTTTTTGTGGTTACATACATATCATCATTATCAGCCGAAAGATGTCCACTGCTGGACATAGACCGGTCATGTGCTTTTCGCATCCACCGCGTTCCCGAGATCCTTACAGGGTCGTTACATTATATGCATAAACATAATTAAAATGTCGTGCATAGTTGTAATCGAGTTACGAACTAGTAAATTATTTTATCTATAATTATCAAATAAGTTTGAAATTTGTGATTGTGCCTACTAAATAAATAAATGAATATCTAAATAAACATAAAATACACAAAACAATTGTTATAACTTCAGAAAACATGGCATACAGGTAAAGTAAAACTATACCTAATGTTATGCTTGCTAGGGCATGACTACAGGATAGTCTCGTTCCCTCATATTAAAATCAGCTATTACATTTTTTCATTTCCCAACATGCAATCCACATCACGTCCCGTACGAATCCTTAAATTCCTTATCACAAACCTATTCCCCGTTCGAGTCCGCTCTACATGCCAGATGCACCCAATGCAATTCCGGATGGAAGACGCTATCGAAAATTTAATACAGCACCCTGTATCTATTGATTAATCCTATTTCACGGAGTCTGCGTCTCGTTTGTCGGACATCCTGTATTCGAAGGGATTTAAGATATTTTAATCCTGTATGAAGAGATATTCTGCGGACGTAATAAGTCTTGAGCTTTGCATTCTGCCTATCACATCTACCACTATAGGATGTTTTAAATCGAGTACAGGATTTCCCTTGGGGATGTATCCAAGTGACGTGAAAAAGAAATTGTACGGTTATGTATTTTCTTCTCCGTATATTATATTATTTTGATCAGCGGAGATCTGCACATTATGTGGGGCTTATCCTTTAATTCCATATAAGTATATCATCTGTACCCTTCTATTTATGAAGGTAGGTAGGTAATATAAAGAAAACGCAGAAGGTGCGTATTAATTTATAAAATTGCAAAGTAATAGGTTGTAAGGTTTCGTATCGAATAATGTCGTCTCCTCAGGCTAGGTCGAATAGGGTTTCAAAGTTCGCTTACCATAAGGTGGCCTGTGTGCTCGTTCGCCTCTTCCGTAGGTACCATATAAAAAATAAAAAATAATATTAATATTACAATTATAATTATCGTAAGAATAAGTATTAAGCGTTATGTTTTATGATTTGCGTTAATTATGAAAATTTGATACAATAAGTTTATCGGTGACAAAGGGATTCAAACTTAGCTATGTCTAGCAATGTACAAGTTGAAGAACATTCTCAGAAGTTATGAAATCTTCTCAAGATATAACTGAGAATAATACTATCGGAAACATTTGGGAGCATTGAGAATGTTCTCTTTCCACACAAAATTGAAGAATATTCTAGGAAATTTCCGAGAATTTATCATAAGAAACTGTCACATTTTGAGAAGTTACTTCTCGGCACAATGCTAGCTATATCTGTATATCATCTGCAATCACAGCCGTCCACATGTTTCGTATCTTCGCAGCTCCAATGACCCTCGGCAGATAGCAATTACGCATTAATAGGAATACGCCTCCGACCTGATTGATTCCATGTGTTCTCTCATTCCCTCTCATTATGTGAAGCCATATTCCGAGTAAGAAATAAATTAGGAACATAATGAGAGACCGAGAAGGTTCTTGGAATTTTACCTTATCTTATTCTTATATAAATGAGCCCTCTTTGATACATTTGACCAGTGACCTGCTAATAGTACTGTCAATGTTTATTGATAGCTCTTATTTATTTGACAGTTATGGCGGTTTGACAGTTCGAGTTAAAAACAATACCATAACACGGTAAAAGCTATATGGTTTTACCGTGTTGAAATGCTATCAGTAAAATTAGTGATAGTTTCAATTCATAATGTGATTGTTTGGTCCTTGTAGCCAATCAGAAAATTGAAGCAATCACGCGTAGTACCCTCTACAAAGTTCGCGTTCGGGCTACAGCGATGGCTCCGTAGCACGTGCTACGCGGCCAGAACGTTTGTTAAGTTATGTTTTTAAATGTTTTATTTATATCTTTATTAATGTTAAGATTATCTTGAATATTTTAAAAATGTGTTTAATATTATTTGTACAAGATACAAAGTTACTTCATTCGCGTATATTTCGATCATTGTTATCCCCTGCAAAGTAGTCTATGTGTGTTGATCCAGGGTATAAAGCTATCTTTATTTCATCCAAATCCGTCTAGCAATTGCAGCGTAAATAAGTATTCAACTAACACACACACACACAAACTTTGGCATTTATAATCGTGGAATTAGTAGTATTCAAAAATAACTTTTGTTTTAATGAAACGTTGATTCGTAATAACGTAGTTTAATTATTTGCAATCGACTGCGTAAAATTATTTATTTATAATTATATTCCTGCTAAAATGATAAACACTAAAGCAACTAAGTTACAATTTCGGATTCGGAATTTCATTTTGATAATGATGATGGTAATTATTTAATGATAATGATGAACCCAATCAATTGAAACACTACAGCTTTATACAATGGATGCAAGGTCTGTCCAAATCGCTATCACTGTCTTATCTTTTAATCAATTGATTCAAAGAGTGTGAAGAATCAAGTGATTCCAAGCAGTGTTCGCATTGTTATGTTGTGGTGTGAGTATAGGACAACCGGTAAAATTTAAAAAGGCGTTCTATCTCAGTCCTGAATCATTATATCCTGTATCATCTGCCTTACCCATGGCATTAAAAAACGAAAAAAATAAGATCGCGTGGAACTAGTTCACTCGTTTATTATTAATTGCAACAAAACAAGTCTTCATTCTGATTTATTCTCAACTACATTTTTAGCTCGTTTGCATCGGAATAAGGCCGCAGGCGCAGGGTGAGCGCCGCCATTACACTAATGGACACCCGATGAATCTACATTGCTAATTTATTCGGACCTTTTTATTTAAGCACCTGTTTGCATCATGTTAGGTACTTCGAAACATTACAGGGAAGGTTTGTCCCATTTGTTTCATTGAACTACGAATTTTGTATTAATCATTACGTAATAGCTAATTAAAAAAAAATAAGTTCCATGGAACAAATTTAATGTGACATACCCACAGGGGCGCTATCCTACTTTGTAAAACCATGCTGCTTTAAACATGTTGTAGCATTGTCAATGTTATGATAGTTCTTATTAACACGACAGTATTGGCGGACGCGTTACAAAGGGTACCTATTATTTTATCGAAATACTTTTCAACGAACGTTTCATTTCACCGAATTTTTATTTCATCGAAAGGCATTTCACGCCGTATTAGTATTTTTTTTAGTAGTCGCAAGTCTAACCTAACCTACTTAATAATTTAAGATATCCTGAAATCGTCACGGTTTCAGCAAAAAATAGCGTACGATATAATAAAATCGATGAAACGATACCATCGATGATATGAAATTCGGTTAAATGATATGGATGGATTACCGTTAAAAACGATAAGAAAATATCTCAAAAGTAATAGGTTTTTTTTGAGTAGAATATAGCGCGTTTTCGGTTAAAGGAATATCGAAATGTCTGGGAACCTCATTGTAATAAACTGTAATTTGGGTGTTACTTTCTCAATCTCCATTTGTTAGTTACATCCATTTAAAAAAATAAGACTTAAAAAGGGTCATTGATCATCTTAAAGAAAAAAAAGATGTGTTGAAATGGTTTATCCATTCTAAAAAAAGAAAATCTAAATATTAAAAATAAAGATAAAGATAGGTGATGTGAGAATAGATAGGCCAAGCTAATATTACAAACAAGTTAGTAATTATATCCTATGGACCCTAAACTATGCCAAAACTGGTTATTAGAACCAAAGGAAGAGAGATGACGAAGTAAAATCAGGAAATAACTGCCCTCAATGGCCAGTCACCGGCAATAATGTATACATACACTATTATAGTATATAAGTTTTGCGCTCAAGAATATCAGAAACGTTTTTTAATTAACTAGAGGCGTAAGAGCGCGTCAGATATGTTTCTGTATATGTAATCGTTACTGGGAATGTACTCAAATGTCAACAATTTTATTGCTCAAAAAATTCAAAATTCTAAATATTTATTCAGTAAATTGGCCACATGCGGGCTCTTTTACACGTCGGTAATGTACAGTGAATCTACCAACGCCATCATTGCGGAGAAGAAGCGCCGCAAGAAACTTCAGCAGAAGGTCAATTTTCAATCATAAAAAACATACATACATACATACCTTCACGCCTTCATTCCCAGGGTGGGGTAGGCAGAGCTACAGAAATACCAACAACTCTAAAAACTTGTTGATAACTTTAAAAAACATAATTATACTTAAAAGTAAGTTACATTAAGTAATAGGCTTGCAGTACTGTTAGGCGATGGGCTTGCAACCTGTCACTAATACGCTGGTAAACATCTTATCCTAATTTTGCCAAAAGTGGTTACTGTGTCACGTCCTACCGGGTGGCAAGAAAAACTCGATAAAAGTTTAAAGAATTTATTGAAAAGAACTCCGGTAGTGTGAACAGAAGAGGGTAGTAGGTTCGTAGGGTGTGGTCTGATTCTGTGAAGTGGATAGCACTTCCCTCGTAATTAGAGTGACGCGGAGCGGCGGTGGAGGTAACCCGTCGGCAGCCCGACGGTGTACGATGCCAGGATCCTGGCGTCAGGGGGTAGCACCCGGTGTGTAGCACCGGACCCCACTCGACGATCCTGGTCCCGGAGATAGACGCCGCGCCGGCCAAGTAGGTGAGTAGAGGAGGAGTAGATGGGTAGTTGCGATGGTCTGCTTTTAGCGGTGGACGCTCCTAGCGGAGGTGTACTCCCAGCGGTGATTATGAACGGTGAACGGTGAAAGGTGAACGGTGATCGTTGCTCCCTGTACGGTGAACGGCGCTCGTGATCGGTGCATCATGATCGGTAATCGGTGCTCATGATGGGTGATCGGTGCTCATGATGGGTGATCGGTGCTCCCTGAACGGTGAACGGTGCTTATGATGGGTGATCGGTGCTTATGATGGGTGATCGGTGCTCATGATGGGTGATCGGTGCTCATGATGGGTGATCGGTGCTCATGATGGGTGATCGGTGCTCATGATGGGTGATCGGTGCTCATGATGGGTGATCGGTGCTCATGATGGGTGATCGGTGCTCCCTGAACGGTGAACGATGATTGGTGCTCCCTGTACGGTGAACCCTGGAAACCCAAGCATTGGCTGTGTGAGCCTGGTGTCCAGCATAGGGATAGTTTATGCCAGCCGCCGTTGGGTGAAGCCCGAGGGAATAGCGCCTTTAATTATTGGCGGTGGCAAGAACTATCGGAACGGAGTTACATTAAACAAAGAGAAGCTAAGCCAAAATAACAATTTACTAAGGAAGTTAATATACTAACGACCGTTATGAAGTAACGGTCGGTTATTAGAAATAAAAAATGGTTAAAAGAATAATTTGGAATAATCTAGAAGAACACACAATAAGAAAATATAAAACACGATAACATTACACAGCAATATAGAAGTAGAATAGACAGTTAGTTCGTTGCACTGAACTTACCCGATTTGGGGATTTGCACCGATTTTATAGATAGGTATTAAGTACCTATAAGAACGTTAACACTAAGTGTTCCAAGTGTAGTAGTTGAGGCGGCAAAGAGGACGAATGAAATGAGCGCGGCCCTTTTATAACCTTTCGCCCATTTCGGTTAATTTTGAATATGAGTAGGGCGAACAAAGAAATGTTAGAAAGCCAATTCGCGTCATGAGTGAAAATATCGGGTCATGTAGGTAAGACACCAACATACCCTCCATTATTTTCTCATGCGCTGAATCAGATATGTAAGAATACATTATTTTATTATTTTATTAACGAGTGACAATTAAAAGGTTATTTATATTTATGTTGAAGTTAATTTTATTAAGAGATTTAAATATAAGTAAAGTTACACAGAATGGCTAGTAACGCCATCTGTTGTATAAGTGTCGTCAACACTTGACAAACATCGATTTGTGGTTAACGCAACTCAAATAATCTATGGAATTGAGCTGTCTGTTTGACAGTTATTAGTAAACAATTCTTAAGGATGTTTACAATACGAATTTAAATGAAAGTGAAGTGAAATGAAGTTAAATTGAAGTGAATTAAGCTTGTTTGTATGTTAAAATGCAGCACAGGTAAACAGCGTAACAACTGCATTGTTACAACTGATTTATCAACAACTTTTTAAAGTTGTAGGTAATTCTGTAGCTCTGCCTACCCCACTCTGGGATTACAGGCGTGACGATATGTATGTATGTATGTACATTAAGTAATAATAAGGTAATAAAGTAATAAACAATAAATATATTGCTATTCGGTTTAGTCTATCTAAGCTGAGATTATTGACGGTAAGACCTTATTGATTTTTACGTTCGTATTGTGAACGTTATTATAGATCTTATTTACTTGCAGTAATGGCAGACGCGTCAAAAACAATAAAACGTCAAAGGTTTTACCCAGTAGAATAGATGATTTTTGAATTCGTCGTTTAGTTGGCGTTCGAGTACGAAATTTATTTTCCCATTTTATCCAGCAGTATAAAACAAAGTTAAGGTAAAGGATATCTTCCGAGAATTTTAAATATATCCGCTTCGGTGTCCCGAGGGGGAATCGATGCATCTCCGATTTGTGGCTGTTTAAGGTACGATGTAGCTAGGTACCTTAGCGACTATAAACTAAAGACACCTGATATAGCGTAAGATAAGCTCGCGCACTGAGGTGTTAATAGTACCAAATACTTGGCTGGTTATTATTTGTGGTTTTTCTTTAGAGTTTGCACTAAGTATATAATACCATGATGGTGATGGTTACGCAGTCTGAACTTCGGGCGTCGACAAGATGTAATGAAATAAATATCGGGAGAGTAAATTGACCTAATAGTAGATACCAAGCTAAGCTCTAACTCTTTTAACGGGGGCTTATGTCAATTCTATACATTTAGACAGAGTTCGAAAATCACTAACTACTTACCAAAGATGGATTTTACGGTGTGATCTATCAAGGTATTAATTTTGTTTATTTCATTACTATTTGTCAATGCAAGTCGTTATTTGTTTGTAAAACATACTAACTTCAAACCAAAATTCAATATCCTTTGACGTAATATTGCTAGCAAAATACTAGGGAACATTTTAAATTCAACTGCAACTCTAAAAGCGTTCAACTTTCGAATCCAGAATGCATCGCTTTTCCCACATTTTCTTATCGCCCCATAACTTTATTGTTCCATTCCGCCTACATCCAAAAAGGTCGCAAGTCTCTGTAAGAATTACACAAATATGCTCTTTTTCAGATGAAGCCACATTTTTCCGTCTGCAACACTAGATCTAAAAGCACTCGCTAGACGATCCGATCATTTGTTACATTCGTATTAACGTCTAGAAGATTCTGTGAGTGTTCAAGTTGAAGCTCTTGCAGTATACAACCTTGTTAGGACGCAGGAAGGTTATGTTTTGAATGGCGTGGTAATTTGTAGAGTATGGACGTAGGAGTAGAAAATAACAAGCGCTTACATGAATATTTGGCTATGGACCGGCTTAGTTCTGTTGTTTGTTTGGTTAGTTTTACTTAGTGATGGTTAAGTCTCCTGAGGCAACGTGGAACTTTGTGTCACATAATTTTGATGCCCTATTCTCTATTGCATCTAAGGCGGTTGCGCGAATATTCTATATTTATAGATATTCAAACTTGAAGTTAAAAATGATTCAATGAAATATAAATCCAACGGAATTACTGAAAATCAACTTGAACCTATGGTAATTTTTCCTTTGTTCTCCAGTTTATTATTACAACAATAATATTGTCTTATTTGGCAGTGAGATTGTGGTATGGATGGAATGGTTTCTGGAGTCGCGATCAACTGTAAGGCGCAACGTAGGCCACTCTAAATCTTGTAGGAGTTGAGACGGCTTATGGCCATGTCGAAGTGTTGATCGACCCCCAACTTACTACATGACGAGCTACATACTCGTACGAACATTGTTTTCTCCCATTATGATATACATATATATCACCCGCCATTACTGGATTACAGAGCGCAGGTGAAAGAGGGAGAAATAAATAACGAGCAATAAGGCGAGTGAAAGTGAAATTTATAATCATTTTGAACGCGGATTTAAGCGGAAATGGATGAGTTTACTCATATATAATAAGAGGTTTAAATCATCAACTTTTCAGATCTAACCGATCTAGTTTCTTAAATTTTACACAAATTTAACGACGCGAAGTAGCATCATGTAGCACTTACTAGTTGCAAAACGTTAACATTTTTTTAAGAAATTACTGACAATATTATCAAATAGGGGGGGGGGGGGGGGTACGACATATAGCTGAGTGTATGCCATTTTCGCAGCACTACTTTTCACACACAAAAATATGTAATTATTAAGTGAAATAAATATTTTCTATTCTATTCAATTGTAAATGTTATATTTGAGAGCATTAAAATTATTTATTTACATGCAAACATTAAATACATTCTTAAAGGTTACTTAGACAGTCTCATAGTAGGGATGAAAAATTAAAAAAGACGATACAAAAGGTTTTAGGATTTTTAAAATATCTACTCAATTTTAGAAAATAATTACAATACTTCAACTGGCAATGTAAGGTTTTAGTTAAACGTTTGTTTAAATTAGTCAACAATATCAAATCACAAACGAGGACCAAAGCTCTAAATTTAACTTCAACATTTATATTTATCATCGTTTTTATCTTCAACAATCTACTGAACAAGAACGTAACTTACATCATAGTATTACGTCGGTATAAAGTTCGCAAATCTTCAAAGGAATAATAATCCGAGATATTTGAATTCGAATATGAAAAGCCAGGAGCGATTCTTACGTATCTTGGGACATCGGGTACAGAGTAATCCAATATAGAAACTCTGCGGCTACATAGCTATTGGGTTTTGATAGGTATTTAGATATCGTGTCACTTTTATTTGAGTGGATACAATTTTGGCTTTCAACGACACAGCTCCAATACATTGCTCGTTTTAAAACAAATTATGTATACATACGTACATAAACTCACGCTTTCATTCCCAGAGTACTCACTCTGTGAAGGCAGAGCTACAGAACTACTCTAAATATTTTGTTGATAATTATGAAACCACATTTTGCATAATTGAGCTAAGGTGTTAAACCAGTGTATTAGTGCAGGATGCAAGCCCATCGCCTCTAAAAGCCTTTATTCTCTTAGTCTCCCACACGGAAAAACACAAACAAACAAATTATAACGTTGAAAAAATAATAATGCATAAAGCGAGCAGGTATATAAAAGGGAAGATTGTCGCAATCAGCCAGTATCTAGCATGCAATACTCGTAATTAAACTATTAGGTACATTCAGTTTTCTAAAAGCCTTTTGTTTCAATGGTCAAACAGGATAGTAAAATTCCTCACGCCGTATATTACACACAATAGCTTCATTGACGTTATTAATACAATAAATCCCCGGGCGGAAACTCACAGACCATTTCTCCGGTAAAATGATCATTAAAACAATACTCATTTATTTGGAAATTCGATACCTGAACAATGCGAGAGCTATTGATTATGTCACCTCCGTTTCGATATCAAGCGCCATTTTATATTTTGTGTTTTTGTCGTTCACTTGAAATGAACGATAGCCTCTTGTAAGCTACGGGAATTGATTGAATTATTTGCACGACTGTTTAAATTATTTATTTGCACCTGAAATATAATGAATGAATGGCTTTGTGTTTTACAAAAGTTATCGCGTATTGTTATTAAAAAAAGTATTAAAGAGAGCAGATTGCAGCTTTTTCGCATTGTTGTGTTGCAGTACATGTGGGGAGAAGACCACCGGTAATATGACTAGGTAACAGGCATTCCATTTTAGTACTCAGAGTTGGTAATATTGATTTGATTTGATTTTGATAAAACAATGGAAGATAGAGATGGAAGGATTGTCAAACTTGGATTGTTACTTGATGTATCGATATTGTTGTCCTAGATATTGCCATACGTCTAATTCTCACTTCACTTTCATTTCTTTACTTAACTTAAATTTTACTCATTGTTTTAAAGTTTTTTGTTACTAACCACCCTATCTAAAAGTAGGTAACTTATAATTCATGCATACCTACTTTAAATGCTTTTTTTTTTCGGATATGATTACTTAATTATATTTATGACTTATTCTTTTCTATGCAACATTATGGCTTTGTCGTATCCCGGGGTTGTGGCAGTATACCAGTGTTTTGCTCACTAGAGTAATGCTTCACGCTGAGCCGTGACCTTCTTGTGCTGCTGCGACGCACACATGCGATTGAGATTGTACCTAGTTTGTAAGTTTGATATTGTTCTTTTCCACTAAATATGACAATTGTATGTAAGTGATTGAAGCATCAGATAAACGTTTTATCTATTTATTTATCTATGTATCATATAATAATATCAATGCTACTATTAATGAAACATAATTGTATGCTCAAACCAACAAGTCAGTTCACGAAAATCATCAGTCCACGGAATAGTTAATAAAAAGCGTTTATTGTTTCGGGAGCTTCGAATTTTAAATCAACGGTTGTTTTTTTAATGCAAACAGTTCTTCCCAATATTTCTCATTATTTACCAGAGCGACAGCTCCATTACCATTTTTATTAAAAACAAAAGGCCTTATTGAGTATTGAAATGATCTGTCACCCGCCGGCCGTGTTTTAAATCAATAAACTGGATCATTATTTAAACCCCGGTGTAATTTGAGGGAAAACAATTGACGCCCGCGGTGGCACTGGACAGTAGTTGAGTGGACTCGTGTTTAATTTATTTTGGTTTATGGTGCTTTAGTGATTATAATGACGAGTACTTACTGTAGTTTAGTGATTCGTGTTGGCTATAAATTGTGATCTCCATTTGCAGTATAGATTTTCAGGTGAAATGTTGCACAATAAAGTTTTGTTAGCAGAGGTTAATGACGTTAATACTTTTTTTTACTTATTTTAATATTAATTAGCGTTTATTAAGCTCACTAAGCGATGCATTTATTAGCATCAAATTTTATACTTTACTGAGGGAATATTTTCCAAAATACCTATTATTACCTTCCTAATTTCCTATCCATGGTCGTGGTCGTGGTGATTCTGTACCTTGCTTCTTCTCTGAAGACATTTTAACCTTTTATTGCACAAATAAACAGTCGCCTACAATATAATTCACTAGTTAGCTTCTTCGTTTGCCATTGTATTTTTTGCATCTCACGAGTGCTGCGGGAGCGGTCCTATAACAAAGGATTAACAAAGTTTAAGCGCACATCTACCACCAAGCTAATCGGTTAAGCGACGTCTAAGTAATTTCTTCAATTTGTGCAAATCATACAAGGGTGTTATTATGACATCGCTATGCAATTCAGTTTACGCTGACAGAAAAGGATAGAACTATATAACAGCTATAGTTCTGTCCTTTACGTTGGCCATAAAATGAACTGCCCTATGTCATGATAACCCCCCAAAACCAATAACAACACTATCGTAACGAAAATCCATCCAAAAATAGGTACGCTCCACTTGTCTCGCTGCCGTGCTATCCGAGCGTGCACTTAGTGTAAGTAAATAAAATTGTGTGCTGGTTAAATTTTCACGACTCAAACCGCAACGGTTCGGCAAACCGTTGTCTGCGCTCACAATTGGCGGCGTGTTTTTTGTTTCAGTTGTTGATTAATTATTAGGGTGCAAGTCGAGTGGACTTGTTTTGTTTATGGAATATTCAATAGGTATTTCTGTGATATGTATTCGTTATTTATTAGTATCGTGATTTTATTTGTAATACTGTTTTTGATATCAGAGTGCCAACCATTTTGTTGCTGTGATTGTGACATGCATTTTCAATTCAATTTACATTTTACTGAAATAGCAAATACTTTGGGTCATTAAATGAAGTGAATGTTTCCTACAGCTTAACTCCTCTTGAAATAAGAGGAATTTGGATTCCTTTAGCACATTTTCAGGACAATGCTTTCTTTTTGTCTGAAGTGACTTGATTCAAGTTCTGGAGAATGAGCTCCATTATCGCACAGTGCAGGTGCTCACAATGCACTGTTTTTGAGAGCGTCTGCAGGGCTGGGGCTCAATAACGGCTGCCCCACAAACTAAAAAATTATAAAATATTCACGTTTAGTTACTAGAATTTTTTCAAAATAATATTTAGAGCTAAAGTAATGTTTAGATCAAAAGCTGAAACCATTAACCGTTTATAAGTTCAGTTATAGCAACAACTGTGTTCAATCCAGTGGTGAAAACTGTTTTGGCCAATGTTCTTGCTACAATGTATTAACTATAATATATTATAAATTGCTGTTTGTTTCCCTTGATAAATACCGACCAACGAATGCCTATCGCTGGCATTCGAGATTCGTGACTTAATCAGAGGACAGAAAAAGATAGCTAAACTTCCAACTTTGGCTTTTTCCAAGTAAGGGCCCTTGTCCGCTCGTATAAATTGCCTATTCACCTTGATCGTACTGCGATGCAGTGTAAGGTCAAAAATAAATAAATTAATATCAGGGGTACTTTACACAAATCGACCTGGTCCCCAGACTAAACTCTAGGCTTGTACTATGGGTATGAGATAACGATGAACGTACATATATAAATAAATACATACTTAAAGATAAATACATATTTAAAAACAAAGAATAATCTAGGAAAAAATACTCAGGCTCATTATACAAAAATTTGCTCATACCGGGAATCAAGCCCGAGACCTGGCCTTCAGGGTTACTAAAAACTTGGCTAAACACATACAGGGGGGTTACCATAACATATTAACGTAGTTCACTTTTAGTCGAGAGAAAGAGACAGAGCTGCAAAACTGCTATAGCTCTGTCCCTTTCTATCAACCAAAACTGGACTGCATTAGTATGACATGGTAACCCTGCAGTACCTTCAGGTTCTTAATAGCGTTCATCTGGCTATTGCGATTACGCTCGCACTCGCAAATGACAGTATATTTTGTCACAAGTGTCATTGTAAGCCGAATATTGCCGATCGCTATTAAGAAGTGGTAATAACTGTTGACTACTTTATAAAACCGTGTTACCGTGTGGTTCCCGGCTTAGAATTGTGCCACTCCATGTCTTCCCGTGGAAGTCGTAAGAGGCGACTAAGGGAATAAAGGCTTGTAGTACTGTTAGGCGATGGGCTTGCTACCTGTCACTAATATACACTGTTAAACATCTTAGCCTTATTGTGCAAATTGTGGTTACAGAGTTATCAACAAGTTTTTAGAGTTTTTAGTAATTCTGTAGCTCTGGCTACCCCACTCTTTGAATGAAGGCGTGAAGGTATGTATATATGTATGTTCTTTATAAAAAAGGTTGTGTGGCAACCGGCTCACCTAACCAGCCTTATTAAGAGAACACTTGAGCTCGCTTGAGCTCCAAGTTAGTTAGCGACGGAACTGTTACCGGCGAGTTAAAGTTAACTTGATACTTTTATCGCAATTACGAAGCGATCCGTTAAAAGTAAGCTTTCAAGTTTCAGTCTGATACAGATACTTGAAAGGAAGCTTGTCCCCTTACCTGGAGTGGTTGAAAATGTCTCACTGCTGAAGTTGTTCTAAGAAACACTAAGTTTGACTCGTAGTAGTTATACAGGCCTCATAGCCTCATGGATACAACTTTGTAATAAGTAGTACAGCTTAGTAGTAAGTATTTTCTTACGTGCAGGGCTTTTGTAAGCACGACTCACTTAACCCCCTTCTTTGGGTTCCGTACCAAATACTTAAAAATGGAATCCTTACAAAGAATGACACGAGTGGTTGAGTTATGCAATACGCATTAATAAGTAGTGGAGCATTTATATTACTTACGCTTTTAAATTGTATAAAGACGTCTACAATTAAATATATTTTTTTTTTGTTTATGTGTCGCATGAACAATTATAAGTAAGAGTAAGTACCTCATTATTCATGTTAGAGATTTTCCTTCAAGAGAATGAGCCTGCCAATCTCATTTCACCCCTTTAAAGGTAATGAGAAAAAAATTACAAAACGAACAAATTCAAATTAATTAAAACTTAATTATCACTGTTCTGATCAACACGTACGGGGGACTTAATTAACTGACGTTTACAGGAAAGATTTCAAATTAATTTTGCGTATAAAACCCGACAATATTATCAAGTAGGCGATGGATTTATTAGCAGCACTTGAATCCCGTGTTAAATTAAACGAAAATGTCAGTTTGGTGCAAGGTTAAAGGGACAAGGAGGACTTGTACAAAAAAAAACACATTTTTATATTGTTTATTTTTTATTACATATTACACACTACGCACTCTAGACAGCTGGACCTGATTTGACTTTGTTAGCTGGATTTAGAATATACTTCTAGTCCTAAGGTTCACTAAGATTTTATGTTTTTAATTAAACCCCTAACAGGAAAATAACGGGATAGCGGGGCAATTAGCGGAAGACGAATTCTACGCTTACGAAATCGAGGGCGTTCTTTAATTAGCATTAACTTAATGTGTTTTTTATGTCGCATTTGCTTTTTGTTTTTGTTCAGATCATAAACTTTGTAATAGACTCATCAAGTGCAACTTAATCTTGCGGAACATTACAAAAAGCTCACATTTAACTAAATATTAGTAATTTCGGTCAAACGTGGCTGAACCAGTATTATTTTTTTCTTTCATTAATTGCATCATTAACATGTTACTTTAAAAGTAACGTCAATTTTTTTTTTGCAGAAACGGTATCATTTTGGTTTAGCAGTTTTCCGCTTGTAATTTGCGCCGCGCCCCACACCGGTACAAACAATAATATTAAATGCAGCGTCAAAACCTGACAATGGAGATGTAATTAGATGTCGTAATTCAGAAAAGCGAAACGGGCTAAGCGGTGTTATCGCTTACCTGAGAGCGATGAAGACTTTGCTATTGAATGAGCGAATAAATGAGCGGTGTTAATTTTCAACGCAGTTGTAATGGTGGGATAAAACTGAACGATAAAGCGTAATGTTTCGAAACATTTTGGTGTTTTGGTTGGATATTTCAAGGATATTTTTCTGTAAATGATTGCGCCTGTACTAAGTCCAGAAAACTGGAGAGAATGCAAGCTATGCATAGGTCTCGACCTCTCCGGGTAGGAATTCTACAAGTAGTGAATTTCAAGCCCTTTGTTGCAGTAGCACAAATTTAATACGAAACATGCCATATTATCTGTGGCATTTCCTGATATTGTTTTTTTTAAATAAACTTTTTTTTAATTCCATTTAATTCATTTAATTTAACTTTATTCCAAATTACACAAAAAAGGTAATAATGGTGGATTTAAATGCCTAAAGGCAGTCTTAACCGGTCAATTATGGTAGCAACAACTTTGGCTATGTACTTAATTACTTTTATAAGTAAAACTAGCGACCCGCCCGCGGCTTCGCCCGCGTGGAATGTATTATACATATAAACCTTCCTTAAGAATCACTCTATCTATTAAAAAAAACCACATCAAAATCCGTTGCGTAGTTTTAAAGATTTAAGCATACATAGGGACAGACAGCGCCAGCGACTTTGTTTTATACTATGTAGTGATAAATTGTGAAGGTTTGAAATTTAATCAAAATAAAATGCAGTCCTTTAATTTCTTAAAGGATATTGAGTTTGCGTTTAAAAAAAATACCAGTATATTTTATTAAAGTTTAGGTTTTTATAAATAGCAGAATACGTATGATACAATAAAAATAATAACTGATGTGATAGTTGAAACTTCTTTTACATTATATGTCATGATTTGACTTGATGTATCGGTAAATGAATTGGAATTCGTTTATTACCAATGAAAACCTTATATTAATTACTGTGTCATGTCATGTGTTCTGATGGTAGCTTTTTAAATTGAATACAAAAATTAACTCATTAACAGTTTTATTACAAAATCGTAGGCACTAAAAAGATCTGTTAACTTATACTTTTATTCAGTAACAAATATCTCATTTTCTGAAATATCATACAACTGCAACGCCTTGTTAATTAACTTCTTAGACGTTATTTCGTGCAATATCGCTATGTCGCCGGTGCAACCAATTTGCATGTTAATAAAGAACTTAGCGTCTAGTAATTGCAGAAGACTTATTTTAAATGAGACGTTGAGAAATGACAAGGAACAAAGTAGCGGGACTCAAGTAGAATAAACTTGCCGTTGCTTTGTTATACAGGATTTTTGAAAGGAATGTCGAGTCTGTTGTAATGGCATAGGGTTGGAAATAGGTTGTGTATTTTTGATAACGTTTTGCTAAGACGTGGAATAGCACCTTATCTATTTTATTTCAGTCTTTCTTAAGTTTTGTTATACAATTCATTCGTTTAATAATTAGTTCAGGAAGTCATTACAGTAGTAATATTATTGTTTCTTTTGTCAAGATATTAAGTAGGAAGATTTTGTTGAATTGGAGCCAAAGATGCTCAACTTGTATCTTTTTTTGACACAAAATGTCTGCTTTAAACTAATTTGAACTAGGTTTTAAATTAAACGTTTTACATACCTACTGACATAATAATTTAACACCGCTTGTAAGTGTTCAAGTTCTTCGAACTTATTATCAGAGGCTATTTTTTCATTCGCTTTAGGGTTCGAGCTTCTATATCGTGATCATAAATATGAGCTCTCGCTGTCAAGCGCATAAACGCAACTTTTACATTGTATCATTTTAAAAAACAGATAAAAACGCTATAATTTCGGCTAATATTTTCACCGCTGGATTGATTTGATTAGGTTACTCTAGAGATAAACAGTAAGTACCTATACTGAATTATTTTTTTGGGAAAAAGATGAACGAGCTGTATACGATCGATGACGCGACCTAAATATAGTCTATAGATTAAAAACTCTTTCATGATCGACTAACTGACCGATTGACAGGTAGCGTACTGGGATTGTCGAAAATTAATCCCCAATGGGAAGAATTAGTGGGAGAAGACGGAATGTAATTCTATCCGCATAAAATAGCGGGCGTGCTTATGAACAAAACCAACATTTTTAATACCTTCAAAAATCCTTTTTTTTATGGCATACGAAGGCAAATGAGCACACAGGCCACCTGATGGTAAGTGGAAACTGTGACCCATAGACATTCGCATTCACAATACTGCAAATGCACTGCCAACCCTGAGGACTAAGATGGAATGCCTCTATGCTAGTAATTTCACCGGCTGTCTTATCCCCAAACCGGAACACAACAATGCAAACACTGCTGCTTGGCGGTAGGTTAATGGATAAAATGGTGGTACCAACCCGGACGTACCCTGCACAAGGTCCTCCCACAAGTAAACTCTATTGTATTTTACGTTTATCTTACTCTCTTGGTACAGAGTTATTGTAACAAAATGCACAAAAAGGTTTTTACGCAGTGTTAGCGTTAATGTCAGCAATGATACCCGTGACGAGGTATGTAACCCATCGTGTCACACAATTCATCACGCGAGGGTGACAACGCTTGTCAGTGTCATTTTCGCGGACGCGCTGACGTGAGGGTGACGCTGTCTTGGGTCGGGATAAATTAATGTTTCATTTATTCTAGAATTGTTTCATTTCGTTATTATATGGGCATTTGTATTGTAAGTAAAAATTTATTCTTTGTTAAACATGTATTAGATAAGTTGAAAAATGTTTTACAGATTTTTAATTAACTGAAATTGAAGTAATCAAACTTTAAATATACGTTTTTTACATGTTAGCAAAAGTTCAACTTGAGAAAAGCAAACATTTTGAAAGATCAACTAAAATGAAGACTTTCAAAGTTAAACTTAAGTTAAAGCGTTTCATTTTAATCGCTTTTAACATCTTAGAAAGATTTATAACGCCGAGCTAGGTATTTGATGCATTAAGCTTGAAGGAAGGTATTATGGTATGGTTCCTTGGAGTTCAATTCTTGATTTTGTAAATTGGTCGGTATAAATACATAAGTACCTACATTGCAAAAAAAAAAAAAAAACACAATTTTTTTCTTATAAAAAAATACCTTTTTAAGAATTATTTTCACGTAAGTATTTTTATTTTGTATTTATTTGTTCATAATTTTTCTATATAGGCTTGTAATACTGCTAGGCGATGGGCTTGCAACCTGTCACTAATACACTGGTAAACATCGTAGCCTAAATGTGCAAAGTGTGGTTACAGAATTATCAACCAATTTTTAGAGTTGTTCGTAGTTCTGTAGCTCTGTCTACCCCATTCTGGGAATGAAGGCGTGAAGGTATGTACCTATGTATGTAATTTTTCTATTTTTTCAACTGTCCCATTAGCGATGATACTAGAACAAATATACTGGAAAAAGTTATACTTACGCAGTTAAATGTTTTGAGAATATACAGCAGGGAATTAAATTCTAACCCTCTTGTTCATAAATGTACTATAAACCTATTTTAGTTATGGTATTATTTGTCCCTTTCTATCATATTCAAATATCACAATGATAGACCAGGCCTGAGTTTATTTACAGTCCACTTTAACTATTGCGCGTTTATGAATGAGAGGTAAAGTGTAATTGAAAACCCGAACTCGCGCACTAACGGTTCCGTACCATGATCTATAAAAAATCACGTTTGTTGTATGGGAGCCCTTAAATATTTATTTCATTCTGTTTTTAGTATTTGTTGTTATAGCGGCAATAGAAATACATCTTCTGTGAAAATTTATACTGTGTAGCTATCACGGTTCGTGAGATACAGCCTGGTGACGGACACACAGAACGGACAGATGGACAGACGGACAGCGGACTCTTAGTAATATGGTCTTGTTTTTACTCTTTGGGTACTTAACCCTAAAATGGTATTTATCACTGTAAACAATGAACGATGCATAAAACTACCACGCTGGTGCTAAACTCCAATATCCTTAATCACGTTTAAAACTACAAGCATCAGTCAAGGTTTACATAGACTTGTTTTTTTAATACATTATTTACTTGACAACACGAGTACAGGAAGCGACGCGGTCGCAATTTCCTGGCGCGCTATCAGGCGAGATGGGTGAGATATCCTTCGACTCGGGTCGGACCTGCGGTGGAAAGATGTTACGTAATACGGAGGTGAACGTGGATATTGCAAGTTCTTTAATGTAAGTGGACGGAGAAAAAGGTTTGATTCATATTTTTAGTGCTGTTGATGTATTTGAACTTTAATGGAGACTGATGGTTTAAAATCTGATATAGTTAGGTAACTGTTCAGTGTTCAGTCGTTGAATCGGATCACAATAAGGTTACTATTAGAAGATTATAAGAACGGAATGCCGCATGTAGTTGGCAGTTATGCGAAGCGCTAGCTTGCTCGCATATTTTGGCGATGCGACGTGGCACTGGCACCTCACCTTACCTACCTGCACTATGGACCTTAGTAGGTAAATCCAAACGGAGGCACCCTAGATGAATAACTCAAGTTCAGAAACAGCACTGGGTTTCTACATCACGATTCGTATTTCTTTTTTATGTCATACGCCGCATGCATAAACTAGACTACACCTATCCTCCTGAGGCATAAACTGAACTGTTTACTCTTTCATGGCAGTTTCACTGGTATGGTCGGCGTTACTCGGCTTGCCCTTAGTTGGCCTCATAAACCCAAATTAGGCGTGCCTTGTAGAGGAGCATAGGGTTTGGGAGAACAGGCAACTAATGAAAATATGGGTGAGCAATCCTTCCATTAATCTTGTCAGCTACTTTAAGTTACTTAGCCGGATTAACTGTTACTTTACTCGTATCTAGATCACATCATACAAATATTACAAGACAGAAAGTTTGTGTGTGAGAATATTTTTTTCTAGTTCACGTTAAAACGGCCGAACAGAATTTAGAGAATTTTGAAATGGAGATTATACGTAACATAGGCTTCCCCCTATCACGAATAAATACTGTTCTCGTAGGATGGTTAACGCGGACAAAGTCGTGGCAGAATCTATCCATTTAGTTTTTGATCATATCGTTATTATGTTGTTTACGTATCTCTTTAATATTTAACGGTAAACACAATCGTTTCGTAAAAAAGCTATATAGTTTCTGCAGGAAGATGATTAAAGGCAGCGAAGAAGGTTCTGAGTCTCCTTTTCTTAACTTTTATGCAATCGTCACAGCAGTGTGTCCCATCCTCAAGACTTACACAGCCTCTCTTACCACGAGAAACTTGCGGTTTTTGGTAGCCTTTACCACGCAATATTGCACTCTATTCATTCTAACATTAAGCACCTGTGTGGATTCCTGCAACTGCATTTCTGTATTTGCCCAGGTGTTCATAGGTACACGTGTTCTCAAGTTTTAGTGCCGTAGCCTTATTTCGTTGTGTGTACGTCCTTACAAATTAGTTTTCGTGCTACTTTATAAGATTTTGCGCAAATTGCCCACCGTTGCGGTAAGCCTCTTAGTGAATTATTTCTTAAGGTTTACGGCTGTGTCGCTATTATATAAACTTGTTATTATTTACTAGAAACTAAAACCAATAATTTTACTATTAAGAAAAAAAAACATGCTAGTATTAAGATTTTTTTTTACGCAAAAACGGTAACTAAACACTATTTTAGGGCCATAACCAACTGAGCATCAGGGCAACAAATCATTTTATCGGAGTCTCTCGCTCGTACTCGTGGAGCTTATGGTGAGCGTAAGGGATGCGTGTAGTATCAGCGTTATCTTGTATCCCTTACGCTCGCCATAAGTCCCACAAGTACAAGCGAGAGAGTCCGATAAAAATGATTTATTGCCCCGACGCTCAGTTGGTAATGGCCCTACAATAGTATAGTACGTAAGCTACGAGAGTCGCAGTATTTAGTGTTTTCTTGTTTAAACAAATATACATTACTAGCTTTTGCCCGCGACTTCGTCCGCGTAGAACTCGTTTATCGAAGTTAAGTACATTCATAGTTTAAAGTAATTTAATAGTTAGACGTCCTCCCTGGCCAGAATTATATCGACATAGCTTTTGCCCGCGGCTTCGCTCGCTTTAAGAAGTATTATTATTAATTATGTAAAGTTTTTGTGGCTTTACTTTTTATAGCGTGTGTAAAAAAATAGGGCCTTCAAATCTTCTTTGTACACAATATTCTTAACTAATCTGTCATTAGGCGCTAAAACAATCAAGCTACTGGGTGAACTTACTCGAGAGCAAGCAACATAAAACTGTCCATGAGAGAAGCAATGTTCTCTCAAGTTAATACCCGCAAATTTGAGAGTTTGCCCCTGAGACTTGTTTATTGTCATGGCAAAGCAGACTTTTAGGGGAAACTGTAATCGTTTAAATTCACCCAGTTAATATAGTGGCTTCCACTATATTGCGATGTAACGCTTTCACTTGCAGTCTCGTACCGTTACAAAGTTTTGGTGGTTTTAAATTTCTCAACAACATAATTGGAGTGCCCACACGCAGAATAAGCTTATGATAAGGCAAACCTGGCGGTTTCAATGAATTTAAAAATTCTAAAGGGTAATTAGTAGTGTCATCTGTATTAACCACAGTATCAATCGAAGTATAGACCTTTTCTTCGCCCTCAAACGACATGAGCAGTAGTATATCGTTGATAGCTGCTGCTTGATCGTTCTTTGGAGTAAGAATGTTACGCTCACATAACTATTCAATAGGCTTGTCATGTATATGAATAATGTCTGGATAAACTTTAGACAGTAATTCTTGAATCGTAGTAACAACTGTGCACAATTCTTCCGGGATGGTTATCGTTCCCTCAAACGATGGAAAATCACCATTACCGATGTTAAGAAGGAGATCTGAAAATCTACCAGCAGACTCATCCCCGCCCAAATGTGCTCTCATATTTTTAGAGAGCTTAAGAATATTAACCTGGGGCCACAAATTAGTTAATGCACGACTTTACTTCGTCAGCTCGGGTTCCTTTTGGCACCACTTTTAGAGTCTGCCGAAAGTCTCCGGCCAGCAAAACTGTTACTCCACCCATTAATTTTGTATCACCCCTTGTACTTATCTCTTAGTGATCTGTTTAAGGCTTCAATACCACCTTTATGAGCCATCATTATTTCGTCCCACACGATTATTTTTGTACTCTCACTTCAGCAAAATTACTTTGTTAGGAGATGTTGCAAATGGGAGTCTCGGCAGTGATTAAATTGAGTGGTAACTTAAAAGTAGCATGAGCAGTTCGATCACCTTCGAGTAATGTAGCAGCTATGCCGGACGACGCCACAGCCAGAGCAATGCCGTGAGTACTTCTTACTTTTGCCAAAGTAAATTAATAAGGAAGGTTTTACCAGTTCCACCTGGTGCGTCTAAGAAGAATATTCGACCGTCATTTGCGTCTACACTCGTGATAATTTTACTGTAAACTTCCTGTTGCTCGTCATTCAAGGATGCTTCATTTTGTCTTACTGCGTCTTCTAAGGCCACTGTATCGTAACTGGTCTCCTTCATGTACTCTCTATTTCCAAATTGTATTGATGGAATTGGCTGAGGTAATCCATACTCTTTAAGAGGACGGCCGCCTAATGATAATACGGCATCCTCTAATACCGACAGGCATTTGTTAAATATCAGGTCCGATGAGTGCTCTACATCTAAGTCACCTTGCCTTTCCAGTTGTTTTTTAAAGTCCTCAGAAAGGTATTCTTTGTATTTTTCCCAAAGACATAAGGGGTCGGAAACCTGGCAGAACAATAAAATTATAGCAAAAAGCTCTCGAATGATATGCGGTGTTTGACAAAGAGCTGCCTCTTCAAGAGCTGACTCCAAATGACGATCATCTTCGAGTAGACCTAGAGCCTTGCACGCGGATTGGAAAGTGGGATGTAAGTGACCATCTACAGCTTTCAACGCTTCAAATGAAATTGGGCCTCTGATCTCATGTAGAAGCATTCGAAGGTGGTAGCATTCTGTATTGTTTGGATGAACAGTATAAACCCTACCTAGAATGTGTTCTTTTTTGACCCCTGACCATTCTTCAACATTCACTCCTCTCTTCCTTTTCGTTCCATTAGGTACTGATAGGTTCAAATTAATACATTTACATCCTCCATCATCCCTTATTTTATCCCCATGGGGGTAGAATTTATCAAAATCCTATTTAAGCGGGCTGTGCGTTGATATGTCAGTCAGTCAGTCAGTTTCTCCTTTTATATATTTAGATAGATTTCATACAAACTTTCATCCCCTATTTTATCCCCTTGGGGGTATAATTTATCAAAATCCTATCTAAGCGCACGTCTTCACCATAGTAGCTCCAATCTTTAATTTCAGTTCAATCAGTCGAAAATCTAAGAAGATTTATACAAACTTTCATCCCCTTTTTATCCCCTTAGGGGTGGAATTTATCAAAATCCTATTTAAGCGGACGTCTTCACCATTGTAGCTCCAATCTTTAATTTCAGTTCAATCAGTCGAAAATCTAAGAAGATTTATACAAACTTTCATCCCCTTTTTATCCCCTTAGGGGTGGAATTTATCAAAATCCTTTCTTAAAGGATGCCTATATCATAGTAGCTATATGCATGCAAAGTCTCAGCCCGATCGGTTTAAAATTGGCAAAGTTTCATACAAACTTTCATCCCCTATTTTATCCCCTTGGGGGTAGAATTTATCAAAATCCTTTCTTAGTGCACCTCTACGGTACCTAAGCTACGTCCCTTCTAAATTTCAAGTGCCTACGTTTAGCCGTTTAGGCTGTGCGTTGATATGTCAGTCAGTCAGTCAGTCAGTCAGTTTCTCCTTTTATATATTTAAAAAATATAGAAGATAGTACCAACGGAAATAAAAGTGAGTTACACGTTATTTACTTGAACATTGTAAGTAAACAGACGTAAGTACATCTGGCTCAAAACAGTTAATACCTACCAAAGGAGAAAGAGAAATTGTGAACGTAATTGTCGGTATTTATAATCGAGTCCCATTCCTGTTTCCAGTAAAACATAGTTAATATTGCTTATATTTTATCAAAGCCTTTTGAGACGCCCGAGCCTTCCTGCCCGCATCCAGGGCAAAACTCATTTACCTAAAATGGCTCCCAATTTATTAGGATTCCCTGAATTTTCCGCAGGGATAAAAGGCGAACTAGCAGACAAACATCAAAGGGTCAGGCTATTGGGAGAGACAGGTAATAATTAAAACTTGATAGTGTTAGTCTCATAGCGCTAATATAACTCTGAATATTTCGCGATTTGAATTGATTTTATCTGGGAGTGTAAATATTTACTATTTATTTTGAGGACGCAGTTAGCCTAGTTAGAAATGACTCTGTTTTAGAAGCTTGGGTTACGGGTTTGATTCCAGGTCAGGGCTAATATTGTGAAAAGCGCGTAGCTGAGATGTTTTCTAAGTACATATGTTTTTTATTGAAAATGGGTTTGCTCTTGACTAACTTTTGCCCTTGGAGGACAAAGATTTTGTCAATTTCTCCATATAAGTATGTTTATCGTTACCTAGTACCAATATTACAAGCCTAGAGCTTAGTTTGTGACTAGGTCAATTTGTGTTAGATCGTCCCTAATATATTTTCTAACTACAGTTTTTTACTTATTCCGGACAAACCTACTGAATTGCCAGTTTGGGGCTAGATTCAAGTGTTATGAGTTCAATAAATAATAGAGATTCTTACTTTGTGCCCATCGCAGACTGTTGATAGAGCTATCATACAATTTCGCACGCAGCGGTTTGCTGCGTCGTTTCTTATTCGCACAGCTAGGGAGTGGAACGCTCTCCCTGCGTCTGTATTCCCGGAATTATATTACCTTGGTGTTTTCAAGGCAAGAGTGAATAGGCATTTTCTGAGTAAGCGTGTACCACCTTCGACCTCGTCGTCACTTAACCCATTATGGATAAAATATTATAAATAAATAATAATGATATAGTCAAAAGCCAAAACAAACCATACATAGGGAACACGAATATGTGTTGCCCCTGATATAATATATCTTCGACCTTTTTTTTAAAACCAGTAAGGCGTCAACTCGCATTCTTTAAAAGCTATTGATTGAATACATACATACATAAACTCACGCCTTCATTCCCAAAGTGGGGTAGGCAGAGCTACGGAATTACCAGCAACTCTAAAACCTTGTTGTTAATTCTGTAACCACATTTTGCATAATTAGGCTAAGGTGTTTACCAGCGCATTAATGACAGGTTGCAAGCCCATCGCCTAACAGTACTACAAGCCCTTATTCCCTTAGTCTCCTCTTACGACATCCACGGGAATACATGGAGTGGCACTAAATATTCTAACCCGGCAACCACACGGGATTGATTGAATAAATTTATCGAAATGTATGGAAAGTCAGACAAACCTTCTGAAGCACCACATATGGCGTGGCCAATATGCTAACGCTGCTGCTAACGTTTCTATTTTCTATCGATAGAAATGTAGTTGACCTAGCAGTCGAGCAATCTATCATCAAACCAGTACAAGTTAATTCTTTAACTTGAGCTCAAAAGTTAAGGTATACAACAGGTGATGTTACCTCTTAGTAGTAAATTTTACAGGATGTTACTTGTCCATTGTGTTACCAACGTTATTTTACACGGTGCACTCTCTTCCCGCGTTAGACGTGTTGTGACATTAAGTTGATAAAGTTAGCCCATATAAAGCGCACCTCGGCCGTCGCGTTGGAGCAGAAACTAGGGCAGCAACTCTACTGCACACTGGGTGTTTAGTGCGACAGCGCCAGTAACTTGAATCTTGTATGGGACTCGGCTTATTCATACTTGCTGGATGCGAAGGCTTTAGTGGCAGTGTCTTCCGACTGTAAGGTACGTTCATGGATGCTTTTCCTATTGTTTGTCCAAAGGTTTAATCACACGAAAACCTATGTTGGTATACATCTTAGGGTCAGTTCGTTAATTATTTTACAACAATTAATGTTTCAAAAAAAAGCCAGTGTAGATCTTAAAAGGACACACGAGTTCGTACCTCTCTTTTACTCGCTCCCATGCACTTTTTAAACGACTTCTCAAACTCGACGAAAGGAGGAGCTTCTCAAGTCGTCTGTTTTTTTATTTTATATTTTCGTTTTCTCAGAACTTTCTACTGGGTGAACCGATTTTGATTGTTTTTTTATTATTTGAAAGCTTGTGCTTCCTATTTGGTCCCATTTTTATCAAAATTTAGATCTGATGATGGAGTCCATGAGGAATCGACGGAACTCTTCAAAATTTATAGGCACACCTATAGCAATTTTAGTATTTTTCATTGTAACTCGCGTATTTGCCCTTAAAAAGCACTATTTGGTGAAGTGGAACTGATGATGAAGACCACAGATGGCCACCGGAACTCCTAAACGGTATATATTTCAAGGGTAGCGACAAGATATTTCGATTAAGATAGTTGAGCGACTATGACGAAGCATATTTAGGTTTAAATATAAGACTATGAGTTTCCCATGGCGTTGCTTGCGGTGAGATTGAAATGTAGTTTCTCATTAATTGAAAAGTTGAAAGGAAGAAAAAGGGCTTACAGCATAATTATGATCACTAAAAATATAAGAGTTATTGGACTGTGTTTACGTATTCTTTACTGTTGCATATATATAATTTTTATTATTTATTATTTAGAACAAATACAGTCATATTCGAATGCGATATAGAAGTACTTTGTGCTAAACAATATAAGTATCAAGAGACCTGGAGGTTCATTAATGAATAAACATAATAAAAAATGCGCAAGTTTAAACTAACACAATACAAATTAAGTGAAGAGTCAACTCAAAGACTACTGGTCCGAATTCACAAAATTCATTCACCATTAGAATGCTACATTATCCCTGAGTAACATAGGTTATGTTTTATTTTGCTGCGCGGACTGAGTCGCGGGCGACAGCTAGTATAAGATACAGGTAAACAAAATGTATATAGGATACTAAAACAACTTACATTTTAAAAACCTTGTAAGGTTAGAAAGATAAACATGAAAAGGATCAATGTTACACAGATTGCTTATTATAAATATCTTGGAACTCGTCTGAAAAAGGTATGTTGGGAGTAATTTGTGCGAACGAAGCGCACGTGAAATTAAGGTCTAGAACGAAAAGGGTAGCGCAGTACACTGAAGATAACTTTTTCTAAAAGATTTGCACACTGAATAACACTTTTACAAATGTATGTATTTTATTTATATTAAAACAATGAATCCGCAGCACACGCTTAAAAATACGCCATTACGGAAACCTTAAATATGACAAAATTAAGTTAAATACATAGTACCTATGTATGTATGGGCTATTGTATGCGAGAACATAGATCCCAATTATTATTATTTTTAACTATGGCGCATCGTATAAGAATATTTTAATTCGTTTATAAACCCAGGCGCCGCTTGGAGAACATCACGTATAAATAATGATGTGGGAGCCTAGGTTAATTTTATATGGCATATTACCCATTTTCTGCGGTTCAGTATAGATCTTTTTCAGTATAGTTTTTTTTTATGGCATAGGATGGCAATCGAGCACACAGGCCACCTGATGGTAAGTGGAAACTGTGACCATAGACATTCGCATTCACAAGTCTGCAAATGCACTGCCAACCGTGAGGACTAAGATGGAATGCCTCTATGCTAGTCATTTCACCGGCTGTCTTATCCCCAAACCGGAACACATCAATGCGAACACTGCTGCTTGGCGGTAGGTTAATGGTTGTCTTGAATTTTATGAGTCCTTTAACGGTCTTCTAGAGACATCTAAAAATATAAACCCGATTTAAATTTATATTCAGCAAGCAGTAGTATTTCTATTATGCAAAGATATCAGCATACTACTAAAGCTATGAAATATTTTTATGCCATCATGAATTAATCTGTGAAATTTTCGATGCAGTTCATGGAGAACAAGTGTCACTTTGTGAACTTTATCCCAAGGCCATAAAGCACAAAATGATTAAGCTAAAAAGTCTTCTAAAAGCGTCGCTACTTGTCCGTGACTTAAAACAAAATAGTATTAAGTCAAAGCTTTAACAAAATGTTACTCTGTGTCTTATCCGATTGTGTGAAGGTAGAAATTGCTTTACTGATTAACAATTTAATGCATTTTATTTTATAGACAGTCTATTTTTAAAAATCCGACCATCAAAATTTGATCACGGCATAAAAGCAGCGTAAAGAATTGATCGTATTTTATATTTAGAGCTTCTCAGTTTACAATGGCAGTGGCATCGGCGATAAAGGTTGTAGCACCGTTGTTAACAAGCCAAATAAAGCATGTTAAAGCAAAATATATGACTTTGACGGATATATTTATGTAAGACCAATGAAATTACAGTATAGTGAGATTATTTATGGTTAACTATGTGATCCACATACATTTGCATTTTCAACCCTAAAGACTGCCTCTATGCTAGTAATTTCACCGGTTATCTTATCCCCACACCGATAAAAATCAACGCGAACACTGCTGCTTGGCGGTAGGTTAAAGGATAAGTTGGTCAAGCATATATACCGCGTGTGTGACAGCTTGTTACAGTGCAGTTTCTCCTTCCTTCGGGTTCGTACTTCTCTCTCCCTTGCTCTTATACGCTCTTATTCTCGTTGTAAACTTCTTTATTCGAAAATCGAATTGTCTGCGTTAGCGTTATACTGTTGTCTAGGACCCATGACATTCAATTTCACAAAGCACCGTGACGCGCAAGTTTGTTCTGAATCATTAATGTACTGCTTTACCACTGGACTTAAAGATCGCAACCTCTTAGTAATGTACATCTAGGTTCTATTTTATTTATGAGATACATTCAAAGGTTACTTACGAGTACAGTTCGTTCATTCAAATAGTGTGCAGTACAACCCTTTGAAGTCGCCCACACTGCTTTGTGCGCGCCGCGGCACGGCTTCTTTGTAGCAATTGTAGCGGCGGCTCATCAAAGCATGCAAACTATTTGAACGAACGAACTTTAACTGTAAATAAGTAGAGATTGCCTGCGACTCCGTCTGCGAAGTAGTCGTTTATCGCTACCTACTTGCAACAAAAAAATTGCCCCATGTCCATCCTCGGGGTTCAAGCTGTCTCCATAGCAAAATTGAAAGCGTAACAAACAGACAATAGTTATTTGTTACACAAGTGGGGAAAGTTGTATTTTACCTGCGAGTGTTTATTTGAAACACGAGCTAGCGAAAGGATTCTATGATTGACCACGAGCAAAGCGAGTGGTTCAAAAATAGAATCCTGAGCGTAGCAAGTGTTTCAAGACACGAGACGTAAAATAACTTTTCACCCGTGTATAACACAAAACTTTTCACCTCACTACAGCGAGGAAACTAAGAAAAGGGTTTGTACTGTAAGCTCAGTTCCGCATTTTGCACGGTTTCCTGTAATTCCACAGGTGTTAATACGTCTTTATCACTCGAATCACTCATTTTTAATAACAAAACAAACTAGAAAAACATGCGAATATTTAACGTTAACTACAGCGAGGAAACTAAGAAAATGGTTTGTACTGTAAGCTCAATTCCGCATTTTGCACGGTTTCCTGTAATTCCATGGGTGTTAATACGTCTTTATCACTCGAATCACTCATTTTTAATAACAAAACAAACTAGAAAAACATGCGAATAATTTAACGTTGACGGCTTAATAGAAAAGTTTTGACGTAAGTTTTTTTTTTATTATTTCGGATGCGTTTTGTTTGCACATCGACTTATTTGGACTGTCAGAACATTTTATCCGTTTTTGAAACAAGAATGAAGGTTAATTATGAATGCTGATATTTATGAATTAAAATAAAGTAGTAAGACTGTATTAAGTGTTTTTTACTCGATGCAATTCATTCATTGTGATGTTAAAAATTCAGCACTTGTAAGGTTTTACGTTTGGTTAGCTGTCAAATATCACTTAAGCTGCCTTCAAATGTCAAAACTCTTTCTTCACTTGTGGATAAAAAGCGATTTTCTCAATAGATATCAAACAAATAAAAAGGGCTTTCCGAGCTAGTGAGATGAAAAGTTATTGTCCATTTCATACTTGTTTTTATTTGTAACAAGTTATGACTTATTTTAGGTTGTGTCCCTACTCACCCTGTAGTACGGTACTTGTGAAGTTGCTAAGAAAGAATTTTGGATCAATAGTGTAACCTGCCTACTCTTAAAACCAGATTTTAACGAATCCACATAGTTACTGACGACACGTTAGCCTTGGCAGTAACCTCTACGATTCAAGTCCCGGTAAGGGCAGATACTGGTGTGATGTGATGAGCACGAGTATTTATTGTGTTCCCGAGTCTTGGATGTTTTCTATGTATTTAAGTATGTATTACTCTATGTAAGTAAGTTGATCGCCTGTCTAGTACAGTCAGCGTCAAAAGAAACTGATCACTTAAATACCTTGTCACTTTACTGTCACATAAGCAATGTCAAACCAGATTGTCTAATGTGTTAATGCGATAAAGTACAAAAGTAGCTTGAGGTGACCAGTTACTTTTGACGCTGACTGTACCCATAGTACTAGCCTACAGTTTTGTTTTGGAATATTGTCATTATTTGTATAATATGTGTGCTTCCCGTGTGTATGTTCCCGAATATTTATTTATTACAGAATTTTCCGTTTTACGTTTTTGTATTTAAATCAAGTTTTATATTCAGTAACTCATCCATAATTTCATCAAAAAATCGATAAAATCCGTAAACAAATCGTATTGCGTTTTCCAATCAATCCCTCCATATTTTAAATTTTTTGAATCGTGGAATGATTCCAGCTGTGGAACTCATTGGGCATAGACAGGCGATTTATTTTTAATCAAACAAGGCTCGCAGACTCCGGCTTTAATAAGGGTTCTTTAATTGCGTTGATTAAACGCATTTGAAAGCTTGATTTTTTCTTTACGGGTTGGAATTTTATTTTTTATGACCGTCAAAATTAAATATTGAAGAGCAAAGAATCGTTGGAATCAATTAGTATTTTCACTGCGTCATTTCAAAAGGTCTGCATTTTTATATTTAATTTTCGTCAGCAAATTGCTTGTAGTCTTTGATATACCAAAAATATAGTTATAATATTATCGTAGTATACAGTACATACAATTTGATGAAGAAAAATTACACAGAGATTACAAATAGATCAATCTATTTTCATTAACTTTTGGGCTGCAAGAAAACAATTTTTAGCTTCGTTTACGGGTCTGATAATCAGTTAATTCACGGTTAAATCTTTTTCAACAGATATTTCGACGACACCGAGCAACGATATCAATTTAATTTCACTTCATCTAATTAACTGCGTTCCTTTAATTTCTGAAGGACCAAATTCTAGTTTACGTCGGCCGTCCTCAAACAAAAAATATTATGTAATAAAACCTTTTTATTCGGCCGTTAATGAGTTCCCGGCTACCGCGCGCCGGCGGGATTATGAAGAACCTAGTCTTAAAACTCATCCGTAACTCACTTCAAACTCATATTTCAGATAAAGGTGTGCAAATAGTTTAAACCTAAATAGGAATAAACTGACGGTTAGTATTAAGAATTCTTTGGTTACACCGCCGCATTTTGGCTAAGATAAGTCATACGACAAAATTTGTGTCTTTTTTTGGCTCTTGTTAAATCTTTGCACATAATAGGAGAACCAACGAAAAGTATTAAGTTTATTCAAAACTGCATACGCATCTTCGTCTGCAACTTATACTTGAAAGGACTGCGCTAAAGATATAATATTCACCACATACATTTTCGCAAGCAAACAAGATGCTAATGTATTTATTTAGTTTTTCATTTATTTGTTTGTTTGGTGAGCGTTTATTTGTTAAATTTTCTAGTTTTTTGAATTCACGTTTCATTGCAAATATCTCTTGTTATTGCTCGTGTTAAGTCTGCACCACCGACTGTATAAAATATATTAATTTGACACCTTGTCCCTACTCAGGTTGTCTGGAAGAGATCCCTAATCAGCGATAAGACCGCCTGTTGTTTACCTGTATTATGTTTAATTGTGCTCCTTCTCTGTTATGTTTTCCTTTGGTCTACAATAAAGTGTTGTTGTGTTTTATTGTAATTTTAGGCTGAGTATCCACCAGAGGTGTATGAGGCAGCGGAGTGGCGGGTGAGGAAAAATTCCACTAGTTGAGGCTCGGAGCGTGGTGGTTCTGGTGGATACTTACGCTTTAAAATGGAAGAATGTGCTAAAAATATTAACCTAGCTACATTTGGTAGGGGTGGCTGGAAACTGCAACGTTGCTTGATGACAAGCTAAATCTTACCCTTCTAGGTAGAGATTTACCAGAAAAATTATGATATTTTATAGCGACGTGAAAATCTGACATGGACTTAAAATGTTACACTTGGTTTTCAGGCATGTCTCGTTTGTATTCTTGGTTGCGGAACATGATAATGAAAAATAATGGGTAATTGTAGAGTACAATATAGGTAGTAAAAATACTACAATATGACTTTACTCCCGATGCAAAGTTTGGCGTCTTTTTCTAAACGGAACGGATAGATAAAAAAAACTTGATTTCTTGCTAGGATTAATGTAAATTGGTAGGTTAAAGATTAAAGAAAGAAAAAGAAAAACAAATTTTATTCACTACTAACACATAAGACACGCAGAAAAAAGTTATAACAGAAAACAGCAATAAAAAGAGTACTGAGTGTGACTTCGCGGCAGTGAACTGGCTCAGCATAATGCTGAGGTGTTAAACACCTGCAGTGCTGAATTTCAGCCAGCTCCGTTTGTGGCAGACAAACACGGTCAGCCCAGTACGGTCTACATAAACAAAAAAGGCGTATAATTATAAGCATGTCATCGAATTGGGATAGACCAAAAAAAATTACTCACGGTTTTTGCATTCTAATTCGAAAGTATAGGTAATTTTAAGAGACCTATTTCATTAATTTTGTATTTACCCCGATACTTTTGTTTCAATATCTTTATTTATTTAACAGACATTTTATGGATGACAAGAAATTATTGAATTTTTGGGTTGTCATTTTGTAATAAATTACAACAATTAAATCATATCTAATGATAAATGTGATTGTATCAGTGCATTCAAACATACTATTTCAGGCGATTTTCACCAAACCCGTAATATACACCTAGGACGGCTTCAATCTGAAAACGAAAGTCAAACAAAGGTTAAATATACTTTTGTCGAAATATCCGAAATAGACAAATATTTTAAAAACTTGATAATGCAGAACGGCTTCAAAACCCTATTCCTCCAAATGGTTTTCGAATTAGAGTAATTGTAATAGTACATTTCATCACACTTGCACGTAAACAGTATCTAAACATACAGGTTCACTTGGCCGCAATGCCCCATATAAAACCCTCGACCTTTCTTTTTACCATGAAACGCAAGGTCGGTAAGTATTTTTTTTTAAATTTATATCACAGCACACAGGTCATGCAAGTTCAAGCAAAGAGTTTACACGCAATTGAAAAATTGTCTTAAAATGTTATTTAAACAGGAATTTCATTGCAATCTCGCTACATGTTACTTAAATACTCAATTAATGTTCGTAATAAACGATTTTAATAGTTTTCTGTATCAAAACGTCGTTTTTTTTTTTACACTCCTTCAGGGCTGTATCTATATATACCTACGTAAGTATTTGCCCTTCACGTTTCTGAACGAAACATTTGTATAATCTGCGGAGTCCGCCCGCCTTTCGCTTAAAAATAGTTCAAGTAATTCGTAATAATAGTTTATAAATAAATTACTTACCGACCTTGGGTTTCATGGTAAAAAGAAAGGTCGAGGGTGTTATATGGGGCATTGCGGCCAAGTTAACCTGTATGTTTAGATACTGTTTACGTGCAAGTGTGATGAAAAAATATTAACAATCCCAGCGGAAAACTAGCCCGATGCAACGTTTAACCTAATGCTCTTAATAAAATATTTGAGGTACTAGACATTATTATATACATTTCTTAAGCAGCTAAAAAAAAATAGCCTTACCGTATATAAACTTCTACCCATAGTACTAGTCTTCCCGTGGAAGTCGTAAGAGGCGACTAAGGGAATAAAGGCTTATAGTACTGTTAGGCGATGGGCTTGCAACCTGTCACTAATACACTGTTAAACATCTTAGCCTAATTGTGCAAATTGTGGTTACAGAGTTATCAACAAGTTTTTAGAGTTGTTGGTAATTCTGTAGCTCTGCTTACCCCACTGTGAAGGTATGTATGTATGTATGTATATAAACTGATTATATTTGACGACGCGCTGGCCTAGTGGGTAGTGACCCTGCCTACAAAGCTAGCGGTCCTGGGTTCAAATCCTGGTAAGGGCAGATATTTGTGTGATGAGCGCAAATATTTGTTTCTGAGTCATGGACGTTTTTTATGCATTTAAGTAGGTATATATTTATCTATATAAGTATTTATATCGTTTTCTAGTACCCATAGTACAAGTCTAGATCTTAGCTTGGGACTAGGACAATTGGTGTGACATTGTCCCCTGTTATAAAAAATATTATGAACCATTTAAACCAACACGAAAATAGAAAATCAAATAGGGCAATGATTCAAACCTCCGGGTTTGATCGTTTACTCAACTCAATTTGTTTCTCGACAACGGCCTTTGTTCAACATTTGCTTCAAACCAAATCAAACGGAACACACAACAAGAACTTTAAGTACCGCAACTGAATCAAACAAAACCGCAAGAACCGACAATAGGTATTTCCAGAAAATTCCTAAACAAAACTGTACTTAAAACGGACAAAGCAAACTAAATTTATTTGCGTTTGACCTGAATTCGTACCGCGGCTCGGGCTAGTGATGTGAAGGAATATACTTGTATTAATATTCACTGGAGTCCTAGTGGTATAAGTCTTTCTGAAGATCTAGTGAAAAAGGGTTTAAGTCTAGTATACTCCGTTCATACATATGCCCTTTTTTATTACGAGTGGATTCGACTTGTACCTAGGCCCCAGCCCTGACCTTAAAAGAGGAGTGATAAGTTTAAAATTTGTATCTGTGTATCTGTATGTTTGTATGTTTTTAAATCCTTAACGGATAAACTGATTCGGACGTGGATTTTTTAAAGCTAATTTATTTACAGTGAGATGCTTGCAGATATAGGCTCTTAAACATTGTTCCCAAATTCGAAATTTGAAATAATTTTGACTGCAAAATTGTTAATAGTTAATTAGGTACTTGCCTATTATCGTTTTAAGAACCTAATACGATACCTCACCTCATATTTAAATAACTATAACAAAAATAATTTGGGAATGCATTCCTTGTTACTTCTTGACGGAATGCGAAATAAAAATGTCATCTTCTAAAAACCAGTAAGTATAAAATAAAGTCGTGTTTTACCTTTAAATTCCAGCAGAAACATCGGCGACGGAGCAGCATTAGCAGGGCCCTCAGTAAAAGGTGGAATTATTCCAAATTTATGGACCACTTTGTTTCCTTTGCAGGATGCCCGCCCTTTGAAATTTATAAGTTGTTAAACCTTTGGCCTCTTTATTGAAAGTTGGTTTAATTTATTTTGATCCTTGCTGATGATTTACGTAAAGCGGTTTTAAAGTGGGTTTATTTTTTCACGCAGTCAACAAGTAAGACATTTGGTTTGAAGAACTTCAATCCAATATTTTTAAATTATTCATACTAATATTATTATTAATGTGGTTACAGAATTATCAAGAAGTTTAAAGACTTGTTGGTAATTCTTTTCTCTGCCTATCCCACTCTGGGAATGAAGGCGTGAGTTTATGTATGTATGTATATTATTATAAATGTGAAAGTAACTCTAATTGTCTATATTTCGATGAGGTATGAAAATAGCTTAAGCCTCGACGAAAGAGATAGGGTATGGGGTTTAACCTGCGATATAAGACTTCTACACGGATGGCGTCGGGAGAAAAACTTGTATTAACATATTCCATATCCTTCCTGATATTATGAATGCGGAATTTTGATTGTTTGTTCTATCTTAACGGTTCAACGTTTCAACTGATCGAAGGGATATTTGATACAAGTATCCCAGAGACGAAACATAGAGTATTTTTGTCCCCGAAAAAAGGACGGGGCCCAAAGTAACAGCGAAAAACGCAACAACTTCTGCACATGGAGTCGCGGGCAATCAATAGTAAGGCGCAGTTTCATGAGGATTTAGCCCGCATGCTTGTAGCAATCCATTGACGACTTGTTTTGACGTTATCGAGCTCGGAGCAATTGCAGCGATGCAATGTATCACGAAAAGCATGCGGGCTATCGACCAATGAAACTAAGTCTGTAGGCTTTTTAATTTCCTGAAGATGTAATTGCTCCAGTCAGTAGGTTAAGTGCAACCCTAGAGCCAAAAATATTTCACTGCAATACGTCGAGGTCAGTGGTAACTCTGAGGTAGAGGACTGCTGAAAAAATAGAATATCTATCTACTAAATAGTTAGAACCTCGATATTGTAGGGACCCTTACAGAGCTAACATCTCTTAAACAGAAAAATACAAATTAAACTAGCTTTCTATTTAAAAAAAACCGTCCAAATCGTTCCATCCGTTTGTGAGCTAATGCCACAGAAAGACAGACAGACAAACAGACATACACTTACACAAATACATACGTTAACCTTATATATCTTTATTTAAAAAAAAAACCTCATCTAGCAATAACATAGCTAGAATTTCATGGCATAAACTCATATATAAACGCATGCCTTCATTCCCACAGTGGGGTAGGCAGAGCTACAGAATTACCAACAACTCTTAAAACGTGTTGATAATTCTGTAACCTCATTTTGCACAATTAGGCTAAGATGTTGACCAGAGTATTAGTGACAGCTTGCAATTCCATCGCCTAACAGGACTTCAAGCCTTTATTCCCTTAGAATTTCATGGCAAAATTTTCAAAAATCCGCTTTCCCGAACAAAACCTCTAATCTCAGACGTGTGTTCCAGCGTGCGAGTTATCGGAGTGTTTTCCTTAAATTTAGGGTTCCGTACGTGACCTAGCGGCGAGTTACGAGCCAAGTTCACGGGACCGTTTAAAACATGCTGAAGTTGCGACGTGGGGACGCGGCTCCATAGGTTACGGAGAGACGATATTTTATAAGGTTTGGATATTACTGCTGAAAGGAGTAGAAAATTGTATTGATTGAGGTTTTTAAAACACAGTCAATAATAATGTTTAGTTTTGTTTAGTTTAGTTTAGTTTATTTATTCATCGATGTAATATTAAAATATAAATTGCATTACATGTCAAAAAATACGAAATTACATTGAGATCGCCAAACATAAATACTAATAATCCAAGAATACAAGAATAATTAATAATAATTAAAACAACAACAATTAAATATCGAATAATGGTCACTCGTCCGATGTCAATATATACAATGATTTATAAATTTCAACACAATAATAAATTTACATTTCCAGCTCCATATATTCATCCACGGAGTATAATGGATTATCCAATAAAAGGTTTCTTAGCTGATGTTTAAATGCTTTGGCGGATTGTACATTTTTAGGTTTAGCGGGTAGACGCTCATAGTACGTGGGACCGATGACACGCGGGTTTTTACCCGCAAATATAGCGGCTATTTAAAGTATCAAGCAATGAGCTGAGATATGTACATGACAGTATTTACAGTCTTACTCAGATACAGGTCATGAGACTTGACAACACGTGAAAAAAGAAATAACAGAGTTATTGTGTTTCAATTATGGCAACCTTTACAGCTGCTAAACTGTCAGATGGGAAAATATTTACAAGTTACGATATGTCGGGTGGATGTATAGTGTAATAGTTAAGTTACATTCATTTACTTTTATGAATTTGCTAGTATAAATTGTAATGTAACAGTATTTTTACAAAATTGGCCCCCCTTAGTAAATCGCTGTGCTTGCTCTCATAAGGTATCAGATACTTACGCCTCTCAAAGAAACCCATGCTATTCTAGTCTAAATGTGTAACGGTTATTAAATAAAATAACATTAGAACAATTTTACCAATAGTTGTTCCTGAAGAATGGGCACGCGCACGGGGCCTATTCTTGTAATCGTGACATAATACAAAGGTGTGTAAAGTCGGCTGACTTGTGTCGTTCGTTGTGATTTGTCGGCACCCCTTTCCTCTATTAATTGTTTGACCTGGTTGTAGTGGTTGTTCCTTGTTAGATTACAATCGGCTTAGGCAAATATTGCGTTCAGTTTAAAAGGCTAGATTAGGTTTTTTAACCAAATTGGCTTACCTTTACTAGAGTTATATTTTTAATATTAATTTATAGTCATGTCTTAGTAAGATAGCGGTGCATTTTTTACGATCAAATGAGTTTAGAATTAGAGAAAGAAGGTCCGGAAAAAAGAGGTACATCAAGGTTGACCTCCTTAAGTCTCATAAAATGTACCTATAGTTTGCTTAAAGGTACCTAAAGGAAATGCATAAGAATAGAGAACACAGCATCATTAATATAATTGTACTTATAGTATTTATACATATTTCTGTACAAGTGACTCAATGGTTATTAAAACTGTTTAACCGACAAACATGTCACGATTATTCATTTTTTTCGCATTTCACGACGCTTATGAAAAATCACATTTAGTAAAACCAAAGTTAATTAGGAACCATAAATTAATTGTTTGCTTCATTGTAAACTTGAAGCTACAACTTATACATTAGCTAACGCCCCGACCCCCCCCCCCGTGTTAATGGTATCTCCAGTTACGTTTCGATCGGATTAAAATTAAAGCATCGCTAACCCATAGGAAGTGAGCGCATTTAGATAAGAGAAATGTTAATTTATTATTCACACACCATTAAATTTGCCGTAACGCCGTCATGACTCATGGAAGTGCATAGTAATGTCTTCCCAGAAGGCAGGAGTTATGGCTTGCGGTATTGGTAACTATAACCCTCCTGCTGTAAAATGTACTTCGGAGAAAGGGTTCAAAGTGTTCAATTATATATTGAACATTTAGAAAAGCTGGGGAAACGAAAAAAGTTGGTTAGTATGTATGTGTGTATGTATGTAAACGCTTTATTGCACGAAACAAAAAAAAACGATTTATATTTAAGAAAAATGTACAAAGGCGCACGTATCCCTTTAAGGGATCTCTTCCAGCTAACACTCGGGAGATTGAGAAAAGTGGAAGGTTGTGCATTAAGTAGGCAAGTGTACAACTTTATTTAGGAAAACAACATTAAAATTAAAGTGACATTAAAGCCTACTTTAAAAAATAAATACTTGAATTCAAATATCTACATAAATAGTTATAGAAACAAACTACATTTAAACATGTATAAACATTCTTAAACTTGCATAAAATAAATATAAACTACACTTGTGTAGAGGAGAGTTGATACGATATTTAGGAGCTAGAATCAAGCCAGAACTTCTTCAATTTGTCTTTTACGAAATCAACTGATTGTGACTGTCTAATGCCGGCGGTGTTAAGTTAATGAATTGTTACTGCCAGCAAAAGTATTAATAACATCATAGCGAATCGCGTTGTCACAAATAAAACTATTACTTTCAAATAGTACTTACGTCTGTTATCGTTTATGATGTTCTGGTTCTTAATTATTTATCCTGATTACAGTCTCAAGAAATTAATTTCTGGTTTTTAATATGGATTTTTATTTTTGGAAGTAGACCTCTTTATATTACCTGCCTTCTGCCCAGGACTTTCATCTCGGATTTTCCTCTGACTTCAACTTTGAACTCCACTCAACTTCCAATCAGCGGCAGGTAAACTAAAAACTAATTAGACTTCAAAAAAGCCTTCATCGGACTTGAAGAACTTTCAGATGAAGTTACAATTTCTTAGTAACATCGATTTATTACTTTCAAAGGGCTTGAGAAGTTCTCCTCAGACGCGTCACACAATGGTTCGGGTGATTGATGCGAACCGGCTTTGTTCTCGAAGCCTTTTGCAGTTGAGAACTGTTAGAAATTTAATTTCGATCTTGAAGCACTTGATAAGTTCTTTTCAATGTATAAATTAAACTGGCGGTTTGTACTAGCAGGCAACGACTGTTAATTTAATAGGAGTTTGTTGAGCATAAAGCATTTTTAAAGTGCAGTCATACCAAGTGTGACGGTCGTTTATTAACCATTGTGGAGATTTTATTAATTCTAATGGTGAAATACGTAATGTCGCACAGTGCTGTTGTGTTCACATTATTCAAAAATAATAAAAAAGTATAACTTAGGCAGCCAGCTGTTACGGCCGTTAAATAATTCTAGAATTTAAAAAAAGTCTTCCATATTTTCCTTGCAAAACCAAAAATAAGTGGTATAAGTTCTCTCAGTATGGTTCCCAAACAAGCTTCAACAACTCGCAGTTACAAATTGAACGGAAACCTACTTGTCATATCAATCTTGAGAGATTACTCAAGTTGAACTACAAGTCACAAGTTGTAGGACAGGGGCTTTAGTGCAAATTAGTCCAAACGACGTTGGAGAGGCGTCTTAATTTGTTAGTATACCTGTGGCATATGAACCAGTTGTCTAATTTGTACTAATTACGTTTGGCGTTGGTAGTAATCCTGCCTACGAAGCTTGCGGTCCCAGGTTCCCGGTATGGGCAAATATATATATAATATATTTGTTCCTGTCTTGGATATTTTCCACGTCTTTAAGAATTTATTTCTCTATATGATAAGTATTTATGACTGCCTTTATCTAGTTAGTACCCATAGTACAAGGCTAGAGCTTAGTTTGTTAAAATTGTGTGAGATTATTCCCTGATATTTATTTATTTTTTATTTTATTAATTATTAAGGATATAGTAGTATGGTATGACAAAGTCAGACGCACACTGGCCACCTGTATATAAGTGAGCTGTATGTATGAGACTCATCTCAAAATACAAAATGCTTCGCATAGAAATTGGACTTCATAAGTATTAAAAGAACTGATGCGCAGACCCATTCATACAACATAACATAGAACAATAAGTAATTGATTTGATAATGACGAAATAAAATTGTAATCACGACTAATAACGATTGAGTGTGATGAAATCACGCAACGCTAAAATAAGTAAATTCATTTCATCGGATGTCTTATTCCAACAATGCAAACACGAATGATCTGTGGCAGGGGTGTAAAATTTTAAAACATCACGGAACTAATATCGGGTGTACAAAAAAAATTGTAAGCCACCCGGCTTTTATTTCAGCTGGAAACGTTTTTTTAAACGCCACTATACCTCCATTTTCCTATTTTTCTTCGACACGGAACCTAATTTAGCGTTGGTTGTTATTCAAATTGCCGCGGTGTGGTAATTGGTGGGTACGCCGCAGTAGGCACACTGGAATTGTTCCCTATGTAGCCTTTAGGTACCTATTTCAGTTATATATCCATGGGTTTTCTGATTAGGTACTATATGAAAAGAAAAAATTCGTAGCTCAAATCTTGTTTTCTTGACTGTGGTAACCGCCTACTGGCTAAAGGTTATAGCAGGCAAGTTATCCGCAACTCGACGACATAAATAATTATACGATATCGTTAAGCTTCTTAATTTAAACGTTTTAATCACACCGTATTATCATCGTGTTAATCTCTTGTGATATCTATTTTACCTAGTTGGTTACTAAGTTCTGTTACTAAGGTTGATGCAAATAAAACTAACTTATGTTTATTTTTTAATTTCAATACCGTAAAGGCGGGTTTCTTTAGCCCTGAGGGGTAACTTTGGCCCAAAACGAAAAAAAGATTGAACAGCCCGCTACTCTGCAAGCTCGTGTGCGAGCGCAGCAGTGTCAACCTTAAATCATAGAAGGCAGTATTGGCTAGAGACTCGATGCTATCTTCACGTTGCTTACGCAGGTATTGACTTGTTAGTCTTGATCAACTGTGGGATAGTGAAAACGTGCGCAAACTGTGTCTGCAAACTTCCTCTGGAGACTCTTAAATCTGGTAAGTTTTCGTTAAAATATCTATTTGATCATATTAGACGTGTATTTGGGGACATGCCAATTGTATTTTTTATTTATTTAATCCTTGTATAAAACGAGAAATCTTGAAAACAATTGTGTTGTATACTTTGTCCCATGTTTCAGACAACTTTGGCCCGCGGGCCAATATTTATTATAGTGTAGTGGAACCAACATTTTTATCCTGGTCAGGTAATATCATTATCTGAGGAGGCAGTCCTTGTTAGATGTATGATGAAAGGAAAAGATTTTTGGCGGTGGCCTGTTATTTAAGGACGAACAACTATCCTATTATCCTAAACTTACTTACTTATCCTAAATTCGTAAGAAAAGGCTGCTTTTCCGTCCCGGAAATAAATAAATATAAGTAGTAAACTATCTCTTAAGAGACTAAGGTTTAAAAAATAACGTTCTAAACCTAATAATGTTAACGATGATTTTCATAAAAGGCTGTTGAATAAGGAGTTAGTTAAGTGAGGTTTATTTTATTTCAAGAAATGTTTGTTTTGATTTTATTTTTTGTTATGATTGTATTTTATGTTAAAAAACTATGTTTGAAAAGACTTAGATCTAGAAAAGAAACTCTTAAACCAAATAATACCAACGATGATTCTCATGAAAATACTGTTAACTAAGATCTAGTTAAGAATAAAGTGTAAGTTTAAAATTTAATTTCAAGAAAACCCAAAATATTGTTTTCTTGTTGAAATAAATGTTTATTTTTGATTAACAAATGCTCTAGTTTTATTCTTTAACACTCCAACATGGTTTATTTGGCCAATGCCTTTACAATGTTTGTTTTTGTAAGAGAAAAGTGCTGCGGAGCAAAGAAGCCTTTCTTTAAGGACAACATTGGCCCAAAAAAGAAATAAATATATATATATATTCAGTGTATATTTTTCAACTTTTATCATTCTCAAATAATATCTTATACCCCTGAAACCCCGTCAAACCTAGTCTAACATTTATATCTACAAAATACATAAAATGACGCGTCTTTTAATATTTTTTTAAATAAAAATTGGGTAAAGTAACCCGCCTTTACGGTACGTATAAAAATTAAAAGCTTAATTAATATACATTTTGAAAAACAATTAATCAGTTTTCTTGGTTTCCGCAATTCCCGATACGATCTTTTAACATTCACAGCCGGCATCGATGAAATTACGCATGATTTTTCTGTAAATTTCATTTTTTGAAATCGCTTAATAGTTAGTCTTTGTTTACCAAAGAACTTTTTTTGTATAATATTATAAAAAATCCTTTCTCTGTATATGTTTAGAGACCAAAATTATATTTGTCAACATGACTTAATTCCAACTTATGAAGCAAGAGATTTGGTGTGTTTTCGTATTTCTGCAAAATCATGTGAAATCTTAAAGTCGATTTAATGAGTCCAAGCGGATCTTTAGTTGCTTTGAATACATTCGTAGCAGAATTTAAAGCTAGAAGTCTGTTCAATATGTCACGCAAATTTGAACTCTCTACAGGAACTCTTACAAAAGTTGGGGCCGTTATCAGTATCATCGTCGTGCGTGATTTTAACTATGATTTTATCGTCCGAAATGGGAATACTTCAAGCTCGTACATCAAATAGTTTAGAATACATTATTTTTATTATTATTCTATATAAATCAAAGTTTTGATTAATATACAGGTTTATGCAAAACTGCTTTAATTTTTTTTTTATTGTAATTAATCTCAGTAACAGAACTTAGTAACCGACTAGGTACATATGCTGAACAAATAAATTAATAGAATTAGATTTCTTTCTCAAATTAAATGCATTAAAGATTTTTCACCTCGTAAACGCCAATTTTAGTAAACACAGGTAGGTAAATTAGCTAGGTTTCTACATGCATACATAAACTCACGCCTTCATTCCTAGAGTAGGGTACGCAGAGCTACAGAATTACCAAACTATCTAAAAACTTCACTGTTTTAGCTGTATATTTACTTTTTGGTTCAATTTTTACAGTACCTATAGGCAGCTGCACTAATCCTGACAACTGAAATGCGAAATTAAATACGCAGTCATAATTGCATCCATAGATTTAAGTACTTGTTATAATTTGCAATACAATTTTAATGTGGAAGAGTTTAACTACCCTCAATCAGTTTACATGAATCCTTTTCTGTGGTACATTATTTAATCCACGAAGTCTCGCTCTACTTACCATCAATTTTACCAAACTGGAATAAGACTTACTCCGAGATTAGTCTATACAAATTCGGCGTTTTGGTATAAGAACTTATTCCCGAATCCGCCCTTAGACGTATAAGGTCAATTTTAATTGCAGCTCGCGCCATCGTTTTTTGTCCATATCCATATCCATAATATTAATATTATAAATGTGTTACTATTTGTTACGCGTTGTAGAATACCAGAAAATACATGTAGTACCTACATTAATGTTTTTTACGCTTTTTGTGCACTAATTGTTATGTGTCTTAATATCGTATTTTTTTATTTTGTTTATCACTATGTTCTATCAACACATTGTAGGTACACATCGGGCCACGTCAAACGTCCTTTCTCAGGATTATTAACTAAAAGCAAAACGGTGTTACACTCCAGGATCACGTCGTGTATAAAACAACGCGTTAAGAAATTTCGAGTGTTTTCTTAACAAAATCTTAGCACATTTTGCCTGTGGTTAAACAAAGTTCCGTTGCGAGTGTTTGGAGACTGCAGCTTACCACGATGTTTTGTAAGGAGAGTTTCTAAGCTGTGTGTTTTAATCTTTTAGTGTTCTTATATGGATGTATTGTAGCGTGCACTGAGCACATTTTGTCCCCGCGAGCTCAACGCATTCTTGCGAAATAAAGGCTTTTTCGTCGCTACCGCCGTGTATGGAGCTACGGGATCGCATGCCTTCAGTGTTCTTTGAAGTTAATAAAATAACGCCTCTTTTGTAGAATGTGGACATTTTAGGAAAATATTATTATTTCATGCCTGAAGGTACACCTGAATAACAAGAAGGTATTCTTCTCAATTGAAAAATAAATGTGTTGTAACTTCTAAGTATGTCAAGATTAAAAGGGTTATGTTTTAAATAATACGACTGAATTATTTCAAAATATATATGTGTGTATGAATGTTGATATTAAGTATTAAACAAGACAAAAAATACAAACACAAACAATAAACAAAACAATCAAAATATTGATGGCAAAAAAAGCCCTACACTGCCTGGAGGGCTAACACAAGTGATTTGTGACTTGTATCTAGTTTAAAACGACAGAGTTGCACAGAGCGGCAAGCGAGAAAATTCAGCTTGTGCGTGCCGTACTGGATTCTTTACTACTACCACATATTTATTCCATTCACTGCTGACAACTGATATTACGTCACTTTCTCTGAATTTCACAGTGCTTTCAACACATACGTGCATTTTTATAGTATACGCATAAAACTGCACCATGCCTGTGGGACCTAGGGAGTAAAATTGCGCACCCCAAAAATCACCTGTAATTTTTAATTATTCCATTAAATGTTACATCAGAACCAAGCTACTTATATAGTTCTAAAATTATTTTGACAATTTAAGATGGTTATCACTAAAATAGCAATGTTACTCCCTAGGGTTACAGTAACCCGTGTTTAAGGTACGATATTCCAGGAAATAGTTAAGTATTTTGATTAAGAGTCTTGGATGTTTTCTGTATAGTTTGTATCTCCCTATTGTTGCCTAGTACCCCATAGTACACGCCTAGAGTATAGTTTGAGACTAGGTCAATTTGTGTGAGATTGTCCCTCTGATATTACGGGCAGTCGGTATGTTCTTGATGCTGAAGCAACGGAAAAAGTTCAAACGCTGTGCCATTTTCCCTAACGGACGCAATCATAAGTTACATTTGCGAAGCACATCTCGTAAGTGTAAATTTACTTGATAAACTCCCACACAAAACCCCGAAAAACACATTCAAAATCTACTTCCTTCATTTGTCATCGGAATAGCGCGACCGTACACTTGGGGACAACAAAACTGCTATTCTAGCGCGTAATGGCGTCGCCAGTCCAAGTAATGGCGGCAAGTGCCAGGCGTGTGTTTTACAGCCGCGATTCCGTGTATTCACACTTTTTATTGGCCCTGGGTGTACGTAGATTGTCTTGATGGGGTTTTGAGTGAGCGATTATGTTTTAACTATTTAAGTTTTTCTGACACTATGTTGCAAACAAAAATAAATCCCTTCGAGCTAACCTTTAATGTTAAGTTAAATTAAGACAATTTGATCAATCTTAATCTAAATTAGCAAAACAAATTAAAACAAATCTTTGTATTGCTAAACATAATGTTTATACAACTATAAAATTTAACAGGACGAAAACTATCCTGAGTCTTAACCTAGAAAGTTGACTTATGTAGTGACAATTTATTTCCTTCAGCCCACCACCCTCGTAAGCAGGTTCCACAATTCTGGCGAGTGTAGTAATAAAATACTTCAACAAAATGTACAGTGGTAGATGGGCGGTGCTGCCACAAAAGATCAGCAATGGTCGAAGTGGCTCACAAGGCCCATCTCAACCCCCTCAATAATAGGGGCGGTGGTGGTGGTGGTCATGGTCGCACTAGCTGTCATAAGTATACTTATCAAGTCAAAATCTCAAGACTTCAATCCTGAGACTCCAAATGCGTTGCCAACCCTGAGGACTAAGATGGAATACCTCTATGCTAGTGATTTCAGCGGTTGTCTGCGATTGCGATTTAATGTTGCGGGGAGATGAATACTCCATCAGCTGACTCGCTGGCTCGTTGCCCTCCTCTAGCGTTAAAAAGGTGAGTGCATCTATAAAATTCAGCAGGCTCGATTTATTTTCTTTTAACAGTTTACGAGTATGGCTTCGATTATAGCCTTCGGGAGTCGGCGGCGAGTGCCAAGAATACTCAATGAGCCAAACTAGGACGCTAACAAGAGCATTTAATTAATTTTTAATTGATTCTGGAAGTTGTTGCAAGGCAGTTATCATGATTTTCGGTATAAAAACGGCAATGACATTCATTGGTTGGTATTTCTTTAGATTTTACGTCCAGATTTGTATTAATCATGAAATAGGTTGAAACATGAAACATTGGAACAGGCTTTATTCGCTGAGAGCTGTAGTTTTTCTTGAAATGCCCTTAAATTCACATCGACACTTACCTAATCGAAGGCGGAGTGGGTCCATGTTTACTTCAGCTCAGATCGTTTGACCACCTTCCAGATACATCATTATATCAGCTCTTTGACATCATAATGATATTGGATATTTTTCAGGTTCTTTAAGTGTATATTACTGGAACAAAGTAAAAATTGACTTGCAAGATTTGAAGTCTTTGAAGTCACGAAATTAAATTTGGTACCCATCTTAGGTCCAAATTCGCTCTGACATTCAACAACAATAAGGTAGAGTTTCCTAAAAGTTACAAATGACTTCACATCTCTAATGACATTGCCGACTTCAACCATACTGTATTTTTCTTGAAATGGGTCACAAATGAACACTCGTGAGCTTACTGTACTTATTGTAGCTGTACCTGTTAAAGCAGGTTAAACAACAAAACCTTGTGAATACTGATGAAATCTTTGATTTACAGAGCCATAATCTATTACGTTATTTTCAACAGGTAGCCCTTTCAAATTGCCAACAAACTGACACACAGTTTGGCGACATTTAGATTATGGTACTATGTAAAAAAAAAAAAAAAAAATTTATATCCGTTTGTTATTTGTCAAAACAAAATAAAAACCTTTTATCGCTGTTAAATCGTTCTGAAAATAGCGGCGTGTCAAGAGCCATTTGGCAGTTTCCCAACTAAGGAACTGTGTAACGCTGTGCATTAGCATAACGCTAAATTTAAAGTGGAAAGTAAAATGTTTCATTTAGGATCTGTGCTGCGAGATTTTGCTTAGGTCAGTGAAATTGTACCGGGTCGCTTTGGCAATGAAAGTTAAAGTGTCGGAGGCATGCAGAGCTCAAAGAGGTTGCTCGCGATTTTTAATTAATGCCTTTTTCTTTAGATGTTGGCTTAAACACATAAAATTCCTAGTATGACATGTTTTATTTTTAAGAAGACATGCAAACTGAGCTGAGTTGGAGTGATTTCGTGACAACAGGTATTTTGTCTATGTCAGTATTTTGTTGTGTTGTGTTTGTCTGTTTGTCACGAATAAATGATTTTGCTTTTTTTTTTCTTTGAACCGGTAAGATTTAGAAATGGTCATTTAAACTAAAAATGCAGTAACCTAAGAACAACTTCACATCTAATTGATTAAAAAAATCTGGCCCGGTTGTCTACTAATTCCTCCTCTTAAATTGAACCAATTTTAGGACATTTCATAAACGAATAAATCATAAATTCGCCTGCCATGAGAAACTATTACCGTACTCACTAGCGAGTCGAATGCTCGGTCCCTCGCACTCTATAAGAATACTACGAGGTCTGCGAGCGAGAGAGGAATTTTGTAGGAGCTCATGGTAAGGGTACAGGACGGACCGAGCCGGTATAGTAGCTGCCGCCGTCGCCACGTTGTTCGTGTTAAGTATTGAGCAACACGAATCAAGACGCAGACGGCAATAGGTAAAATCTGGGGCCTTAGTAAAAAAGGGTAGGTATAAGTCTCTCAAATATCAAGAGAAAATGGGTTTAAGTGTAGTATATACTCCGCCGATGTATATACCGTGTTTTTTTTTATTTACGATAACTTTGAGGGAACGTTCTTTAGGTGAAATAGAGTTAATTTCCCGAAGACAGACAAATGATAACTCTAACGGTTTAAAGATATTTCATTTTTAAATTTAATCAGTTAATCACGTTGAACTGGTGTAAAAGGTTTTTTATTGTGTGTGTATGTCACGCCAACATTGACGTATTTGACACTGACTATTAGTTAACTCTAAAGGCCCTTTTAGAATGACCAAAGATACAACATTTAATTAGTTTGTTCTGAACAGAAAAACATTTTTTTTTGCATTATTTAAAAATCGAATCTACCACTTAGTTTCTATGGACGTACCTAGTAATATGCCGAAGTTATCGTAAATAAAAAATACAGGGTGTATATCCTTTTTTATTGCGAGTTAAGTCGACTTGTACCCATTTTCAAGGGCTGGAGGTGAACTACTTTTCTATTGATACTTTGACAGTAACCACTTGGTGAACACCTTTTCAACAGAGCATTTCAAATTAAACCCGAACCTTGAAAGGATCCCACATAACTTACCAAATCAAACCTTAAACGTTTAAATTACGGCTACAACCCCGAAATTTCTGTTTGTGCAAACGTAGCGGTTACAAAAGCTTAAAGCATGTAAACGATTAGCGGTTGGACAATAAGTTTAAATTGCACAAGTGAATGCAGGTACAAATATATGCGGCTTAGACCATTCCTTGCGTGCCGAAGTGTGGTGCAGAAACACCAGCGGAGGCGATTTTGATTCACTTTGATTCCCAATTCATGTTTCACAATCCAATAATTTAAAAGGCGGGAAAAAATTGGTCAATAAATAAACAAAATACAAAATTTTATTACACCCTAGGTAGATATAATAAGTAAACTAGGGAGCAAATAAAACGGGTTACTTTATAAAGAGTTCAGTACAATGCGAATGCAATTTTGTTCTCATGACAGAATTGAAACCATTTACTTCTGTTGAGTCTTCCGTGTCACCTAAATAATGTAAAATAATGTCAAATGACCTGTATAATTGATAAATAATGGCTTTCTTTCTAACCGTTAAATATTTTTGGTCCAACTAAAGTCTGTAAAACTTTTTGTGTTAAGTATAGTATGTAAGTACCTACATTGTAGATTAACATTTGTTAATGTTTAAAGCTAAACAAATAGTCACGTATGTATTGTGCGTGTGTTCTTAATAATTACATAACTAGTGACCCGCCCTCGCTTCTTTATGAAAGGTTCCTGTAAAATCCGAAGATAAACCGGAATTTATTATACATAAAAACTTTTCGTGAAAAAATATCTAACTGATGGTGAAAACTGCATTATTATCTGTTGCGTGTCTTTGTTTTATACTAAACATAAATATGTAGTAGGTAATAGTAATAATAAAGACTTAAAGATAAATAAGATAAAGGTAAAGAAGAAGATTAGTAATATCTGTACTATAATGAAATTCAAAACTATATTTTGAGGTCATCATGCTTTAGAAATCTTTCTCTACCTTATTCTTGTCACTTGCACCGCGTGATGTACACAAACTTTTCCAATAAACGTTACGGGGACCGCCGCGGTCAGCCTGCATTGTTACGGAACCCTATCATTGATTTAAACCGGTTCAACCCTTTTAATCTTTTAACCTTTTGCCTCCGCGATTCATTGCAGGTTCCATCTTTCTGTTACTTCAGCTTTGATTAGGGTGTTATTAATGTTAAGAATTTTATGGGTGATAAAATTGCTTTATGTGATAAATGTGAATGGAATGTTAATACATGTTTCCTATAAGGCATAGGAAAAGGAAAGGTATGAAAACTTGTTTAATTCAACAATGATAAAAGGGGACAATTTCTGTAAAATGCTCGTACTTTAAAAGTTAAAATCAAGGAAAAAGTCTAATATTTTAACACCCTATAAAAACGACTCAAATGAACACTTATTGTTGAGTACTTGATGTTAGAAAAGTAGCATGTTAATGAAAACAAAAACCTTTTACGTAATACTCTACGAAAACCTCAAATGTGCTTAAAATGTAGGTATGCAAAGTTTATTAAAATATCACCTTTGTTAGGTTAGGAAGGAAAGTGTTTGGCTGAAAAAAAGATAAAAGATGTTTATTTGACGACGCGCTGGCCTAGTTGGTAGTGCCCGCCTACGAAGCTAGCGGTCCTGGTTTCAAATCCCGGTACGGGCGGATATTTGTGTGATGAGTGCGAATAATTGTTTCTGATTCATGGAGGTTTTAAGCTATTGCATAGCTTCTATCGCGGGCCTTGAGCGCGGGGACCGAATCCAGAAATTCCGTAACGAAAAAACCTCACGCTCCCCACTCCGACGGGCAAGGAGGTGTGGCTTGAAGGCCGTGCATCGTCTAACGTCGTTTCAGTTCGGCAGTCTTCGACACGGCGTTGTGTGCGTTTGTACGACATGCAATAGCTTTACCGCGGCAGTCCCCGAGTGCCACACGTCTTTTTTATGTATTTAAGTATATATACCCATAGTACAAGCCTAGAGCTTAGTTTGGGACTAGGTCAATTGGTGTGACACTGTCCTTTGATATTTATTATTATTATTTATTTATTTAGTAAGCACGGGCACTTTTACACATCAAAAATCTACCAGAACTTCCCAAGAGGAGATCACTGCTGCAAAGAAATGCCGCAAGAACCTCAAGAGTCAGTATTTTGACTGTGTCTACCGAATACGAATTTTCCATTAATGTTTAACGCCGCCACAGCCATATTATGAAACAAAATCATCATCGTAACTGAAAAAAAAACAAATACCGATTTTAAAGGTAATAATTACACTTAAGTAACTCGATAGCTTTTAAAGTAATAATCTCCTCATAAAAATGAAAGTTTTCAGTTAAAGCGAACAGGGATAAGCGACGAGCGACGACTACAAAGAATTTACCTATGCATTTAAAGTAAGAAAATTGTAAACTAAGTTAATTGTGACTTGTTGTAAGGGATATGTCTAAGTCTTCTTCAGACATTTCTATTATAATAAAAGTGACAAGTTCATGTTGAATTACTACATTAAATAATTGCCGGTTTTTTTCATCCAGTGGATCTATTCTACGCGGTAAAAGCATAATGCTTTTTACATGTAATCGTAATGACAACGTTGTGATTGCTCTTATTTACTTGAAGGTAATGGCGACCCAGATATAAACAACTAGCTTCTGCCCGCGACTTCGTCTGCGTCGATTTCGGTTATAGTTTATATCCTCGGGAACTTTTGAATTTTCCGGGATAAAAACTATGCCTATTCCAGCACCTATGTAACCTATTATGTGTGCCAAGTTTCATCCGGATCTGTTCAGTGATTGAAGCGTGAATCAATGAATAACAAGAATCCAAAAAATAATATTAGTAAGAAGATAAGCTTCCATAATTTCAAGTAAAAAGCAATATGGTTTTTCCGAGTAGATCAGAGCCCCAGTGTGTAAGTTACATCGGTAACTGTTTAACGGAACAGTTAATTTTTCTACGATTCGTGGGCGCTCTCATCCAGCTTTTACCAGCCACCTTGCGAAGATAGATGATGACTTTTTGTACATTTTTCGCTATAAAACAAAAAGTACGTCACCGAAAATTATAAAAAATAGTTTTGAAATTTGCAGATTGAGCCCTTTTGTATGACACCCCGTTTGGTATAATCGAATCACTTACATATTTCAACCCCCCATTCTATACTCCATTTCAAATATTTAGAAGAAAAAAAAAGTTTTTTTTTACTAATATTATGGGAAATTTCAAGTTGATAGCTTTTATAGTTTCAGAAAAGTAAGGGGAGTATGTAAGTTACTTCGGTAACTGTTTTGACACTTGCACCAAACAGGTATTAATTTCATCACTTTTTTTCTAATTCGTCACGCAACACCTGTGGCCAGTGTCAAATATGTTCCTCGTCGACATGACACTCGATACTGGCACACACTATATCGATTCAAGAAACCTTATAGAGTTTTAAAAATGTTTAATAAAAAATATACGCGTGCGACAGATGCTATAAAAAGTCGATGAATTGTATTGTTAACTGCGTAGACCAGCGGTTTACAATCTTTATAGGGATGGAATACTTTTGAATCGGGATCTCTTTGAAACGTATTTTTTTTTTCGCATAATTAATTGTTTCGCATATAATCTTTTCGCATAAAACCCTTTTAAGCTGACATTGCAGAATTTAATAAACGTCTATTGTTTAGATTAGGTCGGTTTATATTAGGTTATTTTTTATAATAATTAAAATAAAACCGCTTCTATTGCAAAAACCATTTTTGACCAAATGATTTTATGCGTAAAAAATATATGCCAGACGATATAGACCCTTTTGAATCTCTTGATATTTTACAGAGCTCAAAAATAAACAAAATATTTTTGTAATTTATTTTCTTTCGTGAAAATACTACGTGAACATACACATGTAATTAAAAGTTATTAAACGTGTTATAGGTTCAATTCAATTTCACATACATACATACATTAAATCACGCCTGTTTCCCAGAGGGAACCACTTCTTTCCACTTGCTACGATCTTGTCAAATTTCTTTCGCTTCTCCAACATTCATAGATCGAGTCATGCACGCACGTCGGTTTCATTTATTATTTTACAAAATAAGTGATTACTGACAACTGTATCAACTTAGGTTTAAAATTATGTGTTAACGTTTACTCCCAACCATTTATCTCTGTTGAAATCAATGTTTTCTTTTCGTAAGGATTTTCATACGAAATTGTAATATTTTGGCAGTGCAGATTTAGTTTTGAACTTCCTATAAAATATGAGGTCCGTTATTAACACAAGATCATTTTACATAGGTTTAGACCTTAGGTTATTGATTGTAAGTTGTAACCAGGTGGTTTAATTCGGTAAGTGATATTTGTAAGTGTTTTTAATTATGTATCCACTTTTGGACCCTATTACAATGCAATAAGGTGAGAAAGTGGATACATCTGTTTCTAGTCGACTGTACCTATATAATCTTTACTTTGCATTTGAATGTGTAAATAAAATATAAAGGAGAAATAAAGCTGTTTTTTATTGCAGTTTAACGATTTTAGATTTGCATTGGACCCGATTCTACAGTGGCCTCTAAACTTCCTAATTTTATTTAGGTGTCGCTTAAACACTTTGCTATTCTATGAGCAGCTCTCATAATCAAATGAAAGCGCTAATATGAATTTATAGGCGGTCTATACATTGTCAGCTTGACATTCTGGAATAGCACTTGTTAAATCTGCTGTCTAAACTATGTCTAAAAATTAATCAATTTAGTTTTAGCCTATTTTAGCGATGTGCACGTAGAATCGGGTCCATTGTATATATACTCGTAAACTTTACAGTTGCTCACTTGTTATATACATATCGATTTTACGTCTAAAGCACTGAGTTAGAATTAGTTGTGAAGTTTGTTTAATTTTTCTCACCTACATTTGGTCTTGTGGCGATATTTCAATTTATATGTCAAGGTGTTATGTTTCGATTTGTTTTTTTTTACACAGGGTAATAAAATTAAAATAGTAATGCCCCATAAAAATATACTACTATTACTCCATACATGTAACACAAGCAGTTTTTTTTACCAAATCTCAACGTGCGGCACATATTTAGATATTTCTGTAAAAAATATTTAGGTTTCCAAGCAATTTTTTTGGTTAAAAGAATATTTATGGAAATATTTCCTCCGAAAATTGCTTATATTATGTCCTCCCCTCTTATCTTATAAACCGTAGTATGTCGAAAAATAAAAAATAAAATAAAAAGGTAACTTTGAACACAAAATATTTTAAACGTGATCGGCTATACCGTTTGTGATTTACTGCCGAAAAAGTGCGCTCCTCAACAAAAGGACGTAAGCCCCATGAAGATACGCTCTTTTGATGGTGAACTTTTTCATTTGCATTAACGGCTTCGGATCCTTACACTGAGCTTGGTCCGACATGATTATTTACATACATACATAAACTCACGCCTTCATTCCTAATGATTATTTGTTAAAAATATTCTACTAAAAACAAGCTTAGATTGTATTAAATATTTAAACTCAATTCCAATTTGTAGCTATTAGTTGGATAGGTAGCTATAGTAACGGATGGATCTCTCAAACCACTCACGTTACGTTATTTGCAACTATTACTTAGCCGCGGCATCCACGGGTTAAATATTCGTGCAGCAATCAGGGAAGTGGTTAAACACAAGCGATCCTAGAAACTATACATTGTTGTGGCTTGGAAACTAAGTAGTTTCTGACGGTAGGTACGGCGAAGTAGACAAACAACTAAAACGTAAACACAATTGTTGTAGGTAATAATAATGGAGGGATAGGAAGGTACACTCGGCCTATAAGTAGTTGCACACTTTAGTACCTTGTCGTTTTAACGCCTTAGGCAGATTAGTGCAGCAGTTCAAACAAGACGTTAAAGTGACAGAGCACCAAAGTGTGCTACTTATAACACTGAACGCACTCACAGGACAATGTGATATTTTCATTTTGTAACAACAACACACATTATTTAACAAACGGTTCGCTAGTTTGCTTCCTCTTGTTTAAAAAACAAACGCACATATTCATGATATAAGTGAGAATAAGAGCTAAAGTAAAGATTCTAATCAGTGTGTTTTTTTTTTTTAAACAGACGATTTGAGGACCTCTTCCATTTTTTGAAGACGTTTCAAAATAGTACCTAAGTGTTCTTTGCAGAGCAATGTTCGCATTATTGTGTTCCGGAAGTACGAGTAAGATAGCTGGAGAAATGGCTATCGTCATCTAAGTCCTCAGGGTTGGCAACTCATTTGCAGCCTTGATATGGTTATCCTAAGATTGCAATCTTGCGATTAGATATGTCAATAACGTGCAACGTGAAATTAATTACGTGTTTCTGACAGATATCATTAATTGTTCATATTTACTCAAACTTTACTTTATTTACTTTATTTTACTTTGTTCCGTTTCTTTTTAATTTTTTTCAAACTTTTACAAGTGAAGTTAAACAAGTAATTTAAATCTATCATGTAAGCAAAATGTAATCATCAACTTCTAGAATCGCGCAAGCGTACTTGTCAGAATTCAACCGGCACAGTCAACATTCTTGAAACACATTGTTCGCGTTACACTTTCGGTACATTCTACTTAATCGATTGTTTCACGCGGCACGCTTGCCAATTTACTGTTAAACTATGTTCCAAGCCTCTCTTTGGTCGAAATGACACAGGAAGTTTCCACACATAATAAAAATTTGTCACGCTTTCATGAGTCATAAAATGCACGAACACAATATCCCGCAGAAAATATTGAGGAAAGTGTTGGGACATTAAGGCGTATAAGTCTGTACCTCAAACTGTAATTAGATACCTTTCTTTAAGGCTAGGCCTTTCAGTCCTTATTGTAGGATTAATTGACTTAATTATAAAAATGTTTTGTTCAATTAATTATAATTAAAAGTGCTGTTACTACCCAACTGTGTCAAAAGGAAGGTTATGATTAACAAATACAATTTAAAAAAAATATCAGTGGACAATGTCACACCAATCGACCTAGTCCCAAAGTAAGCCCTAGGCTTGTACTATGGGTAATAGACAACGATATATCCTTTAATACATAGAAAACATCCATGACTCAGAAAAAAATATTCGAACTCATCACACAAATATTTGCCCGTACCGGGATTTGAACCCAGGACCGCTGGCTTCGTAGGCGGGGTCACTACCAACTAGGGCAGCCCGTCGTCAAAGATTTAGTGTACATGTATGTATATTATACTTTAAATAAGGTCTTGATGCGGTGACAACTCACACGACAGGTAAACACATACATCGTGTCTAATATGTGTCGTAAACGCTAAAGTTATAACTAGTATTGTATGTTTGTACACTAGGGTAAACTGAAAGACGTAAGTACATTTTATGTCTTATTAACATTGTGACAAGAGCGAAAATGGTAGATCTTTCAGTTTCCCTTACTGTACATACTGTTTTTGGTACGTTCTGCAGCCTAATCGGCTTGATGGATTTTAATATATGAGGAGTCGTTAGATTTTTCTTGCTTGTGGGAGTGACAAAGGCTATGATATTTAATCAGAGTACATTATGAGGAGAGGACCATTTTTTTAACATACTCTTATGTAGACGTTAGTATCAAAAAATGCAGTGGCGGTGACTAGGTGAAAGGAACAAATCATCATTTGACAAACTATATCGTTTTACAAACTTTCATTTTGCAAAAACTAATTTGTGCCCCATATTACATTAGTTTTTTTTTATATCTAAGGAAGGCAAAGGAGCACACAGGCCATCTGATGGTAAGTGGAAACTGTGGCATAGGCTTATGAAATAGATTAGGTTAGGTTACTCTTTTGACCACAATAAAATGTAAAATAATCCGGTGGGAAGTACCTGTTCGTAAAATGATAAAGTTTACCAAATGATGATTCGGTAAAACATTAGTGAACCGGTTTATTAGTTAGACTTGATTATTTTTCTGTTGTGATAATTTTTATTAAATATGAATTTCTTACTTACTTTTAAATTTCCTAACTAAGACAGGATTTCTCTTACTCCTACCTTATCCGTGAAGCAAGAATGATTCTGTTATTTCAAATTATTTTTATATATCGCTATATAATGATAATTTAAGAGGATAGTATATATTATATATATATATACTATCGATAGTAGATAGGATACATTTTTCATACAAAATGCGGTAACGTTTCTTTCCCCTTAAATCTAGTCTGGATTTTTATATTTTACTTAATTTAAATATATTGTACATATTATGAAAATCTTGTTCTGTACGTTTTTCTTTTCTAAGGCGATATTTAATTGAAAGAAACAATTTTTTCCCGTACGTATCTAGTTTTTTGCAATAACCACAAAATAAGGGTGAGGACCAAAAAGTTGGACCATAGTTAAGCGCAGTTAAGCATACCAAGAACGAAGTCGAAAAAAGTTTCGCTATGCGATGAAAAGTGTACGTATCACTTGTGAAAAGCCACGCTGCCACTCGTCCAACCTAAATGCTTTGGGTGTACTTGATCTCTTTATTCCTAAGTTAACAATCTTCTACATATTTCAAGTACCGTATAATTTGAAACAATTGCAGAAAGCAATTCATCAGCCAGCTGGCACCAATGACCTACAACTTTGTTTTATTATTTTACGTCAAATTGTCCGTGCTGTCTTCATTGAATGACCTACTTGATACATGGTATTCAATCAATTTAGTTCCTAGGTCACTGTGGACTATGTGAAAGTGACGTTGTAACGTAACAGACTTCTTATGATTTAGTGCCCTATAAGAATTAGGTTGACTGTTCATTGTTTCAAACTAACACGACATCACACATAGGGTGATGGGACCTGTGTTGGACGGTTGGCAAAATATTTTTCGACAAATCAAACTTCCCAAAATTTCTAGAGCAGGTTTATTTCTAAAACGAATTTTATGCACATTTACACATCGCATTTTATTCTTTTGGTCAAGTTATTATCAGTAATTTTTATTAAGACAAACGTTTATTAACAATGACCGGATATCCCGGTGCAACACGGGGTGAATGACCTCAAACATTATGCTAATATGGATATGCCCCGGGATTCCGGGACTTATGTTGTTAAATATTATTCTGATTGTATTACTTCAAATAAATTTCAATACAATTTAAACGTGTAAAATAAATATTTTGACAAAAGTAATTTAAGTATGTAAAAAAATTAAAAAAGTTAGTTTTTATTATACTCTGTTTAAAATTGATCTGCCAAATAGTCTTTGGGTATGAATATAAATAAAATATACAGGGTGGAAAGTTGAGATGGGGCATTAAGGGCAGCTACCAGAACCCTTGCTGCCACGCGAAAATGATCTTAGGAGACCTCACCCAACTTTTTGAGTGATGACAATCGACATTCACAGATTTTTGATCAAAGGTACAGTCAGCGAGAAAATCGTCAGAAATGAGTATTTTTTTTTTAATGCCAAATGATCCCATTTCTCATAAGGATTAAAACATTCTTTGAGACCAACTGAGGTTAGAGTACTAGAACACTCACAAATCAAAGAAAACGTTTTCCATACATTTAGTAGGGCAAACCCAAAGTAGAATTTTCTTTAGCTTAAAGACTATTAATTTGTAAGGAGACTACTTCAATTACATACATACATACCTCTCACGCCTGTATTCCATCAAGTAGTAGGCAGAGCACATGAAATTTCATTGCCACTTTTAGCAATTACGGGGTGAAAGAAGCATAAAATGCGCAAAAAAGGGTTAGCTTGTGTATTCGACAATGTGGCACCATTTCGAACATTTATTGTCGTAAAAGTGTACGCTATGTTATCTTTCTTCACTTTTTCATTATTATAAATACATTTAAAAGTTAATGTTGTGTTTTATTGCTTGATCTAATTTTGCCAATGTTTCATATGCTATAATTATTCGTCATAAAGGTATCGTATTTTATCGAGAATTGTAGATTTATCACAATTATAACAAAATAAATCAAACCTAACGGCTTCTGCGATAATCTTTACAGTTTACGATGAAATTAACACATTAAGGCCAATGAAATTCAGGCATAGGTACACGTACCTATGTGTATTTTTTCATTATTAGTAATATGGTTCTCAAGACTCTGTTCGATTTGTAGTTGTCTTTATACTTAACATTCTTTAAGTAAAAAGGACCGATATGCGTAAAAAAACAAATGCGAAGTGTTCTCAGTTATTACCCTACTAAATGTATGGAAAACGTTTTCTTTGATTTGTGAGTGTTCTAGTACTCTAACCTCAGTTGGTCTCAAAGAATGTTTTAATCCTTTTGAGAAATGGGATCGATTGGCATTAAAAAAAAAATTACTCATTTCTGACGATTTTCTCGCTGACTGTACCTTTGATCAAAAATCTGTGAATGTCGATTGTCATCACTCAAAAAGTTGGGTGAGGTCTCCTAAGATCATTTTCGCGTGGCAACAAGGGTTCTGGTAGCTGCCCTTAATGCCCCATCTCAACTTTCCACCCTGTATAATACGGTACGCATTATCATTTCACCACACTACACACAGATATTATATTTTATTCGTTTGTATGAAATTGAAATAGCATACAATTATTTTCTCTATATTTTATATGTTTAATCGATTTCTTTACACGTCTAAAATCCTATCCTAATGCCTATTTATAAATATCCTAACAATCGCATTTTCTTTTCGAACCAGATCCCGGGATTTTAGTCATATCCATATTAAGATTTCTACTCTATATCCCGCAGTGTTGCACCGTAAAATCCGATCACTGTTTATTATGCAAACGTTTTCCTTTGGCTAATATTATAAATAAATTGTCACTTCGAAAATTCAATTGTAAGCAGGTTTATTTAGGTTAAGTTAGGTTAAAATTAGGTAGGTTTAGGTGCGGTTAGAGTTCATCAGGCAGAATAGAAGCCCCGCGCAGCCGGGCTTCGTCGGCGGTGTCACGGAAATAACTCAATCGTACATTCAGTAAAAACAGATACCATGTTAGTTTAGTTTATTTTATTTTGCGTAAAATATATTATGCCAACTGTAATATTAGACTACATGAAATTTGGTAAAATGAAACATGACCAAGGAATTATTTGTTAAACAATAATTTGCTAAAAATTTGTGTCAACACTAGTGGTCCTGATATCCGTGTTACACGTGGAACCGTAGCTCCGTGACCTTAGCACCGGCGGTGCTAAGTTCCCGAACTACACGGTCACGCCAAGATACGTATCCGTGTCTGCGTTCGGCTACGTATCTGCGGATCTCGGCTCCGGCTCCGCTCCGCACGGTTATTGAATGAAAGCTTAAAATTAAACGTCACGGTCACGGGCGGATCGGATCTACGTGTAAATAAGAAACGTATCTCCGTGTAACACGGAGCTACGTATCTTAATTACACGTAGCCGAATTTCACGTGTCGAACGGGCCGGATCTCCGTTGCCGTGTTACTCGGTAACGGAGATTCGGCTACGGGTACACGAAACACGGACACGACCAGGAGCCCTAGTCAACACGTTTTTATCCGGAACAGTATTGTAAATAAAACCAATCAAATCATTTGTGAAATCAATAAAAAACTATAGACCCAGTATAGAACCCTGAGGAACTCCTTGCCTTACGACCTCCATTTAATTTCAACAAATTGTTTGCTATTTGTTAAATAGTACTTGATTAACTTTAACATCTTACCTCTAACTCCGTAGGGTTCCAACTTTCGTAACAAGATTTCGTGACAGACCATGTCAAATGCAGAACTCAAACTTAAGAAAATACCCGCCGTCTTCTTCTTATCGTTCAATTGAGCCACCACTTTTACTAAAACTATACGTGTTTATGTATCACGTCATCACGTGTATTAGTCAAGAATTATAGTTTTTGTATGACCTAGTTAGTAGGTATCGATGAACCTAGTATGGAAAGCTGGGTATTGAGTTGCAAACATCGAGAAAGAATAAGGGAAACTAAGACGTACTCACTAGACACGCGCCGTGCAGCTGTTCGCATTTTCGTGTTATTGGGCTAGGCCGCGTTCGTGTTGAGAGTTACACACGGGTCCGTGGATTGACAAACTTGAAAGATTTTTTTAAAATTATTATTACTATTCAACAAATAAATTCGCTGTATTTCAACTAACATTTATATACTTAGATCAAAAATGTAGGGAAAAACGCCACGTTGACTTGGATAAGTTGTACAATGTGGGTAAATAATTATTCGTTAAATTCTGTGGTCTGTTGCCTTATTTCTACTTTGATTTAGCTTTTCTTGCTTCTATAAGTAAAAGAGAGATGTCATTACGTTAACAAAATGATTACGTTATAAAGGTAAGATGAGTTTTTGCATTTTAAACTATTGACTTATCCAATATTCAGTTTCCTTGTGCTTTAAATAATAAATAAAGAATCGAATACCGTATTCTTTAAAACTCGTCCGAGTAGAAATTACTTGAATCTTTACCGCTATACTTTACAAACCTAAATGCTCTTATTGTTTAAACATAAGAGCATTACCAGCTTAAGCTGAAGCCATGTTTTATCAATATTTGACGAAAACCAAACAATGACAGTTAACCACGTGGTTTATCGTTACGCACGAAAATGTCATCCGATACATTTTGAGCAATAGAAAAGAAAAACGTTAGTAGTATGATAATATACATCTATGGTTAGGCCCCAAGGACAAAGCACGGCTTAGCTATTCCACTGTCACTCCACGTTTAAAAAAAATATATAGAGTACCTATCTAGTACCAACAGTGCTAGTCGTCGTGCCTGCCAGTGCGTCACGTAAAGCTCCGTGACGACCGGATTTGTTCGGCTTGTTTCCGGCGGCGTGCCCGAAACACGCTAGTTGTTACCGATATTTCCGCTCCTAGAATACCTCCAAGCGTTCTACGCAGTTATTAACATGGTACTCTTGTATTTTATTCTAATTCTACGGATTCACAGTCGCCAGTGTTCACAGTGCGCTGAGATGAAGTCTGGCGATCGTGTCCCCGTACAAATTTAGTTTGTTTCCTAAGCGGCATGTGTGATGGAACCAATAATATAAAAAAATCAAGACACTTGTTTCTTATTTTACAGAAGGCATGGGTTATTCATCTGTTTTGCATCAATTTATGACCGTATGATCTTTGAATTAAAAGATTAAGTGTCTATTATTGGTGCCTGTTAGTTAAAAGTGTCCAACACTGATGCTGTCATCCTAGTTATTTTCGTCAAAGATTTTGTTTTTCTTTTATTTACCACGTTTAATTTTTATTCGACAATGTATTTGAATGAAAACAAAAGTAAATTTTCTATATTAACACGAGCGTAGTGGCGACTTTTAAGGAATATTCTGTAAGTAAGTATAAGCTACTTGTCTTCTTTTCTTAATATTTCCTACTGGAATCTGATAACCGGTGGTGATAAATATTTGTCAGTAGATGAGCCAATGACGTTGCTATAGGTGGAAAACTTAAGTGAATGACCTCATGCATGTAGTTGTATCTGTATATACCGTTCGACATTCTATATTTGAAATTTACGTAAATTTCACCTAAGATTTGTACACATTTCATTTACTTTAGTTTTTCACCTATTTTACCATATTGACCATGTTATAACTATAGTCGCGCCATTCTAAAATATGTGTTAGATCTATGTTTAGGGTGACTTGGCAGAAGCGCGTGGAGTTAACCCCTTGTGCTTCTGTTTAGTCCATGAAAAAATACTCTTTTGCCGAACCTCTTACTCTTTTACCGAGCCTCGCGTGTGATATCCATGGACTTATTTCTCTAATTAGTCCATGGGGGTCACTTTAAATAACTCAACGTTCGTGAAATACACCTTAACAGGAGTGAAAGCCATTAATTAAAATTAGGATTAGTGTCATGTTTGAGGTTATATTTTGTACTGCGTTGACAGCTGTCAAATCGGGCCTTTTAGAATGGCGCAGGCGCGAATAAAGCATATTTTAAGTAAGGATTGCTTTCTACAATCGAACAACAATCGATTTTCTTTTCGTTTTCTCAAAATACCTTTATGTCAATGTATTATTTAGGTAATGACGCAACAAAAAGAATTTTTATAACGTTTTTTTCACGAAATATCTAAGTAATACCTACTAACACTGCGATATAAACGGGTCTACCCGGTTATTTTCGGGCTATAACTGGATTCATTATCCGGTTAACTCGGACACGCAATGTCCATTACAACTACATAGCCGTAATGGAGTTCGGATAAATGCGCTCCCTTTTTTATTGCCATGTCAACCATTGGTGCATGAGTCTTAAAATATCATTTATATTTGTTATGTTTTGTATTTATCTTCGTCTAGCTGGTTCAGGCTGATGATGATGAAGGTAGCTTGACCGTTCAATCATCTCGTATTCGCACACGAAGGGTTCCGTACCATTCTTGTATTGGCCCCACACCCTTTAATGTTTACATACATACGTTCACGCCTTCATTCCCAGAGTGGGGTAGGCAGAGCTACAGAATTACCAACAACTCCAAAAACTTGTTGATAACTCCTAACAGTTCTACAAGCCTTTATTCCCTTAGTCGCCTCTTACGACTTCCACGGGAGGATATGGAGTGGCACAATTCTAAGCCGGCACCCACACGGCAAAACCCTTTAATGTTTAATATTACTTAACCCACCCGTGCCCGTGTGGTTGCCGGGTTAGAATAGTACCACTTCATGTCTTCCCGTGGATGTCGTAAGAGGAAACATCTAAGCCTACTTGTGCAAAGTGTGGTTACAGAATTATCAAGAAGTTTTAAGACTTGTTGGTAATTCTTTAGCTCTGCCTACCCCACTCTGGGAATGAAGGCGTGAGTTTATGTATGTATGTATTACTAAAGTTCTATAATTTTTTGCTTTAGCGATAATAGAAATACACATTTTGTGAAAATTTCAAGTGTCTACCTATTATGGATTACGATATACAGCCTACACACAGACGGACAGCGGAGGATTAGTTATAATGTCCCGTTAGCACCTTTTGGGTACGGACCTTAAAAAACGAATATTACCAATCCGTATAAAAAACTTTTAGTACTATACATAGAAAACAGCTTACTCAGCGACGTATAAATGTGCTCAGAACACAACTGAGGATCAAACCCAGGACCGCTAGTAACGTAGGCAGGGTCTATTACATACTAGTCAAACCAGATCATTAAAAGTAAATAATCGGGTTGGATGCTCCAACAAATAACTAGCAAAATATCATAATAAAAGTCCTGACGGCATAAAGGCGAAATCTGTTGACGCGTGGTCAGTCAAGCGTGAACCGCGATAGCGAGGAGCGATAAAACTAATAGGTTTTTGGATTATCACGCTTATGTCGCACTAGTTGGATGCTGCGGCTTCGTGTGGCTTGTTATTAGTAATATACAATATAATATATAAATATACACAAACAAAATCTGAAGAAGGATTAAATTAATCATTGAACTTAACGCATTCTGACAAATAAACGCTGAATTACACACACACATACACAAACTCACGCCTTCATTCCCAAAGTGGGATAGGCAGAGCTACGGAATTATCAGCAACTCTAAAACCTTGTTTTGATAATTCTGTAACCACATTTTGCATAATGAGGCTAAGGTGTTTAACAGCGCATTAGTGACAGGTTGCAAGCCCATCGCCTAACAGTACTACAAGCCCTTATTCCCTTAGTCGCCTCGTACGACATCCAGGGGAAGATATGGAGTGGCACTATTCTCACCCGGCAACCACACGGGCTTGTGTGCTTGTTTGTTGCTAAATGCATTGCCAATCCTGACGACTAAAATGGAATTCCGGGTACACTACAATATTCTAAAGAGCCGTAATTCCGAATTGATCAAAATCTCGAATTTTTCAAATGAAATGTTTTGATAGAAGACTTTGTTTTGTGATATCGCTTATAAATCAAACCTAACCTTACATGTGTATAGTAATTATATTATAAATTTAACCTAAAATAGCTCCAGCATAACAAAGCTTTCGGAAAATCGTAAATTCAGACAAATGAAATTTTGGAAAATTTTCATTCAGAATTTTAAGGTGTTCCCTGGAATGCCTCTAGTAATTTTTGCTGGAACACATCAATGCGAGCACTGTTAATTGGCGGTGGATTAAGTGGATTAACCAAATGGAGCCTTGGAGACTACTGATTTGTTTGATTGTTGTTAATTTGTATTTTATTTAAGTACACTTCCTATAGCAGATTGAGAGAGACGACTTTGAGGGACTGATATTATATACTTGTAAACCGCTTTGAAAATTTTCATTTTCGGCATCCAATGTTTTAATTTTATTATTTTTTAAGACAAACAACTGCATAAAAAATGTGGTTTATAGTACGGAAGAGCGGTGTCTCTTATCACAGGTTATAAGTACCTACTAAAAAAGAGACACCGTCCTGTTTGGTTAATGAAAAAAGTATATTTTAGGGTTCCATACGGGTATACATACATACATACATAAACTCACGCCTTCATTCCCAGAGTGGGATAGGCAGAGCTAAAGAATTACCAACAAGTTTTAAAACTTCTTGATAATTCTGTAACCACATTTTGCACAAGTAGGCTAACAAAGATGTTTCCCAGTGTATTAGTGACAGGTGGCAAGCCCATCGCCTAACAGTCCTACAAGCCTTTATTCCCTTCGTTGCCTCTTACGACATCCACGGGTATATAGAACGTTCATTCAAATAGTTTGCATGTTTTGATGTGCAACTGCTACGAAGTATTGACAACATTTCAAAAAAAAAGCATTATTGTTTTTTCGCGTTTATAATAGCTGGTTAAAAATTAAACTACCCGTATTTCTTGGTTTTTCTTTATTTAACTTAAATTCTTCGTTAATAATTTATTAAAGAAATAGTCATTAAAAAGACCTTATATACAAAGTTAGGAATACTGATGTCGTGATCTTAGCCTGATATAAAATTTAAAAAAGTAATTTTAAACAGTAAACAAAACTGACTGTCATGTCATGTCAATCATTCGCTGCCGTTCGTTCACAAATTTGCTATTTTGCGTAATTTAATTAATTACGTAATTTGTAGACGCCATTAAAATAAATAAACTATTTTGCGTAGAATTGAAAGCGTGTCGTCAGAATCAAGTAATCCGTCAGACAGATAAACAATGAACATGACAGTTGTATGTTTTTTGAATCCCTTTGTAATAAATGGACTAAGGGCACTATAAGTGTATTCCTAACATTCACAATCCAACTTTTTTTACTGTTTTTCCTAAATATAAAAAAAAATACTGCATAAAAAAATCCAAATATATTTTTACTGTAATCAGCAGTGAAAAATCTAGAAACGGTATTTTATTTTACTACCTTAGCACAAAATGAATTGTTGTCAATTCGGCGCGGCGCGCACAACGCGGTGTAGGTGATTTCATAGGGTTGTACTGCACACTATTTGAACGAACGAACTGTAAGAAGAACGGTGTAATACGGGACCTTATTACTAAGCCTACGCTGTATGTCCGTCCGTCCGTCCGTCTGTTCTTAGTGTAGCTGTGGCTGTATCTTTTATCTGTTTCTTTTTAGTATATTATATGTTATTAAGGCGGTGGAAAAAAATTAAGTCAGTCAGTTGGACTCCCGCTAATTTAATGCGCTATCGAATTCCCATCGGAATATATAAAAACATTCTGTCCGACTCGCACTTGACAGGATTTTTTAGCTATTGGAGCTACTCAAGTTGTTTAAGCACACATTTGATATAAAACATTTGCTAATACGCTCATCAGATACAAGTGAAGGTATAAATATAGCTGAGGCTCAAGATAAGAGTAAATCCCGCTACATCTGCTTGACCCCACTATACTATCGTACAAACAGACTCACTGACTCACAAAACACTCCTCTCCGGCCGAGGCCGATATATCCATACTTAGGATATCCGTTACAACTTGTGTTACGATATCGCTGTGGTACCAACGCGCCTGCGCACATAATGTGACTATTCTCGTAAGACCCAATACCTATTTTAGCAAGATTGTAATTGCAACCCTATCGTCTTAATAATATGTTTAACGTTTATGTACCTACCTACAGAAAACAATAGCCTCCCGAGTCCCTAGGTTTTCGCTGGAGGAAATATTACTAAGCATAAAAGGCACCCTATGGTTAAGACGATAGGGTTGCAATTACAATCTTGCTAAAATAGGTATTGGGTCTTACGAGAATAGTCACATTATGTGCGCAGGCGCGTTGGTACCACAGCGATATCGTAACACAAGTTGTAACGGATATCCTAAGTATGGATATATCGGCCTCGGCCGGAGAGGAGTGTTCTGCTGCATCAAGAAAAACACTCAAAAAACAGTACGTCAAAATGTTGAAAAAAAAAATGCAAATGATACAAACGAGACGGTCATAAAAAAGGGTGATAATAATAAATTTAACACGATGCTCCAACTTTCTTTACTATGGAACATGGCTTCTTTAGCATGCTAAGCCAATATACTGAATGTGTTTTACTATAGTTAATGCCAAAATAAATTTTTGAGACAAGTTTTTGTTGCCGACTATACAAAACCAAGTAGGTACTACTACTAATACATTCGCGACTCAATGAGATATACGCCCTTCTTTAATAATGGGGCAGCATAAAATTGCATTGTTCTCGGGTTTACTTATGTATTCCAAATTTCAAAGTGGTTTCAAATTGACAGACATACAAACTACTCAAATTCCAGAAGGTTTAACAGCCCGTTCACACAGAGTCTCCGTATTTACGGTACCCGTTTTAACGGATACAACAAAAAATGATGCTTTGTTCACACATAGGCACCGTATAGCGTTCAACGTATCCGTCATTAACTGAGAGCCCGTTCACATATTCTCCGTACCGCACCCCACACACAGTTTATATCCAGTAAAAACGTACGGATACATGACGGATACGTATTCCGTTCATCCAGTATTCGATAACAAAACGGCATGTCATAATTTAGCGGACCGACATTTTTTACTGTATACTGAATACTGTGTCATATGTGAAGTCGCTCATACAACTCCATACGCCATCAATGAAAAAACGTATACGATAAAACGGGTACCGTAAATACGGAGACTCTGTGTGAACGGGCTGTTACATAAAAATGCAAATGGCAGCACGCTTCTTCAAATTCTCCTAACATTAACAAAATAAATTCGAAAACACAGATTTATCTTAATTAACCCTCACCTATCGTGGCTGGCTCAAATGACAGACACACGAAGCAAGCAAGTTACGAAATTATTGATATACGAACGAGCCAAGTTAAACAAAAGCTCGTAATAATGTAGTGGAGTTGCCGGAGACGTAAACCAACCTCAAAGTACGGTGACATTTGAGATACCCAGTAGCCAGATGAGTCATGGTGCCTCGAGTTTCCATGTTCTTTGCCGATTTAGGAGCATATACAAATATAAATTGTAACAAGAAATTTATTTGGTACCGACTCTTGTCTACCGAGCTGACTATAGATCTTAAACTAGTAGCATTATCAAAGAAGAAGCATCGTTTTCATAAACCATGTTAGAACCTTCTGAGGGGTTATTATGACATAACCATTCAGTTCATTTTACGGCCAGTGTAAAGGACAGAGCTATAACAATTACATAGCTCTGTCCTTTTCTCTCAGCGTAAACTAAACTGCATAGTTATGTTATGTCATAATAGCCCTGTTCTTTCTACAAACCCAGACATGTTTTTGTCCTTATGCTCGTTATATACTTATCATTTATCGCTTTGTGCATCTCTTTCACAGTGTTCTTCTTGGAAAGAGAGGTAAGTCTTTAATACGTGATGTTCCCCGTCTGATAATACAGATTTACCACGTCTCCCTTTTTGGTTTGGTGCCAAACTCGTTCATTTCTCCCGTATTGCAGATATCATCCGACAATCTGGTTAACCCTGTAGCTGAGCCTCGAGGACTTTATTTTAGAAATGTCTTGATTTAGCGTCTTAAAAGTACTTAATAATATCTATGAATATTATGAATGGTGTCTCGAGTTTTGGAGACAACGGAAGGAAGTATCTTCAAATCTACTTTTTTTTTTGTACCTATTGACCTAGTCCCAAACTAAGCTCTAGGCTTGTATTATAGGTACTAGACAACGATATAAATATTTATATAGATAAATATATACCCAAATACATAGAAAACATCCATGACTCGGGAACATGATTCGCGCTCGTCACACAAATATTTGCCCGTACCGGGATTTTAACCCGGGACCGCTAGCTTCGTAGGAAGGGTCACTACCAACTAGGCGAACACGACGTCGAACTTATAAAACCAAAATTATAAAATTCATCATTCGCTTTGAGAGGGGCCTTTTGATTGCACGTTGATGATTGAAAAATGTTTTTGCGTTTTAGCGAAGGTCCCAAAAAGAAGCACATCATTCGTGATGTAAATGGCAGTTAATGCAATATTCATGATAAATGTCATTAAAGCCATGTTTAATCTTTTATCTCTGATAATTAGTAATGAGCGTTTAATTTAAATTAAGACAGTTATTGATACAAGCAGAGTAACCTAAAATAAAAAACTTTTTTTTTATTACGGCCAAAATAGTCTTCGCTCAATTTTATGCCTCTGGCTGAATGTCGCTATTACATTCAGTAACGCTTTTTTTCAGTGAGACCAAGAAAGTATGGCAACTGAGGGCGTTAAAAAAAAAACAAATAATTAATATAATTATTGTTATTAAAATATTACCTATCTTACTGTGCATGCGTGTGTACAACTATGATATGTCTCCAATAAACTATGGAGATGGTTATTTTTTACTAAAATAAGAGTATGAAAAAAAAACAGTCCATTTTTTTTTAAACTTCCAATTAGTGAACCTGCGAGTGGGGATGTTGAAGATCGAATCAAACAAGATAGAAATGCATGAAAAGCCCAATATATCTGTATTTTTTTAACACCTTACTCTAGAGCAGTCCGGGTTTTTGCTTCGAAATTCGAAGAAGAGCGGTTCTAAGAATTACATCATCAACATAAATACGAGGGACGTGTATCCGCATGTCATTTCCACGTTTCCGGCCCACGTGAAAATTGCTCGTATAAAAATAACAAAGAATTTCCGGTGAACTCTTGCAGCGGATTCCGAAGCCGGCAACTTTGCTAACAATGCATGTCACAGTCAAAGCGTGCCAGTGAGAGCGCAGAGCACTCGTGGCCACAGCTAGTTCGCTCAAGGTGAAAAACGCTGTAACCGTAACTACAAACTACTTACTTGTGGGAGGACCTTGTGCAGGGTCCGTCCGGGTTCGTCCCACCATCTTATCCATTAACCTACCGCCAAGCAGCAGTGTTCGCATTGTTGTGTTCCGGTTTGGGGATAAGACAGCCGGTGAAATGACTAGTATAGAGGCATTCCATCTTAGTCCTCAGGGTTGGCAGTGTATTTGCAGTCTTGTGAATGCGAATGTCTATGGGTCACAGTTTCCACTTACCATCAGGTGGCGTGTGTGCTCGTATTCCTATGCCATTAAAAAAAAACAATTGGAATACGAAGTTTCTATAGTATATTTTGTCTGAGTTGGACTGACAAAGTGACTTCTTTTTTTCCTAAAACTTAATACATAGGTCTTTGCATATTTTATAATAGTCATAACTACTACTAAGTTTGTACTAAAATTTAACTTTATGTTATTAATGGTGTCAATATAATGATAGTGATATAAATACTAACGAACTTCCAGAGAGACGGACAGACACTTTTCATTGCATGTAAATACATTTTCAGATTGTTTAAGTACAGTAGGTACGTCGAAATCTGACCTTATTAAATACGAGTACCTATGTCATTAAACTTGACTCCATTCTCATATAAAGGGTGAAGCACTAACCTTGCTACGGGCTGAAGGTAACTATTTGACTTTTTGTAGCAAGATTCGTGCCTCATCCTATATTTAAACACCTTGTATACTTCTTAATTCAAGTTGACAAATGTGATGGTTTTACAGATAGTCTGTTCTACTCTATGCCAGTACATGCTTCTCAGTAGGTATATATAGCATTGTCATAAATACGTTATGTACCCCTCATATCGCGTTTCTCTTTTAGAATAAATGTGAATCATATATTTTACATTGAAACGTATTCTTCGGATAATCTTTAGCTACAAGTAAAAATGTATTTTTGATGATATCGCAACCACCACCACTTGGTAAGTATTTGTCTGATTTCACTTTACAGGTGATTATTATAAAAATGAAGCACATTTTATAAGAGTCTTCAATGTCTAAGCTCATCAGTTCCTTCCAATTCCTAGTTAAAACAATCTGATAGTTCAAAATTCTTACTGTAATCTGGAGATTAAAATCCTTAAGTAATATAAACGGCTTAAATACTCTCAGCCATGGTCAACAATTTGGCCTGTAATGTACAATTGTACATACATACATACATACCTTCACGCCTTCATTCCCTGAGTGGGGTAGGCAGAGCTACAGAATCACCAACAACTCCAAAAACTTGTCGACAATTCTGCAACGTCAATTTGCACAATCAGGCCAAGATGTTTAACAGCGTATATTAGTGACAGGTAGCAAGCCCATCGCCTAACAGTACCACAAGCCTTTACTCCCTTAGTCGCCTCTTACGACTTCCACGGGAAGACATGGAGTGGCACAATTCTAAGCCGGCAACCACACGGCAAATTATAAACTGTACGTAGGTTTTGTCCATTTTGAGCTTAAACGTAGTAACGTAATGTAACGTTAAGATCAAAATAAATCCCAGTTACTGTTAATTAAAGAGGCGAATCAATTCCTGTAATTCTTAGCCTCATTAATGAAAGTTAATTAAGTTCGTATTAAAAACGTCAGGCCGGATTAAGCGCACGTCACTTAAACGAATTAATAGGGATCCGCAGGATTACAGGAAACACCTTTAAAGTGTGGGTTACACGGAGATTGGTTGCGAGCTGAATCGCAGCGTCAATTTAAAAGTACATTATAATTTTTAACTCGGTTGTAATTTTTTACAATTTTTATATTACCATCATTGCATTGCTATTGATTCTAGGCTTTATTTAAACATTGTGAAATTATTTGGCAATCTCTTGATTCAGTTTCGTAAATTTTAATACTCGTACAAATGATATGCTATGCAGGCCAATGAAGAATATTTTAAGATCTAAGTGTTTTGTTTGTGAGATATTGATTGAAGATTCATGTTAACCTGAAGTGAGGGGATTTTTTTGCTACAATAGAGTTCACTTGACGTGATTTTTCATGTTATGATATATTGTTTCAAACAAAGGTTTCAAACCAGTAACCTTTTCAACTTTTAGCCAAAAAAAAATTTTAATGCTGCTTGTTAACGTGCTACAGTTTTTAATTGAGTTGTTGAATTTAAATGGGGACGGGAACTATTGAAGATGGCCGCTAACCGCGGTTACTCAAGAAAACGGTCAAGCTGTCGAAAATATATTATTAAATATCTTGAACAAGAACTGAGAATTGGATGAACAGCATTGCAGGCTATCATTCATGGACAACATTCTCTCCATAGGATATGTTCGAGGAGGGTTCCGCTCAAAATTATGATGGATAAATTCGACGTTGTCTGTTCTCATTCTGAATTTAAGACGGTCAGACAGACAAGAAATTCATGAGATCAGGGACAAAAGCAATTACCGAATAACATTTCCTTAGTGTCATCATCATCATCATCATGTCAGCCGAAAGACGTTCACTGCGCTGGACATGCCTCCCCCAAGGTTCTCCACTCAGACCGGTCTTGTGCTTTTCGCATCCACCGCGTTCCCGCGATCCTTACAAGGCCGTCATTCCATCTTGTTGGAGGCCTACCTACAGCTCGTCGCCCGGTCCGCGGACGCCACTCAAGAACCTTTCCTTTCCAAGAACCGTTCCTTAGCGTACCTATATCTAAATGTATTAGATTCCGTCGAGTAAGTTCAAAGTTCTAGCTCGTATGTTTCCACACATTACTCTACCGAGAGAACTTCCGTTTAATTGTACTTTAACCTGGTGTTTGTATGGGATTACATCAGTCCTAACCTTACCGTTCTTGCGTACATCTCGGCTCCGAAGTGTATAAATTTACTGGCATCCGTCATTAACTCTGTTTTATTAGGAAGTCACTCTTGATTAACTTTAGTTTTAGATAAACTAAAATCGTGTTTGACCTTGTAAAGTGGAGCGATTACCTATTAAATTGACGTTGTAACATTTTAAAATAATTATACGGTATTTTTTTAATAGTTATTTATTAATATAATGTATTGACGCTATAAGGACCTTGCACTCGAGGTAGTCATGGTTTAATATTGACTTAAAATTGAAGGCAAAGTAAAGTAAAACCTTATACAACCAACATTCAAACGAATCTTATACAGAAACCCAAAGTTCTAAAAATAAATGTTTATTTTAAAGCCGACAATTTACTTTTGAATTCAAACAAAACAATTTCACGTGTCACATCAAACAGTTGAGTAAAAATAACGGAATATAAACAGAAGAATATCGGGTTTATTTATAAACACACCCCGCACAAACCTCCACTTACTTACATGCACCTATATTAACGCGAAATAAACCTTATTCAGGTGTAATAAGAGCTCAATCGATGATTTTAAAAACAATTGTTAAACTAGCATGTATTTACTGAGAACTTGATCTGAAACCACGCTTATGTGTAGCGATATAAGGTATTAACTGTCGGTTTTATAACTTGGTTTACAGCAGCCAAAGTTCAGACAGAAGTTCGTGAAATATTTTCAATCTATGTCCTAAAAAGGACGCCTGGTGCACGAAGCAAGTCATGACATTTAAAGACACATTACTTGAAAATAATCTCAGTTGTTTTCATATTTTTATAGATTAGCTGTCTAAAAAAAAGTTATCACTACCAACCCAAAATAGGGGTGATCGTTATGTATTTAAGCCTTGGTCTGTCGGGTTATATACACCATTTTTTATACCGGGTTATATACTCCATTTATATACACCACCATTATATATTACAGATATTAGTTTTCATGAAAATCATTAAGATTTACTGTTCTAAAATAGGGTCAATTAAAAAATAGCCCGTGATAAAAACTTTAAAACACAGTCAAACACCTTGAGGTTCTTCACGTTTGTCAAAATCTGTGACAACACGGGAAAAATCTACAAAACATGATCACACGTTAACATATTGGTCAGGATGTCAATTCTAGGGTCATTCGAGATGAATTTCTATCGTGTGCATTGAATGAAAGCGTCACTTCTATGGAATCTCGAATCGGAATTCATTTAGATCGCGACAGAGAATCGCCTCACAGGGCCTCTATTCAACGCGGTACCTAAGACCATATTGCTTTGACGTGTTATGGTATTGTTATTAACTCGGACGCCTTTACTGTCAAGTTAGGAATACGGAAACACGTCAAAAACAATAACGTTATAACGTGTAGAATCTTAGCCCAACTCTATACCATATTATCTCTACGAGAAGAAGGATTTTTAAACATTCGTCATACCTACTTATATACAGCATGATAATAAAAACTTATTCAATCCTAACAGATGATTCAGCAACTGCCCTACAAAGAACACAAAAAAAACATTTCCGTAAATGGTTAATTTCATAACGAGCTTTAAATATGGTCCGCCTACTCAATATGGCGAACTCGGTGTTGTTTGCATAACTAGCAAAGCGTATAAGGTTGCAAATTCTACGGAATATTTATAAAAAATGTTTATCAATGGTTATTCTCTATCACTAATGCTCATACGATTTTGGCTCTTATGGTATTTGTTGGTTACGTAGTGAAAGACGACACGGCATTAGCAATGAAATGCGCGTAGCGAATCTGCGCCCGCGCCGCATCCGTTGTTCAGCTGTTAAGGGAACTCGTGACCTTTTTGCTCGGCTGTGATTAGGTAGAGGACGGTTTTGTATATCATATTATTTAGTGGATGTAGAGAGACTGGTTGACATGAGTAAATACGACATAGGGCGTGTCGAAAATTAATGTCAAAGTTGTAATCAATAACCCCATCGCATCAGCACACGTCATAGCTGATAAGTTATATCTCATGAATTAGCATACTGATTTTCTTAATTCAGAAACAACGCCGTAATACGAAAAAATGCCTTAATATTCGGGCACTCGTCTTTACTAAGTGATGACTAACAGACGGATAGACATACCGACAGACATTAACTACGAAAATTAAACCATTGAGTATATTTGAAATGATTCTTAACAAAACAGAAATGCATATAGTTTTAGAACTAATCAACAGTAGATACTTTTTCCATAAGTCTCATAAAACATTTTGTATGTATAGAACGATATTCGCCTCGTGATAAATGCGATATGATGACTGGAATTTTGATAAAAGTGCCTTTACTGAACTTTGCTTTTATATACTCTATCATACCTACTGTGTGACGTATAAATAAATAAATTAGTTATTTTTACATTTGTAACCATGGTTATGAAAGGGTAGCACAAGATAACAACTGAAACCTTAAAAACCGGAAGCCAACATGTACATACTTGAGAATTATATCTAATCCGATCATTATAAAAAAAACTCACGATTAAACATATCGATAAAACATTCCACTTTAACGGATACCGTGTTGTAACATACGTGTTTACATTGTGGGTTAGTAGTAATGTAACATCCGGCGAAACACGACAAACTGCGGTTACAGATCTGTTTACTCTTGACACAGTTATTATGGGTAATAGATGGATAAACTTGTTATAATGGGCTAAGAGATGGCACTGTCTACTAGTTAAACTAGTCGCATAAAATCGCAGTCAGCTGTGTTATTTTATAACGTTACTCACTCAAAGAATACATACATACAAAAACTCACGCCTTCATTTCCAGAGTGGGGTAGGCAGAGCTACAGAATTACCAACGAATCTAATAATTTGTTGATAATTCAGTAACCACATTAGGTATGCAAAATCAGGGTAAAATGTTTACCAGTGTATTAGTGACAGGTTGCAAGCCCATTGCCCAATAGTACTATAAGCCTTTATTCCCTTAATCGCATCTTACGAAATTCACGGGAAAACACGGGCATTCAAAGCATCAGTCGATAAATTTTACAACTGTATGACACAAAAGGTATACTTACTCGCATGCATCGGTCTTCCGCCATTTTAAAATGATAATTAGTCTAAATGTTGACTACAGTCCTGGGATGGCCACGACACTCAATCTAGTTTGGGATCCGCTGAAGGAATGTGTAATCTTTTGAATGATAAATATTTTGTATTGTTATCTTTATCAGATCATCGATACACTTTGAGGGAGGTCTGTCGACACTTCGCATTCTCAAAAGTTTCATACCTAGGTCAAGGCCTATACGACCTGTTCGTGTCGTGATGCAGCATAAGCATATGGACTTACCGATGCTTGTAAAACTTCGCTGATTCGTAACGATTCCAACTATGTAAGATACCACTGAAAAACTTATGAAACAAAACAAGAAATTAATGATTTTTCGTGACATGGACATTTGGGAAAATTACAAAAATTCAGATTAAAATGATCAATATCTCAGAAATTTGTAAAAATCGCTTAACATACATGGAGGTTGAATGGATGGCTTTTTAGCTGTTCTATCAGCCCTATGCGGGTTGAGATCAATTTCTGGGACATCCTGTATATAAGACAATCGTGCTTTTGACCCCGGTCATTCAAAGCTCACGTCAAGGCAGCGCTTCCAAAGTGTTTGGCACCTACTGAAACACACGTATTTACTAGCGCACGGGTCAAGCAACGATTGCCTGTCGTGTTTATTATTGAACGAAATATAAATAATGTACCTAGTCGTTCCCAATGTTGAGCAAGTTAATTTTACTTTAAAAACTTGCTTTTCTTAACGGTTTAGTTTATTTTAATACGTTTGGTATACAGTTTCGCCGGCGAAGCCGTTATACTTAAGTATGCCGTTTAATAACTCGTCAACCAATTAAAAAGTAGCAACTGCATACGAGAGAAACATCCCAGAAAACGGATCCTTAACATTAAATATTAGCTACATAAAAATGTATCAAATTAGAACGCGAAGTATAACTAAATCCTTTGGCGTTTTGAATACTGACAACTACAAAAAACGCCCCTGTATCAAATAGTCAATGCCGAACTAAGCTATTGTGCTTGTAAAACACAGTCTAAAAGCTAACATTACGCCAGATAGTACACCACTTAACACGTCAGATAGATATGAATGATTGTCCTGTCATCTAGTTTGAGTGCCGAGACAACGTCAATACATACACCCCAATACAGTTACATGTCCAAGTCTTACTGTACAATTAAATTAACACATTCTGCCTACAAATCGATTATGGCTCCTTATCTTTGGAGACTCTTTACATCTCCGGAATTGTATTATTATTTTAACCTGACATTTTTATTAATTTAATTATTATTACTACTGGGACCTGTACATCCCTGTGACATTTAAATTAGATAGCTTATGTTTAGTATTGTAATAAGTTCTTTATTTAAAAAAATGGCTTACTGTTGAGTTTCTTGCGGTGCTTCTTCTCAACAATGGTCTCTTGAAGCGCTGGTAGATGGTAGATTCAGACTTGTAAAAGTGCCTACAGGGCCTACTTACAAAATAAATGATTTATTTTATTTTTATTTTATTTTATTGAATGAAAACCGAGAGTCAAACCTGATTTACATGAGGGTAGTTCTTTGCGTTTAAAAAAAACATTTGCCATACATTTTGAGAAAAGCTTTTGTATTTAGCACGCACAGTAAAACAGTTATCATCTGCTTATTGAGACCAATTTAACGAGTCCAACCTCGACGGGACCACGGCTGTAAATTACTTTTTAGGGTTCCGTAGTCAAACTAGGAATCCTTATAGTTTCGCCATGTCCGTCCGTCTGTCTGTCTGTGTAGCTCAGAGACTCTTAGTACTAGAAAGCTGTAATTTGGCATTAATATACATATTAGTCACGCCTATAAAGTGGTAAAATATAAACTTGAAACAATATCTCGATTAAATATTTATACCTACCAAAAACTTATTTGCGATTTTGGTAAACTGACTGCGACCTATGTCGATTTATAAATATCAAATAAATATCAGGGGACAATGTCACACCAATTGACCTAGTCCCAATTTAAGCTCTAGGCTTGTATTATGGGTACTAGACAACGAAATAAATACTTATATAGAGAAATATATACTTAAATACATAGTAAACCTCCATGACTCAGGAACAAATATTCGCGCTCAACACACAAATACCTGCCCTTACCGGCAGGGTTACTACCAACTAGGCCAACGCGTCGTCAAATAATAATATAATTATGGGATAACAGAGGAACTCAGAGACATTTTAGAATCAAGTCGTCCCTTTGTCAAACTTGTTTAAAAAAATCGTTACTAAGGAACGAATGAATCGTCATTAACTCTGCCCTCCTAAGCAACGCAGTATCCCAAAATCAATAACCAAAGCAGTTTTAGTTCTCTTCTCTAGGTAATAAGGTTGATATTGCTACAGGAATTTTATCTAACATACTGCGTATTAGCTTAGGAGGGCAGAACTGAGGTCCTAGGCAAGATGCGAACGCTACTAACGCTTTTCTTTTATCACTCAAAATTGCTGACTACCATTCACGGACAATATTCTCTCCCATGACATATGTTCGAGATGGATTTTGCAAGAAAATTAATTTCATTGACATGGAATTGGCTAAAAGTTCCTCATTAAATCATAATAATAATATATTTGAAAAGCCGATGACAATGTAAGATTTTGTCCAATGCGGCTGTTAGACAAAATATTATACAGTCATCTGTTTTTTTACAAAGCCGGCACATTGCAGTACTTGTGCAAAATTAAAATGTCAGTAGCGACTGTCAACTATTTGTACATGCTTCCGTATGCAAACGCATGCAGCATTTGCTATACACACGTCCATATAGTTAAGTCCGTTTGAACCACATAGCCACCGCATCCGCACCAAATGAATCTCTAAGTATCCCCCTGGGCTTAAAAAGGAAAACTATTAAAAAGAAATCCGCTTACTAGCTTACATCGTAATCAATTCTCAAGTGCCCTCCAAATATGGGGTGTGTTACAACATCTGTTACTATCCCAGCACCTTTTTATATCACTGGTCTCACCCATAATGAACTTTATGCCTGTGTAATAAGTGTTTTAGATAAGAAAATGTGTGTTAGTATTGAACACATGCTAATCTATGTCATATTTATAGACTGAATGATTGCTGGGTTATAAAAAACTCCCATATCATCGGATATTAATGCTAGGCGGTATTTCGCAATGTTTGATTAACAGATAGAAGATACGTTATTAGGTACTGAATATATTTTTACAGGTCGTTTTTAAATATTTGAATAGGCATATTCGAAGGGAACATTACTTCAGTAACATATGGACATATGTGATTTATTTGATATTTTAGCTGATAAAAAAACCGTTTCAATTTTTTTTGGAATCTTAGTTATTTTAAAAATGAGAAAACAGTGCTTGTCATCCACTATCGTCCATGTACATTCGTCTACATATTATCTATACGCTTTTGCATCCTATTCCATTCAAATAATTTGTAAATGTCAATACACATCTTTGTCACAAAGACATAACATTAAAGTAGTGGAGCGGATCTGCCTACACTGAAAACACTATATTATTTCCTCTTTTTAAAAATAACTAACTTTACCAAATCACTTATACGAAGCTCAGGCAATCGGTGAACACGTGTTTGGTAAAGCCCCCGATATAATGGTGACCCCTACTTTTAGGCCTGATACTAAAACGTCCCAACCGATTTGCGTCGAACATAGACAAGAACAATTCCGATTAAACCGCGTTCAATTCAGTCCATCCGTTTGGGAGCTAAGTTACACACAGACACACAGATAAACAGACATAGATGCACAAATACACTCGTACAACTAACAACTTCTGTTCTTAGACAGAGTCATCTAGGGAGGTTGAGCGGATGATGAACTCGCGTCCGATTGGGGCGAAGCCAACCTTGTGCAATCCAACGCCAACAAAACGCAGGCGTGTCTGTTTTCTCCAAAAAGGCGAAGTCACAACAGGACTCCTACTCTCCAGAATACACCTTAACCACCACTAACTAATAATGATGATAAATACCTAATTAATATGTAATTAATAATGATGGGCAAAGTTGCTGGAAGAAGAGCTGTCGGGTGCAGAAAGAAATCGTGGCTGCGAAACATTCGAGAATGGACTGGAGTCACAAGTGCAGCGGAGCTGTTCAACCTCGCCAAAGACCGAGAGAAATATGCAGAGCTGACTGCCAACCTTCACTAGTTGAAGAGGCACTATAAGAAGAAGACCACTGACTGACCACCTCGATCACTTTGATCTAGAACCGTTGGGGGGAAAAAAATGCCGTAACCGCCACGCAAAAGCACAAGACCGGTCTAAGTGGAGAGCCTTGGGCGAGGCTGCGGCTGACATGATGAAAGGTAAGCCACCAGTCAAAAATCAAAATATGTTTGTTTCTCACTAACCTTTACATTAAAATAGAAATTTATAAAAAAAAAACCTAAAATAAACACATAACATAAGTAGGTAGGTACCTACGTTTTCACTGTAACAACACCCATGGGTAGCTTGCAATGAAAATACTGCATTTTCCAATAGAATTCAATCTCAAATAGCAATCATAGCACACAATACAGTTATTAGCTGCAGCACTAATCCCAGTAGCCGGTAGTTACCGGATAACGTCGGCGAATGGATGGGACTTCCGCAGTTACAGCGAAATACTTGGAGGAAAAATACAGCTGTTAGGACTTTTGCGTGTGAGTGTACACAGTCTGGGGATTTCGGACGCAGTCGTCTTGATCGTTTATTTTTAAACAACAAACGTCTTTGATAATTTAATATCTTCAATTGCAAAATGAGTAGGTAAAGTAAATAGAGTCGAGAGTTACAAAATTAGGAAATATATCAGATTTTTTAGCGAAAGCAAAAGTAAGTTCAGATAAGTTATTAAGGAAAATCAGTTTGCAATAGTTCTGCCCTCCTAAGCAAATAAGCATTATCCCAAAATCAATAACCAAAGCAGTTTTAGTTCTCTTCTCTTAGTAATAAGGTTGATATTGCTATAGGACTTTTATCTGACATACTGCGTATGAGGGCAGAGTTAGGCAGCACATGAAGAACTATGACTTTCTGGTTCACATACACACATTGCATTTTAGTACAATAAAATTGAGATTGTTCATATTTTTTAAATTACATACATACATACATACCTTCACGCCTTCATTCCCAGAGTGGAGTAGGCAGAGCTACAGAATTACCAACAACTCTAAAAACTTGTTGATAACTCTGTAACCACAATTTGCACAATTAGGCTAAGATGTTTAACAGTGAATATTAGTGACAGGAAGCAAGCCCATCGCCTAACAGTACTACAAGCCTTTATTCCCTTAGTCGCCTCTTACGACATCCACGGGAAGACATGGAGTGGCACAATTCTAAGCCGGCAACCACACGGCATTTAAATTACTGTAATTTAAAAACCATTTCGAGGAATAGGGTTTTAAAGCCGTTCTGCATTATTAAGTTTTTGAAATATTTATCTATTCCTGACATTTCGTCAAAATTGTATTTGACCTTTGTTTGACTTTCGTTTTTGGCTTGAAGCCTTCCTGGGTATATCTTACGGGTTAGGCGAAAACCGCTTGAAATTGTATGTTTTATTATACTATTACAATCACTTTTTATCATTAGATATCGTATAATTGTTGTAATTTATTATAAAATGCCAACCCAAATTTAAAATAATCATGTCATCCATAAAATGTCTGCTAAATAAATAAAGATATTAAAACGAAACTATTGGCTCAAATACAAAATTAATGAGTAGTAAGTATTCTTTCTAATTGAAATGAAAAAACCGTGAGTGATATTTTTTGGTATATCCCAATTGTTTTGAACATAGTCAGGGATCAGAGTAACCAGCTCTTCTTGTTTGCCGGACTTTAATAACGTAGGTGTTTATTTGACTGCCAAAATGCTGGCACGTTTTTGCTTTGCAGTAATTTTAAGCACTGCTATAAAGAAATACTTCTACCAAGGTTTTCGTTATAATTTTCTAACTCAAATTATTTGGTAGTTTAGATGTTGTACAGACCAACCAATGTGTGTGCGTGCACAGTGCATAGGGGGAATGCAATTAATTTTATCACAAAAGCTCCGTTCGGCATCCGACTTAGGGAGCCAGAATACGTCTTTAGCTACGTCTTTCATACTCGTATATTCTCTAAAGTTTGTGTCACATCTGCGGCGGGGCGCTATCAAGCGATACTTTATTAAGTATTAATTACCGTAAAATGTGCCTACTTTGCTCCCCCACGGGTAATCTTGCTCCATCGTTATATTGAGGTATTCTGTATTGTAAATCATTCTAGTGCTTTCATTCACTGCGCAGCTGGATGTATACATCAATTATTTTTAGAAAATTTGTCATCGGCCTTGTCATATAAGTAACATACAAAAAAGTCACTATGGAGCATAGTTACCCATGGGGGAGCAAAGTAGGCACATTTTACGGTACTCTCGCTAATATACACATTTTAAATAAATGTCTAATGATCCCTTGTAAATGCATAATTTTCCTATTGATTTTCAGTACCGATAAATAAATATATAATATATATTTTAGAACAAAAAACCGAATATTTAAATACAAGCTGCAAGCGCATCAAACTGCAAGAATATAATAGAAATGTATCTGGCGTAAGCTATAAAATTCCAACTCAATGGTTTATGTCCACATTCTCGGGTGTATTTTGTATTCGCTTTATTATCATTAAATATATTAGTATAGAGGATGTTTTAACTGACTTCATAAAAGGAGAAGGTTCTCAATGCATCTGTTTTTTTATGTGTATGTTACTCGATATCTCCGCAAATTTTCAACCGTTTTTAATAATTAATTTATCCGTGAGTAGGGTATCTCAGGAGTGGTTCCATTTAAATTGACTCAAGATTAGCTTTGTGCTGAAAATAAACTTCTCAAATTGTAAGTTTCTTATGATACATTCTCGGAAATATCTAAGAATATCTTAAATTTTGTAAGAAAAGAGAACATTTTCAATACTCTCAAATGTTGCCGATAATTTTCTCAATCATTTCTTGAGAAGATTTCTTAACTTCTGAGAATGTTCTGCAACTTGTACATTGCTACTCAAGATCCATTCTAATCATGGGATCTATAGAAAGTCCATGGAACTCCTTAATAATTTAAAATTGATTTATTGTTTTTAAACATTCAATAGTTATTTAACTAAATTGTGGTTATCGGATCGTTCGGACGGGAGATATTCAGCGATACTGACCGATAAAACTGAACGTGGAATCAGCAAAAATGAAACGTTATCATTGTGCCTGAAAGCTCAAATTAAACTGAAAGCTTCATTTCAGCTGTGCCCTAACCTGTAACAGAAGCGTCGTTGAATTCCTCCGTTGCTTTGAAATCAGCTAAAACTAAATTAAAGTTTGTAAGATTTTAGAAATTTCTCTCAAAGTGGACACAAAGGTTTTGCTTTTGCTAGCCAGATATTGGACTTACAGGAGGAATCCAATACATTTTGTGTAAGGGATTACTTATTTAATTTGTTGACTTCAAAGACGAAGATTTCATTATTTATTGTTAAGTTCAATTATTTACTTTAAAAAAATACTTTCAAGTTTGTTTTTGAAATATTTACTATTGGTCTTACAAATATTTAACAAAAATTAAACTAGGATTAACTTTCAATAATCTTTCGAAAAAGACCCATTGTAAGAGTGTTACTGTCAATTGTTAGCATAAAACAGCAAATTAAATGGACGTACGCATATCAAAAGTGTGCAAGATAATACCAATCTTACTAATAAGTATCCAGAACAAGTGTTACATTATTCTGGATACTTAAGATAAGTTTACTTGTTTGTGTAGAAGTAATATTTTTACATTCGATTTTCGGGATGTGTCATAAAATTTTGAAAACATTGTATACTGTACACGTATTCAAAATTTAATCAATACTATGTCGATTAATACACTCGTATCAGGGTTATTTCGGGGTTATAGAATGACCTAAAGACCTCTAAGGCAAACGAAAGTAATAACTAATATAATGGGATTAGTGACGTTTATGCCAACAACGGAGTAGTTACGTTAAGTCACCATCATTTTAATTATTTGCTCCTGCATAATGTGGACTCGTCCTAATCGACTCCACGGACAACTCGATACAAAGTAAACGTTACGAACAAAAGCTTAATCCGGGTCTTAAGTGAGCCAGGACAAAAGGTTTTATAATTAAGTGGACCATTATCATGGCCTCCATAATCCCTTGATCTACCTGCTCTGACCTCTGCTACGAGTATGTTATTCTGTAACAGAGTAAAGACGTATTCGTCAATGACCTCTACGTCACCCATATAGGGTGGAAAAACGAACGCCACATGTACAGCCAATACCTTAAATATTGGAAATATTGGAATTAGCAAATTTTACGCCAAGGAAACACTTTTATTTATGAAATCAATATTTACTACGTAAGTATATGGTTTTTTATTTGTCGGCCTTAACCGGTACTTGAACTAGGCGAATATGACGAAACAATCACTCGTGTTTTATGATATAGATCTAAAGTGTCAGAAAGTGATCATTTATATCTACAAAACATACACCTTAGAACTAAATATCGTAAATACTTAGATTTTTTATCGTTTTGTCATATTCAACAATTCAATTTGGTTAAGGCAGACGACGTTTCAAAAAACTATTAATTCAGTATTTATCCTTTCCAAAAATAAAATCAAGACTTATTCGTAGAATTTGCTATTCCCAATGTTTAAGGTTGTTGCCATCGATGTTGCGTTCGGTTTTTCCACCTCGTATACCACTTAAATAACACAAATATCGTCGGTGAAACTGCAAAACCGCGTAAGTAACATTTTAAATAAAGAGTAAAATGCACACACACACACAAACTCACGCCTTCATTCCCAGAGTGGAGTAGGCAGAGCTAAAGAATTACCAACAAAGTCTTAAAACATCTTGATAATTCTGTAACCACATTTTGCACAAGTAGGCTAAGATGTTTCCCAGTGTATTAGTGACAGGTGGCAAGCCCATCACCTAACAGTACTGCAAGCTTTTATTCCCTTAGTCGCCTCTTACGACATCCACGGGAAGACATGGAGTGGTACTATTCTAACCCGGCAACCACACGGGTAAACTGGAGTAAAATGCAACTAATTTAATAAGGCATTAAGACTTATTTTGCTCTATCGTTAGTTACGCGGTTCAGCTGTATCACCGACGATATATGTATATTGCAGTACCACGAGACGTGGATGTATGGATATAAACCAGACAATTATTTTTTACCGTACCGTAAGGTTCCACCATTTTAAAATCTGGCCAAAAAAGGTTTTTTTTTATTTTATTTATTTATTTATTGATCATAAAATTAACACTAACAGTCAAGCCACACATGTTAATTAAATCATGGAGAAACAATATTTCAAGAAAGAATTCAAGAAAAAAAATTAAAAGTAAAAAAAAACAAACCGCCATATTACGAAAACTGACAAGTGTACATGGCTCTTCTTTGGGGAACAGACCTTTGCCTACAAGGAGTATCTAAAAATAAAATTACTAGAACATTTGACAGAAAGGCAAATTTTGTATAGAAACACGGCTATAGCCTTTATTTACAAAGGGGTATGCCATCTATCGGGGGTTTTAATACAATTTAATAGTTATTCCCGTTTCTGTTATCAAACAAGATAGAACTGAATTTTCTATTAACGTTACTTTAATAAGGTCTACGTTTACCTATTTAACCCGGTCCAGCGTACAAAAGTTCTGCAGAAAATCCTTAGTAAATGAAAATAAAGTTTGCGGTCGTATTTTAACCGTGGCGCGGAGGTCATGAGAAATTTAATAAGAGGGCCGGCTCTGAGAGGACGGCTTTATGCAAATGTAAGTACCTATGAGAGGCTCGTGCGGCAAGAGACGGGTGCGATGCGATGTTGTTTTTTGATAGTTAGGTTGTCGTGCCGCAAAGCGCTACACTATATGCGAGGGATCGGAAGGTCTTGCCAAGATGCATTACGCTAACTAACGTTTCGTTTTTAAGCCAATCGCGTTACTCGTAGATGACGTGATACAAAAAGTCACGTATAGAAACTTTAGTTAGCGTAATGCATCTTGGGAAGGGCCTCAGAGGCCCTATATACAATATGTATAAACGCTAATGTAAACAGTTTTCGAAAACTGTAAAAATGTCTGGAAGAAGCGGTCATTTTCTATAATGATAACTTTCTCGCAATGCATGATGTCTAGGGCCACAGTATTGTGGTAGTGCGTTCTATAGGCTAAATTGTACAATTAGCAATTATTAACATTTTGTATGGAATGCATCAAATAGTCCAGTAATGTATGTGATAAAAAGTAAAAACTGTACCGTGACTTTTGATTGTGAGATGATTGCGTAAATTTCCATACTACTCGTACAGGATCTTTATTTCACTCTATTTTTAAGCGTGATCATCGTTTCGTTTACCTTAATTGACATGTTAGTAAGAGATACCATCTTCTTCTTCTTCTTCTTCAGCGCATATGCGCCCATCGTTGGGCATACGAGGTCCATATTGAAAAGAAAAGAAAAATACTAACTATACTATAGTGATTTGTACTTTTTATGCCTTTGTGTCGCACAGTGATTGAAGACTTGGACTTATTTCGTGTATCTGGCATCTTTCTTCTCGTTTCAAGTGGACTCGCAGTGGTGCAGAGGTTAAAACTATCTTGACCTCTGAACTACAAATCACCGTACAACGTTGCCCCCAATCTTCCTAGAGAAGATTGGATTGTTTTATAGCTATATTGATTTATACTTATGTATACTTGACACTGGCGAAATCACTTAACGTGGAAACGAAAATGAAAATGAAAATGAAATTTGACGTGGGCCTTGCGAGGAAATAACAATGATTTATATCAAATATGAGCCGTAATATTTTTTTTCGAAATGTACACCTTTTTTTTCATGATTTTTTATAGCGTAAAAGCTTTGGAAAAGATGTCCAACTCAGTCTAAGCTTGAGCAAGTTAAGGCGTCACATTCAATTACTAGAAACCGACCAGTAGATAAAGTTGCTGTTCGCAACGGATTTCGTTACAAACACACTAACTTACTCCACTACTGTGGCTTTATACAGTTAGGAGAGAACTTTAGGTCGTTTGATCATTATAAAAAACCGTCCCATACGTCGATTGGTATAAATGGGACCTCGTTGCGGCAATACGGAAGTATGGAAAGGGCGAAGTTTTCCAGATTTAGTGGCTTCTATATTTTGAGGATTATGGCCCTGAAGGAGTGTGCTTGTGTATAATGTTCAAGGTTCATTATTGGTTTTCATAATGAAGTAATAATTTTGAGAGAAAAAGAGGTTTCCCTTGGCTTTTTGTCAATTTGGAAGTTACCAGGGCACTGAATTAAGACGCTAAGAAGTTTTCAAATAAATAATGTGAATATGCTGATAATATTGATGACGCGCTGGCCTAGTTGGTATACCAAGTGACCCTGCCTACGAAGCTAGAGGTCCTGGGTTCAAATCCCGGTAAGGGCAGATATTTGTGTGATGAGTGCGAATATTTGTTCCTGAGTCATGGATGTTTTCTATGTATTTATTTATTTAAACTTTATTGCACAATACATAAATGTAAAAAGTACAAATGGCGGATTTAATGCCTAAAGGCATATAAGTATATATTTATCTAAATAAGTATTTATATCCTTGTCTAGTACCCATAGTACAAGCCTATAGCTTAGTTTGGGACTAGGTCAATTGGTGTGACATTGTCTCCTGATATTTATTATTTATTATATAGTCGTAAATGTTGCGTCATCAGAGTCAATATAAAATATCTTTATTAATCACAAGTACCTAACGGAATATTATCATGATTAAATTATTCTTCACAATACAAACAATGATTTCAGCATTAAACCCCTATAGTAAAAGTTAATTTATTCCAAGTCACGTATTACAAAATTGTACGAGCATAATAACAAAAATTCACATTGAATTGCGAGTTATTAGATAAAATCAACAGCGTGTGTCTCTATTGTTTCCCTGCGAACAAAAAAGGACGAACGAACATCACGAAGGCTCCATGTTCGAAAGTTAACCGAATTTACATTTTAAATGCGAATCAATTTTCGAACCTTTTGTTCGGCGATTGACCGGCAAAGCTTGCTCGATTTTAGAACGAGGTGAGTTTGTTTCGAGATTAAGTGCTTTAAATGAAACGATAATGAGTTGAATGCTGAATTCTACGTTATTTCATGAACTTTAAATATTGTCATTTTATGACAATCCAACAAAATTGTAGTGGATATCATATTATTGGTTGCAAATTTCCATAGGCTGCGGTGACCAATTCCCATCAGGTGTGCCGCCTGCTGTCTGTTACTATCTACTCAGATGTGATCTCATGAATTTTGTGTGAAAATGTCATACAATTTTAAATTATTTAGAGTTTAGTCTATTACATTAACCGACAAGTCATAAGCGCGGTATTAACATCCCGTTCCAGAATTAAAGTATTGTTGTGTTAAAAAATGACACCACCATTAATTTTAAACCATGTCTCACGTTATTACCACCGTGTCGACCTTAACACGTTCACTCCTACCGGCAGCAGAAAATTTCCCCACCTTTCACCGATTCACATAATTATATTGAAAGCATTATTATTTACCAACATGATCACATTCGAGTTTCGTTCTAGTTACAATAGTCCGAACAAGTATTTATTCAGTCAATTATGCGTGCGAAGGTGGATTTTAATTTGGAGAATAACACGACCGAGGACGCACTTTACATTGTGTGGTGCGGGATCTTGAGGAGTGTGCTGATTGGCATCTACGTCGGGGAAATCTTTTTGAAAACTTTAAAATTTTAATCCCCAGAAACTAAAGTTAGTTCGCGGTGGATGCGAAAAGCACAAGATCAGGCTGAGTGGAGAGTCTTGGGGGAGGCCTATGTCCAGCAGTGGACGTCTTTTGGCTGACGATTAACTAAAGTTAGAATAGTGCCACTCCGTGTCTTCCCGTGGATGTCATAAGGGGCGACTAAGGGAATCAAGGCTTGTAAGTAGTACTGTTAGGCGATGGGCTTGCAACCTGTCACTAATACGCTAGTAAACATCTTAGCCTAGTTGTGCAAAATGTTACAGAATTATCAACAAGGTTTTAAGAGTTGTTGGTAATTCTATAGCTCTGCCTACCCCATTCTAGGAATGAGGGCGTGAGTTTATGTATGTATGTGATAAGTTTACCGTATGTTTGGACGCGGCGTTTCTGGACGAAACTGAAGGCTATTTTCTAATTGGGGTGGATCTTAGCTAGATTTAATGAATATCTTTTGGGCCGTCACAGAGGTCAGCTTTGAAAGAAGACATTGCCATTATAAGGGTTTTATCTTTAATTCATTAGGTACTTTGATTATGGTTTTTAATGGATGATCGGATTGAAACGAATTGACGTTAGATTTCGTACCGTCGCGTCGGTTATCTACTTATGCTTATTTCACAAAAACAATTTAACTTAGTACAGCATGCTGATTAAGCTAGCATTGAAAGTTATCTCTAGCTGCAGAGGTTATTTAGTCTTCACACGACGAACACAAAGAGCTAAGACTCAGTTAGGAGTAGCTTTTCTACAGTGAGGAAATATCATTGTTTACTTGTTCTTGATTTTACAAACGATAATTTATCGTAAGCATAAAGCATAAAACGCATAATAATTTCTTACTTAAAAGAGAACCAATACTCGTAATAATCATCAAATGTCAAATCAAATCACAACCACCAATTTACCATTAGGTTTGCTTGTTTTATATTTAAATTGCAAGAGACAGGCAAACAGGCAGACAGTCAACCTAATAGACAAGGGACGCCGCCGCGTTTGGGCATTAGCAATACCTAGGCCTAGCTTAGATGCAAAAGAAGCTAAAGTTTCTATTTTCTATCCACTCGAAATGTATGAAGTTGACAAATGCGATCGAAAAGATCTATTTTCGATTCTTTTGTCGATTTTCGAAAATTTTTAACGTAGATGCGTCTTGACTAGGCTTCAAGTGTTAGTCATGAGTTGCCTTATCGATATAATTTCAAGACGCCTTTCTTAAAACCTCTGGTATAAACAAAACAATCCCGACGGAATAGTATGAACTTTCCACTGTTTTTTTTGTGCGCACAAGATGTGTATTATTTTCATATACACAAACTTTTATTTATTATCAAGTGTGAACGCCCCCGACGCCGACGCACGTTTGATCGAGTTATGCATTATTAATGAGCCACAATAATTACAGGGCGGTGATTTATCGACTGTTGCGCGAGATTGAGACGTCGATTGTTGTGTCTGTGGTAATTTGGATGGTAAGATGAGTAATGAAAAAGGCAGAGTATGTCTAATTAAACCAAGCCAAATATGACCTGGGGGTCACCATGACGTTCAATTATTCTTGTAAGGTTTGTTTTTCTTAAATGAAAGCGCGTTCATACTGGCATATTAAAATAAAACTCAGCAATATACCATTATTTACATTTTGTATTTTTTAATGAACTCGAATAAACAAGACCTGCATATTAAAATTTGTCCGTGAAACTTGGACTTAGTAAATTGATTCCTAGGCGACTATGGAACTATGTCAAACTGACGTTAAAAGTTATTCAGCTACGATTCGATTAATCTATTATTTCGATCAATTTCGCAGTTTACAATAATCTTAAGTGAATTGTTTAAGATATTTTTTAACACCCAGGATTGATTAATTACAATTACTCGATATAATAAGATATTAACTTTTATTTTTACAATTACATAAACAGTTAAAATCAGGTCTTGCAAGAAAAACGAAACACCTATAGCGTTTTCAATCCACTACTTAATTTTTAGGGTACCTACCGTACCAAAATTAAAAAAATATATATTGTGAGACTTCGGTGTCTGTCTGTTTGTATATCAAAACAGCTTTTCTCGAAAACTATAGAAGCTATCACCTTGTCATTTAGAATTTGAAGTCACAGGTAATAGTTATTTGTTATACAAGTGGGGAAAGTTGTATTTTACCTGCGAGTGTTCATTTGAAACACGAGCTAGCGAAAGGATTCTATGATTGACCACGAGCGAAGCGAGTGGTTCAAAAATAGAATCCTGAGCGTAGCAAGTGTTTCAAGACACGAGACGTAAAATAAAATAACTTTTCACCCGTGTATAACACAAAACTTTTCACCTCACTACAGCGAGGAAACTAAGAAAAGGGTTTGTACTGTAAGCTCAGTTCCGCATTTTGTACGGTTTTCTGTAATTCCACAGGTGTTAATACGTCTTTATCACTCGAATCACTCATTTATAATAACAAAACAAACTAGAAAAACATGCGAATATTTAACGTTGACTACAGCGAGGAAACTAAGAAAATGGTTTGTACTTTAAGCTCAATTCCGCATTTTGCACGGTTTCCTGTAATTCCACGGGTGTTAATACGTCTTTATCACTCGAATCACTCATTTTTAATAACAAAACAAAGTAGAAAAACATGCGAATATTTTAACATTGACGGCTTAATAGGAAAGTTTTGACGTAAGTTTATTTTATTTTATTTAGGATGCGTTTTGTTTGCACATCGACTTATTTGGACTGTCAGAACATTTTATCCGTTTTTAAAACAAGAATGAAGGTTAATTTTGAATGCTGATATTTATGAATTAAAATAAAGTAGTAAGACTGTATTTAGTGTTTTTTAATCGATGCAATTCATTAATTGTGATGTTAAAAATTCAGCACTTGTAAGGTTTCACGTTTGGTTAGCTGTCAAATATCACTTAAGCTGCATTCAAATGTCAAAACTCTTCCCTCACTTGTGGATAAAAAGCGGTTTTCTCAATAGATATCAAACAAACAAAAAGGGCTTTCCGAGCTAGTGAGATGAAAAATATATTTATTAACATGTTAAGAACCTACGTTTTATTTACGTTTTCCAACGTCAATTAACTGGAGGGGCGTGTCGTCTAAGATTGAAAACACTATATGAGCCGAAACGTTGAATTAATAACAAGGTAGACGTAGAGGTATATCTTATCTACTCGTATATTTCGTTTGTTTTTATCGCGTAACTTCAACGATATACGAAAGTTGAATTCCTGTCAAATGTATTTATTTCAGGCATGCAGGGTTTAATTGTTTGGAGTGTTACCATAGTATAAATAGAAAAGTAGTTCTTCTCAGGCCCTTTTGGAGTTTTAGTTACCTATTGCCGCTAGGGTTGCGGCGGTGAACGTCGCTAAATACTAAAAGTAGTCAGTGGTGGGTTAAAAGGATTGTGAAGCTAGCAATTTCCATACAAAATGTAATAACGTTTCACTATCCTTTAACCTATTACGACTATTATGATTTTTGAATACGTTGGAGATATTCTGAAAAAATACATTTGTAGGTACGTTGTACGTAGAAAGTACAACAAAAAACCTTAATTCGATTTCAATACAATACTTTAGTTTATTAGAAAACAAAATAATAATAATGAGGGCGCCACTGGACACGACGGCGATATGGCGCGACCGCGTCTAATAGTTAGGGAGGCGAGGTAGCTAAATGGCGTAATTCATTGGCACCGTCGAGACCTATCAAAATCGAAAGATAAAATAATTTCGAAAAGAAAAGCTCGTATGGTAAAAACTATTTTAGCGGTGGGTTTGGCGTGCACGGTTTTTCAAAAATGTTAAAAAAAAACAGTTACTTGGGCATTCTCGAGCGCGTCAGATATTCATACTACGTATGCCCCAAGTGCCTCTTATAACAACGGTATACTAATCTGCCGGTTTGCGTGGTGGGGGTAGGCATATAAAGTAGTCAAAAATGCAAAAAAAAAAAAATTACTCGAGCGCGTCAGATTTTCGGAAGTGGTGTTAACTGTTAAGTAGGCCCCAAGGAAGCTCACTTTAAAAAAACTGACGATTTCGGCGTGACGATAAGTTACGATGAATTTTTAAAAATGCAAAAAAAAAAAGTTTTTTTGAAATACTCGAGCGCGTCAGATTTTCATAGGGGAGGTTTATCTCGGTATCCTGAAAGCATATTTTCTTAATCTGACAAAAATGTGGCGGGTTCTCTTAATCTGACCGAAAAAGGTTTTTTGGTTTCTTTTTTTCCTTTCTTTCTCCTTGATAAAACGGGGAATTTAAGAATGATAATAAAGCGATAGATACATTACCTTTTTTGTTTATTTAAACTTTTTTTTTGTAAAATGTATCGTTCGCGCCTTATATGCCGTAACGCGTTTTTCGGAAGACGAAATGGCTCCTCCACACTTCCGGTCATGCGGAAACCGGCAGATTTTGTATTTTTAGTAAGTTTTAGATTATATTCTTCAAAATAAAAAATAAAAAAATCGCGCTCGAGAATGCCGGATTAACGTTTTTTTTTACAAGTTCGCGACCCTATAACTCGGCGGCGTCAAGGACTTATCGTCAGATTAGTTAAATTTAGTCTTAAAACACTAAAATCAACCCCCAATATCTTAATCTGACGCGCTCGAGTATTTCAGACTATCGATTTTTTTTTACTATTCTGATCGTCTATCCTAGGCGCGCGTCACTACATATAGAGCTAAATACTTTACAAGGTTGTTCTATTAGGTCTAAGGTATCTCTCATATCTTAAACTGCCACGCTCGAGTATTACCGAAAATTCCCCTATTCGCCTCCCTAACTATAAACCGGCTTAGTGCGTCCTGTTTAGTTTGCTTGTATTGGTTCGCGGCGCGTACGCTCGAGGCACTTACACACGCAAGCCGCGCAATATACATTTGTTTGTAGACGAACTACTGTTGACACTACAGTATTACTAAATAAAACTATAAGCGTACGAAAAAATTATAATTGCGAAACTGCATTTAAAAACATTAGTAAGCATACAGCGCGAGTGGCAGCCGGTACCTATCCTATCGCAAATCCAAAGTTTTGTTAACCTATAGTTTTGTTCACCCGAAAATTCATAATCAAATAGCTTTATTTTTTCAGAACCAATCAAGTTACTTTGTAAAAAGATTAAAGATAACCTGCATAATTTGTTATTTTTTTATGGTTAAGTTTGTTTTATTACAATCTAGCAAAATTAAATGGTTTCAGAAAACAATGTTTTTCTGACTTATGAAAATTCAGGCAAACGAAACAGTTCATTTTACGGAGAGCGTAAAGGACAGAGCTATACATCTGCTATAGCTCTGTCGTTTTCTCGCAGCGTAAACTGAACTGCATAGCTACGTCATAATAGCTCTGGATGGAACTATGCAGGTTTTGCAACTTCATAATACACGTCCTTTGATTCCTACTCACTATGATAGGTACCTACTTGTAACACTGAATAGTTATCTATTTCTATATGGTAACACTCACACATTCATTTATGTAAGATAAAAGTAATTTTTCTGTACCTGCTTTGATTATTCCCCTATATACCAGAAACATCTAACCTCTAGACTGGTAGACATAAAGTTCCATAATTTCCAAATATACGGAATCCTCCGCAGAACTGAGCCTTAATTCCCGTCCATTAAGGCGCCGCCACACGGTATCGCCGCGTCATCGCACAAAACACGCTCATTAACCGTTTAAACGCGCGTTTGTTCGCAATAAAAGCCTCCACACTCGCGTGCGATTGCCCTTACGAGCCTTATAAATGGACTTGTTGAAACGGATAGTCGTAAATTATACTTGTTTTAAGTCTTTGTGTTTTTATTGCAATTATGATGTTTTCATTTATCGATGTACGCCTTAACACGTTCGCTACCTGAGGCTTTGATATTCACTTTCTACGTATGGAAACCGTATTATTAGCTGCTAAAACCAGCCAAGTATTAGTTAGTGTAAGGGATATGGAACATTGAACATTGAGACAGGTTTTTCTCATAATAGGCACAAAGTATGTTCTAGTCACGGTTATATTTAACTATACTATGGCTATTGCGTTCTTTGAATTTCGCTTCTATTTTCAACTGTAAACAAGCAACAATTTGTTAAAAAATTAAACCATATTGTCAGAAAATTCGATTAGCGAAATCGTTCTGAACGTTCCAATCGAATAACGAGGAACTAATTTAAATACATTTTATGAAAAATAAAGGTTGGATTTTGTTTAAATTGAACTAAAGATCAAAATGTTTGATAAGTTATCGCATTTATTTTACTCCTACTTTGCGCTCGAGAGATGCTTTACTTTCAAAAACTTAACGTTAATTTACAGCGTATTTATCAACAGTGCGCCCATTTGGTAGAAAGTTCTAATATTTCATCCGCAAATGTTATATTGATCAGTTTACTATCTGTTTATTAAAAATAATTGTTTATTTTTAATTAAACATAAAAGTTCGTGTAAGATTGTCTATGAAAAATTCTATATACCTAACTTGATTATAATCCAAAAAGTAGGCACTCCGTACACTTCAAATCAAATTAAATCAAATCAGATTCATTTATTTGTCAGAATACAGTAATACACTCATTCATTTTGGATTAAGATCGTACGCTATGCTAGAGCTAAAACTAAGAGCGTTTTGACAAAATAAATTTGTTTGTGATGTAAACTCAGTAAAGGTAACTTTCACGCCTAACTTTTTAGTTCCCAATTAAACTTTAAGTAAACTGCTGCACTGGTAGAATAAATATGTTGTCCACAATATCTTATCGAGTAATCTTAATTCGATATTTCCAACGCAATCATTATTTCCTCGATTGTGTTCTGTCAACATTTTATTTGCGGCATTTTAGAGCCTTTATTGGCTCGTTATCGAGACAAGCGACGCCCACGGTTTCGCCTGTCTTCTACGTTTAAGGTAATTTACTTTATTAATATGTTCTTTAGAGAATGTTGGAAACGACTCTTTTTGAAAGGCTATTTCGGCCGCAATCCTAAATGAAAACATGTTTGAAAGCGTCAGTGTTAAAATTCGTCTGTATGTCGTATGATACCGTCAGTAACCATAATATGGTACCAAAGCCGTTGTAGAAAATACTGATTCTATTGCTGAAGCCTTGTGCTCTTAAGTTATCATACTAACTGAATATGCTATTTTAATTGAATATTTGGTGAAAGCAAACTAATAATGGCCCCACTACCTTCTAACTATAAGTATTGATAAAATATATAATTTACGGTTGAAAGTGAGGACAAACCGACCAAATATACCAACTACCTTTAGTCTGATGACGACATATTTTCTTTTCCAAAACATTATTCTGTTAGTTTATTGCAGGAAATCAATTCCTGTTAACAACATCGTTTAATACTGAATGCGAAATAAAGCGACTGATTTGGTAAAGTTTTATCAACATCTTACATCTGTTTAAACTTAATTTGCAATTTAATACATGTTTAAGTCCGTTATTGCATTTCCAAGTAAGTTCATTTCCGAAATAACGATATTTATCGACCAAATGGACTCTGTTTTGAAAGGTGCTGTTTGTTGAACCACCCGTAAGAAACGTGTTGCAAGTGTTTTGGGTAACTTAGTTGCAAAATGTTTTAATGCGTCTTAATCACGCAAAATCAGTGTTGGGAAACGTTTATTTCATCTTGGTCCTCATTGCCAGCAAAGCATCGTATTTGCAGTCTTAGGATTACAGTCTTGCGATAGCAAATGTTTATGATTTTCATTATCATCAGCTCGAGTGCTCGTTTAGCATGTCCATGAAATAAAAAAATAAAAAAATATTTTAAACGAATGTATTTTTCTGATTAGATGCTTAGTGGCTGTGTTTGCTTCTTTTTACAATTATAAAGAGGGGCCCAGGCCAAAGAGCGCCAAAGTTACAGCATTGATAATCCGTCGTGTGCCTAAGTTAGCCTCTCTACGTCTACCCCATGTAAAGGGCTTTATTTGTGAATTTGTTAATTATCATTATGTTAGGTATAAATCACAATACCCGTTTTTTTTAAATAATTTTAAATACAAAGTAAAATGGTTTATCTAAAACGTTTAAAAAATACACCTGACTTTTGTTTGTAAACTGCAAAACTAAAGATTAAAAAAAAAGATTTTTATTCAGTAAGTAGGCCGCACGGGCATTTTTTTTACTCCTCAAAATCTACTAGCGCTCCCTAGATAATACTACTGTAGTGCTAGAAAGAGACGCCGCTGAAAATAATAATTCACCTAACAATCTTTCAAATGGTGGTTATTTGAGATCTTTTGACCTTATTTTAAATAAGCCGATGAGTGAGTAATATAAGAGTATTACGAAAGTTTTTTATTGTTCCACCGCCGTAAGGCTAAAAGCGATTTCGTTTTAGTATGTAGAATAAAACCAGTGTCAAAAGCATTATTAATAACCTTTTATAACCCACTCCACAACTCAATTAAGGGAAACAATAAAATTCAATACATCATCGACATTCGTTTTATTCCTTACAATACAATTTGAACCGATCCCAAATTATTTATGACGGCCATAACATCTTCGATTAACATAAATCTAGTTTTAATTATACGTGCCTTTTTATAGAGCTCTCGATTTATGAGAGATGATAATATTTTAACTTTCAGAGAGCGTCGGTGGCCGAGTGGCGGGGCCCGCGGCCGTGTGAGTGTTACACGAGTGTACTGGGATGATGAAATTATGTTATGCAAATAGTATAATAATTATTTAAAAAAAATGGCTATGAACTGGAGGGATTTCAAACTATATTCCACAGCCAAAAAGAGTCGGCGGGTTTGGTTCCGGGTTTTCACTCTCGTCTAAGAATATATCCATTTAGTTTTGGTATTAACACCTTCATAAGGAGAAGGCTGCAACAATTTCCAATATCATTTCAAAAGCTGCTGGTTCAAAGTCAAACGACCTTGACAGACATGACAAAGGGATCTTAAAGTTAAGGCACAGATAGTGTTTTAGACTGTTTCAGTATTTGATACGGGTACCTGAAAACCGGCTATCCTTTTTTATTTATTTGAAGAGAGCAGCAGTTGAGGGCTCATACTCGGATTATTATGCTTTTGACGTTTATATTCGGCGATCTGCGTCTAATAACCATGAAACCATGTGTATATTCTGTGGATATATTTGATTATTTTTTGTTGAAACTTTCCAACGTGAAAACATGATTCGAATCAAAACCCTCGTATTTATCATTTATGGTAATTTACATGTTTTTGGTAAAAAAAAATGGAGATCTACGATTTTAAAATATGTTTTTTGATTTATTAGTTCTGTACTCGTATTTTCTTAATTCTGGTAATGGTAAACCTCAAATATTTGAATTGGGCACGCAAACTATCTTCTCACGTACTCTGAAGCACACAAAACCATCTCTTATATTTTTTATGCATTTGTGGAAGTATATGCCTCCTCTGGGTCCAGATTTGTAACATTTCATCGTAACATGGTTCCATGACCGTGTCAGTACCGGTTATGTGGACGGTATATGTCATGTTACGACGTACTGTGGCTATGTTGTGACCCATCCCGAGCGCATTATATACACTGTCCACATTTAGCATAACAAGTCCTAGATTTGCCATGCAGTCCGATTCGATGGACACCCCTTACGAACCTAAATGTTTTAAAACTAACAATACCTTGCAATTGTGGTTTCTCTCTCCATTGTAGGTAATCGAGACAATATCTCCTCCGCAAAAGCCATTAGGGCTACATTTGCTTATCATCGTTCCTAGTCCCTTAGGAATATCTTAATCGAACACTGCCGATAACATCCATTAGTCGGTTAAGTATTTATTATTTAATCTCCGGTTTATTACTCGCCGTAAATTAACATACGTGTTTAATTACTTCCCTGGACTTTATTAATGTCTATATTACTAGGGGGTCCATGGAGAGGGTTCAAAGTTTTAATAATTTGTATTTTGTACTAAAAATAGTTAAATGCAGAGTCGGTCTTGCTATTATGTTCCTTACTATTTAGTAAAAAATTAATGATACTCGTATTTACCACAAAGGATTATCAAAGGCACTGACATCACATATACCAAGAATCTTACTTAGGGTAAAGGCACCAGTGGTCAGTCAGAGACCAGTAGTTGACCTTATATGAGTGCGAAAAATGGGAAATATATCTTTCGTACTCTTCCCACTAATATAATGTATAGGCAGAGGCCGACTACAGGTCTCTGGCTGGCCACTGGTGACTTTACCCTATGTTCTCTTATGAATGTTCTTCCAAATCTTTCATGGAACTGATATAATAATCTTTACTTATATTATAAAAGTACAACAGTGTGTTTGTTTGTTATTTCTGTCATTCCTCTGCAAAGTCTCAACCGATCCATGTGAAATGTATACAGTTTATAGTTTGACAACTTTTCTAGGATTATATTCCCATTTTTACGTCTCTTTTATTAACTTTTTCCCATACTAACGTTGATCTCCCTTAATAAGTAGTTCGTTTGGATCTTCAGGAAATAAGCAGTATCCCAAAATCAATAACCAAAGCAGTTTTTGTTCTCTCCTCTTTGTAATAAGGTTGATATTACTACAGGACTTTTATCTGACATACTGCGTATTAGCCTAGGAGCGCAGTATAGTGGTATTACTAATGTGAGATATGATTTATTATAACGGAAAACTGATAAAATTTACCATTTTAGGCTGGAGCGGTGACAAGAAACTTCTTAAGTTGTGAAACTATCGAATGACAAATAATTAATAGGATTGAGGAATATCCCTAATTTTGTTTGCAAAAGGAACACTATTAATGCTCTCATATGCCTTCCTTGTAATTCTCAGTAATTTCTTGAGAATATTTCTATTTTTTGAGAATTTCTGCAACTTGCACATTGCCGGGTCCAACATAATTCGAACTTTCACTAGGGGATTTTCGTGATTCACGACGTCATCATCGCGGCGGACATTTATTGCAACATGGTAATGTAAACCATATAAAATTAAAACAGACAAACATACACATATTTAAAAAATCCATGATATGATTTTTATTGCTTTTCTATTTTAACGTTCATGTATGTTAAGCCTTTTCACGTGTAGACTAAAAGAAATAACTTTATTTTTATTGTTAATTTTTGTGCTTATGAAAGGCCCCAACAGCGGAAGTGTTATAGCTAACAATACAGAAGCTAATAATGATAATGATGTCAAACTGAAAAAACGAAATCATTACCTCTTTAAGTTTAACCTTAATTATAAATTATAATTATTAGCTTTACAAATCTTTATTCAACCGGTTCATGAGTTCATCTTAACCCTCACGCTGCTGACTCACTCAGATACGTTGAACAGATAGAGAAATTGAGTTGGAGCTTAGGCAATTTCCGAGGCAAGATAACGATTTGCCGGATTTAGCTCTGAACCTAGATTCAGGCCAAGGAGATTCAAACATAGGTATTCGTACTTTTTGTTATTTTTGCTAAGTTAGAAAAGTTGGTTTATTTTATTCGTTATCAAATTTAAGTACAGTTAAGATAATAATATTCTGAAGCGTTAATGTTTCATCTCCATATTATTAGTCTTATTTTAAAGATTTTTGAATATGTTGCAGATATAATGAAAAAATAGGTAAAGAAAATAAAAATAAAAAATGGAATCGTACAAACTTAGTTTTTCATAATAACTGAAAAATATTTAAAAATCGTTAAAATTGGGCTAGTTTTTAAATGCGAGAAACTTTGTAACTATGTATAGATTTTTTCGATGGCAACGAGATTGAAGCGTCGTCAGTTCACTATCCTGCTAAGGATGTTGTGCCGAGAATAAGCGCCTCCAGAAACTCAAAAACAAGGCTTTTTAGACAGACTTTAGTTTTAGTTTCAGAAAATCATTGACCGTTGCAACCAATTACCCAAACAGCCAAACACGAAAAGGCGTTATTTTATTTTAAAACTATTTTGTACGGAGTGAGAGATTTTTTAAAATAAAATCGTCACCTTTCGAGTTATACAGGGTGCCTCTGACCTTGGGGCTTTAAATGCATAGATCATTTCTACTCCTGAAACTAAACTTCTTTTGTTCTGTAAGTTGTTATTAATATGTTCAGTTTAAATTTATTTTTTATCATACAAGTTAAATCTAATTTTCAATGTACGCGATCCAATTCTCTATTTTCCTTTAGCCCCCGTACCAAGATAATGCCGCCCCCGTACCATGAGATAGTGATTACATGGCCAGTATGTAATACACTGATTTTACAATTAGACTTTAACATCAATTAGTTATCTAAATTTAAGTTATTTTTTCATGTTGCAAAACAAAAGTAGTTCAGTTTAGCGAGTAGAATCGATCGTTGAATTTAAAGCCCCAAGGTCGGAGACACACTGTATTTAGCAATGCTTTTTCACTGGAAATTCTGCGTCACATTGGCATAGCAACGAGGACTGTGATTTCTGTTGCACATTGTGCATTTCAGAATAAAAATTAACTACTTGATTTATCAGGCATCATCAATTTCGTTCGTAAATTTCGGTAATTCTAATTGTTAGTTTTAATAATTTAATTAAACACGTTACTTATAAACGATAAATAATCTTTAATATTTCAATAGATTCCATGTTTTGTCCTTAACATATTACTGAATTCCCTTCTCACAACTACGTAATCTACACCATTACCAACCTTCTAACGTATCATAAAAAAATATAAAATCTTTAAAATACCAATTTTTCGGAGTAAAATTTCTTAACGTTATCTAACGAATCGTTCTCAAGGAATCATTCAGTGTCCCACCGCAAGATGGCGTCACAAATCAACGACCCTCGTCATAATAAAACCCAAATTATCAGGATAACAGTCCTTTTGAAATAAATTTAAGCAATACAGGCGGCTTTACAAATATTAGATTCATAATTACGGATTAATTGACGTGGTTACTCGGAAATGTCTACTTTGTTTTTTTTACGAATTAGTATTCATGAAGATTTGAATGCACCTTTTGATTTTGTATATGTAATGTAAGTACATAAATAAAAAAAACATAAATATGCCACTACTGGTTGAAGTTAAATGTCTTTACTTGTCAGATGTGTAAATTTACTTATATCTCCAAGCTAATTCAGGCGCCCTGATAGCTCGTTTACCTAGCAAACTAAAAGTTGGATAAAATAAAATAAATTCGAAATTGTAGTAGGAAATTGATGACTGAATTGACTGATAATAATTTTCTTGACTATGTTTAAGTTAATGTAGAATTATCGCTGATAGAGCCGTATTTCGTAATTTAAAACACTAAATATACTCAAAAGAAAGAACAATAGAAAAAGATGATTGCCTATTAAAGATAAGTCCAAGAAAAAAGTTTAATAAGTGAACAAATAAATAAATAAATGAGCTGTCTAAGATATCATTACAGATTGACTCAACACAACCCTAAAGTTAAACGCTGGGGAAGAATGAGAAGAAGATTTTAACAATTTGAGGGTTCAATCGTTTGTATGACTGGCGGTTTTGAATTCATATTATCGCATGCTGTCTTCAGGGCAGATTTTATATGTTTTACGCTGATGGGTGGCTTGTATAAAAAGGTATTAGTAAAACGTTCCAGCTGTAATAAAAAAAAAACCCGGTGGAGGCTACAAAGTTTACTGTCAGGAAATATACGGGAAGTTTGAAAATTATTTATATAACAAACGTATTAGTGTAGATATTACATTAACTATCTATTCGATTACTACGAAATAACAGTTTGTACATTGAAATGAAATTTATAGGCAACGACAATGCCAAAGAGTCTAAACTACAGAGAAACAAAAATTCGAATAAGGAATTGGAATTGGGAGCAGGTTGGTGTTTTAAATTAATTCTTTACTTTTTATACCTATTGCTAATTTTTGTGTACCACAGAGGCATCCCACCTTAGTCCTCAGTGTTTACAATGCATTTAGAGTTTTAAAGACTATATTCTTGAGACAACTCTAGTTTAAGGGTCATAGATCCCACTTACCATCAGGTCGGCCTGTGTGCTCGTGTGCCTTCTCCTTGCCATGAAATCAAATTAAATCCACAGACAGACATACATATCGTCGGTGAAACTGCAAAATCGCATAAGGAACATTTTAAATAAGGAGCAAAATGCACCTTTTTAATAAGACAGTAAGGTTGATTTTGCTCCATCATAAAGTTGTTAGTTACGCGGTTTTGCAGTTTCATCGACGATATACATAGATACACAGAAACCTACACCAATACAAACGTTAAACTTATAACGTCAAATTCAAATAATTTTGTAAAACATGTGTAAACATAGATGTACTCGTAACGTCGGCTTAATTAGGATCACTAGGTTTTGCCGTTAGGCTTACAAATACCGCAGCAGCAGCATTCTTACAAACATTTCGACGCTCTTATTTAAAAATGTAATATTTTATTTACACCTTAATCATAATATAAATAATCATGTATGGAATTAAAACCTTTAGTTATTTGAAACGTAAACAATTATATTTTAAATAGCGACATATCTTGTAGTTTTAAAACAGTTTTCGGTAATTTATTAATCTTCCTTCGAATATCCCTCTTTTTTGGACGGGGATCCAAGAGGTAAAATTACCTAAACTTCATACGAACTTTCTAGTTATTATAAAACTTACACCATTGCAATATCCAAACACAATATGCTCGCCAATAAACTGTTTTATATCTATTTCCAAATCGCAATAGCCTTAAGGGTAAAATGTACCCTCTGATAGCGCTAAATAACTTACGTTAACTACGTTGGTTCGCTCCAGTTAATATGATATCCTCGTTAAGAGAAAACGTGCGCCGAATGAAGATATACAAATAACATGATATATTACAACTGGTAATGATGTTAAAGACAACATCGATATTTTGAAGCATATGTTCGGAATATTCATGGCATTTGGTGCTAGGTAATATTTCTGTTCATAGACGTGTTTTACATTTAGTTATTATCAATAAATAACAGTGAAACCTAGAATCAATCGTTAGCGTGTATAAAATTACAAAATAGTTATCCGATAGATAGTATCCTTGCTTACTAGTAGGCCAAGCCAAGATGAAAACGCTGCTCACGTTTCTGGGTATCGTAAATAATTTTCGAAAACGGACAAAATATATGCTGCCCTCCTATGCCAATAAGTGGTATTTCAGATTGATTCCTACTGGAGTTTCATCTAAGGTGCTGCTATTTGGCTTAGCAGGGCAGGAATTGACGCAGGCGCTCACCGCGACAGTCTGCTAGTTTACGTCAATCCTATACATACAACGATAAAGAACGCCGAATGCACCTTGTCTAAGGCCTTTGTTTTCTATTAACTTGAATCGTATGGAGTTAAGTTGACATCAGCCTAAACATAAGTCAGCGCGATTCAATTAACGTTGATCCTATACATTCAGTAGATTTTTATAAAACTACTGAATCCCGTGTGGTTGCCGGGTTAGAATAGTGCCACTCCATGTCTTCCCGTGAATGTCGTAAGAGGCGGTAAGGGAGTAAAGGCCTGAAGTATTGTTAGGCGATGGGCTTGCAACCTGCCACTAATACGCTGGGAAACATCTTAGCCTACCTACTTGTGCAAAATGTGGTTACAGAATTATCAAGAAGTTTTAAGACTTGTTGGTAATTCTTTAGCTCTGCCTACCCCACTCTGGGAATGAAGCTGCGTGATGAGATTACATACATGAATTTACTTAAGCTGCCAGTTGACAAATATTGTCAGACCTAGTGAGTGAGTCGTAATAAAAAGATGATACTGTAAATATATATAGGTAAGTATGTCGGTACACTTCATATTTCAAACATAAATCATCTCTAATTTATATCAACCTATTTAGCTATTTAAAAAGAAATAGGATTGTTTTCTAAAGGTGTCACCATAATTTGTTACCTATAAGTAATTATCGTGCTGTATTTTAAACCTCTACCATGTTTTATTTCTCACAACATAAAAAACTCCGAAGAACACGATAGAATGCATCTTCGTTGGTGGCGAGTCTTATCTTCCCATCTGATTAGATCACTTTGATAAATTACAACAGAATCAAGTAAGCAACGCGGTACTCCTTTATCTATACACGAGATTAGAGACAAAAAAAGGTTAGACAAGGGATACGGAACGAATATTTCATGTTAACGAAGAATGCGTAGGAAATACTCAGGTAAACGCTTAAGCAAATTTTATAAATTACTGAAAAGTTCTGGTTGACGAAAAATCAAAAATACCTCGTTTGCATTGTCTAAAAGCTTTAGAAAAGAAATCGATACATAAAAAAAAAACAGTTTAGACGACATAGTTTAGTTAGTAGTGGCCCTGCCTACGAAGCTAGCTATCTCGGGTTTAATTCCTGGTATGGATAAATATTTGTGTGATAAGCGGGAGTATTTTTCCTAAGTCTTGGACGTTTTCTATGTATTTCTTTTTTAAGTATGTTTAGCGCATTTGTACTTGTACCTGCTACAAAGGTTTGTTTGTGACTAGGTCAATATGTGTGTTGTTGCTCCCTTGATATGTGATGATTGTCCAGATTCTTTAGCATAGCATTGTACCTATCTGTCGCACGTGTGATGTTTTACACCTGTACGACCCACGTCTATTCTAGCTGCGGAAAGCCTTTCTATTACGACGCAGTTAGCTTTATTGGTACTCACTTTGATTATTTGGTATCGAGTCTAGGATATCTCTCTATAAATACAATGTTTTTTGTTATTTATTGTTGGGACGACATCAATTTGTTTAAGATTTAATTTATTTTAAAATTATCACCTTGAACTATCTGAATTATTCATATCAACCAACCTACCGTCCAATCTAAAACATTCCCTCATCTGATTTATAAACACTGTCTTCAGTCCTTTTGCACTATATTTCGCCCAAACTACAAATAGTCGCAAAGCGCATAACTTATGTGCTGGCACTGTCTGCGAAATTGCAGCGCGAATCTTACGAGCAAAAAGGTGCAAGTAATATTGGCTTCTTAGAGGTGCTTTGTGCATTGTTGGAGATATGTGGACTCTCGGTGCTGTAAATTTATACGTTTATAACCCGAAAGAACAAGATGTTTTTATAGATACTTCTGTACTTCAATCTTTTTTGAAAAATAGCCTACCCCAAACTATACTCGTATTTATACACGACATAGAGACGATTTAACGAAAGGTGATCAAAATTGCTCTTGGAAAAAATAGATGATTTAACTAAATAATACGAACAAATACAAGTTTCATTACCGAATCATAGATTTAAAAACCATGCAGCCTTCTTAAAAATAAGTTTCTGATCTTATTTGGATTATGTAATACATGTACATTATTTTCGCATTTTTGATAGTTTAAGTACCCATTTAATTAGTCTGGTAATACCATAGCTACAGGTGTACCACTAGGTTAACATTTAATTAGTATTTATGTATTACGTAACTATAAAGTATTCATCATCCACAACTTCCAACTGCATCAAACAATCCCAAAAACGGGTACTCTTCCTAATTTGTATTTCAATGCCTTTTCACTGGTCTCCGGCTCTGATTTAAAACCGAGTGACCTCAAGATTCATATCGTCATCCTCATTAAGGAACTGGCCGCATTGACTCCAAGATAATCCTTAAATTAAACAATTGTACAGGCACTCGCATCATTCCTGCTTCGCCCACTCCTTTGTCCAATACGATTTGATATTTGGTTTCTGGTAAAAGCGTTGAGCGGGTTTACCGTTTGTTTGTTACAACCTTTATTTGAATAGCTGCGTTCCTTTGGCGGGCATTCGCTATTTTGTAAGTGCAATGGTAATTGCAACTGTCTTGCCTAGATTTCTGCGCATTTTCGCTCCATGAGGACTGAAGAAATCTCTTCAAGCTTATGCAGGCTCATACAAAATTGTGGCGAATGTAAGACAGTTTACGGTAATTTTAAACAGCTTATTTTTTCAGCAGTCGTTCCCTCTAGCGCTACTAACATTCTATCGCCTTGTCCTCTTTCATTTCCACCGAGACTATGCAGTCAACTTTTATAGAACATTGGTTCTGCCGGCCACGATACTATACTTACGGATGTGTTTCTTTCACTTATTTCTAATAAGTATCATTGTCCAATTTAAGAATTAAGTGTGTCGATAGAATAACGGACTATAAGTCTTCTTTCTGCGCGTGTCTTGTCACAAGATGAAGATATATTTTCATACTCAATTGGTTAATAATGTGCGCGAGCCATAGTCGTCCCCTGCCCCTGTTTCGTTCAATTTCTTAACTGTTATTTTTAAAATATAAAACACTGTTATCAATCTACTGTGAATAACATTACTTTGACTGTAAAGATAAAGATAAAGACATTTATACGTCAAGAATCTGCCAGTGCTTTACAAGAGGAGGCCACTGCTGAGAAGAAACGCCGAAAGAAACTCAGCAGTCCTTTTTTATTTTTTTATTAATGTTCTTAATCACTTCACTTCTCCATCATTGCCCTGTGTGGTCACCGGGTTAGAATAGTGCCACTTCTTCTCGTGGATGTCGTAAAAGGCGACTAAGGGAATAATAAAGGCTTCTAGTACTCTTAGGCGATGGGCTTGCAACCTGTCACTAATACACTGGTAAACATCTTAGCCTGATTGTGGAAATCGTGGTTACAGAATTATCAACAACTTATTAAAGAGTGCTTGGTAATTCTGTAGCTCTGCCTACCCTGCTCTGGGAATGAAGGCGTGAGTTTATGTATGTATGTATGTATTAATGTATTCCTCATAAGTGCTCCACGAAGATGCCTTAAAGATATTTTTTAGTTTAAAACTGAAGCTTTATGTTTGAAGAGACTTGCAATATAACCAAGAGATATTAATAATCCCTTGTCATTATCAAAGATTGGAAGAAAGTTTGTCCGGTCATCCCTTACACCCAACCGGCGCGTAAGGTAAGTCACGACCGGCCACCGGCGCGACATTTGATAATATCGTACCCGTTTTGACCCGCCGGCCTCTGCGACAGTTTGTCTTTGCCTTTATATTGCCCTTACACTGTGTGGATGAGTTGTTTCAAGGATATAGGTCACTATTAGGTTTTAGGAAGGGTTTAGTTAAATTGTTTATCTATACGTGAAACATAATCAAAACTGATATGAAAAGCTTTATTTAAGGCTCTGTCATCCCGGCTCATAGACACCTCCGGAGATCCTAGAGTTGGTGCTTACCTCTCCCAAAAGATTGGGCTAGCTGTCCAGAGAGGTAATGCAGCCAGTGTCATAATTACCATGCCGCGAGCGGACCTGCTAGAGGGGGTGTTCTTTTTATAGCTGTGATTATTATTTACATCTTTATTATTTGAGTAGCTTAGTTTTATTTAAATTTAAATAAGTTTTAAATTTCAACTGTTATGTTTGTGTTGTGTTGGTATGAAGTAATTAATCAAAACTAGGATCCTATTCTACTGGGTTAATTGCCTTTGAAATTTTATCGTATTGCTTTTAAGTCGGCCGCTAATCGGGCGCCATTACTGTCAAGTAAATAAAAGCTGTGGTAACATTGACAAATACAATAAAATGTCACACGCCGTATAGTTTTATCCAGTAGAATATTAGGCCCTGATATTTATTATTATCTAAGGACCGTGTACACTAATTTGGTTCTAGTTCATTGATGTATTAGCTTACCTTTATTCAGAGAACGTCACCGCTTGAACTGCGTATATCAAAATGTGGATAAGTCACTTTTTGACCCGTACGAAGGTGACGGACGCTTTATCCACATCTTGTCACGCGATAATCGCAACCATACCTACTAGAGCCGCAGGGCCTCTATTCAAAACCAATATTACTTTTTACTTGTTATCGTATCGTCAACGTAAAGGTGCGTATCCATTTGAGGCAGCCTCGGGTCGAGCGGCTGCCTCGCCCCGAGGCTGCGCAAGTGGAGACGCTGCCTCAACCTGAGGCCCGCCGCGACGCGAGGCAAATTCGTCGCCGCGAGCCGAGCCATGGTTTGTCGGTTTTTCTGCCGTGCTCAAAGGAGCCTCAGTCTGAGCCGTGCGTTAGTGGAGACGGGACGCGTCGCCTCAGGTCGCAATGGATAACGAAACTTCAATTCAATTAATAAAATTATATGTCCTTGAGCAAGTGCTCACCCCCGTGTCGTGTTCTGTTCCGGTATAATTCTTTAATCCACCATTGGTGCTTCCTCTTTTGAATAGCTCTTTGTTGTTTCCTCTTTTTTTTAATAATTGCAATTGCAATCAAAGCAGCAGCTACTCGACGCACGTCTGGTGCCATCGCGTTTTGGCTGTACACACGTTGCGCACTCTGCGCAGGTTGCGCTGCGGATCAAGCTGAGGAGATTCGCCTCGAGCTGATCCACAACGTGCCTCGGGCTTTGCCTCACTGCGAGCAGCCTCAAACTGAGGCAGTTTGCTTCAAGTCGAGGCTGCTCGACCCGAGGCTGCCTCTAGTGGATACGCGGCTTAACGATAGCACTTACTTACTTAACAGTAATGGCGGCCAAGTTAAAAATAATACGATAACACTTCAAAACTAATATTGTTCTACCATGTTATATAGAGCTCCTGGTATATCATAGGAATTTAAATGGCTAGAATTTTGTTTTTTTAATTTTTTATAATTATTTTCATATAAGTATGGCATTTTTGCGACCCGCTTCGTTGTCATAAACACTGATTGTACAAATAATTAAAAAGGGTTGACATGGTCATGGTATTAGTATTGGTTAACCGACTTAATGAACCGTTTTTAATATAATTTAAAGGCAAGGATGCGTTAATTCGACTTGTCGACTGTTGGTGTGACCAATGAACAAATCAATATTTTTTCAGAAAATTTCTGGTCTAGGAATTGGTTTTAATATTGTTAACCCTTTTCTTAGCTAAATTAAAAAAAGTCATGAATTCAAGCCTTTTCGGGTTTTAATCAAGACAAAATAAAATAACAAAAATGATATAAAAAATAAATAAAGGGTTGAATCTTTCATGTTCATGTTAAAACTCTTATTAATGATCATTTTGTACCGGTTCGATCGTAAATTTTAACGTCAAATGAAAACATTTACGACATCTAAATAATATCAAATGTAGCACTGGCCGAGTTACTGTGGCAACTAGAACTGCCTTCAACCGGAATATCAACTGTCACAAGTCAGGATTAACCTTTTCATTCCTTTTCATCATAACCTTTGACATATGAACCAGTACGTGTCTATTTATCAAAATAATAATATCGACTTCAAACGCGAAATATTACATCGCAGCTTATGAAACCCCACGCTAGTGAACTTTAAGTTTGAGCAACCCTATATCGTTATCCTGCTCATGTTTACAGTAAAAGAAGAGAAAGGAAGTGTCTTGCTAATACGGGGGAAAATCCTGAAGGTACGAGTAACTTTAGCTTGAAACCTTTCAAAGTATCTTTTGACCTATGGCATTTGATACCAAAATTAATATCCGCTAACACCCTAGCGGTAAAGGGACATAGGACACTGACCTATAGGTTATGACATACCAAACATACAGAGCCAATAAAGTCCTTTATTCAGTATCGCATTTTGTAGTGCCACCTTATATTTGAACGCAACACTTCAATTTGGATAGTATTATTTGCAACTTTGTGGACGTAGTTGGTTGGTGTCGTAGTATCACTGTTGGTGATGGATAGCCCTTCGGAACCCTTTGTTCGCCCTTTCCGATTGATTACCGACATTTCAGACCCTCGAGGAGACATGACTGCGGGTAGTTTGGGGGCAGGTTGAAATACTAGGTACTTATTAGTACGGGTATGATTATAAATACTCGTGTTTGTGATTATATAAGTAGATAACGTATTTTACTGAGTTTCTGGAGCAAATTTAATTATTATGCTAAACTATGTACCTATAAAAACAAGCTAGATGACAAAAAGAAAATAGTAGGTAACAAAGTGTTTACATACATAAACTCATGCGTTCGTTCCCAGAGTGGGCTAGGCAGAGCTACAGAATTTTGCACAGCTCTAAAAACTTGTTGATCATTCTGTTACTACATTTTGCAAAATTAGGATAAGATGTTTACCAGCGTAGTAGTGAAAGTGCTAATAAAATGAGATTCTTTGTATAATTACCTACATTAGATTAGACGACGACATTGTCATAGGAAAGCGCCATCGTATTAACTAATTATTAATATTTGCATTCATCAATTTTTGTTGTTCTTATAAGAAAAATAGTACCTACCTACTAAAAATTGTTACACGAATGCCTATTTTTTTTTTTTATTTAATATTTAAGTATAATTCTTACGTTTGATCTAAATATCTGATCTGAATCTAAAATAACAGTGATACTCAGGGCCACCTCAGTATCACTGTTACTTTACCCGAACTATAAATACTCGGTACAGTCATTCTACCCTTATTATTCAGTCGTAAGGCGTCTTAAGAAGCCAGTGAATAGTTTAGGGAAGTTTTAGGGGTTGCGGTGGGCGGCGAAATTAGCTACACACCCAACATACTATAACACCTTTGTTAATATAAATTGGGTTATAAGCATAGTAAGTGACTAAGGCTTAGTATAGTCAAAGTTGAATAGTTCAACTCGACTTGGGGGTCTGCAAAAAACGAGCCTACTCTTCTGTCTAGTGTTGCGGGTTTATGGGTCACGATGATCACTTACCATCAGGTGTTTGGATTTGAAATAAATGCTCAATACAGCCACTTACGGCAATCCCATGCATTTCGATACCTAACAATATAAACGTTCGCAGAAGGTATCTTGATTTTCTTTTAAGTATTTTATAAAAATGAAATTTTCTCTTTCCTAGTAGGTACCTAAACAAATGACCTTGTCGGTACTGTTATGTTCTCAGTGAGGTAAGGAAAGAACTGTATAAACAACTCTGTAAAAATTTGATCATAAGTAATTTATTGTTTGTTTCGGATTTATATCCAATAAAATAAAAAAATGGGTTGTCTAAGGCTATTTTAAAACAGAAATGGCATTGGGTAAGTTTGCATTGTCATTTTTGTGAAAAATCCAGCGACAAAATATGACTTTCTTGTAGTGTTTTGAAGGACCTCTAAATTCACATTAATATATAAATTTTAATGCGGTAAATAACATCGGAGGGGAGATTACGAAATATTTAATTATTATGTTTTTGTACTAAAAGTACACCCATATTTAAATATCTCGGCTCCAATGCACTAAAGAGTATTTCATAACAAAATATGTGTATTTTTACCTTTAACATGTATGCATTTAACAACTGACAACTCTTTACCGAAACCCCTTTGCCATTTTGGCAACTCATCATTGTAATTCTATGTTTTTTTTTTTTTTTTTTATAGCATGGGAAGGCAAACGAGCACACAGGCCACCTGATGGTAAGTGGAAACTGTGACCCATAGACATTCGCATTCACAAGTCTGCAAATGCGTTGCCAACCCTGAGGACTAAGATGGAATGCCTCTATGCTAGTCATTTCACCGGCTGTCTTATCCCCAAACCGGAACGCAACAATGCGAACACTGCTGCTTGGCGGTAGGTTAATGGATAAGATGGTGGTACCAACCCGGACGGACCCTGCACAAGGTCCTCCCACCCCAAAAGCCAAATGTTTAAAAGCCGTCAAACAGCTCAATAAATAATAATATGCCCATAAATATGTCAAGCAAGAAAATAATTTGATTTATATTATAAATAATAAATGTGGTCATTAACACCGTTTTGCAACTTATATTCATACTACCGCTATCAAAAGCTATAAATAATATTACTAATTGGTAGCACTGTGTTATAGCTTGCGGCGTATTTTATGAGGCAACTTTAGTAAAATCCCGGGAAACTGCTTTTAGTTTAGTTTTACTAAGGCGCGGTTTAGTGTTAAGCGCACTTAACGCTTGAACTCGGCTATAACAATAGTACATTGTTGCAGAGGATAGAAAGTACGAGATTTTTGGACGAGTCATATAGAGGGCCGAAACGTAGTTGAGGCCCTCTAGTGTACGAGTCCATAAATTGCACTTTCTACCGAGGCAGACATAGTGCTTTTCACAACTACTGAGAGGAAATAAAATTAAAATTCATATTCAAAACTCAAATTTTAATTCATGTTAATGTGAAAGTGTTAGTCAAATGGCGTCGGTTTTTCAAAAGTAGAATAGAAGCTGTATGTATTATCGCCAATTTTACCATAGATAACTTTTTTATAAATATGGACCCCTATTCTCGTGGCTTTCGAGATTAATAAACTAACATTCGAGATGAATATGTCAACTCCATATAAAATTGTATTTGTTTCGCCTTATCTCCCATGTAATTTTATCTCTTGTGGTTCGAGATTAGGGGCCAAGTTTGCATTACATAAAAAAAAAGCGGTGACATAGTTTTTAGTCTGTGTATCTTTTAGCAAAAATACACCTAATATTTTACGGAACAAAATGGTGTGTTATGATTGGTCGATTCCAATTTTTCATTTTAAAGAGCTATGACACAAAAATTGATTGATTGATTTTCATTGGTTATTAAAGTTGGACAACAATGTTCTCGACCAATCAGCAAATGCCCACAAAAACTTTCTTGGTCTGTCCTTATAAGTGACGTTTTGTGACCCCAAACAAGAGCATCTATGGCCATATTTCCGAGCAGTGTTGTGAAAAATATATCGTAAACTTATTAAACAGATCTGGTCTTTTTTTATTACGCAAAGCAAAAATGTTATTATTAGTAAAGGGACTTGAGCTTTTTTTATAATTATTAGTTTTCCTTTAGCCTAGTTATAGTTCTTCTAAATGACTTCTCTTTCAAAGTAATGTAGCAGAAAGTAGCCTAGGTTTTTGTTATTAGCATACTTTTCCAGTCATTTGTTTCAAAGCTGTTTAGTTTTATCATGAATTTCTTAATAAATTATTAGATTAAGTTTATCAGGTTATGTAAAACCAGAAAGGTCAGAGAGAAAAATCTCAAATATTTTATGAGAAAGTGGGTTTTGTTTTGTTCGCCATTTACGAAAATGTCATCAGTTCTTGTCTTGTCAATACAGTGCGATTGGAACTCTATGAGTAAGTATTAGAAGTTGTTATATCATTTTTATCTTATTAAAAAAACTATCGGTCATTACACATAATTTGGGGCCGAAAGCTGACAGTAGCTGCCGGTTAATTTTTTATTTTACTGCACCTGTCTATTTATAGCCCTTCTAGTCGAAATGGCGTTATAATGTATTTAAATGTATGCCCGAAATGTGCTGGTAGGGTATGGTCTCAGTGTTGGCGGGTATTATAACGTCATAGTGACACGTCACTTTTATTATATCGTATCGTATCGTAATATCGCATCTTACTTATTCGTATGCTAAACGTAAAAGATGAAATAAATTACTGCTAAGTGAGATGACACTATCGCTTGTATATGTAAAATGGTGGTTAATATAGCATATGATAATAATAAGTATTTTATCCTTGTAACTCCAGTTTATAATCTTTCTTATCGTACTTGCGCAATTTTTAACTATCTTATTCGAAATTATCAAGTTTGACTAGAGCTAATAAGAAAACCCAATAAGTATTCTGAAAATGTGTGTATGCTTGTGGAATTTCACATCATTTAGACTTTTGAGAGACGAATGTAAAAGCGGGAAAGTATTGATGTAATTGCCCTTTTCAAGAGCTTTGGGGAAGTTTCAAACATTTCTAAAATTTTAACATCAAAAACTATTAAAATCTTATTAGTTTTCTTTCAATACATGTCAAAAAACCAAAAACATGGATACTAACCATTTCATTCAGTTTGTGGTGTACCTATTTGATTTAGTAATGAGTATTTGTAAGTGTATTGCAACTTTTAGTTCTTATGGATATTACGAAAAAGCGAAATTCACATAGTTATTGTAAAAACTTCCCCTATCCTTCCGGTATCTAACTGGATCCCCGCGATACAGGGGTACCCTAGTGTCTGGACCCCTGGTAATGATTGCAACATAATTTTGCTTATAAATAAATGATTATAATCATGATTATTAAGTGAGATTTGTTTAGCTAGGTGACATTAGGAGGGGGGGAGGCTTGTTAAGTTTGTTAAAGCTGTTAAAAGCAAGCGAGCAGACGGACAACCTGATGTTAAAAAGTCACCGTCGCCCATAAACATCAGTAATGCCAGGGGCACGGCAAAGTTATTGCATTTCAGTAAATACTTAAGTACTAAAGTTGGATAGTTCCCAATCGATGTCATCAGTAACAGTGCTGGCAGAAATTGAATCATCAGTGTATACAGAACGCATTCTCATGGGAATTCATCATCATCACCATAGAAAGAGCACCCTACGTTCTTTTCTGTGGAGTAGAATAATAAACCATCAAAAATACTTACCTATGAGTAACACTACCTGATTATCCTACGCTCTCACTAGCACCACCCACCGCACTCTAAGCGCGACGTGTGAAGCGTCAGCCCGTCATAAAGCGTGCTTGCACCTGCTCACATTTCAACCGACACAAAAACTTTACCTTATTTACATCTATCCAACCTCATTGTTGGAGCCTAATTCTCACAGAAGCATAACACTTTAACTCCAAAATGACAACAAACTATATTAAACTTTATCTCCTGGAGCGTGGCGTTATAATACGCAAGTCTTTGAGTTGGAGTTACAGTGTTGTACTTTTGAGAAACATGATTTATATACCACGTTTCTCGCCTATCAGGTTGCCAGTATTGCTTTTTGAGTTTTTTGAGTGAAGTGTTCTTTTATTTTAAGCTATTTGAATTTGGAATGCTTTTGTTGAAAGCCCCTGTTTGTTTGTCGCTGGCCACGTAGATTTGTATAGGCTAATTAGCTATTATGAATGAAGAGTTTAAAAGCTACTGGCTAAGGTCGCTCTTTGATTGGTCGACACGGTATCGGTGAGGTACTCGTATCTGTATGCGGAATTTTCTGCTACAAGCCCTTATCGCCTGCTCCCGCGAATACCGCACACGTCATAGATATATAAGCTCTGAGTAAGGAATCTCAGGGAGCGGCCTTAGGTTTACCAAATAAAGTCATATGAGACCCAATGTATTGTAAACTTTATTAAATTGTAAAAAGGTTGGATCTTCCCCTTTTTGTGATAATCTCCTCTGGTGGTATTGTATCTTTTTATTTTACAATTATTGTGGTCTTAACAGTACAAAAAGTTAATTTAAATCTCTTTTAATATACATTAAAAAATGAAATCGGTTTTTTATGACTAATTTGAACTATATGAGGAATGCAAGTCCCTTCACAGTTGAAATAGCTTTATGATTGGAATTAGTAAAATAACAAAACTGCACAGTTAAACATAATTTATTTCATATTATTTTAAGTATCACAGATCCATTTATTTTAATATTCATCACTTTAACAAAAATATAATAATATAGTCCACTTGTGGCCTGTATTCCATTTACAAAACCATGGTTATTTCTCTACCGTGACCGCGATTATGTACAATCTATTACTTATATACAGAAAGGGATGATCTAAGATGCTCCATTCTTAAGTAGACCGAAAGCTAATAGCCCTTAATTTCATAATTATGTGACGAATGGCTTCATCAGCCTTAGGATTTGATAAGTATTGTGAGATACAATTTTAAGTAGTAAATGCAATCTGCTTAAGTCTTCCTTGTACAGTATAAATAAGAAAATGCTAAGCTATTTTTAACAACAGTAAGCTCGGAAAAGTGTTAAGTTTAAATCGCCAAAATGCTGTGGCATTCGAGATTTGGCACAATCAGAATACTCAAGCGTTTAAGTAAAAAGCGTATAATTGGGAACCTATTTACCATGAGTGCTGGATCCAGTATGATCCAGATCAAGCACCTACTATACAAATAATATTTGGTTGTACAAAGGAAGGTTTTCTATGTAACTTTAAAACCAATCTTATCACCTTAAAAATAATCTGTAGGTAAAACTAAGAATAATTTGGTTTCACAGAATATTCTTAAACAGATAAAATGCCAAAGAGGATACACATAAACAAAACTCAAGCTTGGTAGAGACAGGTTCCCAATAAAATTGAAATTAGGCAATAAATTTCCAATACAATGAACACCCAAACACTTACAAAGTAACGAAATAACAATGGCCAATCTCAAGTTGGCAGTGTTTCTTTAAAAGATTTTGTAGGCACTATTATTGCTACTATAATAATATAATTTATCCTCCCATCGCTTATCTACAGCATAATAATGTTCTATACAAAATATACTACCACGATATTACAAACTTAGGCCTTAGCCAAGACTATTTCCACTAACATAACATTTAAACTACTCAGTAAATTACCAACATGTCATTCATATAAATCCTTAATTTCTCATTCTAATGTACAACAATTACGTGCCGAAGCATTTCGATATCTCCCGCGTATTAAAGAGTCATTGGCAATTAGGCCTTTTTATTTATACAGCAAAATCCTTATAAGCGTACTACGTATTTACTTTACGTAAGTAGGCCAGTGCAAACGACTTAACCAATTCATAGCCACGATGGTCTACCTTGTAGCAAATCCGCGGCGTCATGACGCTCCATCAGGCGTAGAGCGGCGGCAAGCGCTGCGGTGGCTCCCGGTCCTCGCTCTCGGCACTCCCATAACTCCAGAATGGTTTCAGTCGGCGAGCTCTTCGTGGCAAACCACGTCGTATAACGATCCACGGCCAACCGCGCCGCCAGAGCGCGCCAGTCGTTACCACGCGCGTTCGGTGGATCCAATATAGCGCATAACTGCCGTTTTACCCTCGCACTCAATTTAAACGGGCCCTCGCCAGCGCATTCGTTGACTCCCGCCTCGCTAACCGTGACGTTCCTTTTAACGTCGCCGTCCTCACTCCTACACATGCGAGCCTCTAAAAGATTTTCAGTTATGTTAAAACTGCGCTGCGATTCAGCGCGGGGCGAACGACCGCGCGGCGACCGACTTCGCATATCTTCCATTGATATTCTGAAAGTTTGCTTGTAGGATGGATTGGTCCTTTGACAAGCGGAGATGCTAAAATCTATATTATCGCAGTCGTGGGTTCTTTCAAGAACAAAACTGCAATGAAGGGCGTTGTAGTGCGAGCTCCACACGTGATTGAACGGTAACTCTTGGAAACCTATGCCTGGTTTGGCTTTCCAGCCAGGACTGATGTGTTCTAGATTTAAACAGAGATTAGAGCCACCGTCTTGGAATAGAAGTGTCTTCGTCCTGTCGAGTAGTACGCCGCCTAACTTTTTCTCCTGCTCCTGGCAATAGTACGGAGCACACGGTGTATCTTCAAACACGTACAATCTTATGCTATACTCCGAACAGCTATCACTGGGCGCGGCGGGAGCGTAAACGGCCAACTGTAACGCTTTGACTGCTTTCCCATTAAAACTTTCACCAACTAACACGAAAGTTGACAGCATGTCTGTGACTAAGTATATCTTTTCGTTATCAAGTTGGGTAAAGACTGGAGTGTTTATTGTTTCTTGCCCGAGACCGACGACTTTTTTCCATTGTGGTTGGGAGTTATCTCCCTTATTGTTGTGGTCGATGGCGTATAATGCGAGGTTCCAGAAGCCATGCTTGAGGCTGGCGCAGTGCGGGATTTGAAGGACGACCGGCTTGTTTAATTGCAGTCGCGGAGGTCCGCATTTAACTACCGGACTCAACTGCGTGATACCTGCGGGGCAGAATTAACTGTGAGACGGTTTCGATGTGTTGAATACGCATGCTGTTTAACTGTATTGCTTGCGGCAATGAATTTAAAGCATTCCAATCGTTGTTTGGTTTGCTATTACAATTTAAATTTAATATATTTTGTATTTTAATTCTAGTAATTTTAGTTTACCTATTTATGGTCTTTATTTATTGATTTTGGTTACAGAATTATTTTATTTTATGGTTGTAGGTAATTCTGTAGCTCTGCCTACCCCTCTCTGGGAATGAAGGCGTGAGTTTATGTATGTATGTATGTAAATAAAATATCGATACAGTATTCTCGTTTCTACAATAGCATGTATTTTATGCCAGTATGGATATCGATAGCAAATGTGATTTTCATACATGTGAGAAAAGAAAAAGTAGGCGTCGTGCCGTTATAAGTGTGTTAAAGAGAAGGCTCGGAACAGGAAAGGATGGAAATTATGATGATGATGATTTAATATGATTTCTTGAACTATGAAAAGAAAAACAAATTGGGATATACTTATACGCACCTTTGCCAAGCCTTGGTCGATATCTGTCATCCTTCACAACGGCAACGTACATTTGTTCCCTTCGCCCCCGGCTCAGAGCGGATTCAGGGACAGAGAGTGCCACTCCGGCAGCAGGTAAAGCCAGCCTCGATCCAGAACTCGACACTGATAAAGATTGCGAAGTTGGTGAGTTCGAAACGAGTTCCGCTAGTTGCAACGTGACTGATTCGTTCGCTGCATCGTACATAGAACCGGCTGGAAAGAAATTTGAATTTGAGAAAGGAATTTTTAGAATGCCGAGCTGCAGAGTGCCTTTATTGCTTTAGTTAGAGGGAAATAATTTGATGAAAATGCAACTTGTACAATAAATTTTTAGATAAATAAAAGAAAATATAATACAGACGAGAAATCTGTTAATATTCACCAGTTGATAACTTACAACTAGTGAAGCAGCTGGAGACGGAGTGTTCGGATTCGCTATATGGTTTGCTATCGTAGTCGTCGCTTTGGCCTTTGCTAGATGCACAAGGAGTGATTTGATGGTCCACCGGAGAAGCATAACTGTAAAAAAAACATAGATTTAGTTATCACATTAAGTTTTATTTGTACTTATTCGTACAAAAAGCATTGTATTGACAAGAAACTTTCAAATTGTATACGTTTCTTATGAGATTTTTTTGGAAATTCTAACCTCCTTAGTATTTTAATTATAGGTTTCTTTGCCTTTGCCCTTTCTATAAAATTTAAATAACACAATGACTGATAAGCCTGGAGTATATTTACAGCACAGTTTAGCTATTGTGCATTTTTGAATAAGAGTGTAAGAATATTGTCAATTTTCATAAAGTTTCAAAAAAAATAAGATTCTCAATGTTTCCGAAAACTTTTTCAAAACTTTCTTGTGATTTCCAAAGTTCTGCGAGTGGTCTTGCACTACTTACAATGTAAAAAAAATTGCAAAAATACCTGTTTAAGTCAACCTATCCAGTGTTTTTTCAAACGTCACTGTTACAATGTTACGTAAAATAGCCTAACCTTGTTATTTAGTACTTACCTATTAGTAAGGTGAGGAACGTCATAATGGTGTTCAGCCCTCGTGTCGGGTTGAGGATGCTCGTATCGCGGAGGTCGGTGCTGCATCAGATCTGGAGCCAGTGAGAGTGACTGTTTCTCTACGGTCGGATACATTTCCGGTTGGAAATCTGTTAATAAATATAATTGTTTATAAATACGTTCTAAGCTATTCGTGCGTGGAACGCGCTTGAACCATTTGGTCATGACTAGATTAGGCTGGAATGGCTTTAGTTAAGGCAGGTTTAACCTTGGGTTTAAAAAATAAAATGACTGTGGATTCTTCTTCATATTGCCTTAAAATTTTAAAAGCTTATGTGAAATGATAAAACTTGAAGTTGAATGGAACTGATTAATAAATCAAATCTGTGCAAATTAAAAGCTATTAGGCAGACTAATTTATCAATAAAAGATTCACAGAAAATATAATAAAGCTTGATTGCAGGAAAATATTTTTATGCATGCAATATTCTGTTCAGGAGCTTTTGCGAATCTGATATCAATAAAATTGATGCGTGAATCGCAGTGTATTTATGATTTAAAAAAATGTTCTCCGAGGACTGATCATTAAACTAATTGCATACAGCAAAATACTAATAAAAGGAGAGCCCTTATTTGTCATTTTAATTATGTACAAAAGTAATTTAATTACTGAGGGAATGTTTAATATAAATGTTGAAAACGGCAACGTGACAAATGGTTTCAGAGTTTCTTCATAAATATTTCTTACTGTAATATATATGTGGAAGCAAAATCCGTTCCATGAGGTAACCGGGTTAGAATTGTGCCAATCCATGTCTTCCCGTGTATGTTGTAAGAGGCGACTAGGGGACTAAAGGCTTGTAGTATTGGTAGGCGATGGGCTTGAAACCTGTCACTAATACACTGGGAAACATTTGTCTTTGTGCAAAATGTCTCTGGGAATGAAGGCGTGAGTTTATGTGTTTTTTTTCTGAATTTAGATTTAAAAAAAATGAGAATGATAATCAAATCGAAGAAGTTGTACCTGTCCTGGTCATAGTGTATAGCGAATGGTCTCGAGTCTTCCTCTGCAACAGCTTATAGACCACAGCAGCACCAGCTAAGAATACAACGACCGCTACTGCAATGCCGATGTAGAGAGGCACGTCGCTGTGAGCCGCGACTGGGGACAAAACAAATCTTACGTGGTTAAGGTGCCAAAAATTGTGGGTGCCAAGAATGTGATTATAACTGTGTTAGGGGTTTGTTTTCCCTAGTAAGGTTATTTGAGACGTATAAGGAAATTTTAAAACTATAATATTATTATGTTATAAAACACTTGGCACATATATTGCCTTGAGGAATACCTGATCAATCCATCATCAGCCTTAACGTAATGTAATATAATTATATCTCCGCAATAAAATAAACTTAAATCACTACTTATCTTACGTTTCGTTCAGTGAACAATCACTGAGAGGTTTCTCAACTTTTAAAATGAAATTTCATAGTGGTATTCCAACGCTTACAATTATTTTTGAATAACAAAGCGAAGTGCCACTGGCCAACTTTTCACGAACGTCTAAGTAGGCAAGAACAAAAACAACGTGACATGTTATTAACGTCGTAAACAACTTAATATTGTTGCAACGTCTCACTCAGAACATTAGCCTCTATCCTATTCCCGCGTTTTGATTTACAGCCCGTTTCGCAACCGCCGACGTTTCCTTTGGCCATTCGAAGACGCCTCAACATCCAAACAAAGCGTAATAAATTACAAAGTAAGCTAACTTCCATTTTCTGTCCTACAAACTTTTATTAAGTGAGGAAACGAAGAAGTTCTCTGCCTTTTAAGGGATTCTTAAAAACTATAAAATGAACGACGAAATAAGCACCCGTGTTTGATAAGTTTACAATTTTTACAAAGATAAAGATGCGAGTGAGATTCGAGGTTGCGATGGATGTTTATGTTGATGATTTGATACGCGAAGACAGTTTTCGTGTCTGTAAATGTAAATTTGTTTTCGAGCATCAGAATGGAAGTGGGTACAAGTTTCTGGCAGCATGCCTTAATATTATTTATGTCATCGCGTCTCCAAGTTTACGATTCGGCTCGCGGCGGTTCATTTTAATGAGTATTTTTTGTGTAATTTGGTGCCGTGAAAGAACCAGTCTTTTAGAATTAAGGGATGTTTTTTACGACGCGATTTTTGGAAACGTGGGAGAGAGTACCATAATAGCACCGTCAAAGACTTGTCGTTTCAAAAGTCAATTCATCAACACTTTGTTATTTAAATCTATATTTAACGCCGTGAAAAAAGAGCGCTCTAATAACGAGTTTGAAAAAGGTTACACTAAGTTCTGCCGATAAAAATAAATTGAAAAGTTTCTCCCTAAAGAATAATCGGCAACATTGCCGCAAAACTAGCCAACCAATTATTTTTATCGTCCCAAATTTAAAGCTTATGCTGCAAGTGAAAGGGTTGCTAATGGTACGCGGGATATATAAGGAAGCCAGAATAAAGGCATCGTTCGATAACTCGATAAAGATCTCGAATGTAGCAGGAGTAATTAAAAACGAGGCGACGGTGTGTTCCACATAGTTGCTTTTTATAGCCACTTGCTAATTTTATAGACGTTGTTTATAGGTTACGATAGGCATTTTCAGGAAAAATCGACTGGTTTTTTATTCGTGCCCTGTTACTACTGTACTAGTATGAGAGCGACCTACGTTAATACGGCTATTTGATGGTTGTATTTATGCTGTGAACATAAAATTGACTACTAAATCGTTTCGGTACCACCAATAAGTCAATGTATAAATAAGTTCCTATTATCATTGTGTATAGACAAGATAAAATATAACAAAACTTTTGTGTAGTCTATAGTACAAAGCATCTCCTTCTTGTTCAACGTGTCTTTTTACACGGCAAAACTGCGCAGCTATTTTCTTCTCTGTACAGACAAGTTGCAACAGACTGTAATTCAAAAGCCTTTGAAAGGTACCACTTGACTGGTTACATAAAGAACAAACTATGCGAAGTTGCAAAGGGGAACTTTGCACCTGGTACTTCGGGGCGATTCGCAGTTCGTTAAAATTTGAACACTTTTAAAATACCATTTGATTAAAAAGGTGATAATAGTGATTATTTGATGGTAAGGGCGATAAGAGTACAATAGTGGCTTTTAATGGCGGCAAAGCCAAAGTAAGCCGAAGTATAAAGAATACAGCTGATTATCAAAGTTCGTACTTCTATTAAAAGCAAATTATTTTTTACGCTTATTGAATCACTTGTTCTTGTAACCTAAAGACAGTCTACTTAAGGTAATTTCAATGTTTATGGAATTGTTAACTCTCAATGTATTAAAGAAAAAAATACGCCATGGAGTAAATACGATTTTATGTTTATGTAATTAAGTAAGTATTAATTATTTTACTGAATTGAACTTTCTAAACATGCAGTAGAAACGCCGTCTTCCAATTAAAACTTTAAACGTGGATTTACTTTAATTTAAAGGTTTGTAGCTAGAAAGATCATTATCTTGCGTAACTAAAAGCGTTTAACAATTAACATCGTTCTCGAATAAAATGATAATAAATTTGAACAATGGAACTAACATAAGAGTTATTGCTAATTTAGATTCAGGGCCGATAGCGAGATAATTGTCGTACATGCCACGCCGGCCGCAACTAGGGCACACTAAGTTAAGCTTCGGTTACATTTAACTAGCTGTTATAGTGGAAAGATTGATTGAACTTCACTTAAAAGGGGTTATATAAGATCAAACAAAGAACTTATTTATAATAAAATTTTAAAGAATAAGTTGCTCCAAAGGTTGATTTATGATGTGAAATATTAAAATCAATTAATCTAAACTTTTGAGGAAGTGAAAAAGAATTTATTGTTTAAATTTATAAATAAAGACAGCATCGTTAAAGCTGCGATAAATACAAAAGCTGTCACAAGTGAATCATTTGTTTGTACTTCTGAATTTGCAAAAATAATCTTAACAACGCTCCTTATTGTGTACAAGCTAAGCTTTACACGCAATGACGTAATGCATAAAACTGTATCTGATACCAATAAATCTCGAATATAAACAACTCTGGGGTCCCATACGGTTTAATGCCAACCGAAGTTTGAACCGCGATAAATCATCCGCTACTCCATTGCGGACGTCAGTCCTAAACCGCGTAAAACGTTGCGGAATTAATTTACGATTCGTTCAAACGCTTATCGGATTAACGTCGAATTTGTACGCAGTGTAAACATTTGTCAGTGCCAGTCGTACATTTGGAGCTGCACCGAGATTGCAGATACAAAATCCAATCGAAATTTACAAACCCTTGTCGCTTTACCCATAACGCGGTAGGAGGCCTCGCAGAATTAAATACGTTGACGACAGCACGTGCTCCAAACCAACTCTAAAGCCTAAAAACACAAAGGTGATTATGGTTTGGTTTGTTTTGAGGGGCGTCTGGATGCAGTTTGAGCTCGCCCGCTGTGTTCTCTCGACGAGATCACAACAAATCATTCACAGGGCCCACCTCCGGTAATGATAGTTACATACGTATCGGTTTTGTATATGACCGATACAAGATTCCGACTTTCATCACGCGCATTCATGTGGAAAAATAATTGACTAACATCACGTGTTGATGTAATGACACGTTGTTTTGGTTTGGATGCGAGTGAATGGCCGATGACATGACATGGGACGTAAAAAAAGTGTTTGAGAAAAATTAAGTACCAATTCCAGCATGACGGCCGTTGGGAATTTAAAAAAATAATTCTTGTTTGATCTTCTTTCCGTAATTTTTGATTTAGTTTGCTTCAGTGACTTTTAGTACAAGAAATATTCAACAAGATAGTCATGTAGTTATGTAAACACCGCGGAACAGCTACAGGATTCCAGTAGCATCGAATGACAATAACCGGCGCCCCGCTTTTCTCCTCCAATGACACTTAGCTCAACACTTTTCCAGGCTAATCCGACTCCACGTTAAAGTAGAATTAACACTCCAATGTTTAGGCAACAAAAGATGAAAAGCCGCTATAAAATTCAACCATTTCCCCTTTATATGCCAGCAATTAGGCTAATGAAGTAGCGCGGGCGGGCGTTGGTACGAATGAATAGCCCTTGCGTTCCCGGCATTCAAGTCTCACCTTTCATGTGGGTAATTTACTGATGGTCCACATTCTATGCGAAGCTTGAATCAGTTCTGAGTAATGGTTTTGGGTTTGATGGTTTCTGGATAGAGAATTAAGTTTCCGGGAGAGATAAGAAATATACGTGCTTGGTTTTTATAATCGAGAGCATTGCGTTGTAAAAGGCAGGTGATTTTATTTAAGCAAGTCCTAAATCCCTTCATTTAATTATAATCTTCTCCATACAAGTTTAAAAATTAAAAAACAAAAAGTAATTGCTTTCATTTACGAAGTATTTTGTAAAGACATAGGGTAAGTACTTTGAACTTTTTCCAGACTCATCGTTAAACAATGTATCACGTTAACATAAAACCTGGCAAAGTAAAGCACGGCCTAGAGTACGCGTACGTTGAAAAATTGCGAAATATCACCCCAACGCAATTCCCTGAACGATGATACCCAATAAATAACAATCAATCTAAAACAAGAGATAAACAGAACCAATTTATAAACAAATATGTCAGAGATTGCAGATTTATTTAGCGTGAAAGCCAACGTGTACCAGAAAGAAATTGTTGAGCAATCCAAACAACTGGCAAGGCAGCCTGCGGCTATTTATCAAATGCTCGATAAACAGACATAGGAAATTGAAATCGAGTCAACGGGGACCACGAAAATGATTTATTGCTATTATAAACAAAATAAGGATTGATCATTTTCCATTTGGGTATTGGATCGCGCTTGCCGGGGGAGTTGCAGCTTTCGCAATTATGGTAATGTCTTTAAACGAATTTTAATCTGTTGGACGATTATTACTGGATACTGAATTAAACAGTAATAAGTAAAAACTGACGCTAGCTATTTGTATTTTACCCGTTTATTCTAATCTGATTTATTCTGGCTCGTAATACTCATCCAGCAGAATTGTCTTGAGTTATATCACGATAGAGCTTACAAACATTTCACAAATAATCACCAAAGTGCTCACTGAAAGTTCAAAAAGCCATAACTGAGCCATTAAGGTATAGAACAGGCTTTTAAGATACGAAATTGTAAGTCAACATTCCGTAAGACCACCATAAAATTTTAGTCCCTCGTCTATATTTAGACGATATGATACGACCCAGATGGTCATGGCTACCCGATTTTAGTATCTCTCGAATCTTTTAACGCGGCCAATTTACGATGACCCGTTCTTCTCTCTACATCTGAGGTAAAGAATATAGAGCCGCTTGAACTGAGCAAAGGGTGGGCAGGCCCCTCCATGCTGGTAGGTTACAGGTAGAACCGATAGCCTGTTATAAAGCGAGCAGTCCGTGTAGCATTTCATAGTTATGATCTCGCGCGGAAAAGGAAGTATATTTTTAGTTGCCTGGCATCTGGTTGTTCCAAGTCGGGTGCATTTCATAGAAATGGCTTAATTAACATGTCTCTTGAGGAACAGTTCCGTAATTTGTGATTCTGCAGCCGAAACCGTAAATATTTTTAATGTTTTGTTCAAAAGTCAGCGTGTAATTTTTTGTATTAATGCGGTGATAAAATATTTTAGCAATTAACTGTGCCGTTATTTATAAATGTTTTGTTTGTATAGTCGCGACATAAAAATGTCCCGCGTTTTAATTATGAGGGTGTTGGTATTTTTATTTGATTTCGTGGTTGATTTATACCTATTTGGTTCCACGTGTTAAAATTGAAAGCTAAATAATAAACTCGGTCGTTAAGAATGTCAAATCTGTGTCGCTTCAGAATGAAAATACCTTCTTATGGTTTCTTTTCTGTAATATGACAGACACAGTGTTGTTTATTATTTTGATTTTGGTTTTATCGTTCTACTTTTGCAGTAGATCACTTTAAATATATTATAGATTCATATTGTTAATGTGCTGTCGCAATACAAACAATATCTTAAACTAGATATTTAAGGACCGTTCACATACTCACTGGTTTGTGACATGTTATATTTACACCTTTATACCTGAATTATAAAGTATTGACAGGTCAAATAAGCAACTTTTTGATGTTAAAAACGATACCTATGAAAATTTTCTAAGAGTAACGAAGCAAGATGTCAACAAATTCTTCTTGTCATTCATACAACAATGCGAAGGGCGTTAGGTACGTATTTGCGGGATTATTTACTTTGATATAGTTAATTGTCACCTATTGGTAAAAATAAAGATACATACCTCCATGTACCCCACAGTAGTCTCCGACGCAGTCCGCGTGCTGCGCGTGTGCCCCAGAGCAGGGCATGTCGGCGACGCAGGAGCGTCGTCGGCTCTGCCGGCAGTCCGCGCCGCACACCGACCACTCCGACCAGGCGCCCCAGCGGCCGGGTCCAGCTAAAAAGAGCTCGGCGTCAGTATGATACGCGCCATGTTACGAAGTCTAAATGGGTTGGTTAACTACAGCTCTTGAACCAACGGTTTATGTTTCGCGAGCTATTTCAGTTCGTAATAAGGGATGATACATAGTTAGTTGCAGGAATTTTAGTATATGTAGATTTATTATGGTATAAGAGTCTATACTTCTAATTTAATTTTAGTTTTCTTTTGACAATAAAAGTAACTGCCTTGATAAGTTAGGAATAAGTTGAATTGAGTCCAATTACTATACTTTACTATTGACCTATGAAATTACTTAGCACTGTTTAATTCTAATCTTTTTTTAAACTTTACTTTACACAGCTTTAAGTACTTTTCCTTAAAAATCTGACTACCAAGGAACGATCATTTATAGGCAATCGTTCACCTACACTAGGTTCCGCTCCGATGAACAGTCTACGCGTACCGCATTAGCCTTTCGGCTTCCGTCTTTATTAATATCAGAATAAGATTCCAAATCTTGTCCACCATTCACACCAATTACCGCATCGTTTGCTATTATTAATAGTATATCTAATAATTCATGTACCTACTATAGCCACGGCCAATCAGCTCTATAAATTGAAATTAAAATACATCAAGAGGCCGTAACTGCCCTAACATACGAGTGGTGCATAAATCACTTGTTTTTTTTACAAAAGAAATAATAGAGTGCTGGTGTTCGTACTGGGTTAGCGTTTGGTCTAAGCAATAGACATACCTACTCGTATTCATGTCGATATATACTACTTTTTTTATTGTGGTAAAGGTTTTTAACAAAAACAAAAATATTTTGTATACCTACTTTTTTTTTTTGGCAGGGTCATTCTGTCTGGGAATAACTACGCTACAAATTCTTATCTTGTAAATAATTCAATATAGAGTCAGTTTTTAATAAATTCAAACGAATTAGTAGTTATTTTTACAGTCCAGCCCAATTTTGCTCAAATTTATTATTCCTCAATGAATTTAATCATGCCACTACTAATTTTTTAACTGCGTAGGTATAATAAAAGTCAAAATCACGGGCAGGATGTATCTATCGACAATAATCACTGGCACGGAAATAGCTTCGTACAGTACCTGCCATTATTTATAATACTGGCATCGCTTAGTCCCATGACTTCCTCCAGCCAATTATTCACTCCCCTCGGCCGTGTGTGGGTGGAACATACGCATATTAAACTACAACAGTGTGTAACATTTCTTATTAATTAATGCGCACACACATAAATCAGTCGAGGTTCGTTAGAGGAACAACGCAAAGGACTTTCACATTTTACAAAAACGTATTTTTTACTTTAACAACTTTTTATGGCTCGAAGTAAGTTAGTAAATTGTATGTAATTGCGTCCCACTGACGGGTCCATACGAAATTTTAAAGAACACATTTTTGTCGGAAGTCGTTTTGTTGGCGTTTCTCGAGATAAACCGGCTAAATTATGTAATATCCCTTCATATGCTTTCAGAGAGAGGATTTAAAACAATGTGGCAGATGCGGGTGGATAAAAAAGGATGAAAAATTGTAATGGTACCTTAATATCTGCAAATCGCTTTTGCGACGCCCCATAACCGAAAAAAATTATGCGCCACAAATAAATTTCGACGAGCACCTTTTTCTTTTCACGTAAACATTATCTTGTCATTCAGCAATGAAACTTATGGTACTATAAGAACTCTTCCTTAAATTCATCCAATAAAAATGATTCACTGTAATAACAGGCTTTGATGGGAACCATACATAAAATGCCTAATCTGAAACAGTGCTATGTGAGTTGTAGACCGCCAGAGTAGAACCGACATGTGTAACCAATTAACGGAACAATAATCCTGACTTGGAGTTGATTGCATTTTATTGTCTACCCGGTTGGTCTAGTTTATTAGTTTCGAACGGTAGGTTTGAGTTGAAAACAAAGGAAGTTTAGAATCGATAAAACTTTGTTTGAACTCTTCTGCTGATGCTCATGACGTTATTTAGCAGCGTTAAATGAAAACAATAATTAAAAACGTGATGTAATATTAATCATGTCATTGTTTCAAGTATAACGGTCCCAAATGGTAATCAGAAATAGGCATATATTTATGTTTTGAATATGAGTAATACCAATGACTAATCGGACTTTAATTAGCATTAGCATATTTAGCATGACGAACAAGTCCCGTATCTTCAAAACATCATGTCAATCCGCACTACCGCGTGTGACTTGTCAGAAATGCGGTAAAATCCATCTCCCTCTGTAATTTTACAGCTATGAAGTACTTAAGCCTTTGATGTGACCAGAGTCAGTACTCGAGTTTATGAGCTTTGGAATGGAACGGGCTTTTTTATAGTTTAGATGGAAGATATGACTTCAATGCGGTTACGGTTTATAATGAAAGGATTTAGGCACGCGTCTTTTGTTTTTATTGTTTTCAACTCCCTTTTTGTTTTAAATTGGTGTTTTAATTCATGTGGTGCAATAAAAATACTTTTTAAGGGGTTTTTATTTTAGTGATGATGTTAATGCCCTTATTGTATAACTCCAAGTTTGAATTGGAAGGGTTCCCTAGGCAGAAACTATTCATAATAGTCAAGGCGTTTGTATGGCATTTTTTTAATTGAACTCACTTTTGAACGAAGACTTACTCTTTTAGTTGGTATTTCTGTTCTACTTACCGATTAGTAATTGTTGCGTATTATCATACGTTTGTAGATCCATATATCCATCTTCATAGTAAGCCGTAATAACAAAATTAGCATTAGTTAACTATATTTGACCAAATCTAGAAAATCTATATCCGAAAAATCATTATGTTAAGATGTACAGAAAAATTTATACTCGTTATTTTTCAGTTAAATATTTCCAGTCATAGCTATGAAGAGTCCTAGTTTTTAGTAAAACTGTACTCTTGAATCATCAGTTGAATACTTCTGTTACTAAGTTTTACAATCATTCATTTAATTTGCACAAAAAAGCACAAATGGCGGACTTCAAACCTGATGGCATTCTCTACCAGTCAACCAAATAATCATACAAAAGTGGTATACAGGCAAATAAAGCCAGTAAATTAACCTTTTTTTTCAGTAGTTTTTTTTTTACAAAATACAACATTGACATAAGTATCTTTAAAATGTTTTCCCATACACTCACCGCTCTGGCACGGCACGCAATCAGCGGTCCTCTGCACCGCCTGGCCCTGGCACTGGGCGCCCCCGTTGAGCGCGTGCGGCTCGGTGCAGCTGCGCGTGCGCCGCTGCCCGCCGGCGGGGCGTCCGTTGCACCGACACTGAGTCCACGGGCCCCACGAACTCCAGCCACCGTTTACTGATAAACAACATTATAATCAACCAGTGTAAAAAACAAAAGTAACTTGGTGGAGAAGATTTTGATAAAATTACAATTGGGTCAAACACATATTAACCCTGAGGTAAAACGCAAACCCATTAGGTATAGATTAAAAAAAACAACTTTATTCTAGTGTTATGTATGACGCAATTGCCAAAAGGAACTTTTTTAAAAGGCGTTTTTAAAAATATCATGCTTCAGGAAAGAAATGGACAAAAATGGCTAAAGAGCTTAATCGCCAAATGGTACTTTTTTCGACACAGCAAGTGCTAGACTTTTAAAAACCAAACGCGGTTACAAACAAAATAACGTCATTCCGACCACTAGTCCAAAGCAGGTGTAGCAAACACTGATAATATTCAACACTTTCCTTAGTAAATGATAATAAAAAAAAAGCAAATTGAGTATGCATTAGAGACAAACCTATAAGCATGACTTTTATCAGCACACCTCTTAAAAAATCCTTTTGTCAATTGATACTAGCTAATCGTAATGACAGAAATGAATATTAAAAACCTTTACACGACCCTAATAAATACAAGTATATTACAAAAACATGAGCGATCAATAGAGGCCTCTATTCAGTAAACAAAGTCACGTAAACTATTACAAAATGATGTTTTGCATCATTTTGTAATACTGCCAAAAACAATATAATGATGATGAAGATGAAACGTAACATAAACTACGATATAATGATTTAATCTACACCCAAAAATAATATTCACAATAGACCCATTTTTTGCTTCAACACTATTAATCATATTGCCGCCCTAATCATCTCCATCAAATTACGAAGCGAAACGTTTTAATAGGCGATTTCCCCGTGAACAGCCAAAAGTGTTTCTAATACGAAAAACTCTACGCCGTTCCCAGGGTATCTCTTTCCGCAAATCAGTTGCATGCTAGGAGGGACACGCGAAGTCGCGTGCTTTAGTAGGCTAACTAACCGCGACAGCCTTCCTAGAACCTTGTTTTGTGTATAGGTGGTATTGACCACGAAGTCTCACTAGCACTAATTGGTAGGGATGCTATTATTTGGTAGTATTATTTAGATATTCATTTAATTTTCTATAAATTAGGTTTTTTTACATATTTAAATATAAAGGTAGTTAAAATAACAATATCGATACAAAAAATAAACACTATAAAAAACCTAATCTACGGATGCCGCCCGCAGCGGGGCAGGGCTCAAGCTAGGGCTGCAGAGAGAGGAACCTCCTCACAATGCGTGCCGTGTCGAGGAGAACTGCCTTCTGTATCTGGCCCTTGATCCAGCCATCTAGCGAGAGTCTCTTGAGGTGTTGGTCGAGACTCTTCGCTATAAGAGCGTTTGCCGAATTATTATTATTATTATTATGTATTTATTTAATGGCAACCGGTGAGCATTTCTGCCAATGTCAAGTTTATATTATACATTTACATATCAAAAAAATAAAAAGGGATCGTTGTACGGTGATCCTCTAGCCTCCGTGAAGCGATGTAGGTAGACCTTTACGAAGACCAGATATGATTTTCTTGGAGCAATCCTTCCAAAGGCGATACATGTTCAAACTTGAATTCTTCATTATACTGGACATTTGAATGTAAATTTACTGCATATTAATACTATCCATTAAACCACAAAATATGCAAAAAAATAAAAACAATTAAGAAAGCGACGCCTTCTTGTAAAAACCCCAAGAGAATCTATTTGGCAGTATATCACACTATTTACATCGTCTGTTTTTGTATAATGATCAGCTAATCATGTTGAAACATCCTTAAGTTTTTAAAGTAGATAAATGTATTGGTAATGTCGTTATTCTTACCTAAAACCTTTCTCAGCCCTCTCACGCGCAGTTCAGACAATATTTAAAAATTCTTTGTATCTCCGCTTAAGTGCTTCACGCCCATTATTTCCTTAAACGACTAATGCGTCACTAAATTCACTATACTGAAACGTCATTATGCCCGTCTATTTAAAGTCTCTTCGCCATATGTTGTATAAATTGTCCCGAACGCAAGATTTTTGGAAGACCTTTTTTGTATACTTACATCATATAAAATGAATGCTTCTAACTTTACAACTACTTGTTTACATACATACATTACATACATTAAATCACGCCTGTTTCCCAGAGGGGTAGGCAGAGACCACTTCTTTCCACTTGCTACGATCTTGACAAATTTCTTTCGCTTCTTCAACATTCATACATCGAGTCATGCACGCACGTCGGTTTCGGGTACTTAAGATTCGGCCCTTTCCCAGTATTTCTCCGATTTGATTCGAAAAAGTACGCCTAGGGCGGCCCCTTCCGACCCTTCCACTCACTTTCGATCTGTATATCTCTTTCGTCAATCTACTTTCATCCATCCTTTCCAAATGACCGAACCATCGAAGCATGCCCTTTTCAATCTTAGTCACTACGTCTTCTTTCATTCCACATTTCTCTCTGATTTTTTCATTTCTAACTCTATCAATCAGTTTCACACCACACATACTACGCAAAGAACGCATTTCAACTGCATTTACACGACTAACATGCTTAACTACTTGTTTAATCATGGTTTAAGACATTTTGGTCGTTGAAAGCCAATAATATGGTAATTGACTCTCTGATGGCAAGGAACTTATCCTTTTATCGATGAAACCTCCAATTATTTACTGATATTTCATACGGTTCAAACGATGTAATATATCACAAACATTTAATTGGAGTTTATGGATCAAGTGGGCATCCATAAAATTTTCTACTCCGTTTTGGTTAGCATTTTATCGAAATAGCTTTCATCCAAATTGTTTCGACCACCCGTGGTAATAATTTTGGCGTTGTATTCTCAATAAAAATTGATGGCCCTTAGAGAATTCGGCTCCGTTATTAACTTATTAAAGTACTGTTAATATTAATCTGCTGTCTACATGTTTAAATTAAGATAGAAAAGAACAGTAATTATAGGCAATTATTTTGAGTTATGAACACGTGAATTGAAATTAGTTGGAAATAATAATTTGCTTGATTTAGGGTAGCCTCAAGTTTGAGAATAGGACCAAGATAAGCATAAATATTTGATTGGTGGTTGCGAAAGCTATTGTCACGAAATATTTATTTAATCACAAAGCTTAAGATGATTGTGAGGCGAAAAACTAGAACCTATGTATTATAAACTAGATGTTCGTACGCGGCGTCACACGGGTGAAAAAAAAAACAGCCAAATCAGTCGAACCGATTTTAAGTGATGCAGCGTCATACATGTGGCAATTGAGTTTTATACCATTATGTAGATAGATAGATAGAGGATAGATAATCACCTGTTGTTAGTGGTAAGTATGTATTTACAATCTTATATTTCTTTATTCTTGATAAACTATAAATAAATTACGGAAAACTATTGTGAGGACACTACCCGCTAATAGGCCCAAATGATTTTCAAAAGACAAATAAAAATAACGGTACCAAATTAGAAAACTCTTCACGTCGTTAAAGTTTCTTAACTTATCAAAAGTGCACAAAGGAGCATCTCAAAAGGAATGTTATCTGGAAGATAAAAGATAATTCTTACAACAGCGTGACAACGCTAACACGCATGACCACTATTAAATAATAGTGTGAAGTAAGTATTGTTGCGCTTGCCCACGCGAGGATTTAGGCGAGAGCTATACGGCTATAGCCGATAGAGCGGACAATGTAGACGGCTTAGATGTTACAGAGGTAATAAAAACCAAAGAACTTGTAAAAACTATACAAACTACAAACAATTAATAGATATGACTGGGAAATGTAGGAGGTACTCCATTAACTATGCAAGAGCTGTTGATAAAATCATAACGGTGGAACAAACTTGAACCGATGTTTATATTAAGAAGTTTATTGAGAAACAACTTTGAAAGCACAGTCACGGTTATATTATAAAATTGCGAAACTTACTAATTTATATGAAAAAGCATTGAAACTAATAAACAAGTTTTCACAAGTTTCTTTGTTAGTTGAAATATAAGAAATAAAACTTGAACGACATGCCACTATTAGAAATAACTTGAATTTAGAATTTATATGTCAACTCGATGATTGCCATATTGTATTGACTAATCCGATAATAGAGTAGGAAGAAGCCAATTAGAGCTCCACTATTCTTAACGTAGATCCATCCAGTTTGGTCTTAGTAACTTACGACCCCGAATATACGAGCTTGATTATGGAATGTTTGAAGTAATTTACAGTTTAAAATTAATACAGCTGCCTATATGTGTAGGTACATATATCCAATAGCGATCAATTTGTGTAAGTACACGCAGCAATTACGAAGGTAGTATTAAATTGAGAACAGTCGAACTTTATGTATCTAATATCAGACGAAATTAAATCCGCCACACAACACCAGGCATGCGTCACCTATCAGCCTATTCACACGTTATTTCGTAGAAACAACTAAACTGAACTACTAACAAAGGAAACTCTGTCCCTCTAATAAACGTAATTGGTCCCCGTGTGTAACAGGAATAACTATTCCAATTAGTGTCTAAAATATACGTTTCTAAGTTACAGGTAAGTTTGCGTCACATAAATTGGGGTTCAGATATAATCCTGGAGATTTTGAAGGTCGGCTAAGCTGGGTCGAACCGCAACAGGATTTGATGGCTAAGGTGGTATTGATCTTAGTCAAGTTATGGCAAAGCATGATTATATAGGCAGACGAGCAAGCGTCACCTGATGGTGTGATGATCGCGACCTATATACACCCGTAAAACCAGAGGAATCGCAGGTGCACTGCCGGCTTTTGAGAAAAGAGTAGGCTCGTTTAATGAAGGCCCCCAAGTCGTATTGGTTCGGAAATACAGACGCCGAAAGATGATTCCACATAGATAAGGTTAGTGCTTGATTAGCCACGTAGCAACAGTAGCAAATGCTACGGCTAAGGCTCCGCGCGCCTCACGTCTCCCTGACATTTCTACCAGTCCAGTTTTATTTAGCACCCTAAACTTAAGAAATAACGTAAAACAAACAAAGGCTCTTTTTATAGAATTTGCTACAGGCCCCGCGCTGGCTTAATCTGGCACTGGGTATGGTGCGTGGAAAGAAAGCCCTCGAAAAACGCACGGTAGTGGATTTCCAACTTTCAAAATGGTGTTGATGAAATGATAGTTTGGTACGAGTTATAAATACGATGTTGGAATCCAGCGGCTAGTGTCAATCCGAGTAATTCCACAAATCTTAGCTTATTAATGTCAAAGTAAGAGGTACCAATTAAAATCTTCGCTGAAGCCCTTACGTGTGGTCGCAGCGAGCAAGTATGATTTTTTATTTCCACCGTTGTTATTTTATTTCCAGTCGTTGTAGCTACTCTGAGTAAAATGAAATCTCATAGAGAATACATGAACAGGGACGTTCTCGTATATCGCGGCGCCACTGTGTTGCATTTTCCCTAATGTATATTATTTCAGTTATTATCGTCATCTCCTTAGACACCAATAATTTAAACTCTAATGATATAAAACAAGGATTTCGGACGTGTAAAGTCAGAGGTGCTGATTGCAATCAGTTAGCCAGGCGCCATAATTTAAAGATGGCGTGGGCGCCTCTCTAATGATTCTCCCATGCGCAGACGCAGGCATCAGTGCAATAATTGTACGGCGCATGCCCTTTTGATCTCGCTGAAGTAAAGATAGTTATTACGTACAAGGAGGGTGAAATGAGCGTTAAACTCCATCGGAAATGGTTGTCTGATGAATTATGCGAAGCGCAGAACGTGTTCGATGTCTTGTTAGGTAAAGCGTATTAAATCGCTGGAAAATTAGCGGGCAATTTCGTTATTAATCCTTTGATGTGTCGGTGAATAGGTGAAATTATATGTTTTGATTTCCCATACCGGATACAAATGCGATTGCAGTGTGGAACAGATGTGTAGTATGTACTGAGTAAAAGGGCATCGTTCGTATTCAAAAATAAACTATTTGGCCTACACGCACTAAAATCGAAAAGTTTAATGTGACTCATAATAATAATGTCTTTATGATCAGCAGTTTAAAAAGTAGTGGAAATCTTCTCGTTATCCTAGCAATAAGTAACACTACAGATAATAACTGGTGAACAACGAGCTGTAAAACTGGCGGCAAAGAGGAGGCATTGACATTCGTTAAACTAATGTTAAGACAAGATGTCAAACTGGAGAGTTGTCACCCCACTAAAATTCTTGCGATGAAGGTGATAAATTGTACTAAAATGACAGCTGTCAGGATCGAGATCTTAACCTATAGCTCATTAACTGAAAATTTACTGAAGATATAAAATTTAAAGATCGAAACAAATAAATGGCTTCTTTATGGCTAGCAACTGTTGTTTCTTCTGGCCACTTACATCCATTCACATGTGTTACCATTTCCACATTTGATCTAATGAATGGGCCACTGAAGTGTCACCATATGGGGTTAGGTTAAGTGTCACAAAAACTTACCATAGACAGTAAGAAGTGCTGGTTCCGATATTCTCTTGCCTGCTATATTTTCGGCTACGCAGCTGTAGTTCGCCATATCCTGTCAACAAGAAAAAAAACTTTGTAACGCTCAATTTAGTGAATAAATTTCATCACAATTTTTTTGGTTGTATTTATGATAGATAATTTAGTTGTGTTTTTTTTGTTCCTTTGCGAAGGTCTAACTAAAAGGACTCGCAGATTGTGTTAAACTTGGAATTTAGCGTAACAAAATCCCTGAAAATAAAAGGATTTTGTGAATCCTTTCAAGACTGCGACAAACCCTGCGTTAACAGCGTTAAAATTACAAAGGACAACCATTAATTCGAGCTACATACGACTATATTAATTAAGAAGAGCACTTCCGACACCTTTGCGTATAATGTTACGTACAATGTGAACGACATCGCTTGCAATTTATCCATGTCTGTGCGCGTTTGCTAATTAGTGAGCTCGTTCAACGGAAACCGGAGATGGAATGAGTTATTTGCGATGTCGTCGTTCGTGGGTGGTGCTGGTTAGGGGTTAGTCGGTGTTGATGAGTTTGAAGATTTTGAATATGGAATGATATTCGTGTTACAGAATAATTAACTGTTTTTATTTCAGCAATAAACGAAGTTTTTTTTTGGAAATTGATGTTTTACGACAGAGTTTGAATTATTTGTAATCAGTAAATAAAATAAATTGTAAATTGTCATTCTGTTTTCAAAATTAAACCCTATTTTCATTAACGTACAACAAGGCTATTTTAGTATTATTTATCATACATACATACATAAACTCACGCCTTCATTCCCAGAGTGGGGTAGGCAGAGCTACAGAATTACCAAGCACTCTTAAATAAGTTGTTGATAATTCTGTAACCACGTTTTGCACAATCAGGCTAAGATATATTTATCACTTTCTGTCAAATGCCATAATTACAGATTAGCTCCTATTTTGCTCCTTTTCATAAACCCAAAACGTTAGTTTAAGTAGGTACCTATTAGACCGTCAATAATACTGTTAGAACAGACAAACTGTCATAATTCTAAAAAAACGTTATTGTAACCATAACGCATTGTGACTATAAAGAATCTCTAAATCTCCTTTACCCAAAGTTTGTGTACTAAATTAGTTTGTCGAATATTTTAAATAATATCAAAAACCTAAAGAATATAATGGAAATATTTAAGTCAAGTTGTCACATAAAATCACGTCAGCAATTGACAACACTCGAGACCACTAAACAAGTTTATCGTTTTCATGGAAGGCAATTGCCAGTCAATCTTCATTGGGTTAATTTGCGTCTGTCCATCTTCTTTGTCATCTTTTTAAAGTATTTTTTGCAAAAATATTTTTTTTACTTCAACACTGCGTAAACGTAAGCATGGTCATGGAATTAATTTAAATCCTTTGTTTTTATGCACAGTAAAAAAACAGTATGCTTAACTGAATAAACATGAAAATTGACTGCTTTGCATCATACTACCAATATCAGCCTAACGATAGAAACAGTATTTGTTACTGGTCCAAAAACAGATTAATGTGTATAGATAGTTAATAATGTAGAATAATTAAATAGTATAATGTTCAATCTGAAAACATGAGTGTTTTGCCTTTTCTGTTTTTCAAGTACTTAATGATACATTACGTGATCAGTTACTCCAAGTGTTTTTATTCTACAGTGTGTGAAACAACTTAATTTCTCTGCATAAAACCATCTCCACTGAACTAATGAGATAATGCAATCCCGCAACGCACTCGGTAATCGTTTGGCTTGACTAAAGCATGAATAAAATATCCAAGCACTTTCATCGGGGCTTTGAAAGACAACACCGTGCTGGGGAACGCAACAAAACAACGGACAGAGACTTGTGTTGCAATTAATAAATGTCCGTGCCGGTCGACTAATTAGTTGGAGTCACTTCAGGATGAAATAAACATAAAATAAACAAACGAATAAACATGAAGTAAGCAAATAAACTGCACAAGATGGTGACGATTGTTAACGCTAAGTCGGAGTTTGTTAATGTTGTTTCAGTCGCGATTAATGGTGGTGCAGCGAATGTTTCGACTGAGATTTGTCAGATTGCATGTTTGGACACTGATGAAATTGAACATGAGGCAGTATCCATAATTGATTGCGATGTGTGTGTTCTTAAAGAGCTGTTATAAATTAAAACACAAACTGTAACTGTAACCAGTATCAAACCACATCATATTTTATTCTGAGCTGCCATATTTCTGGAGTGTCTTAGTCATAATCTCTCTTGAAGCACATCAATTAAACAACTTTGAAAACACTAATGGACTTGAATGGTAGCACATTATTTTCAAGTACACATTTCTAAACAAAACGTATGCTACTTAATAGTAAACATATTGCAGCTTGAACACTTCACGAATGAGTCACATGTTCCTACAGGAAACATTGTCGCGTGTCGATCAAAACATAAATTAAGCTCAATTATTACGTAAGTTAGAGTTCAAATTAACTATTAAATGTTCGAGAATTTCATGACCTAAATTAAACACGTGTAAGTTATACGACTTTTATATTTGCGGTTTTAATAAGCTGTAACGATAATAATTTATTGCCTATAAAAGTTTTAATGGTAGAAAGATTTAGGAAAAATGAACCGTATGACGAGAGATCCTGTACATTTTAGTAGTGTTGTTTTCGATGTTGACATGTTGACAGTAGTAACAACATTTCTTAAAAGGAACTGTGTGAGTATTTTAAGATACGTCTGTTTGTAACTAATAGTTTTAATGATGGATGGTGTTATTTAATTTCCTCTAGCCACATGAAGAAATATATTTTCGTTAAATTGAACAATAACCAACGCTTATTGTATTCTTAAAAAAGTTTATATTCTAAGTTATTTTTAAACAGAAATAACGTAGTCGTTTAAAAGAAACCATGATTTTGCCTCATTTGCAATACGAGTAGCATCAAAATTCTCAAAAGTCAGTTTGTGAAATATAAACATAATATTTAGGTATGTACTATTCCTAACGGAAACATAATCAATAACAACTGGTAATAAATTAAAACATGGCCGTAAACAAAGCTTCTGATGAACTAATTCCATTCGATACAGTAGCAAAATAACTCTAGTATGACATCATTCATTTATCTAGTGTGACGTCATTAACTGACTTGTATTCGCGCTTTGTATTGCCGCAGATTGGTTTTAAAAATGAAATATTAAGAATAAATAATAGGTACTATAAATAACCAGAATAAAATGATAGCAAAGGATTTTATACATTTATATCTGATGGTATAACTTACCTACTTTTAAGTGTTTTTTATGTTTGTTTTTTTTTGCTAGAGCCTCTTCTGTGAAATGATGGTCTCATCTAATCCGGCAACGTCTACCAACGTCTAATAGAACCCTCATATGGCCGATTTACTGAACATTTTTTATTTTTATGGCATAGTAACGCAAACGAGCACACAGGCCTAGATGGTAAGTGGAAACTGTGACCCAGAGACATTTGCATTCACAAGACTGCAAATGCACTGTCAACCCTGAGTACTAAGATGGAATGCCTCTATGCTAGTCATTTCACCGGCTGTCTTATCCCCAAACCGGGACACAACAATGCGAACACTGCAGTTTGGCGATAGGTTAATGGATAAGATGGTGGTACGAACCCAGACGGACCCTGCGCAAGGTCCTCCTACAAGTAAGTAGTGGTTTTGATTTTTTATTAATAACTATGAATTTATTAATGACCTAACCTAACCTAAGCTAACCCACGCGGAAACAAAACACGAAACGTAGTATGTGCTAAAAGGTTATTTTTTGTCAGTTATTTTATCAGGCATATTTCATAAAACCGAAATACCTACTAACTCTGAAATTCGCTCGTATTGATTCGAATGGAACAATACAATACAAATATTCTTCCACAGTTTCACTCCTCGTTTTAAATTTGCAGAACTCCTGAACAATAAAAAGGAAATGCAGGGAACTTTTGTCTTCAATAAAAAAAGCTCACGGATGTCTCTCGCAGCGGATTTTAATTCGAATTTTTGTTTGCAAAATACGGCCGATTGATTTAACTCATATCAATTATGCACACGCACGTCGGTTTCGGGTACTTAAGATTCGGCCCTTTTCCAGTATTTCTCCGATTTGATTCGAAAAAGTACGCCTAGGGCGGCCCCTTCCGACCCTTCCACTCACTTTCGATCTGCGTGCGTGCATGACTCGATGTATGAATGTTGAAGAAGCGAAAGAAATTTGTCAAGATCGTAGCAAGTGGAAAGAAGTGGTCTCTGCCTACCCCTCTGGGAAACAGGCGTGATTTAATGAATGAATGAATTATGCACACTTAATTAAATTAAGAAAGTTAATCCCCGTAATTCCTTGGATTTAATTGCTGTAGGAGCCTTAATAAAAATCTACCTCTATTGGTCAGGCCAAATCATATTTCCTGACGTATGTTCAAGATATTAGTCACTGCAACTAGTTAAAGCCACTAAATTTAAATTGTTAATAATTCAATTCTGCATTCTTCGTGGCAAGGAGATATAAGTTTAAGTAGTTTTTAAGTACCATCTGTAAGTAAAGGTCAAAATAACGGTCTCAAAGTATAAAAGACAAGGTTCCATCAAGATTAAATAGTAAGTAGCGTTATCAATCATTTAATGGATCGGTGTAAAAACTCGAGCGAGAAATATCTCAACTACAGTTACGCCATTGTTGTTTTAAACGATTTCAATATAGGTCTTTATCTCGGATATGATCGTGAAAACGATAATGAGGCATTATTTCTGGCTTAAATTAAGTCAAGCAAGCTGATCGTATGATAGACTAACATGATGCCATTAACTTCTTATTTAAGTATATCAACCTTTTTTTAAATTTCATTATTTGATTTAGATATTAAGGTTGCCTTTTATGTTATATGTGTGATAGTGGTCTTTGATTTGTACAAAACCAAGCTCACTAGGGAAATGACAAACTGCCTTATTTTAAACGAGAATAATTTTTGAAATTACCTGCAATGTAGCTCTGGAAATCAGAAGATTCCCCTCAGCAGACACCAAGACATTATGGTCCTGCTGCAGAGGGGCACCATGTTTCAACCATGAAACCCGCGGAGCTGGTGCAGCCAATGGTGGAGAGCATCGTAACGAAGCTCCTGATCCAGCCTCCACGGACGCTGGAGATGGAGTCATGGCGAAGACTTTCTTAAGGTCTGTAAAAAAAATATATATTTAGAAATTTAGAAATTAAAGAAACCGGTGGAGTCTGTTAGAAGCTTTCGGTACGGGATTGATCGCAGTGGCAATGATGTGGACATGTTTCTCGTTTCAATTCAAGGTTAACTTAGTTCTTGATTAAATAATATCCGCGGTTGACTAATGTTTGACCAAAAAAATATTGACAAATGGTCATATGACAAATAACGTTTCACCAAATGATCAATTGGGTAACGATACATTTGACAAAAGTATCATCTTACGAAAACTCACTTAGCAATTGATCAATTAGCAATTAGTTTAAGTACCTATTTCTGGGCAGAAAAAAAACAACCAAACCTATCGAGTCGGTTCTGCCCTGATTCGTCTTGCTCGCAAAATTTTAATTTAACTGTTGATCATTTGGAAAAGTAAGTCATTCGTAAAATGATCAATTGACGAAACATTATTTTGCAAAATGTTGTTTGTCAAGTGTAATTTTGCCAAATGACTTTTGGTCAAACGGTAGGACACCGATATCCACTTTGATTTGGAAAACTAACAATTAGGTAGAAAGTGAAAATATATCGAATAAAAAGGAGTAAGTCTAGTATGTATGTATGTATGTAAACTCTTTATTACACAAAAAATAAAAAACAATTACAAGTAAATTCGTACATAAACTAACGTTTAAAAGTATTCAAACTATTGTAATCCGCGGTTACGATAAGTCGGGTAATTTATTCGTTAAATGATTAAAACGTCCTTAAAGTATAATCGTAACTTTTTTTATGATTATTAATTTTAACTTGCATACATACTTCTTATTAAATACGTGAATGGTTTCCAATATATTTCACTATCCCATCATTTATAACGCAACGCCCGCATGCGAACTTCATACAAAAAGCTATTGAGTTCACACAAACAAAACATGTCAATTACAATTTATCACGCACGCGCTACCGGGCTGTCGAATAATTCGATAATTGTTTTAGAATGTCATTTCTGTAGCGCAATATAAGGGCTTGGCTTAAGGTTAAAAAGATACGAGGGAGACTTATGGAAAGTAAGCTAAACTTTGTTATTTTGTTTGTGAAATATTTTTTAATGGCCAAATTTATAGTAATAGGTAAGTAGCTTATTTTAAATTTTAGTTGTGGTCTTCATTACTTTATCTCAAACTAAGCTCTAGGCTTGCGTTTTTGGTTACTGAAAACGATAAATGTATATACATACATACATACTTAAAAAAATACTTATACACACAGATTGAGATTACTGTTAACTCGTTATTATTAAGAAGAACGGCGAAATAAATTACACTTTATGATTTAAAAAATATATAAATTTTATGTTGATGATAGAATTAATCATTGAATAGGTTCTTTAAAGCAATGATTAATAGTAGACGATTTTATTTTTTACCAGTTTAAAACTATTATAATTATAAACTATTTTTGTGACTATTGCACAATTTGAATAGGTAATACTTTCGTTTTGATATTTCGCCTGGTCCCATAACTTGAGCACCCACAAAATATCTTCTCACATCAATCTTAATAAAAAGCTTAACAAGCTCGTCGATTATATCGTTCCCGTCGTCAACGATAATTGTCCTTCATTAAACAATTCAGCAGACGATCACGACAGTACTGAAGCGAATATTTCATTTACAAGGACTTATGAGGTAAACGGTATGTATGTCGGTAAGGTAAGAGTATATTATTATGAGAATTACGCGTTACTAGTTCAACAAGTATCCTTTTTCCAGTTTGTAGCCAATATGATCTACAAAATGCGGCTCCATTAATATTAAAATGGTTTATTGTTATGAAAAGTTCATTTTGTTTTAGCCTAATTGTGCAAATTGTACTGGTTACAGAGTTATCAACAAGTTTTTAGAGTTGGTAATTCTGTAGCTTTACCTAACCCACTCTGGGAATGAAGGCGTGAAGGTATGTATGTATGTATGTATTGTAATTCAGCATTGATTGTAATGAAGCTCGAACATACATACATACATACATAAACTCACGCCTTCGTTTCAAGAGAGGGGTAGGCAGAGCTACAGAATTACCTACAACACCAAAAAGTTGTTGATAATCCTGTAACCACATTTTGCACAATTAGGCTAAGCTCGTACAACTAACTGAAAAACGTTGATACATTTATCTTTAAAAACATTCTATCTTTAAAAACATCAAAATGTTGATACATCATTTCCATATTATTGCCTGCAACTAAGACCTACATTTGAAGCAACCAACCACGCCAAAACTCTCCATCAAAACTTCGGCAATATATCACATTAACTTCCTCCAACAAATCACTACACTTTTGCTTTCATAAGAACTAATGCTAGCTGCAAAACGAACACGCTTGCGGAGCGACCAATAAATCTGCCGTGAACATGCTCCATTACTCCTTACTCCTTATACTTGCCTGGTATTTATTCTGCTCTAGTGCTAAGGCAGTGGAGTGTAGCTTCTGTTGATTATCTTTTATAGATCTTGCCGATTACGTTCCTAGTCTCTCCTGAAGTCCTGTTTTTATATCTACGTTTCCCTCACCAACTTTTATGGGTAAAGTACTAGTTTCTTAAAGGAAATACCATTTTTTAACGGTACCTACAAAGAGGAATAACGACTTTTATCTAGTTACAGCCATTAACATTTTTGTTTTGAACTTTCGATGTTTAAAATACAAGAGATGACAAAATTGCAATAAAAGTTGGTCATCGTAAGAACATACTTCTACTGCGAAGTTAAACAGTTGAACTGAACGGTTGATAAAACTAATCTCTAATAATAAATAGAGGTCAATTGTCTCAGAAACATTGAGTATTCGAAATTGTTATCACGGAGCAAACAAAACAATCAAGTGTTTACGTAATTTAGATAATTACTGATCGTGATATTATTGATCAATAATTTATGTTTTTAGGCATTTAGGAGTAGGTATATATTATTGAATTATTTTTGTTCAAAACTTAATTTAAATAATTTTGTCATCCATGTTACCATCACCAACATTCACTTTTAAACTTTATCGCTACATTAAAAAAATACGAAGTTAAATATAAAAATAAAACATGATAAATTATATTTAAGTACGTGTCATGTTTATAATTGGATTTCTGTGCATATAATTACTCGTGTGAAATGGGAGCTTCAATGTACAAAAAAGGCACCATGTAATTGTTTAAATAAATTTTTGTTTTTGACCGACGCCATTCGTAAAAAGTAAATTATGTTAGTTTATATCCTAAAATGCGAAATACAACATCGTCATCTTATTTCATCCTCGTAAGTACTTATAAAAAACGTATAGTTTATTCCAACAAAATTTAAATTTTAATCGAATCTGTAAAACTGAATTCCTAAAACAGACTTAAATAAATCCCACCTCTCTTAAATTTTAAGGCATCCGGCGATGCGAGTAAATGATAAGTGTAACGTGGCTCGCAATTTAACTTTACCAGTGGGTAAAACTGTAACTAAGGTATCCATTATAATAATTATACGAAAACTGTCAGCGGAGGTGCCGCTTTCAACAGCAAATTTAAGTTGGCCAGGACCAGAGAGAGTTCATGTGCTATAAATTACAGCGTACATTTCATTTTGGATTAAACTGGTCTTGTAGGGAATAGATGTATAAGTTATAACGTCAAAGATTTAGTAATTCTTTAAGTTAAAAATGTGGTTACGGTAATTAGATTATTATAGCAGCGTATTATGTTTTTAGTCTGGTTTTTACTTTGTATCGCAATAAAAGTAAAGTGCATTTTAATAGTTATTATTAATTATTAAACAACGTTCAATGGAGCAAAAACATAGTGACAAAATTAAAATGTAGATAATTATGTCGTATATTTAATAATTTTCTTCGAAAATTCTTGAAGCGAGGTAAAATCTGAAATAATTCAATTTCAATTACCTTTAAAGCAATGAAGCTAAAACTGAAGCTATTTTCAAATTTAAAATGACAAGTAGTCAAGCAGCTGCCTACTCAAATAGAGCATTAGACGCTATTAACCAACTCCTTAAACGAATTTAAATTTAAACACGTTTACTGAGCCATTAAAAAGGTAAAGCATTGCGTACATTGCCGTAAATCTTAGACAGGAGACGGAGCACCGTCACATAGAACACGTATTGTATTATCATTTATAGCAAATGTCGCTCGAGTGTGTATTTACAGCGGGAGAACAATTAAAACTGTCAAGCTGGGGATTTAGTGCTACTGTATTAAACGCGGTGAGTGTAGCTGGGCGTTTTAGTCGACCAAGTTCATTGAAGTTGGTTACGACATTTAAATATTGGAAATTGTCTTTGCATCGCAAAAAAAAACAATCTATTCTTTTCGAAAACGATTTTTTTCTTTACATACATAAGTACATACATTAAATCACGCCTGTTTCCCAGAGGGGTAGATAGGCAGATACCACTTCTTTCCACTTGCTACGATCTTGACAAATTTATTTCGCTTCCTCAACATTCATACATCAAGTCATGCACGCGCGTCAGTTTCGGGTACTTAAAATTCGGCCCTTTTCCAGTATTTCTCCGATTAGATTCGAAAAATTACGCCTAATTTTTTTCTTTATTTTTTGATAATCTTCCAAAAGGTTAGTAGGATAAGTTCGCCTTTGTACATTTACAATTCAAATTATTTTATCGTAACTGCTTTATGTGCAATAATGTATTCAAATATTTAATTAATATAATTTATGTATATTAGGTACCTACTCATCCATCCCGTTAGCCAAAAAAACATCTACCTACTAGACCAGACCTTAACAAATTTAGTACAGCTTACTAATTTGAGCACAGAAATTGCATTTTTGGTCATTTTGTATGATAATTCAACGAATTAGCAAACAAAAATTTAACCTGTATTAAACTCTTATATTCACTGTAATTTTCAGTTGTTTTCAACCAAAACTCTTCTGTACTCTCGCAATTAGAACAGCGTGAGCGTTTCTCCCGTTGTTTATATTTAGACGTTTATGAGTTGGGCTACATGTTTGCTTTCAGTTTTGTTTGGTTTGACGCCTTTCAAAGGAATGCCTATATAAAGGTGACACTTTTGTGTTGCTGCTCTCTCTAGAAAAACTCTTTCATACAATGCCTCAGGTTGAAGAAAAATAAATAATCCTAAATTGTCAAAACATATTCATAATGGTTTTACAAGCCAACCATTTTTCTATATCGCTGTAAGAGTTGATTTAGAGAAAGTTACTTACTAGTTTAAAAAGATAAAATATGCTTATATAAGTTAAAAAACAGAGTGGTCAAATAATATTTTATAACCACTGTTGACCAAGAACTATGATTTTAATTGGTTTACGAAACCGATCATCACCATATATGCCCAGAATTATTTTGGATGTTGTTCTTTTTCGAATCAGGAGGCAAATATGGGTTAAAATAAAAATGTGTTATATTTGTGTCAAACGAGTAGGTTTCATTTAAACAGTGCTTAAGTAAAGCAGTTTGAGTTAAGAGTACCTGCGTGGGAAAAGGTCGGGTATCCGCCAATTTTGGATATGTTCCCAATTTTGGATATGTTCCTGAGGCCTTTATAAAAAAAAACATGTTTTGGACCTCGACGTTTTGCCATGTTCATAAAATTCCGTAGAACATTTGCAAAAGTGGCGGCTACCCAACCTTTTGCAAGCTAATTATGTTTAATTTTACTGAACTATTAGCGCATTTATTTGAATTCTTATCAGGACCTCTATTCAACACAGTAAAATCCATATTGTGTTTCAGCTGTCATCATATTGTCACCGTTTTGATAGCTCTTATTTACTTGACAGTAGTGGTGGCTGACGTCATAACAATACCATAACAGATTTACTACGATATCGTTTTGACCGCCTCGAATACCGGCCCAGTGCCACGGTAAACAAATGAAACAGTTCAGTGGCTAGGATTAAAACTGTTTCGCCGATGTACAATTGAATTCCAACTAAATATCACAATAATGCTAGAAATCAGCTTGGATATTCAATAAAATCTACCGCGTACTATTATTTCTGATGTTAAATCTCCTAAAGGAATACAAGAGGCATAAATATCTGCTTTTCTCCTTGACAAAGTTCAATATTCGATACCTATTGAGGTATTGATCAGAGTTTATTGCTTAATCCTATTAAGATCTTAAATGTCCAACTGTTGGAATAGCGGATACCAATCGCGTAAAGAGCACAACGAGCCAAGGAGATTAAAGAAAAGCTACTTGACCTGTGTAGCTTGACGTTAATCGTTCAGTTAACTGGCGCCGTTTACCCGTAGGGAGAATCGAGTTCTATTATTTTGTATGTTTAGTTAAAGTGAAAGGGAACTGTAGTAGACTATTATTCAGTCGATCATTTTATAAATTACGTATATATGTACTTCATAGTTAAAAGTTGTATCAATTTTATAGAGTGTTTATGTATGTAGCGACCCTGCCTACGAAGCTACAAAGCTAGTCCTTGCTTTCCCGACCGACATAAGCAAATATTTTGTGTGATAAGCACAAGTTTTGTTACTGGTTTTTTTTTTAATGTATGTATTTCTTTATTTAAGTACGTATGTTTATCGTTGCCTAGTACACATAGCACAAGCCTAGAGCTATCTTTTGTGACAATTTAATTTGTGTGAAACTGTCCCGCAATAAAAGTTTTTTTTATTTCTTAATTAAGCAACTGCAACCTACATTAAAAAAAAAATATTTTATCATAATCAAATTGTCCAATCAAGTTACACACAGCAATCGATTCTGCCTCTCCATCTGCGGCCCGGCGTTGCCCAAGAACACGCCATAAATCCGAGCAATGGCGCACCCGACGTTTATTTAATATGCACGGAAGATTTACCTCCGGGCATTGAATTAAATCGAGGCCGTTATGGAAGTTATGAACAATAATATAAATGGTGGCTGCAGGACAGGAATTTGAAGACAGAAGGTCTGCTCCTAAAATAGAATCTAGTCTAAGTAGGTAGATACAAGGTATTATTCACAAGTTTAACATTTAAAAGTTGTCACAAGACAATTAATTTAATAGACAAGTAGCCGTAGTGAGTTTATATAAATATTTTACGTAATTCTGTGGGTTAAGGGGTTAATAGTTCTGGTTATATTTTACTGGCTACTTAGATGACTTTTAATCGATAAAAGTTATTTGGCCAGTTTTCAGTCGTTCTGCCTAAAAAATGTGTTTTGTGTTGTTAACCTACTGTATTTTTTCTTCTTGTTCCACGTTTTTGTGGCATGATTTCAAAGAAAGTCGTTTGTCATATTATAATGTAGCTGTACAGCTTGATGTGGATTCATATTGATCCCTGAGAGTGGTATACAAATTGATTATTACGAAATGTAATAAAAATGTTAGATTTATTACCCAGCGGGAAATTGAATTTGTTTACCTTTGACTTTTGTTGATACTTGAAAAAGCTATTAGAATCGGTATTAAGATTTAAGGTTATAATCGTGAAATCAATTTCATTTCACTTTGGTCACTTTATTAAAGCATCGAGCTTAAAGAACGACATTTGAGCACCCTGAGTTATTCGTTTGTTTTGTTCGTCGACAGTCGGCAATAATTAATAATGATGAATCATGATAGATATAGTGCATATTTATTCTATTAACTATATTAATGTCTTTGTTTGTTGCAGGTATTTGAAATGTTATTGCTTAACGAAGTGCTGTTTGGATTAATACGGACTATCAACCGTTAGTCTATATAAACATTCATATCGATAGGAGGTTGTCAAATAAAACAAAAACACGCGTGTCGAAAAGTGATAGATAACCTACTAATGCGTGTCGAATAAATATTGTAAGTTTGAAAATGTATTGCGGGTTCCACCAATTTTAAGATGAACGTTTCAAATGTTTAAAAAAGTCTTTCCAACAGAAACTGTTATTTTCATCTTAGCAACAGGGTTCAAAGATGTTGACCGGGTTAGTCTAAAACCGTCGCGGAAACTCTCAAATTATGAGTTTTGATGTAACGTTGCGCCACATCCCGTCCGGATATAGCGAGTCGTTATGATTACATCGACGTATTTATTGTCCTTATAAATGTATCGATGATTTCGTAAGCCTCGACGTGTTTATGTGATACTTAACACGATACTCATCATAAGTATTATTGGCGGCAAAAATTAATTTTGCTAACAGGCGTGACTGTAATGAAGTTATTGCAAATGACACTTCGTTTCCACACGATACTTTTTCTTTTCAAATTAAGTACACAAACGATGTCTTTTGAAAGCTCTACTGATGACCAATTTAGATGTTGGTAATTTATTTAAACAAGAATGTATTTTTATCACCATGTTAACATTCTAAACGTAAATACTTACATGCTAATTCCACAACAGCCGGCTGGCTTTTGATGTCACCTCGACTGCTCCAAGCGAAACACGTACACGTGAACCTATCTTCCCCAAAATACTCTTCCACCTGATCCCTAGTGACATTACACTCAGCCTCCACAATTCTCACTCCCGTCTGCGGATCCACAAACTCAAACTGCGTGCTAGCTACTGATCGAATTTCATTGCACTTAAAATACACTTGAAGCGCATTAGCAGCACGACATCTCAACATGGCTGGTTTATTTCTAACGACAAACGCATATTGAGGTTCTAAAAGAAACATTGGAAGATCGTCCGTTGAGCTTTGTAGCAAATGGTCGCCCGATAAGCTGGGCAGTTCGTCAGTTTCTTCTCTATTATCATGCTCGTCTTCTTTGTGACCTTCACCATCATAGTCTTCGTCTAGATAATCTCTATGGTGTGGTGGGGGGTTGATCTTTTCAGAGTTGTATGGGTCTAGTGCTTCGACGCCAGCTGGGTGAGCGTATTCGGGGCGTAGAGGGATGGGGGGCGTTGGAGCTGCTGTCGTGTTGTCCGGCTCTGGCGTACTGGAAACATCTGCAACAAAAAAAAGTATAGAGTAAACGTTATTCCATATATTTATAACGCTTAAAATCCTATAACTACATTTGTATTGCATATTTAATTAAGGAAACCAGGGTGAAACATCTTTATTTGTTCAATCATTACTATCACATTTACAAATCATAATCACTATTAGATAATGGTTAACGTATTCATTGATAACCAAATTTGAGATCAGATGATTACGTACATGTAGTCTTAATACCTAATGATTCATTAACATACTTGAATGCAAGATTGTGCGCTTAAACGTTTCAGAACATTCAAATTGGACATTCCATTACCAAATGTATCCGCGAGCAGAGCTGACAAACTGTTCCAGAGATTCAGATACCAACACTAACGACGTTCTAATTACAGCCTTTAATTTATAATCAACGTCAGTTATATAAACGGCAACTGTCATAATAACACGTACCCTAACGGCATCGATTTCTCCGCACCTGGTGAGACGGCTCACTTGCCTATTTACACGCGAAACATAGATATTTGGATACTGTTCTCCCCACTTTACGCAACGTTCTAACAACAACCAAACTTACATCCTTAACTTGTTTGAGTAAAGTCTCAATTTGAACGTGCACAGGCTTTCGAGTTCCCTTTGCATTTCGCTAGAAATTGCTATCAGCACATCAGTGTATGTTACTTTTACTACGTTGACATCAACGTCTACTGTTTGGAGACGAAAATAACGCGAAGTGAGGATAACTTAATTAGTTTTACTTCCGTTCAGCTTATTTCTATTTCCGAATTCGAAGGGACGTTTCCGTTTTTGGAATTTTCCTCATCTACAGGGCAAACGATATGAAGTGTTACCAAATTCAAAAGGCTACGATTTTTTATTGTTGTCTTAAATTATTCATTATTAAGAAAAAAATGAGAAAAAGATATAAATTTTTTAAGATTACTTTATTTTAACTCAATATGACCACCTTCTGCTGTCTATGGCCTTCAGACGGTAGAAAAATTAGTTGCACGCTGCACGAATGTGATCCTGCGGTATGCAATGGCAATTACGTACGATCGCTTTCTTCAATGCATCCATACTGGCATGTTTTCTTCTCCTCACCTTGCTCTCCACAATGGACCAGATAATAGAAGTCCATCGGGTTCGCGTTTGGGGAATTCGAAAGACATTGTGTGGACGAAATAAATTGTGGCACGCGTTGTTCAGCCATTCTTGGTTCACACGAGCTTTATGAGCCGGGGCCGAGTCTTGTTGTAATGTCCACGGTCTACTACCGAAATGTTTGCGTGCCCAAGGCTCCAACGCAGCTTCCAAAACATTTTCCCGATAGTAAGTCGCATTTACTTTGACACCAGGCTCGATTTTGTGAATTTGGTAACACTTCATGTCGTTCGCCCTGTACGATAAAATTAAGTTTGGTCTTTACTTTACTTTGATAAAACTTCTAATTATGCTATTTATATTTATGTCTCAGATAATTACAAAATACTTACGCTGCTTATCGTTTTCAATTCCACATGTAAATTTCCGAAAAATTACTTTTTTATTTAATCGATCATATTTTATTCGTTAAATACAGTTCCTTGAGATTATCTTGTCAAATCTAAAACTTACTATGTACACCGTTATTTTCACTTTAAATTATCAAGTGATGTGACGTCTATGTCAGAAGCTTAATCAATTGTAAAAGCCGATAACTGGCATGCATCCCATTATTCCGCTCTATTACTTATTCCGTTAGACTCTTTGATTAACCCCTGTTTATCCCATGTCAACTCCCGTTTCATGGGTTAGATTATTCTCTTGAGGTCTTTGTATATTTTCTTAGATATAAATGCGTTTTGATGACGAAAGATAAATGGTGTGATCTATTTTGTAAATGTTTTGATGTTAAAATATTAACAAGTTCGTCAGTCAGTATCTTTCCTACCTATGCGTTAATAATCCTGGTAGTTTTACTCAAAAAACGTATCAAAAGAAAAAACATGTTTTTGTGGGCCTCAGAAACTACTAACCATAAGGTGATTTGTGTGCTCATTTACCTATTCTAACTTTTTGAAAGCTTACCGGCAATTCTAGAATAAGTCTTGATTAGGTATACATCATCAAGTTGTATTATGAAATTTCAAACTCTGTCAAGTGAAAGACTGTGAATGGGATAGCGTTATTTCAGTTACATATCTCCGTCTCGTTCACTGCTTGGAAACACGTCCTCTGTAAACTGTCGTAGGTATATAACATGCGTTTGCATGTTACAAGTGTCTGAAATACTGTCATATCTATGGGTCTGTATCAAGTTACTTGTGGGAGGGCCTTGTGCAGGGTCCGTCCGGGTTGGTACCACCATCTTATCCATTAACCTACCGCCAAGCAGCAGTGTTTGCATTTTTGTGTTCCGGTTTGGGGATAAGACAGCCGGTGAAATGACTAGCATAGAGGCATTTTAGTCCTCAGGGATGGCAACGCATTTGCAGTCTTAGGATTGCGGTCTTGTGAATGCGAATGTCTATGGGTCACAGTTTCCACTTACCATCAGGTGGCCTGTGGGCTCGGTTGCCTTCCAATGCCATAAAAAAAAAAACAACCGCGGTTTGAACAGCCGCTGAATTACTTCGAAAACTTTATGGAGCCACTCAATTGTGTAACTGGCTGTCAACTTAAATTGGTTTTAACTTTTGATTAACAACAGGTCCGATCGCTTCTCGCCTCCGGTCCTAACGGGTGTTATCAGAAGGTTTTAATTAATGTTGGTCTTAGATCAAAATAAAGGGCGAGTGGTTTTTGTTTGATTTGAAAAATATTTGATTAAAAGAGGAATGTTGATTTAATTAACATTGGTTAACACGTACTAATTACATTTCTAACAAACATGAAGGTGTCATACAACAATATTTTTAGATTAAGATTTTATCTTTTGCTGCTACGATATAAAAACAAAATACAATGAGTTTTATTTATAAATTATTACAATTCATGGATATAAATAATAAGGCACCCATTGCATAAATTTCCAGTTTTCATTTTACATAACATTAATTGCTTAATTTCGATCTCTTTAATTATAACAACGATATAATAATTAATATACATAAAAACGAAATTCATAGTTTCTTAAATCATAATTTTCATTGTTTAAAAAGTAGACATTTGTTACGACTTTCATTACAATGAATATGGTCACAGTTTTAACCTTACCTAACCTAGCAAGAAGAATTTGACTTTAAATACGTAATTACAAGAAAATTATTGTTATGATAAATTATGTTATTTGATCGTATACTTGATAAAATTATACAATTTGTTTTTATGCAAATCGACTTTTCGTAGTTAGAAATGAAATTATGCAAAATGCTTTTAGACTGATTAAAGTGCACCCAAAATTAAGGCCTAGCTTTACCCACTAAGGATATCTTAAAAGCATTCCATCTTAGTCCTCAAGCTTGATTTAGATTTGAGAATTCAAATGTCTATGCGCTTCCGATCTCTCTTACCATCATCAGTACCCCTCCCTGAGTTACAATTACCGCACTAGCTAGCAAGTCGAATGCTCTGTCCCTCGCACTCTATAAGAACACTGCGATGTCTAAGAGGGACAGAGTATTGGACTCGCTAGCGAGTACGTTTATGGCAACTCATGGTAAGGGTACAGGACTATTAGGTGGCCAGTGTGATCGTTTGTCTTTACCTTACCACAAAAAATAAGGTCGTATCCACATTTTTTTCCTTCAAACCCTCCGAATGTTCTTCTAAATTCCACACAACAGTTTCAATTAACACCACGATGGTTCGAGCTTTCGTAATCAGGTCGTGTAATGGGCACACGCTTCGTTAGAGGCCTTTTTCGGTGCAGTATCAATCACGTTCGTCACGACCAACCGATAGACAAAGGTGTTTTTTGTTTATCGCAACTTTTGGTCACACGGTTGGCTGTTTAAACATTTGGGGCTGTTCACGAAGTTGATCGGGGTACTTATATGAAAAAAGGATTGGATAATCGTTTTGAATCTTTTCCTGGTTGACGAAAATAAGGACAAAACACAGCGATTAGGAAGCGATATGTTAAAGCATTGCTTCAAAAGTGTTAAATTTGGGATGAAAACTAATCTAAATTGAGTAAAAGAAAAGCCTCAATCACACCAATGTTTTAAGATTGTATACGTAATCCTAGCACCCTCAATGTGTAACGATTTTTTTTGATAAATTTTGGTTTTAACCTGATTTCAAATTGGGTGATATATTTGCCTGAGAAAAAAAAACATTTGTCCCGATTAAGCGAATACTGACGGGGTTTCAACGTAGAAATAGTACATTAATGCAAAGTCCAGTAAGTGAGCCTTCCCCAGGACCAGTATGAGGCTTTTATACATACGAGTCCAGGATGGCTCTTAATGGTCGAAGCATGTATGTATAGTGCTTTTTCTCAAAAATAGCTAAAGTAGAATGTATTAAAAAAAGTGAAACAACTTAATGCGCTTTTTTTAAATTTACCTACAATTGGACAAAAAAACACCAAATGATGAACAGATTTTTATCCCGCTTTTTTTACAGCATAAATAACAATGTATTTTTTAACAATGGTGCTTTTTGTAAAAAACCTAATGGAGTCAAAATAGTTTTTACTTTTTTGATTTTATTTTTTTCTGTTTTTTTGTTTGTCTCTTAAAAAAATATGTTTTTTTTTATTTCACTTTCTTTCTTTGTGTCAGATGACCTTTTCTTGCTTATTTCTGAAGCCTTTTTGAAGGCTGTCACAGTTGTGTACAGATAGTTCCAATTCCAAATAATACGATATGTTATGTAATTTTCATACTTACTAACTGGACACTATTGATTCCAAATTCGAAATTCCTCAACTTTACTGGACTCTTTGGATAGTTGTTCAGGAAGTTTACTGGCTCGTATTGGCTGGCTGGTGTTATAGCAAGACTAATATGGCATGGCACTAAAATGGCATGTTTGAGAAAATGGTTCAAATAAGCTTCTCTCTAAAAAAAAACTTTGTACAAGATCGATGCGTTAGTAGCGTTCAATGTAGTCATTGCGAATGCATATTCATGACTGGGTGGAATTTATTAAAATAAGGTAACCACTGATGGAAATTACGATAGCAAATATTAATGTCCATGTAACTAAATGAAATTGTGGTTGCATGCCCGCGTTTGAAATAATATACGTGAATAATTCAGCAGCTGGAGCATTCCGTTTATTTGGAGTTGATAATCAACGCAATGCTATCCTTCCAGTATTTTAGTCATTAATATTAGTTTTAATTAAACACATGATGATGTTTTATTAGTATTTTTCTGCGACAAACAGAGATCGTACAATGAACAGTCTGATGCTGACAAAATTCAGGTAATGAACAGGGCAGAGATATTCTGCTCCTATAGCTCTGTCTCTTTCAGTGACTGGGATTTGGCCTTTGGGAAATTTTCAAATCATTTTAATCATTTGACGTAGATAAAGAACTATAACAATAAGCAAACTAAGATCAATCACTTTAAAATAAGAAAAAAAAGAGTAATAAAATAGTTCAATATAATTAGTTTCACAGATATACAAAGGCCTTAGACAATATGCATAAAGCTTACTTAAATGATTATCGAAAACTGTCAAAATGTTTAGAATTAACACACAAGCGCTCTACGCGACTGATGGCTGACTTTTCGATAACGCTTGCCCAATGCTCAATGTTTAGGGCTAGGTTCAACAAACATCTTTGCGAGCGAACCGTACGTTAAGGTCCCGTACATAATCATGTCGTACAAACGACGACTACAGTTAGACTTAGGCATAAAGTTCGAGAATCCTCTCTTCAATACATTAGTGTGTGAAAATCGCCATTAAATATACTGTTAGACTAATCGTTTACCAAAAACGTGCAAGCTTGTGTCACGAAGTCTTTGTAAATTGTAAGTGATCGAGTGTTCTGAATATATACAGTGAATTACTAAAGGGTCTATGTCGGCGACAACTGGCTTCAATACCTAACTTATGGGCCCTTTTTCAATTATAAAATGAGCCTCTCGTTCTTTGTATTAGAAATTAGAGGATTAGTACAAATACTAACTTTTGGTCATCTGAAATGTTAGAAAACAGCGAATTATGATAATATGAACAGATGCGTTATTATGATATAGCTATGCAGTTCATTTCACGGCGAGCTATAGCAGTTATATAGCTCTGTCCTTTTTTCTCAGCGTAAAATAAACTGCATTGCTATGTCATAATAACCCCGCAATTGATAAAGGTCCATAATTGCTTTAACTATAAATTATGATTATAGCGAAAGGGTACACAAGTACCAAATGCAGAATCCAATTGCTAACTGCAAGTAATTTTCATAACTGTTAAAACCACTTGACCTCATAGCTCGGCGGCATTCACTAATCAAAACAAATCAACAACGTCATTAAGCCACCAACCACAACATCCAAAACTCAACGGACGAAATTTCATCCAATAAAAACAAAGGAATTTGAACCAATCAAAAGAGTTGAATAATTCGAAAGGAAAATATGTTCTTAATTTAAAATACCACACGCTGAAGAAAATTAATGTAAATGGAGAAATTCCTTATCGCCACGACAGAGGTGGAGTATGTTTGGACTGATGAATGGCCGAATTCTGACTAAGAGTAGTGCTTCGCCGGTGTCGATACATAACGATAGTTTTATTCTTATTGTAGTCTATTTGTAACCGTGACTTTATTGACTAGCTTAAATCTTTTATGAATAAATATGGGTTAAGATTAGCATTTATGATACAGCTACTTGATAAATTGCATTCAGTAAACGTAAGATATCGTTAGAAATCTAAGAATATTTTAATGCATACATAAATTATGTCAGATTTCCGTCGTTAGCTTTCGTTTGTTCATTTGGTATAAATACAAAAAATGGCGATGCAGTACATGCAATACGTTATAGAAAACAATTTTTATTATTAAATACGTATAACGCTTTTTACGCTGCTCTATCGACATTTCCTGTTCCTACGGTATCCAAGCAACATCCCTATTAATTCTAAAAGCGTATTAGAAATTGGCGTCATCCCGTTCTTAACGTTTGAAAAGGACGCCGTCTTTCCATCGGCTTCTTTAATAATTAAGTCAATTGATTCTAAGCGTATTTGTACTTGATATTTCTTAATCAGTGTTTTTTGTCTTGGATCATGAAATGTGGATGTGCTTTCTAGTAACTAGACCAAGTTACGGGAAATAGTGAGTACATATTATAAGACTTTGAGTCCAAATAAAAATAAAAACGTTTACTTCTAGATGGGTCATTCACAATTGACGTCCACTTTACATTGGACGGAAAGGACAAAGAAAGAAAGATATTTATCTTATATTTCAGTAGATCTATTTATAAAACATCGGGCCAAATATTTTTTTTATCCATCAAGTGACACGCAATATTAAACAAATGAATGCACTGTTATCTCTTCGAGATTAACACACTTATTTTCAATGGATAAAATTACACCATTGCCTTATCGGTTAGTTGTAAAACCCATGCACCCACTTACTGACCCTTCAACCGATTACGGATAAAAATGTAACAGCACCAGATATTGAACAGCGCCCCGGCCGTTTTGAGCTATAAATTCATAAGAGGTTCTGCACGGTAGTGTGCAAGCCAAGTTCTGATTCACCGGAAGCATCCGGTAATCGTAAACTTCGTTAGTTGACCGACCGGTCGGTTAAGTGGTTTGTTTGGTTAGTGGTTTAATTCCCGAAGGACGCAAGTTTACATACCGAAGTTAGTTGAAACAAACTTTCTGATGTAGCAATAACAGAGGTTGTTACAGTAGCATGTGGTTTTCTAACTCCTTCACGGAAAGCTTCCTGCTGCTTTATCACAGCTGATATGTTATTATTTGCTAAAATAAAATATATTTGAGAATATTTTGATTAGAGATAGTCCGTCGTTCAGCTTGTTTATATTTGTAAATATTTACTCTTAATGTTTGCTAAAATAAAAAAATCTGAATCTTTTTAGATCTCATGTTGTCATGCTCTTTGTTAATCTTAAATCACGAAGAACTTGGCTCTCACCTTTCACTAAAAGCAGTTCTAAATAAATCACACACAATTCTGATAAATCTCTTAAAGGAAGATGCAATAAAACCCTCACTGAATTCAAACTCAACTTGATGCACTTACTCGTAAATGCACTTAACTCTAAGAGTGAAATTCTTGTTCTAGTTAAATATGAAAACGCCAGCGTCTCCACGAGGAGATGGAATCCTATACAATTTTAGGAAATGGGTGTCGTACCGTTGATGGCCACGTGGGTGTCAAAGCAAATCAAAGGACTTTCGTTTTTGTATTTTTTGATGCAGACGACACAAAAAATAAACCCCACTACATATATGTTTTTGGTTGAAACTCAAATATACTTGATACTGTGAAGCATCAACGTATTATGATAGATACATAAGCGACTTCTAAAGTGCACTGTACTATTAGTGGACGATTAAATGCTTTTAAGGACGGTTTATGGAGCATTAAGATGTTTATTTAAGGATATTTTATGTTAGTTTTAGATGGTGCTCTTAGACGTGTCGATTTATACGGATTAAGTGGTGTAAATCTTGTTTACGTTTTAAGAATGAGACAGGGTAGCGTTATGAAGATTATTTTGAATTTTATACTCAGAAATATATTACATCTAACTTAGCGACACATTAAAGTTTAATAGAAATAGTTATGTTAACGTTAAATTCATTGGTTATCCTTTAATAAGTACAAGCTTACACAGATTTACAAAGTCACTTTCTAACCATTGGAATATGCAAGAATCATACTAATTAAGACTTTAAAAAAAGCAAACGTAATCATTTTTTCAACAGAAACGGCGAATATCACAGAACGAGAAGTTGCTAATGAAGTATGAAAAGGAATACTCAAGAGCTTGAGATTGGAGTGGTCAGCAAAAACTAGCAGTGAACTAACTAGCCACTTAAAAAGATTAAAGCTTCTGAACTTGGGGTATGAAACGCAACTCATTTATCAAAGAAGCGGATTGATATTTAATTTGTGAAAAAACAAAAAAATTGAGAGTGACTTGAATGTTTTTGTAAATTTTATGTAGAGATGATTTATGATTTAAGTTAGTTAATAAATTCAGCATTATTATTTATTTGATGTATTTTCCAGTTGAAACGAACAGTAGACAAGAAAATGATGACAAGAGTAGGTAACATATTTCACAAACAAATACATATCAAAATCTTTAGGATGCGCGACAGCGTTTTATGAAAAGTAATCGATTCGAAAACTGCCGCCATGACCTGATGTATTTTAATTATAGTGGTGGTTATTATTTATATCTTTAATATTTGAGTAGCTTCGTTTTATTTTAATTTGAGTAGCTTAGTAAAAATTTAATTTACATAAGTTTAGTTTTTACTTTTAACTGTAGTACATTTATTATATTAAAAATATTTGAAATGTTAGAAAAAAACATGTCTCTAACTAATATAATACCTAGAGAAAGTTAAGAGGAGTTTATCAAAATAGAAAACCGTGTTAAGTAACGTGGTCATCGAACCAACAAGTGCAAACGGAATTGCACCAATAGAATTGTCATTATAGAAATAGGATACGCGGCAGCTGCCCGCATGAATGAAACAGAAATAATGGCAAAGGACTCCCATGAGACGCCATTATAACCTGACAAAGGGATTATCTTGTTTGGGAACCTCTTGACTGGCACTCGATGCTTTGTGCGACCACCAACTTAAATATTCAGGTGAGAAAATGTATTTACAAAACCAATAAGGTCGGATATTCCATACAAAGACTATTGGGCATTCAACCGTGTTACTTTAGCGCATCTTCAACAGATGTCGACACACGTGAATGTTCCCTACGGAGGTTTGTCCGACTGCAAATTAAACTTGGTTATATCGAGTTACATGTTTTTGTAGGCGAGTCCGTCTTTGTGTTTTTCCAGGGGTGAGAATTTGTCGGTCGCTCAAAGGCAGTAATTTTAGAACTGGGCTTTTTGCACCTTGTTAATGTAATGTATAAACAGCGGGACATTTTTGTAAAAGTACGGACCTTATACGATGTGGTATTATGAATTTATTATGTGACCTCTTTTTGTACTATCTTGCTGTGAGAACTTGCTAATAAATAAGTGTACGGTGAATAACTTTTAATAAAGTACGAATATATTCTCTCATGTAACAACAAAGCTGAACATATATTCTGTTACCAGTTGTCTCGCTGATTAATTTATTAATATGTATCTCACTAAAGTACCGATTAAACTTAACAAGATCATCGTGACGTTTATAATGAATAAAGTCAATCACCGTCATTATCATTAAGTTAATATTTTTAAGACATGGTTTGCTGTATCATTTGTCATTTTTTGGTCGCTTATGTTCTTGTTTAACTAAATGCGGTGCCCAAAACTGTTTCAATTTACTGTTGAAACTATTAACTTTTTTCAAATTATTTTCAAATCGAGCGCCAGAATCTAAACTATATACACGTACTTAACAGTTAGCCTAATAGTTTTTTTGCCGCGCGCGATGTTATTCCGATCGTAATGGCGTCGTGCTGGAAGCCCTTCTCGTGACGAACGATTTTTTGCCTCGTGCTTGTATCGCCCTTTCCAATGCCATTAGGGTTCTGTGGGCAACTGGTGGTATTTTTAATTTTAAACCTGCCCTCGCTTCGCTACAGTTTATGTGAATTTTATGATCCACCCGTACATTAATCTGAATTGTATGTTAAAACCTTCCGTGAAAAATTATCTTACTAATGGTGAAAACCGCATCAGAGTCTGTTCTGTGGTTTAGGAGGAGTTAGCTGATATACAGACAGACAGGCAGGCGCTGAAAGCGACTCTGTTTTATACTATGTAGAGATAAACATATTAATAACGAAAGATGTCTGATCAAGGCAATTTTCAAGTTCAAGTCTCCAAACTTAGTTTACTATTAGTAACTTTAACAACAACGTTTTTTTATAGATCTGCAAGTTGTATTTACTTGTGTACACTTTTACACGTTTCTTTGTAATTTATTTGAGTAACATTGAAAATTTATATTTATAAGAATTTTTAAGATTATCTTCGACCATGTCAAGATCTGCTACGTCTATCTAAACCTTCATTCTTGCTTCTTTTGCAATTTTCAACCAACGGAACAGAAATGTTATCCATTTAAAGAACCTGTAGTTTGTACCCATGTCAAGCTTGACGTTTTTTTTATTGTTATACCTCCAAACAACTCGAACCTTGCCGACGACAGACCTTTTTATACGTTTAGTTATCTGATTCAAGATTAGGTGCAAAGATCTTCTTTCTCCAATTCTTTAAAGTGTTTTTTGGCACGCTTTTAATATTTTTTATAAGATTGTGTCATCGTCTAGAGGTTTTATTATCTTAAAGGCTTTGCATAACTTATCATAATTGCTTTAAGTAAAAGGACTTTATCCTTAACTTTAGGTTCCTATTTTTTTGAGTAAAGCTAAAGTTGCTCAATTAATTTTCTATTTAGTGGTAGAGCAAAAGAGTTTTTATAGGTATTATTTTATAGGTTTAGTGTACTCTAAGATAGATGTGACCCATAGACATTCGCAGTCACAAGACTGCAAATGCACTGCCAACCCTGAAAACTAAGATGGAATGCCTCTATGCTAGTCATTAAAATTAATTAATTATAATTAAAAATCATTAATTAATTATAATTAAATTTTAATTATAAATCAAAACTTACCATGTTTTCCATCAGCCGCAACGCCGACCACCCATAGCACGAGGAGTAACCCCCTCCACGCCATCTCACCGCGTGCGCATCACCTAAAACAATAACTCTGTTTGAGGACGGGAAAGCTGACCAATATTTGATCAATGGCTGGACGCCAATATTGGTATTTGTGTGTTTGGGACGAGGCCGTTAGTTGAAGCAGGTGTCCAGAATACCTTGTCTCATAATAGGGATAATAATAAGAAGCATTAGACCGACCTTCTCTTTTTATTCCATGTTAAATCTTAGTTTGAGTAAGTAAATTAGTAAATTAACTCCGTAAATTTCATTGCAGAAATAAAAAAATGCGATTATAAAAAGGCGAATGAACGGATTTAGGAACTTGAAGAAGAAAATGCTATGCGTGAAATTCTTTTATCAAAAGTAGTTTTGAATATTTCTTGTACAATAACTTTATCATAAATTCACACACCACTACTCGGTCTCTTTTTTGTTCATTCGAATTCGCGTTCGTTCGGAAATGGTTCTCGAATGAGTGGAGAGACAGCATTCCCGCACGAATGACTCCACTCTTTTGTTGGCAATATTTAAAATGTAGAGCACCTTTTCAGTTCTATCTGTTTTTAGTAGTAAAGTTTGAAATAGTTGGTCTTTCGTCCTAAAACGAAAAAATACCTAAATAAAGAAGGAAAAAACTTAATTTCAGTCACCGTTCGGTTATTTTTGAAATACGTGCCACACTTGTTATAAAAAATAAAACATTGTAATAATAGTAGAATCATCCCTGATCAACACATTTGAATTATCTACCACAAATCCGAGTAGGTTACTCAATAAAAAAAAAACGTATATTTTAATAACATCGTCCATATAATGCAACTTTTAAGTCTTTGTATTAACTTATTAAAGAACTTGATGATGATGATTAATTATATGGCTTCCTAGTCATCTATCCAAAAGTTACACTTTTTTATAAATATTTTCAAACCAACCAGGTATGTTTGGTCATGTCTTTTTTCCATTGTCAACCGGCGTCAAGATTTTAACGGCATTTTGTACGGAGTTTGTATGGCATGGAACCGTAGCTAATACGTCTTTAACGTTTGAGAAATGGGTTGGGACAAAAAAGTAAATTAAACAGAACGGGTCCCTTTTACCGTGGGTTAATGCATTAGGGAATGGGTTTGTTTTAAATTATCCACTACGGGGCTTTTAGTATTGGTATGAGTTCAGATGGAATAGAAAACAATTTAATAGTTAGTAATACATACATTAAATCACGCCTCTTTCCCAGAGGTGTAGGCAGAGACCACTTCTTACCACCAGCTACGATCCTGACAAATCTCTTTCGCTTCTTCCACATTAATACATCGAGTCATGCACAAACGTCGGTTTCGGGTACTTAGTAATACAAATCAAAAATCCCTGTCAGCAGTCTTAAAAACGCAAACCATCAATTCTAATAACGACAAACAAAACATCCTTAGGAGACTTAAAGCTCTTAACGAAGGCCAATTGCTAAAAGGCGATGCAATCACTTACGTCGATGTAACATGAGTGATCATTAAACAACAGAGCCTTGTAAAGCTCCCGATAAGAGCGGAAGCTGCCTTATCTCAGATAAAACAAAGCTTCGTGGCAGCAAGTAAGCTCACGGGGCAACAAAAAGGTGGAGAAGATAGTAAATTACTACTAAGAAAACTTATTTAGAGTGAACAAAGTGTGTGAAATAAATATTGAAATATCTCTTTTGTAGTGTTTTTAATCCAATAAATTTGCTATTACAATAGAATGTATGTTTCATATGTTTGTGGTTCAAGTTGTACTTAGTTGTAGTATTATCATTTTGTTTCCAATTAACTTTGTTAGGATCCTCGTTTAAGTTTGTCCAAGATATATTTATTGTATTTTAATACTAAATCTTCTCCGTTAACGTCTGTTATTCCGCAAAGGAATATAAGCCCTGCTTCAGACTTACAATCAGCGGGCTCTGCGATAGTAGCCAGATAAATCCGCGCCCTTTTGTCTACGGCTGATGCAAGGCATCTAGATTGGAACTGGACCTGGTTATCTTTGCTAGGCACTTTAGCAGGAATTAGATTCTCTATTTTTATTATATTTAGCTCTGAAACTGGGTATTGTTTCAAAACAACACATTATTATGAATTTTAATTAGGAAATCTAACTAACTTTACGGAGTAAAGAACTTGAAAGGCTTGAATGTAAACTACTCTTTATCCATAGATCGAGTTCCTTATTTATTTATTTTATCCTGGTTTACAGTAGGTAGTCCAATAGTATATTCTGAACACCTTATCATTACAATGTAACATACTTACTTAATAACGGCAAAATTACAAGATTGTTCCGTAGTTACCTGTCTAAATATGCTGGTAAACATCTTAGCCTATTTGTGCAAATTGTGGTTACTGAATTATCAACAACTTTTTAACGTTGTTATTCTGTAGCTCTGCCTAGCCCACTCTGGGATTACAGGCGTGAAAGTATGTATGTATGTATGTTCCGTAGTTGCCTACATGATCAATTCAATGACCTGTGCACTTTCATAGGAAGTATCATTAGTCAGTATTGGGTTTCACTGAACCAAAGAACCTTTTGCCCACGTACCCACGTCCCCTTGTTTGCCATCTCAAGTTAACCACAGATTTTCCGTTTACACTTATCTAATGACGTAACGATAGTCAAACAAGGAGTTAACAGTTAACTCGTGCCTCGGGCCCGACTGTTTTCCCTTTGATTAATTTCATTGTTTGAGTTTTCTCTAGTTATTTGTTTTTGGAAGTTGATAATTAACGTAATTTTAGACTAAGCCTACGTATTATAAATTTTTTCAAGATATTAAATTCGATGATTTGTATTGTTTAATTTATTTTTAGGGAGAATCAAATACCTATACTCCCGTCATTGCATAGGACAACGCATAACTAAATTAGTGTTTGAGGTTAAGTACATTTTGTTCTGTGTTGACAGCTGTCAAATCGAGCATTTTAGAGCGACGGGAGTATCATGTTAAAATCGTATTTGGTTTATGTTAACGAATGATGAAGTAATGTAGTTAGTTAATTCCATATATTCCTACTATTGAGTTAATGTCCAAGAGACACGTTTTGTAAGCTTGTTTTAGTCGTATAATTTTGCGAATCTAAAGATATAATGGAAACTATTATTCATTCTGTTGTAATTTAGATTACAACACGCTACTTGTTAAGCTTTACTTACGTTGTTGAAACCTCGTTTAGTTGCAAATACTTTAGGTTAAAATGTTAATAACATATGTTAGAAATAGGTAATTTGTATAATCAATAAAATGATCTCTGTTTCATTAGTATCTATATTCAGCTAAAACACGTCAAGTGTTGGACACAGACAGACCGACTGTATAATACCTATAAATTTCAAAGTCCCTTCGGTAGCAATTAATTTTATTCATTATTAATTTTACTTTACACACTTTAAACAGTTACCCAATATCAGTTTCAAAAGTTAATTCTGAACATTGAACCTTGGCGAAGTGGCAATACTAAAGGGCTATTGTATCGTTTTCCTTTAGCAATACGATCTTTATTTGAAGAAAAAAAGAACCTTGTTCCAATAGATACAAGTATCAATACGGTCGAGCAACTATTCTTCATGTGTTCTCCAATTATAGCAAAGGTCGAATATGTCATGAAAACCGTTTTATCTGGCTTATAGCGATCTGTTAGTTAATGGGTTAGGGCTGCGTAAAACCTTGACCCACTGGTAAAGTAATTAAGATATGTATTAGGAAATTGGTAGCGATAAATTAATTGTGGCGGCCCTCAGTTCCTCAGAGACCCATTCGGAACGGTTTACTTGAATGATATTATAACTGTGTTTATATATTATAATATTTATAATACCTATATATTATCTATACATAGTTAGGATAATGGCCAATTGCCATGGCACTGGTATTTGATGCATGTATACACACATGTCTCGATAGTTAAACAACATTAAAAAAATCAGCAATCATTGTCAAAGTACTAAATGAAGATAGAAAAGTCTTGCCATAAAAACCAAACAGCATCTACCGTTACTTGTACAAGCCATACTGCCCTCCGACAAAAAAAGGCACATCTACTGTAATAATTGTATTGCACTTCGAACCTTATTACAACCTCTGAGAGTTCAATATGCTTCTTTGAATTAATTGCACTTGTGCCTTTTCTCCGTAGTAGGGCAGCATAGACAGTCTGATGTTTCGTTTTCAATAGATATCTACCTCAAATTGAACATGATAGCGCACTAATTAAATAAACTTTGTAAAGCCAAGTTTTTGCCTAGTCATGTTGGTTTTTGTACCTTGTTAAATGAAGGTGTAGCGTTAATAACTAATAAGAAACTTAATAATCTCCATGTCCAAGGCTCTCTTGTAATAGGATTGTAAAGGAGTTACGGGTAGTGATTCTATTCACAATTTAGAACTAATAAGTTATTTTATTGAAGGTAAGGATTGTATTCATTAGAGGATATTGTCGGCGATACTGTAAACCGCGTAACTAACAAATTTATTATACAGAAAAATAAACCTTACGTGGTTATAAAAGGTGCATTTTGCTCTTTATTTAAAATGTTACTTACGCGGTTTTGTAATTTCACTGACGATATCTAAAGGTGATGATGATTACAAATATTGTTATTGATGCCATGAAGGGATTTAAGAAATAGTTTCAATGCGAGTCTTAATTACAAAGCCATTCTGCCGAATATCTGTTTCTAATAATGAGATGATATGAACACGTTCAACACATTACAGATGATGTAAACTAAACAAATAGTGTCTATAAGTATGGGTACCTATCGTGATCGTAAAGCCAATTAAAATCGACGGAATATCTATCAAATCTCATGTTAAATTGACAGCGGTTACAAAAGGTAAATTGGTAAAACTCTTATCTTCCAAGTCATCGACACGTGACAAAACGCTGTAATAGGAGATGACATTAACCTATTTCGGAGGGAACAGTAATTGTGTTTTATCAGATTTCGTCTCAACCATAACAATTGGTGCCGCCTAGACTCTTGCGTCAGTCGTAAAAGTTTTTTAAGGCTGGTATAAAAAGGGTTCCTTTCATATTTGGAACGGTTTTTTTCCTTGTTTTTTGTTTGGGCGCTAACAGGAAAATCTGATGCGGAAATAGTTTTAAAGACACTTGAAATAGTTTCGTGTCTTAACTGCATTAGGGAAAGTAAGTTTTATTGGTAAACATTTCAAAAACTAATTCTAGATTTTTGCATGAATACTTTTTATGACTTTTCATTCATCAATTTAAATATTTACAAAGTTTGTTAGCTTTTAATTGACAATCAAAGCTATAGTACCTACTATCCGTATTGGAATTTTGACTTTACCAGAACTGTAACTCTTACTGAACCCAGAAAAAATGGTATTGTCTCCGAACCTGATAACTCCGTGACTCCAGTATCGCAGTGACAGCTGTAACGGGTCATAAATCTCACGTATCTGGAGAAATGCATCGCGGTACAAGTAAAGAAGGAACACCCAAACTTATAGATAACCAAGTTTATGTACCTACATGCTGATAAAAGTGTTACTGAGAGTAATGATCAATAACTTTCCAAGCAAGCTATTCATAATAACTTATTGAATCAGTAAAGTTTGAAATTGGTAATGGAGTTATCAAAATATAATCAATTTTCCAGAGGAACTTTATACCTAATATGTTATTTTTGGCAATTGTTAGGTGCTAATTTGCAATAACAAACCAAAAGAACTAAAAAAGACCGCTACTTTTCGCGAAAACCTAAATTAAGAAGGTAAATAGAGTAGTTTTTTTTTGTGACAAGAAAGGTATTACGTAAAATGATTATGCCTACCAGAGATTATGATAGGTACTGCGTTTCAACTTTTGCGAATTTTCTAAATTTATATACCAACAAGAAACATCATCATGTCAGCCGAAAGACTTCCACTGCTGGACATAGACCTCCCCCAAGGCTTGTATTGGTAGTTTCTATTTCTAAATACTCTTTCTTCTCTGTTTAATTCCTTATCAATTCCTGAAACAGTACAGCGTAAATAAAATAAATTTAAAATTTAAAAAACCCCCAGCTCAAAACAGTCTGTAAAAACCTTTAAAAAGTAAAAAATAATAAGTATATGCCCTATAAGTTTAATTATAAGAAGGTATTAATATTTTAATCCAAGCTTCTCGTCGCGTAGGAGTAAGGGCTGATTGTTTGATAAGTAGGTAGTTAACTGAACTAATTATTAAAAATAATATATCATACAAGTGTCGCCACGTCGGAGACCGCTAAGTAGCTGGGGTATTTCATATTATTTCATTTAAAAGCTCATCAGCAAAACGGCTAGACCGATTTTGATGAAACATGTCTAAGAACCACCGCTAGAAAACCTGCTTTGAAATAAAAAAAACGCGCATCCATCCGTTTCGGTTCATCCGTTTAAGAACTGCGGTGCCACAGACAGACACACACACACACACACACAGGTGAGTGTTTGTGTGTGTCTGTCTGTGGTACACTTACAAGTCAAACTTATAACACCCCTCTTTTTTGCGTCGGGTGTTAATAGATTCACAAAGACTATTATTGATATCATACCTTTATTCTTGATCACTTAAAACTTCATTGTTAAAAAGGCGTTATGTATTATCGTATAACTCAATACCATAAAATTTAGTTTAAGTAAAATCACACCTATAGTTTTAATTTATTTAAGCGTAGAACTAAATAAAAGATATTTAGCACTCAGTTATATGGAACCTAAGAGATCTTAAGCTTTAGATCAGCTGAGATAAAGCTCAGGCAAAGATTATATTGGCGGCGGTTTAAGTTAAAGACTCTACTGTCTACTGGATAAACCTCCTTTTATAAAGTATTACAACTAGACTGATAAAGGCGAAATTATAAATGTTTGAATAATAAATAACATGCATCGGATTGGAAAACATACGAATACTCTATGTTAAAGTAACTATATTACTTAATTATTACTCAAACCGTAAAATATTATAGTGAGCTACATATAACTACAGCTTTTTATATGTAAATGTATGTAAATAAACATAACAGTTACAGGATATTTCAAGATGCTACGCTGAACGACGATAGCTGAATAATACATATTAATACATAAAATAATGGTAGGTAGTGATTAAAATTTTGTTCTTACCAAAAATAAATATGAAGGCAATATAAGTCCCACTCAAAACATAGAGTTAAAATCCACAGTCAGCAACGCACTTAATTTCCAAAACAAATTTGTCTGTCACATTCACTAAATTAAATGCAGTGCAGTAAAATGACGAACGAATCCTAGAACCGCATCCACATCACACGGCTATGAAATTGAAAACTTGTTTTCACTTCACGTATGCAAATGACACTAACGAAAACTGTTTCCACGAAACCTGCGGTTGCGCGAGCAGAGACCAGCGTGTACGCCCGACGCGCACCAAAGTCGCGGCACGACTGAATCCTCTACCGCTCTAACCGAAGGGGAACAGGGAACGGGAGAGGGGGATAGGACATCGGGGCGCAGGGAGAACCACTCTGGACCGAGATAACTTTTGATCTTTTTGGAGTCATAGAAGATTTTAATGACGCATATGGCTACATGCATGAAGCACAGAAAAAGCACACGTTAAGTGTTAAAGCATGTCAAGAGCCAAAACGACGTGTCAGAAAAACTGAGACTAAGATTGCGGGTGACATTTTTAAAAATAGCCACAATAAAGTTAAAGACGCGCCGATTGATGGCTGAGTTCCATTCGAGTTCGAGGGTAAGAAAGATTTTTAGATTAAAATCTCGTCTGAGACGTCTGAAATTGGATGAAATGCGAGCTTCGTTCCGCGGGCGGAATATTGCGTTTTATATTCTTCCGCATTATTTCCACATCATCTCGGGATCCCGGGGCAGACAATATTGCACAAGACGGGGTTTTTGTCCCGTCGCGCACATGTCAGGGGCTGCAGGGGCAGGTACACAAAAGCCGACCCGCCTCGAGTTTCAACGGACTCATAGATTAATGACGGGAATTGTGGAGTTAAGAACCCAAAAATTTACAACTGCATTGTGTTCTGCGCCCAACAAAAGGGCACAAAAGATCGGATCAGCTTCTGTTATTACCTTATCGTTTATCTCAGCCGTAGATTTCTCTCACTCTCGAGTAATACGAGAAACATTATGGTGGATTTCGTTTTTATGTGAAACCCTGATCTGCCCTATACAGCTGTTTGGGAGGCGTACCGTTAACTAGCATACAAATAACCTTATTGTGATTTTCAAGTATTCTTGGGAAACGCTTCAATCTGTATAATGTATCATCGATACCTACTTAAAGTTAAAAGGGTGTCTTGTTACCAATTTCGACAATAGACTCGTACGCTCTTCCCTATTTGCAGATGAATGAGGATGGGAAATATTTTTATTCATAACAGATCAAACTGATTTTCTAGGGAACTTACTTCAGATTAACAGCTATTCATAATTTTTTCGACATCTTTATAAATCAGTCGCTAAATAATAAAGTTTTAAATGAGCCTGAAGAATAATAATAACAAGGAAAAAAATCTACGCAAACTATTATTTTACAAGTTAATGAAGATACTACATTATGTAACGTCTTCCGTCGTCACAGTACGATAAAGTTCTGAAGATATTAACTTAGTTCGATGAATACCAGATGTCTGTAATGGAACTCGCATAGTTAGTATCCACTTCACAGCCACTTTTACTTCCCATCGTTTAATTTTTAACAGCTTTCTCGTCTTATCTTCTTTGCCGGCTTTTTTTTCTGTACGATAGCAGGAAAGTGTTTCCTTAAATGATTTTTTACGTTCAGAATTTAGAAATTTATAATTGTGCATCATGCTTTTTTTTACTTATACGCTCCAATTTAAATTGGGATACTTATATTGATAAAAGTTTTTATCTAGCTAGGTAAGAAAGACAATGACTTTTTAACGCTTTCCAACCCAGTAAATTTAATTTTTTACCTCTATAAAGCAGCGGGCAAAGTTTTGCAAGAACGTATGGCCCGCCCGAAAAGGGTTAATGCATAGTTTAACAGACAGCTTGGTTTATTTTTAACATTGAATTTTGTTATATTTATTGCTTTTCAACATGCTATCTTCTTTAAGTTAACACCGTCTATTATTTGCATAATACATTGATCACTTAAAATCAAGCGATTCCGAGTCCTTAACCACATAAATCATTTTCAAACAGTAGTTACACTGAAAGAAAGGCCATGCCACATGAGCAAGTCACGCGCTGTAATGAGTAATGGACCAGCGTTCATTACTCTTCCTTGGAGTTTACGGCTTCGCTCGTCTGAAGCAGCCAGCAGTTTAAAAAGTTTGATATATTGTGTGGGGGAGTCGATAAGTATTCGTTTGTCGTTTTGAGGTGTAAATGGGGTGTGGGTAATCTCGAGGTAAAGTGAGATGCTTTTTGCTAGTCTTTTTACTTAAGTGCAAGATAGATGAGTGATGAGGTTTTCCCATTAGAATGGTTATGTAAGGGTATCTGCTTATTTGGAACACAAACAGATCTTATTTTTCATTATTAGATTAAAAGGAAATTGGTTTATTGATAAACAATGTCCACAGGTGGAATAAAAAATATAAAATAATCAGGCCTCTTAACTAGTCAAGTATTAAAGAACGGGGGGCTATTATGACCTAACTATGCAGTTCATTTTACGGCGAGCGTAAAAGACAGAGCTATAGCAGTTATATAGCTCTATCCTTGTCTCTCAGCGTAAACTGAACTGCATAAATACGTCATAATTAGACCCCGTTATCAATTGCTCAGTTTGGGGGCAAACGTCACAATAGGGTGGTCTGGGGACTAAATGGAACGGTGTTCATTAACACTACAACCTAGTGTATTGGTGTTCAACGGTTTTTTTTAAATCGGTACACCCCGTTATCTAACGCTCAGTTTGGGGGCAAATAGTGATGTTGCTTCACATGATTAGTCGATCGATTCATATTTATTATTATAAAGAGTTATTTGTCAATATAAAATTCTTCTTTTGTGAATGCTCTTGAGATAACTCATTCATTGCATCTATTTGATCAGATACGAGGGCGACAATTATTGAATAGTACAGAGACTACTTACTAGGTAGGTGCCTATTAGGTATGAGCAGTACACGATAAACCCGTTTTGTTAATAATAACGAGCAGTAAAAAAAAATATAATTTTGTGGTATCTAGTATTTTTTCTTTAAAATTATAAAACCTTTTTCATATGTTCTAATATTTTTTAATCTATGGGTTTCTTTGACATATTTTATTTCTTTTGTTAATCATTTATAGTACCTACCTATATAATATGTACGTACAGTGAGAAAGCATGGCCAATCTTTTACTTGATATTGATGAATATTAAACAAAAACCCAGGCTTTAAATCTGTAATAAATATTAATCAGTTGTTAGAAAATAAGGAAGTTCAAATTGATAACAGTATTGTAAACAAAAGCTGCATAGAGCATTACAAAAAACCACAGTTTTTGCCAGTTACATCTGTAGAGCTCGAAAAATCATTTTCATTTTTAAAATGGATTTTTACAAGCAGGCGACGAAGTTTGACTTCATATAATTTAGAAAAAATATTGATAATTTATTATGAAACATACAATAAAAAATAATAATACAAATTTTTTAATTTCATAATAATTTAAAAAAATCATTAGAGCAGAACTCTGTTAAGAATGAATCAGATCTTTTGATATGTTATTGAGTGAGTAAATCAACTTCATTTTTTATCGATTCAGATTATCAAAACTGCCCCATCACTTGCCCCCAAACTGAGCGTTAGATAACGGGGTTTAATCATTGATAAATTAATCAATTGACAATTGACTTGTAAGTAATTTTTTATTATAGTTTAATCTATATAGTGTTAATGAACACCGTTCCATTTAGTCCCCAGACTACCCTATTGTGACGTTTGCCCCCAAACTGAGCAATTGATAACGGGGTCTAGTCATAATAATCCCCCAGGAAGAGAGATAGATAGCGCACATGCAAAATGCGCCATCTTGACTTGAGAAAGACATAAACTGGACTTGAATTACATCAATTTATGGTATGTAGAGACATGTCAACAAAGTGTTGATTTATACAAGGCATATTATTTAAATCTAACTAAAGAAATATTTAATATTTGGATAATATTAAAATAACGATTATAAGAATCACAAGCTCGGGAAATAAACGTATCTAAATTCTACAACAATTCCTTTACATTTCAGGCTGTCCGACTGTGGAACTCCCTCCCTGTGGAGTTGCGGCGGGCTAAATCTTTACCAATCTTTAAAAAACTTCTTCATGAGCACTTCATGTCTCAGGCATAATTGTATTGTCATGGTCAATTTCTCTCACTACTTCTAAAAGTAGAATTTCTGTCATATGACTGTTATTTTTATTATTTCTCTGATGTGGATGTATTGATATTTATGTATGTATTTATTTATAATTATCTGTTTATTTATGCAAGGAATATGTATTTATTTGTATATGTATATACTTATTTAGTTCTTTATTTAATTTTTGTTAAGTGACCGTTTCTTTGTTAATTTTTTAGTTATTTTTGAATTCACGTTTAATTACAAGCAACTATCTTGTTATTGCTCTTGTTAAGTCTGCTCCACCTACTGTATGAAGTTTATTAATTTGACACCTTATCCCTACTAAGGTTGTCTGGAAGAGATCGCTAATCAGCGATAAGACCGCCTGTTGTTTACCTGTATTATTTTTAATTGTGTTCCATCTCTGTTATGTTTTTGTTTGGTGTACAATAAAGTGTTTTGTATTGTATTGTATTGTATTTCTTGCATAATTTGTTTTATAAAGTGGTACATGAAATAGCTTTTTTTTGCAGAAATCACGATTCGGACAACGTAAATTGATCTTATTTTCAAGTTTTAGACTGCCGATGTGATAATTTAAAAAAATATAACTAAAAAAATGAGAGAGATTGTAATGAATATGACTTATTTACTTAGACAAAGCGTCACTACTCGTATCTCAAAATCTATAGCAAAGGTGCTTATGAAAAGTCTTTTGTATTTTCTGAATGCTATTAATGTCTTTTCTGTTACAGCGCAAAATTAAAATCCAACTTGGGATGGTATCTATAAGAACTTAATAAGCCCATGAATACTATTCAATAGTTAAGAACCCCCGATATAATGGCGGCTCTTATTGTAAAAAGAAGCGCATGTAGACATAGGATTTGGATTTGGCCATGGTAAATGTAAACTGTTTTCTGTAACTTTGGGTTTCTTAAAACTAGCGTTAATCAATAGTTTGCGTGTCTTAAAATTACTAGTGCAAATATCAAAACAGTATGGTACGAACCCTTTTTCTAAAAGTAACACCATTTTTTCGTCATGCTACTGTAAATTTTACAACCGGCCCCAACTGTTTACCATATGCGTCCCGATCGCAATCTTCACCGAAATTTATCTCCCTCACTCAGAATCTCGTTTTTTTGCCAATCCCTACGAGTTTTTGCAAATTACCTCATTTTTAAACATCCTCCCATTTTAAGAAAAGTTATTCGTGATAATTACGGCGGTCTGTCTTTACTTTCCCTGTATTCATCATTAAGATTTTTATGGTTAGAGATATGTAAAAATTGACATAATAATAACACTTTTAGCGTTTTTGGAAAACTGTTATAAAAACTCAAGCTAGTTATGAATAACTAAATAAAAAGCAACCTTTAAAAACCTGAATGCATTTTTTGATACCGTCGTCGATATATGTTAAAAACATTAAACCACATGGAATACGATTGTAAAAGGGTTTTTTTAAATGTTATGTACCCAGTTTATCAAAATCGGTTGTCCCGTTGAGTAATTACGAGGGGACTTAGGAACGGACTTACATACCTACATACATACACACATAGATACGAACCTACATAAAAACATACATATATATATACATACAGGTCAAAAGGAGGGTTACGCGTTTGATCGGCTTCGCCGTAGTCGGGTAAAAAGATGATATTTCAAATTAAATATTATATTAAAAAAAATAAAGATTAGATTGTTACGTCTGACTTTTAAAAAAATCAGAATTATTACCGTTATAACCTAGTCGTAGTCTTCTTACTAAGAAAAATGGTTCAGTAAATTCAGCTACTATCTTTTTCATCATCTACCTCGTCTGCTTCAGTAACAGCATTTCTCAATCTTTCCATTTCCTTCTGCTTAGCTAATTAATCCGAACAAACAGCAACCGCACTGATTGCTCGCCACCGCATTGTTATTCCGCCCTCGTCGGTCTGTCCATCCGTTGTATTGTCGGTGCACGCTCACGTTCTTCAAGTTTTATGAAGTTTTTAATCCGAATCCTAGATAATATTAGTATTTGATCACATGTGTCGTGTCATTCAACCATGTACCTACGTACCTACACCAGAAAGAAATTAGAATTTAATCAGCCCTGTGTTTAGACATTTCAGTTAGAATCATAGACTAGCTTTGTTGTTTGATATGGATTAAAATGGACAGAAATTACAACAGTTAGGTAACTATACTCGAAACTGTAATTAGATTCCAAAATCCTAACCTCAACCGACGCACATTCGCTGTGATTACTGCATTTTGGTTTAAGTGTAGGTATTTTTATCAATTAAACTGACCCTAAATATTACTGGTTACACGAGTTCTCATTGATATGTTTATGAAATAATATTTTATTAAAGAAATAATCAATATGGGAACTGTCAGATTTTGGAATCTAATTAGATTTTCGAGTATACTTGTTATATGCTGTGAATACATCCGTGTGTGTGAGTTCTAGTTTTCTGACAGCCGGATGAAAAGGAAATGTAACGGTTTTGGAGCGGTATCGAAAAGTCACGACCTTAGATAATTCTAATCATTGGTGTACGTAATATTTAAATATAAATTGAGGCTTATTGTTTTAAATAAATTACAAACAGCTTTTATAAGGAATTGACTATAGCTTAAGAGGATTGTGAAGCTAAAAATTTCCATAAAAATTGCGAAATCTTTCGGTTCCCGTAAACCTAATCCGATATATGATTCCTGATTTGAATATGTCGTAGATATCATGAAAAACTAAGTCTGTACGTTTTCCTATCCACGAAAGTACTTTTTAGAATGAAACACATTTAAAAAACAAAAAACTGAAACGTACATACCTATCTAGTTCTTTATAATAACTACAACATATTCAAATTTCGTAGAAATCGGACTTGATTTCAAATAAAATGCTGCAGAAGAAGAAGAATAGCCATGTATCAGAACATCGATTATTAGCAAAGAAATGATTCATCTTGATGGTGATCTTTTCTAAACCTTAGTAATATGAAAAAAAAATAGACACATTCGAGAATAAAGTCACACACATAGACTTCACTACATCCTTAAGATCTTGCGAGTTAGATAATGCTTAATGCTCCTTCTCAAAAGATGCTTCAAAGTAGAGAGCATTCTCGGTGGTCAATAATTAATCCTGGGGTCTTCCACCAAATTGCGCAGTCTTCAAGTCAGCGTGGAGTTATATCGCTAACCGCCTTAGGCGAGTCCGTCCAACTCAAACACCGGGAAAATTAATCCCGGCTCACTTCGTTAACTTCGGTTTTAGTTGTTTTTGTTACGTTCCGCACTGTTATGATAAGTTTGGCGGTTAAAAAGCACGTCCGCAGTTTTGATTAAATTTGGCAAACCATTCTGCTATGTGTTGAAAAGTTTGTCTCAAAATATCATGATTACTCGTTAGTAAGCGACAATGTCTTACTCAATCATCTACAAAAAAATGTTCAACTGTACCTACACTGTCATGTCGACATTAAAATATAATTGAATACTAAGTAATTGCAGCCTAAAAGTCAAAGATTGACATTATTAAAATCATTTGAAAAATAAAATCATACATACATACATACCTTCACGCCTTCATTCCCAGAGTGGGGTAGGCAGAGCTACAAAATTACCAACAACTCTAAAAACTTGTTGATAACTCTGTAACCACAATTTGCACAATTAGGCTAAGATGTTTAACAGTGTATATTAGTGACAGGTAGCAAGCCCATCGCCTAACAGTACTACAAGCCTTTATTCCCTTAGTCGCCTCTTACGACTTCCACGGGAAGACATGGAGTGGCACAATTCTAAGCCGGCAACCACACGGCCCTAAAAATAAATAAAATCAAATTTCCAATAATAATTATTGTCATATACGTTTTGGTTTATTTTCCTTTATTTATTTATTTATTACACACTAACAGGCTTAAAGTGCATACCAAATTCCCTTTTTATGCTAATTACAATTTTAAACCTTAACCTCCTAAGACCCAGTTTCGAAGAGGGTACTTCCGATGAAGACCCAATGTCATAATATTAGAGCTAATTAATAAAGTACTGAACGCCCAGACCAAAAATTTTATGTAACAAGTTAACCGCAACATCTACAGCTGTCATATTTTAGGGGTGTTATAATATTGATTTAGGCTTGTCAGACAAAAAGAAAAAACACCGATATTTTTTGTTCTTTATTTAGCACATTGGGCTGTCACATATGTTATACATAAAATCGAACAGTCTTCAAAATCTTATAAAAAGTTAGTATTGAAACACTTAATACTAGCAGAGATCAACAAAAATAGCTTTCAGCTTTATCAAAGTTACAATAATAAGTTTTCTTTCTGACAGAAAGCTCAAATATCACTCATAAAGTTAAAAAATTGGCATCAAAATCAACAAAACAATCATAATTGTTCCAATAAAGTTTCATTATTGGCCTTTTTCTAAAAATAAACTCAAAAACCCTTTAACGAATGGGAATTAAAACTAAAAAAACACAATAACAATTCAAATAATTACCATTATTGTACAAAAATAAATATCCCATTCTTTGTTTCTTTATCACAAGAATACAAAAACTCATTCGAATAAGCAGGATGCCAAATCATGAAAAAAAAGCAACCTTTGGTATACCAGCCCGGTATACTAGTACTAGTACAAATAAATTATTGTCAAAAATACAAGTCGAAAAGGACGACATTACAACAAAATAACAGTATTTACACATGCGTTATTAGTTTTTCTCAAAATCAATGCAAAATACCGTAAGTTTCAGATAAAGATTTCAAAGATATTAATAAGTTAAACTAACCTCTTCTCGTTTCACGTGTCATTGCTGCGACGTCTTGTGACAGAAGACCGAAGATACCCCACCCCGCTCACTTTACGCAGTGCTGCCACAATGCCAAATATATCCACAGACTAACCGACAAGGTACAGATGACATGGCGCGTAATATAAAAATACCAGGTGTCAGTAAATATTTTGTTCTAGTACTATCACAGTGGGTCATTGCTCCAAGTCTCTGTTTAAATACTTGGGCTTTCACTGCAAACTGATTTTGTCCTAGTATTATCACTTTGAACCCCAAGAGGATAAAACACTTCTTATGTACTAACAACACATACACAAGAACCTATCAATATTAAGAAGTAACAATGACCACTTAACAGCAAATACTGCCTGTATTTAGACTCTTTGTTTTGGTATGGCTCACTTGCTTCCGTGCTTTCTTGGGCTGGTTGGCGAATGAAAAAGTGGTGGTTTTTGTCTTAAGTTTAAACGTCTCATATTCTTTGAGACGATCTAACTGATACGATAAAGTTATGGGACTTTTTGTTGAATATTCACTGCTCTTCCCATTGTTGCCAAGATAGCTTATCACGGCCATCAATTTTTCGTTTTTCCACGATTTTGCTCATATTAATATAATTGCACCATATTTTTAATTTTATTATTTGGCGAAACCCTTTTCAATGGGTATCTACGAGATGACGTCACAAAATTCTATTACCCTTAATGAATGGTAACTTAACTGAGAAACTCCTTACTTAGCTATTTAACTATAAATTCTATGTGTTTTTTTAAATGTAAACCTCTTTGCTTTATGTAAATAACCTTCAGATAGTATGCCTTAAATCCACAAAATATCCAGTGAATTGCTGGCAATTTAGACACCACTCTAAGTATCGTTAAGTTTAAATTATCTATCTACTGTACCAGCATAAAATAAAAACAACGCCTGTCTTTCGCTTTGTCTAGAAACTTGTAATGTTATCTAGAGCCTCTATTAAACTTAAGTCTAACAATTCTGCAGGAGTATACCTTTGTGTGAATTAAAAAAAACATAGAAATCAATCAATCAATCAATCAATATAAACCCATATTTAATTTAAACCGCAGTCATGCTCGACACATAAATACACACGCGATTACGAATGAGCAAATAACCTGTAAGTGTATTTTTTTGCAAAAAACAAAAACAGGTCCTGTACGTGCCAATATTATCCTTTTACTTCAAACAAATAGGAGCTCTAAATAAGAGGTTTCCCTCCGGGATCGCGGAGCGAGGCTTCTGCGGTTTTATTGTACCTAATAAAATCTCCAGAGCTTCGATACAGCAGCTTGAATTATAAACGAGATTTACTGAGATATACCTACCGATATGTACCGGGATACACCAGTAGGTTCGTCGTGAGCTACTGTTTGCTTGCCGCACGACGTAATTTGTCTTTGCTCTTACAATTCCCATGCTTTCATGTCCCACTCTCGGTTATAATTGCAGGCACGACTGATAAGCACGACCTTGGTTTTAGGTTTAAGCTCTGTGGAAACGGTGAATACATTGGCATATCATAACGAACTAACTTTGTCTTGTGGAATTGTATTCACCCTGGATCAAGGAATTGACATCATTATTATCACATCAGACAAAACATGCATAGCTGGTCGCTAACCACTCCCTAGAATTCTCATTGATAATGTCTTTGCCCTTCTAGATACGATCACCGTACCTACTGATTCCCTTTCATCTCTCACCTGTTCGCCAGAACAATGAACTGAATTTTATGGGTAAGTACTAAATACAGGTTAAGCTTGGGTAAAAAATATTTGAAACTTTCAATGCTAGTAGGAATTGAAAATTATAACTAGCAGCTTTCACAGTATGATTACATTTCACCGTTGTGGTCTCTTTTACCAATTTCCCCTAATCATGTATTCAAATTTTGAAGTACTAAATCTGGATAAGCTATGCCCATCGTCGGGGTCTGAATTATAAACACGCTAGCGAGCCGGAGGCGGGGTGTCGTGGGCTACCGGTGCGGTCAGCTCACGAACTGTCTACGGCCCCGGGCGAATCCGTGCAATTTGCAACCAACCACGCCCAACGGCTTCCACACTACATTATTCTCCATTGTCCCTTCCAGCGACGCTTATCTTCGTACATTTTTAATGCTTTTTGCATCCTACTCAAACGTTTTTGTGTTAGGCGATACGTTTTCACTTTTACATTCATATTTTAATATACTAAAACCAACCAATTTTAATGAACATCTTGAGATTGTTTGACTCAAATCACAAACATACGTCTCAGATTTTGTATCAACTTACTACTTGAGTATCGTAGAGCCTTCTGCAAAACAGCAGACATCAGTTTGTAAAACAGTTTACTGTCGAATAAAATTCAATTATATACGTGTTGATCTTGAATAGTAATCACTATGGTTAGTAACGAGTAACACTGCGACTATTATCGTAAAATAGGTTTGGATTCAAAGCATGCGCTGTAATCAACGGTTTAATTACGCTTCATGACTCTAAATGGTAGAACGTCGTATATGCTAAACGTTGTGAGCGCTCCAAACGATATTTTAGAATCAAGAAGGTCTAAATCTATTTCCACTCTCCTTATACCATCACTTGGCCAGAAGACTGGTATTAATAAGAGAATATTAAACCAGGTTGGTTATGGCGTCGGGCGATACAGTTGAATTTGCGTCGCAACTCACGGAAGCTTGGAATTGGATATTACTATCAATGTGAGTACATGAGCATAAATAGAAATCGAAGAGGTATTTGGGAGACAGAATTAGCTCAAATAATAAGTAGTCTTAATAATTATTACTCATATAGTGATATAGCAGAAGTGTAGTGGGCGTAATTTGATGATTGAATATACGATAAACATAAACGGTTACCTTAATTGCTGTGTAACAAGAATAAAGCTTTACAAGGTTTAAGTAAGTAAGTTTTAAGTATTACATTTTTGTAGTCCTAAATTTAGTCATTTAATAGTTGAGATCGGCTTGTGACAAATGGTTTTACGTCTCTAACAGAACTTAAATAACTTATGTCTGAATTAATAACTATCTTTCTTACTTTCTTTTACTTAATAATACTGAATTTCAGTGATACTGATTTACAAAGTTTAGCATAGCAATTCAATTTCTATCATGCGCACCATCTTTGTCTATGTTTTATTCTTTGCTTTGCAATTTGTTGGAATAGAGCGACATTAAAATTTATAATAAATTCAAGCGAGCTTGCTTAACTCATGCCTTCGTTTGATTGCGCCTCTGCCTTCTGATATTAACATTTTTATTACGGCTGGACTTTGGCATCATTTTATTCCTAAACAGCCGGGATTTTTCATTTTGTTTTTAACATTTGAGAGAGGTTTAATTATAAAATATTTGTATAAAGGAATGTTTTGAGTTCAAAGTTCTCTTTATTGAAGTTACAATAACCATAAAGCAGCGATAGTTATTAATAATACAGCAGTTGACTTGGAAGAAGTGATTTTAATAGATAGTTGTACATCATACAAAGGACGCTTCAGGTGGCGCTAGTGTGTTACATATATTTTGTTACCATACTAAAATAATACCTCCACTTAACAAAATCAACAAAGTAACAAACAATCATATCTTAGTTAACAGGTAAAATGCCAAGTTTTTTCATAAAATAATAATGTTTAACAGATCCTAAACTTTTTGTCAGAATGTCTGCTGGCATTTCAGCTGTTTCCAAATAACATAGTTTGACATAATTGTTAGCTACAGCTTCTCTAACAAAATTATATCTTATATCTATATGTTTTGATCTCCGGTGGAAAACAGGATTCAATACTAGCTTTTGAGCACTTTGACAATCATTAAATAGAACAATGGGACCCGATTTTCCAAGGATTTCGAACAATAAGTTTCTTAAATAAATGCCTTCTTTACAAGCTTCAGACATAGAGATATATTCAGCCTCTGTGCTGGATAATGCTACACTTCTTTGCTTTCGACATTCAAAAGAAATAACAGTATTTGCTAAATTGAAGCAGAACCCTGAATATGATCTTCTATCAGTAATGTCTGAACCCCAGTCAGCATCTGCATAACCTTCAATATAAGCATTGTCTTTGCAAAATACAAGACCATAGTTTTTAGTATTTTTTAAATATTTTAATACTCTCTTAGCATGCTTCCAATGTATCTCATTATATGAATTATTAAATTGACTCAAATAGCTAACACTGTAGGCAATATCTGGCCTAGTAAGAACGGCTAAGTACATCAATCCACCAATCAGCTGTTGAAATGGATATTCACTAGTAATAGTCGGAGATTTCTCTAATTTTAAATTTGCCTCCATAGGAGTTTCTGCAATTTTACATTTTGACATATTAAACCTTTTTAATAAATGCTGTACGTATTCTTCCTGATCTAATGTTATCTCATTTTTATTTATTTTTACTCTTAAACCCAAACACTTTTTAACTTGACCTAGGTTTTTGATTTTAAATTTAAAGCTTAATTCTTGAACTAACTGTTCAGTAGCTTGAGCACAATTAGAGAACACAAAAAAATCATCAACAAATAATGCTACAATAATTTTAACATTATCTTTAAATTTTATAAATAAACAGGGTTCATACTCAGATTTTTTATAGCCCAAATGAATTAAATAATCATTGACTCTTTCATACCAAGCTCTGGAAGACTGTTTAAGGCCATAAATGGCTCGTTTCAATTTTAACACCTTATCATCTCCATTATTACAATCAAACATTACAGGTTTTTTCATATACACAGTTTCATTTAAAAAACCATTCAAAAAGGCAGTGGTTACGTCAAGATGACTAACATCTAACTTTAGCTTTGCTGCTATAGCAAATAATAATCTTAGTGTGGAATACCTGAGCACAGGAGAGAAAGTTTCATGAAAGTCTACTCCTGGTTTCTGTGAGTATCCTTTTGCCACTAATCTGGAACGATACCTCACATTGTTAGAACTGTCATATTTCTTCTTGAACACCCACTTGCACTGAATCACTGAACTGTCTTGAGGATGGTCTACTAGCTCCCAGGCTTCATTTTCTTTGAATGCGTTCAATTCTTCCTTCATACTAGCTCTCCAGAAGACATTCTCTGGTCCATTCAAAGCTTTATCAAGCGTGACTTCTTGGTCACTGCTGTCTTCACACTCTGCAATGCATAAATTAGTATACCAGTCAGGTTTTCTTCTTATACGTTTTTGTTGATTTTCTTGTTCAACTAAAGTTGCATCAGGGTCTGAAGTAGTATCTAAGAAACTGTCACTAGAAGTACTTCCTTCCGAATCTGGAATGTATGTCTCATCCCGGTCATTGTCTTCTTCTAAGACTGTACTTTCACTTTCTTCTGAGAAACTTTCCTCCGCTGAAGACTTGCATTCAACTGGTATCTGTACCATGTTCATTGTTGACTCATTTGAAGATTCCATTATAACTATGTCCCTGCTAGTTGTCACAGAGTTATTGGTAGAATCATACACTCTGTAACCCTTTACATTTTCAGCATAGCCAACCAATATCAATTGTTTAGCCTTTTCATCCCACTTCAAACGCTTCTCCTTCGGAACATGTACCATAACTTTGCTGCCGAAAATTCTCAAATGGCTTAAATTTGGCTTTTTTCCTGTCCAAATTTCATATGGTGTCTTGTCGTTCAGTCCTGTAATGACAGATCTATTTCTTAAATATACAGAAGTACTGACTGCCTCTGACCAGAATTTCTTGTCTAAACCAGCATCGAAGATCAAACATCTGGCCTTTTCAACTACTGACCTGTTCATCCTCTCACAAACACCATTCTGCTCCGGTGTATATGCATTTGTTCTTTGGTGAACAATTCCTTGCTTTTTCAAGTACTTCTCAAATTCTTGACTACAGAATTCACCTCCGTTATCTGTCCTTAGAATTTTTATCTTTCTGTCATATTTCTGTTTTTCAACCATGGAGTGGAACTCTTGAAAATATTTAAATACTTCACTCTTTGCTTTCATGAAATACACAAATGCCATTTTGCTATAGTCATCCACTAATAAAACATAGTATTTAGATCCTCCAATTGATAGATTCTCCATCGGACCTCCTACATCTGCATGTATCAGCTCTAGCAAATCCTCAGTTTTGGATGAACTTTGCTGAAACGGTAATCTAGTTTGTTTTCCTTTGCAACATATAGCGCATGATGATTTGTCTATTTCTGCCTTTTCTGAATATAAAATTCCTTCCACAGCTCCATTTTTCATTTTGTTTAAGGTATTACTGTTTATATGTCCCATGCGTCGGTGCCAAGTTTCACTCGATGCTATAGCAGTTGCTGCTAATATCTGTTCTGTTTGCAATGTACATAACTTGTACACACCATCAATTAATTCTGCCTGGCCTACTAGTTCATTCTGTTGATTATATATAAAGCAAACGTTTTCTTCGAAAAACACACTGTTACCATTCATAATCAACTGACTGACGGAAAGCAAATTTGTGGTTAATTCTGGTACACATAATACATTTTTCACTGCAATGTCATATTCTACATCATTTACAACTGTAACAATGTTTACATCGCCAGAACACAGCACTGGAACTTTTGTCTGGTTTGCAATAATAATTTCTTTTGTTTCATATTGATGCGACGAATTTATAAGATTTTGTTTACTTGCTGTCATGTGTTTACTGGCACCACTATCAATATACCAGCTGTCTTTATTGAAATCTCCACTAAGAAAAACCGCATTAAATGCGTTAGTTTGTTTTCTTTTAGTTATTTCTGTTTGCGGACACTGATTTTTGTAATGGCCGATCTGTTTACACTTGTAACATTTTATAACCTTATTTTCTGACTTTGACGTTGACATTTCTGATTGTCTATGGTCTTTTGTTGGCTTGCTCTTTGTAAATCTTTGCGTTCCTTTCGCCATAAATGCATTGTCGGAAGCGGAAACAGAACCACCAACTTCAGACGACATATCTATCAACTTGGTTTTGATGATGTCGGCACTAACCTCAACACCCGAATGCTCTATAGCCATAATCATAGGTGCATACTTTTCTGGTAGTCCTGCTAACATTAATGCTCCAATCCATTCATCGGTAATTTCGAATCCTGTTCCTTGCAGTCGCTGACTTGTTTCTATTATCTGAGTAACATACTGAGTCATTGACTCGCTGTTTTCAAGCCGAATGTTAATAAGATTTCGTAACAGACTGATTTTTCTTGTGTAGCCAGAATCATCAAACATCTTCTTGAGCGTAGTCCATAAATCATATGTCGTGACCGCCTGTTTTATGTGAACGTAAATCGATGAATCGATTGACAATATTAGCTTTGCCTTGGCTTTAGCATCTTCAGCTTTTATTTCTGCAGTAGCCGTTGCACTTAGCTGATTTTTTATACTCGCCGCCATGCCTTCTATCACCAACACATTTTGCACCGCAAAACACCAAACGTCGTAATTTTCGCGACCTTTCAATTTTGGCACACTGGCCATATAGTTCACTGACATTATTACCACAAACCTAACAGTAATATCCGCTTTAAAAAACTTTAAAATCTACATAAATACGCGTGCGGCTCATAACCTATTAATAATACAGCAGTTGACTTGGAAGAAGTGATTTTAATAGATAGTTGTACATCATACAAAGGACGCTTCAGGTGGCGCTAGTGTGTTACATATATTTTGTTACCATACTAAAATAATAATAGTCTCAAAGCAAATTAAAAACTATTTTTTTTCTTCTTTTGCGTGCAATTTTTAATTTTTAGATGATTTCAGAATAATAGAAAAAATTATAGATAAATTCTCAAATATCAAAACCGCGTAGATGGATGTCATTATTTTCCAACTCAGATTAGTTTTCAAATTAGTAGGTTCTTACGTCATCCTATACGACATCTGGTTTTCCATACACTTTCCAGTATGTATAATCATGTATTGCGTTCATGTTATGGTTACCTGCATTATTAACTACCTTATTTATTTTGCAATCCTGATCGTTATCTTGTTAAAAAACGATTTCGACATGTAGTTTACTCATTTTCGTTTTCTTGGGGTCATGTTGACTAAAACCATGCTTACTGAAATTGAGCTTTAAGTCCATTGAAATGGGCTCAAATGTGAAGTTTTCTTTCTCATCATTAAAACGTTAAGTAATGTGGCGATTCCAACTCATGAAGTCAAATTAATTTCACTGTATGTGGTAGTTATTGACCATATTTAATTACGCGATCATAATTTCGCGTTTTTATGTTGATTCAAATTATCCTTATGCTTATTAATTTGCGATATGTCGTTTAGTTCAGTAAGGCTCTTAATTTAATAATTTGATTTTATAGTGACATAATATTTTCGTGATATTTTGCAGTGCGGGTTCGTTATTATGAATGTGTATTAGGGCATGCTCCCGGGAATTCCCGGTACTAAAAGGACCGGGAAATCCCGGGAATTATCATTTTAATTGGTACCGGTACTGGCTAAAAAAAAATCCCGGTTCTTTGGTTCCTTCGGTACTGAGTTTGTGACTAGACTAATTGTCATTTTCTCTTTTCAAAACTACGTGGTGGCCTGGTGACGCTTTCCCCCGGCCGATTCGCACCAGCTCGGTTTTATTCGGATGCGATATGAGACCCCAGTCGCCCCACCCTTCGACCCGACGCCTCGACCCAGTCCAAGGCCAACCGGTCGGGCCGACCGACAGGTAGTATGGTAGTCAGAAAGATAGCTGTTCTGATTTGGTAAACTCGTGTTCTGAATTAAATAATTAATAATTATCACTTAACTGGTGTCTAAAACCATTAAACAAAAAAAAATACAAATAATTTACTCAGTACCGAAAAGTACCGAAATCCCGGGAATTCCCGGTTCCGACTCAGTACCGGAAATCTTAGTCCCGGTTCCGGGAATGGTACCGGTACCGCATGCCCTAATGTGTATTGAATGTATTGTGTTTTTTTTTATGGCATAGAGAAGACAAACGAGCACACAGGCCACCTGATGGTAAGTGGAAACTGTGACCCATAGACATTCGCATTCACAAGACTGCAATGCAATCCTAAGACTGCAAATGCGTTGCCAACCCTGAGGACTAAGATGGAATGCCTCTATGCTAGTCATTTCACCGGCTGTCTTATCCCCAAACCGGAACACAACAATGCGAACATTGCTGTTTGGCGGTAGGTTAATGGATAATATGGTGGTAGCGATCCGGACGGACCCTGCACAAGGTCCTACCACCCGCAAAAGTTAAAAGTTAGTTTTTTTAGTATTTATTGCATTATTTGTGACCAGAATCGTATAAATAGTAGATTGTACAACAAGTGCATAAAACGTACCATTTTACCCGAGACGTGCATATAGCCACCCGAGCCGGTACGGCGAGGGTGGATGGTCACGTCGAGGGTAAAATGGGTTTTATGCTCGAGTTTTACACTCTGCTTTTCACTTCGATCGCAAGGAAATAAAACAACGATTTTTTAAGCATATACAAGAAAAATTAATTAATTTTTATAATGTAATTAATATGTTCTATCACGCATAAAATATAATTTCATCGACAGTTCGTCAAATTAGCTTAAAAAAACACACTCCGCAAACGTGTTTACGCTTTTTTGGTTCCTCCAAATCATAAAACTTTCGTATGTGCTGAGATAGATTTTCTTCGATTTAGGCGGCAATATCTGCTCAATTACATTTTTCGCACTTCTGTCCATTAAAGTCTCAGGCGAAATCATTTTTTGATCGTCACTAGCACTACTTGAAGACATTGTTCAATTACTTACGAATAATTTATTGAATTTTCAACCGCAACACAACAAATTTAGATAGTTTTTAATTTTGTTTGACGAATAATTAGCTTCCCGCTACACAATTTTTCTTATTTTTTTTTAAAATTTTCAACTATGTGACGTTTGACTATGGACACTATGGTTTGAGCCTTAATGCCAAGTTATTATAAATATTTGCGTTACTTATATTTTTTTTACGTAAATGCACGCCCGTATTAATCTTAAAGTATTTAGATAGTATTACATATCGATGGCTCCACCGAATAAACGTGCAAGGGTTAATACCGTAAAAAAATTTTTTTGCTGATTTCGATTCCTGAGGTTGTAATACACCCCCCCTAATTTTTTGAGGGGGCCATGCTTATTATTTTTTTATTTAATAAAGAAAAACTTTTTATTCTACGGAAAATATAATCAGCAAGGCCACACGAATATTGGCACTCTCACTTGTTACACAAATTACAATCCATCGTCTAAACACGAACAAACGTGCGTGAATATAAAACACGTTTTTTCACATTTGTACTAAACTTTATATTTTGTGTATTATTCTGATGCACGCTTTTTCGTGTTATGGTCGATACGAGTTTTGAGAGTATTGTTTCTTGCCGTTTAAATGTGCTATAAAAGTTATAGTAAGAAGTGTTTGCTATTTAATTAATAATACTCAGAATTTGTAATACCGGTTGCAGCATAGAATTTTCTCTATGTGATATTGTATTAATTCAAATACGAATATTCATTCATAATATTATGAGCGTCAAATTTCGTTTGACGTACTTAGACTATCTTCTTTTAGTTTTTTGTCATTTAAATTAGTGTTTTTATTCAAAATGACAAGAGTGTCAACAACGGTTGGTTCAGCTCGGTGCAAAAGAATACTATACATACATGATAAGGGAAGAATCTGGAAAAGGTTAGTAGTTATAAGAGTTATAATTCATTTAGTGTTTGTACATAATAACGAAATATTAAACTATTCACAACGAAATCCTGTTTATATAAGCACTATGTCTAGTAATTACGAGATTGATTTAACCTATTTAGCGTTCTTTAGTTGTCGGTACTGAGGTTTCAATGTACAAGCCTAGAGCTTAGTTTGGGACTAGGTCAATTGGTGTGACATTGTTCCCTGATATTTATTTATTATATTATTTATAAATGTATATACGTATGATATAGGGATTGCGAAATTGAATAAAACATTAATCCCAAAATAATCTAAGTTTCATATTTTATTCAAATAACTTCTGTATGTGCGTTAAAAGCCATATAGAATTTTTAATTGACTTTTGTCCTGACTTGCAAGATGAACCCTTTTCAAGATATTCATAACAATATATTGACGATCTCATGCTTTATTGGGTACTTATACAATTTGCACACAATACTAGTCGTTTTATAAAAAAAAACGTTTATAGGATGTCGATAGCCATTCTCACCCATTACAATTTCCTCCGCGTCTCCACTCACAACTTCATTAGTCATACTGACTCATCATTCAATGGCTTATCGAATTCGCGGGGCATGTATGGAATGCTTTTACGCTTAAGAGAATTTATTTTTAGCCTTTGTAGATACTGTTACTTTGCAAATTGTGATCTTTTGAAAAATTGTTTTCGGACGGATGATATATATTTTATTGTGAGTTCACGCGTAGGCATTAGATTAAATCGTGCATTTAAAAAAGAAAAAATGATAAATTTAATGCAAAGTCAATAATATAATAAAGGTACTACAATCAAAAGTTAAAACTTACTAAAATTAAAATTAAACTAAGCTACTCAAATTAAAATAAAACAAAGCTAATCAAATATTCAAGATGTAAATATTAATCACCACTATAAAAATAACATCCCCTCTAGCAGGCCCGCTCGCGGCATAAGTCCCTATGATACTGGCTGCATTACCGCTCTGGATAGCTAGCCCAATCCCTTGGGAGAGGTAAGCACCAGCTCTAGGATCTCCGGAGGTGTCTATGAGCTGGGATGACAGAGCCTTAATAAAGCTTTTCATATCGGCTGACCAAGGACCCATGGTCTCCACTGCAAGTGCTACAAATGCAAACTCATTAATTATTTAAAATATAACTGTTCAAATTAGGTAAGTCTCAGGGGTTAGACGGGCAACTTTATATTTTTTTGAACTAAATTATTTGTAATTTTCATAGTACTTGTCTTCCTTATCCAAGAATATGGTCATGGACATATTTAAATAACCATCGAAGCGTATCTTGACTGAGTGCCCTATTTCGTGAAAGAGACTACTGCCCTGAGGGACACTTGTGAGACTACGTCACGTAACGCCATTTTTATTTCTGCCGTTTTGTTATCTCCCTCCCCCATTTGTCAGGGACAGCTTTAGCATGTCCTTTATGAGATCTTTAGCTATCAACCGCGAAATTTTCAGGTTCGTACTTATATATAAACAAATAAATAAATAATAAACGTTTTAGTGGCTTCATACATTAAGTACTTTTTACGACCAGTTTTTTTATTTATAGCATAGGGAAGGTAAACGAGCACACAGGTAAGTGGAATCTGCGACCCATAGACATTTGCTGTCTCAAGATTACAATCTTAGGACTGGAATCCTAAGACCGGAAATGTATTGCCAAACCTAAGGACTAAGATGGAATGCCTGTACCTTTGCTAGTGATTTCACTGGTTGTCTTATGCACCGGAATGCAACAATGCCAATACTGCTGCTTGGTTTTAGGTGATCATGATGGTAGTAGCGATCCGGATGGACACAGCACAAGATCCTACCACCAGTAACCCGTCATTTTATCGAATTAACCCATCGATTCATAGATTGTATCATTTCATCTAATTATGTTTCATCGAACGCAATTTTCAATTTAGTTGGGTTGGACGTGACTTTCGATGAAATCAAAATTCTGTCTATTGTCAATTTCGTTGCTTGTTTTTCGATACAATACAGGAGAATACCACCACTCAAAGAAAAAAAAAACAGTTCAACGCCTAATAGATAAATAGTGTTAGTGAGGATTACTAACACAAACCTTCTATTTTTAATTGAATAACATTTATAACAAAAGCCAAACCATAGAACCAACTATCGACTTCAAAATAAACTATATTTGGGGTCACAAAAACAAGGCAAGTTTTTTATCCCGCTTTACGTGGGTCGTTTTTTTATTTGTAGGGACATTGATTGATTGAACCTTATGGCATAACTATGAGAAACTAAGGGATTATTTTTTTAGTTCTTTTTTGCTGTCGGTTTTGAATCCCCGAAGTTTATTGCGTCTTCATTTAGATCATATTTGTTGCCTTTCAACGGTGTCGGAGGTTGTTCTTAGGTTGTTTGTTATTAATGTTGTTTTAATCCGAAAATATAATCATCATTTTGTCTATATGTAGGGTACTAACATACCTAATTTTACATATAATATTAACATGTACACACGTTATACAACTTTCTACACATATAAAGGTTTATACCTGAAACCCAAAGGTGTTTGTCTGTTAGACCAAATCTATTTCGAACGGAATAATTTTGATCGAGAATATTATCACCAACTTAAATCAAATAGTAATTAATATCAACCAGGTTAACTGCTTGTTTGAATTAAAAATAACGGTCTTTATTATAATTCGAGGTGTTAAAACCGTTTAGATTTCAATATTGGATTAAAAAAGCTAATTTAAATGTAAATGATAGTTAATAGAGAAACTGCGCATTTGAAGTCATGAGAAAGCGGTTAATTAAGCTGTTTCCTAAGCTCTGTACAAATAACGAGTGGGAAGTTTTAGAAATAAAACTTAATTTTTAATTGTTATGCATAGATTAAAAGTTAATGATTAGTTTACACGTGTGCGAGTTGTTATTACCGAATAAGAAGATATTGATTGAACTGTATTACTGTTTCTAATAAACTTTTTGGTGGTAGGTATTTAACTTAACAGTATCTTGATTGTAATGACATTGAAAATCTCTCTTTTAAATGATCAACAAAAAGACAAGACGATGAAATGCACTTAGTAATATTTTTTCGGTTTCGAGATAAGTTAACCGGTAAAATAAGTATCACCTTAGCCCTCAGGGTTGGTAACGTATTTGCCGTTTTAAAATTGTTGTTTTGATAATGCAAGTCTATGGGCCACAGATCTCACTAAGGTACGGTAAGGGTGGTCGGTGCGCTCATTTGCCTTCTCCATGACAAAAAAAATACATCGTCATCATCATTAGTAGCCGAAAGACGTCCATTGCCAGCAGCCTTATTATTAGGTACATAGTGCAGCTTCTATTATTCCAGCTGTTACCAATTTAATTGCTGAATGCCCGTGTGGTGTCTGGGCAAAAATTATACCACCCCGTCTCATCCCTTGGGTGTCGTTGAAGGTGACTAAGGGAATCATACCAGAGGATGGGCAGCAGCGTCCTTCTGAACATTATAACACTAAACTGCGATGGCCGACTCACCTGACAAGCGAGGTGATTCTGGCAATTTCTACACAATGGGACAAAAAACCCAAGAATGGTGAAATGGATGTACAACAAAGAAATCGGCGCCCAATCCCCGGCGGCCCTGCTATTTCTGGTTAGGGTAGCGGTCACGGTAACGGCGGAGCGGGGGGTGCTAAGAATCTTCGGTAGAGAAATGGATAAAGGTCGCGGGACATCACTGGATGACAGCAGCAGAAGACCGAGCGTGTGGAAAATCTTGAGGAAAGTCTTTGTCCAGCAGTGGGCGTCTTGCGGCTGATGATGATGATTTTGTTATAAGTATAGCTGTGAAAAGCCAAACGAGAACACCTGATGACAAGTGGACTCTCTAGCATATGCTTTCCATGCATGCATTCTCAAGACAAGAGAATTGGTGACAAAGGAACTAACCTTGCTGACATAAAACAAATTTTGACGTATCATTACTTATATTATATATAATAATTATTCAGATAGGTAATCAAGTGTCGTCAGGCTTAGAACGTCAACCCTTTATCATACAAAAAATCTTTTGAAATATTTTTAACAAGCTTCTTTCTTACAAAGATAAAATAAACTTCGTTTGAAAGAAATCTACTTAAGCTTAAAATTTGGTGACAAAGAAAGGATTAAGAGTTTTCAAAGGAGCGCAAATTTTGTTTAAATTAAATATAATTACTATCTAAATTCTTCAGATTATGAAATTGAAAATCCAAATAAAATATTACTACTTTGATTATAATTAAAGTCATATTACACTAAACTACAAATGCTTCTACGTGCCTTTATGAAGCAGTCTCTTGTAAGTTGATTGAAATATTTGCAATTTCCTAAGAAAATATTCTACTTGAAATTAAATTCAGACGACTTGGTAATTAACATTTGTTTTGATATAGACTCCTGTGATCAATGTGATCATGTCCCAGTAGATTGTCGAAGGCGAGGTATATTTCAATAATTTTGGTTTTGACATGACCACTGGCATTTTTTATGTACTTCACATCACCTAAACCAAAAATATCAGCACAGCTCTGTTATTCATTGCATAATCAGTAATGGTTTTATTTTATAGTACCCTTATTACCTTTACGTAGTCACAAGGTGATAAATTAACATACTTTATAATTATTAATCATCTTTCTCGGCTTCCATGCAAAATTCTGTTCGCCTTCAACGTGTTCTCTTTTCAAAGAGCACAACGGACAAAATTACTGACATAACATCATAACGTTATGTTGTCAATTCCTAACATACTCTGCATTTTGCGATGTATATCCAAAAACAAGACACATAAAAATTATGATTACACTGCGCTTTGACAAACCCCATATTTCTAGCAGTTGCCCCTCGATCCTCGAGGAATGAATATTTATGATGCCAGGGTACATTTTTATCGTTTTGCCGCGTACCTGCCGGGAGGAATTTGATGAGTGATCTCAGCATTCCTTTGTAAAAAACGCTAGTTAATTCCTGGGTTCTGATATATATTTGAGGTGTGCTTTAATTGTTTCATTTATTATCAGTTTGTGGCATAGATTAATACGATTTGCCTAAAGTAAGTTGGCGCGCTAAAGTAAACTAAACTTCTTCTTCTTCTAAACTTCTTTGTATGTTTTGTTATCCTTTAAGCAGTGTTCTGCTCTTAATCTCTTCTATACTCTTCGTCAGCATGTTGTATCTCAATTGCATGCCTTCAAATCAATCGTTATTAGTCCAATATTATGCAGTAAATCGCTAGTAGATTCAAAGCTTTGGTCTGTGTTTGGCCCGCGTAAACTATGTAATTCAATTATATAACGAAGCTAAAAGACAAGAGTTCTTCTAATTATTCGTTAAAACCAACCAATAGGTTATACAGACTTCTCACCTGTTACTTGGAAACCTACCTAGGCCATGTTTTTGTTTTTATAGTCAATCTCCCAACGAAATATCCACATTTTCATTAGTCGGAATTAGAATTTTGTGCACGCCGGCCGGACAGTCCAAAAGAAGCGCTTGTCTCAGATTATACTTTCAAATTCAGGAATTCAGCCAAAGGGCAGTTTTTGACGTCGATCGTTAACTGACGAGTTTTTATTTTGTGTTTCCAAATTTGAGCTGCTTAAATCAACATTATTTGGCTGTTGCGAAGAATTCGAGGCCTTTATTTTTTACTTAATTCTACCTACTGTTTGAATTCATTTTTTGTTGGTGTATAGCTATCTTAGCGTTTCCATCTGTACTATAGTGGCTATAATAATAAAGTACACACTTTTGAAAATATTGATAAACTATTTTAGCTTTAATACATTTTACTTTTATTTCTATTAGACACCAAGTTATTTTCTGTGTCTTCATAGGTAAGTTGAGTCAAGTAATACATACAATTCATACAAGTTCAGTCATTATCTAGATTCTCATCGTGCTGTTATTAAAACTATAAGTATGTGTACTTAATCAAACGTTATAGGCGCTTATACAAAGGGCCTGCCTCACAGTATAATTCAAAACAGTATGAGAATTACGAGACGGTATAGAGTTTTAAGTACGACGTGAAACTTTGTAGTACCTTTCTAAAAAGTCTGTACAAAACTAACCAAAATTATTTACCCTAAATAAAAAAAATGCAAAAAACTTAACGCCATCAAACCAGTATCCAGTATCCAAATTCCTTCTCTCTGGTGCATATAAAAAAACGAGAATTTCCTTATTAATATTTGCTGCGAGTTTACCACTATACACAAACACCGCAACCATCAATTGACTTAAAACTTACTTGTTGTGGAAGCTTTAAGCGGCTTACTGAAAGTTTCCAACTGTGCTAGTGTGCTTATAATTTCGTTATCAGCCCATCTCTCTCTGAGCGCCGACATAACTTTTTGTGTTCGCCTTTGTCCTATCTCACGAACGTCGTTGTTTCTTTTTACAACCTCTCCACATACATGTTGCGCCTATACCTACACAGCGAGAATTTATAGCGAAGATACGGTTGAGTGGCGTATGATTGAGAAATGAGTCGACAGGGATATTATAAGTAAATGTTTATAATTGATGAGCAATTTGCCCTACGAACAGATGAACTCGTTACAAGCATTAAAGGCACAGCTTAGTTATTTTGTTCCAAATGATAAACATGTTAGGCGATGGGCTTGCTACCTGTCACTAATATACAAAACATCTTAGCCTAATTGTGCAAATTATGGTTACAGAGTTATCAACAAGTTTTTAGTTGTTGGTAATTCTGTAGCTCTGCCTATCCCACTCTGGGAATGAAGGCGTGAAGGTATGTATGTACTCGTATGTATGTATGATAAACATCATTAGGGGTTTGCTGTTGCTGCATAAAAAGTAAGGGTTATAAGAATAAAAAATATTCTCGTATAATTCATAATTTAAATAAGTTTTCAGACAAATCACCACAAAGTAAAAAATATTTAATACAAGAGATGCTTATATGGATGACCGTCTTATACTATTAGATTATTGATCTGACAGTTCAGCTATTGTGCAATAACTATACTCATTCCTTGCCAGAATTTGTTGATTTGCTCTCGATTTTTTTCTTGTGTAAACCAATGCTTTTGACATGTGAAGTATATGAAACTTGGATTAATGCTCTTGCCGATTGTATTAATTTGTTGCTAAATTTCAAGAACTCGTCTGGGGACCGATTTTTGACTTTCGAGCGCTCGAAAGTTTCACTCGAAAGTGACAAAAAACAATGAAATGGTATTTTTGACTTGCGAGCGATAGAAAATATGAACACGAGTGGTCCGTGGCATTCGTTTTGAATTCTATCGATAGAAAGTATAATTTGACATCTTTCAAATCTGTTGGGTATATACACACGAAGCATAAACAAACCTAGCACAATGCCATAGACATCCACAGACGAGAAAGCGTTTCATTTTTCCTACATTTATAACCAGTCAAGAATTTGTAAAGCGTAAAAAAATCTTATTGACACTGAAATATTAAATTGCTTGATATGATTTCATCTTTTGTTAGCTTCACACATTTATTCGCAATTAAAATATGAATTAAAAAAACCGGTAAAACATCGATTTTCTGCGTATAATGAAACAAGTTCCAACTTAACAATACTATTTAGTCAATCCCTCAGTTTCGAGTGAGAATCTCAAAAATATGGAATTTGGGACCATTCGAAAATAAATCGTGAAAAATTTTCGCATTCGAATATTTTCTACCGCTCGCTTTTGAAATCGAGCGCTCGAAAGTCAAAAATCGGTCCCCTGAATTGTGAATTGTGTTTTACCGTTCCGTCACAAACCGTATAGATGTGGTGGATTCAGATCACAATATGAAGGTAAAAGTACGTCTGTATGTAAACATTGTATTACAATTAATATAATAAGTATGTACAAAGGCGAACATATCCACCTCATTTACCGCGCTAATCATCACTAGGACCGTAACAGGAATTCCTTATGTTCCAACAATTGGTTTACAAAATAACGTTTACAAAATAACATTTCCAAATGACGTAAAAGAAACTCACTTAATAAGACCCTTTTCTTCTAAAAATATGAAGCGAGGTGGCGTATTCATTTGCACGTGTAAGGTGTTAGAGGTCGGTTTGTCCGGAAGTTATTACCTCATAAAATGCCGTATGTACGTAAGACATGTTTGATTAGGCTGGATAACGGTGTCAGGATGATCAAGTTCCCTTGAGAAATTTTAGGTTCCGTTTTGTTCGGATTTAGGTTGTGTTGTGTACCATTTTATTATTATCGTGGGCGTTTAATGTTGTCATGTATTATCAATTGCGATTGATAACAGTTCATTGACTTTATTATCCAAAATAAAGTGTACGTATCATTGTTTTATATGATATGATAGCAACGCATTAGTAGGTGAAAGCTACGCTAACGTTATTTGTCAAAGGAGAAAACTAATATATGTATATAATTATAATTTGGTAATAATAGGGTGTAAAGATAGTTTGAATAATGTGGAAGAATTTTGACTAATAAATCTAAAAATATTAAACACAGCAAAAGCTGATACAATTACAAAAAAGTCTTACACGGGCAAAGTCACGGGCTAAAGTTAGTAAATTTACGAGACAATTATGCGTATCTAAAGCAAATCAATAAAATTTAAAAATAACTAGCTATTTACAAATAATCAGGCAAAAAATCTTAAAATACTTTTGCCTCTGAATACACAAAAACTTGTCGAACCCCCAAAATATCAGAGGACCGTTTTAGCTGCAGGCCTAATTGGACACATTTGCACTGATGGCTTTCAGCTGATAGCGTCGAAAGTGACGCTTCCTTTGATAAGGCACGTGTTAAAACGAACGAAATGCAGATTTAATTAAAAAAATAAAATGGGAATGGAAAAACATGTGGATGGCATATTGGCGGTTGGTTTGAATGGTAAAGTTAATACAAGGGGACATAAATGAATTTTGATGAACGACAAGGAATTATTATTATGGTTGAAAGATTTCTTCTTATCTTATTGTCTGACTATGATCAATTGCTATCAAAAATACTTGTTTTTTTGTTGAAAAAGTTCGTATTTATTTTGCTTTCTCCGCCAACTTTAGTATTGACAAGTTAATTGAGAAAACTAGACGAAAACGAACTAATACGACCAAATATGATATCGGTCTATAAGTAGAACTGCATTGACGTAGCTGTTTTTTTAAAATATATATATATCGTAAACAAATCGTATCGAATCGTTTGTGAATTACGAGTAGATCATTTGAACGCAGAAAACGGAGGTCTTAGAAATGTTGTGATATCGCCTACAACATGACCCAATGTGATTTACGTTTAAGAAAATTGCAAAACCAAAGCAAACTTATATTATGCAATAAACCGTCAATAAATTTAGCAGTAACCAAACACTTGTCCCACGAACTGGTCGTTTTGACGCAAATTCAATATTTTCAATGGCCACTCGAACTAAACTCCGGATTTAAATTAATATTCTGATCAACAGAAACTTGTTAGTTATCAAGTTTCCGTCAATTTAAATAACGGACGTAAATCTTGAGAATTTCGTAAACACTTTACTGTGCATTTGAAAGGTGCAGTGAGCATAACATCTATTAATGTTTTGCTAATAATTACGTTGTCTATCGCTGGTTGAAAGTTGGACTTAGCATAATCCTACTTCATGTTGGATTCAAAAAGTATTTTGAGATATTCGAAGGCTGCATCTTTGTACTTGTCTATTATCTTAGTTGAAAACACTGTTAACAAAATTTGCTAACCGTATTGAAAGATCTATAAGGTTGTGTTTGTGCAATTTTATGGTGGGTAAAATATTCCTAGAAAATCCTAAGAATTCTTGAATCCAGTAGTAAGTAACCATACTTAAAGCCTTATATTTATTTGACTATAAGGGGTAATAGGAGCCTTTTAGAGCCGTTTCAATAGCCAATACATTCCTCACGTCTCGTTAAAGCCGTTGGACCACTTTCTGTCTCAAATGCGATTTAGATTTATTCATCTCTGCCCTCCCATTTTTTGTCCGTCTGCCAGCATTGTTAACTCTAAAACAATGGCTATACTATTGTCATATCCGGAATTTATCATTCTAACACCATCAGCGGAAACGATACTTGATATGAGTTTTTAATATAGCATCATGGCCTTTAACATAACCATACCAACAGTTAGGTATAATGCAAGGGCCTATTAAACATGCATCGCATACATAATTAATGTTCTCTTGAGGTAGGTGTGGCAGACTTTCGTTTTATCTATATTAATCGGATTGTATTAATGTATAGGTTAGATGAAAGATAATGTCGTTGTTAGGAGAACAATAATGACTTGGATTAATTTAAAATGCTTTGGAGTTGAACAGTATTCACGCACTAATCAATAAGACAATGGATAAAGTATTTGCTTTTATAGCATCTGTATCAACAAACGGTTATTAGGGTTCCGTAACCAAAGGGTAAAACGGGACCCTATTACTAAGACCACTGTTCCTCTGTCTGTCTGTCTGTCTGTCACCAGTCTCATGGACCGTGATAGGTAGATCGTTAAAAATTTCACAGATGATGTATTTCTGTTGCTGCTATAACAACAAATAGTAAAAACATTACACTCCTTTTTAAGTGGGGCTCCAAATAAAGATATTAATAACGCAACTGGTATAGCGTCAATTGTTGTATAAATAATGGTACGGAACCCTTCGTGTGCAGGTCCGACTCGCGCTTGGCCGGTTTTTTTTAGTTGTCGGTTTCGTTATTTCTTTTGACGCCAAAAAACACGTTAAAACGAATACACTACCCAAAACTATTCCAATAACACAACCTCCAATGTAACCGATGAGTTGAGTCAATATTTTACTACTACCGAAGTTAATCCCGACAAAACAGAGTTTGCTTATTTAAAAAACAAAACCGGGGAAGGTCGGTGTTTGTTCGGGACCGAATTTTACGTGCGGGGACATCCGCCCGGAATTCAGGCGCCACTTACATTAGACAATCCGATAGAAGAATCGAACTTTAATGGTACATAAAAACATTTACCGGCATATAAATTATGCCCCAAAGAGACCGATGAATCCTCTAATGTTTTATTGCTAATGGACGGCCACGGACTTAAAGATTCGACTTTAAAATTTATAGCTAGTAAAACTCCTATTAGTTTCTTATGATAACCATTTAAATATAACAGATAATAGGTTAACCGTAAAACATGTGTCAATAATGACAGTAAATATCCAGTAAATTGATATAAAGCGTTTTGGAATCACCCTCGTGACAATAATTTGGCCCACGCTCGGTCATGGAACACAACAATACTTTTACGTCGGGAATGATCCGGAGGAGGCCAGAAATAATGATATAGGTCCCTAAGGACCTACACAATGCGTTTGGGATAATAATAGTTGTAGATTTGAAAGTGATTTGAATATGAATGGAACCCTCCCGCGCGGTGTTCGTAATAACAAATATGAAGTGTTGCTTTTATCCTTCCCCCTGATGATTTTGACTCTGGTATAACGAATTGCCTTTGGATTGCTATACTTTTAAGTAATTATGGGTATGTGTGAGAGTACGCATTGTTTGCACGTTCTGTTTAAAATGATGCTCCAAATGTGATTGGGGTCTGAATACAACCAACCCTTTTTACGCTTGAGACCATCTGCAGATTCTGATTAGAAAATATAAAATGTAGGATATAGATAGATGTAAGAACTCACCGTTACCTACTTTATTACCAATGACACTAATATCTAGCTCAAGCAAAAAATAAATTGTGGAAAAATAGTCGGCTCTCTATAACACTAATATTTCGTGGTAAAAAATGTAATTAAATTGCTATATTGATGCAACACCTTTTTAATGTCATTTGTATACTTGTAACGTACCTACTGCAAGTTATGCGTTATATAAAACGTATACTTTGCGTTCAGTCCTAGTTAGTACTTCTGGGTAGGTACGACGCATATCTATGGCGGCGCGTGCTCGAAACATTTCCCAAACTCATACAAATTCCCACCTTCACGCAAACGCGATCGAAACGTAACGTCGTAAAAACTGACACAAAATAAAAACCATCAAATAAACATTTTTAAGGGTCAAGGGCAAAACACAATCCAGCCAGTAACCAGTAGGGTGACATGCCTCCTGTATCTAAATTATCTCTCTTTTTATCGCTGTCTCTCAGGGTTCCAAATTAAGCCTCTATTGCTAGGGAGAGTATTGATCTGAAGTATTTTTGTATGCTACCAGATTCGACGCTAGTGTTTCTGCTTTAAACAGAAGGTCAACGTGTACTCATAACGTCATTTCTATTGATAATGGTAATTGTGATTTCAAATATTTGCGTCAAAACTTATGTGTCATGACTTAATAGAAAGAAGAGCGTTTAAAAGTATTAAGTGACGGTTGTAAGTACACAGTTTTTCGTTACTAAACAAACCGAATTATCATAAAAATACTATGGTTTGATGTGAATCCGTTCGAATATTGCTGCGTTTCGGTGTAGAGATGAGGCAATCGGTGAAATGACTACCATTAAGGTATTCCCTCTTAGTACTCAGATTTGGCACAGCTTCTTAAGAGGCCACCATAATGATAAAGTCTGTAGTGTTCCGCGATCAGTATCTCAATAACCATAACGCCTTTGTATCTGTTCTTTGGATATATTAATCTTGATGATCGCTTGAGACTGGCAAACGTGAAAACACGATTAGAAATAAAATCCTCGATTGTTTTGTTTTTCAAACATGGCATCTTTATTGCATGTTTTCGTTTAATCTTCGAATCCACGATGATTTTCGATTCAATAGTTGAGTAAGTGTATGTAACTTCTTAATACTGGCAAACCATTTTTTCAAAGAAGGTTGTTGAATTTGACTCTGCCATCAAAGCGCGTGTGAACTATCTCTATCTCACATTATTCGCGCGGACGCACATAAAGCCATCCCTTTTCATTCTTGTGGGGTGTGGCACCATAGGTGGCCTCTTAAGCCGGGTACTCTCTAGCGACCTGCAACTGTTAATGTTGCACGTAATATCGTGATGTGTCCGCGGCTCGCGAGCCTGTTCTCCACTTGGAGCTCGTTACTGTAACTGCTACGATTACAGTTACAGTTCGCTAGTGACTGACCGGATTCTGGATATTGCCTTTGTGAGAGCGAGAATACCATCAAGTGACCTGTGTTCTCTATACCATAAAAAAGATTCACAGTTAGAATTTCCCTATGAGGTTTGTGTAACAATACTATATTAGTGCAACTTAATAGAGAGCCGGAGGCACAATAAAGCTCATTATAGTCTCCCCGCACCTCATGTATACCTACCCCAGCTGTCAATTAGGTTATACGCCTTTAAGCTACCGGCAATCTTTGCAGTAGGTAATCAATAAATAAGCATCATCCAGCACAGTGACATTTCGCAAAAAAAAAAAACTATGCCCCTCCTCATTTTTGTCGCGGACACCCTTCCACTTCCCCATGACGTGTACATGTATAATGTATAATTGTACCGTGTCCCATATGCAAATGAGTTGAGCCCCTGTTACCATTTGTTTGCGACTCATGGCTATCTAGATTTAGCGTTTTTATCCAGCTGTGTCCAGAGTTTAATGTAATGGATGTGTATTGTCTTATTTATGTGTGACCGTAGTAATGAGTGTTTATCTTGTACGGACATATTTAAATACTTGTCGCTTATCATGCTCTTAAAATGTTACTTTAGTCTCTGCACATGGGGACCAAAGCTCCTTATTAATCTCTAGGGGTTAAAGTTTTTTTTTGTTAATTTACTTTGTAAACCCCTAAACAACCAATCACTGTGTTTGTGAATGGGGAACTATCGCCATTTTCAGAGATTGTGTATTGAGTATTACTCAGAAGTGGAAATAACCTCAAAACGGCAACTGCAATAATAAAAAAAAAAGATTGAATTTCGTGAAACACGATTAATAATAACAAATATGAATCTATCTAAATATATTAAGGATTATTTTATTGTATTGAACATGGTCCAAATAGTGTTCAAGTTTGTATTTGTTGGCTAAATATGCAAGCATTTAAAGTTTTACATTTACAAAAAACGGACAACTGTAACTTTGTTACATATTTGTCATGCCACGTGATGGTAAGCGGGATCTGAAACCCATAAACATTTGAATTCTCAAGACTAAAATCTAAAGACTGCAATGCAAAGACTTCAAATGCTTTGCCAACCCTGAGGACTAAGATAAGAGCTTCAAAGCTAATAATTTCGTCGTTTGTCGTATCCCTACACCGGAAAGCAACAATAAATTTGAATTGGTCTCAAGAAATCTTGTTACGTCATAAAAAAAATAGGATTATGTTTAAGATATAGGTACATAGTGAAATGTTAACCTCCAGTTTTGCGGTAAATAGTAGGTAACAATTTTACACATATTCTCGTATCTGTAATTAAAATCCAAGAACAGTGTAGAAAATAATTCTAGCTTCTTTGCAGAATACCATTTTTGATTGCCACAAATGAGAAGAGATCCTCTTTAAAATACCTCTAAAGTATCTTATTTTATTTTAATAAATATCATATTTATCTTCCTTTTACTTATAAATTTAACTATGTTACGACACCGTCAAAAAGTTTTTTCATAAAAAGAAGGCGCGAAACATCTCAAGTGTCACGCTCGGAATGAGGTGTCACGCGTCATATTATACTGAGACTTCGTGTTGAGGCGGCAATTTGGCAGTGCAGCTACTACGGGTACTTGTCTTTACTATTTGAAAATAAGGGTAATTCAAGACCTGAATAAGTAGCCGTTATGATACTTGATAATTCAACTCGTATAATTCAGCACAAATATATTTCTGAGGTTGGATATAATGTTTTATTATTATTGGTATTTGTCACAAATGCTGTGTACCACTTCGGAAAATTATGGGAAGGCGGTTTTGTGTTGTTTATTGGTAATTTACTATGTACTTACCTATTTAGGTACCGGTAAACTGGGGTTACTTTAGACCTAGGGGGTAACATTGACCAAACTTAAAACTATGACTATTTTAGTGGTAAACATCTTTAATTGTTAAAATAATTTTAGAACAATATAAATAGGTTGTTTCTGATGGAACATTTAAAGGAATAATTAAATTTTTAAGATGATTTTTGGGGTGGTCAATGTTACCCCCTAGGCCTAAAGTAACCCCAGTTGACGGTACTCTAAAAGATCTGGAGTATTTTTTAACGTTGTTTACTCGTTTACCTTACATACTCGTACATATTTAATTTACTTAAATGACAAAATGTATGTAACATATCTATTTAGATAACTAAATCTATATCTGTTACATGAAATGATAGTAACAGGTCCGAACATCAGTACAGAACTAAACATCGCACCTACATACTTAAAATCTTCTGGGGTAGATGTACTCGTAGGTAAGTAAAGCAAAAACTAAATAATATTAATGAAATACTGTATTTTTTTAAATATGAGTGCGTCAAATAATTTTGTAGTTACAAAAAACATAACCTGCTTAACTACGCTTAACATAATTAGTTCGGCGAACATATTATAATATCTCTACCAAACATCTCTTACACACCACTCATTAAGTATACAACCGACAGCCCATATGTTAGAAATAAGCCTAAATACCCGTTTAGCATCATGCAAATTGCCACGGTATCATTCCCTAAAACAATTCAATAACCGCAGCGTCACGTCACGTCGGGAATTGCTACGTCACGTCTGGAATTGCTACGTCACGTTCGCCGGCGTAACACGACTGACGCGTGACAAAGTCTACTGTCGACGCTGTACAAGTGGTTTGATGACTTTGTAATTGTAGACTTTGGAGAGCTAAATGTATGTGGCCAGTTTTAGACTGCAAAGCCTCCAAGTATAATTCTTTGTTTTACTTAGTTCATTTTGTAGAAGCAAGACGGGCTAAATCATAATATTGGTACAGGCTGAAAATCAGCGCTGTACGTGTCTGACACGTCGATTGCATACCGCGTGGATACACTCCATGCGGTTTCTGTCACATTGTTTGTTTTCTTGTATTTGTCTATTTTGTCTCTCTCTCTCTTTTCTGTGTATAGAATAAATGGCTTGGTTTCTTTCTGCATAATCATTATACAATAAATATATATTAGGAATATTGTCACACGTAATGACCTAGTCCCAAACTAAGATCTACGCTTGTACTAAGTATGGTTGTACTATACAATAATACTCGTACTTAATTATATAGAAAATTACATACTTAAATATAAAGAAATCATCGAAGACTCAGTAATAAATACTAGAGCTTATTACAAAATAATTTGTTCCCACTGGAAATCGAACCCCGGACTGCTAGCTAGGCTATATGAAATTAAAACCGTTTAATTTAGCTAAATCAATACATAATTTGTTAGTCACAAGATTAATTATGATCTATAGTTCTATCGTAAGTACAATTGAAAAAATAGATAAAGGCCATGGCATCATGGGATCCCAAGTATACGTGCGTGCAAGTCCATGAAGCGGTTCAGGACGGCAGAGTCCATTCTCTCTGCTACCATCTGCAGAATACACCTGACTATGGATGCGGACTTCTTGTGCGTGATTGCGTAAAATCATCGACACCGGCATCCGCAAATATACCAGATGTAAAGTTGCATACATACAACATTTTAAAATGGTAGTATATATAGTTGATTTACGACACAAAAAATATGGAAAGAGCTCACTATTACCTTGATTGAGTACTCCCTAATAGTCTGAAACTTTTGCCATTCCTGAATAAACGCCGTAAGTAATCCAAATTAATTTTATTTTTATCTGTTACGGTTCCTTAAACACAAAAAGAATAACATGTAAAGAAACACGGAGATGCATATCTGATGCCAGCCACGATTCGTCTCAAAGTTTCAGGAAAGGATTGAGCCTCGGACACCTCAGAATAAGTGACAATGGTCGGAAACCCATGTTACCAATAGTGATTACTTCACACGTGCTACAATGTAGTTCATAGGAATCCTATACAATGTCACTAGCGAGAATAGTTTTTGCAATTCGGTAACTTCAGACGAATCCAGAAATTATTAAAAAAAAATCTTACTAGGCTTTGTCAAGTTGTCTTATGTCGGGTTCCTATATTCAATCCGAGGATAGATAAGGCTTACCTCGGGTTAAAATTTGACATTTGCCCATACAAAATGTGTCAAATTTTAATCCGAAGTAAGCCCTATCTGTCCGCGGATTGAATATAGGAACCGGACGTTAATAGGTACCTAACCTATCTTTCTATGTTCAAACTTACCGGAAAACTTACTTTTCTGCCTATAAACTTACTTGCAGTTTACCGGAAGATTGTTAAATCTTTGCCTGTTTTTTAATAATAAATTAATAAATATTTATTAGGAAGCTTTTAAAAGTATGCATTACATGGTATTAATATGTACAAACTCTATTAATTGTTTGGTACCTATTCATAAAAAACCAACTTAATTATGTATTTTTGGTTAGCACTTTTATATACGACAGTTTATATATTAATTACCCCGTTGCTAAAATATTTTATTCAATATAAAAGAATAACACAACGAAACTGCAATATCAACCCCTTCACGCGTCAAAAAATACACGCTTTTAAAATCCATATGATTAAAAGCACCCTTCAAGACGTCAAAAACAAAAATGGAAACGAAAACGTCAGAAAATGAAACATCCGAGCAAATAATTGACACCCCCTCGAAATGACGTGACGTTTGGAAATTGTCACGTCTCGCGTCTCGCGCGTGGCGCCTAACAAGGGGCTTTCAACGTGTGAAATAATTGGTAAGCTATATTTTAAGAGAACGCTTGGATGGTTTAATATGGATATAAAAAGATGTTTAATTGGTTAATATACGATCGGTTTTAATACTACGTGACATAAATTTTCTCTTTGGACAGTATGTAAAAAAAGACGCAAATTTTTATTTCAACTGTGTCATTACACGAAGCACAAAGAAATGATACTATAATTCGGAGTAAAAATATATCACGGTTAAATGTAAAATAAAAGTTTAGCCGCGTAGAAATTAGACAACCACCATAGGTACCTTCTTAAAATTGACAAGTTGTATACTTAGGTGGTTATCCAATTTGGTTATCTATACGGAGCAAGCCAAAACAAACCTAAATGTTTCTTTGTCATGAGTCAATGAATTAAAAATAAGAGATTCCGCGTAGTTAATCCTGGACTGATTCTAAGAAAAGCGGAACTTTTTGATGACATCACTAGAACAAGACAAATGAGTACTCTAAAAGTGAGCCGAATCATCCGAATCGCCCTCTCAGCATTATCGGCCGAACTCCTAATGAACTCATTATAAAGTAGCCGAGGGTAGTATTGATTGTTGGCGCAGATCTCGAGAGACTAGCGACTCTTTTATTTATGGCTCTTCTTTTCTTGTCTTTTTGTTTTTAAATTAATGAGATGAACACCCACCCCACAGCCGCATTTACTGTTCAGTCCTAAAATCTTGTTACGGTCAGCCTTAGCCATACTCTAAGTGCTTTGTCACTATAACGTCAAGTTTAAACTGCTGCAATGATCTGTCAAAGGCGGTAAAGCGACAAGATACAAACGTGTGCCGCTACCTATAAGGCCAAGTGTACCATAACATCCAAAATATAACAACGATTTTGTAGTACTACCGCTACCGACATAGACAAAGATAACAGTGCAAGCATAAATTTGCATTCGGGACTGTGTAGTAATTCATACATAGACTGATAATCATGCATATGGCGGGCGGTTGAAACGTTCTGAGCACGCCAAAAAAAAACCACCTGCAAAAATCAGCCTGGATTCTTCCAACTTACGGCCCCGTTCTCACGCTCAAAGCCGCAAGGGTTCCACTAATTAATTGAAGGCGACTTTTCATTTGTCGATTGGACCGGTGGGCGGCGGGGGAGCCGTTAAAAACTCCGTAATCCGATAGCCTGGGAATTTGCCACCATTGTTTGGTAGAAATGAAGGATGTGTGATTGTGTATCGATGACGTTATTTGCACTCCATCGATCATAATAGTATTTTTCGTAATCGTGTTATAATAGAGAGCTTTTTAGTCGAGTACCGTGTTTAGGCCACGAAGCTTGCTGAGTGGCCTAAGTAAGGTACGAGATTAAAAAGCTTAATTATGACACTATTGTGAACAATACTTTTTGTACGAGTTCATTAAAATTAATAATGTAAGTCATTAATACGAGTATATAAGAAAACTAAAAGTAGATTTTTGACAGATGATGCGACGCTGCTACGTTCCGAAACGCCACAGATTGGCAATTTTGTATCGGATCGAGGCTCCTTAAACAAGGACACATATGGAAATCCGAAGATCTATTTTCAAAATTTTTTCGGTTGTCTAGAGCGTATCGAAATAGTTATTTCGGTTGTTTCTGAAGTAACAACGATGAAAAGAGTGACGTTGCAGTATTCTCTATGAAATCTTTATGAATGATGATTTTTATTTCCACAGAGAAAACGTAAACTTCTTGGCTTTTAAAAGAAAAGTTATCACACCACCGTTTTTTTTTAATTTCCTGGATACAGCAGCAAGTTTAAGTAGATTTTTGACAGATGACGCGATGCTGCTACGTTCCAAAACGCCATACAATATTGGCAAATTTTGTACCGCATCGAGTCTCCTTAAACAAGGGCACATATTATTTAAATACGAAGTTCTATTTTAAATTTTTTTTCGGTTGTCTAGAGCGTATCGAAATAGTTATTTCGGTTGTTTCGGAAGTAACATAGACTATTCAACGATGAAAAGAGTGACGTTACAGTATTCTCTATGAAATCGTAATACAAACATTTTAATCGACGAGTACAAAAATATATTTAGAGAAAACATGCCGGGAACGTATGAAAATTAAAAAGAGTTTAAATTTGGTTTTGACGAATGTTCGAATCGGAATAAAAACTTGGTTTGATAGTTAACACCGACGGAGATTCAGTTCATCTCCCTCTTACATACACCTCAATTTATAAAAAATATATTATTATATTGAGTATCTGACAGTTTCTGATTAAATATTTGGGAGCTCTGCCCCAACATTTATTTTGGGGATGTATCTTGTCCGAAGCATTGTTTGTCCCAAACAGGTTTTTTTACGAATCAGACAACTTTTTAGGTTTTCTAAAATCATATGCATGTATTTTAAAAAATATTAAAGTAAACAATAATTTCTTATAAACTATAGTCGAGACTTGATGCATTAGGAGGTAATAAAAATTAGGCTTTTATCATTAGACCTCTTAATCTAGACTTAGAGGAGCCACGTTAAAACCAGGTCTAGGGAATATCACCGCTGTCAGTCTTATTTCAAAAGAAAGACCCAACTTCTTGACATAATTTTTTAATCTTTTTGCAGTAAGATCAATGCTCACTCTAGTGACATTGTGGAAAGTGCGACAAAGTTCAGTGCATTGTATCATCATGTTTATTTAATACAAAATTCGCCATTTACTATCACTGTTTGTAACCTTCTTCTTTGAAAACGTCTTTTATGACTATTACATGAAAACATGTCATTCTTCTTCTTTCTTGCCGGAGAAACACAAAGCTCGTTTTTAGCATTTTGTAAAATAATGATATTTCCACACGTACTAAACTAAAAGTTCATTAATCGATTGCAAAGTTCTAAGATCTAACATAACGAGTATATCCCTCTAACTTTATAAATCCGGCCGCTAAAATGTTGGTGTAAAACCTAGCCTTAACGCCCGGGGCTCAGTTTTTGAGCCGCTAAATGAATTAGGCTGCAAATTCCCAGAGAATATTCCGGATCCTGCATAAAGTAAACATAAATATCACGCGGTCTATAGCGCGTGCGCGGATATACTGATAGGCGGAAGCGTTTTCTGTAACGTAAAATACAAAATTTTGATTTTTATTGCTAATTCAAGAACCACATGAAAAGGTAGATATTCCATATTCTTCCTCGTATTCTTATAGCAAGCGTTGGCACCTTTATCGCTTAGCAATGATCTTCTTTACAGTTTAATTATACTAGAGCATGCGTTTGAATAAAAAAACTGAGCACCTGGTTAGACTGTTTTAAAATCATAATATAACATTCAGTGCCGAGAACTCGTAATGGGGTCGATTTAATAAGGAATTAGGGGACTCTGGTGCCGTATGAAATGATTTCGTACTATGCCCGCGGCCATATCTTCAACGCCCGCCTGTCCATATATTTCACGAGCAACCTGCATTTAATAGCCCCGCGGTTCTCCGATAATTTTATTATTGGCGGATTTTTTTCTCTATGACGTGCCTTCATTGAAATAAAAACCATTGCCCTCTCTCGGCGTGCTCGCGTAAATGGCGGTATAGTTTAAAACTTCGCGGGGGTCCCGTTTTTAATCATTTTAATGGCCTCTTGATTTTTATGATGGCCAGTGTTTTGTTTTGAGTGTAGATAATGGCCGTTAGTTTTTATGAAGTTCCAATTATGAAAATGTTTTTCTTTGCGGCCAGTTTTTTTTTTGGGTTCATCCTAAACTGATCGCGATCTATCGCCTAAGGCGAATTAATTTACATTAATGACGTCATTGTACATAGTTTAACAAAAATGCTTTAAAAAATGTAATATCCTATTAATTATAACTACTGCATTAAAAATAAGGCCATAAAACAACCAATAAACAAACTTAATGATACGTTATAAGCAAAGGCAATTATTTCATGGGAACGGAACAAAATCAATAGAACATAATTTAAAACGATGACTCCATTTCACAAATTAACAAACATGACATAATCAGTCCCACTAAAATAGTTCATAGTAAACAATACGTATTCAACCAACTATAAATACAGCTACACTATTTAAAATTAAATTCTGTTCCTCTTTGAATAAGGCTGTGAAGAGTTAATTTACACAAAATTGTCTAAATTATTACGCCCTAATTTACTGATAGACGTCTCTTTACGTAATTTTGAATCTTAAGTTATACAGTAATAGGATTGTGTGTTACTGTTTTAGTAAGATTGTAAAGGTTTAGTTTTAAATAGTAGGGTTAGGGTGAAAGTGCGGGCTTGTACAATGAAATAAAACGGTCGGGCGATTCGATGTCAGACAATAGTCGGGTCGGATCGATTAGCATCGTGTTAATAGCGCCGATTGGTGTGACTACGCCTTTAGGAAAAATGTATGGAATTGTACAAGACAATTAAATTTGAAAAGCTTATCTTTTTATAATAGGATTAGGCACCGCGTTGTCTTTTTAACTTGACTGTATTAATTATTAGTAAGTTGTAATGGTATTCTGCTATCTATCAGGTATTGTCTTTCGTGAACTGTCTGAGTAAGATGCAATATTACCTTAGTTTATTTTAAAGGTGACCGTGACCTGAAACAAAAAATATATATTAGTATTGTCTTGTGAGATTAACAGTTTTTTTTTACATGAAACATTTCATGGTAAAAAAAAACTTTCTTATAAAATTACCTGTACCCAAAAGTAGAATACCCATTGACAGTGTTTTACTGCAGTAAAATAAACTTGAATATAATAATACAAAAACAATTTAAATAGGATTACTTTCAGTAATAAAAAGCCTCATGATTAATCCAGTCCTAAGGGATTTATGAATGATAGTTCCGCCCAGACAATTAATTTTAATTGATATTGTTTGTGACTTATTTATAGGCCGCAGGTGCTGGTGAACCCACTTTCACAAACTATATTAATTAATGGACATGCAATAAGGACGCAATTAAAATTTATTCAACTGTAGATATTATATTTTATTTCATTTTTCTTTTGTTATCCAAAATGGGTTGCGTTTGACCTCGGTCTAACCTGATGTTAATTTCCTTTACAATAAAAATCATTCAACGTCATTTAATAAGGTGTCATAAAACGCAATAAATCTGACCATAATTGAGAAAAGGTATCGTTTAATTTTTTATTAACCATTTTCAAACAGAATTTGTAGCCTCATAAATCAATCTTCCAAACATTTTGACACGTACACGCTTCTAATACACATGTCGGAATCATTCACTCATAAGAATGAAAGAATGGAAGCACATTCACTCACACATGAAGTAAGTATAAATCATTCAATACGTTCTACACTCGAAACGGTTCGATTCAAAAAACTACGCTCATTGAATCACTAACAATGAAAATCGCCATAACAAAAGAGTTCAGCTGCTTGCGAGCAAGTTATGGGAAAACGCGTGCACAAAACTCAAGTCGTAGCAAATGTGCTAACGGTACGTACAAATGTCAACTATTTTTTCATGTCTAATGTCTATACATGAAAAAATAGTTTCCCAAATCAGACAGTTTTTACCAACCTTTGTGTCGGTAGATATATGTACATTGTCTAAAAAGGAATTCAATACAAAATGAGTATTGATTAAGTATTTATTCCTAAGAACTGTATAAATGTTCTGAATTTAGCCCACTTTTCACAAAAACCGGTCCTTTTTTGCAGAAATAAAATATTGCATTCTGATTTCAATTGATTTACTTAGATATACCACATAAATATAACAATATTTTTAAGTTTTTTAAGTAAATTTAAGTAAGTGAAACATTCACTATTAATCCATTTGAACCCGCTACCGCTCATGTCTTGAATTTTATAAAAATAATACATGTCGTCATAACAAATCCGATGCTAAATGCAAAATAAAGCTTTGTTTTATATCGAATATGAATCAATGGGATGTTAACATTTCGGTTTAACAATGGTGGTAAATAGAAATAATATATTTCTTCCGGCTGATCAAATATTTTGAGAGTTGCGACTGTTTTTGAAGAATACAATGTTGTTTTCAATGACGTTTTATACTTAGGTACGTTTAGCTCATACTTTGTTGATTTTAGTGTAAAGCTTGTTGTACAATGATGTTTACGTGACTTTTCAGTCAGTCAGAGAGGTAAGGTAACTTACCTTTCATTTTTAGTCTCACTTTTAGGCGCGTAGGCTTACTCCTAATATAAAACACGATTAGTTTCTTGTTAGTATTTAAAGAAATCTCATTTTTCTTCTTTTTGTTTAAAACTCATTAGACAAAATAATATACGACAATAAGGCATCTCTCTCACCTAATCTAGAGAATGAGTTGGGACAAATCACGAGGATAGGCAAAATTACCAATTAATTATATTGGTATGCCATTTGGCTGACTCCAAGGTCTAGGAAAAATGTATACTGCTAATTTTGTTGCACTGTTTCGTGACTTCTAGTTCAACTTTGACCAAGAACATAAAGGACACACGTACAGTTAAGTGATTCTCTTAAGCAACTGGCTTCTCATTTGTCAACGAACGAACGAACATTATAATAGACAACGTATCGTTGTTTATATGTAATAGTTATAGATAAAGGTTAGTTGTAAGTGTTTTTTTTTTTTTACGGAAGTATGTTTTATTGGCCTTTAATATTCCCAGTGTAATTCAATATTTAAAATTTCGTACCCAAAGGGTGCCAACGGTACCCTATTACTAAACCTCTGCTGTCCATCACTCCGTCTGTCTGTTAGCGAGCTATAACTCATGAACCTTTATAGGTAGACAGTTGAAAATTTCGCAGTGTGTTGTTTCTATTGTGCTGCTTAAAGGTAAAATAAATAAATAATTAAAGGACACCCGAGACTCGCGACATCGCCGGTATTTTTGGACAGCTTAGTAATTAGTAGTAAAAAGAGAAAGGAAGAGAGATAGAAAAATATTTATTTGAGACAACAACGGACTCTTTATGAAACTATTTAGAAAAAAATATGAAATTCAATATTAGTAATGCTGGCATTAAAGTCAGCGCTGTTCCGTTAGAATCATCAGGTGTAAAGTGTTAAAATCACAAATCAAAAATCGAAACTTAATTGTTTTAGTAGATTTTTTCTTTTCCTAATAATACAGTTTTATTGATTAATCAGCTCTTTCTATATAGCCTTTTCTATTTGCGTTGGTGGATGTGACATTGGTTTGTAAACTGCAATATTTAAATAAAAAAAAAAAAAAAAAGAGAAGAGCACGTGTAAATGCAGTAGTAACTAATAGTAAAATAGTAAAAAATGTACGGTTCGTAATGAAGATTGGAATGGCACGAGGCGTTTCCCGCGTTCCGAACTTTACTTGTAATGGCCGCTTATGTCACACAAATCGACTCAGTCCCAAACTAAGCTCTAGGCTAAGGCTAGGCTGGCTAGACAATGATAAAAATACATTATGTAGAGAAATTACTTAGACTTAAATATTTTGAGGCCTAATGTGGCAAATCCAATTTTATTATAGTTATGGCTTAGCAATTCTACATGTAACGGAAGTTATAAAGATTTTAGTACTTGTAAGAACTGTTGCTGTTGTATTGTACCGCACGCAGCTTTCCCGGGTTTTCTTTAAACTTGATGCCAACTGCGAACTTAAAAGAGTAACCGTAAGCCATAAACATTTTATTAGTCATATTTTAACAAGTTATTACAATAACGGCTTTCACGTACAAACAATACAAATTAGCGACCCTTTAACGCTTATATTCAACATACACAACATTAACTTGACGAAAACTATGAGTATTTAGCGAACAAACTTTCAAGTCATTTAAATATACTAACGATCGTAACGACTGCCTTTCATATCTTTTACTTAAAACCCTAACACATAATCATTAAAGTTCAAAGTCTATTGCTTCAAGTATCAAGTGCACATGACGCGTTGATACTTGCTTAACGGTTCACCATTGGTCAACACGTGTCATGTCCGTTCCGGTCACAAATTTGACATGACATTCGCATCAATACAGTTTGTATTGAGTAATGGGTCAAATTGATGAAGAATGTGTTAAACAAATATTAGTTAGTTGTAAATTAAGTGGTTGGTGTATTCAAGCGATTGGTGCTAAAGGTAATGAAGCTTAGGGTGATGTGACGTCACAAACGGCGTGTCACGATACGCTTACTTGCCCAATCGGCAATCACAGACTACACAAGTACGTTTTACACACGTCATAAATTATACTCTTTGACTTCCAGACTTGCATTCAATACTCTATCCAAGTAATCAAATAGTGATAAACCAAAATCGAAGCTTTCTAAGTTTTAAATAATATCTCCTTTTTCTCATAAGAAACCAAATGGAGTGGGTCTATTGTCTTTAGACCGATGGTAAAATGTTCTGCAAATACTTTAAATACAAAAACCGTATAGCCGTAATAAAAAAAACGCCCAATTTTCCACGGAAAAGCTAAAGAAAGTTATGATTCTTCAAAGTGTATTTGCATGATTATGAATAAAATGTTGCCAGAATTAATAAAATAAATAATATATACATATATTCTACGACGGCAAAGCATCGTCATGATTGAAAATATAGCCTTAATAATCATAAATATGAAAGCAAACTAGGCATTTCATAAGTTAACTATCTCGTTTAGAGTTAACTAGCCCTTAAATTTGTTTGCTGACTGCCATTAACCTAGGGTCAGTCGAAGCAGTAAAAGTGTGCAAATAAGCAACCAATAAATTAGCATAACTAAGTTCCCACTTTACATACGATTCCATATGCATAGGGAATAACAGTGCTTACAGTATGTATGTACGGAAAGCCGCCATTGTTGTATGTGAAAATACAGTCGTTGCATGATTAACGCATGGCTGATAATTGATAATAGAAATCGACGAATTTTAAAATTTCTTATAGTCGTTAATGCTAACCAAATGTCACCGAATTACGGAAGGGGTGAAGCTCAATCAGCGGCTATCATGGACGTGTTTATCGATGTGGATAAAACATCTGTCTCTTTTTGACCAGTAGATAAGTACGAAAGTAATGGATGCTTTATCCACCGCTGTAAAGGCGACCATAATACAGGCCCAGATTGGGCAGATAAAGTATAAGCGACTCAGCGACAAAGCATAAACCTCAACAATTACTCCCTCGCTAGAGTACCTAGAAAGCAAAAACAAAACTGGCAAATTGGTTTCTTCGTACAGCTTTTACAGTTCCCTTAATCGTTAAACAGAAAAACATGAGAACAAAGTAACCGTGGAAAGTATGCTAGTTAACACTAGCAATAAGTAAGGCACTGCACGCGATCTAACCACAGAACTCTCTGAAACGTACATACGGAAATCCATTAACGCTTTTAAACGTTCACATGCCAGTCTTATCTTAGAAACGCTGCAACGTACGTTATGCAATGCATTGGTTCGTAAATAGATTGGAACGTGTGGATGGCATGGTAGAGGGACATGAGCTGAGACCTAATGCGGACGACGCTTAGGTATAGCCTTATCAGCCGGTTCGAAACAATATAGCTGCGTTTCGAAATAGGGCAGTGAAGCAAGAATGTAGTCGGAAACTGCTGTCAGATCTGTGATAGCGCTTGGTATTGGACCAGTCATAAAGAGCTGTCTATGCACGTTCAAGATTCTACAAACGTCTGTGATAGCGCTTGGTATTGGACCAGTCATAAAGAGCTGTCTATGCACGTTCAAGATTCTACAAACGGCAATGTGAATCAATTCCACAAATTCAGATATACATTTTTTGCTTTGAGTTTAATTCAAATTTGTGTTTTAACACATAAAATACATTGCGTTTCTTTGTACACTAATTACCTAAGTTATAACTTATAGGTATTTCATACCAAAGAACGTAATCATACGGGCTACTATAGAATGTTGTTAAACAAGGGAGCTTTAGCAAACTGGTATCGAGTTATTATCTATGCCATTTGGAGTTAGCCAGGCGGCTAATCGCTTCATCGCTTTGCCCAGATATCTATATAGTATCAAATATATCCGGGTTGAAGGGACCAATTTGCCGTGCTGCCAAAATAAGATAGCAGTGGGGGACTTCTTTGGGGGAAGTTGATTGGACAGAGGGCATGTTATTTTTTGGCTAACGATATTCTAAGCCGCTCACAATTGACAGATTTTATCAGATTTACTGTATTAACAACCTCATTGAACGGTATTGCAATAACAAGCCTTAATTTCGAAACAACGTATATTTCAATAGATGACAATTTGGTTAGTTGATATCATTAGATGACATAATGATGTATCATTTGAAATGTATCGTATACGAGAATAAAGAAGCTTAAGTAGTTCGTGCCAAGTGATTCAAATCATTATTCATAAAGCGCCAGGAACCAAAATATAATTCTGGTAGCGGCACAAACAAGACGTAAACAACATGTCAAGTTTCTGAATAAGGAATATCATAAGCCTTTCCGTGATTGAATAAAATCCTCACAAATAAAATGATTACGTATCCAATCATCGAAACAAGTTCAAAAGAATAACAAACAAGGTTCTTTATACAGGGAGTTTCTGCTGGTTGTATTATGTCGAACATTCCTGGATTGATTCGGACCCGGCTCAGGTCTGCTGTATGCATAATAAATGTCTGTGACCTTACGAGTCGCTGAATATGTGATGTGGACTGTATTAACAGTGACGTTTCGTACAAGTACTGTGATATAAAACTTTATAGCTCTTGAAATAGGATGTATAATCCTGATTAGGCTAGCGATAAAGTAGCAGATTATGCAAAATTGGTCAGTGGATGAAATCTGCTCCAGAGACAGTCCACTGAGGATGTAGTTTCTTGGAAATACGCAACTGAAAAGCATTCGACGGATCATATTGAAAATTAGTACAGTTCAGTTATACTCTACACTTACGAGTAGTTTAGTCCAAATTTACATCTTGTTTGAAGATGTATTTGATTGGTATTTTGTAAAAGTAAGCGTAAAATTGTGGAATATGAACAAATGCGATAGAAATCAATTGACCTCATAAATAGCTGTTAAATTCTCATTTTATGGCATGGAGAAGGTAATTAATTACACAGGACACCTGATGATGAATAATATGGGCCCATATTTGCAATCTCAAGACAGGAAAACCAAGAATACAATTTTAAAAGACTGTGTTCTAACCCTGAGGACTAATTGAGAATGCCTCTAAAAAATTATAAATAAATGTTTTTTTCTTTAAACTAGTGCTACTGCAGTAATCTACGAGTAATTGTTTAACGCCCGGTTCCTATATTCAATCCGCGGACAGATAGGCTTACTTCGGATTAAAATTTGACACATTTTGTATGGGCAAATCGTCGGATTGAATATAGGAACCCGACATAAGTGAATTCAAATTTATTCCAAAGGAATTAACATTCATTTTGAGTTGTTATTAACACTATAAATGAAACATAAGTAAAGTGATAACATTATAATATATGTATAGGTAGAATTTAATTCCTCCACAAACTAGTGAATATTATAGGCAAGTTTGTAATAGAATATAAACCAGTTTAGTTTACTAAGGCAGGTAAAGCAGGTAAAGGAAATTCAAAACACGATAGAAGAACACGATATGATGATATTTTAGAAACATGATAATGTTAAATGAGTTTTGAAATACGTTAAATTTTAAAAATAATAATTATATTGAATTATAAATTATAATTGAATTTATGATTTCGTAATTTTAATCTCAATTCGGCCGGATTTTTCTCTGATCTGGGTTGTCGTTGACGTTCGCAGAATGCATCGTGTCCGGGTACACTAGTAATCAAAATTACGAACAATATATTTAGTAATAACGAAAAACGATAAACTTACACATACATACATACCTTCACGCCTTCATTCCCAGAGTGGGGTAGGCAGAGCTACAGAATTACCAACAACTCCAAAAACTTGTTGATAACTCTGTAACCACAACTTGCACAATTAGGCTAAGATGTTTAACAGCGCATTAGTGACAGGTTGCAAGCCCATCGCCTAACAGTACTATAAGCCCTTATTCCCTTAGTCGCTTCGTACGACATCCACGGGAAGACATGGAGTGGCACTATTCTACCCCGGCAACCATACGGGAATTGATTTTTCGCATGGTACTAGCTAATACTATTAGCAGTTTATGTAAATTTTTCCGTAGCTGGACCTTTACAAATACTTGTTGAAAAGTGCTGTCAAAAAATTCTCTGATATTTTAATCATTATTTTTTCATGGAATTAAATATTTAAAAAATCAGAGTTATACTCCTACCTACCCATCCTTTGTAGCTATGATTTGGTTTGATTGCTCTACCTTATATAGTTCAGGAGAAAAACGACTTTGAAAAATGTGTCCATAAAATGACGTTTTTGACAGTATCTTCGGTGACGGTTCAAGATAGGGGGCTGAAAGTTAGGGTGTTTCTATATTATGACAACAAATGACATTATAAAAATCCGATATTCGTCACAGGGGCCACATCTCCTTCCTTAGCCTGCTAGACCCATTACATTTAAAAAAATACGAACAGTTGGGGTTGGGTGACCTATATTGAAAAACAGAAAAATAAACTTGCCATAACGCTTTTTAAATGGTCTTCCTAACCCACAATCCCAGGCTTATCAAGCTGATCTATCGGTACAGGGGAGCAATCAACCAATTACAAAAGTTTACGAGAGGATTTAGCCCATTAGTCGATTGGAGGAAATTAACAATTGCCGGCTAAATAAGTCGGCGGCTTAATTCCGTCATGTCAGTTATCGTTTAACGGTGTTAAGGGCGAGGCTGAGTTAAGACTTACGTCTTTATCTTGGCCATTAAACGTCAGATGAGTGTTACTTTGAATCCTGTGGTGGCTCCATATGTTTATGCGAGCTTAGTACAAATGCCGTGTATTCTTTAAAAAAATAAAAGTGTTCATAAAGCTTCTTTTTCAGCATTAACTGCCCGTGGCCATCAAACTAATATTCACCGACTATTTTTTTTTTTTTGCGTGGCTCTGTTGCGATATTTGGTAAACGTTCACATTATTTGCTATTTACGAATGGCAAACAGATTTCGGTGTCATCAACACATCGCACTGCTAGATCAACACTGTAGTACCTCAAAATACAACAGTACTTTAAAGTCTACTTTAATACAACAACTATGAACTTGAAACAACACTAGCAAGGGTTTTGAGTTGATACTCTTTTGATCTACAAGTGTGATGGCAATCGGTCGGTTTTCAAAATATTTTAAAGGGGATTTACACGTCATATTGCAAAGGTTTTTTTGCCTATCGGAATTAATGGCACGTGACAGCTATAAAATCTGCTTTTAATATCGATGCGTTAAAATTCGTTAAGCCGACTTCTCTTTAAGCCTCTTCATTCAATATGGGCTCACACTGCCAAGCTGTAACGGTGATTGGACAATGTTTCATTAATATAAATTTAAACGTATTCTCTTACGTTTAGAAGTTCAAAAAATAGTTTCAAGTATCACTTGTCTTGAAGTTGAAGGTTTGAAAATCTGAACTGTTGCTTTTGATAAACTTAACATGTAACAACTGTTATTACATGCAATATATTCGTCAAGATGCATTTTTACACAATACAATAATCGACAAAAATTTAAATTCTGTTTCATACACATTAACAGCTTATTATCCCTTTGAACCTTTTATAATAATCTAATTCAACAATTTAATGTATTCCAATTAGCAGTATAATTTTACCTCCGTTATAAGCTGTAATAAAAATATATTTCCACCTAAGCCACCGCAAAAACATTCTGTATAAAAACCGATTTATCATCCTCTAGTCTTAACGTTTGCGAAAACTCTCGTTTATCATACCCAGGCCATTGGCTTTTAATGTTTGTGAACTTCTTTTTATAGATATCCATTGATATTTCATTTGGCTTGGTATTCCAATATTTATTATTTCAGTATCGTTCGCGGGAGATATAAAAAAGACATAAACACAATGCCTGCACCTGGGGCTTCCATCAAGCCGTGATCGGAACAACAATAAATTCTGGATTTTTTATGTGAATGTTACACTGCAGTTAAGGGGCTAGTGAAATTAACGGGAATACCTAAACAATCTGGTTTTTTTTCCGAATATTCGGTTGTCCGAATTTTCATTTTTCCCAAAGCTATGTTACGCTGGAACTATTTTGGATTAAATGCATAATTTAATTGTTATATGTAGGTTAGGTTAGGTTTGATTTTTAAGCGATAACAAAAAGTTAGGTCTTCTATCAAAATATTGCTTTCGTAATTATGAAAATTCGGAAAATTGATGGATTTGGAATTAATATTTACTCTTCGGAATTACACATGTATTGTACAGTCAGGGGCATTCCCGGTCGACCACCTCTAGGGGGATATTCGTTTGCGCGTTCGACGCGTAACGACCTGAGTTCTGTAGGATTAGCTAGTTGCAACTAACAAGCCTAAATTTTCTTAAGTGGACTACCGCGAATATCCCTGACTGTACCTACCCTAAATTAACGCTATAGACGCAAAGGTTGATGCGTCAGTTTATTTGTAGCAATAAGCAAACATTTATATTTTGTCTCACCAGAAACATAGTAATTAATTATTATAATGATAACAACAAAGGACCCGGGGCTCTATTCTACTCGGTAAAACCATGTTGCTTTTGGTATGTTATTGTATTTGCAACGTTACGATAGCTGTTTTCTTCTATATCCTTATTATGACCATAATGCTGGGTAACTAAAATCCTGAGTAAGACTATTTTAAACGACATCTTCTGTATAATTTGCGCTTAAGTACATGATTTATATAAAATCTTAAAACTGAATACCTCAGCCTTATATGACTAGTTGGTTGGGCTGTAACTGAGTTCAAATAAATACAATACGATAAGAAATTAAAAGCCATATCATTTTACTAAGTAGAATAGACCTCTTTAGTTAGAGTATGCCGCAAATAGTTTCAAAAATAAAAACGCTGGAGCATTTCAATAGTTTTACATTTTTGAGCAAAAAAATAACGTGATTGATGCCTGTGATGTTTCACAAAAAACACTGTTTCAACACGTGAACCAGTTATAAAAAAAACCAATGCTAATGTGCATAAACAAATATCAATACAATTATTGTAACAAGAATGAATGTGGCCGGAATGAATTCGGGTTATGTTGTTTTTAAAAATGGTGGTACATACACACATTTGTTTCTCGTGCAGATAATGGTTGGTGTGAAGTGAAATATGAAAATGGAATGAGATTTAAAAACTAGGGCGCACCTGTAAATGATTGAGAAGAGTTTATTTCTAGTTAGCTTTAACCACTGTTTATCCTTGGTTCCTGAATCCTAAACAAAAAAATCAGCGGTGCCACATAAATGTGTACTTAAGTTATAAAGAACTTGTCCGTTTATTACCAGATTTAAGTTTATTTTAATCATTCTAAGCGGTATACGTTAAGCCCACTTAAAGTAAGTAATCAATTATTTGTTCTTTGTAAATTAGTCTCGGTTGGTTCATGGTTTGATTTTGAGCGTCATATTTTTTTTTGTGTGTAGTAAGTTCAGTCGTGTAGGCTAAGTTTATATACGTAGTATTAGGACTAACAATGGATGCAGGAATCCAGGAGGATATAAAATCAAAGCTACGCTCTAAGCTAAAATCTAAGCTCTTTTTTGAATTTGTCGGCAGGAATTGTTGGCTAGTTTTTTTTTTTTTAATACCGTATTTCTTGTCAAGACAATTCTACAGATTACATAAGGTTGCGTAATCATTATTTAAACAAATAAATATGCGTTCATACCAACTTGAGAGTCTTAATAGCTATTTGGATAACCGTCAATCACTTTCCAACTTGATCTTTTACAAAGTGATATAATAATGATGAAATAAAAATAATCCGCTTTATCTAAGATAAGCAAGATACGATCAGGAACAACGACTTTTAAAATATTAAGGTTAATAAAATAAAACGTGATACTATCTCCATACTTAACCAATTTGTTTTGGTAAATTGATATTAAAGGGTTATGAAATTATTATTTTGCGTGTTAATTACCGTGTTAATTACCTTACACGTTATTAGAACATGATTTTGAAAAAGTAGTGTAATCTTTAGGTACCTTCCTACTTTTACATGCTTTAAATTACTATTTTAACTATAATTGTTTACATTCTAATAATTTTCCTATATTTCAAGTGAAACACAGATGCTTAACTCAAGATCATAAGCGTACTAAATTTTTAACTGCATTAATTTACAATATGCATATGTTTCATGCAAAGAAAGTAGCTACACAACTAAGAAAATACCTTATAAATATTTATTAAAGTTAACCCGCGAATAAAACTCAAAATAAGCAACCGCTTCCAATGGTATCCAATTCTACCTAGCACCAAACATAATAAATCCGATCACTCGAACAGATAACCAGACACCAATCTATTCCACGTAACTGTATTCCCTGATATTTATTCAAATCACATCCCCGTCACCCGGTTCCTTTTAAATCGATTTTTTGTCCACAAATATTAGTCCGAGCCAAAGAATCGATTGTTTGATCTCCACTCGATAAGGTGGTTCTTAGAATTGAATGTGACTCTACAAATATGAACTTTTTACGAGAGGTCAGAGTTGGGTCCGTTCTGGGCATAATTTGACATGTTTGTCTTTCGCAAAACAACATTAGAAGGTAGTTTTTATGAGAAAGTACTTAGCCATAATATTTAGTTTTACTAAAGAGGGGAAGTTAAACAACTAAACTATTCGCAAAATTTATTTGAAAAACGTTTGTTTTCTCTAGTTTACGTAATTACAGTTCACGACAAATCTTCGAAAATTGTCATCAACGTTTATTCTACGTAGATGTACAAGATAACATTACATTAAGTTTACTTATTGTATTTTTATCTAACTAAATAAAAAAAAGTAACTAACCTACTCAAGAAGCCAAGACTAATTCAGAATACTCCAAAAACAGACCTTACCAGAATCCGCACACGAATCGCTAATACCGTATTAGAGCCAGCATTACAATGCTGCATCCACTAATCCTTTTATTACCATTGACGTAGCCAGCGTTTCAAATGAGGCAGTAATGTAAAGATCGTTTGCGAGATTAACGTATACTTTGCGGCGTCTGATCCGGGGGAAGGTCCTAATTGAAAGTTACTCGGCGGAGTGACAGGGGCACGTTAATAAGTCCGCCTGGCCAGCGTTGGGCTTTGTTACTGTCAGATTAGCGGTCCCTCGGTGCCTTCAACTAGACCGGGATTGTAGACGAAATTAATTTCTTTAGCATTGCGGCTGCCTAATTTAATTAGCTCAGGCTAATTACGACCAATTTTGGAAAATAAGGTCACTTAATTTTTGTAATGTAGGAGCTATGCAAAATCGAATCAACGACATAGAGACTATTATATTCTAGTAATACATGCAAGTAGGTTGGTCATTCCACTATTACCTTAAGCATTTATCTTTAAAATTCATAAAAAAAATACTTCGTCCGAACTCTTAATGCTGCTTAGAGTCCGTCAAAACAGCGATGTTTTTGAAACCAAATTACTTATCTAGACAAAAATATATTTTATGGACCGTAGTAGTTTTCGTCCAAAAACACATACTGCATTTTAAACGTACCTACTGGTGTTCGAATTGTGTACTCCAAAACTTTTCCAGTTTTGTATGTCACTGAGCAACCTACTGTCAACTAACGACCGCGCGGGGCTGTAGTCAAAGTTTAAGTCAACCCAACTTCAGTTGTTCGCAAGTCGTGACAGGCAGTTGACAATTTAACAGTATAATGACTACAGTTAACAATTTCACGTCAAACGTTCAAAGTTTCCTGGCATTGATTTATATAGAATTCCAAGTTTATAGTTGTAATAGTTAGTTGTAAGTGGTTGTTTAGTAGTCTTTAGTTTTTGAAGCTTTTGGGTCTTGATTAGAATCAGTAATTTTAGTTAAAATTACGAGAGTAAGATAAGTAATTTTCTGTTAACTTTTAACTATTAAGAATGAGGATAATTCATTTGCAAATAGAAGAGTATTGTCAGATAAAAGGAATAAAAAAAGTTTGAACCTACTTACGAGTTGGAATTTTAATTAGAAAGAGGGAAGCAGGCCATCGTCTACAGACTATGCGTCATAAACTAAATATGCCTCACTATTTTGTAAAGAAATATAAAAAAACTGTATTTTTTTTAGGAATCTTGTAATAATAATGATATTAATGATATGCAGAGTACTTCAAAACAAATAGAGGACTTTCAATTCATCACGTTTTATAGCGGCGTCTTGACTGCCATTTCCTTGTCCGTACAACTAAAACATAACTTGCAACATAATGATAAATCAAAAAGCAATAATCGTTATTTAACTGATTTATTTAAGAATTGATAATATAATTATTATTGACATAATGGGAACAAGAATTAGAGTTATCGGAAATAATTGTAATGTCACAATCTATGTTTGTAAACATGAGAATATGTTAGTTTGAGACCAATTTCATAAATAAAGGTTATAAGAATAATAAAACGGAATACAAATAATACAAAAAGGTAACTTTTGTTTTATACAATACAACCAAAACCATTTGAGTTATACCAGACTACTGTTCTCATTTGGATTTGGCATGTACAATAAATATGCAATTTTATTTTACAAACTCATGCATAGTTTGCACTTGCACTATGCACTTTAGCATAATGTTCATGAGTTTGTAATTTTTAAATAAAAAAATATTGAAGATATATTTTTCAAAAATAATAACTATATGATAACATACGAAACAAGATAACCCTTTTAACATGAAGACGCGTAACAATAAATCATTATTAAACTACTTTAGTGACAAAATATTATTAAAAACATAGCATCCTCAATTTTTTTATTAAAAACTTCGTTAATAACAAACTCGAAAAATTTATTGTCATCATCTCTAAAAAAGAAGTCATTGCATTCTAAAAATGATAAAGCTATGTATCAAACACTTAGTCATTGTGCTGAATATCGTCAAGAACAAGAAGCTATTCACTGCAATTTCTCCAGATAAGAGAGTAACGGCATGTATGACACTTGCGAGCGATAGTCGAGTCGAAAGTCAAAGCGATAACGTATCGACTGGCGTTAACGACTTGAATGGCCGTTGTGAAATTAATACTGTAATGTTCTTGTGAAATGAGGAGACGAAACTGTAATTCTTTGTGTATTTAATTTTGCCAAATACACTATTACAGTGGGACTCCACAAGGGCATGGCCTTCTCAAAAAAACAACGTCGTGGGTAAGAGGTGGGTAAAAAATTAAGAAAAGAGGTTTTGCAAAAAAGAGTTTATAAAGTCGCAAAAAAATCATCCAAATATGATGTCGATTTTTTGCATTTTATAAATTAAGCATGCGTAGTTAAAACTGACGGGAGAAAGAAATATAGAATTCGAAATGAGGCATAGTCATTTGCAATTTATTTTTAAACCGGTTACCGTAATCGGAATAAGCTGTAATTTAAAGTAAATAGGAAAACCATTTGATAAAAAACTAATTTAATTATATTAGTAGGTGGACATGCATCTTGATAAACATAGACCCACCGAGTAGGAACTTGTTCGATTGATCTCGAGGAGTTTTTTTTAACATTGCAACAATACGAGTATCTTTAAGAATCGAACACAATGAAACAAAAAACGATTCCATGAAATACAATAATTATAAACACTTCCCAGACGTTAGCAGTTCCCAGTTCTAAAAGTAAAAAAATCCACATTACTTGCAGTCCAACGCATTTCAAATCTATTAACTTTCTTAGAACCGTCGTTCGGAAATGTTAAATCGTCCATTCCACCATGGATATTCTAACTAGCCAGTGTTAAAAGCTCTTCCCTGCCCTTCTCATTAGCCACAACTTTGTTCTTGTCAAGAGATACATCGGCACGTTTGAAGGTTCTGGTTATACTGGTTATGTTCTTGGTTTCAATGGCTAATATATAGTTGTTTCGTTTGCGTTGTGCATAGTTATTAAACTCACGTCTAGGGGTCACTGCACCCGATTGTTACAGCTTCTGATATGGGCACCGCATTAGAAGAATTTTATTAACATGCTGTCATTTGCAAATGTTATTCAAATTGGTTTGGCTTAATTGCAATTACTTGGCTACTGGGTGGGCATTCTTTGACTTGTCAATTAATATAGCTTCAGGTACTTTCTAGCATTATTATTCATCTGCCGATATTCTTCGTTTGGATCTCGGAATAATAGGGTTTTGAATATGCGGAACTTAATTTAATTACGTCATGATCAATGTTTGTAAACTGCATTTCACGATTTTGTTTTGCTTTTGGTTTGGCATTATGTTAAAAAAACCATGTTTCCAAATTTACTAGAATTATGAATTAAATTTATCAGAAAAACCAGAAGTGAAGAAGTTTAATAAAAGGTGTTTGTGGACAAGTTGTGTTGTGTTGTTTTTGTTTAAATTTTGGTAAAATTAACAAAGTGGCAAAAAAACACGTCGGCTTACAATTTCTATCAAATTTTATCGTATTATTTTTAGGTCATCAAAAATTAAGATAGTTGGTTTATCTTGACTTAAAGTGTATTTCCGCGGACCTCGGCAATAAAAATATCGTATGTGTAATTCTTTACAACGCATGCAGGATATTGGAAACATATGGGAAAATAATTGGATATCTGAAATTTTATATCGGATTGTTACTTTGGAAAACAAAAGTGCTTCTTCTAAATTGAGCTTCTATTCTAACATACTAAGTTTAGTGTTCACCAACAATTAAATGGAAGGTTAGCGGTATGACGGTTGTCAAATGTATTGACTGACAGCTGATTAAGACTTAACCACATTCAAGAAATACAAGCTTGACAATTGTATAAAACCCCTTAAAACATTGAACGCTTGTCAAAAGTTCACGTTAACTATTTGTTACGTGTTAACTCATGTTGTTGGTTGATTGTTGTTATGTTGAATGTTGTATTTATTCATCTCTCAATCGCTCAAAGGTTAACTAAGAGATCCCTTAAAGGGATACTAGACTAATGCCTCTATGCTGGTTTCACCGACTGCCGCTTAGTGGTAAGTTAAAGGATACGATGGTGGTCTGCCAGTGATCCGGACGGACCCTGCACAAGGTCTTATCACCAATAAATAAAAATGTTTTAAATTGTTACGATCAGTAAATGAATGGTGACTAGGCCTGCTCCATAGTTTCACTCCTCATTACCATCTTTAAATCATTCGCCCTACATTAACAACAATTAGCTACCTCCTGTGAACTGCTCCAGTCCATGACGCAACCTCTTGTTAGAGCATTTAGAGCAGTTCAGTTGTTAGAGTTGCGTTTATTGATCTGGGTTCGATGCTCCGTTGCATGTTAATGCGCTGTTTTTTGTGTCAGTGGACGGAGTGCTTTAAAATACGCTAACAGTAACGTAATTGCAGTTGCAGTAATTTATGGAAATGTTTAAAATAGAGTAGCCGTCAATAATAACGGTTAAGGAAAATTTTGAAGTGGTCCATTAGTTTTGGGGTAACTGTTAAAGTCATTTTATAGCCGACTCTTTCGTGTGTAAATGACTTTAGGGTTAGGGTTTAACAGGCACGAGACGCCCTTTTGACTTTGAATAATTTTACCTCTGTGACTTAGAGAAGGCGAAATAATAATCTTGCAAACATTATATTCTTAATATTAAGGATATTACTAGTTCATCGCTTGGCACCTTCTTCATTCTTGCTAAAATATGCGTATATCTTATTGCGTTTTATACAAAGTTCAAGGTATACGCATACTCATACTACGCAGGTTCACCTTCTGCGTTGTATTTAAATGTAGGCAAGCGTGTGTGACCTGAACCTGACCTTATGTAAACAACGACGCTGTCAACGATTGATCTTGCTTATTCATAACTAGTCAGACAATGTCCTCGTTGTAGCAATCCACTGTGAACTGGAACAAAAACCAGCATGCAACTATTTTCGGACATAGTCAAAGTCAATTTCACGTGTAATTTCGTACAATTGTAACTTGTGCAAGTATGCAATGTTAAATGGCTAATCAAACCAGCCAGCTCTGCAAACTATTCAAATGCAGGTCAAAAGTATGTTTAATATCATGTTTACAAGCTATGTCATCTATACAACACTCGTGTGTATGATAAAAGATAAAGATAAAGGTAAAGACATTTATTCAGGAAGTAGGCCGCACGGGCACTTTTACACGTCAAGAATCTACCAGCGCTTCACAAGAGGAGACCACTGCTGAGAAGAACCGCCAGAAGAAACTCAGCAGTCAGTCATTTTTTAAATATATTTAAAATTACAATGGTACTACTTAGTCTAACATTATATAAATCTATAAATAGTAATTGCGTAGTTTCTGCAGGAAAACACACCAAAATCTTAAGAGAGAGAAATGGAACTACTTGCTTGCTTACTTGATATGAAGAGTCAAAAAAAAATACACTTGTTTCAATCAGTACGCATTTTTACCTACTTCTAATCTGCGCCAACTCTGATTCAAGCAATTATCAAGAACTATTTTAAACTATGCTCCCATCCTATTATTGATCGATAGCTCTGCCAATAAATCAAATTCTGCAATAGCTCCACCTTTAGATCTAAGAGCGTTTATAGTTGTTAACATTAACACGATCGTTAACCGCAAAGACCTTTGTTTCAGTCATGTTATTCTCTAACATAAAAGTGTTGACCTCAATGTCCAATTCACCAGTTTAGTTAGACACATGAGCTAACAGAATCTAGTTTAAATTAAAGATCAAGTTATACAAGTTAGAGGTTCGTCCATTAAACCAGCAACTAGATCTCCAATCTCCAACATATTCTATAACTCTAGGGGTCTGAGGTTTGTCGGCAAAGTCAGCGAGTCAAAATAACAAAGGTTGGCCGTCGGCGCTGTTTTTGCGCCGTCCCGAATAGCGTGATGATTGTTGGACGGTGTAAAAAATTGGGCTCGAACAATTTTGCGCGTGAAATAAGGGTTCTGTTATTCATTGAAGACCGCAAAATTGCTGGTCATGGCTTTAAATTTGGAATTGAAACTAATGAGACTTTTCTACAATGAAACTAAAAGTACGTATCTTTGCATGTTTATTGCACATCTTGTCCGAAACCAAGTCGGTTTTTTTAGTGTCGTTTTTTTACTTAATGTATGTTTCTAAGCAGAAGCAATACTAAATCTATAAATAAATAAATATTAGGAGACAATGTCATGCCAATTGACTTGAAGGCTTGAGGCTTGTACTATGGGTACTAGATTTCGATATAAATACTTATCATATAGAAATATATACCTACTTAAATACATTGGAAACATCCATGACTCGGGAACAAATATTCGCACTCATCACACAAACATCTGCAATTACCGGGATTTGAAAATAGGACCGCTAGCTTCGTAAGCAGGGTCACTACTTACCAACTAGGCCAACGCGTCGTCATGGTGGTACCTATAGGTTATTTTTGGACAAATCAGCAAGTACAGATTATGAAGGTCCAAAGTACTTTGTAGAACTGTTTAATTTCTATAAACTTACTCTAGTAGAGAGACTTGAATTTATACTGGAACTTACGTACATAAACTCACGCCTTCATTCCCAGAGTAGGGTAGGCAGAGCTAAAGAATTACCAACAAGTCTTGAAACTTTTTGATAATTCTGTAACCACATTTTGCACAAGTAGGCTAAGATGTTTCCCAGTGTATTAGTGACAGGTAGCAAGCCCATCGCCTAACAGTACTACAAGCCTTTATTCCCTTAGTCGCCTCTTACGACTTCCACGGGAAGACATGGAGTGGAACTTGTTGAAAAAAAATGGCTTCTTCTGAAGGCGTTATAAACGACTTCCCTAACGACCTCTAAAAGGAATAAATAGTTGCTTGTATTTTTTGTTTGTTCTCGTATAATTTTTTAGCCAACTTTAAAATAGCCACGAGTCTCTTATATTTTGGGGCACGGCGCTAAATATATGTTTAGAGGATATTAAAAAAGTAAATATATAGATTAAAAAGAAGTATACTTATTACTTATTATTACAAAAACGTGTAAATGGCTAAGATGGTTATGATAAAACTTCTTTACAAAAAACATACAAGACTAAAATATTGAGATCTTAATTTTTGCACTATTATTTCTATCGCATGTGTTATACAGGATTTAATTAATATGAAATAATTAATCTAATATGATGAGCTAAGAAAAAAACTTCATTGAATGTTTACCAAACATCATCATCATCATGTCAGCCGAAAGACGTCCACTGCTGGACATAGGCCTCCCCCAAGGCTCTCCACTCAGACCGGTCTTGTGCTTTTCGCATCCACCGAGTTCCCGCGATCCTTACAAGCAAACGCAAACGCTCGCATATATATTTGAATCAGAACACATGTTAAAAAGGTTGTACATACAGTATAAAATATAGAAAAAAATACCATTTGACCTATAGGTGCTATCAATTAATTGATTTTAACAAAGTGATATGTATTCAGAATTACCATCTTCCTAACAATTTAGTGAATCATTCTAACTCACCTTACTCTTAAAATTAAGAAAGGCGGATTATAAGTGTTTTACAAAACCAAATAAAACCAAATCTTTAACGGAACTACTATTAGCGCCATAGCAGCTACTATACCACCATTACGCGACCTAATTCGTACCTTTATACTACGCTGCCCTCAAGTACCACGAGTAATTATCGTCGAACAATGCCTCATTGAGCTGACGGCATGGGTGCTAATGTGTGACCACTCCGACCTAAATGTTTACAGCGTAAAGATAAACTTGGTAATATAATGGTTGTATAGCGGAGGTCAGTGGTTTGTTAATTAAAATATTTCATCTATTTGAGAATTATAGAATAATGTGCGCAAGCAATTTAAAGAGGAGCTGTGAGAGGGTTTCCAAGACAGTTCCAAACAAAACCCTAATTAGTTTCACCAAAAAACCGTTAATGTGTAATAAAATTGCCTTTAATATAATTAACTAAGACGCAAAATTTATAACTTGCGCGGAATCACTTTCCTATCCCTGAATTTATATTTATGTATCACATAACTTACTAAACGATTTCTATTTTTACACGAAAAGATACAAACCACTCAAATACTAGTTATTTAAATCTCAGTATTTAACAAACTGAAAATTAACATCTGCTTAAATAATCATGAATTAAAATGTCAATTAAATCGTGTTTAAAAAAAGGTTATTTAAGACAGTTGAAAACAACGCGGAAATACTTAATTAATAAATTGAAACAAAGATTTTCTGAAAAATAAAACTTACTTTTCAATAATTAAAAACCTTTGACGGCTTTTTTTGGCTTAAGGTGGACTAACGATCTGATAAAGGTCGCGAGAAACTGTTGGTTGACAGCAGCAGAGGACCGATCGTTGTGGAAAACCTTGGGGAAGGCCTTTGTCCAGCAGCGGACGTCTTGTGGCTGATGATGATGACGATGATGATGATGATGGTGTTTTTTAATATTTTGTCCTATTCACATTGAGTATACCAGTAGTATTTTTTTTACAATTATAGGTTGTTAATGCTACAGGTGATTAGTGTGAGCATAAATAATAATTTAATAAGAACTTATTCAAACGTTCAAGTAGAAATCACCGTACGAAAAACTGCATAAAACTTCCGTTCACTGCGACAATGAGTAAAGTATATATCATGATTTTCCTGCCCTTATCCCAACTTGTTTGGGATCGGCGCAACATGTCTTTTCCTACCATACTTCTCAGTTAGTAGTCATCTCGGTAGTCACTTCCTTTCTAGCCATATCATCTTTCACACAGTCCATCCGTCGTTTCTTTGGTCCTCACCTACCTGTATAGCCATCCACATTCATGCTAAAAACTTTCCTGACAATATTTTCCTCGTTGGACTAATAGGAGTTATAATAACTAATTAACTAATTAACTAATAACTAACTAACTAATTTTCATAGAAGTTATTTTTTTATTTTTTGAGCCGAATTTTTAATTTTTAAGTCGTTTATTTTATTTTACACTTTTTAGTACCTAATTATAATAAGCTTAGTTGATATATGAAACTTTAAGACATTTCAAGCTCGCCGCAAGCAATGCTGCGGGAAAATCATAGTATTTTTATTTAAACAATTGAATGTTCTTCGTTGTAGTCGCTCAACTATCTTAATCGAGATATCTTATCGCCACTCTTGAAATCGGTACCGTTGAAGAGTTCCAGTAGCCATATGTGGCTTGATCATCAGTTCCGTTTCAGCAAATGATATTTTGAATGCAAATAATAGCCTTGTCACTTAAAATACTGAAATCGCTATATTTTTTAAGTACCCTCAATTCCTCACTGATCCTCTCATCACATCCTGGTTTCCTTATCATGGTACCATCCGTGGAATATCTTCTTTCCAACCAACAATAATCACTAAAATCGGTTCATAAACGACTAAGTTATCCGCGAACAAACGTTAAAAAAAACGTTTGAATTTAGAAACCTCCTCCGTTTTTGAAGTCGGTTAAAAATACGGTGTTGCTTGTTGAGAATTATTTCATCAATAAGGCCCAAATACTTAAACAGACCTTTTTGCTTATGGTTTTATACACAAAAATAGATACTCGTAGGTATAGTCAAACACCTGCATTGATTTTTTTATTTACAATACGCCTGAATGAAAGCATAATCACTATATTTTTACAAACACCTTTGTACGTGATGTAAAAAAACGAAACATAATAAGCAGACGCGCACATCACAATGGGCACTTGAACTTTCTCATTAATTTTCTAAAATTGCTGTGAAATGTAAAAGAAACTCACTGAAAGCTCTAAACACAAGACACAAATGAATATGAACTAAGTAAGTACCTATGTACAAAGTTCAAGATTCTCACGCCCATAAATCAAAACAAGACAGCTTCAAGGCCGGTCGAGACCCGAACTACTATCTGTCAAGTACACAAATTGGAACGTTGCCAATACTATCAGAGTCCATCGACCTTAAAAATCGGATAATAAACAATGAGAAGAAAAACTTACGTTTACCAATTCAAATCTTAAATCCCGGACACAATTTTTAAGCACACTCAAAACAACAATATTACTTAAATACAACTTCACTATCACTACTAGTCACGTAAGAGTCGGTTAAGTTTGTTTAGAATCGCGAGCGTCCCTTTAGTGGAGCAGTTGAAAGACGACTGGTCTTGCAGAGAGTCGGACGACTTTGTTTTAATCACGCATGCGCGTTTGTTTGAAAGAGTTGGAGTTGTATTACAGTAATCTATAGGTAATTGACCTTTCTTTATGGTCAGATTAATTTGCAAAATCAAATTCTATGTCTTAATTATCACCAATGAATAGCATAGTGCTACGAAATTATAAGTCCAGCCAATTGAAACGCGTAAGCGGTCTAGCAACGGAATTTGTTTTTTTTTGTTGATTACACAATGTAAACTTTCGATGGGTGTGCATATAACGAGTTTCGCTAAGTGCTTTTGTTTATCAGTTAGTTATAGAGGTATGACCGCAGGTAGGCTTACTAAAAATGTAAAGGACCGAGATTCTACACGGTAAAACTTAATTGTTTTTGACGTGTTACCCTGTAAAATATAGGCCCATGGTTGACGTAAGCTATTATGTCAACTCCATTATTCATTTTGATAGTTTTCGATAATCGTTTACACGTTCATTCCTGATTTTTTTACAGTTTTTCATAATTGTAATAAATTAATTTTACGTTGGCAGTACGAGTATCGTGGGAGAAGTTAGTTAAATACATTTATGGAATTGATATGCGATGCTAACTTAACTACAGACCAAAGCGATAAACGGCGCCTTCTTGTCACCTTTATGCCAACTCGTAAATTCAATTGTTAGTCGACGCAAGTATCGTCTCGATTTTCATAGTCGACAAAGTCGTTAAATTGCCTTCCTGCCATTAATGTATGTAAGATATTTGTTTACTTCATACAAAACGTAGCAAACCTGTTGGTATGGAATGTATAAGGGAATGTACTTGGAATTTAAAATTGTTGTAGTCTGTTTGTATCGAGGTTTGAAGGCATATCGCTTGTAATAGGTATCGCATGAATCGGATCTATATAAAAGAAAAAAACTGCGGTTAAGTAATCTGAACATCTGCTTATAAGTTACAAATTACAATAAAACGTGAAGAATCTTACTTAAAAAGCTGCAAGTGAGTATTCCAAAAGATCGAAAACGAAAACCACAACGATAACAATCCACGTTTGTTTACTGAAACAATTACCCCGCCTTATTCTCCTAAACTACAAAGTCGCAGGTACGGCTGCCTTTTTTCGTTCTGGTTGCGTGCAGCTGCACACTTTAGTGTTTTGTCACTTTGAAGTCATGAATGAACTGCTCACTAATCTGTCAAAAGCGTAAAAGCAACCAGGTACAAAGTATGTACCTACTTATAAGGCCAACTGTTTGAATATTGCGTTGGCAACCCTAACAAATTAAGTATTATCTTGATGATGTAAGGGACGAAAAAAATAAGTTTGTGTCAAAATAGTACATTGTTGCCTAGGCGCGGAAAGTAAGGGTTTTCCTGACGAGGTGGTTAGCAGGCCGAGCAACAGCGAGGCCTGCTAAAATACGAGTCAGGAAATCCTCGTTTCCGCCGAGGCATACATAATGCTTTTCTCAAACAAGTGAGGAAATAATACAAATACATTTCTAAAAAGCAAGTAATTTAATTTCCTTAGATTTAGCGGGAAGCAGGTTTTGCCTAACCGAGGCAGCTTCAGATTTTAATATAGGCGGTGTGGTACCTATTTCGTCGCTTGAGCTCATTTTTTATAGTAAGTATTTCACACAACAAATAGTTTAATATTCGGTTTCACAATTATATTATGCAGAATGAACGAATGTTACCGACTGTCAATTGTTTTTAAATACTAACTATAGACATTGGAATGCAAATTCAAAAAGAAACACACGCACTGTGCTAAAAAAGCGAGCAGTTACCTTGGCTGTTTGGAATTTTTGTCTTGGTCCTTTTGATTTTGTATGCAAATTGACAGCATTTTTAAGAAATATACGGACATGGACGGAAAGTGTTTTCATATGGTTTTTTTACTCCTAGGAGTAAAATGAGGCTCTTTCCGTCCTTGTGTTTCAATCGGAAAACCGTTTTTTCCGAGCATGTTTGAGAAAAAATATTTTTTGGGTTTAGCTTTTTTGCCGGCTGTACTTTTTCCTATCAAGTCCCAACTAGGGAATGCAAATAACCGGTTATAACCGGTTTTAACCGGTTAATTTCATACAAAAACGGTTAATAACCGGTTAAATTGCATTCCCTAGTCCCAACACAGTAGGTCTACGTTAAGTACCTATAGCGGAGATCCTGTCGCCACCTTTCGACTCCATCATCAGATCAGCTCTTACATACGATAAAAAAATATTGTTTATGTGATTCCAATTTCAACCCATTCCATTAACGGAAACTGATTCAAAATTGACTTACAAATTTTGACGGACATTTTACAAACATAAATACAAACAACTAGTAATCACTACATAGTATAAAACAAAGTCGCTTGCGCTGTCTGTCCCTGTGTATGCTTAAATCTTTAAAACTACGCAACGGATTTTGATGCGGTTTTTTTTAATAGATAGAGTGATTCTTAAGGAAGGTTTATATGTATAATACATTCCACGCGGGCGAAGCCGCGGGCGGGTCGCTTAATTAATAAAATAAGGAAGTTCCGTTAATACCTAATATTGCTATTTTTGGTTAGGCTAAGAGTCTCATAAGTAGGGTTAGGATTTTGGTGGCATTTCTGGTTATAGAATCCATGGAGCCGCTATTTCCTAATTATGATAAAACATGACACTTTGATTTTGACCTTCAGTATGGTCATATTTCAAAATGAACTGATCACATTTTTATTTCGGTTTTTCTGTCCCTACTAATAATTCATTTAAATTGGTTTATCGGTTTAATGAATAAATTAATTTTAAAATATTAAAATACTGAAGGTCAAAATCAAAGTGGTCAAAATATAGAAATAAATAGAAAATAGCGACTCCATGGATTCTAGAACCACGATTTGCCACCAAAAGTCCTAACTCTACTCATAAGTTAAGGCATTGTTTAAAGTAGAATTTATATTTTCATGCCTCGTATATTGTTTAAGCGTGAACCTTAAACTGGTATTTTCTAGTTCACAACTAGCTAAGTGCTATCCATTACATAACATACATTGCCAAAACCTATAAACCAACACGAACCCTCACTCAATGTCTATACTGCAAACATTATTCAGGGCCGACACCTCTCAGACGAGGCAAAATAAACACTGTCCTAGATGTGAATGGAGTTGGTGCTTAAAATGTCTAAGGAACGGCATTCGTGGGGATAAAATGCTGTTTAAACCGATATATCTACGAGTTGTTCGTATGTCTTCTTGCAAACTTGGCAAGCGAGTGCAGACGCGTTTAGTCGTCTTAACATAAACATGTGATTATATATTTCTGCTAACAAAAGGCGATTCTACTATTTTGTTTAACTTCTCCGGTTAAGCAGAAGGGCTTCCGTCGGTGGCGTAGCGATAGTGGCGATATATCGAATCCCCTTTAATTTATTTATATTTACTGGCATCTTTTGAAGTAAATTAGTTTTTTTTTTACAGAAAACCTATTTCCAAAATGATTTTACCGTAAATGAAACCTGAGGCCATTCTGAGACTGACCACTTTTAATCTTCTTCACTTCATTTTACGGCGCTTCATATGACTCCTAGACTAGATTTTAATGAGACATAATAATATAGTTACAAATATTGAATGACATTTAGGGAGTTTGATAATTGAAACATGAATCATATTAATTTAATGAATGTGAAGGAAAACCTAAAACAATATGTGTGAAATCAATTGAAACCTGCAAACTTTAATTTATTAAATCACATCTAAAACATTTATCTGACGACTTTGTCGTAAAACAAACCAAAATCCATAAAGGATTTCAGTTCGCACAAACGTACCCTGTTATTGATATAGCCAAAAAAGATGAAATAGTTGCGCCATACCTTTGTGACATATTCCACAAAGGAACTAATTTAGATTGCTACATAATGAATAGCGGCCTTATCCAGCGGACTCATTTTATTCGTTATTTGCTCAACGATTCTTTTGAATCGTGAATGGCGGTCTTTATCGCCAGTTATTTAATGCTTCGTCGCTCTCAAAAGAGTCGCGAACTCCCGTAGGAAGCCATTTCAGTTGCTAAAAGTAGGGTTAAAGTAGCTAATACAGCTTTCTCTTTCGCACTTGTCGAGTAATTTATAAAGAAATGTCACGGATAGTTGGGAAGTTGCACACTTCGCGGGGTTTGAAGGGAGTTATTTGGCAAGCGGAGTGCTGATTGGTCGTTTTTGTGTTAAGAGTTATCGAAAAAAGAATCGTGAATGCTTTCTTTGAGATGCCGGTTTTTTCGTTGTGATAGCTTTTCTACGATAAATTAAAACCTGTCAAGACGTTTTTGCTGTCATTCTAATTCGGATATAAGGCAAAATGAATAGCTATACTTTCTAAAAAGCCCTTAATAACGTAACAGGAAAAATCATCACAATAACAATAAAAACAGATGTGGTCAAGCGTTAACAGTGATAAAGCGCGGTGTTCCGTGACTATCTTAAAATCTAATACAAACCGAGTATTTAATTGGTTTTCAATACCATTTAAATGTAATGAAACTTAAAGTTATTTACATACGGTTGATTTGTGACGTGATATTAAATGATTTAAATTGAACTAGTTGTTTTAGTAAGTAGATAAGTAGGAATATTCGCGTATTTGCCTCATAGCTATGAATATTTAAATTTGAAATGACTAGCATCCATCTTAGTCCTCAGGGTTGGCAACGCATTTGCAGTCTTGTGAATGCGAATGTCTATGGGTCACAGTTTCCACTTACCATCAGGTGGCCTGTGTGCTCGTTTGCCTTCCCATGCTATAAAATAAATAAATAAAATTGAATCTGCTTGAGGGCAGACCTTTATTTGAAGGCGTCAGTTTGACTAGTTTTTTTTATACATAAAACGAAATCTTTGAGCTAGTAATCACTACTTATTTTTCGTTTATTTAATAACAAATAAAACAATATCAAGACAAGTACGGGAAACAAGATGCTGACAGGAGAATTATACCTAAAGAATTTATTACTCGTATATTCACCATTTTCCTTCACACACTTTCTCAAACGTTAAAAGTTTGCGATAGTATACGGATCCCTAAACACTGAACCGTAAAAACTCGTAAGCACTCGTTAGAAACGGAGCGGACAAAAACTAAATGCGTTTTGGTTACGACTCGGAGCTACTGACCGCGAAATCGTGTTATCGAATATAAACTTCGGGAAAAAACTGTACCAACCACGCTATTACCTTACTAAATGTGATTAAAATAGGACTACGTTATGTTTTTCAAGCTATATTAGAAAGTAAGTTTATAGGTACAAAAAATTGGGTAGAAAACATACCTGTCAAATTGTAAAGTAAAATTCCTGCATTGTTGCCGCTGGTAGCCTGGTGGCATTGGCTCAGATCACCAACATGAAGACATGCTTGGCCCAACACTAGAGCCAATGGTGATAGTTCGAGCCAAATGTTGGACGTGCGCCATTTGGACCAACAAGTACACCAATTTGTAGATCAGGAAAGAGTCAATAATCGCAAAGAGATTTTATTAAAAAACGAAACGTTCCTACTGTTCTAGGAATTAATTTTATTTTTTTACAAACTGGGTTTAAAGACTTTCTATTAAAGCATTTCTATAATAAATACATTGTATTCCATCGGGCCTTTTACTCCATTTAAGATAAATCTCGATCGATATCCTCCGACATTCCAATTACAATACGTAGACTACACTATACATTTACAGATCATTTATAATTGAGAGACAGAGATTTACGATGTATTCCCTTATCTTGTATCAGTTGTTGGGTGTTTATACTTGTTAATCTAGGAAAAGGGCGAAAGCAACAATTAACTTTTTTTAAACCAATTATAAAATGCATGAACTATAAAGTTACACGGTTATCACTGGACGTCACGGAACATACCTAGAAAGAAAAATTTCACTTCGAAATTAAAGTCAAAAACTTGGCCAAAGCCTTTTTTGTACCGCATTCGATTGAGATTAGAGAAAATAGTAAGAGAGAATTTGTATGACGATGACAATTCGATATCTCAAATCTAGTAAAGTCCGTGATCGAATTCGAGATCAAACATGTAAACAAACGGATTGCCATCATAAAAAAACAAACCCAAGTGATGGTTAGTTTAAAATCATTGAAATAAAAATAAAAATAATAATAATCAGGGTAATATAATATTGTGTGATGAGTTGAAAATATTACACTAAGGCTAACAGTAGATATACTTTTTTTAATTCCGTATTTATGTTGTTTGAATAAAATATATGGAGTTTCAATTTATGCTACTGGCAATGGTAAGAAGTTTTAAACATTTGGTTCGTTATTATAATAATTTTACTGTTAATGCAATACGGGACATACGGCGTTAGTTTTCTGACATCTGTCGAATGAATGTGCTTCTTTTTGTTTACTCTTTGGTATCGTTGCTTTCTGTTGTTAAGTTTTTGTTTATTGTTTAGTTTTGGTTGTATTTTCGTGTACAGTTTCTATTTGTTCGTGTGTGTTGCATTGGAAATTAATAACTATGGAAGTTCAGTCGGGCCCTTCAAATAAAAAGAACAATTTCTCAACGCCGAAGAAATGGCAACGTAGTGCTATGACCGTTAGTGAGAAACTTATGGTGATGAAAGCCTATAAATAGTTCTACAAAAATTGGTGGTTGTGTCAATAAAACTACCGATGTTCTTAGCATTTCCGGTGACGGTATGCAGAATAGTGACTGAGAATAAAACTATTTTTAACATTACACATGAATAGACAAACTTTGGTGTGAAAAAGTGTTCCATCCAATATCTTACTGAAAAGCATGTAGGTATCGGTATTTATTATTGATTAAAATTCAAACATTAAAAAATGAAATCTTCAAACCAAGATTATATACCCCTGGAATGTCACTTTGACATTGACAATTGTATGTTTACATTTTTGATCTCGAATTCGATCACGGACTTTAGTATAATTAATATCGTAACACGATGCAAAAAGTTCTCATGAATCAGGCAGTCATACGAAGCTAAAATAAATCATTACGTCTTACGTGATTAAACACAATTTAACAGGAAATATGTTATAATAAAATGATCATTTTACTTATCAGTATGTTGACGGGAACAACCATTTCCCCACCCTATCAATCAATCAAGTGCCACCCCACTCGTGTATTGATAAAAAAACATAATTTTAAATGACAATGACAGTAATTGCCTTTTATTGTGTTAATGATAAGGCTTAATGATATGAATGATCATGTTATGAGACGCCTGTTAAATCTGCATATCGGAGTATTGCCAGGGATAGCGGGACATGAAAAAGGATTTAAAAATTAAGTTATAAAATTTTTATAAAAAAATGCCAACAGAACAGCTGAATAAATTGTTTTCGATTTAAAAATTAAGTAATAATATTGTTGGTAAGCTGTACACAAAACACACAATATTACGTTTTATTTATTCATATAATAAATTACTGAAATTCGGTCATTAAAAATACAAACACGTCAGTGTGGTAGATTAAATAAGTAAAAATTAAATTTTAAAAAATGGACACATGTCCTGTAGTAAAATTAAAGGAGAAATTTAAATCCCATACCTAAGCCAATATAGTAAAGTTTCTCCATTTGTTCGTTTTTTAAATTTTACTGTGACGTTCCAGCTGATTTTTCATTTAACGAAAATAAGTTTCCCTATATCCTATAAATAAATAAAAAATGGCTCTGTTTTTTGACGCTGGCAACATTACACTGTGACCCGCATGGGGGCGAGCATTTACTATTGTCGTCAGCTATTAGCTCGGCAATCATTCTAGATGTCACCGTTTAACATGGGGCGTGTTTACCGAATCATAAGAAACTATCTCACATGGTCACACCGCCATATAGACAATTATAGAGTAGTTAAAAAAAACTGCTTGGTAATTACTTTAAAGAACTTGCTTTACAATTGAACACTGTTTCGATGATCAATCAAACTTAGGAATAGGAATAATTTTTTGACAAACAGTGTTCCTATAAATAAATAAATTAATTCGTTAGCCGGCGATCTTATACTTAATTTTTTAGGGTCGCCTAACCCCTTTGCTAAGCCTCCGCTGTCCGTCTGTAGGTTTGTCTGTGAGTGCGATGTATTTCGTGGACCGTATTAGTTAGACTCTTCATTTTTTTACAGAGTGTGTAGTAAAGTAAGTACCTATAGCAAATAGTATTGCCGCTAGTAAATGAAAATGTACCTATGTTTTATTTAAATATCGAATAGGTTTAGGAATTCTTATTCTACGATAAAATAATATAGAGCACAAGAAGAAGAACTGAATTATTTCTCAGAGTTACTGCAGATTGATTAACTTTTAATTATCCTTTTTACCATTTTCTAAAAATATTAAATAAATTGAAGTCAGAAGGCAAACGAGCACACATGACATCTGAAGGTGGTAAGTAACTCTAGACAGTAATTCTAAAGTTACAATCCCGACTATCGACTAATACTTTTGAGCATCATTGCATATTTCGAATTACCTATGTGACACTCTCATATTTAAACTTATTGATTATATTCTACTCATACATGAATAATAGAATCAACGTTTAATTTATTAATATGAAATAAGAAACACAAAAGTACGTATTCTATTTTGAAATTCAAATTCATCAACGCGTGTATGATGAGTGTAACAGTTTCCGTGCGCACGCGCCTCCTAGGACTTCAAATAGTCCGTCATTGTGGCAAAGATTGTTAAATAATTACAGACTAGAAGGTGTTCATCCAGGAATATTTATTTTACATTCGGCAATACAAGTAGACTTATATGTTTTATAATTAAAATGTTTAGTAAGAAACTAAAAAAAAAGTACCTATTGGAAAAATTATTAACACGTTGGTGATAACCAATAATAAAGTTTAAACCTTTAAACAAAATAATAATTAACATAGGAGAACATTCTTAGATAAATTGATCTAGTCCAAGACTAAACACAAGGTGTATAGGTAGGTGTAAGGTGCTAAACAATGAGATTAAGTTTTATCATGATACACGAAATTTTAAGGATTGTATTATAGTTTTAATGGATATATATTTTCAGTTGACGTGTAACTACAGGACAATTAACACCGTCCTAAGTAATACGCTAGATAGGATTTGGCATATCTATAACTTTACATTCTTTGTAAGTGACCACACACTGGTGAAACGTGTCGAGAGGACGGAAGTCCGTCTATGACATTAATGTAAGCGACCTGTAGAAAATCGTGATATGACAGACATTTAAATCATTGTTCACTTTTAAATATTCATTAAAACCATAAAGTTAATCTTATCATCTCCTTGTCTGTTTTCGAGTGTCAGAAAGAGAAGGGGTAATTTATCTGACAAATATGCTTTACTTGTCGATTGTGAAACAATCGTTAAATAAAATAGTTTTTATACTCGTCGATTAAAATCTGTGTATTAAGATTTCATAGAGAATACTGCAACGTCACTCTTTTCATCGTTGTTACTTCCGAAACAATCGAAATAACTATTTCGATACGCTCTAGACAACCGAAAAAAATTTGAAAATAGAACTTTGGATTTCCATATATGTGTCCTTGTTTAAGGAGACTCGATCCGATACAAAATTGCCAATCTGTGGCGTTTCGGAACGTAGCAGCGTCGCGGCATCTGTCAAAAATCTACTTTTTGTACTCGTCGATTAAAATGTTTGTATTACGATTTCATAGAGAATACTGTAACGTCACTCTTTTCATCGTTGAATAGTCTATGTTACTTCCGAAACAACCGAAATAACTATTTCGATACGCTCTAGACAACCGAAAAAAAATTGAAAATAGAACTTCGTATTTAAATAATATGTGCCCTTGTTTAAGGAGACTCGATGCGGTACAAAATTTGCCAATATTGTATGGCGTTTTGGAACGTAGCAGCATCGCGTCATCTGTCAAAAATCTACTTAAACTTGCTGCTGTATCCAGGACATTAAAAAAAACCGGTGGTGTGATAATTTTTCTTTTAAAAGCCAAGAAGTTTACGTTTTCTCTGTGGAAATAAAAATCATCATTCATAAAGATTTCATAGAGAATACTGCAACGTCACTCTTTTCATCGTTGTTACTTCAGAAACAACCGAAATAACTATTTCGATACGCTCTAGACAACCGAAAAAAAATTGAAAATAGATCTTCGGATTTCCATATGTGTCCTTGTTTAAGGAGCCTCGATCCGATACAAAATTGCCAATCTGTGGCGTTTCGGAACGTAGCAGCGTCGCATCATCTGTCAAAAATCTACTTTTAGTTTTCTTATATACTCGTATTAATGACTTACATTATTAATTTTAATGAACTCGTACAAAAAGTATTGTTCACAATAGTGTCATAATTAAGCTTTTTAATCTCGTACCTTACTTAGGCCACTCAGCAAGCTTCGTGGCCTAAACACGGTACTCGACTAAAAAGCTCTCTATTATAACACGATTACGAAAAATACTATTTCATGAAATGACATACATTGAAAAAAAAAAGATTACTTTGTTATAATGCTCTTTCTGGTGTTACGTTCTATTAGTACGGTATTTCATTTTATTTTATTAACGAGCTTCAAAACATTACACAATAAAATAATTCTAAAGCATTCAATCCAGATTCGCCCTAATTCCTTAAAACAATCGACCCCTTGTCACAAATCGACGGCTCCTCCCGGTGTCACTTTAACATAGATATTCATACTTCTGGCGTTTTCGCGAAGGCTTACAACAAATAAGGCTCAGAGCAAACATGGGGAATTTCCCTCGAACAATTACTGTCCCAAGACTTTACTCATTAATACATTAAACACACATTAAGACGTGATTTGGGGAGTTCCGGGCTATTTCGGTGCTGGCTCCTATTTGCGTCAACGGGGCCTGTGTAAACAAAGCATAATTTGATCCCTTAAGGTCTATTATTAACAAGCAATACAAAATGTCGGGTTGTATAACACGCAACGTGTTTTTAACCCTCTGCGACTGACGTGACGTCTATCAGAGGTCGCCAAAAAAAAATCGTCGTAAATATACCGTGATATAGCTCTTTATCGCTCAGTACCTTCTTCTAACGACTCGCGGCATTGTAAGTTAACCTTTGTGAAAAAATCCAGATTTTTCACCACAGTTGCAGAAGGTTAAATTTGTACTTTTCTTTTTTTTTCGGGTAAAACTTCGATATACAATTGCGTAACAGGATAATTTTAATACGGAGAATATCTTTGATGTGTTATTTTCTTCGCCATGTCCGCGTATTGGTATGGCGCCCCGACTTTAAAATTAAACACGGTTAAATTTACAAAGCTGTAATTTTGTACACACGTAGATATTTTAACAATAATAAAATACATACATACATACATAAACTCACCCCTTCGTTCCCAGAGTGGGGCAGGCAGAGCTACAGCATTACCAACAACTCTAAAAAATTGTTGATAACTCTGTAACCACATTTTGCACAATTAGGCTAAGATGTTTACCAGCGTATTAGTGACAAGTGGGAAGCCCATCGCCTAACAGTACTACAAGCCGTTATTCCCTTAGTCGCCTCTAACGACATCCACGGGAAAACATGGACTGGCACTATTCTAACACGGCAACCACACGGGATAGTGAAATAAATAATAATTATAATTTTTTTCACGATACCTTGCATGCTTAAAAAGAAAGCTCTCATACAAAGCGTGTTTTTTTATCCTATAACATCGAGACTTGGTGTGTTGAGTAATACCTAGCTCTTAAAAACCCATTACGTTTATTTTACCATAACATTTTATATTTGAATATCGAACTCACGTGTCATTTTCACTAAAGTTGCGTAAATTTATCCAAAATAACACTTTAAGTTTAATTCGCTAAAAATAATATCCATCATCCAATTTTTTGGATTTGTTTTTTTTTAACGGCGACAAAATCAAGCATGCAAACTAAGCATAGTCCGAAAAGTTCATGTCGGGTTTTTTCCAGAAAGGCGTTATACATTTTGGGACAAAATAAGTAGAAGGCTTTAGTAGGTATCATTTTCTATTTTCCCTCTTGAAATAGATGACCTAATCTCTTTGACTAATCTATGTCGTATCGTCAATAATAAATTCCATGCTCTAATTATACATCTTTACTTACAACCAACGATAATAATTTAACAGACACTTTTTATATTTTTTATTATTATTAGAATATAATATTAACTACCTCCCAGACCGCCATTAAACAAATGGTCAAACAGCGGTCCGATTCAAAGTCAACCACAGACAATTTTTTTTTAATCATGCCACCCACACAAACTAAAAAAACTGACGTAAATTGTCTCTAATAAGCATAAACTCTAACTCAAAATTAGCAACACTTTTTTCTAAAATACGCTTCTCTTTGATATTCCTGTAGAATTATTGCAGCACTTATACTTTTACAAGAACAATTCTTCTCTTTATATTTTAAACCTTATTTTAAAACGTATAAGGATTTTATTTACTAACACGGTGTTTTTCTAAAACAAAAAGGTATATACGACTTAAATTTATTATTTCATTTTGAGCCTCAAGCAAAACATACAAGGTTTAAAATTGAAACTTGTGGTTCTCTAGAAATACATAGAAAAAGGCGGCAAGGACTTTGTTACGCTTGGGGCGTTGTAGCTAAACTTATTGTCCGTGACAAATGTGCTTTGTATACCTCTTGGGTTTAGAAATGTGGCAAATCCTATTATTTTATCGAGGACAGTAGTTTATGATGATTTATTACGGTGTGCTATTTAATGAGATTTTAATGTATCTGTGACTGTCGGCACCGTATACAAATTAATTGTTTTGTTTTGCAGGCATTGTAGCTAACTTTACGAATTTTGGAGTTTTTTGAGTTGTTATGTTGGTTATACCGTGTGGTTGCCGGGTTAGAATAGTGCCACTCCATGTCTTCCCGTGGATGTCGTAAGAGGCGACTAAGGGAATAAAGGCTTGTAGTACTGTTAGGCGATGGGCTTGCCACCTGTCACTAATACACTTGGAAACATCTTAGCCTACTTGTGCAAAATGTGGTTACAGAATTATCAAGAAGTTTTAAGACTTGTTGGTAATTCTTTAGCTCTGCCTACCCCACTCTGGGAATGAAGGCGTGAGTTTATGTATGTACATATGTATGTATGTATGTTGGTAAAAAGGTTAAATAACAAAGAAAAACCGTATGATAAAGTCTCATTACCTTACTCATAAACAAATAATAAACCAAATTTAGCTATAGTATGCTGTAATTTTCTGTCTAATTCAAAGGTCGCAATGAAAGATAAGACCAAAGCAAACCTATTATTATTTTAGGCATACTAAATTCAAAGCCAGCTTATCAAATTCGGTCCAAAAGTTTGGAAGCTACGATGCCATGGATACACAGATACACACGTTAAACTTGGAAAATCCCTTCTTTTGTCGGGGGGTTAAAAAGAACGTTCTCGAAACTGTAGTACAGTAGCTAGCAAGGCCGAGACAAGGATAATTTTATTCCTAAAAATCGTTGTTTAACTTGTGTCATGACTCATGATAGGGATGGACTAAGGGGTAACATTTGACTAAAATGGTCTGACATTGTAAGATTTTTTGTTATTTTTACATATTAAACAGGCGTGATTTAATGAATGAATGAATGAATGAATCGAGTCAAAATTTATTTAGTTTAAGAAATCCTTTTTTACGTTACCTCAATCGAATAAAAATTACCACTTAAAAGGTAAATATTTCGCAAACGAATATTTTGAAGCAAGTGCGGAAAGTAATAAATAAATAAAGTCAATTTACACGTCCCGACAAGACTCGGGACGAGTGAAAATGACAGTTCCGCATGCGTATCAAACGACATTCTTGATACATTTGCAAGAAAATGACAATGAAACTTAAATAAAACATTGATTAAAATTTAAAGCAGATAATTTTACTTTATTAGTAGTCTGATAGAAATCATAGTATAGTAGGTATGTAAATCAAGAATGTACAAATATATATTTTTTACTTTTTATGTTTCTAAAAAAAAATATGACAGTTATGACAGTTCTCTGAGCTTTATGGCAATAATACGCCTTAAGGATATTAAAAAAAGGGATACTACAGCTCTTTTTTTGTAGTGAAACTTGTCAAACGAATACCGGGGGCCTAATTCATAATAAAGTACAAGCAGACAAGGTAGTATTAGTGGTTTTCCATAAATATTTACTAATAGTATGGGCTTGGATAAATATAATAACATAATTAACAACAAGTTTTTAAAGTTGTAGGTAATTCTGTAGCTCTGCCTACCCTACTCTGGGCGTACCCTATTACCGGCGCACAGTGTTTCGTCTAGAACAAGCTAGGTGGACAATATTATTTTTCTATGTTTTTGGGTTGTTTTAGGTTCATTAATAACTAATTGAAAATTAAAAACAATTTACTTTGTTAATAAAGAAAAAAGGGGGCTCATTTAGTAAAAAAAAAAATTTCATATAAAATTGTATAATTATCATAATAAATAAATATTTGGTTGACACGTAGCTATAAAGATGACTATTTCTTTCATTTTTCCCTTTTTTCAACCATTCTTCAAATAGTTCCATATCTTTGGTACGGAATACAGATGTTCTGAAAAAAATCGATAAAAAATTGTTCTACTCATTTCTGCTAAATAAAAAGTACAGAAAGGTAAATAGGAGGAATGAAACTATATAATATCAAAAATCCAGGGGTGTGTAAAGCGGTGTAAGGTATTTCCCACTCTATCAAAGTTAAAAAACTTAGAATAAATACTCAGTATTTCGACATATTTTTAAAGCCAACTTTTGTATAATCGTAACGGTTATTGAGACTTGTTTAAATAAAAATCATATAGGACTTACCTTCATATATAAGATCCATCACTAACACTTTAAAAAAAATACAGTATAATCACAAGAGATGTTGTTAAACAGGTATCGGAAATGCAAGTGATAAAATAATGTTATTGCACTTACCTCATTAGCTGACTTTAGCACCTCATTACTAATAACATTAGACAATTAGACATAGACCATTCGTTAATATGAGGGTTTAAGGATGTTATTTATCATATCTAATTACTCATTAGTAGTAATCTGCTAATGACTTTTGTCCACCTAGCTTGTTCTAGACGAAACACAGTGAGGCGTGAAGTATGTATGTTGTATGGGCTTGTATTGTATTTTATTATGCAATAGGCCCCAGGTTTCGGTTTAGTTTGTTTACCTCTAAAAAAAAAATTCCATTGCACTTCATTCTCTATGGTCCTGTTTATTCCTTAACCAGTTTCTACCAATTATTTTATTTGATAATAACAATAAATTTTATTTAATATCAAATATAAGTTTAGGAATAACAAGAAATAGCGGTTAAAACAATAAGGACTTTATAAATATTATAAAGCTGAAGTCGTGAGGATATCGTATAAATTTTTGAATAAAAAAACAAACAGAAAGTTGTATGACATAATTCAAACGTCATACGTTCGTGAGTCACGCGGCGCAGGCCCTAAATATGTATGAGGAAATTAAAATAACGCCAAAGCGAAGGTAGCCTAACTAAGCCACAAGGACTCAAGATACCTACAGCAGAATCAAATTTTGATGCTGTTTTTTTTTCAGGTTTACCTCATTTTGTTTTAAAATATTATAAGTATAATATTTTTTTATGTATATGTATGTATACTCGTTATTCTACGAGATTAAAAAAAATACAAACCACAGGCAATATAACAAAACAGAAATAAGTACAAAGGAGAACTTGTCCCTTTAATATAATTCTTCCAGCTAACCTTTGTTTATTCGTAGTTTTAACAATGCAACTAGAAAATAAGAGTTTTTCCCAAAAACGTTACTATCCAAAACTTAAACTACCTTATAGAATTACTACGTTGTGTTGGGTTGGGACTCTAGTACTTATAAATTATTTATATACAATTTGATGACAGAAATCAATAAAACGTAAATATAAGGTTCCGTGCCACGCCGAAAACTACCCCGTTTCATGTATAGGGACCCCCTGTAAGTAGTTGATATATCGGCAATTGTAACTGAAAAATACCTTTAACTTAAAAATGAGTTCATAATCGAAACAAAAATATGACAGTTAATTTAGGCCTTGTGTGTGCCTTGAAATGATTTTTGTAGTATAAACTAGGTGTATCTAGACCTGCTGTATATTTTCTCTATACCTGAGCTCGGAGATATGATTCGTCTGACCTATTTAAATAAAGCGACCTTACATTTGTCTGTGCCTCTTTCTATTTCCATACAACATAGGAACTGTATTGTTACATATATTGTGACATAGTAACGATTTGTCTTAACGCCGTCTGTTTGTTTAACATTTCCTACAAACATGTTCGGAGATGTAAGAATTTTAAATAAAAGTTTTTTTATATTTATAGGGTGTCCGATTTAGTAAACTTTCTCTAAAGTGTCAAGACGTTTGTTAACAATGTGTTGTTTGAATATGGAACGATGGAAATGATTTAAAAGATAATATTTAAATTGGCTGAATAATGTAAAATTAAGTGCATCGAACTTAACCAATTATTGTAAGTACTTTTAGTCAGTACAAACAAACAACAAAATGCAAACTTTGTTTAAAAAACTGAACTTAACCGAGTAAGCCTACTTTTCGGTGCGTGTAACTGCCGTGGGTACTGCTTATAATCTGATAGGGGCTCCTACATTCCACATAGCTTTAAAGTCTCGATATAAAATTCAGGTAAATAACAGTGGAATTAAATCTGAACCATAGTAAATAGACAAGTAGAAATGCCATAAGCCACACTAATAAATGTAGACACTTGTTTTATTTGAATTTCTACCAAACTTATTACAGTTATTTCATCTCCCACATCATTAAGCCCGAGTATTTCGGATAAACACAACCAAAAAGTAATTAAAAAGAAAGTAATGGTTTTTCTTACAATACTCATTTCATCACAAGCTCGTTAAGCGCCATTTAAGGTCTTTTAACACATCCGACTGGGTTGACGTCATCGCCAAATTGGTTAAACTGGGACAATCGATCACCGTGTAAAGCAGGATATACACAATCCGTTTTGCTGGATGATACGTTGGCAAACATGATTGTTAGTAAATCAACACCCAATTTTCAATGGAGTTTGAAACATTATGCAAAGATGTAAAAACTATGTGTAGGTACGATTATGTACCTATTTCACAGAGATGGGTCTAAATGACGACGGCTTGAGAAAACGTAGTTTCAGATTCATGTTTGAATTGCATTGTGATTTTTGTATGTTTGCGTCTTTGAAGCGGTCCTGCATAAGCATAAAATAAGAGAAAGCCAAATTATTTACTCAACCAGAAATAAATACGCCGCAATAGAATCTTGACACAGTTATAATTTTGACAGCGCTACTTCAAGATAAGATTTTTTAAAATAAATTAACAACATTTTTTGCTTTGACAAGGACCTGCCAACATTTTCAGCTCGCTGGGCAGTGAGTGACCGAATTAAAAGAAGAACTTACTTTAAAACAAAATCGCCCCGAAACGGTTTGTTAATTAAAAACGTCAATCACCCCGCAGTCGATGTAGTTTTGTTAGCAGAAATTAAAAGAAGGGTTCTGTATTTGAAAGGTTTGTGAATAGGGTTTTTTTACGTTTTTTTATTTTATTTAGTGCGTACAAAACCTGGTTTTGTTGCCGGAAATTAAGTTTTATACGGTAATAATAAAAGTATTTTTAAAGTTCTTTGGCAGGTATTTATAATAAAAATATATAATCCTTAGAGAAACAAATTATTTTTTCATCTGATTTGTAAATACATAATATTTATTTTATTCAGGTTCAATTTGAAATAGAGCTATAAATATTAAATGCAATGCAATGCAAATAAACCCTTAAGAAAATGGTAAATAAGTTTTTAATTGTGTTTTAAGTAACATAGGGTTTGTTCTTAATATTTAATATCGGTAAAGATCACAATTTCTTATAAAATACAACAAGACAAAGAAAACTAAGTTTAATATTTAGAAAACATAGAACCCTCAAAATAAAATTTCTTAAGTCTTAAGGCACCTACCAACTTGTCCGTCGCCACATCTACGTCTCTGATCTCTCCCCGATCGTTATAAATAAATCGTCAAATTAAAGGCGTTCAAAGTTTTATCGCCGGCCAGTAACGAGCGCGTTAATGAGACAACGGGCTAACGGCCACGAATTAGTTATTGAATCACCCTGTATGGTTATTTCGAGAACGAATAAAAGCTTACGAGCGTACTTTACGGAAAAAGAGTCTCCAAACGTGAAGTGCCATGGCTAAAATTAGGCTGTAAGGTTGACCGACGATTATTAACCTGTAAGCCTAAGTTATTCAGTCTGTTCAATCATACTCTAGTACTAGTATCAATCACGAAAATTTCAATATTACGCCACGTTTTTTAATCACCTTCTATGCGAAAAAAATATCTAAATCTATTCGTAGTGCATACATTATTTTACATATACTTCTCTACTTTACAATTTGATGACGATACGAAAGTCAACGTCAAAGTCAACGTGCTATCAAATTATAGTACTAAATACGGACACGGGGCGCTGATACTAATCGCGATACTCGTTAATAAGTTACGGTAACGAACTGAGCACTATAAATACACTCACGGACAAAATTAGAGGAACGGAATGAAGTAATAATTTTATAACAAAAAAGCATGATTTTTATTTTATTTTATTTTTTAATTAATTCGGAAGATTATTTTGTATCGTTACAGTAAACATAAAATGAACAAAAAACAAATGACTATCCCTTTAAGTATGCTGTAATTTTTTTGGATTATTGTTGTCTTTTTCTGCGACAATATTTGTTGTTTTATTCTCTTTAAAATGTGCATTTTTAACAATTATAACAAAAAATACTCGTTTATTTTAAAAAAAATACAATTTATAGTTGCACAAACTCAATTTTTCCAAAAAATCGCATAAAGTTAAAGCAAAAGAAAAACAAATGAAGTATTAGAAAACAATTAAAAACATCAATTTTAAAGTAACAATAATAACCCTTTTATTTAAATGACCCAAGCTTCTATCATTATATGACTTACAACATATAAAATACGTTTTATTAGTTTACTTGTATTTTTGCGTTCCTCTAAATTTGTCCATGAGTGTATTTGAGTGAGTGTATTTTCAATTCGGTCGCAGATTTTGTCTACGCAGCAGTTCCGCCAAAGTGGTAAGTATCTAACACTACCTTACATCACAGATTAAATGCCTATGAGCGGGGAAACTTTACTTTGCCAGGTAAATACTTCATCGACGGATTGAAAAGCGAGTATAAGAAACGAGCCCTTGGTGAAGAACAGTGAAACCCGCTAAAGATCGGTGGCATGGAACTGTTTATATTGTGGAAAATCTTGGTTAGTAGCGGGTTGTGACTTCACTGATTAGTTGATTGGAGATTGGATAAAAACGTGATCGAAATCCAGTTTAATTAAGTTAATTTACATAGATTTCCAGCTAACCCACTTCCACTTTAAAATTGGCTTAAAAACCATGTCATTACGTTCCTTCCAAAAGTCACACTAAAGATTTAAAAAAAATCAGACAAGAAAACAGCCTGAATCTTCTAGAAAACTTTAATCTGAAAAATCAAAGCTCGTAATCAAACGTCGACGTATATTCAGCTCCCTAATTTATTTGAGTCGTAAAGATATCGCAAACTCTCCGGTGGCCTGATACAGATAGTAGAACAGTTACTTTGAAAACTTCGAACACCTACTTACTTATAGGTATTGTATTTTAAGTTTGGGTTGGTAGGCATTAGCTAAAAAAACATTTTCACAGACACTACACATTATCTTTATCTACAGGACACTTATAGTTATGGCATTAAAATATATTATTAATTTGACACTTGAATTCAATTATTCATGCAATTCAATATTATTCTGCATTTTAATTAAACTTGCTTGGTCTTACAAATTAGTAAATTGTTCGTCAAGTTTTTTTTTCTTTTGCAACATTTTACGATAAATCTATTTGGCGTTGTTTTATTGATGCATACATTAATAACCAGAGCATAAATGAATACGAGTACATCGGCCTACGAAAACCTGTGCCGCCGTAACCGCTCCATCATCGCCGTTTAAATTTTAATTTAAAAATCATGTCTCTCTGATGGATCGACAACAGGCAGGACCTTAGCGAAAAAGCTTTTAAACCTCCCAAACAAAAACAAAACGCTAAAATAATCTCAACTGTTTTAAAAAGAAACGTGACGTGCATTAACGAAACGCCAAATAAGAAAGAAAAGTTGTTAATACCCGCGAATAAAGATTGATGAAGAATCAATCGTTCCTTGTCCCGCAGATAAAGGCAACGTCCGAGCAATCAATTTTAATCTGGGAAACCAGCACGTGCGGTCGTTCGTCCTTTTCAAGCCTACCAAGGCACTGATGAGGGGGAGTAGGACCATGATAGAAATAAGGCTCGAAGGGAAGTCAAATACTAGGTTAACGGAACGGTGAACCAAGTATTTTTAGGAACGAAAATACTTGTTGATACTCCTCTGATGCAAAGAGTTTCTTAAATAAACATAAACAATAAGAACAAGAATAAACAAAGCAATGATATTTCAAATAATATTCGGTGGAAAGTAATTTAGGCTAGAAATCTCTGCTAAATATCGTAATTTTTAAAAGGACTACTTATTTTAGCTACCTAACCATAAAAACACTTTGTCCTCAGAATTCGTCAAAAATATTTTTACAAAAGTACGTAGGTACTTAAAAATATCAGCAAAACTGCTCGATACCATACTAAGTACAAGATACCGCCCCATTGTATCTGTTTTGAAGTCCATAACAACGATGACGTGGAGCTACTTTTGGTATTAAACCCTAAGGAAGATTGAACGGGGGACGCTATCGGCCAAGACAATGACGTTGGCGAAACACTGATGGATATTGGGGCGTAAAAAATTAAAGGAACAGCTTTATGGTGTGTTTGGGTGACCCAAATTTTAGTCATTAACGAGACAATAGAAAAGGCTTTGAAATTTATGAAGTAAGTGAAGGAAAATATATTGTTTAAGGGTGATGAAGAACCAACTAAGACAATAATAAGGCTGATTTAAACTTTGAACAAAGACAATACTTGAATAGGAAAATCTTTAGTTAAAATCCCGTAAAAAGTGAGTAAATAACTTTTGCCCAACAGCAGGATATTAGATAAATCAGTAATGTAAACTTTCTAAAGCAATCTTATTAAATGCAAGTAATATATCATCGATCATAAATCCAGACGCGTCAATACATCGAGCAAATACCGTGTAACTGGTTCCGCTACAAATCGATTTAATCCGCTTATTTATACACTACGTTATCTATCGGAGGAAGGTTTCCGAAAGGTTTTTGAGAGATGATTATTTATTCACCTAAGCCATGAATTATTTGCAACAGACTATGTTCACTTAACTGTATGATATCTCAAGTTCTGTTTTCCTTGTAAGTTATATATACTCGTAAGTTAAATTTACAAAATATCCAGTTACACCCTCCTTCGATACAAATGTATAATTACTGCAGACGGAAAATTTAATTCAAAATTCCCCTGAACTTATTGCAAATACACCACATTAGCCCCTCGTATTAAACAAAGCCACTATAATAGCGTATCAGCCATAACATTTTCATACATTATTAATACCGAGAGCCATACAAATTGAAGGCTTGGGGCTATTTTCTGGCTTGACGCTGCTGTGGCAGCCGGTTTTAAAATTGCGTTTACCTACGCTACCCTGTGAACTAACAGATGGTTCTTGTGTGCCGGTGTTTGGTTCGAAGCCAGGTTGCCCGGATGTGGCAATTTTTATAAAAGTTGATTATTTTTCATTAGCATAGTCTATCAAATGTATTTAAGTTCCGATAAGAACTCTTATATCTTTATCAATCACGAGACTATGGGTATATTAAGTCTTATTAATATTACTTTTAAATATTTTCTCATAATTAACTGCAAGTTTGAAGTTGAAATCATACCTCGGAGAGCAGGCAAAAACCTGCAACAATTCTAAATTTTACTTTTTTAACCGTTATACCGCGACTCTTATTAACTTTCTTATTTTTCTCTTCCGTATCATGTGCCATATCTACTCCGTCGAGTCCATGGCGAACCGATGGACGTTTATTAGTCTTTTCCCTAGCGAGGTGGTGTTTTTCTAAGGGGGGCTAGGGTAGCCCATAAAAAATTCAGGCCCGCCTCAGTAGCCTTTGGTTAACATTGCTTTTTCTTCTAACTGCTGCTGGTTCGCATTGAGTTGTGAATTTTTAACTGAAAATCCATATTTTGAGTTTTCTTTGCTAGTTTGGCGAGTTTTAGGTTTATGTTTAGGTTTCATTGGAATTGTAAATTTTTAAATCGGAGAATTACTGGAAAAGGGCCGAATCTTAAGTACCCGAAACCGACGTGCGTGCATGACTCGATGTATGAATGTGGAAGAAGAGAAAGAAATTGGTCAAGATCGTAGCAAGTGGAAAGAAGTGGTCTTTGCCTACCCCTCTGGGAAACAGGCGTGATTTAATGTATGTTTTTTTTTAAGCTCTTCTTTTTTTTCCGCTCACAAACTTATCGCTGCCGCTAACGTTAGCCAGGCCAAAAACGCTATTTGCGTACTATGCTTGGTAAAAAACAAAACGGCACTTTTAGCATAAAAAATATAAGAGCTACTATCGTCGATCGATGTAGGCCCAGAGGGGTTATTATGACATAACTATGCAGTTCAGTTTACGCTGAGAGAAAAGGACAGAGATATATAACTGCTATAACTCTGTCCTTTATGCTCAGCGTAAAATGAACTGCATAGCTATATCATAATAAGCCCTCAGAGTGAAAACATCCCTAACTTTACATGTGCCATTGTTACACGTAAATAATCCAACGCACCGGCACGAACAGCTACGTCACCTGACACCGATATACACATTATCAATCCTACGCCGAGGTTCATTAATAAAACACTATTCTGTCCCGTGTCTTTGTTCGGAGGCACTGCGGCTTGTACAGGTTTGTTCTGTATATCTAGGTTGCTTCGGGAATAGATAATGTGACTTGTAGTAATTTTCTTTTCGAGGAATATTGAATAGGAAGATATTTCTGTGGTTTAGCATTTAAATTGGCATAGTTCTATGCGCAGCAATGTCCCGTCATATTTATTTAGGTATACCATTATAAGTACCCCTGCCGTGGGAGGACCTTGTGCAGGGTCCGTCCGGGTTGGTACCACCATCTTATCCATTAACCTACCGCCAAGCAGCAGTGTTCGCATTGTTGTGTTCCGGTTCGGGGATAAGACAGCTGGTGGAATGACTAGCGTAGGGGCATTCCATCTTAGTCCTCAGGGTTGGCAACGCATTGGCAGTCTTAGGATTAAGGTCTTGTGAATGCGAATGTCTATGGGTCACAGTTTCCACTTACCATCAGGTGGCCTGTGTGCTCGTTTGCCTTCCCATGCCATAAAAAAAAAAAGTATTCAGGTGCAATAGTTTTTTAAAACGCGACGACGTGACGCTGTCAGCCTAGATGGCAATGACCTGCCTTTGAAAATAGCGGTCCTGGGTTTGATTCTCGGTAAAGGCAAACATTTGTGTTATTAGCGCGAAATTTTGTTTCAATGTCTCGTGCACTTTTGTTAGGATTTCTTTAAATTAATTTATATGATTTAAGTACCTATTTATTTCATAATATAGTGTAGCGTTACCGCTACAAAATCGCTTCAAATTCGCGCGTTTATTTTGTTTATTTTTTAGGTGTCGAACTCCTTTGTGTGTTAGAGTTGCTGGCCTGCGTTGTTAATGGTTTCGATTATTATTTTAAAATTTTGAATGTGTTGTCAGATTGTTCGGCATGGTTGTAAGATGTTTCTTTTTGACATTGGTGCTTGAGTCTCATAACCGAAGGGATATATTTTTTGTTCTCGACTTCGTACATTTGCAATTACAAGTACATTTGCAGTTTTAACAGTGACCTAGTTCGCATAGTTGGGTGCACGGTCACTCTATCTGCTGAGCGAAAGGAAGGAACCTTTTTTGCACCAAATAATACCGGCTTGATCCGGGTAAGTTGATATTTATTGAGATCTTTCCCCGCTACGCCCCGTTCTGTTTGTCTTGTCGTTCGTTACTCATTAGATCCTTTTATTCTAGTCCACCTACCACCTGAAGAAGTTGTCCACTAAACGCGAACTGCGGACGATTATTGTGCAATCACACGCGTATAGCGAGACACATATACTTTCACGCGTTGTGTACAACGCACGCGTGTGACTCCGGAGACTTCGGCTACGAGACCTTTTTTTTTCAAGATAAGCGTAGTTTAAGAAACCGTTTTCTATATTTTTTATATTTGCGTACATGTTGAATTTATTTTTGATTTAAAGCATCTAAGATTCCCATCTCCGAACTTCAATGTAAAAGATATGCGCATATTTTTTTTAGGGCCCCTTTGATTATTATTGCTATCGTGCATTGTTTCTCCAAATTCTAAAAGAGTCCGCGCGCTCCATGAACGTTTGTTCTTTTTCGGCCAATATTCGGATACGTAACTTAAATCTTTCTTGGAATACCTTTTTATCTCTAAATTTTTGTGTTAATCCTTAATTTTTCGTCTTTACTAACCTCTAAATTTTTTGTTATTATATTATCGTCACCTCACCTAAACTAGTTACTATTTATTTTTTATACCAATCTTTGTCGCAATCGTCTATTATTCGACACCTTTAATTAATCTTAATAAACTATCTTTAGGTTACAATTTATTTTTTATTTGTAATAAATTTCTACGTTTATCTTAGGCACAGTCCTAGGATCAGTTTGTGCTCTTTTTTCTTTATGGAGCGTAACAATAGGTACTATAATTAAAAGTTAAAACTAAGCTACTCAAATATTAAAGATGTAAATAATAATCACCACTATAAAAAGAACACCCCCTCTACCAGGTCCGCTCGCGGCATGGTCCCTATGATACTGGCTATCCCTATTTCTATGAATTAATATGTTTATTGTTTTCTCGTCCCATAGTATAAGTCTAGAGTCCCAAAAGACCAGGTTGATTGGCGCTTTATGAAAAGATCATATTGAATATATTCAACGCCTTGTTTTCTTATCGTGTTACGAAAAACTTGTAATTTATTAATTGTTGATGTAGAAAAACATATCAATCTTATGTGGTCGTCTTGCACCGTCTTATATATGTAATTACACCTAGGTAGGTGTTCTTTTTTTCCTTTTCTCCCTATATCTCTCTCGCAACATTTTGGTGTGTTTTTCTGCTGAAACTACGCAGGTTATTTGATATATTTTTTTATTTAATATTTATAGATTTATATAATGCTAGACTAAGTATACCATTGTCACATTAAATATATTTAAAAAATGACTGACTGCCGAGTTTCTTGCGGCGTTTCTTCTCAGCCGTGGTCTCCTCTTGTGAAGCGCTGGTAGATTCTTGACGTGTAAAAGTGCCCGTGCGGCCTTACTGAATAAATGTCTTTATCTTTATCTTTTTATCTTTAGTTTATTCATCCAGACTCAATCGCGTCAGCCGTCGATAGTATGTTCCGTATATCGAAAGCGCCGTACCGCCCCTTACTTGTACTTCGTTACACACTCTGCATAATGACTAGTCGGCGTGTGATAGCTGGTGGTAAATGGGAGAATTATCCATTAAGTCAGCTGCAAGTTTCATCAGAATTAAGTATTAATATGAAGTCAGATAATAATTAAAAGGATCTTAAAGGTCCGTTTTATTATTTATTAATTTATTTAAACTTTATTGCACAATACAAAAAGGAAGTACAAATGGCGAACTTAATGCCTTAAGGCATTCTCTACCAGTCAACCACTAGGCCAAACAGAGAATCGTTGAGGTGGGTCCGTTTTGCAAACTTAGAAAAAATATAATTAATGAATATCAGGGGACAAACTGTCTAAGAGTCGTATTAATAAACTGATCTCGACTGTAATGCTCGTCTCAAGATGCGTCAAAAAAGACAGTTCTCTATGGCTTGACGTTTACTTTGAAGTATCTTGTGACTCGCAACTCAGCCAAGATGAGTTTATTAATACGGGCCTTTAGCGGGACTAATCTTACCCTTTTATTTACAACTTTGTGGGCGTAATTTTAATGTTTAACTAATTTATTTTTATTTATGCCAAATTTAGCTTTTGTGTATTCGTGTAGACCTGGCGAAACTGTAAGGGTTCCTTGTTGACTACGGAACTCTAAAAAGGATCTATCATGCTGACTTACACGTAACAACGTAACAGGGGCTATTGCCTAACGTTCTCGTAATCGCGATCGTTTTCATTTTGAGAATCGAAGGCTTGTCTGCATACAAAATGACAACGATTATTCCACTTTGAAAACGATCGCGATTGCGAGTGCGTTAGACAATAGCCTCACTGGATAGTCAGAGATTGAAACAAGGGTAAATTTAAGTTCGTATTACGACATTTTTAACAAACACAACCGAGTAATATTAAGTATTCAAAGCCAGCACAGGAAAGTTACCAATAAAATAATCTTACGTGTATACTTCCTTCTAACGATTTTACTAATAATTTACCGGCTACCTGTTATAAAATATCTATTACACGCAAATTGGCGTTAAGTTTCAATTAATATGCCTTTAGCGTAAAGCCTATGGAACAAATTGCTTAAAAGCTGTAACTGGATAAGAGGCGAAATTTACTTAATTACTGCGATTATGTCGTTATAACAACCAAATAAACTAGACACTTCAAATATAAGAAATATCTTACAAAAGTAGCATGGTTAAATTTTGGTGGATTGGACGGTTGGAAGGTACAATATTTTTATCAAAAAAGGCATAAGTGGTTTTGAGGTTGTACTGTATTTAGGTCCTTTCAATGGCGTAAAATGAGGGTTACTCACGCAAGCGTGATTAAAACGATAAAACATTTTGTGTTGTCACGTCTTTTGACGGCTTATCAGGTTTAATTATACCGTACGCTGTCGTTTAGTTTGATTTGATACGGTGTTAAATTGATTACACAAAACGGTTGAATTAACAATAAAAACTTTTACAAAGGAAAAAGGTTAACACATTCTCTTGTTATTATTGACGCCATTAAAATTATTTAAACAATCATTTATTATGGTTCTTAAAACAAAAATGGAATGGAAATCGATGAATATGATTTTGGCAGCAATAATTTTCGAGACTAGCTGGCTGATAACATATGCGGAACCGTTGGGGGTCTTTGTTAACTATAGCTATAGCTACTATAGGTCTGTGATAATTTTAGTAGGAATATCCGAATAGAAGACGACCTTTACCCAGCTGTTTATTCGATCCAAAGTATTGTATATGCGATTCGACAGCCTAGTCGGTAGTGACCCTGCATACGAAGCTAGTGGTACTTTGTTCGATCCCCGGTACGGGCAAGTATTTGTGTGATGAGCGCGAGTATTCGTGCCCGAGTCTTGGGTGTTATCTATGTATTTAAGTATGTATTTATCTATACAAGTAAGTTTATCGTTGCCTAGTACCCATAATACGAGTACAACCCTAGAGCTTGGTTTGGGGCTAGGTTAATTTGTATGAGATTGTCCCCTGATATTCATTTATTTATTATATATCAAAGTTAATATGGTAAGCCACCATCTTATCCATTAACCTACCGCCTAGCAGCAGTGTTCGCATCGTTGTGTTCCGGTTTGGGGATAAGACAGCCGGTGAAATGACTAGCATAGAGGCATTCCATCTTATTCCTCAGGGTTGGCAACGCATTTGCAGTCTTGTGAATGCGAATGTCTATGGGTCACAGTTTCCACTTACCATCAGGTGGCCTGTGTGCTCGTTTGCCTTCCCATGCTATAAAAAAAAAAAAAGTAATAGGTATATAGCGAATCGCTTGGCTGAAAAAATTCTGTCCAGTATACAATTAATTAAAAAATTAAAAATCAACTTCTAAAAAATATTGAAATGTTTGGTTTTGAAGTTCGCCATGTATTACTTAGCATATTAAATACATTTTATCGAATAAACAGGTGGGTGAACGTCGTCTCCTATTCGAATTTTAGACCATTTCTAGTTCTATCATCACATGAGAACCATGGCAGCATGATATTGCATGAACATCCCTTACCCAAGTATTACCGTTATCCGTTTTTTGGATTTAGTAGCTTTGCACTCTAAACAGATGAAATAAAGTGCAAATCTACTAATTCTTGAAAAAGGATTAAGCAGGATTGCACTCTAAGCCGACGGTATGTTTAATTCCACTGTAATTGAACACCAGAAAGCTGAAAAGTAAAATTAAATGTCACAAAGAAACATTTGATCATCATGAAATGAGTTTGGCTACCACCGCATTAAAAGCAGCAATAGCCTCCGGGTTTTAGTGGATTTAATATGATGGATATACGGATAACGGCAAATTTACACGATGTCAATTTTGAGCCACCAAAATCTCGCCGCCAATAACTGGTATTTACTGGTAACCGCCAGTAACTGGTGTAAATGTGCCATAAGACTAAAATTTAATAATGTTGCCAATACATTCCAAATAACACCCTGATTTTTTTTAAATTTCCCCACCCTGTTCTAGAAAGATAGGCAAAATAAAACATTTTCTTTTTAATTCTGTGCTATAAATCATTCATAGAGCGATTTTAATGAACAAGTATCATTTCTCTCTCGTTCCTTCCCATGTAGCAAGTGTCGCCTTACATCACACTATATAAAATAGATAACCGCATCCTGTTTCATATTAATCTCTTATAATCACTGGCAGTTAAGTCACGATATCTGATCTCGGTAGGTGGCATGTCGTAAATGTGAGCTTTTGACTTAATTACTGGTTGATTTGTCGTGCACCTGACTTTTTAGGTCACGGTATTTAGCTTAGTAATGTTCTCTTAGGTCTTGTATTTTTTCCCAGGCGATAATTTTGCTACGAATGTTTTTTGTTATTTTGTATCTGTTAAAAAACTTTTGATTCAGCCGTTAGATTGATAATTAACTTTTTGATTTACAAAGGAAGTAGTAGTATTATAGTATAGTTACCTTTACATGTCTGAAAGAGCTATTTAGCGACAGAACCAAAAAAATGTTACAAAGTATTTAGTATTAAGTATTTTAAAGTACTTGAGAATTAACAAAGTTCTTGATCCTCAAAGAAAAGGCGTCTTAATTTGTTTTACGTAAAATTAGAAAATTTTGGGCGTCTTTTAGGATTGAAAATACTATTCGTAAGTTAATTTTTTAGCCTGTAAATTACCTTAACTTATTATTTAAAATCTAAGTACAATCGAGAAAACTGAGATAATAAAAGTCTGCATAGAAGAAGTTGCGGGCGCAAGCTAGAAACTAACACACAGTGCATTATGACATCTTTTATTCATGTACTTACATGAGTTATACATTTTACCTTTAACTAAAAAACAATTCAAAGATCCTCTGTTCCAGGCAAGTCTTTGTAACACCAATACAATGGGCCTTGTAGAACCGGTAGATTATCTAAAACAAATCGTTCTTGAACTCAATGCACCAAATATTAACCGGCGAGTTGAAGTTGTCCCGATACTCCGCAAAAAACAAATTTAAGGGCGTGCAGTGCATTCTCAGCTTACCCCCTTTACTCGTATGACTTCGCTCACTTGATCCAGTTTTTAAGAGAATAACACCTAACACAGTCACTGGGACCGAGTGATAAAGGGTATACATCTCCTGAAGATCAAGTAAAAAAGGGTTTAAGTCCTCGTCATTCTTATACCCTTTTAGTACAAGCTAAGTCGACTTATACCCTTTTTCACTAGGTCCACAGCATTTCGTTTTACTGTCGAGTAAAAATTGTCTTGAAATGATCTTATTCGTTTGCCCCACACCATACATTTTAAGTGTCTTTGAAATCCTAAGCACCCAGTAAGTTAACTACCGTAGCAAAATAACTTGATTCTTATCTCTCAGAATTCCTTTAAAATCGTCTAATGCAATATTATCTGAAGGTGTTGATTAAACATGAATTCCTTGCTAAAGTGCAGTCGTTATCGCAATGCAACCGGCGTTTACAAACGATCAATACAGGAGCCGAGCCTGAGTCAGTCTGTCATTTCTGATAGGTATAAAATTATCACTTCGATAATTTACCTTGGTTGGTATAAGTTTAATGTATGCAACCCTTTTGATTCGGTTAACTTACATACATACATACATACATATCTTCACGCCTTTAATCCCAGTGTGGGGTAGGCAGAGCTACAGAATTACCTACAATTTTAAAATCTTGTTGATAATTCTGTAACCACATTCTGCACAAATAGGCTAAGATATTTACCAGCGTATTAGTGACAAGTTGCAAGCCCATCGACTAACAGTACTACCTACACGCCTTTATTCCCTTAGTCGCCTCTTACGACATTCACGGGGTGACATGGAGTGGCACTATTCTAACCCGGCAACCACACGGCAACGACTCGGTTAACTTGATGTTTATATTTCCATTTAAAATCATAGACAAGTGGCAGCCATTTTGTATGAGAGCTAAGAGCTAATTCCTTTGGGCTTGCTAGCGCATTATCAATGTCATGATAGCCCTTATTTACTTACAGTAGGTCAGAGCGAGATAAAAACAGTACAATTACATGTAAAAAACAACTAGGATTTACCAAGCTGAACAACAGAGCCCCAGACCTCTTTTTAGGGATCCGTAGTCAAACTAGGAAACCCTATAGTTATCGGGTGACTAATTACTTTTAGTTACCTATAAAGTAACTTGCTACTTAAATGACCAAATATTTTGTTTGTATACTTTTATTGATTTGTTATTATAGTCCTTTTTTACATGTAAGTAATATTTTATATTATTATCAATAAATGAGTATGAGTATGCGTATGATATTATGTATTATATTTTCAGTAACCCGGGCCTTTACATTCTTCCACTTAGGTTTAGCCCATCTTGCTTCTCTATCGTGATGAGCTCCAAGTAGAATCAAATGGGAGACCAAGTAGAATCAAATGAGATACCCAGTAGAATCAGATGGGATACCAAGTAGAATTGAATGGGATTCCAAGTGGAACCAAATGGAATACCAAGTATAATCAAATCCGACACCAAGTAGAATCAAATGGGATACCGTGTAGAATCAATTAGGATACCTAGTAGAATAAAATGAAATACCAACTTGTTTTTAATGTCATAAGGGATCAACACTCTCATAGCACCGGGAATCTAGTTTAAAAGGCTACATGTCTACCTAACTAAACACATTATTATGTCTGAGATTTTTAAAAACTCTAAGCATCAGATTAGTTCCATGCACCCTGTGTACATTTTTCATTTTTATTTTCAGTGTCATTGGTACGTTTTTTGTATGTATGTATGTACAAGATTTTTCCTCTAGAAATTAAATGAATGGTTGTTACATGGAATAAATACCTAAATCACGAAATTAAACCACAGGATCTTATAACTTGACCCAAATTTATTCCGTGGATAATTTAAGATTGTAACTACCGCTCTAGCGGCTCAGTTTCAATTCAACTAGCGAATTGATTAAACGTTTATCGAGCGGAATGCGGTCACACAATAATATATTATTTATATAAAACAATTTATAGTTTATGGGTAATAAAATAAATTGCATGATTGTTAGTTTTGCTACTGAGGTGTTAGATTTCCTTTTATATTTTATTATGATGTGTAGAAAAAAGGATTACAGAGAAAATTTAGCAGCTTCGTAGTTACAATAAAAAAAAAACAGCCATATTTCGCTTGTAATAAATTATACATCTTCACTAGGTTCCCTGAAGATTTTTTTACTCTTACTAATATTATAAATGAGAAAGTTTGGATGTTTGTTTCTCAATCAGGCTTCAACAACTGGACGAATCGGAATGAAACTTGGGACATATAGGACGGAGTCACGGGCATAAACTAGTATGATATAGGTATTTAATAGTAAAAAATAAACCGATAGCATTTTAGAACGAAACACATACCTCAATAAATGACCTCGTTTTTTTATGGTACCTACTCACAGTTGGAAAAGTAAGTGGTTGTCTAATTTTGACAAAACTTCCTATAATATGAAACTGTCGATAAAGTCGACCCTGAAGTTTCGACATGCGCATCTTATCGACCTTATTATTTTATAACATGCAAACGGAATTCAACCTTAGGGCGGCAGACCAAGCCGACCCATTAGGTAAAGAGTCGCACGATCTCGCGGTGGGAGCGGTACCTGCGACTCCACGTGATCCACATGATTGATTCACGCATTTAAGGACTACATGGCTCTTAAGAGAAAAAAACATCAACAGCATACAAATTTACATCATATAAATAAAGAAATCCATTAGCGGAACACGCAGCTGTTTCATACATTAAAAGGCACATCTTAACTCGTCTCGTAGACCTGTCGATTAGCCGATTGCATATAAATTGCATATAAAAAGCATGTTTAAAGCGAATACACGAGTTACAAGGCGACTGACAAGTAAAAAACCTTTATTGCAGCACAAGTATAATCAGTACTGCAACTGCAATTGGTGTAATGTTTTTGTAGCGTCGAATTGTTGCATTAGGATTGGGTAAGAGTGACATCTGTGTCAGTAACAAAAAGAGGAGATATCTATATTTAAAAAAAAATTAACAAACATGTAATATTAAAAAAGTTTTTATCGGATTGACAATCACCTTTTTTTTTGAAGTAGGTACCTAGGTTAAAAAAAATGATTTTTTTTACAACATGATAAATTGGTTAAGTGGAGAAAGAAAAAAATATGAACTGAACAATTTATGCCTTATTTTTTTCTCAGCTTATCAAAAAACTAATCCATAACGTAGTGTTTTATACACTTATCAAGTTTTTGTCACATCTTGTGGACCAACCGGTGATCAAATTCATGACTTGCAGAGAAAACTTGCTGTTACGTCTTTACTGTGACACGATTTTATTAGAGCAAAAAGTTTTATTCGTTCAAGTCAAGATTAAAGCCGCGTTTACAAGTTCCAGTTAATGGCATCAATTAATCATAAATTCATATCTTGGTTAAAAACTAACCTCGCAACTTGGACCATTTATCAACGAGGAGAATGTCGTACGCAATGACTTTCACTTATGTGGGAAAAGTTATAATGATTGAAAAATCCCCTGTGTGGGAAATTAATCCAATCATGTAGCCAATGGCTTTTATTCCGCCGGAAAGTGAGGTCATTTATAAAAGAATTTGAATTGAAAATTTTGCTATTACAATAGTTTAAATATCTTTAAAAAAAAAAACAGATTATTATCAAATTATAATGCTAAAAGAGGCTGTACCTATAGCTGCACTAGCTACCACGATTACCTTAAGTACCTATTTAACTTTCATAAGTTACAACATTATTTGTATTGTTGCCTTAATTGTTTTACTTAAAATATAATTGTTTTGGTTTAACTATTTAAATAAGTAATTAAGTTTCTTGACTTTGGTAACTATTTTTTTAACAGAAGTACACAATAAATTTTTATTAAGAAAAATAAAAAACAAATTGCTTTTATTAGACAGGCAAGACAATGTAAAGAAGTAGGATATGTACTAATTAAATATCTCCACTGTTTTAGTGACGTTTTTTTGTAAAATAATTGCAAAGAAAATCTATACAATATAATTTTAATGAGACACAAAATACATCCAAATTGCGCTCATTAGGCAGGAAGACAATTTGTGTAGGTAATAAATTCTCACTATCAAATGTTTGTTTAATGTACCTACTTCATACAAAAGATATAAGACTAAACTGAAAAATGTAAACTCCCTTCTAAATAAATAAATCGCATAAATGATTCAATAACTAGCCAGAAAAAAATATTACTACGGGAGAAATCCAATGTTACATTCGCTTGTGGCTTACGACAAAACAAAAACGTAGCAAGTGGTATTAAAAACTACAAAACTGGGTATAAAACTTTATTAAGCTTTATATTTTGTGCTTAACAAGTTCTGTTAAGCAATTCCAATACTAAAGTGACTTCCTAGCAATATCAGTAGAATCTAAGCTACAAAAACAAGCAGATTTCCTAGGATTGCGTAAAAACAATAGACATAGTATCTTACGATGCAATGAAGCCATTTCACTACCAAACTCGAACCGACGAAGAACTTGTTGAAATCCGACAGCCGTACAAAGATTAACGACAAAGACTACAGTATCTATTTTTTTAGGAAGGCAATCATCAATATCATCATTCATATTTAATTAAAGTAAGACTGTTGTTTATGACAGCGATATGTGTTACTTAACCATTCATAGGTTCATAATTTTTCTATTAATATTTTCATAATATGCAGCGTAAAAATATGATTGCCTCATACATAATTATATAACTACTAAAGATGACAATAATTTTTCTCCTGCTGCTATAACAGAAAATTTTAATGCTACTGGGCCTTTACCGACTATTTTCAGTATTATATTATCCAAACTAAATATTATATATAAGCCATAAGGCCCAGTTCTTGATCTCTTTGCCGCCTTTGTCTCTTACTATTCCCATTTCTACAACCGCCGGCGTACTGGCTAAACTTGAACAAGGATTTACCAACCCACACGGCGCTTGGGAAAATAAAACAAAAACTTGGAACCAATAAAGGCCTATATCGTGTTACCTTAAAGAAGACATTTCGCTTAACTACTTGCGCGGACGCATACTGTGGGCGGTAGTAATGACCCTTATTTTGTGGTCCAAACCAGAAGCAATTAGCTTTAAATCCCTAACGCAATAGAGGTGCTATAATTTATTTCAACGATATGTGTCTGTGAATCTGTCGGTCTGTGGCATCGTTATTTTGAAGCTTGTTTAATTAAAATTAATAGAAAATCGACCCGTTTCAAAGATATTAAATTAGCAGCAGATTTTACTTTTAAAACATTTAAAAAAATCTTGTTTTTTTTAAAGCTATAAGAGCAAACGAGCTACCTCGAGTAGCCGCCCATGAACCTCTGAAACACTAGGAGAGAAATGGCAGATGCGTTAACAGCCCTTGAAAAAAGAGCAAGCTCGTCTCTTGAAGATCCCCAAGTCTTAGCGGTCCGGAAATACCGCAGCAATAAGCTGGTTCCCTTAAACTGTCGTTACTTTACCGTTTACTGTTTATTTAAACGAGTGTTGTTGGTCAAAATTCAAAATTCAAAATATTTATTCAGTAATTTGGCCACATGAGGGCTCTTTTACACGTCAGTAACATGGGAGTGAATCTACTAGCGCTTCGGACAAGACCATCATTGCGGAGAAGAAGCGCCGCAAGAAACTCCAGCAAGGTATTAAACATAACGGGTATCGGATTCTGAATCGGCATCGAGTTTGGTTAAATTATTACCTGTCTACGACCACTAGTAGCAGGTCTTTGTAGGGGTCTGGGCCCGAAAGTCTAGGCCATACAACCATATTGTCTTTGTCTTGTTCTCGTATTGTCGCAGCCGAGGTAAAAACACCGCCGCCTAGATTAAAGGCCCTTGTCGTTGCGGCTTTTATACTATAATGATGGACCATTGATGGTATTGTTTACGAAGTCTTGCCGCCTTTAACTTGTGCCTCGAGCCAAATAAAGGTAGTGTCGAGGTTGTCCCTGTAATCAGATACGGCCGGATTGAGTCGTCTGATCTAGATCGTTTATTCGTGATCTTGCGCCGTCTGGCGATAACGCGTTTACGCAGGATTAGCTGTGAAATATGGTTGGGCTCTGAGAAACTATTTTTTTTCTCATTTCTGAAGATCGGCTCTCTTTTGCTTAAGATAAGGATTATGGAAATGTTTAATTATTTTAAGCTTTCATATTGCATTCATTAAAAATGAGGGAACCTACAAGAATCGAACTAATTCCAAATGTCTTTTCTTGCAAAACATAGGAGGTTTATAGCCTAATTTTGCAAGATGTGGTAACAGAATTATCAATAAATTTGTAGAGTTGTTGGTAATTCTGTAGCTCTGCCTATCCCACTCTGGGAATGAAGGTGTGAAGGTATGTCCGTGTAACCAAAAAAAAAACAATCACAAAACTATGACAAATAGAACACAAACTACTAGAGAAGTAGATAAAAAATCTATTCAAAGATGCTGCAGCTGCGGCAGTGTTCTAAAAAAAAAAAAGGTAAAAAGATGAAAGATGTTTATTCAGTACGCACGGGCACTTTTACACGTCAAAAATCTACCAGCGCTTCGCAAGAGACCACTGCTGAGAAGAAACGCCGCAAGAAACTCAACAGTAAGTCGTTTTTTAAATATTGCTAATGATATTATACAATAATAAATTTAAGCTAGCATTATATAAATCAATGAATCTCACATAACACCAAAAATTTATATATTCATGCGTAGTTGAGCAGGAAAATGTGTCAAAACTCAGAATTGTCACAAAACTAATATAAAAAAAATATATATATATATATAGAAAGTATACAAGTTATACTTACCTGTGACGGTGCAAGACAACATGCATAAAAGTTTCGATACATTCTCCTACAGAAACCGTGTCCCCTAGACAATATACAATATTTACATATTTTTATGGCTAAGTTATTATTAAATTATTTAGGTGTTGGCCAAGCATTTTTATCTGTTAGATAGTCTTCGACCCTATAGTAAGCTTTAGACATCAACGACTTTTTCAAGTAAGTTTTAAGTACTGGAAATGGTAACTTTAAAACAACGTCAGATAATTTATTAAAGAAAAGGATGCATTGACCTACAAATGATTTATAAACCTTACGGACACGAAATTTTTTAATAGCAATTTTATTTTTATTTCTTGTATTCAAATTATATACATCACAATTCTTAACAAAAGAGTCTTGATTTTTCATGACATAAATAATATTCTCATAAATAAATTGTGATGCTACTGTCAAAATATTAATTTCTTTAAATAGTACTCTTAAGGAATCACGGGAGTTTAGATTATATATAGAACGAATGGCTCTTTTTTGCAACACGAATATAGTCTGTATGTCATCAGCTTTTCCCCAAACCAGAATACCGTACGACATAACACTATGAAAATAACTATAATAAACTAAGCGAGCTGTCTCAACATTAGTAAGTTGCCTGATTTTCCTAACAGCATAAGCTGCCGAACTTAATTTACCTGCTAGTACTGCTATATGGGGACTCCATTGCAAGTTTTTATCTATAGTTATCCCTAAGAAAAGCGCCTTATCTACCATTTCCAATCTCTCATTATTAAGAAATATACTAGATTCTACCGGTCTAACATTAGGCAAAGCGAACCTAACACATTTAGTTTTCTTAGCATTGAGTAGCAAATTGTTACTAGTAAACCAATTAAGTATTTTACCTAGTATGGTATTTATCCTACTGTAATCGACGGATTTTCGGTCTACCTTGAAAATTAATGATGTATCATCAGCGAATAGCACAATATCACAAAAATTATCTACTGTGGGTGGTAAGTCATTAATATAAACCAAAAATAAGAAAGGACCTAATATAGAGCCCTGAGGTACACCTAACTTAACAGCGGCTCCAATAGACTGTGTTTGGTTTACAACAACCGTTTGTGTTCTATCACGCTTCTAGTTATAAATAACGCTTGAGGTTATGATTCTTATTTCGTAATAATAATGTACACATATTTAAATCCCAAAATAAGTTATTTGAGGCCTAAAGCCCAAAATATAATTATCTATCACAAGACCCCAAGACTGTTGAACAAAAAACATAATGCCGAGATCGATTCAAAGAAATTATGGCAATAAAAACTTAGATTTAGCCCAACTAGAAGCCATTTTACTCGGGTTTATGTAAATTCGTTCGACCTGCATTCAAAATGGGTGTCGTTGTACTTAATGTTTGTACATAATGGAGATACTTTAAAGTTAATGCTTGTTTACTGGAGGAGGAAAGACATTGATTGAGCAACTCTATTAATTCAGTTATACTATAAACCTTTAAATGGTGTTTAAGAATTATTTTTTGAGTTGACTTTTAATACAGGGTGGGCCAAAAAATTTTGCACTTTTAAAACATCGATAAAAAATTAACTTTTCATGTTTTTTTATATTTTATTTATTTAACCTAGTAGCAGATAAATGCAATTTATTTTTGAAAAATAACGTCATCCAGATCTCCTCCGTCTCGTCGTTGCACTCCTGCAGTCGACTACACAAACGGTGTACCCTTGTTTTGTCGACAACTTTTTCATCGAATATTATTTCATCGACAACTATTCATCGAAACTTTAGTACTAGTAATATTGTTTGGAGTTATCTTATTTCAACTACTATTTATTTAAATTTATCTTACTACGTGGAAATACTAATCAACGAATACTACTTAATCGCTGATTTGTTTCAAATTATCTTAATTCGTACAACTACAAAACATTGCAATTCATTTCTTCGACGTATTACTTTAAAACAATTTTAACTTTTGAACTCAACTGAAAAAAAAGTTAATAATATTATTGCATAACTAGTTATATAAAGAAATAGAACTACGAGGCTTTCAAAGTGGGTTAGGTTAGGTTAGAACTGCGGCCCCCAAGAAAACGAACTGTTGACAGAAGTGGGTTAGGTTAGGTTAGAACTGCGACTCCCAAGAAAACGAACTGTTGACAGAAGTGGGTTAGGTTAGGTTAGAACTGCGACCCCCAAAAAAATTAACTGTTGACAGAAAAGCATGACACATTACTATTATTAAATTATAATATTATAATAAATTAGGATAAGTAAGTGAAATGTTTTTTACCAACCTATTTATAATTACCAATTGAAATCATTTTATGCGGAATAAATATTATTACACGTAATAAAAAACAAATTAAAAAAACCCGAAATGATTAGTCATGACATGAATTTTATTGAAATAAGTCAACTACTAATTAAAAGACCTCGGTTCAAATTACCTAGTATCGAGTCCTCGACGCAATGATTTGTCGATGAAATGAAAATACTTGAAACGTTGTCTTTGAAATAATATTCGATTAAAAGTCTGTCGGCAATTCAATGGTAAACCTACACAAACACTTTGGAAAACTCGCTGACGCATGCTGCGAGGGATCGCAGCTATCTCATTCTGAATGTTTTGTTTTAACTGGGGTATTGTCATCGGATTATTAAGGTACACTCGACTCTTTAAATATCTCCACTTGAAAACATCGCAAGGTGTTAGGTCCGGGATCCTTGGCAGCCATGGGAATTGGGATGTCACCTCTGCGAGAAATCAACTTTTTCGGAAACATTTCTTTCACCACCGGTAAACTCATGTTTGACGTATGGCATGTTGTTCCATCTTGTTGCATCCATGTTCTGGTCACCTTCAAATTCATGCAGTGGGTTTCAGATCTAGATGTAAAATTCGCCGTAGACTAGTTCTTGGTATTGCTAGAGCTGCTGAACGTTTACGCGTAGATAATTCTGGATCGTTCTCTACAGAAACTTTAACCTGCCGTATGTTCTCATCATTTCTTGTTAAACGTGGACGCCCTGTTTGTTTGATATTCAGTGTCGAACCAGTTTGCTTGAAGTTTTTGACCTAAGATTTAATCAAACTAACACTTGGACACTCACTCACTTGGCGTTATCCTTATTCAATTCTAAGTAGGCGTCGTACAGAAAGATACAAATCGTTGTTTTTATAAAACTGTTTAATACAAAAACCCCGTAGCTTTCCCGTGAAACGCTCCTTTATAAATAAAATTGCACGAAGTGACCTATAGTTTCCCACTAATTTCCCGCCGCTCACTCTGACAGAGTCCGAAAAAATCAGTGTTGCTATTTGCAAAAATTTATGGCCCACCCTGTACAATCTTTTATTTAGCAACAATCTGCTGAGGCATAATTATAGACCCAGAAACTGCCCAGAACAAATACCAAATTCACCAAATACGAAAGCCTGCGCAATTTGAACAAACGTGCAGCCTCACATAAAACACCAAAAAATCACAAATCAACGAAAAATAACAAAATAGTCAATTATTTTAAAAGTAATGAAAACGGGAATTTAATCCACATATTTAATGAGTCCATATTACTGTTCTATAGTGTCTGCCTTTAATGTCAACTTAATAAGAGCAACGATTACGTTACCAATATGATAAAAATATGGTTTGAAATAACATTCTGAAACTGACATTAACATCCGCATATGTATGTATTCTACCCAAAATGCGAAGGATCATGGTATGGAATTCTATGGAAAACTAATTTAATATTTCATTTAACCGTGAATAAATTCATCGGTAATGCCTTCGGAGTTGCAAATGTCCATAGGCGGCGGTGATCACTTCCCATCAGTTGCACCGTCTACCTGTTTGTCCGACGATGGCAAAATAAAACCTAATTTAGGTAGAAGTTGATCGTGAGATAGGTATTTAAGAGTAAATACCTATCTCACGATACACTCACGGCTTTTGGAGGGTGGGATCAGATTTCATAGAAACCCTGTCATCATCCTTTCCACTCCATTTTCAAGTACTGTCTATATTGTCTAAATTATTTTCAAATCATATCATATACAGTTGAAGAGGACGCTGTTAACTTTAACAGAATATTAGATAAAACACGTTCAAACATGGTGGTCTAAACTGTTCCAGAAAGTCTCCAGTCAAACTCCAACAGCTGCTACCTAATTCGATAGATTTGTACTTTCGCCACACCGGGCACAAATTACAGCCGCCACAAAAGGTGCTACAAACAAGTACTTTCCAACACATCTCGTAACTCCGACTGTCAATTTGTTTGTCCGTTTGTTAGCACCCATTTGCGCCTTTGTCTCAGCTTTCCATTCTGTTTCAAAGCTGCGTATGTCACTGGCTGTCTCATTAACGGACTGCTGCTGGTTTACGGTTCAAAGATAACCGTCCGTTTGTGTCAAACGGTTGCGGAACAGTTTTGGAATGTGGAATAATGTGGTTCATAATAATATTTTGTTTTGAGTTTATTTCGGTCAATGACGTAATAATTAAGCTTTATTATGTCTTTAGTAAATTTTTGATGAGGAACTCTGCAAAAACAAAACAAATTGAGATTATTGATAGAAAAAAAAAGATTTAAAAACCCAATTGTGATCTGGTAACTACATAGCATTAAGAGACCCTGACTAAATTTCGCTATACTTAATCGAATAATTTCTGCAACATCTTAAAACTACATATTTAGTAAATAACACTGCAAACTGTAACTATATAAATGTTCTACATTGTCCTTAACCCTAATGATTGTGATATTGTTGACGATATAAAAGCTCTTATTAGCTTGACAGAAAGGGCGGTGAACTCGGCCAGCATGCAATGGGGGTAAAAATAAGATAAATAGGCGCCTTCGTCTGTATTTAAAAAATATTTTTGGAGACAACACACGGTCATCTGAAAACTTGAATCCATAGTCCAAGAAGGCTCTTAAAGATTTTTTAATTTATAACTAGCTTCTGCCAGCGATTTCGTCGATATACAGTTAGTATTTTTATCGTCTTACGGAAACCGTAAATTTTTCCGCTTTAAAAAGTAGCCTAATGCATTGCATTCTAATGGTGAAAGAATTTTGAAATCAGGTGCAGTCGTTTTTGAGTTTATTCGTTACAAACATACAAAAATACAAAAAGTCTTTCCTTTTTATGCTTATTTTAATACTTTATTGCACAAAATTAAAATAGTGTAATATTAATGTAGATAATATTTTAACTATCTTGAAAATGCCTTACAAACACCTTTTTTATATTATTAATTACCTAGCTAAGTTATCTTTTAATTTCATTGTCATATCTATAATTTAATGTTAGTAATAAAACTCATTTTGTTAACTGCCTTTACCGAAATAGAATACCATAAAGATACAAATAACTACATCTTAACCCCACATCCACGTACGCTACTCATCAAATCGAAACATTTCCCCGCAATCAAGCCTTCAAATATAACAGAAGGAGTATCGATTCCAGTATCAGTCATCCAATGAATATTACATGCGATGGTCGATGCGATACAGCGCTTGGATTGAACGTGTATTAAACATTCAGGAGATATGAAGTTAGCCTGGCAGTGGAAGTTTTTTCAAATTAATCATTTAGGGGAATATTATGAGAATCGAACTACAATTATGTTTATCTAGCATGTAAAAGCAGCATTGGACCCGATTCTACGTACACATCGCTTAAATAGCCTAAAACTAAATTGTCTAATTTTAAGACATACTTTAGACGGTATATTTTACCAGTGCTATTTCAGAATTTCAAGCTGACAATGTATAAGACCGCCTAAAATAAGAAGCGTCAGATTCAAATTAGCGCTGTCATGGCGCTGTCATTTGATTATGACAGCTGCTCATGGAATAGCAAAGTGTTTTAGCGACACCTAAATAAAATTAGGAAGTTTAGAGGCCACTGTAGATTCGGATCTATTATTCGTTTAAATAAAACAAAATAAGCAAGTTAAGATTGGCATAAAACCAAACATTATTTCGTTAACTTAATACGCAAGAATCAGTTAATCTAGCTAACATCAGAATCTGCTTTATTAGATCGGGTCAGGAAAAAGATAACTAACAATTTTGCTAATAAAAGTACCTATTATAAAATATCTTTGTAACTTCGAAGAGAACTGCGAAACAATAGCAAATAGCAATAGTATTGTATTTCAAACATTCATAGCGCTATCATGTGCAAATTGGTGTGTAGTTTTAAGTCACACACACAAACTTGCTATATTTTCACAGCTTTAAAGAAAGCGTTTGAGCAAAAATAGAAATACTTTAAACCCTAATACTAATGCCTTATTGTCGGTTGCACAAGGCTCTTACCTTGGCCATGGACTACATTTAGTGTATGATTCAGCAAACAAACATTTAAATATACTCCATATTTGACTAGAATCAATCTGTGTAATGGTTCTCGTGGTATTAATTATTATGTTAAGCTGATAAAGGCTCGTAACTCAGTCGCTTTAGGCAGAGCGGTTAGTGCATACCCGACTATTAGCAAATGTTGGTTTCGCATCATTTTCTATGCAAAGCGATTCCCAGCGAGTACTGCTATATTGGTTCTAGTCTAAAGTTGGACGTAAATTGTAGCAGAATAGTTGATTGGCCTACGGTCATTGTACAAAATGGAGTCTGATGCAAAATGCAACATGGATAGGTAATGGACCTATCTCTGTTGCAAACTTCGCAGTATTGTGGGTACATTACTTATTACGAGTAAGAATATTTTCAAATCTTGGGTCATGTTGCTGTAGATTTATTTTTTCAATCAAATAAAAGTAAACAAAATAAAATAAAACGTGATCTGCTGATCTCATTTCTTAGACACTGACATGTTACGTCTCTTGGGTATCTCGGACGTTTAGTCTTTTTTAAGTATGGGATTATCACATCCATCACTATTATGTACATACATACATACATAAACTCACGCCTTCGTTCCCGGAGAGGGGTAGGCAGAGCTACATAATTACCTACAACTCCAAAAAACTGTTGATAATTCTGTAACCACATTTTGCACAAGTAGGCTAAGATGTTTACCAGCGTATTAGTGACAGGTTGCAAGCCCATCGCCTAACAGTACTGCAAGTCTTTATTCCCTTAGTCGCCTCTTACGACATCCACGGGAAGACATGGAGTGGCACTATTCTAACCCGGCAACCACATCTATTATGTAAGATAAAATAATTACAACTGAAAGTATAATGTCTTCAATCCAGTACGGCGTCCCCGCCATTCAATTTACAATGCACGGTTGAGACAAAATATGAAAAATGAAATAGTGAGATGGGATGACGTAATGAAATTGTCTACTGAGAGGAATAGTGCTTAAGAAGCTAGATTATAGTTTAGTTTAGTTTATTTATTCATCAATGTAATATTACAATATAAATTGCATTGCATGTCAAAAAATACGAAAATTGAGATCGTCAAAACATAAATACTAATAATTAAAAAATACAAGAATAATTATTAATAATTAATTTAGTTAAATTAAAACAACAACAATTAAATATCGAATAATGGTCACTCGTCCGATGTCAATACATTATAATGATTAATAAATTTCAACACAATAATAAATTTACATGTCCAGCTCCATATATTCAAGATACGGAGTATAATGGATTATCCAATAAAAGGTTTCTTAGCTGATGTTTAAATGCTTCGTAGGATTGTAATTTTTTAAGTTTAGCGGGTAGATTATAGTACGTGGGACCGATGACACGATATTATAGAATAAATAAATTGCTTCCAACAACAACAGCGTAAATTAGCGAACAATTTTATCTCCACATAAAAATATGCCCGGAAATGGTTCTAGTAGAAGAACAAAGAACGATAACAGGGCATCCATTAAGTAACCAACAAACTATTACGAGTACTCACACATTTTGGACTTCATCCAAAACTATATTTTATTCCAACTTCAGTGCTTCCATCTGTCTGTTTGTCGAGCTGGAATAATATTTGCGGACGTCTAAGAGACGTTTATATTGTGTCGGGAGATATCCCTATAATAGATTTAGCATAGCCTGGATGAATAAAACATCTATTCAATGTGTTCTTAGCAAGAAACAGAGATTGAATGTTTCGTTCACAATGTTATAGTCCGCTTGAATCAAGAAGTTATTAATATTAGTAGCAACTGTTACATATTTTGTTTTCTTCTAATTAATGTATTCGTTAAATAAATTATAAAATAATATTACTAAGTACCTAGTTTGAGTTGAGTTAGGTAGTAGTTTTATTCACTTATGATTTACACCAACATTTTTATACAAAAAGACAACAAAAACAGTTACAAAATACCAATCACCCTCTGACAAACCAAGAAATAGGACACACACACACACTAACAAATAAATGAAGAATAGAGATTTGACTCCTAGACCGTGGAACTATATGAGCGAGACATACTAATCAAATCGTCTTAGCTTTGCATTGTTTCGTGGATGTCTAGGAATTTATTTCGTCGACAACGTAACAATTTTGTTTTAAAATCAAAACTATCTTTATACCTAGTATTTTTGCCGCTAAAGGGCGTGTAATGATTTCACTCTAAGTTTTCGTTGAGTCACAAGCTAGACTTAAAGTCGCCCTTACTCTAACCCTATGTGGTCTCCCTGAGGCAAGTATTAGCGTGGAACAACTTTAGTACAAGGGAACGTAACACATGCAAGTTACTGAATACTAAGCATGTCTGGTTCCCCTATGATTTGAGTCTCGTCATAATATGGATCTAAATTCTGGAGTTTCGATTTTCAAATGTTATATATTTTTTTAAACACTTGAGCATCGATTGCAATCGGTAATGCAGTATAAGATCCTGTTAAATCGAACTGTAAGGCTAACAACATTGCAAATTCTCCAACATCAATACAGAACAATAACACCGTAAGTTAGCGAGCGTGTGCTCGCAAATATTGAACGTCTAGCTCACTGCGAACTTGTAGTCTAATGTATTGTAATGTTAGGATTTATGGATAATGCCTTAGATATACAACAGATTAAACCTAATGCTAGAGAACCTAATCTGTTAACCTTCGTGAAATTTGGAAGCAAAATAATTGAAGAGGTTTTCAAATTAGGGAACAACGTTGTTAGTCAGGAAGTTACTTTCTTTTCCTTATTAAAATTGTAGACTGGGCTTTGTTTGTATTTTGATTATTAAATTTATATGAAATAACCTAATCATTTAAAATTCTCAAATGCTTGATTGTTTACTCTACTCTCAATTACAAAACAACCTTTCCTCGTCTACACCCTACTTTCCTTACATTAGATTTACTCATTAGCTAAAACATTTCAAAGAAACACTTCCAATATTGGGAATCACATTTTGCCGTACGGACCGAGATATTAATCTATCGGAGTATGGCAATCACCTAAAAACGGTGGCTATTCAATTTGGCCCGTGAGTCGAGGTAGCTGTTAACCTTATGAAGGTATACGAGTATGATGAGTTTCGTGTTCGAGTAAGGCAAAGGTATTCTATCTTCAGATCAGGTAGAAGGGAAAATGCCCAAGAGCACGATAGAATCCAGGATAATCTTAGTGTAAGTTTAGTTAGATTAAGTAGTTGTAAGTTTGTGCTGTTTTGGCGTTAGCTGTTAAGGTACAAATTTGTTTTTTAAATTAATAAGTAAATCTTCATGGAAGTTTGAAAGTTGCATACAGTAGGTTTTTCATGTCAAAGTTATTAGTACGGTGTAGCGAATATAAGTTTCAATGAAAACTCAAAATAGGAAATCTATATCCTAGCAGACCATTTTTTTATTTCTTTAACATCTCGCATATTAGAAGTTACGCATACTACTAGATTGTTCATGTTCTCATACTCTCACCATGGTTGTATTTTGTTTTGATATATGAACAGTCTACAACTTTTTCTTAGTAAACAAAATCTAATCGGTAGTCTAGGACTTCCAATACAGAACTAAAACATCTGTATCAAAAGACTATCTTAAAGGTAAAGTGAAACAAGCGAAATTCACGATCCAGATTATCATGACTATTTTCACAGCTTCGATAATAGTTGATTTATGTAACAAACAGTTCAGAAAAATCTTTTTTTGAATAACTAAAAAAATAACCAAGATATAAGCCAACAAAGATTTTAACATGGAGTTTGTAATTGACAACAATTCGTTTTGTGCTAAGGTAGTAAAATAAAATACCGTTTCTAGATTTTACACTGCTGATTACAGTAAAAATATCTTTGGATTTTTTTATGCAGTAGTTTTTTTTATATTTAGGAAAAACAGTAAAAAAGTTGGATTGTGAATGTTAGGAATACACTTATAGTGCCCTTAGTCCATTTATTACCAAAGGAATTCAAAAAAGTATACAACTGTCATGTTCATTGTTTATCTGTCTGACGGATTACTTGATTCTGACGACACGCTTTCAATTCTACGCAAAATAGTTTATTTATTTTAATGGCGTCTACAAATTACGTAATTAATTAAATTACGCAAAATAGCAAATTTGTGAACTAACGGCAGCGAATGATTTACATGACATGACAGTCAGTTTTGTTTACTGTTTAAAGTTACTTTTTTAAATTTTATGTCATGCTAAGATCACGACATCAGTATTCCTAACTTTGTATATACGGTCTTTTTAATGACTATTTCTTTAATAAATTATTAACGACGAATTTAAGTTAAATAAAGAAAAACCAAGAAATACGGGTAGTCTAATTTTTAACCAGCTATTATAAACGCGAAAAAACAATAATGCTTTTTTTTTAAATGTTTTCAATTATGGGCAACCTGTTACATGATTTCACAGTGCATATCAGATCTCTCTGTCAATCGCTGTGTAATTAGCAGTTTCAAATGCTTGTATAATCCGTATTTCTTGGCCAATTTTAATTTTAATTTGACTTTTGATGATCAGTTTAACAATATTTTTATATTTTGTAGAGAAATTTTAAAAAACATGTAGGGTAAAGGCACTAGTGGTCAGCCAGAGACCTATAGTCGACCTTATATGAGTGCGAAGAGTAGGACATATATCTTTGGTACTCATCCCACTCATGCAAAGTACAGGCAGAGGCCGACATCAGGTCTCTGGCTGACCACTGGTTACTTTACCCTATATTCCCTATTGCATAATAAATGCGAGAATGCAACTATCTCGTATCGAAAGTCTATGACATCAACGCGACTACGCCTATAGTCTACCCTCCCGTCTCGTATCTGAAGTATCTCGCTGTGAAGGTTTCGTTAGCCGCCACATTTGTACGTTTTTAAACGACTTCAAAAAAGGAGGAGGTTCTCAATTCGTCTGTATTTTTTTATTGATAAACAAAACATTCTGGTTTGAACTGGCTTTTAGGTACAGTTTGAGTCTGTCTCGCAAAATGTTTCAGTTACTTTGTGTTTCGCTTTTGCGCAGTGATTTCTGTTTCCTTTTATATATATCTTACTGCATTCCTAAACTACAATTATTATTCCTAATCTTTGCTGAATAAATGCAATTCTTCTTTAGTTTAGCCCATATTGCTTCGATATGGCAAACATATTACATTGTCCTTTTTGCAGTAATAACCTTCATAAAGTCATCAGTACAATACGACTAACAACATCGAAGCAAGATGATCTAATGGAAGTTACATTAAAAAGCTAACATATTTTTTGACGCAACTTTTTTTTATGGCATGTAATTGGCAAACTCGCACACAGACCACCTGATGGTAGCTAGGTTTGGTAAGACAAGACTAGAATCTTAAGACTGCAATCCTAAGACCGCAATAGCGTTGCCAACCCTGAGGACAAAGATGGAGTACCCTATGCTAGTAATTTCACCTGCTGTCTTTTTCCGGAGCACAAGTTATAGCGACTTCTTTATTATAATTGCCTGATTAATGTAATCGATGTCCTAGCTCTAATTGCATCCGACCTACTTATCCCGTTACTGCACTGCGATTTATTTCGGTCACGACCGCTTTACTATGCGCAGGACAATGGCCTCAATTAGACTGTATGCCGCCCACATTGCAATCCGATTGTACGGTGAAAACATGGCCGATTAAAACATGGATTCTGCACTGCATGGTAGGTACTGCAGAGTTCGCAATATGGGTAGGTGTAAGGATTGTGAAGGGCTGGCGGCGCTTAAATATTGCTCATTTTGTTGAGCCTGTTCTTCTTTAAAACGTTCCAGTTTAATAGATTTCTATTTTTATATAGTGAGACCGTGTGGTTGCCGGGTTAGAATACTTAGTGCCACTCCATGTCTTCCCGTGGATGTCGTAAGAGGCGACTAAGGCTTATAGTACTGTTAGGCGATGGGCTTGCAACCTGTCACTAATACGCTGGTAAACATCTTGGCCTGTTTGTGCAAAGTGTGGTTGCTGCATTATCAACAACTTTTTGAAGTTGTAGGTGATTCTGTGGCTCTGCCTACCCCGCTCTGGGATTACGGGAGTGAAGGTATGTATGTATGTATAGTAATCAATTAAAATCCAATTGGTCGTATCTGTAGCTAAATCATTTCTGGTATTGTGTAGGTTAAATTAAAGGGGATAAATTTAATCAGATGTTTAACTGGTCAGTAAATAAGATATGTGAAATAATTTTACGTATCTGAATTATAGAAACCTGCAAAGATATTTATTCCGTTTTATAACTGTTTGTTATTACTGGAATAGTAAATCTTACTAGGTATCCTGCTCCGCTAAATCAAATAGCAGCATCTCACAAGCCAATAACTTAAAGTAGAGGATTGAATCTAATTTGGCAATGAAATCTGAGATACCACTTATTGGTTTAGAAGGGGAGTATAGATACTTCTCCAAAACAAAAGATTTCGTCTAACAAAAATCCTACCAATTTATTACATCTAAATTAGTATTCCGTCGGCAAATCCCAGCGAAACATCAAGATGCAAAGCCCAACAATACGGTCCGTTCAATTTAGTAACAAAACGGGCGATGCCCATCTTACACTTTGGATTAATTAGAATTGTAAATGATCCAGTAAGACGGACCCGCCGCTCGGGTCAACTTTAGGGATGTGTAAGATGTTTATTGAAGAATACCGGGTTTGCCTTTCACTCTTGTTTTCTTATTGTAGTCGTAGGTATCTAAATTGATGTACACAACCCTTACTTTCTGGTAAGTTTTAAATTACATACTTACCGAGATAATCCAAGTAAAGTTTCAAAAAAATACTATTTAGAGGCATATTTCATTTTGGCTATATTTTTATTTATAAATTTAATTGATACTGTCAATTTTCTTTTTAAAATCTGTCTCAATAGTCTTATGAAAGAAATTCGGAAATCCAAAATGTTATATCAAAGTTTTTTAGATTAAATGAATTCAAACGTTAGGAGTAAATTACCTACAGTAAAGATGAATCAGTGGATCATATTCTATAGACAATGTCAAGCCATATCTCCAGCCTGAAGGCGTCGCAACCCTCAGAGCGTTTACTTAGTAAACAATCCTTTTGGAGATTAAGACAAAATTGAAACACCCCCAGAATATTTATAAGGGTTAATATTTATAGAAAATTTTCCGTGGGAGGCTTCCGTTCGACTTATTGCTTTTCAGGGAATTACGTCAATCTCGGTATTTTCGAGTGTTTGTGTAATGTTCCTAACTTTCTGGCTTCGAGTTCAACGGAGAGAAAAATTGCTTTTTACTTGCCTGTTAGATTTAAATGTTTTAGGTTTTAATCTTATTTCATTGCCAGAATTCGTTCTGTGGTTGGATTGCTTTGCTTGCTTCACTTATTACTTGTCTGTTATTGTTTCAGTAAAATTTCTACGTAATCTATGACATACTAGATTAAAAACCTTTTTTTATTACACCACACTATTGAAGAAGCGAAAGAAATTTGACAAGATCGTAGCAAGTGGTCTCTGCCTACCCCTCTGGGAAACAGGCGTGATTTAATGTATGTATGTACACTATTAACATGACGATTTTGTTTGCAATTAGCAAATATTACTGGGCAAAAAGCAATTTCGACTATTTGTAGTGACCAAATATGTTTGATTCATTCGAATTTCAGATACCTAGATTATTATTACTTTCAGAAGCATGCTATGCCAACCTATCACCAGGAGTTCAGAACATGAAAGGGTCTGCTCTAGCGGAGTCATGGACTTCAAACTAAAATGCATTAAATTCATTATGATGATGATGGATATACTCATCAAAATATCTGATAACTTGGTAACACAGGTGCAGCCGATTACAAAGAGACCTTATTACAATGCAATAAGGTAAAAATTAGATACATCTATTTGCAGTCGACTGTATAAACATCGACAAAACTACACAGACAGAATACGGTTAGGTATACTTAGTAGCGCAGATACAAACATCAAAATATCTACTAAACAGTTGTTAAAAAATATGTTATACTTAAGTACCTATTTTTATAGTTAGCTAGTGGTCGATATCAAGAACTAATTACGAACAAAATTTAATCACCGTTCTCAAATCAAAACTCAATTTTAAATTGCAGCCTATTAAAAAAAGTAATAACACAAACAGCGTAGTAATGACAATATGAAAGCCGTTTTCAGCTGCGCCATTCGCAAGGGTTGAAAAGGGAGGAAAAAATTTAACTTTTACCCCAACGCGAAGGGTGTAATTTTTCACTTTTGTTGTATCTTTTATTGGTAGCGTAGTAAAAGTTTGAAACCATAAATAATGCCAAAAAAGGTAAGTTAAATGCGAGTTACTTTGTATTTTTTTTTATTTTTCCATATTTTTCTAAGTATTTTTAATCGACTTCAATAATAATAAAATTCGTGGGAACGGTTTTTATTTTATTGTTGGAAAGGAAACTTGTTGGATAAAATACAAAATTTTGGTCGATAAAGAGCTTTAAGTATTGATTATAGATTTGGTGTGCATATTGCCACGTGTATTACGACTTATGATATTAAATAAATTATGAATTTTCGTAGCGACATTAATACTTGGTGACTTTAAAGCAAAACAGTTCACATTAATAAATCCATACAAATAATACCATGATCAAATTGTTTACCTTTTCAGAATTCGTTTCAACCCAAAAGTTACATTTACAGCAATTTGACATTTACTTCACATAAAATTACGATGCAATTTCCATTGATACGAGTAGAAATCAATTAACTAAATGAAACGCATGTTTACCATATAAAACAACATTGATTTATTACGAGCACAGTTTAACCAGTAATTAAGAAATATACCGTTATCTTCAACTTTGAGTTATATTAACGTCTCTTAAACTGTAATAATGCATTTTTAAAAATATAGCTTGTCTTAGAAGAATAATGGACGTAGACTAAATGATGGAATGATCTTTTAATGAAGAAATCAGTGCGCTTTGATGCTTATCTTTGTATCTTAAATGTTTAAAGAGATTTATGGATTGCTATCAAAATATCACGTAGGTGAAAGTATTTTTATATTACGATACTATGATTTCACGAGGAAAGTTTGGACAAATAGTAATGTAATATAATTAAAATTTAAGTTACTTTTAAAGTAAATGAACAAAAAACTATGTGAGGAGATGACTTTAAACTGTATTCATTTCATGAAGACGTGCCCTTCCAGTTAAACGAAGTTTAAAAAAAAAGAAAAACGCATTGTCGTGTATTGAAAGCACTAATAAAGCACCAAGCTCTTACATAGGGACTCTTTTAGGTGATTCTGTCAAACAGTTCGCTGTACAACTTGATGGACGAGTTAATAACCAGCGATATTAAGTTGTCCCGACAGCAATTTTTTTACTGTGCATTCTCAATAAGATTCTAAGAGACTTCGCCTCGGCCGATCAACTGTGCACCTCCCAGCTCTACAGAATTCAAACCCCTATTTTATATAGAGATACGCAGGGATTTTTTAAAGCAATAATTGCCTGTCAACACTACGGACATCTCGTTCTATTGCACAAAATTATCGTACTTAAACTAGTTATTTCTGCCGGCTATAAATTGCCGTTAAAAAGTGAACATCCTCTCTCGTCTCTGAAAAATAAATACGAGTCATATAAAAAACTTCGTGTTACCAAACATCCCATCTTACAAAATCCCTATACAAACCTCTCAAAAACAAATTACGCCCAAAATCCAATTAACAAGTCAAACATTGCCACCAACAATACAGGCAGTCATTACGCATGCAATTAAGTAAAACGCATCCTTGTTTGTGGAACACTCCGCGTTGCCGATATTTGCAGACATTTGAATGCTTATGTGGTTAATGTTCTGACTGTGACACCGGAGATGACTGTGGCCGGTAAGCTCGTGCTCCGATACCAACTTTGCGTTTTAAATAATTATAATGGTTATTATTACAATGTTAATAATGGTCATTATTCTCGAGCAATCTGACACCGTCGGAGAGTGTGCGCCAGATTTGCACAACCCTGATTTCGCCATTTCACTTTTACCACAGGATTTCTAGAAACACAGCGGGGTTTTAACGTATATTTTTATAACCTTTATTTGCAATAGATTTGGCTTTTTCCAAATTGCAAAAGATTCACCATTGATTTGAATGTCCTTAGTGTGATGTTTAGAACTTAGAATATAAGTTAAAATAATTACAATTCAAGTTAAAAGTTATTTTACTGTACGAATGTTTAAGTGAAACCATGTGTTAGTGAATTTAATGGTATCCTAATATGAACAAGAGGAGAGTATCACTTCAAGCAACTGTATCGGTGTCTTCGCGATAAACACGTGCCGCTCTAGTGGAGATAGAGATTTAACTAAATGACATTTAAGTAAGTGTAGAAAATGGGTAATACGTAGACGTTTGTTTATTATATATGTACTTGGAATTGGTTTTTACAAATGAGACACTAACACCGTAATAATATACCAAACTGCTTTAGACCCGAACATTCTCATTTTATAAGTAAGCTTCTACATTATTTTGCATAAGATAACGATTGTTTTTTTTGTTTCCCCGACTACCGCAAAGCAAAATTACGTTTTTATTCTTCAAAAGCTCTTTTGGACAAGTGAGGCAACTTGCATAAAGATAATTTCTCCAATAATTTCTCCAAAATTTAATTATTCTTTCGAACAAATTATTCCCTTACAAAATGCACTTCGAATTCAAAGAAATAAATCGCCAAAAGCGCTAAAACGTTACCATTACCATAAATTTTCCCAACGCAACTATTTATTTTAATTAAAACAATTTACCTCCCAAACAGTGGCCATCTTGGGATATTACGAATACCCGTGTATCTTGATCCGTCGGGCGCATTGAAGATGTAATCGGAACGCATGCGTCTGTCAAGTCGCTAACTAGGCGTTTGAGGCGCAAGCGATGGGATACAGTTAATAAAAAGACAATTCTTGTACCTTATTACTATAACACTAGCTTCTGCTAGCGACTTCATCCACGTAGAATTCGAAATTTTATCCTCCCACGGGAACCGCTTATTTTTCCAGGATAAAAGTAGCCTGTGTGCTATTCCAGAATATAATCTATCTCCGTGTCAAATTTATTTTGAATCAGTTTAGCAGTTCTGGCTTGCTTGAGTAACAAACATCCAAACTTTCGCAGTTAAATACGCTATATATTATTAGGTCCTTACCTATGAAATTGGCGTTTTATATGGAGAATTTTATGAAAACGGTGCTTTTCATACATTTAATTTTGCGGATTATTTAGTAACGTCAAATGCAAACCAAGCAAAATTCTGTCAGGAATATTGGACACTTCTAAGCTATATTATACATATCTTAGTTACTTAATAATAGTTCGCTTCATAAAACTCTGCGTAATTGAAACACTTGAACTTGCAGCACTTAAAAAGAGTTAAGTTCACACTTTAATTTTAAACATAAAGTAGGAAATTGAACCATATTATTTGTATCTAAAACCTTTGTTGCATAGTGTATTAATGAAATTTAAAAATATTTTGGAAGATAAAATTGAAATAAATAAATTCCGTACGAAATAAAACACGTAAAAAAAACGCCAATTTCATAGGTAAGGACCCAATATTATAAAGAGGAATGATTTGTATTTTTGTATGTTTGCAACGAATAAACTCAAAAACTACTGGACCAATTTAAATAATCCTTTCACCATTAAGAATGTACAATAACATTGAGTAGGATTGGCTATGTTTTTTTATTTTGCGCGTGCGGAATCGCAGGCAACAGCTAGTAGTTAATATAAGTAAAGGTAAAAAAATGTAGATCAGGGTTCCGGTTTTCTTACATACATACATACATAAACTCACGCCTTCATTCCCAGAGTGGGGTAGGCAGAGCTACAGAATTACCAACAACTCTAAAAATTGGTTGATAATTCTGTAACCACATTTTGCACAATTAGGCTAAGATGTTTACCAGCATATTAGTGACAGGTTGCAAACCCATCGCCTAACAGTACTAAAAGCCTTTATTCCCTTAGTCGCCTCTTACGACATCCACGGGAAGACATGGAGTGGCACTATTCTAACCCGGCAACCATACGGTCTTACTATATAAAAATAGAAATCTATTAAACTGGAACGTTTCAAAGAAGAACGGGCTCAACAAAATGAGCAATATTTTAGCGCCGCCAGCCCTTCACAATCCTTACACTACCCATATTGCGAACTCTGCAGTACCTACCATGCAGTGCAGAATCCATGTTTTAATCGGCCATGTTTTCACCGTACAATCGGATTGGTTGTAAAACTTTGTGCACAATCCTGTCGGATCACTACAATCACCCTCTAACCAGTTTGTTGTGTGCCAGGTGTAAAAATGTGCCGTTCTCGAGAATTCTCGGGAACGACGCTCCTTTTGTATGGAGAATGTCGAGAAGGTTGGCAAGTAGTTTTCTTATACTCGTAAAGTCTAGTTGTACACTAAAAAAGCATTTTCCGAAAATCAACCTCTAACGGGAAATAGTGGGAGTGGGAGTAGCGGGAAACCGTTTCATCGAATACAAAGTTAAATAAATTGCAAATGAATGTATTTGGGCCTCAAAGAGTATCATCAGGTAGTCAGTGTGCGCGTTTGCCTTCTTCGTACCGTAGAAAAAAGGATTTATATTTCTAAGCAACGTTTTACCACATGTACTTTCTGAAATATTAGAGATAATAATTAACTGCTCTAAAAGCTGCTTGCGAGTGCAAAAAGGAATCGCAATTTCCTTATGTAGAGTCATGTGGGGTAACTGTGCGCAGGGGGTAAGTGTGCGCGACCCCTTTGTTTAGGAATGGGGAGGGAGAAGTTTGTGATATGTGTCTACAAATTAAAGTTATGTTGGTAGAGAATTAGTTTATGCGAGAAAAACCCAGATGGTGTCATTAGTTCACTTGAAAAAGAAAATATTCAGAATCCGAAGCTGTAAAGGAAAAATTTGCTGTCATGGCGAAAATTGACACGAGTAAATGATCTTTATATCTGTTAAAAATGTATTTAAGCCTTTTATTTTGCATATCATTTGAAGCCATATTATGTCTCAATAAAATGAGGTAAGTTTGATCAAAATCAGTCTGCTAAAAATATTTAAAAAACCACAAAGTTCTCTTAACTGCGCACACTTACCCGCAGTATGGGGTAAGTGTGCGCATTTTGAGCTGGTTGAATTAAGGTGATTTTTCTTCGAAGTGGCAAAGTTTTATTGATAATTTCTTGATTAAATCATTACCTAAATAAATACTGTGCTAGATACATATTTTCATTTTTCTTTCATGCTTATAATTTGATTTTGATACTAGCTTGAAAAAAAACTGCGCACACTTGCCCCATACGTAATGATTTTTGTCTAGTAACAACTTCTACTTATTGCAATTGTCGACCAATAGCGATGCTGCATAGGTACCCACATACATACATACACATACATACCTATATTTAATTTGTGCACTACTACTTCTAATAAAATAAAAAAATGGCTTCATATAGAACATGGAAATTGAATGAAAATGTTCTTCTTGTAATTTACTTTTTCAAAATCAAACGTCTGTAATATGAGCCACCCTTCCCAGCCAGCATGACGCCATGACGTCACGAGATGCCGCGATACGCGCGGCACGGCAGCAATGTCACGAGCTAGATGGATCGAATATCTGCTCCAAAAGACGACATTTCTTACATTTACTCGAGAACGTTATTTATTCCAGTCCACTTGATGGATGCAAATCTATGGAATGCATTATAATATACCCTCTTATTTGGTTAAACGTGCGTCGTGCATACTCCTGCCGCACCATTGGGAGACAAAATTATACCATCTACAAATGCGGAAGATTTATTAACTAAGAATATCGTTACGATTACCTTAATGTCAGTAACGATAATCGGTAGTGTCTGGACCGGTCGTAGCATCTACAACACGGAAATTTATGGAGTTTAGCTACGAAGAATAATTGATGATCTCGTCAAACGTGGTCCAGAACTAACAGACCAGACCAGACCTCATTTATTTTTAAGGGAAAAATTAGGACGTTCACAATTTGGTTGTATTTGTGAACTAAACCACTTTACTGGGGCTTTACTTTACCTTGTATTTACACCTGTTGCTATTATTATAGCTCTTATTAACTTGATATAAACGGCGGGCTAGATTAAACAACACGATGACAAAAATCGGTATTTCGAAAATGTATGTAGATTAGTTATACGCCGATACTAAATCGAAAATGGTTCATGCTACCAACATGAAAACACATTATTAGTTGTGGTTGTAAAAACTATTAATTACTTTTTTGGGTATTATTTAAGTACTTCATTATGATTTATAAACGGTCGTATTCACTCAACCTTATTTAACATTCACATCCAATAGCAATTAACGTCGTATAAAACCTTGCCATACAAATCATGCCATATGTCGCCATTTACTGGTGCCGTCTAAGGTGACGTCACACATGGCATTCATTATACGTCTAATTACGACATCCGGGGAGGAAAGACGTCTTCGGCAATTAATAAAGTTCATTTGATTGGGGTGGGGTTCAAAATTATCGAGTTTGGAAACTCATAATTAACAAGATATTTATAAATATGAACCCACTAATTATACCAAAAGATTTAGGTAGGGATCTGAATAAAAGGTTGTGAAACTATATTGATAAGTATCTGCGGTGTTATCCGTTCTTAAAAACGGCTTCTTGGCCAACGATTGATAGATCGAGCTGTCTTTCGAGCGAGTCTTTGGCCGGCCTTACACTCGTATGGTTTACTTAAGTAAGTAGGGACGCAGCTATTTGTTAGAATAAGATATAAATGTTTTTTTCTCATTCTAACAGATAGTCGCTGTACTACTTACGTTAGTAAAACTTACAAGTGTATGGCCGGCCTTAAGCTACCTGCTTAAATTGTGATTCGTACGCTATGACGGAACAATTAAAACTCGTCGGTTAATAATGTGTACGTTGAGTTGTAAAACGAGTTGGTTAAGAGAACCAACTACCAGATATTAATAGAATCAGTAGACAGAAATAACCAACTCTAATTGAAAGTACTAAAATAGCGCAATATCAAAACCTGCTGATAATGCAAAATGAAATAATAATCACACAAACATATAAGTACAGTGCTATATATATAGTTCTTAGAAGCTGTCGGGTTTATACTTATCTGTCACTCACTCTTAAACTCTCTTATTAAGAGCGAGAGAGAGAGAAGGTAGAAACCCGAAGCACCTTCTAAGTGCCCACAGACTGTACATACATCGAAGTATTGCTTTTGATATGTTATCGTTTTGTCAAAGTTATGATAACTTTTATTTACTAAACAGTGATGGCTTATAACATATCAAAACATGTCAAAAGCAATATTGTTTTAGCGAGTGGAATAGAGGCCAGGGCCTGGGTAAGATCTGGTAGTTCTAAACTTACATCATTGTTGAACCAAAACCCTCAACTACTCAGCGAACATTTTGGCTACTGTCATATATTTAGTGACACTCACGAGATTAAGTCCAATCGATAGACAACGCGTTTAGTTTCTAGAGCGCCACAAAGCAACAAACATGTTTACATACATTTCATACATACAATACAGGTTGATAAACGCATTACTCTCCTTTACGTCGCGTAGTCGGGTAAAAAATGAAGGTGTAATTTTTCTAATATCTTTTACTTGTAGGATATACTTTTTCAACATTATGTTATTTAGGTAAATGACATCCACATCTGCACTGAAACGTACTAAAGCTACAAAAAGCAATCTTTATAAAACCCGACTGTGGTTGCTAACCAATTTAATCGTTATGAGTCTTAACCCTTATTAATCAAATATTGGAAAACTATTTCCCACTTAATTTGTATTTTCCACAATAAATGAAAAAATAGACCCGTTTGATTAAGGGTTAAATGATCGTTCATAATGAAAAATGATTAAAGAAACCTAAAGATGATTTTTAAATACCTTTTTTTTTCTCGTTTACAATACTTATCGCTTTTAGTTGCCGCCATATTGAATTTTAATTATTGTCATATCTTTAGTGACAAAAGATTAAGCCAATCATTTGACACAAGAATCATCAAAATCGGTCCACGCGTTTAGTTTATAGAAAGCCACAAAGGAGCAAACATACATACAAACACAATACCCTCCTCATTCGCTTCGGCAGTCGGGTAAAAAATAAACCACTTTCAATTTAAATTCTTTATTACATACAAATAATACATAATACACCAATGCCTGTGAGTTGCGTCATGCCACTTTTGGGTCATTATTTGGGCGTTTCAACCGCCTCACTTTTGTGGTCACATTTTTGTAGAAGTGACTTCAGATTTCGATTTTGTTTCTGGTTAGGTATCTAAGTTTACCGGACATCTATCAAATATCCAAAAACGCTATCAAAATATACGCTCAATTCTTCAAAAACATGTCCAAGAAAGTGAGGCGGTTGAAACGCTGGAATAATGACCCTTTTACACCCCTCGTCACCTCCGTGGATGGAGTCTTTGCACCACAATTGGCTACTTTTATTAAACACCTCGGAGAAGCACTTGCATCCCGCTGGGACAGATCCTTGTCTTGCGTTTTGGGCTGGTTGAGAGCTCGTGTAATAACATCAATTATTAGAGCGACCAGCATGTGCATTCGAGGCACCCGCCATAAATGGAAACCAGTAGCGAAACTGTTTGGTTTTGATGATGGAGCTGCCCTTCCTTACTCCACATAGTGTGTACTCGGGACGATATATTTGTTTATTTAGTTTCATATTTTTTTCTTTTTTAAACTGTATGTATTTTCAAATTGTAATAAAGTTCTTAATGCTTTATTACATACATATAAGTAAACATCCTAGCTCTCGTAATTTATATAAAACCAAGGACATTTTCAGAACACAATATATCCAACATGAAAGGAATTACTTAATAGAAGCGGATAATTAGGATTTTCTCGTCGTTACCGCTTCACGCGATCTCGTCATAATGAGAGCGGGAATTCTGTCTCTCTGTTTCGTTTGTAATTAGTCTGACACAGGTCGTCGCTCATTAAATGTGTGGAAGTATTTTTAATATTATATAGTTGTACCGTTGGCGTTAGTATGCGTTAAAATTTTATACTACTGGGAATTTATTCCATTTCCGTCTAGCCCAGCTTGATTCGATGTTTTTGAAATGAGCTTGCTTACCACTAGGCCGTCTTTTCTGTCAAGATAATAAAAGCTATCATATGTATCAAGAAAAAGTGAAATATGCAATACTATTTCAATATCAGAGCTAGGTTTATGTGGTTATAGATGAAACCACAGATGAAACAAAAAGGGGTACCTACCTAACGCGAATATTTGTTTCTGAATCATGGACGTTTTCTATGTATTGAAGTATATATTTTTCTATATAAGTATTTATATCATTGTCAAGTACCCATAGTACAAGCCTAGAGGTTAGTTTGGGATTACCGGGTTGACTTCTTATTAAAAAGGGCATTGGTTAAGTTTGTACAAACATTTAATTTTATTGGATGATTTTCTTATAATAGTTAAGAGGATATCTACATGTATATACATAAATGTATAAAAAATAATGCGTTAAATATAATTACGGAGCGAAGATGTAAAAGATTGAAGTATTCAGCTTTTGGTACTAAAACTACGCCCAGCTTTATCTAAATATCTTGGCGCCGATGCACTTAAGAGTATTATAACAAAATATGTTTATTTTGAATCATTCTATCATAATTTACCACTTCTACAAATGGCTGCTCACCTTGAAAATGTATCACTTTTACACAAACCCCTTTTAAAAAAAAACAATTTGGTCAAGGTTCAACGTACTATCGTGTTTCGGACAAAGAAATTGACGGTTCAACTAAACACTTCCTCGAACAAATCAGAACAATGTCAAAGCTAACCAAGCACGAATAAATAAAGTAGACGCGAGCGTTGACATGTTTTGCATAATGCGGTCACTGAAAGCTGGCGTAACATACATTTGTACAGAAAGTACACATGCCAACAGGACACCATTTCATACAAACTACACCCTACCCCTAGCCCCTTACTACATCAGCTCAAGGCTTGTACTATGGGTACTAGGCAACGATAAGCATACTTATATATAGAAATAAATACTTATAATCGTACATACAATATACGTAGAATACACACAAGACTCAAAAACCAATACGAGTACTCATCACACAAATATTTTCCAATCGTTTTTGTTGTGGGAGGACCTTGTGCAGGGTCCGTCCGGGTTGGTACCACCATCTTATCCATTAACCTACCGCCAAGCAGCAGTGTTTGCATTGTTGTGTTCCGGTTTGGGGATAAGACAGCCGGTGAAATGACTAGCATAGAGGCATTCCATCTTAGTCCTCAGGGTTGGCAGTGCATTTGCAGTCTTGTGAATGCGAATGTCTATGGGTCACAGTTTCCACTTACCATCAGGTGGCCTGTGTGCTCGATTGCCTTCCTATGCCATAAAATAAATAAATAAATAAATATGACCGGGAATCGAACTCGTGACCACCTTGCTTTGTAGGCAGGGCCACTACCAACTAGGCTAACTGTGCCGACAATTTTATTATTATCATTGCGTTGCATGGAATCTTCATTTAGGTAATTAATAGATGAATTATTATTAAATACTGCATACGGGTATTCACAAAAAAACACGGTTGTAAAAATCAAATTAAACCACTTTGTAACTTTTAAAACTGGCCACTGTGTGTTATTAATTACCACCAAAAACACAGGGTGATTACTTTTTAGCTGTATGCCAAAATTGGAAGAATTTTACTCAATACAGTTAACCACTAATTAAAACAAGCAAAAGTGATTTAAAAATAAAATTCTCAGTTTCGTGTTTATTGCATTACCAGAACTAAAACAAAAAAACAGCATAATTATAAATGTCAGTCCGTAAACAAGAGTGCATATTCTTGTCATGTCAATGCTGTGACTCGTAAAGTGACACAATTGTTTGAGAGCGAGTTAAATCCGTGGCAATATTTTGAAAAGTCCGAATTAGTTCTGACAATTGTAGGATGAGAATTGCATGCAGTACTTGTATTTTGCTGACAGATTAAATTATTTAGAGAGATTGGCACAAACATAAAACGATGATGATGTATAATTAAGCCGTTTCTGTTATTTTGAGATTCTGGGTCAAACCAACAATACCTATTGTTTTTGACCGCACTTGTTTTAATATAAGATGGAGGCAAAGAGCCATACACGGGTTACATGTTGGGAAGCAATCAACGTCTCCCATGAGGATATAGGGATATAAATTGTCTTCGCATTTTATTCCAAATAAAATTAACAACTTTTTTGTTCTTTTAAATGGAATGAAAACCACCCCCAAATCCACTGTTTTTTACATCAAAATTAGTCGGCAGTTATCATTATTTTGACCAAAATATATTAAAGACAGCAATGAAGGCGGTTGGGACGCCTAATAATCGCCTTAATCATCAATATTGTTTCGAAAGTTTATTTATACTTGAGATTTAATTTATTGATTTTGGCTTTTTACCTTTGTTTTTACCTTTTAACGTATAATAGGTCATAGCAAATCAATGTATTAGTAAAATTGCTTATTCTTTTGTTAAACAGGTGACTGGTCCTTCGAACCGGATTTTTAGCGGTCATAACATTATTATAACATTTATAACCCTTCTGGTAACATTTTCTGCCTGCACAAACTTAAATAGATTGCAATTGTCGCGATCTGGCCGCCAGCCAACATGGCGCCGGCGACATGACATCTGTCACGATGTTCTTTTACTGTCATGTCTTCTGTAGCTACATCCTACTTGTAGCCTGTGATTTCATCTGGGCCTATGTTAATAATACTTGTAAGTGTGGATTGTAGGTATATCTTGTTTTAATATCGTTTCAAATTTCGAACAGCCTAGAAGGCTTTTATGACATAACTATGCAGTTCATTTTACGGCGAGTGTAAAGGACAGACCTATAGATGCTACATAACTCTGTCCCTTTCTCGCAGCGTAAACTGAAGTGCATAGCTATGTCATAGTAACTCCCCTGACCGTACCATACATATTATTTGGATACTTTTTGGGTTACTTTATCAACCCTTGCTATGATAGTCATAGCACTCGTGTCTCGTCTAACGGCCGAACCCTATATTCAAACCGAGGATAGATAAGGCTTACATCGGGTTAAAATTTGACATTTGCCCATACAAAATATGTCAAATTTTAATCCTATCTGTCCACGGATTGAATATAGGGTTTGGCCGTAAGCCAAAAAAAGGTATCACACAATTTAAAAATGTAAAAAAATCTACCTACACCTAAAATGGCGTTCAAATCGCGTTGGCGAGGTAGGTACCGCCTGTAAAATTATGCATACCCGCTTACTTCAATATTTCGGCCTCTAGCACAGGACCGCGACACGTTTTAACATCAATTTAATCATTAACACAACCTCAGCTAACAATCAGCTGAAGTTTTAAAGTATCTGATTTTAATTTGTAATTTCCTATCGATGTAATATTTATCGAGTAATACCGTTATAGATTCGGTATAATTTCGTTACCAAACCGAGTTTATTGACGTTTTACATCACTGCCCATCGCTTCTTCCTTAGCTTTTACCTGTACATAATCTTAATTTATTAATTTATGATAATAAATACCAGGGGGGTTGTTATGACATAGGTATGCAGTTTATTTTACGGCGAGCGTAAAGGACAGAGCTATAGCTGTTATATAGCTCTGTCCTTTTCTCTGAGCAAAAACTGAACTGCATGGCTATGTCATAATAACACCTCAGATCCGAGATAAGACTTCGGTCTTTGGGCATAAAGCAATCGAAACTGCATTTTAACAGACCTTGATTTGTAGCTCCGAGATAGAACAGTAAAAAATTGATATTGTACCAGTTTTTTACATTTCTAAAGGATATCATGAAATGGAGTCGTGGCAAACATGCTAATTAAAACGTGAGTAAAGAAAGCATACATAAGCTAAAAAGAGAAGATACCAGGGGGGTTATTATGACATGGCTATGCAGTTCACTTTACGGTAAGCGTAAAGGACAGAACTATAGCAGTTATATATAGGGCATGCGGTACCGGTACCATTCCCGGAACCGGGACTAAGATTTCCGGTACTAAGTCTTTCGGTACTGATATTTTTTTTTTTTTAAATGGTTTTTTTTTTAAATAAGACACCAGTTAAGTGATAATTATTAATTATTTAATCCAGAACACGAGTTTACCAAATCAGAACAGCTATCTTTCTGACTACCTGACTACCTGTCGGTCGGCCCGACCGGTTGGCCTTGGATTGGGTCGAGGCGTCGGGTCGAAGGGTGGGGCGACTGGGGCGGGCCGAGCGATGCCGATCTCATATCGCATTCGAATAAAACCGAGCTTGTGCGAATCGGCCGGGGAAAGCGTCACCAGGCCACCACGTAGTTTTGAAAAGAAAAAATGACAATTAGTCTAGTCACAAACTCAGTACCGAAGGAACCGAAGAACCGGGATATTGTTTCGCCAGTACCGGTACCAGTTGAAATGATAATTCCCGGGATTTCCCGGTCCTTTTAGTACCGGGAATTCCCGGGAGCATGCCCTAGTTATATAGCTCTGTCCTTTTCTCTCAGCGTAAACAGAACTGCATAGCTGTGTCATAATTAACTCCCAGGTCCATTTCATAAGCTTTGACAATTCGGTAGACATTGCAAAGCTGACGAATATATTATTATTTTTTCACGTCTTCGCATAAGCTGGCGGCCGCAGAGAGTTAATGTCGATTATATCCTTTCTTAGTGACGATTTGTCATCCAAAAGTTAGAAATAGGAACGAGTAAACTTTTCCTATTTTTTTCTGAATATACGGCAAGTTTAGTAAGTAATGTACTCCAAATTGTACCTTGTTAACAATCACAATCAGTAGTGTACAATTTTTAGATTCATTTTGGACTTATGTATACCCTAATCGTGCGAGGAACATAAATAAATTTCCGTCAAAACGTAGGTCCGCGTCGTTGTGCATTTCGCATAAATTCAACCGACACTAAAGTTTTGAGCGACGATAAATTTGTAGCGGAACTGTCGTGTGTCGTCTCATTTCATACCATTTCACGAGAATTCACTGAAGGGACTAATTAGTGCGCTTAATGTGGTTATGCTTTGTGTAAATTCATACTTCTTGTTAGTAGTTTTGGAACTTGAACTAACTTACAGTTCAAGTTTAAACGATCTGTACCTAAGACTCGGTATCAGACCTATTTTCTAAGAAAGGAAATGAAGTATTCTCGAGATCATTAGAGATTACTAATGAGTCTTTGATGATGCAATAAAAAAAACCGAGTAAAGTTTTTGCCAAGTATTTTCCTAATTTCGTTGCTGTTTCGGAAACGGTGTCAAGGGCAAATACTCGTATCTACTTTACCTCCAAAAGATCTAGATTTGAATAAAGCACTAAAGAATTCCAACCTTCTTATAAGAAGTCTTCGTATTATTAAATTCGACGTATCGAAATTTTATTCTGAACATTATTTCTTAAAATAATATTTTAGAGCAAACTGTTGTATCTCTCTATCTTCCGTTGAATTAAAACTAGTTGTCCAAATAAGACAATAGTATTATTGTTGTCAATTTGGGTTAGTTAAGTTCGCTCAACTTGCAACCACACTCCTGCGGGAAGCAAAGCTTACCTTTACTCCGGCACTGATTGCATCTTTTGTTTTGTTTACAGCTTCGAGACTATCTCGTTGCATTGCGTGGTTTGCTTCAGTATCATTCCCTGTGTCTTTTGTATAAATAGTAATGAACATTTCACATTTAGTTGCACCACTTATTTCTAAAGCATTTTCAACACCGTGGTAACCTGATACATCAGATGCTCATGTGGTTTACTCAACAAACACAATATGAAGTGACTATTGACTATTCTTGTTCCCAAGTATTTTTTTTAATTTTGCATTCTCTATTGAGTTTTAAATTTCATCCTCTTTTATGTTTGGATGGGAAGTTAGAATAAAACTAGGGATCGGGTTACTCTTTTAAGGAGTTATCAATAGAATTGGGTTTTGTTTGAGAATTTGTCTGAGACGGATGTAATTGAAAGATGTGTTTAACTGGTGCACATGCCCTACCATATTTTTTTACGACATTAATTTTAATTGTTTTGAGTTTTACAAAATAAAATATAAACAATTTACAATTAATTTTCATATGGGGAAAATAAATTTTCAAGAAACCCTTTTGACTTTTTCCGAGAGTTACAAATGTGAACAAACAGTTGAATAAAACTTGAACGTAAAAATGTATTAAGTAAGAAAAAAAACTTTAATGGACTTTGCAGTAAAGTCGCCGTCAATAGAACTTGCAAAAGTTGTAAACAAAACCAAACGAACCAGTTCACCATGATAACTCGATAATCCCGTACTTTTAAAGAACAAGTGAGGTCTTTGCAATGATGAAATAAATATTCATTATACGTTATTTTTAATCAAACCACGCTTGGTGGATTTTTGAGGTTATGTGTCAATCAGTACTTTGTTTACATCGTTCACAAGTTCCATTGACGGATTTTTTTTAGTGGTCCTCTCTTGGGAAACGCTGTTAGATTTTTGACGTGTAAAAGTGACCATGCGGCCTAATAACTGAATAAACATATTTTATCTTTTAATACGTTTTACTTATAAAACTGGTAAACAATACAATACTGCACCGCCTACAAAAAAAACTGATTTGCCCAAAGATTTTTGTGCAATAAAGATCAAATAAATAAAGAAACTAATGAATAAACGACTCATGTGTGTTGTAAAACTAACAACATTGCTCGTATAAAATTAAAATCTAGTTTTTAGAAAAGGAACCGGGATAATAAGTAATAACAGTTTGATCAAATAATAGTAAAATTAAAGTGACCACTAATATCTGAAGTTATCTCGAAGATAAGGGCAAGCCCGAGGTGTTGAGTTGATTGCATCTCCGGCTGATAGTGATCTAGATATGGTATCAGTAGGATAGGGCTGTCGATGCCATACATGTAATAAGAAAACAGTAAATATACTGCATTATTAAAGGCGCTGTAATCTTTTGAACCAAAATGTCGATTTTTTTACACAAGAGTTTTAATTAACAGAGACCTATTAGGAGTCATTTTATCTTTATCTTTAGGTAAGGAATCATTACAGGCAAAAGTTTTGGATAAAATGTTAAGTTACTTAAGACTATATACATGTGGAAGCAGTCTAAGTCCGCATTATCTTCATGCAACATTAACCTTCCCAAATTTCCTTCATTCATTCCTATTTGAAGTCACCACTTCCTGTACTGTTTTGCCATAAAATCGTTGGACCATCAACCTTCAGCTTTATCACAAAACAACTTTAAAAAAGAGAAAACAGAAAGGATAAATATATAAAACTTCTAGGGGTTAAAGAGAAGCTCGGAATAGGAAAGAAAGGAAATTCCACTGGCAAGAGCATAGCAGCCGCCGATGTTGATGGGTTTCATAGCACCATGCGCAAGCGGGCCGCATCCCTGGTGCGCCTCGTGCGGGTCAGCCCCATCATCATCCTCAGCATAGGGAGCAGGATGGACTGTCCCTATTTGCGTCACTGCTGTGGGCTACATACTCTATACATCATCATCATCATGTCAGGCGAAAGACGTCCACTGCTGGACATAGGCCTCCCCAAGGCTCTCCACTCAGACCGGTCTTGTGCTTTTCGCTTCCACCGCTTTCCCGCGATCCTTACAAGGTCGTCACTCCATCTTGTTGGAGGCCTATCCACATCTCGTGTCCCGGTCCGCGGACGCCACACATACATACATACATACCTTCACGCCTGTAATCCCAGAGTGGGGTAGGCAGAGCTACAGAATTCCCTACAACTTTAAAAACTTGTTGATAATTCTGTAACCACATCCTGCACAAATAACTAGGCTAAGATGTTTACCAGCGTATTAGTGAAAGGTTGCAAGCCCATCGCCTAATAGTACTACAAGCCTTTATTCCCTTAGTCTCCTCTTACGACATCCACGGGATGACATGGAGTGGCACTATTCTAACCCGGCAACCACACGGGAAACAACAACCATCATTGCTCCATACAATAAGTCATTATAGGTTTAAGTGTATTTTAATAACACATAGGATTAAGGAAACACTAACAATTAAATACATGAGTTGTAACTATTTTAACTCGAAATAAATTATTTTATTATTATAGCTGTTAAGTAAATAACGATGAGGAGTTAAATAAAAAAGCCATCCCTAGCTTACCTAGGAAGCTGATAACCGATTCCATAGCGATTGGCTAGGCGTGGATTGTAGATACATTGTCGTTACAGCAAGCCGCCAGTCGCGGCGCGGGCGCAGCTGGGCGTTATCAGATCTTAGTGATCGTGGTTTTAATGCTAGCACTTACGGGTATTTGCTATTGGGAGGTGTCAAATGTCAATTCGGTTTTAAACAACCCGCAATTGGGATAGACAAAAAAAATAACTTACAGTTTTTAAATTTTAATTCGAAAGAATTGGTAGTTTTAAGAGACCCATTTCATTAATTGTGTATTTGACCCTTTAGTTTTTTTTTAATATCTTTATTTATTTAGCAGATATTTTATGGCTGACATAATTATTTTAAATTTGGGTTGGCATTTTATAATTAATTACAACAATTAAATGATATCTAATAATAAAAAGTGATTGTAATAGTGTAATAAAAGATACTATTTCAAGGAGTCTTTGCAACCCGGAAGGGCTTCAAGCCAAAAACGAAAGTCAAACAAAGGTCAAATATACTTTTGTTGAAATGTCCGATATAAATAAATATTTTAAAAACTTAATAATGCAGAACGGCTTTAAAACCCTATTCCTCGAAATGGTTTTCAAATTAGAGTAATTTAAAAAATATGAACAATCCCAATTGGACGCACTTCACTAAATTAATTGATTAAATTTTCAAACAAGATGAATAAGGTTAAATACGCATAAGGTTTGCATACTCTTTAACTGTCTTTTTCTTTTGGAAGGCAGAACAATATGATGTTGTTCTATCTATAGCAGAGCAAAAAAAATATCGTCAATATAATGGTCAAACTCTAAGGCCCACTTATATCTAAAAATAACGCTTAAGACACTTAGAACTAAACTCATAAACCCGCCATAAGAGCCATAGTAACTTGGGTTAAGTAAAACAACATTTTTTTTCCACGCCCTTATCTAGGTCATCATATCATTTCTGTTTCAGCGAAGGCATGTATTTTAAATGGATTAATATCCAGGGCCGACATTTCCGAGGGTCAGTAATTAGAGAACGTTGATAAGGGTCATTTTGACCCTTATTTTGATTTAGTACTCTGTGATATTTTTGTTCGTTTTGGAGTTTATTTTATTTGTTTGGAAAATGACTTGGACATTCTTGCAATGGTGATAATGTGTAGTTTTAACAATTAAACTTGAAAGTCTCATAATATTTCCATGTTTGTCTAGGTAGGTACTTACTTATTTTGGTACTTGAGAAAAACATTTACCCATAATTAAACTGTATTTTCAAACAGCTTGAACATTTCTTTATTAAACAAACAATCATATTTTGCAAGCATTTATCCTACCTTGTTCCAAGTACAAAGTCTATAAATAATTACATCGTCAATTTAATCTTCAGCATCTTCATATTAATTCACAAACAAAAAAAAACAAGCAGATCAATTACTCACAAACATTGGATCAAACAAGTCCCGAGCAGCACCAACTGTATGATTGACCGTGAAGCATAAATTAAAAATTAACAATCAACGCCCTTCTCCGTAATCCTCATACAAAATTGACTCAATATATTAAATCCTAGGCATGGAATGCATTAAAAAACTTTCTTCCACTAAATCATAGATGCACGTGTATTAATTAGTGATCGTGGGCATATTTCTTCCGTAATTAGGCACCCTGGTGTTCAGAAACCATGTGTCTCCAATTACTCTGCACTCCTAATGACCGTGAGAAGAGGTATTTAGGAGGGTATTTACATTTGTTCTTGGTTATGGTTATTGAGGTAAAAAATATTGGTGCTGGAGCGTTAGCTTTCCAACGTTTCTTTTTTACTTCCGGATTTAAAAAAGTTTCGTTAACCTGCGTAGGTTCACGAATGTGTCAATGAAAGATATGTGAGTTCACGTAATTATCACTATTAAGTACCAAATCATATTATTTGGCATTACTAATGACAAATTACATTATGACTTTATGACAATAAAACCTTGAGTACAGCGTTCTTTTGACATTAAATATCCATCAATGACCGTTTTTACGATTTCGAACCCAAAGGGTAAAAGCGGAACCCTATTGTTAAGACTCCACTGTCCGTCTGTCTGTCACCAGGCTGTATCATGAACCGTGACAGCTAGGCAATTGAAACTTTCACTTATGATGTCTTTGTGTTCTCGCTATAAATATTTAAGTGGGGCTCCATGCTACAAATATGTTTTTCTCAAAAATGACCGGAAAAGTTGACATTACTAACTCCATACTGAGACGCGAAGTAAATAGTTTACAGACAGTTCCCAAATTAAAAAAAAATACATTGCGTGCTCGGTACACAATCCCGCAAAGTTGCATACAAATTTCATTGTTATCTAGTTTGTAACTTTAAAAAAAGTGAAAACGGCCATAATAAAATGAGGGCACCAGTCTTATAAGTCTATATTTTATTCGAAACGTAACTTTTTTATCTGTGTCTGGAATAGCTTGAATTTTTATTCCTTGTCATAACATAAAGGCGGTAAAGAGTAATAGTTTTTTCATGTGAAGATTTTGTTTGTTTGCAATTTTTTTCTTGCGATTTTTGAGAAAAGCACTATATATGCCTCGGCAGGAACGGCAATTGCCTGCTTAACTGCCTAGGCAATAATGTACTATTTATGACGTTTTTTGCTCAATATAATAACGGCAACTGGTATAGTGTCTAATGTTGTATAGATAATGTTGCGGAACCCTTCGTGTGCGAGTCCGACTCGCACTTAGCCGGTTTTAAAGGCCCAGTATTACTCATGAAACTTCAACTGTACCATATACACCTAAACAAAGAAGTGTAGCTGAACTAGCTGATCGTTTGCATATGATATTATTTGATAAGTCTAGAGCAACGTTACAGGGTGCTAAATTAGGTAAAAAATATTGGGCTGAAGCGTTAAATATTGCTTGTTACTTAAAAAATCGCAGTCCAAGTTCAACATTCACTGAAGCTATTTGTAAAGCATTGTGTACTGGTTGTATAATGAAGTTATATCGTGGAAATAACCAACAATGTATGTATTTTTGCAACAAGCGATACCTACCAAAATATTCTAAACCGATTAGGTAAAAGCTTCAAACTTAAAAATACAGCATTGGACAAAAACCACAAGTGAATTACGCTTCCATTGCATATTTTTGCAGCAGCAAATTGCAATCAAAACGAGATAGACTTCTGTAATGAAATTTAAAAAGTCGGCGCCAGTTTGTTGTAAACTAAAAAGAGAAAAGGAATGTTTCCTCCACTTTTTATTTCATCTGAATTCATAATTATGTTGCATCGCACTTTCAACAAAAAATTGTTTCATAGGGTTGGTGGTATTTTCCAAGAGAAACGCGTTGATTGTTATTTTGAGTAATAACTTTTTGTTTATATAATGATTCTGTACTAATACTACTAAAGGCCGAGGTAAACAACTAATTCTCTTCTCTTATTATTTGACGGTTTCTCATGTTAAAGTTCTTTTAACTATTAACTTTAAAATGTTGCCTTTGTACGGACATATTTTTTTTTAAATATTTCGTAGTTTTTTTAAAGCGTTTTTCAACGTTCATAACAGAATTCGAAGGATATATAACCAGATACGCGTAGCTGCAGGCAATATCGAAAACGAGTCCAATTTGCTTTCCAAGTCTCTAACAGATGAAATGTGTCGACGCTTCAAAATGTCGATAGGTTCCCGTTTCTCCGAATGTCGAATGGATTTTATGTGTTCTATTTCATCTATTTTGCCATCTGCATGCCAAAGGTGCGGCAGTACCCAATTATCTTTTATGCACTTTCCATTTATTTATTTAAAAATTGTAATAGTTCTTGTAATGGGATAGTAGTGACTTATTATTATATACTTAGCTTTATATATTTTTTATATTTCAAAGCATGAAAACTGTCCTCAGTCACTGTTTATCCCGAAAAGTCCTACGGTTAAATAAAAATATATCCATAAATTTTGCGGGCATAAAGTAGTATAAGTAATAAAATGTTCTTTACAAGAACATTGTAATATGGGCTACGCTGGTGGTGTTGATAACGAAATAATATTGCTATTATTTGTAAATCAATGCAAATTACCATGCCAGTAGGTATTACAATAAAAACAAAATGTCGCACCCCCGACGACCCAAGCCGACCCTAGCTATTAAAAAATCAACACGTCCCAATTATTTGCAAATAAGTACCCATATAGGACACATTTGACTGTACCCTATTCAGTTTCGACCAATTACGCGCGGAAGTGAAGCGAATCCGAAATTTTGATTTATTTTTGTCGTCATATGGCCGGTGAATTTCAATTTGGAATTTAAAAATGGAACGCAAATTGAGGTACGGGGTAAACTCGGGTTCGAAACAAATGAAGATGGACATGTTTTAATGATACTGAGGGAGTAAAATAAAAGAGTAAGAATAACAGTCAACCGAACGTACTTTTTCAACAAAATATAAAGCATTTTCACAAACAAGATCAGAGAAACCACACAACAGGATACATAAATCTCTTTAAATTGTTACAAAGTTTCCAATCATTACATATTCCAGCAATACCAAGGAATAGTTAAATTTAACTAGATACTAACCAGTTTGTAATAAAATGATAAAGATGATAAATGATTTTTAATTGCACAACTTCAATTTGTATCTTAGGCAATTAAAAAGTTTCATTTAATATCTCTATAAAGCATGTGTCGATGAAAATTGTCCGAGCGCGCAACTCGCCGATAAATCTTGGGTCCAATAAACGGCCGCTGAATCGGGAGGTGCTGCAATTAAAACCCAGGAGATTAAATGGACTCCATCCATTTTGTGGTCTTGCCCTCGATATGCTATGGTCCAAGAATAGAACAAGCAATGGAAAGGAAGAAACCAAGGACGTCGTGAATATTCTTACCTTTAACGATATTTTTGGGGAAGTTAGAGAAATTTCTTATTGGAACTTTCTTCACAATTGGTCGTAGCGTAAATTTTAAGCAACAATAATTAATTACTATGGTTCATGCGTGAACCTTTAGCTGTAAAAATCGCCTCGGTTTGTATAATGGCAGTCTAAAAGCAAAAATATAAACCTTTGTAACAGTTAACCGGTAAAAGTTAGCATAATATAGAAATAAGTTTTCGTTTCAAGAATAACATAAATAAATATTAGTTTGAAACTTAGTCTCTCTTAGTCTCCAGACTTGAAACTAAAATAACTAAGTAGCTACGTATCATACATAGAAAAAATCCAAGACTCAAACCCAGCACCGTCAGCACAGTAGTCAGGGTCACTACTTACTATCTAAGTGGGATATAACCGCATTGTCCATAATGTCTATTTCCCATGGTTATATTGTCAGCTTATAAACGAGTTAATTGACTATCGCTTTTCTCTTGAGCCAAGAGTTGCCTCCGAGCAAAACTAATGCGGACATGCTATGTCGGATGGCTAAGTAATTAATGCTTTTCATGCAACTTTGCTAAGCGTAAACACTCTAGAAGACAGGATTTAATAATAGCAGATGAAGTAGACCACTAGGTTTCTATCTAGTTGGACACGCTGTACTTTAAAATCCTATTGGAAATTAGAAAAAAATATGACGTGGTTATGAAATTTTGTTTAAGACGGGTGTAATGGGATAGATCTTCAGGAGTTATTTTGAATTTTTGCCTCTTTCTCTCACCGTAAACTAAACTATGTCATGCCAAAGTTGTGCAGCACAATATAATTAATCCAGTGAAGAAAAAACCAAGTTTGATTGTGCGATCCAAATTTAAATACAATTTTTATCTTTTGATCCGTATTCTATATAAACCTTTGAAAAATAAATAAATTTTAATTAAAATTAACAAAAGTAACAAAGAAAAAATAAGTAATAAAATAATGAAATCAACGAATAGAACAAATACAACGTAATCAGCCCTCCTGGATATGTTTATACAATAGTAAACCACTAATTACATCACCAATTACAATTTCCTCCAAACGCACCCAGACATGACCAATAAAAAAGCATTGCGTGTGAAACTGGCCCCTTAAATACAAGTTAAAAGTTTTACTTAGTACTGTTATTTTACAAAGCATTACCTGAGGCCAGTGTCACAGAACAAAATGCTTCTTTATCGTGATTGATATGCCTTGTCGACAGCCGTCGGCAAACTCGACACATGCTAATTTATGCTAAAACTTCACCACCACATTATACCCTTTACTTTTTAAAATTAAACCCTGTTTCACTCACTTTAAGGTTAACGCTAACCGTTCGTAGTCTGTGGTAAATTGTAATCGGAATGCCACTGGCTGCTTGTGTTAATGCAAACGTCTATGCAAAGGAGGCCATTTTTAATTCGCTTTTGTTTTTTTCACAAATGGCTAGTTGGTCGACTGATGATTTGAGTAAATGGTTGTGCGTGTCTTAAATCGTTAATTTTACCGTAGGTAACCTGTGCATTTCATTATTTTAAACATCTTGTTTGTCTTTAAGCTTGAATAAATTTCTAAATATTAAATACTTAATTAATTTTTTTACGAGGAGTTACCTCACCGTTACCGTTCTTATCTTTTACAAAGTACCCTAATTAGTCTTATCTGATGTGTACCTGATCATAAGCCGTGGGAGGAACTCACAAAGGAATTTAATCTCCATTAAAAGCTTTATCAGGTCACCTAGTTAGCTGACAACGATGACTTAAGCTCGTGTTAATATTACGTTATATAATTTTATAATGATAAGATATACTCCGTAAAAAAATATTGAACAAAATGCAGTTGCAGTTGCAATATAAGACTTAGACTATAATGATTCTGACACCGTCAATTATGAAGCTTATAAAACAGAGCTTGATGAAATCATTGGTGGTTTGCTGAAAAACTCAACAAAATCAAATTATCAAATATTTTCAAGACAATTTTTGTAGATGTAACAATTGGGATTGTTGAAATTTGTACAATTACTCTAATTCGAAAACCATTTCGAGGAATACGGTCTTAAAGCAGTTCTGCATAATTATTAGTTTGAAATATTTATCTTTTTAGGTGTATCTGACGGATTAGGCGAAAACCATGAATGATCTTTTATCATTAGATATCATTTAATTGTTGTAATTTATTAGAAAATGACATACCAAATTTAAAATAATCGTGTCATCCGTAAAATGTCTGCCAAATAAATAAAGACATTAAAACAAAACTATTGGGTCAAATACAAACTTAATTAAATTAGTCTCTCAAAATTATCTATTATTTCGAACTAGAATGTAAAAACTGTGCGTATTTTTTTTTGGTCTATCACAATTCATTTAATTACAACGAACGAAGTGAAGCTTTGTTCACACGTAATTCAAACAGTCTAAAAACAAAACAAAATAAACCAAAGGAAGACCAAAAAGTGTGGACATCAAGAAAAATCTATATTGACTGGGGACTTGAGAGAGCTACTTGAAACAATAGGTGCAGGTCCGTTTGAAGTCCGGCCTTTGACGAGGACTGAGATAACGAAGGGTCTTGGGCTTGTCTTGAGTACGTTCCTAATTGAGATAAATTAGATAGGTACGTATCTTTATAACAACGTAACAAAGTTGCGTCAAAGATGGGTCGTGCCTTCAAGTGTCTTATATTTTTATTTCATGTTTTTTCATGTCTAGTTATCGAAATATTTATGTTGTTTGTCTTTTTTTTTATTCGTTTATCATTTACTTTGAAACTTTTTTTGGAAATTTGAAATAAAAAAAATGATAATTTAGATTTTGTGATGATCCACTGTTGTTAACGAAGATCGCTCGGTTTGTAATCGTTAGTGTGGTCTCGATAAGCTATGACGATGTCTCAAAAACTATTTTTTTTTACAAAAGTTCTTTTTCCTGAGCGAACAAGTCCAATACTTACTTTTTACTTTTTAAATAATATCTTTTTAATTCCAGAATCAGTCAATGTGTACATCGTGACCTACTCTCAATCTCAGACCATCGTTTGCTTCACCAACTAGCGGAGTCACCTGTAATTGCCAGTAGTTCCACCGCAGGCGCACTAACTCCGGCTCGACTGCATTAGATGCGTCCACGCGAGAAATTCGGAGAAGCCGGCGTATTCGGGAGCTTCACCACTTTACAAATTTGAACTGGATGTTAGGTGTACAAGTGAAGTTTACGGCTTGTGTTATGTGCAATGCACAGTATTATGATTATGTTAAAGATGATCATACAAACTTTGTTGTTATGTGAGGTTAATCTAAATTTCTCAAAAATCTTCATTAAAATTAAGAATAGACTTTAATTATAAATACCGTATCAAAATTGAATTCTGGGCTTATACGAAGAGTACTTACTAACATACTTAACTTAATAGTTACATACATACAAAAAATAATCGCCTGTTTCCCAGAGGGGCAGGCAAGGACCACTTCTTTCCACTTGCTACGATCTTGACAATAATTTCTTTCGCTTCTTCCACATTCATACATCGAGTCATGCGCAGCGCGCACGTCGGTTTCGGGCACCTAAGATTCGGCCCTTTTCCAGTATTTCTCCGATTTGATTCAAAAAAGTACGCCTTCGACGCGTCCGACCCTTGCACTCACTTTCGATCTGTATATCTCTTTCGTCAATCTTCTTTCATCCATCCTTTCCAAATGACCGAACTTAATACTTATCTTAAGATACTAAAAAACACGTTCAAGACTCAGGAACAAATACTCGCGCCTATCACACAAAATATTGGTTCATACCGGGATCCCAAGACCGCAAGAAAAGACGAGGCAACTGCTTCGGTACGCAGTTACTACCAAATATTAGGTATAACCGCGTGGTCATCAATTTATTTTTATTTTATTAATTACATTGTAAAACTTCCCATGATCCCTAATTATCTCCTCGCCATCTCGCAACAAAACGTCATCTCCATAGACTAGACCTCTCAGAATCAGGGCAAGTGTAGTGTGAAATGCAGCAATTACCTCCACAGCAGCGTGTCACACATCCTGCTAACACTTCAGCTAGTGCTTACTAATTACCGTATCGATGTTTCTGGGTTGAATGTCGCGACCCATATTTGATGAGGCAATAAATTTGATATTGCGGTAGTCTTAAATGGCTTGAACTGTAGGTTATTGTTTTTATGGCAAGAGGTAACGGGTTTTGCAAGAAAAAGCAGCTAACATCGGTGCTTAGAATTTAAATTTATGAGTTATTTTTTAGTAATTTTGAAAAATATAAACGTGGATTTACGTGGACATCGGTCTTAAGCAAATTAAACAATACTTGTCTCCAATGGAAAATTTATAAGTTAATGAAAAAAACAGTGTTTTTTTTAGTTATTACCAGAATGTTAATCTTTATCATTGACTATTCATTGTTATATGCTAAAAGTTGGTAAATGCCACATAAGTACCGTTAAAATGTCGTTTGTTGTAAAGATGGTATTCCAAATAAAGTCGATGTGTCGTTTTGTCACGCTACAAATTATCAAAAGCACAAGATGCACGTAAATGCGATCTTGGTTTAATATATAAAGAACTATTTATCGACACAGATCCATCCCTAGTAGCTTCTCGAGTGCCCATCTCCGCGTAAGTCCGTTCCTAGTTCTCAAATACCGCAGCGGTCTAATGATCCATCTGCACTTGTGCTGCGCCTTCAGTGCCGGGCAAGATAAGGTTCACACATAATTGACACGGTTTGGAGTTCTCGGCATTTTATGTGTTTATGTTATATTACGTACCTACTTTTAGTGCATAGTATCAGTTAAACTTCCTTTCCTAAGTTATTATGTCAGTTTTGTGTTGAGAGCATACTTAAAAACAGAAAATAAGTATAAATTATTAATATGAGTGAAATATTTCATTATATTAAACAACTACCCAGACTGTAAAATGGACCAATGATGGAGACTTGACTCCTATGTGTCAGAAGATAAAGCTTAATCATTTATTTTGAGAAAATCTATTCGTAACCTTAACATCTTTGAATTAGGAGTGTAATTTCCAGTCCATTAATAGTATCTTCAGCTCGAAGTTCCGAACATTAGTGCCGTCACCATCATCATGGATTGTAAGTCTACTTGCACAATTCCACAGCAAATTGGCTGTTTCTTCGCATCCCGTGTCATATTGGTCAGTTATTTCGAATCACAGCTGAACACTGGATGTTTAATTGGCAAAGGCTTACATTAATTGGCCCTTATAAATAGTTCGAATTCTGCCAAAATATATTTATAAGTAATTATAATGAAGGTGATAAGCAAAACAAATAACCATTTTTCAACTTTTCTCGGGCTATGTGTCCAATGGCGAATTACATTTAGCATAAACAAGATAATATGTACTGATAATAACCTGGATTACCATAGTCGAACTGTATGAAAAACAATTTTATATTAAGTAAAACAAGATCACAAATCTCTCGAACGACGAACTACTGCGTATACAGTGCAATAATTTAACATAATATATGCAGTACCTAGTTCGTCTTTAACCAAAAGTAACTATATTTATTTATTCATTTATAAAGAACACAGTGAATTTACACAAAATACCAAAGCACTCATAATGCTAAACTGAAAAATTAATCTATTTTGCGTCGATACACATAACAGAAGAAGATCATTTAAGAGCGTTAAAGCGGTGGTGTGGAAGCGTTGTGCGCGTGTCGTGCGCGAATTCCTGCGGGAAAAGCGAACAGGCTTAGCCATCGTCGCACTCCTATTCGCATAAAACGTTGAGAACAGAGGCGCACTATCTCTCTCTTATATAGATGAACAGTCGAGTTGCCCGCCCTCTCAGTATCAAAACATTGTGGGTGAGAAATAGGAGAAAAGGGCCTAAATTCTAAAGTTTAGAGATCTGCCATACCCGTAACATATGCTGATGGATGAAGAAAAGGATAAAATCCCATTCGCTCCGATTTTTATTAATAAATAAGTTACCTGTGTGGTCACCGGGTTAGAATAGTGCCACTCCATGTCTTCTCGTGGATGTCGTAAGAGGCGACTAAGGGAATAATAAAGGCTTCTAGTACTCTTAGGCGATGGGCTTGCAACCTGTCACTAATACGCTGGTAAATATCTTAGCCTGATTGTGCAAAACGTGGTTACAGAATTATCAACAACTTATTTAAGAGTGCTTGGTAATTCTGTAGCTCTGCCTACCCCACTCTGGGAATGAAGGCGTGAGTTTATGTATGTATGTAATAAGTACCGGCCTAATTTCTATCGTTAGCGTTGTACTCTAATACAATATACACAAAAGAATTGTACAGTAAAATAACACTGCGGTAAGCTTTATACTGTGACACTATCCTCAGTATTGAACCCAGTGTCTTACTTACAAAAGTTACAAACCGCCACGATTGTGGTCATAAAAGTTGAAGCATAGAGAGACTCCTAAATTTCTGACACTCGTTACCCTTTCGAAAGGTACACCTTCAAGCACATAATAGCAAAGTACAGGTTCGCGAGACCTAAAGAAGGTACCTAGCATTTGACAAGATTCACTCTAGCATCAATACCCCTCGGAAGAACCACGAAGTCTCATGTATATCACGCGGCTTACATGTGTGCGTGACTCGACCGTACGCGCCGCAAGCCATCACAAGCAAACTCAAGAGGACGGACCGAGTTGATTTAGCCGATGCCACTCTGTTCGCCGCGTAAAGTTGGGCATTCACGATCGTTCCAACAAGCCGAATAGAGCAGCAACGCGCCAAAATCGATCGATCGAAAACTGTAGCGTTTAAAAGTACCTACTTGGTCCGTTGGATTCCCAAATGGACAGAAAGCCAGCGCGACGCGCCAATGCGCAATCCGAATGGAAATACCGTGAATGTCAAAATTCAACGTTGGAACACGCCACGCCTCCGCGCCAAGTCGTCGTGAATGCGTTTTCTGGCTACCATTTTCTAGTCAGTCTTCTCCATGATATTACACCGTTGAGGCGTAGCGTGGCGTGCCCGAGAATTTGATCAAAATATTACGCCCATCCAGTTGTATACAATTGGGAATGTTCATATTTTTTATATTACTCTCATTTAAAAACCTTTGCAAGGAATAGGGTTTTAAAACCATTTTGCATGATTAAGTTTTCAGACTTTTTGACAAAAGTATATTTGACCTTTGTTTGACTTTCGTTTTTGGCTTGAGGCCCTAGGTGTTTCTTACGGGTTAAGCGAAAACCGCTTGAAATTGTATGTTTTATTACACTATTACAATCACTTTTTATCATTTATTTTTTGTAATTTATTAGAAAATACCAACCCAAATTTAAAATATTCATGTCATCCATAAAATGTCTGCTAAATAAATAAAGATATTAACCCCTCAGGTGTCCTACGCACAACATGTGTGCGTAGATTTTTTGACATTACGTGACTTATTCATTTGACATAAAGTTTAATTTTGATGTACATCAATTTTGACATATCGCTCGACGGGTTAAAACAAAACTATCGGGTCAAATACGAAATTATTGAAATTGGTCTCTTAAAATTACCTATTCTTTCGAATTTGAATGTAAAACCCGTGAGTTATATTTTTTGTCTATCCCAATTCATCTGTCGCCGAGACAAATGGCGCGTCCATGAATGCCGAGCTTTAGTATTAACACAAGCATCGAGCAACTCTCATCGCATCGACGCAACCCTACTCCTATAAGGCCTGAGACTACCTACTTTTCTATTTATACTTTGGCAATAGCTCTCAAAAAGGCCTGCCTCTCATACGCTCTTATGCGAAGTATTGTTATGACCTATTTAATGTATATTTTTTTGAACTCTTAACCCAAAAACCTCTCCTGTTACAGAATATTAATCCGGCTTTATTGCTAGCGTTCAGACAAAAATAATATCCGATCCGATACCTTTTGAGAATAAAGGATCTTACTCGACTGAGCACTGATATTAGAAACTCATGTTGAAGTATATTTTTCACAAGCTCGAATATAATAATGACGTTTACAAAAAGACACCCTGTGATTTTTAAAACAAGGTTTAAATTAAAATTCACGTTGTGAATCATACGAGATTTTAAAAGTTATTTATTTATATTGAACGCTGAGAACGAGTTTTTTGTTTGTATTGAAATTTTTGTTCGCGTTTCAAAAAGCTTTTGATGTTAACATTAAATATTTTCCTTCTTTACATCGTGAATGCATTTTAAGGGTTATTTTTAATATTTCTGATTTATGTTTGATTAATTTCAATGTTTATTTGTAATTCTTAAAGATATACAGGGTGGAAAAAATGAATGCTATATGGACGGCAACTACCTTAAATAGTGGAAATTTCAATTATTTATAAAATTAATTTCATTTTTTTTACTTAAAACATGCGGTCAAACATGTTGTACAACTATGCCAAATTTCATGTTGATGGCATTTGTAGTTTCTGAGAAAACCTGCTGTGACATACAGACAGACAACGGAGTCTCACCATAAAGGGTTCCTTTTTACCCGACTGTGTCAAAGAGGAGTTATGTTTTTCGAGCGTATGTTTGTATTGTATGTCAAAGCTCATATGTCACTTAGTAATAATTAATTAAACCATATTTTTTTAAATAAAAACTAAAAAGAGTGAAATAAATTCAATTCAATATTATAAAAACACCTGAAAAGCGAAAAACAAGGTCTATAATAAATAGAAAATTGTAAGATTGAGCAATGTTATTGATATTTATAACAATTTAAATTTAACTTGAATATTGGAAAAGTTAGTGCAGGCGGGGATTATTTGTCTTATACTTAAAGTGGTCGTCTAGTTGAATTGTATTCATTGTAAGCTAGGTATCCTTAATCTATTCGTAAATTTAACTTGACTTTTTTATAACTAACGATATGAGAGAAAAGGTGGTTAATGGGAACTGTTTTTTTTGTTTGTTGTAAAAACAAAAAAATCATGTCTTAAGAAAGTGCATGAATTACACACATGATACAAAACACAAAATCCTGACGGAATGATAGTTTTATACAACGTCAATAATACAAAAAAAAACAATTACAATTGTTAAATCCCGCTCCGTGCCGTACAGTCGGCAGGAAAAACTTCCTTCTCAGTAAGCCGCTAATCCCGGGTACAGTCAACGTAATCGTTTGATTAGTTGCCCTGTAAAGGAGTTAGCTGGATCAAAAGATTACAGTTTAGCCAACTTTTATTCTATTAGGCGTTGTGGAAATGGTTAATTGTTATTTTTATTACGTTCTTCAAAATATTTACTGACAGAGATATTCGTTCCATGTTAGATTTAATCTACTCTTTAATTTAATGTAATAAACCACATCTCTTTTTAGAAAATGAAAGTCTCATTAGAAAACATCTTGTCGAAAATATACCTAACCCAAAAATAGATCATCATTTCTTCATTTGAAATTCGGTTATATAGGTATGTATATAATTATGTTGTTAGTAACCGTTAATGTCAGGAAATAAATAAGCTACGTCCCCACATGAGTCAAGAATGATTTTAGTTTCAACACTTAAATGTCATGATTGTGTGTTGTAATGGTGAGCAGAATAAAAACAACTATTTCAACGTGTTAAAAAAATCCTAAGTAAGTAAATGAATAACATACATGCTGTATCAGACATTGATATTGTGAGAAAACAAGAATTAAGTTTAGTTTAGTTTATTAATTTATCAATGTGATATAACAATATAAATTACATTGCATTTCAAAAAATACGAGATCGTTAAACATAAATAATAATAATCAAAGAATACAAGAATAATTAATAATTAAAAATCTAATAATGGTCACTCGTCCCATGTCAATTTACCTTTGTACAATGATTAAATGTAATTATATATATTACAGATTTATTGAAGTTAACAATTAAAAGTTAAAACTAAACTTATTTAAATTAAAATAAAACTAAGCTAATGAAATTTACACGGAGTATAATGGATTATCCAATAAAAGGATTCTAATCTGATGTTCAAATGCTTCGTCGGATTGTAATTTTTTTTAAAGTTTTACTGTTATCATTAATGCAATTGCATGAAGTTTCTACTTGTCCAAACTCTAATTAGAATTATTAAAATAAAGTAAATGGTGCTCTACTAAAAAAACCCACCGGTTGGTATGTTATAGAGTCGAATATATTAGAGTTTTTAGTTAAAACTCGATTTACTGCCCTAAAATTTATTCAAATACTAGCGGTCGTGAGGGATTTCGTCCGTGGAGAAGTCGAAGGTCCAATTTACCGTCCTAAAAGTAGACCATTCCAGACTCTCCGTGCAAGTTTTCAGCCAAATCCGTTCAGCCGTCCTGTAGTGATTGAGTAACAAATATCCAAACTTTTGCAGATAATAATTATAAATTAAAAATCGTTTATCAACAAACATCACGTTGTATATTATTAATCTTAACGTTATATAAATATCTAAACCGATGGTATATTTATCATGCCAAATACGGATACTCCATCTCCTTTAACAAATACGCGTATAAACGCGATATTTCAAATATCAATACTAAACAATAACAGCAGCGATTTCCTTTGAACCCATAAATAATAAATAAGTTAATTACTCGTATGTTGCAACGCTGTCTTTAAGTAAATCGATGCAGTTCCTTCGTATCGTGAGGCGCCATATTGTCTATGGTATTCCCCTAATTGCAGCTTATTCGTTTTCAAATGATACCTTACAGTTGCTTGTATAGATTCTTAATACAGGGGGCTGGGAAATAAAAGCGTTGTTCAAACGAATGTATCAGGTAGGTAGGTACGCATTGAAATTAGCTGGCGTGATGAAAAATTATAGGCCTTTTGGCATCGCCCTGTATTTATTATTAGGATAATGACAAAGCATTCAACCATTAATTGAATCTACAGCATGCAATACTAAAACTTACAAACTGTTCTGTGTACTGCAAGTTATTAGCATACCGTAAAAGGGAGCTACTTGGGAATCACGAGGCTATTTGGAACTCAGTAATAATAAGCTTTTAGTTGATATATTTTTTGTCATGGCTATGGTAGAACCTAAAAACTTAGCCTGACAATAAACTTTACAGTTTTATCATAGCCATGACAAAAAATATATCAACTAAAAGCTTATAATTACTTAGTTCCAAATAGCCTCGTGATTCCCAAATAGCCCCGTTTTACGGTAGGTAATTTAATTTAATTAAAAAACAAAGTAGTTAGCAATTAATGTTAGGTAGTTCTATTTTATGAATTTACATAATAATCATTCTACCTGTCATATAATACTCATGTACTTAATAGCTATATTTTTAGCTCACAGAAGCTTACTAAGTAACGATAGCAAAACTTTCATTACAAAAATTAACATTGTCTTTAACATAAGTTTAAAAAAGTGCATGTAGATATATAAGCTTACAACGTACAAAAATAAAAATACCCTTGTCTTGAATCTTGTACGGCACATTTTCGTACCCAAACACGAAATGTTTCCATATTCCCCTCTTCCCAACTTTCCCTAGCAGTTGGCGTTGACAATATTTCTTGTAATTTACTCTTTCGAGGATGGAATAAATTTCGCACAAAAATTCGGCCGTCGGCCGCAGATGTTCGCAATTTTAACCTGTCGTGGTCTGAATCCACTTACCTTAACACGAGTATCAATCTTGAAGACTTGTGTTGGGATCATAGTGATTGTACCTTATTTGTTTTTGTGCTTTAATTTATTCTGCACTATTTGGAGTTTCCTTTGTTCAACTAGGAACCCGTATTTTGACATTACACTGTCTGCCAGACTGTATATCAGTCACTTTTTGCAAAAACTGTCAAAACTAAGCAAGTGTTTTATTTAATCGTCCATCATCGAATAGCTCTAAATGTGTCATTATCGCTAGTAAAAGGGTAATTATTCGAGCGTTTCAACTGCCTCACTATTGTGGACATATTTTTGAAGAATTGGGCGTATATTATTTTGATGCCATATTGGATATTTGTTAGATATTAAACTTAAATACCTAACCAGAAACGAAGTTGAAATCTGCAGCCACTTCTACAAAAATATGACCACGAAAGTGATTCGGAACAAACGCCCAAATAATAACCCAAAAACGTAAATGGATTTCCCAATTTCTAAAAGAATAATTATGAGCATGAGTCATCAAAAATGTTAATAAAAAGCCAATGGGTTCGATATCTTTAAAGTTAGCACTTTTATTACTTTGCTTTAATTAAGAATGTAAACACTATAATAGTTATAGCTATGTCAAACGAGACACCCTTTATTTTCTCGGAACTATTCTAGCTAGTGGGTGTTCGATAAATGACTAATTAATTTGTTCAAGTCACTTGGCAGACTTCAGAAGCCATGCTACAGCTACAACTAAGTGACGCATTTTCATTTTCTCCACCGTCGGAAGACACAATGGCGTCTTTGTACGACTCCACTCGTTCCATCGGGCCCCTGTTACAGTAAACGTGCTGAAAACAGTAGTTTAACATGTTTGTGACACTTTTGCTGTTTATTTTCCCGACAGACCAGACGTTTTTATATTTTATTACCAACCGTGAAATAACAATAACGCATTCACAATAAGAGGATAATGAAGTGAGGCGTAGATCGCGTAGCTATTTAAAAAAAAAAGTCATGTGCGAGGTGAACTCGTGCACCAAGGATTCCGTATTTAAGATAATATGCTTGGTAACCGCAAAAGAAAATAGGTACTCAGTTTGTTATGAACTTGACAAATTTCAAATTGATACCTACATTTGTAGTTGCTGAGAAAACATGCTGTGACATATAGACAGACAGACAGACAACGAAGCCTCACCATAAGGTTTCCTTTTTTACCATTTTTGTACTGGAAAAACCGTACAAATTCAGCTCTGTGCGATAACGGTTATCCCCTAAATGAGTTCGATTCTTAAGATTTTTGAATATGTTGTATTTATAATGAAAAACTAGTTATGGAAAATTTCATGTTCCAAATCCTTTTAACGTAAAAGTACTTAGAAATTTATAATTAGGCTAAGATGTTTACTTACACTGATACTTAAATCTGACTTTTTACGCAGTTGCAGTCATAATGTTAACAGCGTTTTCAATGTTGAGAAAAAATAACCTAGTTTTGTATAAAACACACTTTTTAATAGGTAATCTCTTTTAACTACACGACTATGCTTTGTGCATCCAAACCTTCTTACTGTTTTGAAACTGTGAAGTGTTCGTACTTTGTGAAACTTTATCTCGTTCTGTGAACGACTAAAGGGATAACTAGGGAGGCTGTTAACGGTTTCCTTAGGTATTTTATTGATTGAACGTCGACGACAGATCTTAGACATCGGTATTGGTATCTGCAGAATAAAGAACAGACGTCTCGTATTTCCAATGGTAAAGATGCTACGCGCTGTTTACTTGGAAACTTTATGCGAGGGAAAAATGTTGTGATAGTAGATAGTGTTCCTTACTGTTAACATTTTATAAGTATTGATTATTGTGGTGTACGCCTTTGTGTGGGACTCTAAATGGTTTAGATTTACAATTGATGGACCCGGTAGGTGGCGCTGCGATCGGGTACTATAATTTAAGGCGAGTGAATACGGGCCGGGCAGCTAATTACAAAGAACGTACGCATACTTATCTATATCCTTCGCAATTTTTGTGTATGAATGAACTTAATAAAAAGTTGTTTTAACTTAAGTTAAATTTATTTCATAATTTAAATTTATTTTAATATTAAACTAAGCTACTCAAATTAAAATAAAACTAAGCTACTCAAATATTGAAGATGTAAATAATAATCACCACTGAAAAAAGAACACCCCCTAGCAGGTCCGCTCGCGGCATGGTCCCTATGATGATTATTATTATTAGTTATTTGAACTGTTTTAGATGTGTTTACGTAAATAACTTATAGCATTAGGTTTTAGCATTAGGTAGTTCATTAAGTTGGTTAAATATAGATTTCATTTTGTAAGGCACAATATTTTAAATGCTTTTTTTTTCAAAATTCGTCACACTTTCGTGGAAAATAATCACCCGTCATGTTTCTCGTCTTATGTAACCGTATATGAAAATCAAATTTCAGTAACAGCTACAAATACAGCTCGTAACAAAGTCGTGGCGAGAACCAATATTAAACTATCCAGACGAAAGTTTAATTAAATTTTGTATTGTCTTTAATGTTATGGTTAAATTAAAAAGCGCTCGCGTTTTAAGGAAAACCACACAAGAGGCCATAGGCAAGATGCAATTGGCGAAAATTATCGTTATCGAAAATGGTATAGGACTGACGTAAGCTGGCAGACGGTCGAACGCTTATGTCAATTCCAAACATTTTTCTAAAATCGTATTTAAGCGTTAGCGCTAAAGCAACTTGTAAAGAAGCAAGTCTTAAAATGATTCGTAAATAAACGTTTTAAAAAACTGTCGTAAATCTGGAATTTGAACAGTCATCCTATCAATATCTAAGCGTGAATTGAGGACTTTCGTTGGCTTGTAGTTTAAATTATGCAATAAAATAGACACATGCATCCATAAACACACGCCTTTATTCCCAGAGAGCGGTAGGCACTGCTACAAAATTACCAACAACTCTAAAACTTTAAAAAATCTCATAAATTTAAAAATAATCATTAAAGTACGTTGGTACTCCATGTTGAGCAAAATTACTAACGCCAAGAAGCTCGTAATACCCTTTTCTATTTATGTTTACGACGGCACAACTGCCGACGTTTTTTTTCTAGCATCAACAGGACATCATCAAAAATGGAAATTCATCCAAAACCATGATAAGTGGGATCTGTGATCCATAGGCATTTGCATTCTCTAGACTACTAATCCCAAGACTACAATCCTAAGACCGCAAATTTGACACGTTATCGCCGAAAACAATTACTTTAAGTACCTACACAAAATATTAATAGAAATTATGTGCCTTCCGCTTGTAACTTAGGCAGTATGGAGGTGTGAGCTATCGTTTTACTTTGAAAAGTTTAACCCAACACTGGCTCGAGCCCGCGAGACGCTACAATCTGCATTTTCACCTCTACGCTATTATTTCCCCAATAATAGGTATGAAATATGAACATTTACACCACGTTAAGTTCTCAAAGGCGCTTTATTTATGAAAAAGTCTTAAAAGTTCTCGCCTACCAAATAAGCCTAAAAGAAGGGCTTTGAGGAGAATAGATATGGTTTATAAAAAGTAGTAAGTATCTACAGTTTGTAAATACGTATGTATAATTTATACAACATCAATACAGTAACAACTCAAAATCCTTGCTAGTTTTGTTTCAAGTTCATAGAAGTTGTAATAAAGTTGATATTAAAGTAGTATTTTTTTAATTAATAAATGTTTATTTTCGTTAAAACTATCAAGATTCATCAGCAACATGGTTCGTCAAGAGATTAAATAGTATTTTGAGTTACTACTGTATTGATCTAGCAGCGCGATTAAATAAAAACAAGTACAAAGGCTAAATTATCGAGGGATTTATTCCAGCAGCAGCATATTGAAATATATGGCAAAATAAGTAAGTACCCTAATAACGTAGAAACAGTCAGTTTGCACTAGAATTTTAATTAATCTTTATTTTTTGTTGCTATACTAATGGTCTAAAAATATAAATATAATTATTGTTAATTTCAAATTTAGGGGGGTGGGTGGGCCAGAAATATTTGCATATTTATTAGCATATCTTTTTGCAATAAATTTTGGCGCACCCCATATAAACACGCAGGTTCATAAAATAACGTCAAAATGTACCAAACATAGATACTTAACTTGTTTTTTAAATAATCATTGTAAATATTAACCCTTTTTTGTTCCAGCAGCGCCTAAATTGCCTAAAATAGCTTTCCTCGTTTTCTATATTGCTATATTTTTTAAATTCTTTGTCTTTTACAGTAAAGCAAAAGCAGAACTGAACGTTGCAGGAAACACTATAGGTTATAAAGATGTTTCAGTTTATACCGCTGAGTTAGAAAGTGGATTTCGTCCTCTTCGCTAACCTTCATAAGGACAAGCTCGGTCGTATAACGTCTACATATCGCTGCCCTAATTCAATAGTAAGACATCTTGACCGGGGTATGTTTTGAGTTATTTACATTTTTAGTTTGTACTGTACTAATTGAATTGGAAATTTTTATTGTAAAGACATACAAAGACATTTTAAAATATCTTTGTATGGAAATAAAGGCACGCAAAACTCTTCCTGGCCCTTCAGATATCTTAGGATGTCAGAGTCTTGAACTAGCGTTTGGGTAAAATATGCTTAAATATTATAGTAAGATATTTAATTTCAAGCGCTTTAGGTTGCGTTTTCTCCTTATCCGATTTTTGCCACAGATAGAGCAGCTAAATGCTTACCTAAATCAAGACATATCTCAATTTCGTTTTTTTTTAAGATATCCTACTATTGAATTAGGGCAGCGATATATCGCCTATATCTCCCTCACAAAAGCCTATGGAATCAGTAATACCATATCTTATCTGAGTTTATGGGCTTAACATGGCCACGGATTACAGGCTCGTTAAATATGCATTTGGTTTAATAAAGTCCCTTCTGTAACCCGCGTTAGGTTAGACACCCTGTTTCGGGTCACTTTTAAGTATTACGTGTAAACAAACGCAATATTGAAAAGTTTAATGATTTATTATGTTGTTGGTATTAGTAGTGTGACAAAGCTTCTGATTAACGTTTAGGATTATGTTGCCAATAACTTTAGGACCTTAATATTTGGTCCAATTTGAAAATTATGTTTCTAAATTTTGATAAATGACAGAAATTACGTTTAGTAACGAATTATTTGATTCTTGTTAATATAGAGTTGAACGATTCTTTATATATTTTTTCATCATCATCATCATGTCAGCCGAAATACGTCCACTACTGGACATAGGCCTCCCCCAAGGCTCTCCACTCAGACCGGTCTTGTGCTTTTCGCATCCACCACGTTCCCGCGATCCTTACAAGGTCGTCACTCCATCTTGTTGGAAGCCTACCTACAGCTCGTCTCCCGGTCCGCGGACGCCACTCAAAAACCTTCTGACCCCATCGGCCATCAGACCTGCGAGCGATGTGCCCCGCCCACAGCTACTAAACGCATATTTTTTGACACATAAATATTTACAAATTTTTTTTTCCTTGAATCATCATATGTTATTTAAACCTAATCGACTAAGGCAAATAGGACATTATTATGAAATTTACAATATAAACCTAAAATTCAAAACAAGTCAAAGTTAAATATTTAGGTGAAGACGCACCAAATCGTGAAACAACCTGATTATAGCGGCCAACAGAAAAAAACAAGCCAAGCTCTGAAAACAGATGAAGGCACCCGTTTAAGGATTCCAAGCATGCACAAAGGAGACGCGGCACGAATAGAAATTGGGGACTGCAGGTTAAACATGTATTAACCTGCGAGGAGGAAAATGAGCGATTACTTGTGGTGGGGAAAACAAGGTATTGGACATTTTTAATACGTTAACATTGACCAGTTAATTTACGTTAACATTAGCCAGCTCTATTTAGTTTTTATTAAGTATTGTACTTATTTATGTTTAAACACACCATATTTATTGTTTTATTAATATTTTTGTATTATTATTTTATAAAAATTGTGCCTTGCATTGTTTTCTGTCCTTCTTTTCTGTTTCACTTTTGTTAGTTACTGTTCCTAGTTATTATTATTTGTTTGACTGGTAGATGATACCGTTAGGCATTTTGTCCGCCATTTGTGTTTTTTGTGAGAAAAGATAAAATAAATAAATTAAAGCAAGAATTTCGACGTATTTAATAGTAAGAATAAATTAAAATTATGCTTCATTTAGGTATAATGTTACATTACAATGCACAAAAATACTAAAAAAATACTAAAATACTATTCACACGAATGAGAATGGCCGCGAATCGTGTACAAGGGAACAGGCCTATGTCTAGCAGTAGACTTGTATATGTTGATGATGACGTAGGTCCTATTTATTTAAATATAATACTTACTGAAGGAAACCATTTTCTTCAAAGTTTTGTTGTAACAAAAATATATTATTCTGGTTGCTAAGATAAAGTGCACCCCACAAATGTCAATGTCACTCAACTAATTGAATGAATGCTTGATTGAATCTCATCAGATCTCGGGGGAAATAAATAGTTTTTTCCCGCGTCTTCGTCCCCCTGCCCGTCACCTGGGCAACCAGGGGAAATGAGTTGCAGTTTCAAGTAACTTACTTTCCCCTGCCTTGGACTTGATGAACATTTCTCGCTTGAAGGCTTTCTAGCTTTACAATTTACGTTGCTTAGTTTCAGCACTGTTAAGTCAAAGATTGATTTATTTTAAACTTTCGCGACGTTCACAAATAGGGTAAAGTCACCAGTTACCTGTAGTCGGCCTCTGCCTATACTTTGTAAGGTATATAATTTGTACTGGAAGAGTACGAAAGATATATTTCCCACTCTTCGCACTCATAGAAGATCGACTACTAGTCTCTGGCTGATCACTGGTGACTTTACCCTACTTTTATAAATCTTAAATAGGACTTCATCGCTTAAAAACCTATCCCTCTACGTTTCAATCATGTTGCAACGGGAGTGATCACGAGCAGATTGAGTAGGGCTGTTACTTATTTATGTTGCGTGCGAGTTTTTCGAACTACCCGCACTTGGTCTTGTTTTCATTTTATCGGAATACCCGCCGACCGGCACACAATACTCACAGTGTCCCTGGATTTATCTGACGGTACATGATATCGCTTGCACTTGCTACTCATTGGATTATATGAAATCGAAGTGAAAGATGCTCTCAAAAGAATTGTTAATGGCAATTTGTTTCGAATATATACATATCGTCGGTAATACTGCAAAACCGCGTAACTAACAAATTTATGATAGAGCAAAATAAACCTTACTATCTTATTAAAAAGGTGCATTTTGTTTTTTATTTAAAATTATACTTACGCGGTTTTGCAGTTTCACCGACGATATACACTATTTGGGAATGTTCAACTACCTGTATACTATACACATAACCTCGTCTAATCACGAATGAAGCATGCGAAATGGCTGCCTCTGTGCTTGCACACGCACACACGTTAACTATCATTCGTGATGTGGCTCGGCGCGTTGTCTTACCTAGTGTATCTGTGTGCGTGCGGTAAGTCGTGTATAACGAACGAAAGTGACGACCTTGCATGCTTCACACCTTTTTAGTGCAACGTTATGTCTGTATTTTTTTAAGTCCGTACTTGCACATTGCTACCCCCTTTAGGTATTGTATAAGTACGTGCTGCATCTCGTACTTTTAACTAAGAGTGATCTATTAAAAAGGTACAAGTTTCCATTAAATCCGCGTCGTTTACTTCTTGTTAGTTCTTGTAAGAATGACTCTTCATTAGTTTACTCATGTCTTTTTTTAACGTTTGTTTTAACGAGACGATATTCACAGGCCAAGCCAAAGCTACTTTTAATAAAATTACAAATGTTAAAAGCAGTCGGTTTGTCATACCTTCTAGACTAAACCGGTGAAGCGATTTCGTTGAAATTAGATATGGGGATAAAGCAGCCTCTACCTACGACGACGAAGACAAGGGTTCAAGCTGGTTATCAATAAAGCCAAAATAAGAGCGGTGAATTCGTGTTTAAAATAATCGCATGACCCTTCGATACCGAAACTCTACTCAAAAGAAACCGGACAAAAGTCCCGGATATCCGATAGTGGTTAATTTATTTGCTCACCGGTCCCCGAGAGATCGCCCGGGCATTCCTTTTTTCTGGGTATAACCGGGTGCGCCGTGGAAAGAATATTAAAATCTATCCTGTTGTGACTTAAAGACCGTTTGTAGACCGATGCTGGGTCAATAATAAACTATGTCGTAATTTAAACAAAAATGAAAAAAAGATAATAGGTACACGTCATGAGTATAGTAAGACTTTTTTAAAGTAGCCAGATGGGTTATTATGACATAGCTATTCAGTTCATTTTACGGCGAGCGTAAAGGACAGAGCTATTGAAGTTATATAGCTCTGTCCTAATGAACTGCATAGCTACGTCATAATAACCCATCTGATCTGCTTCACAAATCGCTTAGAAGATCGAACCACTTTTAATAAATCATACTATTGGTACATGGATTGAAAACCTATAGTTACCTTAAATTCTATGTACGAAAATCGCCTAGTCTCAAACTAAGCTTTAGGTTTGTACTACGGGTACTAGGCAACGATAAACTAACTTGGATTTGCATATAATATTGTTTTTTTTTACTTGCATAGATAAATACATAATTATTTTAAATATATGGAAAACATCTTGGCCTGATTGTGCAAAACGTGGTTACAGAATTATAAACAACTTATTAAAGAATGCTTGGTAATTCTGCAGCTCTTCCTACCCAACTCTGGGAATGAAGGCGTGAGTTTATGTATGTATGGAAAACCACCAAGACTCAGGAACAAATAGGTACTCAAGCTCATCAAATATCTGCCCTTACCGGGATTTGAACCGGGGACCGCTAGTTTCGTAGGCTACCAACAAGGTTCACGTGTCGTTAAACAAAAACTTGATATGAGAGCGTACGTTGACGTTGCCTAAACAAAAGAATGCGTCATAGTAATTACAGGGCGTCAATTTTAATTTACGCAGCTTAAGATCCGGTGTGGTCGCTCCCTTAATAAACAGATTGCAGATTATTTAATTCATAAATCTAGAAGCATGAGTAGTTACATACTCTGTATGAACTGATGTTGATTTTGAAATACTACAAAAGCACTATGGTCTTTTTGGAATCATAATAACGTAGAACCGTCTAAATGCGTGTCCAACCCTGAGGACTAAGACATAAGCTTATGCCCACACCAAAACACAACAATTTTAACTCTTTATTTCGTCAATTTAGGTGGGTACGTTTTATTTAACATTTTTGGTGATCGTAATTTAACGCATCTATTAGAATTTCCTTTGTTTTTATTTAATGCAATGAAATATTGTCCGCGGGACTATGTTCGGCCCAAGCGAATGAACTGAGCATAGTCAAGCGATTTATATCATTATAGATGGAAAATAAGTCGAGAATAATTAGATAATCATACAAAAGTAGGTATCTATATAACAGCAACCAGTTTATTTTTACATAAAAATAAGAAGTAATTTATACGGTAAACAAATAGGAACAAGTCATTCAACACTTTTAAGTGCGACACTTTGGATTTACAACTTTTCTGCACTCAAGTTCTGCCTTTCAGATAGCTAGAATTACCTAAAGCTGGAGAAAAGATCTACCAAGCAATCCACGTCTTAATCCAACATAAATCCTCTTAGTAACAAATTGTATCAATTGCCGAAACACGAAATAAAATAAAAGGCAAAACTTCCGCCTCCAGAGACGCCGATTGAATTAGTTCCTTTCGCGATAGTTTGTAACCGAAACTGATTCTCTGGGGAATTGTGTTTTTCTTTTATTGTATTATATGTTTGTTCATATTGTTTTAACGTTGATTACGAACAAAGAGTGTAAGAGAAAAATCTTGTTTTTACATCTCTGTTTCTCTGTCGTTATTTGTGTCAGTATTTGTGCCTGCGCTATACTTATAATGTTACTAATGCGTTATATGATTTCCTTTATGTAAATTCGTTTATATACGCATATTTTATTATTATATATATTATTATTTGATCAACTCTCATTCTTGTAAAATCACGTTTAAGACTACATACTTTCCTACATGCCATTTCGTTTTTTAGCTAACAATACCGCGTAAGTCAACGATTGAACACGCGATGAATAAGAGTTAATTTAATGTAATACAAAGTCCAAAGTTGTGTGTAGGTAGTTACAGCCAAATTTCACTTTGCGCTATTGTTAGCTAAGCTTGTCACGTCCTACCGGGTGGCAAGAAAAACTCGATAAAAGTTTAAAGAATTTATTGAAAAGAACTCCGGTAGTGTGCACAGAAGAGGGTAGTAGGTTCGTAGGGTGTGGTCTGATTCTGTGAAGTGGATAGCACTTCCCTCGTAATTAGAGTGACGCGGAGCGGCGGTGGATGTAACCCGTCGGGAGCCCGACGGTGTACGATGCCAGGATCCTGGCGTCAGGGGGGTAGCACCCGGTGTGTAGCACCGGACCCCACTCGACGATCCTGGTCCCGGAGATAGACGCCGCGCCGGCCAAGTAGGTGAGTAGAGGAGGAGTAGATGGGTAGCAGCGTTGGTGTACTCCTAGCGGAGGTGTACTCCCAGCGGTGATTATGAACGGTGAACGGTGAAAGGTGAACGGTGATCGTTGCTCCCTGAACGGTGAACGGTGCTTGGTGCTCCCTGTACGGTGAACGGTGCTTGGTGCTCCCTGTACGGTGAATCATGATCGGTGATCGGTGCTCATGATGGGTGATCGGTGCTCATGATGGGTGATCGGTGTTCATGATGGGTGATCGGTGCTCATGATGGGTGATCGGTGCTCATGATGGGTGATCGGTGCTCATGATGGGTGATCGGTGCTCATGATGGGTGATCGGTGCTCCCTGTACGGTGAATCATGTAAACCCAAGCATTGGCTGTGTGAGCCTGGTGTCCAACATTGGGACAGTTAATGCCAGCCGCCTTTGGGTGAAGCCCGAGGGAATAGCGCCTTTAATTATTGGCGGTGGCAAGAACTATCGGAACGGAGTTACATTAAACAAAGAGCTAAGCCAAAATAACAATTTGCTAAAGAAGTTAATGTACTAACGACCGTTATGAAGTAACGGTCGGTTATTAGAAATAAAAATGGTTAAAAGAATAATTTGGAATAATCTAGAAGAACACACAATAAGAAAATATAAAACACGATAACATTACACAGCAATATAGAATTAGAATAGACAGTTAGTTCGTTGCACTGAACTTACCCGATTTGGGGATTTGCACCGATTTTATAGATAGGTATTAAGTACCTATAAGAACGTTAACACTAAGTGTTCCAAGTGTAGTAGTTGAGGCGGTAAAGAGGACGAATGAAATGAGCGCGGCCCTTTTATAACCTTTCGCCCATTTCGGTTAATTTTGAATATGAGTAGGGCGAACAAAGAAATGCTAGAAAGCCAATTCGCGTCATGAGTGAAAATATCGGGTCATGTAGGTAAGACACCAACATACCCTCCATTATTTTCTCATGCGCTGAATCAGATATGTAAGAATACATTATTTTATTATTTTATTAACGAGTGACAATTAAAAGATTATTTATATTTATGTTGAAGTTAATTTTATTAAAAGATTTAAATATAAGTAAATTTACACAGAATGGCTAGTAACGCCCTCTGTTGGATAAGTGTCGTCAACACTTGACAAAGATCGATTTGTGGTTAACGCAACTGAAATAATCTGTGGAATTGAGCCGTCTGTTTGACAGTTATTAGTAAACAATTCATAAAGATGTTTACAATACGAATTTAAATGAAAATGAAGTGAAATGAAGTTAAATTGAAGTGAATTAAGCTTGTTTGTATGTTAAAATGCAGCACAGGTAAACAGCGTAACAACTGCATTGTTACAAGCTACAATTAATAAAAATGATCATTTAGACTCATACGATGTTCTGTAAACATATTGTCTCACATTGTGAGTTTCCAAATGATGCTAGCGATGAAGGAAGTTAATGAAACCCTGGAATAGTCCATTTAATCGTCAACTTTATTTTTATACCGTCTCTTACCTGGCAGAAGATGTTAATAAAACGATTCGAAATTATTTTTAACGATCTCCAGTTTTAATTGGTATTGTGTCGTACAAACGAAAGGCTGCAGAATTAGGGCTTCACTAGGAACTTCATTAATTCGTATCAAGAATAAAATAAACACGCCGACCCAAATGGAAGTCGGTTGGGAAACAAAGTTCGGGACAAATACCAGGGCTCCTCTACAAATATTGTTGCAGGTGGGTTCTTGCTAACTAGGGCAACACTTTCATACCGAAGACGTTCATTAGTACTTTAACTTGGGTGCTTTTACTTTGGCTCTAAAATTTGGAAGTAAAACCACCGTCCCATAGCTTCTTTGGATAACATGAGATTTTTTTTAAGTCAAAAAGAAATGCCTCCTCTATAAGCAGTTAAAGTTGTTCGGTTAAAATTTTACTATTAAACGGGAACTACTTTTATTTTACATTAAAATATCAAGACTTTTCATGGCAGGCTATATATATCAAAGAGAAGAAAGAAAATTATAATTGGGATATCAAGAAATCTCAAAATTACCATTCGGTGCCCACCTGCAATAACTTGACTTGTTTTATCGACTATATTAATGTATTTATGCAAAAAAGGGAAAACTCAGCGGCGCAAGAGTTTGAGTTGATAAATAATAATAAATAATCCGAAATTTAGCGCAAGACCTTAACTAATTTGTACTATAAATAAGAAAGTTTATGAGGATGTTTAGATGCTTGGATGGTAGTTTTTCGTATTATGCGACACCTTTTCTAACGTTTTTTTAATACATCGCAAAATAAAAAATATATGAGGAAGAGTAAATAAGAGTGTATTATTTTATTTTAATGTACCTATTTGTAGAAATAGGTTAGGCTTTAACGACAATATAGCAAGGGCAAATAATAAACTGAAAGTGGACAGCAAATCTGTTTCAGTCAAAAAAAGAGTCCCAACAACTAAATACGTTCCTTTTAAAGTTGTCATACTGACAACACGTAAAATCTGTGAAAGGAGCTTTTGTTACAATAGTTTAGCCGTTATCAAAATGCTTTAATCAAAATGTCACCAGCAAAGTATCGTTTTTCGAACCATCACGTATTTACCCGTGAAATAATTATTCATCTTCCACATCGTTACGCTTTGCGGTCCAGCAAAAACTGAATTAATCCCCGACCACCGTCATTAACGGGGAGTAAAGTGAACAAGTTTTTACGCGTCGGGAAAGGTTAAATAATGACGTATAGTAAAACTGTTTTTGGGTAAAGTAAAGCTCACGCTTTATACACTCTGTTCTTACATAGGTCAGAGTATATAAAGTGTTATCTTTACCTATTTTACTATGGAGTTATAAAATTGTAGCTAATGAATCTCCATTCCCTGGCAGCAGAGTGTTAAAACTGTTTGGTATTCGATGAAGATATTTACCGCCTGTTTCACAATCGACAAGTAACGCATATTTGACAGATAAACTTAACCCTTTCTCTTTCTTACACTTGAAAATAAACAAGGAGAGAGCTATATTTAAATGGCAGATTTTTACTCGTGCATTGTGAAAGAGGCCCTTAGTAAATATGTAAATTATTCATCGTATTGCTTTACCCATTTACCTTATATTAATGACCCCACACTGGAAGCATTCTGCGTTCGGCAGTCCGGTTCAGCATAAAATATCACTGTCTTGCAAACTAATAGAGACACAAGATGATTAACTGGACTTCAGAACGTAGAACACCGCTAAGCGCATCCAGTGTTTAGAGTCCCTTAACTTTTCTAGTTATTTCTTTCCCAATACTCCCTTCGCCTCTCCATTGATTCCTTAACCCAGTGTTTACAGAGCTGACCAAGTATTGATCTATTGTTTTCTTCTTGATCTGCCTATTCTCTTCTTGTGACTTGGTTTCCACACGTGACGAACTCATTCCCATCTTCTGGGTCGTTCTGGAACGTATGTGTATGTATTTCGAACTCGGTCTTGCAATTCAATGCCTGAGATACTACGGTTTATAGGTTGGCAAGCCCCAAGGTCGAAATTGATAAAATATCTGTTGGTGAGCTCGTTACAACACCAGAAATAACGATGGGTAGGATTCAATCGTGCATTAATTATCTCTTAACTCAAAATAGTAGCGCTCCATTCAAAAACTTTTTCTCAAACCAATTAGCTATTGTTATGATTATAACAGCTTTGTAAGAAACCTTTTGATATGACAGTAAAAAATCTGATAGTCGTTCAGGAATTATCATTTATGCGTACAATTTCATGCATTTCAAAACAGCAGGAGTCCAATAGATGTGGACAGGATAGGAATGGTATTTGGCTTTATGAAAGACCTTTGCCCAGCATCCATGTAGGTAGGAACGTGTTTAGGCTAATCATGTGATGATTACAAATCACGATGTAATTTTTGTTAAAGTGACCAAGGGTTAAAGTAAGTACAATTCAAATAACCCTAAAAGCTGTTAAATTAAAGGTTAATTAATGGTAATTGAGATTTTTTCATTCTCTGAAATAGATTGCAAGTAACTCTCCTATGCTATGCTATGACTTAAATTAGCGAAGAAGGTAACAAAGGTATTTAAATTACAATGATCCCGTCGGTGCAATAACTTGGTACGTGTCATATGTATGACAGTAAGTACTATCGGAACTGTTTACTGCCTCGTACTGCTTTGTCTTCCGATATTATTTCAAAGTATAACCATTACTTAGCTAGACATGTTCACTAAAAGACATTTTAATCAGAATCTTTCAGACAGTGAAATATTAAAGTAAAACACGCCTTTTGTTTTCCCCTCGCGTGTCTGTGCCTCTAGTACACAATGTGTAATTACTTGGCACTTTTTACGGAACCCTTTTCGGTCGCGGCGAAATGTACAAAAGGGGTTCCGACGGTCGACTTTGTTTCGTTTTGTGCCGGTAAATCACTGAAAAAGATGTTTATATATCTATATTTGCTGAAACAAAGTGAAGTTGTTGTTTAGTTTTGTCATGCCGTGGTTTGTAAAACAGGATGACGGTTTTAACTTCCGAAGCTTAATAAGATTTTTGTCATTCCCGGATAACCAGTTCCCCGGATTGCTAGCTCTGTACTTAAATGGAAACGAATTCTACGCGAAGTATCGTGGTTCTTTCTATTTGGGTAAAATATATTTTTAAAACTCTCATTAAGTACTCAATTTTTTTATTTCATTTTGTTAACTTTCAATATTTTAACTTAAGGTCAATAGGTATAGTAATAAATATAACTTTCTAGTAGGTACAGCCTAAAATGAAATTCCTGTATTTTGCATATGGCTGACTAAAATATCACCCATTGGCCAAATCGTTTTTAGCCAAACCAACAGACGGGTTCTAGATCTCCAAAAATATTTTCGCTTAACTATAATTATACCTGAGCTATAACAAAAATATGAATTTGATCTTAGCGATTCTGTACATTGCATTTTGGATTGGCGGTTGTTCAACTGGTAGGTACTTGGAGATAACATTCTGTGCTTATTTAAAATGTTCCTCAATATAAATAACCGATCAGGTAGGTTATGAGGCTTTAAAATTGGACCTTACAAAGTCCATGCAAAATTCTATTCACTTAATGTTAAATCATACCATCTTGGCCATTTCAATTATATTTTCAAAGATAACACGAAAAATACATTTTTACGAGGTACCTCAGTACTGCAAGACTTTATCACCAAAAACTTCATCTTTTGCTCAATGTCAACTTCAGTAAAATAAAAAAATATTACTTCTGGTTCTAAATAAGTAAAAACAGCCATATAATTCCATACATACGGGTTGCTCTTAAATGCCGAATTTAAAATCTGGGACACCCAAGGCACTTAGGAGCGGTAATTGAAAAGTTTCGCTATTTAACGACTGCGAGGTTTAGGATCATCTTGTATAATTTACGCAGGAAACTTTTCCGTTTTACGCAACTCTGAACAGTCTTAGCACTGGGCAAAAAACTGCTGAAATACAGATTGGAGTGATGGAAATGTAATGTATGTGAAAAGTTTACAAATCTTCTTGTAGGTATAGATGCTAACAAAAATTAACGCTTTAAATTTTAATATTTAATAAAAAGATCCCTTAATCTAAAAATTGTTTCAACAAACCCGCAATATTTTTTATAGCCCTATCCAACGACACCCCTCAGTATTGGCTAGACCAGGAAAAAAAATCCTCACGTTACGTGTAGTACACAAAAACAAATTTTCTTAAGATTTTATTATTCTACTTTTTTGGCGTGACTGATATGTATATTCATGCCAAATTACAGCATTGTAGTACTAAGAGTCACTGAGCAAGGCTGCGAATGGACGGACGGACATAGCGTAACTATTAGGGCTCCTAGTTTAACTAAGGAACCATAAAAACATACAAGAAGGTAAGCTGTATGAGAATGATTCTATAAAAGCATAAGCTTGCCTTTTTACTAAGATTTTCTGTAAGGTATCGTTTTGTTTATTTTTTAACTCACACAAAGGAGTTTTTTAAACAGTTGCAGTCGCAAGTGGTGACATTGACTAACCTAACCGAAACTCCCCTCCGAGATGTTCTCTACATTAAAAAAAGTTTCACTTTCGCCTTGGTTTCTTAAATAAGTTATTGTACGCGCAGAACATTCACCCATCCATACCAGAACAAAACAATGCGAATATTGCTGCTTGGCAGTAGGTTAAATGATGAATGATGTGATGGTAGCAATCCGGCCCGAACCTGCGCAAGGTTCTACCACAACTAAAATAATTACGATTTATTCATAAATTTAAAACAAAAAAAAAGCAAAGTTCCGACAGATTCCGTGGTAACCGGATTCGGAGTCACACTTTAAAAGAGAGTACAGTTTTCTGTCTACATATGTAATTTGGAAATAACTTAAACTAATCTTAAAAAATTAAGCCCGACTACGGCACAACTATAAATATTTTAAATTACTGAATATTTGATCTAAGAGTTGTTCGTGACTGCGAATTAGTGAGTGAGTGAGTGTGTGTGTGTGTGTGTGTACATGTTTGTGTGCACGTACGTGTGAATGCCTGCGTTAGACATGTTTACAGTTTAGTTTAGTTTAGTTGGTGATGCACGAGTTCTCAGGTGATGGCCATCAGCAATTTTTTAGTCTCACTATAGCCAAAAGTTTTCAGCCAAATAATAATTCTTACCTTAGTTGAACGAGGAGAAGATATTGAAATATCACATGGATTGGCAATTTTGTTCTAAATGTAGGGATGTAGGGATTTGCTACGATCAATTATGTATCTAAAGGCACTCAAGGCATCAGCTAGATTGGAACCCTGATCCACCATAGAACGGTGTCACAGTGGAATAAAAAAAAAAAATGTTTGTCACTTCTTACGATTTGAATCATAACGTTACTGTGACATAGTTCTATGATGGGTCAGGGTTCCATTGGGCTGAGAGCAACTACTTAACCAAAATCATAACCGCAAACGCAATACCTACTTTACTCGTATACGTACATATTCGTGTGTAAATATTAGCGCAGCAGTTCATTATTAAATTGACTTGACGGTTTATATAAGCTGCGCTACTTGAAGATTTATTATGCATGCTTCTGAAGCGGGGCTTAAAGCGAGAAAGAAATTGTTTGCGAAGATTTTAGCAGATGATGAAGTTAATGATAGTTATTCTTTGAGAATATTATATGAAAGAAAAGAAAGAAAGAAAATAAGTTTATTTGGCAGGCATTTTACACTAGTAGGTATACAGATACATAATATCTATATATATAAAAAGTACTTGTCACGTTGTTTGTCCGCGATGAACTCCTAAACTACTGAACCGATTTTAAATTTGATTTGGACACCGTGTGCAATTCGACCCAACTTGAAAGATAGGATAGCTTACATTTCAATTTATAGTCGCAATATTATTTTATTGCAAATTATTTGTCTTTATTATTTGTCTTTATAAGGCAAAACAACGTTTGCCGGGTCAACTAGTAAGGTAATATAGATATAAAACTAACGACTATGATTACAGAAGCCTACCAAAATGGTCTTCACTCAGCTAATGTGATAAAACGTTGGGAAACGTTTCATCACGCTGGTTTTCAGTGAAGCCAGATACAATATTTATAACTAAGTAGGATGATATATATATGAGACGTATTTTGTAAGCATATTAAATACATCTTAGCCTACTTGTGCAAAATGTGGTTACAGAATTATCAAGAAGTTTTAAGACTTGTTGGTAATTCTTTAGCTCTGCCTACCCCACTCTGGGAATGAAGGCGTGAGTTTATGTATGTATGTATGTATTAAATACTGAAAGGGGACTGCACAAAGTTTAAAACTTCGAATGCCAGTGGCCCTAGACAGGAGTTTCGTGCTGCCAGATGGTCGTGTCAAAGGCTACTTTCAATTTCATACCCTTTCATACTTGTGGGAGGACCTTGTGCAGGGTCCGTACGGGTTGGTACCACCATCTTATCCATTAACCTACCGCCAAGCAGCAGTGTTCGCATTGTTGTGTTCCGGTTTGGGGATAAGACAGCCGGTGAAATTAGTAGCATAGAGGCATTCCATCTTCGTCCTCAGGGTTGGCAACGCATTTGCAGTCTTAGGATTGCGTTCTTGTGAATGCGAATGTCTATGGGTCACAGTTTCCACTTACCATCAGGTGGCCTGTGTGCTCGTCTGCCTTCCTATGATATATAAAAAAAAAAAAAAAAACCTTGACAGTTGTCGAAAATCGTTTACGATTGAACATTCGTATAATCGTCGTAAATATTTTTTATTATGAAAAAGGGATAGAACTAACGTTACTTAAATAGAATCTTGATTTTTTGGAGAAGGATCCTTGCGCGTCACAAATACTTTTTTTATATGACTTGGTTAAGAATACACTTTTGTTTGTTTTTTAAAAATAAAGACACCTTATCTCACTTACCGCCAGGGCGGCCTGTATGCTCGTTTGCCTTCTTCAAGCTATACAGGGTGTAAGGGACGGCTCACCGAAAACTGAAACCGTAGTTTCAGACCATTGCCATTGTTGTTTTCGAGGCCTCCTGACACTGGTATTACATACTTAATAGGAGGTCTCAACAACCTTGTAATTAGCACTTAAGTTGTTAAATGAAATAAACTTTATTATTATTATTATTTAGATATTCATTTAATTTTCTATAAATTAGGTTTATTATTATTATTATTATGTATGTCTTTACCATTCACGGGACTATGAGAGTCCCGGACCTTTGGAAGGCGTACATGGAGCCGAAGCCAACACGCAGAGGCCCTTTAGACAAGTTTAATTTAGTAAAGTGATGGGACACCAACCGGCGATTGTCCCTGAGTTCAAACTATAGAAGTATGCTCCCACGGAAAACCAACGGTTAGTGTAGGACTATTTAAGAAGGATTGAAGTATTAAAATAGGCTCTATGAATGAACAGATATGGACAGGTGAACTAGGTTATTGATGAAACTACGGCGCCTGCCTGGCCAATGCTAATTACTTTGGTTAAAATGGCAGGCGGTGACTCGCCAACTCAATGGAATGGGCCTCCCGAAATAGCCGCATATATATAGCAGCAGGGAGGTAACAGTTCCAGAGGGGCTAAGGGTGGAGAAGTGCTTCTGGACTTTAAACGACCATAAGGTGCCCACTCACCACTTATGCAACACATCCACCCTTCGAGCATATAGCTCTTGCGACTCCACTCTGACCGGCCGATAAAGGCAAGCCAGAGGTGAGGGTCTGTTCCTCGTAATTATTATTATTATTATTATTGTACTGAACTGAAATCCAGTGGAAATTTTCCTGGGAAAACGAAACTTTTCTCGTTTTTAAAAAACTGTGTAGTAAACGGCATTTTCACGTAATAAAATAAAAACGGGAAAATTTCCACTGAATTTCAGTTCAGTACAATGGTCTGAAGCTATGGTTTCAGTTTTCGGTGAGCCGTCCCTTACACCCTGTATATTAAACAACTATAACAAAAAGCAAACTTTTAAAAACCCAACTGCTGCTAACCAACTTTAAATCGTGAATCCTTAATGATCATTTAAAATGATAAATGATGAAAGAAACCTAAACATCATTTTTTAATACCTATTCAATGATACCTCACTTGTCATACTTTTTCATCGACTTTTTTTTACTGTCATCTTTATTGACACTCACAAGATTAAGACAAATTGATTGCCATAAGAATCATCAAAATCGGTCCACGCGTTTAGTTTGTAGAGCGCCACAAAGGAACAAACATACAAATATAAGCTGATAAACACATTACCCTCCTCCTTCGGCAGTCAGTTAAAAAAACTAGTGGTAGTGTAGTGGTGGGAGATGGTAGTGGTGGGAGATGGTAGTGGTGGGAGATGGTAGTGGTGGGAGATGGTAGTGGAGAGAGCAGTGCTGCCCTCCTAAGTCAATAGGCAGTATCTCGAATAAAACTCCTATAGTAATATCAACCTCATAAATAACGGAACAGAATTCAAACTGCTTTGGTTATTCATTTTGAGATACTGCTTTTTGGCTTAGGAGGGCAGAGTGGGTCCTCCCGGATTTTACTACCACCATCATACCCTTTAACTTGCTGCCAAACAGCAGTGATCGCACTGTTGCGTTCCAGAGCTGGGTTAAGACAACAAGAGTTGCATCCCATCTAAGTAACGCATTCGTAATCTTGAGATTGTCATCGTAAGATGGGTTTCAGAGTCCTCTTACCATCAGGTGGCCTGTACGCTCGGTATGACCCATACAAAAAAACTTTATTCTTCTGTTCCTCCCTATACAAGGTGTTCTATGTTACTCGTATACGTGCACAATGAAACATCTACTACAATTTAACTTGAAGAAACTTGTTCAAGATTAAACAAGTTTACCACTGTTATAATTGCTTGAACCGATTAGCATTTAAAATGCTTATGCAACTTCTTTGTGAACACTGCTTTAGTTGTCACTTCTAACTTTTTTATTTTATTTTATAGCATGACCTGCAAACTCGACGCAAGAAGTAAGTACCTAAATAACATATACCAACTCATAGTACTTTAGCAGGTATTTATTATTGGGGGGGTTGAGGTGGGCCTTGTTTGCCACTTCGACGCTTGCTGATCTTTTGTGGCAGCCCTTTGTTTACAGCTCACCGCAAAGGCCCGTTTCGTCCAGGAATTTCCAGATGCTTTGGGCAGTGAGGAGTTGTATCTTTTGTGCGTCTATGATATGTCGCCCTAGGTGGATACTTCTGTTGCGCATTAGTGGTCCACATGAACAGAGGATGTGCTTTGCTGTCTCCTGACAGAACCTGCAAGTCGCGTCTTGTTTCATACTCATTAGAAACAGATGTCTGTTCAGCTTTCAGTGGCCAGTTAGGAGCCTAGTAGTAGTAGTAGGTATATGCAGGGTTTAATTTTTATTCTTCAAAGACTTTACTTCTATCCTCAAAAAAGAACCTCCGTTTTCTTACTTTCTGTTGACGATACCTTTACAAAGTTTTGGATTAACCAACATTACAAAGTTAAAGATTCAACCTTTTAACGTCACTGTCAGCTAAAAAACTGCTCAAATTTCATAATTATGTGTACTTGGGTAGGTTCACATCCTTACTACCTATGTTTCACAAATAAAATTGATTTTATTTGAATTGATTTTATTTCATTTTGCATTGTCGACCTTGACAAACAAATCATATATGCTTTGCGTTGCCAAGTTTTATGGCCTATTAACACTGATTTAACAAAGGAACTGAGCGATTTTCATAAATGGGCCGAGAAACAAGACCGTCCAAAAATTGTAGATCGTTTACTTTAATTTCAATAAATTAGTTCAAAAGACTAACAAATCAAACCAACTGGCCGCTAAGTCCTTCGGCAAGCTTATTGCACTGCAGTGCAAAGAAATAAAATTACATTATATTCCGAGAAATTTTATTCCACAATCCGAACAGGCCGGACCAGACTAATTTTTTTTTATTTCCAAATCTGTCAGTTTTTCCGACTTTTTTTTTTTTTTTTTTTTTTAATAATACATTTAATGCCATAAACAGCGGACAAATTCGTACAATGTTTAACTGCCGCCGTGTTCACTAAATTATAATCTAAATATTTAACACAAGTACCTAATTATACTGCGCATAGCAATGCATGCGGAGCATCAACGCAGGTAAGCCGCTTTCATGATGCGCAAGCAGTAGTGCAGGTTTTCACAAACACTAAAATACGACCAAAAATACGACAAAAAATAATAATAATAATGTTAATTAAAAATACGACTGTTGTTTTTGTATGAGAATTTGAATACTTTGCATATATTAGATTCATTTTTTGGAACTCCATAAGTTTAACATTTTCTGCCGGGTGCGATTCTAACAACCTTACATCTACTATGCAGACTATTAATACACTTATTAAATACACTAATATATTAATATCTGAATTAGTGGTTAAGACTGCAAAGGGATCTTTTGACGAATCATGTGTCAATAAATACCGCTTCGCGTCTCTGACTCTGATTCTTGAAACATTTATTGTTAGGTAAGTGTACTTACTCGTAAATACATGGAAATTAATAATTTACTTCTCTTTAATTGCACTGAAGTACTTTTGAAACCATGCCAATGTGGCATTTAAAACCTTTTATCATTTCCACTGCAAGCCACTGCACGTAGCATAAACCCGGCTATGTTGACACTGACTTAATCCTCGGTTATCGCGCAATATATTTCTTTGGGCGAGTTTAATATTTGGACTTACCCAGGGACTTGCCAGTTAATAACGACAGTATTTGGGGAGGATTTGCCGGTTATTTGAAATATGAATGCGAAAACTGTCCGTAAAGCCCGTAGCAAATAAAGATCTTTTGTTATCTTCAGACTTGTCGGCGGAAAAATATCTAGGGAATGTTTTTTTAGGAACTCAGTCATGTGCTTAGTTTATTGGTTGATATAGCAAACCATTTGCCCTCGTGGTCATGATCATATAAATGATAAAACAATTACTTTCGAAGTATAAGCGATTTTTTATAAATTTCTATCACAAGCACATTTTTTTTTAAATTAATTTATTTACTTTATTGGAGAAACGAACAGGATCAAGTGTACAAAAAAAACAATACATAGATAAAAATATTATTCTAAACATGCACTTACCCCCTTGACAGTTCTCACTAAAACACAAGTATAAGGTGGGTAGTTTAGTACTCATAACAACACTATTTAAGCATTCACCTATCAGTACTTATAGTGAGCTAAAAAAGCGCTGTAATACCTTGACACAATAAGCTTCAAACTGAATATCAAATAACAAGTATGACCAATATGACCATGAAGAAGACAATCATGTAAACCACAAAGCTATGAATCTAAGATTTCACATATTTTATTCCTAAATTGACATTTGTTCATATTAAATATATCTACTGAGACAATAAACTTATTAGGTATACGAAATACTTATTACTGACTTATTATTGAGAAATTATAAAGGCGAAAAGTTGTTTCTTCAAATGAACCTTATTGCCTTAATATAATCAAATAACAGTAAACTGAGACTAGTAAACCCCAACAAGTCGATTGACTTTCTAACGAGTAATGTACTTGAAATTCAGATCACGAAGTTATAGAAATTGGTTCACATTTAAAGGACAACCCGGAAAACGCGAGGGCGTTGCAAACACATTACGAGACAAATGCGATGACAGTATCGACGCCCTATTCGCTGTATGGCTCTAGACAAGAAATCTTGTAGCAGTGACGCATAAAGAGTCAAATAATAATGATTAATGAATCTTAAGACTAAGAGATATAATTTTATTGTATAAAATTCTTTCGTGTGAGATTGATTCCCCGTATTTGCTAGGCAAAATTGGACGTAGGACTCCTCGTATTAATGCTCGAAGTAATAACAAGCTATTTCATGTTCCCCTTATTCGTAACAAATATGCGTCAAAATCATATATATGTAGAACTTTTAAAAACTATAATAACACATTTTCTCACTTAGATAAATTTAGAATTTTCCTTCTTAGGTTTCAAATTGCGTTGTCTAAACATTAAGTGTTGTCTGTAATTAAATTTAATATTATGTAAGCACACATTTTAGACGTGTCACTCTGTACTGTACGAGGGCTGTTTGATAAGTCCTTTTAAAAACTATTTGTAAAACCTTTTTTCTGGTAAATGGCATTAACACTGGCAGGCACAATCTTTCAAATGAAGACTGTCAAAAATTCAGCAAAAAAAAACAAGTTTTTGTCAGTTTAACTATTGTTTAACTGTGATCACTCGTAAATTTTCAACAACTATGGAAAAATCTGAATTTCGTGCCGTTATAAAACATTTTTTTATGAAGGGTTGCAGTGCTGCCACAATAAAAACTGAACTTGATTCTGTTCATGGCACTAACGCACCAACGTTGCAGACTGTTTATAACTGGATAAATTATTTTAAACGTGGTCGGTCAAGCACATCTGATGCTCCTCGCTCTGGTCGCCCAATTGAAGTCACTACTGAGGATGTTGTTGAAGAAGTCCAGGAATCATTATGATTGATTACTTGGAAAAGGGAAAGACTACCACTGGTCGTTATTACGCAGAGTTATTGGACCGTTTCAATGCCGAATTGTTGGAAAAACGACCAAAATTGCCCCCCAAGAAAGTCCTCTTTTATCAAGACAATGCCCCAGTTCACACGTCCACTATTGCAATGGCCGAAATCCACGAGTTGGGCTTCGAGCTGGTTCCGCATGCTCCGTATTCGCCGGACCTAGCTCCGTGCGATTATTACCTATTTCCAAATCTGAAAAGATGGCTAGGAGGGCAAACATTTTTGACAAATGAGGACTGCATTGCAGGTGTAAGCGGCTATTTTGAAGACCTCAACAAAACGTATTTTTTGGAGGGCAAAAAAAAATTGGAAACTCGCTGGAACAAGTGTTTGGCCCTCAAAGGAGACTATGCTGAGAAATAAATGTAAATTGTTAAAAAAAAAACAATCTTTTTTGCTTTTTAAAACGACTTATCAAACAGCCCTCGTATTAGTTAATCGTGGCAACTTCACTGGTGTGTTATGTAAGCTTTTCTGTGATACTTTTTCTTTACTTGTATACATTGAACATTAAACATTAAGTTGGGTCTACGCTAGAGGAACTAAACAAGAGTAGAGCACAAGCCGAGCACAAATTCGTGTAGCGGATGGACTGACATATCTCGAAAGAACATACCTCCAGCGTTTGATTGGTACTTGACTGTTCTCTGCCAATTGCTTGGTTACGTATTTAGTGGTAAACCTGTGAATGTTGCGTCATGGAGACATGGACATGAGTCCATTTCACATTTGCTACAAAACGCGGGTAAACTGAGAAAACTACGTTCCGAGGACAATGGCTGTTGTAGCCTCGTTTTTCGGATGTCTACACTCAATCTGGGACCTTTGCCAAAAAGAAAACACTACTAGCGTTTTTCTTTTTTATCGCGCAATATGTATGGGAGGACGATAAGTTCTCATACATTTTAAGCGATAGAAACATTACTAGCCTTTGCATCTTACCAAGGGCCCCTGCTCGTGATGACTCGTCTAGCATGTCCACCATCTTTGGTAAAATGACATGACACACGTAGAGCTAATCAAATAACAACATTTTTATATCTACCTAATAGGAAAAACGTATCGCGACCTCAATTTTACTAAATAAGAGAAGTAGCAAAGTTAAACAGTTCAGATTCAAACCCTATGGTTCTATATTCATTAGATTTTAAGTACGATAAAGGTCACGGTCAGAATAAGGCTGTGTATAAATCTCATCGGGCACCCAGCAGCGCGACGCAGGGCGCCATAGTCGTGTTGTTTGTTTGTCTAGACGTGACGTGCCCTATAAGCAATAATGTTACCGATATGTTTAAGATTATAAATAAACACTATTAAAGTTATTTCGATTATTTTCTTGGCGTTAAAGTAGTGGTAACTACTGTTTCCTTTTTTGAAAGCGTGATAAGTTTGAATTAATGCGAAAACATATGTTTTTAAGTACATGATTTTTTCGTTTCGGTCTTTGTAGGAATTCTCTGATTGACTGAGATTTTTGTAACTCTATATGACGAGTCATTTAAATGCGTATTTTTATTGACGACGCGGTAGCCTAGTCGGTAGTGACCCTGCCTACGAAGCTAGCGGTCCCGGGTTCGATCCCCGGTATGGACAAATATTTGTGTGATGAGCGCGAGTATTTGTTCCAGAGTCTTGGGTGTTTTCTTTGTATTTAAGTATATATTTCTTTATATAAGTATTTATATCGTTGTCTAGTACCCATAATACAAGCCTAGAGCTTACTTTGGGGCTAGGTCAATTTGTGTGAGATTGTCCCCTGATATTTATTTATTTATTTATTCTGTATTTGTAACCATTTCATACAACCAGCCAATATGGTTCTCCTGAGATCTGAGGTCTGTTTGGTCTTTGTTTTTCCCAAATAAAATGTCAAACAATGAAATTAGTTAGGTACTAGGTAAGCTGTTCAAGTACCAAGATCCATTAAATCATTTACCAGCAGTGTCAAAGCAGTGATAAAATATGATTTATAATGACAAACAAAGCCACGCGACGTCCGTATAGAATTTAGAAATATGCAAATCGCCTGCAAATCCCTTAACACGCAGAATAACCAAAACAGACGCGACAGTAGTTCTAATACGCATTACTGCCTAATCTTGGAAAATGTACTATTAAGCAGTAACTATTGGTAAATCACTTGATGGGTTGAGTTTTTGGGTGAAGTCGTAAAGTCAACAATACACTGAGTCAGAATAAAATCGTCATGTTTTGTCTCAGTGCGTTGCTTCTGTGATTATTATTATCATCTACATAATTTGTACATTTATATTAACTCTGCGCATTAAAGGTGAAAGAACTTATATATGTAATGCAATATTGTGTAAAAATTTAATATTATTACTTTCTGAGTGTTGTTGTCTAAATATAGCGAGCTTAATTTTTTGATTTGTGGGTCGCATAATTTCGGTCGCGTAATTTCTGTTACATTTTGTTTCATTCAAAACTCCTGTTTGATTCGAACTGCAACGTAAAATGAGTTGAACTTTTGTATGAAGCAGAAATTATGGGTCACAACTCAAAAATTACGCTCTTTTTGCGTAACCCTTAATAATAACCACTGATGTCATGCTATGTAATAATTATAAAGATTTACCAACTGGTATTTTCTCTATAAGAAAATATATATCTTTAACGGTAAAATACATTTAATCAAGTATACTACTTACTCTATGTCCCGCTTAGGCGGTTTTAATTAATACTTCTTCAGCAAGCGTATCGTTTTCACTGAATTAATTTGAAATATACTCGGAATATGCTAATGATGGAGGCGTGTTTAATTCAAACTCAGGCTTTGAATATCTTTATAATGTGTTTGTATTAAAATACAACTCAAATAATGTAACCAGCAAAATAATAGTATATCCCCTTAACTGTAATAGGTAACTGAACACCAATGATGCCACCATTGGCTTGTTCCGATAACTATGTGCAATGAGAAAAACATTCCGATTCTTTATTTAGCCGAAGTGTTAAGATATATGCTAGGTGGACTCGACCTTAACACTAAAGTCTAACTGCTTTTTAAGCCGCGTAAAAGGTAAACAGTCACCATCTTTTATAAACTTCAGCGATGCCAGAACCCAGAACCAACAAGTTTTTTTTTTGTGGAGTGTGTGGAGTGAAGTGGAAACTGTGATCCATAGACATTCGCATTCACAAAACTGCAATCCTAAGACTGCCAATCCAATGCACCGCCAACCCTGAGTACTAAGATGGAATGCCCCTATGCTAGTCATTTCACCGGCTGTTTTATCCCCAAACAGGAACACAAAAATGCGAACACTGCTGTGGCGGTAGGTTAATGGATAAGATGGTGGTAGCGATCCGGACGGACCCTGCACCCGGATCCAAGTTGCTGCCTATCAGTAAAAACTAGTGGTGTGTTTGGTGAGTTAGTGTTTAGAATATCATATTATAGTAACAATATATATTTTTAGCGTTGTCATGTACTATTGTGATGTTGGGCGTTAATTGACCCAATCGATAACTTTGATAGGTGTATCAATATACATAGCAAATCAATATTATTTATACCTTAAAAGACATAATACACGGAATAATAATAGATGCAAGAGATATCAGGAGAGTTGGGAGGGGTAGACCAAAAAAAATTACTCACGGTTGTTGCATTCTAATTCGAAAGTAAAGGTAATTTTAAGAGACCTATTTCATTACTTTTGTATTTACCCCAATAGTTTTGTTTTAATATCTTTATTTATTTAGCAGACATTTTATGGTTGACATGGTTATTTAATTTTTGGGTGGTCATTTTCTAATAAATTACAACAATTAAATGATATCTAATGATAAAAAGTGATTGTATTAGTACTTTCAAACATACTATTTCAAGCGATTTTCGCCAAACCAAGTCGTATAAAGGTTTAATATACTTTTGTTAAAATATCCGAAATAGATAAATATTTAAAAAAACTTCATAATGTAGAACGGCTTTAAAACCCTATTCCCTATTTTGAGTAAACGTAAAAATATAAACAATCCCAATTAAACAGTGAAATAAATCAGGAGGATTGTGTGCTCGTTTGCCTACCTATTATTTTTATAAAATTAATTCAAGCAAAATTATAACTACTTCTACTACTATTGGTTTGTCTATGAGTAGGTAGGTACCTTGATGTTTTAGTAGATAGTAAAGCTTTAAACCTGTTATAAAACAAAAATCTTCTCCTTATGCAAACAAATATAATATTAATCAAATTCAGGTCTTAGAATTAAAAAAACACTGGCACTGAATGCACTATTTTATTGAAATAATACAAAAGCAGTGCCCTATTAATCATGTGTTAGATAAATCTTGAGGATACATTTCAACTATTTCTGTCGCTGCAATGTAAATCATTCCAAGCCCGAAGATTTATTCCGTCAATGTCCTTGCAGCTGGTAAAACGATTTCTGAAAATTTACAATTATTTAGAAAAGAAATTCAAATATAAATTCAAAATATTTATTCAGTAAATTGACAACATAAGGGCTCTTTACACGTTGGTAATATGGTGTAAATCTACTAGCGCTTTGAGCAAGACCAACATTGCGAAGAAGTCATTAATTCAATTATTAAATACAATAATACTTAAAAGTAAGTTATATTACAAGGTGATACAGTAATAAATAATTATTTTGAAAGAAACACAAATAAATAATTAATTCATTACAAATGTAAGGTCCATAAAATTAAATTTAAAATAATGACTAGGAGAACAACATGACGAGGTCTCTACGTCAGGAACGATAATTAATATAAGTAAATTGGAAAACAGGTCCTTGCAAGCGTGAACAGACCGGACCTCACAGATAGCACCCGTTCACGAGTATGACGCGTATCTCAGCCATCGCCTCCCTCAACCATGTGTTCGGGAAGGTGGCGACCCGATCAACGACGCCGCTGTAAGCAAACTAAAGGCGATTAGTAGTAGATGTTCCCTTAGTTAACCACATAGCGGCATCTCTTACGCAACATTTATGTATAGTAATATGCCTCTTTACTAAACCTTTTCCTTTTTCACTGTTTTTAATTGTATTTTCTTTAATTGTTATGCATTTATAAATGGTAAAATTAGTATCAGAATTGGCTCAGGTGTATAAACGGAGGAAGATATTGTTATGATACGTAAGAAAATAAATAAATAAAAGATGGATAACTTTTTAAATTTGGGATATACCTACACGGGCCCTTAAAAGAGAGGTCTATATCACAGTTGAAAGAAAATAAATGAATATGAAATATATATACGTCTTAACAGATTTTTAGGGTTCCTTCATTTTGGTACAATGGTAAAAAAGGAACTCTTATGGTAAGACTTCGTTGCCTGTCTGTCTGTCTGTATGTCACAGCAGGTTTTCTGAGCAACTACAAACGCTTTAAATTTAGCATAGTTGTACAAATTGCTTACCGCATCAGTTTTAAATTAAAAAAAATAACTTAATAAAGGGGTCTTGAATGGAGGGTTGAAAAATGAAAGTGGTTTGATTATAGCAAATGAGGTGTCATATGAAAGGGCGTAATTTGCACATTTCATAACCATGTTTTGATGTTTTTCTGATTTTCTTTTTGATTTATAGCCAAAAAAATGTACAAAAAATGTAAAAAAAAAGTAAACAAACTTACCCAAAACCTGGTAGTTTAAAAGCGTTCGGCTGGATTTCAGCCACTGAATCCCCAACATCACAAAGAAGCTTGGCAAATGTGGCTTTCCTTATTTCTTGTATTTGTCCTAAAGAAAAAAATATTAATGTAAAATGTAAAAAAACAACTAGAGCATTTAAACAAAATAATCATTGTAATTATCATAATAATTGTCCCACACCACCATACGCCTAGGAATCTACGGAATTAAAGACATACCGTCCGGTCTCTTTTCATCGTCCCCAGCGATATCGGTTGGCTTCAGTAAAGCAGGAACTTTGACGGAGACCGGCGGATAAAGTCATTGAGTGCAGCGCTTCCAGAGAAGCAGCCCGCACTTTTTTGGCATGAAAATCCGTCGTGACCCCAATTATTAGTTATTGTTAACTAAATTGAGACGCTTGCTACCAATCAGCACTCAGTAATCTTAAAATTCTTGTTACTTTGAAAATACTCTTGGCTCAGTTTAATTTTTTCTAGACTCATTCGAAGAGTACATATTATAATGTGAAAAGTTTCCTATAATTTGTACCAGGGATAATCATCATCATCATCATGTCAGCCGAAAGACGTCCACTGCTGGATATAGGCCTCCCCCAAGGCTCTCCACTCAGACCGGTCTTGTGCTTTTCGCATCCACCACATTCCCGCGATCCTTACAAGGTCGTCACTCCATCTTGTTTAACCTAACCTAACCACAAGGGATAATGGTTCCAATCAATTACTTACTTGAATTAAAGGCCTTTGGTCTGTTTGGTCTCTCGTACCAGTGCCTGTCAGTCCGAATGCTTCGTTTGAGCTGATCAATGGCGAGGCAATAGAATGTAGGGGGCACGTGCCCTCCATCGATGGGTCGCTCCAACCACATACCGGCCATAAGGTCTATGTCGTTAACACTCTGGTAGGATTGCTGAAGAAGTTTGATGTTCTGGGAAAAAATATTCATTTATGTATTTACAGTAGTGGTCAAATAATTAGGCTATGTTTTCCCCATAGGTACAATTGCCTACAAATGACTTTTTAATTTTGACCACCAGTCAAAAAGTTCTTAACCAATTTTATTTACGGTTACACTTCTCGTTAACTAATAAAATAAAGTTTAAATGTATGCACATTTTATTTGCGTTGTGCGTTCATCTTTATAATAATAAAGATTTAAAAAGAAAAATGTTTGACGTACTTATAAAGTTGTAAAACTTTGTATGGACGTTACATAAAATATAACGTCTATTTTAACAGTAGTGTACCTCAGTTTAAACCTTAATTGATGATCTGAAGTAAATTGTATCCAGCAAGAACTTTTTTATTGGTGTTCAAAATTGAAAATAATCGTTAGTAGCACCTAGTAGGGTATGTTTCATGCCCCTAGGTCCAGCGGTTTAGGCTGTGCACTGTCTGCCAGTCAGTTAATCAAAAAAGAGTTTTATATAAACGAGTATGTATGTGAATAAAGTAAAGCTGTTAAATCATTTAGATAATTTGCCAAAAATATGTTTAAAATGAACTATAACGTCGGAAGTTTTACCTCCGCATCGGTTATATTCTGTAAATCCTCAAAACTTGTGAATTCTTTTCCCCTACAAAACTTCAGGTATTGGACGTAAGTTTGTAGGCCATTGTAGCGCCCTTGGCACAAATCGGAGGCAAAAACATCGCTCGCCTTTTGTAAGGGGCCAAAATTGAAGTCGGCCATCTAAAAAAAAAATGCTGACGGTGACACACACATAGTTGGCGTTACAGTAATTGTAATAAATCTGCAGAAATAGGGTCTGTGCAGTGTAGCCAAAATATTTTAAGCCGAATTTATAATTTCATGAACAGAACCAAAATAATAATTTACATTTAGAAAATGATACATTTGAACCAAAATATTTCGGCCAAACGGCAGGCAATAATCAGGAGAGTACTGCCACTTATGCCAAGAATAAAATAAAATCAAAAGCTAAACTAAGACAGACGTGATTGACCCTACATTAATGGACACATAATTTCCAGTTGCCAGTAATAAGAATAAGTACGTATGAAATCTTGATAATATTTACGTCTGGATGTAAAGTACGTCCACCTTTACCACAGGGTTGTATATAGCTGCCTTTTGTTATGCTTTCAATATTGTTGGCTACATATCCAGTTCGTAACGTGAGATCAGCAATCGGTATTTTCTTGAAATATTTGCCTTTGGCGTCATACATCCTGAAAACAAGGGATTATCCAAATCAAATTTTTCACTTTATTCTTCACGTATTCCAGTGGTCCTAGACATGATGCATTGCGAGAACCTTATCGTTATGGAAAATGTATAGCACTGTTGTAAGCTGCCAGACAGCGGCGTCAAGCGCTAATGTCAATTCCATACATTTTATCCTTCTTTGTTCTTCTTCTTCCAGCGCTTTTTCAATCGTGAAGGTTGGCCTTCATCTTCTTGTACTCATCCCTATCAGCAGCCAGCTAGAATAGCTGTTCGACGGAGCTAATACCGGTCTACTCCCGGATAATGGCTGCAAAACATCCGAGAGTGAACCGGTATTGCCTCCGTCTTTGTTCTAGGGCCTCAAAATCTTATAAAGAATTGGTTAGTCGAGTGTTTTCAATTAACGACGGCCCGCCTTGCCACTCAAACTGACAACAGTTGTTGTACTTTAATTTAAGTAGTGAGACCGGACGTCGCAGATCTAGAACACTATAACACTGAGCTACGATATACCTACGCACTTTAGAGATCCTTCTTGCATAACATGCATCCATCGCATTATGTAAGTAAACTCTAGAGATATCTGGGGCAACTCCTTTTCCTCGTATATGTCCCTATGCCCTCTGATAAACGATATCACTTCATCTTGAAGTAAATTGTCTCGTCCTGCAATGTGAAATCTTACAGTTAAAGTTTAACAACAAAAAACAATACACATTTATTGAATATAACTTTACCCATTAAATTAGGAAGAAACTCATAATAGAATATCTGCAGGACTGTAGCAATATTAATATCCCTTGCGGTGTCAAATATTTCGTCGTCATTCCAACATGTATTCACCTGAGCCAATTCATTGGCAATTTTGTTGTGGTTTCTCCATAACCATACAATAAACAGATTTAAACCTACTTCAATGTTGGCGATGTTGTCGGCTGAAATGTATTTATATTGTCATTAGCCAGTGTTTAGGGTTTCGTACCCAAAGGGTAAAAACGGGACCCTACGAGTATTACTAAGACTCCGCTGTCCGTCTGTCTGTCCGTCTGTCTGTCAACAGGCTGTATTTCACGAACCGTGATAACTAGACACTTGAAACTTTCACAGATGATGTATTTCTGTTGCTACTATAACAACAAATACAAAAAATAGAGTAAAGTAAACATTTAATGGCCCCATACAAAAATCGTGTTTTTTTTATGGATAATGGTTTCCTTTCGTGCACGAGTCCGACTCGCTCTTGGTCAGTTTTTTGTTACAAGATGGTTTTAGTTATACTTCAGTTAACCATTATCATCTCTATATTTAATTAAATCAATAAATAATTTATTTCAAAAAGTATGTCATACGATTTCTAATGCACGCTTTTATAAATAAAAGCAAGAATTCAACTTAATAATAGTATTTTTCGTAATCGTGTTATAATAGAGAGCTTTTTAGTCGAGTACCGTGTTTAGGCCACGAAGCTTGCTGAGTGGCCTAAGTAAGGTACGAGATTAAAAAGCTTAATTATGACACTATTGTGAACAATACTTTTTGTACGAGTTCATTAAAATTAATAATGTAAGTCATTAATACGAGTATATAAGAAAACTAAAAGTAGATTTTTGACAGATGATGCGACGCTGCTACGTTCCGAAACGCCACAGATTGGCAATTTTGTATCGGATCGAGGCTCCTTAAACAAGGACACATATGGAAATCCGAAGATCTATTTTCAAAATTTTTTCGGTTGTCTAGAGCGTATCGAAATAGTTATTTCGGTTGTTTCTGAAGTAACAACGATGAAAAGAGTGACGTTGCAGTATTCTCTATGAAATCTTTATGAATGATGATTTTTATTTCCACAGAGAAAACGTAAACTTCTTGGCTTTTAAAAGAAAAATTATCACACCACCGGTTTTTTTTAATGTCCTGGATACAGCAGCAAGTTTAAGTAGATTTTTGACAGATGACGCGATGCTGCTACGTTCCAAAACGCCATACAATATTGGCAAATTTTGTACCGCATCGAGTCTCCTTAAACAAGGGCACATATTATTTAAATACGAATTTCTATTTTCAATTTTTTTTCGGTTGTCTAGAGCGTATCGAAATAGTTATTTCGGTTGTTTCGGAAGTAACATAGACTATTCAACGATGAAAAGAGTGACGTTACAGTATTCTCTATGAAATCGTAATACAAACATTTTAATCGACGAGTACAAAAATATATTTTACTAACGTGTATCGTGACAACGCGTCTCGAAAGGTTTCTCATTTGAAATGCATTTATTGTAAGGGTGTTTGAGGCTAGGTGGCCAGATTTTACCACCTTCAACTTCATTTTTAAGTAAACCTCCTTCAAACACTCTTCCTTTTTCCAGAAATGTTGCATCGCATCCATATACTGGTGATAGGTCAAAATGTGGTGTAGACGTTAACATCTGTAAATATTATAAAAAAAAATAAAAAAAAGTAAAGTGGCATGACGAGGAATAATGGTTTTTCAGCAGAACAAGGCCAAATCGCAAAATTCTAAATATCGACGCTAAAAAGCGTAAACGCTGTAACCCGCAAAAAGCAAACTTTACACCAGAGCCAAAAAACTTTTGAGATTTTAGAAAAAAAATCATAACTCTCTTTATATTCCACCGATCGGTGCGATTTTTATACCACAAACCTATTTTATAATTCTCTATGAGATCATTTACCTGCCATGTACTACAAGTGACTGTGTTTCTTTTTAATGTCGGTTACAGCAATCCGACATTTTTTTTTAATACGATAAAACGCTGTTAATGATTGCGTCAAATGTATGGACAGATGAAAATCCGTGTTATTTCCAATAAACGTAAACGCTGTAACCTCCACTCTTTAAATGTTTTGGAGTGCCTAAATTGAGGTAACATTGTGTTATTTGTCTCTTTAAAATGTCATAAATGTATTAAATGATAGATACCAAAAACGAATACTTATATTAAAATGAAGTAAGTTTGTGATCACATTTATTTATCATTATTTTAAAATGTCACCTTAAATAATCATAAAACATCTTGAACTTAAATCCAAGATCTTTAATGATTCTTTCAATCATGTTTCAATAATAAAACCAGGAAACATAAAAAAGTATATTATTAAGTGGAAAGAAGTGGTCTCTGCCTAGTTGCCTACCCCTCTGGGAAACAGGCGTGATTTAATGTATATTATTAAAAAAGTATTAACAATTTTCTTTACATTCAAAGTTCTCAACATAATTCGTTCTTTAAATAGTATTTTTTTAGCTTATAACAATCAGCCTTATGATGAACAAATAAAAATAGCACTATTTTGCTAGTAGGAACTTAATGTAGGTATAAGCAAAATCACGCGTAATCGAGGATTTTTTAATTTTGCGCAAGCAAACACCGTCAGGGGGTGCTTTAGGTAATCTCCGGCAGAGATCCGGCTAGCAGAAACGACGACCTTTAGCTCTGGAAACATACAACTGCCGAACATTGCGGACCGACGAAAAGTTGCTGTTACTGGAGGAGGAATTGAGCAGGTTACGATGGGGAATCATAGGGTTGTCAGAAGTCCGTAGAGAGAGGGAGGTCATGATAACCCGGTCACCTACTCTATTTCCGGGAGGGCGACTACCAGTCCCAGGGAGGTGTCGGGTTTATCGTCCACAAGTCCCTCGTGAACAACGTGGTTAATATTGAGAGCGTGTCGAGCAGGGTAGCGTGCCTTGTACTCAGAATGACCCAACGATATTCGTTGAAGGTCATACAGGTATATGCTCCGACCTCGACACACTCCGACGATGAGGTGGAGGCTACGTATGATGATGTTTCCAGAGCCATTGCATAGCTCCAAAACTCACTTCACGGTTGTTATGGGGGACTTCAACGCAAAGTTGGGCAAACGAGATGGTGAAGAGCAGAAAGTGGGGATTTTTTGAGTGGGGATATGAATCACAAGGCCACCTCCTAGCCAGTTTCATGGAGAAGGAGGGACTCTATATGATTAACTCCTTTTTCAGATAATGTGAGCATAGAAAGTTGACTTGGATGAGCCCTGATGGTGTAACGAGGAATGAGATAGACTTTATCATATCGACGAAAAAGCACATATTCAATGATGTCTCCGTCATTAGTCCGGTTAAAACCGGGAGTGATCACCGTATGGTACGAGGCTGATTGAATATCCAGTTCAAGCTTGAAAGGTCTCGACTGATGAAGTCTACGTTCCGCCCGGCATCTGCTCAGCTCCAAAACCCCGAGAGCTTTCAGTTCGAACTTCAAAACCGTTTCGAGTGCCTTGGCAGCAACGTGGACGATTACAACGACAACCCGAACACCCGTCGAAAATGTAGCTAAAGACCCGAGGGCTAAATTAACCCGACACTATACCGAAGATCTCCCCGACGTCAGCCTGTACGAGATAAGTATGGCTCTCAAACAGCTTAAGAATGGCAAAACCCCAGGTGAGGATGGAATTACAGCCAAACTCCTGAAGGCGGGTGGAAAATTCATCCTTAGGGGCCTTCAGACGCTGTTCAGCTCCGTCCTCCACGAAGAGAGAGGTGTGGTGGTTCTCTCCTTCAAAAAAGTGATAAAACTTTGCTGAAGAATTATAGAGCCATGTTTACAAGCTGTTTTCGAGGGTCATCACAAATCGTCTCACGCGTAGGTTTGACGATTTCCAGCCTCCCGAAAAAGCCGATTTCCGAAAAGGCTATAGTACCATATACCACATACATGCGTTGCGGCAGGTTATACAGAAGAACGAATGCCTTGCATTTGTGGACTACGAGAAAGCCTTCGATTCGATCGAGACATGGGCTGTGCTGCAGTCTAAGTGCCAAGTTCACTACCGATATATCGAAGTGTTGAAGTGTCTCTACGAAAACGCCACTATATCCGTCCGACTACAGGACCGCAGCACGAGGCCTATTTCTCTGCAGCGGGGAGTCAGACAATTAGATGTGATCTCTCCGAAGCTGTTCACCGCTGCATTGGAGGATGCTTTTAAGGTTCTGGACTAGAAAAGACGAGGCATCAACATGACTGACGATATCGTAGTCATGGCTGAGACATGGCTGGCTATCGCAGTCAGTGCAATGCTCGCTGACCTCAATAGAGTTTCCGACTGAGTTGGCTTGAGAATGAACATGGACAAGACGAAAGTCATGTCCTATGTCCATGTAGAGCCAACTCCCGTAATAGTCGGAGGCTCTACGCTCAAAGTTATTGACGACTATATTTACACTCGTCGAATCCGACTTAGCTGGGCAGCATTCGGGAAGCTTCGCAGCATCTTTTCGTCCAAATTACCGCAGTGTTTGGAGTCAAAAATCTTTCACCAGTGTGTGTTGCCAGTGATGACTTACGGATCTGAGACGTGAGCGCTAACAATGGGCCTCATAAGGAAGCTCAAAGTCACTCAGAGGGCTATGGAAAAACCTATGCTTGGGGTTTCTCTGCGTGATAGAAACAGAAATGATGATATCCGCAGTAGAACTAAGGTTACTGACATAGCCCGAAGAATAGCTAAAGTTAAGTGGCAGTGGGTGGGTCACATCGCTCGCAGGACTGATGGCCAATGGGGTCAGAAGGATCTTGAGTGGCGTCGTTGGCGGACCGGGAGACGAGCTGTAGGTAGGCCTTCAACAAGATGAAGTGACGACCTTGTAAAGATCGCGGGAATGCGGTGGATGCGAAAAGCACTAGACCGGTCTGAGTGGAGAGCCTTGGGGGAGGCCTATGTCCAGCAGTGGACGTTTTTCGACTGACATGAACGCCGTCTGAAAGTCAAAGTCATAAAATTTAAAAAGTATTGTAGAAAAAGAAGGATTAGATATCTGAAAGACTTTTGCAAATCGCCGCAGTACTTTTTGAGATAATCGTGATGATACAAATATACATTCATTCATTCATATAGACGTACGTACAAATATACAAACCAAACAACATACATACATACAATACAACATACATACATACATACAACATACTTACATACATATAGATCAGACGCAGATCCTTATTTTTATGAAGTCTGTAAAAACTACTATAAACAGAAAAACATCAATGTGTAACAAAATGAAACATCGATGTATATTTGTGTAAAAAAGCTACCTTATACCACTTTCGAAAATATGACATTTAAAAATTATAATCATACAACCTTTCACGAATTTAATCATTCGTAAATGTCCTTTTAATTCTATGTACCTTCAGGAAACACTAAACTCTACATAATTCGACACAATTTAGTAAAGTAAGAATTAATTACAATAATAATAACTAGCCACTTTATTTGCACTATAAGACTGTAAAATATTAATTATTACATTTTAACTTTCGTTGTCACGCGGTGAAAGAAGGTTACACCTCACTCAACTTGTCCCGATGGTGCGACCGACCGACTGATCAAGGCTGTAAGCCGTTATCCACACCTAGTACGCGCGTGTTTAAAATAGCGGTAACTCCAAGCGACCCCTAATAAGTCATCTTTATAGAAATGAAGTAAAGGCAAATAGTAATTAAATGTATCACTTCATAAATGGTGTAACTGGTAAGTATTCAATTACGGCGACTCATTATAACGTAGTAAGTCACTGTCATCTGAATATATTTTACAAAAAACGTAGTAAGAGTAGTTCCACATTTTTTTCCAATAAGCGTAAACGCTGTAAACGACGGTAGAAATAGTTTTATGCACGCTGTAACCTACCGGACTTCAAACTTTTGTAAAACCTTAATTGGTGTAAGTGCAAATGGAAAATAATGACCTACTTATTGGCTATTTACTGCAATTAGTTTTGCTATGTGTTAAAAAAGTACATACAATTCCAACGCTGTACAAAATTTTCTAATCGTCGTAGCGCCACGGGACCCGGACCATTCGACGCAGAAAAAAAATCTGATTCCGAATATGTAAAAAAAATATTTTAGGTACATTGCGGGTTACAGCGTTTACGCTTTTTAGCGTCGATATATATTCAGCAAATTGGCCTTTGACGCATCGCTTATATGGAGTAAATCTTCTGGCGCTTCGGCAACTACCATAATTGTGGAGACGAAGCGCCGCAAGAAACTCCATCTTAAGACCACCAGTTAATATCTTTAGGAACTATCAACATCAGTGCAGTTGCATCAGTTATCAAGTAGCAAATGTATCACCACCTTAACTTACTTAAAAACTGTGTTCTGGTGAAGTAATTTCTATTCTACTCTATTCCTAGGTATTGGCAATTCTTTAACTTTGTAGTTGTCTAATAACTTTCTAGCATGTGTTGCAATATGCAATACTTGCAACCTCTATTATTGTATGTGTTTATTTTGATATCTTCAGTCTTAGATTTTAATTTTCAGTGATTGTTTTTCAATAAATTTTAATATGATCAATTATGTAGTTTATTTACTTATTACCACTTTAACTTACTATTTCAGGCGAAGTCCCCTTTTTAAACATCCTGCGGCTTGAAATGACTTAGGTCTAGTTTGGTTTATGCATCTTATGTTAGAAAAGCGATGTACTGGATCATCGTTAGGAATTCTTATAGGGATGCAATCATCATCTGTCTCTCCTTCTGGTCCGCAACAGTTAGTCTTATATACAATATCTTCAACTGAAATCCAAAATGTAAAGCTAATATCAACATTAAAATTATTACCAATAATACTGTCGCATTCTCTATAGATGCTAATAATTGTGAAAATACTGAATAAAATGATAAATAAATAAATAAATAAATAAATATCAGGGGACAATGTCACACCAATTCACCTAGTCCCAATTTAAGCTCTAGGTTTGCATTATGGGTACTAGACAACGATATAAATACTTATATAGAGAAATATATACTTAAATACATAGTAAACATCAATAACTAAGGAACATACATTCGCGCTCATCACACAAATATCTGCCCTTACCGGGATTTGAGCCCAGGACCGCTAGCTTCGTAGGCAGGGTCACTACCAACTAGGCCAGCGCGTCGTCAATATATATCATTAATAAACTGACGTGACATACAGACAGACAGACACCGAAGTCTCACGATAAGGTTCGGTGGCTCGGTACGGAACCCTAAAAAGATACTATGATGCCAGAAATAATAAAAAATCTACCTGTTTCACCTAAAGAGGTGACGTCCGCAGTCATGAAGATGAAGAAATAAGTCACAAGCTGTGTAAAGATCTGACTGTTCCGATGACCGACCAGCAGAAGGTCGGTGCGCAGGCGTCGACATTCAGGCAGCGGCTCGCCCCTCTCCGATAATCGTGGCTCTGTTACTGTTAACATGATGGTAAGACTGAATTCAAATAAATATTTTTTATATTCGAGTTCGAATGTTTAAATGTATGATTGTTTAGTCTTGGAATCATTGTTATCTGATTGGATGTGTCTGTAAGCCTAAATTTTTAAACTTCAATCTCGATTCAAGTCTAAGTAGAAGAGAGTAAAATTAAGAGAAGAAGTAGAGAGAATAAAATTGGATATCTATAAGGTTCAACTAATTTAAAATCAGAGTAACATATCGTCGGTGATACTGAAGAACCGCGTAAGTAACATTTGTAATAAGGAGCAAAATGCACCTTTTTAATACGATTGTAAGGTTTATTTTGCTCTATCACAAATTTGTTAGTTACCTACGTGGTTTTACAGTATTACCGACGATATCCGAATTAGCCCGAATTATAAGAGAAGATGAATTATTAATACGAGTAAGTAGCAAAATAATGACATAAATGAATAGCATGTTGGATGAAATCGGTTTTCATAGTGACTGTAGACAGGTTTTTTCACATTGTATTTTTGTTAACACTGTTTAATACAAAATAATGAGTTAAATTAAAAAATATCTAACCATTGTGGAATAATGCTGGAAGCACCCTCAGAATAGGAGTCTTTGAGGTCCCTCTGGTGACATACTGGATATTGTTGCAAGAGCCATCTACGCGTCTTCCTTCATTTTCGTCGCATCTCTTAACCTTGATTGCGCATGACCTATAATGTAAATAAGTTTGTGTCATAAGAAAATTAATTCTAAGAATAACTTGACAAATCTTCCTATTATTTTATTGTCAACGCAATAATAGCTCTTATTTACTTGACAGTAATGGCGGCCGGTTTAAGAATTATATAACATGTCAAAAGCGATTAGGGTTTACCTAGCCTCTGATATGTTCCTAAATATCATGATCCTATAATATGGGCTAGTCACAATTTTACAGAGCAAATAATTCCACTTTACCTTAAATATTATAATATATTAAGAAATATATAAGAATTACTAGGTCGCATTGCGCATTTATGGCGTGTACTTTTAAATTTACATATGATTTAGTATCTTAGCATTCAACAATATTCGGGGAAAAATAACACTACACTTACCTAGTTACGTTGGCTTCATCGTAGACTGTCAATTGTTCCTCAGTTAACAGTGTACCATTAAATCTGTCGTAATACTTGCTTAAATAACCACAATTAATTACATTATATAAAAGGAGAACAATTGTTAAAAATAACCTTACTTTGCAGAACATGTTTTCTTGAAGTACAGATGGCAACTGTCGTGCTTGTCTGCTGTGAAAACCTTTTATAAGAATGAATAAATATCTGTAGATGATTTTATAGCAGTTTAAATGGTTTTTCTTGTATGTTATTGATACTTTCTAGCTAACTTGAGATTTGTAGATAATTTGGTCATATATTTTCTCATTAAATATTTACCTATGGTATCAATTCCGTATATAGAATTTTAATGTATTCCATAATTTCAAATGTTCTTAAATTGATCATTTTTCTTGTTGGCATTTATTATATCTGTTCGTATGTATTTAATAACTGATCGTGTAAGTGCTTAGGTGGTCTTTTATGCTGTAAACTTACATTGTTATTAAATGAATAAATAAAACAAAATGTTTAAGATTTAATTTTTAAATTTCCAAGTGGATATCACTGAAATGGTAATGGGTATAATTATTCACAATTATGAATTTTGTAGTTGGTTAAACACTGACTTTTTTTCATTTTGTCCGCAAGATTTTCATTGTTTTAGTGATATATCAGAATAATTTCAAGTAAATTCATGTGTATAAATACAAACATGAATATACAGAACACGCACACATATTTTTTCGTGGTAGGTAAGTGTTTAGTACTAAAAAATGATTTTTTTTGTGAATAAAACATTGTCAGTCTAAATATTTCAAGCTTATATTGAAAATGTTCTCATAATTTACTTCAAAGACAAAATGTAAATACCTAATAATGATTTAGAATATGGCGTCAAGCGCTTATTTACCTAATTACATTGCTTAAACTACATAATTCTAGTAAACCATAACAGGGGGGTTATTATGACATAGCAATGCAGTTCTGTTTACGCTGAGAGAAAAAGACAGACCTATATAACTGCTATAGCTCTGTCCTTTACACTCAACGTAAAATTAACTGCATAGCTATGTCATAATAACCCCTCAGGTCAGTATTTTTTTTATTTTGCTTTTGCTTTTAAAGCTTGACATAACAGTGACGCACAATTTGTTGACGCTACTGTATCTAATTACATAAAACTGATCTACACCTGTACAACCTTATGACTAGTTTCCACTCTAAATAGAGACAGCAAACAATCGATATGCCAATTCCCAATCAGCTATTACATTTATGACGTATTGCTAATTAATATCACACCACCAATATCACACCAATTGACCTAGCCCCAAACTAAGCTCTAGGCTTGTACTATGGGTACTATACAACGATATAAATACTTATATAGAGAAATATATACTTAAATACGTAGAAAACATCCATGACTCAGGAACAAATATTCGCGCTCATCACACAAATATCTGCCCTTACCGGGATTTGAACCCAGGACCTCTAGCTTCGTAGGCAGGGTCACTACCAACTAGGCCAGCGCGTCGTCAATAATGCGACTGTATACAGTCATGGGTCACTTGGGTCAGATAGTGATGGACAAACACTCGCGTATAATTTTCATTAACTCTTCTATTATTGGCTCTATATTGCTTATGGCTGCTAGGGATATTCGATATGGTGAACTACTAACACAGGTCGCATCGTACCTACACAATTATTAATTTGAAATTGGTATTATTCTTGGATGACCATTTTCAATATTCGAACCGCAGAATCTACCCTGTCTATTGACTTTTGCTAAATGTTTACCTGCAGTAGCTAAATCTATCGCGGAGGTAATATTGGGAACGGACATTACAGAAGAGAAGAAGAAAAAGAAGACAATCGTGTACTTGGTGCATACAATTAGAACGATCCATGATCCATTCTACGAATGCTTAGGATTGTAAAAATCAAAAGTCAGAATGTGTGGAAATTTACATTGATGACCTACCTATTAATAAAAAAACCCGACTAAAATCTGATCAGAATTATGCAATAAGAGTTATGCAACATTCAAATTAGTATATTTGTTTTTATGCAAAGCATTACACACCCCTTGGCTTGACGTACAATCGTAACATTTACATAGACACAAGTAGGTGATGATTGCCATAATTCGGTCAAGCTAAAATGATTCTTGTAAGAGCCGCATTTCGTTATTTCAAACACGACTTTACTCACAAAGAAGGCAAATACAAAGTGGTAATTAACCATTACTTAATGAACGGCGTCGTTAGATATGTACTAATGTAGTACCTATAGACGTATGTAAAGTGAAAGAAAGAAAGAAAGTGTTTATATGAGCTGTCACGGGAACCATCCTCGGTTGACCCGACTACTAACGCTTAATGTTACTCAAGCACCGTGTCATGCATCTGCGACATTTTAATTAATATCAATGAATTCGTTCAGCTACGAGCGTTGATGAGACAAATTGTTTGTGGCTTAGGGGGTCGACTCTTGAGGCAGGGTACCGAGTTTGAATCCCCGTGGTCACCATGTCACATTAACCGATGCTGTTACGGCGAAGAAAACACGTCGTGCCTGCACATTCGAACAGCTGAGAGTATAACTAAGAGGGTAATTGCACCAAATATCCTAAAATGTTCGAAATGTATCCGAAAGGGTCCATCTGCAAGATAAAAAGATAAGATACCTATAAATTGTGTTGGAAAATAATGTCCCTAATTCAACGTAGCATTATTAAAAAAATCCCGATCAAGCAAATAAATTAATGATTTTCTAATTACCAATGACATATTAACAAATATTTCTCCCAATTTATTTAATTATTAATTCAGCAGTTTATTTACTTGTTTATTGTATATATATATGGCTTGTAAATTCCCAATACAGTAATGTTGGGAAATTTGTATCCGAATAATTACTTTACAATAACAAAGTACCTTATTAAAAAAACATTTTGTGTTCATTCATGGTCTTAAATAGAACCTACCCAGCTATTCCCTATTTCATGACTAGCTTGTAAGGCACTCCATCTTCTTCCTCAGGGCTGCAGATCCCACTTACCATCAATTAACCTTTGCCTTCTCCATATCATGAAAAAATAATTGAAAGTGACATTACCAATGGTAGCAGCTGTGACCCTTCTCCGTTCAAAGGTAAAATAGCACCCAACCGTCTTGAATGGAGGCTGGATGTAGTACTCCAATGCGGTATGACCCAGTTTTCTGAACTGTTTCGGTCTCGTTCAAATTTTCACAGCGTGCGGCACTGTGAAATATATGCTGAAAATGCTAGTGCGTTTTTTTTTTTTTTTTTAATTGTTATTATTTGTATGTCTTTACCATTCACGGGACTATGGGAGTCCCGGACCTTTGGAAGGCGTATATGGAGCCGAAGCCAACACGCAGAGGCCCTTTAGACAAGTTTAATTTAGTAAAGTGATGGGACACCAACCAGCGATTGTCCCTGAGTTCAAACTATGTAAGTATGCTCCCACGGACAACCAATGGTTAGTGTAGGACTATTTAAGAAGGATGGAAACATTAATAATGGGCTCTATGTATGAACTGATATGGATTGGTGAACTAGGCTATTGAAGAAACTACGGCGCCTGCCTGGCCAATGCTAATTACTTTGGTTGAATTGGCAGGCGGTGACTCGCCAACTCAATGGAATGGGCCTCCCGAAATAGCCGCACATATATAGCAGCAGGGAGGTAACAGTTCCAGAGGGGCTACGGGTGGAGAGGTGCTTCTGGACTTTAAACGACCATAAGGTGCCCACTCACCACTTATGCAACACATCCACCCTTCGAGCATATAGCTCTTGCGACTCCACTCTGACCGACCAATAAAGGCAAGCCAGAGGTGAGGGTCTGCTCCTCGTCATTATTCACTCCAGCCGGCCGGTGAAGGCAAACGTGAGGTGAGGAACAGGACCTACCCTCGGGAGCATTTAGGTCCGTGGTGTCGCCACTCACCAACAGCTCGCCACTAGCTGCCCTGCGGTATTATTATTATTATTATTTTTTTAAGATAAAGGTGTAAAGCTGTAGCTAGATATATTTCTAGTAAATTGTATTTATATAAACACTGAATTTAAATTGTATAATTGTTTCGTGGCAAGCAATGTGTAAGTCTGGACGGTGCGGAAGATTGTTTGTAAATCCGATCGTATTAAAAGTTTTAAATGGACTTTTGTGCATACTTCGTATCGTCAGATCATTATTCAGATTATTTCACAACTTAATATCACGTTTGTTGCGGTTTATTCTATAAATTTATCTAATGACATATTTTAATTATTTTTTCCCTTATATCGGTAAAGTGTGAACTTATAACAGTTAGGAACTAATCCGGAATCCTGTATTTATAAACAAATTAAGCAAAGCCTCAACCAACTATCCATAAAACACGGTGTTACTGTTGGAAAACAGAAGTAGCCACGTAGGAGCAATGCGAAGTTGTTTGCCAAAAGTATTAACCGTAGGGCTAACTCAATTTTATGGGTGGAACGAGTTGTACGAAGAAAAATAGGGGAGTCGTGCCCGACGACAGTTTGGCGAGATTGGCTTTTCACTTTACCGAGGAAATAAAAGGAAATTCGTAATCATTGGTGAGTTTTCCAACGATTTGGGGGATAAAAGGAAGAAATAAAATTTAAAGCACAATGCGAACATTATTACATTCATAAAATATGCTGTACAAATTCCGTTCATGTTCTTTTTTAAAATCTAAGATGATATACAAACATACATCCAACTTGTGGGTGAGATTGCGCCTTTATATTTATTTGTTGAATTTACTTGCTGTACATGACCTGCAGGTCAAACAGTCCATTTTTTAGACATTAGAATGTTCCAGACTTGTTAAATTAGCAAATATATTGTTTATTCTCACAATAAGGTCTGCATGTTTGTCGTTGGTGTACCTAATTTAATAAATAATTAAAGATTCTACATATTCTTAACATAACATTATGAATGTTACATACATACCTTCACGCCTGTAATCCCAGAGTGGGCTAGGCAGAGCTACAGAATTACAACTTTAAAAAGTATGAATGTTAAAACCAACTAATATCAATATCCCTTAAGCAACGTCAAGTCTCTACTTAACAACCACTTCTTTCATAAAGATTAAATGAAATATACAAAATTGGATGATCGCGTTTCCAATTCCCTTAACAAAGCAAAAACAAGTGAAAGGACCCTTAAGGTGCTCTAAGCGCAGTAGGCGGAAGTCCTCGGCGATATATGTTTAGGTACCGGGACCAGCTTCCAATAGTCGGGTAGATACTCACTTAAGAGCAATGTATCGGACCACGCAACAGAATTTACGTGCAATTTTTTACTCATACTTACTAATTTGTTGGAGTCTTCTGTGCAGATATTTCCCTTGTGAATCCTTTCGTATGCGTGCGATTTATCTCTTTTTAATTAGAACAAACAGAGCTTTATCTTAACATAGTATAAAACAGTCGCTTTTATTCTGTTTGTCTGTGCGACTAGCACAACTTGCCCGCGACTTGGATGTCGCTCGGAGCTCCCTTTCTATCTAGTCAAAAATGATAGAGACGCACTGAGCAACAAGCATTATATGCAAATAAAAACATAATAATACTTTAAAGTAACTTACATTACAAGTTAATGAGGTAATAAATAATAATTATTAAAACTAGCATAATTAAAAACATGACAAATATAAGGTCAAAAAACATTAAACTAAAAATAATGAATATTAGAACAACACGACGAGGTCTCCAGGTCAAAACCTATAACTAGAAAGAAAGAAATAGTTGGTATTTGGTTTGATTCCGGAAGCGTGAATAAATTCTCACGCGTAAAAACCCCTGCTCATGATTAAGTTCATCGAACTGAAATAATTCTGATCCATCGTGGTCCAGTTTGTCTTGTATATAAGATGGGGCTAAATAGATTTGATATGTTCCAACAGTATATTTTTCAAGAGCTTCGTTACTTAATACAAGGAAGTTTGGAACATGGTTTTCATTTAAAGAATGCCATGCGGCATTCCTTCTCATAGGTCATATTGAAAAGATCACGCTATTGATTATTTTACGACTACTTCACAGTTCATATTAAGTAATTATCTTATTAAATTAAGTTATGCAGAAAAGTACACTGTCAAAACCTACATTATACCAGAATTTCAGCAAATTTGACTGAAAACCATTTTTTCATACATTCGCTGCGGGGTCCTTTATATTTTATATTTCATAATCCATATTTTTATTCAAATGATATTATAAATCGCCAAAACCTTATACTTAAAGGTCTCTCAGTGTTATCCGCAAAGTAATAAATCCAAACGGCTTAACATATCTCTTACTAATACAGCGAGTGGAAACCCTCTTACAACATCAAAGGGGTTCTCGAAGCTGACCTGGATACAATAATAACGGTCACACAAATAATTTTCTATGAAATAAAAGCCCACAATCCACATGTGAAAGTACGTGAGGATGTAAATATGTATAGATGTTGGTTTTACTATCTAGCATGAGTGGTTAAATTATTAATAGCAAACCAAAAGACCATGGGGCAGAATGGGCCCAGAACCAACAGAAACAACAACTACAACAACAGAATATGTCATCAATTAGGTCTTCATAATATGTACTTTATTTTCTATTTTGAGCACCATTTTGAAATACATTAAGTACAGATATATTTTAAGGTTTATTGGAAAATAGGGTTACGCCAGGTAATAAGGAGTATTTTGCAGATGCAGAACCATTTTTGAAAACCATTAAAAATAACTGCTTTAGACTTCAACTTGTAGTTCTATAATATAAAAACAAGAACATACATTTATAAACACGCCTCTTTCCCGTAAGGAGAGACACAGACCACTGCCTTTCCGATCCAGGCAAACCTCCCTCGCTTCCTCCACACTCATAAGTCTCTTCATACACGTGCGTCGGTTTAGAGTCTCCAGACCTGGCCCTTTCTTAATACGTCCCCGATCTGATCGTAGGACGTTCGCCTTCTGACATTCCCATTTAATAATAAATAAAGTATCTAAAACAAAAGACCTGTTTCATGATATTATCACTCACTTCTGTTAGATCTGAGCTCAGACTTTACACAGGGTTGCCCATGGCCTTTTGAATTAATATTTTTATTTGGCTTTATTTTTAATTAATGATAGTCCCCTAAGGACAACAAAACAACAAATAAATAATTTAATTTAATTTAAACTGGTACCCAAGTGTTTGATGTACTGCAATACTATAAAAAAATGTGTGGACGCAAGTGACAAAAAATGCAGTGCATAAAATAAAATTTAAACGAGAACATTTCAATAAACATCCGTTTCGAGGAATTCCTTAGTTCATCCGTTTGTACAATTTCGCAGTTCGTTAGTGGAGTTAGTTGCGCGTGCGCCGATGTGCCGTGAACTGACGTTTGTGCTATTTGAGGATACTTGTGGGACATGGATCGACGGTAACCGAGAAGTACGACAAATTGTTTGTACCTTGTTGATTACGTCTTACCATCGCAATACTCTTAGAGCCTATTAATGGAGTCACTTTAAAATACACTGTTACAGATACAAGTCACTTAATCAATCAATTTATTCACCTTAAAAAACTGTACAAACATCATCACTGTTAACTGACAGTGAGCCTTATTGTAAGGTGACAAGATTGTGAATCATCGAATCGAATTGTGAAATGGTCGGTTAACGGTGTCATTGACGGTAGAATAACGTACGAAATTACATGGTTCCAAAGACCAAATCTCCAAGTCGCAAGACCTCAAAAAGTAACCAAGACGACGGTCGTGTTTTATCCATATAGGGTAGCCACCGTTTTTGTAAATATTTAGCAGATTTGTTTCAATAATTTTTCAAATGAAATCAGTCTTATTTTAGTTCCTTCTTAGTTCATTATTTTATTTATTAAAACTAACACTTACAATCTAGTCAATCACGTTAACCACTGACAAAGTTACTGAAGAAAAAATATGAACTACTAACCTACCTAGGTAAATATAACACTGTATTAAAATAGTCAAAACTACTACATACATACTAATTAATTTCCTGCTCTGAGCTTCAGGTGACAATGATTTCTAAGTACCGACTGGTAAATTTAAACAATTGAAGGTTATTTGTTAATGGTCCTACTCAAATATTTGATCGTAAAATCGCAGAAAAAATAGAAAATGATAAGGACTTTTTTTCTTTCACAAAAAACAACGCCCTCCGCAACAAGCGGATGACGTACAGAAATATTTCTAATTTTTTATCTTTTTTACGTCCCAATAAACTATTAATCAATCAATAAACGGCGATAAATTCCCAACTTTTGCCGGGTCATTCCCTTGGTGAAGATTTTCCGCCCAAATAAGCAATATCTTAGTTTGTCCAAACACTTGTGAGGCAATAACTTGCACGTGTCCTCTCGTATCTCAATTCCATCGCCTATTATTTGCTGATCAAACTTAGAAATTGCTTTTTTATTTTGGGCTTTGTCAGTACGATCATAAAGTTGAATATGTTTTGCTGTATTTTTTTAGAATATTCGACGCTGAAGTATCTGATTTTGGTATGGAATTAATAAAGAGACTGTTACTAGATAGTGAGATGTCACTTCAATAATGTCTCCACAAGAAACGATATGAAAGTTCTGTTATTATTAAAGGTGTATACTACTGAAAATATTAAAACAATTCGTATATTTGATATTTCACGTTTTTATTTTAAACTTAAATATAAATAAGTATAATTGTCATTTTTATAAAGCTGATTTGTTCCTGTATACTCATATGATATTTCATTACAACATTTGTTATATTTTGGAAAGTTTTGAGAATTATTTATACTTGATATTTATGACTATTTAACATGACGAGCATTATTTGCTTTAGTTCGGTCATCACATATCACCCCAAGCAATGTCTAAAAAAGCCGTGAAATGTTTTCCGATGAAATTATATTTCCATTTAAAATATAATTTCAAATATTCAAACAAAATGTAAATAAATTCAACCTGTAGGTACATCAACTACTAAGCAGAATCTCCGTTCCAAATCTTTTGAAAATTTGAGAAAGACACTTCAAAACAATTCCCCGTAACAAAGCATTTGATGTTACCGGACGTCCTCGGCGATATCTGGGGTAAAATAAACATTGGCTTTGCTGGATTGAGACGTTTGCCGGTTCATTTGGAGGCAATGGAGTGTGCGGCAAATGTGCCGGGCCGTCTGCGTCCGGCCTTATGCGCTCATGTGGAATAAATGTACTAATATAATAATGCGCTTGCTATATTCTGTGATGTTGTGGGTTATTTATAGACCAACATTAAATGTCATTGAGGGTTTGACACGTAGTTAGTAGATATTGATAAGAGTGTGTTGTCCAAGACTCTAAGATACAAATTTCTGAAATTGGAAGGAGTTGATGTTGTTACATTTTTGTTTTATATTTTGTAAGTTTATCGTTTTTGAGCTACTGGCATGTGAGGCTGTGTGCCGTTATGTACACCGGGATACCATTATTTATGGGCCAGCACGAATTTTTAAGCCCATCCAAATATAGTCCATCGGTGTGTATATTATTAAACTACATACTTAAATCATATTATTAAATCATGCCTGTTTCCCAAAGGGGTAGGCAGAGACCACTTCTTTCCACTTGCTACGATCTTGACAAATTTACTTCGCTTCTTCCACATACATACACTGAGTCATATACAGGGTGTCCCAGAAACCAACGTCAACCCGCCTAGGGCTGATAGAACAGCTCATAAGCTATCGATTTAACCCCTGTGTAAGTCCAGCAATTGTTATTAGTTTCCGAGATATTGATCATTTAAATCAGAATTTTTGACATTTTTCCTTATGTCCGTGGTACGAAAAAATCCTCAATTCATGTATTAATTCATTTTTTTTTAGTGTTTTCTTGCATGATTAGAATCACTGTGAAATAAGGAAGTTTTTAAAGCTACATGCCAATTTCTTTTTTATTACAAATGTTTGAGTAAACGCACAGAGTTACTTTCTCCATACTAAGAGAACCCCGCATCTGATCTTTAATGACTTCCTAAATGATAAAGACGTTTTTAAGTAGTGTGAGCTTACTGAAGTTAGGGTTATTTTTGTCTTTTGTAATTATAGCTGAGCACTGGGCAGCGCTTATTGCAAAATGCCTTTAAGCCAATGATGTACACTTTTAAAATTAAATTTACCTATTGTTTTTTTTGTAAAAAAAATATATATATTAATTCTTGTGTGCACAAGACATTTTAGAATTGAGAACACATTATGACGTTTCTCGCCGGACAGATACTTTTTTATTGTTATCTTTGTCCGGCAGCATGAGCATGTCATGCTCACTTAAAGGTCTTTGCTTACGGCGGCGTCGTTGATCGGGTCGCCACCTTCCCGAACACATGGTTGAGGGAGGCGATGGCTGAGATACGCGTCATACTCGTGAACGGGTGCTGTCTGTGGGGTCCGGTCTGTTCACGCTTGCAAGGACCTGTTTTTCCAATTTAGTTATTTTAATTATCGTTCCTGACGTAGAGACCTCGTCATGTTGTTCTCCTAATCATGATTTTTAACTTTATTTTATTGACTTTACATTTGTAAGGATTTTGTTTGTATTGCTTTTTTTTTTTAATAATTATTTATTACTTTATTACCTTGTAATGTAACTTACTTTTAAGTATTATTGTACCTAATTAATAATTGAAAAAATGACCTTCTGCTGGAGTTTCTTGCGGCGCTTCTTCTCCGCAATGATGGTCTTGTCCGAAGCGCTAGTAGATTCACTCCATGTTACCGACGTGTAAAAGAGCCCTCATGTGGCCAATTTACTGAATAAATATTTTCATTTTCATTTTCATTTTTCATTTTCATTTTCATTTTCATTTCTGTTTTTCACCAAGTATGGAAAAACTTTGTGCGTTTTCTCAAAAAGTTGTAATGAAAAAAAAATTGGCATGTAGCTTTAAAAACTTCCTTGTTTTACAGTGATTCTAATCATGCAAGAAAACACTGAAAAAAATGTGAATTAATACATGAATTTAGGGATTTTTCGTAGCACGGACATAAGGAAAAATTACAAAAATTCCGATTAAAATGATCAATATCTCGGAAACTAATAACAATTGCTGAACATACATAGGGGTTAAATCGATAGCTTACGAGCTGCTCTATCAGCCCTAGGCGGGTTGACGTCGGTTTCTGGGAAACCCTGTATATATATTATACAGGGTGACTGGAAATTCGCCGTATTCCTTGAAAGGGGTTATTCTACAGCTCATTTGTAACGATTTAAGTCCAGTCAACCAGGGGTCAAAACTCACTGGTTATCGAGTTATTCACGTTTTTAGAATTTAAAAAAAATACCCGCCTTTCAACCTAAAACTAGTCATTGTGTAAAAACTTCGTCCTTTAGAAATAAAAAAAAGCATTTTTCAAATAGCCAATGAATTACTGATTACGAAAAATAATAAAAAATGCCAAAGAAATGCAAAGTTTTGCAAATAACAGGATTTGAAGTTGAAAGTTCAAGTAATTATTTTCCAAATTTTGTGACATTTTAAAGCATAACTAAAAAAAAAAGTATGACACTTCGCGTACAAATGACAGAAATAATTTGCTCAATTCATAAGCTTTCTAAAAAAGTACAATTTATGACATTTTAAACTTAATTTTCATTTAAAAATGTACAATAAATAAAAAATAGCAAAAAAATTCGCGGTTAAGCTCCATCGTTTCAACTAAAAATCGCGGAATCGTTATCGTTTTTAAATTCACCTAATCGTTTTCTTTTAAATTTGCTTTTTAAAAACATAAAGTGCGTTCCATTTTTACCGGAAAAACGCGGGAAGTGTTGTAGTAAAATGAATAGAACATCGTTCTCCATTTTAAATTCGGCTAATAGTGTTTTATTTTGAAATAAATTTGCTTTTTAAAAACGAAGTGTGACCTACGTAATCAGTTACTTTCAACTTTCTTTCCATTTCGGACGATATTGATAACTAAGCTTCTTTCTCAAATGCCTGCTTGCCAATTCGAAGAATACGCAGATATCATTTTATTGTTACGGATTCTGCGATGGAGACGCGGCTGCAGCTAGAAGGGAATACCAACGTCGTTACCCTAACCGCCGTTTACCTCACGCAAGCGTGTTTAGTTCATAGTACCGTCTTATTCGGGAAAGAGGATCAGTTCAACGCCGCCAAGCTGACGCTGGAAGACCTCGACATGATACTGCTCAAGATGAAGAAATCCTTCAGTGTTTCCGGGCAGACGTTCAACCAAACACGCTTGCGTGAGGTAAACGGCGGTTAGGGTAACGACGTCGGTATTCCCTTCTATCTGCAGCCGCGTCTCCATCGCAGAATCCGTAACAATAAATGATATCTGCGTATTCTTCGAATTGGCAAGCAGGCATTTGAGAAAGAAGCTTAGTTATCAATATCGTCCGAAATGGAAAGAAAGTTGAAAGTAACCGATTACGTAGGTCACTCAAAAAGTTTTGAGATACAAAAAGAAATAGAAAAAGCAAATTTATTTCAAAATAAAACACTATTAGCCGAATTTAAAATGGAGAACGATGTTCTATTCATTTTACTACAACACTTCCCGCGTTTTTCCGGTAAAAATGGAACGCACTTTATGTTTTTAAAAAGCAAATTTAAAAGAACACGATTAGGTGAATTTAAAAACGATAACGATTCCGCGATTTTTAGTTGAAACGATGGAGCTTAACCGCGAAAATTTCTGCTATTTTTTATTAATTGTACATTTTTAAATGAAAATTAAGTTTAAAATGTCATAAATTGTACTTTTTTAGAAAGCTTATGAATTGAGCAAATTATTTCTGTCATTTGTACGCGAAGTGTCATACTTTTTTTTTTAGTTATGCTTTAAAATGTCACAAAATTTGGAAAATAATTACTTGAACTTTCAACTTCAAATCCTGTTATTTGCAAAACTTTGCATTTCTTTGGCATTTTTTATTATTTTTCGTAATCAGTAATTCATTGGCTATTTGAAAAATGCTTTTTTTTATTTCTAAATGACGAAGTTTTTACACAATGACTAGTTTTAGGTCGAAAGGCGGGTATTTTTTTTAAATTCTAAAAACGTGAATAACTCGATAACCAGTGAGTTTTGACCCCTGGTTGACTGGACTTAAATCGTTACAAATGAGCTGTAGAATAACCCCTTTCAAGGAATACGGCGAATTTCCAGTCACCCTGTAGGTATTAAGTTATTACTTATTACTTTGCAGTTCATACATATTGAACTTTCTTATTTGGAAGGTTTGCTTTCTGTAACATTACATATCACATTATCTTGGTTGAGATGGCAGTTTCATGACACTTCAAAGTACACGTCAGGTCACTCGCTCCATATTTGACCAAGTTGCACAGGGCGTCTAATTTATAAGTTGTAATGTAACACTACCTTATATGTATAGTCTTAAGGTACATTTTCACTAACATACTGGCAATTATTATGAAATCAAATACATAATTAAATATATATATAAAAAATAAAAAAAATACCTTCACGCCTTCATTCCCAGAGTGGGGTAGGCAGAGCTACAGAATTACCAACTCTAAAAACTTGTTGATTACTCTGTTACCACAATTTGCACAATTAGGCTAAGATATTTAACAGTGTATATTAGTGACAGGTAGCAAGCCCATCGCCTAACAGTACTACAAGCCTTTATTCCCTTAGTCGCCTCTTACGACTTCCACGGGAGACATGGAGTGGCACTATTCTAAGCCGGCAACCACACGGCAACAATAAATTATATATACATATAAATAATATAAAAAACAGTTATTTCTGACATGTCTTGAGGCGAGCATCTCAACCACGCTCAGTTTGTTAATGCGGCTCTAAGGCTTATTTAACATACGTATAACAGCTTAGCCAGTTTAAACATTTTAAGAGGTCTGTCACATTTTAGAAGAGATGCTCGTGGCTATGTCTTTTGCCGCTTAAAGCATAAAATAGTCCTCCCTAAGTAAACCGTTCTCGAAGACATGATTTATTTATTTTTCTAGAACTAAACATCCGTTAGGACATAAACCTAGGTACATATTTATTACAGTACCACAAAATTGGCATTCATCTGCATAACTTGCCCATACAACTGTCATTAACCAGTGTAAAGCGGCAAGCGCCTTAGGACAAGATATTGCCTATTCATAAGCCGCTAACCATTATATCTGACCCCTAAGTTTCAGGCGAATACAACCGGGATCAGTTCTCCGGGAGACTCCAATAGAGCCCAACTTACCCTGGCTATAAGTTCTGCAACCGCAAAATCATGCTGGTTCAGGTGCGATATAGGCCAAGTTAGTTTTCCTTTGGGAAAGAATTAGACATTCTATTATGAGCCTTATTGTTATGCTGTTTGAAATAAGGTTAAGTTTATGAGCGGTATTTTGCAAATTTAATACAGGCAGTGAGCAGTCGGCTTTTGAGCTTGTCATTAAGAACTATTTGCGATGGGTGTTCATTTGAAAACTTATAACTTTTCATGAATAATATTAATAAACGGTGATTTCTAGGGACCGTGACGATTATAATAACTTTTTTTGCAAGCATCTTTACAACCTCTAATAATAATCTAATAATCACAAAAAAAACAAACTTATTAATATTTTGCATGCTTGTTTGAAATGTCTTAGTATTAAACTGTCAAAAAAGTATTCTTTTCATGAACTTGATATTTCATGAACAAGAATATTTATTAACAAATCATCACCAAATCATGTAATTTCATGATTGCGAGAGTGTGTATGGCTGTTTCGAACCCAAATCACAACAGAAGCCTTACAAAAATATTTAATTAACATACATACATACATTCACTCACGCTTTTTTCCCAGGGGTAGGCAGAGACCACTTCTTTCCACTTGCTACGCATTTTGACTAATTTTTTTCGCTTCTTCCACATTCATACATCGAGTCATACACTCACGTCGGTTTCGGATTAATACTAATATAATTGTAAACGTTCCGACGTCATTACTCATTACATTTTAAATAATTACCCTATTCGACTTACAATAATATTATTTTAAACTACTTACTCTTGGTGGTCTTTACACCATGCTTGAAAATTTACCGACCAAATTTCCATTTTCTTTTAAATCCCCTCCAATTCACGTAAGAATCTCTCAAGTTGATCATAATAGGCACCCCATAACAGTATTTCCTTGAGTTACAGCCAAGTAATAAAAATAATTTCATGAATTCTTTCAAGATTAGTGCGTTCGTTAATGACTTGGCTTTCAATTTCACACTCCACCAGAGGGGCTTCGTATTCTGATCAAGACAAAAAAAGTACAGGACAGAGTTTCCTTATTTAAATATGTTTTTTTTTTGCAATTTAATAAAGGCGTCCACTTACCCCATATTGTCAAAATAGATTTACATAATTATAGATGTAGTTTTAAAAGAACAGATGAAGATGAGGTGGTATTTAGAGAAAAATATTACTTAGGTTCATAATACCCGATACAGCTAGGACATACCTTAAAATAATATTTGGTTTTCTACACAAAAGCAAAATTGTGTGCACTTTTTGATAAATTATTATTCATTTTCCGATTTCAATAACTCAACCAAGTAAATACGAGTATAATATCGAGGTACGTACTTATATTCCTTTTTTTCTGGGTGCGCTTCAATCAGACTAAAAACTTTTTGAATAATTTCAGTTTACCTACGAAAAACATAACGAAAGTTTAGCATAAAAACAAAATTTCTTTAATTTTACCAGGCATACGATCAAATAAAATAACACTCATTTATTAAAACGATTTATTATATATTGCCTTATTGTGCATAATGTGGTTATAGAATTATCAACAAGTTTTAAAAGTTGTTGGTAATTATTTAGCTCTGCCTACCCTACTTTGGGAATGAAGGCGTGAGTTTATGTTTATGTATTAAAACGATCGTTTTCTTGTTATTATGAATTTTTAGCCAATTTCTTCTTACTAGGTTAGAATGGAAACATTATAATTTAAAAAATTATGCATTTCGTTGTTATGCATACTTATTATTAGTATATCTTTGGTTTATAATAGAAAACAAAATTATGCAATTTGAGTTATGCAAAATGAAAATTAGTACATGTTTTTTTTTACCTCTTCCTCACAAATGGCAATGTGCTACTACCTACCTATTCTGTAACTGATATAGCAGACGTCATAGGCCACCGATAGTCTGCTACCAGTCTGTGCAATTCTAGAAACGAATGGCTGATTCTATTTCAAAGTATTAAGTAAAATCTCCCGCACGGTGTGGATTTAAAATAGAACCTTTTATTTTTCCTCCATTCCAGAATAGGAATGTTCGGAATAAATTAATTCTTCCTCCTGTCGTTCTTTAACCCTCTTTAGGCCCATCTTATTAAGTCGAGTTTAAAGGAAATTCCAATACTGGACGATTTTCCTCTGTCCGGCTTGTTTTGTCCCGGACTGACGTCACATTTACTGCCATCAACTCTGAAACGGGTCATCTTTGTAGGAAAATTAGGAATGTAGGCATTGAATGTGTTAAGTAGGTATTTAATAGGAGTTTTAAGGGTGGCGAAAAAGAATTTAATTGGGATAAATTTACTTGAAACTGTGATTGAGCAGACTATAAAGGTCTGTGTAGTAAAGTTAAGTAATAAAAAGATGTCCCTTTGATTCGATTCAAGTAATCGCCTGAAAATGTCAAGTTTCAATTGTTATAATTATGCTTATGCCTTTGCATGTTGTATGGCCCGGAAAACGTAACGCGTCGGAACCATAAATAAATAAATAAATATCAGGGGCCCAACTATTGTGGGTACTAGATAACGATATAAATACTTATATAGAGAAATATATACTTAAATACATAGTAAACATCCATGACTCAGGAACAAAATATTCGCGCTCATCACACAAATATCTGCCCTTACCGGGATTTGAACCCAGGACCGATAGCTTCGTAGGCAGGGTCACTACCAACTAGGCCGGCGCGTCATCAAACCCATACATCGACCAATGGCCATGTTGCGGCATGCTTTTGCCCGGTTTTTTCTAAACATGATTTACCAAGTTTCAAATATGTTTAGTGTAATGAGCTTGTGTATTTTATGTATTTACTGGCCAATAACTTTATTAAGTAGGTACTTACACATTCCACCTTTAACAAATATTGATTTTATTTATTTATTAAATAACTTAAATCTATCATTACATGCAGGCTGTTACCTAATGCGATAGACAAGTGAGCAATAAGAATAAGAATTAATAGTAGGTACAGTCAGCCATTAAAAATGTCGAGCTTACCCAGAACCTTGACATTGTGAATGCCATTGATATTCTGTGGTTATTGTCATGCTTGTCATTTGATGTTCAGTTCGAAGTTTCTTATGACAGTGCACTAAAGTACTCAACACTTTCGTTGGGGTACTACTGCACATTCACATAGTAACACAATTATTATAGTTATTGTAATATGTTAAATATCAATGTTAACAAGATAAACCATTTATCTCAGAATAGCTTTGTTTTAAAAACCGTTAGGTCTGCTTAAATCCGGGTATTGACTCATATGTAAATTGTATACTTACCATAGGAAATTCACCAGACGAAGAATTCAAAATAAAGTGTAAATCAGATATGGCGAAGACTCGGTGTCAAACTGCCTTCAACTGTCACAGACTTGCGCTGCAAAAGCGCTTGTTGTTCATTTTAAACTTCTAGTATTCTTCCCCTTTTTTCTTAAGGGAGTGACGGTTGCGAAATCGGTGGTTGATTGGTTGCTATTATTAAGTACTTATTCAGTACATATTTTCTCGAACAATTCAACTTTGAGTTTGTATGTGATATGCAATACCGAAATTTCCATTAATTCTTAACATATGCATACCTCTATCTTTGATGATAAAAATATTTTAAAGTTTTAGTCAATCCTTCCGTCGCTACATTTTTATTAATGTAATATGTAATCTATGTTAAGATCATCTTTTGAATTTGGTATTTTATGCTTTTTAGACTGGGAAAATGTCACGCAGAAACCCTTTAAATTCTCTGAATTCGACGAGTTTCTCACTCAATCAATACGCTTATCTGTAAGGTGATATTTGTCATTCGAACCGGTCAAAGTTGCCTTAAGTTCGTCAGCAGTTAAATGATCATGAAGCGTTTTAAAAAACGCAACTTACAAACCGCCCGTCTGCCTGCACCGAGTGATACGACCATTGCATTCAGAGTAGATGCGATGGAGTCAATGTGCGCCCCGCGGAATGCTGAGCGACCATCTTTATTGACATTTAAAGTAAAAATACACTTACATAAAACTTTTAAACCGTTACGATTACTTGGAAATTGACTTGGATAAGAATGCAATGTATTCAAAACGTGTAGTTTTCGCAATTGATATGCGCATTTTAATTTGACGACTTTAGTGTTTAAATCTCTATACCTAAAAATAAGAAACAATAAGAATCACACAAGCCGAAGACGAAAAAATGTAGAATTAAGATTTCTGCTTCGTTGTAAAATGTCATTATAAGGGCCACTATTACTACTAGGTACCTAGGAATACATAAATAAGCTTAAGATAAAGATAAAAAGATAAAATATTTTTATTCAGTAAGTAGGCCGCACGGGCACTTTTACACGTCAAAAATCTACCAGCGTTTCGCAAGAGACCACTGCTGAGAAGAAACGCCGCAAGAAACTCAGTCAGTCGTTTTTTTAAATATTGCTCATAGAACAGTTATGATATTACATACATACATAAACTCACGCATTCATTCCCAGAGTGGGGTAGGCAGAGTTAAAGAATTACCAACAAGTCTTATAACTTCTTGATAATTCTGTAACCACATTTTGCACAAGTAGACTAAGATGTTTCCCAGTGTATTAGTGTCAGGTGGCAAGCCCAGCGCCTAAAAGTACCTACTACAAGCCTTTATTCCCTTAGTCGCCTCTTACGACATCCACAAGAAGACATGGAGTGGCACTATTCTAACCCGGCAACCACACGGTAAACCCACCATTATATCACTACATAGTATAAAACAAAGTCGCTTGCGCTGTCTGTCCCTATGTATGCTTAAATCTTTAAAACTACGCAACGGATTTTGATGCGGTTTTTTTTAATAGATAGAGTGATTCTTAAGGAAGGTTTATATGTATAATACATTCCACGCGGGCGAAGCCGCGAGCGGGTCGCTAGTAAAACAATAAATCTTAAATTAAAATATATATATGCGTAGTTGAGCAGAAAAATGTGTCAGACTCAGTATGTTCAGAAGAAGTATGTAAAAGTAATAAAAAAAAAAATTATACTTACCTATGACGACGTAGCAAAAACCACATAAATAGTTTCGACAAATTCTCCTACAGAAACCGTGTCCCCTAGACCACATAATTTTTTACATATTTTTATGACTAAGCTATTTATTCATGTGTTTAGCTTAGGCCAAGCATTTTTATCTGTTAGATTGTCCTTGACCCTAAAGTAAGCTTTTGACATCAACGACTTTTTGAAGTAGTTTTTAAGGGCTGGAAATGATAACTTTAAAATGTTAACTTTGACGGGTTATCATATCGTCACTGGAAAAGCAAAACTACTAACCTCCAAAAGGGTCATTTCGAGAAAAAGCATTTTTAATGGATTTTTTTGTCTTTACACTGTCATAACTTTTTTTCTTTGGAATGAAAACGGAAGCTGTAAAGAGTAACATATCATGTTCTTTTTTTATCTGCACGACTCATTTATCGTATTGTACATGTGTTCAATATTTACGGAGTTACGTGTCGCTTTAGCATTAATGCTCTCAATCCTAAAAAAATGCTGGTAAGACAAAATTAGTAACCTCCACATTAAAGTTTTAGGTAAGGAGTCAATAAATACGTACAATTTGTCTCATTTTACTTTCTCTTGAGAAAAAAATACTTACATGTATCAAAAAATATGTTAATCATAAGCGGAAAATACTAAAAGTCAGAAATACTTTATAGAAATTTCAATGTCCGGGTGTACGCTGCTCGCGAGGTCGAGCCAGCTAGGTGAAACCCCGTTGGGGGAGGCCCAGCTAGCGACCTACGAGCTGAGCAGCGTCTTCATGGGTCTTCCGTGGGTGTCGACGTCGTCGCCTTGTCGAGGTCGCGTGGGTAGGCCTTGCCGTCGGGGGGTCGCGCGTGCTGCGGTGCGATATCCCTCAGGTGGGGGAAGCGCGACTCGTCAGCTCGCGCGAACATCGACGTGGCAAGGTTTCCGATGAAGTCGTCCAGGCTCTCAATCTTGAGGGACCTCGGGATCGTGGTATTCCTCACGTAGCGAGGGGCATTTGTGGCGGCTCGCAGGGACAGATTTTGCTGAGAGTTCAGCTTTTTTCTGTGCCCTGCGGCCAGGAGGGCGTACCATGATGGTGCGGCGTACGTGAGGCGGGGGCGTATATATGTCTTGTAGACCCCGAGCTTCACACGCAGAGGGAGACTGGATTGGAGCACTGGACGTAGCAATGCTCTTGCTGTTCTCGCGGCGGCGACGACGGTCTTTGTGTGGGGACCCATGGTTAGTCTCTTGTCGATGGTGATCCCTGTAGTATTAAGAAATACATGTATATGTGGGTAGCATTCTAAGATAATAAACCAGTCTGTAACAAGCCATCATTGTGTTTACTTCATGGTGGCAGCGGTGCTAAAATAAACTAAAATTGCAGTGTATAAGTTGCGTTGATTTGATATTACGATACATAGTATATATTCGCGAGTGTTCGTTATTATTATATTTACCAATGGAGCACGCACGGCCGCCAGCTGAATTAACTTTGGAAGGAGGTCCAGCGAATCGCGCAGATGCGTGGCGAAAATGGCTTAAGCAATTCAAAGTGTTCCTAAAAGCATCAGGAGTGTCTAAAGAATCCAGTGACGTACAAGCCAGTTTGTAAATAAATTTAATCGGATCAGAAGGTTACGACGTGTTTACTACGCTTAAATTCGACGAAGATAAGGACCGTGATGATGTAATCAAAGTAACAGGTATTTAACTACCGGGGACCACTGGATGTCAAGTCCGAGAAGAGTGAGTTGTGGAAGGCGGCGTATGCAGTTGCTCACGAAGATCGCTTGGGTTTTCGCAACGTTGACGGATAGCCTCCACCTGGAGAGCCAAGCTGGTAGGGCATCTAGTTGTCGCTGTAGCTTGATGACGGCGTACTCTGGCTTGTAAGAGGAGGCATAGTACTCCGCGTCATCAGCGTACAGGGCCAGGTGGGATCCGTCAACAACCGGTATGTCATCGGTGTAAAGGCCGTAACATACCGGCAATAGGCAGCTGCCTTGGGGGACTCCGGCTGCGATGGGGCGATCTTCGGAGATGGCGTCTTCCACAACCACTCTGAAGGTGCGGTCCGTTAAAAACGACTGGACCACCTTCGTCAGTCTGCGGGGGGGCGAGGACAGTGACAGCTTGTAGACCAGGCCTGAGTGCCAGACCCGGTCGAAAGCCTTCTCCATGTCCAGGAGTACTGCGGCCGTGTGCTCGCGCTTGTTCGCGGCGACCGCCATGTGGTGCAGCACCCTGGACAATTGGAGCGTGGTGCTATGTTCCGAGCGGAACCCATATTGTTCTTGACGAGGCATGATGTGCGGGACCAGCTTCGCCAGCATCAGTTTTTCGAGCACCTTCGAGATGCACGGGAGGAGGGTGATGGGCCGATAGCTCTCAGGCTTCAGGATGTTTTTCCCCGGTTTGGGCAACATGATCACATGTCCGGATTTCCAGTTGGCTGGGAAATGGCCGGTGCGGAGGATGGCCTTAAAGAGGTGGGTTACCGCCGCGATCGCTCGAGGCGGTAAGTGGCGGAGGGTGGCGTTAGTGATGCCATCCGCACCGGGGGCCTTTCTGGGCCTTGTTTTCGCGATCATGTGCCTCACTTTGCCCGGGGAAAAGAAGATGGGGTCTTCTTCAGGAGCTATCGGCGCCTCGAAGTAAACTCGAAGGTGCTCTTCAACTGCGGCTATGTGGTCTGCCTCGTCGGATGGGTTCGGCTGGAACTGACGCTCCAGGCACTCGGCGAATATTTCCGCCCGGTCCTCGGCCCGGTACCTAGGGGTACCATCGGTGTGTAGCAGGGGTCGGACAGGTGTGGGGGCTCCGCTAAGTCGGCGGCATAGACGACGGATGGAGTTCCAATCGTCCGCCGCGCCGGCTAGCGTTTCTTCCCATTGCTCTGTCCTGTGGACCTCTAGGGCTGCCCGGACCTTCGCTGTCAGGGCGTTCAGCTGGGTCTTCATCCCCGGACAGCGAATGATCTGCCAACGCTTTCGGAGACGCCTTTTGTCCCCTATCAATTTGGCGATGTGCGTTGGCAGTGAAGGCAGCCTGTTGGTCGTTTTCCTGGTGTGTGATGCAGCGGACAGAGCTTCTCGGATGCGACTGGTTAGGTCCATCGAGAATCTGTCGATGTCCGCTGCATCAGTGAGCTTCTGCTGAGGAACTGGGGCATCCATGCGCCTCGAGAACTCCTCCCAGTCTGTCAGGGGACTGGGAGTTTTCGGGGTGGAGACTGCGGGTGCCGCAGACAGGACGAGGAGTACCGGCTGGTGGTCGGACTGGACCTCATCGTCCAGGGTCTCCTGGAGGAGCTGTCCCTGGAGTCCGCGGTGCACGGCTATGTCCAGGACGTCCGGAGTAAACGCGTTGTTGTTGGGATAGTACGTCGGAGTCTCCGGACCGTCCACGTGGTAGCCGTGGGCCTCAGCGTCCAGGAGGAGTCGGCGTCCGTTCTGGTTGAACGTAGAGGAGTTCCAGGCCGGGTTTTTGCAGTTTCAGTCGCCGGCCGCTAGGGTAGGCAGCGGCGAGACCAGCAGAGCCCTGACCTCGTTTAGGTCGAGACGGGTGTGCGGGGGCTTGTAGACGGCGTAGACTCGCATGCGGGCGGCGGCGACCAGGATCTCCACACCTAGGGCTTGTAAAGAGCCCAGGCGGATTTGCGGCAGCGGTTGGTGGATTACTCCTCTACGGACCAGGACGGCCAATCCTCGGTAGGCCCTGTTTGGCCCTTCCTCGTCCTGTCGGTAGATGTGGTAGTGAGGCACCTTCAGCTTGATGGCCGGAGACAGCATGGTCTCCGAGATCAGGGCTATGTGTATCCTCTGATCTCGGAGGACTTCCATAAGGCGCGAAGTCTTCTTTTTTAGGCTCGCGGCGTTCCAGTGTATAATCCTCAGAGGGTCCATTAAACCAGCCGAGTGATCCCTCTGAGGACTATGGCGACAATGTCTGCGCCGGTATGGAGGGCCATCAGTACCTCCTGGAGAATCTCCAGGGCCACCTTGACCGTGTCCGCCTTCCCTGAGTTTGCACCACTCAGACCAGGCCCTTGTGCAGGGGCAATAGTGGCCTGGGGCGCGGCTTTAGTGGCAGCTGGACCGGCGGCAGTTGAGGTGGTGGTAGCAATTGCGGAGGAAGTTGAGGGAGCGTCGACCACAGGCGCGCTGTTTCCGCCTTTGGGGGGCTTTTTCCCCTGCTTCTTGCCTTGAAATTTGGCTTGAGAAATAGACTAAAGGTCGAATATGTAACAACTTTATGAATCGCATAACGCCTTACCTATAGTTTACCAATTTATTTTATAACTTAATAATTACTAATATATCTTAATATTCTTACGGTATATAGTGCAAAGTTTCTTAACAGTTGTAACAGATAGAGGTCCCGCATTGAAATTTACTAATATCCTTTTACTTTGTTTATTGAGTAAGGCAAAAATACTAAAGCGCCACAATTGTCGATTCCTGTTATAAGATTATTTACTAACAAGCATGACTTCATATGATTTCAATAGAGAAAAAATACTAAATTACTACAAATGACGGTTATTGTGTAAACGTTATTGACTAAGAGACATTACATTTAATATTTAATAGAAGCGAAATTTACATAATCACCACCGAGTATCCTCAGTTACGTTATCTAAAATTACTAATAAAGCTTGAAATGGCTAGATACAGCAAGCACAATACTTAACCGCCATCTATTCAAAAATATGTCTAAATGAGTCGGATGTTAGTAAAAAATCCTTAGAAATTATTGAAATTTTGTCCCAATTTTCACTACTAAAGCGCCAGAAACATGCTCCGATCGCCACGAGACCCAGGCCAATCGACGCAGAAAAAAAAAAGCAGTCGAACTGTATGTATAACTCATTTTGACCATAATGGCGCTTTAGTAGTTTTGCCTTTCCAACGACGATATTGTTTTTAACTCGGCTGCCCTAACTGACAAGTAAATAAAATATATCGTAAGGCCGTAAGGCGTATTTGTAATTTTTACTGACGTACACATTTGTTAGAGAATGAGAAAAAATATTTCTATCTAATTCTAACAAATAGCTGCGTCCCTTCTTACGTAAGTAAAACTTACGATCGTCAAAAGCATATAGTTTCACCGAGTGTGCAAGTTTCACACTTACTAGTCGCTCCTTAGTTTATATCCTTATATCCTTATGTATATAAGATCATATAAGTATAAGTTATTACCTTCAACGTTCTAAACACGCATAAACATCATTCCTTCATATTTAGGAATCTTTATGCGACGTTTGACGCCTCATTGCTTTTATTATCCCATACAATAAGTACTTGCCTATATCCAACTTAATATATTTTCAGAACAATTCACCAGTGCCACCATTTGCAATACGAAGCATCTGTATTTATTCCCCCGTTCCCCAATTTGCGGGGCACTAATTGGCCACCACAAATTAGTTGTCAACGCCGCTAGCGAGCGCTGGTTGTAGCTGAGAATATTTGTGTTAAATGAGAGTTTGATTGCCTTGCCATAGTTATAACTGTATAGATCAGCTTTGCTAGTGTGAGAACGGGCTTAATTTACCAATAAACCATTGTACTTTGAGCTCTGAATTTATAATAACTGTTGAAGTCGGAGGTCATTTAAAATGGTCTTTCATCAGTCGTGTCAAAATTTAATCAGCCAGGAACAAAATATTTCAAACTTTTCTAAATTTAAAAAGGTTGTTTCAAATCTACAATCTGAATTATCATAATTTACTAACAATGTACTAACCTTGTGGTTAATGTTAAAGTCTTAAACGGAGCTCAATCTCTGGTCTACGTTGAGTACAACGGAGATCCTGTTGCCACCTTTCGACTCAATCATCAGATAAGCTCTTAGATACCATATAATTGCATTGCATTTTGACCGAGTCTATACATAACTTTTGACCCCAACAAAAACATGTGATAGTTATTTATGTAACTGGTACCTGCATAATGAAGCTTCTTAAGGTACGAGTGCCGAGGTTAGAGCGCCATCTTGCGAGCGCTCTAATGACAGACACGAGTACCTTAAGAGCTAATTATGTACCGGTACATACATAAGTTTTTCTACAAGTTTAAAATAATAGTAACAAAAATAAACAGTGGCTTACTCTTCTTGTACACTGTCCTTAATTTTTCTGCTAACAATTTTTTTTTTTTTGTCAGTAAAGTAATTTTTATTAATTCGATTAGCTTTAACAGTTTGTGTAATGTCAAATTTCATGCAAACTGTAATACGTAGTTTAGTTCTGACAAATTATGCTTAAAAAATGGAATACCAAACGAAACGCCATTGTTGATATCCATATTGAGTGTAACCATGGTAACCAAATAAGAATTCGATGAATATTAATCATCTTTTTTAAGGAATTAATAAAAGAGTATTTTTTATCACATTGTTAGTCTTAAAATTTATTTTGTTTTTGTATAGGCAGGTACTTCATTTCAATTCTTATTCAAACATTTTTAAAGATTTAATAATTATACAAATAAGGATTTTAAGTGTTCACTAGACGCCAAGACTGATATCCGAAATGACTGTAACCATGGTAATGACAATGTTATTTCAATTATTATAAAACTGTTATTACTATGACAATGCTCATTATATAATTGTTTTCAAGCTTCGGTGGTATTCTGATATTGTTAACGATATCAATACTAGCGGTTTTTAGTACGCGAGTAGAAAAAGTTAATAAAAGCTAGTAAAACAACACAGGAAGAAGCATTAACAAACCTACAATTAGCGAGTATAAATAAAAACAATTGAAGCGTTATAGAAACAGTACGACGCTGCGGCTGACAGACGTCCGTTGCAAACTCGCGGATCCCCCGTTGAGATTTTTATATTATGAACTCTACCGTTTTTATTCAATATAAAGCATTTTTTTCTAGAAACAAAAATAACAAAGAGATCAAAAAAACAACAATGCTTTCATCTCAAGATATTCAGCCGAAAGTGCGACAATGGTCAGTAACTAATAAAAAACATCGATTTGTAACTTCCAACCTTGACACTGGCAGAATTGTTCCACTGGATAGTAGCCACATGTCAAAGAATTTACTTTGAACGAATAAAAGTAATCTTCGTGAAATTAGACATTAGATTGCTAACGCAATCTCATTAAAACAAAATTGAAATAGCTACGCCCTCAATTTAGGATTGAAAAAGAACAAACACATTTAACTATTTTAAATTTTGTCTCTCTCGGCCTTTGGTCTTCATTTTCAGTGATGCTTCCTGCTTTTTATGCTTCACAATATTACTAATCACCTTTAAACTCTTCCCTCCCGAAAATTGATCCTTTCATGACCATATCCTAATCCTATCCTAACTAATATTATAAATGCGAAAGTAACTCTGTCTGTCTGTCTACCTCGCTTTCACGCTGAACCTACAGAACCGATTTAAATGAAATTTGGTACACAGATAGTCTAGAGCCTCAGAAAGGACATAGGCTAATTTTAATTGCGAAAAAAGGGTTGTAAGGGGTTAAAATTTAAAAGTAAGCGGATTAGATAAATTAGTCTGCCGTAATTAATAATTCCACGCGTACGAGTCGCGGGCAAAAGCTAGTTAACTATAAATAACTGACCATATTATGTAAAAAAACCCGGTGTCCTGCCGTTTGACCAAGTCATTTGGCAAAATTACACTTGACAAACAACGTTTTGCAAAAAAATGTTAAGTCAATTGATCATTTTACTACTAGTCAATTTACAAATGACTTACTTTTCCAAATGATCAACAGTTAAATTTACATTTTACGAGGAAGACGAATCAGAGCATAACCGACTCGGATAGGCCCTGCCTATAAGCCTTGGCCTTCGAGGTTGTTTTTTTTTCTGCCCAGAAATAGGTAAACTAATTGCTAAATGATCAATTGCTAAGTGAGTTTTTGTAAGGTTATACTTTTGTCAAATGTCTCGTTTGCCAAATGATCATTTGGTGAAACGTTGTCTGTCAAATGACCATTTGTCAATTAATTTTTTGGTCAAACATTAGTGAACCAAAAAACCCACCACATTATTCGCATTTCTCCAGTTTTCTTTCTTTTTAGTCATCTGAAAACTCTGCGTCACGCTCACGCGACTCACGGCACGTGGCGTCATTACGCACAGATGGCGCGGGGGTCGCCGCCCCACGCTTTAATAACGATTGCCGTAATTGACGGGTGACATGTTTGACACTTATATGTACATTTAAATACGCTATTCATATTTGGCGAAAGCATACTGGCAACAAACGGTAAAAGCCACAAAACAGAGATACATACTCGTACATACGTTTACTCATTCCTTTTTTTTACAGAAGCACTTGGTCTTACTTATAAGGTTTCTTTAGATGCGCTGTTAATTAAAATAGTAAACATCTAGTCTTGTTAGTCGGCATTTCAAATGCCACGATATTTTCTCTGGTTTTCTAACCTAACCTAACCTTAACTAGCCTATAGGGTTCTACACGATTGTACTGAAATAAATCCTGCAATATTTACAGATACAGGAAAAATAAATCGGTTGGCAAATGAAACGATTGGGAAACGACACGTTTTGGCCAACATATTTCGTCGAAACAAATGTAACCCCTTCTTATACTACTAAAGGAAGTTCCATTAGTAAGTAAGTAGTTAAATATTAACAAATAATTAAATGCTTTCAAACAACTTGCATTGCAGTTAATCGTCGAACCTTCCACGTTCCACCTTCCACGGTGGTGGTTTATCTTCCACCGTAACTTTATTATTACGATTTCAAGTTGACCAGCGCTGAAAACCAGGGCGGACTTTAATGCCAGCATTACGCTGAGTTGGGACTATTTCGTGCCTACATTGTTCTTGTGCATATTAATCTCTTCTTTGTTATGTTGCCACGTTTTTTTTCGTTCTGTCTTTAAGATAAACTTATTAAGTATAATTAACGTCGTTTTTTTCCGTCGGTACTTATAAAACTTCAGTTCACTATACCAAATAAACACGTGAACAATATGCTTACGAATTGAAACAACGCCAACGCCACAACTACGTGCAAACTGCGCAAAACGTATCTAAACTTTACAACTTGTTACAGATATTGAAGTTTAAACTAGTTAAATAGATATTTACCCCGACGTTTATACCAAAATTACTAGCAGATATTCAAACCCACTAATCACCGCTTTCGTCCACTAACAGGTCAATGGAAGCATCATTAAACACTGCAACTGTCAGAAGCAAGCCAATCTGCCACCCTCACTTCTGGTACATTATGCATGTTGGGAAGTTTTGGCCAATTAAGACAGGCGTTGCTATCGATTGGATACTATTGGCTTTTAAGTTAGAAGTTCAGAGCGGGGCGATTACGATTCAATATTAAAATAAAACGTTTAAAAATCCAATATGACAACAACAAAATTATCAAAGCTATTTCTCTGTGGCGGTACAAGAATGGTTTAAAAATTTCGCATCCCTACTATATGCTACATAGGAAAGAATAAAGTAACCGAATGCGTAAAATCAGGGTATTATGGTAGGTACTCCTGCAGTGCAGCTTTAATATATGACAGTTAATTTGTGATTCCTTGAAAATAAAAACCTCAATCTAAATGCACAGAAAACAAGGATATTTTTGTATTTTACAATCATTCAGTTCAGTATTAAAATAAAATATTCCACTTGTAGTGGCTTAGCTCAATTTGAAGTTAGGTTTAGTTACCGATTCTCTTCCCTTTCTGCTTTGTACCACTCCTTCACGGTCAAAGCAAAGGGTCTGAATTTAACGAGCTACACGTGTCCCGAGGTGCCGTAATTAACTACTACGAGTACGTCACTTGCATGGTGTGGTCGCGGTGCATGGAAATTTGCTTGCGGTTGTCATGCGCACAAAAGTAATTGCTGGCGAATAAATTGTAGATTCATAAGTAGCCAACTTGATACGAGATAGGGATGGGAATAGAATGGAAGATATGGAGTTGGAAAATATTGTTGCAGTCATTTATTTTTTATAAATCTCCTTTTTTGGGATTCCGTCCCCGAAGGAAGCACAGCGGGACCCTATCAACATGCCTACGTTTTTTTTCAACATAATGTTATTTTTGTTTTATCTTAACAACGGTAAAAAACAAACGAACTTCATATTTGGTATGATTTCCTGTAAAACTCGTAACAAACCCTGAAGAAAAAAAAACAAATACTAAAAAAAATACAAGTGTGAGTTGGGCTCGCGATGGTTCGATTCTGAATCGAATTCAAATTGGAATGTAATAATACTTACTATGCGACGATAAGGTTCCCTATTTCGAGTCCGAATCGCACTTGACCGGTGTTTCTTAAAGTAATATGAAACCATTTAACAGACCTATGTTGCAAATAGCTACAGATAGGAGACAGAAATGGCAAACATGATTTTTGGGACAGCATAGCCTCTTCAATAATAAAAACAATATCGGGATCTTCAAAAGGCTATCTCTTTCAATCACACCAAAACCCATTTTTCCTCATACTTACTGAATATTGTTTTTCTCTTGCAGCACAGACCTCTTACACGATTCTTCAAAAGGATCATACCGTTTCCATTTGCATGATATTGTGTCGTCGAGCACAATATGGGAATATTATTCCTTTGTGTGATTCCATGCAATCTCGAAACAAACGGTACTCTTGTATCGTAAAGTTGTGCACTGACAGCGGTATTTTTGATAAAAGTTTTTTTGCGAATAAGTCTTTATTATAGTGTAAAAACTTTCATCATTTCAAAACAATATTATACTACTCGCCTTAAATAGCTTTTGTACCTATTAGCAATTAAAACGGCCCTTCGTGATGAAATTTACTAGCGAGTAAAACAATACTGCGTCAATACCTAAAATTCTAAGAATCATTAAATCACTGCGGCAACAAATTTTCTATTGCATGTCAATTCGACCACCACGCAAGCTTGCGTCATTACAAAATGGCGTCTATTTTAATGTCATGTTAATATTTCTATTAACAAACTACCTAATCCAATCTAAAGAGCAGTAAATTTTAAAATTAACTTCATGAAGAAAAATGTTGACTTCAATTTTCTACTAAATACTAAATGCATCTTATAGTTAGAAGAAGTTTTCAGAACGAAACTCACTGCCAATTTATTTTCAATGCAGCAAAGCTTCAAGACGCAATAGTTCTTCGAAAACAATACGTTCCTCTTTGAATAAGAGTATTGCATTACTAAATAAGCAGGGGAGGAAAACTGTTTATACAAGCATACGTTTAGTCTCAAAATGCACACTAAATCTCGTGCAGCTGTGCTTAAGAAAATAGGATTCTATTTGGAAGCGTGTACAGGCGTTGTTCATGGTAAAGTTTTCTTGGTGATGTAGTTATTTTATTAGATTTTCCAGTGGTGTAGGTCGGGGGATGCGGTATCCATAGCAACGGCACGGAGGCTTCTGATGTAGGATGACAGTGGAAATACTTTGTTTTATGCTAACTGCTAATGTAGGGAAATTCTTTGAGATATTCTTCACGGCTTTGCACTGAGAGTTTAATGTTTGGTTGCATTTTATGAAACACAATATTACACTTTAACGGCGTTGAGTATAAAGCGATATGAATATCGGTTTTACTGCATTGAAATGAGATGTGTATTTTGTCGATGATGTGGTGCGGTCGAAATGATGTTAATTTCATACCAAGTCGCCTCTTTTTGCTTGCCGAAAACGTCTTGAATTCTCGATGGTGTTTTATACCTAGGCACTACACCTGTGGCTGAAGTATTTCCGTCCTTCACTTTAAATGTACTTAGAATCTATATAATAAAAATGAATCGCTAAATGTGTTGCTAAGCGCAAAACTCGAGAACGGCTGAACCGATTTGGCCGATTTCTATTTTGTTGTGTTCGTCAATGTCAGGACCAGGTTTTTATGAAAGAAAATTATTGAAAAATCCATCGGCTCCAAAAGATGAACGCCACCCAAAAGCTGAACAGTCGATCGAAATAATCACATAATTAAATCATCACTTGTGTTACAAAGTTCGTTTTTTTTTTGTCTTAAGCGGCAACTCTTTGTCTACGCCGTAATCCAAACTCACTGACAGTTACGCCATAGCCGCGGCCGTGATCGGTCATCGTTGTGGAGCTTTCCGCTGAAAACGTCGATAGTATGGGAGAATAGATAAGGACAGTGCACTCCAAATTTAAGCTTTTAATCACTACATAGTATAAAACAAAGTCGCTTGCGCTGTCTGTCCCTATGTATGCTTAAATCTTTAAAACTACGCAACGGATTTTGATGCGGTTTTTTTTAATAGATAAAGTGATTCTTAAGGAAGGTTTATATGTATAATACATTCCACGCGGGCGAAGCCGCGGGCGGGTCGCTAGTTACGTATAAAATTCAATAATTGACAGTCTTAGAAGGATTTGCTTAGTATGTATTCTGGATTAATCACTCTTTTATTGGAGTCATAAATTGTTTAATTTTTTTTGTTAGTTAGCGAGTAATATGCCGTTCAAGTTATGGTTTCAAAAATGTATACCCAAGCCAATACTTGAACGGTGTTCAGCTACTAGGCAAGGCGTACTTTTTTTAAAGCGTTTTAATAAATCGTCCTGAAATGACAGATGGAATCTTTATAACTTAAAGAGATCGTTCAATGCTCTTGTATATTTAAACCAAAAGATGAACATAACTTTTGATGTCTAATCCAAAGATTTTGGAGTTTCAATTACTATGAAAACTATCACTGTTCAATAATAAAATGTGTGCCTAATACTTGAACGAGTTAAATACTAGTTCATGTTTTGGATTCTATTCCAATAGGTGAACTCTTAATGGTTTTTGTTCGTTCATTTCACAAATTCTGTGTCCTAAAGTTAAACCAAGTAAATTCAGTCGTTCAACTTTTAGGCATCGTTTTGTAATATGAACACTACTAGTGTTTATAGAAACGTTTACTAATATTCTAAATGTGAAAGTAACTTTGCTTGTCTGTTTATCAGTTTGTTATGTTTTTACCGCTAGACACGAAACCCTGGCTAGAAACGGAACTGTATATGTATACATGTTTATTTGTCTCATTGTAAGATATAATTTACATACATACATACATTAAATCACGCCTGTTTCCCAGAGGGGTAGGCAGAGACCACTTCTTTCCACTTGCTACGATCCTGACAAATTTCCTTCGCTTCTTCAACATTCTTTAACATTGCGAAGAATAAATAGGTATTTTGGCTCACCTAACTCCGATCACTGAATTTATCAGTAAACAATAAAAAAATAAAGACTGATTTCGTTAAGTTGCATTTTATTTCTGAAACTTCCTTAAAATTATAATGTTTTAGGTTTTTTATTATGTTAGTTCAACTTTTGGGTACAAACCGTTCAGAATTAGGGCACGCTGTTCATGTTTTGGGCAAATCGGCACATTTTTGGTTTCAACGATTTTTAGAAAAATACTGTGTTATAATAACAGGCTTTATAATAGTGATCTTCAATCTAGACTATATACAGTACCATATAACAAAAAAAAATAGGGTGAAATTGGTTAATTTCACTGAGAATAAACGGTCTTAAGTTGGTGTAGTCGCTTAATCGTTCAACTTTTGGTGCCCCTACCCTAACATACAATGACTGGATAAGTACCTACAGTGAAATAATTAATATTTGGCCTTACAAACACAATCTTCTTCTTTATCGGAATTGTTGTTATTAACAAAATGGTCTTTAAATAAACTTTTAACTTGAATGTGTCCAACCGCATGCATTTTCCTTACTCATCTACTTAAGGGTTCGCTGGCAGAAATCCGATTTAGGGATAAGTTCGTCTTTGTGGATTAGTTTCAAATAGGCAGGTACGATCTCTTTGCACATGCCAAGGGCGTAGCTAGGATACTGTTGTATGCGTACAAGCTATATTTATAACCAAATACAAACCAAGAATATATCCAAGATCATAGGTTACCTGCGTAATAATACTTTACGGTTTGTGGGGGGGGGGGGGACGACATTAAACCGGAAACGATGGATGGTGTCAACCCTTTAAACGTTTCACCAAATGATCATTTGGCAAACGAGACATTTGACAAAAGTATCATCTTACAAAAACTCACTTAGCAATTGATCATTTAGCAATTAGTTTACCTATTTCTGGGCAGAAAAAAATCAACCTCGGAAGGCCAAGGCTATATATAGGCAGGGCCTATCCGAGTCGGTTATGCCCTGATTCGTCTTCCTCGTAAAATGTAAATTTAACTGTTGATCATTTGGAAAAGTAAGTCATTTGTAAAATGACTAGTAGTAAAATGATCAATTGACTTAATTTTTTTTTGCAAAACGTTGTTTTTCAAGTGTAATTTTGCCAAATGACTTTTGGTCAAACGGCAGGACACCGCTAGGCTGCTTTCGCTCTGCCGTCGCCTTAGGGTCTCCCCAGACCTATCGTCGCCGAATCGGCTTTAGCCGGTAAGAAAAAGTTTTATGTCCATGCAATAAGAGCGAAAACGACGTCGTTCCGTTCGCAACGCCGAATCGAGCCGAGCCGAGCCGAGCGACATCGTTTTCGCTCTTATTGCATGGAAATAAAACTTTTTCTTACCGGCTCAAGCCGATTCGGAGTCGATAGGTCTGGGGAGACCCTAAGGCGACGGCAGAGTGAAAGCAGCCTAGCGGTGTCCTGCCGTTTGACCAAAAGTCATTTGGCAAAATTACACTTGAAAAACAACGTTTTGCAAAAAAAAATTAAGTCAATTGATCATTTTACTACTAGTCATTTTACAAATGACTTACTTTTCCAAATGATCAACATTTAAATTTACATTTTACGAGGAAGACGAATCAGGGCATAACCGACTCGGATAGGCCCTGCCTATATATAGCCTTAGCCTTCCGAGGTTGATTTTTTTCTGCCCAGAAATAGGTAAACTAATTGCTAAATGATCAATTGCTAAGTGAGTTTTTGTAAGATGATACTTTTGTCAATTGTCTCGTTTGCCAAATGATCATTTGGTGAAACGTTGTTTGTCAAATTACCATTTGTCAATAATTTTTTGGTCAAACATTAGTGAACCAGCCTAGCACTACAATCACCGCCGATTAAATTTACATGAATAAGTACTTTCCGCCGTACCGCCGGGCACCTCTCCCCGCGCCGATGCCGCTCTTTAGTTTTGGCAGGTTAAACTCCACGTGACGCTCTCGTACATAATACCTATTGAAGGATAAGGTTTCTATCCTCAGAATTTGCACTACTCTACACCAAGTTGCGAGGCTTTTTATCGGTAGAAATGTAACTTAGCAATTTTTCATTTGGTGTGACCAGAGTGTGAATTTTGATAAATAATCGTATGTGTGTGCGTGTGTGTGGATTAATGTGTGTTCTGTTGCACACGCATTGAGATCGAAGGCGGCGCGTTCCCATGCTAAAACGCCTCCGCCACGGTTTAGGATTGCTTTTTAGTTTGGCTTTAACTAATTCAGTGGTTTGAAAACATTCCGCACCGCACCGCTTCCGCCCTCAGCGAGGTTGTGGCGTAAATTTTACACAATATAAACCTTGCGACGATGTTCATTAATTTAAACGATTAGGTAGGTATTCTTTGTTTCGGTGAAATGTTTGCCAAATGTATCGTTTCCCAACCGTTTCTTTCACGAACTTGCTTTGTTTTGTATAACCGTGAATATTTCAAGATTTTACAAAAACTAACCTTTCCTAACCTATATGGTTCTACACTATGGTACTGAAATAAATCCCGAAACAATAGAATAAAATTGGGTTGGCAAATAAAATAGTTGGAAAACGATAAATTTGGCAAATATTTTTTTGCCAATCGGCGGGCGCCGCTTTTTTTCATTTGCATCGCATGCAAGTACGTCACAAGGATTTACCTACATTTACTAAATAACACAGCTTTAGTTCTCCAAATATAAGTAGTTGTGCCTTTATAAGCCATAAGGCGGTATCTCAAATTCAATTGCCAAAGCAGATTGAATCCTCTATAGTTAGTAATAACTAATAAGGTTGAATTTGGTACAGGACTTTTGTCTGAGATACCGCAATTTGTCTTAGCAGGGCAGCTGTTTGTTGAGATATAAAGAAAACAACCAATGATTTTTTTTTTTTTAATTTTATAAGAAAATCTGGCGACATAATTTTTTAAGCGTTTAGGGACAGTCCCACCTCACATTCCCACCATTTTACTGCCGTAGTAATGAAGCAAGGCAATCGCTTTTTTTTTTTAGTTTTAATTGCATCAAGTAAGTAATATCACTATGTTTCTGATAATGCAAGTTTAAGAGTTTAAAGGAAAAAAAAACAAAGTTTAAAAGAAAATGATTTTTAATTACTAAAGCAGAAAGATGGCAACCCAAAGATGCTACTTAAGCGATGAAGCTTAAGGCAGTCCCATTAAAATATTACAGGAATAAGTTGTACGTAAAACATAGTTTGTTTAGAAATCAAGATAAAAAATAAAGTAGTACAATATTTATTTCGAAAAAAAAAAACAAAATGTACCTAAACACAAATGCAACTAAGGGCGCATTGTTTAATCTGTAGTTAACTGAACTAATGGTTGAAATTCAATAATCGAATGGAAAATTGTGCAGATTTAACAAATGGTTACAACTTTTTAACTATTAGGTTATTACATATTCATTATCAGATCATTATCAAACAACGAGCCCTGAGCAAAGAAGTTTAGGCGGTCCCTTCAAAAAGCACAATATTTATATTTATACTTATATTTATTTATACAATTCAAATTAAAGAAAATATTGTCAAAGACATCGTATGCCTTTGCAAAAAATTGCAATCTACAGTGAATTATATTTATACATACAGTACAGGGTGACTGGTAAACCTAAAAAGTTTATTAACTCAGAAACCAATGAGATTAGATCCCCGGTTAAGTGGCACAAAATTATTGCAAATTAGCTCTAGTTTAAGTCCTTTTAAGGAATTGGTAGAGTTACCAGTCACCCTGTACGTATGAATATAATTAACTGTAGATTGAAATTGTTTGTAAAGTCATACGATATCTTTGACAATATATTGTTTTATATGAATTGTATAAATAAATAATATAAATATTGTACTTTTTGAAGGGACCGCCTAAACTTCATTACTTAGGGCCCGTTGTTTGATCAGTAGTTAACTGAACTAATGGTTAAAACTCAATAATCGAATGGAAAATTGTCCAAGTTCTTAACAAATGGTTTCGATTTTTAACTATTAGTATGTTTCACTACTGATCCAACAACGGGCCCTAAGCAATGAAGTTTAGGTGGTCCCTTCAAAAAGTACAATATTTATATTATTTATTTATACATTTCAAATTAAAGAAAATATTGTCAAAGATATCGTATGACTGCGAAAAATTGCAATCCACAGTGAATTATATTTATACATACAGGATGACTGGTAACTCGACCTATTCCTTAAAAGGACAAAAACTAGAGCTAATTTGCAATAATTTGGTCATGGCTGATATATATGCTTCAAACAAAAACACTTTGCAAAAATTCCAAAAACCTCAGAAATAATAGGTTCTTAAATCACAAGTGGGTATTTTTTTGAAAATTTCGTTTATGGCAAAGGGGATTACTCCAAAAGAAAGTACAACACTTGGCGTAAAAATCACGGAAAAAAACTTCCTCAATTTGTAAGCTTTCCAAAAAGGTGCAAATGTGATCCACTTTAATACAGATTTTAAAAATTAAGCTGATTAAACGAGCAGAAGGCGCGATGCGAATTTAATTCGGAAGGCGCTCGGTTTGCTTTATTGACTAAAAAATCATTACATTCGTCAGGCTTTCGTTCAAGCTAATGTGTCTTGTGTGAGCCACGAGGTCTTAACTGCTCGGATGGTAAGCTAGAGGCAGTAGTCTCCTGTGGGAGTGGGATGCAACGTGCTTCAGCACTTTTTGTGCTTCCTCGCACCTCAGCCACACGGTACGGAGCGCATGTGCCGCTGATGCAGGCGTATCGTATTGCAGTGTTTTTGTTTGAAGCATATTTATCGCCATGAAAAAAGTATTGCAAATTAGCTCTAGTTTTAGTCCTTTTAAGGAATAGGTCGAGTTACCAGTTACCCTATATGTATAAATATAATTGACTGTAGATTGCAATTATTCGCAGTCATACGATATGTGTGACAATATTTTCTTTAATTGAATCGTATAAATAAATATAAGTATAAATATAAATATTGTACTTTTTGAAGGGACCGCCTAAACTTCATTGCTTAGGGCCCGTTGTTGGACCAGTAGTTAAACTTACTAATACATAGTTAAAAATCGTAATCATTTGTTAAACATTGCACTATTATTTCTCATACGAATATTCATTCAAAAAGTACAATATTTATATTATTTATTTATACAAGTCAAATTAAAGAAGCATCAGCCACTACGATACGCCTGCATCAGCGGCACGTGCGCTCCGTATCGTATGGCTGAGGTGCGAGTAAGCACAAAAAGTGCTGAAGCACATTGCATCCCACTCCCACGGGACACTTCTGCCTCTAGCGTACCATCCGAGCAGTTAAGACCCCGTGGCTCACACAAGACACATTAGCTTGAACGAAAGCCCGACGAATGTAATGTTTTTAATGTCAATAAAGCAAACCAAGCGCTTTCCGAATTATATTCACAATCCGCCTTCTGTTCGTTTAAACAGCTTAATTATTAAAACCTGTGCTGAAGTGGACAACATTTGCACCTTTTTAGAAAGCTTATCGTCGGTGATACTGCAAAACCACGTAAGTAACAAATTTATGATAGAGCAAAATAAACCTTACCGTCTTATAAAAAGGTGCATTTTGCTCCTTATTTAAAATGTTACTTACAAGATTTTGCAGTTTCACCGACGTTATGAATTGAGGAAGTTTTTTCCGTGATTTTTCGCCAACTGTATAAATTTTTTTTGGAGTAATTTCCGTGGACTGAAACGGAATTTTTGTAATTTTTGCAACGTGTTTTTGTTTGAAGCATTTGCTTATTTATCAGCTATTAGAAAAATGCATTTTTAGTTCCCAGAAAGAAGCAGTTTTTTCACAATCGACAGTTTGATCAAAAGAGAGACAAATTGAAAATTACCTAAAAAGTTCAATAACTCTGAATCGAGTGACATTAGACCCCAGTTAACTGTAGACAAAATTATTGCAAATTAGCTTGAGTGTAACCCCATTTAAGGGATAGGTCGAGTTATCAGTCACCCTGTATACAAATCAAAATTGCAATGTTTGTCAAAAACTTAATACAAAAAAGGACATTTTGAAAGCTTGGTTTTTTTCGTACAAGGGCTATCTTAAAAATCCTTTGGCATTGTGTAATAGAATATTCAATCTGATAACAGTAATCAAAAACTATTAGGGCAGAACCCAAAAATGCTGTTAATTTAGTTGTGCATACAGCCATATAAAATTATACAACCAAACGTATAAAAATATCTTCTTTAATTATTACTGGTAGGTGTCACTAACTACGTAACTTAACTGTTTCAAAGTCATTAAATCCTTTGGGCCGGTAATTGCACACGTACGAGGTGAACCGATGATCTGAGCAGGGTTGCAGTGGTCCGATAGATGCAGGCAGTGCAGCATCATTCGGGGGATTATCATGACGCTGGTAATGATTTTCTTCACAATGTTCTTCTTTAACTGCTTGGATTCCAGGGGAAGTCTTTCAACTGTCATGATTGTGATTCGGATCTTGACAATGGCAGAGGTTAGACTACAGGGGGAGGTTTCTGTTTAGTAGTGCACGTCTTCAACGGTATTGATGGTCTCGTTTAGCAATTGTATATATATGTGTACTTCGCATCACCTTCAGGTCTTCCGGTCTTCAAGGATTTGTTTCTGAGCACCTGTAAATAAGGCTATATTGTATTGATTTATTTATCTGTTTCGCTGTTGCATACGTCATATATTTTCGCTCGGAATATTTGAAGCTATAGGATATTATGTATCACATATATATATAAATATACGAATAACAATTAAAAAAAACAAGGAAGTTTATACAAATAATGCAAAGTTTATTAAGTTTTAAAATGAAAATACATATTAAATGAAATATAAAAATAACGATAGACGAAATAGGACTAAGAAAAAAAGGATTCCTTTAAAAAAACTATATATACAATGTTTCTACACTTGAAGGATATAAAAAATATTCCCCGTTACATAATCATATCAAAAAAGGAAGAAAAAAACTGACAGGTCAGGGGAAGACAAACACAATAGCAAACCTAAAATCCCCAATCTAATAGGATATGTCCAAAATGCATTGCAAAACTAACTCAAATCGCTATTTTAATCGCACTGCCTTGGAAATTTCGCGAAATTTGCGCATCGACCGTTACCTAATTACCTATTCACTAGTCCTCGACACTGAACTTAGTAACGACGAAGCTACGCTGAGAAGAGAACTTGGACTCTGGTGACTACGTAGATAATGTTGACTACGGAGAGAATGTTGATGTTGACTATGTGCAAAATTTTGATTACGGGAAACTGTTGAGGACAGTGGCAACCTGTCTGCAAGGTACTTAAAAAACACACATTACGATATCCTTGTCTGCAAAACTGCTTGGCTGGTGCACAATATTATTGTCCGTCAGTCCTAAGTCTGTCTCTGAAAAAGAAAAATGAGGTTCATAGGATATAATATATGCCTATTTATATAATATGATAAAACAAATTTTCAAATTATTCAGTCAACGTTTCGTACATATAACATACTTTTTGTCATTATTTCATATGCCGACTTCAGATGTCTCTTTTTGAATGTTGCATAGGTTATGGTGTCTTTGTAAAATCTGGTTCCACTTTTATCATGTTTCATGGGAAAATTTGGTATATATATTTCATAACTCAGAACAGCAGAGATATTCTGAAATAAATGATAAAGTTAAAAGAATCCTTGGTGGACTGATAATAATAATTCAATAAATATTATAACCAATCGAGTTTAATAAACTAATTCAGGTAATACAAACTTATTAATGCAAATTTCGATAAATTAGTAGGTACAATCAAGGGTAAAAATAAATATCTGCACAAAAGTTTTAAAATATTTACACATAGACCTTATCGCCATAGAAATAACGTCTGTGTACATATTTTTGAGACTTTGTGGTATATACATATTGCTGCCCTTTACTGTAAAAGAAGATAAATTCTTATAGAACTTACAATTTCCTGAAGTTATTTCAATTGGTTTTTTGGATGATCTGCTTATTGTCTTCTTGATGGATGATCTGCTTATTGTCTTCGTCATGAATGATCTTCTTTCTTGACGCACACAGAAATACATTCGCAACGCGAACAAAAATACATTCGCTAAGCAGACAATACATTCGCTAAGCAGACAATACATTCGCAATGCGAATAAATATTCGCAATGCTTATAAAAACATTCGCAAAGCGGGAAGAATTCGCTTAGCATACTTGTAACATCTTTTGAAAACAATCATATAAATAGCATCAGTATTATTTATAGTCATTAGTACAGTCATTGATGCCGTTGAACAGAATGCATCAAAAGACGTTCAAATACAGACGCATAAACAAGCTCGCGAGCTTGAAAAAAATCCCCAGAAACACACACAGTATACGCAGAAATACACAAAGAATACATTAAATACAAAGAAATACGCAAAAACACATGAAACACAAATAAATACGCACATGAAGACATAGAACAGAACTACAGAAGAAATTTGATATTGCAATAACAATACACACACAAACAGACACAATAATAAAATAAGTGAAACAATCGCAATTGCAATCGCTTTGTCGCATAGCTCCTTTTTGATTAAACTTACAATTTTCAATGCAGGGAGATTCTCAGCTTGTCTGCATTTTTCTTTTCTTAATCATGGTCATCTTGTCACCCCGGTTAACCACGTCAGCCTGCTCCTCCAGTCTTTATGTTTGGATGCCGGTCTTCGGCCATGGAACTGGTCTGCTGGTTTGCCATTGCACCCATCAGGATGTGGCTCTGCTGTCTTCTTTCTTGCGTCTTGCTTTCCGCTTCACTGGTCTACTTAGCCTGAGAACAAGTTTAGAATTTAAAGCACTTAATGAATCATTTATGTTGGGTCACTAACCGCTGCACTCATGAGACGTCAATTAAATTTAATGCTGGTTTAGTGACGCATTGACTTATTCTATTACTGTAGCAAAGAAAGTGACAGCAGCAACTTTAATCAAGCATTAAATTTAAATGATGTCTCTGAGTGCGGCAATAATTTATAAAAATGTTTAATTCATGGATTAAATATTATTTGTCAAAACTTTATTGGTAGGATATGTCATTACAACAATATTAAAATCAATGAATTTAAGAGGTTGGTTGAATAAGTGGCACTGCTAGATGAAGACAGTCGTAACTCAAAATAAACCTATTCTATAACCAACTTTACCCAAAAAACTAGCAAGGATTTTGAGTTGATACTGTTTTGATTCTAGCTGTGCTGTGATAATTTAATTATGAATAGAAAAATACCAAACATTACTTGAAATAAAAAAAGAAATTTGACCCCATCATTTATTAATCAGAATCTTATTAGATGCTGATGTTAGACCCATTCGGATCATTAGTGAAGTTAAATAATAACATAGATTATAATTACTAACACAACAAAATATAACTCTTTACTTCCGAACTGTGGCTTGATTATTTTGGGTTTTGTTTTATTTTGTTATTTTATACTTTCAAGTTTTTTTTAAATTTATTATTCAGAAAAATATTAGTATTATAACGAAATTGTCTTAATACAGCACGGCATTTAGCCCGGATACATATACGAGGGCGCCTCTTCTCTGTGGACTTGACCTGACCCAATACAAATCACTATCACTGGTATCCACAAGCGGAGCCGAACTGGGTTATGGAGTATTCCCACGTCCACAATGACTTAAATAATATAGTATAATTAATTAGGTTACTAATAAAAAATAATATCTTAGTACAAAGCAGTAGTAAGCTCTTTTAACAAAACATCACAGGGCACAGATCAATGTATTTTAACACGACAGTTACAAAGCGCATGCCTGCAATGGTATGCCTTTATTATTACCGTAAGTTTGTGCATCAATATAGTGCACTCTATTACACAGATATAAGGGCTATATTGGTTCGAACGTTTTGAATACAAATTGTGAGACGCGGCCAGTGACGCCAGTACCGATCGAAGGTTCCTGCACCGAGAACAACATGGCGGTTGTAATAATACTAATAAGATGTAATAGAATAGGACAGGATTTTACTAATTACTTGAAACTACAGTAGATTAATCGTTAAAACTGCGTACGTTACTTACAAATTATATTTTACGTAGCGTGTTATCCAGAAACGGCAATGGGTCTTGAGTTAGTAATTTATAATGCTACATTTTAAGTATAGAAGGGTTGAAAATGGAAAGTTTTTACGTACATATAAAATAAACTGAAGTTGTTCATGTAGAATGTTGATATTTATAGTAAGATACCTCAATATCTGCAGTCCATGACGTCAGCGTTGCTCACACGTTAATTGCTCACCACAACTCGTTTCTACACAACACAGGAAATATTTACACTTTAGTACACCACTAATAACTAGAAATTTAGTGTAAACTAGGTTTTGATTACAATTTACTTCAAATACGGCTTCTGCGTCACTTGGTTGTTAGTAAGTTGACCGGCGTGCCTTTCAGGCCACACGTCCGTCTGGTTACCTTACGTAAAAGTGACGTTTCCCTACCCTACTTCAACTCTTGTTATTTCGTAGCTTTTATCTCGCTCTTGCGTATATAGGGGCTTACAGGGCGACGGCAACGGCGAATTATTATCGTGAATCCACAACAGAGTTGAATGCCGGCGACAGAGACGGCAACAGTGCGAGTAAGAAGGCAATATCAATACGCGCACTTTCTGTTAAGAAGATCAATAAAATGTAACAAGTAAAATAATAACCACTTTAAAAAGACTATCTTTGTAAAATAGAAATACAGTAGCTAGGTACTCACGCGGTAAATAAAAGTGAAAATAATGAATAATTCACTAGGAGCGAAGGTTATCGACCGGCTTCGTTTCTCGCCATCGCAGACAAGGTCAAATACAAGGGTGGTGCGTCCTTATAACGCTGGAGTGTTGCAACGAAAAGACAAACCAAATTACTGCCAGCTAATTACTAACGACCCTTCATCGTAATCGATAAAAATGGCAACACATTTACACAGGGCACTTAGTAAAAAATACAACGATAATTATTGATCTTGGTAAAGTTAAATGACAATGAAGATAAAGTAAAAACTCACGTGATTGATGAAGGGGCTAAATAGGGTGATAGTCCAGAACTTAACGGAGATTGCCACAATACAATAAGAGTTGTTTGCTTGGCTCCTGCCGGAACTGAAATGAATCCTGCTAAAGTAGTGCTAGTGCTACATAGTCTAGTTACTGACCCGAGGGTGCAGGTAGAAATTTCTGGATGGGGTGGGGATCAATGGGATATCTTTTTTTACATAGCTTGGGGTATTTGCCCGGCCTTCGCAAGGTTGCCAGCTCGACGCTTTTTTTTTAAAGTGTGCTTTCATTAAGATTCTGCTTTGCTATAACTTTGGTTGTTGAGGTACTGCTTACAAGTAACAATCACATCAGGAAAGGCAATTCAGATTGAAAGTGGATTTGAATAAAGTTGCTGATATTTTGATGATAATAAAATAAAACGGCAGCATTATTTTGTAACTTAGCCAGCGATTGAAATAAAATCGGTTTGCATCATTAATTTCTTGTCCTGAATGGAGATAAGTTCTTAGTTCTTGTTCTTATTAACAAAGATATCAGCCAGGGCCAGCAGGGCCAGCCCTGCGGTCATTAAGCTCAAAGATATACGAGTAACTATGAAGAAATAAGTAGGTACATACAAATAACCCAAAATCCTTATGCAATCCGTAATCAAAGGACGCTACTCTGCTATTGGTCGATCCCATTCAGGTAGAAGCGTCGTCAACGCATATAACCGTAAATGTATCCGGCGTTTTTACATTTTTGCAAAAGCAGTCTTGCTACATGCACTTAAAAGTGTAAATTCTAAACTAAAGTAATTGTGTTTGTGAAAGATACTGACGCTGTGTCTTTTTCCAACCGCTTTTTAACCGTCAGTGTGTCTTGCCCCACGCCACGTGGTATTCAAAGGTTTGGCTCAGTGGACCCCATGAGGTTACTTTTCCTACCTACGTGCCTACCTACCTATTAGGTAGAGGGTCCTCCCTTAACTTTTGGGTCAAAATAAATATATGTATGTCTTAGAGGGCTTTGTTTTCTTTTCCCTTTGGGGTATTAGGTATCTTCGCCCGTTATCTACGTTTCTTGTAAGGTAATTATGATAGTGTATCCACATACGAGGGTGCATTGAAAAGTTCTGAGCCTAAGGTTGAATATAATAAAAAAAAAACAAATAAATACTGGCAGGACAAAATGCCATATTTAGTCGCCATTATGCACTATCTTTTGTTTTTTTCCTGTCACAATTTTGCATTTTATGCTGGAACTGCTACATAAGGTCACTGATTTTTCAAGTAATGGATAAAATTGAGCATCGTTCTGTCATAAAATAATTGCAAAAAAAGGGGTTAACACCAAAACAAATATTTGAAGATATGAATCAAACATTAGGGCAATCTGCTCCATCGTATGCTACCATAAAAAGATGGGTAGCTGGTTTCAAACGTGGCCGGGAGACTGTTCAAGACGAGCCTAGGAGTGGGCGGCCGTTGACGGCTACTACGGACGAAAATGTCAATAATATATTAGATGCGATAATGAAGGATAGGCGATTGAAGATTGTGGAGATAGCGGAAGCAATGGGTATTTCTTATGAGCGGGCACATAACATCATCACCGATGTTCTTGGATTTTCTAAGGTGTCAACCAGGTGGGTGCCTAGACTGCTTTCAGTCGAGAACAAACGAGTACGTGTTACAATTTTCCAAGATTGTTTATGTAGGTTTCAACGTGACTCCGACGATTTTTTCAATCGTTTTATAACTATGGACGAGACATGGGTCCACCACAGTACACCAGAATCGAAAGAACAATCCAGGCAATGGAAAAGACCAGGTTCACCACCACCCAAAAAAGCCAAGGTCATTTTGTCAGCTAATAAGGTAATGGCCTCAGTTTTCTGGGATTGCAGGGGGGTTATCATGAATATCATGATAGACTATCTCGAAAAGGGCAAAGCAATAAATTCGGACTACTATTGTGCTCTTTTACGTCGTCTGCGTGAGGAAATTAAAATAAAGAGACCTGGAATGCTGTCGAAAAAAGTACTGTTTCGCCAAGACAACGCTCGCGTTCACACTTCGGCGAAATCAATGTCACAAATATATAATTGTGGATTTGTAGTGCTGCCGCATGCCCCTAACTCGCCGGATCTAGCTCGTTCCGATTATCATCTCTTCCCAAACCTCAAAAAACACTTGGGAGGACAAATATTTTCGACTAATACGGAGGTACAATAAGCAGTAGACTCATATTTTAACGACCTCAGCGATTCTTTTTTTTTTGATGGGATAATGAAGTTGGAGGCGAGGTGGACTAAGTGCATTGACCTTCATGGAGAATATGTCGAAAAATAAAATTGTTATAAAAAGTGAGCCCGTTACTTTTTTTTACCAGGCTCAGAACTTTTCAATCCACCCTCGTAGCTTCGTAGGTACTTTCAAAATTAAAACGCATGACGCCAAGAAAGAAAAGCTAGATGTAGGTTATAGGTTACAACGGGCTGTTTTCCGCAACTCGACGACTTAATAATTGCGCCTGTTTTGCGTGCTGGGTTGCTGAACTTGCTGATGCTACTCCTGCCAACCCAGTTCTACCAGGAAGCCTAGCAGACCCTTGATGTTGCCAATGGCTTCTGGTAGCGACCTCAGTGTTCCGAGGTGACGTGCCCGGTATGTGGCCACCTCTGGGCATTCCATGATGACGTGGGCTGCGGATTCCTCCGACGTCATACAGGCTCTGCACAGGGGGCTGTCTGTAACACCCAATGTGAACAAGTGTTTGTTAAACAAGGCATGGCCAGTTATGGCTCCAGTTAGTAATCAGAGTTGGGCCCTTTTGAGATTTTGTAGTTTACGCGACAATCCGGGATTGATCATCGGAAAGGCCTCCTTACTTTGCCTGCAGGTGTTTAGGTTTAGGTTTCTCCAGTAGTGTTGGTGCTTTACCTTGGTGATTCGGCGCAGTTTGTTACGCAGCCAGCTGGTCGGCAGGGGCAGAAATGGTTCAGGACCTATCAATTCCGTTTCTGAGTCCCTTCTCGCGAGTACGTCAGCCGCATCATTTCCGCGTGAGTTGCTATGTCCCTTTATCCACTGTAGTGTGATGGGGTTAATGTTACATACCTTGGAAAGGGCGTTGTGACAGTCGTATATTAGCCCTGACGTTGTCGTGTAGCACTGTAGGGCTTGGAGAACTGATTGGCTGTCGGAGAGTATTCGAATAGGGAGATCCTGTACCTTCCTTTGCTCAATCGCTTTTGTAGCCATAATGATGCCCATGCATTCCGCCTGGAAGACTGTGCTCCTAATGGTGTTGAGATATGTATGTTCAGATCTTCCGAAAAAGTACCTGCTCCGGATCCTGACTTTGTCTTGGATCCGTCTGTGAAGATCCTCCTCCCTGGGGTTGGGAGGGCCCCCGGATCCTCATGTAGTTGTATTTTGTACTTTTTGTCGAAGGTGATTTTGGTATTCTGTCGGTAGCTGCCTCTATGAGCGGCTCCTCGTTAACCACTTCGTAGAATATTTCGGTGTGTGGTAACCTGGTAGGTTTCCACAGGTGCAAATTCTTAAGACGTACCGCTGCAGCCGCCGCCTCCTGCTGGATGAAGAGGCGCAGTGGCGAGATGTATTTATAGTAAAAAGGCGTCTGCTTGAAAGATATCCTTTTATAGAACTTGTAGGTAAGTATCTATTTTTTACACAAAACAATAAGATTTTCGTACTAAACAATAACAAGCTTAATGCAAATTATAAAGATTATTTTTTGGTCAGATTTAATAAAGAAATTAAAGAAAGAAAATGTATTGAACAGTTAAGTTTTCTGTATATTTGTGATGTGGCCTAGGAATGATAATGTAGGTAGTGCTTTACCTAACTAAAGAGTAAAACTTATAGGGTACCTGTTGTACAGATGTCAAACGTTTACAAAAAGGAGGGGCTACCTACTAAAGCATCAAGAAGGTAGAGGCACCTACCGCATTGATAACTGATAAGTAGGTAGTAGTAAGTAAGTAAATGGACACTGGAAATGCTATGAACCCTTACGCAGGTATAAACCATAGGAGACAATTGCGGGTTCTGTATTCATTATTGGTTATGTACAAATAAGTACGGATTAGGTAGGTACGTAATATCAGATATCGAAAATGGTCAAAATCCTCCAATGAACAATAAAATTAACGTTAACGTTAATATATTTTAACGTTAAAGATAACGTTATTTGAAATGCGACTTGCTTTATTCGAAATACAATATAAAAAAAATATTGTTTTGTTTTTTCCTTGTATTCCTACTCTTACCAATAGCAAAATATTTTCTGTTGATTGAACTATCGCCACATGTTACTTCACTGACCGTTTGTTCGAACAAGCTTTTTCAGTAATAATAGCTAATTCTATCCCGCTCTACCACAATGTAAAAAAGCGAGCAATACGTCAATATGCCGACGCGCATGGCTCTGTAAAAATGGCAACGTGGTGCACTTTTTTAATGCTCTAGCCTTTCTTTACTTCTCGGTAAAATATCGTTAAGCCTCAAAGAAAGACTTATATTGCAACCAGCATGTTTTACGAAGAAAACAATAGATAACTACTGCATTATAAATGTTGCGCGCTCTTGTTTTCAGAAATAAGAAGCTTAAGAATCCTAATGAATCGTTATAGGAATTGGATTAGGACCGAAAGACGAAAAAATTAATATTTTCTACCTACTTAGTAACGGCAAAATTTAGGCGCCGCGCGCCGCCGGGCGCCGTATTATCTAAGGTCCAGGGTTCGTTTAGTGTCATCTATGGATGGAGATTCAACAAACTGTATAGCTCCTTTAATTTTTATTTTTTATTTTCACAAAAAAAATGCAATTTACATTGACATACATACATACATAAGCTCACGCCTTAATTCCAGGAGCGGAGTAGGCAGAGCTACAGAATTATTTGATAATTCTGTAACCACATTTTGCACCAAAAGGCTAAGATGTTTATCAGTGTATTAGTGACAGGTTGCAAGCCCATCGCCTAACAGTACTACAAGCCTTTATACCCTTAGTCGCCTCTTACGACATCCACGGGAAGACATGGAGTGGCACTATTCTAACCCGGCAACCACACGGGCTAGTTTACATTGAGTTGTCTTTTAAGTCGTTATCACCATACAATGTCATCGATATATTGATTCACCGAACTCACTGCATTCACCGCTGTTTTAACAGTAACTACGATATCATATTCCTTAATTAAGGCTTTATTGGTTTCGTATTGATTCTCAGAAAATGATGCTATATTGCCTAAATCGTATATTGTTGCATTCGCTTCACAAATTTCATTGATTTATCAGTTATTTTATTACACTATCACTTCAAAACCAGATAATTATTTCTGTCTGTAACTGAATCACTTCACAAAATATTATATTTGTAAATTACTACTAATGACTTAACATAACATTTTCAAGATTTTGTTCAGAAAGAGTCGCTAGATAATAATTTCCTTTGTCAGTGATACATGTCATGTCTTATGGTTCCGATATAAATCTACCAAATGCAGATAGCGATATCTAAAGAGCGAATGCACCTATTCAGTGACTCTCTGTTCTGTGGGGTAACTTTTACTCAACCAAATTGTGTAGAATGATCACAGCAGAACGTTTGTCCTTAAATGGAGTAATACAATTTAGCCGGTTACATCATTTAGGGTGCTGTGTTGCTACTTCAAATCACATAACATAACCTTTCCTATATTTTTTTCATTAATTTTAATATCAACTATCTTTATAGCAATCAAATCACGGCTTTACTAAGTTTTTTTTTTAAAGAGGTGTTTTTTCAGGATAATTTTTTTTTTAGTCTATGTACTCTCGAATAAAGAAGGTTGCTGGTATCTCTTGCTTGATTGATTTATACAAATTTCAATTTACAATCTACTTCCTCGCAACGTTTCAAAGCCAAAGCTTCTTAGCCTTCTCAGGTACAAATAATTATTATTACTTAAGACAAAACGCCGGCGCCGGCGCCTGGCAAAGTCATTCAACATCTTTACATTTTTAAGAAAATAAATTGTTTAAAAAAGTAGCATTGTCCGTCCAACTATTGTCTCTTCAACAATTCGCTATCTCTTTTAGAGCAATGGTCATCCTTAAAATAAGCAGAATTCAGTTTATTATCATTTGAATAGTCAACGAACATTACAGGAAGTTTTAATATTGCTGAGTTTATTGCTTTTAACAGCGCCTCAAGCAAACGTGGAACTACTTCTTCAACAGTTTAATTTTGAATACAAATTGCAGTGCCTTTTGTGGTATTAAGGCAGTGCCGGTGATAAAAAATTTAAACCTTTGAGGTAGGATTAACTTTAACGTTGTATTTTTTTGTCTGCTCTGTTTACTATTACTTACTGCCGACTGCAGTCAACTGTGAATCGTAAATGCAAACTATCGCAACCAATAACTAACGACATCGATGAGTATTGTGAAGCTAAAAATGTCCATACAAAATACGAACCGTAAAACTACACAACTATGGTCCTAACATGCAACAATGGTCCAATTTTCCTAATAAAATTAATCTAAAATATAATACCATACTGCCATTATTGCTGGGTATATGTACTGTTTGGCCTAAAATCAATTGCTCTAAACTCTAGCTATAGCTAAAGCTATCATATTTTTAGAATAATGTGTTAAGTAAAATTGGATTATTGTTGTAGGCCAGGACCATAGTTGTGTTTACGGAAACGTTTATTTACCCTTAAACCTAGCCCAATTTTTACGATTTTAGAATATGTTGTAGATATCATGAAAAACTATGTCTGTACGTATTAATTTCCATGAAAACAGTTCTTAGAATGAAACAAATTTAAAAAACTAAAATAGAAACCTACCTAGTTCTTTATAATAACTACAATAAATTCTAAACCGCGGAAATCGGACTTGATTTAGGGGGTGTCCAACGACCGGAGCTAAATTTGTATGGAATTTTTTGACAGCCCCACGATTTTAGCGGCGCTTCATAATCCTCTTAAAGAACAGCGCACATCCTTGTGGCCACCCCAGTCCCCACCTTTCAACCCTATCATCAGACCAACTTTTAAATATCATACATTCTACCCTGGGGGCCTAATATGGCCGTGTTTATCGCGTGACAAAATATGGATAAAACATCCGTCACTTTCTGACACCACCACATACTTAGTCTTACGAGAGGGTTCCATTTGCAACGTTAAAAGATGGCGGACGTGTAATTTGTTTTACTTTATTTTTTGGGTAATTAGGTGTTCAAAATTCTTTTCTGATAGTGATTTGTACTTTTTATGCCTTTGTGTCGCACAGTGATTGAAGACTTGGACTTATTTCGTGTATCTGGCATCTTTCTTCTCGTTTCAAGTGGACTCGCAGTGGTGCAGAGGTTAAAACTATCTTGACCTGTGACCTACAAATCACCGTACAACGTTGCCCCCAATCTTCCTAGAGAAGATTGGATTTTGTTTTATTGCTATATTGATTTATACTTATATATACTTGACACTGGCGAAATCACTTCACGTGGAAACGCCATATCCCCGCGGTAGTAGCTGTTCAAGTCGCTGCGGGGGCAAAGAAAGAAGAAGAAGAAGTCTTACGAGAGTGACGGATGCTTTATTCACATTTTGTCACGCGATAAACGCAACTATAGATACTTATTTACTAAGTCCGCTGCTAAGGCAAGTGGCGGTATCTCAGGCAAAACTCCTTTGGCAAATGCAACTTCATTACTAAAGGAAAAGGTTTGGATCTGCTTTGGCTTTTGAATTTGAGATAACGCCTTTTGTCTCACGAGGGCAGCATTGGCGTCCAAGTTATACGCGCATGCAAAATTTCAGTTCAATCACGAAACGCCAAGAAATAGAAAAAAATATTACTTACATTTTATTTCCGGCAAAACATTAGAAAGCACTTGCAACAGATGAGACTGTTGCCAGGTTGTAGAATCATGCTAAGTATGAACGCGCTAAGAAGTGTTGTAACGGTTTGCCAATGCTACTCTCCTAAGAAAAAAGGGCGCATGTCTAATCGAACCGCGCATGTATAAGTAACGTTATTTCTTATATTATGGGGCAACATTTGCTTTGACTATAAATGGCGCACGTGTCCTTTTTATTAGAAAGGGCAGAATTAATATCTTTAGCGCATTATATTTAAGGAATTTGATCAAATCACTTTATTTTTACCATAATACAGTCGTAATTTTAACTTCTGCAGTTAGTTGATAATTGACCTTAAGATTTAAATCACATCCCTGCTACGTAGCATATACACTAGAGAATGCATTTTAACCGGTTATTAACCGTCTTTGTATCAAAATAACCGGTTAAAACCGGCAATAACCGGTTATTTGCATTCCCTAATACACACCGACTTTTTTATGGCATCGAGAAGCACATACCTGATGGTAAGTTGAGATCTGTGACCCGTAGATAATTGCATTCTCAAGACTACGATCTTAAAAAAGCAATCCTAAGGCGCCGAGGATTAAGATGGAATCCCTCTATGCTATAGTAATGTCACCGGATGTCTTATCCCGACATGGGAACACAATAACGCGAGCACTGCTGTTTGGCGTTAGGATGTGTGGGCAAGAACTTTGTCCTTGCAAAAGGTAATAGCGCCATTGTTTATTACGAAATTAATCGCAATCGACATAACTCAACGCGCCGGCCGGCCGGCACAAATGCCATCAGCTAACGACGCCTAATGGCGTTTAGTTTTTTAACGATAAGCAAATAATTAATCTATGAATGACAAAAACGGACGAGCTTGTTTGTCTCGTATTGGTTGGTTTAGCTACGAAATAAGTTAAATCAATAAATATCAGGGGAAAATCAAATACAAATTGATTCAGTTCCAATCTAAGCTCTAGGCTTGCACACACATCAAAAATGTATAATTTTGAAACTTTGCAATGTACCTACTGCGTAGCGACACATTCAGTACCTACCTAACAACTCGCGCTTATCACCCAAATATTAGCCCTTATTGAGTACCAAATCCTGGATCACTAGCTTCGTAGGCAAAGTCACTACATTACAGTCACCTACAATGAGATGAAGCCACTTTTGGACCTTATTACGATCCAATAGTATGAAAAGTGGATGCATCTCTTTGTAGGGTATACCTTCTAAGCAAATCACGTTTACATACCACAGAGATTGCAATTATTTTCCATAGACATTATGAAAATACGAAATGTCACTGAAGAACAAATTATTCTTAACCTTTACTGTAAAACATTTGTATATAGGTATTATCGATCAACAACTTTGAATCAGGCTTAAAGTTCTGCTATCGCAGCACCGCGTCTGAATGCCCTTAATTCCGACTGAGTTTGCTAACTGCGTGTTTGCGGCTGAATCAGCTGCGAACCCCCTTAATTGATAACCAACTACCATTCTCAGTTACCAAACATATTGCCATTCAATAATGAACTTTAACACGAGCGTTTAAGAGTGGGTGGAAATGGAAGCGTGTGAAGAGGTAATAGGGGATTGATCTGAAGTTTCTGTATGAAATGTCTGTTTGCAAGTTTGTGTTAATATTTTAACGGTTTATGCCGATGCTCAGCTCATTACTGTCAAAATACTGTCAAATTATTGTTACGCTGAAATTGATATGGGATTTCGGCAACGTTCTGTATTACACTATTTATTTTGATGTGTGGCTTCGCATGATAAAGCCCTGACCCTGTCTGTTTAGCTGTTTACAATATAATAACTAATTAAATATTTTAATAAATATGTAAAACAATACTCATACTCATACTCATATATCTTTTAATCATCTCTATCAACTCTAAACTATGATAATATTGATAACAATAAATATAAATCACAAATAACCTAGTTTTTAGGTGCCCTGGATTCTTTGAAGCCGAGGGTGTCAGGTTTTGTTCCCGATAAAGGCAAATATTTGTATACTTAATGCGATGCACGCGAGTGTTTTTTCTGTGTCAAGGTATTTTTATATGTATTTAAGTATGTTTCTAGGGTCTAGTGACCTAGTACAAGAGCTAAGTTTTTCAGTAAGTCCACTTGAGACCTATTATTATTATCTATCGCAAATATTATTATGTTGCGAAAAAGAAAGAACCCGGAAAAATAAAACTGATGTTGCGGAATTGCATAATTTAAGTGATCTACATAGATTTATTCTTGTTGAAATTAGGATGGATCTTTTAATATTATCTGTATATTTTGAAGTACCTACATCTTACTTTTGCTAGACGATTGGACTTATAATATTTCAATGTAATAATAATTTACTAGTCATTACGGTAATTACAATGATTGCTTAAAAAAACATACGCCATTTAAAAAGTTACACAAATAATTAAGAACCATTACATAATGGTTCCGGTAACCGGCCGGCCGGCGTCCAGCCAAACAATAATTTTATTTTTAACCGACTTCAAAAAAGGAGGATGTTATACATTTCGAAAATGGACCCGTTACGGACGACATTATAGTGACAAAGCACTACAGTGTCCAGCTATTTATTAAGCCCGATTGTAAGCAGTTACCACTTTAGAACCTTCCGTCTCAACGGCTATCAGTTCTACGAGCGATGTTAGTATGGTAGTATTAATGTTATAGGTATATAATTTTGAGAAACCACATAAAAAATAAATCTTAGAACAACTTGGCTTAGGTTTGTAAAAGAAACTTCTCTGACAAGCCCTCAGAAACACCATAAAACTAATAGCAATATTCTTGAAGCATTTTCCCCTGTTTTCCATAAATCACGAAATACGTCAAAACAGAAACTCCGAACACATCGCAACTCTTGAACGCACCTGCCGCCATCTTGGAATTAATTTAAAAACTCAAATATCGGTAACTGTGCCTCCACCCCACTTTAACCCGTCGAGCGATATGTCAAAATTGATGTACATCAAAATTAAACTTTATGTCAAATGAATAAGTCACGTAATGTCAAAAAATCTACGCACACATGTTGTGCGTAGGACACCTGAGGGGTTAATAATTTACCTGCTTTATTGAGCGTGAATATTTATATTTATTAAAATTAACAGTCTGTTGGAAACTTTCTTTCAAAAGTAGGCAACGATGGGCATGGCGTTTGGAGATTGGGTTTGTATTGAAGTGTACCTGATTTTCTCGCTAATTCACACAAAACTAAGACAATTGTTAACAATAAAATTGAGCTCTGACAACTATAAATGATATATTTTATTAAATATATACACTGAAACAACGAATGGTCTGGGTATTTAACAATAACAAATTCTTTGTGACCTCACGCGTGCAAATTACGAAGTCGCTTTGATACATATTCAGCTCCTTGACAATTATGTCAATCATACATAGTTACATGTTGTTCTATTATTTCATTTGTCTGAAGAGAGCTGTTATTTAAGGAACGAAAGAGCGAACAGCCGTTAAACCTCTTCGATGGCATCTTTAGTTGTACCCCATTAAAATTAAACCGAATGTGGGTAAACAGGGAAATAATTTATTGGTTTTTTAAACCTATTTTCAGATTTTTGCTCATCAAAAGGTACCTTCAACCCCCTTACGCCCTCAGAAAACCCCCCCACCCTTGAGGACTTTTAGTATGTTCACCTGGATACAGAACTATACGAATTATTTCCCCTGATTATATAAATTTTCTTGAATTATTGTGTTTTCTTAATAGAATAACATAACTGCCCACAATATTCCTGGCCACAAATTCAATACCAAATACCCTTTGGAATTGTAACAAATCAACAATCCCATTTAGAGCCGGAACCGTGAGTCGGTGTGACACGGGCGACAAGGGCTCGTAATTTCCTGGATAGATCTGATAAAAGGTGTGTTAGACACTTTAATAGAGTAGACATTTAGGCTATAGAGTATACGAGTAAAATGGAAACTATCCATTTAGTGCGGTTACTATAGGTTTCTGTGGTGACTTTCCCTTAAGCACTTAACCACGTATTCGAAACGATGACAATGTTTAAAATGCCCGTAAATTTAATTATAAAGCTTTATTCACAAATCTTACTGAATAAACATCTTTTATCTTTTTTTTTCTTTTTATTGTTTTTGGTATTAGTCAGATATATTGGTCTGGACTTATTTATTACTTTACTACTCGAATACCTATTTGTGATTGTGTTTTTTTCTCTGTACCAATATTATACATTTTTTTATTATTATTTATTCCGTGGCATAGGAAGGCAATCGAGCGCACATGCCACCTGATGGTAAGTGGAAACTGTGACCCATAGACATTCGCATTCACAAGACTGCAAATGCACTGCCAACCCTGAGGACTAAGATGGAATGCCTCTATGCTAGTCATTTCACCGGCTGTCTTATCCCCAAACCGGAACACAACAATGCGAACACTGCTGTTTGGCGGTAGGTTAATGGATAAGATGGTGGTACCAACCCGAACGGACCCTATCATACTGAGAAATTAAAATTCCAGGGACAAAATATTCATGATCATCATCATCACACATAAATATTTTAAATTATCGGACACCGAACCAAGGACCGCAAGTTACCGCTAGGGTCACCACCGACTAGGCTATTTGCGTCTTAATCCTTATTTGAACCATCCCTATTGCACATGGCACTAACTTTTTAAACTCATCATCAAACTGATTTACCGCTCGTACTGAGAAAGGAAATCGTTTGAGTTTCCACGAAGAAGCTATATTTCACGAGTTATGAATAACATGACACTTTAGAACATCAAGTATGTGAACATACATACTTGATTTAATTAGTTTCGAGATGCGTCACTCGTTTTAAAAAAACATCATTTTGTTCTTAGTATTTTGAGTTATGCAGGAGTCATACTTAATATCCTGAAAAAAAACACACACTATAACATTATGATTAACGTTGAAAACCAATAGATAGTACAAACCCTCTTATTCATAAACATACAATAATAAAACTAGGCTTAGTAAGTTGAAAGTAATCTTTGGCTTCATCTTTGTGATTTAGAGTTACACAGTAAAATGGCAAGTGTTAAATTTATCAAAAAAAACTGTTTTTCATTAGTGCACAACTGAATGCAAACCGCAAACCGGTTAAAGTTTTGGTATAGCAAAAAGGGTCACACTTTAGGAAAATTTAATCTTCAAAAAATAAATACGAGACTTCTTTTCAGCGCTATCACCTGGTAAAAGCTAGACATATTTACTGTGGAAATGTATCAACAAGTACAGGGACCCAAAGATAATGTTAAGCACTTTAGTGCATTGTCCAAACTTCAACCTAAACATCAAATGTCAAGCATGACAATAACAATGACATCCACAATGACAAGGTTCTAAATATGCTCAATATGTTTATTGGGTGACTGTACCTATAGTATCATCTTAAAGTTCCATGTGTCATCCATAAACTCTGGCTGGCATCCAAACGGCTGGCACGCCTATTCCATGTTTATTTGCTTCATAAAAATATGCCATCAATTATTTGGCCGAGCATTATGTTAGGGCGTGTTTAAGATGGTATCGTAGACTTTGGAACCATCATTGCATTTAGTTTTGATGCACATTCAGACATACATACATAAACTCACGCCTTTATTCCCAGAGTGGGTAGGCTGAGCTACAGAATTACCAACAACTCTAGTAACTTGATGCACATAACTTTTCATAATACATAATGTATCTTTAGGCTTGTATTTCTGTTAGGCGATGGGCTTGCAACCTGTCACTAATATGCTGGTAAACATCTTAGCCTATTTGTGCAAATTGTGGTTACTGAATTATCTTTAAATTTGTATTTCTGTAGCTCTGCCTAGCCCACTCTGGGATTACAGGCGTGAAGGTATGTATCTTTTATAATAACACCTACTCATAAGATGCTTTCACGTACTGAATAAACTGATAATGACAAAAATAAACAATAGCTAACTTTTCCTGTGCACTTTCCTTAATTTTACTGCTAACAAATTACTTGTCAGCGAAGTCATTTTAATTACTTCCATTGGCGTTAACAGTTTGTGAATTTTACTATCAAAAATGTTTAAAAATAATTTCCTGCAAATTCTTATATTCTGTAGCTCTACCTAGCCCACTCTGAGATTACAGGCGTGAAGGTATATATGTATGTTAGTTACTAAAACAGTTCTGATAATTTGTCATAAAAAATGGAATGCCGAACGAAGCGCCATCGTTAATCTGCGTATTGAGCGTAAATGGTGCCTAACCAAATAACAAGTTGATGAATATTCATCACCTTTTTAGTAAATTAATAAAAATGTTACTTTGAACATATTAGCAGTCTCAAATTTGATTTGGTTTTTAACACGTCATTGTCATTATTATAAAAAAAATCATTTTTACCAATTAGGATGTTAAATGTTCACTAAACGCCAAAACTAATATCCCGAATGACCGTAACCATGGTAATAACAGTATTATAATAATTATTATAGAATTCTTATTACCATGGAAACGTTCATTACAGAATTGTTTTCACTCTTCGGTTACGTTATAGGTGGTATTCGGATACCGTCCACGATATTATACAATTATAAAAAGTGTTTGTGACAGAACTTTTTGCATGAGTTGAAAATTTATAATTGAGCGTGATTTAAACTAACAAAATAGGTGCAAGCATTAAGCTTTTGAAACCTGTCAAGTTCCAGTCAGTGTCTATTAACACGTTCACGGACAGTACGTCGAGAGACGTAAACTGAGACCCTCGTGATTCGTGATATGGCACTACGGCTGTGGCCGGTGTGTTTAATCTCACCAAAAACGGAACTCCGTCCACGGCCGGCTATTTCCCATAGCATTTATAGGAAGCGCGGACTCTGAGCCGTTTTTTGTTTAAACAAAAGCCGCGTGTGTCACAGCAAAAAAGCTCAAGTGCAACCTCCACCTCATGCACCACTCTTAAACGGGAACGACGCGTGTTGTGGCACATCACGGCTGTGGACGAGCTGCCACATTAGGTAAGATTTTTATTGTACTATATTACATACATATATTTTCCATCATAAAGTGGCACAATGTTTGACAAACGTGGCAGTTCGTCCATGGCCGTAGAAATTTTTGTATGAAATTTATTTGTGTCATAACACGCAATTTCGAGGATGGTGCAGTGTCCGTGAACGTGTTAAGCTACATTTCTACCCTCTGCTGGCAACTATTTACAGTTTACAAATAACAGGGTTTCAATCACAAAATACATATATTCATTACGAATTAATTTCTAACGGAATCCTATTGCACCTTAATTAATTAGAGATATATACGAGTATACCTAACAATTCAATATTTCATGTTTGAAGATTTTGTTGTTCAGAAGGTTTTTCAATTTTAAACAGTTTATTCAAAGTTTTAAGTCCTTTATGCGAAATTAAACACATGGGGGTTTTTGCAAGCCCTGTGATCAGCAAAGTACAAATACAATTTGCTATACAACCGATCATAACAATCTTAGTAAATGTTGGCAAACGTGTAATGTTCTATCGGACTGGACTATTTGAGCCATCTAGCGGAGAGATCATTAAATTCATTCATTGTCCCCTTTAGCAACAAGATGGCAGCACTTAACCTGTTACTCGCAAACTCTTGTAAGAGGGAATAAAATAAAAGGGAGGTAAAATAAAGAATCTCGCCAGTTCCCATACAGTTAGTACTTGTTCTTAATAAGCTATCGATAATCTTCATGTTTCTATTAACCACGAGTAAATATACTGTCAGATGCGAGTGCGAGTGTGTTAGCGATAGCCAGTCGATGGTTATTAATTAACTGGTATTGCTGTACACACATGAACCCTAAAAAAAGCCTCTATGAATACTTTTGTTTGGCGGTAGGTTTAAGTATAAGATAGTGGTACCTAGCAATCTGGACGGACCCTGCACAAGGCCTACTACCCTTGCAGCATGCAAAGCCCATATAGTATAGTTAGGAAAAAATATTATTTGGATTTAAACTGATAAATCAATATGAGCGTTGGCAAATACCATAACAATATGTATAATACAAATAAAAATAAGTCCTCTGTCCTAAGTAATAATAAGTAACAAAATTAAATGTTCAAATTAACCGCCTTAAAAAATTCAAAAAGGCGGTTTTAGTGTAAATCATAATAAGATTTTATGTAGTCCCACTTTTACTTTATATGGAACTTCGAGGTATTTCAAGCTCGCCGCAAGCAACGCATATTGAAACAATTAAATATTCTTCGTTGTAGTCGCTCAACTATCTGAATCGAGATATCTTATCGCCACCCTTGAAATAGGAACCGTTGAGGAGTTCCGGTGGCCATCTGTGGTTTTCATCAAATGATACTTTTTTAATGCAAACTTGCTAGACATGCTAGTCTTGTTACTAAAAATACTAAAATCGTTATAAAATACAATACGTACGTTTATACAATATTTGAGGGGTTCCCTAAATTCCTCGCTGACCCCCTCATCAGATTCAGATTTAGTAGTAATGAGTCCACCATGAAAGTATAGAGTACACTTTATGAAATAAAAAATATTTTTTTAAATCTGTACACAATTGACGGAGAAATCGGTGCACATACATAAAAAAAAAACAAGGTCCTCCTTTTTTGAAGTTGGCTAAAAATAGCAAATAACATTATCCAGACTCCGTACCCGCCCGCCGATCAATGCCAAATAAAAAATACAGTCACGACTGGAACATTAAAAATTTATGTTATTTCCTGGCAACCCCTTGTTTTTCCAAGAAAATTGCCATGATCCCCCTAAACACACAGTCGAACGCATTACGCAAACTTTCTTCAGATAATAAATAGCTTTTCAGTAATAAACTGATGCATTATTAAATTCTGAACGTTTGATGTGCCGGTAAAAAGATATTGTATGACAAAATTAAGTTTAGGATTCAGGGGTCCGCAGGGAAAAAACCAATTAACTAAACCTTTTTATGGTGGCGCACAATGGAATTGAAACTGGCATGATACCTACATCATACTAAATATGTTCGTATTCATTCTATACACAATAACGTTACTGCACTATGCCCGCTGGCAACTGCGAGTTCCGATAGGATAGTAAGCGTCGATTTTTTACTACTCTTTGTATTTGAGTCAGTTTCAAACGGTATTTATGGCAAGTTTTAAAAATGTGATTGTTACTGATGCTGGTAGGTATGCAATGCAACTGAAAGATTTTAGACAGTGGATGATTTGATAAGAAAAGTAATGCACAGTTTCGTGGAGTCGGACAAAAGCTAGTCGTACATACTTTTAATGTGACAAATAGGTATCTATAGGACGGAACTCTTTATCTACAATTTCAACTCACATTTTTTTATTAAAATAAGGCTCGAAAAGGTTTTCTGGCAGGCTAGGCGTGATCATCTCGGGGGACGTTACTATGTCTAGGGGAATATCGCCGGCACTCTACGACGTAATGTCTTTTGTATTCAGTATTCAATTATTCGTGTTGCAAAGACAGGAAAAAAGAGGGGAGGTTTGTTGGTAGAAGATAAAACATCAAGGTATACTACTTAGTACCTATGTAACTTATTTATTTTGATATCGCACGTAATTATATCAAATATATGCTTATATGGACTTCAAATTTAAAAGCTAGCTGAGTTTTCTATTCGATTCGTTCTAAACCAATCGCGTCACTGGTAGATCACGTGACTTTTCGTTTCACGTCATCTACCTGTGACAGAAACTCTAGTAAGCGTAGTGCATCTTGGCAGGGCCCTCTGGTTACATAAGAGTTGTCGCTAAAACGATCTGTTCTAAATTACTACAAAATATAAATAGGTACAAGTAGGATCTAACTCTAGGATGAGATATTGTAAATGGGGTAACAATATAAAGTGATGCAAAATGACAAGTATGATAAAAAAACTCTTCAAAAGTAACCACAATTGTAATTTAAAAGACCAACGAGTATTGTTAATGTAATTAAAATATCTTGTTAGTCATGTTTCTTATCCACGCCGTTTATAATAACCACCGTTTAAGAAAGTATGTAGTCGTGTGAATACATATACTCAAGAAAGTTAACTGTGGAATCTCTACAATAAATAAAACTTGACACAAATTGGCGTGCGGTAGCGACATTCAAATAAATTATTTAATTTGCAGCTACAAACATAAAAGGCCCGCGGGCAAAAGGCTACAACTCACAATTCAATAAAAATAAACAAACAAATCACTCGCCTCGCACTGTCATATACATTGCGTGACAGTTACTCGCTCCCCAAGATACAATTTCATGCACCTGCTATCGTAACACGTTGAAATACGGTTTAATTTCTACTGCTAATTATGCAAGACAACTTTGTTAAATGTTCCAAGACAACTTAATGTCAACATGTCAATTTGTGGATTATGCAAAGTAGCTAACAATTTCTTTTTCTATTACCATAATACGCGTGGCAAAATATTTGTCGCACTGATGTGGGAAAGGCTAACATAGTATTTTTGTGTTATTCTGTGACTGTTTGATACGTGTATGTGAAAGCCACCGAAATACATAGTGCACAACATAAAATACAAACATCCCTGTTATTTGCAGTATTATTTCCTGGTTCTGTATAAATTTAAAAGAACCAGTCAATACTGTCTATCCTATAACAATATTAATCAAATCAACTCAATTTAATTTATTTCATTACATTGAGACCTTTACTTTCCTACATTATTGATTACAATAATTGTTGTAATGAAAAGGGCGTACGCACAGTTAAGCTCAATTTGAACTACATATAACCCATGGTAAGTACGTAGCTATTTTTCTTACAAATGAATAAACTTTTTAACCTTATCAATAGGTTTTATTAGACTATTTTTGGCCATATTAATAGCGTATAGTATTTACGTTTCTTTTTCTCCAATGATCATCGACTGATTTTTATTGTCAACTTCCCATGCTAACGTGTTTGAACAAAATATGCGGGCTTATATCCGCTTGTGCCTCTCCTGTCACTGTAGTTTCGGATTTCAGAGATATCACGTTTCTATGTTTGTGGTGTGTTTTTTGTATGAGGGCGCTATGTAAAGGCATTGATTGATGTCAAGTTTTTTGTTTTGTTAATCCTTTTGTTTTGTATCTTTGTTATGGAGTTTAATTGTGGTTGAATCGAATTTTAACATCTTATTTTTAATAAAACGGGGAACCATGAATATTTAATAACAGGCGTTAATTTACTTTTGAATTATACTACTAACGCTCCAAGAAGTTACTCGTAAAGTACCTACGTTTCATTAAGTAGAAGATCACTTAGTATTCTACCTAGCTTTTTTGATCGCTTAAAAATTTCTCACTTGCGTTATCGTCTTGCAGTTCGCACTTAAGGTCTCGGGATAAAGTTTTGTTTCCCGCTTTTCCATTGCCATGACAATTTTAAGATGATAGGGATTAGGTATTATCTACGCTTGATTAATTCTAACCCATATCTTCACTTTCAAATAAAACTATTTTTGTTGTAGAAAAATATAATATCACCTTGATTGGAAAATATATTAAATCTTCATAAAGCTAAAGCATGTTACCAAAAACAAGGATGACGAAAGTCATTCATTTTAAATGCAGGATACCAAAACCCTACCAATCTTGATCCTTGACGTACCCAAACACACTTAAATGATTAATTAAGACGTTTTCCCGCAAAGGATGTTAAATTAAAAGTAAATGTGCCGTTCATTGCGGCGTTATTTGCGTGCGACAAAAGGACAGAGTAAGAAAGCGTCTGTATGCCGCCATTAGTCAAACTAAACGTTGCGCGGTGCGCTTGCGACGGTACAGTCGGATTCGATAATACTCGGTAAGTCCTATGATTCTCTTAAGCTACTCACTTTTCATTTCGTTGATTTATAATTAACACGTCCGGCATTTTGACATTGTAGTGCGTGTATTTTAATTTTAGTGGCAACTTTCTTCAATAAACCGGGGGCAGAGTAGACAAGATGTAATCCGCGAAAATTATCGTTATCGAATACGTATACGATCTACGTAAGCTACAGTACGATCGCTTCGAGTGCTTTTGTCAATTCCATACATTTTGTCGGTTTTCAATTGTATACGTTAGAATTACGCGTCTTGTATTAACTTCCAGCTCGACTAAAGGGCCTTGCATTGGAATGAGAAAAGAACCAAACGGATGAAGACTTTTTATTTGTCGAGATATGTAAAATGTATGAGGAGCCCGGTCTTACGTTATTTATCTAAAACCCGTGCCGAAAGAGCGCTTGATTATTCTGAGTTATGGTTGGTTTTCCTAAACTTACTCTATTAAAAAAATCTAACGACACGTATCTGGCCTGGATTAAACCCTAGGCAATTCAAATCTCGGGGCCCAATATTATAATAATAATTATTCATAATAATAATAATACAACCTTGTAAGGATCGCGGGAACGCGGTGGATACGAAAGGCACAAGACCGGTCTGAGTAGAGACTTTTGGGGGAGGCCTATGTCCAGCACTGGACGTCTTTCGGCTGACACGATGAATATTAATAATATCTATTTATTGTCAGGCAACTGGGCCCATAAATTTTTAATTACAAGGAAAAACTTACATGACTAATATCATAACTTTTTTCTTCCTACTGGTCATGGAACCCCTTCGAAGTTGCATATTGTCTTTATGGAAAATTCGGCCCTGGGATGCATAAAATGTCATCCACGACAGAGTTGAAACTTAAAAACTGCTTATCGAGCGTTTTTCTCGATGACAGTACATCTCGACGTGTGTCATGCGCATTTGTCACTCGTCCCTCCTAATTGGCAACACACTCCCGCGCACCGAGCGACGGAAACCGAAATATTTCCAAACGTCAGTTTCGCCGGTCATACGCTATCAATAGCTTACTGGAAATAGACAATAATTGCCTACAAAGTAAAAAGAAAATTGACTCCTATTTTAAGATTGATTGGAAGGAATTCGAAAGTCGTTCACAAAAATACACAAAGGCGCATTCTAGATTCGAACAACATGAAGTTATAGCATGGGCAAAAGTATTTTTCTTTGTAAATAATAATAAAATAATATTATTTTGGTGGGGGATTGGTTTTCTCATGGTCCAAACGTACTGCTTCATTACGTCTGTATAAAACGGAAGATTTGAGATATTGATGATATGATTGATATTGTGAGTTTATTTGGCCATCTAATTTACGACCTAATTAACGAATATACGACCTTGATTAATTTTAATAAAACTTCGTTTACGATAAAACTGGATTCCCTGGGGATTAAGGCTACTTTTAATGCTTGAAAAGTTTATAGTTTCTGGGTAAAAATAAATAAAGAAGATCTACACGGATGGAAAACCTTTTAAATATTTTTCCCTCTCAAAATAAGGGAAACAAAGTTAGACAAAACATTTCCCTCCCAATCAGCGTCAGTTCCCATTTAAGTCCTTAATTAAATTAATTAAATTCGTATCATTCATGCGACCAGTTTCGGTTAACTTTTTCTTTCACCAATTAAAGGCGATTTTCGCTTGTTTTTGAAAGTTGGTGTTGAGCTTTAAGTCTTATAACTTTGGCTACTCGAGCTTGTAATTAATGTCATGAAAATTTGTTTATTTCACTTTTAAATATTCGTTTATTTTAATCCCCTAGTTCCAGCGTTTTTTTTCAAAAAGTATGGAACGCATATTATACCTAAGTACTAAGGGTTTTAAGTTATACGTAAATTCTAACTTCAAACTTAAACTCATTAGGTTCTATGTGTATTTGACCATCACTCAGTGCACACAACAAAGTCGTCTTCTAGTCGCTAAACGATATTGGTTTCTGCGTTGTTATCGTTTACTCAGCTGAACGATAGCACTCATTTACTTACTTAACTTGACACAATACGATAACATGTCAAAAGCAATATAGTTTTACCGCGTAGAATAACAAAGTCCCAGGCGTAGCACAGTACAACAAAAGATAGACATCAGAAAGAGAAACGGCAGTAGAATTTTCTATTTTAGAACCAATAAAAATCAAATAGATGTCGGAGTATTTTTACATCGTCTTTCAAAGGCAATTTCTCTTTAAATCTCTGTGCAAACAGCTGTTCTGTGCCAGAGCAAAGAACAGACCATGCAGTAGCTACTCGTAGCTCGTAGACATTTCTAATAGCCCTTAAGTCCCCCTCGAAATTGAAGCAAACAGTTTTACGCCGTTGTCCACTTCAGATTCACATTGTTGCACTGAAACCAACTTTTATATACAATTAAAACGAGCGACTTTAAACTTTAAAGGAATGATTTAAAGAATGCTCGATTGTATGTACATTTCGGTTTTTCGTTCGTGACGTTTCCATGGTAACGAATATTAGATGATATTCTTTTATTTGCATTGGATTTAAACGATTATGATTGTTATGCAGTGGAAATAAGAATATCGTGAATGCAGAGCGACTATTTTTTGAGCAAATATTTTCCGTTGAATATTCCTTTTGCAATTGAATTTTATGTTTTTCTGCAATCTGTTTCGTTAGCTCGGGAGTTTCTATTAATTAATTTGTAACAACTTGAAACAAGAATTAACAGCCTAGCCTAGATGTCACTACTTACGGTTTTCTTTTCTATCGATCCAAACGTGTAGGATAACAGTTAACCACGTGGTTTATCGAAACGTACGAGAATGTCATCCCTTACATTGTGAACGACAGAAAAGGACAAGTAGCGTTTGCATTTTGTTTGTTGATTACTTTTTTCTGTATTTTCTTGGTCTCGTTTACCTTTTTTTTTTAATCCGGATCCATGGAGATTGGTTAAATTGAGAAGTGTAATCTGCGATTTATACTTATATTATAAACGATTAAACACAATTTCTCTACATACTTAGTCCAGTTTGATGAAATACTAGCTTTAACTTTTAAGCATGGTAGAAGTTTGTACGGGGTTTATCACCACCACCACTTACCCTTTAACCTACCACTGAGCAGGAGTATTGGCATGGCAACACATGTGACCTCTTAAAGTTAGGACGCATGGACGACGGACGGACAGCGTAAGCATACCTATTAGTATGGTTCCGTTGGACTATTTTCGAGTATGGAACCCTAAAAACTGTATGCAGGGTTATTATGACATACTATGCCGTTCAGTTTACGCTGAGAGAAAAGGACAGAGCTATATAACTGCTATAGCTCTGTCCTTTTCTCTCAGCGTAAACTGAACTGCAAAGTTAGGTGTCATAATAACCCCCCTGATAACTTAAGATAAGCAAACAAGAGCCACTTTCATTAAAAACAAAACCTTATTGATGTCACTGTTTTTTTATGAAGATGTATTAAAGGTATAGCCGGGTAAGCAAGGCGAAACTGCCCTTAGCGAAAAATATAATTTCCTTTTACTGGGTTATTAACCTTTACATAAGTAGTGCGTTCACCAAAATTTAAACCTCAAATCCTTCAGGTTTAAAAAAAAAACGCATAAAAAGAAATAACAATTTTATTTTATTTTAGCCAAAGTACTAATCCGATTTCTTTGTAATTTGGATATGTTGTATATACAATTAAGGTCGCATTCTAAAAAAAAAATATGAATAATCTCTTTAAAAACAAAAAGAAACAAGTTAATAATTTTCAAAAAAATAAAAAAAATACGTGCGAGATTGCGACAATTTCCAAATTTACATATTTTATGTAGAATTTAATAATGTTTAACATATGAAATTTTTAATACCTAAAATCGGGATTAACAGTGTGAAAAACTTGAATTTGTAACATCCCATACATTATTTTCAAACAAAATAACTTCTACGTATTAATTACACTATGAAGTTATATTTCCAACGCATTTTGAATTTGGAACGCGATTTATTTTACTGAGTTCGAACTCATGCGAACCTTAAAATCCGTGGCTGTATGCGGCTAGAGCTTATGGCATTCAGACAATTAAAAAAAAACAAAAAGGCGGGAATGGTATGGTATATAGAATATATCCAGTAGGTATTTAAACTGACACTCACTAAGTACACGAGTGCATACTTAGTGTGTGTCAGTTTATACTGGACAAAATTCAATATACGAGGTTGAGTCACAGAACCGTCGATATATGTATGGGATATTAAAAAATGCGTACTCCGTAGCCGTATGTATATATAGCCACAAAAGCAATTTATAGTGCAAAACGTCACATTTTAAATTCAAATTCGTTAAGATAGCGTTCAAAATATACCTACTTCATTCATTTATTGTCAACTTGGTTTTGCTTGTATGAAGATAAAGTGTTATGGGATGTCACAAATTCGATTTTTCTAACTGTTAATCCCGATTTTAGCTTTTGAAAAAAAAAATGTTAAACATCATTAAATTCTACATAAAATATGTAAATTTGGAAATTGTCGCAATCTCGCACGTATTTTTTTTTTTTTTTTTAAATTATTAACTCGTTTTTTTTTGGTTTTTTTCAAGAGATAATTCATTAATTTTTTTTTTAGAAAGCGATCTTAATTGTATATACTACATATCCAAATTACAAAGAAATCGGATTAGTACTTTGGCTAAAATAAAATAAAATGTTATTTCTTTTTATGCGGTTTTTTTTTAAACCTGAAGGATTTGAGGTTTAAATTTTGGTGAAAGCACTACTTATGTAAAGGTTAATAACCCAGTAAAAGGAAATTATTTTTTTCGCTAAGGGCAGTTTCGCCATGCTTACCCGGCTATACCCTTTGTAAAGTGGCCTTTCTTAACCTATACAAAGTTGACTATTTAAAAGACTTTTTCTCTTTAGCGACACTATTTCTGCCACCATAAGTTAAACAAAGAGAACATTACTCTTCCAACACAAACTTACGAGAGAAAAACTTGTAACTCATTTAAAAACGTCGCAAATCCCAAAGGGTTGGAGTAAGCGTTGCCATTACGAAACTATTTTATATTTCATCCGAGTGTTATGAGAATAAATCGCGGACGAACAAACAGAATTGTGCGAGTCCCACTAGAGAAGAGCTTAGGAGGAGCTCACACTGGGTTTGTAACAATTAAGACGAGTTTAACTTTAATGTGAGACACGCTTTAGTATCTAGTGATGTAATTGGTTTAGCTACGTCATAATAACCCCGCTGTAGGTACATCTCGAACAGAAGATACAAACCCGTCTCGATCTATAAAGATCTTACTATTTCTTTTGAAATCATTTTGGTTGTGGGAGGACCTTGTGCAGGGTCCGTCCGGGTTAGTACCACCATCTTATCCATTAACCTACAGTCAAGCAGCAGTGTTCGCATTGTTGTGTTCCGGTTTGGGGATAAGACAGCCGGTGAAATAGAGGCATTCCATCTTAGTCCTCAGGGTAAGCAACGCATTTGCAGTCTTAGGATTGCGGTCTTGTGAATGCGAATGTCTATGGGTCACAGTTTCCACTTACCATCAGGTGGCCTGTGTGCTCGATTGCCTTCCCATGACATAAAAAAAAAAAAAAAAAAAGGTACCAAAAAAAATTTTTTTTGTTTTTCTAGCGATCCATCTTCGCTTGACACCAGGGTGCATTACGCTAACTAGCGTTTCTACTTGTTTAGTTTTTAAACCAATCGCGTCACTGGTAGTTGATGTGATACGAAGAAGAAGAGTTGAGAAAAAATAAAGTCTAGGTATATTAGTCAATGAAAATGTCGGTTTAGTAGCTAAGAGATAACCTCCAACGTACAAACAAAGCAAGCTCACAATTTTACGTTGTATTATATTGCAAAGTAGGCAATACATTAAATGAAACAAATAGCTTATTTTGATTGGTCATTCTTGGTCTGCTCCAATAATTTATTTTAATACTTGTTATTATTAATTTCTACTTGTTTTTGTGCGACAAAGATTAAACAAATAATAAATAAATAACATTTATGTGTACTATGGCAGCAGTTCAGAGGATCTTTAAGAATATGTATACTATACGTTTATTATACGACCAAAAATTCAACACTGGGTTAAGACACTAAGGCTGGGTTTTATAAAGATCCGTCAGAGCAAATTTCAGGAATGTCAAAACTTGTATGAAGTTACTAAAATTTGATCCTACACTTTTGCTTACGGGCCTTTATAAAACTGACCCTAACTCGAGTTAGTAAACGTCAGATTCATACGAAAACTGTCATTTTAACTCAAGTTAGTGTTTTAAGATGCAATGCAACGGTTGAATACTCAATGGCTACATTTTTAGGAAATATCTTTTGTTCCAGTACCTACTATTTCATGACCAACAGTGTTTAGTCCCATATCCTCTGCAATGCAAACATCAATATGAACCGTTAAAGCAGAGGATGAATGTTCGGAACTGCCGGCAGCTCTGATTTTTTAAAAGCTTACGTGCGGATTTGAATTTTTCCATGTATTTTTACGCACATGTCGTCCGCTACGGTTCACCATGCGACGCCGTTAAGCTTTTGGAGTATCATCAAATATATACCAATAAAATACATAAATTGAAGCGTCTGTCTCCGATTTTAAAATGTATGTTAAAACTCTTTTTTATCATACGGCACCATTTTAGAATTTATATCTGTCTGTCGGTCTGAAAGTTCTATTCGTCTCGAATATGCTCAGAAAGGCTCAACGGAACTAAATCACAATTTCAGAGACAAAGGAGTATTTTCCTAAAACTTATTTTAAAAAAAACCTGGTTAAAAAGAGTGCAGATCGCTAGTGAATAGGTAAATAAGTAAATATCTAAGTTTATATGTTGCACGTGACGTTTATTACAGTATTAACTCGAAAACCTGCTAATGTTTTACTTAAGTATAACATCGTATTTTTTTTTCTTTATCTATACAAGTTGGTAAAACTGTAATATTTTAACATTTCCTCATAACCGAGAGGTGGCACTATAGGTTTTTCTTTACTGTTAAACCGTCGTCAGCGCAGTTCGCAAATTGGCCGAGATACGACAATTTCATTTTGAAGCGAAATTTTATTTTATGCGATTTAATCATTTTGAACTACTAATCAACAAACACACATATATTCACCTATAACATTAGAAAGGAGTACGAATACACATATTCTCAAAACTATAAATAGTAAGGTATTGTGTACAGTATAATGTCCTGTAATACCTGTGGTTGACTGGTAGAGAAATGTCACTTAATTACGCCATTTTGTATATTTGTATTTTTTATTGTATTGTGCAAAGGAGTTTAAATAAATATATTTTGATGTATTACGACAGTACATGCGGCTTGTTTGTAGTTTCAATCAAGCAAGTCAAACTAAGCAAAACCAGTTTCTTCATCAACAAGAATAGCGTAGAGCTGATTAAAGTCTGAATAGGCAGTATCACTTTGACACTAAGAAATTGGACCACTCTCTATTGAACAGCTCTGCGACAAAAGAACCCTGCTCGAATCCAAACTAGAAATATAAAAAAACCTTGCGCTTTAATAAAACTATGTCAGTCATTGTGCGAGCTCCCCTACATTGAAATATCTGCACTTATTTCTCTCCAGTTTCTGTTATCTCGCAGCGTGCCATAAATCCCTCAATCTGTGAAGTAGGGTTTGTTGGCCCGTCTGTACATTCGCTGGAACTTCGGAACAAATAAACGCACGCTTTCATAAGTTTAATGTTATGTTATTTCTCGAACAATGAGAAAACTATGAAGGAATAGATTAACGTCAGAAACTTCTGTATTTAGGAGCCTGGTATGGTATTGAATGAAGCATTTTGCTACCAATAATAGAGTGACATAGAACACTTGATAATGTTACTGTAGTGGTTATTTCACAAATGATTTCGTCGCATGCATTTCGTGCGGTAGAAATGTTAAATATAAATTACAAAAGGTACCGATAGACTTTAGCATTTTAGTGAATGTGCTCAAGTTTATCAGCACCATAAGCTTCATATTAAGTAAATACTGCCAGTGTAGTGCCGCCGTGATAGTTTAGTGTTTGGCCTCCTTGAACAAACTGGTTTGTAGTCTTTTCACACCATCACCATCACCACAGCGTTAATTCAGAAAACAAGTACGTGTGCTCTACGTATTTTCAACTGGTGAGCTTATTGTGGTCATGTTTTATGACTTTAGTCACAGATTTAGTTACCAAAGCAACTCGGTCAAAGTAGTAGGATCCCATTTGCGTTATAACTACGAACGCGCAGGACAACTAAACTTGTTAGGTCGGTAACTTTTAATTCGTGGTCAACCTTACAGGCCAGTTGTTTATGAGTAAACGTGTGTGTCAGGCGAGAGACTTTGACTGCTAGAAATACGTTTAAGAAGCGATATGACAGTTGTTTTTAAGCCCCTTGTGTCTCGTTTTTCATCCTGTCTTCATTTTACCATTACCGGGCCGTCAAAATCATCAATTTGGTAGAAAACTGTAAACTTCTCTTGACACAGGACGTTTTATTTACACAAACGTGCTTGACCGAAAGCAAATGAAAGTATCTTCTGAAAATACAACAGTTTTAAAGTTAAAAGGCTTTTAATACTAATGTGCATTTTATCGCAGTTAAATCAAACGTAACGGAGTTACACTGAGCCGGTGCTTGTAGCATCAATTAACGGATTACCGCCCTCTGCCGGATTAGGGGGGCAACGTTTGTTCAGTTCTGTTTCCCAATTCTGTTTTGGACTGATTTGCAAATTGGAGTTTAGTGCGATTTGCGCTCACATTGACGTTTTCACTGGACTTCTAACTAGGTTTCGAAGTGCAATATAAGTTTTTCGGAAAATAGCCAGAGACCTGGTAGTTGGCCTCTGCCTGTACTTTGTATAAGTGAAAAGAGTACGAAAGATCCCACTCTTCGCAATCATATAAGGTCGTCTTCTGGTCTCTGGCTAACCACTGTTGACTTTACCCACCTATTAATTCCATTATACTGATAAGTTTTCAATAGTTAATAAAATATCGTCAATGTATAAGTTCTGTATAAATGTTCAAAAGCATAAACAGTCCTACAATACACTGTATTTAAAGTATTGCATAACTATTAAAAAACAAGACGACCTATCACGTTGATGTGTACATGGACGACATGCTATTATTATTTAGTTTGAATGTAATAATGTCCTGTCATCCGTGCTGTCACCTGTCAACGAGGTCGCCATAGCAGCTCCAGCCAGGAATGCCGGTCCTTGGACCGAGCTATCAATTACCGCCGCATCAGGGGCGGCGGGCCTTGAAGTCAGCGGTTTTAGAGGCTATGGTTTGTCTTGAGAGGTTTCAAATATGTAGTTAGGTGGGCCATTCTACTTTTCGATGCCTAATAAAACGTCCCTTAATGTGAACGTAAATTCAGAGCCATAATTTTCAACAAAACTGGATAATCTTAAAAATGCACACATTATTCAGATTCTGGTCGACATACCTGTTTTTTTTTTATCCCATATTGGGTGGGGCTGTGTAAAAAAAGGGCTATATTTACGAGTAATAGTAACGCAGTGGTCGTTATTCGTAAAAGGACGCGGAGACTGGTAACGAAGTGGTAATTTGAGCGGCAAATTCGTGTTTTATATACAAAAAGGACAAAAATAGTGGGTAAATTTACAATATAACGTAAGATATGGTTGAGAATTAATGTGGGACTGCTGTGAAATTATCTCAAGATATCTACGAATTTTTAAAATGGGTTTTAAATTATAATTTGTATTTTAGGCATCGAAAAGTAGTATGACCCAGGTATCTTAATTCCAAAAAACTTTTGCCAGCCGGTTTATTTGTCCGATTATTATTTTCTGAACCCGTTTAAATTGTCTGTATTGTTATAAAACTTACAAAACTAACCTAACCTGCAGGTGTGTCCTGTAACACACACACACACACACATACCTTCACGCCTTCATTCCCAGAACAGGAACAATAAATTAAAATGATGATTCCTTAGATTATTAGCAGTCAATTAAAATATCTTAATGTTCCAAAGTCTTAAAATTTGGAGAAAATAGCCATTCATGTTAAACTTCACACTCAATGGATCTTAACATGGCGATATGATCGCCCGTCATTTATTTGGTGTCTTGGTACCGGGGATGCTAAATCAGAAATACTTATTCTTAAAACGATCGAAAATAGTTTTTATCCAGATGCATTAGGAACTATTTTAATTCGTAACAGATACAAAATGGCACATATGATACCATTTTATTATACGGGGAAGCAAGAGGCAATGCCGTTGTTTGTATTTCCTTTTCTATGACTGTTTTGAAGTTTTCAGCCAGTGCGGTTATAATAAAATGAACAATAATCGGAAATTATCACAAACCTCTACAAACCACGCAATCCCGATTTCTTGATCAGGTGACGAAGTTCTGTTTATTTACAAATACGGTACCTACAATGACAGTGTGAAGTTGTCTAGTCAAAAGTCTAGAACAAATCACAATATTACAATATAAATAATAAATTCCTATTGCCATGAATTGCGTTTACATTACTGTGAGATGATATAACTCTAAAGCAAGAGGAAAAGTAAGCCGAAGTTTAAACCGTAAACGATAACATACCAAGGGAATCCATCATTCATCACCATCAGCTACTAGCCGAGTCATTGGTCAATGACCTTCTGCTGGAGTTTCTTGCTGCGCTTCTTCTCCGCAATGATGGTCTTTTCCGAAGCGCTAGTAGATTCACTCCCTGTTACCGACGTGTAAAAGAGCCCTCATGTGGCCAATTTACTTGTGTACTTATAAAAGCATGCGGGATAACTAGGGCAGCAGCCTGCACAGCACATAGCCAGAGTGTGGCCGTATTCTCTATTATCGACAGAACAGAGCATTTTCAAACTCTTTAACAGAACGCTCTACTACCGGCATCAGACGAGCTGTTTGGCTTTAACATGAAAACCGACGTCAACCCACCCAGGGCTGATAGAGCAGCTAAATAGCTATCGAGTCAACTCTTTTGTATGTTCGGAGATTTTGACTAGTTTCGGACATATTAATCATTTTAATCTGAATTTTAATAATGACCAATTGTCACGAAAAATCATTAAATTCATGTTTTATTTAATAAGTTTTTCAGTGGTATCTACATAATTAGCATCATTACAAATCCGCGAATTTTTTAAACCATTTTACCCTTTTTTAAATATTTTTTTAAGTTCCTCAGTGTTTGCTTTTCACTTTGTATGGAAAAAAAAACTTTATGTGACTACTTAAAAAACATTTTTAAAAAACGGCCTCTGTCACTATAACGGAGGTAACACACGGCGATTTTTTGCAGTGATGCAGTCGCGCTTTCTGTATCTCTATCACCTTCACACATTAGAGAGCAAAAGTGACCGCGATACGAAACGCACGACTGCATCTCTACAAAAAATCGCCGTGTGCTACGATTAATCCTATTTCTAGTTTTCGTGGCCACATCATCTGATACAGTGAAACGTTAATTAGCTCTGGCCGACAATTTGCCAGGTTCAAATTGACGGTAATCGCCTGCGCAGCGGAGGCTGCCTTGTATTGAACGCCTTATAAGAATAATTACTAGACGTGGTTACAGTGTCTTAAGGCTTGTCTTAGAAAATAATGGCTTTTACTCGCAACTTACACGGTGTATGATTATTTTTTCGTTCCGCATCAAGTTTTACGATTTTTACATCACAGTTGTCTATTACAAAACGAAGTATTAGGAAAATCATTTGAGTTCCTTTTTTACTTAATCTCATGTTTCCAACTTGATAAGATACTATAGAATAGGATAATATAGGACAGGGTTGGTATTAATGTCTTTATCCATTTGTCAAAGTCCCAAAATTTTAAAGTCTGCATTTTCATACTTTTGGCTCGAATCGCATTAATTTTAATAATAACACATATCACAAGTGATCACAAATCGCAGAACTCTTGCTAGGTTTGTTTCAAGCTCATAGACACTGTATTAAAGTTGATTTTAAAATACAGTTGTATTTTGAGTTACTTACTCTTAGGATCTAGCAGTGCAAAATGTGTTTTTAAGATCTATCAAATGCGTTTCTACACGGCGATCGATTTGAATCCAAATCTGAAATGTTGTATACAAAATCTAACTTATAATCTTATAATAAGTTTTTAAGTAAGTCTCTTACCAAAAGGTCGGGCCTTCATCGACCTACATTCATCACTCTAAATATTCAAGTAAAATAATTAGTGAAAGCATGTAAGATTTAATAAATGCCAACTAGTGGCAACACTGAAGGTTTTTTTTAAAGTTTTACCAATAATCTTATGAAACATTAATGGTCTTTCGAGCGAATTGTTTGCCAATAGACTAGTGGACGTCCCATACTATTTTCTCATTCACAAAAATTTCCATTTTGAACCTTCATCCAAATTGGTCCATTAGGGCGTCTGTAAACACGTAGGTTGCATTCGATTGATGCAGCCATTCGCATGCACTCGAGTGAAACAGTTTAAAATGTGCACTTTGTTTTGTAGAGGTGCAGCGCGTTCGACATGATAGGGTGCAACTATTCACAACGAAAACCTTCGTGTTTAATAGTGGTAGCAGTTAATAATATTAATATGAAACCACTTCAAAATGAAGTGTGGTTTTTCTTGTTTCATGCCATTTAAATTAATTAGATTTACATTGTTTGTATTTTCTTGGACATGGATTTGTGTAAACGAGTAGGAAACCCAAAAGTTTATGAACTACGGTGAACTCAAAAGTAGCTGTACATTTTAGGACCTTGTCGCAGCTATTGATATAATAAATACAAACACTCTCACTGTAATGCGTTATTGCGACCAGTGTTGCTAGCACAAGTTGCCCGCGACTTGTTTGTCGCTCGGATCTCCCTTTTTATGTAGACAGTAACGATAGAGACGCACTGAGCGACAAGCGAGAAAATACAACTTGTACTACCCGTGCATGTACTAAAATGTACAATTGTACAAATTAAATTAATTGAGTTCTGATATACTCTAGAATATGACGATTTGTGTCAAACAAATATCCGATTTAGACTTTTTGTTTTTTAATTCCCAATGTACAGTCGAGTTCAGAAACGTGTACACTTTAGTAAGACTTTGTTTACGTGTTAACACTTTATTTTAAATTGTCATATATATGAATTATCACAGCGATTAAAGTGATAGGGTCCTAAATTGTACACATATTTATGAACTCGACTGTACCTACATATTACTTTAGCTTCACATTTTCACATATTAAATAAATAAATAAATATCAGGGAACAATGTCACACCAATTACCCTAGTCCCAAATTAAGCTCTAGACTTGTACTATGGGTACTTGACAAGGATAAAAACACTTATATAAGGAAATATATTATACTTAAATACATAGTAAACGTCCATATCTGCCCTTACCGGGATTTGAACCCAGGACCGCTAGCTTCGTAGGCAGGGTGACTACCAAAACAACTAAGCCAGCGCGTCGTCGTCGTCAGCGGTATTGTCTGGTAAATTTAATAGTTGCACCTGCCTCCAGTACGCGGGCTATGTTTTTTTCTTTCCAAGAACACTTATAAATAAGTCCCTCTCTGACGTTTGGTGACTGCAGCGGAAAACTGAAGAGCGAGGGGCCACAGTATAGCAGTAGCATGCAATTTAACCTACTATGTCCATATAAGTATTACGTATAGCTTGGTAAAAGAGTTTGGAAAAATGAGAGGGCTATTCTCGAATTATTAACCAATCAATGCAGTTTACTGTGATGGTTGACACTTCTAAATATTGTAGTTCTACCTGCCCTCTATTGTAACATCCTGAGAAAGACAGGTGAAAGGTGACAATTCTTTATACATTACAAAGTTAAAAAAGACATCAAACTAGAATTCATATAAGCTACGCTATGTACCTACACTGAAATGTCAATTGTCGCCTGTCATCCTCAGGATATTGAAATAGGGACTGGTTCCGCTTTTTACATACCTAAATTTCTAAAATAGATGGTTATGTTATTATCTGGTGTTTATGTGGCTAGGTCGATTTTTCAGTGCAATGTATTGTTGGATAGGCCTTATTCCAGGACACCCATGGCAGTAAGTACTGCTGTGTTTATATAGACGATGTTGTTTGAAGCTAAGTATTTATCGATTATAATGGTTAATAAGAAATAATAATATTAAAAGATTATGGGACTGTACGGCATTAATTGTAAATTGTAAAACTAAAATCTGTACGACATATCTTAAAATAATTACAATATACTCGTACGTTTACGCGATCTCAGTGGGTAAGTATGTGGACGAGATCACTCACTATAGGACACAATTAATTTGGACGCTGTTTAAAACCACTAGGGTCCGTTCAGCGAGTCGTGTCACAAGTAATTTTTTTGCACTCTTTACATGCCAACCATTATACCAAACAAGCTGTCAGAAAGTAAGAACCTTTCACAATGCATTTCATGTTACCATACCATAGATATTTTTTAAAATTAGCCAGTTAGCAGTTCTTCAAAATACTTCTACAACGCCTCCACTGAAAGTATCCATCACTAAGAAAAACTATTTGAAATCAATTGAGCGGAAGCGACAACCCTACCTCAAATTGTAAGTATATTTTCAGACTGCATGCACGCTTACTTGTCAAGTCCAGGGCTGCTTCACCCCACTGAGGGGGGTCGAATTCGGCTCCACTTCACTAGATAGAAATGTAGATTTGCTCAAGTTCGTGAATGGACGTCATTAAGGCGGTTTCCATGTTGCATTGCCTTTTTGTTTCAGCCCTTTGGGCGTTTGTTTTTTGTGGCTGGCTTTATTTATAGCGGTTTTGCAATTTCATTGAAAGGGAATGATAATAGCTTCCTATTAACAGCAGAAAGCATTTTGCGAAGTATAAATTGTGGTTGCGGTATTGAACCCTGGTTGTGGCCTGTTGTGATAAAACTATTATCCATCGTAATACACACATCCAGCCAATCATAAAATCTTTAACCTACATACATGGATTTGTCGATCTTCTGTAAAGGTAATTATTAGTCTCCAAACATTTTATTTTAAACTAGCGACCCGCCCGCGGCTTCGCCCGCGTGGAATGTATTATACATATAAACCTTCCTTAAGAATCACTCTATCTATTAAAAAAAACCGCATCAAAATCCGTTGCGTAGTTTTAAAGATTTAAGCATACATAGGGACAGACAGCGCAAGCGACTTTGTTTTATACTATGTAGTGATAAAAAGTTTCACCTAACACAGCTTATATCACATTGTTAAGAATCATGTTATAAACATATCATTAAAAGTGAATATTGCCGTAAAATTTTCATTGCCAATAAATATATCACGGTGTTTGCTGCATCCAAACACAATAAAAGTAATTTATCCCCTAGGACCCGAAACATACCTACAGTCATACCTAAAATCAACAAACCGAAGCAGCCCCAAAACGAGGGTGACAACAATAAACAATTTAAAATGAAATCCGTCACTTTACTGCAAATCTAAAACTTTCAGGAATCCCCGCTCAGCCAGAGCAAGCCATAGTCAACCAAATAACACAAACGATAAGATCGATAATTCGATTCAATTTGACTTATAACATCACCAAAATTTACTTTGGAACTAGATTAAACAAAACTAAGCTTTAAACGCTTACATATTAGGGTGATCTTGAATGTTGAGGTAAAGTGGTAAATGACGTTACCCCCAATGCATTGTTTGGGAAGACGTTTAGGAAGAATGTCGCAGTGATTTCGGGTATGTCAGTCGTGAACTGTCACGTCGCGTGGCGAGGAGACAGGGGAAAATTGGGCCACTAAAAAGGCGAGTTAAAAAAACATAAAAGGATAGATCACATGACAGTGACATGATAAGAAGTCATTTATAGCTATCATTGTGCAATACTTAAAACACTGTAAAGTTTTACGATTAAAAAAATGTGATATTATCAATTAAAGTATTAGATGCAAGTCCTATCTTTCTTATTTGCATTAGCGTTAATAGTTCAATAATCCAAGCCAAAGCCGTGCACACATTGGCGGTTCAAAAAATTGTAATTAATTTCAAAATCTTAGCGAATTACCTTGCGAAATAATTTGCTCAATTACTCATAAACCTGACTGAGAACGAAATTTAAAAAGAAGACTCCTAATTAAATGCAATACACTCGTTCTCATTTAGAACATGACCCTTTATTATTTATTGATAGGACTGTTTTTAATGGTAACTTAGCAATAACGTTCTTCTTCTGATTGTCTACAATTTCCCTGTTTGAACGGTTTCCTGGCCCTCCCGGCAACCATCAAGCGATCGCAAACGGAACGAGGGTAGATTGAATAACGCTGTGTTTATTTTCACCGCCGTAAACAATCGTCTCTAGTTTCGGTGATTATCGAGGACTGCTTGTCGCCCGCGTGTATGCCCAAAGTTTCTATTAATATTATTACATCTAAGAGTGAGTTCGACTGACGCTTAGCCGCTTGCTTTGCTTTTAAATGTTCAACCTTAAAGTAATGTAATGATAATTTGCGGTGAAAGTGAACACACTGACGTAAAAGGGATTTTTGTTTTTTTTTTCACGTCGATAAACATTGAACCTGAAATATACTTTAAGTATATACCGTAACCTCGGGTTATGTTAACCCTAGGAGGTTACATTGCCCACCCTTAAAAGTATAACTATTTCAGTGGTAATCATCTTAAATTATTAAAATAATTTTAGAACTATGTAAGTACCTTGGTTCTGATCTAACATTTAATGGAATAATTAAATTTTAACGATGGTTTTTAGGGTGGGCAATGTTACCCCCTAGGGCTAAAGTTACCCGAGGTTACGGTACTCAAATAAAAACAAACACATGTTATGTAAACTTATACTGAACTGATCTTTAAAAAAATTAGTTGTTTACTACAATAAGGCTCAACACTCACACCAGTGCAAAAAACAACAGTTTAAGACTAACAGTATCTGCAAAATTTTCAAACGAGAATATTTTTGTTTTTTTCTGCTTTTAATCATTTCCGCAGACCCCAGTTGAGTGGTTTGGAGATGCGTCGACGGCGTTATTCTATTTGCCTATCCATCTGTCTGGCGATAATACAGAAACTGTGAACTTGACGAATATGAAACGAAAATCTGGCTTTATTTTTTTTGTGTAAAGGATTAAAACTGTCCAAAACTATTAAAGCTGTCCAAAACTATTAAAGCTGTCTTTATTACACACACATCACAACTTAATTTAATCATCTTATAAAGGTTTTAGTGAAATTAACAAGTATTTATTCTCATGAGACTGTTTCCTTACACAACATTATGAAAACTATTTTAAAGAACTTTGTGCTACGATAATTATGTTTAAGACGTTACTTGATGCGATTTAGTGATATTATCCCATTTTCATAAATATAAATAGAAAAAAAGTTCATGTTTCCACTTTTCCCACTCTCCTCCTCATCGCTCAGCGGATAAATGAGTAAATTACCCGCACCGTGCACTATTTGCCCACGCTCCCCTCGCCATTTTGTTGCAAACGCCTGCACTTTACGTGAATTGTACTTGTCAGAGGAAATTCGCAAAATAGACTAAAAAAGGCACCAAAAAATGTTTGCAATACGTAAACATGCCCAAAATTATGAGAGACAGTCAGAAATAGCTCTACTGAATACTGAGTATTTTTATATTCTGTGCTCCCTGTAGCTATTGTCACCCAAATGCTGAGTATAATTCGTTGCTTAAAAACAAAAGCGACACAAGTGAAATTTAAATTCGGAATGCTATTTACTTCAAGTATTAAATCAAACTGAATCTGTTTTTGATTGGTGGCGCTTTTGTCTTTAAGCAGCGAATAATCTAGATACGTCTTTCAATTCAGCATATTCATTTCCAAAACTACTTTCTATGTTATAGAGGGGCTTTCTCATGCTGTAATATTTACTTCAAGTTCTGGAAAACCCTAATGTTTGTTTGTTTGTTTTCAAATGTTTTATGAGGTATATATTTTCAGTAAACTAAAATGAACATATGTTTTGTTTTGTTATTACCCGTGAGTAATATTCAAAATTCGGGACGAATTATTTCATTTAAAGCTTCTAACTCAACATAATCATGCTTGTTAGTTTGTTTAACTAAGAATTACGGCGACCCAGTTTCAGGCGTGAGTGGTGAATTAAACTTAAACTCTAATTGGGCAAATTGGTACAGAGTTAATTTGTTAATTGATTGGTCACGTTGCTTGTTGTGTAAAATAAATACTCTTTTGCTGTGCTAACGGTTTTAAGTCCTATGGAATAAGTATCGACATGCCATGCCTAGACGATATCTACACTATAGTCTTTCGGCTAACATGATGATACTGATGCTGATGATGAGAAAATTCAGAGGAAGCGCGACGAGCCAAAATCAAACGAGTAAGTCTTGCTGTCAGTCCGGGTTGGTACCACCACCTTATCCATTAACCTACCGCCAAGCAGCAGTGTTTGCATTGTTGTATTCCGGTTTGGGGATAAGACAGCCGGTGAAATGACTAATATAGAGGCATTCCATCTTAGTCCACAGGTGCAGTGCATTTGCAGTCTTGTGAATGCGAATGTCTATGGGTCACAGTTTCCACTTACCATCAGGTGGCCTGTGTGGTCGTTTGCCTTCCTATGCCATACAAAAATAAAAAATTAATCAATACTGATGACTTATTTTCAAAGTATATTTGGGATGCCGGCAAAAATAATTTACTTACATGAGGGACATTAATTTGCATGTTGCTAATGTCAAGACGTATTTAATGCGAATAATTACCATGACTGTATTAACCGTATACAGAAGCCCGAGACAAGATTCTTAACGCTACCCTAAACGATTAAGAGCTTGACGCGATCGTCCTGTAACGTTACTTTATAAGTTTCATAACTGAATCTTCTTTACCATCTCCAAAGACATAAAATATTGCAAGTTTTGAAAGTCCCTTTTTTCACAGGAAACGGGGTAACCGATCGTTTGTATTTAATCCGGCAGTGTAGTCGAAGTAAAACCGAAACGTCTTTTAAATCTAACGAATAAATAACGCGCCCGCGCGATTTATCACAAGCCGCCGTAATAAAAAAAGATGGCGCCGTTTAGTCTCAATCACGGGGCTCTGAGAAAAACACGAGGATTTCCAGGAAACAGAAATAATTAGGTCAGTATATTAATAGACGTTAATATTTTATAAATAAACATAATTTATTTGAACACATTACGTCCAAATAAATAAAAAGTTCTTTTAAATTTTTTGTTGGATCGTAAAAATATTTTTACTGAATATTAACTTAAAACGCATGTTGATACTTATAATCTGAGGAATGCCATCTTAAGGCAGCTAATACGTTGCTATAACCTTAGGCAACGCATCGCGCCGTAACACAAAAATGCGACCAATGCAGCTTTTTTAATCCATAAATGGGTTTGCGTTTGACATGAGTCTCATCTGATTTTAAGTGATGACAAGGTCGAGAGTGGTACACGCTTCACGCTTGCTTGGCGGCAGGTTAAAGAATAAAATTAGTATGTGACATGCTTGTGTGTCAGATCGTCGATCCACCTTGTGGGAGGCCTTCCGACATTTCGTCTCTGCCATCGGTTCTACGAGCAATATGCCTCGCTCACTGCCGCTTAAAGATTGCAATTCAGTGACTATAGTTACTTTAGATCCAGAAACCGGGAAACCGCTGAATGACAGCAGCAGTGGACCGATCGTTGTGGAAAACCTTGGGGAAGGCCTTTGTCCAGTTGTGGACGTTTTGCGGCTGATGATGATAAACATGATGGTAATAAGAATGAAATGGTGAGTACATTATTGTTTACATTAAGATAAATAGTAGCACTCACCAAGTATTTATTGTATCTCCGTCCCATAGTCAGGCACCCTGTGCAATATTGAATGATCTTTGTCTCGGAATGCTGCACTTTGTGGCTCGTAAACGCATCTCCTGCATTTTGTTACGACTCGTATACATTGTCGAAGTCATTGGCTTGGATGTAGATGGAAATACAGTAAGTGCACTGTGAAACAATACGAGTATATGAAAAGAACTTACTCTAAGAATAAGCTAGCATAGAGGCATTCCATCTTAGTCCTTAGGGTTGGCAACGCATTTGCAGTCTTAGGATTGCGTTCTTGTGAATGAAAAATGTCTATGGGTCACAGTTTCCACTTACCATCAGGTGGTCTGTGTGCTCGTATGCCTTCATATGCCATAAAAAAAAAGCTTTTTCCTCGGGAGCTGCTCGATTTTACAGGTTAAAAAGTTATTTTCGTCCGTGTCTGTGTAAGAAATTAGATCGATCGATTCAGGCGATAAGCTGTTAAGACTTAACTAATAAACAAACACATTTTAGCTTTATTGTATGTTATACCTACAGGTAAAAAAAAATGGACAGTCGCCAACAAATGAAGTAACATTCACATTGCACGATCAAATATAATACATACATACATACATTAAATCACGCCTGTTTCCCAGAGGGGTAGGCAGAGACCACTTCTTTCCACTTGCTACGATCTTGACAAATTTCTTTCGCTTCTTCAACATTCATACATTCAAATATAATAAAATACATAATATATGATTCTTTACCTTTTTTTGCGCCTTAATAGTTTTAGCGTTTTTTTTAGCAACTGAATTTACGATCAGATTCTTATTGTAAACATAATTATTATGTAAGTAGTGTACGAAGATTAACATAATTGATAATGATTTTATTTATACACCGTGTTTTTTTTGATTTACGATAACTTCGGTATATTGCCAGGTACATCCATAGAAACTAAGTAGTATATTAGATTTTAAAATATTGCAAAAATATATATTTTCTTCTGTTTAGTACAAAGTAATTAAATGTTGTATCTTTGGTTATTCTAAAAGGGCCTTTAGAGTTAACTCATAGTCAGTGTCAAATACGTCAATGTTGGCGTGACATACACAGACAGTTAAGAGCCTTTCAGACCAGTTCAACGTGATTAACTGATTAAATTTAAAAATTAAATATTTTTAAAACCGTAACAGTTATCATTTGTCTGTCTTCGGGAAATTAACTTTATTTGACCTAAATAATGTTCCCTTAAACTTATCGTAAATTAAAAAAAACACGGTGTATATGTATTCATTGTTTTATCTGTACATTTCCACGGGTTGGTTTTTCTATGCAAGAGATATTTGATTAGAAACATATTCCGATTGTGTATGGTTTATTAACAATGGCTCGTTAAAATTATTTTAGCATCGACAATAACATATAGTAATGAGCTAATGAGTAATTTAATAATTATTAATGAATGTCTTTTTGTCACGCGCTGGCATCGCTTGCGATTCCTCTGGGTGTTGCGGGTGTTTAGTTTATGGGTCGCCGTGACACTTAGGTACCATCAGATGACTCGCTTCCTGGTCTGCATCCATTTTCACATAAAATGAATATGGATATGAGTGTCCAAATGCACTAGCTTTAAATATACTAACTCTGTGGCTCAAAGAGCGCTTCTACCTTTACGACACGCTGGGAGGAGCACGGCGAATGGGCAAATATGCTTGATTTGTTGTTACGGTAATGGCTATTATGCGAAATGCCCGCCCTGAATTTATTTTTATTTATATTACATAGTTATTTGTGTAAGTTTATCGTAATGACCGGCTGCGTACATCAATGTACCTACTCTATTCGAATAAGATTCCGAGGTTCTGCTTGTTGATAATAGCGTAGTAAGAATAAAAATAACAAGTCATAAGGGGATCGAATCTTTATTGCATTAAGTAAGTGTCGTTTATTAGGTACTAAAGTTTGTATATGGTAAGTCTTAGCTTTTTGTTTTTATTTCCTTAAATATGAATTAAAAACATTATTCGCTTTTGCATTGGTTGAACCCTCTAATTAACAAATAATGATTATGAAGGTTTGTCATGAATTCTCATCTCATTGCTGTAATAAAAAAGAAGATACGAACGTTTTGTATTGTTAAGCATAGGTTAATCAGTCATTTCGGCTCCTAAAAACAAAAATATAAGGTTTAGCAATTATTATTGCCTTTTTATATAATATTACATACAAGTTTCACTGGGAAGAACTTAATCGATAGACTGCGCTTTTTCCTGGAACTGGAGAATTTATAAGCCAAAAAACCATGTGTTTGAGCATGTCTTCAACTTTGGTTCATTGCGATGCTTCTTTCGGTGTCTGTGCTAAGGCCGAAGATACTTGACGCTAAATATTGCTTACGGGTGTACCGGGTCGTGTAATAATTGCCGATTGAGTTGATTGTCACGAAAACGAAAAAAATTGTAGATAAAAAAAAAGGTACATCTAAATAAAAATAAGTATTACGAAAGTAAGAAAGAAAGAAATAATTGTAGGAAGAATAAAATTATATTTTAAGTATTTAGGTGTTGTAAAAGTAAATACAATCATTTAGAGGTATATGAATCTAATCAATTATTTGTATTATTCTTTCACCAAGTTGCATTCTGTCGATAGTATCAATTCTGAAATGTATTTTGTGGAAATAGCTTTAATTACTTTGTTACCTTATTCTTCTTTCATCTTAAAAATTCTTCGTAAATGATTCTCAACCGAATGAAACTTTTCTAAACTTAATGTTGATTCTATAACTCTAGTTTACTGGGGAATGTAGACAACGTGTATTAAGCAAATTTTGATTGAAATTCTCAGACTAAGGAATGATTGAATGGCATGCTGGAAACTTAACTAACATCGATCTAGTCTCAAACTAGGATTTAATGTTCTCGTACTACGGGCAAGATGCCAGATGTAGCTGATCTTCAGTATTTTTTTTTTCTCTACTATCCATCTAATATTGTTATTGTAAAACTTTAAGCTTCTGAAGTCGATATCCTGGTTAAAAACATGGTAACCAATAATTTTATTGAATTTTACTTCATCAATTGGATCATTTCATCAAACGCTATTTTCTGCTGAAACCATTATGTTTTCAGGATATCTTAAACTTTTATTACCTAGATACGTAAAGTTTTAGGGTATACCTGTAACTACCAAAAAAACTGATGCGGCGATAAATGCCTTTTCATGAAGCAAATTAACGTAACGATACGCTCCCTGGAACATGTTTAGATAAAATAATAATACAACATAGAATACTTCTAATCTCGAAATATGTGTAGTTCACGTAAAGACCTTTTTATACGAGTTCTTCGCGAACGAAGTTGTGGGCAGTACTCAAGGGAGAGTACTTAAATAAATATCATAGAACATTAATGACTTGATAAGATGTTCTCCCCTATCAGAAATCGAGATAAAGCCCGTTCGCAGAGTAGACAGTTTGCATCACCCTTGACAAGAATATACGGTTCGGACGAGGAATACGGAAAAAGGTTAACAAGTATAACTTAGTTTAATAATGGTTCTAAGAAACTGAAATATTAAATACTGTCTTTAAGTAGTTGCTCGAGCCGACCGTTTCCTGATCGTTAATGCTTTATGTCTCTCTCAGGATACTAAGAAATGGAAACGCTCAAATATCACAGCTCTGCAAGTTTGTTTTCTGGAAGTTCGAGTGTTTGTCCTGAAAATGTAATTAGAATGCATTTATGTGCAGACATAACCGCATCAAACCTAATTATGTATTATCCGGCATTAAACTCAAGTTCGTCGTATTAGACCACACACTTGGATAGTTAAGGAACGAGGAATCAAGTGCCAATAGCTAGTGTAGTTAGAACCTATAGTAGTCGATAAGAAGTAAATCCTGACACATTGCACTAGCATAACGTTTCTGAATATGGATAATGTTGACAGCAGTCAAACAATGCTGCTATTACTATTCCTTCACATGCAACAAATAAGTTTAGCATTGTTTTACTACTGTCAACAATGTCAATAGTCAGAAACTTCATGGTCGTGCATTGTGTCAGGGTAGACTTCTTGTCTGACTAATCATCATCATCATCTTAATTTCAGCCAATCGACGTCCACTGCAGAGGTCCCAGGCAACGTTAACTACATCCCTGTTACTCGTCATTCGAGACTAAAACGAGAGAAAAAGATGGAGATAACGTAACTTCGAACTTCGATTTTCAAAGTACGGCCTCAGGACATAGGCCTCCCCCAAGGATCGCCACAAGGATGGGTCACGTGCTATCTGCATCCACCGGGTCCCCGCAATCTTCACGAGGTCGTCGGACCATCTCCTATCCTAGTACTGGTACCAAATCTTGACTTCTTAGGGCTCCGTACCCAAACTCGGACTTGACCGGTTCTGTCTTTCTACTTTTTTGAATATCAAAAGACTGACACCGAGTGACAAGTACCCACAATTAGGTTAAACCCGTAGAAGGGGGTTACCATGACACACTAAAGCAGTTCAGTTTAGGTTAGGAGAAAGGGACAGAGCGATGTAACTGCTTTAGCTCTGTTCGTTTCTCTCAACCTCAACTGAACTGCTTTAGTGTGTCATGGTAACCCCCGATATACAGGGTTACTGGTTAAGTCGACCTAGATCCTTTAAGAGGTGGCAGTTTCTATGATTTCTGACCACTTTGACTAAGAAACACTATATCCTAAACTTAACCGTTTTCAAGATATTTAACTTTTAAGATAATTATTCTTGAATACCGTTTTTTTGTATATTGCAACATTTTTTTTGGAATCGTTGCATTTAATTTGTTTGTTTATACAATAATTATGTAGTAGATAAGTTGCTTCAACTTTATCGACACTTGAATTGCCATTAACTGAACAAACCGAGTCGTAGTATATGAATGATAGGTAAAGAAGGAAATAAACTCTGACGAAATATTTTTTTCTTATACCAATATTTAAAAAAAAGTCTATGGCAGTAATACTGCAGACAATCTTAAAAATATCTACATTTCTTCAGCTATCCAACGAAGTATAGCAATTTTGGTTATAATTAGAATTAATTGAAAAATCTCAGTTAAAAGTCTCCCAGGTAGTAGTAAAATTTTAATGTGTTATAAGTGGATTGGGAGAGGTGGGCCCATACCATGGCCAGCTAGAAGTCCGGATCTAACCCCTAACCTAACCTCGTAATAAACATATTAAAATTTTACTACTATCTGGGACACCTACCTGAGTATAATGTGTTTATTACGAGGTTAGGTTAGGGGTTAGATCCGGACTTCTAGCTAGCCATGGTATGGGCCCACCTCTCCCAATCCACTTATAACACATTAAAATTTTACTACTACCTGGGAGACTTTTAACTAAGATTTTTCAATTAATTCTGATTATAACCAAAATTGCTATACTTCGTTGGATAGCTGAAGAAATGTAGATATTTTTAAGATTGTCTGCAGTATTACTGCCATAGACTTTTTTTTAAATATTGGTATAAGAAAAAAATATTTCGTCAGAGTTTATTTCCTTCTTTACCTATCATTCATATACTACGACTCGGTTGGTTCAGTTAATGGCAATTCAATTGTCGATAAAGTTGAAGCAACTTATCTACTACATTATTATTGTATAAACAAACAAATTAAATGCAACGATTCCAAAAAAAATGTTGCAATCTCGAAATATGTGTAGTTCACGTAAAGACCTTTTTATACGAGTTCTTCGCGAACGAAGTTGTGGGCAGTAAGTACTCAAGGGAGAGTACTTTAATAAATATCATAGAACATTAATGACTTGATAAGATGTTCTCCCCTATCAGAAATCGAGATAAAGCCCGTTCGCAGAGTAGACAGTTTGCATCACCCTTGACAAGAATATATGGTTCGGACGAGGAATACGGAAAAAGGTTAACAAGTATAACTTAGTTTAATAATGGTTCTAAGAAACTGAAATATTAAATACTGTCTTTAAGTAGTTGCTCGAGCCGACCGTTTCCTGATCGTTAATGCTTTATGTCTCTCTCAGGATACTAAGAAATGGAAACGCTCAAATATCACAGCTCTGCAAGTTTGTTTTCTGGAAGTTCGAGTGTTTGTCCTGAAAATGTAATTAGAATGCATTTATGTGCAGACATAACCGCATCAAACCTAATTATGTATTATCCGGCATTAAACTCAAGTTCGTCGTATTAGACCACACACTTGGATAGTTAAGGAACGAGGAATCAAGTGCCAATAGCTAGTGTAGTTAGAACCTATAGTAGTCGATAAGAAGTAAATCCTGACACATTGCACTAGCATAACGTTTCTGAATATGGATAATGTTGACAGCAGTCAAACAATGCTGCTATTACTATTCCTTCACATGCAACAAATAAGTTTAGCATTGTTTTACTACTGTCAACAATGTCAATAGTCAGAAACTTCATGGTCGTGCATTGTGTCAGGGGAGACTTCTTGTCTGACTAATCATCATCATCATCTTAATTTCGGAAGAAGAAAATAAACTCTCACAAAATATTTTTTTCTTATACGAATATTTAAAAAAAAGTCTATGGCAGTAATACTGCAGACAATCTTAACAATATCTACATTTCTTCAGCTATCCAACGAAGTATAGCAATTTTGGTTATAATCAGAATTAATTGAAAAATCTTAATTAAAAGTCTCCCAGGTAGTAGTAAAATTTTAATGTGTTATAAGTGGATTGGGAGAGGTGGGCCCATACCATGGCCAGCTAGAAGTCCGGTGGGCCCATACCATGGCCAGCTAGAAGTCCGGATCTAACCCCTAACCTAACCTCGTAATAAACATATTAAAAATTTACTACTATCTGGGAGACCTACCTGAGTATAATGTGTTTATTACGAGGTTAGGTTAGGGGTTAGATCCGGACTTCTAGCTAGCCATGGTATGGGCCCACCTCTCCCAATCCACTTATAACACATTAAAATTTTACTACTACCTGGAAGACTTTCAACTAAGATTTTTCAATTAATTCTGATAATAACCAAAATTGCTATACCTCATTGGATAGCTGAAGAAATGTAGATATTTTTAAGATTGTCTGCAGTGTTACTGCCATAGACTTTTTTTTAAATATTCGTATAAGAAAAAAAAATTTTGTGAGAGTTTATTTTCTTCTTTAGCTATCATTTATATACTACGACTCGGTTTGTTCAGTTAATGGCAATTCAAGTGTCGAGAAAGTTGAAGCAACTTATCTACTGCATAATTATTGTATAAACAAACAAATTAAATGCAACGATTCCAAAAAAAATGTTGCAATATACAAAAAAACGGTATTCAAGAATAATTATCTTAAAAGTTAAATATCTTGAAAACGGTTAAGTTTAGGATATGGTGTTTCTTAGTCAAAGTGGTCAGAAATCATAGAAACTACCACCCCTTAAAGGATCTAGGTCGACTTAACCAGTAACCCTGTATATGGATCTCGTAGAGTATGTACGAGTTAAGACCGGAGTTACTCTTAGAGTCGAGTGGTTGGAGCCCCGCCACAAGGTTAATTTTGAGTTATCTGTGGTGAGAGTACCGACCAATGATCTGTAGACCTTTTTAAAGGAGGAATTCTAGCTGAGGAGTGTCATATTTCGGTGATTTTGTGGCCGTCGGGTAAAGGACATCGTGAAAGTGTAATTTTATGTTATATTATTGTTATTTATGTTAGTCTGCAAGGTATTTATAAATATGGGCCTTGTAGCCTGAAATAAAGTTTATTATTATTATTATTATATCTGCGAGTATTGGTCAGTCAAAGGGACTACAAGATGTAGATTGAGGACTATGTACCTACGTGATCATTAGCTTATCGTTTTGAAATCGGGATCGGTGAAATGACTAGCATAAAGGCATTCTATTTTAGTCCTCATAACAGCAAAGCGTTTGCGTTCTTAGGGCTACAGCCTCAAGATTGTAGTTTTCAGAATAATTACCATCAGGTGGTCGGTATGCTTTTGCTTTAACATGCCATTAAATAAAAGTTGGTCAAATTTAAATTAACCACATACATATGTATATTTTCCGACGATTTTTAGTGTCAGACTCGCGCTTGGTCGGTTTTTTTTAATCCCATGACACTAGAACGTGTTTTAAATAATACCAAATCAATTTATACTGTTATAAATTGTCTGCATTTGCTTCTTAATTCTTATGTTCGACATCACAATTCATCGTCCCTTCGAATAACGGTAAACCACAAAAGTTCGTAGTTAAGAAAGGGTTCAAAGGAACAAAAGTAATGTTAATAAAGGCACGCGAGGCGACGAAAGTTAATTTCCTGTTTGTCCTGGACTAGTTGATGGGCTTCTGCACCAGCCCAAGCTATAGTCATAAATAGCTTCAGGCGTTAAATTATTTAAAAGTTAAAATTATCGAAATCGTTCATAGACACGTAATGAATCTATTAGCTATCCACAGAGGTAAAGCAGCCAGTGTCGCGAGCGGACCTGCTAGAGCTATTTACATCTTTAATATTTGAGTAGCTTAGTTTTATTTTAATTTAAATAAGTTTAGTTTTAACTTTTCATTGTTAATGTAATGTAATTAGTAGAAGACTGTAAATTCTATACAGATTAAATTTAATGAATCTATAAAATAAAGAGAATTCGGCGAAGGACCGATACCTCAATTAATAATTTTATTGTATCACGTTGCGTTCATTTTGAATACAATTTTCGTGTTTGATTTTTAAAAATCGATCGTCTACTCCGTACTGCGGAATCATGAATTCATTGGGTATTATTTGCACGCTCGCCTATGATTTTGCATGCTATAAAGACAATTGCATCTGTAAGTATATTAACGTTTGTTTAGTAACAATTTACTGACAGATAACATAAGACATAGGGAGTTTAAATATATCTACAAAAGAGAACCGCATATAAAGTTCCACAAAGTTGCCATAGGCTCAAGAGGGAAATCACATTTTCTCTTGTTATTTTATTTTATCATAGAGATGTGTGTTACGATGCTATGTGTGTGTATTAGCAGTGAGTTACTGCGTGCCACAAACCGACAAAGTTAACCGCAAGACAGTGAAGAAAGCCTAGACATATGAGCAGAAACGATGGCCGGTATAACAAATAAATGGGTTTTATGTAGATGAGATGAGACTACCGTGATTTCTAAGAAAGTAGGTTAAAGGCTTAGAACAAGGTTTAAAAAATATTATCTTAAGGTTTACATATTTTTAACAGAACTGTGGCCCTAAACGTGTAACGCTACCTATCGTAAACGATTGTCGAAAACTAAAAAAATGTACAGAATTGACACAGCGCACGATGCGGCCGCCCGGGAGCTTAAGTCAATCGTCTACATTTTCGATATAGAAATCGCAATGTATCTTGTCTAGGGTCACAGGTTAACTAAAGCGAATACTATGGAATTATTTGTGGACAAAAATTATAAAGGTTGGACCTGAGAAGCATTAAGTATTTAGTCCAGTTTAAAGACATGCTCATTGCGGCTAAGGTTAAAGTTAGATGTAATGTCGCCATTAATAATATAATATTTAACCCAAGATTGCGGTCTCGATCGTACAAATTAACGAGTGTTAGATATTTTGAGCCAAGCGTTAAATAAATGTTTATTTAAAAATCATAAAATTTGTAGTGCTTGGTCTATAGGTTTTACTTAGAGGGACGAGTATACTATAGTAGATTTTGTAAGATGTTGAGACTATGCATAGTACAAAATAAGGATGGTTTTGACTCTGAACGATTCAGCCCTCGGCGGTTTTTCGCGGCGGGCTTGAAATTTCCATTGAAATTGTGCATAAAACGCTGTTATTACCGGGTGTGAACCGGTAAATTTTGAATCGGAAATTCAAAGCAAAATGGAATACACTTTCCACTTTAAATTTCGAACGAAACGGTGTTTAAATCCAAGCATTCTTTTGTTTTATTTTTTGAACGGAAGAATTTTGCCTCAAACTTTTGTCATACGATTAACATTCTAAAAACCTCAAATCTCTAAATAAGGAGTAATATTAGTAGTCGCTATTTGAGTCAGTCCGCTAAGTTCTATCTTCTAAACTACGCAATAATAAATGCGGTTTTTACATAACATAAGGCATATTATTATACATTTTTAAGAACGTAGAAGGCAAAATTTCTTGCATTGCTTATTTATGTACTATGTAGGTCTTCGATGGCCTACAGAAAACTTCGTGATGAATATGTTTGCGAAAATGACAACTTTATAAGTAATGCGTCATAATTAATAAGAATAAATAGGTACATGTGTAGGACTGCAATAATTGAAACAAAACAGTAACGCTCCTTTTAGGCAGGCACCCTTTTTATTTAAGTATGACCGTATTTTGTCGTTGCTTGCATTGGTTTATTTTTTACCCTACTACGGCGAAGCCCAAACGGAGGGTTATGTGTTGGACCTGTATGTATAGTATGTCTTATTCACATTCTGACAAGAGCGAGAAAGGTAAGTCTCTCTTTTACTGTACGTATGTATGTATGTCCGTTCCTATGTCCCCTCGTAACCACCTATTCGGGTCAACCGATTTTGATAAATGATACGTCATTAGATTCGTATTGATGGCGCGAGTGTCACTGGGTACAAAAAATCTTTAAAAAACCATTTTCTGTCAGATTTTACATGTTTTAATGTTTTTAACAAGTATCGACGAGAGTATTTAAAAATGCAGTCGTGTTGTTTATTTACGATTTACGTACCTATTACCGGTATTTATTAACGGTATTTTTCTATAAATAAATATATTTGTATTTGTATATTGTATTTGTACCTAGTAGCTATTATGCTGAAACAATTTATCAATGAGTAAATTTGGTTTTCATTTGATTCGTCTTTTCATATCGCTTCGCTTTCGCTATTCGGAGGCCTAAGAAGAAGAATTAGTGTTTTATTAGCCACTACGGTTCCGTGGCTTGTCGCGACAGTATTTGCCCAACGCTGCGCTGGGCGTGGGCGCGTATAAGCATGACTAAGACCCTTTAACGAGAAACGTGATTTCCTTCGCGATATTTTCCTTTTTATTTAAGATTTTCTAAAACAATCACTGTGAGGAGATATTGAATCGCAGTGCTCATGATAGGCTACTGTTTTTATTAGGGTCTTGTTTAATAAGGAGCCCTTATAGTTTCCCCATGTCAGTTTGTCTGTCTGTCAGTCTGTCTGTCAGCGTTTTAACTCAGAATACCTCCAAGTTTTTTTTTATTATCATACGTGTAAAGCAATATGACTTCGAGATACAACTCAACTAAACTCGGAAAGTGTCCGGAGAAAACATAAATGAAAGCACGTGTTACGAATTATGAATGAAAACTATCACGCCTAAGTAGCATCATTGGTTCTTGAGATACAGGGGACTAAAGTGTTTATATACCTGCTAAATTTATATCATCTCAGACAGCACCAAATAATTTTAAATATTAGTTCGTGTCGTTTTTTGGCAAAAATAATTGTATTCACAGTAACTGCTTCGGAATAACGATATTTTATAAAATATAATTGCTTCGGAACCCTACACTAACCATGCTCCGACTCGCACTTACATAAGTATTATACACTTTTTTAATACATATTTATTAGAAAATTCTTGTACACTTTTACCCCTATCAGACATCAAACCCGGGTCGCTTAACTTCGTAGACATTGTCACCATAATGTAAGTTAATTGTATAAACAAAGTTATTTACCCCTCTAATGAGAAAATGGGACCTTGGACCAAGCACCCAATTATTCCGACTTACCAACGAGCAGGAATCATCTCAAAAAGTAAATTACTATAAACATGAATACGCAATCAAAAACTGCATCATTCTACACATTATTACCGCTACCCTAAAACCACGAAAACACAGGCTCAAATTTACTGTTTCAATACCCTATAATTTTAAAAGGGGGTTGCAATCAGCCCCCATTGACGTCTAGGGATTAAAGACTGATTAAAGGGTGGGAAGAAAATATAGGTTTAATCTTGCGGCTTGGGTAGACAGTAATTATACGATGGAAATGTGTTATTACCCGGTAATAAGATAATTACTGTGTTAATTAATGTTTTGATGTTATAATTGGTTGGGAATTTAGCACTGATTCTAATGCTAAGGGAAATAAATAATGAGTTGAATTAGTCATTGTATGTTTGTCTTGTAACCATAATCGTAGTAACTATAAACCTAGAACTTAGTTTGGGACTAGGACAATTTGTGTGACATAGTTCTCTGATAACTTTCAATTCAATTTATTAATACAGATGGTTCTTAGCTACGTTCCATTGAAATTAGTTAGGCCACAAAAAAAAATACAAAAGTAAAGGTCGCAATTACATCTGAGTTTTATGTTAAGTTATTTCATGCGTTGAAATATGTTGTTATTAACATATATCTCCGCGACTTGAAATTCCTCAATTCACGCGAAAACTAATAAAAGCCGAATATAACTTAGGTATTTTGACCGGACATTATAAATAACGTCGGTATTGTCAGTCGCCTATTACCCGTTTACGATGACGTTAACATCCCGCGGTTCATTTGAACTTCGAATGACGACATAAATTACAGTTTAATGACAATTTTATGAAGTCATTCAGTGAACGACGGAATAATAATTGTAAACGTCCATTATGATCGACTTGGGTTTAGATATCAACGTCAATTTACGGTTAATATTAGCAGTATTTAACACTAGCTTTGCCGGACATGTCCGGATAAGCACTTAACTAAAGACATAATTTATATACTTACTCATAATTTCCATGGGATTTGATGTTGCCTAGCTGGTAGTGAGTCGTGGCCCTGCATACCTAGCAGTCCCGAGGTCGACTCCCGGTAAGGGTAAAAAATTGTGTGATGAGCGAAACTATTTTTTCCTGAGTCTTGGATGTTTTCTATGTTGTTATATAAGTATGTTTTAGTTGGGGACTAGGTCAAGTTATATGATTCAGATTCAGATTCAGATTTTATTACTCAATATAACACAGTATAAATTACATGACATGTCAAATTATATGCAGTTACATTGAGGTCGTCAGAAATAGAATTAAATGATAATAATAGAAAGTCAACACAAATACAGAGTACATTAAAAAATAATAATAATAATAAAAAAAAATAAAAAAAAAGTCAATCCTATTTATAAGTCAAGTTCCATATACTCATTCACGGAATAGACTGGGTTATCCAACAAAAGATTCTTAAGCCGGCGCCTAAACATGTCGTCAGATGGTTCGCGTTTGAATTCGGCGGGTAGACGCTCGTAGTAGGTGGGACCAATGACGCGCGGGTTCTTACCTGCAAGTGCCATGCGACGAGGAACAGTTCTCAAACGCCCTGTGTGATATTATGATATGTGATATGATATTGACTATTGATATTTATTTATTTTATCCTAGTGCCACGCCATGTCTTCTCGTGGATGTCGTAAGAGGCGACTAAGGGAATTTAGGCTTGTAGTACTGTTAGGCGATGGGCTTGCAAAATATCACTAATACGCTGATAAACATACTTACCTATTTGTGCAAAATGTGGTTACTGAATTATAAACCAATTTTTGAAGTTGTAGGTAATTCTGGAGCTCTGCCTAACCCACTCTAGGATTACAGGTGTGAAGGTATGTATGTATGGGTATTTACTAAAACTGCTACATCAAACAAATAAAAGTAGTACAAAAGCGAACTTATATTGCAAAAGATGTGATGTAAAGACTGAGGATGAGACCCTCCATACGGAATAGGTACCGCAGAGTAGTAAATGGATCATTATTGCGATGAGTGTCCCCGATTATAGTACGTAGATATTTAATTATTTATCGCCAAAGTTATAAATCCCAAGCGAAATAAACACGTCGGCACACCAGCACTTGAATATAAATGTTTGCACCGTCGTGTAAAACTCTCTTAAAATTTTCAGTCATAAATTAATAATTCTACAGTGTATGTTGCTTGATTTATTGGAAAACTAAACATTGTAATTCAATAAAATAGTAGCCTTCCCCATGAATCCTCGCATTTTGTAAATACGAAACAGGCCTCGCAAACACAATGTGTCAACGCTCGCCCATTGGTCGTACGAAACAAACAGTTGCAAACCAATTTCGAATGTGGAATGTTCGAATTTCAAATGCAACAACTCAAATACGAGTTGGTGTCGCGTTGGCAAACATTATATGTATATCGAGCCCTTGTGACGTTCAGCGGTGGTTGTACGGGATTGGAACGCACATTGTAATTAGAACATTGATTTCAGTGGATTTAGATTTCACCATTTATTGTGAGTATTTAATTTAAACCATTTTCAGGTGTTTACGTCCCAGTCAAGGTGCTTTGTTAAGGCGATATAAAGTTGAAAGTTCCGATACAAACTACTGGCGTACTCTATGTTTAAAGTTATGTGTCCAAACATACACACACTTAAACGTCAAACTTGTCTGTGAATTACACTACAATTTTTGGGTTCCATACGGGCAGTAAAAGTATCAAATCCCTCGAATTGGTAGGTGCAATTATAAACAGTGCTAAGGCGATCAAAAATAAAAAGTACTTACCTGATATTAAAGCGAAAAAAAATCATAGATAGGATTTGAACCTACATCTCTGGCTATCCGGGCCAATGCAGGCGCATTACCACTTATGCCATCAAGACGAAAGCAATTAGTGATCGCTTGCTTTTTAATACTCGGAGGGTACGCTGCTCACGCCATCTATCGTTGTTTATCAACAAACGACACTCATGTTTTAAGTTCGTTGGAATTAAAGTCGAGTCCGGAATTAGGCGAACTAACTTGACAGTTCATTGTACACTAATGTTGCCACAGTTTGGCTAGTGCTGTTAATATCGATATTTAAAAAGTCTAGTTTATCATTATTATTGTGTTTGAAATCTAACTAATAATGTGGAAGCCACCTAAAAGGATCACAATGGCCTGTTGTAATGTCAGCATTATTTTTGTATTTTATTCCTAATTTGAGGAGTAAGTATCGTAAATATCAGCTTGAAACCGTACATCATTCAGATCATATTATATCGTAAAAAATGCTGTAGTTTTTCCCTATTTGGCAAGTATGTATGAGTGTGAAAGTTTCGATGACAATTACTTGATAAAATATAAATATAATCAGATTTATAGAAGGCACAAGGTTATATCGACATATTTGTGTCGACATAAACCTATCACTATTTATTTTTTCCTATGTCTGGCAACATTTTCGCCTGTCAAGTTAGTTCGCCTAATTCCGGACTCGACTATAGCATGAGTACAAATGTGCCCATCTTATTCTAAAAAAAAATATTTTTTTAACAGAAACATCTGTTACGAAATTATAAGAGAACATTGTACTCATGCTTCGGTTTAAAATAATTTATAATTTCGTAAGAGGTGTTAGTTGGCTCTCATTTTTTCGAGTGAACTTTTGAATAACGTAAAGTAAATAATTATTATGTATTTGTTAAACAAAGTACCTAAGTATAGATAAAATACTTTATTGGCGAAATTATACAATAATAAATTGACAGCTGCTGACTGCTGTCTACACGGTTTGCCACTTTAAATGTATTTTTAGCGCTGGAAAATATGCGCGTAAAATTGCGTACCTACCTACTTAACTAGAGATTTTTTACAGAAATAATCTGGTCTTTGATTCAAGAGAGCACTTAATGCAGTCTTGGTGAGCCTTGCCTAAAGTAATAAAAACGGAAGCTAATCACTCCAACATGTAATCAAAAATATTGAACAGTATCACACTGGGTACTGTCACCGTATTCGCCGCATTTGATGCATGAAATGACTTCTAATTACCGAGCTGCAGGTCATTAGGCGCTATTGATATGACGTATTATGAGTGTGACGTTTCGAAACGTGATGAAGTGTTTGCTCGGTCCACTGCATCGGGTTGAATTCGACTTATGCAATTAGAGTTATTGTTTCCTGTATTGTTTTAGGGAGCTAATTATATGGAGTGTGACGGGCCTGATTGGGAAAGATGCTTATAGTGTAGGAAGGAAAACTAAGTAGAAAAGATGTGTCATAGAGCCGAGAAATCGAGCGCGGTTGATAACTCGAATCTAAGTATAAAAAATCGAGCAAAGAAACAACTAACTTAGATCCCAAACCGAGTAAAGTTTGTTTTATAGGATTGTTTGAAGTCGGAGATCTTATTTAGTCACAGCTTACAAACTAGCTTTCTAACTTGTTTGGTTTTTGAGATAGACCTCGTAAGAAAAGATCTAATATTTACAATAATTCTTCTGTTTATTGAATAAACTGTAGAGTGACATACCTATCACATACATTATTAATAGGATATCGTTGGGCACGAAACCGACAAAACCATTTGACAAATTTTCATTTCCCAAAAAATATATCTGCAGCAAAACTTTTTTGTGGTAGCATAAGTGGTGTGTGTGGCTAGTGTCCTAAAAAAAACGAATTAGTCCGTCATTTAAATTATCAAAAAATATTGATCGCAGAATTTTCCTTTGTCCATTAAACAAAAAATGACGCAGATAAAGGGAGTTGAAGATTCGCGTGACGTCACGCCGGGGCACACGTTGTGACGTCACGAGCCCCCACTCCCGAACTTTGATGCGCGTTATATTTGTCAATTTTGATTGATTTGACAAAGCAAAAAATACGTGTTCAATATTTTTTGATAATCTTACTGACGACGGACTCTTTGGAATTATATTTTTTTACCCAGGACACACCCCTATTGTAAGTACATGATACATAATTATGTAACTGTACAAGTCCTGAGACAAGAAGTTAAACGCTAATGTAAACGATTTTAGAAAATTGTCATAAGTTATATGGAATTTACATAAGAGCTCTTACGCGACCGTCTAGCAGCTGAGTCAAAATGCATAACGCTGCGTTAGGGATTTTCAACCTCACAAATCAACCATAAACATAACAGTATGATACAGAATTCAGAAACATGCATGTCTGAAGGCTATTGTAGCATACAACCAAAATTCCCACACCTATAAGATACAGCAATCAATTTCGAAAATTTACCAGCCCCTGAGCACTGCATGCAAGTGGTTAGATTCAATCAAATGCCTCCGTCCAAGACAAACGATCCGAATTATTCGCACGTAGTGAAGTGCAAGCATCGATAGAACATCGAATAGTATCGATAATGTTTCTAAATGACATATTTATAACAGCTATAGAGAGGAAATTTTGACACCTACCGCCAATCAGCTTTGTTTGCATTAAATTACTAGAATAGAGGCATTCCATCTCAGTCAGTCCTCATGGTTGGCAACACATTTGCGGTTTTAAGATTTCAGTTCAGTTGAGAATGCTAAAATGTCTATGGGTCACAGATCCAACTATCAGGTGGCCTATGTGCCCGTTTGCTTTCTCCATTCCACAAAAAAGTAACGTTGAAATCGTCATTACCATTTGAGCCGAAACACGTCTACTGCTGGACATAGTTCTCCGTAGATCTCCATCGTCATCCTTTGTTGCCACTCCAGAACTTTTCCCTGCTACCCGATTCCTCATACATTTAGAAACTGGCGCTTCTCTGGTGTTATTTTTCGAACCAAGTCTTTGAAACCTGTTTATGAAGTTAAGTTTTGCGTGAACTTAACCTCATACGTCTTTTAAAGTTGTGAAAAGGGTCCGTCTGTGACCATCTTTTGGACCGTAATTGCAAGACAATTTTCACAGAGATTGTACTTATTACTATGGCCGCTATAACCACATAATAATAAAATATTTTTTTTTAAAGTTAAAAATGAAACTTTTTTATCAAAATGCCTATATGTAGGTAGATACTATTACATATTGTACGGTGACATAGAACCTTTCGTATTCGCACATGAACAATAGTCCGAATCGGACTGGTCCGATTTATTTTCAGCATGATACCTTATGGAGCCCAATTTAATTTATTTTTAATTCATGTTGTATTTTCTATTTTATTTTATCTTTTTTATTTAATCTAGAATCACGGTACGTACGGTACGACTATATCATTGGTTAACCTTTATTATATATTATACCTCATGGCACTGTGCTGGAACACGGTTGCAATCAAGTGTTTCTATATAATTATCTATTATATCAGTTATTACTGCTAAAGCGTTGAAAGTTAAAGGTGTGCCAAGTACGCACCTTGGCAAGCCTTTTTTATTTTCTTTTTGCATGATTATACCTTTTTTGTAGTTACAGTCTCATTTAATACTAGATATCCTTATATTGCACAAATAACATTAAGCAAAATCAATATTTTTTAATGGTACGTGAGCCAAACGTACTGAAAACTGTATGAAATCTTCCTATCCTTTCTCTAATCTACTTACGATGAACGACGGTTTCTTCTGACGTCATTCAAAACCGTATGTGTGCATAAATCGCGATAGATTACCAATTAATATGTATGATATAATGCAGTGAATCAATGGCGCGACGCGACGTCTCTGCATTCTCGGATGGACGCATTCATGGCTGATCCGTAAAATGGCGCTCGTATATTTGGTTAAAATTTAAGTTAGTTAAATAATTTGAAATATGTATTGTTATGATACTATAATGAAACCCGTGTATTGTATCTTTTATGCAAACATGATCTGTATAAATCTTAGAAAAAAAAAAATCGATCACCATGAGTAGACCACCAACTCCACTCTACGGCCACAACCACCTAACTACGATACGAGTTTGACTAAAGTGAAGACCACATGAAGCATCTGATTTCGGGTAAAAATTTGATCATTGCCAATTTTATTCCAAAAAGCATCCAAATTTCTTCCAAAGTCTTCTTTTCAAGCCTATATAGAGTGAGTGCGCAAGTTTATGTCCATTCTTAGGAGTGCGGTAGTCACGTCAGCACGTCAAGGACCGCACTAAATTGTGGACGAGTGCGGAGAGGCAGGTGAAGGTGGGGAGAGCAGCTGCCGCGTATCGCCTCCCTTTCGGTGGAAACGAACCCCAGATAAAAAAGAACCGTCGTTTCAATCGGTTTTGCTGAGCAAACTGTTTACACTCATAGCAAAAGTAAATTTCGTACAGTTCTGGCTTACTCGGTGCGTTACCTTAGTTACTGTTGTTTATTACTCTTAAAAATGACGCCGTAAGAGAAGCAGCATTTTAGGACCCAGGGCAGTAGTGAATCCCTGCTGTTCCCTGCAATTGCACATCTCCGTCGTGCACTGACTTGCAGTGTAGCGGACATTCCGAAACGGGGATATTGGAAATATCTTAAATCGGAAATATTCTGTAAATGCTATCTTGTGTCATATCACAGAAATGTTCTGCGATAAATGCTATGTAGAAGGTGGACTTTGTAATATTTCTGGTAGGTTCTATAAATCTATCCAGTCATTTTAATGAAACGAAATTTCGAAAACTGCCACGGTACGGGCTTGCCAAGTGTGGGGACCAGTTGATGCACTACACATTGTGCATTTTGAAAACCGTGCAATTAAAACATAAGTTTTACTTTCTTAATAGTGATTTTGTATAACTGTGCAGTTCGTCTAAATAAGTGTTTTTTTTTGTAATCGACGTTTTGTTTGGCAAAGGTATCGTTTACATAAATTTTTGGCGTGAAGGAACTTGTATTGTTTACAAACGGCCATATACTTAGACATCTCTATGATTTGAGGTATTTACTAGTAATTGCAAGAGTAAGGTTTAGGGTTAATAGCAATTTGTTTATTTAATAAAAGTATTATTAATGTCTGAATGGTGAATTGTTGCATTTTTACTATTCTGAATTAAAATTCGCAGAGTTTAAACAAAATAAACTGTCATACAGTTATGTCGTTATACCCTAAAGTGAAAAAAGTTTTTTTTATGAATGAGCTATCTAATTTTTGTTATATTTTATAATTTGATGTGGTTTAGGATATATAATTAAATAGTACATTATTATAGATTTAGCAGTGTTTGAAGAGCGTTTTTAAAGTTTAAACTAATAGAGGAATTGGTTTTTTTGATAAATATTCCACAATTTTTATTGACGAGTATTTTACTAGTACATACACAATAATTAATGCATGTCTTATCCCACGTTTTGTTTTACTTCTTTCTTTTGGAAAGATGTACTACTACATTATCTAACGCGCCACTCACGCCAGTTTCTTTTTTTTTACTAGGAAATTTGCTATAAAAATACGCATTACATCAAAAAAAACCTTTTACCCAATCTAATTATGAAACTCAAGCAACACTTCCAGACATTGTCAACATTTGGCCCCCGAATTAAGTTGATGCATTTCAAACGTCGTAATTAACGTAATGAATATGCGGGCAGTCGGTGTGCTCGGCAAACACTGTCTGTCCATAGCGAGAACAATTATGTGGAAATGTTTGCGACCACTGTCTGTAAGGACTATTAATTGGTATGGACGTTTACGTTGACGACCGCTGAAATGGGAAATTATCATTGGCTTAATGGTTCGTGCTCAATAGAATGCTGATGAAACTTGTACATTCCAATGCCGCATTTTATCTAACTACTATTTAAAATTTGAAAGTTTGAACGGTTGGATGTTTGTAACACAATCCTGCCTGAACAGCTGAAAAGAAATTTAGCACGGAGATGCTGGGGTCCTAGTGAAAAAGGGTCTTCTGAAGATCAAATGAAAAAGGGTTTAAGTCTAGTTTACTCCGTTTATGTATATACCCTTTTTTATTACGAGCTAAGTCAACCCCCTTTTTCACTAGGTCCGTAGAGTCTGAAATAGCATAGAGGATTCTTTTTACTTCCAGAAAACTGCACAGTTATCGAGGGAATAGTGATAAACAACGAAAATCAATCGAACGGAGACGCAGGCTAATATAGTGAGGAGACCTGCGCATTTCGCTGAATGTGTAAGAAGGGTCAGTTAACCATAAGATACGAACGGTACCATCTAATAAGAAAAGGTAAGCTAACATCCGTAGTACAATTTGAGGGTAAATATTTATTGTGGAGGTAGGACCTTGTGCAGGGTCCGTCAAGATCGCTAAAACTATCTTATCCTTTATCCTACCCCCAAGCAGCAGTGGTCGCATTATTGTGTTCCGGTGTGGGGATAAGACAACAAATTCCATCTTAGTCCTTAAGGGTCGGCAATGCATTTGCAGTCTTAAGATTTCTATGCCACCGTCCTAATTCAAAAGGACGCATCTCCGTTTCATACGGTTTTAGAAACGGGCGATAAAAAACCTATCTCAAAAATACCACGTCAAAAAGTGCACCAGCAAAAGAGTGTATATTCATGGCACTTACGTCCTTTTGTTGAGAAGCGCAGTTTTTTGAGATAGGTTTTTAATCGCCTGTTTCTTAAACCCTATGAAACTGAGATGCGATCTTTTGAATTGGGACGGCAGTATGGGTCTCATATACCACAAAAAACGTATATTTCTCAAGTGAAACTAATTTTCCAAGTAAAGGTTACGCCCACACCAATGCTTAAAAAACGGTGACGGTACGGAATCGCAGTGACGCATCGTATGCGTACCGTTTTTGACGCACGCTCCCCACACCGCTGCTTAAAAAAAGGTGTCGTTGCGTAAACAAAAGACGGGGTCGTAGTAACAACATGGCGCCGTTTTTGACATTCCGTAATATACCTACGCACCGTTAAGCAGCGGTGTGGAGGGCATGAGGTAAAAACGGTACGCATACGATGCGTCACTGCGATTCCGTACCGTCACCGTTTTTTAAGCATTGGTGTGGGCGTACCTTAATACCGTCTGATACTACCCTTGTATAGGGAAAAATCAGAAAACTATACATTTTTGATTTAATCACAATAAAAAACAGGGTCTTTATGCAAGGAACGGTGGTTCAGGTTTTTAATTCAGTTAACCGTGACACGTGCGGACCCCTCGGTGGGCGAGTCTAATTCGCACTTGTCTGTTTTTTTTTCTTAAGACCTTTAAATCTAAATCGCAATCAAACTAAGACGATCTTTGCAACTGTCACCAAATACATACATACACAACATACGTTACATACAATCTCGAATTCATTCCCAGAATGGGCTAGGCAGACACAGAATTACCAACAACTCTAAAAACTTGTAATTCTGTAACCACGTTTTGCACAAACAGGCTAAGATGTTTACAGGTGTATATTAGTGACAGGTTGCAAGCCCATCGCCTAACAATACTACCTATACAATCCTTTATTCTCTTAGTCGCCTCTTACGACTTCCACAGGAAGACATGGAGTGGCACTATTCTAAGCTGGCAACCACGCGGCACAAAATAAAAACGTAATAACCACAAAATTAATCTAATATCAAAACCAATGTCTTAAATAGATCAAAACATTACTAATCCCATTGAGTCATCAGTAAACAAGTTATTTGCGTTTCGGGGTTAGTCATTTCCATCCAGCTTCCACGAAACATAGAAACAAGATTGCTTCACGGAATGACACATCCCATGAGATATGAACGCAGATGTTATTGAGGCAATGGACCCGATTCTACAGTGGCCTCTAAACTTCCTAATTTTATTTAGGTGTCGCTAAAACACTTTGCTATTCTATGAGCAGCTGTCATAATCAAATGACTGCGCCATGACAGCGTTAATTTGAATCTGACGCTTCCTATTTTAGACGGTCTTACACAATGTCAGCTTGACATTCTGGAATATGGTTAAATCTGCCGTCTAAACTATGTCTTAAAATTAGATAATTTAGTTTTAGGCTACTTAAGCGATGTGCACGTAGAATCGGGTCCAATATGCTTGCTTTCTAGTGAAATGTTTTATAAAAGTTCTGAAGTTTGCAATACATGGGCGGTAGACAAGATCAAGATACCAGGTTCCAAATACGTTTATTTTTAATTTGAAAATGTAGAACACTAAAATAAAACCGGTCAAGTGTGAGTTGGACTCGCGCACCGAGGGTCCCGTGCTTCAGAGAATATGCTTGGTAACCGCAAAAGAAAATACTCATTTTGTTATGAACTGTATATTCCATCTAATAAGGTCCATTTTGACTAGCCTAAATTTTAATGCGGAATTTCTTCGTTTTTTTGTTATGTCTCAAAAACTGTAAATAATGAACACTTTATTTTTTTTTCCCATAAAACAAGTAATTATCTATACATCAGCATTTTACAGATTTTTGATTAATAAACTTCGGAGATAAGGGGGGTGGGAACGGTCATTTTTTGATTATTTTTGGCTTTCAATGAAAAAGTACATCACAGAAAATAAAATAAAAATAGTTTCAAAATGTGCAAATTGAGCCCTTACATTTGACACCCCACTTGTTATATTCAAATCACTTTCATTTTTCAACCCTTCATTCTAGATCCCTTTTTTATTAAAGAGATGCGGGCAAGCAAGTTCCACTATGTCAAATATCACCATTATACATTGTGAAACCATCAAATTCCTCAGCCACTGGGCTTCATATAATCTACGCTATGTACATCGAATTGCCACTTATCAACTGTAAATGTCAGGACGGTGATTTGTGCTTGTCAGTCCTCTCGTCTCGGTGTAAAATAAATACTTACTATAAGTAGAGTACAGATGCCCTGCTTCCCCCTTAGGTGCATACGGTATCAAAAATGATACAAGGCTTTTTTTTCGTCTTTTTAACAAAATTCAGATAATTTAATTCCTTGTATTCTTAGACTACATTGTTGTTTTTCCATTTTGTGAGAAGAAGATAATTTTTACTACTTTTTGCATGGAGTATCAAAAATGATACCATTTGTGTGTAAAATAATTAAAAAAAAAAAATGAGTATGATTTTTTAAATTATTTTTCCCGTAATCTAAATGCATTTTTCTATTACATATCTGTTTTTCAAACGAAAATATTAAATCATGCAGCTAAGGGTTAAAGCTTTCGGCTGGCTATTGCTATCACGCTTGCACTCGCGACTGACATTATATTTGTCACTCGTGTGTCCTAGAAAAATGAAGATAGCTGATCGCTATTAGAAAAATGGTAGCACTATAGTTTCTTTTTGATATGGAACATCTAATGGGGAAAGAACTAAAGGTATCAAATCAACGAATGTCAGCTAAAGTTAAAAAAAATAACATTAGTTGATATTGTTATAACAACTATTTGTTTTATTAATAATAATTATTAATCAGTGAAGCTCGAGAGGAGAATAAACTATGAAGCCCCAATAACCAATTAATTCAATTGATTGTTCACTTCCGTCCGGGATTAATCCAATTACTATCACAAATAACCCCTGAGATATTCCTTGATTATTGTTTAATATGTACTTATGAGTATGTATAGGACCTCTACCTCGACCTCGTTTTAAAGTTACCATTTCCAGTACTTAAAACTTACTTGAAAAAGTCGTTGATGTCTAAAGCTTACTATAGGGTCGAAGACTATCTAACAGATAAAAATGCTTGGCCAACACCTAAATAATTTAATAATAACTTAGTCATAAAAAAATATGTAAATATTGTATATTGTCTAGGGGACACGGTTTCTGTAGGAGAATGTATCGAAACGTTTATGCATGTTGTCTTGCACCGTCACAGGTAAGTATAACTTGTATACTTTCTATATATTTTTTTATATTACTTTTGCTTATTAGTTTTGTGACAATTCGAGTTTTGACACATTTTGCTGCTCAACTACGCATGAATATATTATTTTTTGGTGTTATGTGAGATTCATTGTTTTATATAATGCTAGGTTAAGTTTATTATTGTATAATATCATTAGCAATATTTAAAAAACGACTTACTGTTGAGTTTCTTGCGGCGTTTCTTCTCAGCAGGTGGTCTCTTGCGAAGCGCTGGTAGATTTTTGACGTGTAAAAGTGCCTGTGCGGCCTACTTACTGAATAAACACCTATTATCTGTATCTTATATTTTATCTAGTTCATTATGTTTTAGTCCATATTGCGTCTGTATAGTACAGAAGTAGTATAGGACTTATAAGAGAAACGACTCCACAAGCATTTACTCCTATGGACTGAACAGAAGCACATGGGGTTAGCTCCACGCGCATCTGTCAAAGCACTTGTTTTTACTTTCATAGTGCGTATTTAATAGATAGGGTAAAGTCACCACTGGTCAGCCAGATACCTGTAGTTGGCCTCTGCCTATACTTTGTATGAGTGAGAAGAGTACGAAAGACATATTTCCCACTCTTCGCACTCATATAGGGTCGTCTACTGGTCTCTGGCTGACCACTGATAACTTTACCCTATTTAATATTTTTTTAATTCATAAATACTTACTTTTAGGGAATAAAACACGGTTATCCTAGCTTGAGCCTATTACCTAGGCCGTTGACAGTCCATCACACTATTTTCTTCAACCGTTTTGCTCCAGCTGTGTGGACACTTACACTAGGGACAACCGGCTCCTTGTTACATCCAAACAAGACCCAATTAACGGGTTTCAAGTGACAAACGCACCGGCCGTCTTTGAACCCATGATTTACTCCAAGTTTGACTAATGGCCCGATACAGAAATAACTGTAACTTGTTACTCCAGATGAATCCTTAGAAGGAGCGACACGATAGCGACACGTCGTGAGTCTTGCAATACGTGTCCAAAATGCTAATTACCACAAACGATCCAGAAAAAAAAATTTTTTTTCTTTAATGATTTGAAATCTAATAGTTAGGGAGGCGAATAGGGGAATTTTCGGTAATACTCGAGCGTGGCAGTTTAAGATAATATGAGAGATACCTTAGACCTAATAGAACAACCTTGTAAAGTATTTAGCTCTATATTTAGTGACGCGCGCCTAGGATAGACGATCAGATTAGTAAAAAAAAATCGATAGTCTGAAATACTCGAGCGCGTCAGATTAAGATATTGGGGGTTGATTTTAGTGTTTTAAGACTAAATTTAACTAATCTGACGATAAGTCCTTGACGCCGCCGAGTTATAGGGTCGCGAACTTGTAAAAAAAAAAGTTAATCCGGCATTCTCGAGCGCGATTTTTTATTTTTTTATTTTGAAGAATATATTCTAAAACTTACTAAAAATACAAAATCTGCCGGTTTCCGCATGACCGGAAGTCGGCTGCCCTAAGCTGATTTCAAGTATCTCCATTTTTATATATTTTTTGTTTTTTGCATTTCTCGAAACTAGCCCGATAAATGCATCGACCCTCATCACTCTTTTTCTGCTAAACTTGTTATTTTTCAAGTTATTGATAATTAAATGATTCAAGTATCGTTTTGTGTCTGTCTATTCTACGCTGAAATCAAGTATCTACACCATCTTTATCCTAAAAACTATTATTTTTTTATTAATTCTTTCTTCTATCCTATTAAATGCCGTGACATCCTTTTTTATAACTGTTCGGGTATATTATATGGCGAAAATTAGAATTTACTCTTTTTCGCTCTCCTGTAAAAGTTGTCGAAAGTCAGATACTTGAAATTAGCTTCGGGCAGCCGAAGTGTGGAGGAGCCATTTCGTCTTCCGAAAAACGCGTTGCGGCATATAAGTCGCGAACGATACATTTTCCAAAAAAAAGTTTAAATAATCAAAAAAGGGAATATCTATCGCTTTATTGTCATTCTTAAATTCCCCGTTTTATCAAGGAGAAAGAAAGGAAAATAATAAACCAAAAAACCTTTTTCGGTCAGATTAAGAGAACCCACCAACATTTTTGTCAGATTAAGAAAATATGCTTTCAGGATACCGAGATAAACCTCCCCTATGAAAATCTGACGCGCTCGAGTATTTCAAAAAAACTTTTTTTTTTGCATTTTCAAAAATTCATCGTAACTTATCGTCACGCCGAAATCGTCAGTTTTTTTAAAGGGAGCTTCCTTGGGGCCTACTTAACACCCCTTCCGAAAATCTGACGCGCTCGAGTAATTTTTTTTTTTTGCATTTTTGACTTCTTTATATGCCTACCCCCACCACGCAAACCGGCAGATTAGTATACCGTTGTTATCAGAGGCACTTGGGGCATACGTAGTATGAATATCTGACGCGCTCGAGAATGCCCAAGTAACTGTTTTTTTTAACATTTTTGAAAAACCGTACACGCCGAACCCACCGCTAAAATGGTTTTTACCATACGAGCTTTTCTTTTCGAAATTATTTTATCTTTCGATTTTGATAGATCTCGACGGCGCCGTTGAATTACGCCATTTAGCTACCTCGCCTCCCTAACTATAACCTCCTTGTTCATAAACGTACAATAAATCTATTCTAGCTGAAGTATGCTTTGTTCCTTTCTGTCAAGTTTAAATATACGTAATGAGAGGTGAGGCCAAAGCATGTTCAACGTGCCTACACATCCTTCCTTTGCAAAGGACATAAGAAATATTCTATCAAAAGTACGGGGTAGGCACGAGATTATACTTTAGTTAGTTCGCGTTTATGATAAAGAGGGTTAAACTCTACGTTGTTCTGCTAAAACAGTTTTTCCGCCTTCCACTGCGAGGGAGCGAGCCGCATACGAACACGCTTTAGTTTACAATGGTGATTACAAGTGTTTCCACCGCGAGCATACCTCTTGAGGAGCCAGCGTTGTAAGCCAAATGGAGTCCGTACGGGTCCCGCTCCGCTTTCAGTGGAATGCGGGCATACTGCATTGTCATTACCTGGAGCTGCCTCAAAAATAAAGTAACGTTAAGACACGCGAAACCATGTAATTAAGAAACGATTATACTTTAACCAGTGCTACATGTTCGTTGACGATCTTGTAAGCAAGTTAATTAAAAGAAAAAGCTTGTCGCTTAGTGCGTCTCTATCATTACTGATAAGATAGAAAGGGGAGATTCAAGCGACAAACCAATCGCTGGCAACTTGTGCTAGCGGCACTGGGCCCTATGGTCGCATTTACTGCGATAGATAAAGCATCCGTCACTCTCGCACTTAGACGTTTACCCACATCGATACATGAGACCGTTATAGGCCTGCTGGTCTTCTTCTTCCTTTTTTTATTAATGGCGGTCCACAGCGAAATTCGAAAGTGTCAAGTGAGTAGAGTAAACGGCCTGCTGGTCAATTTAGTTTGCTCGTATGAAAAGAATATGATCGATCTATAGTTCAATTTTAAACAAACTTTAATTTTGGTTTACGAGTGGGGTCAATATGCACATACAAGATTAAACAAAACTTCACGCACCAGTCGAAAGGGCATCGTTATCTATAAATACCCCAAGCTTGGCTCTTATACGATCTTAAAAGGTTTTGATATATCGCTTTTAGTGGGTGGTCGGATATAGCTTTAATGGTGCTCTAAATTAAATATCCTTCTGTTTTATATCACTTATATCACTTCGGGCGGTCCAATTACGAAAGTGAAGAACCACGATTACAGCTTCGTACAAATTGTTTATTAAATATCACAGTGTATTCATTACTATTTACAGTTTGGCTTACAATTAAATGCATTAATTTGGATTAACAATATTAATAAAAAACGTATACAAATTTAGTATAAAAACACATCGAACCAAAAAGTACTTTTTACTATAATATAATCAAACTACCTAAACGTGCAGAAATAATCGAAAACAATTACAAACATACAAACGGTCGTCTTAATTAAGAAATAGTGCAAAATAAATAGAACAATTAACTACTAAGCAAGGCCATTTAAATAATAGAGATGGGATCTGACTGGATTCCATCGTCATTCTTAAGATACATGTACTGACTGAGTTCCTCACATTAAAATGTCAGCAACTGTAAACAAAAGCGTTCACTCACGATATTCTTAATAACAAGCGCTGTTCAATATTCATGTACTTGTGCATTTAATTATACCTACAATGTCTTTATTATAAGTATTACCAATTAAATTAAATTAAAAATTGATACGCTTAACCTAAAATCTTACCGAATTGGATTTAATAAACTTTTGAGTAGGCACAAAAGTGACGCACCACTGACGCAGTACGTTATCAACGTATACGTTTCAAAGATAAATAGTTCCTCACGTGCCGCATTTGTTTCTAATACAAAGCTCTCAAACAGTGAAAACGCATATACGCGTTCAAGGAGCTGGGCGCTGCACAAATCAGAAAAACACTTATTTGCGATGCTGCTGATGGCAGTGGCGTCAAAGACCTGAGAAGCTTTTGCATAAGCAACAGTCATAATGTTGAACGATTGACTAATCACTTTCTTAACGCGTTTATAATAAGTAAATTGTATTTAACAAATAGCAATTCTGAATATTAGTACTCATTCATCGCAGCCTTCTTAAAATTCAAAACGAATGTGGCGTTTAATTTAAGATTTATTAGCATCCTATACAATTTTTTGGAAGTTTTGGTCAATGCGAAGCGCATAAAATACCAAACTACCTTTTTTATAAAACAGCAAATCTCAAATTTTAACTATGTATTTTTGAGACCTTGCGTTAGATCTAACGTTTTGGTCTACTTCACAACAGTAAGACATATCTTCTCTCTATAGCTGGAGTCCAGAGGTACAGCAGGTAGGGTCACAGCCACGTCGACCTTGGCTGAGGATGGAGAAGACGCCATCAGCTCTGCAAGTTGGGACGAGCACTCGCTTGACCGCGAAGTCATTGTCCTAGCTATAAAGAAGAATAGTCACGTTAGATTATGTCGAAAGAGGAAACCTTGGTACGATTTAATGAGAAGGCAATGTTGCATCGTACTGTATTTAGATTTAAGAGAAACATCTGACTTCGGTTATAAGGTCGATGCAGGCGATAACTAATGGAAATGCGCTTGCGTCACTCAGGATAGCCAGAGGAGATGCAATTCAATCTAACTCGAGAATCAAGATACATGAAATCTTTCCGACTTTCCACTCGAAATGAACAGTAATGGTAAAAGGTGATCGAATTTTACTTAATTTTGGAACCTAAATCCCAAAGGTTCTGATATAAATTTATGGTAATTTAAGAAAATCTACAATTCCACAGTAAAAGAAAAGAACACTGGTCTAGAAACCAATAACAATAAGCACTATATCATCGGATATCGTTTTTAATTCTACAATGATTTTGTGTAGTGGGAAACCTGAAATAACTGTGGGAGTATTTAAAAATTCTGGAACATCGGGACGCCTTCATAGACGAACGTTAACATATTAAATTATATTGAACACCGCGTCTTTGCATGGCGATAACTTTTTTCACACAAAGATTTCGAACTGCCCGCCTAAGTAATAGTTTTACAACTTATCCAGTGACATATCGCTCGGCCACATTGGTCATAAAGGCCAATTAGCCCACCCTCCTTTCGGATTTATTAAATATTTGTTATTATTAAGTTGTGTTAAGATTTTTATACAAAAGGTGTAAAATGGTTTTAATTTGCAATTACAATAACAGGATAAAACTTTTAAATACGGATCCTAGTTTCACACATGGAGAACATTTTTATTACCCCAGGGGTAATGGGGTATATGACACCTCACCCCGCCGCGTCACATTAGATCTATCAGTGTCATGTTTCTCAAAGGGGTGAACATCACCGAACTCAGTACGGGTATTTTCGGAATGGCTATTTTGAGGCTAAAGGTGGCCGTGACTTAGTTAAAATACAAAAGTGTTAGAATCAGGAAGGAAGGTCCTTTCCGTTACTATTTAAGAAAAAGAACAACGCTTAGAGTTTGAACTGTGTTTTTTAGAAATATTTGTTGTTGCTCAGGCTGATGGCACGTAAAGTGATTTATACAAATAACAGAGTCATCGTTTCCATACCTATTTTAAGAATCGTCTATTATAAAACTTGTGGTTTGGAATTAGAATCCTCATTTATATTTAAACAAGCCTCTGCCAGAGGATTCGTCCGCATAGAATTTATATGGTTGTCATCCCACAGGAACCGTTAATTTTTCTAGGATAACAAGTAGCCTATGTTATTCATGGATAATGTAGAATTCTAATAGTGAAATATTTTTTGAAATCGGTGTTGTAGTTTTTGAGTTTATTCGATACAAACATACAAAAATACAAATCCTTCTTCTTTATAATATGAGCACAGATACGATTTTTTTTAATATAACAAATTCCGTCATTGTAGCCACAAAGAAGCTCACATTCATAGATAATTGGTCTGTAAAAGAAAATTGAACGTTCAGATATCGATTAAGAAACATAACCGATACATTGTTCTAAGCCCTAAGGCTGTAGACTGAGTGTAAACCCCTTACTCACTGTTAGTGTAACAACTGGAGGCGGAGTCCCCGGAAGGGCTGTAGGGCTTCATTTCATAGTGGTTGCTTCCGGCTGAGGACGCGTGTCGAGGCCGCCCGCCGAAGGGAGACGAGTAGCTAGGGAACAAGGAACAGATCGATATGGGACACCTGTGGATCTATTCCAAAACGAATTCGCTTCATGATTTATAACTCTCTGTTTTAGTCGTGATACTTAATAAAAGGAAACATGTTAGATCAAAGTTACTTTAGTTAGACAAGGCGTATAGCTTGTCAGTGAATGACGTGAATGTTGAAATTGTTGAACGTTGATTGAAAGCAACTTTTAATGTAAGTTTTTTTTTAATTTTGATGCTTTTTCACGGCAAATTCAACAAAAGATGGTAAGCTCCTTTTTGATATTAAGAAAAAATCTGATTGTCTTTTCCAAAATTATGCCTTTTACGTTATTCCTAGCTTAATAGGTTTCAGCTAGCTATCCCTTTCACGCTTGCACTCGCAACTGAAAGAATATTTGTCACTCGTGTCTCATAGAAAAACTTTACTATGTTCATTATTCATTTTTAATCTGTAATGACTTTAATTCAACCCGCATTGCAAATAAAACGTTTTGAAATACATAACTAAAAACATAATAAACGAAGTCAAATCTTAGTTACCTGTCTCTAACGTGTGGCATGTCGTAGTGGTTGTCAGCACCCTGCATCCAATAATCGTTGCAGGACCTCGTCACGTCTGGCCCGGAGACCGCTTTGTCTCTAGCAGGATATGTCTTTGGGATACCTAAAAACGTACTGTAAGTTAGACTGATGGATACAAATAAACAACAGAAGGGACTTGTATCATCCGAGCAACAATCATAAATAGCTTCACAAATGATATGAAACTGCTGAATTTGATGATTGATTTGTGAATTTGAATTGGTATACGATAAGGTCACAGCCCAAACACGTCGATTAAAATTTCGATACAGAAATCTTTATGGCTCGTAACAGCACCTAGATACATGACAGTGTATCAGCCAAGGTCGCGATTATGTTCTACAAATGTTCAAAGTACTAAATAATTTAGTTTACTTATTACCTGATCTGGCGGAAGTGTATCCAGGTCTAGAGTTCCTGTATCTGCACCATATGTAGAAGATGACAGCAGCGGCTGTCAAAATGGCGACTGTGATGCCAATACCAAGGTAGAGGGTGAAGTTGGTCTTGGTTAACCCTAGGATTGGTTAAAAATGTCTTTATTAAAATTTATTCCGTCAAACTACTAGAATAAAGAAACAAAATATGTATAGGGCGGACATTGTGGGCATATTTGCGTTTGTACTAAGTAGCGTTTACTTTTGTTAATTTGCAAACATTTTTGGCCCACCCTATATAATAACAAAAAATTTAATGTCACGATAAAATTTACTTTAATGCCAATATCATTAATTTTCACCAGCACCTAAAAGTATAACCAACAACATTTAAGTCAGGCAAATTACGAACAAGGCTAATTGTCGCAATCGAAGGAATTTAAGCTGCAAATTACGTGATGGCTTCAGGAGTCTGAGCTATCCGTGGTACTGCAGGTCTTGTATACATATACCAATAGAAAGAAGACAACTTAATTCTGCCCTCCTAAGCCAATCAGCAGTAACTCAAATTCAAATATCAAAGCAGTTTTAATTCTATTATCTTAGCTATGAGGTTTATATTGGAACATGGGTTTTATCTATTGTACTGCCTTTTGGGTTTGGAGGGCAGAATTCACCAGTCAATTGTCGACAGCTTAAAACTGCCTGTATAATGCCGACTCAAGGTACATTAAGGTGAAACTTACTCATCCCTGAAGCACATAGCCCATCCACACAAGCTGCATGCTGGCGATCGGGCCCTGATGAGCATGGTCCGATGCACTGTCGTCTCCGAACCCTAATGCAGTCCTCACTGCAGGAAGACCAGCCGCCCCAGGCTGACCAGGAACCACCTTGGTAAAGAATAACAACAATCATGATTTCAACCGAAAGACGTCCACTGCTGGACATACTGGAGCGGTACTGCGTCGCTTGTATTCATCGGTTTCCCTAAATCTTAGCTACATCATTGGTCGACAATCTTGGAGGTCTACTGACGTTGCGACTTTCGATCCGCAAACACCACTCGAGTGAGAGTGATGACGACAATAGGCTTTGATTATATTTAAAAAAATCCAGTGTAAGAGTTACTCACTTTGGTAAATCCAGACCACGCTTTTCTGTCACCTCGGTGTTACTTTTAAGTCTTATATATTATATTGGATTACGATGCCTAAAATTATAGTTTTCTTTTCTGTTCTAACCTATTTTTAGAGTTAAATCCAAGAATAATATTAATTTCACTTTATTTATTTGCTTTATCATGTATTATTACAAGAACAATTGATACAGGAGTTTAGTGGCGTAACTAGTATGGGCACTAATTGTTGAAAGATGTGAATTGAAGAACCTCTCGCAAATTACAATTACGAACGTCGTCGAAATTTGTTTCTCGTGACTTGACGCCTATCAATTTGACAGAGCGGAATTGTCTGCTAGCTTTTAAAATCTTTCGTTTTCTATTTACAGTACTTATAGGTATTTTGTCGTTATTTTTATTAGCATTCACGTTTCAATGTAGTTTCTGTATTTTAACTAATACGTACGACATAATAAATCACGCAGGTTGAAAAAATCTTTGTTTTTAAAAAAGATAAAAGATAAAAGACATTTATTCAGTAAGTAGGCCACACGGGCACTTTTACACGTCAAGAATCTACCAGCGCTTCACAAGAGGAGACCTCTGCTGAGAAGAAACGCCGCAAGAAACTCGGCAGTCAGTCATTTTTTAAATAAATTTAATGTTACAATGGTATACTTAGTCTAGCATTATACAGGGTGTAAGGGACGGCTCACCGAAAACTGAAACCATAGCTTCAGACCATTGTACTGAACTGAAATTCAGTGGAAATTTTCCCGGGAAAACGAAAATTTTCTCGTTTTTTTTCCATGTTTTTGCATATAAACCGATCTAGGACAACATATTATGACATACTGAAGCTCATTATGTAAAAAAAAACAGAAAACTGCATTTTCACGTAAAAAACGAGAAAAAAATAGTTTTCCTGGGAAAATTTCCACTGGATTTCAGTTCAGTACAATGGTCTGAAGCTATGGTTTCAGTTTTCGGTGAGCCGTCCCTTACACCCTGTATAAATCTATAAATATTTTTGATCGGGAATGTCATAATCCTCATCATAATTCAGGTCAAAACTAGGTAAAACTACAATAAGACACAATAAAATACCTATTTATGTTAGGTACAGTTTTGGAACAATGGAAGTCTTCCAATTGGCTAATAACCTCGCCTGCCGAACAGCATCAGCCAATCCTGCAGCTAATAACAACAACAGTTATCCCATCTAGCCCCTCTAGTAACCAGAGCTTCTCACAGTCATTAAACGCATCCGTTTAGAGCACTTAACTAATCTAATTATAATAAAAGACTGCTACTGCCTTAATCGGGACCTGATTAGGCCATAATTAACGTGGCTGCTTCCTGTTCCCCGTACTTGGGAGGAATACTTGACTAGCGTTTACTTGAGTTTATGGAAAATATTTGCTTAAGAGCACTTTATATGCCATTTTATAGAGCTCGTTCCTGATCAGTTAAATACTTACTAGAAAAGAAACATTCTGAAATTACGTTTTATTTAAAATTACGATTTGTTTCAAACTTACGTAATGAAGAAGTTATAAGCTTAGCGTACCTTACCTAATTTGACCCCATTATCACCTGATTATAAGACCGGATGAGAGGATAATTACTGGTTCTGTAACGACCTAGACATGCACTCTTTCACCGAAGAGTCAAAAGTTTAACCTATCCAAAAAGGAAATAGGAAAAAATAACAAATTAAGTAAAAAATATATATATACGGCGTTGGACAGTTGTGAAATGGTCCCAACTCAGCATGTTAAGCCAGCGCTGGTCTTCCGTTGGGACCGAAACAGCAGCATGACAGCTGGGCTTGGAGCGCAGGGAATAGGATTAGTATGGCACGTTTGCCATAATTACCATTCTGACAGCTCAGGCAGTCCTCATCGCTCTGCGACGGCTGTCCTTTGCAGGGTGCTCCTCCATTAGCAGGCGGGGGCTCGGTGCACGACCTGCTGCGTCGCCGGCCGCTGGCCCTCGCGCCGCATCTGCACGGCAGCCAGGGAGACCAGTCTGACCAGCCACCGTTTACTACAGAAAACATTGAGCATTAACTGTTTCAACAAGGATTACATAATTTATTATCTCTTTGGTTTGTAAAATAAAGTTTTACATACATCATCATCATCTCATCTTCTCAGCAGCGGTCTCTTACGAAGCGCTGGTAGATTTTTGACGTGTAAAAGTGCCCGTGCGGCCTACTTACTGAATAAACATCTTTTATCTTTTTTATCTTTTATCATACATAAACAATTTAGAAGTCTGTGTTATAGCTACAAACGGTGGTAGCAAGATTAGTTAACAACAAGTGACAAGTACTAAAAATAAATACCTTATGGTATTTGGTTCCTGTTTGTGAGTCAAATAAAGAACATAGAGACTTTCAAATATAGGCACAACTTTTTGTTGCAAAAATTGTCGAAAATCATATTTTATGCATTAGTTATCATTAATATCTCACTTGAGGGTTGATATCGTGTGATTTGGATTTTATTGAGCAGGGTTGCAACACTTGCAACACAAATAAATCAAAAATAGAAATATCACCCTTTAAGTACTAATTTGTGTGATAATCTGTGTCATGCATTCAACCTAGAAAGTCTTACACAGAAATTGCAAATAAGGTTAACTTAAAATTATTATCGTCATGGCGCTATTTAAATTTTATTTGGGGTACTCTGAGCATGCTACGAGAAGGCCAAAAGTCCAACCAATTGAAATAATTTTAGAAGAAAAGAGGCGTTAAAGGGTGTCCTACAAACCTAACTACTAAAGCCCGACACGAACGTGCAAATCTTCGCGTGACAGGATACCACCTAACAAGGAAGAGACACGTTAAGCTCAATGTTCATAAAAGCAACAGGAGCTGTGATGTTGAAAGTGTCGCTATTATTGAGGAATATTATGATAACTTACCGTACACGGACAGTACGGCGACATCTGACTCTCGCCGACCTGCTACGTTCTCAGCTACGCAGGTGTAGTTAGCCATATCCTGTTTAGAATAAACGTTTATCAGCAACCGTTACCTTTTACTATCAAGCCCTATTAGAATTATACATGTCCTATTCATTTAGAAAACGTAAAACATGCCAGTATCATGTCAGTGTCAGTATTTGTTATCTGCATCACTTCATGAACGTCCCCGGAGACTAGAGTGTATTGCAACCAATGAGTCATTACAGGGTGGTTATTTTTGTAGCCTAGCCCTATTTTAATAATTTTGTTTCATATAACACAAATATTTTTTTACAAAACTAAGTAAAATAACCCTTGCAGTCTGAGCCGCTGCGCAAAGAACAAGCCCGCTCTGGGATCACCCGCTGCGAAAATAAGTCTATCCGACATCTCTCTCACAAACTTGCTGGTGTCGGAAGACCACGTACCCAATGTTTCCATTGCAATAGTATTATTAATATAAATATTAAGAAAATAACGTTGGTTGGTTGTATCGTTCGTAAACATATAAAGATCTAGCTAAACTTACTTAACCCGCTATTGGCAGCTACATGACAAATATAAAATAGATCTACATTATCAGAATGGAGAGACAGATCCAAACAATCAACTGTTTGTACAGTTCGCTCAGGTGAAACGACAGGCTTCACTGATTGCCCGCGGGACTGGCCAGGGGTACATAAATTAACAAAACGGGCATATCAGGTTAGTGCTTGAAGAACGCAGCACGTTTTCGGGAATGTCAAGCGAACAAAAAGGGGGTAGCCAATTTTAAATGTAAGCAGGTGAACATCAGTTATCACGGTTATATGTCAAGCATACGATTTTAATCACCCTATTTGATCGCAGTATGCTTTGTTAACAAAAATATTTTTGAAATGGTTGCATAGATATCAAACGGTACGCAACGAAAAATTCAAGGAATAAATTGTAGAACCTAGTTTGTTTTGATCGTATTCAATTTGAAACAATGGTGTTAAAACTATTTAATTCTACCGACAATTGAACAAACACTGTTATGTAAAAATCGTCTGTAGTAACAAATAATATCACGGAAACCATCACTACTGTTAGAATTACCTATAGAATATCCATCTGGAGAATCTCCAGAGTTCTCTAACTCGATCTAGTAATTTCCACGCCTAACATTCTGGCAAAACTAGGGTAAAACACCTAATCACTGGCCCAATATCAGTTACTGGCACCTAGTGATTGTTGAATTATTGTCTCTATTACCTTATGTTAAAGTTCATGAGGCCAGCAATTGGGCAGTTCACCCGATATCGTTAAAAACACGAACCTGCAAGCCCACATTGCTAAGCTGAAGCGTGGTTTCTCGTACGTCCAATGGCACCCCATTCCTCGTCCACCTCAGCTCGACGGGGGGCGCCGCTAACGGTGGCATGCAGCGAAGCGTGACGCTGTGCCCCGATTCTACAGTCGCTGACTGAGGGTGTTGGGCGAATTGTTTCTTTATGTCTAAGGGAGAAAACGACATTTGGTTAATACGACCAAACGTCTCAAGAAAAATCTTTCAATAAAGTATGCCATTCTGCATTTTGGCCTCCTAAGCCAAAAGGACAAGGGAAGGCATCTTAGATAAAATTCCTGCAGCAATATCAACCTTATTACTAACAAAAGAAAATTAAATCTACTTTTTCTCAAACATGCTCGGCAAAAACGGTTTTCCGATTGAAACACAAGGACGGAAAGAGCCTCATTTTACTCCTAGGAGTAAAAAAACCATATGAAAACACTTTCCGTCCATGTCCATATATTTCTTAAAAATGCTGTCAATTTGCATACAAAATCAAAAGGACCAAGACAAAAATTCCAAACAGCCAAGGCTCGCTTTTTTAGCTCAGTGCGTGTGTTTCTTTTTGAATTTGCATTCCAATGTCTATGGTTAGTATTTAAAAACAATTGACAGTCGGTAACATTCGTTCATTCTGCATAATATAATTGTGAAACCGAATATTATTAAACTAGGGTAAAGTCATCAGTGGTCAGCCAGAGACCTGTAGTCAGCCCCTGCCTATACTTTGTATGAGTGTGAAGAGTATGAAAGATATATTGCCACTCTTCACACTCATTATGAGGTCGACTACTGGTCTCTGGCTGACCACTGGTGACTTTACCCTACTTGCTTTTTAGAAATGTATTTCTATTATTTCCTCACATGTTTGAGAAAAGCATTATGTATGCCTCGGCGGAAACGAGGATTTCCTTACTCGTATTTTAGAGGCCTCGCTGTTGCTCGGCCTGCTAACCACCTCGTCATGGAAAACCCTTACTTTCCACGCCTAGGCAACAATGTACTATTGTTATTAAAGTTGAGATACTGCTTATTATGTTAGGAGGAGGGCAGAATTGTTGTTTGTTAGTTAACGCTTAGGAGAGATGGTTTACCGTCAGAGCAAATTTATTATAATATTAGAAGAAAAACCTAAAAATAAAATAAAATAAAAAGCCTTTTATTTCTCGCGTTCATAAATTAAATAACATGTCGTTAAAAAGTACATTATTTTTGATATATTATTTGTGTTACATTTTAGATATTATATATTAATTATTTCATGTGACAGTTCTCCACCAATGGTAAAATAATTTCATTTTTAAAAGTTAAAACAACAATAAGATAATATAATTTTTTTGACGTTATTAAAAAGTGGTCAAATACATATTTATATTTAAATAGATTTTTGTTTGACATTCTAAAACCTTAATATGCTTTAATTCCTACCGATGCAGACTTTAGGTATCGGTTTAACAAGTATAAAATTATTATTATTCTGTTAAAGTTATCTTAATTCAGTACCACAACAAGTAATCAAACGCCCATAAGATACGATCCACTGCTCCCAACTCAACATTACAGATTAGCTACCATTGTTTTTTTCTGTCTGAGCAAAACAGACTCCTAAATATTTACGACTATCCTTAACCATAACCCATTAACGATTCGCACCCCAAAATAAAGGCTAGTGAGCATCGAGCATTGTATCAAGCAGCAAAGTGCTCGAGTTAACGAGCGGAAGTAATGCTTCCTCCCAGTAATGGTTTCTGCACCCTCATGCCTTCGGGGTTAAAAATGAGCACTACACCAGAATTAGGATGACGAAGTGTCACTTGTTTTTTTTTTTTTTTCTCTTTATTTAAAGAGCTTGATCATAACATGACCATGTCGCTCCATGTTACAGCAAACATATACAAAATCAATTTAAAAAAGTCTTAAGGCCTATTTCTTACCGCTAATTAAGCCAGCTTCTCACTTGTTTTTGTTTTAGTCACTTGTTTTGTTTGGTAAACTATTCAACGGTCGTAATTTTTCAAGTTAATTAAAAAAATGCATTTTATTAACAAACATGGATTGGTTCGTAACTACAATTTCCTAATGGGTTAAATAGATTGTTTTGCGCTTTTTTTCTTTTTTTTTAATTTTATTTAATAAGTAAGTACAATTTTTAATTAAGACTAAAATTAAGCATTGCCCCACAAAATTGGAGTAACAGTTTGACTGTGGGATTGGCAGTCAGTAAGATAGGCATTCATTAAAATTAAATAACAGTATTATGCTCTCCAAAAATCAGTGAAGTATGTTAAACATACATTTATAATATTATATAACTAAATCTAAAAAATGCTTTTTAACAGTCTCTAAGTAATTTTTATTTTTTTCACGTGGAATGGCTTCAGGCAGACTATTGAGTAGGTATGGGATACGCTTCTTGAGAGTTATGTCTCCATAGTCATTATTTATCCTAGGAACGAATAGTTTACCAGTCGCCATAGCCTTGGTGTTATAGGTATGATCAATGGGTTTTAATGAAGAATACTCTAAGTTATGTTCGAATGATGTTATTATCTTTAAAGTATGCTCTAGAAAAAGATGCGACGAAGTCAACAAAATATAAATCAAGGTACTTTATTACTTGAGTCGTTGATCGTAACTTCTATCGGCCGCACTCAAAGTCAGTTAATGATGATAAGTCGTTTTTTGGTGACAATTGGGATAGAGATAGACTAAAAAAAACTCACTCTTTTTACATTCTAATTCGAAAGAATAGGTAATTTTAAGAGAGCATTTTCATTAATTTTGATTTGACCCGATAGTTTTGTTATAATATCTTTTTTCATTATGCGGATATTTTATGGATGACATGATTATTTTAAATTTGGGAATGCGTTTTCTAATACAGTACTACCATTAAATGATATCTAATGATAAAAAGTGATTGTAATAGTGTATTGAAACATACTATTTCAAGTGGTTTTCGCCTAACCCTAGATACACCTAGGAGGGCTTCAAGCCGAAAACGAAAGTCAAACAAAGGTTAAATATACTTTTGTCGAAATATTCCAAATAGATAATAATTTCGAAAACTTAACAATGCAGAATGATTGCATTGCAAAATTCTTCCTGGAAATGGTTTTCGAATTAGAGTAATTATAAAAATATGAACAATCCCAATTTTCATACACAAGTTTAAAAAAGAAACGAGCTAATTGTGTGTGAATATTTTTTTAAAGATTATTAAAAACAATATTATGTTAATTTATATTCATATTTCTTTATTTTTTTTAACAAATTCATCCGGGTTTGTAGAAACGAGGTAAGTAGACGTTATTACGCACATGTCAATCTTGTCTACCAGTTAACAAACTGTACCGTCTGACGACTGTCATCGCGTCGCAGCGTGACACTGAGGCAGGAGTCGAGTGACAGTCGGATGAGATGGGAGGCGTCGCGGTTGACTCGAGTCAAACTTATGTTCGGGGTGTTGACAGTTTAGTTGGGAGCGTAGATATTCTTAGCGCTGTCTCATTAAAAATGTGTCTGAGAGTAACGTTGACTGAACTTATTCATAACGATAAAAATGTAGGTAGGTGGGTAATATTTGAGATTTTCAATGACTGTCATTTTTGTCTTCAATATAGTCTCGAATCGAAACGAAGTGATTCGACAGAGAACCAAGGTTGTCGATATAGCCCAAAGGATTAGCAAGCTCAAATGGCAGTGGGCCGGTCACATCTGTCGCAGAACCGACAATCGTTGGGGAAGACGTGTTCTTGAGTGGAGACCACGGCTTGGCTAACGTAGTGTGAGACGTCCTCCAGCTAGATGGAGCGATGACATAAAAAAAGTGGCTGGCAGTGGTTGGAAACAAAAAACTCAGGACCGAGCTCAGTGGCGTGCCATGGGAGAGGCCTATGTCCAGCAGTGGACGGAAATGGGCTGATGATGATGATGATGATAGTCTCGAAAATAACGAAAACTACCAGAAACTTCTGACGTAAACAGAAGCAGAACTGGAAAAGTTTTCATTTGTTTACAAAAAAAAATGATTTTATTTATCCGGAATAGTCTTTATATAGCATAATCACTAGGCATCGGAGTTTTTGTCGCACGGTAAGACTAATAGCAAGCTATGGAGTCATCATTTGCCATAAATCTAAACTCTTATTCATATTCATACTCATTTATTTAATTTATCTTAAAATGCCTCTATAGCGGTCGGTCGTGTATAATTTATCTAGGCCAAGTTATATAAATAAAAAAATCTATTAGATTATAAATTCATAACTTGAACTATTTTAACATACAATTCGCCACTAGTTTGGACTAAAACATTCCCCTCTGTCGTGTTTTAATGTATCTTTTGTTTGTTTATAAAATTTCGTAATTAAATCAGTATAAAAACGATAATATTTTTTTATTGTAATATTTATTTTCCAAATATAACATTAAATAATCGTTTCTTAACTCGTCAACGTTGTTGTGCTTGATTATAAAAATAAACTGAATAAATGAGTATGAATATGAATAAGAGTTTAGATTTATGGCAAATGACGACTCCATAGCTTGCCATTGCCATTAGTCTTACCGTGCGACAAAAACTCCGATGCCTAATAATCACTCTCCGCCGTCCAGTTCTCTCCGTTGGCTCTTTTAAACTACTCAACGAATTTTAATGCGGTTCTTATCAATAAGAGTGATTCAAAATAAAGGTTCTTGTGTATCATTACATTCTGGATTACGTACTGGTGTTACAGAAAACTCTCAAATCGAAGCGAAGCGAGGGCTGGTCGCTAGTACGATGTACAGTTAGCGTCAAAAGTAACTGGTCACTTCAAGCTACTTTTGTACTTTATCGCATTAAAACATTAGACAATCTTGTTTGGTATTGCTTATGTGACAGTAAAGCGACAAGGTATTTAAGTGATCAGTTTATTTTGACGCTGACTGTACATATAGTACGTATCTGTTCAATCGACAACTTGATTTGATTTCAACCGCAAATTAATTAGCACATATGAAAACTGACACCTCCATAGTTACTGGATTCGCAGACTGGTTTAAATTCCCACAGACCCGTTGGCTAGACAATAGTCATTGTCTACATTTCTCTGTATTTTCATAGCTATTGTTAACACGTTAAACCTTTATGTGCTGTGTGAATTATGAATTATGTTGAGTTTTATTTAAAACTTTTTTTGTAGTTTTTTAGTTTCAACAATTAATAGATTCCACAATACTATAAGAACTCTGTAGTAGTGATCATCTTAAAGGCACTGAGCAGTTCTGGTTTTTGGTAAATATAAGGACGATATGATGAAAAAGTATCTTTACTGCATATTTTTAATAAGTAGTTAGTCTATTGTTTCGTCCTTTACGTCAATACGAAGGGTTAGATATATTTTTAACAGCAATAAACGATAAGTGATTATAAGGTTTCCAACCATATAGTTGGTTGCTGGAATTATATTTCATAAGATCCCAGCTAATGGTTTTAAGCGGTGGCTAGAAAATAGTGGTCCTTAATCCAAGACAAAGTTAGCACATATTAACAAACTTGTAAAAATGTTACATTTAACAAGAAACCCCACTCTACCATACGACTGGCATACTATTATTGTATATTAAATAAAACAAGAACAATCATTTGATTTAACCCAAAAAATATGATTTGATTGCATATGGTAAGTTTACTTAACCTTAATAAAACTTGATTCTTAGATTTTGACCTAATTCACTTTAATTTCCTCGATCTTTATAAATTTATTTTTGTCTTGAACTACCTATTTACGCCTGACGCATGTAATTGATTTTGCCAAAATCGATTGCGGACGAAATTTAAATTCAGTCGTAAATATTTTGATTGGTTAATGCATATAAACATCGAGGTATTAAATCCACCGGTACCCTTAATGGTGAAATTTGCATAATTATTCATCTGCAAGGAAATGAGGGCCCGAAATTTGAATGTATCAAAATGGTTGCGGCTGTAAAATTTATTAATTTGTTTGAATCCTATACAAAATTTTACCATTTTGTTGCTTTTGTAGAAGAAAATATGACTGGCACGAATTCTAAGTAATTACGTGCCAGGGCCATTTATGCTATATTTACAGTTGATAGGTATCTACTAATCTTACTATAGTAACCAAAAACGACTAGATAAATGATATAAGATCCTTTATCAGAGACTGAAAACATCTAAACATTAAGAAAATATAAAGAGAAACATATTTAAAAACATTAATATATTAATATTAATAATTATAAAGTAAACAATACTTACAAGCATACTCAATTAACACCAATTGACTCTTAATCTTCCCTTTACTATTCCACGCGTAGCACTGACATCCAAATTTCCCCCCAAAATACTCGTCTACCTCATTCCTGGTCACATTCAGTTCAGATTCTACCACTCTGACTCCGTTCTGAGGATTTACATGCTCAAACTGAACTGCTTTATTAGTTCTGACATCATTGCATTTAAAATAAACTTCTAAAGCATTACCAGCTCTACATAATATAGAAGCAGGTTTTGTTCTTAAAACATAAGAGTTCTTAGGTTCCTCTAGGAATATAGGTAGACCGTCAATTGTTTCGTCGTTATCTGGCAGTGGTATGTAGTCGTCTTCTTCACTTTCAGGCTTAATATCTGATAGGTATGGGTCGAAGTTTAGCAGACCGTCAGGGTGTATATATTCCGGTCTGGTTTCCTTCTCAGTAGATGTTTGTATGCCTGAAATAATTTTAATTATTTGTAGTCCGTGTTGTGTCTTTAATTACGGGGACCGTTCTTATTGGAATTTTATCATTTCCTGCTCGATAAGTGAGTAAGTATCAATTGGGAGAATCGAGTTGTTTATTTATTTATACTTCTTATAAAAGTTGAATTTTCCTAGGAAATGTTGATACATTTTACAAGTAAATTAAAAACAATAGCCTAAAGTGTGTGAACATTTTCGAACATCTAATTACATAATTCTTATCAAACACCACTTACAATTGCAACAAGGGTGCAAATAAGGTACAATAGAAATGTTTTATTGTGAGTTAATAGGCGGTCTTATCGCTAATTACGGATTTCTTCCAAAGAACCGTTTGTAAAAGAGAAATTATGTATTATGTTTATTGTTCCGATATTAAGTAAAGCAAGTTTATTGTATTATCTATATTAATTTTTACTGATTGGAGTTCTTACTAAAATTATTAAAAAAAGGATTAAGTAATACGATTTAAATAAAACTTGTCAAGGATCAGGGGGGTTATTATGACATAACTATGCAGTTCAGTTTAAGCTTAGAGAAAAAGACGAAGCTAGATAACTGCTATAACTCTGTCCTTTTCGCTCACCGTTAAATGAACTGCATAGATGTCATAATAACCCCCCGGTATACATTTTAAACTAATAACAATATTTTACTTGTTTTCTACTAAAAGATTACGAAAAGCGCGATAATTCTACAGGGTGCTTTCTTGTTTCAGACAGGAAATATAAAGCATGATTTAGGGAGTGATGGCACTGGGTTCCCGGTCGCAATAAATTCTCTCATTTGGAGAATAAAGAAGGGATGGTTGAAAGAAGGAAAAAACAAATGGGACTCAATGTAAACAAGGCTTAGAAAATACTTAAATACCTAATATGTAATAAAAAGTAGATATTTTCTACTAGTCTCAAAATTAAACTAAATTATTTGTGGTTTACAAATAAATTTAAGCTTAATTAATTAAAAATCATACCTCCATTTTTCTGCGTTCCATCAGACATCACAATAAATAACAGAACAAAACACAAAGCACCCCTACCCATACTAAAAATTCACGAAAGGCACAATAAATACAGCTCTATTTTCGGAATTCGTCACACGTAATGAAATTGCACATCTCAATTAAGAACCCACTGTTGAATTCACTTCTTTTTTTGAAATTCGAAACATTCCAATAGGTATGTCATTAGTTTCATTTATTTCTCACTTTTATTTTTCAGAACGTTTCTTACTGTTGTTTGATCTTCTGGTTTTTAAAATACGAAATGTATTGTTCGTTTTGTTTTGCCGCTGTACGATGTTATGGTATTTTTGTAAAGCACGTGTTTGGTTTCGTAAGGGATCGGGACGCGTGAGCTCTCCGCGAGAGCTACTGGCTTACTAAAATAATACATCGAACGTTTCACGATCAAGCCGAGTATGTTATTAAACTTTTACCGCGAATAATTACGAAGTGCAGGTTTGCTGATAGTTATATCTTACGATTTACAAATTTATAGCTGGTGTAACTTTTATTTGTTTTGTTTACATACGCCACTTCGGTACATAATTAAATCGTGAGAACCACATTACCAAGCTTTATAGCTTAAAGATTATGCTCGTGGAATAGCTAGCATTTCACTCGTTAATTTTTGCAGTAGCTTTCAAGAGCACGGTTATAATAATCTTCTCCGCTAAAAGTCTGCACTTAATATAACTTGTTTTTTAGGACTCGTAACGCCATCTATTAGGTTCTTAACTTTACAAGCAACGAAAGCTCATTCACCTTCCCCTTCTCTCATTTAGGAGTTCACGTTGGTTCCAAAGTTTATAATAAGATGGCGTTAGTATGACGTTCGTCGTTCGAAATAGGGAACGTAGTCTGGAAATGAAGTTTTTGGTAATACTGATAGATGGCTCTGAAACAAAATTTAGCTAGTAAGGGTAGCTTGTTTTGGTGTTTATTTAGCCCCGCAGTAGATGGAGTTATATTTTCGAACACATACATAATCAATAATCAGCCTGTGAATTATAGTCCAAAGTTAGAAGATCTGATTCGAGTAGTAGGATAGGACGCATAGATGGAGTTAGTGTCTCTAAATTATTTCTTGGGTTATTTTATTTACGGTATTGCGAAACTTTCTGGTTAACGGCACATATTTATAGTACGAGGTATAAATGTACTTACGTGTGTATGTGTAGGTTCGCGTCGTTAGTTTTAATAAAAACGCGCTATATGCGAATTTGAGGTTTTACGTTCCTATAATGTCAAACGGTACTTATTATGTTTACATCTTTTCCCATTTCAACTGACACCGACTTGTACATATTATATCGACGCTGGAAAGGATAATTGAATAACGTCATTTTGAAAAACTTTACAGTAGAGCGATTTAAAGTTTGTTTATTCGGAAAAAAAAACATACCTTATTTATTATTGTTTGTATCGAAAAACCCGCCGGCTTAGAATTGTACCACTCCATGTCTTCCCGTGGAAGTCGTAAGAGGCGACTAAGGGAATAAAGGCTTGTAGTACTGTTAGGCGATGGGCTTGCTACCTGTAATATACACTGTATATTACACAGGCGATGTAATATACACTGTTAAACAGCCTAATTGTGCAAATTGTGGTTACAGAGTTATCAACAAGTTTTAGAGACCGGCGAGGAAAACGGTTAACAGCCACCTGTCGAAATATTATTCGTATGACTACAGCTAACCAACCTTCAATCATTCTTGATGAATCCTATTCAAAGGTATAAAAAGGTCTAACGTGCAGTATCTACATGGTCTTTTGGGCCTTAGTAAAAACGGCTAACAAAGCTTGGGTTCATAACTACAGACAGGAAAAATACCTAATTGTAGAAAACTCATTTTAACGATGGATTAACGGACAATTTATGAAAAAACTTTGAAAATTTGGTCTGTAAGACCCTGCGTTTTACAAAAAGCTTTAACTTTATAACGGCTAACGTGCTAAAAAAGTGCTCCAATCGCCTACGAGGCGACCCGATCCGTTAGACTTAAAAAAAATCGCTGATTCTAACGATAAGCATAACGTCGGTGCTACTGCAAAACCGCGTAACTCACACATTTATGATAGAGCAAAATATACCTTACTGTCTTATTAAAAAGGTGCATTTTGCTCCTTATTTAAAATGTTGCTTACGCGGTTTTACAGTTTCACCGACGATAAGTCAATAGACCCCAAAATGTCCCATTAGTTAATTTAATTAACCATTCCAGCGTTGATATTTTATAGACTGGAAACGGATAAAGGGTGAAAAGGTTATATTCTTAGTTCTGTTTTGTTTCTTGCGGTCGTAGAATAAATGTCTCTATTTCTATTTATATATGTAGCTACTTACTAGCTTTTTAATACGTAAATATAGCTGCTGTTGACATCTTGAAATAGTACATTGTTGCCTAGGCGGGGAAAGTAAGGGTTTTCCTGACGAGGTGGTTAGCAGGCCGAGCAACAGCGAGGCCTGCTAAAATACGAGTCAGGAAATCCTCGTTTCCGCCGAGGCATACATAATGCTTTTCTCAAACATGTGAGGAAATAATACAAATACATTTCTAAAAAGCAAGTAATTTAATTTTCATTTTTGTTTGCCCTCCACAGCATAAATTGGTCATAAGTTCGGTTATATTTTTACTTAGATTTAGCGGGAAGCAGGTTTTGCCTAACCGGCAGCTTCAGATTTTAATATAGGCGGTGTGGTACCTATTTCGTCGCTTTCGTCGCTTGAGCTCATTTTTTATAGTAAGTATTTCACACAACAAATAGTTTAATATTCGGTTTCACAATTATATTATGCAGAATGAACGAACGTTACCGACTGTCAATTGTTTTTAAATACTAACCATAGACATGGAATACAAATTCAAAAAGAAACACACGCACTGTGCTAAAAAAGCGAGCAGTTACCTTGGCTGTTTGGAATTTTTGTCTTGGTCCTTTTGATTTTGTATGCAAATTGACAGCATTTTTAAGAAATATATGGACATGGACGGAAAGTGTTTTCATATAGTTTTTTTACTCCTAGGAGTAAAATGAGGCTCTTTCCGTCCTTGTCTTACAATCGGAAAACCGTTTTTTCCGAGCATGTTTGAGAAAATAAATATGGGAGCGAATAACCGTATAAAATATGCACATTTCCAACCCGCAAATTATTTTTCGCATTTGCGCTCCGTCTTCGAAATTTGAAATTCCAAATGATTGATTTCGAATTCAAACGTACCTCGTACTGGCAACATTGACTATTGATTGCACAAAAGGCGTTGGACGGCAAAGCGTATTCTCAATTCGAATTTATTCCACCTCGGTATCCTTTTGAAGGTGTAAAACATGTAAGTAGCTTCTCCAGTCACATTTTCGTATTCAGAACAACATTTTTCGTTACTTTCCCGCTTTGTGAAACTTGTATCTTGGCATCTCTTTCTTTTCACGGTGCGGAAATTCAAATTTGGCGGGTTCGCGAGCCTTTCCGTTACATTTTGAAGTATAATGAGCCTTTAAAAGGTTGAGCAATCAATGATAATATCAAAGGTGGATGTTTTTGACGTGCCAGTATTTTTCTCAGTTTGTTTTGCGCGGCAATTTGGTAGTATTTGCCTAATATTTTCTCTGAGTGTTGTTACCTAACAGTTGTTTTTCGTTAATCGTAAAATACTTTAGGTAAATACCTGTCGAAAAAACACTCTGACCAAAACTACAAGGGAATTAATATGGTGCTTCATTAGATGAGCATAATAATACATAATACCTACTACTATTTAAACACAAGTGCCTTCCTTAACAAAACAGTACCATGGCACAAAACAAAACTGTAAAAGTACCTATAGCTAACAAAACTACTGTGCTTAGGAAAAAATCCGCTTGAGGGGACAAGTAAAACTTAAGTTAATCCTTATTTCGTGGGTCGTCGACAAATTGTGAGCACTTCAGTAAGGTAAGACTGGGTCTCGAGTGATTTGGGGGCATTTATACAGCACGACTGACATTTAGTCGATCTGATGGGTCATTATGACGTAGCTATTAAGCGTAATATTTTACGGCGGGCGTAAAGGACAGAGCTATTGAGGTTACATAGCTCTGTCCTTTTCTCTCAGCGTAAAATGAACTGCATAGCTATCTCATATTAACCCCCTAGGTGGATTATAATAACTCCCCTGATACTACATAGTAAGTTAACTAATAAGTAACTAAACAAATGTAGAAACTGTGTTTCGAATTACGTTGGAAATGAGTAAGGAACTATTACTATGTAATGTCGACATTTTGCTTGCATAATCGGTTTGACGCAAATTAAAGCATAAAGCTTTATACTTGGTGGGTCATCAACTCACATCGCTCTGTCTAAACGTCCTTCTCACGTATCGCATCGCCAACCCTATCACGTAGCACAAACGACCGCGCGCCGCGCTGCCCCTCAACTGTTCGAATCTTGGGGCTAACTCGGCCAGGGCTGCCTCTAACCCGCTTACGCCTTTTGCTGATTAGGGCTTAGCGAAAAGTGGACAGTTTAAGCAGATTAGTGGGGAAATATTTTGTGTGTTTTGTTTGGAAAGGGCATGTTAATATTAACGTAAGCTGGTCGGCTAACGACGACAATATATACCAACCCTGAAGCACCTATTGTCAGAGATAATGCTTAGCTTGGATATTTAATAGTTACACACAAGTACAAAGAAAACAAGTCGCTCTGTTAGTACTTTGTGCATAACTACGAGTGTTATTAGTACAGTGGAGTTCATACATATGTGTACACTTTAGTACCTTGTCACTTTAATCGCTGTGACTATTTATATTACGCAGATAAAACATGACATTAAATAGACAAGATACTAAAGTGTACACATATTTACTTGTGGGAGGACCTTGTGCAGGGTCCGTCCGGGTTGGTACCACCATCTTATCCATTAACCTACCGCCAAGCAGCAGTGTCTGCATTGTTGTGTTCCGGTTTGGGGATAAGACAGCCGGTGAAATGACTAGCATAGAGGCATTCCATCTTAGTCCTCAGGGTTGGCAACGCATTAGCAGTCTTAGGATTGCGGTCTTGTGAATGCGAATGCCTATGGGTCACAGTTTCCACTTACCATCAGATGGCCTGTGTGCTCGTTTGCCTTCCTATGCCATAAAAAAAAACTCGACTGTTCATAAAGTGACTGAGCTACGAAATTTATAATAACAGAAATAATACAATTACTTACTTTATATCACACATAATCTAATTTTAAAACAATTTTGTTTTCACTATTTCAAATTCAAAACGCGTTTATAATAAATCCTGGATTATTCGTTTTTTATGGTGCCAATATTACAGCCATATTTTCATAATATTTGCGTCACTTGGATGCATTTATCGCTGTGCTCTTTCTCGCACACCAAATTAAATTGGATCTCTCTGTCCCGCATTGCACAAGTGCAACGTTTCCCAAGCGTTCGTTTTTATCGAGGAATTAAAACAATCTGATTATCTTACGAGCCGATAAAATGAATAAAGTAATTTTATTTGCTCTATAAGCTGATGCGGTTTCACGGTGTATGGTTTTGTATCAAGTTTTTTACCGTTGATTAATATTTTTATCGCATTGTACGTTTTATTAATAAAAAATAACAGGGACTTATTATTTCTGTTAACAGTGAAGCTTGTTGTTATCAGTCGTCGTGTATTTAAAAACACACTACATAATACATTTTCTGAAGGTGGTAGAGCCACACTGTATCCATTTATTGGCTGCAGTACGAATGGGCCGGCTCGTCTGGGGTAGTACCACCCTCCCACAGAATATCGGCGTGAAGTAATAGTGTTACTATTGCGTTTCGTTCGGTTAGTGGGTGCGCCAGTGGCCCTCTCCCCCCCCCCCAAATATGGCAGCGGTATTGAATAGAAATTTACCCCAGGAGGGTACCTGCACCCTCGGTGCAGGAGAATCCCTTCCTGAACGTGAGCGTTCAGGTTGCCCTGAGTATTCTGGAGAGGGCACAATCCCGCTCTGTATTTCTGCCAGAGGCAAACAGGGTAAAAAGGCTGCTATCCCTTTGCTTGCCGTTGAGTTTTGCAACGTAAGGGGTCTACACTCTAACTTGAACGCCGTCCATCACCATCTCGAGACGGCTAAGCCGGCTTTACTCTTTTTGACGGAGACACAGATATCTTCCCCGGCAGATGTCTCATATCTACGATACCCAGGCTACATTGTGGAACATAACTTCATTCCACGAGCAGGTGTATGCGTGTTCCTCCGGGAGGATATCTGTTGTCGGCGCCTTGGCACGCTTGAAGAAAAGGACCTGTCTATCATCTGGTTACGCGTTGATCTCGAGGATCATGTGAGGATTTACGCGTGTCTTTACAGGTCCCATAGTGGCAATTTAGAAACGGAGCATCTTATGGAGCACATTCGAACGGTGACAGATACTTTACTGCAGCAGACCCCCACTGCCGAGATTGTAGTATTGGGCGACTTCAATGCCCACCACGCTGAATGGCTTGGATCTCGTTCTACTGACCAAGCGGGGAGATCTGTCCACGAATTCGCTCTGGCGTATGGTCTGACACAACTGGTTAAATCACCAACACGTCTTCCTGATGTGGAAGACCAAGCGACTTCTTTACTTGACCTCATGCTGACCTCCCATCCTGAACTCTACCAGGTTTATGTCGATGCCCCTCTCGGGACATCCGACCATTGCCTGGTTCGGAGTGTGGTGCCTTTCACACGCCAAAGTCTCCTACGCAATGGAAGATGTCGTCGTGTTTGGCACTACAGGTCAGCTGACTGGGACGAGATGCGAAGTTTCTTTGCATCTTACCCATGGCGACAGGTGTGCTTCTCACCAGAAGATCCCAGCGCCTGTGCTGACTCGGTCGCCGACGTGGTGCTTCAGGGAATGGAATTATTTATTCCAAACTCGGTGGTCCCCGTTGGTGGCAAGTCCCGACCATGGTTCGATGGGACTTGCAATGCGGAGTCCCGCCGAAAGCAGGACTCTTATCGGGCCTGGTCGGAAGCTTTGGGCGCTGGTGATCCGAACGCTGGGATATTTAAAAAGAAGTACAACTCTGCCACGAGGTCATTCAAGAAGAGTATAGCCAGGGCAAAATTCAAATTCATTAACAGAATTGGTGACAGACTTGTGCGCCTACCTTCCGGTTCTCGTGCATTCTGGTCTCTCGCCAAAGCTGTTCAAGACAACTTTTGCCAGTCATCGTTCCCCTCCTTGAAACGGGAGGATGATACTTTAGCCCACACTGCTAAGGAGAAAGCCGATCTCTTGGGTATTCTCTTTGCGTCAAACTCGACTTTGGACGACCGGGGAAACATACCGCCGACTATCCCGCTGTGTGAGGACACTATGCCTGAAATCCGTTTTATACAACGAGATGTCTACAGAATCCTTTGTTCCCTGGATGTTCATAAGTCTTGCGGGCCTGATGGTATTCCTCCTATTGTTTTGAAAATGTGTGCTCCTGAGCTGGCTCCAGTTTTAACGCGTCTGTTCCGGCTCTCTTATTCTCTCGGTGTAGTCCCGAGCCCTTGGAAGACAGCTTTGGTTCACCCGATCCCAAAAAAGGGTACTCGCTCAGATCCATCAAACTATCGGCCTATAGCTATAACGCCCTTGTTTTCCAAGATCATGGAAAATATAATTAATCGCCAACTGCTGGGGTATCTTGAAGATCATCAGCTGTTAAGTGACCACCAGTATGGCTTCCGCCGTGGGCGTTCAGCTGGTGATCTTTTAGTTTACCTCACTCATTGCTGGGCTGAGTCCGTGGAAAGCAAGGGCGAGGCATTGGCCGTTAGTTTAGATGTAGCGAAAGCCTTTGATCGTGTTTGGCACAAAGCACTTTTGTCAAAGCTGCCTTCATATGGGCTCCCGGAGAGTTTTTGTAAATGGGCAGCCAGTTTTCTTGAGGGACGGAGCATCAAAGTAGCAGTCGATGGCTCATGCTCGAAACTCATGCCCGTTAATGCTGGTGTGCCGCAAGGCTGTGTATTGTCTCCTACGCTGTTTCTTCTGCATATCAATGATATGTTGCAGTCTAGTAACATTCATTGCTATGCAGATGACAGCACGGGTCACTCACGCTACTTTGGCCGGAGAAATCACTCTCGAGCTGACACTGATGAGTGCCGAGCAAAGCTTGTGTCTGAAATTGAGTCATCACTGGAGGTGGTCTCAAAGTGGGGCAGACTAAACATGGTCCAATTTAACCCCGCCAAGACACAAGTGTGCGTGTTATCTGCCAAAAAGCCCCTTTGTCATGACACCTCAGTTCGAAGGCACTTCCCTCGTTGTTAAGCCTACTATCGGAATCCTGGGTGTTGACATATCGCATGATATTCAGTTCCGCAGTCATTTGGAAGATAAAGCCAAATTAGCCTCCAAGAAGCTAGGCGTGCTTAGTAGAGCGAGACGGTACTTCACAGCTGTCCACTGCCTCCAACTCTATAAGGCTCAGGTCCGGCCGCATATGGAGTACTGTTCTCATCTCTGGGCTGGAGCACCGCAATGCTTTCTTCTTCCTTTTGACCGGATTCAACGTAGAGCGGCTCGAATTGTCAACGACCCAGCGATCTCTGTCCGATTAGATCCACTTGCTATCAGGAGGGACATCAGCTCACTTTGTGTGCTGTATAGGCTTTATAACGGGGAGTGTTCTGAAGAACTATTCGCATTGTTGCCTGCCGCCGTATTCCACCACCGTACCACCCGTCGTAGGGCCAGGTTCCATCAACATCACCTTGATGAATGGCGTTCTTCCACCGTGCGTTTCTCTAGGCACTTTTTACCTCGTACGGTGAAACTGTGGATCGAACTCTCTCCGGCGATATTTCCTGCCAGTTATGACATGGGGTCCTTCAAGAAAAGAGCTCTTATTTTCCTTAAAGGCCGGCAACGGACCGACAACTCAACTTGAGTTGCCGGTGTTCAGGGGCGGTGGTGATTACTTCCCATCAGGTAAGCCGCCTGCTCGTTTGCCTCCCTCTTTTATAAAAAAAAAAAAAAAAAACAATAAATAGGAAAATAACCAACAATAAAATTTAGAACAATACAAAATATCGTTGTTTTTAGGGTTCAGTACCTTAAAAGAAAAAAAACGGAACCCTTATAAGATCACTTTGTTTTTCGTCTGTCTGTCCGTCCGTCCGTCGGTCTGTCTGTCTGTCAAGACCCTTTAACTCCGCGCAGAGGTATCGAGTTGAAATTAAAACTATATACTCAGTTCTACAGTTCCTTGAAGCTGTGAAAAAACTTCTAAGTTACCGTGAAAAAAAGATACAGCCATTTATGCCGCAAAAAACGTACATTTCAACACTCTCAAGGGAATCAAAATTTATAGGGTATTTTCTATTGACCCAGAACTATTAAATTTGGCAAGTAATACCGTCTTTACTACCAATATAGGGAAAAATATGAAACTTTATCTTTTTTATTTAATCACAAAAAAACAGCGTCCAAATTTACAATTGAGTTAACCGTGTCATGTGCGGAGCCCTCGGTGGTGGACTTGGTCGCACTTGTCCGGTTTACATACATACATAAACTCACGCCTTCATTCCCAGAGTTGGGTAGGCAGAGCTACAGAATTATCAAGCACTCTTAAATAAGTTGTTGATAATTCTATCTAATAAATAATAATCAGCTTATTTTCTATCTAAGATTGTCTGGAATACATCGCTATTTAGCGGTAAAACCGTTATTTACCTTTATTTTGACAAAGCCCCGTTTTTTCTCAATGTAAAATAAAAATTACCTAATTGTATTGTAGTGTACCTATTGGCGAAAAAACCCTTCTATATTTTAGTAATTTAAACTAAGACATAAGCGTTAAATTTGAATTCAAGCCACCGTAAAGGCCGTAATGCACAGTGTGATAGCATCGCAAGCTATGTTTTAATCCGCGAACATTCGCCTACACTTCAACCAATACGTGACCGCTACCATTATGAGCGATAATATTTGGATAAGGTATTTATATACAGGGCGAACGATATGAAGTGTTACCAAATTCACAAAATCGAGCCTGGTGTCAAAGTAAATGCGACTTACTATCGGGAAAATGTTTTGGAAGCTGCGTTGGAGCCTTGGGCACGCAAACATTTCGGTAGTAGGCCGTGGACATTACAACAAGACTCGACCCCGGCTCATAAGGCTCGTGTGGACCAAGAATGGCTGAACAACGCGTTCCACATTTTATTTCGTCCACACAATGTCTTTCGAATTCCCCAGACGCGAACCCGAGGGACTTTTCTATCTGGTCCATTGTAGAGAGCAAGGTGAGGAGAAGAAAACATGCCAGTATGGATGCATTGAAGAAAGCGATCGTACGTAATTGCCATTGCATACCGTAGGATCACATTCGTGCAGCGTGCAACTCATTTTTCTACCGTCTGAAGGCCATAGACAGCAGAAGGTGGTCATATCGAGTTAAAATAAAGTAATCTTAAAAATTTGATATCTTTTTCAAAAAAAAATCTTAATAATGAATAATTTGGGACAACAAAAAAAAATCGTAGCCTTTTGAATTTGGTAACACTTCATATCGTTCGCCCTGTAATAAATAAAAATAACTTAGCTGTCTTGTCACATCAGTCGTCGAAGGCTTTTGAAATGTATGATAAATATAACGATCGATGAGTACTAACTAACATCGTTTTACTAAAACCGTAAAAAGAGGAATAGCCAAAAATTAATAAATAGTGTTTTACATTACGTCAATCAAATGAAAACCTGTACTTCACTAAACTTTCTCAAGGATTGCCAGAGAGATTGCTTTTAGCAAATATACCCGAGACCTTTATTAAATTGACGATCATCGCTTTGTCTTTAATGGTCAAACAAATATACATCACATCCAATATAATGTTATAATACATACATACATACATACCTTCACGCCTTCATTCCCAGAGTGGGGTAGGCAGAGCTACAGAATTACCAACAACTCCAAAATAATGTTATAATATTAAATAAAAAATACCATATCAATCGAAGCATTCCCTCAGTCGTCCCCCAGCAGGCTTGTCTCGCGTCGTCCGCAATCGGCTCAGAGCGCAGCGTGGCGTAAAATTGTATTTGACGCTGCCCGCAGAATTAACACGGCTTAGGACGCGATCTCCGTGTTATGACGCGCCGCGATAATCGCTTTAAGTGTGTTTCGGGTTTTAGTGGACATTTTTAATGAACTATGTTTGGGAATATGAATTCTAATAAATCGTTTATTTAACTTTATTTAACTGGGTTAATAATTAACGTTGATTTTACAATAATAAATAAAGTGCGGCCTACTTTCTGAATAAATGTCTTTATCTTTATCTAACCCAATACAAAAAAAATATTATAAGTAGGTAGATAGAGTACAGTCGGGTTCCAAGATTTTTTCGTGAATTCGATGGTGTGTGACTTGAAGGGCGAATCAAACAATGTCCGGTCGGTAAAGGATGTCTAGACCTTGATATGATCTGCGTGTATGTTTCTACTATTCATAATTTTGACACAATAATAAAATCTAATTCACGTCAAAACATGGCGTTCAAAAGGAGACCTATTCAGCGTTGTGCCGCAGTGAACCAGCGTAACTGACCTGACATGAAAACACGAACCTAAAATCTAGAACAAAAAAGAGACCAAATTCACTCCAGGATTCCAATTTCACATCGGCCAAATGGTATTGAGGTAACTGCTAAATACCTAATAATTTCTTTTTAAATACTGCTTAAGTCAAACAGTCCCAACGTGCAAGAAACAAACTGATCAAGTGACCATTTCTAAAATGCAGTAAGTAGTACAAACAATAGGGTGTCAGCATTATCGATCGAAAGGACGAAGAATAAGTCAATTACAGCACGAGGGGCGTCCTGATGAACTAAAAAACATTGCTGCGAAAAATAGGTCGGTGTTTAGGTCGAAAATTGCGCCAAGCTTTCATAGTTCTAGTGTCATCAAGACAATGGGATAAAAAAAAACTAATCCCCAATTTGATAAAAATTGGTACATTACAAATGTACATGGATGGAACATGTTTAGCCCCGGTTTTTTTATTGAGATATTGCGTTTTGAAAGTTGTCTTGTAATTGTGCGCGAAAGTTGCTTTTAAAATTGTAGTCATGTTTAATCAACTCTGCTTTCTGTTGGTTGTGTATTTTGTAATATTTAAAGACTGCCTGTGACGTACAATTCGTTTCCCGCTACTCCTGTTTCTTTCCATTGTTAAGTCGATTTTCTAATAATCTTTCCTTAGTACTTACTACCTTAGAGTACTCGAGTAATATTCTCTCCAAATTCCAAGTCCCATTTTTCATCAGTGTAAGCTGTGCATTGTTTGTCTGTCAGTCAGTCAGTAGTCTGAAATTTAATACTTTTTATACTGTTTACATTATACACATAAGTTCCTTCCCAAAATAACCCTACGTGTAACATGTCATCCATAGGCATATTTTCATATTCTGAAGCGTCACCAACCCTTCCATATTCGTCGCCGCGCCGTCTGCGCCGCCTCGCGGGAATAAAAAGCGCCGCTAAAACGTCTCTCATTCGGCAAATCATATTCTGTTAAACTCGTTACGGGCAACGCTGACCCAGCAGCTAAGGGAATAGGCAGGATGAGGCGGGACAAAATATGTACAGGTGGATGTACTAATGAGAAATGTTCAGGAAAGTTTTAATTTTTAAAGAGAGCGCAAGACGGTTTTGATCACAGTTTCATTACATTTTTTTTAAATATTTGGATCAACTTTGTGTAATTAAGGTAATTACTGTCATTGACAATGATCTTAGGAAATATCACCACATTTTCTCCAATGTACTCTACAAATACGTCCGCAAACTTAGAATAGAAGTGCTCCTTAACTTATTGTTGACATGTTCAGAAGAAGAATGTTTAGAGTCAACTAAGTACTCTGACTCGTTCTTGTTCACTGAGCGGATCGCTCCAAACTAGTACGATAGCTCAAATGTACTAATTCGGTCTTTTAGTTCTTTAAGTACACTAGTATATTGGAAGAAACTCGTCTGTTCATGGTCCTTATTTGTGCTCCTTCGACCTAATATACAGGGTGGAAAAAATCTATGGGCCCTGAAGGGGAACAACCTTAAATCCATTTCTTTGTTTCTTTTTAAAAATAAAAGAATGTTTCCTTTCAGTAAAATGATCTAACTAAAGGATTTAAGGTAGTTCCCCTCCTGGGCCCATAGATTTTTTCCACCCTGACCGATGGGTCATTCATTCAAATCACTTTGCTGTCAGTGTCACTCACTGTTCTGTCTGCTCTGTTCGGTTATTGCTCCGCGTGTACTAAATTAACTAAGAGCAGAAACTTTACGGAATAGTTCGGACATGTACTACACAACCCTAGAGTCTACTGCAACTGTAATATCAGCTCAATGGAACCCTGATCTACTATATAACTGTGTCACTGAGAGGTTATGATTCAAGTCGTAAGGTGTCAAATAAATTGTTTTATAATGTTACTGTGACACCGTTCTATGGTGAGTCACGGTTGCATTGGGATGATAGTGCCTAAACTCTGATACATACTTTCAAGCCGGTTTCCCAATGAGGTAGGCAGAAACAAACTTGATATAACCTCAAAATATAATTTAAATAGAATCAGGACTTATCCACAACATGCCTTACCAGCCACTTCGCTGTGAAAGCAATACCGTATCGCGTTTTTAGCTGTCCGCCGCCGAGAAATATTGGGTGCGGACCTTCCGTGCCGATTGATTTCTGATTGAAATAGTGTGTCCAGGGACTGGGGAGGATATAAGTGGGTTTTGATAAAAGATTTGACACTAAAAGCGTCTTAGGAATAGTAAATTTTCTGGTAGTTTAGATTTGAAATAGGTTATACAGGGTGGACTGAATGAGGGTCGGTCGGCCTAACCCAAAAATGAGTGATATGTATTTTTAGTATTTACTATTTTTCTACAAGAAACTAATTGATTATCCATGCAAAAGCTTATCGTTTTAAGTATGGCAAATGATAGAGTAAATGGCCTCACTTTACATTACCTAAAAATATAAACTTCTTTTAAACGTGTTATCATCATTATTGTAAACTTTTTTACATAAACTTACAACTACCTACTATTACAAATAGAATATACATCACTTACCTACTTATTTGATATTCTATTTTCAGAAAGAGGCCACGGTTTTACTGTTATTTAAAAGAAATATATTTTATCGAATATTACTTGTTAAACTATTGTAATTTGTTAGTAACATTCATTATTTATCCGCGGCCTTACTGTTGTTTTTTATCAAGTGGGACTGATTGTATAAAACTCGATTGTTGAGAACGGTGTCATTGGCGAATTACGCCGCTATGTTGAAAAATGGATATGCCAAAGTCAATTAATAATAATTACAACATGCCGACTTTAATCAAAGACCACTCGACACCAATATTCTCATAGGAAAGAACCGCCACCCCATGCGAGACACATGGCGGAAAACTGGTCAAAAACAATGAAAACGCTCCAAAATCCAGTGAGGCGTCTTTTACCACAATTAATTTATTTCTTTATTATATTTTCATCGCCAACGTCAAGAGGCTATCCAACGTTAACAAGAACAAAACCGAACACCCTATAGAAACTATATAAGGTTTATGTTCCCTTGCTGAACGGACTTATAACCTTGTCAGGGGGTGTAAGTGGTTATCGAAAACATTAATGGCTGAAACGCCGCGGCAAGCACACTTGAAATTGAGTTGGAGTGCCACGGTGAGGCATTTTGAAATTAATACCATTAGGATTGTGGGAACGGGATTGCTGTTCCTAGTTATTGGGAATCGGATTGCAATGGAACTTGTTATGTTATATCATGTTGGGTTATGATTTTGATCAACCGCTGAAAATAGTCGACGAAATCTGAACAGTACCAGTTAAACTTCAATTCAATTACACCTTATTCTAATAAATAAGTAATAACAAAATGAGCCCTGGAGGGCACAGCAACACTAGGAGAGAGGAGGTATAACCTAATTAGTATACTATAAGTATTTTAACCGTTATTAATTATCGTAATGCATCTTCTGTATATTATTTTTAACTTGTCCCTTGAACGCACGCACGGGAACCGTTAATTGACACTTTCGAGTATCAAGCTATCTTAAAGAACACGTCGTCCTCTTTAGCGATAAAACGTCCAGTTGACTTACAGGACCGCTAGCTTCGTAGGCAGGGTCACTACCAACTAGGCCAGCGCGTCGTCAAACTTACAACATTACTTGTTAAACTATTGTAATTTGTTAGTAACATTCATTGTGTTTGATAAAACTTCGTGTTGACTTACTTTGTTACATTTATTTTGTATATATTTTCCGTAATGTTGTTGCATGTGATGTTTTACAAAGATATCTGTATTGTATTGTGTTGTACCGTCCAGGGCCTCTATTCAACACGGTAAAAACCATAGCGTGTTTAATCTGTTACCATATTGTCAACGTTTTGATAGCTCTTATTTACTTGACAGTAATGGCGGCTGACGTCATAACAATACTATAACCCCCTTACTAATAATGGTTGTATAGTGGTGGTATAGCTATACAATGTTTTGTCCTTATCTGTCAAATTCAAATGTCACAGTGACAGATAAGGACAAAACATTGTATAGCTATACCACCACTATACAACCATTATTAGTAAGGGGGTAACAGTGTAACTACCTATCCGATATCGTTTTTACCGCCTAGAGTACCGGCCCAGGTTGATCTTATTCATTCAAAGTTGAAGTCGTAGATTGCTGGTCAAGTTCATCAGCCAAGTTTTATTTAAAAAATTAAGATAATAAAACTACCGCTGGATCAATATTAGTAACTTTGAATGACAACGATAAAGAGCTTGTTGAAGAAATTCACAGTGATGTTACCTACTACCCTGTTTACATAATTCCTAAAAAAAAAAATACTTTACTCAGCTTAAAATGACTTAAACCCAAAACGTTACATGTGGGTAACCTACACATACAAACGTTCACGCCTTCCCTTTCCCACACCTCCCACGAAAAAACCGAGCACCCGCCATATTAATAAAGATAAATGGCACGTCTTTATTTTTCTGTCGGCCATCTTCCCGGAGGATTGGCACGCTATCTCTCGCTGCCGTGCTTTGGCCGGCATATTCTTAGCTGCCTTACGATCCTGCTCTGGAGACTATAGGAACTATGGAGTGGATAGTGGTTTCCTAATATAAGGCTGGTAAATTATGGAACAGCAGATTTGTGTGCTTGGATATTTTCTCAAATACAAGAAAAGGTAATTTTATTTATTTTCCAATGTCAAGCTTTCTCATATTCAATTCCGTACCTATTTGCTACAAAGAAATATAGCTGTCAGTATAAATGTATGCAGAAAGCAATGGACGTGGTTCCAATCTAAAAAATCACATCATGCTGCGGCTGTGCGATGTGCTACTGGTGCGTACATCTTATTCGTGTTATTTGTTAGTTGATTTTTGTGTCCTATGGCTAACATTTTATCAGTAACGTTGTAATCTACTTTATTTTTCAGGTAAGCTAAGTAGGTAAATTAGTATCTTGTTTGTAGAATATATTTTTTAGTTAAAATCTGTGATATTGGAATAACGCTAAGCCGAACGCAAGACAAAAACTTATTTAGTAATTTATATTGTATCGTTGTTTAGTACCCATAGTACAGAGCTTAGTTTGGGACTAGGTCAATTGGTGTGACATTGTCCCCTGTTTTTATTTTTATTTTTTATATTTATTTAACCTTTATTACACAAAAAATGCACAAATGGCGAACCAACAAATATTTCTTATTTCGTAACATTTAGTGATTACTTATTGGCAAATTTTGAATGCCGTGTAGGCACACACATTAATTAGGGATCTGAATGTAAATTATGTGTATTTTTGTTATTTGTCGGTGTAAGCAAGTACCTTATCTGATAAATAAATGTCAGGCAGGTCTACGCTTTCTTCGTCCTTATAAAGGAATATATTTTTACGATTCTCGCGCCATCTCACACAATCCGATGAGTTAGTGTCGTGGAGCGCGGGCGACGTATGCTGTTCTATATTCAAATTGGACGGCTCCTCGAACCGACGTCCGCCATTTTGTCGTCGTCACGACCCGTGCAAATGGCGGACGGTAAGAAGCTTAACGTAAAGTTGGAGAATGTTATTCTTTTTGCGGCGTGTTTTAATATCTGGTCTTTGGAGGGAACGAACGGGGAATTTTACGAGTACCTATCTACAATTAAGTGCTTAAAAAACACAAAACTTTGCAGTAACAGTGGTTTTAAGAACCTTTTATTAGCTCGCTTTCTTAACTGTCTGTCCGCTGGTTTGTCTGTGCAAATAGTTTCGCCGAAATATGGTACCATCAACTAGTAGGTAAGTAAACCTTTAAATTACTGTAGGTACGTGTGACGTCAAATATATTATTATGTTGGTATACATTTTATACCTTATTCCATTGACGTAAGGTGCTCAAATAAAAGCATATCTTCCCTATCCTACCTAGTTTGTGGTAAAATATTTCGCCATAATAATGATCTCTTTTTAACAACACTAAATTCATCACGTATGAGTGCCGTCGCTATGGGTTAGTAATCATTATCTGACTTAAGATTATTAAGAGTTACGTACAGTTTTTTAAAATCATCCTGTATAATACCCTAATGAGCCCTAATGGAATAAATAAATAAATAAATATCAGGGGACAAATGTCACACCAATTGACCTAGTCCCAATTTAAGCTCTAGGCTTGTATTATGGGTACTAGACAACGATATAAATACTTAAATAGAGAAATATATACCTAAATACATAGTAAACATCCATGACTCAGGAACAAATATTCGCGCTCATTTCACAAATATCTGCCCTTACCGGGATTTGAACCCAGGACCACTAGCTTCGTAGGCAGGGTCACTACCAACTAGGCAGCGAGTCGTACAATACAGAATACAGAGGTAGAGCGAGTATAAATGCGTAGACTTTATAACGTGTACGGTTAGACCGGGAGGTAGGAATTTTGGTACAAAGGCTTAAATAATGTACCATAGGGTAAAGTCACCAGTAGTCAGCCAGAGACCTGTAGCCGGCCTATGCCTATACTTTGTATGAGTGCGAAGAGTACGAAAGATATATATCCTACTCTTCGCACTCATATAAGGTCGACTACTGGTCTCTGGCTGACCACTGGTGACTTTACCATATTATGTTTTATGAACTGACCGTTTTTTCTCATTTTTCTCAATCATACGCCGACACGCTAGCCCGGCGCACACGGTCGCGGCTATAAATTAGCGCGCACGGTAAGCCGCACTCTTGCGCCGCACTATCTGTTCGCCGCACGCCTTTACGCGAATACGGCGAGGTACGGCCTGCAAAAAAATTACGGCTTGTTGGTTAAGAAAATAAAAATGGAAAAAACAGTCATAGTTTGATTCAATAACAGTAATGGCAACAAGTTCTCTGAGCGACGAGCCCAGTTCGCCGTATGCAAACTCATTGATTAGGTTTGAGTTTTCTTATCAGTTTGTCGTATATAATTATGAGTAAAATGCGAATGACAACTTAATATCATCGTGATGGAAGATGGTTTTTGCATAATTTATAGACGTGTCACTACTTCACAACCACTTAAAAAATATATATTTTCTTTTATTTTTTTATATGATTAATATTGATTACTAGTATTAGTTTTTTGAGAGGCGAAGCAAATCTATATAAAGAACTTCATTTCAAATTGGAAATCGCTTGAAGGCATCCCAAAAATAAGTACTACATTAAAAAAAACAAAATAATCATAATTTAAAAACTGTTGATGTTGTCGAAAGATGTTGATACTCAGCATTGGATAATATTCCTCACTATAAGAGGTACTCACAAAAAAATACTCGAGCCCATGCGATGTAAGGGCCTACTCACTATGGAAACCCGACTATAGCCTTTATTTGTTCTCTGATAAATTATACAGCCTGTCAGTATTCATTCAACAGGAGTATATTATATAGAAATGTTGTAGGTGTAACATCAGAAGTACTGATCAATTTTTTTTTTTCATGATCGTTCTTGGGACTATTCATTACGAATGATCAAATCTAAAATCGCCTCTTGTTTATGGTAAGGGGAATTCAAACGAGCACACAGGCCTCCTGGTGGAAAGAGGGATTGAGACCCATATCGACTTTTGCATCCTCAAGACTACAATCTGAAACCTAGACTGCAAATTCGTTGTCAACCCCTAAAGGATGACTAAGATGGAATGCCTTTATCGTAGTAATTTCACCGGTTTTCTTATCCTGCTGCTTGGTGGTGGGTTAAGTAATAACTCCTAATAATAAAAATATTTATTTTTATTTTATCCAAATAATCTTATTAGATACTGACTAGAGAATGCGATTTAACCGGTTATTAACCGATTTTGTATAAAATTAACCGGTTAAAACCGGTATTAACTGGTTATTTGCATTTCCTAATACTGACAAAATGTAATCCACCACAGGCTTCGTCAAATAATCAAATTTAAGCAACAGCATAAGCTGTATGACACAACTAAATACATACAGGTAAATAAACAATTATTAGTTAAACCGGTTCGATAGTGGCATAAATGTGCCCATACACTTGCTATCTACATTTGTGAATAGTAGAGTAGACCCACAAAAAACTGCCGTAGGTAATCTGACCAAATTTGACAGAATTTAAACTTTTATATATACAATATTTGAGTCTGTGTTAATTCTTCTGCTGGCGGTACGCATTGTCCGTCGGCGCGTCTATTAATCACAGTTTATCGAGCGCTAATCCCGGTTTAAATAGATAACTAGTTGAGTCGGGCATTGTCAGCCCGCAGGGTTGCCAACCCTTTTGAGTATAATGTATTAAAAATGCTTTTTATGATGAGGGTTTTGGATTTATTAAAACAGAATCAAACTTTTCGTTGAAAAAAGAAAAGTGTAGGAAGACGTGTTTTAGTCTTTGTTAAATTGCTATAAAAAGGTAGGATGCAAGCAGGCAGCGTAGGATGGGCCGTTTGTTATAATTCTATAATTATGTAATGTCACTAGTCCTCTGTTGGCTTTATTCACTCACACCGCACATTCTATGCCATTTCTTTTTAGAATTACTATACTAATGGCTTACAATATTTTTGTGTTTGTTTTTGTTTAATTGTTTATGTTAAATAATAAACAAGTAAAATATTTCGTTACAGATAATGTCAATGGGCAGCCCTAACTTACCCTCCTTGACAATAGCACCGATTGTTTTATACATTTGTTTACTCTCATGAAGGGATTTGCATTCGACGCTTCTAAATCATAGTAAAATACTGGTAATATCTCGATGTATCAAAATCAAAGTAGGTTTTAGAGCTAACGATAATTAGTTATCTAAACAGTTGTCTAAATATAGGTACTTACATTCAAAACTGAATACTGTTCTAGAAACAATAAATAAAGGTTCATACATGGTACAAACTTGCCACGACACTGATTTTTTAACGTTAATGACTTAATGATGTCGGTAGGGGACGTCCTAGACAAACGTACGGTGATCAGATTCGCGATGTACTGAATAAGGGCCTCATAAAAAGCACCCGAACCCGACGTACGTGTATCAAGAGATTGATGAATGTAGAGGAAGCGAAAGTTGTATGTTTAGATCGGTGCACCTGGCGTTCCATAGTCTCTGCCTACCCCATTGGGAGACCGGCGTGAAGTTATGTATGTATGTGAGGTAATAAATTAATGATGAACTTCCACACTCAGGGACGTCAATTAATTTTAATGCTGCTTTAGTGACGTGTTGTCTTATTCTATTGTTGTAGCAAAGAAAGTGTGAGCAACTTTAATCAAGCGTTATATCTAATTGACGTCTCTAAGTGCGGCTGTAATAGCTGAAATGTCCTTAAAGGGTATAATCAAACGACTATAACAGGAGTTCTATCATTTAGGGTCCGCAAATCACCTATTCACAGCCAAGCCCATCCGAATACATAACGTTATTGTAGTCGTGCCAACCCTGATGTTTGTATGCTGACACCTGTTCACCCTTTTTTGTCGGTAGATTTATGTGTCAAATATTTTTGCCTTTATCTGTGCCTACGTGTTTGTTAATATTACAGGTAGAATTTTTATGCTTGCAAAAATATCAATTGAGTTTTTTAATTTCGGATCCAAAGAGAGTTGGAGAGTTTCCGTGTTTGTTTCCATGTAGCGCTGATAAGTGTATGACAATCGACAATGCGTTTTTGGATTGAAAGAAATTCTTAGGATGCTCAGTGTCCAAGGATTAGTCGTTGATAATTAATTTTAATTTGCGTTTAGCCACTAAAGAAGAGTGTGATCTGTTGATCGATACAGATTGAAATTCAATTGCTCAGTCAAATTTTGGTACACAAATAAGGTAGGTACAAAGTAATGTTGAACAGGATGTCCTATTAAAGATAAATAGTAATAAACAGGAACATTTTTTTTATTCAATCTTTTAATCAGACATCGTATGCAACATTGTGTTATGGCCTTATGGAACCAGTAAAACAAGTGCATTTTTACCTATAAATAACTTTATGAAAGTTTAACTAATCAAATTGCTTTACTTTCACAAGATGAATTTGTTACCAATCCTCAACAACTATCACCTTTGGAGTGCACATAAAGACACTAACTGCCCTAGACTAACATTGAGTGCCAAGCTCTCCGGATTCCATATAAAACGATCCCTAAGTGGGGTCCTCGGCGGTGGTTTTCAGGCCGTCAGGTGTGACGACACATGTGGCTCCCAGCGTCTTAGCGTTTACATAAACCCGCCGCGCGCCGGACTGTGTGGCGACACCCGTACCACACAGGATGATGACAAATTGGTATTTTGCTAGAATTTATTTTATATCATTTTTATTTCATATTTTAATTAAATATGATTGTTCTCTTTAAAGCAGTTCGTGTTATAAGGATTCATTCAAATTTGGTATACCTACTGAATGCAATGCATGATACAGTCGGAAAAGGTATACGAAATTCCATCTGCAGAATAATACAGAACAAGCCAGTTCATTTTTTATACACAAATACATTGGTATTGGTTAGCTTTGTAGTTGAATAATCGGACCATGTTGAATATTTTAATATTTGTTATGTTATAGCAACGGTGTTGGTTCCAAGACCATTTCGACGCGTAGTTTTAGTGTAAAGTTATACCGTTGAACTAACCAACATACATACATACATAAACTCACGCCTTCATTCCCAAAGTGGGGTAGGCAGAGCTACGGAATTATCAGCAACTCTAAAACCTTGTTGATAATTCTGTAACCACATTTTGCATAATTAGGCTAAGTTGTTTAACATCGCATTAGTGACGGGTTGCAAGCCCATCGCCTAACAGTACTACAAGCCCTATTCCCTTAGTCGCCTCTTACGACATCCACGGGAAGACATGGAGTGGCACTATTCTAACCCGGCAACCACACTGTTGAACTAACCTAGTTTTCTAATATTTTGGAGTATCCAACACCCTGTACGCAGCCCCATGCATATGCGAGAGAGTTATGCCACTCCTGATCCCATACACGGCATCCATCTCGGATTACGAGCCACCGAAATTATGTCAGCGCCAGTCTGAACTAAGACGATATTATGCCGGGGATTTGAATAATCTAGTTAGCGAATCAGCGATTAAAGTCTGTTATAGGTAAATTAGATGAGATAATTTACATTTAACATGTGTGGGTGAGCTACATAACTACTGTTATAAGATGTAACTGATGTGAAAAAAACCGGGCAAGAGCATGTCGGACCATACTCAGTGTAGGGTTCCGAAGCCGTTACTACAAACAAATTAGACCTAGCGACAAACTTAACTTTGCCGTTCGAAAACTGTTATTCCCATACATTGTCATAGGTCGCGGTCAGTTTACCAACACCGCAAATAAGTTTACGGCAGGTATAAACAGTTAATTCACTGAAGAAACCACTGAAGTCTTCTTAATAGTGATTGTTTTCCTATTCAATTAATTATAATTATGTGCTTTCATTTATGATATTTTTCAGATTTTCAGCTTTTGTAGTTTTGGCTGTAGGGAGGGGGGGACACTTGACTCTAACAAAAGTTTTTAAAGCGTAATATTTCATAAACGGATATCTTAATCGTAAAATTGTTTCCACAAACCCGCATTATTCTACCACTTTGTTGGCGTGATATACATATTAATGTATATTTATGCCAAATTACAGCTTTCTAGTACGAAGAGTCTCTGAGCTAGGCTGCAGACGGACGGACGGACTGGTGAAACTTTAAGGGTTCGTAGTTTGACTACGGAACCTTAAAAAAGCCCCCGCAAATTGAAACGACTTCATTCCAAGATTCTAAAGCAGCCAAACCGATTACAATCCAACTTTTCTAAAAACAACCCTGATTAAATGGAAATATTGGTTAAAATTGTATCATTAGACATAGTATTTACAAAACCACGTAGATTCTAACGTTAATTCGCTCCGGCGGCGGCGGCTGAGATACCACAGATACAAAAAACATTCGCCGATCGGTAAGGTGTGAAACTTCTTAACATCCCTAGTTTTTCTTTGGCGTTTTTAAAATATTTTCAAGAAAACATCCATAGAAAGCAAAACCAATTTTGTTTTTTTACACATTTTACTTAAGAACGGACTGAAACCGATAAACTGGCAGTTTGTGATAATATACCAATGCCACGGAAATAAGGTCCCCTTAGTAGCTTTTTGAGGGATTGACGTTTACGAACCATGTAATTTGATACGTAATTTCGTGTATACAGGTTTTTTTAAAGTGATAATATAAAAGCTATATTAAGATTAATATCTGTAACTGAGTAAGTTATTTCATTGCGTAGGTACTCTACATCTTTTTATACATATAAAACAAGAAAGTGACTGGTTTAATGATTGATGAACGCACAGCCAAAACCGCTGGACCTAGGAACTTGAAATTTTGAGTAAATATTCCTTAGGTACATATCCTAAAAAGGGATTTTCGGAAATTCATCCCCTTAAGGGTTCAAATAGGGGGTGTAGCGGTAAACTAATTCTACGCATACGAAGTCACGAGCATCTTCTAGTTTGAGATAAAAACAAATGTGACTAGATATGATCTTTCTGTGTACTTTTCAAATGTTATAAGGGTTAGGTTAGTCTTGAAGAAACAGCAAAATCACGTCATTTTCCTTACTATTAAAATAAGTAACTCTTCGTATAGCTTTTTTCTTTTTAAATTATGTCCATTGATCATCTTAGGACCAAGTCTGACGCTGTTCAAAAACCAATCATATTTTAGGGGTAATCGTTGAAACTAAATACGCATACAGTCTCTACACTAAACTTTCCACCTCAGCTTACTCAAACTTACATTAACTTTAACAGTATACCAAGTAAACTAAAACTCGCAAGCAGTTGTTGTAAGCATTCGTATAAAATAACCATTATCTCCACTCGATTGGTCGAGTACTAAATTCAATAACTAAACACATTTAGTTCAATTCCTGTCAATGGACGTTTGCTCTTTGAAAAGAATTTTCAATGAAAGTTATCATATTTTATGTCGTTTGAAATGGATTTCCAATGCGGTGTGTTTTATTGGGGTGTATAATAGGTTTTCAATGTGGTCATCAGGGTCTATTAGGAAAAAACATTGATATTTTATATGCCTCATAAAGCGTGTTTTTTCAACATACTAAATAAAACACTTCATTAAAATTGCCAATTTTTTACACAACCTTTATGTTATGATGCTCAACTTTTATTATTTAACCAAATTATAACAGTTATTTTTAGTTAAAAACTCTTCAGTCAAATCCACATCGTGTCAGTTTTCTTCATTAGGTATCTAATAAAATGTCTTTCGCATAGTAATCTTTTATTGTTCTACTGGGACAGTTTGTCGTTAGAAGCATTCCTACATAACTACATCTCTTAAACTCTTTATACTTTTTCTATAACTATAATTGTTGCATATTATATGATTAAATATAATTGCCGACGCAGTGATTTAAGTAAAAATTAAAATCGTAGCTCTTAACCAAAACCGATTTACGCCACAAACCCTTTGCCTGGATAAATCATTTAAAAAAGTTCTATCACACCATTCAAAATGGCATTCTGCTAAGCGCAATCAAATCTAACGAAACATAAATTTAAATTTAGAATCCAACACCCTTTGCTAACGTTCACCCCAGTATTTCAAAAATCATCAAGTGATCGACATAAAATGACGGTTACAATTTGAATCCTACAGAGAACAGTTAAGGTTTAGTTTTGTTCAATCGATATTGAAAGGAATTATGGATTTAAGCTCTGTTTTTACCAAAAAGAGTTTAATAGAATTTGGCATATCTTACTAATGGAACGGTTGGTGTAATGAAATGAGGTATTTTTTTGTTCCTCGTTCCTGCGATTTATTGCAAAATGGTCGTTTTTCAATATGCGAGTGTGCTCGAATCTGCTACTTTATTGGCACTCGGCTGGGATGAGTTTTTACCGTTATTTTGCTTGATCGATTTTAATTAAAAAGGTTTTTTTTATGATTTAGTGTCATAACTTCATTATAGAGTACATGTGGCTGTCAGTAGCAAAGCACTCTTAAGTGTAATTAACTCTCAAAGACTCCTTCGCCCCAAAAAAAAATGCTATACATAAAGGTTTCAAAAAGAACGAAGCATTATGTCTTTTAGAAGGTATACCAAATAGGTAAACACTTCAGTTGCCTTTATCTCAGAAACAAACCCAGTCTACTAAGTCGTACTAGTTTTCCTTTTAAATTAGTTGTTATCTGCTTTCATTTAAGTTATTTTCAGCTTTTTATTACTTGTGGTTTGGTCTGCTGGTGGAGGAGGAACACGCAACTAGCGAAAATGACACTTTGAGTTAAATATTCGCTAAACTGTGCCCCAAACTTAAAATTATTGTCATATTACACGAATTAATGTATAATTAATGATTTTTGAGAGCTATCTTATGATACCTCATATTCATGTATAGGAATTGGAATCCCGGAAAAAAACAAAGTTGTATTTTACAGCTTGTTGTAAAATAAATGTTTAAGTATGCCAAATTACAGATTAATAATATTATGAGTCTCCGAGTAAAACTGCGGAAAGACAGGCATGGCGACTACGTCCTTGTTGACAACGGAACCCTAAAAAGAACAAAAAATCCTCGCAAATTTCTACCAACCACAAACAAGCAGACTTTTCAAACAATTAAACGTCTCAAAAAAACTCAGGCGGATTATCTTAATCAGACTCCATATACCAACTGTCAAGACTTTCCCTTAAAAACCTTATCAGCCATCTCCCTCCCAAACAAAGGGAGGTTATTTTACATAATGAGTGACGTTTCCAGCGTTTAGGGAGACTGGGACAGCTTTATTTGAAACTGGTGTTGTGCGAGAGAGATGTGGATTCAGAGAGAACAATATCACAATCTTGTTTCTGGACCATTTATTTAATTAGTGGTGGCCGACAGCAGGGCATTCATCTCGGCGTTATGCTGATACGGATGTGGTTCGCAAAGGGTTTTGGGTTGACGTCTATGCACGGCTTATACAGGCTGCGGTTAGATTCTAAAACATGATTTCCGTAAATGTGTGTTCGAGTATATGACTTATGACGTTTTATTGAATGACAAGTATTCATGATTTAAGCCTATTTTTTTTGTCATATTCTAATTTTAGTTGTGTCATATCTTTTTATTATTGTTAGCTAGTTATTCCAGCTATTTCTGTTAGCATATCTGTTTGTTTATGGCAATTAATAAATTGTTCAGTATCTTATAGAACTCGAGAGATTTTTGCACATTCCTCACAGTCGTACGATGGTCAGGATCGGGCGTGTTCCTCGGGTCAGATTCTAAGCCTACTCAATTATGCAAGAAAAAATAAATAAAGATACTCTGAAATCCCTCTGGATTTATGTTTCTCAATCCTTCCTATCACAAAAACTTCAGCATCCAAATCTCCCAGTTTCTTCACGGTCTGAAAACCAAAACACAAATAAAAATCCGCGTAGGGTTAAACACAGCTAACTGGTCTTTCCATCGAATTAACCGTTCAAAAGCCGACGGGGGTCATAACGGCCAGGGGGACACGGCTGTAACATTAAATTGAGACATTAACATCAGGGGCATTGTCTCTAAATGGTTCGCAGTTTGGTGTGACACCGTGGCTAATATTTTAGAATCTTGTTGTGTTTGGAAGGGTTGATTTGTTATATTGAGGTTCGGGTTGGATGTATCGATGATTTAAGCTCGGAGATTTTCTCCGTGCTTAATAAAATTTGTTTATTACTGAAAGAATACTGATTTACCTAATTTATTTGCGAAAATACTCATTTACTTCGATTTGATGTAACTGATTTATAGCTAAAATGCCATAGGGTAAATTTTGAATACAGTTGTTAAATGTTTAAAACTTATGGATGTTACTTTAATATAAATTGGCAAAAATCTACGTAAGCTTATTTAGTTGCGATTGCTCTAAGATCAAGGGATATTTGTTTGGCACACCCTATGCCTATGTATTTCATGATGTAAGATAATATCATCAAATTAAAACCTTTGCTATGAATTAAAACCCAAATATCCAAACCTAAATATTTGTTGTTACATGATCGGATACGAAAAAAACGGTGACACTATAACCTTTAGACCTTCTAACGCCATTTCACCAACACTTCAAGTCAGGCCGTCTACAACAATATACCAATAGATTATGCCTACTCATCTTGCACCATAACTCTTTCTCACGCCACTGCCCAGCAAAAAAACTGAATTAATTCACTTCTATCAATATGCTTGAGCAACGCACTTGGCAGCGATTTTTAAGAATCTTGGCTGTGGCAAAATTCGGGGGAAAATCAACAAAAAACGTCCATAAATCATCGGCCTGTTAAGCCCAGCGGCTGAATGCGGAATGAGCATTTGAGGGTTATTTTTTGAACTGTATTTTCCCATTCAATTCATTTTTTAACATGGAGTTATTTATTTTGTAAATATGTCGAGTTAAGTTTTAAACGATTTGCATTGAGATACCTATGTTATAAGTCGTACTAGTTTAATGTTTTTGTCAGTGTAGAGAAAACAACGTATGCAATTGGACATGTGATTCAAAAGAAAAATCGAGAAAATTAAGTACACGCTAACATTTTTTAAGTTATAATCCCGCAGTTTTCCGTTTTACAGTTTAAAGAAACCCAACATGGTACTTAAAGTCTCAACTCAAATCATCTCTAAGTGCCACTATTTACCAATCAACCAACCAAAAATACTAAACAATGAAAATAGTCCACCCATTTCACCTTACCTTCTTAATAAAATGAGGACAAGGTAGCACTAATATTAAAAACATTATAACAAAGACAAATAAAAATAGAGTCTCCCTCTTCCCGGTACAATGGCGGCACTTATTCACGCGACGCTTCCTGCCCTGTGTTCTGACGACATTGTTTTTTTTCACAAGAACTTTTTCTGTTCATTTGTTTTTCGCTTTTTGTACCACCGACAGGATTTCTTGAACCCATATTTCACGCTCATATTGTTCACAATTTGCATCTAGCGAGCTCGGATTCGTTTGTTTTTTGTTTTGGTGAAGATCCTGAAATATTCTTCGGTGGATTGCTGTGTAATTGTAGGGGGTACGAAGTTACTATAATTTTCGCGATTTTCTGGAATATACTGAGGGGTTATTATGGCTTAACTATGCAGTTCAGATTACGCTGAGAGAAAAGGACAGAGCTATATATAATAACTGCTATAGCTTTGTCCTTTACACTCGCTGTAAAATGAACTGCATAGACATGTCATAATAACCCCTCTAGTCTGGTCTGGTCATGTCATAATAACCCCTCTGGTCATAATCATTTTCAGAGTGGTAATTTTGTAAAAGGACACTTTTTTGTGCAATAATTGCCCGTCAACAATAGCTGTCTTACTCTAATTTTGTGTAATAGAATGAGAAGTCCGTACTGCTGACGGAAAATGATTGCTCAAAAAATTACCCATGTAAGTGCATCTTAATTTAGGGTCTTGAATATGGCCAGAGCGTAATTATACTAGTAGGAACACTTCCATTATATAAAACTTGATGTAGGTATTTGGTGCATGGTCATTTTAACAATAAGAAATCTTACCTGGGTCTCGTGCATATTCGCACAAAAAGCATTCCGGCTGCTCATTCTTACTTTCCCTTGATTGTCAGGGAAAGAGCAGAACAAATCAATGTAAACAGTTAAAGAACAATCAAAGACATCATTATTTAAAGCGCTGTCGAATATCGGCCTGGCATTGTGCAACCGATTTAAAATATTCATGACCAAACGCTGTGCTGTCAGATTAGCGCCACCTCTTACTCATATACGATATACGATTATACGACGACGATTCCATATACGACGATCATGATCCTTGTTTTTAGACAATCTAGACTAGATTTACCTAACACAATCACATTAAATTTGTTGAAAAGGCGAATTCCATAGTTCCAATAATGAGTTTCTACAATAAATATTTACGCCGTCTCGTTGGAAAATCTCACCACACAAATTATTAACATTCATTACATTTATAACTTAAAAAAGATAGGGTCTCATTAATATATTAATTTCATCATAAGAATTACAGTCAATTTGTATTTTATTTTATTCTATTTTTATTTGTCTTTGTAAAAGGACCTTTTTTGTGCAATAATTGCCCGTCAACAACCTCATTTTATTAAGCTACCTTGCTACCTTGTCCTCATTTTATTAAGTTTCCACTTACCATCAGGTGGCCTGTGTGCTCGTTTGCCTTCCTATGATATAAAAAAAAAAATAAAAAAAATTGACATCACAACAGCACTGCTGCCTTCAAACGTAGGTGTCAGCTTCATATCTAAATTGTTCTTATAAAATAAAATATTGCAGAGGTTTTATTATGTTTTACGTAAAACCACAAAAGACGTTGATATAGCGCAATTCGGACCGGCATTTAGGGGTCAAATTTCTTAATTTTATTATAGTTCATTAATTATAACCTTTTTTTTTAAATCTTACTACAGGGATCGATTCAAGAAGCCTCGAAATGGTTTTGAAATTTTCATATTTATTTTTTATAAAATCGACGCTTTATTGGCTCTGTGGTGCTGAATGTATCTCGCCAAGATTTTGATCCTATTAACTTCAAACCCTTTTGTCCGATTGACTGATGATCCCGGTGCGGTCGCATCTGCAACTTTGATTGCGTTGTCCTCCCGGGTCCTGTCAAGTTGTGACGTGAGCGACAGATTAGTTGGTCGCCGACTAATATTCTTTTAAGATTGCCAACGATTCCCTGAGGAACTTTTCTTGATTAGGAATGGAAGTTATTGATAGCTGGTGAAAGTTGGATATGTTGTTTTTTAAGTGTGTTCATTTTTTTTGTAATTACTTTCTATTAGATTTCAAACTATGTTCTGAGTTGTAATCTATTGTTAGCGTATTCTTAATAATGTAACACCATAAAGTCAATTTAATCAATAATCCCGAATCAAATAACCACCTGTTTGTATTAAAATATGCGTCGCAATATCCCTAAATAGTGCTAATACAAAACCAACATATGGTGTCCGATCTCTAACAATAGACCATCATACGATTCTACTGTAATCATCCCCTTTCTACTTCCAATGCTTCTATATTTGAATCATTCACCCTATTAATTGTCAAACGCTCGTTTAAAATCACTACCAATCAAAAAAAGACCCTAACATCTGAATTCGAACATTACTTTTCCACTGTTAAAAGTTTTTGATTAACAACGAGTTCGTTTATAGTGGTTGTCCTACGTTTAAAAGTTGTGCTGGTAGTTTCTTCTTTTATATCGACAGTTTACATTCTACAGATGATTTTAAACTGTATGTATTCACCATTATGGTTGATTTTGATTAAACTTTTCCATATTATAAAGTTGCAAATAACTTCTTCAGAATTTTCAACCTTACCGACGTATAGATAGAGTATCTAGTCATACTTGACAAAATAAAGCTAATTCAAACGCATAATCGCAGCATTGTTAGTGGGATTTAGTGCACACTTGTTTGTGAATTTTTGGACCATATGGTGTAAAAGCCGCTGAGGACAGTACGCCCCCATAGTACCCCATTACCATATGCAACGCGTTAAATGCATTTTCAAGAGAATTGTATTGTAAGGTACCTTTAATCTGAGCTCGCAGCGATCAATAGGTTGAACTCAAAAACTAAATGATGGATGAAGAAAGTATTTTGGGTTTGATAAATTAGTATGGCGTGACGATAGAAGGGATGTTTCTCTATCATATTGTTGTTTGTCAAGATTATTTCTCCAAAAACTTTCGTCTACTATTCTTCAGTTTGTGTTATTCGTTTGTCCTTCAAACTTATTAGCTAGCGTCTTACAGTGTTGATAGCAACTTTGAAATAACAAAGTTCTCACCACTCAGTATATAAATTATGGCAAAAATCCAGAACAAAAATACTATATCGAATATGTAAGTAAACAAAACAGTTAATAAAAATATTTGAACTAAGCAAATAAAATACTAAAGTTAATAGCATATCGATAATGGAGACCCAATTCGCTAGCTTGTAATGTTTGTGCAGTACGCATGCGCGAATAAACAGCATGTCGCACTAGCAGCGGTGCAATAATGCATATTGTATTCAATGACAATAGCCTTGTAGATGGATAAAGAGTGTTTGGTCGTGATAAAACCAAATCGGTAAACAACGTTATTATGAAGATGTTTAATTTCAGAAGTTTAATGAATTAAGATATAGTTTAGAAGAATCATTAAATCACAGTTATGTGCTTGCGTAAAAGAGCTACAAAATAATTATTAATACAGTAAGCAAAAAAACGTAATAATTTCTGAAAATAACTGCGTAAAACAGAACACTTTCTTATACAAAACCACAACGATGACCAAATTGTGATCATATTTAACTAGTAAGTACCAAGACCGTCAATTCCAACGTTTACAATCACACAACATATGCGCCCGCGCTGCCATCTGATCACAATAACCATAATGGCCATCCCCAACCTGAGTGAGATGAATCAGATAATTCCGAGTTCACTTTGAAGTTTAATCATACGAGAAAATACTAAACTAATACGCTTTAGTAAAATAACAGATCTTGACAACCTTAAGTAATTTATGAAAAGTGAACATTTATTCGACCTAAAGCAGAAATCAGGTTCAAGTTTAACGTAAATCAAGTAAACGGTGTGATGCTTACAAAACCCTTAAAACAGTCATTAATTATTGGGCGTGATACCGTCTAATATAGTCTAAGAACGTAATGCGTAAAAAATAAAATTTGCAACAAAACGTATACATGTCAATTACATTCGTGCTAATCAATCGACTTTTTCTTGCTATACTTCTGATTTGTTTAAAGCACAGCAAAAATTGCATGTATTCTTCTCTGTTACAAAAAAATATGATTCAAAAACAAATGCTTAAATATCAATAATCCGCCACAAGCTAAACCGCATCGATCCTCAACAATAGCACTTGTAAAAACTAGGGTAGATGCAATACGATCGCGCTTACACGCCATATGCAGGGCGCGGGCGCAGGGCTCTTGGGACGTCCACCCTAATTTCGAATTACTAATGAAAACTACCGAGGACGCTGACTGTATGGACGATGTGAGTAAAGTTCTATATTCATCGAGAAACAATAAAGAGCATCGTTTTAAAAATGATAATGGTAAAGCTATAAATAAAGAAGTTTATTTAGTGAAGGTAATGGAAAAAAACAAAAGAGTAAACAATCACGAGTATTAAAGATAATACTTTTTTAATACGATTGGGTCAGAAAGGTTCAAGACTGGCGACCACGGCGTTCCGGAAATTGAAGTGTTGGTAGGCCTCTCACCCACAAGGTGCATCGACGATATGGTGAAGCTCCCAGGAACTCGATGGATGGTCCAGCAGTCGACGTCCTTCGACTGATATGGTGACGACAATGATTTCTTAAATATTTTTTATAAATCAAAAACATTTGGATATTAAGTTCTTAAGTTATGAGACTGACATCTCCTGTTTTGTTGCATTTACACTGATAAAAATCTCTCGCTAAGAATATTTTAGCTTCAACAGAATATAAACATTTGTTCTAATTTTCGGTCGATCCGTTCATCACATTCAAAACTAAGTATTGATTTTAGGTCGCTAAAAAACCGCCCTAACCAAACCGCCGCTTTGGCGCCATATGTCGCGAAAAATTCAGCCATAATTGCATTAAGTTACCCCAAGTCGAGCGCGTTTAATTACACAGTCCCACTTAGACATATGTGCTGTGTGGCTCATACGAAAGTGCTTTGATCATCATTGGTTTGAGTACGTCTGCCTGGGGATTTGACGTACCACCAAAAACTGAATTGGCAATGGGTCGTTCGATATTTATCATAGCACTAGAGTAAAAAGAAATCAAATTAGCTATAGTCAAAGTGTGCTTTAGAAGCATACATGAATACTAATAGTCAAAAGAATGGACACCTATTGTCAGATTGAATTTTACCGACACTCAAATACAATTTATATACAAAAACAATCGATGTAAAATCAGATAGTTAATACTTTTATTGTTGTTCTTTAAATCAGATTTCCTAACAATATTCTCTAGCTTTGATCTAAAAAGTACTAAGAAAACAAAAAACACAAGACATGTCACATCAATCCATCAATCCCAAGACGGACCAGTGTCGTGTCTGACACCTTATTAACTGGAGGACAAATGTTCTGACTGACATCAGTCCATCGATTCACATGTTCTATCCACTGATCGATGGTTCAGGATTCCAAGAGACTGGTAATTTGTACTTTATGTTTCTTTAATTTTCTTTGTTTTACATGAAAAACGAGATATAATGATTGCTGACGCGGTTTACGTTTTATTTTCATTTTAGTGACATTTGATGTAATCTTACTTTCTACCAAAACTAAACGTTTCTTTTTACCCGGCTGCTGAAGGATAACGGTAATGTGTTTATCAGCCTATATATCTTTGTGGCGCTCTAGAAACTAAACGCGAGGACCGATTTTAATGATTTTTAAGGCAATTGATTTGTCTTAATCTTGTTACTGTCACTAAAGATATGGCAGTAATTAAAATTCAATATGGCGGTAACTAGACGTCATATTATAAAAAAGAAAAAAGAAAAAGTCGATGAACTATAACAACCGGGGTATCATTGAATAGGTATTTAAAAATCATTCCTATGTTTATTTTATCATTTTTCATTTTGAACGGTCGTTTAGGATATAAAACGATTTAAAGTGGTTGAACAACAATCAGGTTTTAAAAAGCTCACTTTTTGTTTTTATTATTTATCGTTTATGTTACCCACTAATCTAAGACGGATTGAGATTAAGAGACAAATTATCTCATCCTATCATAAATATAATATTCAACAGCTATAATTCCTGTAAACATTCTAAATGTCACAACTTTCAAACCATAACACAAATAAGACTCGGTTATAGTTGAAACAGAAGAACACTTGGAACAATCAATCCGTGTCGGTAAAAGCTGAAAATAACAGGGTTTTAGGAAAATTTCGGTGGTGGTAATTTTAAGCAACTATGAACAGGGAATTTTATTGAATTACATACTTTAGGCATTTTTTTTTTAATCTTGAAATAAAGAACACTGAGCTATGATGATATAATCCCCATATCATCATTCACAAGAGCTCATAAATTGACTAAGTGATAAGAGCTCGTTGATAAGTAATTGGGCAAGCGTGCCACAGATTATGGCACACGTGCCACGGTGCAAAGGGGAGAGATGTAGAGGAAATAAAATAAACACTATACCTTAACCGGTTCTTATTTTGCTCTTTAGAATTGAGGAAATTAATTTAAGTATAAATTATATTTAAGTCAAATTATTTTTTATGTGAAATATAAACGTAATGTTAAGTGATCGTTATTAATTCATCATCTAGGTTTAAAACGTCAAAGGGGTCACCTATGGCAAAAATATATTTCGCACTGTTCCCTTAAACCCTTTGACTTTGTAATTTTGAACAGGGAATCAGAATTATATTACAGCAGTGGCGCAGGTATTCATGCTGCATTCTGCGCAAGCAATAAGCTGTAGAAACCTGTCAAAATACATTTAGGTAATTGACGTAGGCAAATATACAACTAACGTCAATCCTATACCTACGTTTGATTTTTTGCGAAGATTTTTTAGAAATCAAGGCGGTCAAAATTAGTTATTAATACTTACCAAGTACCTATTAAACAGTCGAAACTTTATCAGAATCTGAAATATAACATTGAATAATCACTGCTTCACAAAAGAATCCATCAACTCTCAAACTGTCATTAGGGACGCCCGCAAATATATACTTTGAACAGATTTCATTGAAAGCGAACGAATGGCCAAAAAATGACTAAAATCTGACAAATGGCTTTCCTTTAACGTCTGCGCCTATCTTATTATCGTTACTACCGAACAGAACTCTCATTTGAGACTTCTTTTCATTTCTATAAACTTAAACACGATCTGACTTCAACTCTATCGTATCTTTACCAAGCTACACTTCACTTTGGCCTCTCCTAGCTATTCTCTGATGGCATCGGTAAAGCCAATTTCATTCTTAAAAACACCCCACTCGAGTTCATTTTTGTCTGAGAAGCTTGGCGGTAGGATATCAATTTGAGAAGAAGCGTCTGTGTTAATAGCATTATTCGCAATCTCATCCATACACTCGGGGGTTATGCCGACTATAGCGCGGTATCATTTTTTATGCGACATATAAAACATATTTATTGCAATCATAATCGGTAGAGTTTTTCTTGGGGACTCTTGCCCGACGGAAATGAATATGTAATGGATAAACTTGCGCTCCCTATATTAAAATATATCTATAATATGTTTGCGTATTTTTGTTGTTACCAATATCTAAAATTTTATTATTCGACCATCATATATTTTATTAGATTGCCGAACTATTTTTAACTTTTTTATAGTAACAATAATTTACACGAATCAATAATTTTAATAATCTTTATTATATGTATCAAAGTAAAAGTTTAAAAAATAAATGCTGCTAACGTTACCCATATTGAAAAGCAGCATAAACTGCTCGCGGTTTTCAATATCATACTGTAATTGTCGAGCTGACCCTGCCGCAACTCAATGCGCTCTCAATTCGAGCCAGTTATTATTATCTTGACCCGGTGATTGAGCTCTCCTGCTCTCTATCGTTGAAAGCGCCTCTCATTGGTCCGCGGATTTCTTTCACGCCTCCTGCTCGACGCTGACTGGCTGAATCCGCCACGCCCTCCCAACTTCAGAGGTTTACTCGGGGTAGACTAAAACCCCACTTATATATTTTCCACCCTTATATCGCGCTCGCATTCGTAAAGTGACTGTCGGGTGGCACGCACGCGTCTTGTTTGTGAGCCCGCGATATAAGTGTGAAAAGTTTTGCAAAGAGTGGCGTTAATTAAATGAAAAAACAATGACAATGGACGTTCAAAATAATTATCAAAGTTACAAAGAAGCGTCTCCTGATTCAAAAGAGACTAATATAAATATTGAAAGTGCGAGGACATCGCAGATTTCGAAAAGCGAGATGCAGTCGACCATAATTCCAGTGAAGACTAAGCGATCGTTTGACGTAGCTTTTCTCATGATGCCGGATGAAAAACTTCGACAAAAGCAACCAGAGAGGCAACTTCGGGTATCAAAGCAGCTGTTCAACAATGAAGAGTGGGAGCAACCGCTCAAGAGAATGCCAGAGATTTACAAACACAGTGAGTACTCCAATGAGAATACAATGGACGTGAAGGATCACGATGAAGACAGAATACGTGTAAACAACAACATTTCCCCAAACTTTGGGTCGGACATAAACATTGATGTCGGTACTGATGAATATCCAAATAAAACAATGTACTGCAGTGATTCTGAGAATTCTGACTTGTCAAGAAGTCGCCCTAACTCGAACGAAAGTGCAGCGAGGCAGCCTAAATTTCTTCCGGAATACAAAAATAAAATCTTCGATGACCCGACTTTGATAAGCATGCAGTCGAGAGCTCGATATGAAAATCGTTATAACGAGAAACCGCCAGAAATGTCACCGAGAAGCGCATTTACTAAAGTTTCAAACTTTACTATGCGATCGCCGAATCCATCTGTCAGTCCGGACAATTTGCTGTATCAAAATTCTGTAAGTCCGCCGTTATCTGCGACTAGCCAATTGTCTAACGCCTTTACGAAAGCAGCTGGTTTCAATCATTTGTTATCACCGGCTCATCTGCTCAATGGAAATCATTTTTTCAAAGCACAAAGTATTCCATCTTCATCTCCTAACTACCCTGAACCGAGTCCGATGCAGACAAAGACTAGTGGAGCTTTTAAAAGTGTTGAATATCACGACAAGCATGGTGATCCGAAGCCGCACATTTCTCCTAACAAGATGAACTTCTTGCCATTTAGACCTGATATTCCTTACTTGCAAGCTGGTGGAGGATATCCGTTTAGCGTGCAAAATTTCCAACCGCCAAATCCGGAGTTCATGAAATTTCCAGTCCCTTCGAGGGAATCTGTTAACCCACTCATTACAAATCCCGCGGCGGCTATTCTTAGCACTTTATTACCACCGACATTGGCCGCTTTTTCATTGCCAGCTCAGAACGTGTGTGCTAAGTGTAGCATTAGTTTTCGAATGACGTCTGATCTGGTGTATCACATGCGTACTCACCACAAGAGCGAATCGGTGTCTGATCCCAACAGGAGGAAAAGGGAGGAAAAATTGAAGTGCCCTGTTTGTAACGAGAGTTTCAGAGAAAGGCACCATCTGACGAGGCACATGACGGCCCACCAGGACAAGGCAGGGGACATGGATGACGTTCCCCAGAACTTTAACAAGAAAAGCAAACAATTCTATCCTCATAATGGTTCGCTCATTCACAAATGAGTCGCTTATGCAAATTTAATGCTCCTCTCGGAACTGTTTGAATTCATCAAAGTTGTAACTAATTAACAATATTCAATGTTTAAAACTTTGTCAGTATATGGTCTTTGTGAATTACCGATTCGTTTTATCGTTGTTGTTATTTAATTAAGATATATTCTCTATGTGCAATATTATTTCTAAGTGTTCTATAAGTATTTAGTTTGTAAATATGATTTTAGATGTAGTAGCCAATTATTAAAAGGTATAATAAGAAAAAAGGTTTTTTATTATTTTCATGTTTTATTACTAGAAACAATTGTTTTATAGGACAATGCGACGAGATGGGATTTAATAGCAGCCCTATTTGCAACATGCCGCTTGCTAATAAGGCGTAACGTGGCGAATGTAGGTAATGTGAGGGTGAGAGATAAAGCCATCATACCCCACGGTGAAGCCTATTAACATAACCGATGAATGGAATCTCACAGACAAGCTATCATTTCGTACCATGAACATTCAGTACCGAGTCTAAATATTTAAAATATCATAAAATTCGTCAGTATAGTCTTGGTACAGCATTGTATATTGGCCCTATTAGCTCCAGGCCACAGATATTTTTGGCTATAAAAAATGTAATGTATTAATTCTGCTATAATTAGCCGTAGATCAGCTTGATGGTACCAAATGACTGAAATATTTAAGATGATTAGAAGCAGTATAAGACTGACTTCATAGATTGGTTTAAGCAAGTAAGTATGTACTTAGTCAAATAAAATCGAAGTTAAAGGGGATAAGACCGACGAAGTGCGATTCGGACTGGCACACGAAGGGTACCGTAATACGTAAAAATATACACGTTTTTAATTTACAAACTTTTTTTAGTTTTTGCGCTGTGAAAATTTCAGGTGTCTAGGCTATTAGGTACGTTTCACGAGATACGGCGCTCTTTCAGAGACAGGCTTAGTAATAGCGTCCCGCTTAAGGTTAAGTTTTAAGGTTAAAGGAACCAGACTGAGTGCGGAAAGGGACAGACTGAAAACCAGCGCTGAGGGGACTCGCCCGCGCTCGCAGCACCTGCTGCGTCTGTGCCTTTTTTGTCATTATTTAATTTTGCTTTTACTTTACTATACTAACAAAATTTGACTGTTTCCGAGGAAAACCGACACATGACTTCTACGCGGAATCCCAGGCAATAATCAAAATAAAAACAAAATCCTTAATCTAATTTGTCCCCTACTCCGTGACTAACACCGTGTCTAAAGGTCTGCGAACGGCCCCGTTCTCATCAGAGATCTGTTCCGTGTTCGCGTCGTGGGTGCGAACGACGGGACGGACCATTGCCCCGACAACCGTGGTGGATCGTATGGGAACCTGGCGAGGACAGGCGGTTCACAAGGGGTGACGACTGACGACCTAGTTAGGTTAGGAAAGTTTGCGATTTAATCATTTAGTGTACGCTATGATTTAGATGTTAGTTGTTGGAACTGAATGTGTTAGGTTGAGTTAAGACAAGAATAGGTATGATGAATGAATTATTAATGGAATAACGGGTTTTTTGATAGTGTGGTGGATGAAGTCTTTAGAAAGCCAAACAAATATCTTATTAAACATAATAAGCGCACGTATTAACTTTTGTATGATTTTTTTAACCGGCTACCGAAGGAGAAGGGTAATGTGTATATTAACATAGTGTCACTGTTGGATTTAACGTGCGTAACATGTAAGTTATATAATATGTTACGTATGTACATAGTAGAATTAAAAGGTGAGCCAAGACATTTGACCTGTAATTTCAAATAGTATTTCGCAAACCTGAATCGAAATTTGATCCAGTATGTTTTCATTTTTGTCTTGGATATCATCCACTTTAAATCCTCTAAGTTGGATTGAATTTGACGTTATAAAGTCTGCATAGCATGAATAGTCTAAGAGCTGCAAGGAAAATTCATTTACAATACTAACGTAATATAGACTGCTAAAATCTGTGTATTTTAGTTTGTAAATCTGATTCCTTTTTACTACGCCATAGTCGTGAAAAGATAATCTTTTGGATTTTTTTCTGACAACAATCGTAAGAAAGATAAAAACAATAATTGAAGTTTGGTAAGTTTGCAATCTTTATCAGCACAACAAACTCATATACAACCGAAAATCGACAATCATCTACGTAACCTTGTTTCACCAAGACTACAGTGTCCCGAAAACAATATTTTTGCTCGCTCACCCGACCGTGAGTAATTCGATAGAGAATATTCATATTAGGGACAGTCCGATATTATAGTGTGTAGAATTGGATTTTGTGGAAATGTGTAAATATAGAAGAAACCTATGGATGAAAAGTACTATATTTAAAAAAACAAATCAGGGTTAAAAGTTATGTAAGATTTTGTAATAGCACAGTAAAGATGGTCTTTGAGAGACTTAGTTATATCTAAAAGTTAGGATTAAGTAGTACTTACAATGCACGTATTCAGTGACCGTTAATATTTTAATAACTTGCATATGCATCGTATAATTTATTGTAGGCGTTTCGGACAAGATTCTTCCTAATTATTTCACAAGTATGAGTAATCTTATTTTACATTCCTACTACTTATTATAAATATAAAGTTAGGTTCGATTGGACCAAGAACGGCTGAATGGATCTGAATGAAATTTTGCAAAGAGGTAGTTTAGAGTCTGGAATAGCACACAGGCTACCTTAAATCACGAAAAAAATCACTGTTTAATGTGGTGTGCCCTAATTAAAATTATACGCGGACGGAGAACAGCTAGTTGTAGTATAAAAATTTACACAATTTAAGCTTCATTGAAAAATACATTTGACTAAATTCCTGAATGCAGATAGCATTCTCAAAAGGTGCTCCGCGGAGCTCTGAGGTTTCGTAAGCCCTCTTTAAGGGCTTCGCCGAAACAAATGGAATTGTAATATACTTATTTTTTTATTTCCCTTAAACTGAAAATAATAACAAAATTATTGAAAAGAATTCCGTCGCTAAAAAAGTTCGAGTACCACTGTGTTGATGGTATTTTAATGTTCAGAGTATTCCAAAATAGTCAACTTTAAGATGGAACGCGACAAAGGCAAAACTGAAACAATAATGGTAGTAATTGCAAAGCATTAACATGTCTTGTACCTACTTGTTTTAATATTAATATGTTAATTAATGTTTCCTTGAGTAATTAAATAGACTAGACAATACTTAGTACAGATGTAGGTATAATAACTACAAGAATAAATTGCGTACGCGCCGTCTGTGACTAACGTCTTCCGTCTGTTTGTCCGTATTGTCCCAACCCTATGTCGGGAAGTGACCGCACAGCTTTTGTTTCTGTAATTATCTACTAAGAAATGTATATGATAATTCTAAGGCACTTCGGGACCACTGTGTAAATGTGTGTGCTTCATATCGCTCGCATTCAAAATATGTTATGCTCGTATTAAGGTTTGCGTGAAAATTAATAAAACGCGAGTTTTACTTAAAATGTATTTAATATTTAACACATGACTTATGTATGACTTTCTAGGTATAGCAAGACTACAAGAGACTTTATCGTGAATATGAGAACACATTCAGCGTGGAAAAAACACAAAGTTGATCATAAAATCATACCAAAAATAATTACAGGTGCAGTATAAGTATATATTTTTTTTATTTGCTGGATAAGAGCGGAAAAAGGCTTTTGCTCAGCAGTGGGAAACTGAAACAGGCAAAAAATATATTTTAAAAACCTTTTAACCGTACTAAAAGTTCATATTATTTAATCATGAAGAACTTTTTGACATTTGAACACCCTGTCACATTCGAAGACAGCTTCATTATCTCAAATACACAAATCACCTACAAGCAGAACCATAAATCAAAACCAATTTTTAATCGCATCCTAAACGTTACACTTAATTCAATGAAAGCGATCCCTATCAGGTTATCTTTTCACCCCAGCTTCCCCATTTACATCTAAATGCATACAAATCTGTACGGAACCCTTATACAGAACCCTAGTACGGAACCATCGGTTCCGGGTCACGTGTCTACCGGGGAAAATCGGTTAAAGAGGACCATTCCTTCACGGTTAATAAAGTCACAATCTTCACAATACAAAAACATGCTGGCTGGATCCAACGCCCTTGGTTTTAGAAAAATAATGAGTATAGGTTCCGTACGTATTTTTTTTGTCGCATGTTGTAGGCAAGCGAGCGCACAGGTCACCTGATAGTAACGGGCTCTGAGCATCAATCCCTGGAGTGCAAATGTAATCCTAAATAGAATGTCTCCCTGGTATTCAGATCACCAGGCTGTCTTACTCCACCATTAGCTGAGCTACTGCTTGGTGGCAGATTAGGGGTAGATTAGGTATTTTTGACATTACTTGCAACTTTGAAGATTATTCAAGCATTAATTTATTAAAACAAGCGTTTACGGCAAAAACAATATTTGATTTGATGGTCATCATTCAGCACAGGTAGGTATTAGATAAGAAACTTTTATACGAGTACATACGAAGAAAACGTACATATCCGGGCAGACTATCATCATCTTTTTTATATTAACCGATGACTAGCAACAAACGCCGGCATAAGCGGAACCCCAACGCGAGGGAACAGATTCCAAATTTGAATTTGATTATCGAAGTCTGCCATCCATTTGTCATTTGTAATGACGCGTCGCGCTAATATCGTAATCTTGTAAATGCGCTGGGGCACATATTTATTATTTTCCTACTTTAAAACAATATTTATTGTTTTTTTTTTCACTTCGACAAGCGAGAAACAATTCGATTTATAAAAAAATTGCGCGATCATTCGTTGCCATAGGATCATGAAACTATGGAATAAACTCCCCTTCACTGTGTTTTTTTAACGCTATGATATAATATAACATGTCTGTCTTTAAAAACTATGCTTAAAAAAACCTTCACGAAATGCTACTGGCATTCTAATGGCGGTCTAATGTGACGATGACGGCTTTTCATGAGCTGGCCCTTTTGAACTCATTTTTTTTTAGTATAACTTATTTTCAGAACACATTAGGATGTCATCACATCACATTTTGGTAGCTGTACCATCACTACATGTCTACGTGTGATATACACCTTAAATATTATCGATCCTTTGTATTGAAATTCAGAAACTCAACATACTTAAAACTCGACAAAATATGCAAAGGAACCGTCTCGGGGCCCGCTAATAGCGACAAACTCCGCTCGACAAACGTAATGTATTCCTCGAATATTGCCACCGCGGTCCGCTTATTATTTTCTTCTTACTTCAGACTTTGTTACACTTGACACCAGTTATTTAAACGTTATTTGTTACTTTATTATATTTTAAAATATATTACATCTTTATTGCATGATTATAATTTCTACAGAGGTTCTTATTATTAACAGTATGAAGAACTACCTATCTTACCGACGGTGGCGTATAATATTATCAGTAGCTTTGTAAAGTTTACTAGGGATGTTGACTCATGATGAACTTGACTATATAATCTAGTCATATGAACTAAAAAACTGGAAATTATAATAATAAAGGGAAAACAAACAAAAAATATCAAAATTATTTAAGGTCTAACCATGTTTTCAACGCTTAGTGGAAAATTAGGAATGTTAAAATTCAAAGTCAAAGTCTTAGTTCTTTATTCTTCAGTCTTCTTCTTAGGCGTAATAGAACGCACCTATGAATGTCAAAAAGCATTACCACCGGTTCGAAAAATAAAACCTTTGCCTCGAGAAGAACTGGCGTAAGAAACTCGGCAAGGTATATTTTTTTCAAAACAAGTTCACAAAATACATAAGTTTACAATATCACAGTATTCTTGCACCTTTTATAAGCGTCGGTAGATTTAACCGTAGATTACTCATGCAGGATGTCCGACTCACTGCCAAACTGTTGGACTTTGACTCTCATTTCTGACTTGTGCAGTAATAATTACTATTAATTACTTTATTACGTTATAATGTAACTTGCTTTTAAGTACTATTATGTTTGAAGAAATGACCCTCTGCTGTAGTTTCTTGCAGCGCTTCCTCTCCGCAATGATAGTCTTGTCCGAAGCGCTAGTAGAATCACTCCATATTACCGACGTGTTAAAGAGCCCCATGTGGCCAATTTACTTTTAACTTAATTTTACAAAAGTTGACGATCTGGCACTATGACCTTTACGTTTTGTTACAAGTATCTACCAAATACATTAACGCAACCAAACCATAGGATTTTGTAACAAATAAGATTTTTAAAACAGTATTTTTAGCATAGTAAAATGAGTTAGGTACTGATAAAATAATAACGTAAAATTTTAACAATGGCCATCTTAGCATGATTCTTATTTATGGTAGCTTTGAGCTATTTACTGTTGGGTAAAAATCTATACGAACCAGGGGTTAATATTTTTTCAGAAAGAGCTCTGTTTTAAATTGTTCATCTTTCAAAATGGGTTAGCAAAAATCGCTATTGTAACAAATAAACAATCACAAGGCTGGATGGTAAAGTTACAAGTGGCACAACCTTTAATGCCGGCGTGGCATACATCCATATTAATTTTAACCATATTTCATTGTATTTAATTCATATGCTAAATAGACTGGCTTCGTTTCTCCCGGAACTGTTTGTTAGTTTTGCTTTCGATTTAAAGGGAGCGTTTCTAATGCTGATTGCTTTATCGTCGAGTGTGAAATTTTGCGTTGTTATGTATGTATGTATGTATGTAAACACTTTATGTACAAAAGAAAAAACAGAACAATACAATTAATATAAAGATATGTAAAAAGGCGAACTTATCCCTTTAAGGGATCTCTTCCAGCTAACCCTTACTACCCCGTTATATTTCAAATTTTCAGAAGTCTCCGCAAATTTTACAGTTAAATAAAGTTCAACGATTTCCGTTGCATTTATTTAAGATACCTAATAAGATTTCTAATAAGAATTTTAATCTTAAATCCAAAAGTAAACAAAAACTTGTTCGATTTCTGTCTGCCAGCGCTCTATTGACCTCTGAACTATATCTACGTGAAAACAATACTAGTAAAAAAAAATGCACAGTGTAAATTGCAAACACACCTTGAATTTGTCAATTTGTATCCTTCGTCTCATTACTACAGTGCAATAGCTCCTCAAAAGTATTTCTAGTTCGGGTAGAGTCGGAAAAACTAGCATATAAGTCAAAGTTAAGTATAAACCCGAAGCTATTGCATTTTTTCGTATAAACTATCAATTTTGACGAAAACCATTTAACCATCTAACAGGCCTAGTTTAAACGATTGGAAAATTATAAATGTTTCAATATAGCCAAATTTTGTGCGAAACGTTGCTTCTTCAATGAACACATAGCCTTAGAGGCTTTCCGCCAAATATTTTACGTTGCAAAATGTAAATAAGACGAAATAAATCTTTCGCTGAACAACCGTCTGTTAATGCGGAATGCTTTGAAATTAAATGTACTCGAAGTAAAATACGTTTTGTTCACGTTGCGGGATTAATTGTGCGTTATTTACATATTTTAAAGTTTATAATGCTTTGTTGCACTTTCATTGTTGAACCCACTTATATATTTTTAGAATAGCCTGAGAGCAAACAGGTACTTATAGTTTGTGAAGCCCAGAAGCAGCAAACGGAGTTTTATTCATATTGTCATGTCCCAATCTCTTCTTCCTTTTTATTAATGGCAGTCCATGGGGTTCAGCAGTGATTTCACCAATGTCAAGTAAGTGGCAGTACCTCTATATTCAGTAAATAGAATAAATCAAAAGTAAAAACCGGACATCTTCCCTCCTCAAAGGTTACCGAAATCCCTTTCTCAGTCTCAAGTTATGCTTTATGTGTTTTGATAAGCGAGGTGCCATAACATCTATCATGTCATTACAGTGTCACTGGCTATGGGTGCCTAAGGGATTTTTTTTGTTGAAAATTTTGATAATGATGCAAATGCAACAATACACTATCACATACAAACACCATTTGTTCCTGCTCCATCTATGCTTATGATAATATAAAAGATATCTCTCAAGTTCTTGTCTCATTCAAGAACAAGCTAAGCGTAGTGAAGGAACCATTCAATTATCTAGTTGTTCCTATGTGATATAGTTCATTATTTTCTTAATTTTACAACCAGCTTAAAATATTAGCTGTAACATTTATTACTGTCGCATCTATCTAAAAATCCCAAGTTTGAATCCCATAGCTCCTTTTCCTCAATAATTTCACTAACAATTCCCTTGAAAGTTATCTATCACACAAACAATCAAGTAAAGCACATTCTCTGCTATATAAATCAGACATCAGACATTACTGTCACGCGTGTAATCATATTTTAGCTAAAGAATCGCTTCGATGGAAACTATTATTATTAGGTTAGAGCTGTTTAATCCGTTTGTGCATCATATAAAAAAAATGTGAAATGCTGTAATTATGTAGCCTGTGTAGGATCTTTAAAAATATTTAAAAAAAACTTTTTTTTTTCTACAAGTTGAAAATTAGTAAACTTATAAGGACAACAACAATTCATAGCGTACATAAAACTAGCCTAGAATTTAGGGACTGGGCAAATTTGTGTGAGATTACCTACTCTTTTTTAGGTTTTGTAAACTTGCATCTTGTTAATGTTTGTTTGTTTATGTCAAATCTTGCAAGTCAATATATTTTTGCTCCCATTAATGAAATGGGCTGAAATTTAGACCACGTATGTAAAGCCGATGACAATGCAATCCAGTGTCCAAGAGTTGATCTGATGATAGCCGGAAGATGGCGACAGTCTCCGATACGCAACAAAAACCCACCATGTTGAGACTCGTTAGTTTTGTCTTGAGAAGCAGATGATAATCTCGCCAAAAAATTACATTCGGCAACAAAAACTTGTTATAAAAATGCAATGATTGATATAAAAATAAAACGTTTTTCGTGAGAGATCAATAGTTATATTAATATGTTTGCGAACAGCTACGTTGAATTTAAGTAATGCTTTAAATTGGCCTCTTTTATTGTGTACTATGTCACAGTTTTGTCGGCGATAATAAAAAGACATGCCGGTGGCGCATTGGTTTAGTTCTTCGTTCTTCTTGGCTTATAGGTATGGAAACCGTTAAAAACAGACTTCGTCACTTCTAGAGACAGGACGCCTAGGTACAGCATTTTACCAGTAAGATGAACCTCGTCATGTTAGGGGAGGTTCTTCTTATATCTTAGGAGTCATTTACATCGGTGCAAACACTCTCCCTTTTCAAAAATAGCCCTTAATTACATTTACGTTATTTCTCTTTACTTACCCTAGGTGTATGCCAAATAACGAGTAAAACCGCGGTTAAAGCCAAGCTAGCGTATAATTTGCACGTCGATCCATGCATCAGCCAGTAATGTTCGATTTATGACTTCGACGGGCAATCCAATTTTATTATTAGTAGATAAATCGAACGTCTCCGAAGATTGGTGATCGGATGGCAATCTTTTATTGAATGTTACGTGAAGCCATTTTGAATTATCGCCTTTTAGGTAAGTACCGGAAGTGATAGAGATTTAGCAAGCATTTTAAGGAAATAGACTTTGGTATGATTTTTTTAAAAGTATTTAACAGTGATCAAAGTACTGCGTTGTCTTAAACTGTTAACCAATAATTATGATAGAGGAGCGTAAAAAATATATTAATAATAACACCATTTTCTCTTTGGAAAAATAACAAAATATAACAATGTGTGATTTTGAAATGAAATGTAGCAAATTTTACCCTAGGGCCCAAAATACGTTCACCTAATTGCTTCGTTGCTGTGTAAAAAAAAGAAAATTATAAAATTAGTGAGGATAATAAACCGCCTTTTATACGTTATAGTAAATCTTATAATTGTTAAGTTTTTGTGCAAAAGAGTTACCACACATAACCCCTCTCAACTTTAAATAATACTTATTTGCATTTTGTTTCCAAATCCTAAAGAATTAAACCACCCACTGGACGAGATACAACCTCAGATTCCGTTTCCCACCCCAAACTATTTTACTATTTGTAAACAAGCCCTTCATAACTCACGGAACTAACATCCTGTCACCCTGCTCCACACACAGTGTTCTAAGACAATGGACCCAATATTTAGGGAACCCTTCCGAGGAGCCTTTTGTTGCAGGTAGCTTTAGAAAACCTTTTGAATACGTATAAATAATAATTAATATAAACTAGGTCGCACTAGACCTAAGAGACTGAAATAATAAATATATCTTAAATTTAAAATGCTAAAGGAAGTTTGTTTGCCTTGACTGAACCAAAACTACAAACAAACAAACTATTTTAATAGAAAGTGTTATTTGGGAAGTTGCTAGGTTTCTCTTTTGGTACTCACGACGACGACGACGACGACGAGCCAGCCTAGTTGGTAGTGCCCTGCCTACGAAGCTAGCGGTCCTGGGTTCAAATCCCGGTAAGGGCAGATATTTGTGTGATGAGCGCGAATATTTGTTCCTGAGTCATGGATGTTTACTATGTATTTAAGTATATATTTCTCTATATAAGTATTTATTTCATTGTCTGGTGCCCATAATACAAGCCTAGAGCTTAAATTGGGACTAGGTCAATTGGTGTGACATTGTCCCCTGATATTTATTTATTTATTATTTATTCGCATACAGAAACAAAAAAACCTTCCATATTATTTATACACCGTGAGCCCGAGTAACTTGAAAGAATTTAACAGCGTGTTCCAGAACTTACTTCGCGTTAAACATGTCGTATCAAGTTGGTTCCAATCGGACTAGTTTATGAGATAGGTATGTGTATTTTTATAAACTTAACAGTTTTAAAAAACCGATTGGACCTATGTACTATATCATTTTTACTCCGTATAACCTCTGGAATACGCTGTTAAAATCCTTCGGGTTACTCAGGCCCACAGTGTTTGTGTAAAAATATGAACATACAACACACATTATATCACGCCTATTTCCCAGATGGGTAGGCAGAGACAACTTATTTCCACCTGCTACGATCCTAAAAAATCTCTTTCGCTTCTTTCACATTCATACATCTAGTCATGCATGCAGATTCGACCTTAAGAACATAGATTGTTGAAATCTTCTACTATTCTTTTGAACTTTGCACAGCTAAGTAAAAATTGCTTAAATTTTAATATTTATATAAACGTTATTCTTCAGTGTGCTTCCGTCAGTTAGCTCAATAATCGAGATAAAGCTTACCTTGCTTATGCTATCTTCCCCTTAAATAGTAGTTCCAAAAACAACTTGACTCATAGATAGTTCATCAAATAACTGATTATCATAAACTTATTGAAATATATACAAACAAAAACTCACAGACACAAAGCTCAACAAATAAAAAAACATAACGTATTTCCGATCGCCATAAATTCTAGCATTTCGCGAGGGAAATATTGTTTCTGGTGAATTTATTCAAAAACGTCTTTGGGACATAAAGGCGGTGGCGATAGCGTAAAATATTGACAATAATACTGACAATACTTATGTCAATGGGAGGGAAAGGAACCATTACACAAAACTATGGTTTGAATAAATATACGAATGCTGAGTTGACGCAACCGCTGTCTGGTTGAAATCTTTATTTTGAGAATAATGTCTTGAGTGTGTTTTCAAAATTTACAAAATATGTTAGTCACGTTCTACCGACACTTTAGTTACCCATTAATCCCAGTAAATATTACCATATCAGATTTAAAAAAACACATTTTGAACGTCGTCTACAGCGTTTTTAGATCAACTTACTGGAATTAATTCAAAGAATGCTTTACAGAGCACTAACACAGCTTCTCCAGTTATATAAATACTAGCACTAAGTACATAACTTTTGGGGTAAAACATTGGATCATGTTTCCAATTCAACTACACACTTCTCGGACAACCAAGAATAATTGTATAAAATTTCAAGTAGGAGGTGGCGCAAAAGGGTGGCGTATGTATCAGATGCAAGATTTCGGTCTGTCAAAATTGATAGGTGGAGTACGCGTATATTTTTATAGTTTTTTGTATCCTAAATATGTAACTTACCAGGGTTTTTAAAATGCCAACCAAAATTCTGTATTTACGAAATATTTCGAGTAGGGCACCATTTTGAAAAGCTGCAAATTAATTCAAAAGCACAAAGGCCAATACTGTCAACGGAACGCGACTGAACATGATTTCGCGCACAATACAGTGTCATGAAAGCTTTTTTCAGCTTTCGCCGGACGTGGGCCGCCGGAAGCCTGCGGTACTATTTAAAGTCACTCCACACTCGCTTTACACGATGTTAATTGAAACTCAACATTGTCTATTCTGTCATTTACTCAATTCGTAATCTGTTCACCATGTGAATGAAAGAATGAAAAGTGTCACAGTTCATTTACTTGCTCTCTTTACTCGCTCTCTCTTAAAAGCGCCAGAACATCCGTACCTGCTTAATCGTAGAATTAGAATTAAACTTCATAGTTAAAGTAACACACACAGATTCTCATATTTGCATAAACTAAGTAGGTAATCGTGGAATACATTTTCACTACCACAAAACCGCAATGGCTAACCCCATGATCAAGGACGATCAGGGAACGAGCTTCGGATGAATTCATCACCAACGTTGACTACGAGGGCTGTGGAACGACGCTTCGAACCGACTGCTGGCAGTTCCTGTTAAGATCATCCACATAATAAATCAGGAGGGTTATTATAACATGGTTATGCAGTTCATTTTACGGTGAGCGTAAAGGACAGAGCTATAGCAGTTATATAGCTCTGTCCTTTCCTCTCTGCGTAAACTGAACTCCATAGCTACGTCATAATAACCCCCCAGGGCTGACCAGTAAGTAGCGCTGACAATAATCAATTCGCCACACATCAGTAGCTACTTGATATGAGACTTATTCAATTGTTATAGAATGAATCTTAAAACTTCAAGCTGAATTCTGGTTTTGTACAATATTATTGAATAAATGTTATATGTAAAAATTTATAATATTGTAACCTCGATCATATTGTTCTTTTATGATTAGTTACGTTTTTGCTTTTTCTTACATTTTTTCTGAGTGGTGAGACTGGTGAGTGGTGAGGCAACAACAGCCATGCAGCTACAGCCATGCAGCAGCAGCATGCAGCAGCATGCAACAGCATGAGATTAGTGGTCCAGTGTCATGATTGTGTGATGATCGAAAGTATTTCTTTCCAAGTCGTGTATATTATTTTATATGTATTTACGTATTTCGGCAAATTAATTTAAGATGTACCTCTGATATCTATTTATGTTTGGAGTCATTGTGATATTATATCATATTCTGGAAGAGAAGACCTTCGATCAAAACCTTTTGACCACTTAAAAATAAGGACGGGTGGAAGAAAGAAAATACCGTAATAATAGTTATGCATGATGCTTGATGCATAAACGGTGTCTTTAATAATATTGTGGTATTTTTTTGGAAATGGAAGCAAAATATTCCAGGCTGAATTGGTCCTGGCTTTTACGTATTTGATAAAAGTTTCTCCAATCTCCTCAAACTAATTACAGTAAAACCAGAGTATAAATAGTACTTGGCTGTCTTCTGTATTTTCTCGCTTTGTTGCTTTGTTGTCGCTTGTCGCTCCGTGCGTCTCTATCGTTACTGACTAGATATAATGGGATATACGAGTGACAACAAAGTCGTGGGCAACTTTGTGCCAGCCGCACCGGCATAACTTATGTACTGACAGATGCCAGAGAGAGTAGGACAGGAATAGACAATTGAAAAAACTATTATTACTGTGGTTTACCTGTACACTTAGTTTCTTTCGTCTAAATTATTTGAAAATGCATTTTAATTGTTGTTTTATTTTTGAGTAATATGTATTTTTTAACTCTTTTTCTGTGAATGAGAATCGCACCTTTGGTAGTCCCACAGGAAACAATACTCGATCCCCTGAATTAATGACTACACGGTCCACTGTCAGGGGCGCTCACGCCGCGGTATGCGTATTATTTAAACATCTTTTAAAACAATTGGCGTATTAACTGGTAATATTTATGTTTTGGTGCGTTAACAATGTAAGCATTGGTACTTTTTTGTATAATTAAATTTAAAACAGAACATTTTGAGTGTGATTTTAAGTGCAATGTGGAATTATTTTTCCTTTTGTTGCCAGGTATACTTAATATCATAATATTACATACTAGTGACCCATGACGGGTAGCTCTAAAAACCAAAAAAAAACATTTTAATTAGTTCACTACCAAATGATATAACTATACAATTAAACAAAATCTTTTTTATTTTGCATCGCAGCTGCAATAGTAAAAAAAAAGTCACAGATGTTAAACATAAGGCTGTTTTGTATTTCAATAAAAAAAAAATTTGGTGTTTTAAGAAACAAATATTCGCGAAGTCAATAAAATAATTAAAATCACTAAATATAGTTTTTATTTCGAATATAGTACAAACTTTGAGTTAAGTTCAGGACTAGATCATTTGTGTGAGATGGTCCCTGTTTTTTTTAAATTATGTTGTTAACATTGATCTTATTATTGATTCTCATGTTGTTAGGAAGTACCTATAGCTAATTCTGATTGTTTTTAGCTACAATATTTGGAAATTATACTATACGAAAATCAAAGGTTTACAACCTCTGGCTCGCAATATTTTAGGGAAACAATGGGCGGTTCGTTCGGATCACCTGCGGATATTAGTCGACGACCCCTGCCGGGGCGGTCGCTACCGGCTTCGATTACAGGTGTAGGTATTTTGAAAATCGTTTACGCTTTTCACTCTAACGTACACATACTCGTTAGGTATTTTATTATACAGTATGACAATTGGAACTCCCGCCAAAATTTAATATGATTAATGGGTGTAAAGAGACTGTTAAGTAAAGGATTAATTTTTATCCGTTTGAAATCAACATTTTATAGATACTTTTATTTGTAACAAAGGCGCCAAAATGCAAGGTATTCATAAGTAACCCTGTATACTTTTATTGGACAAGTACTTAGCCTCAAACAGGACAAACAGAACAAACTTCAGGTAAACTATTATTTTAAAGCGATATAATCTTGTCAATATTACATTATGACCACGGACATTGTCCCTGTAGTGTATTCACGTACCCAGCAAAGACAAGCTACCTTGTCTCACTATCACAAACAAACTCACAAGTAGTGAACCTAACTTACCCCTGGGCATTTGTTATCACCTAAAAAATGTAGTCACATATCAACTTTCTTCTTTTAACTTTCTAGGCGAGCAAAATCATGACAATACAGAGCTAGGTATAGAAAACACTTTTAAGTGTTATAACCGCAAACATAGCAGGACGCAACTATACGTTAGAGTGAGACGGAAATACATCGTGCTCACTCAAACATATAGTTGCGTCTTGAAGTGTTTACGGCAAACACCTAGCATGGTGATCCGCCTTTACAAACGCGGGAATGCGTAGCATGCTGTGTGTGCAACGACACGCTAGTCAGTTATAGCAATCTGTGCATGCTCAACTTTATTTTAACTGTAGACATCGTTTGTCTCCCTTTACAACCGAGCTGATACGATTGTAAGACCGTGTAAAATAAAAAGTCATATGATTGTGACGTTTTTTTCTAATTGAACATAAACCGAGTAAAAATAATAATAATTGACCTCTAAAATGAAAAAAAAAAAGATATACTTAAAAAAAAAAGGTCTGAATCGCTCGGGTGTAAAAGGTTGATGAATGTTTCACTTGTTTCTTTCTTCTTTTTGATTTGACACTTAAACGCTTATAAAGACGCTATTTAGTTTGCCTGGTGCAGGATCTCTAGGAAATGAAAAACTACTTTTACACTAACTCGCAACAAAAGAGAACTGGGTTTCTATACTCTTTGTTCCATCCAATCTTGTTTCTAAATCGCAATCACTTTGTTAACGTTACGGTAGCTCCTATTTACTGGTTATAAAACTTCTATGACGTCAACACAATAATAATATAAATGGTAAGATACCCTATACCAAGTGGAATGCTGGCCCCAATTGGTTAGAGCACATATTTTCGGCAGTGCTATCAAATATTTTTCGCCTGCGCGCGAAGACGGATCATAGCAAATACGATCATTTTCATAATCGTCATTTCCGCTACCCATGACCCGATAGTCGGATCCACTGTTCGTAGCTGATTTTAAAAACATAAGTAGTAAAAAGATGCAGCTATACTGAAAAATAATCATGGTCGCTACACTGGTAAACATCTTAGCCTTATTGTGCTAAATGTGGTTAAAGAATAATCAACCAGTTTTTAGAGTAGTTGTTCATTCTGTAACTCTGCCTTACCCAAAGTGACTGGGAATAAAGGCGTGAGTTTATGTATGTAAAAGAAAATCTCTCTTAGTTGGCTAATTTTTTTTTGAGTGTATAGGCTACGGCGTAGCACTCGTAGCATTTCTAGCACTGAATGTATGTAAGGTAGAGTCAAACCAGTTTGGTGAGCTACTTTGTCTTCGAAACAAACGACCAAATTAAAAATAGTAATAATGACGGAACAACTTAAGTTCGTCGGGTAATAACTCAACGAATTGGAATGGTTTTTTTTTTAAACCGACCCTAAGTTACCTTTATTGTTAGTGAGAATACCGCCACTGTACGTAGTGAAGCTACACGGCAAATCGGATGCAGCATTAGGACCGTTCCGATCATTACGCGTTCCGCCCGGCCCGGCCCCGCCCGGCCCGGCTAGCCGCTTCCGTTTTTACCAATTTATAGGCGCGGCAATTAGGGTTGTATTGAGGCTGTATAATAGGCAGATCTTGTTTTAGAAAATGAATAATGTGCATTTGCAATATTTTTGTTAGTTTAATTTAAATATTTAAATCACGCCTGTTTCCCAGAGGGGAAGGCAGAGACCACTTCCTTCCACTGGCTACAATCTTGACAAATTTCTTTTGTTTCTTCTACATTCATACATCGAGTCAACATGGTTAAATCAGATTAAAATTTAAATACCTATTTAAATTTAATTTAAATTATAAAATATCACTAAACTACAAGGTTGATCAAAAAATCTTGAAGAGAATTTATTGAAAGAGGGTTTGGGAAGTGACTTTTAAATGCATAAGTTTCGGTTAGAACGTGGCTCCAAAAAAATATGAAAAAAAAAAAATGAATTCATGTGGTCTTAAACTTTTAAGTAAGTTTGCTAAAGTTATGCCGTTACTTAGTCATTGAACTTGAAAAATGAAAATATAGAACTGAATTGTAATCTCATTTGATTTCAACTGTATAGTAAAATTCATAAAATAACTGGCTACTACATATAAAGAAATATAAAATGTAATAAGTAGTATACAACCTACTGCACCGAACACAAATTCTCCTAAAATGTAGTTAACGCTTGGATAAAAGGTCAAAGTTACTACAATCTTACAGCCAAGCAGTAATACTACTATGAAAGTTCGAATATATTCTCGCCGACAGAACTACGCTGCATTTAAAATAAGCTTCAAAAGCGCCTTTCACACGTAATTAAGCTTTTCCGAAGCAAAAGCGTCAAGTTGAACAGACTCGCACAAATCATCCCAATAGAGTGCCAGATAAAGCATCAACGGAACTTTGAGGGCTCGCGGCATCGGCGCCAGCCACACAAATGTAAATAAATATTTTAATATCAGAGTCAAATTCATACAAATTGATGTAATTAGTCCGAAACTAATTTTTATGTGAGAATGGAAGGTGAAACCGTTGAAATCAGAAAACATCGAAATTTCCTGCTACACTAATTTGTATCCCTAATGGTAAAACATAGTGATCTGTTTTTTAAAATTGTAAAATCTATATGTAACCTTTGTTTAAAATGAATAAATGATTAAATGATAGGCTATCAACTACGTGGAATCCAGTCATCAGTGAATGTAAACGAGGAAGGGTATCTTCAGAAAAATCGTCGGATGTTGAGAGTGTTCGAATAAAGAAAAATAAGACCAACCGCGGGTAGGTCGAAAAACTCGCGGGCTAGGCAGAGCTACAGAATTACCTACAACTTCAAAAAGTGGTTGATAATTCAGTTACCACAATTTGCACAAATATGCCAAGATGTTTACCAGCTTATTAGTGACAGGTTGCAAGCCCATCGCCTAACAGTACTACAAGCCTATATTCCCTAAGTCGCCTCTTACGACATCCACGGGAAAACATGGAGGGGCACTATTTATTAGTGGTGTTTATTTTATTACGTGATTAAGTCCCGTTTTATAGTTTTAGTAAGCTCTAGGCTTTCACTACAAACATACGAGTATATTATGTATAAGACAAATGATAAACACACACAAGCGTAATAGCTCTTGGTCCAGCTTTTTAAGCTTAATTTTTATGTTCATCAAAGTTTCACAATTTGTCTGGCAGCCGGAGTCGCAAAAAACCGTTAACTGCGTAACTTTGTTCGCAGCATAATCGGTGCAACTAACTTTCCATCGACTAATTAAGGCGAAGTTAATGACTTATGCCGACCCGCCCGCCAGGTTAATGAGACCTCTGTTTATTACTGTAAAAAACACATCCGCAACGGAGAAACAATAATTGAGATTATTCATATTTTTATAACTTCTCTTATCCGAAAACCATTTCGAGAAACAGGGTTTCAAAGGCGTTCTGCATTATTATGTTTTTGATATATTACTATAAAGTATATTTAACCTTTGTTTGACTTTCTCTTAGGTGTATCTTACGGGTTAGGCGAAAACCGCTTGAAATAGTACATTTTAATACACTATTACAATCACTTATTATCATTAGATAAGTATCATTTAATTGTTGTAATTTCTTAGAAAATGCCAACCCAAACTTAAAATAATCATGTCATCCATAAAATGCCTGCTAAATAATTAAAGATATTTAAAGAAAACTATTGGGTCAAATACAAAATTAATGAAATTGGAATCTTAAAATTACCTATTCTTTCGAATTAGAATGTAAAAACCGCGTGTTATTTTTTTGGACCATCCCAATTAATACAAGTACGTAATATTCTAAGCCATTGCTAAACTTAGTAATCGGTACTTTTTCTACTCATTCTTACATTGCGTCTGTTTGGAAGTATTCAATCGTTTGTTTGTTAAATGTTATCTAAATTTTAAATAGGTATCACAATCACGAAAGGGTTGTTATGTTTTCAGTGTAAACAGATCCCACTTTTTTTTATTAACATTTCGGTAACACAGTTATACCGCTTTAGTAACTAACCCTCTAAATTATAAACGTGGAATAAGCTTGGAATCGTTTATGCAATGCTTTGTCACTTTCTGTCAGATGCAAATGTCACAATAACAAATAGGGACTGATTTTTGATCGTGGTTTTACATACTTACTACTGGTAGTTTTTAGATTCAAAATAAACCTATAATTTTCATTAAAAGTTGAAACCCTTTTTATTAACGTCCTGCCAGCTAGTTTTTAAAATCATATTTGTTTCCATTTTTCATACTTTTCTATCTGTATTGTATATCTATGTTTACTGTAATAACAGATCCATTTTTTTATTAAATATGTATGTTGTAGCATAGTTAGTAAGTACATCGCTTTAGTAACAAAGGTGACTGTTTTTTTAACTTGGTTTTGCATACTTCGTACTTATTAGTATATTTTTGATTCAAAACATTCTTATGATTTTCATTAAAAAATTTAATGCTTTCCTCTTAAATTCCTATCCCTAATATTGAATTCTCGCCCGCATAAGATACGCACGCAATAGTTTTTCCGCTTTTGGAGAAGGAGTATAGAAAGGGGTGTAGGTAATATCACGGATCTGGTAGATAACAGGTAATTATTATAAAAAATCCCGTATTCCGGTATCCCGTGTGGTTGCCGGGTTAGAATAGTGCCACTCCATGTCATCCCGTGGATGTCGTGAGAGGCGACTAGGGGAATAAAGGCTTGTGGTACTGTTAGGCGATGGGCTGGCAACCTGTCACTAATACGCTGGTAAACATCTTAGCCTATTTGTGCAAAGTGTGGTTACAGAATTATCAACAGCTTTTTAAAGTTGTAGGTAATTCTGTGGCTCTGCCTATCCCACTCTGGGATTACAGGAGTGAAGGTATGTATGTATTATAAAAGTCCTCCTTCGATAGCACAAGTAAAATCAAATGACATAAGTAAAATCTCGGAAATCGAAATTTTTTATTTAAATAAGTTTAGTTTTAACTTTAAACTGTACCATTAAAACATATAAACTTACTTATTCAAACCAGCCATAAATCCAGCAAATAATCAACCACTGCGAAACCCAATTCCCGAAAAACATATAATATTATATAAACACCGCGGGTCATTCGGCGCTGGCACCACGGATTTAAAACGGAACCAACTATTCAACTGGTTCAGCTATCTTATCTTAACGAATCAGTGAACGCGCGAGTTACGGACGCAACCGAACTTCGGATTTGAATTTCGAATCCTAAAAACTGGTTGTTAAGGGGAAGTGACAGGAATCATTTTCCTAACAAAATGGAAGATCACAGTTTTATAATATAGGAAACTTGGAGAAAGTAATTTATAATCATACAAGAAATCATACTATTTACAAGAAATACTTGGTTAAAAAAAAATTTTTTTTTTGAGGAAATCGCTTTCTACAGATTTTTTATGTCGCCTCTCCTCTCAGAGAGAGATACCTAAACCTAAGCTAAATGAGTGGACACCTGTAAGGGTAGGGTTAATTGAAACATAATTATAAGTGAATATACCTGCAAACTGTTAGGCCATTACAGTCCTTGTTTTTACGAGAAATTTGAAATCTTAAAATGTTTATAGTAGTTGTATTTATAAATAATAATTAATAAATAAATATCAGGGGACAATGTCACACCAATTGACCTAGCCCCAAACTAAGCTCTAGGCTTGTACTATGGGTACTAGACAACGATATAAATACTTAGATAGAGAAATATATACTTAAATATATAGAAAACATCCATGACTCAGGAACAATTATTCGCGCTCATCACACAAATATCTGCCCTTACCGGGATTTGAACCCAGGACCTCTAGCTTCGTAGGCAGGGTCACTGCCAACTAGGCCAGCGCGTCGTCATTGATATATCGTCCCCGTAGAGCGAAAAGTCACCAAGTTCCAAAATGTCGAAATCGACTTTTTAATGCCACCGATATTGCATTTTTTTTCTGCAAATTTCAGTCTTATTGCTATATCAATAGCAGTCATGGATCCCATTTTAGAAAGTTGGTAAATTCATTATTTTTTTGTTTTTGCGCATGAATTGAAGTTAAAATTAATTAAATTACTTAATGAATTTATACCAAAATAAAATCGGCCAAAGTGGTTACTTAAGTCATTTTAGTTATTTTTGCCTTATTCAGTTATGCTTCTGACCGAGCACAATTTTATTCCCAAATTCACTAAATCAACTTAGTTACCTGACAATTGCAAAGCTTGCTACAAAATATGAAATCGAAAATTAACTAAGTATTTTTAGTGAACTTTCGATCTACTTATTTTCTTAATTAATACTTTAAAAATGAATGACAATTCACTAACTGTAGTCTAAAAATCTTTAACTGAGATTTAGGTCCATAATTTAAAAGATAATAGTAATTATCGCTTATCACTTGCAAAATAAGCTACTTGCTTCGATTTGGCAGTTGGAGCTTATACCGAAACATTAATATCCTTGCGATGAGACTATAATAAGATAAATATGTCATCCCAAAGAAACGTTTGATTTTTTTTTTTATTTCATAACTTTGAACCTCCGTATCTCAAATCAGCTAAATACGACTTAGTGATTTTTCGCTCTACGGGGACGATATATCTTTCGTTTATATCGTTGTCTAGTACCCATAGTACAAGCCTAGAGCTTAGTTTGGGACTAGGTCAATGGTGTATAATAAAGCGCGTTATTTTTTGTTGTTAGTCTACCAGGAATTAAAATATTTATTATACTTGGGTATTAATTTTTAGCGAGATACTTAATGTTCAAACCAATTCCTTTTTACATGAGCTTTTTAAGTATATTTAGTTTTTCATACTTGAATTGAGTTTTATGCTTATTTGTAACAAAGTGGTCAGCCGTTTCACTTATTCTCTCAAACATGCTTAGAAAATTAACATTATTTTGCGAATGACATAACTTTTAACCATCGGACCTGTCTCAAGGTGCATTTAATTATTAAATTTGCGTATTTCCAACCTTCGCCTTAACACAATTCACCTGCTAATGGCTTATGGAAAAGCGCGCCTTCGATAATATTTTGCGCTCAAGCAAACGTTAGTGTGTGGCCACGCGTTAATAGATATGCCTAATGTCGAACGTTTCCGAACGTTTTTACTCGTGAAATGGCACGGAACGAGAGCGTTTTGTTTATTGCCAGAGATAAAAGCGCGAATGGAATGACCTGCCGCGTGTATGTGAAAAAATGTTAGGGTTAAACTTGTTTAGCCTATTTCATACACTAACTTATATTACTATCTATCTTTGAAATTCAATTTTTTAATAGTACATTACTGCAGAGGCCGGGAAGTAGGGGGTTGCCGGCCGAGTGATATAGACGGATAGTTACGAGGCTGACAACCCCTTTTTACGGCGAGGTATGTATAGTGCTTTTCTCAAACATTTATGCAAAGAATTTAGATATTTATCGTGTTCATAAACACACCCGCCAAGTTTACATTAAAATAAAATAAATACTTCCCGGCCTAGGCCTTCAATTTTGTATGAAATTTCTTTACAGTTCTCTCGAGTTGTTCTGCCCGCAACGTGACACTTTGAAGCCAAAAATAACTAAGATAACGCCAACATTTCATTACATGTTTGAGAAAAGGTATTTGTTTTAATTAGTCGTTACTGTAACATACCTAAGTCTTCTTTTATGACTTTTAGTATACCTATCGGATGCAGCAAAGCCTTTTTATATTTCTCTACTCATCATTAAGATTCTATGATGTTACATAAATAGGTTTAGTAGAATATAAAGATACATTAGTACCTACGTTTAAATATCACATACATCAAACTTTATTCGCTTGGGAGTCAATTGCAATCTTTTTATTCAAGCCAATATGCTCAGCTCTCTCGCAGACCACACTATAGACCATCTTTAGTCGCAGCGATCCTTAAAAACCAACCCCCAACAAAGTTAGAGTTATTTTTCGTAAACCGTTTAATATTTATGAGTGTAAACGCATCGGCGTGCGGTTAATGCCGTTGTTTTTAACCGGCCAATTTGACGAACCCTTTAGGCTAAACACGCGATCTATAGGGTTGCCAACTTGAGGAATGTCATGAAGTGAATAAAGTTTTTTTTTGGCTCTGTGTAAAAACGGAGCTCCATTAAGATCACTTTTCACGAAGGTTTATTATATGTATATTTAGTTTATTTATGAAAAATCTCTGAACAAAAGGTAAAACAGATATTAAATTTTGGAACAATTTGGAACATTCCGTCCAAAGGATACAAACCTACCTACCCATATTTTTGTTGTTGTGGAGGCTTTAGGTGAAAGATATAAAAGAGGTGATGGATTGAAAACCTACAATAATACCCAATAAACCTATAATATCAATCAGAAAAAAGATCACCAAACGGGGTATACATCTTAGCCTACTTGTGCAAAAGGTGGTTACAGAATTATCAAGAAGTTTTAAGACTTGTTGGTAATTCTTTAGCTCTGCCTACCCCACTCTGGGAATGAAGGCGTGTGTTTACGTATGTATGTAACGGGGTATAAATAAACGAAAATTACAATTACAATAACCCACAGTTAGTTCTTTGCTTTTTGTTACATTTGTAGCCCAGATGATTAGAAGCCATTAAGGAAATAAACATGTAAAAATCACACAATTAGTTATTCACTTCTATGTGTCAACAAATGTGACATGTCGAAGTGTGACAGCCGAATGCTTGTTCGTGAAGAACGCAGATCGCAGATAGTTTATCGTTAGCTTTTATGGTGCGTTCCTATATTCAAAACCATTGGTAGAGCTGTGACGTCTCGTTAAAATTTGACACATTTTGTACGTAGCAAATGTCATAACACTACTGCCCGTAAGGGAAACGATTCGTTTCTTGAATATAGGAACCGGGCATTAGTAAGTATTCAGCCGCTCTCGATTGGTGAGTCCCACATAATCACCCATGGACCCCCCCGGACATTACATTTCCCTAGCGTTGAGAAAAGAGGTATACAGTGGCATTAGTGGCAGCCCTATCCTTGCTAAACAGTAGCGTACCCGGCGGAATCGCGTTACGCCGTCATCTTCTGAAGCAATCTTCGCTAACTGATTTACTCGAACACCCCGCCGTGCTATGTTCCACTGTTCGCCGCAGGCCACGGACGCTTCGACGTGTAGGTATTTATTTCGGTGGTACTTTGGGTTCCGGCAGAATTTATAGTACAAGTACGGGCCTCTATTCTACGACCAGTTATAATATTGTCAATGTTTTGATAGCTCTTATTTACTTAGCAATAATGGCGGTCGAGTTAAAAGCAATAACACGACAAAAGCAATATTGTTTACTATCGTAGAATACTAGATTAGGTGGGTTGAACCTTCCTATTCTGTGCTTCACTTTCTATGACATAATTTGTATTCATTCGCACAAAAGTAACACCCAAAGATACAAGCCTTTCTTGTAGCTTGAAAACTGAAGTGTTCAGTGCCTGCCTGTTCCCAATGTATAAAGTGAGGCCGTCGGTGACCTCTGTATAGTTCTGTATTTTTTATTTCAGTGTGTTAGTGTTGTGACTAAGTATGATTTTGCTTCTGAATGAATCTGAATATACTACCATAGGCATTATGGTCTTTAGGTTTGGCAACGTCTTCGCGTTCCTGTGATTGCAAGTGTTCGTGGTCAACCATCAGGTGGTCTGACGTGCCTTCTCGAGACCATAAAAAAACTAAAGTAATATTTCAAAAAGTTCTCGAATGTATCAAAAAAACGAAGACCACACCGGAAATGGAAGTATCTTCACTTTTATTTTCACCTGCTGTAACCTGACCTATGTTTCGTTTTTAAAACTTTTAAGCGACGTACTTATCTAAGAAATTTGATAAATTATAATTTAAAAACCTTCTAATCATGTTTTTTAATTTATTGTTGTACATAGAAGCGCAACAAGCGCATCATAGTTCAATCAGCAATATTGAACGCTTCAATGTATCAACAGCCTTTAAGATATATTGATGGTCATACTGTTATTTATTTATAACTACCCCCGTTTAGCGCTCCAACAGTTGTCAGAGTTGAGGGTATTTGCATATTCCAATCTCGTCGTGCCGCGGGCTGTCGACAGGACGGGATAAATTGACTGCAGAATTTCGTATAAAACGTATAATAATGTTATTTTGAATAAAAAGGTAGAGATTGGAGTGGTGTTCCGGATTTTGTCACTGAGCATATTTTCTGTTCATTGCAATTGTAGTCGTCAATGTTATTAAAAAAATCTTCACGTTTGCTGCCACATTTATAATTTATATGTGAGTACACATCTCATTTCTAGGGTTCTGTGATCAAAGGGAGCTTAATAGGACCCCATTAATATGCCAAGAGCTGTATCTTTTGAACGAAAGATAGCGGGTTGATTTTTTCCAGCACATGTGTTATTTATTAAAAAAAAGTAAAATTGATTGATCCATTATGTGTAAATTTTTAACCTAATATATCGAAATTTTTCCACGTCCTTAGGTAATATTGAGAACAAGAGTGAAAAGAAAAATTTTAGTTCTGACGGTTTTTTTTTCCTATAAACGTTCACAGTACCCACGTGCGTCTCATTCTATTACAACAAATTAGAGTAAGACAACCATAGATGACAGGTAAATTGCTAAGAAAAATGCTCGTATGCGCACCATAATAGCGTGAAACAAGAGGATGAAGTACAGTGAACTGTACATAATATCTCTGCCCTAAAACCCTGCCATTATCAGCTATTATCACTCACCTACGACCCGCCCACTGCCCGCCCTTCATTAACAGCCAATTAAGGGGCCCCCGATAACCCGGCACCTACAGATCGTAGGTTAAAATACCTACTTAAATCGCTGCTTCATGTTGAACTTTGACAACAACTTACGAATTGATGGGTTTAACAATTGACGAAATGTTTTGATTGGCCGTTGATTATGATTTGACAGCTGCTTTAATTGTTTGATGTTCATATAAAATAATCGAATACAACTCAAAATACAACTGTATTTTAAAATCAATGTAATACAACGTCTATGAGCTTCAAACAAAACCTACAATGATTGTGAGTTGATACCGTCTTGATCAAGCAGTGCAAAATAAGTTGCAGACTTATTAACTTAAACGTTTTAAATAATATAAAGACATTGTTTAACCCTTTCTACAATTTCACACATATTAACCACGTCTTACACTAGGCTCTTGGCTTGTACCTAACCATACAACGATAATCATACAAATACATTTAAAAAAACACCCAAGACTCAGAAATAAAATACTCGTGCTTCTCACAAAATGTTTGCCCTCACCAGTCATCGAACCCCGGACTAGTTTCGTAGGCAGGGTCATAATGTGGGTTTAAATATACCATTATATCTTGTAGTGTTGTACTTAGTTGGGTTTTCACTTTCGCTATTTCTCAGTCGCTCAAAGGTTAACTGGAAGAAATCCTTTAAAGGGATAAATTCGTCTTTCTACATATCTGCTTTATTTTTGGCTATTTTATAATTGTTATCTCTTTTGTTAAAGCAAGTCACGTCAGTGCGTTTACGGCGCGTCGCCGTATTTTGAGCACCGGTATGCGTTAAAAAACGTGACGCGTAAGATGTATTTTGAGAACCCTAACCGGTGTGGCCGATCCTTTAATAAATAAATACATACATACATACTTTCACGCTTGTAATCCCAGAGTGGGGTAGGCAGAGCTACAGAATTACAACTTCAAAACGTAGTTGACAATTCAGTAACCACAATTTGCACAAATAGGCTAAGATGTTTACCAGCGTATTAGTGACAGGTTGCAAGCCCATCGCCTAACAGTACTACAAATAAATATATGATATTTACTTATAACTAAATCCAGACCTTCAGAACCCGACAAACAAAAACAAACCCACTGAGCATCAAATACCAGCCCAAGCTCAGCAGACAAACACCCTGGGCGGCATATTTACTCAGAGCGCTAAACGTCTTTTCCGGCTCACCGGCCGCTGAATCATATTTCGTTGTGTAATGAAATTCGTTTGAATCACCCTTAATATTTACGCGCACTGCGACAAAAAACTGAGCTGTTGTTTAGGCAAGTTTTTCATTGCGCTCTCCATGATTAAGTTTACTTATTTAACTGGCTACTGATTTGTTTTGTTGCATGTATTGTGTGTCCAGTGAAGCCAATCGAAAGAGGTGCCTTTTTTACTCTTGTCACAACGTGAATAGGACATAAAAAGTACATCTTTCAGTTTCCCTTACTGTACAGTCGGGGGCATTCCCGATCGACCACGTCTAAGATGATATTCGTTTGTGCTATCGCTAGCTGTTAGTATCTAGCTGCAACGAACAAGCCGACATTTTATTAAGTGGACGACCACGAATGTCCATCTGACCGTACATCTGAAAAAATAGTGTGCTGAAATTGAATTGCACGCAATAAAAATGAGTGATTTATGATTTATGATTCATTTTTACCCTACCATCTGATACTTTTCGGCAATTTGTTTACAGTCTACTTTGTGCCTTAACAGAAACTGCAAGACAAACCCCTACTTATTGTGGCAAAACAGTACAACTCCTCAACGGACGAATCAACATCAACTTGCTTTAATCATGTTGGGTTAGTTAAATTTTTAATGAGGATTTTAATTTGGCAGTGGAATGATTACAGGTGTTTTTTACTCGTATCCAAATAAGTAAAGTAAGAAAATTTTATTCAAAAGTAAAGTTTTTATTAAAACGTACCTACAAAATGGAAACATTCTTTCTGTTTATAAAACCTGATAATGCTGATTCAAGATTACAATATACATACTACTACTTAATAAATACAATTTTTTTCCACCGGCTTTTCACGCTCTTTTCTCAACGCAGTGCGTATCCATCCACCATTAGCGGATGACGCAACCGAACCGCATCAATCACGGACCAGCCAATTCATTACCGCCACTCGGCGCAGATTGCCACGTGCGGACGGACATATTTTAATTATTATAGTTTATGTTTATAGGCCGGTGATCAGTTTACTGTAAGGACGTAATTCCGAGAGGAAAATGTTGGCAGTTATTGTGTTAGTAAATTAAACAGCATGTTTTGTCTGAAGATACACAAATATAATTCATATTAGTAGTATATAGACTGTGTTGACTGATGTCACAAATAAAATAAAATAAACTCAAATATAGGCTTTCGAGATTTTTCTACCTATCACAATATCTAATATTACTGACAAAAAGCGCAAACGTCTCAAAGTTAAGACTTAGAGGAGGTTATCTTTATGTCATAAGAAAGGATTTTTTCCCATTTATCATGTTTGAGAGTAAAAAGAATCAACCCCAACAAATCATAACCTGATGATGTACACGAAATCTTAATTTATGAAATATTACCAGAATTATTTACACAGTGTGTGCTCAGACATAAATATATAAAGTAACGACAGTTTTAAATACCTGTTATTTTTTTAAATAATATATAAGAAGTAGGAGTCCTTGATAATTCTAGCGTAAATATTTTTTTAAGTTATCTCGAGAAGCGATTTACCTAATGCAGTTGTATTTGACACTTCTGAGAAACGGAGTTATAGGTAGTTTCATTTCAATTTCAACGTTTATATATAGTGCTAGGCCTATCAGTTTTTAACTTGTTACCGGTACATTGCGTGCCGAATTAATATGTAAAAGTACATTCACAAAACATAACATTTTTGTTTATTAGAGTTTACAGCCCTTAAAATATGTGTTTGTGTGGAAGGCACACACTGTATTCTTCCGTGATTATACAATTTATATTAAAACGACTTAAACCGCCACTAAGCAGCATTATAAGACTAGAAAATGGAACTGTAAATTGGCCAGGTTATCAATTTTAGCACAATATCTGTTAGACTTAGATACCGACATTTATCTAAAGAGAAACTTTGAACATAGTCCAAATATGAAATATCTTCATATTGCCGACGCAATCTTGTCGGCATATGTGACAGCTCTTTGGATGACAACATGCAATTTGGTAAATGGTCGCCATGAGCTACCAAAGTGATAAGGGATTCAAACAAAAACCTCAAGCTGGTATTAGAATTCATCACGATTAAACAATATGGTCGCAAACCAAATCATATGAAATACTTAGGTATATGGATGATTAAACCACCAGATTAAAAAAAAACTAGTAAATATATAAAAAAACCTCTATGGACATATATTATAGCGAACATACATACATACATACATTAAATCACGCCTGTTTCCCAGAGGGGTAGGCAGAGACCACTTCTTTCCACTTGCTACGATCTTGACAAATTTCTTTCGCTTCTTCAACATTCATACATCGAGTCATGCACGCACGTCGGTTTCGGGTACTTAAGATTCGGCCCTTTCCCAGTATTTCTCCGATTTGATTCGAAAAAGTACGCCTAGGGCGGCCCCTTCCGACCCTTCCACTCACTTTGTTTATCACGTGACAAAATGTGGATAAAACATCCATCACTTTTTAAAACGTACTGTACCGGCAAATAACAAAACATCTTTGTACTTACATCTCATAGGATTACCTACCAATGTGACTCACCAATATTAACAACCAATCAAGAACTAGTTGACCAATTGTATGGCTATTATTCAATTCGTTAGCTGATGAAATTTTTGTTAATCATTCAATTTGTTAACTGACTTCAAAAAAGAGGAGGTAATTCGTCTGTATTTTATTGCAACATTTCTTTGTGTGTTAGCGATTTTGAGCCATGTAACGACTATTATTTTCTGTGGGTAAAGTAATGGATCAAATCTGACCCACGAAACTATAAGTGAAAGCATTTTCGTTCGTCATAATATCATAATTGGTTGTTTCCAATAATAATTTTATTTTGATGACTTACTTGTATTTGGGGTCGAAATCAACCCCAAAATGTTGCTAAAGCCAGACTCATGTATCGTGTAGTTATGGGATTACTCCAGGGCATCCAACTCACCAGATCTTTATTAGAACCCCATATGAAAACCGTCTATTTAATTTTCCACCTTTATGTGCTATTTGATAATGGGGTCGTTCTTCTCTTTTCTTTAGTCTCTCATCTTATTAAGCGTCTCATTAGAGAATGGATAATTATGTTTTTCGTGTTTAATATACGTCCATACTTTTATTTATGTAAGAGTACCAAATAATTGTGCTCTTTCTTTAACCCACGTTTTTTTTAATAATATGGTTTTCCGTAGAATGCCGTGACAGAGTGGTCATCTAATACTAGGTCTCGGCTGAAAACGGCCACTCTGTCAGTGTTTCTGGTAAACCATATTAAAAAGAATAAAATATTAATGCAGGACAGGAAGCTTTAATTAATTTTAATAAAGAATATGTGAAACTTTTTTTGAACACGAACACTGAAACCATAGTTATTGATAGTTCAAAAATATAAAAAACCGAAAATCGACGGTTTATTGTCGGTAAAAAAGAAGAACGACCCAATGCTCCAATATTGTTCGTAGCTCCGTGAACCTTCGCCCTGTGACACGTCCACTGCGTTCCGTTGTCCAATTTAATTATATTAGCCCCGAATTTTAATGTTTTCCAACATTTTAACAGACTTATGAAATATTATATTTTTGTGCAAGCTGCCCTGATAAATTGCACTCACGGTGAAACTAAAAATGGTTGACAGGCTTGGGCAGTGGAATGGATATAACTTTTTTTATAGTTAAACTCTTCACTCTTTATCACTTCACTTGAATTAAATTGGTTCTTTATTCTTCTTGTTATATATCTAAATAGGTTAGATTAAACATGTCACCATAAAAAAAAACTGCGGCAGAAAGAAAATGATAAAGTTCGTGATTAACGATGATTGAATAAAATATTAGGTAACACATTACTTATTCCTTTATATCAGTTCAAATCATCACCATTGTTGTAATAAAATAATAAATTATTGCAGTCAATATTAAATTATGACGTCATTAAGAAAAAAAACTGGCTGCTAATAAATATCCAAATAAAATAATGGCAGCCATTATCACTTATCATATTGAATATGGCGGCATTTAATCACGAGAGTGCCTTATTGCTGTTGCGATACAGTCGTAAATTTCAATCAAAATCATGCTAACGACCGGACGGATGGGGATATTCTGATAGCTAGTTGCGATCGCGAAACGATGTCGCTAGAGTATTTTGAGCGGTTAGGGTTATGTGAGCCAAAGTACTTACAAGTAACGACATCTACCGGCGTTGGACGAATCATTAAGGCGTTTAGGGAGAGGCTCTGATAAAGATATAATGTATTTAAAAAAATAAAGGGAATAAACGCTTGTAGTACTGTTAGGCGATGGGCTTGCAACCTGTCACTAATACACTGGTAAAAATCTTAGCCTTATTGTGCAAAATGTGGTTACAGAATTCAAAATCAAATAAATTTAGAGTTGTTGGTAATTGTGTAGCTCTGCCATCCCCACTCTAGGATTAAAGGCGTGAGTTTATGTATGTACTTATGTGCTATTTAAAAAAAGTACTTAGTAATCTATGTATGATAAGACTTTTGATGTAACAATGAATATTATAAATAAACTGTTTTAAAATAGGCTACGTATCACGATTTACTGCACTTCGTTAAAGGAGATACTGTATATTAGCACGCAAACTCAGAAGAAATACTTCGCGCGTCTTTGCTTGAATTTTTTAACCCTCTTCCGAGTAGGAGTAAGTCGATTCTAACCTACTTCTGATAGTCTAAAATGTGGCATACTTATGCAATTCCGATGTCAATACAATAGTATGGTAGTATCGACTCATTTGACAGGTCAAAGTTTAATAAATGTTAAGTAGTTCATTAGGCAAAAAGTGTTATTATTGTTACTATTATTTACTAATTATTCTTGATTCACTTGGTAATTTGATTTTGGTCTTATATATCTTATAATTTACGGTGTGAAAAAGATGCAATGAGAATATAAGCTAAGTGTAGCCGTAAGTGTGTGCCGCCGCCATGTTAATAAACTTAAAGTGACTGATCTACTCTCGCTTAGATGCATTGCAATAATGCAATAAACAGTATCCAGAATAGTCCCTCAGGCGGGTGGCGACGGGCGGTGAAATATGCGACCGGTGCCTACCAGAAACTACACGACACGACACTTTAAAATATTAACCCTGGGAGATATAGAATAAACGCCGCGAATAATTTTAGGAAAATGTACTTTATTGGCCTTAGTGTCCAGTATACCCGCTTAGCTTAAGTTTGACTCTTTTTTCAATCGATCATTTGTTTCTATACCTTTTTTATACACAAACGTAAGAATGTTATGTAGTTATGTGGCATTATATTTTTTCATTTTTTGAAAAGAATATACTTGCTCTTTTTATTGGACAACTATAGCTCAAAATTCCAAGTCTAAAAAAGTCCCATTTTGCCGATTTGAAAATTCTGTAACACATAAAACTCAAAACTTCACTACACAATAGTGTACAAGTTTCACAATATTCTAAGCAAACAGAAACACATTTGTCGAATTGAGAAGATAAGTTTATAGTTTCGGTATAACTGGTAGGTGACGAAAATATTTGGAGTACAAATGTTGTAGATGTGGCTTTTACATTCTATCAATTGAAGAAATAAAGTATTCATTGATTTCACTTTTAACCATTGCCCTTACATATATTGCTTTGGTTTTAAATATATTTTAACCACAGATTCCACAATAAGAGGGATGTTAAGTATGCATTTCATACAAGTAGGTATGCGTCCATCTGTCATTGGCTCATTGCCCTAGAGCCTTTACGGGTTGACAATTTTCAATGGGTTTTAGGGTTCTGTAGTCAACATAGGAACCCTTTTAGTTTCGCGATGTCCGTCGTTTTGTTAGAGTCATGTGTCCCCCCCCCCCCCCCCCTTACAGCCAAAACTACAAATACAAAAAATCTGAAAGATATCTTAAATGGAAGCACATATAACGAATTCTTTGATGATGATTGATTCTTGATATCCAGGCGACTAAAGTGTTTATAACTACTAAAACCACATATGACGGTACCAAATAACTTTAAATAACTAGAGAATTCGTTCATACTTGTTATTTTTGAGATTTTGCACTATACTGAGCATGTCAGACATGGTTTTGTCCGATTTTTTAATATATTTTAGGGACGTGTTTTGTAGCAAAAATTCATAAAAATCTGTTTTTCCTACTCCACAGTTATCAGCTCTGAATCGATCTTGTGTCGGTTCTCAATTCGATGTCGAATGTACTTTACTTTTTTTATTATTCCTTCATTGTTCTCTTCAAAAACCCAAAAAACTATACTTAAATGTTTGTTATTAATGATACCACATCGTTCCTTCCCACATCTGCTACACTTGGCGACAATATGCAGACCAATCCGACGTAAAAGCCTCCCCGTATGCTCGTATGCGCATAAAAATAGCTCTCATGGCGAAAACATTGTCAGCGTCGTAAGTGATTAGATGGCACTATTGTAAATGCGGTTGGGATAATGCTTCAAATTATGAGGAAAACATGTGGACAATTATTCCCAGAATCCCGTTAGTAATTATTAAGTTTATTTAGTTTAGTATTTTCAAAGTCTGAGTCTACCGCACTTCCCAAGAAGAAGTAGGAAACTGTTAAGAAATAAACGCATCAAGTAATGTAACAGTCTTTTTAATTTATTGTTGTATTGGCTTGCCTACATACTGAGAATTTTCAACGCATTGTAAAGATTCATTGATGTAACTTTTTGTTTGGGGTTTAAACAATGTCACGATAATTTTAGAGAATTATTAAGCATAGGCGTGCAAAAAATAAAAGCAACTTTTCTGAAAAAAAATAGTTACTCATCTCTTTTATATGTAATATGTTTAGGTATACTTATCCAGGGCAGAGGTAGGTAAACCAACGCAGCGCAGACTAGCTCCAGTAGGCACGAGTACATCAACGTCATATTTACATACATGCTCGAGCGGAAACGGGGGCGGCGCCGGAAACGGCGCCCGCGGGCCTCCCGTGGGTTCATTGGGACCCAATTATTTGGGAAATCTATGGAAGTAATCTGGTGAAACCGATCGAAAATAAGCCATTTTTAAAAGAGTAACACCTTTGCAAATCAATATATTAAATTCCAATAAACTTATTATCGTATAGAATACTATTTCAACTGGCTTCATTATGAATGGGCTGTATTCATTCATTCATTCATTCATTCATACCTTCACGCCTTCATTCCCAGAGTGGGATAGGCAGAGCTACAGAATTACCAACAACTAAAAACCTGTAAATATCTCTGTAACCACAATTTGCACAATTTGCCTAAGATGTTTAACAGTGTATATTAGTGAAAGGTAGCAAGCCCATCGCCTAACAGGTACTACAAGCCTTTATTCCCTTAGTCGCCTCTTACGACTTCCACGGGAAGACATGGAGTGGCACAATTCTAAGCCGGCAACCACACGGGCTGTATTCTTTTGGGTAAAATCATATCGCTTTTGAATTATCGTGTTGTTTGCAACTCGGCCGCCACGTTGTGTCACTGTCAAGTAAATAAGAGCTGTCATATTCTCAACGTTACATGGCAGCCGATTTAAAAACAATACGATAACATGTCCAAAACAATATAGTTTTACCGAGTAAAATGAAGCCCCAGGCTGAATAACAAAATGTTTATCACGGTTTTGTGTACTTAGCGTGAAGCGTTAAAGATTTTCTTTTAATATCTCACTGAACATACTCGGTTGGTAACAAAAGGTGGGGCGGGGCATCCTGGCATGTTATTACTGCACCAGGTAAGAGTATACCCACTAAGGAAAGATTGCCGGGGAATATGGATACTGGACTTGACGGGTAATATTCGTAAACTTAAGGTTTCATGTTCGATATTTACACAAAATAACAAGCATGTATTTAAATACTTGTAGAACGATTTTATAGTGGCCAAGATGCATAACGCTGTGTTAGCGATTTTCGAAAGTTATCAAAGGTATAAGAATGACTTCTCGATACATTCTCAGCCGATAAAAAAAGAGACGGTGTAGCAGCGTTTGCATCTTGGCAACGCCTACTGAGTCCCGGAGGTTTTTGAGGGATTTAGCTCTATTTAAGTATGCTCATCATTGGCTTATAGCACAAGCATAGATTACCTTAAATAACTCTTTAAAAACACTTAATTTTGGTTCATCATTATTGTCAAATTAATCGATTAGTTTTAATGCACACTGAAAAATTATATCGTGTCGCCTCCTCCTTTTAGCATTTATGTCCAATAATCGCCCTTCCACTCAGGTTAAGCCTTATTGTTTTTGATTTGTTATCGTATTTTCAACGTTGTGATAGCTCTAGTTTACTCAATAATGCAAAACGTGTAGAGTCAAAATAATTAAAAAAGAGTTAAAATAAGGCTCCTGTTTGAGTTTACGCAATGTCAAGACCTTCATTTTACAAGTAGCTAGCTACACTTTGCAGCAGCGTCCATACTCGTTCGCATACTCAGTACTTTGCGTACATATTGGTGGATGGCGCAGTGCCTATCAGCGGCTGAAATATGCTATTACCTTGTTCGACGCCGATCGCCGTCGCCGCCCCCTATTACCTTCCCGCCCGGGGCTATGTAAAAACGTAACAGCTACAGGGATAGAGAAAAAACCGAAGTGGCTAACTCAAAAAATGTCTGGGGGGGGCTATTATGACGTAGTTGTGCAGTTCAGAGGACAGGGTCAAGGACAGAGCTATAGGGTGAACTCTAAATGGTAATACAAATGATCACTTCTGTGTTCTACCCACGAATATGAACAACTTTCACTATGGGTACAACTCTGAAATCACGAAAAAAACACCAGCTGTCTCATAGAAAATTTCAATAGGAACTCGACCAAAATGTATGAACTGACTGCTATAGCTTTGTCCTTTACACTCACCGTAAAATGAACTGCATAGCTAGGTCATAATAACCCCACTGGCCGTGAAATAGATGCCAGTTTCTTTTAAAGCATATCGTTCTTTTGAAATTCATTGGGAATAGCAAAGAAAGGCGCCTTTCCCCCCAAAAAAATCCAGTTACAATAAAGTAACCTCAAACAAAACAAATCGTATCAAAAATTTCATATTGATGTTCTGTTCTGTGACCCGGTTGAATTAAGTTAATTTTTTATTTATTTATCCCAAACAAATTTAGCAATTAATTTAACATTTGTTTTTTTACACCTTTATTTAGCAGTTGGCTCCGAGAAATGAAATCAAAATAATCAAACATACAACAAAAAACTATGCATTTTAAGGTACCTATGCATGCCATGTATTAAGTAAGTGTCCATTTAAGCATTTCTTCGGAATCAAACGATGCAGAATGTATTTGTCACTATTCTTTTGAGCTTTCCAACTTTTGCAGGACTAAAATTAGGTTTACCTTTGTTCTCAACCTATACCAATTTATCTGTTTTTTTTATTAAACTACCTGCCATTTACTACACGCAGCAAACAGTTCTTCAATGGCCTCATCTAGTTGATAGGAAAACGAAATCTTCGATCATATACGGTGTGAGGGATAAAAAATATGAGAGGTCCAAAGTAAAATATGAAATATCCATATTGGCAGATAGGCGCCCGCCATATTGGGTGTTCCATTTTCGATATTACCTATTAATATTGTTTTTTATTAAAGGATAATCGGTTATGCCATTAATAGACTGCGACTAGGTTTTTGTGATAAGTGATAATATTATTGCAATAGTACGGACCGGCTGTAAAATATATTGATTAAGATTATAAGTAAAACGCGTAAAAAAAGCCACAAGAATCATAAAACAATTACATACATACATAACTTCACGCCTGTTATCCCAGAGTGGGCTAGGCAGAGCTACAGAATTACCACTTTAAGAAGTTGTTGATAATTCAGTAACCTCAATTTGCGCAAATAGGCTAAGGTGTTTACCATAATATTAGTCACAGGTTGCAAGCCCATCGCCTAACAGTACTACAAGCCTATAATCCCTTAGTCGCCTCTTACGACATCCACGGGAAGACATGGAGTGGCACTATTCTAACCCGGCAACCACACGGGAATAAAACAATTAAGAAACGGTCTATACACATGTAAGAAATTTACGCATGCACGCAGTAGTAATTTACCATATCAGGTAGTTACCTAACATGTATTAATTTATTTAAGTATTAATTTAATAGAGGAAAACCAACAGCTAACATAAATACATTAGAGATATACATACAATCAGAAAGCCAATTCCAGGTTCTCACCGATAGTAATACAGTAGCCATAATGATTTACATGACATAAAGCCGACATTGGTGCACCGACTTAGGATTATCAGTATTAACCAAATACATTTGCTTAGGTAATACCGTTAATACGTACCGTACTACGGAGAAAGGGTACAAAGGGCAGGGATCAACAATTGGAAATCTGAGAGAAGGTAGAAATAGGAGAGGAGCACTCGAAGTAAATGTTTATTAAAGCACGTCTTAGAGTCCGGGTATTATTGTTAAACACATCAAAACAACGATTTACGTGGCCTTTATTCCCGTTTAACCGAAATAACGTCTTTCGTAAGCGAGATTTTTTAGTAGACCACGACGCGAAAAAGTAAGTAGTAACGAACAGACAGGATCTTTACGAGATACTAGGAACAACCCCTAGGTATATTATCTTCGATTTTCACCACAACCCTTTCAAAACACGCTACCTTCGCAACCACATAGTCATATTACATACGAATTTGAGCTCCAAATATGCATATTCCGTACATAAGCTTCCTCCGACAGACAAACAAACAGTTGTTCAAGAGCAGGAAGAGGGTTCCGAGCGAACTCTCTTATGTTCGGCCGAGTGGGTTCCGTGAGGTGCTAAGGAACCTTGGGTGGAGGCGGCATTGAATATAATATGTTCCATCCTTTTGATTTAAAAGCAACTTTACATTGTGTAAAAGATAACATAAATACATATCCTTTATCCTTTGCGTTTAATATGTAGGTATAATATTTGGTAGCTTGCCTCCTATATTATCCTCTGTCAGGTTTTGTAACCGGAACATGAAACTTTCCTAATAACTATGTGAATATTTTATAGGTATGTACAGTCAGCTGCAGAGAAAAGGATACCCCCCTCCTGGTAAGGATAGTTTTTTTTCAAAAACCTGTGGTTAAATTTATATGATTTTTCGGTGAATTGAAGATTTTACTATTGTCTACACATAAACTCAAAATCATTTAAATCTAACCACAGGTTTTCGAAAAAAAACAATCCTTACCAAGTGGGGGGGTATCCTTTTCTCTGCAGCTGACTGTACATAGTAGTGTTACAAAATGAGTGTCCCAAAAGTAATAATATCTACATTCTGTGAATATTTCGATATTTATTCGCCCCAAAAAGTCAACAGGCCGTGATTCAAAGAATAGACATGTTTACATTACGATTATCATCTATGTATGTTTCCATTACAAATAATTAATAATGATAGTGGAATGTTTTTATCTTTTATCCTTAATCACTATACTTTTAGGGGAAGGAAATGGCTATACTTGGAGTCTGACTGAAGGACAGAGAACGAAAGTAACCGACGCTACGTAGCCCTTCGAATTACCAAACTGAAGTAGCAGTGGTCCACAGTGGCAGTGAGGTTTGCCTTACAACTGACAACTGATGGAGCCGTCGTGTTCTCAAATGGAGGCCGCGTATCGGCAAACGCCGCAAGGGCAAGATGGAGCCGGCAGATTGGCCGGTGTAGGTTGGATGAGAGAAGCTGAAGATTGGAAGCAGTGACGTGCATTGGGAGAGGCCTTTGTCAAGCAGTGGATTAATCGGGCTGATAATTTTATGACACAACCGAACATCTTACGCAGGGTTTTGTTTAACCTTGTGAGAAATCAAAACTTAGTCCTTTCATCACGAGACGAGGTCTGTATCTAGCCCCAAAATAACTTCCAAAAGCGAAATCGCAGGTCCAATATATGACACGTCCAATACCACATCCAGACGTGCCTCCCCGGCTTCCGCTGCGCTATAACTCGCATACACGCGGGAGTTATGCAGATTCTCCCCATTTATTGGCAAACTTTACCAGATAGGAGGCGACACCGCTCATCTGATTCCGTTTGCGATAACGCAGAGTTATTGCTGATATAAATCGAGTTTTTGTGCCTACGTCATTGGTTATTGGTACCTGGCTCGCTTTGAGTCAACAAAAGTTGGATCCCAGAATATAATAAAGTCTTTCCTATCGATGGCAGTTTGCCTTATATTGAGTATCTGGTTGTTTTTCTCAGGTGTACTGGATGCAAAATGGAAAAAGTGCTGATATGAAACATTATTGATGCATACATAAACTGAAAAAGAAACATTTGGTAAGTTCTTCTAATGCTTTGTTTATGTACGAGTAAAAAGCAGAAAATATCATCATCATCATCATCATGTAAGACGTCCACTGCTGGACATAGGCTTCCCCCAAGGCTCTCCACTCAGACCGGTATTGTGCATTATTTTATCACGCTATATTTTATTTAAACAATTCGACGGTTTTATGCAAGTAAAAGTGCTGAAATGGATAATGGTGGTTAATAGAACACATTTTATATCCCGTTCCATATTTTTACCATGGGAATGAATAGCAACATGAGCTTCCCTGTGTAAGAACAGGGCCTCTATTCTACATTGTCTTTACACATATTGTTTCGTATTGTAAACGTTATGATGGCTCTTATTACTTTATATAAATACAGTATTTGGTTGGTGCGTCTGTATTCCCGGAATCGTATAACCTTAGTGTTGTCAAGGCAAGAGTGAAAATGCTTTACTCTGGATAGGCGTGTACCACTACCACCCTCGACCTGGTCGTTAACTGAACATCAGGTGAGACTGAGGTCAAACGCAAACCCATTTATTGATAAAGAGGGGAAAAGTCAATGTAGAATAAGAAACCAGGAATGTCTTAATTAAATAAAGTAGGCAGGAAAGGAAATCGAATGCTTTGCTACCTATATAGTGTTGTTTGAGTGTAAAAACATTTATGATAAATATTTTAAATTTTCAAATATTACTTTTCCATTAACATGCTTGGCGGCCCGCGACCAGCATCTCTGCTCCGCGCTATTAATTAGTCAAACGATAAGCTACAGGAATATGCAAGGCGCGAGCTCGCGACGTGATCGCGATAACGCTTCTTTGAGGTTAGGGGCTAGGCAAAACTTGCAAGTATACTTTTTGATAAAAAAAATACTGGTTGCAATCTTTTAAACTTGCTTACTGTGATAGCTCAAAAATAAGAAAACTTTCGAAAATCGATCAAGATTGGAAGAAAGAATAACATTTATTCGTAACAAACAATAACAAATAACAGAAAAATACGCAGAAGAAGAATTTAGTCCAGAGTCATGATTATGCGATTGTGCTTTTCAGAGATATAAACATGTACAAATTTGCAAAGCCATATAATAGTATGCCTAAAGGTGCTTTTGGGAATGGCTGTTTTGGCGTCCCCTTGTTTCACAGAACGTATAATTTCACTGAATTTCACTTCATCGCAAGCTATTTTCTGCTGACGCCCTAATGTTTTCAGGTCATCTTAAATATTAATTACGTAGGCAAGGTTGGATTATACTCGTGGCTATCGAGAAATATAAATTCCAACACCTAGAAAAGCCGGTCGATGAAATGAAAATTCTACGAGGTGATACGTTCTATGAAATGAGTGTCAACTTTTTTTTAATTGATCAAATACATGTATAAATAGCTTCGCTAGTTAATTGAAGCTGGCAACCCTAGCCCGCTAGTACGTCGCGAAGCTTGCTCCAATAAAATATGAAGCGCTCTTAAACATCTATATCGCGGAACGGCTGGCAACACCTTCGGAATACAAACCGAGATAAAGCAGACATAAAGCTCGCAATAATTGTTATCAGCGAGCTTTTTATGTGTTTAGTTTAAGCTTATGTAAAGGAACCCTAATTTTGTAATTAAATGTTTTATTGGGTCTTCAGACGTTTCGTCGGATGTTTTTAAGGGTCGTGTTGCTTGCTACGACCAGTTATTGGGGTATTTTTTCAAAGCGATGTAGGGGGTTAATATGACAGTGCGGGCCATTCAGCGGCTTCGGCGGCTGGATCAGTCTGTACTTGATCGGCTACGCCTGGAAGCGCTACCTATTCGCACGACCTCTGCTTCGTCACGGGATCCTCCTGCTGCGTTATTGGCTTCGATGCCAGTCGCCCAACACGCACTGATGCCAGTGCAGGATGATCCCGTTATCGATGTTGAGGATTGTGCGAATATAAGCGTAACTAGCCAGGTAAATGAGCAATTGAGGAGGGCTTTGGAAGACGCGATCGCGCAGTATCGGTCCACACCCAATTCTAGGCCTCGTCTACCACGCTTGCCTGCCTGTAAACGAAATTTTGCGCTTATGGGAGCCCTAAACGCCTTGCTGGCGCCATATTTACAAGCCAGCGAGGATATAATCGATACCCACTCAATTTTGTACTGCGGGGCCATAGCTGCGTGCCGCGTAGCTCGAGTCAAGTTTTCGGACACTGACCGAGCTCCGCGCGCTCGTGGGTCTGTCCCCGATTGGCAAGTGCGAATTGAGCGGCGTATTGATAAATTTAGGACTCTCATAGCGAAGCTAATCTGCTTCAGGGGAGGCAATCAACGCCCCCGAGTCATGCGTTTCGTGAACCAAGCCTTTGCTGGGACCGGAATAAGGTCCCAACATTATATGGCTTGTGTCACGGAACGTATCGACTTCCTGAAGCAGAAGGTTTACGCGTGGGCAAGCCGTATTCGTCGCTATGGAGAACGTGTGAATAGATACCAGCAAAATCGCCTCTTCCAAAGTGATCAGAGGAAGGTGTACCGAAAGTGGGAAGGAACTGATCAAGGTGTGAGCGACGGACACCTACCAGATCCTGCTGCTATGATTAATTTCTGGCGCAATATCTGGTCGGTGCCGGTCGTGCACACTGAAGGAGATTGGATACGTGCTGTTGAGCGCACGTGTGAGGCTATTGAACCAATGGGGCCTATTACCATCTGTCCCGAAGATGTAAGTTGTGCAATTCGAATGGCTCAGAACTGGAAAAGTCCTGGGCCGGACGGATTGCACAATTTCTGGATTAAATGGTTCAAAGCCTCACATGAGTGTTTGGCAGCACAACTCCAAAATGCCCTTGAAATCGGTTCCTTGCCACCTTTATTAACAACTGGTGTCACCTCCATGCTCCACAAGTCCGGTAGTACCGCGGATCCAAAGAATTACCGACCCATTACATGCTTGCCTACCATCTACAAGCTCCTTACATCCATTTTGAGCACAAAATTAAATGCACATTTTATTGCAAACAATATTTTGGCCTCTGCTCAAAATGGATGTAAGGTTGGGTCCCGTGGTACTAAGGAGCTCCTCCTCATAGACATGACCATTTGTCAGCAAGTTAGGCGAAACAAGGCGGCCCTCTCGGCTGCTTGGATTGACTACAAGAAGGCTTATGACTCGGTGCCTCACTCATGGCTTGAAAGGATCTTAGAGTTGTATAAAGTTGATACAACTTTGAGGTCCTTTTTAGGTGTGTGTATGAGACAGTGGGTCACAGTCCTTCGTCAACCAGGTGGTCGAGACATCCCCTCTGATTCGCCTAACTTGATAAGGATTGAAAGAGGCATCTTCCAGGGTGACAGTCTGAGTCCTTTGTGGTTTTGCCTAGCCATGAATCCTCTCAGCTCTTTGCTGAAGGATTCCGGGCTTGGCTATCGACTTCGTAGAGAGGCTGAAGTCATTTCTCACTTATTATTCATGGATGACCTCAAATTGTTTGCATCGGGGTGCCAAGATCTTATCGCATTATTGAAAATCACACAAGAGTTCAGTAGTGCGATCAAAATGGAATTCGGTGTAGATAAGTGTGCGGTCATGCATGTTCAAAGAGGGAAAGTTGTAAATTCATCTAATTTGCAGCTTTCTGAGACAATGACCCTCAGATCTCTCTCCGAAGTTGAAACCTACAAATATCTTGGTATGTCACAGTCTTTGGGTATTATGGACGGCGATGTCAAGCAGTCAGTGAAGGAGCGCTTCTTTTGCCGCTTGACAAAAGTTCTTAACAGTCTTTTGTCGGGTGGCAATAAGGTGCGTGCCTTCAATGGCTGGGTGATGCCGCTGCTCACATACTCCTTTGGCATACTAAGATGGACTCAGACTGAGCTGGACGCCCTGGATAGGAAGGTCCGCCTACTGCTCAAATCACATCGCATGTTGCACCCACGCTCATCTGTCATGAGATTGTACATCCCGAGGAAATGTGGAGGTCGAGGCATTTTAAATGCTAAGAATCTCCATAACCGCGAGGTGTGCAATCTCAGGGATTATTTCCTTGGCAATGAGTATGGGATGCATCGTGATGTGGTTGCAGTAGACAGGAGCCTCACGCCTCTCTCCTTGGCAAACGAAAACTGGCGTAGACCAACAGTGTTGAGCACTGAAGACCGCAAGAACGTATGGAAGAGCAAGGAGCTACACGGACGCTTCTACCGGGCCCTAACAAGGCCCGACGTAGACTTTTTAGCGTCCGTGAACTGGCTACGGTTTGGTGACCTCTTTGGGGAAACCGAAGGTTTTGCCTGTGCAATTGCTGACGAGGTCATAATGACGAACAATTACCGGAAATATATTCTGAGGGATGGCACGGTCGACATTTGTCGAGCGTGCCGTTGTCCCGGCGAATCCCTCAGACATATAATTTCCGGTTGTTCGCATTTGGCCAACGGCGAGTACTTGCACAGACATAACCTCGTAGCCAGGATCATTCATCAGCAGCTTGCTCTTCAATACGGTCTTGTTGAGTCTGAAGTGCCGTACTATAAATACACACCGGCGCCAGTTCTCGAAAATGGTCGTGCTACGCTCTATTGGGATCGATCTGTTATCACAGACAGGACTATTGTCGCCAATAAACCTGACATCGTGTTGACAGATCGATCTCAACGCCGGGCAGTGCTCGTCGACGTCACCATCCCGCATGATGAGAACCTCGTGAAGGCCGAGAAGGATAAGCTCAGCAAGTACCTTGACTTGGCTCACGAGGTGACCACCATGTGGGATGTTGACTCGACGATCATTGTCCCGATAGTTGTTTCGGCAAACGGTCTTATAGCGAAGAGTCTCGACCAACACCTCAAGAGACTCTCGCTAGATGGCTGGATCAAGGGCCAGATACAGAAGGCAGTACTCCTCGACACGGCACGCATTGTGAGGAGGTTCCTCTCTCTGCAGCCCTAACCACCGGTAGCTTGAGCCCTGCCCCGCTGCTGGCGGCACCCGTAGATTAGGTTTTTTATAATGTTTATTTTTTGTATCGGTATTGTTATTTTACCTTTATATTTGAATATGTAAAAAACCTAATTTATAGAAAATTAAATGAATATCTAAATAATAATAATAATGCATAGAACGAACCGTTCTAGGTTTTCAACAAACTTACTTATATTTCTCGAATCTTGACACGTGGTAGACCAAGCCGACGCAGGTGAGACCGTTGAACAAGACTTGGACTGAAAAAGACAGACGGAAAACTGAGAGACCAAAAGAGGGTAGAGTGGAAGAGAAAGAAGAATCCTTTGCCCAGCAGTTTAAAATTTCGGGATGTAAAGTAATTAAATAATAATTAACTTACTTTACCACAAATAGCATAGTTTAATTTAATTTCGTAATCAATATATCTACATCATCTACATACACACAGGGCCTCTATTCTTCTCGGTGAAACCATATTGCTTTTGATCTTGTCATAATATTGTCAACGTTACGATAGATTTTAAAAACAATATGATAACATGTCAAAGACAATATGGTTATACCCAGTAATCCCAGCTTCCTAATAGCGTTCAGCTAGCTATCGCTATCACACTCACACTAGCGCCTGACAATATTTTTGTCATTCGTGCTTTTTACTTTAATTACCGGGAGCCTGTCGTTTGGCCGAAATATTATGTTAGCCAAAATGTGTCATTTCCCAACCGTTTCATTGGCTAACCCAATTATTTCCCCTGTTTATGTTATTTCAGGATTTATTTCAGTACCATCGTGTAGAACCCTATAGGTGAGGTAAAGTTCGTTTTTATAAAATCCTGATTTTTTTACGGTTACAGAAAACAAAGCTGGTTGGCAAATGAAACGATACAATTTGGCAAACATATTTCGCTAAGCAAAGATAACTCTAAATTACAAGTATCTGGAATATAACGTTTTATTTTACAAGCTTCTATTTAACTTACAATGTATGTATGTATTTACGGTTCAAATCTTGCAAGTTAAATTTGACCCACTTCCCGGTTTCCTATGAAGCTGAAAATTTGCATTGGAATCAGAAGGCGGCGACAGAATCTCTGCTACAATTAACGAAGACCCACCGTGTCGGAACTCATTTGTTTGGTCTTCATAAGCAGATAATGACTGCAAAAAAAGTACAGTCGGCAACAAAAGCTTTTCCCAAAGGCTATACATACATACATACATAAACTCACGCCTTCATTCCCAGATTGGGGTAGGCAGAGCTACAGAATTACCAACCACTCCAAAAATTTGTTGATAATTCTGTAACCACATTTTGCACAAATAGGCTAAGATGTTTACCAGTGTAGGTTGCAAGCCCATCGCCTAACAGTACTGCAAGCCTTTATTCATCATTCAGTCATCGCGCGAGCGCTGTGGTGTGCGTGCGCGTCGAGAGAGTACGCTCTCGCTGCGAGTATGACGTCATCGTCAGTAGTTAAATGTGCGACTTGCAATATTGTGATAAATGAAGTGCTTGCGTTCATGCAGAATAAGTTAGGGCTTTTGGATAATGAGAGCCTGATAAGAATTTGTGTCACTGGATTTTCGGAGGAAGATATAGGAAATGCCAAGAAATTGCTTTTCGAGTCCGTCAAAGAATGTAGCAGGATGATTTCTAGAAGAAAGGACAAGGTGCAACGTGATTTGGAGGATATGGCAACGCTGTTACTAAATACTGAGCCCGAAAAAACCCCTCTCTTCGTAGCGAAGGATTTACATAAGCTTCCGCCAGTAGACTTCAAGCATGTAGATGTGACTAGATTGCTTAAAGACATTAGAGTTTTGCAATCAGAGATTCGAGTGATTAAAGGTACCTATGCGACATCGGAGCAATTAAATGTCTTAAAAGAGGAGTTCCAGACCAACGGCAAGGATAACAATTATGGATTGCTGAACGCATGTTTTGTTAATTGTAAAAAAAGGGGTACATATTCGCAACACGGTGCTGACTCTGGGCCGTTCGGCATGACCTTCAATAGCACAGATAACCCGGGGACAGAGGAGCCGCAGGTCAATTCCCCCGCTCAGATGAGCGCGTTATCCTCGTCGCTCTCGCCAGCGCAGCCTGCTATTTCGCTCTCCGATGCGCCGAAGTCGCCGCGCAAAGCGATCTGCGGTAATAGCAAACCGGTTCCCATATCAGTTATAGTGCACGGAGAAGACGACGCGCGTTGCGCTCCGGACTTATCTAATGTAAACACGAGCGAGTTACAATTTAGGTCTTTAATAACGAGTCAAGGCGTGAAAGTATGTTCCTATGCGGATGTTCTACAGGACGCAGGAGGAAATGAACCGAAGAAGGACGGGGAACCATGGACTACAGTTACGAGGCGTAAATATAGAGATAAATTTGTAGGTAGCACGGGCAAAGCGGTGCAGGCGCCGGGTGCTAAGTTTAAAGCGGCGGAGATTAAAGTGCCGTTATTCGTGTCGAACGTGGATCCAACTACCTCTATGGATGATATTGCTGAGTATATATTTAGTAAAACTCAAGATAAAGTCTCAATGTACCAAATAAAGATGAAAAAGAACAAGGGTTATAGTGCGTATAAGGTTTTTGTAAGTAAATGTAAATTAGGTATGTACCTGAATAAAGACTTATGGCCGAGTGGTATACAGTTTAGACGCTTTTTTGTATTTAAAAAACCATCGGGTGATAAGGTTAATAGTGAAAGTGAATCGGAATCAACAAATAATAATAGTAAGGATGGATGACAATAATATAACTAAAAATAGGTGTAAAATGGTAACTTTTAATTGTAAGTCGCTTAAGCGTTCTATAAATGGTGTAAGATGTTTGTGTGAAGTAGCGGATATTATCTCGCTTCAGGAGACTTGGTTATTGCCATTTGAACTGCCGCTCCTGGGTACAGTAGACAGTGAGTTTGGTTGGACGGGTAAGTCTGCAGTGGACCTTGGAGCAGGCATGCTAAGGGGTAGACCATATGGTGGTGTTGGTATTCTGTGGCGTAAACAAGCCTTTCAGTCTGTCTCTGTAATAGAATGTAATAATGACAGGATTGTTGCTATTAAAATCGAATCACAGGGGAAATCATTTATAGTGTGTAGTATATATATGCCAACGGATTCATCTGAAAATATGTGTATATTTACCGAATGTATGGGTACATTGTCTTCGATAGTTATGGAAATCACGGACGTGCAAGCGGTGTTTCTGATGGGAGACTTTAACTCGCATCCAAACGAACCCTTTTATGATGAACTTATAAATTTCTGTTCTGATCAGCAGTGGGTATGTGCGGATGTCGAGAAGCTGGGCCGAGATTCGGATACATTTACGTACGTCAGTGATGCTCATGGATGTCGAAGGTGGTTAGACCATTGCCTAGTGACTGAGAGTGCGTGGAATACAATCCGTAGCGTAGCTGTTAAGTATGACGTTTTATGGTCGGATCACTACCCCTTGATCATTGAATGTAACATGGATGTATTAAAACCGGTGTATAATAGAATTTGTAACGCTATTGGTAACGGAGTGCTGTGGGGTGAGCGACAAATTGAGCAAATAGATGCGTATCGTGACATATGCAACAGTCTGTTAAAAAAGATTGACTTTCCGGCTGAGCTGCGCAACTGTTGTGATGGAACGTGTAGTAATCGTGATCACCATAGCATTCTGGACAGATTGTACAGCGACATTATAACCGCTCTTACAAGTGCTTCGAAGGAGACATATAGGCATAAAAAGCGAAAAAAGGGTGGTTATATTGCCGGCTGGAACAAATTTGTTGCGGGACCTCACAGGGAGGCTAGGTTAAACTTTCTCATCTGGGAAAATGCCGGAAAACCTCGTCAGGGTAGGGTGTTCGAAATGATGAACAGCAGTAGACGATTATTTAAAAGCAAACTAAAGTGGTGCCAAGACCGACAGGACCAGCTAAAAATGGACAAACTTGCCATGGCTTATCACAATAAAAGGTTCAACGAGTTCTGGAAGATGACCAAAAGTTTTAACGTAAGACCTAGCCTACCAGTGAGTGTCGGGGGTAAATCTGAGCATAGGGAGATTGCTGAGGTATTCAGGGAACATTTCACGGTAAAATCTTTAATACCTGACACACCGACGGAGTCATGGGCAGCGCCCACTACTGGGGTTATCGGAAACCAGCGTGACGTGCATTTTACCTCCATAAATGTAGCAAATGTAATAAGAAAAATGCAAAGAGGTAAATCACCTGGTCATGATGGCCTGAGTATCGAACATTTTAAGTACGCGGGCGATCACTTGCCGCGGGTGCTGTCCATGTTCCTGAACGTGTGTATGGGTCATTCATACTTACCTGCGGCATTTATGAAAACCGTTGTTATACCCGTAGCGAAAAACAAGACTGGCGACCTATCGGATAAAGGAAATTATCGCCCTATCTCGTTGGCCACGACAGCCGCTAAAGTACTCGACAGTCTGCTTGATACTATACTCGAAAGACTCAATATCCGTGACACTCAGTTCGGGTTTAGAGCGGGCCTGTCGACTGAAAGCGCCATTCTGAGTCTCAAGCACACTGTCGGGTATTATACGGCTAGGAAGACACCGATTTACGCCTGCTTCCTGGACCTGTCAAAGGCTTTCGACAGAGTTAATTATCAGATCCTGTGGCAAAAGCTGGGGGAAGCAGACGTTCCGGTTGATTGCATCAATATCTTTAAATATTGGTATAGCAATCAATCGAATCAGGTGAGATGGGCTGACATACTGTCTGAGGAGTATAGGCTAGAATGTGGAGTGAGGCAGGGTGGCCTAACCTCACCTAAGCTGTTTAACTGGTATGTGAATGACCTATTGGGCGAGCTCAGCGGCATGCATGCGGGATGTCATATTGAAGACACATGTCTCAATAATATTAGTTATGCTGATGACATGGTGCTGCTGAGTCCGTCCGTGGGTGCACTGAGACAGCTTGTGGGCAGGTGTGAAGAGTATGCGAAATACCATGGTCTAGTTTACAGTGCTACCAAGAGTGAGTTGATGGTGTTCAAAGCAGGTAAAATAAAGCCCTACTACGTACCTCCGGTCACTCTTGGGGGCACTATACTTAAAACTGTGCATAGTTTTAAATATCTTGGTCACATAATCACTGACGACCTGTGTGATGATCAAGATATTGAAAGGGAGCGTAGGGCGTTATCAGTGAGAAGCAATATGCTGGCCCGCAGGTTTGCGAGATGTTCAAATGAGGTTAAAGTTGCGCTATTTAAAGCCTATAGTCAATCCTTTTACTCGAGCAGCCTGTGGGTTAAGTATACGAAACGAGCTTATAACGCCCTTCGCGTGCAATACAACAACGCTTTCAGGATACTGCTGGGCCTGCCGAGGTGGTGCAGCGCCTCAGGTATGTTTACGGAGTCGCGCACAGACGGCTTCCTGGCGATCATGCGTAAGAAAATTGCATCACACATGGATCGCGTCAGGAAAAGCCCCAACAGTATCCTGAGAATGATAGCTGGCAGGTTTGACTGTCCGATTTTGATTAACTGGTTAGGACAAGTCAAACCAATTTTTACATATATTAAATAAATAAATAAGTTAAATGTATTAGGTAGTAGTACTAACATAGTCTAAGTACCTCTGTTACTAACAAATGTTATGGGTCTGTCGACCTGAAATAAAGGATTCTATTCTATTCTATTCTATTCTATTCCCTTAGTCGCCTCTTACGACATCCACGCCACACATCCATCCCAAAGGCTATGTTATCTGTTAACCTACCGCCAAATAGCAGTGTACGCATTGTTGTGTTCCCTTGTGGGGACACGACAACCGATAAAAAGACAACCGGTTGGCTAAGCATTTATAGTCTTAGGATTGGAGTCTTGCTTAAGATTTTGGGCTAGAATGCCTACTGTCTCAGATCTCATCTCCATCAGATGGCATGTGTACTCGTGTGCCTTCTCTTGGCCATAAACAAAGGACTTAAGTCTTTCAAAGTGATGTTTATTAATAATACATAAAACGTTTAAAATAAATCTCTTCAAAACTCAGAAAAATAAATCAACGAATACAATTTTCAACGCGTTATATTGTTGGCCCTAAAAATTCGGCAATAAATCACTTTCCAAAAACTTTCAACCGTATTACGACCATCGCATGGCACCCCAATTCCTAATAATAACTAAAAAAACTTCCCCGGTATATCAGTGGCAATATCTCGTTTATAGTTAGGAAACAATCCCTCAGGGAGCTTGTAACTGCCCAATGATTATTTCGTTCTTTAAGGGTGTATTCTGGGGATCAAATGAGATGTCCTTACAGTAATGTGACAAATGGCTATGAATTTTGTTTAAAAGTTTTGGAATGAGTTTATGAGTAACACTCTAGAATAATGGCTCGAAAATAATCACTTTTCCCTAACACTAGTGATCGCTCCAAGTTTTGTTTGTGAAAATATTTTTTCATTGAAAGTATACAAATCGTCGGTGAAACTGCAAAACCGCGTAAGTAACATTTTAAATAAGGAGCAAAATGCACCTTGTTAATAAGACGGTAAGGTTTATTTTGCTCTATCACAAATTAGTTAGTTACGCGGTTTTGCAGTTTCACCGACGAAATGAAACAAAATAGCAACATAATTCTGGTTATTCTTTACTTTAAAAGGATTTTTGAATCTTCACTCAAGATCATCATATACTTTTTCCTCATGGTGTATTTCAGAATAACTGTCCCATTTACTATTGTAAAAATAAACGATCAGAATTTGTTACTTCTCGACTGATGAATTCATTTCAGGTTGCACTTTTCAATTTCTGTGAAAGCATTAAAGGCAAGAAAAAACACACCCATAGCCAAACAATGCTGGGGGCGATTTCTAGTATTTTAGAAAAGCAGCTATAATTGAGTTTATCGATATAGGCGATCACTAGCTGTCATCTAATTTCGCCCCGTATATTCCGAGGTCTGGTCATTAGAGTGTATTTCGGAAGCCCGTTTCCTTAAACTGTAGTTTCTGTACCAAACTTTCTCAAGCTCTTATAACCATGAAAAACAAAGCAGAATACTCCCCTGCCCTCTTGAGATGCTCATAAACATGTTTTTCCTCAAATAAAAATGATAAATCGACGTTTTTTATATGGTCAATCAGTAATACAGTGCTATCGCGGAATCTATGGCGAGTCTAGGGGTGAATTAGATTCCGTTTTGATTGATGGTGTTATGGTGAAGAGGTGTTTATTAGTATGTTAAAGTCAAATTCTTATTTAGGTGAACCAGTTTGGCAATCTTGCACTCACACACACACACAAACTGACGCCTTCATTCCCAGAGTGGGGTAGGCAGAGCTACAGAATTACCAACCACTCTTCGTATTGATTTTTAGGGTTCCTATTACTAAGCTTCCGCTGTCCATCCGTCTGTCTGCCTGTTAGCTGTCTGTATCTCATAAACCGTAATAGACAGTTCAAATCCCAGATAATGTTTTTATAGTGCCCCTCCCTATAACAACAAACGATAACCCCCGTCCCCCCCCCCCCCCCGTCCCCGTATTATGCGAATCCGAATCGCGCTTGACCAGTTTTTTTAAATTCTTTACGGCTTGGAACAAGTTTATGTATTTACCAGTTTGGTACTGTAATTTAAAATCCAATAAAATAATAGTTGATACTTAATCTGACATGTCAGAGACCGTATTGAACAGTAACTTTGACTTTGCAGGGCATGTAGAGTCTGACCAGCGAATCGTGACACAAGACTTTTTTCTAGTTCTTCACATGGCAACAATTTTACCTATGAAACAAGCTGTCACATTGCACAGAGAGAATAAGTGATCATTTACGTACCTCGTCACTTTATCGTTATGTTTGAAATGTTATACAAAATTGTGAAACGATTGAAAGTGTCAAGGTACAGAAATGATCACTTATTTATGCTGTTGACTGTATCCAGTCGCTATGCATTTCGTGTTACCAGCTAGTAATATTTTAAATTTACCCCCATTCTTTTGGGTCAACACTCACTGGTCTGCTCAAATGCCTATAAAGCCATTGGATGTTGCTTCGCTCAAGTTTTGATCCTCAAGAAGAGCTTCAAGATCCATTGCACTTTGTTTAGTTTTCGCTTTGTACAATATTTCTAACACTTGTTTCTAAATTACTACTTATTACTTAACGCAGCTAGTTAAATAGTAGCCAGGGAGTTTCTTCTAGCTGGGTCCATATAGGGTCACATTAAAATTTGTATTTCGAATGTACAGTAGGCTGCAAAAGTGCATGGACAGTTCGGAAAGATAATGCTCTGAGGCAAACTGACGCCATCTATCTGCTCGTAGTAGTTCAACAAGATCTTACTAGATGGCGTTGTTGCAGATAATGATCTAAAAATATGAAAAAAAAAAGCGCACACATCAACCAAACATTTTTTCTTTATTTCATAGATTTTATATTTTAGTATAATAGATGATTTTTAAGTAGTTTCAAACTATTAGTCAATTTCAAACTAAGAGGTTAAATTTATCAAAAACACTTTTCATCCACGATGTGGAATCGAACCCGGGACACTCGGGGTTCTGAACGTTAGCGGCCTTATGCCATCGGGCCATCGAACCATTTATTATTGGGTCGAAATTAATTACCAGTTTATTATGATTTGCTTATTTTCGCATGACACAGAAACACGTTAAATATTAATACTAGGAGGGTAGACTAAAGATTTATAAATACCAGACTGATTATTACAAAGACTTACGCTCGTTCGTTCGTTAGCTGCTCAATCAATTGCCTTTGTTGTGTAGATTTACTTTCGTTGAAATTTCCTTAAAAAATGACTTCTCGTTGCAATATTGACCTAGTCAAAAGATCGCAAATATTTGCTTTGCACAGTGAAGGCAGAAATTTGTCAGAAATCGTTAGAGAAACCGGAGTTAACGTACTTAAGTAGTAATTTTTTTGGTCAACTTTTTATAAAATAATTTCGATTTAGTCTTTATTTATTTTATTTTATATCTTTAATTGTTATTATAAATGTCAGTTTTTTTTTAGTGGAAAACTATTGTTTTATGGGTACGGCGGTTTGAAGAGGAGGGATCTTTGCTACCCCGGCAAAGAACGGGTAGACCACGACTCATAAGCACACCCCAGCGTCAAGCCATGGTGAGGGAGTATGAGGAAGATGGATTTAAACCAACAACCCACTACGCTGGTTTATTCAATACGAGTGCGGATACTATTCGTCGTGTTCTTCACAGTGAGGGTCTGCATCATCGTATCGTAGGCATGCTGTCAAAGCCTTGCTAACAGAAAGCCATAAAAGAGCAAGGTTCGCTTTGGAGTATTTAAATTTTGACTGGAGTAATGTCATCTTTACAGATAAAAAGACTTTTAAATCGAGCCAACACGGACGACTAAGCTTGTGGCGCCGAAATAATACTCGGTATAATGACAATCATGTAGTGCCCAACATGGAATCTGGTCGTATAACCGTAAATATGTGGGGATGGATGAGTGCGGCTGACCCAGGAGAACTGGTTAGACTTCCCAGTCGAGCGAACAGTGTTCATTATGTAGAAATGCTGGAGGACACCATGTTGCCCACCGTTCGCAATGTGTATCCAGAGGAGGAGTTACCGGTGATAACGTTTGTGCAAGATAACTGTCCCATACACCGTTCACGAAGTGTGAGGGAGTGGTTTGGTCAGCACAATAATATTAGGGTTATTCCCTGGCCTTCAAGGTCACCGGATTTAAATCCAATCGAAAATTTATGGGATATTATTGTCCAACGTTGGGACCACCAGAATGAGCGAACTCCGAAAGCCTTAGAAGACCACTGTTTAAACATTTGGGATAGTATTCGTGGTTCCAAACTGTGTCAGAATATTATCGGTTCAATGCGTGCTCGAATGCAAACTGTAATCGAACAGAGTGGGAGATATACTCGTTATTAAAGTTTAGTATATAAGTAGGGGAAGCAGGGGGAATGGTGTTCACTTAAGGAAAAATGCCCATGATTTTGAAAATATCAAGTTTTATTAAATGAAAATCAAACATAACATAAGTGTTACTTATCATTCATTAGAATTTAAACATAAAATAAGTTGAGATCTTTTAGATAACGAGAAAAATAATGTTTAAAAAAAAACACTTTTGAACGGCATTGCCCTTAGGTGTGGGTAATGCCGTTCAGGCAATGGGGTAATCACGCTCAAATCAACATTAGCCCAAATAACGTAATTGAGATCAACATTTACTTATTAAAAATAAGAGATCAAAGCTTACAAACAAAATTAACATCGTTTATCATAGTTACTTATAAATAAGACATGATAATGAGTATTTTTTTCTAAAAATTAACATAATCAATATTCATATATCTTTAGGAACAGAAATCGCATATATATACCCCTGTGCTGAATCCCACCCAGAGCACATAGCATGGCTCCACATCCCGCAAATGGTGCAGCGGTACCATACTTCATTGTTCTGTCCAAATTCCTTGCATAGGTTGCACATGTTATCCGTATTACCTTCATCGTCCATTTCATCATCACTATTGTCGTTACAAATATCTGATGAAGTTTCTTCTAAAACTTTACGTTTGTAGCCTTTTCCCTGTACTTTTTTCCTTTTGCTGCTTTTTGAGTTTTATTGGTCTTGGCTTTTTTATTGATATTCTTATTTTTCAAAACTGTTACTTTAGCTGTATTAGAATCCTGTTTGGTTTTCCTGGAACCTCTTTTTGTTTGTCTTGTTCTACTATCTTATTCTTCTTAGTATTCTTTCTATTTTCTTTTTCTTCCAAAACAGCTTTGAACACTCCATGCCGCCTTAGCGGTAGTTCTCGGATGATTTCTGGGCATATCTGTAAGAAAAAAAATACGTGGGGGGAAATGGCGTTCATCTGAGCGCTATTACCCCAAACGGTCGTTTTGTATTAAAATTGAAATTTAAAATTTTACGCCTAATATTGTTCAATAATATCAACAAGGCCTTGAACTTGAATAGCTTAACGATCCATACAATCAGGTACTTAACGTAAAAGTTTGTAGAATTTCAACTTACCGACAAAAACATCCAGCGAAAAATTAGATCGAAGGAGCTCGAAACAAACAAACGACTCTCACTCTCACGTGCTTTGCACAGACTGGCGCGACACGTTGCCACTGGTTCAAGCGTCGCTCCCCGCTCCCTTTCACCCGCACGCCGCGATCATAGAAGCTAGTTATATCAAGTTATTGAGGTGAGCGCCATTACCCGGTGACTGGTATTACCCCTGCTTCCCCTAACTCGAGTGGACGACTGGAGATCGGGTTAACGTAAGTAATTATTACAAAATTGAATATTATTTTCGCTCTTTTTGCGTGTCTATACTATTTTGTGACCATACATAATTGTCTTATTTTAAATATTTACGGTCAAACAAATTACACCATTTATACACGAATTTTAATTTTTTATCTATATATAAATATAACCGCCTGTTTCACAATCGGCAAGTAAAGCATATTAGACACATCAATTTAGCCCTTTCTCTTTCTTGCACTTTAAATAGACAAGGAGAGACAACTTTTAATGGCGGATAAATTTACTTGTCGATTGTTTAACAGGCCCTAAGAGATCAAAACTGTATAACATAGTTAACATAATGCGTTTGACTGTTAAGGTAACCCGATCTCTAGTTTAATTTTTGTTTGTTAATAATTACTTTGTTATTGTGGAGAAACTTCAATCTCTTTCCGATTTCGGAAACGAATACTTAAGTTATTACCTCAATAATATTTTAGGTAGACTAAATTAAAATGTTATTATGAGAAATAAAGTTTTTTCATTTCAAATAACAAAACTTGTTTCATTTCTTGAAAATGATAATTATTTAAAAAGATAATACATTAATATATTATGTGAAACAAAATTAATTAAAAAAAGAAACAGGTGGCAAAAGGCAGACCCGATCTCCCGACCTACGGAAAAGACGCGTTTCTAAGCAAGCTGTCAACTAACTCGGCCAACGATTATCGATTGTAATACTGAAACGTCATAAAGTTGTAGCAAACAACAATTGAACTAGCTCAGATAACAACGCCATCTAGGTGGTTTCTTACGAACGTCACCTCACGTGTTCACAGGATTATAGACATTAAGGTGTCCATGCAATTTTGCAGCTGACCGTATATTTGTTCGTAATAATTGCATGTCATAAAGTGTTTTTACTAAAACAGTTTTATTTCAGGGTTTTTACAAAACGAAAATAACCTAACCTAACCTCATTTACCAGCTCAATTTTCAAAAATCCTGAAATATAAACCATTTCAGTAAAAAACACTGCATGAATTGCGATAATTATGAATAACAATACATTTGGACTACAACTAATTACGTGAAACAAAGCGCTACCTTTGTAGATACCTACTAAAAAGTAAAACCTAATTACTTGACAATAGCGTATTGCAACGTTTACAAGAACGTAAGTAACATGTTAAAAGTAAGTAGGTATCATCGATTAGAAATAACCCCTGTTACTATTCGACGTGGCGATTTTCCCTGAACCATTCCCTACTATAATGTCACAGGCTATGATGAAGAGCCTCCTGGCTGGGTCCTCACATAACTCACCATGTTTTCGTCGCATCGCAAATGAGGCCTAACGTACGCTTGCTCGGCAAATACCTGATATACCGCTCTGCCTATAATTATTCAATGGAATAACATCGCCCATAAAAGTAGACATAGTCACTATTTTTCTCAAAAATCTGACACTGCTAGTTTTGTCTTCTTATAAAAAATATGATTAAATTAGCTTCTTCCATTTCGTTTGCAGCAATAAACTAAAACTTATTATCTTTATCTTTTTATTACAGATTCCCTTGTCATTCATAATTACAAAACAGAACAATTTCGACCCCAAGACAATACCGAGCAAAACAATTTAATAATAAACAGAACAACACAATAAGTCGACGCTAAATGTATAACAATAAACAGAGAAACAAACAAGATTAAAACTCCAATACAATTTATTTACATCTTCGTCTGAAATCATCACAACAAAATACCAACTTTTACGTTCACTTGACAAAATTGTATCATAATCATTTTAAACCTTAGATCAACGCGTAAGACGTACAAAATCGCAAAGTTAACGAAGTACAAGCAAAGTTTATTTGGTTTTTGGCATGTCGCGCGAGTCCTTGGTAGATTTTGGTTGTTTTTGGTAGTTTTTAGTAGTTTTAATATGAAGAGAGTTTGCGCTGTGTCGGTTGTAGGGAAATGAACATTATGGTGGCGTTGCGGAGCCAAGTTTTGATGATCATTGCTTTATTAACCAATATTGAGGCGAGTCTTTCACGTCGGCGAAACAGTGTTATGTTAAATTTAAACTGAATAAATTGTTTCAAAACGTGTTTCAGTGTATTATCTACCGAGAGTGTATTTGTATTCTTTTTAATTGAGCGTTGAGTCATCTGTATTTAATATCCAAAAAATTAACTTGTTAAAATAATAGTTATTGTATTAGTTAAACATAAAATAATGAACTGCTTACGAAATTAAGTACGGTTTATGGTAAAGAAAAGATAATGCATAATTCAATAAATGCCACATAGATAGGTACCTAGGTATAATATTCTTAAATAAACCAATTTTTTCATTATATTTCAAACTAGGTACAAATAATGCGTTTTTGTAAGCATTTTACTAAGGTTATTTAGTTAGTTTTAGTTACTTTATTATTACACATTTAAGCTAAAAACATATTATTTTTTAACCAATAAAACATCAAGACGTGCTATTTTATCAGAGTTGGTACTGTTTCGTACGGTTAACATCTTATTGCTTTCTACTTTCCTTTCAATTTGCAAAAGAGAATGAGCTGTAAGATAAATAATCAGCTCTATCGTCAGCGCTAATCGTCATAAAGTATGAAGTATAAACCTGAGTTAAGGCTAACCATCCGTTGTTCCACCGACCCCGTTAGGAGTCCCTCGGGAGCGGCAGTTAGCCGCGGCGTCGCCGCTTGATTGGGCTCGTCGTAAACCAATCTAGCGCAACCCTAGTGGCGAACTATCGTATCGATAAAAAAAAAAAAATTAAATAAAAAATAACTTTTTTTTTGAGAATTCTAAAGCTTTTTATGTGATTGGTAAGCTACAATGCAAACCGGAGGATGGGCAGCAGCGTCTTCCGCGGACTACATGGTATAACTGCCGTCGCCAACCCGCCTGCCAAGCGTGGCGACTACGGTTTCATCATTTGAGGGAGGACTATGTCCAGTTGTGGACGTCTTTCGGCTGACATGATAAAGCTACAATAACTTGGTTTCACGAATATTCAGGCGTGTCAACCGCCGTCATTTTTAAAGTCAATATATTCACGAAAACAATGACAACTAACAGCAACTTTTCATTTTAAAAGAACCTGAAGACTTAGTGCCTAACGCACTCTCAATCGCAATCGTTTTCATTTTGACAGTCCGAAGGCGAGTATGCATACAAAATGAAAACAGTTGTTCCATTTTGAGGCCGATTGCGACTGCGGCTGCGTTAGGCAAATAGCGACGCAGGTGTAGTTTAAATTGAAATACCAATGAAAAAAGATCTTGTTACTTTATCCGGATTAACATGCGAAGACGACAATGACAGTTAAAATGCCGAAGAATCACCCTTTTATTACTTAAGTATAGGTACATGTGTATATATTATTGTGTTTTATTCATTAATTTCATTATATATTTAGGTATAAAAATCACAACCAGATGGCAATCAGACTGACGTATCGATATTCGATAATTTTGTAATGATGAGACAACAACACTATTTTTATTTTACGTCTGGCATCTAAATTTAGAAAATTTTATGCAAGACGACAGAAAAATGTTACCTATTTAAAGTTAACTAAACTATGTAAAAGTGCCCGTGCGACCTAATTACTGTTTTTTTTCTTTTTTAGCTTTATAGTAACTGGCAATCATACAGTTTATTTTTAGTTTTCCGAACCCTAAATAACGGCTCCCTTTATTACCTACTTTGCTGATTATCTAACTGAAACCAAAAACCCTTTTATCTACTTTACTTTATATTCAAATTGGATGTACAAAAGCGAACTCATCCATTCCAGTTCAATTAGTTTGAGTGATTGCGATATGTTTGAAAACATATTAAATAGCAAAACGAACCTAGTTACAACAATTCAAGGTGCGACCCCACCGATGCGTAAAATACGGCGTCGTTGCGTAAACAAATGACGGGGTCATAGTAACAACATGGCGCCGTTTTTGACGCACCGTAATTAACGCACCGTTGAGCAGCGGTGCGGTTGCACCTTAAATTCGTTTGCTTTCGTAGAATGCGATTTCTCTAGGGTTGCTGGGGCGTCACTCTCAACTCAACCACTCAATTATCTATTCAGACTCACGCAGAACTTGCGACTGTAAAACACATGCACTAAAGTTTTCAATATAATTACTGACGGGACGGTATGACGGGACAACTTAAGGTCGTCCGTTGACGAATTACTGGGTGTTTTGTTTATGATAACCAATCTAACGGAACTAATATTATCAAATACGATTAAAGGTCAGTTGTAATTGTAAGACATGGGCCGAGATTCTAGACCGTAAAAGGGCATTTCTTTAAAAGTTCGTACCTAGTTAAGGACTAAAATTAAGAAATGTTAACTTTCCGCTGAGTTACGAAAATTAGTCGGACATTTATATACTACCTCTCAACGCCAATTAGCAGTATCTCAAATTCAATAAATGAAGTAGATACAGTCCTCACCCGTTAGTAATATGCTTGCACTTGCTACAGGAGTTTTGGCTGAGATACCACCATTTGTCTGAATAACAGTATACCTAGCTAATTTTCGTACCTGAGTGGAAAAGTTAACGATTCTTAATTTTAGTCCTTAACTAGGTACAAACTCTTAAAGAAACGCCCAAAACCCATATCGTCTTTGACCGGTTAACGTATTGTCAACGTTTTGATAGCTCTTATTTACTTGACAGTAATGGCGGCCGAGTTAAACACAATACCGTAACCGGTCAAAGACGATATGGGTTTTACCGCCTAGAATAGAGCTGAGGCGCAGGTATGTGGCGAATGCACCAATAATCGTTACCACATCGTGCCGTCGTCGTACCGTATAAAAGGTATTTCTCGAACCGAATATTCTCGTAAACCTATGGCGTTTTGTTTGGCAACTTATTGGTGCGAAATGTTTGTTGTTTACACTTGTTTGGCTTTGGCGTTGTAAAGTAATATTGTTTTAGGGTTTTGACATTTGATAAAACTTTACAAAGCTGCCATTTTATTTATTAAATTATTTGGATTATCTCCAAAATATAATGTTATTATATCTAGATATAACAAGAGTACGTTTCTAAGAAAGAAACCAAAGGCAGGTTGCAGACGGCCACTTTGTAGCGATGCAGTCGCGCGTTTCCTACCGCCGCTGTCACTTTTGCTCTGTAATGTTGACAGCATCGCTATAAAAAGTCGTCGTGTGCTAGCTCCCAAACATTTATTTACAACAATCAACTGAAAGAAAAGAAAAATAACGACGAACAGTGACAATTGAACGGTCCCGCCGGTGTTATTCTATTTTGTTTTTACACCTGTGGTCATCGTATTTTTTATAATTGGGATTGGGACCAAAAAATATATCTCACGGTTTTTACATTTTGATTCGAAATAATGGGTAATTTTAAGAGACCTTTTTCATTAATTTTGTATTTGACCCAATAGTTTCGTTTTAATAACTTAATTAAATGATATCTAATTCAAAAATTCAAAATTCAATATATTTATTCTGTAAATTGGCCACATGAGGGCTCTTTTACACGTCGGTAATATGGAGTGAATCTACTAGCGCATCGGACAAGACCATCATTGCGGAGAACAAGCGCCGCAAGAAACTCCAGCAGAAGGCCATTTTTTCAATAATGATAAAAAGTTATTGTAATAGTGTGTTATAAGTTATAACATACTATTTCAAGCGATTTTCGCCTAACCCGTAAGATACACATACGAGGGTTTGAAGCCGAAAACGAAAGTCAAACAAAGGTCAAATATACTTTTGTCAAAATATCCGAAATAAATAAATATTTAATAAACTTTTCCTACTCCTGTACTTTTATCTGTCATTTATATAGTCACGAACACTAATATAAGAATATAGATAATATGTCCGCAGAACATTCCGTAGAAAAGTCTATCTAGTCTATTCCCCTTAACAGCACTTGTGCTTTTTTGAGCCAAAACGATATGCCTAGCTGCCAAAGCTTACACCTAGGTTAATTTGACCAATCAAAATACTTCACCAAATTAAACCACCAATCACAATACACATTGACTGTCAATCGGAACGTTAGGTTCTTTTTGGTATGTAAACTCTTTTACTAATTTAACTCTTTAAAAAAAACATTTTATTTGGTATCAACCAACCAGAACGCAGCTATATTAAAATCGACCAATCAGGTAAAAGAATTCATTTCTCAAATCATTAGGTGTTTTTTAGTCCCTATTTCACAAGTTAAATCGATTGTGCAACTTTTTAAAAAATATGAAACCTGGCAAGTGCACATCAATTTAAAAACAAAGTTAACCATAGACACATATTTTGTTGTTTTCGAATGTTTCTCGCTTGTTTGTTGTTCTGTGCTTCGTTCGTTCGTATTCTAACCTAGGTATATTAATTTAATTTTGCATTTTATTTGAAACCTAGTCGTAGAAAAAGTATTGTATGCAACGGTGTATAACTAAGTCAAAAAATACTCGTGGCGTCTTGCTTTACGATGTTCGCCTGCGGCTCACATCGTAACCACACCACTCGTCTTTTTTGACCTCTCTTATACAACTGTTGCATAAACTACTATAATAATGCAGAACGGCTTTAAAACCTTATTCCTCGAAATGGTTTTCGAATTAGAGTAATTAATTATAAAAATATGAATAATCCTAATTCGGCCACCATTACTGTCAAGTTAATAAGAGCAATCAGAACGTTGACAATATGGTGGTAGGGAAGGCCAGCAACGCAGCTGCATTACCTATATTATATAGGCCCTAGCCAAGACGCAAACGCTACTAACGTTATTCTTTTGTATCACTCAAAATGTATGGGATGAAAGTCGACCACGTGGTTTATCGCAACGCACGAGAATGTCATCCCATACATTTTGAGTGATAGAAAGGAAAAACGTTAGTAGAGTTTGCATCTTGGGCCCATTTTTCAGAAATCACTAGACATTAGTCTATTGATTTCTAAGTAATATTTTCATGCGTTACATTTCAACTTGCAGAAAAGAGAATTTTGAGAATCCTTGGTGTTATAGGTGTCCATGGCAACGGTGATCAATTACACATCAGGTGACCCAAAAGCCCGCTCTAGCATTTAAAAAAAACAATACGTTAACAATAGATTTAAATACAAAGTATAATAAATCCCCAGGTCTTCTGTTTTTAACGCTCGATGAAACATAACGTTTTTAGGGTTCCGTAGTCTATAAGGAACGCTTATAGTTTCGCCATGTCCGTCTGTCCGTTGTATTGTGCCAAAAAGTGCAGTCAATGCAACTGACATTTAATATTACAATGGCAAAGGTGTGTGCGTCACATTTTTTTTCTAAATGATAACGATAGTTGGTTCTACCACTTCACCCAAAGACCGCAACCCCTTCACCGGAAACCTGAGCCTTCTTAGAAATCTTAGAATCTGACAACCAATACATTGTTAATATACCTAACCATTACAAATATTCGAGGGGTCGCGGGCCATTTGTATGAAGCGACATTTTTGGAACTTTACAGGAGAGCATATCAGTTTCATTTTTCGAAAAAAAAATCATAACAAAAAACGTATCAATATTTTTACAAAAAAGTGGCCTAGGTTATTTTCCTTATCTAAATCCGCGCAATTTAGCCTAGTTGTCATTTTTTTAAAGTGGTTTTTACCAAAAATAAAGGTTGCTTGATACAAAATGACCTCGAATCACATTTATTTAGAAACAGGCTAATTGATTGAAGCGCCATAAACTGAACATTTTAGGTTCAGGAAAAAGGATTTAAGCGATACTAGGGTGTTGTGCTTGTGTAAAGCTAAATGTAGTAACAACCATCGCGATATTAAAATAGAATCAGGATAGTCCGCTTAAGCACCTGAAGTATAATAAAGTAGATGCACTAAAAGTAAACTGTTTGAAGTGACAGTAAAACTGTGTGTATGATAAAGATTGGCGGCTAGAACAAAATTATTTTGCAGGATTTTAAAATCATTTGTCATTTTTTTAAAGTTGTTTTTACCAAAAATAAAGGTTACTTGATACAAAATGACCTCGAATCACTTTTATTTAGAAACAGGCTAAATGTTTGAAGCGCCATCAAGGATGGATTTCAGGTGCAGGCTTAATGTTTGAAGCGACATCAAGGACGGATTTCAGGATGCAGGCATAACGATTTAAACGCCCTATAATACGTAGTGTATGTCAGGAAAAACCGCTTAAGTCAAAATCACGAAATATCTTGTCGGTATGAAGTCCATCTTTTCTATAAATGAATAAAATTTGTGTCGCATCAATCACATCAGACTCAAACTAGACCTTAATTTACTCATGTTTCAAGCGACAAAAAAGTGCTCAGATCGCCACGAAACCGGGCTCAAACGACGCAGAAAAATCTGGCGATTCCAAATATGTATATAACTCAATATCGGCCAGAATGTCGCTTAATACAAATAGCCCGTGAACCCTCGAATATTATCATTCACAACAAGTTTCGAGATGTCATAAAGCTTATCAAGTTTTAATAGTTTTAGCATCAAAAGGACCTAGATGGCTAAAAAATATTTTTCACCTCTCATGCTCGTAAAGTCCTTCTTTATGCTGGGTATAGGCTGCATAAAATCGCATTTTATGCTCTAGTGCATAAAGTAATTTCTTCTTTTAAGACTAAAGCAATAAGGCCTTACAGCCACATACACAATACACCTTCATTTAATTGATATATTTTTATGAGATTTAGGTTATATCTTTTTATAATTACGACATATGTAATACTATCTTAATACTTTAAGATTAATACGGGCGTGCATTTACGTAAAAAAAATATAAGTAACGCAAATATTTATAATAACTTGGCATTAAGGCTCAAACCATAGTGTCCATAGTCAAACGTCACATAGTTGAATATAAAAAAAAAATTAAGAAAAATTGTGTAGCGGGAAGCTAATTATTCGTCAAACAAAATTAAAAACTAACTAAATTTGTTGTGTTGCGGTTGAAAATTCAATAAATTATTCGTAAGTAATTGAACAATGTCTTCAAGTACCTAGTGATAGTGACGATCAAAAAATGATTTCGCCTGAGACTTTAATGGACAGAAGTGTGAAAAATGTAATTGAGCAGATATTGCCGCCTAAATCGAAGAAAATCTATCTCAGCACATACGAAAGTTTTATGATTTGGAGGAACCAAAAAAGCGTAACACGTTTGCGGAGTGTGTTTTTTTAAGCTAATTTGACGAACTGTCGATGAAATTACATTTTATGCGTGATAGAACATATTAATTACATTATAAAAATTAATTAAATTTTCTTGTATATGCTTAATCGTTGTTTTATTTCCTTGCAATAGAAGTGAAAAGCAGAGTGTAAAACTCGAGCATAAAACCCATTTTACCCTCGACGTGACCATCCACCCTCGCCGTACCGGCTCGGGTGGCTATATGCACGTCTCGGGTAAAATGGTACGTTTTATAAATAAATAAATAAAATAAAAATCATTTATTTCGGATAAATTATTACATCCATATTACAGTTAGTCAGTTAGTAACAATATTTCTTAAAAATAAATTAGTGTTTAGATTAGTTAGTAAGTACATAATATGCGGTGCAGGCCAGCCCAGTGCTGTAAATAGCGACTGTCCTGTCTGTCCGCTATGACGCACAGGATGCTGTTGGGGCTGGCGCGCAGCCTGCGCAGTGCGGCGGCGGCGCGCGCGCGCAGCACGGCCGGGAAACCGTCGACGTGCGCGTCCGCGAGCATGCCGGACGCGCTGCTCGCGCGCGGCAGCCGCAACAGCACCCTAAACGCGTTATTATACTGAACTCTAAGGGCGTTGATAGCTCTCTGCGTGTAGTTTGCCCACAGGCTGCAGGTATAAAGCGACGTACAGTACGCTCTAAAAAGTGTTATCTTGACTTGCGCTGTACATCGACGGAACCTGTGGGCCAACATGTTGCACTTGTCGTACAATCTACTATTGTTACTACGTCATTCTACATTTTAATCCGCCTATCAAAATAATATTTTTGTTAATTTTACATTATGCTTTCAATAGTGACATCTGTGAATTGTAAAAGAAACTACGTAGTTTGCTTAGCTGCGTCGCTTCGGAGTCAAGTGTGTAGCGTCGTGCACAAAACTAAGCTTCGGCTATTTGACGCTAGATGTCTCTGTAATTAAAAATATTTTTTTTTTGAATTGCGGTTGTTCAATTCGAAAGTTAGTATCGTAAGTATTTAAAATTTATGATTTAGTAATAAACTTAAATCAATTTATTTGCGGACTTTTTGTTTTGGAGGTTTGACGAGTCACATTAGCACGAAAGCTTTGCAAAGTTGTCCTACTCATCGCTAGATGGCAGTTTTACTTCTTTAACTAAGTTTGTATCGTTTGATGCTAAGCAACAATAAAATAAAGAGTGAAACTTTTATACTTGTTTTAAAACTGTATTGTTAAGTAAGTAACACATAATAACTGTCATGTAATTGCGATGATGCGAAGATGATGCTTAACTTGCAATTTCGAAATGTATGGTTTAAGAACAGCTCTATTCTAGTGGGTAAAACTATAATGCCTTTGACATTTTATGGAATTGTTTTTAACACGGCCGCCACTAATTTCAAGTAAATAAGAGCTATAAAAACCTTGACAATACGGAAACATGTCAAAGAAAATATGGATTTACAGAGTTAAATAGAGGTTAAATTGTTACCTAGACGTTTTATTCCGGGGGGTGTCATATATATATAAAGGGCTCAGTATGCACCTTTCTAAACTATTTGTTTTATAATTTTCCGTGACGTACTATTTGATTTATAGACAAAAAAAACAAAAACGACAGTTCTGAAAAATTCCTGATGTAAAGATACATACATACATACATAAACTCACACCTTCATTCCCAGAGTGGGGTAGGCAGAGCTACAGAATTACCAAGCACTCTTAAATAAGTTGTTGATAATTCTGTAACCACGTTTTGCACAATCAGGCTAAGATGTTTACCAGTGTATTAGTGACAGGTTGCAAGCCCATCGCCTAAGAGTACTAGATGCCTTTATTATTCCCTTAGTCGCCTCTTACGACATCCACGAGAAGACATGGAGTGGCACTATTCTAACCCGGCAACCACACACACACAGGTGATGTAAAGATAATATAAATAATAAAATAATAATAATAAATAATAGTATAATTTACGCGAAAACTAAAATGAAGTTGTCAAACTTTACAGTTGGAAACTTTATAAATCTGTATTTGAGCTATAAAGAGAAAAAAAAAAAAAAAAACTGTATTAAAATATAGGTTTGCCAAAATGGACCTTAATAAGGCATTAAAGTTCATAACAAAATGGGTATTTTTTTTGCGTTTTCCAACCATATTATCTTGAATACGTTACCCTCGGTGGGCGGGTCCGATTCGCAATTGACCGGTTTTTCAATGGCAACGGCATAAATATAGTTCCAGTAAGAACTACCTAGTAAGTATAATCATTGTTTGATACTGCGGTTTTAAATGACATTCATTCACAGTGATCGTAGATTTTCCAGCATTTTTGGTGCAGTGCTAGGGTTGTCAGTAGTGCCCAATATTAAATTGTTGGAATCAAGAATCAAATAAAATCTAAAATAAAAATAAAATAGCGTATTAAACAAATCGGAAATACAGAAAAAAAAACAGAACATGTAAAGCCTAACCCAATATGCATAATGAAATGAAGGGTTAATTTACTACGAGTATAAGAGAAAATGTAACACAGTTGCAATAACTTCTTATCTCAGGTTATAGTTCATATTTATGATTAGGAATTTATATACTAACTATATATTAGCATAGACAGTAAAATGCGTAGGTAATGGCAGTACATAAATATAGAAGACATTTTGTTTCTTCGCTGACGTCCCGTCAAGTGCTAAATTATAATAAATGATTAAGTAAAAAAATTGTAATTCATTTTCAATGACCACATAATATTACATAATTTTAAACGTCAATCATATTATATACACGTCTACAACCCTAGGTCGCTGTCGTGTGTCATTTGACGTCATTGCACCAAGAATGCTGGAAAAAGTACGATCACTGTTCATTAAAATGGACATAGAAATGTATCATGACATGACGTCTGTTGTCTAAAGATGCACCCTAACTGAAAACTATTTTTGTCTCGTCAAAATGACTACGGCGTCCCTACTCCATCAGCCCGGAGTTGCCCTTTATATTTACAAATACAGGGGTTCTATTCTATTCGGTAAATCCATATTGCTTTTTACATGCTGTCAACGTATTGTCAACGTTATGATAGCTATTTTTTGTTTAAAGACACTAATTCGTTTTTCAAACTTGTGTATCGATTTATTGCAATTCTGAGTTCGGCCGATTGCTTTCGTTTTATTAACGTAAAATATAACAAACTAATTTGCAAACATGACGCCTCCTTGACAGTTTTATTATTGTTTAAATTGATTTGGTCTGCATTCCTAAAAATGAAATTACGTGATGACAATTTTATGTAATATTTTAAAAGATTTAGATAAAAATGAGATAACCTTAAATCATCACGTTATTTTCTGTATTCCTGCAACACTTCTCAAATAATTTAAAATAAAAAACCGGGCAAGAGCATGTCTGAACATGCTCAGTGTAGAGTTCCGAAGCCGTTACTTCACAAAAAGTATCTAAAAAAAAAACAAGTATGAACTAATTCTCTATTTAAAGTTATTTGTTGCTGTCTCAGGTGATTTTAGTAGGTATACATTTTAGTCGCCTGTATCTCAAGAATTAATGAAGTCTACTGAGTCGTGATAGTTTTTCTTTTAAATTTGTTATATGCGTTTTCATTAATGATATTTTTCAGATTTTTAGTATTTGTAGTTTTGGCTGTAGGGGGGCGGGAACTTGAAGGGAAAGGAGGTACATTACAATAGTACATTGTGCATCAAGGGCGGTAAGAAGAGGATTGCTAACGAGAGACTATTAGCTTATTTTTAATGACTCGAGTTTGCAATCTCCTTACTGCCCATGATACACACAATGATTTTCATCACATTAGCGAGGAAATAAAAAACAAACAAAATTAAACGAACTCGATTCGCTAAGCTAAAAGAGTTTGACAATTTTTTTTTAGTCTTCCACAGATAATGCTTAGAATTGCTTTTTTTTAAACTTGACAAATACAGGCCATTCTGCCAGATTGTACAAATTTTCAATTAAATTTAATAAAATAATTGCGAATGTCTCTGAAATAATGGTAAAATAGAAATATAATGCAGACAAATGTGCCGTATAAGTTTAATTAAACAGTAAAATTGGTTTGTAGCCAAGTTTTGAATATAGGAAATAAACCTTGGTTGATTTTACACCTCCTTGGTCTGAAATGATGTACAGTCAGCTGCAGAGAAAAGCATACCCCCCCTCATGGTGAGGATTGTTTTTTTCCGAAAACCTGTGGTTAGATTTAAATGATTTTGAGTTTATGTGTAGACAATAGTAAAATCTTCAGTTAACCGAAAAATCATATAAATTGAAACACAGGTTTTTGAAAAAAATCGATCCTTACCAGGAGGGGGGTATCCTTTTCTCTGCAGCTGACTGTACAAGTGGATTCTATATTTTAAAACTAAACTCATAACTCCCGCGGGAGCTAAGTCGGCTATAACTGCCCTAAACGCCTGCGTGTTATAAAACCCTTTCCGAGCAAGTGTGATGAAAAAAATATTATTTCAAGATTTTATTTTATCACTTTTGGCGTGACTATATTCATGCCAAAATACAGCTTTTTAGTACTAAGGAGTCTCTGAGCTATGCTGCGGACGGACGGACTAGTTTTAGTACGGAACCCTAAAAATTAGTATATTACAGACTGTCGACTACTAACTGCCAACTCGAATCCACTGTAGCCATTGCATTTAAAATAAAATAAAAATGAAGTGAAAAACGATAACTAAATAAAATTACCCTTTATAGGATTCCGGTTGGCTGAAACGAGGTTACTAGGATTACAACCGCCATCAATAACGTCGAATATTGCTCATACAACAGTTACCCAAGTAAAAAATAATATTTACACCGATTCTTGCAGGATAAAACACCTAATGGATGGTTATAGAGAGCGCCGATAAAATATCTAATGGAATATCTCTTCCGTATACGCGTCTCTTTGATCGAATTTAAATTTAGAATTCGTGTTCTAGATTTTGAATTCTAGGGCCGGGTGTGAAAAACGTCCACTTTTGTCAAAATTCTTACATGGTTTGGTTTTATTAGTAGGTGTTTATTTTTTAATGATATTATTAAAGAATATATCTACATACTTTACAAAAACATTTCGGCTTTTATACTGCAAACTCTATCCCGGGTTTGCTTACAATATTTATCCATCCACCCAAGAACTTTTCTTCGGAATTTATTTTAAACTAGTTACATTTCTGGTGGTTATTATACGCAAAATACAACAAAATGTGGATTAAGGCCCAAGGGCTGGTGTATAAATGTTAGGGTTTTTTTAGGTTTTCATAGTAAACCCCTCATTTATTTATTTATAGTGTCGTCATGTCCGTCTGTCCGGGGTTTACTTTTTTTTACACACATGACATCAAGTGAGGTATCATTGGATAGATGTTCTTATAATTTTTTAGGTTTCGAGGACCGTTTACGAAATATTGAAATCAAAAAGTGTAATTTTCGCTAGTTACGTGTATTCACGGCTGATATCTCTTAAACGAGCAACCAATTTTTATGAAACCTAGCTAAGAACAATTCTGATTTAACTATTCTACTTTTAAAAAAACACGCGTCATGAGAAAAGATCTCAATTTTCTTGTCAAAATTTTTGTTCAGCTACTAAAAAAACCCTTGAGCAATGAGTAAAAACTTTACGGGCTCCGATCACGTACATTTCCACTGGCGTGGCTTCGTCACTGATCTCAAGTATTGTGACTCCCGTTAAAATCGGGATCAGAGCATGTCAGAGCTCATGACTTTTAACAGCTTAATAGATTTTCATCAAACAAAGCTAAAAACACTCGATTAAGTCGCCTTTCTAACAACAAAGAAACTAAATCCAAATTCGGTCCATCCATTTAGTAGAGACGACGGCACAGACAGATACACAGTTACACACGGCAAACTTATAACACCCCTCTTTTTGCGTTGGGGGTTAAAAATTTGTACATACATTTGTTTTATGAGATATTTTTTGTATTTATTGTAATGGCTTTGAAACCCTACTCCGAGCATGTTCCAACAGGCTCTTGCCCGGTTTTTTTCGATATTTTTATCCTTCGTTAGTTTTGCTTTGAAGAAATATGAGCCGATTATAAATTTTGACTTTTGAGCTTATTATACCTGCCAAACCGTTCTTCATGCCACGGCTCATCCATTTTATTTATTATAGCTGTTGCTGTTGTTTAACGTTTGTACAGCTGCAAAACATGGACTATGACCCAAAAGGATAGAGATATGTTAGAGGCCTTTGAGATGTGGTGTTGGAGGGGGATGGAGAGGATCAGTTGGACCGAGAGAGTAACAAACACGGAAGTACTGGAATGAAAGGAAGAGAAGAGACAGTTGATGACAGCATTCTAAGAAATATAATTGAAGGAAAAATAGAAGGAAAGCGTGGAAAAGGAAGACCAAGAATAAACTACATCGGACAAATTAAAAATAATGGAAAGGTCATGTCGTTTCAAAACATCAAGGAGGGGGCCTGGGGTTAAGCAAAATGGAGAGCTTGCTTTGAACTACACCGACGAGAGCATAGCTCTTAAATAAGAAAAAGGAGAGATTTTGCCTGTGCTGTGACTCTGTCCGCGCAGAAAAATAAAACGTAGCCTATGTTCATCAATCGCTCCTCTTAATATTAGTGTAGAAAATAATATAAAGGTGTTGTCTATAATCGAAGGAAAAATCAAAATAACATTGTTCCTTGGACAGGAATCCTTTTTTTGTTAAATCTGAAGAAATTTGAGCTAATTATGAGTTTTGATTTATGAGCTCTTTAGATCAAATAAGGCTAATTATGTATGTATACGCTATACGGCTAATACGATATTTGCTTGTCTGTACGGAATTCTATATAAACTTGGATAAAACCGTTCTTCATAGCCAAGCTCATCAAATTTATTTACTAAGATAATGTTAAGCAATCTTGTCAATAATCGAGGACCAAATCCATATAACATTACGTTTTAATAAAAATAAATAATAATGTTCCAGCCGAGTTCCATCATTCGGATAAAAATGTCAACAAAACTTTGTCAAAACTTCTCACCCAATTTGCATCAGTGCCCTCTATTGGAGTTATAAATAAATAAACACGCGGTGATTGCCGACCGCCGGGACGAGAAAAAAACGAATAAGTATACCCGTACAACTCAATTTTGGAGGCAGAGAAATAAAGTGGAAAAAAATTGCAAAGGGATTTTGTTAGCGTGCGGCGTTGGACCAGTTTTTATTGTGTTGGACCCTTTGTGTTTCTTGACAGGTGAGTAAAAACGTTTTGTAATCAGTGATATTTAGTCAACGAAAAGAAACTTTAAATGATAGTTTGTATAATTTTATAATCACTACTTACAATACGTGTCGCCAAAATGGCCAAAAAAAAAAAAAAAACAACCCTAGTAAGCTATAATTTTGGTCATACAATTACTGTAAGATGAAAGCTTACTAGAGTTGGGTTGTTTTTTGGTAATTTGTGTAACACGTTGTATAGACAAGATCTCAACGAATGTGTTAAGTTTCTGTAGTAACTCAGATAGGGGCTTATCATTTTGATTACTTTTGTTTTGACCATTTTTTATACTTTATAGTAAAAAAAAAACACCCTGATATTAGTACCAGAAGTTACTTTACTACGTCGCTACATTACGAGTATACTTCGACGAACGGTGATATCTAATGAACTATGTGATAATTTATCGAATATTGGTGGTCATTATACTGCCAAAATTTTTATCAGTACTTACAATATCGTCACTTTTTTTCCAGTCTTCAGTCATGAATTATCTAAGCTCACTATGTCTACTGGGGCCCTAGCCAAGATGCAAACACTTTTTCTTTTCTATCACTCAAAATGAATGTATGGTTTACATGTTGACATGGGCCCCAGCAGCCCAGCAGTGGGCCGTACGTGTTAAAACCTGCGGCACAGCAATAAAGGGCCGGCTGCGGCGCTCGGATTACAGAGCTCGCGCCGCGCGGCGGTGGTCTCCCCACCCTCGCACCTGTGGCGCTCCGTGTAGGGACCGCCAGTTGGAAAAGAAGATAATTACATCATTACTATTATAATACGAATTTTATGAAGTGTATCGATCTTCAAAGCGATGTGTGAAGCAGATCCGGCCACTTTAAATAAGTCTTACTATACCATCCCTATCACTATCACACTCTTGCACCTGTTAAAGCTCCGCGAGGGATTGAGAACGCACACGTTGGAACAACGTTACCATTATTAAAACAACAACATATTTATTATTTATTACTACCGTTAAAGACTTAAAGTGGCATATAGTGGTTCTAGAATCCATGGAGTCGCTATTTCCTAATTATTACAATACCCAACTTTGATTTTGGTTTTCAGTATCTTCAAAATTCTAAATGAACTAAATACATTATTATGTAGTTCGTTTTATCCATACGCTTTCTCAACGGAGGATATCCTCCGAACCAAAATTAATTTAAATTGGTTCAGCGGTTTAATTAATTAATAAATTTTGATATATGACAATACTGAAGGTCAAAATCAAAGTAGCATGTACCTATAAATGATTAGTAAATAGCGACTCCATGGATTCTAGAACCACGATTTAGCACCAAAAACCCTAATCCTATTTATTACGTAGGTAGATAAAAGAAAGTCTTTCCACGTCTATCTGTCTGCATATCCTCTAACTCCTCCTAAAACTATAGAAAAAGGAAACGGAATTTACAATATAATATAAAAAACTTTATTAAACACCACTTAGGTACATCAAGTACCGGATATAAGTACAGTCTTACAGTCTTTAGTACCTTGTCACTTTAATCGTAGTGTCAATTTTATATGGCAGGTTAAACATGTCATTAAATAGATAAGGTACTAAAGTGTACACTTATTTATGAACTCAACTGTACAATAATATGAATATTACATAGTGAATCAACAGGCGGTCTTATCGCTAAAAAGCGATCTTGTCCAGACAACCTTACAAAACTTTACATAAAAACCTTGCGTAAAAAAATATCTAAGTGTTATGTACCTACGAATATGTATAATAAATTCTGGTTTCTGGTCTGAACGTTTCTTACAAAAAACTCACATAAACAGAAACGAATCGAGGGTCGCTAGTAGGTACGTTACGAGTATAAATGCTTGTTTCTTCCGTCTGCACTGTTCAATATCTCAATTGAACGATGGGAACAGTTTGGAAGGTAGAGAGTACGCAGACTTAGTGTATGGAAGAAGGAAGGAAGGAAAAACGCCGGTCTGGAATATTACTCAAACCAGCATAAAGACTGCATACAAATTCATAAATCTCTTTATAAGGTTCTTGCACTTCCGGTAAGGTAGGCCTTATAAGTAGATGCACACTTTAGTGCTTTGTCACTTTAACGCCACATTTACACTGGTGCACTAATCTGGCAAAAGCGTTAGAGCGACAAGGTACAAAAGTGTGCAACTACATTAATTTTTTTTATGGTAAGGGTAAGGGTACACGACCATTCAGACCACCTGCTTGATAGTAAGTGGAATTTGAGACATTTGAATTCTCAAGACTACAAACTAAGATGCAGTGCTTCTTTGCTAGTTATTACACCGGTAGTTATATTTCCACGCCGGAACAAAACAATGCGAACACTGCTGCTTGGCGGTGGGATAAGATAATCGTAGCATCGTAGCGATCCGGACGGACCTAGCACAAGGTCCTTCCACCTCTAGTGGAAGGCCAAGCAAATTAACGTGTGTTGTTGTTTGCTGCGTCTTTCCTTCGCTGGACGGCTAGCACAAGTGGTTCGTGACAATCGTGACTTGTTTGTCACTCGGGTGTCTCTTTCTAACTTATACCTAAAGACGTATTGAGCTACAAGCGATAAAAAACAAGATGTGTTAGCCGCTGAATACTACCCAACAGGTACAAGGTAGTACAACTGCCGGTCCCTCTGCGGAACGCCCCCACCTAACGAGCCCGTAGTACGGGGGTCCGATTAATTTGCAAACCCGCGTCGAGCCTGTTTCACCTCCATTGTAATTACCTAATAGGGTAGCTGTAAATTTGCTAATCGAATTCTTAACCCCTTAGCTCAGAGTTCTTTGATCTGATGTAAAAAAGGTAAACTAATTTTTATATTTTATTACGAGAAAGTACCCGGAGAGTACAGAACTACATACTGGTAAGTTGGGTTTGATTATGATTGTATTTATATCCTTATGTCTCAGCTATACCAGTAGTATATTTAACTATGAAAACCTCAATGTTTGGTCAAGTGAGGCTTTATTTAATAGGATTTCTCAATTTATACATATTTTTGGACACAAAACGTGTTGAAAAAAAATCTTATCGGTTAAGGTCCGCCTTGACCAAGTAACAGATAAGTGAAATGCAAGATTAACCAATTAAAAATTTGCCTTTTAATCTCTAATTAAGTTCTTATTCTCATAAGCTGGAATGGGATTTATCCGATACGGGATTTATGTAGCAATATAGATCATCTATTAATTTTTTGAATATTTTGATAAAAGAAGTGACAAATAACACCTCAAATTCACCTTCCTTCGCAGCATTTAATTCCTGACTTCCGACAAACCCTGAATTGACAATAAAAACGTCACCGAACGTCATTGTCTAAAAAACGTCAAAGACGCCCCGTCTAGTCAAACGTGTCTCCACCATTGAAGTAAAACGTTCCGTTTCACACAAAGCTCGTTCCCGGTAATTGATGCAGTTTTATTGTATAACCCTTCAAGTGGCAAGCAGCCGTATAACGGCTGCTGTCAAAAAACAATTAATACTTTATGACATTAACTCAAAATTCAAATTTAAACTAACTATATTTTTCTTGCCACCTGAAGGGATAATCCGCTCTGTTCGGGGTAAATCACGTTTCTGTTTACGTGAATAATATTTTGGTTATGTCGGCTTTTACTGATGCTTTTAATGAGTCAGATGGGGTCTATTTTCGACGTGTGAAAGTTTTTTTTAGGAATTGAAAATAAAGCTTCATCATTAAATAGATGAAGAATGATGGAGACTTATCAGCTGCTAAAAGAAGCTATTTTTATAACTGGATCTGTGCGTGTGAAACTTTGAACTAGTTTTTTATTGTGAGAAACACCAAACATTCCTCTCCTTCTCGTCGAGTAAAATCATAAAATAACCCATGATTTACTATGATGTTGCAATAAAAAGCAAAATCTAATAGGAACTGTAAAATATTAAATCATACACCTATCCATCAAACAAGTTAGTAAGACTTCTTACGCGGTCTACAGTAATAAAAGGGATTAATTTTGTGCATCAACTTTTTTGGAAAAAAGCATACTGTAGCTGGTAAAGTGGTTAATAGATTTGTAGCAATAGCAACGGTACGCAAGTCTGATGCCAAATCATGAGAACGCCGTCTTCTTAAATCTCAGTTTGGGTATACAAAAAAACAGCACATAGCTTATAGATGTGGCGATATGTCCATATATTATCAGGAACACAAAAACGAATATAAGACACAAAGTGTACCGGTGGAGCCTGCGTTCGTCCTCAGTCCATTCGATGCAAATTCTCACATCGGCCGTCTTGGTGTTTGGTGTAAACTATAGACGTTAGAGAGGAAGAAATGGTTGAAATGTACCCTTAATAAGAGTTAGAATTATTGCGCTAGCAAGTCGAATCCTCTATCCCTCACAGTATTCTTACAGAGTGCGAGGGACAGAGCACTAGACTCGCTGGCGATAACGGTAATTGTAACATGGTAAGGCTACTGTTGTAACTTAGTTGTGTGGTGGAAGGACCTTGTGCAGGTTCCATTCGCATCGCCACTACCACTATCTTACCCTTTAACCTGCTGCCAAACAAAGGGTAAGACAAACATTAATACGACTAGCATAGAGGCATTCCATATAAATCCTCAGGGTTGGCAAGGCATTTGCAATCTTGGAATTGTCATCGTAAGATTGTAATTTTGACACTAAAAAATTCTATGAGGTCCGGACTCCACGTTTGCGTTATCCAAGCCATTAAAACAAAGTATGCGTGCGCTTGTAAATACAGATACAGCTCTGATTTGTGTGCTTCTCAGGAGACTTCTACTGTGACACTAAAGCACATTTCTATTAATAATGCAACACTAATTTGACTTATATATACCCCGCTGCTACTCGTATTACTGTAGTTAATACTTAAAGCGGTAGGTTATATGCTTACGAGTATATAAGTTATAACGCAACGCACTAGTACAAAAGCTATAGTTTCTTATCCCGCCCCAATTTCTACGCATTTGACTTAATCGATCCTATCTCAATTACTGGGCATTTGACTTAATGAATGCTTAAAAATGAGTTCATTCAGAAATCAGAATCAGAATTGGAAGCCCCACGGTCGGATGTTGATGAAACCGGTTTAAAAGTTACGTTTGCCATCTGTTTCAATACTGCATACTTAATTATTTTGGTTGGATACTTAAGAGTTGACTATATCGATCATCTTTATAAAGCTCAATACTTGATAGTACAAAATACCTTCGCCATTTAGATGTCAAAAGAGAAATTAAAGAAAAAGAAAATATCAGCAACAAGTCTAACGACAAGCAAACTTTAAAAGTAGGTACATAGTGTCATGTTACTTATGTGTATATTTCTTATTTCACCAATATCACATTTAAATAAATTTAGGTAGGTTATCTTGTATGTGGGGTCCTTGCGGATACACTTCGACCCTATGGGATCTTTTGTGTAATTACCCCTCTTTTAGCGCTTAATCCAATGCAGCCTCCACCCCTTCCAGAAACCGGATAGTGGAGTGCAATGGCAAGGCTTTGAAATCGCTTGGTTCCGGGTAGCCACAACCGAGGATTTTCATTCTTACTCCGGCGAGGGCATCACATTCGCACACTAAGTGTTTCACTGTTTCCGCCTCTTCGCCGCACATTCTACAATCTGTATTGTCATAAAGGCCCATCTTTGCTAGGAGATGTTTGACCCCAAAGTGCCCGGTGAACACTCCGACAATATATCGGAGTTGTCTTCTGCTGAGTTTCCAAAGTTTTTTGGTCCAGCTCTGATCAACTCTTTCTATGAAGAGCTTCGCATGCCCTAAGCCTACAGTATTTTTCCACTCTTTTTGGTGGTTTACTAGGGTGTTATTGTTCAGGGCTGCTTTTATGGTGCCCGGTGACGGTGCCACAAATGGTTCAGGTCCGACGTATGCGCCCTTGGACCCTTCCCTTGCCAGCTCGTCCGCGGCCTCATTTCCGGGATAGCCTTCGTGTCCTGGAATCCACATCAGTTTCACTTTGTTCTTCCTACCAAGCCTGTTTAAGGCCTGGATGCCATTGTAGACTAGTTTCGAGTCTACTTTAGGCGCTGTCAGCGCCTTAAGTGCCGCTTGGCTGTCACTTAGAATATAAATAGTTCTACCCTGCGGAGTCCTACTTATATTCTCTTGCGTACAGGCAATTATCGCATATAGCTCCGCTTGGAAGACCGTTGCGTAGTTGCCCATACTTATGCTGCTGTTATAGTCCTTGGCGTGAATACCCGCCCCCGTACCGGAGCACATTTTTGAGCCATCCGTATACCATATCGCGTCGTCATCCTCTAATAGGTGCAACCCATCCATCCATTCATCCCTTGTCGGAATGTGGACATTGAAGTTCCTTCGGAATACATACTTAGGCTGCATTTTGTCGCAACCCATCGTCAGTATTCTGTCTAGAGAACCATTGTGTGCCATTTTGGTGTGTCTGGTTCTAAGCGCTGCATCGTTGCATAGGCCCGTCTCTTTCAACCTCTGCAGCGACTTGCACGCCTCAGACTGTATGGCGATATGCAGTGGTGGTAGGTTTAGTAGAACCTCCATTGCCGCCGTTGGCGTCGTTCTGAACGCCCCTGTTATAGCCATGCAGGCCACCCTCTGCACCTTGGTCAGAGAGTCTCTGCATGTTTTTAAAATTGTTCTTGGCCACCAGGCCAAGCAGCCGTACATGATTATGGGCCTTACCATCATGGTATAGATCCACTTCAGTACTTTAGGGTTAAGGCCCCATGTCTTACCATATGCTGATCTGCACATTCCGAACACTCTCAACGCTTTTGTTATAGCGTTGTCCACGTGCTTCTTCCAAGTGAGCTCTTTATCTAGTATTATGCCTAGATATTTTACCTCACTTGACAATTCTAGTACCTTACCAAACAGCTTGAGGTGTTTAATGTGTTTGAGGTCTCTTTTCTTAGTAAATGGAATTACTACAGTTTTGCTGGGATTGATGGATAGTTGATGACTAATACACCATCTTTCCACCTTTTCCAGAGCATTTCCCATGATTTCCGATACTGTTCCCGGGAACTTCCCGTTGATAAGTATCACGAGATCATCTGCATACCCAACCGTGTGTAGTGGGCCTGTGTTGAGTTCCTCTAGGAGTGAGTTTACCACCAGACTCCATAGAGTCGGTGAGAGAACCCCCCCCTGGGGACACCCTTTTGTCGTTGTGGCGAATAGGACATCGCCCAAAAGACTTGACTTTATAAGTCTACTGTTTAGCATGTTGCCTATCCATTTGCAAATGGTTGGTTCAATGCCATGCCTAGCAGCTGCTGTGCTTATGGCTTCAAACGTAGTCTTATCAAATGCACCCTCCACATCGAGAAATGCCGCAAGACATATCTCTTTGTTCTCTAGTGCGTTTTCAGCTTTATTCACTACAAAATGAATTGCAGTATCTGTGGATTTACCCGGTTGATACGCGCATTGCATTTTATGCAGCGGATACCGCCTTAGAGGTCCATCTCTTATGTGCCTGTCTACCAGCTTCTCCATTGTTTTTAGGAAGAATGATGATAGACTTATTGGCCTGTATGATTTGGGATCGCTGTAATCTGCTTTGCCAGGTTTTGGCAGGTAGATCACTTTTACACGCCTCCAAACGCGTGGAACGTGCCCAAAGGCTAAGCACGCTCTATACAGCCTGCTTAAATGCGTTACAATTATATTTGCGCTTTCTTGTAGTAGGATTGGGTATATCTCGTCCGGGCCCGGTGCTTTGTACGGTTGGAAAGTGGATAGTGCCCACCGTATCTTGCAATCGTCTACTACCTTTTTGGCAGTGTCCCAATTGTGTCTTGTTGTGCGTGCTGTCTGCTCTGACAAACAGATTGGTACACTGTCTATTTCGCTTTCACGTATAATGGAGCCGGGAAAATGTGTGCTACACATAACTTTCAGGGTATCTAAACCCGTTACAGTCATACTTCCCTTGTCATCTTTTATTGATGTTAACGGAGTTGACCTTGCTACTGCTAGTGCCTTTGTGAGCCTCATACCTTCTGGTATCGAGCCTATTTGGTTGCAGTGGTTCCGCCACGCACTCCTTTTTGCTTTCCTTACAGCTTTGTTGTACTCTGTGAGCTTATGAGCGTACATGCTAAAGTCATTCGTCGCCTTCGCATCATTGAAGATCGCCCTTGTTTCGCTTCTGATTTTGGTTATCTCAGGGTTCCACCAGGGTATCTTCTTGGCTAGCACCCGTTTTTCCGGGCAATTATTGGTCCACGCGGTATGTAACGCTCGTACCATATTGTCCGCTTCAAATTCAATGTCAATAATAGAATTGAGCTTACCTTTTGGATCCCCTAGTTCTACCTTTAAGTCCCGTTTGAAAGATGACCAGTCGGTGTTCCTAGGGTTTCTTTTGTGCACAGTTTCAATTGGTATGTCAGTCCTGTACCTAAAGCATATGTACCTATGATCTGAAAGTGAGATTTCATTGGAAACATGCCAAGAGTGAATATCTTCATACATGTGGTTGGACGCCACCGTTATGTCAATTACTTCTCCGCGTCTAGCATTGACGAAGGTTGGGCTGTTCCCTTTATTAACTAATTGTAAAGAAGAGCTCACCAGAAAATCCAGTAACTTCTCTCCCCGCTTGTTAACATCCGAGCTGCCCCAGATGACGTGGTGTGCATTGGCGTCGCAGCCGATGATCAGGTCGGTGTTCACCTGACTGCCAGTCGCGACCAGACTCCGGAGTTGAGGTGTGATGGGGTCCGTCGCCTCGTAAGGGAGGTAGGCAGACGAGATGATGAGAGTCTTGCCTAACCTCTTCTCCTGGATCTTAACAGTGGTAAGATCCCTGGAACAGTAAGCATTATAAGGAATGGCATTTATGCCATTTTTGACATACACACAAGTCCTCATGTTATTCTCGGGGCAGAGATAATAGATAACCCCTCCCGTGCCATTTAGTCCCCTGATCTCGCCCTTGTATATATATGGTTCTTGAATCAGGGCTACATCGAATTTATCGTTCTTTAGCTGCTTTGCCAGAAGGGCTGTGGCAGCTTTATTGTGTTGCAAATTAATTTGTACGCACCTTATGCCTCCCATGGCTCTTTCTTATATCTTTGGCTTCGGCTTGCTGAGGTCAGCAGCCTCCGCCGGCGACTCGGAGTCCTCGGACATGGGCGAAGAGGGGTTCCCAAGGTAGAGGGCTTCAAGGTCGCGCAGGTTCTCGGATGTCGTCACCGATACCGGTGACGGCTCCCGACACCCACGCGGCCCTTCGTCCACTCCAACCTTGTCGACCTCGTCCGCTCCCACCGACTCCTCGTCCGCTACCACCTCTGCAGCCTCGACAGCGCAGGGAGCCTCTTCAGGATCGACTTCAGCACTCCTCTTCTCGGCATCGTCCAAGAGCTTAAAAGTGCTGACGTCGATCCCCGATTTGAGAGTGTAGCCGGCCTCTCGGATCACGTCCGCTGACTCCCGGTCCATCAGTATGATGCGCCGGGTGCCAGCGGCCGACTCCGAGGTGTCGACTACCTTCCATTGGTCGGTGTTCAGCCGCTCGTTGACACGTTGGAGCAGTCTGAACACCACCCTTGCGTCGGGGATGCCAATGATCTTCGTCTTCCAGGCCATCTTTACTGGTTTTGGAAGATCCTTGGCATCCACGACCTTGAGGCTCATCCCCGCAATATCTCCCTCACTTATGAGGGAGCTGAGCCACGTGGAAGATGCCTTGTCACCGCAACTGATGTGAAGGGCACCTCCCACAATGTTCCCGAAGTTGATGTCGGGAAGTGGCTTGGGGATGATCAGGAGGCGCTGGATTACCACCCCCTGAATGGCCGCCATATGACACCCCAAGATCTTCTTGGTTGGGAAGGTCGTTGGTATCACCGCCACCTTTACACTGGAAAGTGCCTCCGCATACGACCCTACCCTCGTCCTTTTGGAGTCACCACTGGTTTTCGGTGATACCAACGGCCTTTTCAGTGCCCTGTTAGCTGCGTTCGCTTCAGCGGTGACGTCCCTTGTTGGGCCGGCATCCAGACGCTGAAGCGCCGCAGCCTGCGCTTCCCTCTTCCTCTGTCTCCTGCTCCCTTTCTTCACACCCCCTTCCGGCTGGAAGCTTGCAGGGGGTGGTTTCGGGGATGCTAGATCCAGAGGAGTAGGGAGGCCCTCCTTGCTGCAACCTGCCTCCGCTACACCGTCTGCCCTTCCAGCACCTACGCCGGTCGCTCCCTTGGTAGGGAGGCCAGCGCGTCCTTCCGTCAGCCCCGAGGGGAGAGGTCGGCTCGTGCCTTTGGGGTGTTCGGCGACACTTCGACTGTTGCCCTTGGCGTGAAGCGCCCTATCCGCCCCTACGGGCCCTCGAACTCGACTGTTACCGGATCCCGCGTCCCTGTCTGCGACAGGTCGGCGTCTCACCTCACAGTCCGTCAATGCGCTAAGCGCCTTTGCCTCACTCCTTGCGGAGGGTTCAGCCTTCGTCGATTTTGGTATTTTTTTATCCATAAAATCACACCTAAAAATTCGTCCCACTCGTTCCCCACCCTCCTTGGAGCCCTCCTACTGGGGATGCTTTGACGCATCAGGGATACGAGCCGGATATAGCATCCCAAGGTGAGCTGTCGAGTGAGCCCGCACGGTGTCAAGCCCTCCGTCACCTACCACGGCGACTCGGGGCCGTACACCGCCGGCTACTGACCTCATCACCCCAGAACACTCGCCTGCGGCCAGACTACTGTAGACGCAACAGCCGATTGATTCTGACTGGCTGGGCCAGAACCTCCCGTGTGAGATGAATCTCGAGCCAAAGTGGCGTGTTGTTATCGGAGGGTAACGACTCCGACCCTCTTCAAACTCAACCTACCAGGATCTCGTTCTCCACCCGTACGGGTCCCCGCGCACGGCACAAACACGCGGGTGGCATTTTACCGCTACCCATCCTATACTGTTGGATGGGAGGCCCGCTGCGACATGCCACGACATCGCTTGCAGCTTATTGGAAAGGAGTTACAGGAAACATGGAAGGGTGAATGAAGGATGATCAGGAGTTTGACTAGTTATTTCGGTTCTACTCGTTTAATCCGTGGAAACCGAGTAGTTAACAGGCAGCAACCTCGGGAAGGAGCACAACCAGTCTTGCCTTAGGTATCAACGCAACTGTGAGCTCCACCCTCGGCCGTTAGCCATGTCAACTACCGGACAAGTAGATTGACATAGGGACGGATCCATATCACCTGGCGACCGGTCGCAAACTAACGTTGATTTGGCCCCGCCCCCGCCCAATTTAGGTAGGTAATATAGCCTATGACACTCTAGTGATTAAGGCCGCTTCCTGACTTGGCGGTATGCTTGCAGTAAAACATACTGTCGGCATAAATGCTGCGCATTGATTGGTGGATGCTACTAGTTGCCTAGCAACCCTTACCGATTCCGTGTTTTACTGCAAGCATACCGCCACGTCAGGAAGCGGCCTAAGTCGAATCTAACCACATAATTTATTAAAATCGGTTTAGCCGTTTAGTATTAACGGAGGGGACAGAGAGTCGAACATATATACAGGTCAAACACATAAACCGCCTTTTGGGCTTTGCCGCAGTCGGGTAAAAAAATACCTAGTCCCAAACTTAGTTCTAGGCTTGTACTATGGGCAATAGACAAAGATAAATATAAGTAGTAGAGAAATGCGTTCTTAAATATCCATAAAATATCCAAGGCAGAAAAAAATACCTACCTACTCGCGCTTATCATGCAGAGTTCACTACCAACTAAGCTAAACGCCTCATCACGTAACTACGTCCTCGTAACTACGCAGCTTATTTAATATATTTTTTAATTTAATATTTATAGATTTATATAATGCTAGACTAAGTATACCATTGTAACATAAAATATATTTAAAAAATGACTGACTGCCGAGTTTCTTGCGGCGTTTCTTCTCAGCAGTGGTCTCCTCTTGTGTAGCGCTGGTAGATTCTTGACGAGTGATGTGTAAAAGTGCCCGTGTGGCCTACTTACTGAATAAATGTCTTTTATCTTTTTTATCTTTTTATCACTTCAGGTCGAATATGACCCGAAGAGATTTACTTCCGTATTGGACAAACTCTTACACGTTAGACCGTATACTAAAGAATCCATGGAATGCAACGTTCGCTTCTACGGTGTAAGGGTCTTTAAATAGCTATGTAAGCCAATGAGGGATTATGGTCACAGTACTGTGGATGGCTGGGGACATGATTACTTATCCAAAGGCAATAACTCAAAGAAAACTACTTGCTAATGTCAATATCATTGACCTCTGGCTGATCCATTATAAAAGTAATAGCAAAGATGAGTTGTCTATTAAAAAATTAGAACTTCTCTCGTTTGTCATGTTCACCACGTGACATTTTTATTGAAATATCATGTTGAACTATGACATTTGATATTATATTTAATTCAATATGTATAGCTTTATATATTGCTAGCTTTATGACTGCCAAGTTTCTGCGTTTCTTCTCAGCAGTGGTCCTTTTGGGAAGCGCTGGTAGATTTTTGACGTGTAAAGGTGCTTGTGCGGCAACGTGCGGCCTACTTACTAAATAAATTTCTTTAATATTTTTTATCTTATCTTTATCAAATATCAAAAAGCTTTCATGGGATTTTAACCAAATTAAGAGCCGGGGTAGACATGAGGTGCGAAGGTAAGGTACGATAAAGGTTATTGAGTCACTATTGCCATCTCCCCGCACCTCATTCATACCCCGGCTCTCAATTAAGTGATAGATACGCTTATAGGTGGCAATGTCGAACAGTCTAGACAGCTATATTCAAAAATATTAAACGACGATAAAAACGCCAGACTATCATTATATGGACTCATTAGATCTTATCATCGCGATCTTCACACTTGTTAAGTAAAACAATAATTATAAAAACTGGCGCAAAAAGTTGGGGACATAAATATATGCGAGTGGAGGAAGCGATGAATTCATTGCGGAATAGTTCTCACGGTTCGCGGGGGCTGCCGGGGTCTAAAGGCTTGGACGTAAAGGCGTAGGGGATTTTCGACAAGTGTTTAAATAGTGCTTTTCATCTCTTTTTAGGATATTTTTTAGTACCTATTTAAATCCATTTTTTAATTACTAGTTACATTCGTTGGTTTAGATTGCTCTTTCTTGGACCCGCTTTACAAAGTTACTTATCGTTAAGTATCTTTAATTTGATCATCATGCAAAATTTGCTAATAGGGTTCCTATGTATATTTGGTCTTATACAAATATAAAAAAGTGGTACAGGTTTTTTGCTAATAGTTTGTTTTATTTAATTTCAATATGTAGATTATTTTTACAGACAATGCTCTTTGAATTGCCGGTGTTCATAGGCGGCAATAATTTTTTACGTATTTTTTGGCAGATATATTTAAAACATTTTTTTTATTTTCAGTTTCTCTATCGATTCTTACTAACTTTCGACGCGTTTTCGTTTGCGCTATCTCCCGCTTGGCCACCAAATCAGCATACGCACACCAGTGCAAATTGCGTGCCCGAGCGACACTGGACAATGGCTCTGGGTGGTCGCGGGGGCTGGAGCCCGGGGTCCGAGGATCACTCCTAAACTCGAAATTCGACTCACTCGTCCTCTCCCTCTCTTTCTCCAGCCGCAAGAAAATAGGGAGAAAAGTCAAGAGTAATAACGTCCTGGCCATTGCATACTTTGCCCAAATTGATCATTTTACGATCGCCCGACGTGGGCGTGAGAGTTTTAATGTTTCTTTTATTTATTTCTCACTTTTATTTGACGGGTGTAAATGTGTTTGAATATAATTGGGTATCAATGCGCCGTTTTGTGCTACACTTTTTCGAATATAGCCTGGTAGCAGTTAGTTCATTGAAATAAAGCTAACAATCAATTCAATAGTTATATTATATAAATTATCTATAGTTGGCATGTCATTGCCATTTATTATATAATCGTGCCCGCACTTACAGGACTACCTACCTAAAACAACACTCAAAGTATTTTATTCCAGTCTTGCCAAATCTACTTAATTAAATGTTCCTACCTCGCCAAAGACCGAGAGAAATATACGGAACTGACAGCCAACCTTCACTAGTTGGAGAGGCACTATAAGAAGAAGAAGAAACTCATATAATAATCAAGGGACAATATACTAATTATACAGTAGCACAGACGATGTTAATCTTAGAGGAAGGCCTATGTCCAACATTGGACGTGCTTCGACTGACAAAATTATTGATGAAAGTTATTCTCACGAGCAGCAAGACACAGCAGCCTAGCAGACGAATCGACCATTCTGATCGCACCCAGGGGTCAAGTTGGGCCGGTTCACATAGATCTCTCACTCAAATTTGCCAAATCCACGTAAAAGACCATCACAAGTATCACAATAGCATGTATAAACAAGTTAAAGTTACATTGTGCAGAAACTAACCATTGCAGTCACCAAAGGATGTGTATAAAATTAACGTAAACTACGTTCTCCTAAGATGTCAATTCCACTCATTCCGATATGACAAATTTCGACAGTTTACTTTCGCAAAATGCCTCTTGCGCTTTTACCAACATTGACAGAATTGTCCGACTGGACATTAGCCATTTGACAAACAATTGTATTGATTATGGCTAGACGATATTCATAGAGAAATCAATAAAGGTGAGGTTGTGGCCAAATACGATACATTGTAGCTAGTTAGGTAGTGTTATAGTAAGCGGTCGTTAAGGCTCGTCACGCAGGCGCCGCCTCGCCGGCGCCGCGGCGGCTGCCACAGATAGTACACAGCAGAGGTTCGTGCCGTCTATGTTACAGGGAGTATTGAGAAATTGGTTAAACGCATTGAAGACTAATTTCAGGACAAAGTGCAAGAATTATAGCACCAATATTTAAAAAAAAATGTGTTCTGTGTACCTAGTTTTAGATAAATTATTATTAAGCAAAGTTGTTCGGAGATTTTTTGATTGCTAAAAACCTCTTAGGCGATAGCGGGGTACCCTCTTATTCATAAAGGCGCAATCGCTAAAGTATGCCTGAAATATGCTTTGTCCTTATCTGTCATTATGACATTTTAACTGGACATAAAGGGACAGTGAATACTACTATTAAAATAGCTTTATTCTAGAGTGTCCTGCCCTGCTTAATCAAATGTAGCGGCATATCCCACAAAACATTTAAAAATAAAAGTTTTAATTGAATTTAATTTAAAACTCGAATCTGCTTTACTTATTTAATTTAGATTTCCGCCTTTTACCTAAAAGGCGATGCCCGTGTCCCGAAAAACCACTGGTTGCTAGAATTGAGTAAGTATAGTAGGAAAGTTGCGTCGGGCCATTTGGATGATACCAGTTAGTTCTCGAATTAAATTTTGTAATATAAATTCCATTGAGTCCCGAATAAGTTAGCTACAAAGATTGGTCGTTTCCTAAACTGTCTAAGTCAGAAATTTTGCTCTTGCGATGAAATTTGATATTTAACGATGCATTTGATGACAAATATTACTTTTAAGCGCCACATATAAGTAGTTTTGCCTTTTGTAATGGCGTTGAGTAAATTCTAATATGAGTAAAGTAAAGGTTCTACTCGTATTTCCGAAATGAGAGCCAGGTTAGTCAATGCATATAAATATACAAGGTAGAAGCAAACATTTAAATGAATTGGAAGTAGACATGACACGTAGGAGAACAGGTAGGTTAGCTTAGGTTAGTTAGGGAAAAGAAAAATGCTTTATAATCTGTCATTTCATTTACTCGTTTTAATCACACGTTTCGCTCTTAATTAGAGGACGAGATATGAATTTTACCGTATAAAAATAGAGACGGCAGCCTGAGTGCACCCGTTTTAAACTTTAAAATTGACTTAACTAAATTACACGTAGATTAATGGACACTCGATTCTATTTGATATCGAATCCTGTTGGAGCTTTTTACTTGTGGGAGGACCTTGTGCAGGGTCCGTCCGGGTTAGTACCACCATCTTATCCATTAACCTACCGCAAAGCAGCAGTGTTTGCATTGTTGTGTTCCGGTTTGGGGATAAGACAGCCGGTGAAATGACTAGCATAGAGGCATTCCATCTTAGTCCTCCCGGTTGGCAACGCATTTGCAGTCTTAGGATTGCGGTCTTGTGAATGCGAATGTGTCTATGGGTCACAGTTTCCACTTACCATCACGTGGCCTGTGTGCTAGTTTGCCTTCATATGCCATAAAAAAAAAGCTAGTGCGAGGGCACCAAAATGGATTATGTTTTGTCTCTCGGTTATGCCAATGCTGTAACGAATTAATTGGTAAATATTTTAACATTAGGGTTTAAATTTAGATTTCAGCATATTTTATTGCCCTTGCTGGGTATCACATGCACTAACCTAGGTACGTATATGATTGAAAGACACTATCACTTGGCAATGAATAAATACCTAAATCCAGGGTGGCAGTATAGTTACCCGGAAGTGGTCATATGTACAAATATTTAATAAATATAAGAAACTAACTATCGTCTATAGTCTGTTAGAGAATGTTAAATACTGATAATCGCACTGACTGAATGCAGACAATACTAAAACTAACTTTGCAAATTTATATCTCAAAACTGCCTCAGCTATAGAAGTAGCTGCCCTAACTACAATCAACAATTAAGACATGAAGCAACTCGCAGTAAATATGAGCATTCGCCATCACGCTCCATAGCAGAAAGCAGAAGGGGTGATCAGCAGTAAAGATACGGGCCTCTCGAGGCGTGACATCGTATGCACTAAGAAAGTACTCCAACAATTAAAAACTAAACTTTAATCAGCAAATTTTACTGCATTCACTTGGTACTGATTTTATAGTTGTGTGGGGAGCTATCAAGATTCTCATGAATTAAACAACACAATCCACATTTAATTATTGTATATTATATTATATGCCTTATTTACGATTATAATCACGCAGTAAACGGTAATTTAATGTTAGACACTCGAAGAAGTCTTGGATTGATATCGCTGGCAGACAAATAAACAATAACCGAACAATATTATCTTGTAATTATGTTCTTTGCTTTGTTTTATGTTTTTTTTTTCTGTGCACCCCTTTTGCTACTTTCTAATTGATTATTTGGTTGACTGGAATAGCTAGGAATGCCAGTAGGCACTAAGTCCACCAATTGTAATTTTTTGTCCAATGAAGGTTAAATAAATAAATAAATATTCACGCGAGCTCATCGCGGTCGAAGAATTTAGGCGACTCAGCGTTACTGACCGATCTTTGCCGAACAGCCTCTCGGCGGCGTATCGCGCGGCGAAGATACCCGAGATAGCTGAACTGGCCCGATCGCGGCTATAAGCTAAAAAAAATGTAGTCGCCACAGTTATTTGCAATTTGATACGGGTAAAAGAGAGCTTCAAATTTTGTTTTAAGTGATGGGTAAGTATCTATCATCTTTTATTTATTTCGATGGTGAGTTGTTCCATTATTTGACCTCATTTGTTTTCGAATAGCATCTTTGTGTGTTGGTCGCCGTTCCTCTTGGTTTTTTTATTGTTTGGGATATAATGTCAATATATCCCATAACAAATCACCATGATCTTTGGGCTGGGGCTCGGAAATACCAATTGCTTCCATTCGACTCTATACAGTGACGAGCAATTCGAATCATCGACGATCCCAATATTACGAAGAAGCCTTTGAAGCTGCGAACAGACTTTGGATCTCTATGCGTATTCTGAGGAATTGCTTAGCTTAGTACCTACAGCACCATCCTATTATAAGACCACTCGCCACCGGAGTAAAGTTTACCCATACTACCTGGAACCACTAAAATCAACTACAGTCCGTTTCCAAAGATCCTCCCACCTTTACTATGGAATGAACTTTCCTCCACGGTGTTTCCTCTGCACTACGAAATATCCTTAAAACGCGGCTTAAAAGAGTATTCACTGAAAGGAAATAACTTTGCTGTGCCCCTGGCATTGCTGATGGGCGACGGTGTCTTCTTACCATCAGCTGGCTCGTCTGCTCGTTTGCCTTATAAGGCTATAAAAAAACTCCAGCAAAAACACACACTTTTAAAAACGGAATAGATATTTTGAAATTGTAGTACTAATAATAACTGCATGATTATCTTTAAAAAACCATGCGAGCATTTTTTTAAATCAAAGGACCCAATGACACTCGTGACAACTCTAACTAACGGCACCTCGTTTGTAGAAATCGAGCCATCAGTTCAGACTCTACGACCATGATGATGATGACCATGACAATAACCATGATGAACAAGGGCATGGTCTTCAAACATCCATTACATGAAGTAAATTCATCTTTAAAACAAGTGCAGGTGATTTTCTTCCATTGATTGTCTGCTGCTGTCATAAAGAATCAGCTAAGCCAGTTCTCTATAGACTCCTCATTTACTATTCACTATCGATCTATTCAGAAACACCCACATACTTACTTCTAGTTTTGCGAACGCTCATTAGTTTACGGTAAGTTGGTAAGTAAAACTGTTAGTGCTTAATACTAGACTAATGCTTGTTTTTGCCCAAAATTCAAGTGAAATGTTGAATGCTGAACCGTGAAACCCCAGGACTGAGGCATCCAAACTTTAAAAATAGTCTTCCTATCTTAAACATCAAATAACATTAAGAAACCAACGGTGTTTAAGATGGCGGCATTACCTATATGCTATTGCATCAGAATTCCATCAATAATTTTGGTGCAATTGCGAAAAGTATGTCATTTTATACGAGTCCCAAAGAAAGAGTCTACGAATGAAAATAAGCACGATACATTCAGATCCAAGAAGTAAAAGAGCACTAGTTAGTTATCCACAAAACCGTTTTAAACAAAGATACAGAATTGAGACGTACGTACACAGATAATCTCTCACTAACTCTAGATTTGCAGCTTCATCTAACAGTTAGCAGTCTAGCGAAAACTTTAGAAGCAAGAAAAGATGCGTGCTGGATTTTAGGTCCAATTATTATTAAGCCATACTTTCCCAGTCTGCCCGTTACGGTCGCTGCATTCGTTCTTATCGCGTAATTAGTGCGTCTGGGGAAGCCGCGATGCGTGGCGGCTGAGGCCGTCCATTGACGACAACGTGGGACTTTGTAATGTTTTGATTTAGGTGAATCTTACAAAGCATTTTTTTCATTTTAATTAACATATATAACAATCGAAAAAATTTAGACGTATAAAGTAGTAGCTTGAACCACTAATGGTTAAGCTAATGCTGCACACCATACCATCAAGTTTATGTATTCCTTCAAGTATCTTGCGGAGCTTCTTCTCCGCAATGATGGTCTGTCTGAAGCGCTACACGCGAACACGTTAAAATTCCGATATTTTCTTCTGTTTATTGATTGAGCGCTTCACAAGAGGAGACCACTGCTGAGAAGAAGCGCCGCAAGAAACTCAGCAGTCAGTCATTATTTTTAATATATTTAATATTACAATGGTACTACTTAGTCTAGCATTATACAGGATGTCTGGAAAACCTTCGGAGAAATTTGGGGGGGTAATAGTTGGCACGATTCTGATCACGGGGGTATGGTTCATTTTTGTTTCTGTTAATGTAAAAAAAAATAAGGATTAATTATATTCATTTTGTTACTTGATGTATCGCAGCCGATATCTCGACCTTGACATTTTGACGTTGATAGTATACTACTCCAACAGTTCGTAGTATCTTACGTCAAAATTCAATGTCCGAGGTCAATGACCTGAGACCATACGTTGTCACATGGTATGTAAACAAACAGTTCGCTCCATGTAAACAAACAGTTCGCTCCATGTAAACAAAAATCAAGGTAGCATTATAATAAAAATAAATGAGTAATTTTAGTGCAACTTACTGTATTTTCGTTTTTGCAATTTGAACTCTAATTGGTTTTAAATGTGAAATCACTAGGTCTCTTGTTCATGTTTTGCCGAGACTGATCATATCGTCCGTCTTTTACTGTCGAGATCTAACCATTTACCATTGTTTTCTGCTCTAAAGTAGCCCATATAACTGATTTACAGCAAAAATATTGAAGACGTGAATATTGAAAATAACATAATTTAACACTGACATCTAATGACAGCCATAAATTCATAGACTTCTCAAAGTTCAAATAGACGGATTGAACGATCCGATTATTGCTCTCCGTATTGAAGAAAAAAAAGGAGAAAAAGAAAATCGTTTATTGGTGCAAACCACAGAAAAATAATAATCAAATTAAATACAGTGAGAAAATAATTTAAAACAAAACCTTAAAACTATTTTATAAAATAATAATGCACCAAATTGGGTGCTACTCAGCATCATAGTGTCAGACATGCCGTGACGCTGCACGCGCTGATTTTCAGGGCAACCAGACGGGGAGAAAGCGCTGCTGGCTGCTGGTTCTTTCCTTTTGATCCGCATGGTATTTGTGGCAGTAGCCAAAAGTCCAAGTGCAAAACATTTTGTCGATGGATATAAAGGTCGTCGCATAATTGATTATAATAGGCTATTTGACAACATTGAAAATATACTACAAATTGTGGTCATCCTATCTGATACTAGCGTAAAATAACGTATTTCACTTTATTTCACATTAAATTATGTCTATTTTTTTGGAAATTACACGAAATAATAAGGATTTTTTTTGAATTTTAATCTGTGGCAAAAACGCTATGTGATGTTAGAAATACTTTATAACCTGTGAGTGTGATGTGAAGTCACATCACATGCAAGTAAACAAAACAAACCCCAAACCAAACATATCGCTTCGCTTGTGACATCGCTTCCTTGACTGATTGTGATTGTAGTCCACGTTTTATACTTTCTGGGTGTTCCTTAAGCCGGCTACTCACACACCTGCTGCAGGGGCAATACCGGTCGCACGGCGGTTGGACCAATTTTAGGCTGTTCGCTACACACTAGCCTGCCGTTCAGTGTGTAACTGATAGTCCCGCTGAACGCACGTCCACGAGAAAGCCTCCTGTATTGTCGAAACACCAGAGGATTGGTATCGCCTTGGCACTTTCTGTGGTGCTACCAAAAAAAAAAGGAAGAGAAGATATTGGGTGAAGAATTGGTTGCAGAAACGAAGCAAATTGTGCCACATGAATATTATGAAAGAATTGGAAGTAGATGATCTTAGAAACTTTTTGCGAATGGATATTGATTCTTTTGAAGAGCTCCTGGCTATGGTAACACCATTTTTTCCATTTTTGTCCACTCCGCTCGGTTGTCACCAATGAACTGACTGGAATTGCCCCAATCCTACTACACACGCAGCAACCTTGCAGGGCGGTAGACACAATCTAGGGAGCTAGGAAGGTCTTGCGCCCCTGCCGCCCTGCCGCAGGCCCAATCTAAAAATTGCTCCTGCTTGCCTACACACATCACAATTAAGGAGGCAATCAAGGGTCCTATTCCCATATTGCCCCTGCAGCAGGTGTGTGAGTAGCCGGCTTTAGTGGCCTTTTTCTTTTAAGGGTTTTTACCACAGAGTGTAATCACGTCGACCTCTTCTTACAAAGCGATCCTATTTTTCTCTTTCTTCTATGATACGAATATCTAGCAACAATATGTGTGATGCCAGCTTTAAATGTAATTTTGATAAAACGTAACGTGTAGGTAGGATTTTTTGTTTACAAATTACAAATTTTCATAAAGAGTTTTAATGGTCCAAGATTTAAAAAGATAATATGTCAAATTGTCAATAATTAATTATTGTGTTTTTTATTCGTCGGAAGCCCTGATAGTGGTACAAATCAATGAAATACAGCCATGATTCATGATCTCGTAAAAGAAGTAATGTGCCTACGAGTGCAAGTGCTATTTTAGCCGTGTGAGTGTGAGAAAAGTGTGAGTAAAAATCATAATCGTAAGTTTCAGTTTTAGATTATTTCACATAATAGCCCTTATCAGACACCGTCTTTTCATTCACATTACAGGATAATGTGTCAGTTTTCTAAACTCCATGGAGCTTTTGACCATGATTGGAAACATTGTTCATAAGGAACAACTTGTTTATTTACATTACGTTGTGACACATATCGTCGGTGAAACTGCAAAACCGCGTAAGTGACATTTTAAATAAGGAGCAAAATGCACCTTTTTAATAAGACCGTAAGGTTTATTTTGCTCTATCATAAATTTGTTACTTACGCGGTTTTGCAGTATCACCGACGATATTATGAATGAATCAGTTAAGATGGGGCACACTGAGAGCATCGTCAGGAAAGTCGATGATAAATCTGTCTGTAACTCAGTCAAATATTAACTTAAACAAAAGTTACCAATATAGGGATGATCCAAATCATCCACCCTATCTACAGTTAAAATTTCTCCGAAGGTTTTCCAGACACCCTGTATAAATCTATAAATAGCAAATTAAAAAATATTTCAAATATCCTGCGTAGTTTCCGCAGGAAAACACACCAAAATCTTAAGATAGAAAGAGAGAAAAGGAAAAAAGAACTCCTACGTATGTGTATATAAGACTGTGCAAGATGACCACATAAGATTGATATGTTTTCCTACATCAACGGTGTCCCCCAGACAAGATAAAGCTTTTGAATTTGAAAAAAAATAAAAAATAAATTGATTAAGTTTCGATCCTATAATACGCTTTAGACATTAACGAATTTTTCAAGTAATTTTTGAGTGCTGGAAAGGGTAACTTTAATACTACCTCAGGTAATTTATTATAGAAATGAATGCATTGACCAACAAATGATTTATGTACTTTACGGACGCGGAATTTTCGAATAGCTATTTTATTTTTATTTCTAGTATTTAAATTATGTATATCAGATTTTTTTGTGAAAGCATCCAAATTTTTTATAACATAAATAATATTCTCATAAATAAATTGTGACGCTACAGTTAAGATATTAATTTCCTTAAAAAGATCTCTTAAGGAGTCACGGGAATTTAAGTTGTAAATAGAACGAATGGCCCTTTTTTATTTTAAGCGGTTGACAACTCGCGTCTTACTGTATATATTGCTCTATATAAGTATTTATTTCGTTGTCTAGTACCCACAGTACAAGCGTAGAGCTTAGTTTGGGACTAAGTCAATTGGTATGACATTGTCCCCTGATATTTATGTATTTACTGTCTACATACGCGTCTGTTCACTTATATCAACTCCATACATTTCGTGTCGATAGAGAACAAAAACGTTAGCAGCGTTTGCGCCTTGGCCGTAGCCAGGCAGAATAAATAATAAAGAAAAAATAATCCAGGACCTCTATTCTTGGCGGTTAAAACCATTTCGTCTTTGATGACATGTTATGGTATTGTTTTTAACTTGGACGCCATTACTATCAAGCAAATAAGAGCTATCAAAACGTTGACAATACAATAGCCGGGCAAAGACGATATGGTTTTTCTGCTTAGAATATTGGCCCTGTAGTAGGTACCTATATCGTTTGTGATTTAACAAAGTTTTTCCATTCTTTAGCAGAACGAGGAGGTGTATTATGTAAAAAGCAAACGAGTACATAGACGACCCGATAGTAACTAAGTGTGAACTTTTTTACATCGGAACATTACAGAGCGGACACTGCTGCTTGGCGAAAAGGTTAACAGGCCAAATGGTTGTAGTGTTCCGGATGGGCCCGACACAAGGTCCTACCTGTAAATAAAACATCGAGACGAAAGTATTGTATTTTAATTAAACCTGATCATGCGAATTTTGTATAAAATATTTCATAGTTTTTTTGTTGGCGAGATCTAAAGAGGTTTGGCGACATTTATTTAACACAACGTTTTTGATATAATACCTACAAAGTATTTCCCAAAGCACGAATATCCTTTTAAGGTTTAAAAAAAAAAGTAAGGTGACAAACCAATGCAGTGGCGCTCTCACGACGCTATTGTCCGCCAAAAGTTTTATTTTAGTGTTTTTTCTTTATTTTCAAGGCCTTTTGCTGTTAACGCCGCCGCTCGCAAATGAGTATCCAAACAGAATTGTTAAGGAACAGAATGCTTTGTGAGTAACGAGTAAATCGTTAAAAAAATGCGAAAAGTATTTAATACTTCTCACCCATTGTAATTTGAATGGAGCTATAGGAAGTTTTTATTCATGAATGAATATGTAGGTTTACTATAATTTATGATCGCTAAGAATTTTATTTATTCTTGGGACTAATTAAAAGTAAACTAACAACCAAAAATATCAATATTCGAACAAGTAGAATTATGCAACGAAGACTATCTAAGTCAAAATAAATGTAGATTTACAAATTTGTAGCAGTGGCATATAATTATAACATTTTAAAACATTTATCAAATTATATAATTTTTCTTCACATATGTTCTTAATAGTCGACTATTAAGAACATATTTGAAGAAAAATTATATAAATTGAAAAAATCCTTGATAATTTATTTTAGTGACGATAGTTTTTTTTGTTTTTATTATCAGTCATTAATAAATAAATGAAAAATATCGTTAAGTGACGACATAATAATATCTAAAAAAACTAGATCATGACAGATTATCGATTGGGCTCGAACACCTAATTAATATGTTAAACTGAAGCTAAGCTATTTAATTGGTTAATCACAACCTTGCCCTTAACCGATGCATGCAAAAAAGTAAACTGTTAAAGATTTACAGCGGCAGGACCTAGTTTGAGGCAATTAAGTGTTCGGAGAAGAAACCCACCGTTAGAGCAATTGATTTATATGCACTTATTTCATTAATTCAAAGACCTAGCGTTAGCTGCGACCTCATCCGCAATTTTTTAAAGATGACACTGTTTTATACCACTGCACTGTAGTATCACACATACATTGTATCACATATGAAAGTTGGTGGCAATTTTCATCAAACTCGTGCATACTAATTATTATTCTTCCCCGATTCGGATCTTCGTTTGTCCGCATACTCCCCCCAAACTATTACATATATCAGGATAAGATTTAGCCGGTAAAACGACATCTAGCCATAGATAGTTTAGAAAAAATAAAATTCAAAATCGGACATACCACTGCGAAAATCTGCTCCCAGCATCATTTATCAGCATTTAAAATTTAATCCCTAGCTAATTGACGTTTTTGCCACAAAAACTTCTATGTCCGGCAATAGCATTGATGCTCAATCAACCTGTTACAATAGACCAAGAAGTTAAGATAAACTTACTCGTAACGTAAGTTAGATTGGGTTAGTCTAAGACCACAATAAATCTTTCAGCAAATGCCGTTTCGAGAAATCAAAAATTGACTAATACAGTTTGCCAAATTATTGATTGGTGAAATATTTTTATTGTAAACTCAATGTCTGTTTAATTACCATACGACTCCTAGCTATTCGTACTTAGTAGTAAAGTAGTTTTTAACTCGGTCTTTAAACGCTATCATAACGTCGAAAAAAATTATGCTTCTAACATATTTTTGTGCAGTCAACGTTATGACAGCTTTTAAAGGCCGAGGGCCCCCAAACGATATTATTTGATTCCCTAAATTCTCCATTGCGTAAAAGGACAATAGCCCAAAGAAGGCCAAATTAAAAAGTCGAAACAACTGCAGCCTGTCTGAACTGAGCGGCATTTAAATTTAAATGCATCTTTGTTGCATTGAACACGATACCTTTAGGGACATTCAAATTAGTTCAAAATAGCGACTCGTCCAGTTTGGCTTAAGTGACTTATGTATTAGAAAGTACGATGTAATGAAATCGATGTTTTTAAAATCAAAGAACAATCTTAGAAAAATATTTCTAAAATTGAGTTGTGAAATGAAATTATTTTGATTAATAAAATAAAAAAGTATATCACCTTATAAGACACATTTGCAAGCAACTCGCATTTGTAATGATTCAAAATTATAATTTTGCCGAGTGATCGCAAATTGTTGAACCATGTTTTCAGAATGATTTATTTATAATTAATAAGTTTTCCAATACGCTAGAAGAAACATAAAATTATCAAATTATCATTGATATAGTGATCGTGTTACACATTATTAGAATATATGAATTTATTTAAGATACACGTTCCATTAAATATCTAAGTTAAATTCTACGTAATTGGAAGTAAAAGATGGATCATTTCCGAAGTGTCGAAACTTACGATTACCTGATTGCAATTTACGATGTGAGGATTGGAGCATTTTTGGCTGACTCCGAGGTTTGTTTTATAGTAAATTATTTAAAACATTCTACAAATCATGATTTGAAACCTCTTTATAAAGACCTTTTAGACCCAATTAGGTCCTACGGAGTTGCTGTAGTTTATCCTATATCCACCACTATGAACCGAAACATAACTACGCGACGATGCATCTACCTACACATTTTGGTTCTGAATGACTCTTATTTTATTTTTTTTTATTTTTTTTTATATCATAGGAAGGCAAACGAGCACACAGGCCACCTGATGGTAAGTGGAAACTGTGACCCATAGACATTCGCATACACAAGACCGCAATCCTAAGACTGCAAATGCGTTGCCAACCCTGAGGGCGAAGATGGAATGCCTCTATGCTAGTCATTTCACCGGCTGTCTTATCATAATGTTTCCTTATGGTATTGCTTGATATACATAAAACACATTTTCCCTGGATTTTACGCGAATAAAACGTCCAAAAACATTACCTTGACCCACCACGCAGCTCCAAATTTAATTGCATTTTTTCTTACACGAATATTATTAAAATATTTCATTACGCCCGTCATTTTGGCGCAAGTAATTTATGAAGTCAGCTTATCGCGGGCGAGCCAATCAGAGAATATCAGCATCGGGGAATGATCGATAAAAATCTACCTAAAATATTGGCCGCCCCTTAGATAAAGGTTGCACGCAATGGAAGCTGTGCTATTTGGTGTCCGACTTGCATCTTACGCAACTTTATAAATAAATATATGTCAATACCAGTGCACCAGTCGTATTCTAATATTTTTTTTGTAGTTGTATAATATTGATGCATGTTCAAAATGATTTTAGGCTTAATAACCTGACCAATTGCCAAAGGCGCAATCCATCTGTGGTGGGACTGTGAGCGCCTCTGTATTGAATAATAAGACGCAAATAACATACGTCATTTAATTTATTTCTATTTCTAGGTATTTTTCTAGGGATGTAGGTTTTTGAGTAGGGTCACTTTGGCTTGTAGGTAACAGAAGCTAAAGATACTGGAAATGTTTCTCTTTCACGTTGCGTACGTATCTTAGGAATCATGCTTTGTCTTACTCGTCACTTACTATCATACAAAAATTGTCCTTAAAGGTGTGAGAACAAACACCAGGGCGAAGCAAAGTTGTCAGGTGTGCTGAAAATAAATAAACATTTAAGCTATGGCTTCATAGTCCAATCCAAGCAACTAGCTTACTGCTCATAGCAGCTACTGTGCACATTCCCCAACGTATTCGCCCGGGGCGTGCGCGCGGGCATTCATCGGATTTATGAAAATAACGTCCTCTCTGTCATTATTCACTACAGGTGCGGGCCCGCGTAGCCCACTAACCAGCCTATCACATACTAAACGTAGTATTACTCGAAAACTAAATTAGAATACATGGATTGAGTTTGATGTTGTCTTGTGTAGGGAATGCAAATTACTGGTTTTAACCGGTTATTTTCATACAAAAACGGTTAATAACCAGTTAAATTGCATTCCCTATTCTTGTGCCTGTTGCGCAAGCATGAAGTTTTTCTTCGAGCCCGTTCCCAGCGTTCAAAACGCGGATTATGATTAGCTTCAGAATTGATACAATTTGTATGTAGTATACGTCAATTATTGGGAACAACCGTGTCGATCATGCATCTTATAGCTGTAAATGTAGAGCATTGATACTAACGAAGCATTAGCTTCACTGCTGTTAGCTGTACAATCTCATGTTAACTTTCTTTGACAAAGTTCTTTGAATACTCAACTAAAGTCGTCACTAAACTAGGGTCTTAAATTCTTCATCATTATCATCATCATCAGCCGCAAGACGTCCTGCTGGATAAAGGCCTTCCCCAACTCTTTTTCATTGTTTATTCAATATTGTTAACGATTGGTTTCTTGTTTTTTAATCGCTCACTCAAAGTGACTACCAATGGCTTGCAAACGTTCCCGACTCTGTCGGGTCTCACCCTCTTAGTGCAAGTTATCCGAATAAGGGTAAATAGAGAGAGCGAGTAAGCTAGCTACGTCACTTCGCGTCACGTGCCCGAAAGGTGAGAGCACTCAAATCACCTTGTTATGGGCGTAACTAGTGCAACTCGAATGTGTAACAACCTAAACTCACTAGTAAATCACTCAAATATTATAGTAACAAGAGTTTGCCAAGCATCATTTGCGTCAATGAAGTTTTTGCTTGCGATTAAATCCACTGGTTTACTATTATTGACTGAAAAATTACACATTACATTAAGAGATACAATTGAATAAATAATATGATGCTAAATTTTCTAAAAATCCAGTAATATTTTAGCATTCTTAAAACATGATACACTTCTAAGGCGTTTAAAAATTGGCTTACAAACAATATCACTGAAGCAAATTTCTGAAAACGGCCTAAAGGCCATAAACCATCAGCTGACACCAAAGTATGAAACCAATAACAAGGACTTGGCAATAAAATATATATTCTAGCGCTAAATTAAATATGAGCTCTATTGATAAATTCACGCGATGGGGTAGTCATCTACGTACTTCCCGTATCTATTGGCTATTGTTCGGTTAGTGAGAGTAACAGAAGGCCCTAATACCCTCGCGTCCTTCTCCTTCTTCCCACCGGCCCTTAGTTTTTTACTCTTAAAATTTCAACTAAACGCTTGCAATGACTGCGACTTCTCTAGTGCTTCGGGTGCTTATCAGCAACTAGTTTGTTCTTTCGACAATTTGCCTTACAAAGTTCATCATCATAATTTCAGCCGAAAGACGTCCTCTATTGGACATAAGCCTTCCCAATGGTTTGCCACAGAGACCGGTCCTGCACCGCTTGAATCCATCGGTTCCCACAACCGTACCCACGTCGTCGGTTCACTTTGTCGCAGGCTTACACACGCTGCGTCTTCCGGTACGCGGACGCCACTTGGGAAGTATTTGTACACATCGGCCACCACTAAAATCTAGCAATTATATGTCAGTTACTTTAATTCTCGCGCGGATCTCCTTATTTCTGATTACAAAGTTGAGGCGTCAAAACAGTGATTAAAAGCCACACCACCACATGACATTCACTTGTTTCAATTCTAGATGTTCTCTTAACACATCGAAAAAGACACAACCGTAACTTCCAATTACCACATCCAGTGCCATCGCGATCGTGTCGCCACCACGGACCTGAATGCTCCCGAGGGTAGGTCCTGTTCCTCACCTCACGCTTGCCTTCACCGGCCGGCTGGAGTGGATACTGACGAGGAACAGACCCTCACCTCTGGCTTGCCTTTATTGGCCGGTCCGAGTGGAGTCGCAAGAGCTATATGCTCGAAGGGTGGATGTGTTGCATAAGTGGTGAGTGGGCACCTTATGGTCGTTTAAAGTCCAGAAGCACCTCTCCACCCTTAGCCCCTCTGGAACTGTTACCTCCCTGCTGCTATATATATGCGGCTATTTCGGGAGGCCCATTCCATTGAGTTGGCGAGTCACCGCCTGCCATTTCAACCAAAGTAATTGCTTTGGCCAGGCAGGCGCCGCAGTTTCATCAATAGCCTAGTTCACCAATCCATATCTGTTCATTCATAGAGCCTATTTTAATACTTCCATCTTTCTTAAATAGTCCTACACTAACCGTTTGTTATCCGTGGGAGCACACTTCTATAGTTTGAACTCAGGGACAATCGCCGGTTGGTGTCCCATCACTTTACTAAATTAAACTTGTCTAAAGGGCCTCTGCGTGTTGGTTTCGGCTCCATGTACGCCATCCAAAGGTACACTCGACATCGCGTCTGTTTTTACATAATTTAGGTAGTCTATCACTCAATACGCTAGCGAGTACCGCTCTCGCACCCGTGGTACCGCCGCTGCCATAACGCACGGGTTATATTTACTCCGGGGCGCGAACGAAATAAGCCACGCGACGCTTTGGCGGCCGCATGTAGGTGTGCGTGGTAACGCCACATTCTGGGTTATGGTATTCCAAGCTGGATTCTAACTTTTAAACCATCCCAACGGACTGGTCCTTTGGCCACTCCTTAGGGGTGACTAGTTTTCTCAATATTAACACATATTACGGGACGATCGTGTATGTGGGCGTGGTGACATGAAGATAATGAAACGAAAAGTTTCAGACATTAAAAGACAGTTTACAGAATGTGGCTTCGTGGCTTGTAGATTTAGCAAAACACTGTCACAAATCAAAGTTAGTGCTTACCTTTAGGGTTCTGTACCCAAAGTGTGCCAACGGGATTCTATTAATAACCTCCGCTGTCCGTCCTTCGGTCTGTTTGTCAGTGGGTTGCATCTCATGAGTCGTAATAGGCAGACATTGAAAAATTTTCAATGTACATTTCTATTATTTATTACAAAAAAAAAATGGGGGGGGTCTATTCAAAAATGATACGGACTACTTCGTTTGCGAGTCCAACTGGCCATGACTGGTTTTTGAAAGACTTTTCTACTAGAAAATAATTAAAATTTACATACACTATTGAAGAGTGCTGAATCGGGGCCTCTATTCTAGGTGGTAAAAACCATATCGTTTTTGGCCTGTTATAGTATTGTTTCTAACTCGGCCACCTTTACTGTCAAGTAAATAAGAGCTATCAAAACGTTGACAATATACGATGGCATAGTTTTTAACGCCTAGAATCTCGGCTCAAAGCTGTCTCTGCTATTGTAGGTAAGCTATAATAAAAGAACAAATCTACTCCTTTAATATGAAGGAATATGTGTAGCGAGACATTATTCTGATTCTGACCGTATTAACTCTTAGACAATAAAGTTCTGTAGGCTTAAATATGCAATGTAGCTTGCATTCGGCCACGTTATTGTTAGTGAAACTATATGAATAGTATTGACGTAAGCAGCAGTGGAACAGTCGCATCGAGTTTTCATGATAATTCCATGTATTATGATAGTTTACGAAAATCTTTTACGTTAGCGTTATGCATCTTGTCCGGCACTCCAGACTGTATAGAGAGAGTTACAGCAATTCTGTCCCTTGCACTGCTTAAGACTTAACACATTCACTGTTCCCATACAAAATAATCTAACAATGTCACACGTCCCAGTGTACGTCCAGTTTAGGGACACGGACTTATTAACGTATATCCTAATGTGGAGACACGGCCTTCCGATACCTAAGATCCACAACGAAGATAAGAAAATGTGGAGATGTTGCGATTGCTGATCATATAACGCCTTTGCCGAAATAGGATCGTCTTTGATCCTGTGGCTTTAAGAAGGGATCCAAGGATTTCAAAGCAACATTACAAATACATTTATTTATTTGCTAATGATCCGAATTTTAAATTATAAATTGTAGAGTTTAGAAGACCCAATTTTTTGGCAAATACAAGTAAGTTGCAAGCTACAACATTTTCAATGATAAGTATTAATTTTCATTACCTCTGCCCCCTGTTGTGCAAATAGATAAAGATAAAGACATTTTATTCAGTAAGTAGACCGCACGGGGACTTTTACACGTCAAGAATCTACCAGCGCTTCACAAGGGGAGACCACTGCTGAGAAGAAACGCCGCAAAAACATGCTGGTATATGCTAAAAATTATTTCACACTCAACAAGAAAGTTTAGCATTGTCTAACATTATCAATATTAATAAACTTCATGGTTGTGCATTTTGTCACGACGATTGACTTCTTATTTGCTTTGTATTATAGGAGACTGGGTACACCGCTTATCACATTACTAAGCTGTTTAATTTCCTTAGAAAACAAAACACGATACGGCGTACTTGGCACCGAATTTAACTTCACCCAACCGAAAATCGGCAGGGCGACCCCCTTTCATAATTACTGGGTGGATAAATATTTATGTGCCGCATTATGCGGGTGAAATTATGACAATTTAAACAATTACACTGTTAACGAGAAAACGACCGCGGTGGCCGATTCGGTGACGAAGACGAATGGATGGACGGTTGCTCTTCTACATTATTTTGGAACACTCAAGCAAAGTTACTCCATAATATAATTGGCGAAATTTCTCGTCTTTGGACAATAAGTGATTTATTTTTAACAGTATAAATACTTTCAATACGAAAACCAAGCAGAGTAGAATTTCAAAAGCATTTGACAGAGTATGATTGATTACAGAACTTTTTAGTAGCATCCATTGATCCTATCCATTGATGCAATATGACACTAGAAAGGTTAATTTGAATTGGAAAAATAAGGCGTTTAACGCCTAATATATTTGTCAAAAAAAAAAAAGTGTTTTAAAAGACTTGTTGAAATAGAAAATAAGCTAAAATTAAAGCCCATTTCATTGTTAAGGAAAATCATTTCGATATAAATATTAAAGCCTATTTTCACCATCAAGACGAATCTAACTACATCTCACTCTTCAAAATCGGTCAAGCCGTTAAAACTACAGGAGATCACAATGGAACGGACATACACGCACACCCACACACATATGCGCGAAAGAAATAATCCTCCTTCGGGGTCAGTCTTGTAAAAAAACTTCGAAACATACCGACGGGTTTTCAAATAGCTGCAGAAGAAGATAAGAAGATAGGACTTGATATTTGCAGTAAGTGCTATATTTGATTTAGTAGAGTGACTCTCCCGCCACACCGGGTCCACCCAAATGACGGGTTGCGCACGATTTGGCCCCATCGCGACAACCGACCCGGTAGCAATAAAGACATTAACCACGACGTGAACATTATTATTATATGTTAACGGAACACTTGTCCCAAACACAGACAAGATGTTAGTATTCCTTTAAGAATTGAAATACCAAACATTTTTACAAATGTCACTTGGGCTAACCGAAACTAACTTTAGTAGAATTTTTTGAAAACATTGTTTCTTTAAAAATTACATAATGGCGTATATTCTGGAATGCAGCTGAAATGTTTAAGTCTTGTATCCGTTATTTGACACCAGGGTCTCTATTCTAACGGGTAAAGTAAAACGTTATTGCCGTTTACGTGTTATAAGTTATAATATTGTTTTTTACTCGGCAGCCATTATTGTCAAGTAGGTAATACATAAGAGTTATCGTAACGTTGAGAATACGATAACGATATTTTCAATTGTTATAATATTTATTATTCTTCTGTCACTCTTCTCTTTGTATTTGTATTTCTCTTTATTGAATTTTGTTGCTAAGTAGATGCGATGAAAAATTCCGCTTTACCAGAATCATTACAGAACATATTTACATACATACATACCTTCACGCCTGTAATCCCAGAGTGGGCTGGGCAGAGCTACAGAATTACAACTTTAAAAGTTGTTAATTCAGTAACCGCAATTTGCACAAATAGGCTAAGATGTTTACCAGCATATTAGTGACAGGTTGCAAGCCCATCGCCTTACAGTACTACCAGCCTATACTCCCTTAGTCGCCTCTTACGACATCCACGGGAAGACATGGAGTGGCACTATTCTAACCCGGCAACCACACTGGGTAATATTTATGTTCTGTAAGAACCGCAGAAGCCTAAACGACCTTTGTGAATAGAGTAGACTCAGCTCATAAAGGTCCCCAACTACTAACGATACGAAAACACGCTCTCAAAGCAAGAAAGTGACAGAGAAAATTTGATTAGGAAGAAGTGGAAGCACATTTAAGCACAAGGAGAGTGAACTCTATTATGTTAGCTACAAAGCTCAAGCAAATCGGTACACGGAATGAGACGACCGATGCTATTGCTTGCGCATCTAAAGGAGGTCTACTTGATTATAATTGCAGGTAATATGCTCGACACGCCCAAAAAATAAATTAGGCTAAACCATTACATATTAGCATGTTAAATAATATAGGTGAGGATAGACTTTTGAGCACAAAAAATTGTTAATTTCTTTGGGAAATGAAAGTTTGTAAAATGAGGTAGTTTGTCAATTGATGATTTTGTAAAATATTAGTGAATCTTTTAAGGGTCATAGCTGTAGCTGTGACTATTGCCGTGCTACACCAATAGCAATATATTCCACGAAACATAATATGTACAATGCTTAACCTCGGCGAGAGGGAACCGAAGATATTGTCAAAAATACTTATTTTAAGATACTCCGTTGACGAGAAAAATCACGTGTTACCGCCATACTAAGAGACATTTTTAGAGCCGTTTACCTCGTTCCTTTTTCAAACTTGTGTATGAAAAATCTTCACTAAGGAACGACTTAATCGTGATAAACTGTCTCTAAGCACGACGCCAATCACTCTTTTGTTTTGCAGTGAAATTTTCATTGGGTATTTTTGGACATTTAACATTTATTGACAAACCTTAAAATCTATTTAATTTTGTACCGTAATTTGATAAAAGAATAATTGAAATAGCTTTAGGAAGGAGTAGCAGATTTTTTAAGTTAGTCATGATACACATTGTCTTTTTCTGTCTAAAGTAGGTATATAACAGTGAATTTACTCTCGACTCTATTAAGGTGCACGGGTTTTTGGAACAATAATTGCCCGCCATCGTTAACTGTCTTACTCTTAGCTGGTGTAAAAGAATGAGACGTGCGTATTGTTGACCGTTATAACATATAACATACACTTAAAAATTAAAGCACCTTGAAAAAAAATACTGCACTTTGAGGTAGTGAAATCTTAAAAGTATACACTTTGCTTATCAACACAACTGTGTTATAGGCGGGTCGGCTTCTCTGCCCCTAGATTATGTCCATCTAATCTCACGGGTAATTACTCGCCTATTACCTATCTAGATAACGCCCATTGTGCACGCAACAGATGTTTGCCAAATGCAACCAATACCTGGCTCGGGGACCCACTAATTGCCACCACGTGTCCAACAATGGGTCTCACTTCATTGTCCCCGCGAGAGGGACAGCTAAAAATGGGAAAGAGAAAGAAATGCATTTAGCGAAAGGGAATCGTGTCTATATTATTTTTAAGCTTTCACAGCTGCGTAGTAGCTATGTAAACAATTTTATAAGAATGATTGAAATGATTATTATACCTAATTTATCAACAGATTTCGTGTGGCTTTGTGCTTTTAATAACAATATGTAAAGGCAAGGCTTAAATAAAATATCATAAACAAGCTTCTGCCCGCGACTTCGTCCATGTAGATTTCGTTTATCGTTGTGCCCTTGGGAATTTTTAATTTTTTGAGATGAAAAGTAGCTGTGTGTTAATCCATGGTTCACCTATCTCCATTTAGACACACATACATACATAAACTCTCGCCTTCATTCCTAGAGTGGGGTAGGCAGAGCTAAAGAATTACCAACAAGTCTTAAAACTTCTTGATAATTCTGTAACCACAATTTGCACAAGTAGGCTAAGATGTTTCCCAGTGTATTAGTGACAGGTTGCAAGCCCATCGTCTAACAGTACTACAAGCCTTTATTCCCTTAGTCGCCTCTTACGACATCCACGGGAAGACATGGAGTGGCACTATTCTAACCCGGCAACCACGAAATCAATTCAGTCCAAATCCTTCAAACCGTTGCAGCGAGAAGTAGTAATAAACTAACACACTTTCACATTTATTATATTGGTAGGATTAGGAGGATTTTTTCAAACTATTATTTATTAATAGCTATTGCAATGAAGTCCAGTCTACTTCAATTTTTTATTTTCGTTTCTTACCTAATGAAAAAGTTTTTAGACAATCTTATATTTTATCCTGTGGTTAGAGTAACAGTAAGTTGTAAGTTGTGTGTGTTGAGCTGTATCGTGTTGTTGTTGGATAATTCAGTGACTACAAAAAGCCGCATCGCAGCTTGTTGACTGCAAAATGCAAGAGTAATAAAATAAACTGCGAATATCTTGATCAATTTATTGCTAATTGTAACTTTTCTACAGAATTCGTGTTTTTCAATCTGTTTTGTGAATGAGCTATCATAACATCAATAACATGACTAAAATAATTATATAAAGTAGAATAGAAGCCTAATAACCATCAAAATGTAACTTTTGTGGAACTGGGTTAAAGAAAATCCAAAAGTCTCAACATTCAAAAACAAATCAAATGTTTTTATTACCACAATAATAAAATAAATTGAATAATTGTAAAAACTAATACTTTTCTTTGACATCTGTTCAGATCTGCAATAAAAAAAGAAATTGATTCATTTTAAAATTGGTCATCATTTATTCCGACAAAAACTGTGCCAATTTTCTCAAGTACATGATCACTCGCGTCGCTTCGAATTGAGAATTAAAATAAATTCTTATACAAGTACAAGCAGATGAGTAAAAATATTTCGTTACTCAGTTGCTCCTAATTTGGGTCTTAATTGCTATATTTATCATTTTTATATTGCACGCTATACCTATGCAATCAAACATTTCATTTTATCTGTCTTTCAAAAATGTAGGGTTTACAAAGTTAACGTAACGTTAACCCGACTCACAAAGTACAGAGAAAAAAACTTGCAATGTAACATTTTTAACTAAATTCAAAAATCTGAAATCTGAACAGATTTTTCAAAAACCATTTTTATAGACCTATTTCGCACTTCAATATGAATAATAATACGAGGATTAATTAATGTGACATATATGTTGGATTCTTTTGTAAAATATTACGAGCTGCCCTGGCGGCGAAACATGTGATACTTAATTATTAACCTACGACATGACCATGTTTTTTGTAAAATAAATGATTGATTGATTGATAATACACAGTACACAGTTTTGCTTGCATCAGCCGCACTCTGCGTCAGGTAATGACGATGAAGTCGTTCCTTAGCGATGATTTGTCATACACTATGCAGGTGGTAGGAGCTTGTGCAGGGTCCGTCCGGATCGCTACCACCATCTTATCCATTAACTACCGCCAAACCGCAGTGTTCGCTTTGTTGTTTTCCGGTTTGGGGATAAGACAGCCGGTGAAATGACTAGCATAGAGGCATTCCATCTTAGCCCTCAGGGTTGGCAGTACATTTGCAGTCTTGTGAATGCGAATGTCTATGGGTCACAGTTTCCACTTACCATCAAGTGGCCTGTGTGCTCGTTTGCCTTCTCTATGCCATAAAAGAACTAGTTTGAAATCCGAATGATTTAAATTGTCTCTAAAATGTCTCTGAATTTGGTAGTTAGTAGCTAATCTTTGTGCTATGTTCATTCGCCCGTCTATCCGGTCCCTCTCTTTCTAACAGCTCAAAAGCCATTATAATCGTTTCATCGGAACCATATTCCAGCGACTGTCCCACCGACCTGCCAATGTGAAATTCCTTCCCCATTACGCGACCGACAAAGAAACGCACGTGCGTCCCCTAAAACCTTATTCCGGTTTTTTTGCCGGTGTAAAAACACCGGTCATTCATACAGATCCGTGAATGAACCGGCTACCTGGCTCTGTTTACTACTACGCCGGATGTAAAACAAATTGGACCGTTAGGTTGGCCAGGATTAGAGACGTTCGACATTTGAAACTTGGCGTGAGGTATATTATCTCCGGAAGTTTGTTGCGATTAAAACTCTTTTTAGTTGTTGATGGTAGAGCATTTTTTTCAGTGTTTAAGTAGCTGGCCATAAACAGAGGAAGTACAGACAAGTCGCATTCGGGGAACGTTGACGATCCGTTTTTATAATGGGATGGAGAAGGTACTTACACGATCAGACGGGTCATCTGATGATAAAGGAATCTGAGACCCATAGACATTGAAATTCTCTTTAGTACAATCTCAACACTGTAATCCTAAAATTCCAAATGCATTGCTAGCCCTGAGGACAAGGATAAATTAATGTCTCTGAATAGTTGTCTTATTCCCATGCCCAAACAGAACAATGTGAACACTGCCGCTTAAGAAATTAAAGATTTCGGTTACATTTCTACAGATTTCTGTAGCCCTACTCTCTCTTTCATGTTTTGTTATGACTGAAGATCTTGATTTGACCAAGTCTTAAGTTATGGAAAGGACTACTTACGTGTATCGGTTTTTTTAAACGACTTCAAAAAGTGAAGGAGGTTCTCAATTCAAGTGTTTTTTTTTAATGTTTGCTATCTCAGAACTTTTTTACTGACCGCCCTCACTTCATCAGGCATCACAAAGCTGGTCATTACATCTTATTGGAGATGTTTTTTAACCGCAATACCAGAGGAAATTAATTTTCATCTCACTAGCTCGGAAAGCCCTTTTTGTTTGTTTGATATCTATTGAGAAAATCGCTTTTTATCCACAAGTGAAGAAAGAGTTTTGACATTTGAAGGCAGCTTAAGTGATATTTGACAGCTAACCAAACGTAAAACCTTACAAGTGCTGAATTTTTAACATCACAATTAATGAATTGCATCGAGTAAAAAACACTAAATACAGTCTTACTACTTTATTTTAAATCATAAATATGAGCATTCAAATTTAACCTTCATTCTTGTTTAAAACAACGGATAAAATGTTCTGACAGTCCAAATAAGTCGATGTGCAAACAAAACGCATCCGAAATAATAAAAAAAAAAACTTACGTCAAAACTTTTCTATTAAGCCGTCAACGTTAAATATTTGGATTGGAATATTCGCATGTTTTTCTAGTTTGTTTTGTTATTAAAAATTAGTGATTCGAGTGATAAAGACGTATTAACACCCGTGGAATTACAGGAAACCGTGCAAAATGCGGAATTGAGCTTACAGTACCAACCCTTTTCTTAGTTTCCTCGCTGTAGTCAGGTGAAAAGTTTTGTTTATATACACGGGTGAAAAGTTATTTTACGTCTCGTGTCTTGAAACACTTGCTACGCTCAGGATTCTATTTTTGAACCACTCGCTTCGCTCGTGGTCAATCATAGAATCCTATCGCTAGCTCGTGTTTCAAATGAACACTCGCAGGTAAAATACAACTTTCCCCACTTGTATAACAAATAACTATTATGTTATTGTTATAATATCAAGGGTTTTTTAGAAAATAATAATTCATAATTCTTCATTCAGTAAAACTTTTACATTTAGTTCTGACTCAGTTGATCTAATAGTTATGAAACATGTATTGGAATAAGACAATAATTATTTTAAAATGTAAGCAATTTAAAATAGACTATATTTACTTAGTATGGTAAAAAATACTAATATTGAAAAAAAAAAATAGGGCAAACATAATACTGGAGGATCAAAGGTTGAAATATAGACAATGTCGTTCTTTAGATACATAATAAAGTTGCGAGTACCTCAATAATTAATATATAACTTTAGCCTATACAGAGGTCACATACAAACAATCCTAAATAATTAAATATAACCATCTCACTCGTATTGACTCGGGCCCAAAGCTCTAATGTTAATGATTGTATCACAAATACACAGAAAATGTTTAAGACTCAGCAGTAACAAAATACTCGCTCTCATCACAAAAAATATTTACCCTTTCCAAGAATCGAACTCAAGTTCGCTAGACTCGCTCGTATTCAAGGTACTACCAACAAGGCTTACAGCGTTATCATACATACACACATAAGAGTATGTTAAAATAAAAAAACTCTACATCTCAGAAATTCGGTTAAAAATACTTGGCACGCCTTTTTTTTGGTTGGATTGTCGAATCCAAGCTATGCAATGAATAATAAAAAAAAAGAATGCCGACTGCGTATCTGAAAATGTAAAATTTGAAATAACTTAGATTTCGTGTGAAAATATGCCATCGTTTCCTTTGAGTTTTGAATGGGAACCCTAGAAAGTAACTAATTTGATATTTTGTTTCTCAAACTTAAGTTAGTAATTTCATAATGTATTACTTAGTAATAAAGTCGTCTCGTAAGGTCAAGTGTAGCCAAGGTCAAAGCTACGCCAGCTACAGCGTAGAGGCGCTACGACGTTAGAGAAAACCTTTGCTACGAGAAGGCTTTGAGCAAGTGTCCGTCAATATTTTAAAATACATTGATCGTTGTATTAGTTGAATAAGCTCTTCGTCTAACATAATTATTTCAGTGACAAATAAATATTTTAGAGTACATTTAATGCACCCGATTTTGCGGTATAAATACGATACAAACTGCTTTCTGCACGATTCAAAAACGAATGAAACCGAAAATATGTTCATTCTTCAATCAGAATTAGGCCTTACGGTTGGTTTATAAAAATTCGGAGTATTGCAATCAAAGAGTGAATTTGGAGGCTGAAAGATGGAATCCCCATAATTTGCAGACCTATCCTCCCTAAGGCGCTATCGACACTTCTAATTACACCGCACAATCGGAGATAAGTCAGCGTCGCGTGAACGGACTATTTCTGTGTAGCGTGATTCAGCGGCAGTCGCGAGCCGGCCGCCGTCGCGCGAACACGCGTCCACAGGACGAGAGTTGCGGCGATGGCGCGATGAATTGCGCGCGCGCGGCGTACTGGGCCCTCCTCTGCCTCGCCGCAAGCGCCTTAGCTGCGCCCCGACGCCTCTACTGCGAGCGGGCCGACGTCGCCTGGCGGGCCTACCGCGCCCCCGCGGCGTTCGAGGCTCGCATCCAATCGCTAGCCAAAGACGCAGCCACCGTTCAGATTAAACGCGTCCTCCGCCAGCAGGGGCACTGGCCACGAGAGGACTCCGTCATCCGACTGAAGCTCCCACCGCAGGACCCTCGAGCGTGCACTGGGCGCTTCGAAGTACCACTGAAAAACCGAAGGAATTTCATCGTGTTCGCTGAAAGGCAAGGACATCAGGCGGTCGCGTTGGGACCGCCGCTGAAGCGAACCGGGAAGCTGTTGAGGAGGATCAGGGCTGTCTACAAGCCGGGCTACAGTGAGTGCTAGTGTAGGGTGTTGGTGGTTAGGCGGTGTTGCGAGCCGCGGCGTGGTGATGGAACACGTGTACAGGGTGTCCATTGCACGGTGACAGGGTAAGTCTACTTAGGCTTGTGTAAAGTTAATTTTCAGTGCTCCAGTTTCGGTACTGGATAGCGGACACCCTAAGGTAATTCACGTTTTCGATCTCCATGTTTCACATGTTAAAGATTTAAATCGCTTACGTCACTTTGGATTCTGAACACATGTTTTTAAAGTAAACTGTTTTGATTTAACAATATCAAAGAGGGCCGCGTGAGAGTGGAGTAGAGGTTGGTGCGTGGACGCGGGCAGGTGTAGCGAGTAACAAGAGGCCATTATGAGTCCATTTTAGGGCGACCAGGCTCGCGAGCGAACTTGTGCCCTTATTAATGCACCCTCTTCATCCACGGTTGGATAAGGAAACAAAGCACGCTATATTATTAGATAAGGCTAATTTGAGAAGCTCTCTAATGGTTGTTAATGGTTTGAGGTGTCTCAGGTTTATAACGAATTAGCTAGAGGCATATGGTTATGATGATTCTTGAAACATACATAACTTTTGTAATCGATAATTTTTGTTATAAGTATTAAAATATTTTTAGGTAGAATGAGATTATCAATTCATCGCGTTTAAATGATAAATTTTTGAGACCTATTGAAGCATTGACTCTTTTAATAGTTAGTTAGTTAGTAGCTATACTTATTACACTTAGATGCCTACTTACTTCTTTACTGATTGCACGCACTGCATACCGTCACTATGCATAACTACAACTGATAATAACAAAGTTCATGAACTATATAAGCCAATTAAACAGGTCATATTTTAAAGCTAATATATAGGTAAATACTAAAAAACACTGTAATTACACTTTTTTTTTATTCCAAGCTTTTAAGATAATAGGCGACAACATTTTCTCTGCGCCGAGTAATTATTGCTTAGTTTAAAGTTGTAACAAGGTACGTCCTATGAGTATAAACAGGCAGGGTCAAACCACGGGACGAACAGGCGATTTAGACGTTGTTTAAACCTATAGTTAAAAAAGTACCAAGACTGGCCTGGACAGGTCGCAACTAGAGCGTGTCATGACGTCACACCGCCACGCCGCGGATCATCAAAGCGACTGTCATTGGGCGTGACAAAAATTAATCTAAGTTCAAATTCAAATCATGGCGATATGGCCTTGTATTTACAATAATCATCTTTTCTGCACCATAATAAGGTACTTAGTTTATTTGCTATTTGTCTGCCTGCCTGGTTGAGTGTTAGAAATGTGTAAGTATATATTAGTTTAAAACAAAGACAGACGTTACTATACAAAGCTTTTTTACCAAAGACTTCCAAAGTTATTACCTACATAATATTAAACGAAAAAACCGTCACTTTGAGCACCTGTGCAATGACTACATAGGTATGTATGATTCGAGAGATGCTATTGAAAATCATTGAATCAATTTTTAAAACCCGAAATCTGTTGTATTGGTAGAACCTTCATACATGAATTTTCTCTGCAAAATATACTTTCATAGCCCACATAGCAACAGAATTCTACAATTCAAAGAATCATGAAAAAAGTGATTAGAAGGCTAACGGCAACAATCGTCTTATTATAGCTAATAGCACACTTTTAAATGCTGTGTGTAAAATACCACTCTCACTGCTTGTTGTTCTATCACATTCCATCGAAATACTGATTGACAGACGTACTAGAAAATTTCCAAACAATTCGTAGTAAGAATTCGCAAACAATTTTGGCTTTGACATGGAGTTGGTCCACGATGGCTTTTTGTGTTATTTTACTATTACTTTCAAATCAAATTAATTCGCAGAAAGACTTATTGACTACCTGTGTGATAACTGTAATTCGAATTCCCAAAGGAAACTTGTGGGTCATGAAATTCGTAAACTGACTTTGCAGTTTCTAACTGCAACACTTCCTAATGTGGAATATAAACTTTTTGAACCTAACTTAATATAGGCTTGTAGTATTGTTAGGCGATGGGCTTGCCTATTTGTGCAAATTGTGGTTACTGAATTATCAACAAGTTTTTAAAGTTGTAATTCTGTAGCTCTGCCTAGCCCACTCTGGAATTACAGGCGTGAAGGTATGTATGTATGTATGTATGAACCTAACTTCAAAAGGAGGACAAGGTTCTCTCTGTATTTTTTGAAAGGATTATCGTTAAGCAACTCAATCTCGCTCTAACTTCGCGTTTCTAAATCATTCAATAATATGGCCTCAAGTGCAAATCTTGAAGAAACTTTAATCACCGACACATCATCGCTCTTAAGGCATTCTCAAGTGTCTAATTCTACTCAAGATCTTGGCAGTTGGTTCTGCCGGCGCCTCTTGTGTTTACGTTCTGTTTATCTTTCTGGATATCATCTGTCTTACTTCTGTTAATGCTTTTCTCAATATTAAACGATTTACGGAAATCATCGTACACTTTATTGATGAAACGAATACTTTTGAAAATAAACAATTAGTATTTGTACTCTCACATCCAAAAATATTAAATGGTTTCTATCTATAATCTGATTTTTATATTATCATCGTAGTGAGTTTCTGACAAAACGCCCGTCATGTTTTTGCCGTGGTAGTTTAAGTTCATACCTACCGACTTAAATATATTCTTATTTATTATCACTTAGTAATTTAAAAGGTTTCCAAGTTTTTTATATGGAATCAACACTTAATGGCAAAAATAATATATATAAAAGATGAATCGACCTTACGCAGCATATAACTACACACATTATTTTGTCAATATTACCGACTTATGAAACACAATAATTATTATTTCACATGCTTATAAAACTTATTCCTACCTACATTAATCTTTTAGTAAGAGATATCTTCGAGTTTCAGACAATTAAAACTACACGTCGTTAAAAGGCTAATCGTACCCCACACGACCGTCACGTCCTATCCACTCTGATCTAATTCCCTAACAAGTCTTTTTATTTGTATTACCACAATACAACGCGTCATTTATCAATTTTATCCACTTTATCTATAATTTATGTTTACGATAATAACAAACATTCCTTGCCCGGCTGTGACAGCTCCAACAATTGGTAGTTAGGTACATCATTATAGTCTGCGATGGCTACTGATTATAATACGGCAAAGTTATCGATTGGAGTGGCGCCTCAGGTCTTCCGACTAGGTATCTTTTTCGGGATAGTACCAGGTAGTAATATTTATATGTACTTCCAAGTTTAACCTCGTGCCTAATTTTTGAAATTTTAAGGTTATATTGCTAAAGGCATAGTTTGTTTAGTTCCCTATGTCCTTTCCAAAGGAAGAATGTAGGCACGAGGTAGCACAGGGTCCTAATAATCAATTGACGTTGCTTTGTTCGCTAGAGAGATTATTGTATCGATATGCATCCTCTAATAATTGGGGACCTTTGCATATTATGAACTACAAGCCTTGCCTTTTATTCGAATTAATTTGAATAATGTTCTTCGCTTATTTGTACCTAGTCCTACTGACCAAAGTGTGCTACAAGGTACATAGATAGGAAGCACGTTTTGGTACCACTTAAGGCTGCGAAAGTAATTAAATTAATACTATAAAGAAGTCAATGACCGACTTAAGCTGAATTCAAGGTAGATATTTATCAATGAATGATTCAATCTGCTTTATTACTGATACTAATATTGTAAATTATTAAGTAATTTACGTGAGTGTGATATTAATGTGTACGTTATTTACGATATTATTTATTGTTTAGTTATATCTTAGAACAGAATTCTTTTCAGTTTAATAGCAAGAAATATGTTTCCTTTGAAATATAGCGATATTTCAGTTTTTTTTTTACATGAGGCATATTTTTCTTAACTACATAGGCATGAATACAATTTCCCTTACTAACATCAAAAAATGTCAAAGCCAATTTACAGTAAGTAGATGGGTAAATAATTCAAAACCTAGCAAAGATGCAGTTCTCTTTTGATGTCTACAGCAGTAGGTACAACTGTCGGCGCGTAGTAGCAGTAATACCTAAACCGTTTTTAATAAACTTCTTAGGTATTCCTTCCTCTCCCTACATAAACACATCCAGTCTTAATTCCTTACTCACATACAATTACAGTAAGATCTTTTAATTTTTAAAGTGCCGTTACGCCCTGGCAAGCCTCCATTATTCTTTCCTCGGTCCGCTGGTTTTACTGTCCTATTAAATATTAACATACGTATTATACTTAGCATTTTATCACAGTTATTATAAAAAATACGCCACAGGTGTGTAAATGCATGGAGTTAAGTGATGCTTCGAAAAAAGCCAATAGTCGTCTTTAGGAATCGTTTTAGAGTTAGGTTAGATTGTGTTAATTTAGAAAGATAAATTGACGACATTTTCTGAATTTTCTTTGGGATTAAGTTACTAATTCAATAACGGCCACATTCAGTCAGTTAATGACGATTTGTTTAAACAGTAGTCAAACTAACTAGTCGTTAAAAACCGTAACTAATGATAAAATCTTAAGGAAATTTGTCAAATTTTCGTGTTTTAACAATTAGTTGAGTTAATAGTCGGCGCATCATCAAACAATGCATTCAAAGGTCATTGAACTCTTAAAAAAAGCTTGATTTGAATCACACTTCGTTTTCGGTAATGAAAACTTCTTAATGCGATTCATGACCTAAATTACTGTTCAGTCATAATGGTCACATAATGTCTATATGCCATCTGTAGAGACAGTTTGTATCCGAAATCCATAGCAATAGCCAATAAGCTATTGTGTTGGTCGAGGGTAGGTCGCCATTCAAAGCGACGGGCCATAAGATGTGCCACATAATCGGGTTTTAAGGTGTTCGATGTGTTGACAATTTTTGACTTAAATGAAATATTAATTAAAGATATCGCATGATTGATGGGAGCATCTCTTGTAACCAGCTCGACCGATTTGTCTGTTTTTTTTTGCTGTGTTCACAATTGTCAGGATAATGTTTGTATGAAAGTAAAAACTTTCCAGCCGACACCGGGCACGGGCAGCTAGTTTAATATAAATTTGGAAATAAACATAAAGTTGATATCAAATGGCAACGTTAATGTATTTGAATCTTGAAATTCTATTCTTACCATTAACATCAATTTGATGATGAAGGATAACGATATAAGACTTAAAATGTTTTTACTGCTATTGGAGTCCTTGACAGTTCCTTATACTTATAATAATCTAATCTTATCAAAATCGACATTTAAATAAGACATAATTTTGTCTCATATCTCAATATGCGAAGCAATTGTACAATCCATTTAAAATTAATAACCTAATTATGAGAAAAACATAGTATTTTTAATATTTCTCGCATAACACACCATATGTCCCGCTGCAACTGTCCCCATACCCTTATGGGCACCATATCGGGTATTGATCGACGACAATGGCGAGATTCGAACCGGTGGCCTTGCGATTAACGCGTACATCCGATCCGAGCGTTACTCCCTGCGCAGGAGTGGATTGTGCTACTAGTTTACGCCATCCCAATTCTAAATCATTGTTATTTTTTATTAAATACTATAATCATGAATTTTTAAAATATATTGCGAATTGTTTTACTTAGGAGATTTTGTGTGACACAAAATATTTTTGAAGACCAACACGCAAAAAAGATTAAAGAAGATACGAAGCACTAATAGACCATTAAATGATATCAATTCTATGAACATAGACAAACGATTTTATCACGCATATTTATTTCTATAAATACATAGGTTCATACATTTCCGCACAAGTCTAAAATGTCGTAAGTATATCATAAACTTCCTCTCGTAATACTTCTTAGGATTCCACGGCAATATATCCCGAAATACGTTGCTCATTCGGTTTTTCCACATAAAAACGTCTCGAGCGAGGACATATTTTATGTGAAACTTTAATCTGTCACATAACGTCGTCTAGGTATTCCTGTCATTTCCAAATAGACGGGTTGTCTACCGCCTGCCTGGCTGAGAAATAGCTCGTTTTCTAATTTGCGATTTTGCTCTTTTTAATCGAAGGATATGTCATCAAATTCTATGTGTGGGTACTGTTGATTTTACAGTGTTTTTTATACCTTGAATTTTGTCTGTCTCGCGCCATTTTTTTAATGGGAGTCAAACAATCTTGTCTACTGCTATTGAGCAGTTGAGATCTGATTCCAATATTTATTTTAAATGAAGCATGCTCTATAAAAACGATTTTTACAGTATCTTCCCCGGAACCTAATGGTTCCGTGAGAAACTCACGGGGTTAAGCGAAATCGCGAAATTGTGGGGTTACTTAAAATGAAAGGAATATAAATAAATATCAAGGGACAAATCTCACACACATTGACCTAGTCCCAAACTAAGCTCTAGGTTTGTACTGTGTGTACCTACTAGACAACGATAAAATGACTTATATAAAGAAATAAATACTAAAATGCATAGTTAACATCTAAGACTTAGGAACAAATACTCGAACTCATCACATAGGGAACACCTTAAAATTCCGAATAACTTTATTCCGAATATTCATTTATCCGAATTTTCATTTTTTGGAAAGCTATGTTGCGCTGGAGCTATATTGGTTTTAATGCATAATTTAGCTGTCATACGTAGGTTACGTTAGATTTGATTTATAAGGGACACCAAACAAATAAGTCTTCTATCAAAAAATTGCGTTCGGAATGATGTAGTGTACCCCATCACAAATGTCTGCCCTTACCGGGATTAGAACCCGGGACCGCTAACTTCGTAGGCAGGGTGACTACCAACTAGGCAGACGTGTCGTCGTATGGTGAGTGTTCCGTAACCTCAACATTTAAGGAACCCCTTCTCTAGAATAGCTTAACGTAAACGTAACCTTTGAGCACTGTAAAAAAGCTACTGAACGAAAAAAAAACTCACAATTGATTATGATTTGTTATATGTATTGATACTTGACTTTCTTAAGTTGTGGCTCTTGTTAGTGGGGAATGAGAATAAGAGAAATCCAAGATTAAGATAGTTAGCTAAAGTCCTAAAACTGAAATGTTGCATTTTTAATTTGGCAACCATTTCTATTTATCGCTTAATAAATGTTAGGTCATCTTTGGCAACAGCGCAAAAAATTCAATCTTATCGGTACATATAATAAAATGATTAAGCTAAAGCCTATTATAAATACTGACAATGTAAATAAAGTATCAGCGCCACAAAACATTATTACAGCTCCATATTTTATTCGCTGGGTCCTAAAATCCAATCAAACGAATTCTATTTGACAGGCTCATAATTTATAGATAAGTACCTACAAAAAATCCAGACTGCGTGAAATCAGCATTTTGTAGACGGGCAACCTTAAGAATTTTTCGCGGTTGCTAAAATTCTTCCGAGTCTAACGAAGTTATGTGACATATTTAGAAACAGCTCGATTTTATCAGGTCAAAATTTTAATTGACTTTGTTGAAGCCGCATATAATCTTTTTATTGCGTTGAACACGTTATAGTCTAAAATAATCAAATGCATAGTTTACCCAGTAGACTAAAAGCGCATTATGTGGGTGGCAACCAAGAAGAAGATGCTTCCACGATGACCACGATGTTAAGTTGGAAAGATAAAGATATTTGTGCAATACCAAAGTCACATTAAGTTTTAAGTAAAGTTACCATTATTTAATTCTAACTTGTAATTGTATAATCTTAGCTAATACAATCTTAAAAGTAAAGATTATAGTTAAGACTGTTTTAGTTTTTAAGTCTTTTGTAAATAAACAGTTTAAATTTAAAAAAAAAAAAAAGTTGTATCTAATACTTTGACAATCCATATCATAGTTTGGCAACCGCAGCTTTGACTACGGCCTTTTAATGTTTCGGTTATAAATTAAGACTTTAAAATAAAATAAATAATTGAATGTCGGAATTCAAAAATTACTTGAAAATAAAGCATTATTAAAATGAAAAGTTAAAACTAAACTTATTTAAATTAAAATAAAACTAAGCTACTCAAATATTAAAGATGTAAATAATAATCACCACTATAAAAAGAATACCCCCTCTAGCAGCTCCGCTCGCTGGATGGTCCTTATGACAATAACTTAATTCAAAAGGTTCATAAGTTTCCATTGATTCTGAAAAGTAAAAACGGCCTTTGTTTTTACTATTTATTTTATACATTAAACTAAGAAATTTGTTCAAAGAATGGACTGTCAGGTTTTCTGATTTCATTAATAACGACACTAACTTAATGCCGCTTTCTTAAGGGCTCTCGAAAAAAATAAGAAAAATTACAAATAATAAACATTACAGTTTTCATCTTATCTCGCGTCGCGTTGGATATCCCCAGTAGTACGGTTTCGCGGGTGGCCGCTAATGCCCGGTGATCAACGCCCTACCGCAGCTTGCGAATTAATCTCACTCACTGCCTTTATTTATATTGTGACCGACGGGTTTTTTACTCGTTTTAACTTGTCACAGCACGTAATACTAGGACTAAGCGGACAAGTGTTCAAACATTGTTATATTGAACTTTTGATAGAATTTGCATTTCAACTTATTACATGCGACTATAACAAATAGTGTGTAATATCTTCCATCCTCAATTACAGATGTCCTTTCTTAATGTCACTCCTGCACATTGTTTTTCTGTTTCAATTTCGAGAAAATTCACCACTTAGAAATTAGAATTTACATTTAAACCAAATCCACTCTTACTAATACAGGTAGGTACAACAATTAAAAGTTAAAACTAAACTTATTTATATTAAAATTAAACTAAGCTACTCAAATTAAAATAAAAGTAAGCTACACAAGTATTAAAGATGTAAATAATAATCACCACTATAAAAAGAACACCCCCTCTAGCAGGTCCGCTCGCGGCATGGTCCCTATGACACTGGCTGCATTACCTTACTTACATTTAATATGCGTTGTCATATTATTTCCTCATCGTATTCTTTTTTTAATTATCATTATTTTAAAATTAGAATTGGCTTAAGAACTTGTGAGAACTCTCGGCTGGCTCCTGATATTAATGAACGCTTTAATGATAAGGTGCGCACACGTTGCGTAACACATCCAGATGGAATCCACCGCAAATGTCGAGGGCACGCGACCTAAGTGGCAAACGATTCGCGATTCAGTAGCTTTAAATTACGTATACAAGTATATACCTACTAAATACAATTATATTTTGTGTTGGCGTTATGTTAGTTATTTTAGGCTTCAAAGTATCACGTTTCGGGCGGAGCACTCAAGAGAGCTGTAAAGGAATATCATACAAATTTGAAGGCCTAGGCCGGGAAGTATTTTTTTTAAATTTTTATGTTGACATGGCGGCTGTGTTTATGAACAGCCTAATAGCAAAATTTTATTTTTTTATTTTTTTCGGTGGCTTTGTGGTTATCGGACCAAAAATATCCGCGCTAATGCCTATTACACACATGTTTTTTTTTATTTCATTGCATATGTTTGAGAAAAGCACCATACATACCTCGCCGTGAAATGGGGTTGCCAGCCTCGTAACTATCCGGCTTCGCTCGGCCGTCTATATAACTCGGCCGGCAACACCCTACTTCCCGGCCTCAGTAGTAATGTACTATTACACAAATCGCTGCCTACTATTTACAGTAGAACTAGATAGCATCTAGTATGTAATTCGTTTATTGAGTTTGACCAATCGACCTTTTGTCAGGTCTTGTAGCCAGTGGTCAACAAAAGACATTATTGTTAATGATGTGATTGATTACCATGAACATAGGTAGGTACTTTTTTTGGTGAATTATATTTTGTCTTTAGAATTCATTTCTACGTGTAGCATTTATTTTAATTCATCATCATCATCATCATGTCAGCCGAAAGACGTCCACTGCTGGACATAGGCCTCCCCCAAGGCTCTCCACTCAGACCGGTCTTGTGCTTTTCGCATCCACCGTAATTATTAATAACGTAATTATTTAGGTAACGGTTTACCTGTATTACAATTATACCTTTGTTATGTCTAAATATGTTAGATGAATAAACGATTTTTAGAGTGATATTAATATCCTACGTCTCTGCCAATTTTTATGTAGCTGTAGCAACCAACATCTCATCCAACATATCATCTGTACGGACAGAGTAAAGCTACATCAATATATTTTTATTACCAATCCGTTCAATCTCTTCCCTTGCGCGTGTAAAACAAAAAAAAACCTCGATGCGTATGACATTTAGAATTAATTGAGGGGCGCGGTCAGTGAAAATGTCGACCGAAAAATTATGTTGAAGAAAGCAACGATGACCCCAATGCACCTGATACTGAATGTCACTGGTTGATTAACAACGGGTCGAGGTAAAGGTGCAAATAATGCAAGTTCTGTTTCACATTTTACTAATAGCGCCATCTAGGTCGCTTCTATGGAACTTAAGAGCTTTGATGTTACTCTTTGATATTAGTATGTTGCTTAAACCATGCTACGCCTCAAATCTATACTAATAATATTATAAATTAGTCTAAAACAAAGCAAGCTTTAAAAAAACCCAACCGCTGTTTGGATAATGTCGTCAAAGTCTCACTTGTGGGAGGACCTTGTGCAGGGTCCGTCCGGGTTGGTACCACCATCTTATCCATTAACCTACCGCCAAGCAGCAGTGTTCGCATCGTTGTGTTCCGGTTTGGGGATAAGACAGCCGGTGAAATGACTAGCATAGAGGCATTCCATCTTAGTCCTCAGGGTTGACAACGCATTTGCAGTCTTGTGAATGCGAATGTCTATGGGTCACAGTTTCCACTTACCATCAGGTGGCCTGTGTGATCGTTTGCCTTCACATGCTATAAAAAAATAAAAATAAAAGTCATGTGTGTATGTTTTTTTATTTCGCCAATTTCACATAAGTATATCTTTTTTTATACCATCTAAGAGTTAAGTTGAATCAAACCACGAACAATTGATTAAAATCGGTTTAGCCGTTAAGTAGTTACGAGGGAACATAGAGTCGGACATACATACAGGTCAAACACATACATACAGGAGGGTTCTCCTATTGGGCTTTACCGCAGTCGGGTAAAAAGTAAAATTGTATGATTATTTGTATTTTGTGGTTAATCTCCGAAACGACTGAACCGATTAAAAAGGTTTTTCATGACTAGGAAACTACAATGTCCTTGACTAATACATACAATGTGCCATTTTTTATTTTGTGTAAATTTGAGCAAAGCGATGGTGAATCGCTAGTAATATCATAAAGTACAAGCTTCTTGTACTTCTTTATTAAAAAAGAAACATTTGTAATTGATTTTCTGGATGCATTCTAGAAAGCGCTTCATGTTTTAGGAGATTCAGGCGAACTAAGTACATACAGATCGTATATTTTATGGAAATGCAGCAGGTCGTTGCTGGCTTTAGCGCCTGTTGCATAAGTACGATTATAGAAAAGAATTAGATACGTATTTAGATCATTCAATAATCTATGTAGTAGCCTATGTAAGACAATATCACTCTCGAAGTGGTCTAAAAAACTTTTCATCAAATTTAATAGCTTTTTCGCACGAGTAATAAAGCGAAATATCCACTAATTAACTATTTATTTGATCAAAGATCGTACCGCTAGTCTTGTTGCAACAAATTAATGGAATAAGTTTAGCGCATACGACGCACGTAGCGACGGACAAAGCTGCGCCGGCGCCGCGTCCTAATAGGGTGATCGGGTCGCGACTCTCGACCAATCAGAAATCAAAACATTTTTCTAGCGCCATCTAGGTAACAGAACTAATATCACATTATTATTCCTATTGGTTTCTATCTTGCTGTTTAATTGCTTTGGTGTGTCTTGGGCCTCTTGGGTAAAGTAATTAATCAGGTTTTGAAATATCTTAGATTTAAGTATACAGTTGATTTTAAAAATGTCTCGATTCTTGTTTGACTATAATCGAGTTTGACGTTTAAAGATTGACCCCCTTTTTCATAATCCCACGATAATCTTTGCTAGTTAAAGTATTCTTTGTCACTTTCTATCAAATTCAAATGTTACAATGACAGATAATGACAAGTCATATTTTAAGAATACTTTAGCTATGGCGCTCGAGTTAAAATTACAGTGTTCGTATGTATCTGACGTTTACAAACACGAGTGTCTTAACTAACCCACTGTAAAAATATTCGTGCAGGTCTGTCAGAGGTTTAAAATCAGAGAATGCTGATCTAAATTGCCCTAATATTTAATTTATGGCGTATCGCACATGTAGGTTTGTATAGTAAAATGTGGTTCATACTAGGAACTAAGTCATATCCTTACAAATTGTGAGATACTCGTATTATCAAAACATCTGAATCCCACGTAACTATCTGATAAAATTCACATTTCGCCAGCCTTGCCTTCTCCGTAACTTTTATAATACTCTTACGCAACTTCAGAAGTGGTTCGGGCTGAAATATTATTTTAGGATTTCACAGACTGTACGGCTGCATGCAAACGACAAAATCAAAATAAACCTTGTACATCACTTTGAAAGGTTCATTTTGCAACGTGTTCGAGGCCTGTTTCTATGTCATTTTGTGCATGCGCACGCGTCACGTGTCGCATATCACTCATCACGCCGCTTCCTTTTGGACAATAATAAAGAAAAAAGTATTGAAACAGTTTTGTATTGAGTTTTAGGATGGAGTAAGGTATTCTTGGGATGTTTGGAACGTTTCGTCAAAGCCATAGAAAACCATTAATAGCTATTTTAATACGAACGTCCATTGAAAAAAATTAAGTCAATAGCAGCTAAGTGGGCTAGTTGAAAAATGGTAATGAGCTTTTCATACCTTTTTGTGAAAAATCGTATTTAGATTTCAAGTTGTTGCTTTTCTGCCTTGCTGTGCAGCAAATTTTTCAGTTAACTGTAATACGAGTATAATAAATAATTTGTCCCAAAATCAAAATGGGAGATAAGGTTCGATCCCTCTACTATTTCGAAATATTCTCCCATCCGGGCATCGCATCTTAACAATATTGTTTGTGGCTATTTTCTATAGTGAGAAGGTAAGGAAAGAAAGTGACAAAAGATAGTAATACAGAAACAGATCAGAAACAATACGATTTATCTAGGCAATGCAGGCTTGAGATTGTCATCGTAAGATAGCCATCGAGAGATTGCAAATGTCTTTGGGCTTAAGAATCAATTTACCATTAGGTGGCCTGTGTGCTCGTTAGCCTACTCCGTCATTAAAAAAACCCGGTAATATTGTTGTTTTATATTTAATACCTACTCTAATAGGCGTTGGTGGCGTACTGGCTTAGGCCCTTGCTAAAATTAGGTTAATTTGTTAAAATTGACAGTTCTTATATGAATTTGACGTTCTTTGGTCATTTAAACTGGGGTTAAGGGTTTAATTGACGTGCAAGCGGGCCTTAGGGTGTAGACTCGTGATCGTAAGGTACCGGATTCAAGCCCCAGCAGTTGCCACGTACCAATGAGTTTTCTTAACAGTTTTTTTCATACGTTTTCCAATGAAAAACGTAGTGAGGAAATCTGGACATTCTAACCGCTGAGTGTATAAGAGAGGTAATTAAATGCATAAAATATCCAACAAAATCAGAGTGTATCCGAAAGGGCCCATCTATACTGATATAATAGTATGACGACGCGGTAGCCTAGTCGGTAGTGACCCTGCCTACGAAGCTAGCGGTCCCGGGTTCGATCCTGAGTCTTGGGTGTTTTCTATACATTTAAGTATGTATTTATCCATATAGTTTAGCGCTAGGTCAATTTGTGTGAGATTGTCCCCTGATATTTATAATTTAAAGAAGAAAAATAAAAAATACTCTTATAGTTTTCTCTTTATAAACATGGGACATATTTATTCTTTAACTTCAATGTAATAATTATGATGAGTTTAGTTGAATCTTCTTTAGGCCTAACATTTTAAAGTTATCACCGTGGCTTCATGCAGTCATATGTTTTTCACAATCTCGTAACTACGCTAGCAAATCGTATCGAGTTTACGGACGCATCTCCGCATTAGTGCTAGTAATAATCGTTAGCTATACTAATATGGCCACTGCCACTTTTTACCTTGCGTTACAAATACCTCTCGCAGCCGGGACTCCGTTACAGCCCTAACCAACTCTGCCCTCTTTAAGACCCAAGTGAAATCAAACCTATATTGCATTTACAACCTTATTCTTAGCTGAAGTATAGTGACATTCCTTTAGCCTTAATGATACAGAAACGCCCTTTTAACTAGCTAGTGAAATATCTTGACCAAGGAATATTCAACCTTAAATCAAAGCACGAAAGATCTTTCAAATGCATGTTAGCACGAGATGATTACAAGTTGCTTGTGCAGTTGCATTAAGTCATTTTGAACTTTAAGATAGTGTGTTAGGTTAGGTTATGAGTTTGGCAGTGGTATGTTTTCACGATAGTATGAACTTGTCACGAGCTTACGTATTAGGGGAAGAATTAATCAATTTACGTTTTTTTTTAATACTGTATCGTACCAAATTTTATATGAAGTGAGTTTATTAAACAGATTAATCTTGAAGATACTCGGAGTTATCTACCGTATTTCATAAAACGTACGAGTAAAATCAATGAGTTAACTTTTTCTGATATATTAATATTAACTATGTAGTACCTAAAATAATATTATTTTTACCCTCCTATTTGTGTCAACAAACATTCGACATTGGACAGCATTAGAAATGACATAATTTAATTGTATTAAAACTAACAAAAATTGTATTAACTTTGCCAAATATGCATTACGTTAATTTCTGCGCACAATCGAAGAACACTTAACATTTTTCGTAAGATCCATACAGGGTGGCATGTTGTTATGGTGCAATATTGTAATTGCAATATTGTATTAATGTCATTGTCAGCATTGTACCGTTTGCTGCACAATGTGTTTTCCCACGGAACCGATAAGGCGGCGGTGAAAAAGGCCTGCATGCCAGGAATAACAGTTATACATAATACGATAACGCAAAAAGCTATTTTGCCATTAAAATTGATCAAGCTTACAATGTCTCTACGACAAGAAACCTCTTACGAATATGTTTTTTTCTGCAAGGAAGTGCAATTTTTTGAGATTTGTGCTGAAGGGGTTGAGAGGAGAGATTAGGTACCAATTGATGATTTGAAATTAGTTAAAGAAATGTTTTATGCTAGAATTCGTACCTACTTAGCTTCCCGATACTCAGCTCTATTACCTACTGAGGGTCAATGATGAATCCAAGGAACATTCATTTCAAACAAATGATAAGTCACCTTTGCATATAAGTACCTGTTTTATTTCTCATTATTTTTCGCTTTGTTATTTTCTGTAAGCAATAAAGAGTTTACATAGATAAATACATACAAGTCCCTCGGTTCAGCGCCGAAACACTTATGGGCAGACTTTTTATTTCATCGAAAGGCATTTCTCGACGCCAAGAAATGCATTACCAACCTACGTAATGAATGTTTAAGATATCCTAAAACCATCATGGTCACAGTACTAAATGGCGTTTGATGAAATGAAATTCAATGAAGTGAAATTTGATAAAATGATGCGTTACCATTTCAAACACTCAGTAAGTAAATACTATAAATTAGCAATACAAAAAGTTCAAGCTAATATCTAGGAAACCCTCGTGGACGCACGCGCTATACTATTCTATCAATTAAATACGAAACGACATTAAACCACAATGATGCCTTAGCAATCCATGCCTTCAAACTACGCCTTTAAAGTGCAAAATTGATTAACCAAGTCCTGTTATTACAACAGCGGAGTTGTGTAGATAGTATCTAGTGGAGTAGGGCTCATTGCGCACCCACTGCGCATACGCAGCCCTAATACGTACGAGCGGCCTCGGCCGTGCTTCTTGAGGATTAAGTCAAGAGATAAGGGCAAATGACGGCCTCTGTTTTGCTCCCGGCAAAAGTTACATGAGGAAAAGAATCTTTTAGCAGAATCAATGCAAGATTTATTGGATTTTCAAGAGATATAAATCGAGTTTTTGGCTTTTGACTTTTATACGTCTTTTTCGACGTGAATATGACTTTAGCTTACGTCAAACTTCATATCTCTTTCGCTCAGTACTTATATTAAAAAATGGCGGATTTTAAAATACTATAACATGGGAATTAAAAAAATGGGAATTAATTAAAATATTTAGACGACAATATCAAAACACGGGTGCCAATGTCCCTTAGACTCGTTTGTAAAGTTATCGTCTGTTATTGTATTTTTTTCCAGTATTTAGTAAGTATTCTCTGTAAGTAATCTCTGTATGTCATTTATATGTCATTGCTAAAAAAAACACCATTATTTAAACAGCTTTTTGCAATCAAACAACTTGCACCTTTATTGTATTAACAATATTGAATGACGACAATACAGTAGGTACTCGAATATATAGGTACTACGTACTTACTCAGTTATAAAATGCAGGCTGTATTTTATTATTTATTGTTAAAGTTAAATGTAATAAAAACATTTCATCCGCGATCTTTCATAACTTAGTACGCAAACATAAAGGCACCAATCGATTCAGCTTATGGAGGTCTACTTTGACATTAACACATTAATCTAAAACGTGTAAAAGAACCTGTCACAACTGAATAAAATGAAAAAGATATTTATTGTTCCGATTAAAATATTGTTTTTTATTTAAATCCTTTGTCTTGGAAAAAGCAATACGGTAGTGCGTCATCATGGCCCGCAAAGTTTATAATCTCGTTTATGCCTACTTATAGTTACCTACCTACATTGAATGACTATGGAACAATGTCATAATGACAGCGTCAAGTCACAAAAAGAAAATTCAGTCAAAATGTATCATAGGTTCTCTGCGACAAAGGTGTAAAGCGACAAAACAAAATAATTTGTTGACTGTACCATTACTATATTATTATTAATATTTAGGTAACTAAAAGACTACTTGACACATTTTGAAATGAAAAGAATCAATCACTTCAGATATGTATTTATCGCCTCGGTCTACCCTATTCATGATTTAAAAAACAGCTCTACATACTGGAAAATCGCAGATTGTAAACATTTGGTTTTGAACATATAAGATTAGCAATATTTATAACGCGCGCTATGTGTCCAACTATGCACACGCTCAAAGTTTTATTGGTCATCATGGTAGTTAATGTTATCACCAAAGCACGGCTGTAAGGTGACATTACAGAATCGATATGTTAAAGGTACAAGAGTGATCGACTGAATGCAGACAACGCAGAGCCTAAACCGCTGGGCCTAGGGCTTGACATTTGCAGGGAATATTCCCAGGGTACCGTATGGATTTATTAAGAAAGTTTTTTTTCTGAAATCAGCCCCAAACCAGAAGAAAAAGGAAATCACGAAAGGGTCGTGGGAGAGTCTAGGAAATAAAATTTCGCTACGTTGAAAACAGCAACATCATCTATGCTGATTCGATCAAATACACATTCGAACTCCAAAGTAATTAGTAAGTAGAAGCCATATGTTATCACTCACATTTTTACACCAGCATCAAAAAGCTCATATTTTCACAAGAAAGCCCACACCAATAAGTTATTCTCAAGCTTAAAATATAGTGCTATTTCCGTACATGTATTCTCGCAATAAAATTATAATAAGCTTTTAATGTAACTTCCTCGCATAAAAGCGTCTAGACGGGATGGGCTAGACTAAATATTTAGCCCTACGTCAACATTTAAAAACAAATACACGCGATTAATTAACCATAGTGTACTCGTACGCTCATTCTTAGTTATAGAAACTAGTTTTAAAACGTCACACACATCATCAGAACTAAACACGGCTACTCCAATAACTTAAATTCTCAATGCTCAAAAACGTATGTCAAGTAAATTTTTTTCGTTAAAAAGCAAGTAGTCCGATACTATCTTTTTTTTCCTGATTGCTCTCTGCTTGTATATCTTTTCCTAATTTGGCTAACGTTTCATCTTTTTTTATATTTAACATATCTTTCCCAGTATGGGGCCTATAAGAATGATGACTTTATAGAAGAGTTTAAATGTTTGGAATCTACATAGGCGACCAACACCATATAAAATAAAAAATCAGAAAGAAAACAATTTTATCGTCGATCCTATATTTTTTTTATATTTCGGCAGTTTATTTTCAAAAAGAAAATCTAAAATAATAAATAGTAGTTTCAAATAAAGACTACGGAAGCCACAGTGTCTTGATGAGTAGTCAGTTTGGAGAAGTAATCTACTTATATTTAAAATCAACTCGTGATTATCGTTCGTAGAATGCAATTTGCCTGGGCGCTATCTGCTTGAGACGTAAACAGGAATAAACACGCTGAAAACAAAAAAATTAGAGCAAACTACAAGCATTTAGGTAAAAAACTAACCAAATGTTTACTATCCCTCTCCGTTTCTTTGTTCCCATGAAATTTATCTCCCATACAAACACGCCGATATGGTGAATCCACGTGTTGAGCGCAAGATATACGTCTTGGCGCAAACTCAACGATCTTAGAGTTAGAATAAGAAGATATATAGACTTGTTTTGGTTATTGTGTATGATTAACAACTGTATGGCATTTGAGTATAAAATAACTAACATTAGCCGACATTGAAAGGTTCTGAAATAATTTTATAACAAAATGAACTGCCTGCTCGTGTAAATCAGCAGGGTTTACAAGCGGTAGCGGAGCGATGTGAATGCGATCGTGTTTAGATGCGTCTCCACCAAAAGCATTCGCATGTACTAAATCAGGGTTCCACATAAAGTCTTCGATTACTATTTCAACACGCAATGTTCATTAATTAACGAGATAAATTTTGAAATTTCTTCATTCTGGACTGTTAACAATTTTAGGTTATTCTGTTTATTTGTCTAACGATAACGGTCGAAATATAAAGAGCCCTGGGGCCCAAGCCTGACGCAAACGCTACTAACGTTTTTCTTTTCTATCATTCAATATTTATGGGATGACAGTTAACCACGTGGTTTATCGTAACGCACGAGAATGTCATAGTCTAAGGCCGCTGAAACCACGGGGCTTAGACAATAACTATAACGCTTACCTAAACGATTTTTGAAAAGAGACAATATGTCAAGAATTGTCATAAGCATTAGAAGCCACTCATGCCACTGTCTGGCAGCTTACTTCAATCCTATACATTATCGAGAAATAACAATAACGTCCGCCGAATGTAAAGGCCATCGAGTTGTTATTCTTTGTCCTAAAATCCGTCTATACATCGAAAGCCCAGTAAAAAGCCATTTTCCCTCGTAATTTGACGCCGCCGTTATAGAAATGCGAGTTTGCCGTAAACGCTGGGTTTGATGACCTTGTTGACAATTGACAGTCGTCAATTAGGCCTAACAGGCAGACTTGCAATTCATTAATTGGAGTCTGTGTTGTTTTGCGCTGGCAATAAGACGGTTGAATCATTGTTTGGATCTTACCGTATATTTTCTAAATTTGTTTTATTTAACACGTAGGTTGACCCATTTCACCTTGCTTCCTATTATAACTGTGCACCGCCTGTAGGCTGTAGGTGCCACAAACCAAAAGAAGGTTACTTATGTCACCTGTGAATCTGTAAGGGCCGGTTTTATAAAGCCCCGTAAGTAAAAATGTCAGATCAAATTTTAGTAACTTCATACAAGTTTTGACATTCCTGACCGAAATTTGATCTAACGGATCTTTATAAAACCCAGCCTGAGTGTACTTATTTTAGCGCGGTAAGAATTCCCAACCCAAATTCTGTTTTAAAATTAAACAAAACATACGTACTTTTATTAACCCTTTCAATCCATTCGTGGCAGCTCTTGTAAATCCTTCTGATTATATAATGTTATTTGTTAAAATGATCACCCTTCCCTTCGTCATGTGTTTTCCGCCCTCGTCCGCGATCAGAGCACATAACTAACAGAACATTTGGCTTATTATCAAATCTCTGTTCATGTTAATTGATGATGCAAACAGACTGACATTGTACGAGTCAAGTGCATTGGAGTATTATATTAACATCGTTTGCGTTGGCTGGAGTATAACCCGCATTTTCGTAGTTACTTATTTAATAATACAGCCTGTAGGTTCAGAATATTTCATTTATTTTATTTCGAGAATATAGTTATTAAATCTAAAAGCTTTTATGATACCGTACCGTAGGTTAGGTTTCTTATAATGTTATTTTTTTTGTATTAGTATTGTTATTTTACTTTATATCTGAATACTTATTGTACAAAACCTAATTTACAGAAAATTTTATAAATATCTGAATAATAATAATAGCAGGAGCTCTCTTGTACAGGGTGAAACCTAAACTCTTTTGACCTGTTAACGTATTGTCAACGTTATTATAGCTCTTATATACTTAGCAGAGTTAAAAACTATACGGTTACATGTCAAATGTAGAATAAAGCCCCAGTTTTTGTTGTTTACCAAAAGTACTTGTTGTTGACTCAAATATGTATCATATCAAACTAATACGGTGTCCTCGCGAGACGCGCTCGAACGGCAATTTAATAAAGTTTAGAATTCTACTTTCAAGCACTTCGCCTGCTCTGATTAAATATTCGATTACGACAATGTTTAATTTTTTAATATACAGGATGATTGATTTGATATAAAAACTTTCTTAGTTCATAGTGATTCTAATCATGCAAGAAAACACCGTTTATTTTTAAAAAAAATACATGAATTTAGGGTTTTTTTGTAACAGGGACATAAGGAAAAATTACAAAAATTCCGATTGAAATAATCAATATCTTGGAAACTAATAACAATTGCCGAACATACATTTGGGTTAAATCGATAGCTTATGAGCTGCTCTATCATGCTATATGCACCCCCTTAAAGCTTTGCACCTAGCTACCAATCTGCATGTTTGGGTACAAGGGGTAATAAGACTTATGTGGATGGTGGGTTCCAATTAGGAGTTCTATCATCCTTCCAACGGGTGGTCTGATTTTCCCTTGAAGTTGCCCCGGCGTACATCACCCTGTATGTTTGGGTACAAGGGATAATAAGACTTATGTGGATGGTGGGTTCCAATTAGGAGTTCTATCATCCTTCCAACGGGTGGTCTGATTTTCCCTTGAAGTTGCCCCGGCGTACATCACCCTGTATGTTTGGGTACAAGGGATAATAAGACTTATGTGGATGGTGGGTTCCAATTAGGAGTTCTATCATCCTTCCAACGGGTGGTCTAATTTTCCCTTGAAGTTGCCCCGGCGTACATCACCATGTATGTTTGGGTACAAGGGATAATAAGACTTATGTGGATGGTGGGTTCCAATTAGGAGTTCTATCATCCTTCCAACGGGTGGTCTGATTTTCCCTTGAAGTTGCCCCGGCGTACATCACCCTGTAAGTTTGGATACAAGGGATAATAAGACTTATGTGGATGGTGGGTTCCAATTAGGAGTTCTATCATCTAACGGGTGGTCTGATTTTCCCTTGAAGTTGCCCCGGCGTACATCATCCTGTATGTTTGGGTACAAGGGATAATAAGACTTATGTAGATGGTGGGTTCCAATTAGGAGTTCTATCATCCAACGGGTGGTCTGATTTTCCCTTGAAGTTGCCCCGGCGTACACTATGACAATGAACTGCGGATATTTTCCGGGAAGCGGCGCGGGCGCCTCGCAGACTGCGTAAACAAACAAGATAAAAGTAGACTAGGTACAATAATATATCTAGATTAAGAACTTCGTGTTTCCATTGATCGGCGGCGTGTTGTTCCGTATTCGAAAACCAATTTCAAACTGTACGAAGATTAAGATTATTAATTTAGAGCGGTAAGAAGGATTACTAGATCCAGACTTTGATCGTTTTAGCCCACTTAGGATTTTCCAAATAGGCAGCCAGGACTCTTAGTAGGGGATGCGAATAGGAAACGACCTTCACCCTTGTAAGGCCTACCATACTGAAAAATGGGAGTTTTTTGTCACTGGGACTTTGAATCTACAGTCAAGGGAATAAAGTTATATTCATTACGATTGTTCGAAAATGCCATTTTCAGTTAATGAACACAGGAAAATAAACCTTATTGTTATTGCTACAGAGTTCAAAGTAAATTGCCTTGATTATGTACATCCTATTGCACACAGGCCCTTACGAGGTTAAAATTAATATGATAAGTAAATAATATATGGCGATTAATTTGGCTGAAAAATTTCAGTCCAGTATATTTATAATAAATAAATAAAAAACAATTTAAAAATAAAAAAACGTTATTCCTTGTTTAATAGACAAATTACATACCAATCGAAAGTATGAAGCCTATAGAATTTGCAAACGTTAGGTTGACTATTTTTTCCTTATAAACAGGTAAGTCGATTCGGTACTAAGTAATAATTTGCACTAAATCTAACGTTTGCATATTCTTTAAGATTCATACTTTCGATTAGTATGTAATTTGTCTATTAAACAAGCAACTGCAATTTAAAAAAAAGGTCATATGTAATTATTTTTATGATATAAGTAGGTACTGGACTGAAATTTTTCTGACAACTTATTCGCCATAATATTACTTACCATATTACATTTGATATAAAATACTTTTTATCGAATAAACAGCTGGGTGAAGGTCGTCTCCTATTCGGATTTTGGACAACCTGCAGTAATACTTTTCGAAGCCTAAAACTATATGATATGTTAATAAGATTGAGATGAACATGAATAAATACAAAAAGAGAGAAGAAAACATGTATATGATAACAGCAAAAAAACGCTTGGTTTTTCCATTCCCATGATCTATTAGGCGTAATTGAGCGTGGTGAAATAAGAAATCGAAAAAGACGAATAAGTAATAGTGTATAGTAAAAAAGACTTCTACTTTGAGTTGCAGTCTTTCTTTGATTTTAGTTTTCTTGCCTACGCATAGGTTTATACAAACATCAACGTAGTTGTCCGTCCGACATATAGCCCGCAAGCATTCATCACACTGTTAAGGCAAGCCAGGCTATATATGTCCGATAAATATGTAACTGGACTGTCCACTCGGAGCCCTTGCAAATCGCCGCTTTGTTTATGTGTTGAAATGTATGTTATTCGATTAGATATGTTGGACGTATGATATCATAACATCATTTTATACAAGTTGGTTATTTCGATTTACCTGTTTCAACGTGATTTTTATTATTTATCAACGTTCATGCTCAGGTACATATTTTTCAATTATTGACCTATCAGTACCTTATTTTTTTATTAAACAACTTTCAGCGTTAGAACTGTGTTACTCTTATGTACTACTTACCTTTTTATAGTTTCTTATTTAACAATAAATATTTTTTTCGTTGCAATCCCCATTATGTCATAAAAAACATCATACACTATAAATTGTGTACTAACAAATATGTATGACAGGCCGTACATACATACATACCTTCACGCCTGTAATCCCGGAGTGGGGTAGGCAGAGCTACAGAATAACCTACAACTTTAAAAACTTGTTGATATGATAACTCTGTATATATGACAGGCCGTATTGTAAATTATTACCCTATCAATGGTCCATACAAAGCTGTTCCCACTCATAAATGGTTATCTCACATCTTATTCGTACTTGAATCGCAGAAAATACAATATCCTTTAACCAACCTAATTTGACTTCCTAGTAGGTAAAAGGGCATAATTATAATAATTTCCATTACGATGGCAAAGCTAGATTGTTTCAAAAGCGCCAGGGGCCCTGATTACAAAATACACTATATAACCTGGTAACTGAGACTGAATATGTCAAACCATGACAAATCAACACACGAATCCCTTCCCATGATACCCATGATGATCAGGGCCCTTATTATGGTCGCCTTTACCGCGGTGCATAAAACATCCGTCACTCTCGCACTTACGTACTGGTCAGAAAGTGACAGAGCCTTAATCCACGTTTATCCACATCGATAAACGACGACACGATAGCCTAGTTGGTAGTGACCCTGTCTACGAAGCTAGAGGTCCCGGGTTCGATTATTTGCTTCAGAGTCTTGGATGTTTTCAATGTATTTAATTATATATTTCGCTTTAAAAGTATTTATATTGTTGTCTAGTACCCATAATACAAGCCTAGAGCTCAGTTTAGGACTAGGTCAATTTGTGTAAGATCGTCTCTTGATATTTATTTATTTATTTAAATGCGACCATAATATGTCCGCTAAAGTGTATAAGCTACCGAAAATATTCCATAAGTTAGGTTAGGTAAGATTTGAGACCACAAGGGAAATATCATGCTAAAGGCAGAAATTTTGAAAAATGATACTACACAGACCGGACCCGCCCAGTTTTAATCTACGGAGTGAAAAAATTGACTTTAAATACATTATATTTTAAGACTTGTTGGTAATTCTTTAGCTCTGCCTACCCCACTCTGGGAATGAAGGCGTGAGTTTATGTATATGTATGTATGTATATTGATAATTTTCAATATATCGCGACCCAGTACATAACACAAATATCATTGTAGGTAATTTAAGGATGTTTTTGATCTGTAAATGTTTTAAAAGTAGGCGTCCGTCCGTCGGAATAGGAAATAATGGAAATTACTTCATCGTCAAGAGTATATAGCTCTTCAGTAAATTATGATGATGACACCATTTGAAGTGTGTGTTTGCGAAATGATAATTTGTGAAACATTAGTGAACCCTGAAACCCCTAAATAGCCCTTGACATGTGTATAACTTGTAAAAACATTAGGACGTCATATAAAACGGTTAGAAGATAATGTGGGGTAATTTCGATGCTTGATGTATGGCTACATTACCTGGCAAGTGGGTGAAGGTTTGACTCGATCCGGACCTAGTGCTTGATAATGTACTTTAGAGAAGATTGGTATACTGTTTCTACGAGTAGTTGCATTGACTTTTAAATGGAATTTTCTATTGATTATTTAGATAGGTAATTAGGCCGACGTCTGGTTTGACTGAAGAATGAACTCTGTTTTTAAATTAACACATAGGGTGTCCTAAGATCAAATGATTTAACGATAATACAATCAACACTAATATAGTAAAGAGGAATGATTTGTATTTTTTATGTTTGTAACGATTGAACTCAAAAAGTACTGGACCGATTTCAAAATTATTTCACTATTAGAATGACACATTATCCCTGGGTAACACAGGCTACCGCTAGTATAATATACAGGGTGTAAGGGACGGCTCACCGAAAACTGAAACCATAGCTTCAGACCATTGTACTGAACTGAAATTCAGTGGAAATTTTCCCGGGAAAACGAAAATTTTCTGTTTTTTTTTGATGTTTTTGCATATAAACCGATCTAGGACAACATATCATGACATAATGAAGCTCATTATGTAAAAAAAAATGTGAAAACGGCATTTTCAAGTAAAAAACGAGAAAATTTTCGTTTTCCCGGGAAAAATTCTACTGGATTTCAGTTCAGTACAATGGTCTGAAGCTATGGTTTCAGTTTTCGGTGAGCCGTCCCTTACACCCTGTATAGGTATGGAAGATAATAATCAACACAAATACTGTAATTTGACATTATGTGATACTAGCTCCTGCCCGCGACTTCGTTCGCGTAGACTTCGATTATCTTTATTCCCTTGGGAACTTTAAAACTTTCCTTTAAAACAACTGTTCAATCGACTAATTCCTAAAACTGTTGGTAATGGTTATAGCAATTTACTATTATTCAGAAGTAGGCAGTAGATGCTCTTAGATCGAAGAAGTACAAAGACAGGGTTACATATACAACTTATGTTTCAATGTGCTTTGAATACCTTGGATTTTCTAAGGGCATATAACCCCATGAAAATAGCCGGCAACGCAAGTAGCAAGCGCCATCTATAAATAACAGTACCGAAGTGCAGATACATGCGTCGACGCTCGTACGCTATAAATACGCACCAAGTCATTGGCGCAGCTGAGTAACTGAACTATTGTTGATCGCCTGTCAAAGAACAGCTCCGAAGAGTGGAATATTTGAAGACGTTGGCCCTTGAACGGCCCGGACTGTACCGTACCCGACTGACTCTAATGAAATAGATCATGTAGAAGAAGCCCTGCAGCAGGCAGCTTCAAATTTTATTATAGTTCGTTCTTTTTTACACGTTTTTAAAGAGCTGGATAAAATTGAAGTAGGTAAGCAATAGTTCCCACAATCTTGGTAAAAAAATATGTGAACGCAAAAAATCATCATCATCATCATGTCAACCGAAAGACGTCCACTGCTGGACATAGGCCTCCCCCAAGGCTCTCCACTCAGACCGGTCTTGTGCTTTTCGCATCCTTTCGAGCTGTGGGTAGGCCTCCAACAAGATGGAGTGACCTTGTAAGGATCGCGGGAAAGCGGTGGATGCGAAAAGCAAAAAATATACCTACAAATATAATAGAGATTGTACTCTATTTATTGTTTCTAGGTTTACTAAATAGTATCAATTCATTTAAGTACCTATACAAACGTAGTTTACAATCATAAAACATACACAAAAACCACCTGTATTATCTAATTAGAATTATTTTTGCTACTAATGACCTTTTTATGCCAGTCTCAAACAAAGATAAAGGCTCTAATTTAGTCTGCGCGCGGGCAAAAAGCGTCCCGCTCCGTCGCATCGACTATCGATTTCGTCCGCGATCTCGGATCGTTGCCTGGGAACGAAATAATTAGCCCTATTCGTCAGACTAAAGCTTCATTTATACTTTTTGCAATTTGTCTACGTCCATCATAAGAAGAATAACATTCAATCCCCGCAACGCTTAGTTTTAAACCTAAATATACTGGTACGTTGATCAGCTTCTCGGTTTTATCCTGAATTACAAAAACTTACAGAAGAATGACTTCTGTTTACACAATTCACTATCATCATCATCGTCATCACTAAACCGAGAAACATTTTACCGCTAAGCATAACCCTCTCATCACTTTTTATTTTACCCATTCCCTACCTAAAATATTTGCTCTAGCTGTTTTTAATGCCAGTTGCGAGAACTTCAAGTACTTAATATAACACAGGAAATTGTACTCAAATGAATAATAAACTTAAAACGAAATATTTCAAGTGGCTCACGCTGAACGCTTTTCACTTTCCACTCTTTAAATATTGTTATAAAATAGAGCCAAGTCCTTCGCGCGAAGCATCATTAGAGCGGGCGGTAAACAGCCGAGCGTCTAGTCAGTGCTTCCGGTTGAAAAAACGACCAGTCACAACAAACCGAGCAGACAAAAGTGCCGTAACACGATACTGGTAGTGAGGAGGTTAGTCGAATGTGTCAATGTCGATAAATTTAAATTATTCAAAAACACGACGATAACCGGGTAACAAATTCAACAAAACTCGAAAACCCGAAGTACAAAATTGTACTGGCAGTACTTCGTTGATATCGGTTGCATTTAAATAGAAGTTGCATTTTTTTTTTATTTTAAGGTCACGACTGCGTACACATATCTTGGTTTAACGAGTCATTGGGGAATGTGTCAAGTAAATTTTTGAAAATCTTGTGTTGATAATAGGTAATTACCGCCTTGAAAACTTTTGAAACGTCCATGTCAACTGTTTCAATAACTTTTGACAATATTTTGTCAAATAATAAGTAACATATTTATGATATATTTTAGGGCATTTAGTAGCTACTGCCCTAATTACGATACATCGATGAAATATATCGATATAAAATATTTTTAGGCCACCTCTAAAGCGGTAAATAAATTTGTAAACTAAATATAGGTTAATTATTGATGTTTGTTTATATTTTTTGTCTCTTTTTTTATTAAAGTGCTCTCTGAGTTAAAATTGACTACGTGAAAATTAATGAGTGTTGACGTATTTTTTTAACCGAATGATTCATTACGGATTTATAAATAACGATTGAAATGTGTCATTTGCATTCCTGTAAGATAGAGTTTGGGTTTTTTGAAAGGTTTTAAGTATATTTCCCTGAAATGTAGTTAGTTACAGTTAATTTTATAGTTTTTAGATTGACTGAAAAGTAATTAACCTAATTATATTGAACATAAAAAATGTAAAAACACATTACGATGATAAGAAAAATACTTACCTACTGTTAAAATTGTAGGTATGACAATGATAACAGTACGGGTTCTTAAATAAACCGCAGTATAATTATCATTTGCGTCATGCATGAATAGTAACAACTTTAGTTTATACTATTGTTATATTAACGTTATTGCTCTCATTGACATAAGTTTCCGTCACAATTATTTTTTTGGGACAAGCGTTTGTTTTCGACTGTACTTTTTTTTACCCAGTCGTCATCTAACTCGTCAAGATGCTTCGACGACGACACGACGGGTTTATCATGTGTTATTCAGACCAGCTCGATGGTACTATTTTATTGTACTGTGTTCAGAACTAAAGGTGTATGCAAATTTTAAGCATCATCGAAAACCGGGAAGTGGGTCTTATTTTAACTTGCAAAATACATACATACATACATACATTGCAAGTTAAATAAAAAAAACTTGTAATAAAGCCTATATCCCTCCCAAAACTAAGACGAATCCAACGACATATGTTGTTAAAATTAATCAAGCCGTTTAGGCTGCAAAGCGTGCCAAAGAAATAAGAAAACATACATACATACACTCGAAACTGAAGCAGTTGGGTAAAAAGCGAAAAATTATGGTAAGGTAAAAATGTTTCCAAAATGTTAATAAATCTATTAAAAAAAAAACTGAACACTGAGCACCATACAATACATCTGAATGTAAATAAAACCCTTTATGTCATCGTGTCATTCTTACATTCCTACACTTCAAACTCAAAATTCACAGGCAGGCTACAACATGACGATGTACGTCAATACATATGTTTGTGTCCGCCACATAAACCATTCAAACCGACACTGCTGACACTCGATGCGCATTCTTCAGCTTTGTTTACACTCCTTATCGTCTTCCGGAGACTTTGCTGACGTAATAAATTGCTAAGGACTGAAGGGGACACAATTGTGACAGTCATAATGAAAATACACGCATTAAAAAAAAAGTTGAATCAATTTCCCATACTCGTTGTTACTTGCAAATAGAATTTCCTTCCTTTGGTTCCTTCCCGAGTTTGTGGTCATGTCGTCGTTGAGAGTCATCGATTTTCCCTGACACTTTTTTCCTGACACGTTTTTCCCATTGATAGCCTCCACGAAGCTCCTCTTTCCAAAACTAACATAGCCCGAGTCTACTTTTCTATTTTGACATGATTAGAAATGGGAAAAACACAAAACAGTTTGGGGAAAAAAAGCGTAGGTATAGAAAATTTGCGTCAAAGAAATAATATTTTTGAAACATAAGGTAACAAGTCACCATTAGTGGGTATAGCGGGCTAGTGGACACTTTTTAGGAGTTTTCGTGGAAGTCCACAATTTTCCTGTTTTATTTTCCCAAGAAAGTTCACCGACCTGACTTTAATGTCTATCATAAACTAGTCTCGCCGAGGCTGATTAAAGATTTAACGGCTCAGGGACGACATATTTGTTTTGTTTCACCCCAATTGCGTGAAATTACGCTCTTAACGATATATCGGCTATTAATTTGTCGTGGCATCGTTTATGTTTTGTCTATGCGAGATTTATAGTTTTTGGCACTATAGTAATCGGACGATCGGTGATTTTTTCGTTAAATCATGATTAAAAAAAGCATCGGTACTTATCTGAATTGCGATTGATTTAATTTTTTCATGCTTTTTGAAATAAAGTTAAATTGGTTTTAACGCCTTGCGTCAAATACAAAATGTGTCACTAACACGCCAAACTTGTTTGCTATGCTATGCAAATAATAACTTTATTCATACGAAACAAAGTTTCTTTTAATCTTCAACTTGTCGTGGCTGGTGGCTGTAGCCGACTTTGGCGTCAGTGGCACGACTTTCAGATGTCGGCCAGAGCCGAAAGTCTTTCAAAAGGTTAACTAAGAAAGGGTTACCCTACTCAGCTTACTCAACAATCAGCAACGTACAACATCAACATGTCAACAAATTAAGATCATCGACATACATTAACCTCTGATTACATGAAATCTCATTGGAAACCACTATTGTCATCCATTACATAATTTTCATTATTATTTTAAACTTTAACTGCATCAAAATATCAATGATCATTTGTAACACGATCAAACATTTTCTCTTCACGTGTTTATTAGGCATTAAAATATATTATTGCTTATTGATTTATGGGTAATCTGCGTGCAGATTTATTCCTGTATCTGGCTTCTTTATTAGATTTGTTTATTCGGTGAAAATTAAAAGTTTGAATGTGATTTATACAACTGTCTTAATTGATAGTGAATTCAAAAAAATAAAAATAAAATCAGGCTTATTACCAAAACAAAGATTGATAATAATAAAATATCGATCCGACCACGAGTGATCAATTAGTGTGTTAAAAACCTGTTTATAAATTAACTTTTCTCAAACATGCTCGGAAAAAACGGTTTTCCGATTGAAACACAAGGACGGAAAGAGCCTCATTTTACTCCTAGGAGTAAAAAAACCATATGAAAACACTTTCCGTCCATGTCCATATATTTCTTAAAAATGCTGTCAATTTGCATACAAAATCAAAAGGACCAAGAAAAAAATTCCAAACAGCCAAGGTAACTGCTCGCTTTTTTAGCACAGTGCGTGTGTTTCTTTTTGAATTTGCATTCCAATGTCTATGGTTAGTATTTAAAAACAATTGACAGTCGGTAACATTCGTTCATTCTGCATAATATAATTGTGAAACCGAATATTAAACTATTTGTTGTGTAAATACTTACTATAAAAAATGAGCTCAAGCGACGAAAGCGACGAAATAGGTACCACACCGCTTATATTAAAATCTGAAGCTGCCTCGGTTAGGCAAAACCTGCTTCCCGCTAAATCTAAGGAAATTAAATTACTTGCTTTTTAGAAATGTATTTGTATTATTTCCTCACATGTTTGAGAAAAGCATTATGTATGCCTCGGCGGAAACGAGGATTTCCTGACTCGTATTTTAGCAGGCCTCGCTGTTGCTCGGCCTGCTAACCACCTCGTCAGGAAAACCCTTACTTTCCGCGCCTAGGCAACAATGTACTATTTCAGGTTCAGTCCCCGATCTAGGATACAACAATATCTCTGACTACGTTATAACATTGCGTAAGCACATTGTTTATTGTGCTAGAGTAAAAGACGCCTAGTTACGTCTTGTCACATCTGTTATAAGTCCGGGTTTTGCGCCAGATGAATAAGGGGTTCTTGACCGACTGGCCTTAACACGTGTGAGATAATTCAATTGATTTCTAGACCTATTTGATGACGACGTTTTATAGACTCCACCTGTTTTCAAGTATAATACCTGCGTCTTTTGGTTACCAAAATATGAACTAACACACAAAATAACACTTCATTAACGTAGTGTTACTCTTATACGCAACATCAAGCATTTCTCTGAAATAAAAAGAAACATTTAGGTTTATTTGTTCCATTAAAACCACTGTTTCAGTGTAAAATCCGAACGTTTCAGTTGGCATCGAGTCCCGACCGTGACCTACCTCGGCTAATTACTATTGGCATCGTCTAAATTGTTGAACAACTCGGATTGAATGAAGATATTTCGTTGAAAATATTTACAGAGCACTCTGGGTTTTACCCGGGGCAAAAACGTTGTATTTAAATATGTACTCTTCGTACTTTTTGCTAAAATTTCGTCAATTAGTTAGTCACAAAAAGAGCGACACTTTCAGTTTCTTGTTCATAACTGCTCTATCAATTTTAAAGCCAGGTTGCTGTAACAACGATCATTTTACTAAAGGATTCATTCATTGCATCTAATGGACCGTCCGTCCAAAATCATGATCCTCAAAGCGTTCGGAATAGTCTCTACGAGTACATACACATTCCTGGATATCGTGCGACTTGTCAAAATATTTAACATATAATTAGTCCAAAAACCACCATTAAGTATACGTAACATATTCAATACAAGCGTCAAATGGGCGCTTAGCGATACTAAGTGAGCTAATTAACGCTAAGAACTGGCTAAAACCTGTGAGTACTGGAATCAGTGGGAACTAACCAACAGCCATTGTTGTTCGGCGATTCCCACGCGTGGGTGAGACTGGATTTGCGAATTTAGATTGTAAAGCTGAGTGATAACAGGAAGACGTCCAGTTTTTGTTCATACATTGTTTGTAAGGTATCTGACCATAGCAGGGTCAGTCGGTGTTGCGTTTTCAGAGAGAGATCATCGATGTAGAAAAATGAGTTCATTTTTCTAAAAGTTCTGAAGGTCAAAAAAATAACATGAATACTAAAGGTTTTTGGTTCAACCTGTATTTTCTTGGGCATAGTAGTTGAGAAAATAAGCTTGACTGAGGAAGGCCTTTCACAAAACATTGATATAAAATAGTCGGAGGTTTCGTTTCGTTTGTTTAGTGAGAGCGCTAGAGGTTTAGAAGCCCCCTTGAAATAACCCTAACCCTAACCTAACCCTGTCCCTTACTATGAAACTATTATTTTATCCATCATCTACGTTGCAATAACCTTCCTACAACGCAGACTCACAACTTTCGTCGTCATCATTAGGTATATCAGCCGACACTCTTTTACTCCTGGACATGGTGATGCTCATAATCGACCGACCGGTTTTGTACTCGTATTTGCTTTTAATTTTTTTTATATTTTGTATTTTTCAGTCTGTATTATACATATACGGAAAGCAACTGTATTGTATCTTTAACGTAGTATAAAATAAAGTCGTTTCCGCTGTCTGGTCGCTTAGATCTTTTTGTACTGCTCAACGGGTTTTAATGCAGTTTTCAGCAATAGATAGAGATGATTCAAGAGGGAGGTTTTCATCTTTAATACATTCTGGTTTATGTTCGGGTGTCACAGAAAACTTTCATAAACCGACGCGAAGCAAGGGCGGCTTGATAGTAATATATATCTCGTCTTTGTTTGTACAACCTCATATATATCAATAAATGATTATTATTATTATTATTATTATATATAATTTAAAAAAAACATAAAGAAGACGACTCATCAGACGCAACTTAAGCGGTCGTATTTACTTTATTGCAAGATTTCTTAATTGAAATGTTGTCGAAGTTCCCTCCATATAATCCAGCCGATAAGGTTTTTGCCACGAGCCTTGGGCAGGTGGCACGCGCAGCTGAAACCACGCCCATAGTGGAAGGTATGTAATAAAAACGCTCGCGCATTCGTATAATTATCTAAGTGTACCTACATGAATGCCAAAGCTAACTCAACCTTTTTGAACTAATGCTGACGACGCGCTGGCCTAGTTGGTAGTGACCCTGCCTACGAAGCTAGTGATCCTGGGTTCAAATCCCGGTAGGGCAGATATTTGTGTGATGAGCGCGAATTTTTGTTCCTGAGTCATGGATGTTTTCTATGTATTTAAGTATATATTTCTCTATATAAGTATTTATATCGTTGTCTAGTACCCATAATACAAGCCTAGAGCTTAAATTGGGACTAGGTCAATTGGTGTGACATTGTCCCTGATATTTATTTATTTATGCTGTAGTAAAATATTGGTCGCATATTTTGCCAGAACTTAAGGTATTTAAGTAAGACTATTTTATACGTACAGGCGTATGAATTCAATCAGGACATGCCCGAATCAATTTTCTTTAATCATTCTGTTCATATCCCGCAACGTTTGGTTTTCCCTAAATAAATAGTAATTAACCACGAACGAGCAGATGAAGCAGATACTAGATAGACTCGTTGCTTGTTTTATACAAGATAATGGTATAACTAAAGTGATGACTTCGATTCGATCTACAAGAAATGTAATAGATTATTGCTTGTGTGTTCGTACCGTAGGCTCAAAAACCCATCGATCCTAAGAACTATTGCCGTTGCATTTTATTTGCACCGCGCAGCTGCGCGCGCATCTGCCGCACGCGCCGCCATTCGAGTAATTCCAAATTCAAATTTAATTATTTTTTTATTTCAATTTGCGTCCTTGTCTGCAAGGTGTACTGGCTTGGAAAAAAGCGTCTGGTCGACTTTCTTTTTAAATTGGATGTATTGTGAAGGTCATGTAAGGAGGTCATTGTTTCATAGTCACGGTAATTTTGTCTATTGTTTTTTAAAATATCTTTTGGCAAGCTAGCTAGAAAATACTTAAACCCAAACGGTTCACAAACACCTCTTGCATGCTTTTGTTATTCAGAATAAGGTTATCCCCTAATAATGCAGTACCCATCAGGGTTTATAATGAACTGTTTAAATAAGATAGCTATTAATCAATCAAGACTGATTATTGATTACGATAGACGTGAAGCCAAAACTCGACCTTATTTATATCAAAACTGTCAGAGGTAGGTATATTTTTGATTTTGGTATGATGAACAGTACATACAAAACCCAAGAGAACAGTCATTAAAAAAAAACAACATTTTCTACGTCCCCAAAGTTCTACACTACACCAAAGAATGTGCTCAATGAAAATCGTGCTCAGTCAGACACAGAAAGAAATATAGTAAAGAAATGCTTGTTTTTTCAGGCTACACGATCAGATTAAGGTCTGAGAGCCTAAAGATTTTAAGCGACGGTTAAACTCGTCTTCAAGTACATCAATGTGATAATGCTTACACAGCGATATAACGTTGCAAAGATACATTTTAAATGCACTAGCAGTTAATAATTAACAAACCAGTGATATGGAAAAAGTTTATCGGACCATTTTCAGTTCTACCACTTTAATTGCAAACGTACGGATCCCTCCCATGATAGGCACGTTACACTAGTCAAGACTGAAAATTATCGTTACGTTAAGTTTCAAAGTTAACTACTTGCCACTTACTTTACTGTTTGAATCATTTATTTCACTTATTGCCTGACTGCCCAGCAAGCAATAAGTGGCAGTATATTAATTTACTCTTAAACGATGTTTTCATAAATCAAACGTTCCATAGACCTCTTCGATTGCAACGTTAAACAAAATCAGCTCTCACGTTAATGGCACCTAAATCTTCCATGCCCACCCGCAACACCACTTAAGACTTGTTTCTAACAATTCAAAATCGGCTATAGGAAGTGCAGGAGTATTGGTAGGAAAAGTAGTAAAATCCGGGTGTAGTCGCGAGTCAATAAACTGGGCTGGGCCCGAAATAGCGCGCGGGCGAGACGGCGCGTCGGGTACCGTCAGAAGCGAAATCGAGTCAAGAGCTTCGTTTTTCTAAGGTTTAACGTTGGAGACAGTAAATGAGGTAAAGATGACGCGGCATAATGATGGGATGACGATGTGAGGCAACACCCTGGTATTAAATTCTTGAATAACAGGAAGAATCGTACGTTTAAATAGCCTTTAAACTGATTAGAACTTGGGTAAGGTAGAGCGATGACAATAGCTCAGGTCGTGCTGTCCCTTTCAGTTTTTTAGGTTAACCTGATCAAAGATGTGCTGAAACTTGGGTGGTTACATGAGAAGATAATGATTAACGCGGCTACCTTTCGATAGTTAAATCTATGTGCAACGAGAGCTATTTTCATCTCTAAAAGGACTACACACATACATACATACATTAAATCGCATACGCCTGTTTCCCAGAGGGGTAGGCAGAGACCACTTCTTTCCACTCGCCACGATCTTGACAAATTTCTTTCACTTCTTCAACATTCATACATCGAGTATTTGTCTTGCTTTTTCCACTAGCTTAGCGATGGGAAAGTACTCAAGCTGACTAAGCAAATGAGACAAAACGAACGTTCCCTCACCACCTTGCTACGATCTTGACAAATTTCTTTCGCTAAAAGGACTATATGGTATAAAATAAACTTACGAACAAGATGTCAAAAATAATTGTCAAACAGACACATGCCAAATGTATTTAACGTTCAAATGTGTATTAGAAACCAGTTAAATAAAAGAAGGAACTAATATTAAACAACTTTGTATTACATTCCAGATTTACACACGAAAAATAAATTGACAATTTTTACGTTAAATTTACTTTAATATGCCGACCGTACCCAACTTCTTTATTTTACCAAAGCACATTCGAATTGAGACATTACATGCTTCCATACAAATATGAGGCGAGCGGGTGTCCCATTACTAACTGCTGATAAATGTCTCTTATTACGCATTAGCACACTCGGGGCGGCATTCGCATTCACATTTCACTTCTCAAGTACGACATAAGAGGAAATAAGCAGAGTTTAACTGAAAACGCGTCATTTTGTAGCTGAAAACTTACCGTAGTCTGAGACATTTTAGAGACGATTAACTTGTTCCTATTTCAACCGTGGTAATGAAAAATCGTCATTAAGGACCGACTTATTCAATACTCAATATATTTATTGCATTCCACATTTTACAGCTGTTGTTGTAATCATAGGTATATACATGTTCATGGTATGTGGGCCCTGTTGGGCACAGCAACAGAAACAGAGGAGAGGGCTTGGCTTTATAATATTATAATATGCTATTTACTAATTTTAGTTGCACTTTAATCACTGAATTATTTAAAATTATTCTACTATATTTATTATATTATTTCAAGTATAGCTATGGACATTATATTATTACAATTTATTTACATTATTATTTATACAATTTATTGCACAAAGTATTTTGAATTATTTTTTGCTATGTGCAAATAGACATGTTGTCATAAGATTTTTAATTTAATTTCTATTTTTTACGGCTTATTTAACACGAGTCATTATAATTATATGTTGTTAATGGGCGATTTCTGAAAAATTGGAAAACTTTCGTTAGCTGCGAATATTACAGCTTTTGAATAGAATACAATAACGTTTATGGTTTAACCGTGCATAATTGCATGAAGTTTTAGTGAAAGTTTCACTTTTATAACATTCAGAATATTTGATGAAATTGAAAAAAAGTGAAGCTGTTACAATTAAACTGTTAACTTTCTTTGCTCCTTGATTTTAATACAATATGGACCCAGTTCGAATCGAGTTCTCGGCACTGAATAAATAAAAAAACTACGTTAATAATTATAACAAAACTAAATTAAGAAGTATATATAAGGGCATTTGCTATATTTACAATGAAAATGCTCTAAGGTCGATATTTCATAAAACTTGGAACTGTGGTCAAAAATGGGAGTAAATAAATATCAACGTGTAAAGTAGAGACCGTAATTTCGTAACAAATTAATAAGACTCTTTTTATTTACGGCGACATAATATAGGATATTAAACTTGTCTCCCATACAAATAATACCTATTGTTTATAGATTTATTATTTAAAAAACACCAATAGTAGTAGTAAAAAATACTCAATAGTAAATATTCTTCAAAACATATATTTTGAAGTATATTTACTATTAAGTATTTATTTAAACTTTATTGCACAATAAAAAAGTACAAATGGCGGACAAAATGCCTAACCACCTTGAATATGATTTATAGCTAAAAATATAGCAATAAATCATATTCTTAACTCGTTTATAAGTTTACTTTGGACGCTGTACTAAAACACTGTTTATTCCATCAAAGAACGAATCCACCTTGCCCCAATAGGTACCTACCTTATTTTGTGTTATAAACATTCCCATGTTGTGCGTCAAAGAACCTGGGGGCTTTTTAAATTAAATTAAATTCATTAAATTAAATTCATTTATTTCGAGTAACTGGAACTCATAATTATGTACACAATATCATACATAAACAATCATACATAGTAAAAATAAAGTAGTTTAAAATCAGATAATACAGAGAGAATACTAACAACAACTTACTTACTTACTTACTTTACTTTTACTTGTGGGAGGCCCTTGTGCAGGGTCCGTCCGGGTTGGTACCACCATCTTATCCATTAACCTACCGCCAAGCAGCAGTGTTCGCATTGTTGTGTTTCGGTTTGGGGATAAGACAGCCGGTGAAATGACTAGCATAGAGGCATTGCATCTTAGTCCTCAGGGTTGGCAACGCATTTGCAGTCTTGTGAATGCGAATGTCCATGGGTCATAGTTTCCACTTACCATCAGGTGGCCTGTGTGCTCGTTTGCCTTCCCATGCCATAAAATAAATAATAAATAAAATACAAAATGTCAAAAGTTTTAATAGAATAGCACATTATTAAATAATACATTATTAAAACATCCGTCACTTTCTGACACGTATATAAGTACGAGAGTGACGGATGCTCTATCCACATTTGTACTAGGTTAAACCATATTGCCTTCGACCTGCGTCGCTATTGCCTAACGCACTCGCAATCGCAATCGGCTTCAAAGCGAAACAATTGACAACATTTCAAAAAAAAAAGCATTATGGTTTTTTCGCGTTTATAATAGCTGGTTAAAAATTAGACTACCCGTATTTCTTGGTTTTTCTTTATTTAACTTAAATTCGTCGTTAATAATTTATTAAAGTAATAGTCATTAAAAAGACCGTATATACAAAGTTAGGAATACTGATGTCGTGCTCTTAGCCTGATATAAAATAAAAAAAGTAACTTTAAACAAAAACAGAACTGACTGTCATGTCATGTCACTCACTTGTCAATCAATCGCTGCCGTTCGTTCACAAATTTGTTATTATGCGTAATTTAATTAATTACGTAATTTGTAGACGCCATTAAAATAAATAAACTATTTTGCGTAGAATCGAAAGCGTGTCGTTAGAATCAAGTAATCCGTCAGACAGATAAAAAATGAACATGACAGTTGTATATTTTTTGAATTCCTTTGGTAATAAATGGACTAAGGGCACTATAAGTGTATTCCTAACATTCACAATCCAACTTTTTTTACTGATTTTCCTAAATATAAAAAAACAACTGCATAAAAAAGTCCACAGATATTTTTACTGTAATCAGCAGTGTAAAATCTAGAAACGGTATTTTATTTTACTTCCTTAGCACAAAATGAATTGTTGTCAATTGTTTTCAAAATGAAAACTATTGCGATTGCGAGTTTATTGCGTTAGGCAACAGCGCCTCTGTTATCGTATGGTTTTTAACTCGGCCCCCATTACTGTCATGTAAATAAGAGCTGTCGTGACGTTGACAAACATATTAAAAGCAATTAGGTTTTGCCTGAAAATAATAGAGCCCAATATGTATTCGGTAGGCTGTGCGTAATCATACGATATCGTATTATATTATATCAGAAAAAAATCGTATTCGTCTTGCTTTTTAGGGTTCTGTAGTCAACAAGAAGCACTTGTAGTTTCGCTGACTGAAAATTTAACTCAGACAACAGACTACAAAGCTGTAATTTGGCATATTTATACATTTAAATTACGCCGACAAAGTGGTAAAATAAATTCTTGAAACTTATTTTTTTTTCGCTTATCTCAGACACATGAAAAGCAAAGGCATGTTTTCTTATAGGAAAACAATTAGGTTCAGCTCTAGTAAAAGAGATCTCCTGTAAACTTTAACTCTAAAAAAGAGTTACAAATAATTATGATTACTACGCCACTATCACACACATCTGTCAAAAGTATTAATACCTATATTTTCTGAGACGGTATTTTGCAACCGAAATACCGCGCGACGGAAAAAATAAGGTATTTCTAAATATACCGCGGCGACGGACGCCGCGCGCTGTGTGCATGCGACGTTTATGAATGAAATTTATTGACGTTGCATAAGGACTTTTTCCAGGATTGAGCCTACTTTTTACATACATACATACCTTCACGCCTGTAATGGGCTAGACAGAGCTACAGAATTACAACTTTAAAAAGTTTTTGATAATTCAGTACCCACAATTTGCACAAATAGGCTAAGAATAAAAAATATATTATTGCATTTATTATTATAGAGATTCGGAATTTGACTCTTCGGAATAATATATGTAGTGATATTATATCATTCAAATCGAACAAAACGCACGCAGGCTATTGATGCATATATATTTTTATTTATGGCCTTGGATTTGAGGCTTTAGGTACTTGAATAAGTACCTACAATAGTTAACCTTTGTGGCACACGACTACAATAGTTAACCTTTGAGGTAGCATGCATTTAATCTAAAATAGCTCTAGCAACATAACATAGCTGTCGGAAAGATTGATATTCGAAGAAAAAAACAAAATTTTAAGGTGTTCCCGTTTTTTGATAGATATTTGAGTATAACTAACTGATCTATGTACCTACACACCTATAGGTACTTATATGTACCTATACTTACTTGAGAACGGCTGAATCGATTTGGCAGATATTTTTTTTTGTGTTCGTAATTTTCTAGAGAAGTTTTGTATGAGAGAAAAAAAATCACCGGGAAAGTTAGAAATTTGCAGCTGGGCGAAGCCGCTAGTGATAAATAAATTAAATAAATAAATATCCTTATACACACACAATTTAACCTATATAGGTACCCAAACTAAGCTCTAGGCTTGTACTATGGGTACTAAGCCCATATAACAAAAAAATACTACCTATAGTGCAAGTACGTCGGGGACTACACCAAAAGGGACTCAGCTAGCCCTTAACTTGATAACATTGAATCCTCCTCCCCATGTGAACCATGCCACGTGGTACGCTGACCGCGTGGCCGCAGGTGCGCGTGAGTTGCCGCGCAGCGTCTTTTATCTTATTCATTAGTGCGCGTGCCACCAATATAGACGCACCGCCGGCGCAACGGTTTTGATACTTGCTCTATTTTTTGCCTATTTTCGGGGAGATTTTTCATGACACAGGTTCACTTTAATTCATAAAGAGGTTCACGCATGCGACATTTTTAAACATTATTTTGTGACATAAGATTCTATTTTACTCAAAGGGTTAAAGGGTACGTAGTAAGAACCTTTGTACAATCCTGTATAAATTGTGTTCGAATTTTTACGTTTTGTACGTGTTTACATACATATGTACATACATACCTACTTACTAAATTATGTGGAAAACCTTGATTTTAAATTAACAGCTTTATTTACGAATTAAATTAAATAATACCTCTAGAGTGCTCTAGGTAATACTTATATCGGTAAAAGTGAAGAATAGTAGTAGTAGTTAACTTCACCGCTTAAAATATTAAACATGTCAAGAATGAAGACGTCAAGTTATATATTGTAAAAGAAAGCAAGAAATTGGCAATACAGATAAGTACTTAAATATACAGCCACACATGAAGGTGCTAAACAGTAAATAACCGAACGATCAAATATTCTACGACCGCGTATAAATAATGGAAAAGTGAGTAAGTGTGCGTATCATATATCAATCGCTCAGCCGGTGCGCTGAAACTCATTCCCCCTCTCCCCTCTTCTCTGTCTATTCCTAAAATAATATAGTCTCATCTGTGATTCGCATTGTGATTTATGCACTGCACAGTTAACAACAGCTAACACACTACATAGGATGGCCTGTTGATATTTATATCTGTTATTCTTTTAGTAAACTAGAAACCACATGTCGAACTTTTTATATCTTGACCCGTGCGCTCCTGACCTATGACCTTGGTTGGCCACGTCCAAATTCGACCAAGGTCAAGACACTTTAACATGCAGTTTATACGTACTGATACTGACTGGTCAAGTTAGGCTCATCTGCAAAATCAGAGACGATGTTATTATCTTGTGGTATAGTACGACAAACCAGCGTAACGACACGCATTCGTAGCACATTATAGGCCGGTTCGATGCAAAACTACGATCATATCTACACCTTACTGCGTAACTAATGACATCACCTCACTCCACACTTCCCATTCCACAATCAACCCACGGTAACCCCCTGGCATACCTAGGTTTTCTTGTGCCAAGTTGCGGTTCTGGTCTAGCCTCATCGAAATCTTTCCCGATAACGTAACCAGAGATGATATTCTCTCTCTCTCTCTCTCTCTCTCTGTCTCTCGCTCGGTCGATCGAGTGAGCGAAGTCCTACGACCTCGCACACTTGATGGAGAAAAATGGATAAGTTGAGAATTCACGCCATCAAATGTGGTTTTTACTGTCTAGTGTGTCCAACAGCACAGACGTCACTTAAGTCATACATTAACAAAGTTTTACAACAGTGTAAAACAGTGTAAAACAATGTTGTTGCCTGAGATCTAAAGCAGCAGCGTCATTTGCGTATGGGATAAAAAGTACACGCTCTCAGAATCGCTGGCCAGTTAATTTAATTTAACTATCCAATTTTAGAGTCTGTTTCCGTACCAATAGGTCACCCTTATGGTGCCACATCCTACGTCCGAAATTGATGCCATAGCGGAAAACCATACAATAATAAAAACCTTATTACAAAAAACTGTTGCTCTTAAAATAAACTTACGCATTCATAATAAAACCTAAATATTTTGACTAGAGTTGCTTTAAAAAAGTAAGTAACTCTTGGTGCGCAAGTACGACACGCATTTGACTATTTTTTGAACATTGGCGTTTAACAAGGACCGATGATGGACACTTGATTCTTATTTTACAGAAGATAAGGGTTATTCATTTGTTTTGCAACAATCAATTTAGGTCCGTATAAAATTTGAATTAGGAGTGAAGTTACGAGTGAAGAATAACTGGTGCCTGTCATCTAAAAGTGTCCAACACTGGTGCCAATTCCCTACGTTTATAGGGTTTATAATATAAAACTGAGTTACCTAGGCTCGTGTTAAATCAAGACTGTCGTATGTTAAATGTTGTAGTGAATTCAATCCTAGCTGTTTTCATGTCTGTGTGTAGATGAGTATTAAGTCCATTGTGATGACTTTTTACGTAACCGCGCGGAAGCAAACGCCATAACTTCAGAATAATTCGTTCCCGGGCTGTTGCCAAGTGATTACATGCTTATAATCCCGGAATATGAACGGTGAATTTTCATAATCTATTTTCTTCTCTATGAATCATTGAGCTTTCTTAGTACTTACCTATTTTTTTTGTTTGTAGGTACCCATTTATATCTCGACTAGCTTTTTCTTGCAATTCCGTCTGCGTATTAAGTCGTTTATCGCTATGCCCTCGGAAACTGACAGATTTTCTGGAATGAAAAGTACCCTATGTCAGGCACCAGGCAATAAACTTGAATCTTTAAGACGGAACAAACAGACAAACACACTTCTTAATCACAGTATGAGCTATTTTGACTAAGTAACAATCGACGTATCACAAGCACCTACCTTTGTCAAGTGTTACAAAAACCCTTGAAACTGCAACCACTTCTATATATTTTATAAGGTTTTTTAAATGACGCAAGGCTAAGCAATTTTAAAGTTCCAATTGTTATGTTCATTTTTTTATTAAAATTCGTCTCATTGAAATAAACCAAAAATCGGTATCAAAAATAAATCTGGCAAAATAAAAGCTCATTCATATTTTTATATTATAGACATGCGCACATAATAACATAATGTCATCAACAAAAAAAACCCGCAGTAAGGCAACTTTCATTATAAACTAAAGGGTAATTTTTATCATACAATTGTTTCCTCTATAAATGTATATTTAATAAATTGTAGATGAACACCGACCGCGGGCGAAGCGCAATAACTGTAAAACTCGCATAATTAAGTTTGCTCCGTTCACTTTTGTTTGTCCTCTTATTTTTGGCGCCGCGTTTTTGACAGTCGGCCTCTTTGGCGATTTCGGAGTCCGAATCCAATTACCAACCTTAACGCGCTCGCTAACACCCTATTTTGGTAGTTCTAAGGATTGATTTGGTGTGTTTGGGAGATATATGCGTTTCGGGTATAGGTAAGTTTTTGTTCGCCATTCTTTAGTAGCCGTTTTTTTGTAAGGGTGTTAGGGTCAGTTGGCGCCACGGTTAGATTGATGGCCTGTTTTGTTATGGTTTAGTGTTAAAATTGGGATAATATCCAATAAGAAGTTATGGCGCGCGGGAGCAACTTTGAACCAGTATTTAATCTAGTTAACAACTTGTACTAGCACACTTTCAAAAGCTTAATTTTATACAACCACAATGCAACAAAGCAATGAATACCGATTTCTTACTTACATAATAGAATAATATAAAATAAGGTACATACGAACAAATGAGGTTAAGGTACTTAATTGGAAACCCCAACCAAGTAATTTTACTATATAGATATTTTATTTATTTTTGAAAGTGTACAATAATTACTGTTCAACAAAATTAAATACATGTTCAAAGCTTCTTCCGCAAGCCATAACTTTTATTGGATGACACTGCTAACATTTAAAAAGTATAAGTGTGGAAAACTGGGCAGCACATTTTCTATCCAATTTGTTTCAATTAAGCCATTTGAGCCAGCATGTGGGGGATATTAGCTTTACAGAGCTAATATTTCAGTGGGTCTTTGGTTAGCAAAAAACTCTAACACAGCCTGCCCCGCCTTATACGAACCTAAGTACGGTGAGCCAAATCACTAAGTGTTCAGTCTACATTAACCAATGCTTTTGTTTCACAGTTATCCCTATTTTGTTATAAAGGTATTCAAAAAATATCATTATATTTTTTTTAAATTATGTTATCCTTCCTTACCTTAATATACAAATATGTACAAAAATGTACTGTTACCCACATAATAGTTATAAATAAAATAAAAAAACAAAAAACCCAAATCGTTTATTTCATTTATACTTTTTGTGATCACAATAAGCTGTTAATGTAGTCCCACTTCTTAGTTGATATGAAACTTAAAGACATTTCAAGTAACGCCGTGGAAAGTTCATAGCATATTTAAACAATTAAATGTTCTACGCTACAGTCACTCGACTATCTTAATAGATATCTTATCGCCACCCTTGAAATAGGTACCGTTGAGGATTTCCTTGACCATCTGTGGTCTTCATCATCAGTTCCACTTCACCAAATATTGTTTCTGAATGCAAATGCTGGACTTGTTACTAAAATAAAATACATAATGAAAAAACATGTGGATTGTCTTCCCTGTGGATGTCGTAAGAGGCTACTAAGGGAATAGGGACTTGTAGTGCTGTTAGGCGATGGGTTTGGACAAAGTAGTTGGTAGTGAGCAAAATGTGGTTACTGAAATATCAACAAGTTTTTAAACATTAAAGTTGTAGGTAATTCTGTAGATCTGCCTACCCCACTCTGGGATTACAGGCATGAAGGTAGAAATTAAATAGAAAAAAAATAGTCGCCACTACGATGTTCAAAGGTTCCCTTCGATTTCTCTAGGATGCCATCATCAGATCCTGGTTTCCTTATCATGGTACCACTCTTGGGATATCTTCTTTCCAACAAAAAATAATCATCAAAATAGGTTCATAAAAGACAAACTTATCCGCGAACTCACATAAAAATATATACAGTTGATTTGAGAAACCTCCTCCTTTCTTGAAGTCGGTTAAACACAAAAATATTTTTTGTACTACAGAAAGTATTATTGGGTGTGATAAAAATAACCAGTTGCATACCTTTTCATTATACGATTTTAAATTATTGTTTATAGCTTGATCCACGGTTCACCATAAATTAACACAACTCCCACATCGTTAACGTCTGCATTGCATACCGTAATTGTATTCTTAATTACAAACCTTTTAGTTTGTTTTGAAAAAAAATAGTCATCGATATTATTATTCATATTGTAGCCGCTTGCATATTAGCATCGCAATTATCATCTGTCTACCGCTTGTTCGGCTTCCCTTCGCTTCTTGCGATGCTTCTTCTTCTTTGGTGTAAGAACACATCGGTAATACATAATTATATGTAAGTACCTAGTGAATCTACTAGCGCTCCGGACAAGACCATAATTGCAGAGATACCATAATACGGTCCATATGTACCTATGTAGCCAGTTTACAGAATAAATATTTTGAAGTTCGAATTTGTTTTTGGATTTTTATTGTTTATGCGTGGTGCGCCTTGACTATGATTCAAGTCATGGCAGGACTGTTAAATCATTTTGATAACTCTGTGACAGGGGAACCAGACCTATTGGATTATGGTTAGGTACACGGTTACCAGAATGTGCCGTCGCGGCAAGTGGAAACGATGTGATTAGCTGGCCATGTTTACATTCGTGGTGACAGAATCGGTTTTGTATAGTAAAATCGTAATATTATCTTGCAGAGGTATTTCAAATTTGAACATTCCCACGCATTAAAGCTTACTAAAAATAATAAACACCGTCACACCGCCATTTTGGCTCACCGTACTTTCTCGTACACTCGCATGCCCATACGCGGCCGCGCGGCGCCTTAGCTGCACAAAGACCCAGGCATTTATGTAAATGGCCGGATTCCGAAAATGCCCGCAAAAACAATGAGCGAAAAATTTTACTTTTTGGAGTTGGTGCACTTTCGCACTTGGCCTTATTGATGTAGATAATAAAGTGTTTTCAGATACACACCGACACACAGACACATACAGACTATTACAAACTGTTTATTTGGTCGACTGGTATTAGGAATTAAGTCTGCCATTCTTACTTTCTTGTGAAATCAATATTAAATTTATTAATAAATGTAGGTACATAAATAATCAATAAATTACACGAATAAAGTGTTCACTTAACAGCGACGGAATTGTACATAAGTTAAGTATGTTTAAATTTTCAAACCTACACCGTGTCCTGTTTTCATTGCTCGTGGATATAATGTGTAATCTTATTAAAACAAAACGAGTCCTATTGCAAATAGAATATATTAAAATTACATCATAGGTTTTACATAAAATTAGTAAGAGTTTCGAAGTGAAGAAATTATTTGCCGATTCGGTAGTTGTAAAAAGTTATCATATAAACAGTACCTGGATGACCTGGATGGTTTTTTTTTTGGTAAGTTTTCTAAATATGAAACCTATCTAGACCGATTTATCGCCCCCGAAACCCCCTGCATACTAAACTTCATGAAAATCGTTGGAGCCGTTATCGAGATTCAGACGTACCTATAGGTATATACAAAAATAGCTCGTTGAAGGTATTAGATAGATGCAAAAAATAACCCGATTTATCAACGTTCAAAAAGTTATGTTTTTCAGATTTTACGCGGACATTAGGCGAATATCTAAACGCGGTGTGGCTACTTTTTATTATTACTGCTGATGTAGATAACCATTTAACACAAATGTATTCCGATCACATAAAGCTAAGCCCGGACGCCAAATACTCCGCCAATTCTTTAGCCCTTAACAGTTTCAACTTACTTTACTTTTTAATTTTACTCTTCTGCGCTTTGGTTTTCCTTTTTTAAAGTTTTGCGGAGCGCCCGTAAGGACTAACGGCTAACTTTTTATCTAAATAACAGTATCGCAATTTTATTGTTAGCAACGTTTTATTTTGTCTGCAGTATTGGATTGTTGTTGCCAAATTTAGCGAGAGTATTTCGAATTAAATTAGTTTCGGTTTTGTTTTTTATACTTACGCGCTTTTGCCATTTGGCGGTAAATAACTGAAAAAGGTTTTGTTGTAATGGTTTCTATGAAGCTCCACATTTATTATTTATCTATTTTTTATTACTTAATTATTTTAATCATAATACAACGAATTTGTAATAACTTCAAATACCGGATTTTAGTTTGGTACTGAAATACTTATTACCTTCCTATTATTATATTCGGTCAGCAACATCCCAAATTAAAGAAAACAATTATAGAAATCATTGTTTATACGAACTCAATTAACAATCTTGCAGATCTCACAATCGTCCTACACAATCTGTTATTACTGGGTTTTCGAAAAAAAACAACACACCTACGAAGACAGTGAACTTAGTCATTTGGCCATTTGTTTACGTTTGCTCGCCAATTTATAGGTTAACGTTGTTGCCAAGTGCCAACTTTGAAAATAGAATGTGCATCGGTTTCTGGCAGATTGAAAGGGATTTCCATTTTTTTTATAAGTCATGCATGTATTGCTTTTAGGAGTTAACTCAGACTGATGATAACAAATGTCTTGCAGGTGTTTTTTAATAATAATATGCCGTATTCCACTTCCTAATTTAAATTTAGTAATGGATTATGTTTGCATAAAAAAACAATTTTTCGGAAAAATATTGAAAAGGTGCATTATTTAAACTTTTGTTTGTCGACAAACTCTCAGCATTTGTGATAGGACGAGCGGTTCACACAGCAACCAATCAATAACATAGGAATCATATTTTTTACCTAAGGGGATTAGAACAATGCAAAAGCAGTGCCAAGGCCACCGCCCACTTGTGCGTTCGTCTGTCTATACTATACTCTAACTAGGTTACACGTTGAATGAGATATATATAAAACCAGCGGTTTCCCACTTTTCGTTGCACAACTAGTGTTTATTTACGTTGGATATAAAAACTTTGTGACTGCTCTGAGCTTTTGTTGTAAGTTTAAGTTTGTTTTGCTCGCCGCTTCCGTGGACATTGATGGTGCTTTTATTGTGAAAGCTTTTCATTGAAGTGCATAATACCTAACCTAAGGAAAAGTCGTTAAGATTACGAGTAAGAACGAATTGGAACATAGGTTTCTTTCAATTTTCGCCGTAGGTACCTACTTACGCTACTCAACTTATACCTATAGTATCTATTAAATCAATAATTGACGCCCTTAAACATAAACAAATCCATTTTGTCTGAGTAGGTACGAAGGTTTTAAAATATATTTTATAATAAATATCATTTATTTACCAACTATTTTTAGACTCGGATTAGATATTTTTGCGTAACTTAATCTATATGGCACAAATGAGTCTTAATATTTTCTGTAGATACTTTATACCTCGATAACCCAGCAAACTTTTTAGCGTATTGATTAAAAACCAGCCCGTTTCGGCCTCACAGGGCGTGCGCACGGGCATCTCCCACGGCCCTAAACCGATAACAATCGATAATTACTGCGATTAAGAGCGATTATTGGACCCACAAGAAGCGGTCACCAAACACTTTAATTAGATCTCGTTTGTAGAATTGGAATTCTCAATCGACTTTACTTTGCGACATTGTCACTTACCGTGCCCGAAGTCTAAAATAATACAGTCTTTAACCACCAAACATAAACTCTGGAGTTGATATGGTATAAAATAGTCTGATTGTATTGTATTCGATGTTTGTTTAAAGAGTCAGAGACAGGCGGGAAGACTTAGAACTACACGCTACATTAACCTACCGCCAAGCAGCAGTGTTCGCATTGTTGTGTTCCGGTTTGGGGATAAGACAGCCGGTGAAATGACTAGCATAGAGGCATTCCATCTTCGGCCTCAGGGTTGGCAACGCATTTGCAGTCTTAGGATTGCGGTCTTGTGAATGCGAATGTCTATGGGTCACAGTTTCCACTTACCATCAGGTGGCCTGTGTGCTCGTTTGCCTTCCTATGATATAAAAAAAAAAAAAAAAAACGCTGCAACAGCAGTCACCATGTACTTCTACTAATGAGTTTTTCTAACTTAAATGCATTACCTGATGCTCTTGTGGTAAAGAAAAATATCATTAGGAAACCTTCACATCCGAACAGTGCCTGCATTACCTGTTATTCTATATTCAGTTTCCAGTTTATTCACCTTAACCAAACAAGGCAAGTGCTCTACATTTTAGATTGCTTACCGTACATAATATAACATTAAGTACCATTGGATGGGGCTACTTTAATTTACGGGGTGACTTTGATAGCAACTACCATTCTACATAAACATGTATTTTTTGAGGAGTTGGAATACGCCCCCATAATATTTTTTTCGCCACTGGTAGCGGCGATAGCTGCTCCTTCCGAAAGTTAAAGTAGTGCGCATGTTACTGCCTATTTTCATATAGAAAAAAATATGAACAGTTAGCGTGCTTTTTGTCTTGATTTTTGAGGCAAAAAAACTTCAATAATATAATGTATAATGTATACGTGTTAGCTTAGGTACAGTCAATATCAAAAGTAAGTGATCAAAATTAACATTTCAAAACATGTTCAAGCATGACGCCCCAGATAAAACAGATTATAACAAAGTGTCATTTTCAACTGAATATTTAATGAGTCAAAAGAAAATGATCATAAACGATGCCATAACGCCCATAACTGTCTCTTTATAGAAAATTTCAATAGAGAATAATTATTTTTTTTACCTCTGTGTCAAGTGTCCAACAAGATAAAGTCAAAATGACTAAATCTCCAAATGAAAACTAGGGTAATCACGGCAGTTAAAAAGGATTTATTTTAAATGTTGCAAAAAAAAACAAAGCGAAGTAGTAGGAACTTATTTCAACCCTTGATGGAAATGAGAGGTGTTATAGTTGTTTCGCGTGTTTGTCTTACGAGTATAACCGACACTAACCGAACGTCTGACTTGTATTCCGAGGTGGTCTTGAGAAGACATGAAGGCCCAAACATTTATATTCACTTACATGTGATAGTTTGGTAGTATTACTGACTATTGCTATTTTAGAAAATCAGTTTAATTTGAAACACTCAGTAATGACTTTAACTGTTTGAATGGCATGTCACTTACTTATGACACATTACGAGCTAATTTACTAATGCTAAACTACAATAATCAGATACATCTGTCTTAATTTATTGTATATACTATTTTGAGACCCTATTTCATCAGTTTCTTTTGCTGTTGACTGTACCTACATAGAACTTATAAAGTAAAGGTCTCATTTTTTTTCTAATTAGTCAAGTCAACAAAACAAGAAAAACCGATTATTGAATATTTTTATTTTATTATTTCGTCTTTTAGTTTCTTTAAAAACTCGTGTTAAACTTTGAATTTGATCAAAGTAACCCCAATACACGGTATATTATCTGAGATATCTGGCGAACATTTCAAATAATTACATAAAGTTATTTTCCCTCGGTGTCAATAATGTTCCAACAAAGTCTTTGTCGATGCTAATTAAAAGGAATGCAATGTGGTTTGTACGTACACGCATAGCGTGTAAGTCGGTCCCAAAAAAGCGACAAATTACGTGTTGGACTCGATACATTTGACCAAAGTGGCAAAGTGCCTCTTTGTCGGTCCCAAAGAAATTCTTGATTGAAATCTTAGGTCCAATTACAGTTTTGGTAATGACTGGCCAATGTAAACGATAACAAACAATTAAAAGACACGTACAAATTCTAAAGAAATGTATTATAAGTTCTATGTAGGTACCTAAGCTAACACGTATACCTAAACACAATTAGTTTTTGCGAGCGTTGGGTTTCTATTTTTCGATAACTTTTTTCTTACTCTGCATTACAAAATGTGGTTTCAAAAATTTCGGATCAACTGTTTTTTTTTTAAAGTTGCTAATTTTCGAATGCGGCGGTAAACATGAGAAATATAAAAGGTATAAAAGGTCTACTCAGAACAGACCTTACATGCCTTGGTTGCTAAAGCATCTATCACACTAAAATGGTGCTAACTTAGGAAACCTTATTTATGTCTTACATGGAAACGCCATCGCCGCAAGATAACGTAGCGAATAACTAATTATTTCCTTTCCGTTTTCAGGATGTTTCTTTCAAACAAATTGGACTAGAACGGAAACCCCGTTTATATAAATTGCGACCACCTGTGTCCTGTGTCTTCTTCTGCCTTTCACACGCGAAGTTTAATTCGGAGTCAACATGTTTTTTGGAGGGTCAATAACTTTTTAAAATATTAAAATTCATTTCCGCTTTAAGAACATACTCTAATGTTACCATGAGCTAAATTTAAATTAAAATAAAATTTCTAGATAAATAGAGACACTAAATAAGTACAGCAATTTAAAGAGAAACTTCGGCTTGGTTATCACTACCTAAGCAATCTATTGTAAACAAACTGAATATACAATCGTTTTAAACGGTTTCGTGTAGGATTCCCACTATTGAAGCCAGACTAACGCAACGCCAAGTCAGATTCGATTTTTTTGCCACCGTGTCGTGAGTCATTTCTCTTGGCACTATTACAAAAGTAGTAGACAGAATAATCTTGGATCAACATTCGGGAGTGAGAAAAGTGCACGTAAAATAAACTGTCCTCAGGCTGCTTGTGTCCCTTAAGTTTGGAAATATAATTTTAGGAGCTTTTATATTTCACTGACATTAGATAATAGCAGTAACGTTAGACAAACAGTTAATAGACAAACGCGGATATAATGGAATTTATTGCCGTTAACAATTTCAAAGGCGATAAAGGTCACAGAATCAGCATTTGCACATCTAATGACAGTAATGTCACCTTTTAACCCAGTTGTTCGAGTATGGAATCCCAACTATTGTCACTGCACCTCATTATTATTCCACTCGTTTCTTCATCAGAGACCGCTGTGGTCGCAAGTGTTCCTTACACCTCTCCTTTTTCATCTTCAGCTGTATGTGTATTGTCATCTCTTTCACAATAATATGCCCAATCCATAGCAGTATCGGTAAACAAACAAACGGTAGTTTTAGCTTTGTGTTCAAACAAATAGTAATACACTAACGTTTGTTATGAAGGGACATGTTTGCGGTTAGAATGTTTCGGTTTCTTTGATTTTTAAATCGCCTACTTATTTTGTGTTTACCGTTGACATTATTTGAATTTCTCTATTCATTTTATTGGTTCAATTGTTAGATCAGCATTCCTCCGTGTACTTTAATGATGACGTCTGTTTCACTCGTTGAATTCTCTTTGATGATTCGCTGAGGCATACCACCCTTGCTCGTACTTTTTCAGAATTAAAGTTATTAATCACGTTGTATTTAAAATACTACAAATCTAAACCGTCACTATACTCTACTTTCAGTGAAATCATTAATATTTAACGATGACTTTTTCCTATTTACAGAATCTCAAGCTTTTCGCAGAATAATTTTACGTATCCGACATAATATGAGTAACTCGCGAATTGGAACACGCTTTAAAAACAATTTATTTTTAACATAATCGTGTTTTCAGTGTGGTAATAAGTTTACACGTAATACGTGTTACTTGTCAAACTGTTTGAAAATGCGAGCGTCCTTTTTATATTAAGGAAACAACATAATAATATTTTAACCGTTGAAAGGCTGTTATTAGGCAGTATGAAAGTGTCAGCAAAGTACGCTCATTATGGCTTCAATTGTTCTGGATGGCGGTCTTTGTTTCTTTCGCTATAAATATGTTAAAAAAAAACCTAAATTCAAAATATTTATTCAGTAAATTGGCCACATGCGGGTATCTTTTACACGACACGACGGTAATGTACAGTGAATCTACCATTTGCATTTTGATGTTGCTCAAAAATTTCTGGTCACCCTCTTAATCCTACTAATATTATAAATGCGAAAGTTTGTGTGTTAGTTTGTTACTCTTTCACTACTGTTTTAGATGAAAACAGTGCAGGAAGTAACTGTTTAGCCATATTTGTTTTTCACTTATAAACCAGGAATTGAAAGTAATCAAGCAAGCAGAAGTTGAACGTAAAGTTTATGCCGTAGGGCGCTTAGAAGAACCTAAAAAACTCTTATATACTAATAACGTGTAAGTATCACGTCTTTAAGCGCATGTCTAAAACAATATTCCTATTTAATTCCACGGAATGCCTGAATCTCTTGGGACTACTCGGCCGTTCACATTCGCACGGCGTCACCTGGCCAAGAGCTATCAGTCCTTCAGAGAAAGTGAAATTGGCCCCATCCTGTGGGACCGCATAGCAACTGACTGGTGCAGAGTCATCGAACCTAAAATATTTCCTAAATCGGGTATCGCCCGAGCACGTCACGCGACTGTCTAGACACAGCACACAGTTAGACAGTAAGCTAATTAGAGCACGTGCTGCCAACACTTTAACGTCTTTGGTGAACTACTGAATGCTCAAATAAAAATCACTGTATCTATGTTCATGTCACGTTAGTTTGGCAATTAAATGTTAAAAATGCTATTAGAGTTAATGTTCACTTCTAAATTATATTTTTTTCCGTGTTTATGTTAAGAAAAGCTATTTAATTTCATGTTGTTTTTCTTTCCACATAAGGTATTTTTATGTAACTTTTTACGCATTCTTGAGTACCGTAAAACGGGGTTATTTGAGAATCACGAGGCTATTTGGAACCAAGTTTAGTAATTATAAGCTTTTAGTTGATATATTTTTTGTCATGGCAATAATAAAACTAAAAACTTAGCCTGACAACAAATTTTACAGTTCTATCATAGCAATGACAAAAAATATACCAACTAAAGGCTTATGATTACTTAGTTCCAAATAGCCCCGTTTTACGGTACCTATTCTTATAGTGATATAATAAGAATTTAAAATATTTGATTCCACTAGTTAACCAGTAATATAAAGAACACTGGTGTACTACTGCAGGTCAGTTTGTGTGCTATGAAATCTAAATTTTCAGGAATCCTTAACAAATTATACCAAAATATCGCTACCACGCATACCTTATAAATATTTAGATTTTATTAATGAACGCCCGAAGCAAAAGAAGTTTCTTGCCTCGAACTTAATAAGCCAGTACTTTTACTTATTTAAATTATTAAATTCTGCAGTTTTAGTCGGATAAAAAATTACATAGTATTATAAGTAAATTTTACTTTAAGGTACCCAATATCATCTACCGAAACGCGGTGTGTAATCCTCTAGATACTAGAATGCAATAAATCGTTGAGTAGGTATGAGTATGAGTATGACGCGAGTCTTAAAATTAATGTCGACTCCATACGTTGCTTTAGTCTTACCGTACTGTAAAAACTCTGAACTCTACAATTATCAGAGTAAAACATTAAAATACATTCCGCATCTACCTATTATATAATTTGCACTTATGTTTTTTTTAGACATATATTTTTTAGGATAAAAAAATGATAAATACGTTTTTTAATTAAGTACAAGAATAATTTTTTTCGAACTATCTTCGGATTCAAGGTCGTCGGGTAAAAAACAATTTATTCGAGCAAAACCAGCTAAACACCAGCTTTGTACTGAATTATACGTTTTTGGTGAGATCATGCGATGTATGCATTTACATATGAAATTGGAGCGTGATGTGCAAATCGAAATGCTTAGGATATTTGGTGAATCATGATTAACAACTATTTTTTTGGCAATTTCTTTTAACCAAAAATAGTTTACGACCGAATTTTGGTGTAATTTTAGTAATCATATACCCAAAAAAGTAATGTTATTAAGTGTTTTTTTCCAACCTCAATAATTATAACAACTTAATCAGTTTTCAGTATCATGCAATCACAATTTTGGCTTAGTTCAGACTTCTTTCCATTTTTTAGGAGGTTAAGAAGAGTGTTAGTAAGGTTAGACACTCGTCGTTTTGTGATTCCAGATAAGATAATGGTTCTTGGCCGATTTGAAGGATTTGTGCACCGTTTATCGCGTATTCGGCTGCTTTTACATTTTCTCGGATTTTAGCCTAAAGTAAATAAGGCTAAAAGGGGGGTAAGAAACATTGGCTGATGGGATGCGACTGCTTATCGCCGCTCACTCCATCTGGGGATGGACAAAAGATGGTATTGATTTTGCCGACTATACACCATTCCAGCGATGAGGGTGCGGGCTATATACGAGTATTCATATGTGATTCAAATACTATTAATAGACCTATTAGAATAAAGAGACTCGTCAGATTATTTTCCTCAAAACACGTTTAGGTTTGACGTGAATTCTATTCGAAGTTTTCCCCTTTTGTTCTAGTCGCATATTTTCCGATGTTTCCGATCCAGATTAACGATGAACGATTCCAAACGGCAGTTTAGTCATTCGTTATTAATTCAAAACAAGTAGGTAGGTATAGGTTCCCTTAGTTTTGCATTAGGGTCGAATTACAAAAATCATCTTGAAAAGAGCTCCACTGACATTATCTAATTTATTACTTTAATAAAAGATTCGACAAGAAACACTTGTCAGGTAAGAAACACAATTTTCGGGAAATTTATTACCTACTCGAATAATCGTAGGTACATCGCTATCTACATTCTCGGAGGTACATAATCCTTTACCTCTAGTAAGGTCCTGAATTGTCGGTATGCTTATGGATGCAGTGAAACACGGAATCGCCAAGGGTTGCTATGCTAGGCATGGACTAGTGGCATATACCAATCAACGCGCAGCGTTTACGCCGGCAGAACGTTTTACTGCAAGCATACCGCCAAGTCAGGAAGCGGCCTTACTCTATCGGTTAAAAATGTACATAGGCCTTTTAGAAGGGATTAACGCCTTGCAAACCAATTAAGCAATCTAATTTTTCTCTAAACTACATAGCAAAAAAATTAAGATCGTGATGTAAAAACTAGATCAAATCAATTATAATAAAGCCGCACCTGCCTCAGGCGCATGCGCATACGTCTGCGTCCACTTAAACAATTCCGCCGGGGTTGCCTCGCTAACTGTTTATGGAGTCGCGCCAAACCGGGCGCGCGAAAAAACCCGAGCCGAGTCGAAAGGAAACCCGAATGCGGCAAAAAAACGCGAGGTGCGTTCAGGTCTCGACTGTCGTTTGTTTTGGTTTCGGTTTATGTACATATGGTGGGCAGACTACTGGCAATAGCCACTTGGCAGGAATGAATTTTCGACTTGTTGCTCAAGTACTGAACTGGCCAAATATAAAGTTGAAAGTATTAACTTCATAAAAAACTAGGGGCGACATGGAGTTGCCAGGCTAGATACACTGATCTTAAGAAAACGTCTAGTAAAAACACAATACCCTCCTCGTTTGGCAGTTGGGTAAAAAACCATCGTCATTTACCCCTGGAACGTCAAGCGATTTTAGACTTTCATACATTTAGTATGTGACGTGCGGCAATGACGCCGTTGCCACCGACGTCCGAGAGGTTATAAACTTTAACTACTTAATTTGTGACTTAATCATAGTAAATGTATATCGTCATTTCCATGTCACCCAAAGTACATAGTTTGCTGGAGGGTTTACTGTTGTTATATCGACACTAAGAGATTGTTTAGAAAGTTATTTTTATAACCTCACCCTAACTCCCTATTCAATGTTCAAGATTCCCTTAAAACAAGACTTCATCAGAAAATATTTATAATCATTCTATAAAACGTATATCTCTTTCTCAAAATATAACTTTTTTAAATAACAGACAACATTAACCGCATGGTAGAGCGTGGAATTACCCGCGTTGTATCGTAGTAGCCCGCTCCCGCACCCCGCTTGCGTACTACGCTGTTTTTACCCACGGCAGGCGCGCGCGCAGCCTGTGTTTGGCGACGTTTTTATACGCTCATTGTTTAGATAAGGAAAATCTATATAGGGTTAGGTGCAATTATAAGTAGTGTGTTGGTGTTTATTCTTAGTGTTTTTAAAAGGATTGTAAACTTAGAAGGTTTGTGACGATATTCAATGCATTCAGCCACAATACAGGCGTTTATAAGTACCTGGTAGTAAAAAATAAATACAATATATTTGTGAATTAGTTACATTCTGCTTCTTTAGTAAATAATGGGAAGCGAGGCAAAACGAGAGAAAAGTTTTAAAATAGAAAATTATCGGAGATATTATTATAAAAGGCAACCTTGAATAAACGCTGGTAGTTAAATACAACGCCATCTCCCGAAAGTCCTGGGCAACAAAGTCGTTTGTCCGTGAGTCACAATACGAAGAAATCCCGCTTCAAACTAATAAATTTCCTAAAGCAATCCGTGCCAAGTTTCCCGATTTTCCCGGATCAAGTGTACGGGCTAATTTATCACAGCCGTTATTGGGATTTGGGATTAAAGTGTTTTAAATAGCAAGTTTATTTCTGAGCCTTTTAACACCTGGTGCACTTGCTGTGCTTTTTTAAATTTCACTCCTGTAAGATACAAGAGACTTTTCAATGAGCATTGCATTGTGGAAGAAAACAGCGGTTATCGTTAAAGCTAAGTACGAATAAAAATGTAAGTAGGTAACTAATACTCGTGCAGTTACAATAATTGTAAAAAGTTTCTACTAAAACCGACAAAGCACATTAAAATACCTTACAGCAATTACAGTTACACCTCGTTGGTCAGTACCCAGCTTCAGACAATAACAATTTTTTAGAACTACCCGCACTTGCCAACTCACGCCATGCCGCGCCATATGCCCATGGTTTCATGTTATAATTAAGCTCCTGCTTTTATTTAAAGCAATAAAATCTACCTAATACAGCCGTGCTGGTGAAACGCTGCATCTTTATTATTAAACCGTTGGTGGTCGTATGAAGGTGAGTCGTAAAAAAATAAGTACGCGCGGGCAGGGCGGGTAATTACTTTATATAAATACAATTTTTTAATCATAGTAGTAAAACGCTTTAGTCTAGGTGTGGTACCAAATTTTAATTGAAATAATAATTATCGGGATATTCGCTAAAACTGGAGAAGGTAGGTAATTGCCTGGGCTGTTTGGGAATGATAGATAAGGCAATTTTCATAAGAACAACTTTATACAAAAACTTGCAATGGAGTCTCCATATAGCCATTAAATACATACATACATACCTTCACGCCTGTAATCCCAGAGTGGGCTAGGCAGAGCTACAGAATTACAACTTTAAAATGTTGTTGATAATTCAGTAGCCACAATTAGCACAAATAGGCTAAGATGTTTACCAGCATATTAGTGACAGGTTGCAAGCTCATCGCCTAACAGTACTACAAGCCTATATTCCCTTAGTCGCGTCTTACAACATCCACGGGAAGACATGGAGTGGCACTATTCTAACCCGGCAACCACACGGGATAACAACTTTTCATAAGAACAATTTTATACAAAAACTTGCAATGGAGTCTCCATATAGCAGTTAAATACTAGCATTAAATTAAGTTCGGCAACTTACTCTACTAGCAAAATCAGACAGCTGATCCATGTTTGAGACAGCTCGCTTATTATAGTTATTTGCGTAGTGTTACGGCACTTTGGGGTGTAAAGCAGCTGACATATAGACAATATTTGCAAAAGGGTCATTCGTTATAATATATACAGCGTGACCCAAAACTTGACGTTAATATTACGGCACAAAAAGCCCGTTTTACACCAGTCCGGAATATAGTATTATCTTTCTATTATGTTGGATAGTTTAGAAGTTAAGTATTTATGTTTTAATAATAAGTACTGGTACACTACCATGCGTTAAACATTTGCCTCCCGTGGCTTTTGAAATAAATCTATACTTTACAAACTAAATCATTTCCCGTTTTTCATTCAACAACTTTGACTCTATGAAAAATATTGCTCTAGACCAGGGCTCTCGATCTTGCCTCAAAAGTTGGCGAATTTAATCAAGACTTCTAATTTCAACCTTAAGTGGCCAGAAAGGGTACATTGGCCACAAACGGTACTTATACCCTTCTAATTAATAAGGAAAAAAAAAACTTAGATGTGCATTTATTCCAAGCGACGTAGTTCTGCAAAAATTTCGCACCCATCCCAAAATGCTCAGGGTTTGAATTAAACGTTCTGATCGATGTAAATTGTATAGGTATACGTTATTTGATGCAATTTGACCAATACACAACTATGCATGATATATTATTTTATAACCTCAAGTGTTATCATTGGAATAAGTACTTACCTAAAATGTTAATAACTGACTGTTAAGTTTCTTACGGCGCTTCTTCTCAGCAATGGTCTCCTCTTGAGACACGGTGGTAGGCTTTTGACGTGTAGGTAAAATTGCCCCTTTTTTTCTAACATCTTGTATTTATCTTTTTATCTTGAATAGTACTTCTAAGACATAGGAAGAAAATTATTAACACATGAGGAAGAGTATAAAAACGGAAAAGCGAACTAACGACACATTAACAAAAACTTTTTGTAAACACGAAGTAATGAGTTGAGGTGTGCACATACGAGTATGATGGACCTAACCTAAATAAATCGGGTTTAACTCCACATGATGTGTCATGCATCATATTTCAAAGAACTTGTGGGTGACTGCAACTACTACCACTAGTCACAAGTATTTGTAGTCTTCTATTTAGAACGCGGAGACGTGGACATTGCGGGAAAGCGAGAAGAAAATCGACGCGTTGGAGAAGAATGCTTTGAGTATCATGGACTGAATTCCGTACCAACGTGTCCATATGAGAAGAACTCAGCATTAAACAACAGCTTTCGTCAATAGTCCAAGTACGGATCCTCACCTTTTTTGGCCACTTTTCCCGGCGCAATAATGATTCCATTGAACGCCTGGTCGTACAGGGAAAAGTTGAGGGAACCAGAGCACGCGGAAGATCGCCCATGAGATGGACAGACCAAATCAGATCTGCAACAAATTGCCTCATGCATGAGTGCGCTAGAGAGGAATGGCACCTCATTATCCGGCTGGTCACTCATCGTGATGACAATTGACGATCACGACAACTCTTTCAAGAGTGCACCGACTAAGAAGGAGATTTAGAATTAATGAATAAATTATTCTACAGCAGCAATAAGTACATAAGTACCGATATAAATATTTCCACGTAGGTATATCGCAACGTCATTACAGCGCCCTCTCGTATTGAGTAGCGGAACTTTACCAGAGCCTTCTACAGTCCCTTATTGATAATTGGTTCCGTACCAAAATCGGAAAAACTATTTTTTTATGGAAGTATATAGGCAAATATCAAGAGTAGGTATCATTATAGCTGATGATGATGAATTGTGTACCTATATCTTATTACACTTTGATAGTGCGATCGTGGCGAGACGGCCGCCAAGCCGGCTAACGAAGTGCTGCCGTCAATTAAAAAGAGATTCTATTACACTAGACGATTTATATGCACAAAATAATAATATTTCCAAATCAATGTGTAATAATAATGTAACGTTTTTTTAAAATTTGTTATTTGAAATGAAATAATAAAAACTAGCAGCTCCCCCTCGCCTTCGAGCGATTAACCTTTTTCTGGAAAGTCTAGTAGTGGACTAGTCTGGGTAAAATTCGAATCATATAACTATATTTTTGCCACAGACCACGCACACAAGTTTCTCCGAAAGGTGACTAAGTTCTACAAGTTTTGATACATACTTCAAGGTTTGGATACTTCTCAAAAATGCGATGGTAAATGAGTACTAGGACCTGAAACACTGAATGATATCGCTGTGCTTAGGGATTGTCAACTATATATCACAGAAGGATCATGCATTTAACCAATCGTGTCGTCGCCGTGTCGTCCCGTTGTTGAGTCAGTTGGCTCCTGGCCAGCAGTTCACCTGCGATGCTCCCATTCGGCTTCCGGCGAGGATGCGACCTGACGACTATTTATAATAGCCTGACGAATACATTGATTAGCATGGTGAAGCGTGGCGAGGACAGGTAATCGTGAACGAGCTCAAATCAGCTCAGTTTGGTAATCAGAAGTGGAATCAGATTTTTCAGCCCTCAAACTCCTGTTCAGCTTCAGGTCTTAAGCTAGTTAATCTTACAATAAATAGGTCCTCCACCAATTCTATTTAAATCCGTTCTGAAATTTTGACGCAAAACACTAAGCATATAAACCGGTCAGCCTTTCGATAGCCAATCTTCAGACGTCACGCAGATGAATGAAGGTTAATATAGACGTAGTATTTTGGAAGTCATTCATCTTTAGCATCAATCATGTGGCCATTCACAAACCCCAATAAGGTCGTTATCCTGTGACATCACCCGTCTAGCGTGGGCCCAGGAATTGGCGAAGACGAGACGTTCATTCATACTTAGGATGTAGTTTGGAATGTTCCGTGTAGGAAGCTTTGTAGTTCCGTTCCGTTGACGTCAATGGAAGGCCCATCACAGAAATAAGCCGTGGATAGAAAACAGTTTTTTTTTACAATGCAATATTCCAGTCATATCGTGAGCAAAACGAAGCGCAATACCTACTTACAAAGACTCTTAAGAATAAAAAATGGTTTCGAATTTCTCCAGCTACAATAATAGTTACACGTTATTAATTAACATTTATTTTTAGCTTTCTCATAAAATCTAGCCATCTACGAGCAAGTTTTCATCAATTTTGTTCAGAACGTAAGCAGTGGGCACTGGGCGTCATGAATGGGCGGTATCTTGAAAAGAAGTACTTACCAGACATCTGAATGCCAAAGTTCAGCGGGCTGGTGGAAATCCATCATGGGTGTGGGTGTCTAAGGCTCATTTCTAAGCTATTTATCTCTAACGACGTGTATTCAGAACAGGCCGTTCCTTAAATTTCAGCATGTTTCATCGTGTTAATCTTCATACAGAATCCCGTATTAAAAACGATTACAAGCCGTTTACAAGCTATCGTTATCCACGTAAAACAAACTACAGTTACATAATTATTATTGTTCAGTGTTGTAAAACTTACTAATCTCGTTCGCAGTTCAAAATATATATTTTACTATTCCCTTGACCTACATTAAAGTGTGTGTACCACCTATTCGTCGACTGCTTTAAGATGTTTCTTGAACCGAGATTTAAAGTTTTTTATAAAATAATTTGGAAATAATTAGGGTGCTGTTAGGGGGCTATTTGATTGGCAACATTATCTATATTTGAGCCTTTGTTGCTGTACCTAGTGGCAACGGCCACCAGACGCCAGAAACCGAGTTTGATAGTTCAAATAATTTAGTTTACCTCATTTTCTTTTCCGTCAAGCTATAGGTACTAATAATTTCGTTTCTGTCCTGCTTGTCAAAAACAACAATTGTCTTATAGCCAATATGCTTAACGTCAGTCTTTCTGAAAAATTTCTTATTTAATATCTTGGCTAGATTTCCGAATATATTTCCACCAAGCGCCCGCCCCATCCATTCCCCAGACATTAGCATGACATATCCTAAAGTGATAGTAAATGATTTACATTCACTTTTCCTGAAAGCAAGCCAATTTTTTTGTTGGGATATTTGTACAAACGACGCCGGCGTCATAAATGTTGCGAGTTTTCAGTCATCTTTCCCTTTCATTCTAGCCTATTGCGATAAGGATAGATGCTGCGACATCGCTCATGCCACGACTCCCTTAGATAATACAGGTTATTTCCGATGTTACATATGTAACTCGTCAGACGAAATAATAAGGCCATCGGCCTAATGACAGCGCTCTATATTTAGGCCGGAGATTTTGGAGGCGACACGTTTTAAGTGCTTGAAGTGAAACGCGTGATGTTAACAATGCAGCGCTGGTGGAAAATAGGACTGAATTTTTGGAATATTCCTTTTTTTCTAGATGCAGCTACTAAATAATCTTCCTAAGACTGACACGTTACATGTGCAGTTGTTTGGCGCCCGTTAGAGATTGCGTATGAATAAATTCAAGTTTTTGCTTGAGAAACTAAATGTTTTGACAACACGGACGGAATAATTATAACACGCAAACTATCACATAGGTAACTAAGCAACTTCTTCCTTTACCTTTATTTAAGTAAGCTCTTATTTAGTGGCCAGGCTTGCATCAATAGCGATTCTCTTGGAGGATTGTGAGGCGATTCGAAAATCGCGTAGGCACCAAGCTGTTAAAAAAAAAGTTCATTTCCATGAAAATTTACGTTTTTGTTTTTTTTGTCGTAAGTTCCTAAATGTCGGAATAAGTTTGAATAGAGAGAAACATTATCGCATTTCGCATGGAAATTTTCAGCCTCACAATCCACTCATTCACACTTATCGAACCATGAAAGAAAAGGGTATGCGGGATTTTCAAGGCATCATTAAATATGCCGCTTAGTGTGTGTTCTGGGACATATAGCACCTTTTCACTCATCGCAAAGTCATCTATATGACATGGCCGTGGTAGCTCCTGCGTATAGCGGTAATGATTTAAAACATTACTGTTGACTTACCTTCGTTTTTGAGAGCTAAATTTGTAGTTGGATACCTTGCTACCATGTTTTCTAAAACATTTTAAGGCCATGATCGTCAAACCAGCTATGTATAGCTCGGTTTTGGCGGGTCGTCACTAAAATTTAACAAAAGCCTATGGCTCACCCGTTTATAAGAGGCTTTAGCATTACTAGTAACGGTGACGGCACCAATGTTGGATACTTTTACCAATAATCATAATTTTACATATTGATTGTATCAAAATAAATAAATAACGCTTATCTGCTGTAACATAAGAATCAAGTTTCCATCATTGGTCCTTGTTAATTAATGATACCATCACCCTAACCCCCTGTTCCTGTAATGAACAACTAGTTGTCAAAGCTACCTTTCTTCCGCAGGTAGTCCAGCCCGAGTGGAACCAATGCCGCCGGTGCGCGCGCAACGCGGCAGCCGCGTGAAACTCGAGTGCCGCGCAAGCGCACGCCCGCCACCGCGCATCGCGTGGTACAAAAACGGCCGGCCCGTCGCAGATATTGGGCTAAGGCGATTCCGGGTGCAGAATTTTAGGTATGTCCAAAAGGTTAACTTACTTAACGCTACCGTCGATGGCACTACTAGGTAGTTATAAGCATAATACTTATCTGAACCTCCGTCCCAAGGCTTACCACCTTTCCAAATTGGAGCAGTCTACTGTGACCATTCTGTGTCTCATAGTTTCTACATCTTCTTGTAAATAACGCACCCAGCTCAGCTTTTAGCTCAGACCCAATTTAGCTTGGTTACTTTCTAACAATGTTTATTCCTTACCATTGTGAATGTTTTAACCATGATTGAATTCGATTTCGTAGAGCGTAGTTGCTTGAAGAATTATACGAAGTAGCTGTGAGGAAGTGGAACCACAATGTACACTTTAAGAAACATAAAGTTTGAAATCTGTGTCCCTTATCCGCGCGATATAAATAATGTTTCACCTTTAATACCCGTAACCATCCGGGCTTATGCATTTTCATGCGTGTGTGATTGAGATGAATTTATTGGCACATCTCCTAATGCTTCACCTGAAGCATCTTGAGTGTAAAATTGCATTTACAGTAAGGTATCAAATACAATTGAATTGCTAATAAATGTCAGATCCCGTTACTGGTACAGTAGGCTGCAAAAGTGCATGGACAGTTCGGAAAGATAATGCTCTGAGGCAAACTGACGCCATCTATCTGCTCGTAGTAGTTCAACAAGATCTTACTAGATGGCGTTGTTGCAGATAATGATCTAAAAATATGAAAAAAAACAGCGCACACATCAACCAAACATTTTTTCTTTATTTCATAGATTTTATATTTTAGTATAATAGATGATTTTTAAGTAGTTTCAAACTATTAGTCAATTTCAAACTAAGAGGTTAAATTTATCAAAAACACTCTTCATCCACGATGTGGAATCGAACCCGGGACACTCAGGGTTCTGAACGTTAGCGGCCTTATGCCATCGGGCCATCGAACCATTTATTGTTGGGTCGAAATTAATTACCAGTTTATTATGATTTGCTTATTTTCGCATGACACAGAAACACGTTAAGTATTAATACTAGGAGGGTAGACTAAAGATTTATAAATACCAGACTGATTATTACAAAGACTTACGCTCGTTCGTTCGTTAGCTGCTCAATCAATTGCCTTTGTTGTGTAGATTTACTTTCGTTGAAATTTCCTTAAAAAATGACTTCTCGTTGCAATATTGACCTAGTCAAAAGATCGCAAATAATTGCTTTGCACAGTGAAGGCAGAAATTTGTCAGAAATCGCTAGAGAAACCGGAGTTAACGTAAGTAGTAATTTTTTTGGTCAACTTTTTATAAAATAATTTCGATTTAGTCTTTATTCATTTTATTTTATATCTTTAATTGTTATTATAAATGTCTGTTTTTTTTTAGAGGAAAACTATTGTTTTATGGGTACGGCGGTTTGAAGAGGAGGGATCTTTGCTACCCCGGCAAAGAACGGGTAGACCACGACTCATAAGCACACCCCAGGTGAGGTGAGGGAGTATGCGGAAGATGGATTTAAACCAACAACCCACTACGCTGGTTTATTCAATACGAGTGCGGATACTATTCGTCGTGTTCTTCACAGTGAGGGTCTGCATCATCGTATCGTAGGCATGCTGTCAAACCCTTGCTAACAGAAAGCCATAAAAGAGCAAGGTTCGCTTTGGAGTATTTAAATTTTGACTGGAGTAATGTCATCTTTACAGATGAAAAGACTTTTAAATCGAGCCAACACGGACGACTAAGCTTGTGGCGCCGAAATAATACTCGGTATAATGACAATCATGTAGTGCCCAACATGGAATCTGGTCGTATAACCGTAAATATGTGGGGATGGATGAGTGCGGCTGACCCAGGAGAACTGGTTAGACTTCCCAGTCGAGCGAACAGTGTTCATTATGTAGAAATGCTGGAGGACACCATGTTGCCCACCGTTCGCAATGTGTATCCAGAGGAGGAGTTACCGGTGATAACGTTTTTGCAAGATAACTGTCCCATACACCGTTCACGAAGTGTGAGGGAGTGGTTTGGTCAGCACAATAATATTAGGGTTATTCCCTGGCCTTCAAGGTCACCGGATTTAAATCCAATCGAAAATTTATGGGATATTATTGTCCAACGTTGGGACCACCAGAATGAGCGAACTCCGAAAGCCTTAGAAGACCACTGTTTAAACATTTGGGATAGTATTCGTGGTTCCAATCTGTGTCAGAATATTATCGGTTCAATGCGTGCTCGAATGCAAACTGTAATCGAACAGAGTGGGAGATATACTCGTTATTAAAGTTTAGTATATAAGTAATTCGAGTGGACGACTGGAGATCGGGTTAACGTAAGTAATTATTACAAAATTGAATATTATTTTCGCTCTTTTTGCGTGTCTATACTATTTTGTGACCATACATAATTGTCTTATTTTAAATATTTACGGTCAAACAAATTACACCATTTATACACGAATTTTAATTTTTTATCTATATATAAATATAACCGCCTGTTTTACAATCGGCAAGTAAAGCATATTAGACACATCAATTTAGCCCTTTCTCTTTCTTGCACTTTAAATAGACAAGGAGAGACAACTTTTAATGGCGGATAAATTTACTTGTCGATTGTTTAACAGGCCCTAAGAGATCAAAACTGTATAACATAGTTAACATAATGCGTTTGACTGTTAAGGTAACCCGATCTCTAGTTTAATTTTTGTTTGTTAATAATTACTTTGTTATTGTGGTGAAACTTCAATCTCTTTCCGATTTCGGAAACGAATACTTAAGTTATTACCTCAATAATATGTTAGGTAGACTAAATTAAAATGTTATTATGAGAAATAAAGTTTTTTCATTTCAAATAACAAAAGTTGTTTCTTTTCTTGAAAATGATAATTATTTAAAAAGATAATACATTAATATATTATGTGAAACAAAATTAATTAAAAAAAGAAACAGGTGGCAAAAGGCAGACCCGATCTCCCGACCTACGGAGAAGACGCGTTTCTAAGCCGGCTGTCAACTAACTCGGCCAACGATACTTTAAATTAACTGGCGAAATTATCGATTGTAATACTGAAACGTCATAAAGTTGTAGCAAACAACAATTGAACTAGCTCAGATAACAACGCCATCTAGGTGGTTTCTTACGAACGTCACCTCACGTGTTCACAGGATTATAGACATTAAGGTGTCCATGCAATTTTGCAGCTGACCGTACATTAGTAGGTATAAGGCCGCTTTAGTCGCCTTAGGACAACAACGATAACGATGACTATAAAGATAGTATAGCTTTATTTCTGTTATAAATATTTTAATGACCAATCTTCGGCAACCGTTTTGAAGCGCCTCTTACGATGTATTCAATACTACATCTGTAGCAATTTGCGTTTCGATGTTTGTAGCAATCGATTTTCCTAATACGAGGATAGATAGGTCATACATACGACTCGTAACTAGTACATTTCCACTTCTCCTAAGTACACGGCAAATAACTACGACTGTTGATCTTGATCTACGTAGACGCTCTAACAATCACAAACAAAGATGCGTTGACGGTGAACGACGTGCAATCATATGGAGCACCCATCAGGAATGCTCATTGTGACTGCAAACATCTCGCTAATCACTTATGCAGGCTGTCAATGACCGACCTAACGCATAAACACTCCCGTTCAATCAAACGAATATACCCCTTAATGAGCTTAGATTACAGCTCTTATAAGTGATTCATCAAAGTGACTAGATACCATTGCTACAAGCAATTAGTGATGCTAAGAACAATTTCACGGTGCATTTAGTGACGTATTTTTGCAGTTCAATTAATGGATTAGTCGTAAAGTTTACGAAATTAGTCTGTGACCTGTATGTGTGCGATCAACACTGTTTTGTTTAGCTCGACGTCCAGTGTTACAGCCGGCTATATAACGCTGTCTTCGAGTAAAACAGAATGTAGGTTAAGACTAGGATAAAACTCGTGAACAATCACAATACTACCGTAAACATAGCTCAACATGGAAGTTACTTTGTAATTATCTGGACCAGATCTTCGGGGAGTTGAGAATAAATTTAATTAATTAAATATTACAATAATATAGTTGTTATTCGTTGCACTATACCTAAATATTGTACACACGTCAGCTAGGCGTCTTCCAATTCCAAGCCCAACAGAGTGTAGTCTGAGGAGTATTTCCATATTTCTAAGTGTAATTTGTCATTCAGAGCCTCATAGAGAAGTGCTGGGTGTTTCAGGAGACGCTCAGTGCTGGTGATAAAGCACGTGCGGCGTGAGGACACGGCCTCGTACGAGTGCCGGGCGCAAGGAGCAGTGGGCCCGCCGGCAGTGGCAGCGGCCAATGTCAGCGTCATGCTGCCAGTCACGGCAGCGCCTGATACCAGTAAGTAGCCAAACCTTCAGTCGATCCAAGATGCGGATCACAAGAAAACTCTAGCCGTTTCATTCCTTATCATATCGAACAAATTAGACATCAATGCGGAACCTTGATGTTCAAATCTTGAGGAAGATACAAAATTTAACTCGAATCATAAGATAAGTCGTTTGAAGGTGGCCTTTTACATTGCCTTTTCTTCTGTTACCACGTCATTACCGATGAAAAAGTACTTAATGATGCTTCTCTAGCGACTTAATAAAGCATTATACCACTTACGCCTTTTCAAGCAAATTGATCTAGGTCTTCGACACATTGTTTACATGCGAAGAAGCTTGGGAGCGTTCCGCGAATATGCACCCGCGTTCGCGTACATGCGTGCACAAAGGCATTGTGAAGTCCAATGCAATCAGTTATTGAATAATGAGGTTCAGTGGAAATGAGACAAACCGCTTAATGTTACTGTTACTATAGTCGCAGTTTTTTAAATAGCTGCTGCGAGCTCTGCTGGTAAACAAAATAATAACCTAAAAATACCCTTTAATTTACAAATACTTGTTGTTTTATTGGTAGGTACTGTGTTATCTTGCAGTTTGTAATGTAGAATAAGAATAAGTAAGGTAAAAGAGGTGTACCTACCTACAATAATAATGATGGAGACTTTTAAACGGTCAGTCTGATAGAATTACATGGGCATTCGTTAGTATATCAGTTTACATATGCACCCAAACGGGGAAAATAGGTACATCTGAAATGATCAGAATCGGCCCAGGTCCCGACACAATAGACGCATTTCTCTTGAGGTAAAGTTTGTGACGTTGTAATGGGTAATCTCTGGATCTACTTAACTTATTTTGAAAATTCTTTTACCAATAGAAAGCCACGGTATTGGTTAGTTATTAAGATTTTTTTATTGCCCGAATAAGTAGGAACGGGAACAGCTAGTAAGAAATAATGCGACTCTTATGCTGAAGTCTTAACGATTCAGAAATATGACAATCATCAAGTTAAAATAACGGTGGCAAAGCGATTATATTATGTTTACATTTACTAAAAATAAATTGTAACTATTTGAAACTCAATGTACCTATCTCACCCAGTTTGCATAGTCCTTGCGCTAAATACTCTTTATGGGTTTGTGGAGCATGCAATCGGGGCGCTATAGAAATTGTCCACGTTTAAAGCCGGTCTTCTGTTGCTATTCAGAATGCTAGTGGTTTGGATGTTCTTTAATACCACTTGCAATATTCAAAGATTGCCAAGACACGAGGTTTTCGTAATACCTATTGATGAATAGATACGTTTCACGGTATATGTCTGCATTAAAATTGGCTCGCAATGCTGCCACCGGATTTTATGCGTTAGTCACATGTAGAGGAGGCGAACAATTAAATGGAGAACTCAATAAAACAAAACAGAGTCATAAACGAGTACCCGAAACTAACCACAATTAAGACGCATCTTTGAATGAAAACAAACCATCAAACTAGGTTGAGTCAATCGTACCTACCTACACTCAGGGACAAAAATAACGAGTGAGAGTACGTTTTGCATACAAACGAGGCTATTCCTAAGCCTTGGTTCCTTTTCTGGGGTTGTTTTGAATGAGGTTTAATGGTGGATACTCCAAGGGTTAATAGAGGAGGTCAAAGGTTCTTAAGATACCTAACTTATCGCACTATCAGTTAACACTACAGCTAGTTTGGATCAGCATTTAGATTTCCTTACATTTTATTACCATTTTAGATGTTTTTCTGAACAAGCACAATTCCGGCGTTAACCGCAGATTCAATCAGTTGGGTATCGTAGGCACTCTGGAAGTCCTGTATCGATGCTCAGGGTATCCATCATCAGATTTCACTTAAAGCATCCCCTCTGACGAGGAACCATGGCTTCGAAATAGCCTTTAGTATGAAAACCGCACTCTGACCCATTTTTTGCCCCTGAGCGTATTGCTTCCAACTATAGAAATACCTATAGCATTATTACTATGAATTATATTTAAAAACATTTGAAATGCAATATAATACTTTTCAAAATTGAATCTCTGTCAGTCGAATGTGTTTTACCTCCAGAATGTTTTAGAAATTAACAACAAGTTTTTAGAGTTGTTCGTAATCTGTAGCTCTGCCTACCCCACTCTGGGAATTAAGATGTGAAGGTATGTATGTAGGTATGTTGTAGAAATGGACTAAAACAAAACGTACCTAATCACCCAAAAATGTAGTCTGTCGGTTTAACAAATCGCAAATAAAGTGAGCCTCATAAACTTTATTTATCTACAGCAACCGGAGCGCCGTGCCCAATGCCCGACCCATCGTCGTACTGCCTCAACGGAGGCACTTGCCTTTTCTTCGAGCTTGTACAAGAGCAAGCTTGCAAGTAAGTAGACATGGCTAAAACTATTAACATGGGTAATTAATATGCTCACTCCCAAAATACCACAATTTCAAAATACCAGACTATGTACTCAACCACCAGATCCCCAAAACACCAGTTTCGAAATATTAGGTAAGGATGATCAACGACACCTTAATTTAAATGTTAAGTTATTGAATTGCAGTATATTTGGTATTTTAAAATTTTAAGAGGTATTTCAGGAATGAGCGGGGTAGGTAATGCTAGTCTGCCTGATTTCATTTTCAACGTTTTCAAGAGTTTATAGAAACAACCAGTTTTAAACCAAATACTCTATAGAAATTATAAAGACTCACTGCGACTATAAATTATAACGTTGACCTTATTTCCAGATGTCCCGAAGGCTTCAAAGGTCAGCGGTGCGAAAACAAGGATATTTCGAATAGCAGCAGTACGTATCATTCCTTTACGTGCAAGCTGGGTCTCTCCACGTCCTACTACTGTTAGCCAGCGTTTCCATGAAACGCAACAAAATAAAAATATCTCTAAATTAAGAATTTCGAAGATAAAATGATTATCCCGACGTGAACAAAAGAGCGCAATGGACAAGGTCAATCAGTTTCGAGTTTTGAGGTTTAGTAGCTTTGCCTCTTTCACTTCCACAATTTAGAGTTTTGTGTTACGGAAAAGTTCTTCTGCACACAATCTGATCGCCCGAAAAAACCGCTAAACGCCCTATTTATAAATGCTAATGTGTTGAATCGACATGACATTTTGAGCTCTAGGTTCACATAAGATTCAAAGCGATAAATCGAGATTGGAAAACACTTTAGCCTTTATATTTAGGGTAAGACTTGAAAAAATCTGGAATAGGTTTTGAACATTGTCCATAGCCTTTTGGTCGCATGTCGTACAGCATTGGTGTCGATGTCTTTTTGTACTAAAAGTCAGTTCCATTTCACGCGCAGTAAACGGTTGTTTTACCTATGTTGTGGCATAACCCACCTCCTTGTTCCAATTTTAAATATATTTGCACGCGTCGTTACGTAGCAGGCATTCGAATGTTGGACTGTGAATTAGTGTTAGACAGTCAAATTATGATTGTCTGTGGTTAGTTTTTTTTATAGCCTTAAGCGCATGTAATTTTTGTCCTCATTTGATACTAAAATGCATTTTTGTAGATAATCTCCTAAAAAGAACACAACATTTTTATTAAGATGCTCGGTGTGCGAAATCATTTAAGATCGAGTGATTAATTTGTGAGTTACTCAAAAGTATTTAGCTAAAAATATAACATACCTACATTTTTAATGTTGTAAGTATAAGGGGCCAGCTGTTAGCATGGTTATTTAAATTGTAAACATCTATTTTTATCGACTACCTGCTGAAATACTCGGGGAAACTCTTGTTTCTCACATTATCGAGGAGAAAACATGAAGTTCCTGCAATGGGGAGTGATTTTTGCCCATGTTTCGCATTTATCTGTTGTTATGCCTTTTAACTAGGTGTAGATTATTTTGAATATGTGAACGGCTGGCCCAGTGAGATTGTTAAATTTAAGTATTACAAACTATAATACAGACTTTAAACGATAAGACGTTTATAAAGTTTAAGTTTTAATAGACTGGTTTGTTGAACCAAAAAATGTATTTGTCCTTGAGGATTTACACAAATATTCAAAATTTTATCTTTATTTGCTGAAGTTGTAAATATTTTGCATTATTATGTATACATAATTATTCCTATTTGTATTATTTTTTTCAATTTATTATTAACGATTAAGGTTTGGTAGTCCGTAATTTTTTGAGACTTTCAAATTGTGTACATATCTATTAGGGTAAGGGTTTTTTACGAAAAAAACACAAATAAACAATTAACAACGCTTTACTCGCTATGCGAATATTTTTATTGTCATAATCGGAGATACTGAGTAGATATAAATACTCCCACCGCATTTTAATTTAAACTACTTATATAGCGACCTGACCTCGCTTCGCATCGGTTTATGCGAGATTTCGTACCATGCATAAACCTACCGTGAAAAATATCTAACTAATGATGAAATCCGCATAAATCTGTTCAGTAGATCTGAGATCATCGTCAACGTACAGACAAACATGCAGACGCGGCGGGGGACTTCGTTTTATAATATGTAGTGCTCTTCACTGCACGTAAACAGCCCTTATTTTGTTTCATTTTCCTTTTTTTTTGAGTAGCGTAATTCGCATAGCAAGTAAAGCAGATTTTTACATTAATTACTTAATTGATAACGAGGTCTGAAATTATTCCGTAACAAAATATTGGTCCTATATAATCCACCTAGTCAAAGCGCAGTTTTAATACTAGCTAGGTAGACATAACTATTATATTATGTATGATTTTACTAGTGTGCTAATATGACGAATGGTTGAGGTAACAGCGATTTTTACTCTAATCCAACATTTTCAACGCATGTGGGACCGAACTTACAATAGTTTTGTTATTGTTTGATATCATTTTGTATAAAGTACTTCTATTAATTTTTAAGTTCATTATTTATGTGTAATTAAAGTAGAAGGGACTATTTATTTTTATGCGATTGAGGATTTTTGGGCGTTATGCCGAAGGCAGAGTGAGGTCACATTAGAAAAAATATGTGCCAGGGAAATGCATTTGATTTTTATACCATAGATACAAAATGTATTTTTTTTGTGGCTTCACATCACCTTTGACCCAAGTATTGTCTCACAACAAATATTAAGCCACGTTCTACAGTAAGTCTATGTAATGGGTAACCAAAATCACAATTAAAGAATGAGTGTTGGAATTTACAGAGAAGCGACATTTTGTTTTTCTTTTAAGTTTTCCTTTACCTGTTACATTGTATTTTCATTTGTGGGTTCCTTAAAGAATTTTCGTCGTAGAGATCGCCTTGGAAACCCAAAGTATAAAAAATATAATGTTGCAAGTGCTTATATCCTAAAATAGATTGAGAACACAATTCGAAAATAAACGGTATGTATTCTAAATTAAGTTTTTTTTATGCACTGATTTAACACTCCGCACTCATTTTTGTATACTTAGGCAAGAAAAGTGTAACTTACAACCTCTACGAATAAATTATTAAAACAAATGGCGCAGCCAACCATTCTTCTTTACTAAAACTTTTCCATCACGCTGTGTGCACCTTGTATAAATTTGACGCCAAAGTTAGTCTAGTAGAGGTTCGAGTTAAATTTTTCACTATAAGTCTTTTAATATAGATTAAGTACTAATCTAATGATTTATGTAGTACTAATCAAAGTAATAAGGCATGCTTTAACGGGGCTGCTATCTCTAAAGAATCTTCCTAGTACTTAACGAACTTTTTATTTGTTGTGAGATAACAAAAAGGTAAAACTTAATGGTCGCATGCAAAGATGTAAACAATGATTTTAACAGTTATTTTTATTCCACAGACATGAACGAACCCGCGTGGAGGTGAACTGGACATACAACGAAACGACCGAAACGCTATAACTGTTTACAATACTGGAGTCATCGTGACGCTGAAGATTGATATATATTCTTCAAGCATTAAAATTAGGTTCTTAATAGAAAATATTAAAATTATAGGGCTGATTCGATTGGGCATAATAATGATAGATGGTGCTTTATAATGTAGGTTTCTTAAATGGACCCCAGTTTAAGTGTTTTCGTCCAAGCTATCTGATATCTACGTAGATTTTTTAATGGTTATTTTAAACTTCAGTCCAGTGACAATAGGTGCAGTGTAATAAAGCAACACCAGTACCCATGACTATAGTAACCCCTAGAGAAATTGAGAAAAATATTATAGAGCATTTCTATTTACAAAAAACAATTGAGTGAAATCCTCATACAGTATGTTTCGAAATGAACTTTATATCGAAAACGAGCTAAACGTATAATGCGATAAGACTTACAAATAATCCGCTAGATGTCGAATCTGTGACTTACATTATTAAAGAAATTGTAGAACAAATCGAACGCCCATCTGTATTCACTATTTAAAATCAAAAAGAGAAAGAGAATCTCATTACACACATGAGTGTAATTACCTCGAATCCTAATCAGTCGACCCATATTCCGCCTAGTGCCTTTTTTTTACAAAATTGCACTTGAAAATTTATAAGCGTACCAGTAACGCCATCTGTTTAAAAATAAGATACTAAAATTAAAAATAATAATCTTGCCGATATCCTGACTGAACTTTAAATAGTTTTCTGGGATAAATGAGTTGCATTGAGACGAACAGATTAGCTAGCGTTTCAATATCTTTATCAACGGCTTATAACAATTATGTAGAATATGTACTCGATCGTATACTCGACTTGTCCAAAAATACTCGTATCTCCACTAAGTTTGCTTTGTTTATAGAAAATCATGTAGCGAATTTTGCTCGTTTAAGTTACTGGTTAAAACGGCTTATCTCCGTTCCACGTCGGTTTTAGAGCGGCTCTGTAGTATTAAATTTTATAGAGGCATACAAGGGACGAGCGAGACCTTTAAATACTTGGTTACTAACGCCACCTAGTAACAATTCTTGTAAAACGCTTGGTGTTTCTGTACTGCCCAATAAAATGTTAAGTTGTATTAACAATTTTGTACAGTATTATTTGCTGAATAGATGTTATTTATTGTAACTTTTAATTGCTATTTTGTAAGTGCTTAATTTGTTATATAATAAATGAGTTATTAAAGTCCATGAATATTGTTTTATTTCATTTAAAAGTGCATTCGAGTTTTTCCTGCTATATCATCTCTAGTTATAGCTACGTATTCTAATATGTAAACTCTAGTATGCCTAGTGACGGCTCCGGAACGAATTTATATAGGTACATTTTAAGTAACCTAGTTGTGGTTTTTAGTCGTAATATAGGTACCTATAGACTGAAACTTGATGTTATTTTTAATGTGGCGTACGAAGTGGTAGTGTTTAAAGAAATAAAGACAACAATCATTGGTGTATAAATTTGAAGTCACTTTTAAGAAAAGTTAGGTTTATGCAGAGCAGTAGTGATAATAATAATAATAATAATGGTGGTAATGCTTTTTGACATTCATAGGTGCATTATATTATGGCTAAATTGAAAAATAAAGAATTTTGACTTTCGACTTTGAATTATATTCGCGTGCATTTGCCAAAAACCTATCCTATGTGCTCACAAACTGAAGTTCATGTCCTGTATACCGCTATAGGACACTTTTAGTCTCAGGACATTTTTGAGTTACCGAAAGGAATAACGCGCCGATGGAGACTCGTGGATCGTCTGTGGCGGGCAGCCCATTGCAAATGTATGGATGGGTTATCATCAACTGGGATAAATGAGTTATATGCGAAAAAATATACTCGTATCTCCACTAAGTTTGCTTTGTTTATAGAAAATCATGTAGCGAATTTTGCTATTTGGAAATCCACTACAACTTCTTGCCACGCACCTTGTCTATGTGGAATCAGCTTTCGGCGAAACGAGAAAAGAAACGAGAAAAAACGAGCCTTCTCATTTGTTAAAGGCCGGCAGCGCATCTGCGATTCCTAAGGGTTTGCAGGGTCGCGATGATCACTTATAAGTATTTAGGGCTCATTATAGACCATAAGTTTAACTGGAAACCACACGTTGACAGTGTGTGCAACAAGCTCAGAGCCATACTATGTAAACTAAACCACCTAAAACACATAGTAAATAAATCGACTTTGCGCACTTTGTACCACGCTTTAGCTGATTCGGTGCTGAGCTATGGACTTGTTGCATACGGTGGCACCTTCCAAACATATTTGGATAGAATCTTCAGTCTCCAATTAAGAGTTATTAAATTGTTAGTAGGTAAAAAAAGAAAAGAAAAATGTAAAGGTGACTATAATACTCTGTTTAAAAACTTAAAAATATTACCTGTACATGAAAAATTTAAATATCTGTTAGCAATAGACCAGTATAAGAGCCAAAAATTTAAAATATGTAAATCATATCAACCTAGCTTTAGAGTGACGACGCGCAAAAAATATGTAGAACCGAAGTCAAACAACTATTAATTATGGACAGAGAACTAGGAAGTTCCTTATACCGCGCATCTACAACCAACTTCTCCTTAAGAGTGATTGCACAAGTAAGAATATGTTTAAATATAAGGTTAAAATGTGTTTAATAGATGCCTTCCTCGGAGGAGGCAGGCGAATGTAAGAAAATTAATTGCTTGCATCTGTCTGCCTAGTCTGAGAAAGGAACTTTTTTGTTTTTTTAAGCTAATTTAAGTAGGTACACAGTAAATATACAGTGTTTTTAAAATTCGCCAACAAACTGTTACCGCAGTTTGGCGAAGAGTATTTTTGTAAAAAAGTGTACTTTATCAGGAAAATAAATGAAAAAAAAAAAAAAAAAAAACTTAGGGTCTCCCCAAACTAGTCGACGCCGTTTCGGCAATCGGCAAAAAAGCTTTATGTCAACGCAATAAGAGCGAGTAAGACGTCAATCGGCTCGGCCGACGCGAAATGACGTCTTTCGACGGGAAAACGGCGTTTTGCCGTAAAGCTGTTCGCATCTGTACGACGCTGTTAGCAGCCTACCGCACACGTTCGCATTCATAAATCTCCAAGTACCGCCGTACAAGTAACTCTTGAGTTGAACAGCTCCGATCACGGCAGAGTACCTACGATAAGGACCGGTCAGAGCTGGCGGAAGCCGTTCAGCGTCTTCGACGACCGAACATAGCCGGCGACGGCCGCACAGAGCCGATGACGGCCGAAGTAGCTACTGATGCGTTAGTATTTAATTTATATTTGTATTGTATTTAATTATATGAAGGAAAATAATCTAACACGTATGTCAGATTCCCAACTCACGTTGTTACTAAAAACCAGTCTCCAAAAATGAGATTTACAATTGCCGATCACCCGCTGTTGCCTACATCTGTACATCCGACTCAACGGCTGTACGTATGCGTGCTGTCTGACGTCTCGACGGCAGTACGGAGCACGCGAGAGCCGACCGTCGCTTTACAACTGTTGCGATAGCAAATCGCAGGCGATCGGGCGTCTCTACGGCCGCAAGGAGGATGAGACTGCTGAACGCGGGTGTCCAACCGCGGAGACGGCCGATCGGCTAAATGCGAATAGTGTGGTGTAAAACACTAGGCGAAAGCCGACTCCGCGTCGACTGGTTTGGGGAGACCCTTACCATCAGGTGGCTCGCTTGCTCGTCTGCCTCCTTTTTCACATTAAAAAAAAGTCGCCGAAGCTAGTAATAAATAAGGATAGTTTGATATCAAAATCTGTTAAAGCTTCTTATTGTACTTTTTATTCTACAGCATTATAATTATACTTCAATACAATGTATGTATGCCGCGATAAGTTAAAAGAGCCAAGGTACAAATCGTAATACAATGCTACTACATTAAAAATCGCTTGGTAAATTAATGAATGGCAATGATTAATATTTTAAATATAAAAATGCATTGGCAGCTACACAGTACAAAGTAAAAAAAACCTAAGCTGCAAGAACTACAAATATTTACAAAGTTCTCAAGCAAATGGATGCAGAATTACTTTACTGATTATGTGACTATAATAAAAATAAAATGCTTAATGTCTAAGGCTTAATACTTATACTATACTATGAGGTTATGGGTCATCTGGTAATGTAATGTACCTATTAGTTTATACTTGATCTAGCCAGATACAAGTAATTATTGTATATGATTAGGGGGATCTTAAGGGTGCGGCTCCACTGAGGCGGAGACGAGAGGAGCGGAGCGGTGCTGTGCCAATATTAACCAATAAAAGGCGCATGCGGTCACGTCGAGCGCGCCTTGCGCACGTTAGTTTAGATTCCATTGGTTAATATTGGCACAGCTCCGCTCCGCTCCTCTCGTCTCCGCCTCAGTGGAGCCGCACCCTAAGGGGTTGCTCAGTTATAACAATAGTTAATAAGTATGTAGTGTTTCAAATCAAATAATGCAACATGAAAAAAGGAATGAGGCACATATTTACATATTTAAAATACTGAACCAGAATCCAAATCCAAATTTAAAAACATATTCTTTAAATTTAATTTAAAGAATATGTTTTTTTTATATTGTATTGACTGGCTGGATTGATTGGCTTCTTTAAATTGTATTGAGCTAAACCAAAAATAAATAAAATGCCGACATGCATAACTTAACACTAACTTACTTCGGCACCGGCAGCCATACCCATAACCTAATACTCCATCATTTAACACTTATTTACCAACAAAAGGCTCAAAGTTATGTCAGCATAGAGTAACCATAATCATAATGACCTCATACTAAAAAAGGTAGTCATCTGCAATACAATAACATAAGCACCCTCCATCTTATACATAAAGGTAATTTGGTATGTATAATACAATTTCTATAGCAAATAACCCGCTTCTTTCTTAATACGGAAGTATAGTAGACCTTATATCTGGGTCCTTTGTGGGCTGGTTGACAAGGATGTAAGTGAAGCTAATACTTTATCATAGGCAGGTAAATAATTAAATTTAAAAGAAATAATATTGAAAAGAACACATTAAAACTAGCCTGTCTGAATAGTAACTTGTGTAGGCCATATTGCCAAACCACCATCCATTCAATCGAAAAATAAAAAAAATTGAAGATACTCTCTCTGCTTTGAGTATGTTTGTTGGCACAAGCACCATTTGAGCAACATTTTTAAACGTAAAAGATTGTGATATGAGTCAATGGTGCTAAAGTTACACTAATTTTATATTAAAATTGATTGGCACAGTATATAAATGGGACTAGATGAAAAGTATTGTAACTAAGACTAAAACAGAAAGCAGAACATAGTTTTCATAACCAGTGATCGGAATTGGTAGTGCCATTTCGCGGGACTTCGGTACGTAAGATTAGTATGGATATAGTTGTTAACCTTGGGATTTGATATGAAAAAAATTAAGTTTGTGTTTAAAAATTATTAAAAGAACATGTAATGTGAAATGATGTATGGAAAATGTGCTTTCAGATAAATGCCCTGAATAAAAGTCTCTATAGTTGCTACCACTGTTATCGGGTCCCTTTCAATGTTTCGACTGATTTTGTACTAGATAGCAAAGTAGTAGTACTTTAATAAGTTCCAATTATCCTCTATCTATTTAAACAATTGACATTAGTTTAAACCTATTTTGTGATAAGCTGGCCAGTTAAATAGAAATAAAACGATTGCAATGTCAATTTCATATGCATGTCAGTGTCATATGCAATCTGTACCTACCATATAAATATAAGGGGGGCCATTTGCAACGTTAAAAGATGGCGGACGTGTAATTTGTTTTAGACTTTAATTTTTGGGTAATTAGGTGTTCAAAGTTCTTTTCTGATAGTGATTTGTACTTTTTATGCCTTTGTGTCGCACAGTGATTGAAGACTTGGACTTATTTCGTGTATCTGGCATCTTTCTTCTCGTTTCAAGTGGACTCGCAGTGGTGCAGAGGTTAAAACTATCTTGACCTCTGACCTACAAATCACCGTACAACGTCGCCCCCAATCTTCCTAGAGAAGATTGGATTGTGTTTTATTGCTATATTGTTTTATACTCATATAAACCTTGACACTGGCGAAATCACTTCACGTGGAAACGCCATTATCCCTGCGGTAGTAGCTGTTCAAGTCGCCGCGGGGAAAATAAAAAATAAAAAAAATAATATAAATTCAATAATCGCAAAAGTTACCGGACTTTGTGATATTCTTATTGTGACTATTTTGGCTGATCCTTACTGGACTCCGATTTACTTCTGATTGGACTAAGTAAAGTCTTGTTGTTGTAAATAAGAACAGCATCAGATCTTTCTACCTCACTGAACATGCCTCGGAAAACTAAGAAAGAAACTGTTCTAAGTTGGATTGAACTATATCCCGATTTAAAGTATGACTACAAGACATTTAATACACTGTAAAAAATGTGAAGTTGATATAATGACAAAAAAAAAAACTTTTGCGTTTTGAAGATATTTTTTTGTGAAAAAATACGAATCCCGGAATCCCAAGTCTTATCCATGTTATTTACAATGTTTAAGGTCATTCACCCGAAATGGCACTACCTATTCCGATCATTGTTCATAACTAAACAACATTATTTAAAAAACATAATTTAGCGGCAGTCATGTAATAAATGAGGCAGCTGCCAACAACAGTTAAGAGGATTATGACGAGACTAAAAATTTCCATACAAAATGTTTCCAACCCATTAAACTTAGTCTGATTTTTACGATTTTTGAATATGTTTTATGTTTAAAGAAATTTAAAAAACAAAATCCAGAAATTTAAAAACTTCGAAATCAGACTTTGTTTAGCTTCGCTTCACAATTCTCTTAAACTAGCCAACTAATCCACTAACTTATAGCTAACTACAGTTTCTACTTTGTTAAGTCCAGTGGAGAATGCTTTGAACTGTACATTTTGTGCATTCTGTATTGCTATTGGCTCTGCTTCAGCCCATTTCTCTGGTACATCACAGTCCGTCTTAGCATGCACTAGAACATCAAATGAACATCTACAATCTAGGAATGGTAAGTATGATATAGTGGCAGCTACTTGTAACATGACATCTCTAATTTCTTGTTGAATTTTTTTCAACTCTTTACTGCTTACAGTTTCCTTTTTTTCTCTAGATAATGCTGCATCACCATCTTCATATTGGACATTAAAGTCCCAACACTCCAGGACTTCTTTGTTGGCTACATTAAGGATTACAAGTGATATTTTGCTGACTTTCTTTTTTATAATCCATTCTGGAAATCAAAAATAAAATTTGATGCAAATTGATCTCAATCCAGTAACAGTGTTTCAAACAAGTAGTAGTTGAAAAATCAAATATAAACTACTTTCAATGAGCTCAGCACATTAAACACCCAACTCTCTGATTTTCATGCAAAACAGACCTGACTAGTGGATTGGTGGTGTTGAATGAGTTTAAACTGAATGTAGGTAATTAGCATAGCAGAATAGCAAAAATGTATTTGCAAACCATGGTGACCGATTAATTTAAAGAAACGCTGCCAGTATCTATTCTTAGTTGTGTTAGGAGAGTCCTCAAAACTGTTTCAAAGTAATTCCTACAACCAAGGTTACTTTCTATATCAAGTACAGTAAAAATAATATTAAAACTCTGGTTTAACTATACATTATTTTACCTTCACTCTGAGTAAGAAGATTGGTAAGGAAACTCTTAATTTGTGCATCTTCCGAAATAAGCAGGGTTATTCCATACTGCTGCTGCGCCTTAAATGTTTCCGGGGGATACAAGCCTCTTTGAAATAACACTGAATTTATGGCGTACTCTGTAAGAAAACAAACACATTGTGTGAAAAGGTTCTTTCGAGTTATTGTTCATCACGTCAGCTGAAACTCATCCACTGCCTCGGTTGATCGATTCTGGGCTACTCGCATCCAGCAGTAATATTACAGTAATCAAACAAAAATGCAATAAAGTTCATGCACTGGAGATGCTTTATTACTTACTTAAATATTCGCAAATGATCTGAGCAGAGCCTCGAAGAGTAATACTATTCTTAGTCTGTTGCTGTGACATTTTTATCAAGTAAATGCGTAACCAGCAAACAAAGTAAGTACACACAAAAGTTAAACCTTTTTCGTTCGTCCACGCTCCAGTGCTGGGAAAAAATCCGTTAGTTTTGAAGTTTCAATGACAGTTAAAACTTGCGAGCCCGGGAGGCTGGAGGGGACGGAAACGAGAGCACTCACTCACTACCGTTTGGATTGGAATACGATTGGATTTCAAAACAACCGTTGTGTGGCGTAGAATACTGTCTTTTGGAGGGAAAACATTAATTTGTTACATAAATATCATTTGGATATTAATTTACGAATACTATTATTTTAATAAAAGCTTTTTTGCTGATCTTTATTGTATTAATATTTTAAGAATTTAAATAACAGAAAACTTTAATTATAACGATCTTGCTTTTGAACGTGTTTGATTTTATTGATGTTGCGTTTCAACTCTGCACACGTCTTCATATTATTGATGTTTTGTTTTTGTAATAAACAAGTCATCCAGTAATAACTTTATTGTAATTTAATTTTTATCCTTTATTCTTAGTTTTTTACTTAATTTTGATTCCATTTTAAGGTGAAAAAACCATGTTTATCCGAATCAAAACTTAATGTCAATCAACGTCACCTACGTCAAAACCTAAGCAAAATAGGAACACCAACATTATTTTTATTTATATCTGAATCCAAAACTTGGTCCGCAACATGTTCCTAAAAAAACCAACTTACCAAAAGTATAGGAAAAGTATGCTTCTTGGGTAGAGTTGTCGATTGTCGAATTAGTAAGTGTGAATATGGGCAGGACTCGGCGAATACGAAACCAAAAGGCTCGTAGCTTTAGGACTTGTGGTGCTGAAAGCGAATTGATTCGTTTAAATTCTTGGCTCGCTAAAGAAGGCTTGCTTTACAACAACAAGCTGGAACTAGCTGTTTTTGACAACACCGGCCGTGGAGTCCTCACCAAGAAGAAAATAACACCTGGAGAAGAGCTGATGAATCTGCCTCTAAACCTAACTATTAATGTCACGAGTATTTTAATGGATGTAAGCTTTTGTAATATTTTCTTAGAAAATAATAAACAGTGTTTGTTAGAATATAAGAAATCAGTCTCATTTCAGTCACTAATGGCATTTTATTTGTCATTTTTACAATCACAGGGTACAAAATCGAAGTGGTATGTTTACTTAAAGAGCTTGCCTAAGGAATATACTGTACCATATTTTTTGCCAAATGAAACTACTTTGTATATAGACACAGATATATTAGAAGTTGTCTCCAAACAAAAGAATATAGTTGATACATCATTCCATATTTTTGAAGATATTTTAATTAATAGTAAAAGTAAAGAAAGCAATATAATTAAATTTAAGGAACACTTCACAATGTCCAATTATGAGTGGGCATATTTTACAGTCAATACTAGGTGTGTATATATGGATTTGAGTAAATTGGTAGATCTGAATAATGTAGAAAATTGTTTATTAACACTTATTACCGACAACACTAAAATATCACTATGTCCATTTTTAGACATGATCAATCATAGTCCTAATGCCAAAAACGAGACAAAACTAATGGTTAGCAGGAACATAGAAAACATAAATGTGACAAACTTAAGCCAAAACCTATTTTCTGATGTAAGATTTTCCATTTATACTAAAAATGACTTTGATCCATACACAGAAGTGTTTATTTGCTACGGAGACAGCCATAACCTGAAACTTATTACAGAGTATGGTTTTTTCTTGCCAAGTAATGATTTGGACTATGTGTCTTTCAAGTTTGAGGACCTAGTTGATTTTCTCAAGAGCTCAGGCATTAAGTTGTCTCAAGACCAAGTAGCATTCACTAATAGCCATAACTTAACAAAGGACTTATACATTGATTTTAGAGGGCTCAGCTTCAACTTTTATGCCCTTCTAATGGTTGTCAAATATTATTATGACCGAGAGAAAGACGTCAGTAAACTAATCTACTCTGCCGCCATTTGTTCTAATGATACAGTTCTCAATGAAGTCATAATGCCCATGGTACAGAAGAAACTTAGTGAAATTAGAGAATCAATTAGTAAATTAGAGACTTATGAAAATTGTATTGTTTTAAGGAATTGTGTATTACTTATGTGTCAATATGTTAGTATATTAGAGAAATTTATTAAATGTTAGAATTCAATTGATATTTGATTTCAAAATGGTTTTCATAGTGTAAAAAAAAGTGACACAGACTCTAGCACTAAGGGGTCCTCACAACATCTTATTTGTATGCAACTTGGTGTCATTTTCTTTGAGAAGTCACATTACCTGGGGTATAGTGATGTGCCGTTTCCGAGAATATTCTTCAAGTGAGAATATTCTCGGAAACGTACCCGGGAATATTCCCGCTTATGGGAAATATAGGAGAATTTTGAATTTTTGTATGTATACTTGTTGTATTTTCGGGCATTACGTACAAAACGAAGTACACAGCCGATAGTTACATAGCATGTAGTATAAAGTCATCTCTCAACTTAAACTCTCAATATTCTCGAGAATATTCTCAATATTCTCGAGAATATTCTCTATATGCTCGAGAATATTCTCAATGATTCTAGAGTTTTTTTTTTTTTGTGTTGAAACTGCTTTTTGGCTTCATTGTTTAAGACAGCACTTACACGCACATGTTTATTGCACCGAATACGAAACACGACTGAGTTGAGCTATCGCATCGCTGTTTTGCTAAGAAGGGGAAAAGAGATAGCAGATCTGTTGAGAGAAAGAGATGCATATATTTAATGGCTAAACATGTACCTAGCTAATGCAACCAAATGTTTTATATTAAATTAATTTAAATATCTGTCACTTGTTACCTATATTTACATACATACATACATAAACTCACGCCTTCATTCCCAAAGTGGGGTAGGCAGAGCTATAGAATTACTTTTAAAACTTGTTGTTAATTCTATAACCACACATAAACCTAACCTATATTTAAACTATATTTTATGTAATAGTGGTTTTTATGTACTACTAAAACAGATCAATCAGTTTAATTCAAATGAAAAACAAGATATCAACTTAAATTGTGTTAAAAAATACTTGCAATATTATGAAAAAGGTTTTACACAGTAACACAATATTTACACATCATTTTATGGCGATAAGCCATCCACTACAATTATTTTTATTTAAGATTTAATATACTTCATTTACTATTTTCAACGTTCTCCGGTTTGGGGAATATTCTCGGAAATATAGGAAATTTCGTTGAATATTCTCGACGGGAACATTCTCGGAAACGGGAATATTCCCGCGGCACATCACTACTGGGGTATATCTCTGTTTAAGATAACAGAAGCTGTCATTTACATTTTTGAACAGCTCACCAAATTTTCAATTCACCACATACTCAGTTCACCTATTTCTCATCTTCCCGTGGTCTCAGCTAACCACATACTCATCTCCTCACGTGCTCAGCTCACCTAATTCTTATCTCACCATGCTCTCAGCTGGCCACATTATCATCTCTTCATGAGCTCGGTTCACCTAATTCTCATCTCACAATGCTCTCAGTTGGCCACATTATCATCTCATCACACTCGCAGCTTACCAGATACTAAATGTATAGTTATCATCATTTACTTCATTTCACAGTGTGACAAGAAACCTCATTTTTTGAGATGCTCTGCTGATCCCGAAAACCGTTAGTCAAGAACTCAAGACCAATACTACAACTTCAAATCGCCAAACATTACTAGTTTTGAATTATAAAATATTTAAAATTATTACTGTTTTATCTGGGTTTTAGTAGGTATAAGTTAAAAAAACGATCTAGTCTCATACTGACCAATATAAATCACTTTGCAATACGCAAATTGCCCTAAGTATACGTATATTGCCAACACGAGCGGTCAGTCGCAAAATGACCTACGTTAAATAATACTCAAATATGAGGTTGATTATGTTCCTTGTTCAGCAGGCCCGAAGGTCCGAAGGAAAAAGGAGCACCGTCAACTCCGTTAAATTTGAATTAGAAATAGAAATCATTGGTCAATAGTGGGGAAATAGGGCAAGGGTCATCATTTAATAAAGCGTATTGGTCAATTTACGTAAGTCATTCTGCGTAGTAGTAACTTAAATTTGAAATGATCGTAAATCGTAATGCGTATTGGTCAATATGCGTAGAGAGGAAAAACCAGCCAAGGGTTCTGTACAAAACATACCTACCTATAGTAGACTAAGACTAATAATATGCGTTTAAGTTATGTTTGTATGTATGTGCGTGTGTGTTTGTGTGTGTGTGTGCGTTTGTGTGTGTGTGTGCGTGTGTGTGTGTGTGCGTGTGCGTTTGCTATTTACTTATTTTATTAACTTTTCAGTGCTTTCGTAGTTCAACTGTTTTAATAATACTTTTATTGTTGATTTACAAGCGTATGATGTAAGTGAACGTAGATTTATGTTTTTACTTACTTTATTATATGTAGCTGGACCAAGGACCTTTATAAAGCGCTTTGCAAACTTGGTATTATGTTTCGGGATAGAATATACTACATCGTTTCTTCTTCGTGTTGCAGAGAAATCTGGTTGATTTTTGTGTTGTGCGAGTAGTAGATACTTAATGAACAGTTGTCAGACAGTCAAGACCGAAGTCTGTTGGTATAAGGACTGTGTGGCGTAGCGATAAGTTTTAAAGGTCATTACTTTGAGTATGACCCTCTGAGCTCTTTCCAGTTTCAGCATCGCCATTTTTGTTGTACCTCCCCAGATAGTGATACAGTAACTTATGATAGATTGACATAATGCATGGTAAATTGAGGTGAGTAGCTTATTGTCACATACATGTGTCGTAGTGCGCTCAATAGCCTCTTCAATACTTTTAGTATTGAATCGGCGTATATCACGCTATTCACGCTTCAGAGACTTCGAGATCTGTCTGTTGAGCTGCCGATAGCGACTAGCGTCATCAGAGGACTGCAGAATCATTTCGCGCCTCACCTCCATGAGCCTAAGAGTGGAGTCCGAGAGCTTCCTGGTTTTTGTACGGCGGATCTTGAAGAACTTAGACCCGACCGTTTGGACAGCTTCCACAAACCCGTCGTTATAATCGTCCACGTCGCTACTAAGGCACTCGAAACGGTTTTGAAGTTCGAGCTGAAAGCTCTCGGGGTTTTGGAGCTGAGCGGGTGCCGGGCGGAGCGTAGACTTCATCAGTCGAGACCTTTCAAGCCTGAACTGGATATTCAATGAGCCTCGTACCATACGGTGATCACTCCTGGTTCCACCGCACTGATCACGGAGACATCATTGAATATATGCTTTTTTGTCGACATGATAAAGTCTAGGCTTATTTATATGGGGCATTGCGGCCAAGTTAACCTGTATGTTTAGATACTGTTTACGTGCAAGTGTGATGAAAAAAATAATAATAGGGAATATGCATGTTTTTTTTTACAGCTTCAATTGAAGCTGATTCATGTAACAAACAGATCACAAAAATCATTTTTTGAATAACTATAGAAATAACCAAGATATAAGCCAACAAAGATTTGTTCCTATCTCTTTCTAGAAAAACGGAATTTTACATGGAGTTTATATGGCCGCAGTCCACAATGACGTCACGGTGCACATCGGATCTCTCTGTCTAATTAGAAGTTTGAAATGCTTATAACTTCCGTATTTCTTGACCAATTTTAATTTCCGTTTTGGTGATCTCTTTTACGGTATTTTCATATTTTGATGAGAAATGCGATTTTTAAAATCCATGCATATTCCCTATTAACTAATTCTTAGGGACAAATAATTATTGGGTTGTTGTGACATTTTAAAATATCAATAATATGAACATATAATGAGTAATATAATAATAATTCGAGATAAAAAAAAACTAATTGTTTTGCAAAATGTAAGTGTCTTATTTACATATATCCACAAGAACTATAAACTATGTATTGTGTAATTAAATTGCACTTATTGACTGCCGCGAGAAAACGATCTAAATTATGAAAATTTGTTGTATGACATGAATTTAGTTGGTGGGTATTATTGTTTATCACACACATACACATAAATATGCATTTAAGAACACTATAGATAGACTGGTATTACATTAGTCACGACTTCATTGTTTCGCACCTCCTCTAAAAAACTGTCATAACACAAAAAAATGCAAATATTAACCAATGATACAAAAAAAAACACTATTTTTTCTTAAGGCGAAGGGTAGGGCAAAATTACGAAATCGAGGTGTTTTTGGATATTTTTTTTGGGAAAAATATAGGAAGTGGCAGTTTTAAATGATGATAATCTGAAGACATATATCCTCAAGTCTTGCTCTGACTCATTAATATAGTTATCTAACTGATAGTAAGCTCTATATACCACTTTAAATGAACCGTTTTTAATAAGTTCGTATTCGTTTTATTCCGGCTGGGCGATTTAGTTTGCAGCTAAACTTTCCACACTTCTTTTTACGGATTTAATGTGTTGCGTGAACTTGAATATATTAGCTTTAATAAGAATTTACAGATTATAGACTCAAAACCTATGTGCTCCTAGTGAAACAATGAACTAAATGTTTGCTCTTAAACTATGACTAGGCGTTTTGAAGCTTTTTTGTAGAATGTGGCCAAAAAAATATACACAAACTAAAATAAGAATTTAAAATACTCAAAAAATAAACAAAACTATATAAAGAAAAAAAACAAATTGTTTCGAATAAAAGTTGATTTTAGTGTTAGATAATGGATTTGAACTTGCATTCACGTTGGATCAGTAAAAAATCATAAAAGTTGTGTAGTTATAACTAGGTAGGTACTCAAAACTACAGAGCGATGAAAGCGACGTTGCGTGCTCGGTTTGGGTTTTGGCGTGTGGCGCCGGCCGCGGCGTTGCCAGACCGTTGGGTTGGTTTGGTTGATAGTTCGAATGTTTCGAACTTTGTTTTGACTCCCACCCCACCCAACGGTTAGTCACTGTCATTTCAGTTGAATTTAATCAGTTGCGTTTCTACTATTCCGTGCGAACAAGTATAACTACCTACTGCAGTTGTTTTATAATTCGGCCTTGGCGTTGTTGTTTTGTTTCTGTTGTGTTAATTATTTGTTTTGTTATTATAATATCCTGTTACCTATTGTTATTTGACATTGAACTTCGTGTTTTATGCGGTGAGATACGGTTATACGGTTATACGAGTATAGCAAAGGGGGCGCAACTATATATAGGTATTTGGGGGGGAGGGGGGAGGGGGTGTTGGGGGTGTTAGGGGGGGTGGTTTCGAGAGGGTAAAAAAATTTTTTTTTTCACTGGGACTTAGAAAATTTTCGGTGTCGCGAAATTTAGGTCAATATAACACTAAGTACATTTTTATGAATGAATCCAGTAAATCATGCTAAAAGAAACATATTTTGCTGTTTCACTTTTTTTCCTACGATCCATATTTTCCGTATCTCCGGCTCTATAAAAACACTCTAGGGCGCGCAGTGTCGGCACGCGTCCTAACCAGCGAGAGCCCTAAATAAATTCGGACTTGTGTGGAAATGTCCATTTAGGAGCCAATATCTCGGTAATGATCAATATTTTTGCGTCCTCTATACGATAGCATAATAAAAACTTCGTGTTATAATAAGACCACTTCACTCAAACCCCAATATCTTGGTAAATATTGGTCGGAGAAAAAAAGTTTCTATAACAAAAAAAACATGCTTATTTTACCATGTTTTATAGGATTTATTAACAAAAATGAAGGGTTATATTGACATCAATTACACGACTCCAAAATTTTAGCCCTTCAAAATTACTGACCTTTGAACCCCAATATCTCGGTAAATATTGGTCGGAGAAAAAAAGTTTATATAACAAAACATGCTTATTTTACCATGTTTTATAGGATTTATTAACAAAAATTAGGGTTATAGGGTAAGATGGGGGAATGGCAGTCAGCGGGCAATGCCGGTCACGTCAAAATATAAAACTTCCAACAACATTATGCAATCGCTACTAGTGTCACAATCTAGTATGCGGCCGAGTAAACTAATTTACCGAGCGGCGCCATTGTCTTTCGCGCGCAGTGAGTGTGACAGCTGTGTACAGGCACAGGTACAGGTTTGGACGTGTTTTGTTGTAATAAAATCGAAAATTTGATGAAAGGTAAGCTTAAAGTGATTTATACCAATTAATATCTTTCTTAAAGTTAATTACTGTACGTTTGCAAGTGTATTGTATGTACTTGTTGGATTTTATGAAAGTTATTTACATTTTTCGTGACTAAGCAAAAAAATACCGGTAATACCCCAACAGTAGACCGGTATTGTATTACCCGCATTTGCGGGTAATACCGGTCAACGAAGGGTTTTCATATATATCAATAAACTACTATATAAGCTATGTAAAAAGTTAATTTCCGATACCGTAAATCATAAAAATAAAATAAAAAATTAATAGTGACCGCTATTCCCCCATCTTACCCTATTGACATCAATTTCACTACTCCAAAAATTTTCTAAGTCCCAGATCACTTCAAAATGACTGACATTTGAACCCCTAATATCTCGGTAAATATCAAGTTTAGAGAAAAGTTGCCTATACAAAACACGCTTATTTAAGCGTCTTCTATACGATAGCATCATAAAAAATAGATGTTATAATGACACCACTTCCATCAAAACAAAATTAAGTCTTGCGCCCCCTTTGCTACCTATACCCCAACCCGATATTCTCGATTAATCGCCGCCTTGTCGTAGACCACGTCAAAATTTAATACATTTAAAGTAGTATTATTGAAACAATTTAAATATGCTTTATTATTAATTAAATTTTTGGTTCGAAATATAAACTGTAACTGATAGCACTCACACAATCCTAGTAGACCAAAGTTTTCATTGATCTATTCGTGCCAGCTATTCATGAAAAAACCTTTACGTGTTAAATAATTAACTATTTATGTATTTACTTATTTGTTTAAAAGCTATTTTGGACATTCGTTACTGAATTTGAGATAGTATTTAGAAAAACACAAGTGTATCATATTGGTCGATCAAATCAAGCGCCATCTAACGGTAAATGCATGCCTGACTGTTTGACAAACAGCATTATGCGGTCGATCGCAGAGCTTACTTGTTAGATGGCGCGCGAATTAAAACTTTACTCGTCTGGCCGAATGAGCAAGGTCAATTGCCCGCCCCGTCGCCTTAATTATCTACAAAAACGCCATATTCTTAACTCAAAAAATCGCGGATACAGGGCACTAGTGTCTGTTTAATCCGGAGCGACATTGACACGTCGCCAGTGTAGCCAACTAAGTGGATTTTCCACTAAAACTGGTGGATTGGACTTCAGTTTTAGTGGCCAAAAATTCCTTTTAGTGTTTAGTGGATTTGTCTAGTGGAATTAAGGATTACGTAGAATATGGTTGCTATTACTGGAACGACGACCATAAAGTCGAATTACACTTTTTAACATATTTTCTTATCGTTCTTTTTGGAGTATAATTTTATCGTACAGGCAACACTTCAAAATACTACACTATTCGCGGGGATTCCCCGTTAAATATGCTTTGTTTCTCAATTCGGACTTTTCGGACTCGAGTCGTGTCAAACGAGTCGTGTTCAGTGTTGTTTTGATTACAAGACTTGCGAGTTGCATTTGCGTCATTTATCACTAGGTATGCCGAAACCACAATATACGCAAAAGTTTCGGGATTCTTGGCTTCAAGATCCACATTTAAAGAATTGGATTCAAGTCATTGAAAGTACTACTGTGCTGTCCCAAAATGCAAGTTTTGTGGAACGATTTTAAGGTCTCACTATGGTGATTTAAAATCGCATGGGATGTCGAAGAAGCATCAACAAAATACAAAGGTAATAAATTATTCGTTTTAATAAACACATTGTTTTCTTTTATCCAAAAATAAAGATAGTGGAAAATTTAGTGATTATGAAAGTTGGCACGCTTTCTGTTAGTGGTTTTCTGGTGGTTTTAGGAGTTGATTCTGGTGGGGAGCTAAATAATTCGTTGGCAACACTGCACGTCGCCAATCTTGGCAACAGTGCCCTAACAGTGTTTACCGCAGGCGCACGCGTGTCGGTGCGGGTGAAAACCGGCATAAGCTATTATGCGACTTTATTGCAGTTAAGTTCACACACTGTATCACATACTTTATTTGTACATAACAGTCGTAACATAAAATATTACTCTTTTATATTACGATTTTTTGTGATACTGAATGTAAATAAGAGTCATATCACAGGTTATGACAATTTTTTATAGTGTCAAACACTACTTTTGTTCGTGCCTATTGCAGTATACAGCCATATCATTTTCAGAATGTGAAAAATTGTCATAATAACATATGACTTTTTTTAATTAATAATAAAAATAAAAATGATAATGTATGACAACACAATTTTTATTTAACTACCATTATAGTTAAGTACATTTTACAGTAGTGTGAAAAATAAAAATAGTATAAACTATTAATAAACATTCACAATTAAACGAAGAAGAAAAAAAAAAACTAAATACAATTTTCTCAAAATCCCTTTTTTTGTGTTATGACAGTTTTTTAGAGGAGGTGCGGTTTATTTAATTTTTATTGCAAATTCCAAAGTCGTCTCATAATATCCGTAGGATCCGAAATATCCGGATCCAAGAGGTCGTCGGATCCGGATCCAATTTTCGACGGATATCCGGATAATTCGGGTATCCGGTATCCGGATTGCAAACCCTACCTACAACATCTGGCTTCAAAAATACATTTAAATTTTGAAGTTGCATTTATAAATTTGATTCATTTTTAATGTATAAAAAACTTAAATCTTAATACCTACTTGTTAATACCTGATAAGAGGTGTGAAAAGTGTAAGTAGTCGTAAATCTTGTTTTTTTTGTGAATAAAGTATTATTATTATTATTATTATTCAAATTCTTACTTGGATGAATGGGTAGTCGGGGTAGCGAGACTCGGTTTTAATGCTTTGTAAGAAATAACTTAACATTTTTTGAAATAAAGTCTATAATTGTTTACATCAAAATGATTTAGTGATGAGGGTAGTCTCGATGAAATCAATATTTATCGACAGTAAGGAATATTTACTAAGGACCTGGAAATTGCCTACTGACTTACAGGGAGAAGCCCAACACTATTTATTTTAAGTCTATATTTTACACGTTTCCAAAACACCCAGAATTGACAACATTTCATTTTGGTGACACCTGCAAATTACTATACGAATCGAAAGGGTTTTGCCTCCTGAACACGGCAAAATATTTATTTAGATTTATTTTTCTTTATTGACAAAATTACAAGTAGGTAAGTTAAAAAAAAAACGAGTTCTACCAATACTATGCCTGAATAGATATAATACCATTGCCTTTTTCACGAGATAAAAAGCTGTCATACTTCAAGTTTGACATTGACACTATTGACAGATGGATAGATACTTGAGATCGGTTGACCGCCATTATAAAAAGAAAAACTTTTTTTTTTATACAGATTGGACTAACGTAATATGTCCATTGTGTCGTAGAAATGAAGTTACGCCCTTTTAGAATAAGAACATCTTAATAAATTAATAATAAAATAATTATACATCCTAGGGAAAAATTAAAACTATTAGTGTCTTCCTCCTTCCAAACAGTATCTATAAAACGAATAAAATTAAAGTCTTGAAAATATGAAATCTTGTCAATTGAAAAAATATGGACCGCCTCATGCAGCAGACAAGCGAATTGGGTGCCTACGCGTACTAGTTCTATATGTTCGAAACATTTTGATGCAAGTCAGTATCGAACGCTGCAAGCGAAATTTAAGGCCAGGGTCAATGGTATGTTCGGGAATGCTCGGGAGTGGTCGTTTTGAGGCAAAGTAGCTTTTTAATTATTTTTTTTAAATGACGTGAGCAGTGCTGGGGCTTCTCACAACATTCGAAAAAATTGAACTTCACTTTGTTCTGTCACTTTCACTTCGATAGGAAAAAAGCGAGAGATAGAAACAACTTGATTCGAAGTTCGATTTTCAAATTCCACACATAGTAGGCCCAAAAAGAAACGAACGTTCGGATGCACACATAACCGTAAAATTGCAAATAAAACTATCTGTTAAAGTTTGAAATGTGTTTATTATAACTATTTTATACAGTAGGTACAATCATTTTTTTTATTTAATGTTTTGAAGACAAAATTAATGAAAAATAAGAAGTTTATCATGTATCTACATAATTTTGTTATCGTTTTAACAATCTTTAATTTCGTGACATAAACCGCGGGGGCAGTTTCAGAACGCATTTAAAAGATAGCGGGATTATTGTAGCCGCTCCAATAGCCATAGACAAGGCCTAGTTAGGTTTTTTTTAAAGCCACAGGCTACATAAAGCTGTATAAAGTTGTGTTTGCACTACGGCATTATCAAGTTGAGTGACAGGTTTTATCTGTTTCATGTTTATTTTTTCCACTTTTTAATTTATTAGTATTTTGCAAAAACGCTTGTGATTGATGCATATGCGATCGTGTCGTTATTTAGTCGTGTATTCACCAAATGGTCACAACGGAAGACCTGCGTTGGCCCTACCAGCTTCACGCTGTGTTGTTCTCGCTGCTGAGGTGAAAAGATGTATGTCTCACACGAGACCAAAGTTTTTACGTCTCGTATCTTTGAATCCTTCGCTTACTCGGGATTCAAAATCATCACTCGCAGCAAAAACCCACTTTGCTCTCTTGTTGAACAAATAACTATTTCCCACATCTTCAAGGGACTGTACCTATAGACTTGAGTATATGGTTTTAATTTCAACTCGATACGCGTTCCCAAGATAAAGGGTCTTGACACAGACAACATAGTGAACTATAAGGTTTCCGTTTTTTTCTTTTGACTTACGGAATCCTAAAAATATCGTAAATATGGGAACACCATCCAAATTACTTTTCGGTGACAAAATCATATCTTCATGCATGGGTTGCCAACAGGGAGACCAGCTCGGGCCAGTAATTTTTAGCTTAGTCATTCATCCAATTATTTCAGATCTAAATTCTAAATTTATTCTGTGGTACCTTGATAATGGTTTCCTTCGCGGGGACGCAAGACCTACAAACGATCATTAGGTACTAAATTTTCTGATATAGGTCTCTCATTAAACTTTACTAAGTGTGAAATTTATATAAGTACCTATCTAATCATATTTCTTTAGAAAAAAAATTGATATCATTACTAATTTTAATGCAGCTTCACGAAACATTTTGGTCCATTCAAATTCTTCTTTAACACTTTTAGGTTCACCCATTTTTGACGAAGCAATCGGTCCCATTATAAATTGTAAATTAAATCTGTTTAAAAATACTTCTAACCTTTTGTACGAAATAAACCCCCACATGGCGCTTTTTAGTATTCGTTTTTGTTTCACTCCAAAGTTCATGTATTTGTTACGGAGTTGTCCAATTTGGATATTTCCAGATATCATGGCTTCTATAGATATTCAATTCTGTCTAAATTATTAAACATTAATTTAAGTTTAAGGCCTTGGACTCAAACGGTTCTCCCAATTCGTTTCGGTGGACTTGGTATTCGATGCTCTTCTAGCGTGGCACTACCAGCTTTCCTGTCCTCCGCTTATGGTTCGTTGCCTCTTGTCAGTATTATCTTAAATCTCCCACAGATACTTGACGTTGAGATTGCGAACCTGGCGGAGGCCAGGGATGCTTGGTGTGAGTCGTGTCCCGGACTGGATATGCCAATCAAGAGGCATATCCAAAGAGTATGGGATACACCTCGTCTCATATCAATTCATGCATCTCTCATACAAAATAGTCCGGACGATTTAGATCGCGCCCGTCTCCTTGCTGTCTCAGCAGGCGAATCAGGTCACTGGCTCCACGCACTTCCTTCCCGCAATATAGGCACAGTCTTAGACCCAAGCTGCTTGCGCATAGCAATAAGCTTGCGGCTTGGAGCTAGAATCTGTGAACCTCATACTTGCACGTGCGGGAAGGAAGTAAGTGAGCTGGGAAGACATGGCCTTTCATGTTTTAGAAGTGCCGGCCGTTTGTACCGCCACTGCACAATTAATGATCTGATCCGTCGTTCGCTTGCCACTGCCTCTGTACCAGCTGTCCTAGAACCGGCAGGTTTGCATAGAGACGATGGCAAGCGACCAGACGGAGCTACTTTGGTGACGTGGAAACTGGGCAGGGAACTGGTATGGGACGCGACGTGTGTTGACACATTCGCCCTTTCCCACATCCAGTCAACCCGTAATTGGGCCGGTGCAGCAGCTGATCAGGATCATTATAAAATAATTATGAATTTGTGGCACTTGCAGTGGAGACCATGGGTCCTTGGTCAGCTGACATGAAAAGCTTTATGAAGGCACTGTCATCCCGGCTAATAGTCACCTCCGGAGATCCTAGAGCTGGTGCTTACCTCTCCCAAAGGATTGGGCTAGCTATCCAGAGAGGTAATGCAGCCAGTGTCATAGGGACCATGCCGCGAGCGGACCTGTTAGAGGGGGTGTTCTTTTTATAGTGGTGATTATTATTTACATCTTTAATATTTGAGTAGCTTAGTTTAATTTTAATTTGAGTAGCTTAGTTTAATTTTAATTTAAATAAGTTTAGTTTTAACTTTTAATTGTACTATATTAAAACGTTATACAGTGTGATGATGATGATGATAAGTGGGGACGCCCAGCCGAAGCAGGCGGGCAGTCGATTCGGTCAGCCGTTCATTCTACCCTATTCCCCTCAGTCGTGCCTCAGGTTACTGGCCCGGCGGCGCTCCCATCCAGCATCGATCCCATCTTCCTGTCTTCCTACAGAACAACAGTGCGTCCCGTAGGTTGATACTTTTGAGATCTTCTGGGGACAAAACGTCCTCTCCGAATGTGTGGTATCTCAGTGACGAGTACATGACACACTCGGCTAGGACGTGTTGACTAGTTTCCTCTTTGCCACAGTGTGGGCATTGAGGGTTCTGTTTAATACCTATTACCGTCAGATGTCTGTTGAGCGGACAGTGTCCAGTCAGAATTCCTGTTAGTATGCTTAAGTTATACTTACCCAGGTTTAGAAGGTACCTTGTTCTGTTTTTATTAACCCTTCCTATCATGAGTTTGGATTGTCTGCACCCTTGCGTCATCCCCCATGCCTCATTTGTCTTCTTTTCCATTCTTCTGGCGATAACTCCTTTGGTTACCATCTCCGATATCGGTAATACCGGTTCCGGGCCTAGGTACTTTTGGTCCGCACCTGCTCTGGCTAGTTCGTCTGCCTTTTCGTTTCCTACTGCTCCACTGTGTCCTGGCACCCACGCCAGTGTTACATGGGATGTGGTGCCTAGAGTGTTCAGTTCATTCTTACACTCTTGCACTAGAGATGATTTGATCACCGGATTGCCTAGTGCTTTGAGTGCCGCTTGGCTATCTGAGTATATTGTAACGTGACTTCCCGTTACATTGCTTTTTTCCTTGAGGCTCAGGGCACACTTCATGATGGCAAAGACTTCTGCCTGAAACACACTGGTGGAGCCCCCTAGTGGTATCGTCGTGTGCTCATCTGATTCTTGGCTATATATGCCCGCTCCCGCTCTTTTGGTTGAGGATTTCCATGAACCGTCTGTGAAGCATGTCACTTTGGGTTCTGGTATTTCTCTCTCCCAGCTGTCTCTCTCTCCTATGTGGATTCTGTATTTCTTGTCGAACCTCTTCCTTTTCTTGATTAAGTCATTGTTTACCATGAGCATATCCATGTTTGACATTGACTCTTTCTGTATGCTTGCGTGTCTTTTGTCCATCTCGGACCCGATCCACTCCTTGCTCGCTTTTATTCTATACCACTGTTCTGTGGCTCTCTTCTCCACCTCTATGTGCACCGGGTTCAATCCTAGCATGATCTCCAGGGCTTGTGTAGGTGCTGTTCTCATTGCCCCGGTTGTCATCAGACGTGCTAGTCTTTGAACCTTTGTTAGTTCTTTGTCTATATCTTTTATCTTTGCTCTGTGCCACCACACGATGGCTCCATATAGGAGTCTGGGTAGTACCACCGCTCTGTAAATCCATTGCGTTATCCTTGGTCTTAGTCCCCATCTCCTTCCTATGGCTTTCCTGCATTGCCACAGGGCTATAGTGGCTCTTCTGCATTGCTCCTTTACATGTGTCTTGTATAGCAGTTTGCTGTCTAGTACTACTCCAAGGTATTTTATTTCCTTGAGTGTTTCTATCTCTTCACCTTTTATTTTTATTGGTGTTAGGACGGGCAGCTTTCTTTTGTTGGTGAAGAGTACTATTTTCGTCTTGGTCGGGTTCAGGTCTAGTCCCCTGTTCTGACACCAATTTAGTACCTGTTTTATCCCTCTTGTCATGACTTCTATCATTACACTGAGGACTTTTCCCCTCACTAAGAGTACCCCGTCATCCGAATACGCTTGCATGTGTATACCTCTTGTGTTAGTTTCTCTTATGAGCGAGTCTAGTAGGAGACACCATAGGAGTGGTGACAGACAGCCTCCTTGTGGGAATCCACGGCTCGTCTTTATCCTTATTGAGTCTCCCCCCAGTTATGCTGTGATCGCTCTCCCTTTTAACATGGCCATTATCCATCTCCTAACTGCGGGGTCTATGTCATCCCTCCGTATACATTTCTTTATTGCACCAAAAGTAGCTCTGTCGAATGCTCCCTCTACGTCGAAGAAGCATCCCAGTGCCAACTCCTTGTCTTCTAATGCTCTTTCTATCCTTGTAGTCAGGTTGTGCAGAGCTGTCTCTGTTGATTTACCTTCCATGTAAGTAGGCGTGTTGATGCCCGTGTAAGGGTAGTCTACCACCTTGCATGCTTGTCCTTATCTGTGTATCTATGATGTTATACAGTATCTTTATTATATTAAATAAAGTGGATTAGTATTGGCTAAATATATACATAAACGACTAAAATAAATCGAAAATGTTAATAAAAAATTAAATGATTGGTTAACAAATTTATGATTGTTTATATTGAGAAAAGTAGTGTACGCTATTGCTTGAATAATATAACTTCTTTAAACTACCGATAAATGCAAACTTAAAACCTCATTTTATTGAAGTGAATAGGAACAAAAATATACCAAGTGTTTTTATCTAAGGTTTTTATTAATATTTAACCTGGATCATTTTTTTCCGTCTAAGCTATTATTATGTTCATGAAGTGGGCCCATACCTTGTCTTCGACTTCGACACTTCTTGTCAGTGTCAATGTCATGCAATGAAAGTTGTCATTGATAGACAAACGTCAGTTTTCTTTCAATAATGGCGGCTACGTTGCTGTCGAGTACAAAATTCACTAATATTATTAAAAAGCAACTTAAATTTACGAACTCATCTTCTAGGAGTAGATCAATAATACTAAACAGACCCCAATATCATTTAATATGCAAACAATGGGCAGTCACGAGTCATTACAGAGTAAGTTGAAGTTATCGTGTAGAAGTTTTGTTGAAGGAAGTTTCTTCATTGTTTTTAGGGTTGTTTAATGATTACACAATTTCCCAAGTGATCATTTTAAAATCTTGTATTATTGTTACTGTAGTATTACAGCGCTCAAGCGCCAAACAATGTCGGAGGCACCGATACAGCGAAAAACGTACTGGCAGCAGTTTTGGCAAACAAACCGAAAACAGGGAAAATTCCTGTCGGTAAGTGTGTTCTAGTTATAAATGCTAGGTTTCTGACTACTATTCCAACACGTGATCGTACGTAATTTTTTGTAGTACGGGCGGGTCGTGTTTTGATACTTACATAACCTATTAAACTTGACCTTGCTGAGCAATGCAGACGAATGTATCCGTAGTGATAACGCTCAATAACACAAAAAAGTCTCAAAGGAGCCACTGAGACAATTAACACTTATTTTTTTTTGTTTGTTAGTTTTCCGTAAAAACAAGTACAATTGAATGCTTAAATTGCGGATACGCTTTTTAAACTTATTATTTAGATTAAATCATAATCCAAAGATATTTTTCGCCTAATTCTTTTTAGAACAGTTTATGAGATTTCTTATGATCCAATTTGTAAACATGCAACTGCCCAATTCAGTCATTCACCACTTATTTATTATTTATTCAATTGGGCATTTTAATAATTGTGACAACTAATTTTTATCTGTTTCACTTCTTAGGTTATACTATCAATCATGTAATTAACATGCATTTAGTGATGTTTAACTTATCAAAGCACAATATAAAATTTGATATGGAGACAGATTACAATAATAAAAGTTACAAGTAGAACGAAGGTTATCTTGTATATTTAATTTTACATTACCCACAGTGTTGCTTAATTACAGAAGCGCTTGTTCAGCCGATTTGCTACAAAAAAATGAATTTTACATAATAATATAAAGAAAATAATTTATTTGTAAAATGTTTTGTCATGCTTTTGTCTTTTGTTTGTAACTGTTGTAATGATCACCTAACCTCAATTTTTGTTGCTTGTGTTTTGGCTATAAATTGTTTCATTTATGTTGTGTTATTGTTGAACTAGTGATACCTATGAAAACACTTTGGTTGAGTTCACAACATAGGGCTTAAAAATATGTGACATATCTGAATATAACTAGAGACATTATATCCATAGATGTGAAATTTTAATTCATTCAATTGATACAAATTTTGGCTCTTTACTGTACGTCTCTGAAATGGTTAGTAAACAATAATGTTTTGTTTCTTTTTGAATTAAATTATAAGAATTAAAAGTTGAAATTAAACTAATTTTGTAAATCTTTATTAGAACATTAATTTATTTGATATTGTTAAAAGAAAGTGCTGGTAAAGCGGTACTTTATGTTGTATATTCTTTCATTTCATGTATTATATTTGTTAATTCCTTCTAGCATCTTTGTGTTACTAAAACTTGGTTGATCGCAGCTCTTTTTCCCGCACACTTCCTTGCCCCACCCTATGTTTGCCCCTTTATTCCACCTGTAACCCATCATGACCCACAAGCTACCTCCAATCTCCTCACTTAGTAATTGACTTCATTGTTTGCTATTTTTCCACATTGCTTCCTTTAGTGTCCAGTAGAACGTTTTTGTCTTTGTCATATTCATACATAATTTAAAACCTTATTGTTAATTAAATTAAATGTAACAAATAATGCACAAATGATTTTAAATTTTGAGTTTCAATTATGATAGATAGAACTGAATCAAGTCTCATAATCAAGTAATTATAATAGCTATTATTATACTATGTGCCCCCAAAAAGTCGGACACAACCATCTTCCAAACAACCACAACCAGTCCTGAATCCTTGTATATTTTCCCTACCCTAGGTATCCAAAAGAGAGACTGCTTTCACCCAGGTGCCTCTGTTTTGTCCCGAGAAGATATAAACCTGGGGGATGCGAAGCCTGTTTCCGGGACTGATATGATAAGGGGCATGTCAGAATATGTTTGGCCTAAGGTGAGTTTCTTTAGTAGTATTAGTAAGTGACAAACAAAACAATCGTAGCTTTTAGATATGAATCCATTTTATTAGTCGCTATATTTATTTGCTGAATCATTATTTAGATAGTGAGCAAGGTTTTGATAACCTAATTCCTTCAGCATTATTGTGTCTGAACTAGATATTTTGCTTATATTTTTTCCTCATTATATGCTGTGGAAGTCATAAGAGGCGACTAAGGGATTAAAGGCATGTAATATTGTTAAGCGATGGGCTTGCAACCTGTCACTAATATACACATTGTAAACATCTTAGCCTGTTTGTGCAAAATGTAGTTATAGAATTAACAACAAGTTGTTAAGAGTTATTGGTAATTCTGTAGCTCCGCCTGCCCAACTCTGGGATGAAGGCGCAATGGTATTTATGTGTATGTAAGTATGTATTATTTTCTCAATCATATGATTTTGCCTATTTACTTATAGATTGCTGTATAATACTTATCATTATTGTAAAATCAAAAAAAAAAAAAATTATATACCCAAATGCGAAACGTATTTAACTAAACTAACCTAAACTGGATATAAAATACTCCTAGTTCACCAAAACGTATATTGACAATGCCCTTGGTATTCCAGGATAACCAAATGATCCGCAACCGAGTCATGCTGTCCCTCTCCCTTCTGTTTGGAGCGAAAATTATGAACGTAACTGTCCCCTTCATCTTCAAATACGCCGTGGACGCTGTGAACGTCGCTTCCGTGACGCCGGCCGGGGACGCTCTCCTAGGAATGGCGACAGTGCCACAGGCATTGAGCACTTCCGCATTCAGCTTACTGGTTGGATGTAAGTTTTTTTGAATGTTCAATCATAATAAAGAGGTCTTTAATCTAATCGGTTAGTTTAAGAATACGCCAAGAGTTTAGAGGTGCCCTCATTATTATTATTGTGTTTTCTAATAAACTAAAGCATGTTCCTTCTTAAAAGTAACTAGTTATGTTTTGAAATAGCCACATGAATAGAGCAAACGGGATTAGGAATATAAAATAAAATCGCTAACTATTTCTTTTACAAATTGTTTTTTTTCTCTATAGTAACAAATTCAAATAGTAATAAAGCTGGACAAATAATTAAGAACGATTTATTGAACTGCTCGAGAGTTGTATTATATGAAACTTAGACTAAATAAATCACATTAATGTGAAGTGCGTAAAGGAAAAAAAGATATTTAATACATTTTAAACAAAAATTAATAGTTAGTAGCGTGTCCACGGCTTTTAATTACTGCTTTACACCGGCGAGGCAGACTATCAATTTTTGACATTTCGCAAGAGAGATAGACTTCCATTCTTCTAAGAAAACGTCGTACAGCTCTCTTAAATTGCCACACTGTCGATTTGAAACCTTTTTCTTGACTTCACACCAAAGATGCTCTATTGGGTTTAGATCTGGGCTGTTAGCTGGCCAATCTAAGACAGAAACTGATTGCGATGTGAGAAATTCCTTAACGGTACGTGCAGTATGCTTTGGATCATTGTCGTGCTGGAATGTCCAAATAACCGGAAGCACGTCTTCAGCATAAGGTAACATTGTTTCTTCCAGTATATTTTTGTATTGGAATTGATCCATGTTTCCTTCTATCAACTTAACAGGTCCAACACCATGTCCAGAAAAGCACCCCCAAATTTTTACATTTCCCCCACCATGCTTTAATGTCACATATCGTCGTACATATCGTTTTCCATCAGAACATACCCTGTTTATTTTTGTCTCGTCAGAAAAAATAACATTTTTCCACTGTCTAACTGTCCAGTTTTCATACCTTCTTGCAAATGCAAGCCGGGCTTGCCTATGACACCGTTTCAACATGGGCACCTTCCTTGCTATCCTCCCGTGCAACTTTTCTTCTACTAAACGCCTTCGAATAGTGCGTGCCGAGATTGCTGAAGGATTGTTTTCACCAAAATATTCTTTTCTCAGCTCATTAGACCCTTTAAAAGGATTTTGTTTTGCCAAACGAATGATATTTCGATCATCTCGACGACATGACTTCCTCTGTTTAGGTTCACGCGGAACATTTGAAGTAGTTTGATACGTCGCAAAGTGCTTCACAGCGTGGAAAACCATTGTTTTTGAGCATTGCAGATGGTTGGCTTAGTGGCGGTACTGCCATATAAGCCCAAAAGCCGGGCTTGCCTTGCCTTACAAAAATAACTATTCATTAAATCCACGTAATGTATTAGATAGGTATTTCACCTTCGCGCGCCGCGCGCTCTCACTAAATTCTTCAAATCAAATTACATGCAACAGTAGTACCTACTAAATTTTACCGCGCACCGCCGGCCGCCACCTACGCAGCACAGCGCTCAGCGCTGTGCGGCAACCAGTCGAACTATTCATGACGCGGCTAGCTCGTATCTCGCTCGCACGTATTGGCTTGCAATCGGGCTTTCATATTCTCTGTCTTACCCACCGAAACGGCATATGCCCAAATACGACTGTTCGTGTATTAATATGGCAAATAGTATGAGAGTAAAAAGCCTTGATTGCGTATGAAGTTGTACACGAGTCCATAGTAAATGCGAAATTCGCTTCGCGCAGGCGCGGAGCGCGCGTTGAGCCGCGTTAGCGGCCAACTTCACTTCATTGCTATTTGTTGACAAATGCTTTTATTCACTTGTTGAATAGATAGTTTGTTTAAGGCGTTGAGCGGCGCGGTCAGTGCAATAATAAGTTTTTTTTTGTGGTGTTGTGAGTTGTGATTCAATTAGATTGACAATGGAGGAAGTCCCGTGTGACTGTGATATTTTAAAGTGTGCACAAACTTTGCTTGTCGACGGAAAGGTAAAATGTTTGAACTTTGCAGAGAAAAAGGTACTTATTTCTTCGGCAAAACCTACGCCTGACTTGTGTATTTCTCAGAGTAGTAAATCGCACAAAAGACAGTTTAACAGGTCAGTGTACAAAACTCATTGGATTGTTGGTTGTTCGCACTCTAATAAGTTATATTGCTGGTGTTGTATTTTCTTTTCTAACGACAAAGACGTGGAATACATCTGGTTATGACGATTTAAATAATTTAGCTGGCGCCATTAAAAGACACATGAATTCTCAAAAACACATGAACGCGGTAATTTATTTGAGTGATTTTGGTAAACAGCGAATTGAGACATCTTTATCGCGCCAATTATCAGAGGAAATTACAAAACATAACATGCGTGTTGACAACAATAGTAGCGTTTTTCAAAGATTAGTCGATGTTGTTTGTCATTTAGCACAACAAGAACTTCCCTTCAGAGGTCACGATGAGTCTAAAACTTCATTGAATAGGGGTAATTTTTTAGAGCTTGTGTCGCTACTTTCGAAATAGGTACGGTACGAAATAGGTATGTAATTTTTAGGTAGGTAATTGAAATAAAAGTAAGTAGGTACTTATTGCTTTCTCCCTAGGCAAGCAAAGTTAAAAAAAGAAGATGAACCTTTATTTTATTCTCTCAAACAAACCAAGCTGCTTTTTTCAAGGCCACCGAATGTATGCAATTGCTGATATGTCTGTAAAATTATATCTTGTGGTAACATGCCTTCAGGGAGCTTTGGTGAGCTCGTCCACGTAAGCAAATGCCTATACAACTGCAGAGTGAAGTGAAGATTGATCAGTAATGTGGTAACAAGATAAATTAATCCATAATAACCGTAAAAACTACAAAACATATCTCTCGGCTTGCCCTATTCTGAAACCCTAGGCATGCCACTGGGTTGGCTATCTTTTTATACGACCAATTCTTCTCGCGAAGTTTTATTATTACTTCCCTTGTAGATTTATTGCAACTTTTATTTTTCCCCATTGTTTTTACACGAAGCAATCACCTTTTAAACTCTTACAGCACTAAATGGCGCCAAAATCATACAAATAGTGACCTAAAACCACAGAGCCACAGAGTGTTCTCTATTTAAATTTGAATAAAAAAATAAACCATTCACCGTTCTTAATTATGTGACCAGCCAGTAAGAAGTAATACTAGGTTCAGATCTAATGTAAAAAGTTTATCTATTTATTTTTTAGCCAATCATTTGTATCAGCGAATGAACCGGTAGTATGCAAAAGTTTTGCGATACAGAGAGAAATACAAAAAAATACATGCAGTTAGTTATACTTGTTAGTTGGAAAAAAACTTCCCTTTAAATAAGCGTTCTTAATTATATGACCACCACTGTATATAACATAACTTAACCTCCTGGGACCCCAGATCCTCGCTTGAGGACATAACAATAAATATAAAAGGCACCCTATAGTTGTTTGATAAGGTTGTAATTACAATGTTACCGTGAGCACCCCCAGGTCCCAGGAGGTTAAGTTTACCATAAAATATATGAAACCGATAGCTATTTTGGTATTTAATTTTTGGTAATTGTATCTATTTTATTTATTCCAGATGGCTTAGCCCGAGCCACGGCAGCCGGTTTCAACGAAATGCGAAACGCCGTATTCGCGAAAGTCGCTCAGCATTCAATACGCAAGCTCGCCTGCAATGTGTTCACACACATACACAACCTCGATCTAAGTTTCCACCTGGGGCGGCAGACTGGGGCTTTGTCTAAGGTAAGGATAAGACGCTAATCGGGCCAAGCTGCTCAAATTCGTACGTGTACCTTTGACTATACAAACAACCTCATGACTACATATGCATTATACATATGTATTTATATGTATAGTCTGTGTCAATTTAAGATAATAATCTATGTTAATAAACATTAACCGCCGAAATGACGTCAAACCCCTAAAGGGTATGTATGGACAAAAGGTATGACTAGAGATCGGACAAATGGGCGTCAACCCTTAATTTGGCAGTGTATGCCACAGTCAACATACTATAATGTTCACTTTTAATGTTTGGAATGTTTTTTTATTTTTTTGCTGATTCAAAATCAAAAAGGGTTTCAATTCCCGACTTTTTGTATTTTTGCCAAATGAAAGGTTAATCGCAATAATGTGGACATGACTCCAAAGATTTTATTAAAAAAATTAAATTACATTAATTGATTGAACCCTAATCCGTGATGCAGGTCAGTAATTAAATTAATAATAAAAAAAACACCATTTAATTAATTATTAAAGGATCAAAATGATGTTTAGGGTAAGTAATCAATTAATGTCCACTTACAATATGTACAACACACACAACTTTTTTTGGTTGTGTTCGTAATTGTGGCGACAAGGTTTGTTGAAAGAATAAAAACCATTTGGAAAGTCGGACTTAACTTTGTAGTGGTAGCGGAGCCGCTGGCCGCTAGTAATAATAATACTTGTTAATTAAGATAGACGGATAATTGAGATACCTCGTCAGCTCATGGGAATCCTATAGGCGTACAACTTAACTGAGAACATGAGTTGCGGGGAAAAGGCGATGGTGACTGGTCGAGTGTTTTCGTACCTCACCCCCGCTCATGCTCACCCCGGCTCTTATTTAAGTAGTACACTATTAATACATTTTGTCAGTTTTCGCAAATCGCTAACGCAAATTCATGCGATTTTCCACCGTGTTCCCCAGACGATAGACCGAGGTTCCCGTGCCATCAACTTCGTGCTCTCGGCTATGGTGTTCAACGTGGTCCCGACGATATTCGAGCTGTGTCTAGTATCCACTATTTTGGGTCTCAAAGGCGGGGCTGCATTTGCTGGTAATGTGAAATTCTATATGCGTTTCAATAAACATGTATTTTATTTATTTTTATTACAGTATTAATTCACTGTCGTACAAGTCAAAAAGTGTCAAAAAGTTATTATAAAAAAACTTGCCATGTAGCTTTAAAAACTTCCTTAGTTCATAGTGATTCTAAATATGAAAGAAAACACTTTTTTTTAATTCATCCATGAATTTAGGGGTTTTTCGACACGACAAAAATTCCGATTAAAATGATAAATATCTCGGAAACTAATTACAATTGCTGAACATACATGGGGGTTAAATCAATAGCTTATGAGCTGCTCTATGACCCCCTTAAAGCTTTTCACGTAGCTACCAATCACACTGTATATGCATTCCTTGAAAAAAAAGAGCTTATTTCATTGCGGAAAAGATTGTTATGACATTTGAGTTTGACAGAAAGTGACAAAGAATACTCAAACTCGAATATCATACCGACAGATAATGACGGGGCATATTTAAAGCACACTTTAGTTATGGCGCGTTTATGAATAAGAGCGTAAGAATGGTTCACTTATGCAGTGGACCCCAACCTATGATTTGCGGCAGTAGAGTAGACTTATATAGTATCCGACTAACTTACCGAACCAAAATAATATAATATTTAGCCCCGTTTTTATGAAAATATCTGTGAATTTGTTTTATGCATAGTGAATATTATTACTGTGCGATAGCTTGTGCTTCGGGTTTGTACTTGTCTCTCACTCGCTCTCATACCCTCTTATTAAGAGCGAGTGAGAAAGAAGTACAAATCCGAAGCACCTTCTGTGTGCTCAGTTGCTCACAGATACATTACTTGTACTTGTGTTCTAGGTCTGGCGTTTAGCTGCGTGGGAGTGTACGCGGTGTTCACTCTGGCTATCACTCAGTGGCGCACCAAGTTCCGAGTGTACATGAACCGGGCGGAAAACGAGGCGGGGAACAAGGCCGTCGACTCGCTTATTAACTACGAAACCGTTAAGGTGAGGCGTGGACACCGCTAAGATAAATCAAGAGCGATTATAGTCGCGTCGTTATTTAAGGGCCGATTTGACATCTGTCAACTTGGAACAAAATATGTGTTTCAGGCATGTTCGAGGGGTTTGTTAGATAATTTTCACGAAATCATTATTTCCGTGAAGCGATATTCCTATCATTAATTTTACTCTATTTCATTTTTCCCCGGTCTATTGGTATTGCAGTCGCACTTTTCCGCAAAAGTAATGACGTCGTAATGTGACACGATAGCTGGTCACTTGAAGGTTATATTTTGTACTGCGTTGACAGTTGACAAATCATGCCTCTTAATAAAACTGCACGACTATAATGAGAGGTTGATTAGTTATAGCACAGATAACAGAATACAAGTACAGATACCCAATCTCATACAGCAAAAGCGTGCCGTCCTAATGTAGGCAATTCGGTAGGCAATTTTAGTCCCGTAGTTACACCAGTAGATGCCGTATCTGAGCCACCACTGGATGCTGGCAGCCTACCTAATAGTTTTAGTAACGTATCACCAGATGGCATTGACTTCAAGAATGAGACGTCAAGAAAATTGTTGACTTAAAACTAATATTTAATGAATGGCTATAATCCTACCGGTGACATTGTAGTAGCGTTTTATTAATTCATAGGAACATCTGCCCTGATTAATGATGTCCAGGACAAAATAGGAAAGTTTTAATGACATGTTTGGGAAGTTTTTTGCTGACATTAAATAAAAGCAATAGGTAAAAATAACTGGGTTATTAGGTTTAAAGAATTTATTTTCTCATAAGAATTTTACAATTCACTTACATGAGAATTAAGAATAAGTTAAAAATAGTTTGGTGAGCGTATTTAAGCGTGCGTATTTACATAAAAAGGAAATATCGCCTTCAACTTCAACTTTATCCGAATCCAACGAAACAAAGTTTGGTATGTTGACTTCAAGCAGCTATAAACCCTATTAAATCTAAGATAAGGTATGAGTGTGGGGCCTCATTTTAAAGGTTATTGAATCCTTTAATTTATAAAAATGTGATAATGATTACTAAGCTTAAAAAAAAACGTTTTTCATGAAAAGAGGAAAAACATTTATTCACGCCAAAATTACACAATCTAAAAACATAACAAAATTAAAAAATACAGTAAAACAAATTCTTAAAACGAAACTTAAAACCTAGGCTTACCTCCCCTAGCCCTAATTACAGCCTCCATGCGATCCTTCATTGACCTCACCAACGTCACGATGCGTTCTTGAGGAATGTCACTCCTCTCCTCGACGACGGCGTCCCGAAGCTGTTCAAGGGTGGCAGGGGCAGTATCACGAGACCGCACCGCGGGTTCAGGTCCGGACCTCGCTGGCCACTGCATCACGGGGATCCCAACGTGATCCAGGTAGTCCCGAACAATCAACGCCGTATGAGAGCGGGCGTTGTCGTGCATGAATGTGAATTCAGGCCCGACAAAACCAGCATACGGGACCACGTGGTTCTCCAGGATCTCTGTGATGTACCGATGAGCAGTCAGGGACCCCTGGCCACGTCCACCTCCAGTGCGGGAGACGCACACAAGGTCGGTTTGGCCCGATTTTAAAGTTTATTAACTGTGCTTTCAAATGATACTAATATTGGTAGGGTACAATAAATAAGTTAAGAGCTTTATTCGCTTGAAGTCAAAATTTCAAAAGGTGCGATTTTTTTGACGCCGAGTGTAGTTTAAATGTTTGTACACAAACTGTCAGCGCGTTTTGATACTTCAATGGTTAAAGATAGCACGTTGTTTGTTCCGAGTTTGTACTAACATTTTAATACACCGAAACCGCCAAAACAGTATTTTGTAATATTAATTTTAATATTCGTCAAGACATTATTTTCTCTATTGTTTTTTTGTTTTTAATATAAAAGAAGTATTTTGAGTATTGATTTTACGCATCAAACAAGAATTTGTAAAAACGAAACGCTTGGGGTCTGTGAGTGCATAGTAGTTTCGCGATCCGTGATGGCACCATCTAGTGACAGTACCTAATAAGGCGTAGCAAGCTTGAAAGCTTATAAGTTTTTTATGAGTTAGATGGAGTTAATATAAAATTTGTTGCATTTATTAAACTTATAAAATATACCCTACTTTATGTAGAGAAGGATGTTTTTGATGTAATTAAGGTACGTTGAATTTATTAAGGTGCAAAAATCATTCAATCTTCACGATTACTGATTCAAATGTTTCGCTCGATACCTGTGGCGCCATCTATGAGTTTATTAACGTAATAATTATACGTTGTTCGAGTTGGGAGGCCATGGTTATAGGCACAATTTTACAGTTCTTATTTTAGTTTCCCTTAAAATATAATATAGTAGCGTAGCTTAGCGTAGAATTTGCAAGATTTTATTGCGTCATATTATGGCCATATATGGCATTTTGATCGATATTACATTAGGTCAAATATCTAAAACCAAAGTCTAAAATCGTATGAGAGCAAGCGAGAGAGAATTACAATCCTAAAGGACGGTTTAATAGCTATTGCATTGTCTGGTAGAGGCTGCCCTCTACGAGATAAGAGTTTTTTTAAAGTCATAATTAGTAAAAGATTTTTTATTTTGAAACTATGCACGCGTGTGTATGATATACAAACTTTAATTTTACCAGTACTTCAACAACGAAAAATACGAACTAGAGAAGTACGATGCTAGCCTCAAGAGGTACGAGTCAGCGTCTTTGAAGACTGCCTCGAGTCTCGCGCTGCTTAACTTTGGGCAGCACGCCATCTTCAGCGGCGGCCTGTCCATCGTCATGATCATGGCTGCCAACGAGATCGCCAAAGGTACGATGAACTGTAGTTGGACCAATTATGGGGTTACCTTTGTTTCGGCGAAATATGTTTGCCAAATGTATCGTTTTTCATTTGCCAAACCGTTTTCTTTTCAGTAACCGTAAATATTTCAGAATTTTATAAAAACTAACCTAACCTTGGACGTTGTTGGTAATTCTGTAGCTCTACTTACCCCACTCTGAGAATAAAGGTGAAATGACTAGCATAGAGGCATTCCATCTTAGTCCTCAGGGTTGGCAACGCATTCGCAGTCTTGTGAATGCGAATGTCTATGGGTCACAGTTTCCACTTACCATCAGGTGGCCTGTGTGCTCGTTTGCCTTCCCATGCCATAAAAAAAAAAAAAAAAAAAAGGCGTGAATTTATGTAGGACACGGTGGTACTGAAATCCTCAGTAATATTTATATAACATGATGGAAATGATACATTTGGCAAACATATTTCTGCCAATCGGCAAGCTCCCCCAATTAAGTCATGTCTGTTTTAAGTGTTTTGATCGGGTAATATTATTATTTTATCGTAACTCCTCTCAACGAACGTACGCACCTTCAATCCAAGAGTGACACTATGCAAAAAACGCATTTATACAAAATTTAATTCTTTTTAACCGCAATAATGTCATTAATCCAATAGTTTTATTCGTAATTTAATGTCACTGTTGGATTTAACGTGCGGATCATGCATGATGCAGAATTTTGATCTCATCGAAAGGCATTTATATCTAGTCGTCATGTCTAACCTAACTTAACCTACGTAATTAATTAATGTTTAAGATATTCTAAAATATCATGGATTCAGGAGAAAATAGCGTTCTATGAAATTAAATTCGATGAAATCATACAATCGATGAAGTGCTTTGAGCTTCGATACGCTTAAATATTTTTGTCCATAAGTTATTTGCTTCAAACAAACTATACCTAGTTGGTTACTAAGTTCTGTTACTAAGGTTGATGCAAATAAAACTAACTTATGTTTATTTTTTAATTTCAATATGTATAAAAATTAAAAGCTTAATTAATATACATTTTGAAAAACAATTAATCATTTTTCTTAGTTTCCGCAATTCCCGATACGATCTTTTAACATTCACAGCCGGCATCGATGAAATTACGCATGACTTTTCTGTAAATTTCATTTTTTGATATCGCTTAAAAGTTAGTCTTTGTTTACCAAAGAACTTTTTTTGTATAATATTATAAAAAATCCTATCTCTGTATATGTTTAGAGACCAAAATTATATTTCTCAACATGACTTAATTCTAGTGATGCAACGAATACTACTTTTACGAATACGAATACGAATACGAATACGAATATCAAACCTACTATTCGGCGAATACGAATACGAATACGAATATCTCGCCATGGTAATCAAAGACTTATTTATTTGAATAATGTTTACTCTTCTAATAATTAAAATTTACAACAGGCAAATTTTTATTTAAAAAACATAAAATTTGTAGATTTTCTGGTTTTAGGCGATTTCTTTTTTCAGTCTGGATGTTCCCAGCCGTTGAAAAAAGTCTTTCCGAGGCGACTGTACATGGCTTCAGTGAAAAATATTTTTGGGCGAGCTTTTTCAGACTTGGAAAATGGACATCTTCTCGCCAAAAGGCCAAAAATATTAGTTTTTAAATATTCGTATTAGTATTCGCCGAATACGAATATTCGGTAAATGTCTTCTATTCGGCGAATACGAATATTCGTATTCGTATTCGTTGCATCACTACTTAATTCCAACTTATGAAGCAAGAGATTTGGTGTGTTTTCGTATTTCTGCAAAATCATGTGAAATCTTAAAGTCGATTTAATGAGTCATCAAGATTGACCGGTGTCCAAGCGGATCTTTAGTTGCTTTGAATACATACGTATCAGAATTTAAAGCTAGAAGTATGTTCAATATGTCACGCAAATTTGAACTTTCTACAGGAACTCTTACAAAAGTTGGGGCCGTTATCAGTATCATCGTCGTGCGTGATTTTAACTATGATTTTATCGTCCGAAATGGGAATACTTCAAGCTCGTACATCAAATAATTGCAATAGTTTAGAATACATTATTTTTATTATTATTCTATATAAATCAAAGTTTTGATTAATATACAGGTTTATGCAAAACTGCTTTAATATTTTTTTTTAATTGTAAAATTAATCTCAGTAACAGAACTTAGTAACCGACTAGGTATACAGAAACAAGGCAAGGGGTCTATATGTATATCGTCTGCCACAATTATTTTTAGTCATAATGTGGTTTAGGTCATAATTGCTTCAAGTCATAACATTTTTTTGAAACTGATACTTTTTCAGGATTTTTATAAATTTAACCTAACCTGACCTAGCCTCATCTACACATAAGATATGTAAAAAAATCAGAAAAGTTAAAGGTTGAAAAAAGATGTAAAAATTATGACTACGAATAATTATGTCAATCGATTAATTATGATCAAAAAAAATATGGTAAACAACGGACTCCCTGAAACAATTTAATATGATATCAATTCCGACGGATACCATACCTTGAACTTGATTTTATTTAATTTTATCGATGTTTAGAGCAGTTTGTAGAGCCTTTCTTTTCTTCTAGGTAATATGACTGTTGGGGACTTGGTGATGGTAAACGGACTTCTCTTCCAGCTATCGATCCCGCTCGGTTTCCTTGGCTCTGTGTATAGAGAAGTGAGACAGGCGCTTATCGACATGCAGACCATGTTTACGCTGATGACTGTACAGTCTAAGATAAAGGTAATAATTAATATTATCTAATGTTAATTGAAGCGTTATTAGTTCCTTGTTATTTTGACAGATGGCGTTACATTCATTACATTTCTCATTCCAAGACTTGCCTTTCAACAGATGGCAGATGTCGTATGTTCATACACAAGACACCGTTCTTGGTCAGAGAAGTTCGTATTTATCTCGCCTTCTTAGTCAGCTTTAAAGGTGGCGACTGACTTGTAACATTTTGGTGTAATGTATCACCTGCGGTCCTTATCTTATCGCACCCATTAGACAAGGGCCGCGAGTGATACATTACATCGAAATGTTACAAGTCAGTCGCCACCTTTATAGTAATTGATTGATAAAGTAAGACAAATACTAACATATCCGACAAAATACGAACTACATCTCGCACCTTCAGAACGATAATGACCTAATTCAAAATTTCAGCTTTCAAACTTTAAGTCATAAATTGATTATGATATAGCCTTAACTCGAAATTAAAAATTTCTGAATTATGTCACAATTTTCTGAAGGTGCGATCTGTATTTTGCAGTAAGTCTGGGTATTCTACAGGGTAAAACCATATTGCTTCTATCAGGTTTTCGGGTTGTTTCTAACTCTGCCGCCATAAATGTCAAGAAAATAAGAGCTATAACGTTGACAATACTATAACCTGTCACGGGCTATATGGTTTTATTTATTTATTCAAACTTTATTGCACAATACAAATGTTAAAAGTACAAATCACGCACTTAATGCCTAAAGGCATTCTCTACCAGTCAACCTCATGGTTAACAGAGTATACATGGTGCAAGTGGAGATCTAAACAGTGTAGAAAACTTAATTAAATGCCTACTTTATACTATAAATGTATGGAATACTCGTACATTTATATAATATGTTCATATAAAACATTCATATCATACTTAAATACATACAAAAACAACGTAAATACATAAAGATGATGATGACACTTTACTTTTTTTTTTTGTATTTACCCAGTAGAATAGAGACTGGCACAGTACAATGCAATATTTTCTTTAAATTTTAATACTTGTTTAGGGAAATCTTTTGTCAGTACAGTTAGGCACTGGTCCTACCGCAGACGATGAGCGGGAAGCGAGTGCAGCCAGCAATCAACTATTAACTACATTTTATATTATTATGTTTCTACACATGCATTATACTGACTTTTTATTGTATTAACATACTTATTAACGATGTGAATGTTTGTTTTAGGAGAACGTTTCAGCCCTTCCATTAAAAATTGACCAACAAACGGCCACAATAGAATTTAAAGATGTCAGCTTCAAATATATCAACGGAAAGCCAATTTTGAATAATCTAAGCTTCACTATTCCGGCTGGCAAAAAAATAGGCATAGTCGGAGGGTCTGGCAGCGGGTAAGCATATTAATGAAAACATAAATATATCGCAATAGTAACATTAATTTCCGTGAACGTTCAATAGATGACGTTAGCGATTGATTGCATTAAGTTGAAACCTCTGAGAACTGTATCTCATACGTTAAGGAAATAAACATTTAGGTCGCGCAAGCGTTGTATCACGTGATAATTAATAGTTTGAATAATGTTAAATATGTTGGCTTTACACCGGCCGGCCTATTTCCTAACGCACTCCCAATCGTAATCGATTTAAAAGAGGAACAATTGTTTTCATTTCGTAATCAGACTCTCCTTCGGACTGTCAAAATGAAAACGATTGCTATTGCGTTATGTGCGTTAGGCAATAGGCCTTCTGCACCTAATGATCGCATCTCACGATTTGTCTGTGTCACACAGATAAGAAGTTTCCTTAATTAGTCGGTAGATGGCGTTAGCAGTTTATTTTCTAGTTACCCCATACAAATTTATTTTACAGAAAATCGACGATGGTGCGTCTTCTTTATCGATTCTTCGAGCCCCAATCTGGTCAGATTCTGGTGGCGGGGCAGAATATAAAAGACGTCGACCTAGCCAGCTTGAGAAAAGCTGTGGCAATTGTACCACAGGTAAAAATGTTTTAAGGTTGAAATTCCTAGTTAGTAGTAGATTTTTTTGCGAAAATTATTATTTTAATTTGGAAAACAATGTAAAAGTTCCAGACAATACAAGGGAGAGATTTATAAAACTAGTATAACTAACTCATAATACGGTCATAGATGTTTAAAAAAAGATTTTGTTGATTTTAGGATTGTGTGTTATTCCACGATACGATTCTACACAATCTGCACTACGGCGACCTCTCGCAGCCGGAAGAAGAAGTTTACAAAGCGAGCAAGATGGCTGAACTACACGAGTCAGTCAGCACGTGGCCTAAGGTAAAATATTAATACAGTTGTAGTTAGCTACAACAGTGGTCCAGTAATATTCTCTTACACCTAAACATGACATACATAAACTCACACCTTCATTCCCAAAGTGGGGAAGGCAGAGCTAAAGAATTACCAACAACTTTTAAAACTTGTTGATAATTCTGTAACCACACTTTGCACAATTAGGCTAAAATGTTTACCAGCGTATTAGTGACAGTAATATTTTTTAATTATAACCGTATCCGCAGGGCTACGCGACGCAGGTAGGCGAGCGGGGGCTGAAGCTGTCCGGTGGGGAGAAGCAGCGCGTGGCCATCGCGCGCGCCATTGTCAAAAACTCGCCCGTCATCGTGTTTGACGAGGCCACGTCCAGTCTCGACTCTCTCACGGAACACGTACGTACACCCTCAATATAAACAGTACATTATTGCCTAGGCAGTGAAGCAGGCAATTGCGGGCCGAGTATTGCTTTAAACAGACGAGCTTGCGATTTGCGATTCAAGCTATCCCAGACACAGATAAAAAAGTTACGTTTCAAATAAAATATGGATGTATAAGACTTGTTTTTATTGTCACATTTTATTGTGGCCATATTCACTTTAAAAAAAGTTACAAACTAGATAACAATGAAATTTGTATGCAACATTGCGGGCTTGTGTAGCGATTGTTATCTAGTTTGTAACTTTAAAAAAAGTGAAAACGGCCATAATAAAATTAGGGCGCAAGTGTTATTCATCCATATTTTATTCGAAATGTAACTTTTTTATCTGTGTCTGGAATAGATTGAGTTTTTTTTTCTAAAAAAAGCTTGCGTTTCTCCTTGTCATAAAAATAATGGCGGTAAAGAGTGAGGTTATTTCACGTGAAGTTTGTGTTTATATGCGATTTTTTTCTTGCGATTTTTGAGAAAAGCACTGTATATGCCTCGGCAGGAATCGCAATTGCGGGCCTCGTATTTTTAAACGGACTCGCAAGCTCGTCCGTTTAAACCAATTCTCGGCCCGCAATTGCCTGCTTCACTGCCTAGGCAATAATGTACTATTATTTTATAAATCAAATAAACGGTCTTATTCACACCAAATTTATGATACTAACTAACGAAAAGTTAGGCAATTTTCAAAGAGGTTGTTGGTGACCTTTTTGATACATAAGTCGCTGTTCTCTTAGACCGTTTTTATTTACTTCATTGTTGCTATTCATATATCGTATTGATTGATTATTTACAGTCAGCGATAATCAACAGGCTAATTGATTATGACGTTAGAAAAAACATGAGCATTAATGGACATTTTCTTAATAATTCACGTTAGCCGAAACGTAGCTTTATACAACAAGTAAAATCGTGTGTGAAATTTGTAATTATAATAATGTCAAGTTGGTCCCTAACCCCCCTTACTTATAAAAGTGGAATAAGCTTGGAATAGTTAATGCCATGCTTTGTCACTTTCTGTCAGATGCAAATTTCACAATTACAGACAAGGACAAAGCAAGCCACTATTCCAAGCTTATTCCACGTTTATAAGTAAGGGGGTTCCAAGAAAATGCAATTTAGTGGCGATAATTATGGTGAAACATATTAAGATAAAGTATGACTTCCAAACTACAAACTCGTTTTCACCCTGTACAGCCTTCGTTTTCTCAGATACGAAAAAATAAAGGCTTTTTAGTCTTATGTTATGATGTATTTAACCCTTAATTTCCAGGCGATACTGCAAGCACTAAAAGCAGCCACAGTCGGGCGCACCTCAATATGCATCGCCCACCGGCTCTCGACGGTCGCGGACGCCGATGAAATTCTAGTTTTAGAAAACGGGAACATCACTGCGCGAGGAAAACACGAAGACTTGATCAACGAGCCAGGGTCACTGTACGCTAGGCTGTGGGATAAACAAAACAGAGATGTGAAATCGTGAATTGGTAACACAAGTAAGAAACTTGTGGGACTGAAGGCAAGGGTGGCTTGAAGAGCATTTTAAGCCACCCTGAGTACGATACCGACTACGTGAGCACGCTGTTGCACTGCCAAAGTGGTTCTGATAACATCCTAGTCGTTTGGCTATTGCTCTGAGAATATATTATTATTATTTACTCTTGATCTTGACCTGAATTGAACCGATTACCTCTAATGATTGGATTTGTAAGAGTTTATTTTTATTTATTTACGTAGGCATATTTGTGTTTTTAAACAGTATTTGATTATTGTTCGCGAGCCGTGTTTCAATATCGAATTTTATTTCGAATATGATGTGAAAGCTACGAGTAACTGGGGTAACTTAGCCTATAGAATACGTTGCTCATTCTAACAACTACTCTCACAATAGTGCCAAAGCCACTGAGAACCGTGCTAGTATAATTATATTGTACGTGGTTTAAAATAATTAAATTATTTAGTATAAACGTGGTGATAGAATTAATCAAGTGCCTGGCGCACCATTTTATTAAAAACTTGTACGAATAATTTTTAAGTGTTACAACCTATTATGTTTAAATTTTATCAGGCGCCCCTTATATTATTAGCACTATAGCTCTAACGTTACGTGTCACAGTAGCTATATGTGTTTAGTAAATAACATTGTTTTCGTAAAAAAAATCAAAATGCTTTAATTGTCAATTATTGTATAATGTTACCTAAAACCCTCCTTTAAATATGTCACCAGAGGCCCTAGTCAAGATGCAAACGCTACTAACGTTTCAGGGCTTCATCCATTAGTCTTATCGAGTAGTCTTACCAGTCGAACTAATGAATTTTTCCTTCCCAATAGACTTACTAGTGATCCCACTGAGTGCAAAAGAAAAACACTTCCACTTTACTTTATTATCTGAACACATTCTGCTATGAGGTTGACGGAGCTCCGCTTGGCGGAGCTCCTATTTCTGGGTGGTTTTGGCCCTTCGGGCTTGATATAAGAACGAACGTTACCTATCAGTAAGTCTATTGGGAAGGAAATTCCCAGTAGTTCAACCGGTAAAACTACTCAGTATGTCTCCTGGGATTATTGGGTTTTTGCGATAAAACATTATGGTCAGCTGTCATCCCATACATTTTGAGTGATATAAAAGAAAAACGTTAGTAGCGTTTGCGTCTTGGCGAGGGCCTCAGCTCTTTGGCCAAAGGTGCTTCAGGGTAGGTGAACTCGAGATGAATAGTCTTTATGTAGCTAAAGTGGAAATGTAAATGGCTCAAATTGATTTTTTTGTCCATTCAAAAATGTATTTGGGTGCGAAAGAACGCGCGTCTAATGAGTCCTGATGCTGTAGTAAACATTATCAAAGTTATCAAAATGTTATTTAATTTGTGTTTCGCATTAGTAAAAAATAACATGATAATTTTACAGAAAACATTTTGGCAGATTCCAAGTAACGCATAATAACGATACGAGCCAACGGTAACTTGCGTCAATCCAATACATGTTCATGTCCATTTAGTAACTATACATTAAACTCAGTACAAAGAAACAAGGGTATTTCTAGAAAACTTTTTTACATACTTATTTCATAGATTGTATCACAGGGTTCCACTTTGAAATTCCTAATCGTAATTTTCCCTAATGTTTCGTTTGTCCTAAATCTAAAAAGTTGTCAAATTTAGCTGAAAAACAGTTTAAAATAAGTGCAGTGTTCACCATCATTTAAAAGGAACTGTTAGCGGTTTGAGGGTGCGGCTCCACTGAGGCGGAGACGAGAGGAGCGGAGCGGAGCTGTGCCAATATTAACCAATAAAAGGCGCATGCGGTCACGTCGAGCGCGCCTTGCGCAGATTCCATTGGTTAATATTGGCACAGCTCCGCTCCGCTCCTCTCGTCTCCGCCTCAGTGGAGCCGCACCCTAACTGTTGTCAAATGTATTGACTAAAAGCGTTAACCGTCTGTTAAATTGGTTGGTGAACTCGGGCCTAAGTGATAACTCGGGCAAACGCTGCGTTAGGACAAATTTCATTATGGATTCTGAGGGAATTCCAGTTGGCCAGTTACTTGTAGTACTTAGGAATAGATAAAAGCATAGCCCTTATTTTTTCCTGGATCGGTCATTAAGAGATCAACTTGTTTTTCTACAATTATGACGTTACCTATTCCAGTTGTTAAAATACTGTTAAACTAAATCGTTTTGTAAATCGTTGAGTCTTTGTACAGTTGAATAAGAATATTATTTTATTAATATATTGTTTTATTTTGATCCGTTTACTTTTCGCCTCCATACTGCATCTGACGATAAAAACATGAAATACTACTCAATAAGTGTTTCCTAATTAAAATCATAGTTTAAATGTTATTAAACGAGGGAAATTAAGTTGCAAGCAAAAGCAATTTATTAGTGAAGATTATGCCCACTTTCGTTTGGGCATTAGCCCAACTACTACATACTAAGAACTAAATAACTACTTACATTACCTTTAACACTTTTGCTTAATAAACCTATTGGAATTTGTCTTTCCTGTTACCTTTGCAATATTTACTTTTACTTTACCTATTAAACGATTCTTTTATTTTACCATTTCTCTCTCAAGTCAAACCAATAGGTATTAGGTACCTATATCTCGTTGATAATTCAAATCGCTGCGCTCTCATCACATTATCTTTGGTACCTATTAGTGTCAACCTACATCGTAAAAACCAGCCAGCTATATCCGATGCACCATTCCAAATCTATCGATTATGACAGTTATCTATTGCCATGGCAACGGTGACACAACACCGCTTCGATTTCGACTTATTTTTCAAAACACGCTCTTCTCGAGCAGTTTTTTATTTTGTGTTGAAAATGGACTTTTAAAGGAGATGTCCTGTTTAAGTTTGATCCCAGAAGATAAGCGCAAGGAATTGCACAGGTGGGTCATAAATAGGTCATAGAAAGGTCAATGGCATGTTCAAACGAATTACCTACTCTCTCCACAACTTGGTTTGTCCGCGCAGGAATTTATTTCGCTTAGCTTGTTAATTTATTTTGATCATGTTAAGAACATTTTGCCACATGTTAGCCAAGTGACACAGACACGTAACTGACATACATACTACATAAACTCACGCCTTCATTCCCAGAGTGGGGTAGGCAGAGCTACAGAATTACCAAGCACTCTTAAATAAGTTGTTGACACGTAACTTTTGTATGAAAATTGCGATTGAATAGTGATGTGCGATTATTATTTATTAACCTTTTAACTAATTATAATTAAAGGCTTGTAGTACTGTTAGGCGATGGGCTTGCAACCTGTCACTAATACGCTGGTAAACATCTTAGCCTAATTGTGCAAAATGTGGTTACAGAATTATCAAGTTTTTTGAGTTGTAGGTAATTCTGTAGCTCTGCCTACCCCTCTCTGGGAACGAAGGCGCGAGTTTGTTTGTGTATGTAACCTTTTAACTGAAATAAAAGACATCAATACAACTACCCAGCTTATTTTGCCGATGTTTTATTTTTTACGCAATATTTTCATGTTTTTAGGCAGTGTTTTGAAATAATGGCAAGCAATACATAGGTTTATGTGCTTTAGGAAGTATAGATGTAATAAAGTACAGCCGAAGCTGTTAGTACCATGCAATCCCACTAACTAATAAATACTATTAGCTTGTTCAATAAATCGGGCCCAGGTTTATTACATAATTGTTGATTATTTACGTATGCGAAAAGTGTCTCCTTTATTAAAAGCTAGATCGGGTGTAAGTGTAACTGCAACTGCCACTTTCTGACAGTAAAATGGTCGTTCGAAAGCCGAAGATAGGTGATCAAATTAGCTTCCACCTAATAGTTTAGCTAGGTACTTAAGTGAACACGCCTTTCGTAATACCTAGGTCTTTTGGCAGTACTTAGGTACCTTTAATCATATTTCCCGCAGAAAAAAACCGAGAATTATCCAACAGGTATCCTGTTCCACAAGTAAAATCGTAAAGAGGTTGTTGCCTTTGATATTTAAGGACCTATTACATAAATCACGCCTGTTTTCCAGAGGAATAGGCAGAGACCACTTCTTTCCACCATTCTTATCTAAGTATTGTTTTATGTATCGAATATTATACAGTTAAAATATTAAGTAATTGATGGTAAAGCGTTTATTTAGCTAACGGTGGTAACATATTTTAATTTGCTTTTGCCCTTTCAATCGAGTTCATATGAATAGATGTGAGTTTGTACAATATTCCTTTCATTGACAGCCATTAATGACCGCGACAGTAAAATTTTGTGATGCGTCAAATATTCAAGCAATAAAAATGATCTGACCTATCCGAAGCGGCTGCCCTAGCCTAAAGTAGGTAGGTACTACCAAATTGGTTGGACATCTACAATCATCATAAATGTTCTCTTAAGCGTGTCAACTAGTTACTCTAGTTAGGTCAGTGAGAGATCGCCTAATTTTATTTTTTAAATCTGAACACCCCTTTACTGCCAAGACGCATAATTACAACTAGCGTTTTGCGTATCATTTTTAAACCAATCGCGTCACTGGTAGGGACCCCTTTTATTTTTTAACTTCATTTTTTTTATTATCATGATGTCCACCGTCGAAGCACATATTCTGAAACCAAAAAACAATCTGCCACCTATCTGTTACGGTCCAAAAGATACAAGTAGGTTACTGTTAGGACAGACGAACGGACGGACGGTTTTTGGAGTGTTTGGTAATTCTGTAGCTCTACTATGGGAATGAAGGCGTGAGTTTAAGTATGTTTAAGTATTCTTTCTGCGAACAAAAGGGCTGCTGTGGTTGTAAAATTCAAATAATACTTATGTCAACAAGCGTGAAACAGCTTAACAGAAGCCGTAAATTTTCGCCAGATCAAGTATAAAGGAGCTTACGCTGCGAACTTCCGAGTTTCGCTCAGCAGAACGCACTTTGAATATTAACGAGGTCGTGAGGGTTTCATTGAATATTGTCCTCGCTTGCTCGCCCATACAATATCATGACTTGATTAATTATCGGTTTAACATAAGTACCTTTGTACAATTAGGTACCTTGTTCAATAATATGACTACCTACCTACTTCAGGATATTATCTGATAATATTTATGAACAGTTCAGTTACTTTCTGCAGTCTGTTTCATCTAAGATGATGCTTGAGAGTCCTGTGACAGCTCATGAAAACACGTACCTATTACAATTAATTACGTGTTCCTTGAGAATGAGCGGAGAGCTAGTGTTTTTTTTTTATTGTTAGTTCCCTTTCTATTTACCCTGAGAACACATTCAAAATCATAAGTAAGCTATCTTTCTTGCAGCTTACATACATACATTAAATCACGCATGTTTCCCAGAGGGGTAGGCAGATACCACTTCTTTCCACCTGCTAGGATCCTGACAGCTTTTTGCAGTAAATTTTGAATAATTTGAACGATATGTACAAACTGGCCATATACAAAACTGATAGTCTACATACTCATGACATTAGCTCCAACATGGAACCATTCATTAATAAGGTAAGATTGTAGCATGATCATTAATCTTATTCATGAAGTGGTTCAATATTGAACAATATATATCAACAAGCTATAATAACATCCAATATTATCAACAAGCTATGACGGTATTGTTCTTGAGCACTTCTAACTTTTGCCAACTTTGTGTTTCCGCGTCAACTTAGGTATCAGATCAACAAAACAATCTGCCACGGTTGAAGTATATAGGCATTACGAGTCACTTGTCGAGAGCTTTTGTGTGTATTCAATCGTGTATGACTAATAACTGATCCGTCCATACAATCAGCCTACATTAATCAACTGCAGAGCAAAGGCTTCCTCTCTCTTTGTTCGCTCCCTCCTTGGTCTCTTTGTTCCCTCCCTCCATCGTCCTGCGTTTGCCAGGGACGTTACAAAAATGTGACTACCGGTTGCATTACGCTATTTATATTGCCAAAAGCTTTATTAACAACCATCCCCTGTAATAGTAACATTGAATGTTTATTGCAGTGATGCGAATTGCATAATGACATAAATTGACACATTACCGGATACGTATTATAATATTTTAACCCAACTGCGGCAAAGCCCAAAAGGAGGGTTATATGTTTTACTTGTATATATGTCCGACTCAATGTCCGCTCGTAACTACTAACCGGCTGTACCAATATTAAAAAGTTTTACGTGGTTAGATTCGTATTAACCACTAGAGTGTCGCTATATTAAAATTATTTAAATGTGAAATTGGCGAAATAAAAAACATATACATGATAAGTAACATTACTTTGACGACATTATCCAAACAGCAGTTGGGTTTTTTATAGCTCGCTTTTCGTTAGACTTGTACCTAACCACCTTTCAATTCAATTTAGTCGAAAGTCATTTCTCGCCGCGTGAGTTAATTTTTGAACATCGGTTGAGGTCATCATTATCATCATCATGTCAGCCAAAAGACGTCCATTGCTGTACATAGGCCTCCCCCAATTTGAGGGGAAAAATGCCGTAGTCGCCACGCTTGGCAAGCGGGTTGGCGACCGCAGTTATACCATGTAGACCGCGGAGGACGCTGCTGCCCATCCTCCGGTTTATCCCTTAGTCACCTCTTACGACACCCACGGGAAGAGATGGGGTGGTGCTATTCTCAGCCGGCACACACCGCATCGGTTGAGGTTTAAATTAATGGAAAGGTGTTAAAAAGTTATACCTACTGCGTTAGCAGTAGTATGCTTGCCACATCAAACGTCGTTGTATTGAAATAGCTGGGGAAAAATTAGAAGTATCACATTTAAATCTTTAGGCGGTTGGCAACGCACTGGCAATCTTGAGTGTATACTTACAATTACATAATTTAACTGTTCGTTCAATAAAAAATACTAGTACCATACCCGTAACTTTTCAATTGTTTGTCATAGGTACATGTATTTTCGTCAATTTATTTCAGAAAAGAGTCTGTGACGACTGTATACAGCAGCAACTCCCGATTGAGTCTTTTGACCAAACGCAAGCGCCTCAACCCCCTCACCATCGATATGCAGTCCGTCAAGCCAGATCGCTACGTTACGCAGCGGGTGCTGTCGGCCAAGACTCACCGCGTCAAGCAGCTGCAGAATCAGCTCGCTGATGCACAGTACCATCTGCAGGTAGTATTAGGTATATTATTAGAAAGGAACACGTTTTACCTGAGCAAAATATCGACTAATACGATGAGTGATTAGTTTAGTATTTTTTCTAATTATAAGTATTATCATCTGTTTTTGATATTTTTTGTGAAACTTGTATTTGTCCAACCCTATGCATTGTCCTAACTCATCTACTTCAGGGTTAGCTGGACGAGATCCCATTTCGGGATTTCTCATATTTATATTTTTGTGCAATAAAGAGTTTACAAACATACATAGGTACATAGATGAGTCGTAAGTAGCTGCGATTAACCAAACTCTTTAGAATTGCAATGCGATCAGATCAGATCAGCCACTGAACTTTAGCTTAAACCAAATTGAAGAGGCCTTTCTTTTTCGACTGGGCTGCTTTCTGCTTTGGCAACTTTATTCACCAGAAAAAACCCTTAACTCATTTGGCGTTCGAGACATACCGCTGTGTTTCCAAACAATTTTTATGCTAGGTATAGGCCTGGCAATTTTTATTGTTAAGTAAGTAGTTTTATTTTCCTACGAAGTAAATATGAAAACATAATAGTAGAAGGTCAAAGGAATGACACCTTTAGTAGTTAAAGCCAGTATGCAACACGGTGGTAAAAGCTCTAGCAAGCGGCATTGGTTTTTTTACTGGCAGCATGATGAACCTTCTACTAACACAGCTGTATGTTGGCGGCTTTACAGGGTCCGATTTATTTAAATTTGTGGTAGAAAACTGAGTGTCAGCCAATAAAAAAGGCTTCAAAAATTATGGGTTCTCCGAACGGTCCTAGCTAAACGAAGGTATCGTTGAAAGTTTTGTTTCTCGTGCTTACTCGTTCTTAGCTTAGCTCACACTACTTTGGTGGAAACGCAACCTTAGGTCTACTATTCGGTGAATAATAAAAGAAAATCAATAAATTGCAGGAGCTGAGCAATGAGAATCGCGTATTGCGAGCTATGCAGAAGAAACAAGAAACGGCGTTGCAAAGGTAAAATTATTATTACTCAATTATAGATTATTTTAGTTTTTCTTGATTGTATTTTACGTAGCCTATCGCGATTGATAATCGTCTTTTCCTGTAGTTCTCGTAAAATTGGTGACAAGATACTGTCGGACTACCATTAACAAAACACATTTTACTGGTTACAGATATGAAAATTCAAATGCGGAACTGCCCCAAGTACTGAGCTCCCACTCCGAGGAGGTTAGGATCCAACAAATCAAGTTTAAGCAGGTTAAGCAACAGCTTAAGGAAGCGCAGCAGAAACTTAAAGAGCGGGAAATGCAGTTGCAGCAGTTAAGGGACGAGCATCAACATCTCCTTGAGTTAAGCAAGGACAGGTCAGTAAGGGCTTTGAAAGAAATGATTACAAAAAAACAAACATCAGGATGATTAAAAATCAAAATGAAATGAGTACAGTCAGCATCATATAGTACGTAGCAGTCAAGATCACCAAATAGTTGGAAACATCCAGAATACTCATCAACAGAGGGCGGAATTGCTCATGGCAAAAATCAAACGTCAATAGAGTTGGAACGTTGAATTTTATCGACTATCGATTAAACTGAAATTATTTTTACCTATCGCTTCTTTATTTATTTATTAACAATACTAAACCTCAAATCCATAAGCAAACAATAATAGACTTAATATGAATATTACGGTATAACATTTAAAAAAAAGACAATATAAAACGATAATTTTAAAAACTACTTATCTTAGTAGGTACTGCATTAATAAAACTACCTAACAGCCCGTTCACACAGAGTCTCCGTATTTACGGTACCCGTTTTATCATATACGTTTTTTCATTGATGGCGTATGGAGTTGTATGAGCGACTTCACATATGACACAGTATTCAGTATACAGTAAAAAATGTCGGTCCGCTAAATTATGACATTCCGTTTTGTTATCGAATACTGGATGAACGGAATACGTATCCGTCATGTATCCGTACGTTTTTACTGGATATAAACTGTGTGTGGGGTGCGGTACGGAGAATATGTGAACGGGCTCTCAGTTAATGACGGATACGTTGAACGCTATACGGTGCCTATGTGTGAACAAAGCATCATTTTTTGTTGTATCCGTTAAAACGGGTACCGTAAATACGGAGACTCTGTGTGAACGGGCTGTAAGTTTCAATAATACAACCTAAGGATTCAAATCACCTGTGAACTAATTTTCATCGTATCAAACAGTATCGTAATCTAAATCTGTGCTGATGACGTTTTCCTCGTCTTCTCTGTAATAATACATGATACTTAGACTTTTTTTTTTGATATCCGGAAATGTGTTTTTTTTTCTCCATGGAATGTTGCAAGAAACGCGAAATATTATCAAATTTAGATAAAAAATATTATCGTTCTTTACCTCTTTAAACTCCGAATGTGTTTTACTCGTTATAGTGACTGAACTTATCGATAGCTGAAAAAGTCGATGAAATTCAACGTTCCAACTCTATTGACGTTTGATTTTTGCCATGAGCAATTCCGCCCTCTGCTCATCAACATCGACGCAGCTTAAGTAATCAAATTGTTCAGGTCATCCACAGTGCTCAAATATTCCGGAGCACACACAACGGCAAATACTTGATTACATTCAAGACACCGCTTGTACCGTCACAACCACACCGCCGCTGGTATCGTAGCATCCGAAGTAACCAAAAGTACGGAACACAATAGAAAAGTGAGCTTTATTTCAAATGATATAAGATTTTATTGTATTTTATCTCGGTTTAATGAATTATGTTACTCAAATTGAAATTGATTACGTCAGTCTGTAAGGATTTTCTTTTTAAATATAGCTTGAATTTTGCCAGTATGTAAAATTAAAAAATAGTTTTAATTACCGCTCAGATAACTTACTGCTCGGATTATAGGTATACTCTTGGCTCGTCTCAGTCGTTTTTTGTCACGTTCTTAAATTCGTCCCTTTCTGCTTTCGTCACCCATTCTTCATTCGTCACTTTCGATATTTGGCTATTTCTTATTCCGGCTTAGTTCGGTATTCGTCACCATCATCTTTAGGCACGTTCAATGTTAGTCTATGTAGTTTTTAGACTCACTCTTTATTTGTATTTTCGTTTTTGGGACTATTCTTAGTTCGTGTTTTTCTTATTTCGCCTCTTTAGAAATTTTTATATTTCTTTGTTGGACGGATTCTCTGTTAATCTCTTTCGATATTCGCTCCACTCACTATTTGACTATATAGCTTATTGGTTTGTTTTAGGCGGCATGAATGAAAAATTACAAAGCATAATAATAATTAATAACGAAGCTTGTAATTTATAATCATATTATAAATAACCTAGCCTAAGAATGAAAATAAATAAAGAGTACGAAGCTAACGCCATCCAAAGGTCCGGGACACTATTGTCCCGAACCGATGACCGGTGAGGTTGGCGTGTTCTCGAGTGGTGAACACGCACTGGACGACGCAGCGTAGGAAGGCCCCCCACAAGGGGGAGCGACGACCTGGTAAAGGTTGCGGGTGTCCACTGGATGCGGGCAGCTCACAACCGATCCTTATGGCACTCTCCGGGGGAGGCCTATGTCCAGCAGTGGACGTCATTTGGCTGATGATGATGATAATGATGATAAATAAACTACAGTACAGTACAAATAACGATAACATCAGGAAATGAAAACATGAAGTTTCTGGTTTATGGCTTCCTTCATTACTAATACCCAACGCTACGCTAGGAAAAGACGAACAACAAACATGACGAAAGATGACAAAGACTTCCAGCGTAAGTGACGAATGCAGAATAAGATGAATTAAGAACTTGCCAAAAATTCGAATATGACCAACAACGAACCTGCCGTGAAAAAAATGACGAATAACGAGTGAGTCTAAAAACTACATAGACTAACATTGAACGTGCCTAAAGATGATGGTGACGAATACCGAACTAAGCCGGAATAAGAAATAGCCAAATATCGAAAGTGACGAATGAAGAATGGGTGACGAAAGCAGAAAGGGACGAATTTAAGAACGTGACAAAAAACGACTGAGACGAGCCAAGAGTATACCGGATTATATTGAAAGAGGATTTGACCATTGAACCGTATACGACACGTAATTAAGTCCATTTTCCTAATCTGTTGTGTTTCGTACTTTTGGTTACTTCGGATGCACTATGGTCCCGCTCATAGGTCATAAGTCCAAATAATCAACAATAGCCGAGCTATGATTTGTACTTCTCTGATAACACATTAATTACCAGCCTACTTAAAACTATAAATAGTTTTGAAGTAATCAGTCGGGATCATTGTTTTTCAGACCTCCGAAGTGAACACACTTAAACCGCGTAATTAGTCTTATCAATAGATCATTAAAGTGAAAGTTGTTTGTTGACGGATTTCTAAAAACTTGTTGTGATAAACTCTATTGAATCATCATGGAAATTAATGACAAAGGTATGTGTTTTAATAATAATATTTTTACTAGCTATTTTTACTATACATTTTATATTTATTTGAGAGCTACGAGACACCTAATTTTATAAAAATATTTAAATTGTTTGTGTATTACCATTGAGTTTTATCAATGACGCCATTCTGTACCATTAATAATTTTGATTGTTTAAAAAGCGTATAAAAGTCTAGTTAGTGTGCCAATAGTCATCTTCTGCTAGATTTTGCTAGATGTTTTATTAATTCGTCCTCTACGTTGTTCGTAGAAGATGCTACGATATTTGTCAATTTCTAATGTATTTGGTTTTCTTTCTTACAGGTTCTTTTTTGCAAGTTCAGTTTACAAGAATGCACATATTTGAACTATGGCATCTTGCTAAAGGATCACAGATAGAAAAATATCGAATTATACTAGAGACAGTTTTGGAAATGGTGCCGGAAGCTGAAAACGTTGAAATCGAAGTTCTAAGTAAACGCGTTAATTGCATAATCCAAAGGATCGCAGATTACTGGAAAAAAGCAGCAAGGAATAAATATGAACTAGTCAGAAAACATGAAAAATGGTTAAATGTCCTTGAAACTATAGATATAGCAAAGAATGAGTCGGTATCTGCGAGAGAAAATCAGTTTACTGGTCAAGAAATGACATCAAATCTCGGTCGACCGAAGAAAGATTTTGAGTCTTGCAGTAAACGAACTCAGCGAAGGAGATTAGTGGACCTCTCAAAAATTGATAACTCGGCCGTCAATGCTTTGATAAATACTTCGTCAACCTCGAGTAGTGGGCCAAATGATAGTCATAAATGTGAAGTGAATCCAAGTGAGATCCTATCGCTGATCACAGAAGCAAAATTAACAAAACACCAATACCTTTTAATTAAAGAGTTCATTAATAGTAAACAATATCCAGTTTTGCCTTCGTATCATAAGGTTTTAGAAGCCAAGAAACAGTGTTACCCTGAAAAATTAACTATTACTGAAAAAAGTGCCGAAGTAGAGTTACAAAATTTGTTGGACCACACGGTTAAAAGAATACTGGATTCTCAAAATATACTGTTATCAAGTATCGATCCCGAGACCTTAGGTGATGTTATGTTAGTTGGTAAGTGGGGTTTTGACGGTAGTACCGGACACAGTGAGTATAAGCAGTGCTTTTCCGATGACCCAACTTTAGAAGATGGAAGTTTATTCGTGACATCATATGTGCCCTTGCGTCTCGTGTCCATAGTTGCAACAACAGGAGAAGAAACAATATTATGGAAGAATCCTCGCCCATCATCAACTAGGTACTGTCGCCCTATTCGCTTCCAATTTGCAAAAGAGACAAAACAATTATCTAAGAACGAAGAAGATTATTTTAAAGAGAAAATTAATAATTTAGTACCATCGACGTGTATGTTGCCGGGCGGCGATGAATTACAAGTTCATCATCAATTGCAATTGACAATGGTAGACGGCAAAATTTGTAGTGCGTTAAGTGACACGGCATCTGCTAGCAGGTGTTATTTGTGCAAGGCTACACCCAAAGAGATGAATCAGATAGACATGTGTTTGACCAAAGAAATTGATACCGCTACGCTGGAGTTTGGATTATCTCCTCTCCATTCATGGATAAGATTTTTTGAATATTTTGTGCACGTGTCATATCGGCTCGAGGTAAAAAAATGGCAAGTTCGATTAAATGAAGAAAAGGAAAAAATGGCAGAAAGAAAGAAGACGATACAAAATGCTTTTAAAAATAAATTAGGTCTGATAGTGGACAAGCCGCGTAGCGGAGGAAGTGGCAACTCGAATGATGGGAATACAGCACGTAGGTTTTTTGCTAACTCTGCCATTTCTGCCGAAATAACAGGAATTAAGCAAGAGCTTATTGATAGTTGTGGTACAATTCTTAACTGTCTCAATTCCGGTTACAAAATTAATTCTGAGAGATTTAAATCGTTTGCTTTAGACACGGCTCGACAGCTTGTTGAGGAATATCCGTGGTACAATTTGCCAGCGTCCATTCACAAAGTTCTGATTCATGGGTCTGAAGTAATCGATCAGTTCGATCACATGATGGTATCCATAGGAGAACTATCAGAAGAAGCTGCCAAAGCTACAAATAAAAATATAAAAGCGTTTCGGCTCAACAATACTAGAAAAATGTCACGTGTTGCGACGAATACCGATCTTTTAAATCGACTTTTATTAAATTCTGACCCACTAGTTACGGGTCTTAGAAAGCTTCCTAGGAAAAAAAAAAGTGTTTTATCTAAATCTGTCATTAGTTTATTACATTAGGTATTGCTAAGCTCATTAAAGTTTCACTAATGAGTGTTAGATAGTTTAATTACAGTATTTTTAAGATAACAACTCTTTACGTGCGGTTCATTCTACTGCATGAATTGCACATAACAAAAAAACTTAGTAAATATGTTTGCGTTCAATATAAGTTTTTTTTTTAAATTAAATAGTATTAAGGTATTGTTTATTATATTTTTAAGTGAAAACATGTTACTTACTATTTATAAGTGTTAATTATACGGTATTGAAATATAGTGCATTTTGAAACGTTTTTAATTGTTTTATTTTATTATTATTCAATAATATATACACATTAAATTAATTGTAAGTCCTTTATTTTATCAAATAAATTCATAATTAACAACAATATATGCATTTCTTCCCAATAATGTTGGAAGTTTTGGACAAATCGACTTATGACACTCTCTCCATACACGCTGAACCACAGTGGGATGCTACGATACCAGCGGCGGTGTGGTTGTGACGGTACGAGCGGTGTCTTGAATGTAATCAAGTATTTGCCGTTGTGTGTGCTCCGGAATATTTGAGCACTGTGGATGACCTGAACAATTTGATTACTTAGGCTGCGTCGATGTTAATGAGTATTCTGGATGTTTCCAACTATTTGGTGATCTTGACTGCTACGTACTATATGATGCTGACTGTACATACAGAGGTAACTTTTTTTTCACGTCTTTTTTATTTGTGCTATCGTAAAATCATTCAATCTGGTTGTAGTGCAAACTCTAAACAACAAATAGGTGCCCGAGTCCGAATTATATATACTGATACTTTACCGTTTCATGCTCAGAAATCTCCTCGAGCGGGAGAAGCTCCAAGCCCAACTGACGGACCTGGCGGCGAAGACCCAACAGCAGAATGACACCATCAGTATGCTGCAGCGGCGCATCGCGCTGGAGGCCAAGAACTTCCGCCACCAGCTGCAAGCCGAGATGAACAAGCACAAGGACACGCGGCATGACCTCGACCTTGCCATCACCAATGCTGACAAATTATCCACTATTATTGAGGTGAACAATAAAAAATGCCATAATTCTACAGTGGCGCACTCCACGCATGCACACTTAACTATAAATTCGCTTTGTTCCAAAATGGGCCTATGTAGATAGTTATACAGGAATTATTTCAGTTACCAACGCCTATGTATACCAACTGATTTACGTCTTAAGCAGTATAAATAGAAAAGTAGTTCGTCGATAAGTAGCATTGCTTTTAAAATAGCGTTGATATGTATACAGGGTTATTGGTTATTGCATACATTCCCGTTAAGGGGTTATAGAGGAAGTCATTTGCAGTAATTTTGACCCTATAATGCATTATGCAAAAGTGAACCATTTTCGAGACAATTCCTAACTAACAAAATAACAATTATTAAAGTAACAAATAAAAACGAATAAACTAGATAAAAACTTTAAATCACGGTTATTTATTAACTTTTTTTTAAAGTTAATTTTATGACCAACTTTGTGTGTTGATTTTAAATTTTGGTTGAATATGATTTTCTGCCTACTCTCTTTGTGATCTATTTTTTTAAGTAACCGTGTAACTAATTCGTAGTTATAATACCTCTTTAAAAAGCTAGAAAAACATTGATGTTTTGTACATAATCTGCCTGCCAGATGTCATCGGTTTTTTTTTTTTTCAACTATTTCTGTGGAACCAGTTGTGAAAATATACGTAAATTAATAACGTTTCTGTCTCTTATTCTTAAACATGTACAGTTAATTCTAGGTTTAATGCTGATAACAAAATACTGTTATGTCGTGTAAGTAAAACAAAAGAAAAAAAATGATTTAAGTGATTACTATTTTTTAAATAAATTTTTAAAGTTGCTTATCTGACTTTTTTGGAAAAAAACAAATGAGAATTATCTCGAAAATGGTTCACTTTTGCATAATGCATTATAGGGTCAAAATGACTGCAAATGACCTCCTCTATAACCCCTTAACGGGAATGTATGCAATAACCAATAACCCTGTATAATAGAACCCTATGTGCGCGAGTGTGACTCGCACATGGTCTATTTATTATTCAGTCACAAATTACGAGCTTAAACTAATGTTAATTTTCAGATAAAAGAGAAAATGCTATCCACGGCGTCGATCAGGAACGTGAAATCTCCGATCAAATCAATGTCTACCCAGATGGCCCCGCGGCCTATTAGCAAGCAAACGCGAACCAATCAAGAGTGCCACAGAGAGAGGGAAAGCGACGACCGATGCAGTGTACGTACATACAGTTTTTCACGGAACTACCAATATAATTTCTGATTTCATTCAAACACTGCTATCTCTTTTTTATTATCTTAGGTATGTAAAGTCATGATTATTATTGTTAAACATTAAAGCTTAGATAAGATTTTAATTGCAGGGTGACCAGAATACCGTGTTAGCAAAAATGTGTGAGAACTCTAGAAGTCTTAGCAGTGCTTTGTCTCATGACGAAGAAACTAGTACTTCAACAGAATCCCGTTGCCGTTACGCTCGGAGCCGCATGAGCACGAACAGTACCAGGTCTACGCCCAATCAAACCAGAAAGAGCTCTAAAAGTTCAGATGACATTATTGAAATAGCAAAAACAGTCCAAGATGGTATGGCTGACCTAACAATTTTCGACGATGAATTTGAAATGCAACATTCATCGTCCGATGAAATGCAGAAAAAACTTGAAATTATGAAGGCTACTTTAATAAAAAAAATTAAAAATAACGATGATTCTTTATCTCGAAAATCAAGTGCAATTCGGCATAGGTCGACAGAAGAACCAATTGAAGAACAAATTGCTGAAGTCGAAGAAGTGGAAAGACCTAAGTCAAGAGGGAAGCGACATTCTAGTGTATCTTTTTATGCGGATACTGTTGTAGAAAACACAACCGAGGAAATTAAAACACCAGAAAAAACTGAACCTGTTCCACTAGCTAGAACTAAACGGGAGAACACCACACTTGATAGGAAACAATCAACCAAACCGGTGGACAAATATTGCAAAGAAATTATTCACGACATAGAAAAAAGTTCCAAAGTAATAGACAAACACATGAAAGAATTTAGCCAGTCGAAGTTTGATAATGAGAAAATTGTGCAGCAATTGCAAGCTGTTGATAAAATAAATGATTTCGTTAATGCTAAAGGTGAAATATTACCAGAGGCATTTACAGAGTTGGACAAAAACTTTAATATGCTGACTGATCAAGTTTTTTCAGAAATGCCGGTGGCCAGGAAACGTACTGTTTCTGGAAGAAAAAACTCAAGGAGCAACGTATTTGACGATGCTAGTCTTAGTAATCAGGATTTGTTGAATGATTTGCTTGGAAAAAAATGATATGAGTTGACAATGGGTGTTTCTTCATAGTGCAGGTCACGTCATTCAACGTATGGTGGTGTACGTAAATTTGTAACCACGATTATCGGATTTTGTATATCTAGTAGACTTTTTTTTTAAAGTTACTTGTTAATGTGAGTCAACTGGCACAGTTTAAAAACATACATATTATGCATAACTAATTTTAGACAAAAAAATTGCTCAAAATCTAGATAAATCTACGTTATGCGTAATTATTTGCCTAGAAATTGTAATAACTGTAATTTAGATGACCTCCAACAAGTGCAAAGATAATAATCGTGGCCAAAACAACAAAATAGTTGAGCAAACAATACTTTACAGTCATATTATGCTCGTTGAATGTGTTTTTTGATTTAGGTAAATACATACCTACCTAATTATTTACTTAAACTAAACTTGAAACTCCTTAAGGCGTACTTTTACCATCGAGAACTTCATTTTATGGTATGGTGGAAGGCTTACGAGCACACATGCCACCTAGTGGTAAGTGAGATCCGTGATCCATAGAGATTTGGATGATCCGTGATCCATAGAGATTTAGATTGCTCTCAAAAGACTGCAATTGCGTTACCAACCCTGATGACAGAGATGGAATGTCTCTATGTATGAATGCTAGTAATTTCACCGATTGTCTTATCCCCACTTTGGAAAATAACAATACGGACACTGCTGCTTGGCGGTAGGTCAAAAGATGAGATGTGGTAGCGATCCGGACGGACCTTGCACAAAGCCTACCACCACTTAATTTCGTTGCAAATACTGTTAATTGCCCATTGTATCACTTAACCCTTAATAAGGCCCCATTTATACAGTTGTGCTACGTAAAATTCAAATACAGTTTCATGTTTGACACTTCCTAGGGAATCATTTAAAAGCAAGTAATTTTTCGTGCAAAAACGGAATTTTTCGTGCTAGAATATGTATCATTTCTGTAGTAGGGTTGAAAATGTAAATAAATATATGTGGTTGCTAAATCGCCTCTCAATAAGGGTTAAGTCAACACGAAATTATCAAATTAACGTACATAATGATATTAATGTCCTTTAGTTTGGTTCTGAGGTTTTCCGCAATTTCAGTACCTATCTGAGATCAAGGTTTAGGTAGGTTCTACGCGAGTTTCAATACAAGATAAGTAATGGAAGTCATATGAAAAGAAGTAAAGAGGTTGCATACAAATAACCAATGCAGTTTCCAAAGAAAATAGTTCTTTCAACGTACTCTTATTGGCCTTATTTTTATTATATAATGATGGGGTTATTTACTTAGAATTTACATAACCTGTAGGATAGCCCCTATTTTCTCTGGAAATTGTCTTGGCTTAGTTGCCTCACACATCTTTGGTGGAAAAGGGGGAACTCTGCGGCAATACAGCCTACCGCCCGAAATCTCATTAATAAATTGGTGCCTCTAAGTTACGAAGCTCTGCGTTATCCTCGTTGTCGGGTGCTCGGTATACCATTTATGTAATCATATTACTTTATTAAATTTACTTTGAATCTTTGGTATTTGTGGATCAACTTTAACGTGTAATGTGGCATGTTGTTCTGAGAGCTTTGCGTAATCTTACTTTATTATTCTAATTTAATATTTGCGTATTTGGTTAGTAAAGATCAAAATTTGATTTGTCGGATGTGTCTGCAACATTTTATAATCTAAAGAAGTGTTATATATAATTTCAAAGGTGAATCAACTTCTAAGGTACTCCCCATTTTTCGACATGTTTCACAAATTATATGTTTTTAGAAAAACTATATATATTTGCCAACGACGTAGCTTACACTTAGGCTATCATTTGAAATGATTTGATTTAAAAATAGTACAGTTTGAAATAATAATATAGTTGGTAACGCAGCGGACGATGTTGTCCCTAGGTTTTGTATGGAAAATGTGCATTTTCCCCTGAGTTACCAGGTTTTTTCGAAGATTAAATAATATTTGAGGTGTTTAACGTGTAAGGTCTGTAAATTTGGTGGTCTGATATTAATATTCATACATTATTATTAATGATAAGTCACCAGGAAAGTTTTGATACCGCAAAAGAAAAGGAGTACCTTAAAAGTTGATTCACCCATATGAGATATTCTTTGTCAACGACACTTTCCAAGAGTGTCCCTGTCCCTGCAAACGAGTAATTACTAGCCGGGCATCGTATGAATTGACTGTTTATTATTTCAAGAAAATCGTTATTTAATTATTTATTTATTTTATCTTTATTGCACAGAAATAAGTACAAATGGCTGACCTAATGCCTAGTGGCATTCTCTACCAGTTGACCAAATAATCTAATAATTATTTATTAGATTTAGAATAAATATTTGTATAAACTGACCAGATACTGCCACATGTGTTTTTATTATAGGAAACTAGCCTAAACTACTGCCATCTGAATCTGAAAGTGTTTCTCGTGTGGTGAGTCGCTCGTGGGTAATTTTATTACATTGAGTGATCTCTTAATTTAAATACTTCTATTATGCGTTGTAGCCGTTGACTATACGAATAGACTATAGAATCGTCTTATACGTGAGTAGCTTGAAAGTTACGATTTTTGTGTGGAGTTAAGACGTGGTGTGCGAAATTGAATGTCAACTAAATAAAAAAAAAAAAAAATAACTGCAACTGTCATCTACATAGTGTATACGCTTGTATTTGTATTTTTGTAATTTATATGCAGGCTGGTTTTTTGCAACTCGACGTCTAGCGCCTATTTTGCGTGTAGGTGGGATTACCGCATATGTTCAGACAAGCCATCCTAACTCCTCGAGGAAGCCCACCTAACCTTTAATGTCAGTGATTGCCTCGGGAAGACACTTCAGCGAGCGGAGGTGTTTAGCCCTGTACTGCGCCACCTCGATGCAATTCAGCACTACGTAGGCGGCTGTCTCGTCTTCATGCACGAGAAAGGAGAATTTGGTTGAGAATTGTCTGTAGCACCTAAATTAAAAAGATGTTTGTTAAATGGTCCATGCCCAGTTTAATCCCAATTGACCAATTCTATTTGGGTCATACACACTCGCAAAAACAAAAGATGTCTCTCCTATGGTCAATAGTTAAAGGCTTGTGTGCATATAAGTTATGTTTAATTTTATTTGCTAGGACTAAAGTAGACCTGACGGCGCTTATGAGAATGTGGGTTCAGCCAGAAAATTAGGTCTTTAAAACGTTAACTTCGGGTATGTCCACAGGAAAGACGGTAACCTAAATCTGTGTATGACCCATTTGCATTTGTACTAAATATTGGAAACTAGCATTAAGTAGTTGACCGCTGTAAAGTAACTTAGATTTTCAACAACTGGCGTTAAGACTGCGCCGAGCGCACGCCGGATGTACAGTGGCGCCCTCATTCTATTATTGAGATTTCTAATAAACTAAAGTATTTTCTTGAATTCGGACGATGCATTTTTGTACTACAAATAAAAACACAACTTATACGATAAATCCCATAGTTTACTAACAATTGACCTTCGAGTTATCAACTTAACGGAAAAAAGTGGCCACCTTTTCCCGTTAAGCTGACTACTCAAAGGGTAACTATTATCAAAGTTTTTTACGTATCCCATAAATTGTGTTTTTACTTGCGCTACAAAAAAGCATCGTCCAATTCCATGGAAATTCTTTCGTTTATCAGAAAACACAATAATAGTATTGAGGGCGCCACTGGACGCTCGCCGTTTGCTCGGTGCAGTCTTAAAGGTCCGTTACATGCTATATTTATCTGATACTTCAGCCTACATACATATACCTAGTACCTAATTTATAGAGATTTTCCTTAATTCAGTCCAATATGTCGATTCTTTTTAAAGCAGTAATTACAAAAAGTTTTCCCTGTTTTTCTGTATAATATAATAATTCTGATTTCACGTTTCTGTATAATCGGTAGGGTTGTTCTGTATATATTATAAAATCGAAATCGAAGCCGATTCGAACTATTTATTATTAAAGAGTGATCGTGTGACGGGTGTGTCCTGTATTTTTTAACGTTAGTGTCCGACGGAGTTCTACGATTGTTATTTAATTATATCATGTGATTGCAAGAAATAAACAACTATTATATTTTGTGAATAATTGTTTTTGTGGATATGCTTAACCCATTTTTAGGGTTCCGTAGTCAAACTAGGAACCCTTATAGTTTCGCCATGTCCGTTCAGTTCATTCCCAGTAGTTCCGGAAAAAAAGTCTCACTAGTTCCGCCGCGGAACTTCTTCCACGGAACTACTGGGAATAAAGGGTCCGTTCGTCTGTCCGTCTGCAGCCTAGCTCAGAGAGTGTTAGTTCTAGAAAGCTGTAATTTGGCATAATTATACATATTAGTCACGCCAACAAAGTGGTAAAATAAAATCACACATAATCACACGTAGCGTGGGGATGTATTTTTTTTTCTCGTCTACCCCATATTATTGTGGGATATCGATGGATAGGTCTTTCAAAAATATTGCGGGAATGTACAATTTTTCGATAAATGTGATATCAATAAAATAATGTCCCCCATGCCGCATGCAAAACATCTGAAAAGTATCTTAAATGAAAGCACATACACCGAGTAGTTTGACCAGTTGAACTTCTGGAGATTTCCTTCCGTGATAGTTTAGGTTTGTTAATATATCCCGAAGGGCCAAAAGCACCCAGAAATCGACCTTGACCTCGTAGCAGAATCTGTTCAGATAATAAAGTAAACTGTAAGTGTTTCTCTTTTTTAGTTAGTGGGTTCACTAGTAAGTCTATTTGGAAGGAAACTCCCAGTAGTTGGACTGGTAAGAGTACTTGGTAAGATCCTCTATTCCCACTAGTTCAGTTATCCAGTTCAGTAGACTGAACTAGTGGGTTTTTTTTTCTCGTTTGTACAGTTGTGAAATCTTAGTTACGAACGTGGACGAAGGGGGTATATCCTTATACACCGTGTCCAATAAGTTTGCATACAGTTTAGATTCTCAATCAAATAAATGTACAAACAGTTAATACAATCAAAAGTATATTTTATTAATGGCACACGTATGTATAATATTTACAACAAATGTTTCGGAATAACTCCACCTTTAACTTTTTTACTAGCTTCAAACGTTTCTCAAATGAATCACACGCGGCACGCACCGCTTCCATTGGTATTTGGTGCCAAATATGCTCGACAACCTTTTTGAAATGATCCAGGTTTGCGATTTTATAATCATGTAGTTTCGAGAGCATGTACGACCACACGTAATAATCTAATACATTCAAGTCCGGAGAACTGGGTGGCCATTCATGTTTCGGCAGAAAATCGGTAAAATTAGCCTGACACCAAGCTTGATCAGCGTTTGCCGTATGTGAAGGAGCTCCGTCTTGTTGGAAAACATAATATTCGTTCTCAAACATCCTTTTTAAATTTGGAGCAACAATTTTCTCCAAAACCTCGGATTTATAGTATTGAGCATTGATTTTAACGCCTTTATCGATAAATACTACAGGTAGTTTACCTCGCTTACAAACTGCACCCCACACCATCACCGATGGTGAGCTCTGGAACCTAGGAACATTTTTCTGGTTGTCCGGAATGTCTTCTTTCATTGGTGCCCACAATCGATCATTTTGGGCGTTATGAGGCTGTTCTAACACGAACAGTTTCTCGTCAGAAAATACAAACTCATCCCCTGCGTGCCAAGAAAGTATTATGTTGGATCTTTGTACTCTCTTTTTCTTGGTCGCTTCGGAAATGCCATGAACTTTTCGTTTTTTGTAGGCATGGCATCCAAGATCCACCCTCAAAATATTGTGTAACGATCCTTTTGAAATTTTCAGCTCGGCAGCCAATTTTCGGATAGAACGGTGTTTTTTCCGCCGAAGTCGCTCTCTCCCAATCTTTACTACTCTATCGGTTCTAGCTGAACGTGGCCGACCGGATCTTTTCCTGTCTTCTACTGAGGAGGTCTCTTTATACCTTTTGATTGTGGTGTAAACTTAGCACTTAAAATTAGCACCTGGGCTGTCGCCATTGCTAAATTTTCTGATAATCGTTTCACGAAACTGTTTCATCGTGGATTAAAAGAAAACTACAAATGGTTGATGTTTGAAACGATTGTATTTTGTTAACGACACCATACTTTATTAATTAAAATAAGAATTCGATGGCCTGTAGTCTGTATGTCTTTAGGGTTAGTGCAAAAAGATGTGTATTCGAACTTATTGGACACGGTGTAGTGTCGGCTTCTGGGTGTTTTTGGCCATTCGGGTCTGCTGAACATCTAACATAAACTAAACCTACCTCGCTTTTATGATACACATTTTGGCAAGGTTCAGTCAACTGAACAAACGAGAAAAAGAATCCCACTAGTTCAGTCAACTGAACTGGACAACTGAACTAGTGGGAATAAACTGGTAAGACTACTGGGAAAAGCCGACTTGAGCTAGGTGCAACGATGAGCGTAGCGGTAAGAGCGAGCGAAAAGAGCGTGAATATCAGAGCCTCGTTTTACAGTTCATCAATTCTGCTTGGAAGCGCATTGTTTATGACATTGGCGATACAGACATCCATGGAATCATCATACTTGGAAATTTAATGTAATTGGTTGTCGTTGGATCCCATGGGAAACCAAAACTACGAAAAGAGTCTATCCCAGAGAGTATTTTGTCGTATATTCATGGGATTCAAGCGGAAGCGTGTTACTATTAAAACGCAAGTGGTTTACAATCCCGTAAATATGTGAGCCAAGAGGAAAACATATTATACTACTATTTATTATTGGGGGGGGTTGAGGTGGGCCTTATGAGCCACTTCGACCATTGCTGATCTTTTGTAGCAGCCCTTTATTTTAGAGCTCACCGCAAAGGCCCGTTGCGTCCAGGAATTTCCAGATGCTTTGGGCAGTGAGGAGTTGTATCTCTTGTGGGTCCATTATATGTCGCCCTAGGTAGTTACTTCTGTTGCGCATTAGTGGTCCGCAGGAACAGAGGATGTGCATTGCTGTCTCCTCTGTCTCTTGATTATACTACTATCCCATGGGATCGAAAGCATGGGAGTCGAGTGGAATGAGGACGGTAAGTGGGGCTAATCCCCGAACGGAACGAGGATTTCGTACTTAAATATATGGACTTGAACGTAACTAACATTTTTTTTCTATCACTCAAAATTTATGAGATGACATTGTCTTGAGTTGCGATAAACCAAGTGGTCAACTGTAATCCCATACATTTTAAGGCATCATCATCATCATCATGTCAGCCGAAAGACGTCCACTGCTGGACATAGGCCTCCCCCAAGGCTCTCCACTCAGACCGGTCTTGTGCTTTTCGCATCCACCGCGTTCCCGCGATCCTTACATTTTGAGTGATACAAAAGAAAAACGTACATCTTGGCTAGGATCTTATTTTGTAAGTCTTTACTGCACTGGAGGGTTCAATTTTAGAATGCGTCGCTTGTTTCCGATTTAACACCCGCTCTCGAGCAGAATAATAATGTTGCATACTTGCATTTCAAACTGCATCAATTTACGAAAACAAATCCTAATAAATGGGTCAGCGTACTTATACCAATGCATTAGCATGGCAATAAAAAAAAACAATACTTGTGGGAGGACCTTGTGCAGGGTCCGTCCGGGTTGGTACCACCATCTTATCCATTAACCTACCGCCAAGCAGCAGTGTTTGCATTGTTGTGTTCCGGTTTGGCGATAAGACAGCTGGTGAAATGACTAGCATAGAGGCATTCCATCTTAGTCCTCAGGGTTGGCAACGCATTTGTAGTCTTAGGATTGTGGTCTTGTGAATGCTATTGTCTATGGGTCACAGTTTCCACTTACCATCAGATGGCCTGTGTGCTCGTTAGCCTTCCTATGCCATAAAAAAAAAAGTTACTATAAGTACTCGTAGTTAATCTACTCTGGGTTTATTAAACATAATTAAACAATTCTTATTAGTTAGTAGTTACCTGTATATTAATTTGAACTTTCGTACAATAATAATTGAAGGGATAATCTCTTGTTTAAAACTTTTGGGTTCGAGCGGCGGCAAAATTGTTGATTGCTGTCGCTCCCTTTTGAAGAGTCTGAACTGTAACAAGCAATTGAAGCGCTTATTAGAATCCCCTGAAGATACTCTACACATTACTCACACACATTCTGGTTTCGGTACATTCTTGTTTGGTTATATGTACGGTGGGTATATCTATAGGCACCTATCACAGATATAAATACATATAGATAACGTAAGCAACTCAAATCAGTATGAAAACCAACCATGTCACTTTTTGCTACAAACTGGAACACACCAAGAGAAGAGAATTATCACGCAATGAGGCATTTATTTTAAAACAGGCGCGCGGAACGTCAGTAACGACGGCCGACCCCGACGCTTTGTTGGATGTAAGTCCGGATTCGGTCACGAAAAGTATATGCATTTACGTTATCTATGCGTATTTATGTCTGTGGCAGCACCTGTAGGAAGAGAGGACAATAGAGAGATCTCTCTCCAGGCGGGTGTTATGCCTGGGGACCGAAGTCCATTAGGATGAAGTTGGAAGTGGTATAACCGACTTTAGAAACTTCGTTAGCGCGTTGTAGGATTCTTAGTTCCGCTGTCTGACACTGTTGGCGCTAGCGAGTTGTTGATACAAGTTTCCGTTAGATGTCGCTAGGTCGCCACAGCACCTATCCTGCAAAGGTTTGTGTGCTAGTTTATTACTCCTTCACGCTGCAACAGCTGAACGAATATGGATGAAACTTAAAATGGAGTAAGCTTATACCCTAGATTATATAGGGTAAAGTCACCAGTGCGGTCAGCCAGAGACCTGTAGTCAGCCCCTGCCTATACTTTGTATGAGTGGGAAGAGTACGAAAGATATATTTCCCACTGTTCGCACGCAGGTCGACTACTGACTGTCTGGTCTCTGGCTGACCACTGGTGACTTTACCCTATACATAGGTTACTTTGTATTCCGGAACATTCTCAAGCTCCTGAGGGGTAATGATAATCGAAATTTAAGGCGGACGAAGTCGCGTGCAGAAGCAAGTAAGTGTACAAAAAAAACTCTTCCGTGACTGACATGGATATAACTCATACAAGTTTTAGGTCCACATTCTGATAGGACTAGGTAGCAAATACGACCAGATCAACTTGCAGCAACATATCGATCTTACTAAATACATACATAGATTTGCATTTAGATCGCTATTCGATCAGGGCCTATATTTAACATGATAAAAACCATATCGTGTTTGAACCTCTTATCGTATTGTAACCGTTTTGATAGCTATTATTTATATGACAGTAGTAATAACAATACCATAACAGATTAACTACGATATCGTTTTAACCGCTTAGAATAGAGGCGTTGATCACGTGCTGTTTTCAGAGTTCAATGCCTCGCAGTTTTCGGAATTTGTGAATAATAATTGGGTTTATAATTGTTTAGTTTCAGATATGGTTACAGAATTATCAACAAGCTTTTAGAGTTGTAAGGCAATTCTGTAGCTCTGCCTACCCGCTCTGGGATTACAGGCGTGAAGGTATGGGTTTCAAATATGTTTGCGAGTCGCTTCTTTGGCCAGTTTGTGGAGGATTTCTTTTAGTTCCCCGTATTCCCGACTCGAAGTATTCTTGGTTTGACACATTACCTATATTCTTGTTTGGATACATTTCGTTTTCGACATAAATGATAAATAAAGGCTTGAGTAATGTATATTAATGGTTGGGTAATAATTTCATTAAGTGCCTTCACGCTCCACAGTACTGCTTTACTTAAGTTATTAGTATCCAACTATAGAAACGGATTAATATACCTACTTACCAGAAAAAGACTACGCATATCTTAGAAGTGTTCGAGTGATCCTAAGAGGAATTTATTTAGTTAAGTAGACCATAACGCTGGCAGTGCGCATATGTGTCAACGACAATCATTGTGAAGTTGAGTACAGTCAACAGCATAAATAAGTGATCATTTATGTACCTTGTCACTTTAACGTTGTGTGTGAAATGTTATACAAAATTTTGAAACGATTGAAAGCGACAAGGAACAGAAATTATCACTTATTTATACTGTTAACTGTACCTACATGAGCATGAAGTAGGACAACGCAACTTATACAGGACGGCCATGATTGTGTAAAACGACAAAACCTTATCATTGTTTAAGATGAATACATCCAAGTCCATGATATTTAATAATATCATCCAACCGTTGCAATATAAATAAAAGGATAGAAAATAATAGAGAAATTATACATACAAACAGAACAGTCCTGAAACATTGCTTTGGATGTTATCGTAAAAAAAAAACTTTATTTTAAAAAAAAAGTAACAATTTATATAATAACTACCTACTTAGTTGACTCGGTCTGCTATATGCCCAGAATTCTAAATGACAAAGAACTATTTATAGTGTGATATAGTTCCATGGCTTAAATATATATTTTCGTGGCCACGACCTGTTTATTAGTAGACACCCGACAGCATCCTCATGAAAATCTCATTATTTGCTCATTATGACACAATATGATTTGGAGCTCCGTAATACGTTATCCGAAAATTGGGAAATCGTGTTATTACCTGGAATCATATTATTTGAATATTATCAAGATACTCGATCTCTTTACTTAGCAAGGCTCGATTAATTTGATTTGTGCTATACTCATAAATATCAAGAAATAATCATGTTACGGTGCTTTAGGTTATAGTAGTTTATGCAATTGATGCATAATCAGAGGCTTTAAAATAGAACCACACGAGTGTTTTAAGGTCTAATTATGTACAGTTGCATACACTACTTTATCTACACACACACATATCATATATTTAGAATTATCCTACTTTCGTAACAGCAAAAAACCCACAAACAAATGTGACAACAATAATGGCGTCAATTCGAAACTCCGTCAAGACGAAAGTTTAAAAAAATCTCAGATAACCGAATTAAATCCCTATTCTCAAGTCACTCAAGATCAAATGTCGTGGGGTTTATATTAAAGAAACATACTGAATTGACTTTTCGAATCAATAACTGTTTTAATATCTATGAATACTAGAATAGATACCCTCTTGAGTTTTGTCAGCTGTTCCTTTAAACTCATAACGTTACAAAAATCTATACTATAATAACATTACAGTACAGATTTTATATACTACCACAGACAAGAAAGTTCTTATAGTAAAATTGATCTAATAATGCTAGTCATTTCCTACGGGTTTTGAACGCATAGAAGACTTATTTTATGTGTGTAGATAAATATCAGACAGTCAGACAAATTTGATTTTAAATTTATTCTTGGTCTACTAACACGGCCGAATATAAAGATTACAAGCTCCACATGCCATTTTTAACGGACTTAAAAAAAAGAGGTTATCAATTCGACTGCACGTATTTTTTGTGTATTTGTGTTACGCAATTACTCAAAGACCACTGAATCGACCTACGAAAATGGTACATTACTGCAAAAGCCGTGAAGTAAGGTATTACTGGAACAGCAATTATAATTCCTTACATTAAGACGCGCTTTGAAAACCTGTAAGAGGTTTATACGTAGGACAAATGAAGTCCGTAAATTATTATCACTAAATAGTAAACAGTAAAATAAATGTTTAAAAAAACCAAAAGCCGCCTTCAAAAATGCAAAAAATCACTTCTTTTAAAATGGTAGGTAACAGGTCAGTCCAACTTAAGTCGGCGTCCCACAATATTTTTAACCAAAAGCAGTTTTCAGTTGGACTGTACCTACCATTTTTTTTTTTTGCGTTTTTGAAGGCTGGTTATGGTTTTTTAAACACTTATTTTTAGTCTGTCATCATCATCACATACTAGTGATGAAAAGTATAACTATACAGAAATGAAATATTAGCTCTACTTTCAATATTATTCCTCCATAAAAATCCGGTAAAAAGGTAAGCCAACATTGCCACAAAAAGCAAGCAAAGAATCAATGAAGTGTTTCTGATACAGTTCCAAATGAAATAGGAAATTTTATTGCTATTCGTCCGTAGCTCGCTGCGGATACTAAGTAGGCACCGGGGCTCTCGGCCTGCGGGTCCTAACGTGATAAGCATTTTAAAGACCGTTTCTAAGAGTCATCACAGTGTGAACGTTATGGGAGCCCAAAGAGCAGTTTTCTCGCTTTGTATACTTATTGTTTGCTATATCACTTTTATATTCAATTGAATATCAACCTTTATAAGTTTTATTGGTTTTATAATTGTTTAAACTTCATTAAAATATTATAAGGGCAAATAATATTTCCCTCTGCCTAATAAAGGTTTTAAACGAAACTAATACCGAATTCGTTTTGATAATTGAAAAAAAATGAAAAATAATAATTAGTATTTTTTTAAAAACACCTAAAGCTTGTCCCAGTAAAAAATGTCGCTTATAAACTTTAAAAAATTCCGTATTAAATATTAAAATTCACCAAATTTTCTAATACCGTTTGTACGATTTCGGGCTTGAGACCAAATCTCGCTCGTAAATGTGCGTTTAAATTTCCCGCGCATCCACCACTGATCCGTTCTAAAACGAGTGAACGGAGCGGCTGAACGAGCTGATACACTCGGTCTTCCGCCACCAGAGGGCGGCCATTTTTTTTTCGTCTTCTCAACTTGCGCGTGATGCCGGCCGGCACGCGTCGTCAATGTCGTCGTTGTAAATATCAAAAACTGTGAAATTTGGATTGGAAAGAGAGTCAAAGTGGTGTGAAAGTGTCCCGGGACCACAGGAGCCGTCAAAACCTATGGAAAAAGTGAGTGAGATATAATTTCTTTAGCCCGAATCTGTTTTCAATATTTCAATATTGTCGTAGTTCAACCATTTTGGTCATTCGACCGGGATTCTCCAGTTTGTAAACTAGGCACACATATTACACACTCTAAAGCATACATTTATATATTCATAATACAGTTTTTAGTAAACACAAGACTTTATTTCGAGTCTAAAGTTTGTGTAACTACGTAATTATTTCAATAGTTGCCACGCGTCGCGCGAGTCTATTGTTTCAAAATGGCCGACATTCTAGAACAACTTATAGATAAAAAGGAGATGTGTTTTTTACGTATTCAAACACTGTTCGAATTATCTAAGGTCGTTGTTACCGATTCAACACGTTTATCGGAATTTAATTTACGTCTTAAGGACATTCATTCAAACCGCGAAGTATTCGAGCAAACAGTATTCGAAATTAATTCTTTAAAAAAGAAAGAAACTCCCAAATTTAAATCGAATTATCAGGAAATTCAAACATTTGACGACATGTATTATCGAATTTTAAGCGTCGCCACAACTTTAAACGAAATATGGCAGTCGTGCGAGAGCGGCAGTTCGCCACCTACCGACTTCGTCCGCAGGGGGCTCGGTGACACCAACAATGATTTGCGCTCAGTTAAACCGCGTTTACCTAAACTCGAATTGTTTAATTTCGATAGCAAATTGGAAAATTGGCAAACCTTCTATGATACATTTACCAGTCTGATTCATAACTGCGAAAGCATTAGTAATGTTGAAAAATATTACTATCTACTTTCTGCCGTTAGCGGTTCCGCGTTAACCGTAGTTAAAGGAATGCCGATTACATCTGATAACTATCCAATCGTATGGGCGTTGTTAGTAAAGAAATTCGAAAACAAACGCGCCTTAGCTACCAGTTATTTGGACCGGCTATTTCAATTTAAACCATTGTTGGTGGAATCAGCCTCCGGCCTTAACGCCTTTTTGCAAACCTATCAGGAATGCGTCAAGGCGTTAACAAAATTAAATATCGATAATTTATCGAGCTTCATATTGTTCTATATGGGGTTGCGTAACTTGGACACCGTTACTAGACGAGAGTTCGAACAAACTGTTGAACAAACTCAAATACCTACTTACGATTAGCTGATCGCCTTTGTAGAAAAGCAAGCGCGGGTTTTAGAAATGTCCGACGTTAAATATTGTGTACAGAAGGGTCAGTTTACACCGAGGGCTGTTACTAACGTCGTATCAAAACCGAACGTATTGCGATCAAATAGTAACTTTTATACTGGCGCAAACAAACATACACCGAAACCGTGCTTGTCAGCTGTTAGTAAGGGGAGCCATGACCGATCAAATAAATGTTTATTCTGTGACAAACCACATTCAACGTACCGATGTTACGAATTTTTAGATTTAACACCCGCACAGCGTCTTGATAAAGTGAAACAGTTTCAATTATGTGAAAATTGCTTACGTCAGCATCAGCTGTCCGAGTGTACTTCAAAGATCAGATGTGTTTTGTGTAAACAACCGCACCATCATAGTCTACACTTAGATACAGTTTCAAGTGTACAAAATTATAGCAGTAGTCAAGGTCCGTCCAAGGGTCAAGGTCAACTTCCTAATGTCGGCTTGACTTGTTCATCAAATTCTACTGTGTTGTTAGGCACTGCCGTGGTGCACGTCGCAGATCGATGGGGAACCTACCACGCCGTGCGTGCAGTCATTGACAGCGGTGCCATGTCCGGTTTTATGACAAACGAGTGTGCTCAGCGCCTAGGTCTGTCGCGACGCAAGTGTCCGTTTGAACCCATGGGTCTGGGAGGTGCACCAGTGCAAGATTTCGGATTGGTTACGTGTTTAATTAAGCCACGAAACTCATCTGGCCCGGTTTTGAGCACCGAGACTGTGGTTGTGGGTAATATTACAAGTAATTTACCTACAATGACACTTTCAAACAAAATTATAAATAACTTTAAAAATCTCGAGTTAGCAGACCCGAATTACTTTTCGGCCTCTCCTGTCGAATTACTGTTGGCGGGCGACTTGTTTCCGTACATTTATGACGGTCAGAACATACTACCGCGAGAACCGGGTTTACCCGTTGCGATGCACTCGATCTTCGGTTACATCATAGCTGGCCAGACAGTGCTCGAAAGTGATCGCGAATCATTTAAACCTTCTCTGGGCTTGTTCTCGGCCAATAGTAGTATCGAAAAAATAATGAACTCTTTTTGGGAGACTGAAAACGTACCCTGTGACTTAGTTAAAAATCCAGAGGATATTTATGTAGAGGAGTGTTTTCAAAGGGAACACAGCCGTGACAGCACAGGGCGTTACACAGTGACGTATCCATTCAAATCTAACTGTGAGCTCGGTGATTCAATTCAACAGGCATTACGTCGTTTCAACAATTTAGAAACTAAATTAAACCGCTTTCCGGAACTTAAGGAAGAGTATGGTAAATTTATGTCCGAATATGAAGATCTCGGTCACATGACTTGTGTGGGTGACTTGGGGTCTGTCGATTCGAAGTATATAATTCCACATTTTAGTGTTTTACGGCCTTCAAGCACAACCACGAAGCTTCGGGTTGTGTTTGACGCTTCAAGTAAAACATCAAACAATAATTCATTAAATTCAATTGTCTACGCGGGTCCTAGGTTGCAAGCAGATATAAATGAAATCTTAACCAATTTTCGTATTCACGAAATTTGTTTGTCAAGTGATATTTGTAAAATGTTTCGTATGACCTTGATTGAGGAAGCTCAGCGCAAGTACCAACATATTTTATGGCGGTTTTCTAAGGATCAACCTATAAAAATCTATGCCTTAAACACAATAACTTATGGGGTAGCCAGTAGCCCTTACTTAGCGATTCGTGTCCTGCACCAGCTGGCAGACGACGACGCCGAGAAGTATCCTTTAGCGAGCAAGGTTCTAAAAAAAGGATTCTTCGTCGATGACCTTCTGTGGTCTGTAGGTACGTACGAGGAAGCAGCTCAGCTTCAAGATGAGTTGCTTGATTTACTGAAGGGAGGAGGGTTCATTCTTCGTAAATGGGCGAGCAATTGTGCCCAGCTCTTAGAACGTGTACCCGCTGATCATCGCGAAACGCCAGTTGCATTCGAGGATGATAAAGATCTATCATTAAAAGTTTTAGGTCTTCAGTGGCGGCCTGCTGAGGACGCGTTTTCATTTGCAACAAATTTACTTCCAGTTTCACAGGCGATCACTAAACGCAGTGTTCTGTCACAGTTAGGTCGTCAGTTCGATCCACTGGGTTTCGTAGCGCCATGCATATTTTACGCGAAATGCTTCATGCAAAAGCTCTGGCTCCAGAGGCTCGGATGGGACGAGAAACTTTCCCCGGAGTTGGAAAGAGAGTGGCTCACTTACGTGTCTGAACTTCCACTGCTGTCAAACTTCAGGCATGATCGTCAAGTTACTGTCAACCATCACAATAGTTATCAGCTCTTCTGTTTCTGCGATGCTTCTACCAAAGGAATAGCTTCGGTAATTTACTTGCGTAGCTTCAACAATCAAGGTCAAACGAAGGTCAGCCTGGTTATTGCTAAGTCTAAGGTTGCTCCCTTAAAAACCGTATCCGTGCCGCGTCTTGAACTGATGGCTGCGTATTTGTTGGTCAAATTAGTCAAATACACTAAGGCAATATTACTTAATCAAATATCGATAGAAGACACATTTTTGTTCACTGACTCTTCTGTGGTGTTGAGTTGGCTAAACACACCCAGCTATACTTTAAAGACCTTTGTGGCTACACGCGTCTCTAAAATATTGGAGAGCGTGTCTAGCGAAAGCTGGTACCACGTGAGCGGTGTGTCCAACCCCGCCGATGTGTGTTCGCGCGGCGCGCTACCCTCCGCGCTGCTGGCAGCGCCAGAGTGGCTAGCGGGCCCAAGCTGGCTCAACACGCCGCAGGAGAGTTGGCCAATAAAATCAATTGACAAATTTAAATCTAGCAATGTACCGGAACTACAAATCACTGGCAAGCCATCAGTTCAAACGCTCGTGTCCAGTAGTGATAGCACCGAGTCGAATTTTCTCATCAAATTGACTGAAAAATATTCAAATTTTGTCAAACTTCAATATGTAGTAGCTCGCTGTTTTCAATTTATCAATAATTGTAAGTCAATTAAATCGAAACGCAACTCGGGACCGCCCCTCCTATCTGATTTGCAGAGAGCGCACGACATTCTTATCAAGACAGTTCAACGGCAACATTTCTTTACTGATATTGACGCACTTACAAACGGTAAATCTTGTAGTTTGCCGATAAAAAAACTAGCACCCTTTCTGGATCCCCTTGGTTTCCTCAGGGTGGGGGGTAGACTGTCGCTCTCGAACTTGCCATATAAAATTAAGCACCCGTTGTTGCTTCCCAAAGCGGGAAATTTCATTAAAATATTAATCGACTATTTTCATAAAATATATTTACATGCCGGACCGCGCACGCTTCATAGTCTAATTAGTCAAAAATATTGGATTATTTCGGCGAGGAGAATTATAAGGTCGCAATTTTCTAAGTGCCTTCAATGCTTTAAAGTAACACCGACATCTTTACAACCCATTATGGGTAACTTGCCGAAGTTCCGGATTCAAGACATACATACCTTTCACACTGTGGGTGTTGACATCGGAGGCCCATTCTACACGCGAGAGAGTAATAGGCGTAACGCAATGATTTCCAAGTCATATTTACTGGTACTTGTCTGTTTTTCAACGCGTGCAGTGCACGCAGAGGTTCTGAGTGCGCTCACAACTAAATGTTTTTTCGCAGCCTTCGACCGCTTCACGGCCAGGCGCGGACTTTGTCACACTATTGTGTCTGATAATGGTAAAAACTTCGTGTCTGCTGGCAAACAACTCGCTGAAATAAATCAATTTTTTAATCAACATAGAAATAATATTTCAATCGCCTTCAATAATCGCCGCGTTGATTGGAGGTATAATCCTCCCACGGGCAGTCATTTTGGTGGGATGTACGAAAGTGGTATTAAATCCGCGAAACTGATGTTGAAGCGTGTCATAGGCAATCGGACATTATCTTTCGAGGAACTCAGCACCCTCTTCGCTCGTGTGGAGGCCGTGTTGAATTCCCGACCTTTAACTAATATCTCGAGCGACCCGTCAGAGTACGAGGCGCTCACACCCGGACATTTCTTGGTCGGTCGCGAACTATTAGCCGTTCCTGAGTGCGACCTTTCTGACGAACCAGTTCACAGCTTAACTCGTTGGCAACTGGTGCAGCAGGCGTCGCAACGATTCTGGAAATTATGGAAGAGTGACTACCTTCACACGCTTCAGCAGCGACAGAAGTGGCTTAGCAATTGTCGAAACCTTAAAGTGGGCGAACTCGTTTTGATACATTCCGACGCTCCTCCACTTCAATGGTCCCTTGGCCTGTGACAGAGCTTCATCCAGGCCTCGACGGGGTCGTCCGTGTAGTCAAAGTACGCACTCAAAATGGAGAGTATACGCGACCTGTTGTAAAAGTTAGTCCTCTTCCAATGGTATTGGACTCTGAGTAACTTGTTTTGATTTATTGCATAAATTTGACGCAAGTGTCAAGTTTATGATATTTAGTTAAGTTTAAGTGAAATATTACGGTTACACATACTTCATTATATATCTCGTTTTCTACATTATATATCTTATCTATCATACAGTCCACTGTCATATACACTGACAACCATCCCTGGTTTATAAACTGGGGAATCAGGGGTAGATTCCCGGTGGGGGGTTTATGTACGATTTTGGGCTTGAGACCAAATCTCGCTCGTAAATGTGCGTTTAAATTTCCCGCGCATCCACCACTGATCCGTTCTAAAACGAGTGAACGGAGCGGCTGAACGAGCTGATACACTCGGTCTTCCGCCACCAGAGGGCGGCCATTTTTTTTTCGTCTTCTCAACTTGCGCGTGATGCCGGCCGGCACGCGTCGTCAATGTCGTCGTTGTAAATATCAAAAACTGTGAAATTTGGATTGGAAAGAGAGTCAAAGTGGTGTGAAAGTGTCCCGGGACCACAGGAGCCGTCAAAACCTATGGAAAAAGTGAGTGAGATATAATTTCTTTAGCCCGAATCTGTTTTCAATATTTCAATATTGTCGTAGTTCAACCACCGTTTTATTTGATATTCCTTTAAATATTATTTTTTACGCATAAAGACCAGTTTAGGATTAGTTCATCCAGAAACTTCTTAATTTTCCCTTGACCCCTGCCATCAAAGTTTGTACATCGTCATCGGTGATCAGTTTGGAAGCTCCATTCCACTTCCGCTTGAAGTCTTGAACTGAAGTGGCATTAACTAAAATGTTTTAAAAGCTTCTGTTTCACACGAGCCCAATATTTTTCAATGGGTCGTAACTCCGGGCAGTTGGGAGGATTGAGAGTTTTTTCAACAAAATCGACATTATTTGCTTTGTACCACTCTATTGCTTCCTTCCTGTAGTGACACGTGGCCAAATCAGGCCAGAACAGGACAGGTGAAGTATGCCTCTTAATGAATGGCAACAATAGTTTTTTGAGGCACTCATTCGGGCATATATCACCATTTATGGTTCTATTAGCAAAATATGGTGTACTGCGTTTGCCACATGAACAGATCGCCTGCCACACGAGAACTTTCTTTGCAAATTTATCCATTTTGATAACCTTATACTCTTCACTTACTACTTTTCTGTCGGTCCCAGAATAATAGTGGTGTTCTGGAAGTCATTTGAATTCAAGTTTGCAGTAAGTTTCGTCATCCATAACTGTACAATATGTTTTCTTAGTCATTTTTGAATAAAGCTTTCTAGATCTCGTTTTAGACTCTTTTGACTGTTTTGCATTTCTGTTGGGCACTTTAGTTTGTTTAAACGTGGTTATAAAACAATTTTTCTTCACTCGTTGCACTGTAGATTTCGAGGTTTTAAACTTCTTGGCCAAGTCTCGTACAGAGAGGGTAGGTTTTTTCTGTAAAGCTTGGTTGTTTAAAGGTTTTTTTGTATCTTCTTCTCGATATTCTGGTTTACAAACCCTGGTTTACGTTCACTTCCAGGCCATCGCCGTATACCACCTGTCTCCCTGAACCGTTTTAAAACCCTTTGAACGGTTCTTGTAACGTTTTCAGCTCCGATGCCACTTTCTTTGCAGAGATGCCTTTATATATTGAACATATTTGTACAAAAAAAAAATCGTGTAACTTTTCTTGCACCGACGACATCGTTGAACATCTAGTACTGACAACGTTTTTTTTAAATTTAATTATACATTATAGAGCATCCTAACGGGGAATATAGTTTTCAAACCTCTTTAGATTTCATCCTGATATACAACTCCATCTAATAATGAGCGACATTTTTTTCTGGGACAAGCTTTATATCAAGAAATATCATTTTGTCGGAAGCTTTTTTCTATTTATGTTTTCCGATTACTCAAAAACGGTTGGACCGATTTCGAAAATAACTTGTTTGTAAGGATATACTTTCCAGGTGACCCAATTATCATCAGACTAGGATCTGGAGAAATCGAGGGAACTCCCTAAATATTATAGGCACACCTATAGTGATTTGGGTATTGGGAGTCAGTTTATTATTTTTAAATATTTATCTTATTACTTAAACTCTTAGTCTCCCATCCGCCTTAATGGCTTCCATGCACGTGCGGTTGAACCTACTCAGAGCTCCACTTAAGCTTTACTTCCGTGTTGGAAATGTTGAAATCATATTAAACAAAGGGTATGTCTTAGTTTTGATACTGAGAAGGCAATTAAGCACTAAGTCCACCGTGCTGCATCAGGGTGGCTTGGTCAGGGGGCTCATAGAACCCTGCACGAGGTTTAGACTATTTTGAAGAGACGATTAAATGACGTGAATGACAATAAACCTTTAGTTCCGGGCGATAGACAACGCTTCTGAACCCCTAAATCAAGTCTGAATTCCACGATGTTTGAATATATTATATCTAATTATTATGAAAAAGTATGTCTGTAGGTTTCCGTTCCTTTTTTTTTCATTTTTTTCTTTTCAAAATCATTTTCTTGGAAATGACATCGTACAGACCTAGGTTTTCATAATATCTATCTACAACATATTCAAAATCGTGTAATTCGGATTAGATTTCGGAGATGAGAAACGTTACCGCATTTTGTATGGACATTATAATTGTCATATTATATCATACAAAAAACCGACACCAGCCGGTTGGCCGGTCAGCGTTGGTCGCCAACTACGAATAAGCCAATAGCGTAGCCAAGTAGTCCTCTACACGTTGGCCCAATACCGTGGGCCAATGCATTGGCCCAGTGTGTACAGAGGCAATCAGAGGGAGAGAGAGACTTTGTTTTGTGCCTTTCATCACCATGTAGCCCAAGTCTTTCCATAGAGGCCGTATTGATACCTCCTTAAAGTCCTAGCGAAAGGCACAGAGTGATATTAGTCATATAGCTCTGTCCCTTTCGTTGCCTAGTACTTGTCAGTTTTAAGAATTTGGAATACGGCCTCCAGGGATATAAAAGTATCTAAATGGCTTAAAGGGCCAAGCATCCAGGTCATACACTTTAAAAAATATATATTAAGTCATGCATGCCATCAGAAAAAAGTAACTGTGCATTATATACCATATCCAGTGATAATAAAGGTTTAAAATTCACCTTTTTTAATACCACGCCGGCTGCCGTATGAGTGTAGGCAAACTGTCAAGTGGGTGGTTACCAGCACGAAATATATTTTTTTATCATTTTTTCCACTGCTTTTACAGAGATCAAATTAATGTTCTTGCTTCATAAGTTAGAATTAAGTCATGTTGAGATTTATAATATTGGTTAACACATTTCCGGGCTAATAATAAATAATAAAATAATAATAATTTTGTTTTATTTTACTCAACATTAGTAACACAACTTATTAACCGACTAGGTAGCTTCGACTTGATGATTATTTAATGATAAAGTTGTGAACGAAAAAGTTAGTCTCGGATAATACCGTCAACTGGGGTTACTTTAGACCTAGGGGGTAACATTGACCACCCCAAAAATCATCTTAAAAATTTAATTATTCCTTTAAATGTTCCATCAGAAACAACCTATTTATATTGTTCTAAAATTATTTTAACAATTAAAGATGTTTACCACTAAAATAGTCATAGTTTTAAGCGTGGTCAATGTTACCCCCTAGGTCTAAAGTAGGTAACCCCAGTTTACCGGTAGTTCCTTTTTGATGCTAACTTTGATATTATCTTGGTGGGAATATTGTACCATACCGTAGAATCGTCAGTCGCGGAGAATATAATTATCATTTGCGCGGCTGGAACCCTCGAAATAGAACTCCAAAGAGTACCTCAAAGTGTATAAAATAATGGAATATATGCACAAACTTTCCCCGCGGATGTTTAGAACAACAGTGATTGTCAGAAACTTTGCTCTTCTTAACTTGGCCTGTTTCGCTTGTCTGTCATATTATTTAGCGTTATATTTGATAAAGAACAGTTAAGTAAGAACCACGTCAACCACTGCAGCTCTGAAAAAGAATCATTAATGGAGTTCCTTATTTTGTTTAGTTTTTCAGGTGCCCACCTACGTAGGTGTACTTAAACAAACAAGCAACAACGAGGATGTGTCATCTTTACGGTCGAAGAACATTAAATTTATTAGTGCAATCTTTGACGCAAACAGTTTTACAATTTTCTGTAGCAGTCATTAAAGGTCAACATGCCATATTATATTAATCATTTATTTCAGACAACATGGATCCATATATTTGTTAGTAACAATTTTGCTTACGTAACTATGTAGTTCTTAACTACTTAGGATTACTATATACAGGGCAGCGGAGATCAGCCCAGCGGCAAACAAAAGGGTTGTCGGTTCTATCCCCGATAGCAGCTAAGAAACTGTTGGCGCTGCCCCGTACGTGAAACATCAAGGACGCGGCCGTCCTCCTCATGATGGCGTGGAAATCATGCAAGCGAGCCTCTACAAACATCCCCGATGTACTGCAAAACATTTACACACAGTTACATTTTTTATGCAGATTGATATAAAGCTACATATGAACTAAAAAGTGAGTATAATAAAAAGCTGTGAAGAATTATCGATACAAATTATAAATACTGTTATCGCTACAAGAGGTCTAACAGCATCAATTTAAACCCTTTTGTACCCTTTAATTATCTTTCGTAAAGGGTGTCCCAAATTTGGCGTAAGTATTACAATGTAACCATTTTAACCGGGGTTTTTTTATGATGTAATATTTACGTCAAGTTGTGTGACAACCTGTATATGATCGAGCCTCAATTTCAATCGATATTAACGTGGGATTATGAGCCAGATGTTCCTGGAAGTGCTATATATGAAGAGAAGGAAAAACTATATAATTCAGAAATCCCTCGATCATTTCATCATAAATAATAAAATTAAAATAAAATATCTCCCGACTCTCTTCACAAATAATTCTTTAGGCTATCATAATTTGGAGGCGAAATTGCTTCTTTTTCATAACACGTTTTTATTTTATGGTGAGTCGTAAAAGGCAGCGGTATTGGGAATTGGGAATTCCGGGAAGTTACATATTACAATATTAAACACATTCATACAGTACCTAAGTAGTAATAGTAACATAAATGCTTCGTACCTTTGTTGTTAGTTGCCATCTTGATGATGTGCAAATATGAGGTTACATTTTTAACAAATGCTATCGATTGCTGAGTTAGTAAAAATGACCTATAAGTACTTGTCACCGTTTATATATGGTACTATACTTCATTTAAAAATAAACCATTAAAAAAGTGATATTGTCATATACATATGTCTGTATATTGTACGTATATCATGTGAGTACGTTTTGTAAGTGCTGCTTGCGTGTTTTTTTTTTTGTAAATACTTTCTTTGCTTTGTTTTCTGTCTTTCTTTTTTCGTGCATCACCCTAATGTCATGAAAGCTTAACTTGTATTTGCCAATTGATTACTAGACTTAAAGCTATATACCCTAAATATTACTTGGACTAAACATTAAATGCTCTAATATTACTGTAACTAATATTGTTATTCCTAATTATTGATAGACCTAATAGCTATGAGACCTAATGATTGTTTGAACTACATGAAAAACCAATATTCAATTAGGTAAATTTACCCATATAGGTTAGGTTAGGTTAGAGTTGTAACAAGGCGCGAAGCGCCATAAATACTCGGAAAAGGAGCTCCGTCGACATTAATTACGGTTGTTGAGATCCCTATATAAAAATAGGTACAACGTATATTCTGAGTGCTAAAACTAGGGCTAATGACTGTTAGGAAAATAGATATTTTGCAATATTGAAATTAGGGCTAGTAAAATTAGGTAAAACGTAAATTAGGGAAGCAACAATTGGGGCTAATGATAGTTAGGAAAATTAAATATTCGCCTTTTTTATTTTAGGGCTACTGGAAGTAGTGGTACCATATTTTTGAACTTTAGATATTTTTAATAAGTGTCTTTCAAACTGACAAAAAACCAGTTGCTCATTCTACTCCAAGGTTAACTGGAAGAGATCCCTTATGGGATAAGTTCACCTATGTACATTATTTATATTGATGAAAACATGTCTTGTAATTGTTTATGTGCAATAAAGAGTTTACATACATACATACAAGTGTGTCAACTTATATTATCGGTTTAAATCGTTTCTAAAAAACTCATTCGCAATAAATAAGGCAAGGTTGTGGTAAACCTCTTAATCTTAATATTGCTGATCAAGCGCATACTAAAGCTCGCTTGTAAAGCTCTTAAACGAAACTCTTAAGAAACTTATTGGGAATAAATTATTGTCAGGTTGTTCAAAAAAGTCAAAGATTCAGCCAAGTAGATATTTATTAAAATTAAAATTCTGTTCTCTTACCATGGATTACAGTGACATTAGATTTATGACGTGAGTGAGTAGTATGTTCTGTTCCTCACAGTATTATAATAGAGGGAGAGGGACAGAGCATTGGACTCTCTAGCGAGCACAATCACTGTAAAGCTACACTACACACGTGGTGTCTCAGGCGCAAATAAAACATGTCACAAATTACTATAAGCAATACTGTATTTCAAAGAAATTAAAATTAGAATAATTGGTTCGCGACCCTCACGCATTGACAGCAGTGTTGCCACTAACTTATTTTAGGTACGAATCGTACATGTTCATGCCTTTTAATAGGTTATCTTTCACAAGATTACATATTATATGATTGCAGTATTGATTTGAACTTAACATCCATTATGTAATTTTAAAAGATATCAAATTAATTTAATAGTACATTATTGCCTAGGCAGTGAAGCAGGCAATTGCGGGCCGAGTATTGGTTTAAACGGACGAGCTTGCGAGTCCGTTTAAAAATACGAAGCCCGCAATTGCCGTTCCTGCCGAGGCATATATAGTGATTTTCTCAAAAATCGCAAGATACAAATCGCATATAAACAGAAACTTCACGTGAAATAACATCACTCTTTACCGCCTTTATGTTTATAACAAGGAAAAACGCAAGCTTTTTTAGAAAAAAAAACTCAATATATTCCAGACACAGATAAAAAAGTTACGTTTCAAATAAAATATGGATGTATAAGACTTGTGCCCTCATTTTATTATGGCCGTTTTCACTTTTTAAAAGGTTACAAACTAGATAACAATGAAATTTGTATGCAACATTGCGGGCTTGTGTAGCGAGCACGCAATGTAATTTTTATTTAATTTGTGTACTGTCTGTAAACTATGTACTTCGCGTCTCAGTATGGAGTTAGTAATGTCAACTTTTCCGGTCATTTCTGAGAAAAATAATATAAGTATACAAACTTAGAGCATACTTTCTTAATAATAAACATCAAACTTCTATTGGAAGTACGCAAACTTTGTAAATGCTAGTCTTAACGATAGAGGCTTTGGCCGTTATTATCGAGAGAGCCCTAACTTTACCATCTGCCTCCGGATAAACTTCACTAACACGGGCCATGGGCCACCTTAAAGGTGTGACATTATCATCTTTAACTATCACCAAAGAGGCTACTTACAAAAATAGATCAAAAATACAAGAAGAAGACAACAACAATACACAATACAATAAAACAACAATACAGTTACAACAATACAATTATACAATTTTTTCAATTCAAAGGACTGATGATTTTCGATGTGCGAAGAGTAAAGTAGTCCTATTTTTACCCGACTGCGTCAGAAGGAGGGTTATGTTTTTCGAGCGTATGTATGTATGTATGTATGTATGTATGTATGTATGTATGTATGTATGTATGTATGTATGTCTATTTCTGGGCACGCTCTGCAGCCTAAACGGCTTGACCGATTTTAACATACTAGGTGTCGTTCGATTTGTCTTAATTGCCGAAGTGACATAGGGTATATAATATTTCAAAATGGCGTCTGCAAAAACAAAGAGGGGGTTTTAAAAAAAAAAAAATTGTTTATTATAGCAATATGGGTCTCAAATGAAAGCTAGTAAATAGCCCATTCCAAATATATATACATTATAATACTTTGATGCTACCATTTAGACAGGGAAATCAAAAAGGAAGTTAATTGTTAAGTAATAAATATTTCTTGTTGAGCTGTAAACGCCTACAATATAAACCATTAAGAAAGTAGTGTAATAATTAATAATTCACGAATACCTACTACATACTTGATTAATGCACATTGATGTTATAGTATAAATTGCTGGCTAATACCTACCTAATGCGCCATCCTGCCTACGCATGGACAGTTTATTTAAGTAAAGATACACGGAATAGGTAACCTCAATGTAGGTGCTTAGTCTAGTACCCAGGTACACGTATGACGTACTGACCGTTGAGGAACTAAATTGTTAGAGATTAAGAGAAGTTTAGTTGATTTATACCTACTTCAATTTCTCGGCCTAAGTAGGTATCTACAATCTGTTCGATCGGCCTCCATCTAACCAAATGAACTAATCTTACGTTACTACTGGGGATCGATATTTGAATGCACGATGATTCTTTTGCTAAAAGGAGAGTTCCGCTTGTAATTTGTTACTTATAGCTTCGTGACATTAAAAAATCGAGCTCCAGAGCTCATTTAACGTTTGGTTATATTAATAAAACCACTATTTTATTAATAAAAACTAAAAAATGTGAAATAAACTAAATTATTTAAATAAAAACAAAAAACCCGACTGCAGTAAAAAAAACAACTGTAAAGCGAGAAACAAGCTATATAATCGATAGGTAAATACTTATAATGTACTATGCAATGCTTTTTTGTTTGATACCTCGTTAACAAGTAATGCAATTTATACCAATATACATACAACTTGAATAGTGGAAAAGGTATTGCAGGCGGGGACAAGCAATTAATTATAAAATGTACTTAAGTATTTTCTTGAAACAAAAAACATTTGGATTAATAGCTTGTCCCCGCCTGGAAAACCTTTTCCACTATTCAAGTTGTATGTATATTGGTATAAATTGCATTACTTGTTAACGAGGTATCAAACAAAAAAGCATTGCATGGTACATTATAAGTATTTACCTATCGATTATATAGCTTGTTTCTCGCTTTACAGTTGTTTTTTTTACTGCAGTCGGGTTTTTTGTTTTTATTTTTTTCTCATTATTTAAGAAAACACAATTTAGCAGCATTCTTTACCTGCGGTTTTTATCCAAAAGTCAGACCATTAAATCCAATTAAATAACCATAGAGTTAGAAGTAATAGTGTTTTTACGGGCACTAAATTAAAAAGGTAAGGTTTTCTTTACTGCGAAGTCTCTCGTAGCTGTTATTCGTAGACCATAAATCGTAGCGCACGTATTGCGTAGCCGTAGGCGCTTAGCGGTCAATATGTTCCACGACGTGCCTCCTACATTTATTAATAAAGTGAGCTGAAAAACAAAACACACAAAAACAATTTACGTGCCTTATGTTGGCAACTGGGGCTCTGTTTTACTCGGTAAAACGATATTGCTTACACACACACTGAATATACAAAAGGCCGTAAGGAATTCTTTACCGGTTAAATTGTCATCGTAATGTTTTGATAAGATCTATCATAAGTATAACGCTGCTCACAATACGATAACATGTTAAAAGTAATAAGGTTTTACCGATTAGAATAGATAAGAGTGCATACAATCTGGACCTATTTAAAGCTGGGGTGACTAGGCGTCTTATGGTTGAGCTCGCTATATCTTCGATAAAATCTTCGTTCTCCAAGGGCAAGAGTTAGTCAAGAGCAAAACACGTTATCAATGAAAAAAAAAAGCCTCGGGAATAAGTCAAGAATTAGTGAAGTAAGTAGGTTGAGAACTGCAAATACGTAGGTACTAAAATAAGTAGTGTCAATGAGCCAGAAACCATTGTCGAGTACCATCAGCATGAAAAAGGAGGAAAGAAATTCGCAAGACATTAATGTTTCGTTCTTAATTTTTGTTCATCATCATCATCATCATGTCAGCCGAAAGACGTCCACTGCTGGACATAGGCCTCCCCCAAGGCTCTCCACTCAGACCGGTCTTGTGCTTTTCGCATCCACCGCTTTCCCGCGATCCTTACAAGGTCGTCACTCCATCTTGTTGGAAGCCTACCCACAGCTCGTGTCCCGGTCCGCGGACCTTCAAGAACCTTCTGACCCCATCGGCCATCAGTCCTGCGTGCGATGTGCCCCACCCACTGCCACTTCAGTTTAGCTATTCTTCGGGCTATGTCGGTAACCTTAGTTCTCCTGCAGATATCATCATTTCTGATTCTATCACGCAGAGAAACCCTGAGCAAAGCCCTCACCATAGCCCTCTGAGTGAGCTTTTTTATGAGGCCCATTGTTAGTGCCCACGTCTCCGATCCGTAGGTCATCACTGGCAACACACACTGGTCAAAGACTTTTGACTTCAAACACTGCGGTAATTTGGACGAAAAGGTGCTGCGAAGCTTCCCGAACGCTGCCCAGCCGAGTCAGATTCGGCGAGTGACCTCTTTCCTCCTCCTCTTTGTGAGTGAATTTTTGTTGAGTGTACGTAATTAATTAAATTCATTATTAATTAAATTATCTTATGATAGTAATATTAAACGTGGTGCTAATTATACATTGTTTAGCGTAAATGATTGTAAAGTTTTTATTATTTTCTCAAAAATGAATATTAATTCAAGGAACTTTATCGTAAACCAAATTGGATTGATCACATTTGCGTGAAATTAAAACGGTCACCCAGGAACGAGAGTTCGCGAAAGAATAAAAAATATTAAAGGAAGAAAGAGATGTCGCTACCTCATCTTTAAAATTTTCATCACCGAAAACAGAAAAGGAGGCGGAATAAAGTAAACATTGATGGAATACAAGATTGATATAGTACAAAAACGAATTCCAAAATGGAAAAAAAGGGTTATAATCAATAAACAATAAATAAATAATATAAATTAATATCACGGGACAATGTCACACCAATTGACCTACTAGTCCCAAACTAAGCTCTGGGCTTGTACTATGGGTACTAGACAATGATATAAATACTTATATAAATAAATATATACTTAAATACATAGAAAGTATCCATGACTCAGAAACAAATATCTGCCCTTACCGGGATTTGAACCCAGGACCGCTAGCTTCGTAGGCAGGGTCACTACCAAAGCCAGTGCGTCGTCAATAAATAAATATCAGGGAAAAATTTGACCTAATCACAGAATATACATACTAACTAGCCTTGTAATTAAGGTACTAGACGACCATCAACTTACTTATATCAAGAAATTCATACTGTAATACATAAAAAATATCCAAGCCTCAGAAACAAATACTAGTGCTCAACACACAAATATCTGCCCTTATCGGGATTTGAACCCGAGACCAGTAGCTTATCTAAGATATATGTACTTAATATTATTTTTGTTGCTTAACGATAAGCTTGCTAACGCTACCAGTAGCTATGCACACAGGCGAGTGTCTATATTCTTGCAAATAAATAATTATTCTATTCTATTCTACAACTACAGGTTCACTAATGTTTTACCAAATCATCATTTGGCAAACTATATAATTTGACAAACTGTATCATTTGACAAATTATATCATTTGACAAACTATATCATTTGACAAACTATATCATTTGACAAACTATATCATTTGACAAACTATATCATTTGACAAACTATATCATTTGACAAACTATATCATTTGACAAACTATATCATTTGGCAAACTATATCATTTGACAAACTATATCATTTAGGGTGATGGAACCAGTAATCACAGTCATCCTAATTCCCGCCGGATATTTTTGTTTGTTGTTAAAAGTCTAAGTTAACCTTACCTATAATAAGCCTTTGCGACTTATGTAATATGTAACGGTTTAAGCACAAAAACATTTTTGGTCGTTTCTTTACAAGTTTGTACCTAATTAAGGACTAAATTAAGAAACGTTAACTTTTCCACTGAGTTACGAAAATTAGCTATACTGTTATTAAGACAAATGGTGGTATCTCAGCCAAAACTCCTGTAGCAAGAGCAAGCATATTGCTAACGGGTGAGGATTGAATCTACTTCTTTTATTGAATTTGAGATACTGCTATTAGGCGTTGAGAGGTAGTAAGTATATAAATTTACGAATAATTTTCGTAACTCTGTGGAAAAGTTAACGTTTCTTAACTTTAGTCCTTAACTTGGTACAAACTTTTAAAGAAATGCCCTTTTGCGAAATGAAACTTTGTAAAATTATATAGTTTGTCAAATGATGATTTAGTTAAAAGTCGGGATACCCAAAAACAAGTATGGCTCGACCGCTTTCGTGCCATTAAACAACTGTATCAATAAAAAGTTAAAGAAACACACAAATAGACACCGTTCTTACGTCCCGCGTCCCTCAGGTAAAGGTATTCTGTCACATGGAACGGGTTCGGGGAGTTTAGAAAGTCCCGATGCAACCTTCTCACGTCGTGCCTGAAAAAGTTGGGATCCAACTCTAATAAAAGCCCAAAGAATAAAAAGTAAAACTACTGAAGTAAGAATAAACGCGCGTACTAGAATGAAAAACTAACGGGGACAATATTACACAAATATACTGCCCTCACGGAAAAAAGGCACATCTACTATATGAATTGTATTGCACTTTCAACCTTTTTGTAACCTTTGAGGGTTTAATATACTTCTCTGAATTAATTGCACGTGTGCCTTGTCTCCGTACGACGGCAGTACAGCTCTAGCAGTATTTGTCCAGGCTCTAGGCTTAATGTGCTCAAATGTGCTGGAAGAGTAAGGCAGTTAAAAATAAGTTCTCCTTTGTAAATGATGCTTTTTTTATGGCATAGAGTAGGCAAACGAGCACACAGGCCTGACGATAAGTAGAAACTGTGACCCATAGACATTCGCATTCACAAGACTGCAAATGCACTGCCAACCCTGAGGACTAAGATGGAATGCCTCTATACTAGTAATTTCACCGGCTGTCTTATCCCCAAACCGGAACACAGTAATGCGAACACTGCTGTTTGGCGGGAGGTTAATAGATAAGATGGTGGTAGCAATCCGGACGGACCCTGCACAATGTCCTCCCACAAGTAAACCCAAACCGGAACACAACACAGCGAGTGGTGGTAGCGATCCGGACGGACCCTGCACAAAGCCCTACCACCCGGGTCCTAAAACCCGATGTATTTTGATTCTGCATTTTTTTACAATAAATGATAACATACGTAGGTTCATAAATATTTAAAACTTTGGACTATTATTTTGCGTATCCCACAAACTAATGTTGTCGAGAAGTAAGTTCAGAGGGGTTATTAACTATGACATAGCCATGCAGTTCAGTTTACGCTGAGAGAAAAGGACAGAGCTATACAACTGCCATAGCTCTGTGCTTTACGCTCGCCGTAAAATGAACTTCATAGCTATGTCATAATAACCCCCCAGATTACTAAAATTACTCGTACTACGTATACAAAGTCAATTTCTGCAAAATTATTTCGACAACTTTGATCCCATAACGTAACGGTCGAACTAAAATCCCTTCTGGGTAAGAATTTTAGCAAAAGGGTTCACGTAAATATTTTATCTTTGCATAAAATTGTATAAACGAGATTCAGAGAGAGTAATATTTCAGCTCACATATTAGGCTAATGGGCAATTATCGAATAGTAAACAGCGCTTTCAAACAAAAGGGTTTTACACAATAGGAGTTTAACACTACCAGTGGCTGTGCGCTACGGTTGGTTCTCGATGACAACTCGCTTGAAGGTACTGATAAAAAAAACAACTAAATCCTGCACCACAGTCAAAATAAATTTATATTCCTCCAGGAATCTTTGTTTGGGATAAATCTCGTGTCTATCGACTTTTATTAATGTTCATCCAGCATTGTGTATTATGGCAAGAAAAAACCCATAAAAAGTATTATGCCAAGAACAAATTGGGCGACCAGCGCTAGCTACTATCCACATAATTAAAGCACATAATGTATAATAAAGGGTAAGGTTTTTCTAAGAAAACAATGTTCAGATGTGTTATTATGTCAAAGCTATTCAGTTCATTTAACGGCGAGCGTAAAGGACAGAGCTATAGCAGTTATATAGCTCTGTCCTTTTCTCTTTTCGTAAAATGAACTACATAGCTACGTCATAATAACCCCCTTGGTCGATTTAACGTTCCTACTCTGTTCTTCCCTTTATACTCGTATCACATAATTGGTACTCATCCGCACGTTATCCATCCCGCAGAAAAATCTCATGCAAGATGCAATTCGATAAAAAGGATAAAATAAAGGTTATGAGGTACAGTCATCCAATTTGAATTGTGGGCCGCTTTTGAACTATGTCAAACTCATGCAATAAATCAAATAGTCACCCTTTCCAATTTGCTTTACACTGTCATTTTTCCATAGTAAGCTAATATTAGAATTGATTGATTGTACTATGTTTCATATGTTTTTTATTCGATATTAACCGTTGACGAGCTTTGAGGTAAAGTAATTGCAACAACAGAGCAACAACAACACAATAATTTCACAAAAAATCTAGACAGAGACAGATTAGTTTACTTTGATGATCCTGATTTCCATTCTTAGTAACGCTTACGCCATCATTGGGTGTACTGGGGGTTATTATGACGTAGCTATGCAGGTCATTTATGCTGAGAGAAAAGAACAGAGCTATATAACTACTATAGCTCTGTCCTTTACGCTCACCGTAAAATTAACTGTATAGCTATGCCATAATAACCCCCAGTTCGAGCGATGTAAATCAATCAAATTCACGCACTACATAACAATTGGTAGGGGATGTTAATTAAACCCTAGTTTAACTATCACAACAAGTCTATCGAAAATCAAGCTTTAAAACAAACCAACTGCTGTTTGGATAATTTCGTCAAAGTAATGTTACTTTATCATGTATATTTTTTATTTCGCCAATTTCACATTTAAATAATTTTAATGTTGCCTATGACACTCTAGTGGTTAATACGAATCTAACCATGTAAAACTTATTAAAATCGGTTTAGCCGTTTAGTAGTTACGAGCGGACATTGATTCGGACATATATACAAGTCATACACATAACCCCCCTTTTAGGTTTTGCCGCAGTCGGGTAAAAAATGAGAGAATGGTTAAATTTATTTACGTTGATGATACAATATAAGTTATTATTAAATAAAATTATGCGAAAAGCACAAGACTGGTCTGAGTGGAGAGCCTTGGGGAGGCCTATGTTCAGCAGTGGACGTCTTTTGGCTGACATGATGATGATGATGATGGTCTGATCTTTGCCAAAAATCCTAAGTAACGGTCACGTCATTGGATGTAATTAATGGTCGAGCGATAAAAGCGATCAAATTCACGCTTAAATTTATAATTGGTAGGGGATACAAATTAAAAAGGTACTAGTTTAACTATCACAAATAAATTATTTAAATAAAAACAAAAAACCCGACTGCAGTAAAAAAAACAACTGTAAAGCGAGAAACAAGCTATATAATCGATAGGTAAATACTTATAATGTACCATGCAATGCTTTTTTGTTTGATACCTCGTTAACAAGTAATGCAATTTATACCAATATACATACAACTTGAATAGTGGAAAAGGTTTTCCAGGCGGGGACAAGCTATTAATCCAAATGTTTTTTGTTTCAAGAAAATACTTAAGTACATTTTATAATTCATTGCTTGTCCCCGCCTGCAATACCTTTTCCACTATTCAAGTTGTATGTATATTGGTATAAATTGCATTACTTGTTAACGAGGTATCAAACAAAAAAGCATTGCATAGTACATTATAAGTATTTACCTATCGATTATATAGCTTGTTTCTCGCTTTACAGTTGTTTTTTTTACTGCAGTCGGGTTTTTTGTTTTTATTTAAATAATTTAGTTTATTTCACATTTTTTAGTTTTTATTAATAAAATAGTGGTTTTATTAATATAACCAAACGTTAAATGAGCTCTGGAGCTCGATTTTTTAATGTCACGAAGCTATAAGTAACAAATTACAAGCGGAACTCTCCTTTTAGCAAAAGAATCATCGTGCATTCAAATATCGATCCCCAGTAGTAACGTAAGATTAGTTCATTTGGTTAGATGGAGGCCGATCGAACAGATTGTAGATACCTACTTAGACCGAGAAATTGAAGTAGGTATAAATCAACTAAACTTCTCTTAATCTCTAACAATTTAGTTCCTCAACGGTCAGTACGTCATACGTGTACCTGGGTACTAGACTAAGCACCTACATTGAGGTTACCTATTCCGTGTATCTTTACTTAAATAAACTGTCCATGCGTAGGCAGGATGGCGCATTAGGTAGGTATTAGCCAGCAATTTATACTATAACATCAATGTGCATTAATCAAGTATGTAGTAGGTATTCGTGAATTATTAATTATTACACTACTTTCTTAATGGTTTATATTGTAGGCGTTTATAGCTCAACAAGAAATATTTATTACTTAACAATTAACTTCCTTTTTGATTTCCCTGTCTAAATGGTAGCATCAAAGTATTATAATGTATATATATTTGGAATGGGCTATTTACTAGCTTTCATTTGAGACCCATATTGCTATAATAAACAATTTTTTTTTTTTTAAACCCCCTCTTTGTTTTTGCAGACGCCATTTTGAAATATTATATACCCTATGTCACTTCGGCAATTAAGACGAATCGAACGACACCTAGTATGTTAAAATCGGTCAAGCCGTTTAGGCTGCAGAGCGTGCCCAGAAATAGACATACATACATACATACATACATACATACATACATACATACATACATACATACATACATACGCTCGAAAAACATAACCCTCCTTCTGACGCAGTCGGGTAAAAAGAGGGAATTATTAGTTTCCTTTGATGATCGTATTGATAATGAAAACCCTTAGTAACGCTGACGCGCCGCGCCGTCATTGGATGTAATGGTCTAGCGATTCAAAGCGAACGGAACTCACGAACAAAAATAATAATTGATAGAGGATGTAAATTAAATACTAGTTTAACTTTCACAAAAAAGAGGGAATCACTAGTTTTCATTGATGATCGAATTAATACTGAAAATCCTCAGTGACGCTCACGCCGCGCCGCGCTGTCATCGAATATAGTCGGTAAATTAAATACTAGTTTAAGGGCCTGTTTCACAATCGACGAGTAAATTTATCTGCCACTTAAAGTTGGCTCTCTCCTTGTCTATTTCTAAGGGTAAGAAAGAGAAATGGCTATATTTATCTGTCAAGTGTTTTTTATTTGTCGATTGTGAAACAGGCGGTAACTATCACAAAAAAGAGGGAATCACTAGTTTTCTTTGATGATCGAATTAATAATGAAAATCCTTAGTGACGCTCACGCCGCGCTGCGCTGTCATCGAATATCGTCGAGCGATTAAAAGCGATCGGATTCACCACAAAATAATAACTGGTAGGAGACGGTAAATAAATACGATTGTTTTTAAAATAACTTGATTGCTAAATATAATACAGCTGAACGATCAATTTGTGGCCCATTTAAATAAGGATAGCATAGCTTCTATCGCGGGCCTTGAGCGCAGGGACCGAATCCAGAAATTCCGTAACGAAAAAACCTCACGCTCCCCACTCCGACGGGCAAGGAGGTGTGGCTTGAAGGCCGTGCATCGTCTAACGTCGTTTCAGTTCGGCAGTCTTCGACACGGCGTTGTGTGCGTTTGTACGACATGCAATAGCTTTACCGCGGCAGTCCCCGAGTGCCACACGTCTTTTTTTATTTGTCAATTGTGAAACAGGCGGTAACTATCACAAAAAAGAGGGAATCACTAGTTTTCTTTGATGATCGGATTTTTAACGAAAATCCTTAGTGACGCTCACGCCGCGATGCGCTGTCATCGAATATCGTCGAGCGATTAAAAGCGATCGGATTCACCACAAAATAATAACTGGTAGGAGACGGTAAATAAATACGATTGTTTTTAAAATAACTTGATTGCTAAATATAATTCAGCTGAACGATCAATTTGTGGCCCATTTAAATAAGGATAGGCTTTAATTCCTCAATGTCATTAGGGATGCCAAATCATTTGTAACTTAAAGGAAACTCAACGTTATTGTTGTAGAATGTCAGATTGACTTTGGACCTAAGGTGGGTCCCAAATTTAAGTAAGAACTTAGTAGGTATATGATTTGATTTTTTTATTGAAATGAAATAAATCCCCGTGTGGTTGCCGGGTTAGAATAGTGCCACTCCATATCTTAGCGTGGATGTCTTAAGAGGCGACTAAGGGAATATAGGCTTGTAGTACTGTTAGGCGATGGGCTTGCAACCTGTCACTAATATGCTGGTAAACATCTTAGCCTATTTATGCAAATTGTGGTTACTGAATTATGAACAACTTTTTAAGTTGTAATTCTGTAGCTCTGCCTAGCCCACTCTGGGATTACAGGTGTGAAGGTATGTATGTATGTATGTAATAAATTAATTTTATTCCTGAAAACGACTTCCACAAAATCACAAAAATACAAGCATGGAACAATCCAAACTAAACTAAGAAACTATAAAGCACCTAGGAATAATACTTTTTTTTTAATGGATGTATTATCTTACAAAGCTCCCGAGTGAATCCGTCCATTTTTTTTAAATTTTACCATACCTACATATAGAATGTATGAGGATGTATCCTCCAATGTAAATAAAGACGTAACTACTGTAATTTCTGAAAGGCATTCTTAGAAAGCAAATTCGATATAATATAATATTTCGCCGACTAATTGCCGGCCACTGACCCAAACCAGCAATATCCAACTTCAACCCTTTAATTAAGGGGTCACAAACCTTTATGCGACAGCAAACCGGTGAATATTAATTGGCTCATTGTGAGATGATACAAGCATTGTTTGTTTGTCGCCGAGCGTTGACTTTGACGGTTGACGGGCTGATTGGTACGAGGGGTGAGAAGCATTAAATATTTGTTATTATTTTTTAAAAATCAGTGGATTTTGAAAACAGCTATTTTTTAATAAAACAGTATTTTTTCGCTCTTTATTGGTAGTCTACATAAACTTGCTTCGTTATAACAGCTTAACTACCTTAATTGTGATATGTAATTGCCGCCCTTGAAATAGGTATCATTGACAAGTTCCAGTGGCTATCTGTGGCCATCTTCATCAGTTCCACTTCACCAAATAATACTTTCTAAATACAAATGCTTTAATAGTTTTAAAAGCTTCGCTGATTCGTAATGATTCTAATTACTTAAAAACTTATGAAATAAAACATTAAATTCATGATTTTTCGTGACATGGACAAAAGGAAAAACTCAAATTAAAATTATCAATATTTCCGAAACTAGTAAAAATCGCTGAATGTACATAAATCTATAGCTTTTAAGCTGCTCTATCAGTTCTAGGGAGGTTGACGTCGGTTTCTGGGGCACCCTGTACAATAGAAAAAGAAATGTGTATTTCATATTAAGCCTTTAAGACGAAGCACATTTTATTACGTTTCTTAAGCAAAAGTATTTCAAGAAAAGAGAGTTTTTTATTAAGCTGGGGCTCTATTCTACTTGGTAAAACCTTATTTCTTTCGACATGTTATCGTATTGTTTAAATTTCGGCGCCATTACTGTCAAGTAAATATAGAGCTATCGTAACAATACGATAAAGTGTCAAAAGCAATAATGTTTAACCGAGTACGTACAGTCGAGTACATAAATATGTGTACACTTTAGTACCTTGTCACTTTAATAGCTGTGATAATTCGTGTATGGCAGTTTAAACATGTCATTAATTAGACAAGGTACTAAGGTACGTACACATATTTATGAAGTCGACTGTACAATAGGGCCCCTGTATTCCGAAAGTAAAGGATAATATAAACTTCGCAATAGAAACTTCACATGCGTAAAATTTAATCGGGTTACGAAATGTGGGCGAAAAAGCAATCAGGAACATTGTCAGTTAGCTCGGCAGCTGGGGATTATAACATAAGCCTATAAACAGATACAGTACAGTCAAAGACTTTAATTTATGACCCACCTTAGGCCAAAGCCAATGGCGTCTTACAGCAACAAAGTTGAATTTCCTATGTTACAAATCACTTGGCATCTTTTACATTGACGACTTCAAGCACCTTTTTAGGTACTTTTACCGCCGGGTTTCAATGACAACAAAGTGTGGCAACCATCAGCATCATTACGAACATTACTATGAAGCTGCCTATATTACCAGCCTGCCTTAGTCAAGCTTCAAATCGTAATCACGTTTGTACACGGTGCAAGTATTTTGCGCATGTTAAGGCACTCGCGGAGGGTTGAGGTTCTAGGCGGTAAAACTTACAGCGTCTTTGACGTAGCTTTTGATAGTTCTTATTTACTTGACAGTAATGGTGGCCACATTTTACCGTCTCAAATAGGGGCCCAGGTTATACGCATCGTGTAAACAATGGTACACAGAAGTGTGCGGGTCCAGCCACTTAAACTTCAGCATACTGCCAAGATGCACTACGCTAACTAGCGTTTCTATTCGTATAAATTTAAATCAATGGCGTCACTGGTACAGTCAGCTGCAGAGAAAAGGATACCCCCCCTCCTGGTAAGGATTGTTTTTTTTCTAAAACCTGTTGTTAGATTTAAATGATTTTGAGTTTATGTGTAGACAATAGTAAAATTTTCAATTCACCGAAAAATCACATAAATTTAAACACAGGTTTTTGAAAAAAAACGATCTTTAGCAGGAGGGGGGGGTATCCTTTTCTCTGCAGCTGACTGTACATGATATGATACGAAAAGTCACGTGATCTACCAGTGACGCGATTGGTGTAGAACGAATCGAATAGAAACGTCAGCGTAATGCATCTTGGCAAGGGCCTCTGGCACGCAGCTGTATAACTGCTGTCACTCTGTCCTTTTCTCTCAACCTAAACTGAACTGCTGTAGTATGTCATGGTAACCCCAAGGGTTGCTCGCGCAAGTAGCACGCGCTAGTACTTGCTCCAGCGACATGCGCTGTGTACAAGCACTTTAACTATTTGTGGCAGAGCCCAAGTTGTAAATATAATAATTTATAACTAAATATTGGACCTGATTCTACAGTGGCTTCTAAACTTCCTTATTTTATTTAGGTGTCGCTAACACACTTTGCTATTCCATGAGCAGCGGTCATAATCAAATGACAGCGCCATGACAGCGCTAATTTGAATCTGACGCTTCTTATTTTAGGCTGTCTGATACATTGTCAGCAACATTTAGTTAGTTTCATTCATAAACATAAAATTAAGTTGTAAACATGTAAATATTTGTTTTGTTTGTAAGTATATGAAACCGAAACATTCTTTGTATTTTATTCCCCTTTTCAAAATTGTTCTATCTTTCCGTTAAAACATGTGCCTTCCTTAAACCTGACATTGGCGAAATCATAGTGGCAACACAAATGACATATGCCACAAAACAAAGACCTATCTCTATCTACATTGTCAGCTTGACATTCTGCAATAGCACTGATTAAATCTGCCGTCTAAACTATGTCTTAAAATTAGACAATTTAGTTTTAGTTAGTTTTAGGCTATTTAAGCGATGTGCACGTAGAATCGGGTCCATTGTCGTCCAAAGCCCATTTTAATAAAACATTATTATTTTACCTGACTTTAAAACCTGTTTTTATTTAAATACGCCCATGAAAGTAGAAAAGTCCATTATATTAATCAATGTATTAAAAATTCAACCAATTAGATCAAAACTTTTGGAACTCGGGACGTCACTTAAACATAATATATAATTTGATGTGTGACCATAAATGTAATTAATTAATTCACACTGTTTTTCCAACGAAACGGCCAATTACGGGTAGCCTACTGATCAAGCCATAATAATCCCTAAAATCAGTATATCTACCTATAGTCGGAGCAACCTTGAATATCATGAACGTCAATGCTAATTGGGCTGTCATGAGCTCACCAACACCAAAGTCTAGTTGGCAACTCCAGATGAATTTAATAACTAGGGTAAGGTGGAACCAGTAATTAACAAGGCATCAATAATGGACACTTGATTCTTATTTTACAGAAGATAAGGGTTATTAATTTGTTTTGCATCAATCAATTTACGACCGTATGAAATTTGAATTAAGAGTAAAGTTTAATTAAAAGTACTGGTGTTTGTCAGCTAAAAGTGTACATTATTGGTGCCGTCACCCTAGTCATCAATAAAGTCTGCTCGAACTTTTGTTGTTGGTTTTCTGTAAAATATATGAAAAATTGTGATACTTTATGCACTCAATTTCAACTGTCACGTCACGCTCTATAATCTCACTAATGTAAGTGAGGTCTAATTACCATGAATTTTCTTAGATCTGAGTCGGTATTCTAGGCGGTAAGAATGATATCGTACTTAATCTGTTATGGTATTGTTATGACGTCAGCCAGCATTACTGTCAAGTAAATAAGAACTATCAAGGGCCTTCATGTTTTGTAGATAGTATAAACATCTCAGGTATAGACGAGATGAAAAGCGTTTCTTGAAAACTGACTAAATGTATTCCATCGCTTATGTCAACTCCATACATAACAGTTTGTTAGTATCCTTACCGTGAGTAACAATTACCGTGCTCGCTGGCGCAAGTACTGGTAACAGTTTTCGACAAAGTTAATTATGATATGATCGAATTTTGGTTTCGATACGAGATAGCATATGTATGTAGGTTAAATGTATATTTTCAATATTGTCTTTCAGAATAAATTCTTCTCCCAAATCACATCGAGTTTAGGTACTATTGCTCTGTTTATGACATTCGTCCGTCCGTCTCCCTGTCCATCCGCGGTTTTACTCGGACGCAAGGGTCATATTTGGGATAGTTAGGTTATGTCAACTTATGTCAACTCCATACATAACAGTTTGTTAGTATCCTTACCGTGAGTAACAATTACCGTGCTCGCTGGCGCAAGTACTGGTAACAGTTTTCGACAAAGTTAATTATGATATGATCGAATTTTGGTTTCGATACGAGATAGCATATGTATGTAGGTTAAATGTATATTTTCAATATTGTCTTTCAGAATAAATTCTTCTCCCAAATCACATCGAGTTTAGGTACTATTGCTCTGTTTATGACATTCGTCCGTCCGTCTCCCTGTCCATCCGCGGTTTTACTCGGACGCAAGGGTCATATTTGGGATAGTTAGGTATACATTTAAATTACGCCGACAAAGTTACATAAGAAAATATTGAAAAAAAAAAGTTCTACGAATAGCTTGACTCTATCTCCTAAATTGTATATCAACGGACCGTCCTCGGCACTTCATACATGTATTTATTTAGTTTATGTAGTTTAGGGGCGGACTGAAAACCGATGTGAGAGCGTGATCCTGCCGGAGCGCGCCTACAGCAAAAGCTGAGTCTGATCCTTTGCCAAATATTTCCTTCTTTGTTCTGTGTCAGCTTTATTTTTACTATACTTTTAGTCTATTAGTAAAGTTAAAAGCTGCTGTTTTTTTAGCGTACTGTTTTTTGTGTGGTAATAAATGTTTTTCTATTTCTATTTCTATTTATGTAAGTTCGAGTATGTATATTGAATGTTATATTTTATATTCTTTATTGGCAAGTTAACCTTTTACTTGTCTTAATCGAGGGTTAACTGGAAGATATCCCTATCTTTTGGCCTTTCTTGTGTACAATAAAGTGTTAACTTACATAATTATTTAATCCTCATTAACTGACTCGAGTGTAACCGTTAACGTTCGATAGGAAAGTTAATTTAACGTCAAATTAACTTAAGAGCTTTAGCGTGGCCTTAGTAACTAACTTGTTACCATTAACTATTTAGTCCTAAGGGTCTAAAGTACGTTTCGGACTAATCACTTTTACCCTACTTAGGTACTAACTAGCGGCAAACTACTCTATCGCGGCCGGCGCGGCGGGGAGGGGGAGGGGGGAGACATGACAAGCAAATTACGCACATTTGTATTGTATAACCAATATTCAAATTCATGTCTTTTTATCTTAGCTTCAACAGGAAGAAGATTTTTTGAATATCTATCAAAATAACCAAGATATAAGCCAACAAAGATTTGATCCTATCTCTTTCTTGCAAATCAGAATTTAACACGGACTTTATATATGGCCGACCTGTTACATGACGTCATAGTGCATATCGGATCTCTCTTTCTAACCGCTGTCTAATCTGTTTGGTGATCTATATTACGGTATTTTAATATTTCGTCGAGAAATGCGATTTACAAAATCCATGCATATTCTCTATTATGCGGGAACTACTAAAATAACCGGTTAATGAAAGTCAAATGGTAATCGGCTTGCTATAGTTGACGTTCCAAGAATAAAGTAAACTGTACAGGATTGGAGAAATGGAGGAAGGTGTCAGGATCATGATTTGTGATTTTCACGATTGCGTATCCAAAGGGCATTACTGTATTATACATACAAGAAATGTGTTCTATGTGGCGTGGTAGAGAACCCTTCGTCGGCGAGTCTGATTCGCACATGGTCGGTTTTTAGGGTTCCGTACCTCAGAAGGAAAAAACGAAACCGTTATAGGATCCTCGGTGCGCGAGCCCAAATCGTACTCGACCGGTTTTTATTTCAACTTTAATCTTAACACTCTTCATATCATTAGGTTCAATTTACCTCTACAGTGCAACCATTTATGGGTCATTATTCGAGCGTTTCAACCGCCTCACTTTCGTGGACATGTTTTTGAAGAATTGGGCGTATATTTTGATATCGTTTTTGGATATTTGATAGATGTCCGGTAAACTTAGATACCTAACCAGAAACAAAATCGAAATCTGAAGTCACTTCTACAAAAATGTGACCACGAAAGTGAGGCGGTTGAAACGCCCAAATAATGACCCTTATCTTAATAGCGATTAGGGGATGCAATTTAACCGGTTATTAACAGATTTTGTATGAAAATAACCGGTTAAAACCGGTTTTAACCGGTTATTTGCATTCCCTAATAGCGATCGAAATATACTGTCAGTTGCGGGTGCAAGCGTGATAGCGATAGCCAGCCGAAAGCTATTGAGAAGCTGGGAATACTGTTATCTACAAAGCAAAACCTTTGAGTTTATCCAACAAAATGAATGGGCGTCATGTCGTAATATCTGATTTTATCGTGTGGCATCGTAAAATTGGCCATGAGTGAATGTTAAGCGGCGATGAAACGTTGATTCGATCTCATTTCTTCTCCCATATGGCTGAACGACGTGTGTGATTTGGTCGGATATTTTATAGGCAAGTTTGATATAAATAATCTGACGTTCTCATCATACTAAAAAGGCTAATCATACAATAGGGACTTTAGTTGTTTGCCTTGCTGAAGAAGGGAGGGCAAGATTGTTAAAAGACTTTGAAAAATAATAATAATTAGGCAATATACAGTCTTATAAGGACTGTTCAATTTACTAAACGGACATCAAAAATAGGTTAATTTACGGATTTTTTATAACAAATATATCTTTATTACCGTGAATATTTATTTACAATATTAAAATAAAGTAATATATAACACAAGAAAAAAAGACGTGTGGCACTCGGGGACTGCCGCGGTAAAGCTATTGCATGTCGTACAAACGCACACAACGCCGTGTCGAAGACTGCCGAACTGAAACGACGTTAGACGATGCACGGCCTTCAAGCCACACCTCCTTGCCCGTCGGAGTGGGGAGCGTGAGGTTTTTCCGTTACGGAATTTCTGGATTCGGTCCCCGCGCTCAAGGCCCGCGATAGAAGCTATGCAATAGCTTAAAAAGAATTAATTACAACGGTAAAAATTTCGGAGTATAGCCCGGATTCGTCGCATAAGTGCTTGCACATCGCTTTTGGATACTTTTCTACAAGCAGCAAACCGCATGCGTTTAAATTCTGCCAATGTACTAGCTTCTCGGCCATCCTTCCTCAAGTATCTTTTTACAATGGCCCAGTATTGCGCGATGGGGCGGAGCTCCGGGCAGTTTCGTGGGTTGTCTTCTTTCTTAACAAAATCGATGTTTTTTGAATTTTATAGCCCCACAGTCTCACCAGCAGCATAGTGAGCACTCGCTAGATCAGGCCAAAACAAAGGGGGAATACTGTGCTTTCTATATATAGGAAGTAACCGTTTTGTGATGCATTCCTTTCTATAAATTACGCCACCAATAGTTTCAGTTGCAAAATAAGACGTACTTTTGAGGCCACAGGAACCAATTGCCTGCCATACAAGGACTTTCTTCCCGAATTTGTCAACTTTTATGGTTTTTTCGGAATCGGGTACAATTTCTCCTACAGCCGCATTGTAATACTGGGGCCCCGGTAACGTACTTGTGTCAAATTTCACGTACGTTTCGTCGTCCATGAGAATGCATCGAGATTTATTTTGCAGCAAAATATCGTATAAATTGCGGCGTCTTTTTTTGGACCGTATTTGTTGCTCGGCACTTCTCTTCGGCATTTTTTGTTTCTTATATGTCCGTATTTTATTTCTTTTCTTGATATTTTGTACAGTGCCTACGCTAATACCTGCTTTTTTAGCAATTTCACGAACGGACATGTACTTTGTTGATTTTAACAGCCGCACGACTTTTTCTTCGACATTTCGGTTTGCCGGGCCACTTCTTCGCCGCGATTTTGGTAAATCGTCGAGCGTATGGTGCTCTCCAATTTTTTTTATGATTTGAAACACGGCTGACTTGGAACATTTAAACTCATTCGCAATTTTCCGCAGTGAAAATTGGGCTGTACACCATTTTTGCAAGATTAATTTGCGTTCTTTAATATTACTTCGCTCCATCGTGAAAAAAATTTAGACAATAAAAAAAAAAAATATGACACTTGATAGACTTGTCTATGTTTATTTTATAACCATCCACTGGCTATCATTATTTTTTTAGTTGATGGATTAATATTGATTTAAGTATGTCCGCTTAGTAAATTGAACAGTCCTTAAGTATTACAAAATAAACATTGACTACACTAATTGCATTTTACATTGTACAGTGAAAGCGGTAAGCAATGAGACGCAAAATGAGGTACGTGGAGACTTGTAAGACTTGCACAGATTGAGCACAAGTTTATTAATAAAATTACATACATATATAAACTCACGCCTTCATTCCCAGAGTGGGATAGGCAGAGCTAAATAATTACCAACAAGTCTTTAAACTTCTTGATAATTCTGTAACCACATTTTGCACAAAATAGGCTAAGATGTTTCCCAGTGTATTAGTGACAGGTGGCAAGCCCATCGCCTAACAGTACTACAAGCCTTTATTCCCTTAGTCGCCTCTTACGACTCCCACGGGAAGACATGGAGTGGCACAATTCTAAACCGGCAACCACACGACAAAATTAATCTAATTGATTTAGAAATAAACGGTTTAATTCTTATAAGTATTTAGATATCATTTTGATTGAGTTTTGCTAATTCATATCCACAAAACCTGCAAGACCGAGCGTCACTTGGGTTGAAAACGAACTTTCCCGAAGATAGCAGGAAAAGACAACTTGACAAATCGATTTTTCGCCCCCGTATTTTTCACCCCGCGTTACCCCATGTTACGGTTTTATCCGTTCCATCATTCTATCGTTCAATCATTTACACGGGATAAAACTAAACCAGTGGCACGAGTAAGGTTGCACTTGCAAAGTCGGCTACAAAGAGATGTCCACTTTTTCACCTTATTGCGTTATAATAAGGTCCAAAAGTGGATAGGTACGTACCTACATCCCTTTTTTGTCGCCTGTTTATATGGTACCTATACAGCGTGATCAATCCAAACTGGTCCGGATCGGAAATTCAAAAGTCACGCTACCTACCTAATCTGTTGTTAGGAACCAAGACCTCAATTGAGGAAGAAAATTGTATATCAAGATTTAAAAAAAAACCAACCGTAAGGGTTATAAAGACGATAATTCAACAATCAAAAAGGTGCCAGTAACTGGTATTTTAAAGGCCAGTAATTAGGTGTTTTACCCTAGGTCTTGCCTTGGCGTAAGTTCATCTCTATAATCGCTAAAAGGTATGTATGTGTGTATCACAAAACATGATTGCATCAATATACAGGGTGGAAGAGGACCGTGGACCTTCCCGATAATGGGAGATAGTTTAGCCTTAACACTTTATTTCCCCCATACAAACTATGTGAATTTAAGCAGCCGTTTTCAAATTACAGCCGGTTAAACATTCACACAAAAAACTACTTGTTTCAACCCTAAACATATGATTGGGTCAGTGAACTTAATTGTAAACAACATTTTCATATAGGATATTATTACTTTTTTTTTGTCGTGGATGCATACTTAGACCTGCTTCCAATGCGGTAAGAAATATTGCAGGGTTTGTGAGTCTCTTTGTAGGTACATCTTGAACAACTTTATTTATTTTTTCCTAAAATTATGAATAAAATAACATAATAACGACCTACTAAGGACTGTTCAATTTACTAAGCGGACATACTTAATTCAATATTAATACTTCAACTAAAAAAAAACTGATAGGCAGTGGCTGGTTATAAAATAAACGTAGACAAGTCTATCAAGTGTCGTATTTTTTTTTTAATTGTCTAAATATTTTTCACTATGGAGCGAATTAATATTAAAGAACGCAAATTAATCTTGCAAAAATGGTGTACAGGCCAATTTTCACTGCGGAAAATTGCAAATGAGTTTAAATGTTCCAAGTCAGCCGTGTTTCAAATCATAAAAAAATTAGGAGAGCATCATACGCTCGACGATTTACCAAAATCGCGGCGGAGAAGTGGCCCGGCAAACCCAAATGTCGAAGAAAAAGTCGTGCGGCTGTTAAAATCAACAAAGTACATGTCCGTTCGTGAAATTGCTAAAAAAGCAGGTATTTGCGTAGGCTCTGTACAAAATATCAAGAAAATAAATAATATACGGACATATAAGAAGCAAAAAATGCCGAAAAGAAGTGCCGAGCAACAAATACGGTCCAAAAAAAGATGCCGCAATTTATACGATATTTTACTGCAAAATAAATCTCGATGCATTCTCATGGACGACGAAACGTACGTGAAATTTGACACCATTACGTAACCGGGGCCCCAGTATTACAATGCGGCTGTAGGAGAAATTGTACCCGATTCCGAAAAAAACATAAAAATTTACAAATTCGGGAAGAAAGTCCTTGTATGGCAGGCAATTTGTTCCTGTGGCCTCAAAAGTACGTCTTATTTTGCAACTGGAACTATTGGTGGCGAAATTTATAGAAAGGAATGCATCACAAAACGGTTACTTCCTATATACTATAGAAAGCACAGTATTCCCCCTTTGTTTTGGCCTGATCTAGCGAGTGCTCACTATGCTGGTGAGACTGTGGTGCTATTAAATTCAAAAAACATCGATTTTGTTAAGAAAGAAGACAACCCACAAAACTGCCCGGAGCTCCGCCCCATCGAGCGATACTGGGCCATTGTAAAAAGATACTTGAGGAAGGATGGCCGAGAAGCTAGTACATTGGCAGAATTTAAACGCATGTGGTTTGCTGCTTGTAGAAAAGTATCCAAAAGCGATGTGCAAGCACTTATGCGACGAATCCGGGCTAAAGTCCGAAATTTTTACCCTTGTAATTAATTCTTTTTTTCTTGTGTTATATATTACTTTATTTTAATATTGTAAATAAATATTCATCGTAATAAAGATATATTTGTTATAAAAAATCCGTAAATGAACCTATTTTTGAGGTCCGCTTAGTAAATTGAACAGTCCTTTTTTTTTTTTTTTTTTGCCCCCGCGGCGACTTGAACAGCTACTACCGCAGGGATATGGCTTCCACGTGAAGTGATTTCGCCAGTGTCAAGGTTTATATGAGTATAAAACACAATCCAATATTCTCTAGGAAGATTGGGGGCAACGTTGTACGGTGATTTGTAGGTCAGAGGTCAAGATAGTTTTAACCTCTGCACCACTGCGAGTCCACTTGAAACGAGAAGAAAGATGCCAGATACACGAAATAAGTCCAAGTCTTCAATCACTGTGCGACACTAAGGCATAAAAAGTACAAATCACTATCAGAAAAGAACTTTGAACACCTAATTACCCAAAAATTAAAGTCTAAAACAAATTACACGTCCGCCATCTTTTAACGTTGCAAATGGCCCCAACAGTCCTTAACAGCCTACTAAGCACAACTTGACACATTTCTGAAATAGCGACATAGACAGACAATTAAGTATACTCAATCTTCATAAACCATTAAAGATGATAATTAGAACCTTCTTTCATCGTATCTTAGTTTCCCTAAATTGATAAATAGGTTTTAGCTAGTTGAACAAAATTATTTACGAATAAATTGAAATTGTGCTGCTGAGTAGGCATATTTCATTCATTTTCATGCTTCAAAACGTGCATGTGAAACGTTTATCAAATAAACATTATTAAGAACTACTGATTATGTACTTAACTTATGAACCTCTTAGCGTTATTGTGTGGGCTATCGATGCATTTGATGTTAAAATGAAAATGTAATTAAATTTACCTATGTCATTCTTCAAATAAAAATGCCTTTGCTAGATGCTAGTGGTTATTTGAATTTGCTTTTATTGTACGCGACGTGCAATAATAACGCGGCTGAAGCTTTGCGTCGATACCGAGAAACATATCCTCCACCACATCCAACTGGGCATAGGACAATTTTAAGGGCTTTGGATCGTATCGCCAACAACCGGCCCGTTGTACCAGCAACAGCCCAGAACGACCAACGTAGCGGAGGCGTTGTTCGAATTGCGGCTCGACTTGAAGAAAGGGTGCTGCGTTATTTTAGAAGACATCCGAGAGCGAGTTCTAGAGTAGCGGGTCGACATTTCAGAATAACCCATACTGCAGTACTTACTATTCTCAAACGTGCCAGCCTTCACCTTTACAAAATACAGAGGGTTCAAGCTCTACTCCCTCGGGACTGCCCTATCCGCGAAGCCTACTGCCGATGGTTATTACAAAAGATAGTAGAAGAGCGAGATTTCATAAGGCATATTATTTGGAGTGATGAAAGCTCGTTCACACGCAACGGAATATGGAATAGACGAAACGAACATGTGTATGCCGAGGAGAATCCTTTCGCTTATCGATTCTCGAGTCACCAGTATCGTTGATCTATTAACGTCTGGGCGGCGATTCACGGAAAAACTATCATAGGACCTGTGTTTCTGCCTCCAACTTGAATTGGAGAAGAAGGACGCGCGCCCGCGGTGCCCGGCTACAGACTGAGGCACGTGCCGCGACCGGCCGGGGTTCGCACCAGAGGCGGCGGAGTCGGGATGTATTTGCGCCGGGGCATAAGCGCCCGCTCCCTATCGCACCCGCCTGCCACTCTTGTCGAGCAAATGTGGATTCGAACAACGGTAAATTGCAAAACCTTAGTCATAGGCACCGCATATCGCCCTCCGTGGTTAAATGTCGACACTTTTTTTGACGCTATGACTGACTCGATTACTTCGTTTAAAAATTACGACCGACTTATTTTACTTGGCGACTTTAACATAAACTGTTCCGACAAAAATGACTGTAAATTTAAATGTCTGACACAATTTTTGGCAACTGTAAACTTGACTCAACATGTACGCGACCCGACTCATTTCACGAGCCACAGTGAAACGACAATTGACCTTGTGTGCACCGACGCTCTCGTTGTGACTGTGGACGTGAAGCATATCCCGGACCTCGGGGCGCATGCTTTCGTCACAGTCGAGCTTGACATTAAAAAACGGAAACCGACGCCGACAACAATTACATACCGACCGTTAAAAGACATACATTTTTGTGTCTTTAACCACGACCTAGACGCGATTGACTGGGACCATATACTTGACCTGGACGATGTTAACGACATGGTGCGGCGCTTTAATGACCTTTTACTTGGACTTTTTGACAGACATGCACCTGAGAAGACGATTGTGGTGAAGGAGGCTCCCAAGCCATGGCTGACAAGCAACGTAAGGCTTATGATGCGTCTTAGGAACGAAGCTCATGCTAAATACAAGCAAACAAAGTCTGGCGCACATAAGCAATACTACCTGGACTTGAAACACCTGGTGATCGCAGCCATACACAGCGAGCGGCGGGCCTTCTTCGATCACCACATAAACAACACGACTGACCCAAAGACTCTTTGGAAAAACTTAAAGCGTTCCGTTATTACCGACTCTCACTCACAGCCCGACCTACCGACGCTTTTTAACGACCCTGACTTGATTAACCGGCATTTTATGAGTGTACCTGGAAAATCAGAGGTCACAATTTCGGACTTAACTTTATACGAATTTAGTAGACACGGTGACACGACTTTTACGCTCATGCCCACGACTTCGGCAGCTGTCACTAAAATCATCACCTCTATTAAAACGACTGCTAAAGGACTTGACTCAATTTCAATTGACATGCTGCATTTGACTCTTTCGAAGACTGCTGACATCCTGACAAACATAATTAAAAAGAGCATACTGACTATGACTTTCCCGACAGACTGGAAGATTGCTAAAGTGAACCCTTTAGCCAAGAAGCCGAACCCAGCCGAAATGTCTGACCTCCGTCCTATCAGCATCCTTCCTTGCTCATCAAAGATAATAGAGAGGGTAATTTGCGATCAGCTGTCGGAATACCTAGAGAGAAACAATATCCTACCTGAACTACAGTCGGGCTTTCGCAAGGGTCGATCGACTGCTACTGCGTTGCTCGATGTAGTCGATAACATATTACAGGCTCGGGATGCTGGTCAAAGTACTATTTTAGTACTATTGGATTTCTCTAGGGCTTTCGATTGCATTAGCGTGCCCTTGCTATTATCGAAGATGTCATTTTACGGGTTTGATGCCGCAGCGGTCAAGTGGTTTGACAGTTATCTGTCAGGCCGAGCGCAGACGGTTGAGTTACGCACAGTGACAGGTCGTGCTATGCTGTCCTCTCCTGGTCTTGTGACCAGAGGAGTGCCGCAGGGCTCGATCCTGGGTCCTCTGCTCTTTATACTCTATAGCAGTGATATTATTTCCAGTATAAAGAGCAGTAAGTACCACCTCTACGCCGATGACTTGCAACTTTACACTTCCAGCGCAATCTCAGATACAGTCACCGCCGTGGAGAACATCAATGCTGACCTCGATCGGGTTGCGTCTTGGTCAGGTAGGAACTGCCTCGTACTCAATCCCAAGAAGTCCAAATATTTAGTATTTGGATCGAAACATCAAACCCGTAAAACTCTGGATAGCCTGGCGACCGGGGATGTAGCTATCATGGGCGAACCAGTAGAGCGGGTGGTCGAAGCAAGTAACCTTGGCCTGCTTATGGACAGTGAGCTGCGCTTTGAGAGCCACGTAGCTAGAGTCGTTAGCAACTGCTTTTACCGCCTCAAAATCCTTTATAATATTCGTGATTACCTCAGTGTTGATCTGCGTGTCCACCTGTGTGAATCACTTATATTATCAAGGTTAAACTATTGTGATGTCGTTTATGATGGTTGCATACTTGGTCGATCCAAGAGGCTAATACAACGAGTTCAAAACGCATGTGCTCGTTTTTGTTTCAGAGTCCCTCCTCGCTCCCATATCACTCCGTATTTGAACGCCGCTAACTTGCTAAACATGTCTGCGCGGAGGCGCATGCACCTGGCGACCCTTATGTTCGGTGTAGTGCAGTATGAGACCCCGTCGTACCTCTTTAAAAAGGTCCAGTGGATGAGTAGTGTGCACCGGTTTAAATGTAGCACCGAACCGCGGCGTTTCGGGGTAGTTTCAAGTTCGCGGCGTCCAAGTGCTGGAATGATCTCCCTCCTCCCATCCAAGGAGCGCCTAGCAGGTACACCTTTAAGCGTAAGCTTAAGGGTTATTGGTTGACGCTCCAAAAATCCTAATTTCCTATCCAGCACTATCTTCTTTTCTTTTTTTCTTTGTCTTTTTAATTGTAGTTTTTTTTTTTTTTTTTTTAATGGTCTATGCTATACACTAGCTAAGTAGGTCTTTTACTATTTTTATATATGTTTATGTAAGTTTTCATGTCTCTCATTATATATTTTTATAAGGTCTCACTATAAGTATTTGTTTAATAGTATATTCGTTACTTTTATTTATTAGTTTGTATAGCGTTCCGTCCGTCTGTCACACTCGGTGCTGGCTGAAAATCAGCGCTGCAGGTGAATAGCACCTCAGCATCATGCTGAGCCAGTATCCGATTCACTGCCACGAAGACACATCCACCACTTTGTTTTAATTTACTGTTTTTTCTTTTTTTTTGTGTTTTGTTGTGGTTAGTGAATAAATGTATTTTTCTTTTTTCTTTTTCTTTCTTTTCTCAACTCTAAACAGAGACGGATACATGTCTCTTTTGAACACCGAGTTAGACAGTTATCTGGACGATTTACCACTGGCTGAAAGAAAAGTCACTTGGTTCCAACCAGATGGTGCACCAGCTCATTCTGTACACGAAGTACGAATGAAATTGAACAATGAGTTTGGGGATCGCTGGATAGGCAGGTTTGGGCCGCACCGTTGGCCGCCAAGAAGCCCGGATCTCACGTGTCTTGATTTCTTCCTGTGGGGCTCTGTAAAAGATAGTGTGTACAAAACGGAATGTGACACTGCGGACGAGATGCGACGACGAATAACTGATGCCTTTAACGATCTGCGGAGAAAAAATGATGAACAGCATATTTTGTCAAGGGTGCACCGACATAATAAGCCGCGGAGGGACATTTGAACACCGAATATGAGGGTAATTGAAGATTTTTGTAGACGTAGTGTTAGATTTTTATAACAACATGATAATGTGTAAACTAATGGTTAATACATTTTGTAAATAATAAAAATCATTTTCATTTCGTTTTGTTTATGGATTATTTGACGTCTATGAATCATAAGTTATCACCTTATCACTATGGCAACGTCAACGTTCGGAAATAAGCGTAGTTTCCGAGTTTTCATAGTCAAGTCGTAATGGGTAGGTGTAACAGGGTTGTCACCGCAATGAAAAATTAGTCAATTTGGTTTTTGTTTTAATTAGTTAATTCATCATTATTACCATCACAAAACTCACAAATCGACTGTGTACCTCTTAATTAATGCTATAGTTCCGGGAAGGTCCCCCGTCCCCTTCCACCCTGTAGATAACATAGGCTAACTTATCCCATATAGGATCTCTTCCAGTCAACCATGGAGCATTGAGCAAGGGTGCATTGTGTTTGTAACGATATTCTGTATGATATGAACTTAAGTCCAGTAAAACCACGGTATTTATACTACTTGGTTGCCTATCACTTTCACACTCTCTATGTTATTATAACACTAGCGGCCCGCCCTAGTTTTGGTTCGGTTTTGTAAGTTTTCTGTAATAACCGTACATAATTTGGATGTTATTATTTATTTATTTATTTATTTAATCTTTATTGCACAAAAGAATACACTTTATATACAAAAGGCGAACTTAATGCCGTAAGGCATTCTCTACCAGTTATTATATACTAGAGGACGCCCGTGACTTCGTACAGGTAGAATTAGTTTCCCGCTACTCCCCCCATTTCTTCCCGTTGGGGGTCGATTTTCGGAATTTCATTTCTTAGTGCACCCCTAGAGTACCCAAGGAATACTCCCTCCAAATTTCAAGTCCCTTGGTCCAGCGGTTTGGGCTGTGCGTTGATATATGAACAATCAGTTTAGCATTTTATATACACTCACGGACAAAATTAGAGGAACGGGAAGAAGTAATAATTTTATAACAAAAAAGCATGATTTTTATTTATTTTTATTTTTTAATTAATTCGGAAGATTATTTTGTATCGTTACAGTAAACATAAACTGAACAAAAACAAATGACTATCCGTTTAAGTATGCTGTATTTTTTTTGGATTATTGTTGTCGTTTTCTGCGACAATATTTTTTGTTTTATTTTCTTTAAAATGTGCATTTATAATAATTATAACAAAAAAATACTCGTTTATTTAAAAACATATAATTTATGTTGAACAAACTCAAAATTTCCAAAAAATCGAATAAAGTTAATGCAAAAGAAAAACAAATGAAGTATTAAAAAACAATTAAAAACATTAATTTTAAGGTAATCATAATAACCCTTTTATTTACATGACCCAACCTTTTTTCATAATCTGACTAACAACGTATAAAATACGTTTTATTAGTCTAGTTGTATTTTTGCGTTCCTCTAAATTTGTCCATGAGTGTAGTATATGTATAGAAAACCTTCGTCCTGAATAACTCTAAGTATTGATGAAGACCGCATTATAATTCGTTGCGTCCTTTTAAAGATCTTAGAGTACAAACAGAGGGACAGACGGCGGAAAGTGACGTCATTTTATACTGTGTAAAGAAGATAATACGAACAGTGAAGAGAATTGGGATAAGACGCTGAATCGCGTTGTCAAAAAAAAACCATAGGTACTAATTTCTCCGGGCCATAACGTTCCTCACCTCCTTAAAAAAGTAGTACGATTTTAACGATTTATGTTGTAGTTATTATGAAAAACTACGTCTGTACTCTACAAGATATTCAAAAATTGTAAAAATCAGTCTAAGTTTATGGGGGGAGAGAAACGTTATAAATAAATAAATATCAGGTGAAAATGTCACACAAATTGACCTAGTCCCAAACTAAGCTCTAGGCTTGTACTATGGGTACTAGACAACGATATAAATACTTATATAAAGAAAGTACATACATACATACATACATAAACTCACGCCTTCGTTCCCAGAGCTACAAAATTACCCACAACTCTAAAAAACTTGTTGATAATTCTGTAACCACATTTTGCACAATTAGGCTAAGATGTTTACCAGCAAAAACAAAGTAAAGAAAAAAAGAAAGAAAAAATAAAAAAGAAGAAGCGTTTATAAAGAAAGTAATTCATATAGAAAACATCCATGACTCAGGAACAAATATTCGCGCTCATCACGCAAATATCTGCAACTTACCGAGATTTGAACCCAGGACCGCTAGCTTCGTAGGCAGGGTCACTACCAACTAGGCCAGCGCGTCGTCGATATAGCATTTAGGGGCATATTAATAAACTCATCTTGACTGGGATGCCCGTCACAAGATACGTCAAAGTAAACGTCAAGCCATAGAAAGCTATAATTTTTGACGCATCTTGAGACTGGCATTAAAGTCGAGATCAGTTTATTAACACGGGCCTTAGTATGAAAATTTTCACAATCCTCTTAGCGTGCTAGTTTGAAACGTTTGAAATATATTGTTGCACTTGCACTAGATCCAGATAAAGCATAATATAAGTCTACCAGAATAGCTAGCACAAGTTTGCACGACGTGTTTATCGCTACATTATCCCTTTCTAACTATTCTGTAACAGTAGAGACGCACTGAGCGACAAGCTAAAATATGTTAAATACCTATGTCCGCACAAATCTCTTTTTGGATTTCCCGTTTTATTCCACCCGTCTGACGTAAACCCGCTTACTACAGATTCCACGGGATTAAATAACTCATAGTAAATAGTTTTATGAACTAAAATAAACAGACAGAAAACATTACAAGCTTTGTTTATGAATTACAGTGTGTAAATCAGTTTCACAGTTTCACTGGGCCAGTTGAATTGGAATATAAAGATATTTCTTTACTCGTAGTTTGTAGTAGTTATTAATACTCGAATGTTAGTAATGAAAAATCGCTTTGAAAGAAAACACAATAAATACATTTTTTCTTCAAATAAACAAAGCCTAAAATAGATTTTTACTTATTATGTACTCTTGTAGTCCCAGATTCCTTCTTAGGCAGTGTGGTCTGGTAGTTCAAATTCAGTTCAAAATATTTATTCAGTAAATTGGCCACATGAGGGCTCTTTTACACGTCGGTAACATGGAGTGAATCTACTAGCGCTTTGGACAAGACCATCATTGCGGAGAAGAAGCGCCGCAAGAAACTTCAGTTAGTAAGGAAATAAGACACCAGGGCACAAGGTGGGTCTCTATTTGACTTGTTAAAACTATATTACATTTGAAATACAACATTCATACATGCATGTATTGTTTGTTTTGTTTTAAGGCTCAGGTCCGATCAAGTATGGAGTACTGCAGTCACCTCTGGGATGGTTCAGCTAAATACCAAGTAGCCACACTTCGGTGGAACGAAGAGCTAAGAGACTCATCGGCCGCGATTTCGCTCTAAAACCTAAGCCTCACAGGCTATTCTACAGGCTGTACTTCGGGGAAGGTGTAGAAGAGCTCCACGAGCTAATACCGCCGTCTCTTTTCTACCATCGAACTTCCAGACACACTACGAGATTCCATCTATACCTGGTTGAAATTCCGCCTCTTTGAACGAAGCGCTTTGCATCATCATTTATAATACAAATAATTTATAATTTGGATAATCCATTATACTTACTCCGTGGATGAATATATGAAGCTGGACATGTAAATTTATTATTGTGTTGAAATTTATTAATAATTGTATGTATTGACATCGGACGCGTGACCATTATTCGATATTTAATTGTTGTTGTTTTAATTAATTAATTATTGGTAATTATTATTGTATTACAAGTTGAGTTGTTGGTAATTCTGTAGCTCTGCCTACCTCACTCTGGGAATGAAGGCGTGAGTTTATGTATGTATGTATGTATTATTGTATTTTTTGATTATTAGTATTTATGTTATGACGATCTCAATTTAATTTCGTATTTTTTGACATGCAATGCAATTTATATTGTAATATTACATTGATGGATAAATAAACTATACTAAACTAACTAATGCGTACTGCAAAAGAGTGGAATGCGCATCTGGCTTCTGTATTTCCGAGTGCATACAATCCGAACCAGTTTAAAGCTAGGGTGAGTAGGCATCTTCTGGTCGAACTCGTTTCATAATCAAAAAAATCTTCGTCCTTCAGGAGCAAGAATTACTCAAGAGCTAAACCATTTTTTTTTAAACGTTACCGTCAAGTAAATAAGAGCTATCGTAATTTTGACGATACGATAACATGTCAAAGGCGTTTTCACCCGGTAGAATATTGGCTCTGTAGCAAGTTTATAAGAGGAATAGAAGCCGAGGCCACGAATGTCTCTAACTCTTTCAAGTTACTAAGTATATTTAGTATTAACTTTTTTGGATAATTTAATAAAATAGCGAGGACTATGCGGGAATACGTTTACTAAAAGGGTTTTTCGTGAGTCGGAAAACCTTTTCTTAATACCAAAACTTTCGAGGTTTGTTTGTGTTGAAATTAAGGACGGATCGTGATTGAAACGGTGGGCTTCTATAGCTTATAGCTGTATAATAGGCTGAAAACCATCGTTTCTGGTCGGGGATCCGATGAGGAGACGACCTTCATCCTATACGTACCATATTACATTTGATATAAAATTACTTTTTATCGAATAAACAGCTGGTTAAAGGTTGTCTCCCATTTTGATCTTAGACCATTCATTTTTATACCAACATGAACTCAGTGGCTATTGTCTAACGCACTCGCAATCGCAACCGGCTTCAAAGTGGAGCAGTTGTTTTCATTTTATATGCAGACAAGCCTTGGACTTCAAAATGAAATCAATTGCGATTTCGATAGACAATAAGCCCTCCGGTTGAGATCGAGCTCGTTCCAATCGCGTTTTTTTTACATCGAATATTAAAATTGCAGCTTTGATTTTTAAAAAACATTTCGTTGCCGGGAGTTATTCAATAGAATTCAATAAACTTGATAAAATGAAGTGGATAAGCGATGGCTTACTCAGTGTTAATATTTAGGAACGGTCTGCGTCCCCGGGGCTAGCTTGAGCACGAACATCATACGTCACGTTTTTAACCTTTAATTGACGAGGTGGTTTCAGAGCATTCTCAAAGTACCACTTAGGCCATAGCAACAAAGTTCAAAATAATAATCATGACGTATGTGAGACGCATACCACGTCAGCTAAAGGTTAATCGCCTTCACTATTCGAAAGTGTGATCTGAACCTATCGATAGCATTCGGGAAGTACGAACACTGTTTTTATTTTACTTTAATACATTTTTTGCCCCTCGTGCGCGGTATAAACATCTACGAGTACATATCGCACTGCTAGATCAAAACTGTAGTAACTCAAAATAGAACTGTATTTAAAATAAACTTTAACACAATTTCTATAAACTTGAAACTAAACTAGCAAGGATTTTGAGTTGATACTGTTTTGATCTAGTAGTGCGAATATGTTTTTTTTTTTTAGTTTTGTGTGTTTAATACCTAGTTACGGAGAAAATGTTGGCTGACATATGACATAGGGATAGAATAGAAAGACGACCATGGCAACAATCCTTATATTGTTTCCTAAGTTGACAGTAGAACCATTTTTTTTCAGTATGTTGTAGGAAATATATTCGTTTATATTCAATCTAGGTATACTTATATAAATCTCCAAATACCAATCAATAGAATAATATGAAGGACACGTATTGACAAGATGATCTAATATCAAAGACCAGCTTACCGTTTTGAGGAATCCCTTCCAGTTTACATACCTTCAAGTAAAATATGAAACAATAAATTGACAACGACAAGACGTGTTATGTCCGAGTAAATTATATGTATTTATAAGGAAGTCTGTAATGTTGACTTTCTTCATCCGTCATAGTTACCTCTGACATTATTCAGATAAAAAATATATATGTTCAGATGTAACGATTGGTTACGAAATTCAAGAATAATTTCAGTTAACTACGTATCAAGAAACATTACGGGATTATTTCGTGTTGAATTATTTCGAAATTGTACATCGAAATTCTGGCTTCGGTATTTTTATTACCGAAGGGAAAATGTACGAGGCCATTGTTACGCAACAGAAATTGCTAATAAAACGATAATCCTGTTTCCTATCGGCTCAAAATACATGGACACAATGGGTACATTAAAGGGGTCTATATTGGAATTCCTATCGTATGTATGTTTAACAAACAACAAAGTAGACAGAAATACAAAAGATCATCGTCATTTGTCATTATGCATCGTTTGTCCGAATTTTCGTTTATGCTAAAGCCATTTACGCCTGACTTTTAAAACTTTTTAGTTTTATTATCATAATACCACCATAACCAAAACGCAGATATTATTGGAAAGCTAAAAAGTTGTCTGACTCAGCTGAAAACCATTACAGGAAAATCAATATTTCGGACGGACGAAGTGTTATTAAAGACCTTGCGGTTTTTTAAATACTAGCCTTATGCCTCGTTTTTACAGAAGTATATAAGATAAGCACTAGTCAAGAGTAGTGTTTTTTAATCCACGACAGTTGCATACCACTTTATAATTTTCCGTTAATTGAAGCAACCGTGCAATGTCGATTGGACTGACCGGACGCGTCTTAGTGAATTGAAAACACTAAGTTTAGTGAACTAGCCGGTGCAGTTGTCCACGACTCCGACCGCGTTGAAGTCGTTTCACGGGTTTTTTTCTGTTTCGTCTTTGACCTATTATGGTTTTGTTTTTAACTGGGTCGCCATTACTAACAAGTAAATAAGAACTAAAAAAACGTTGACTATACGATAGCAGGTCAAAAACGATATGGTTTTTACGGGCTAGAATCTCGACCCAGACCATCGTCATTGCTTGGCGGTCGGTCGATCTCGAATTGTCGTTAAAACTGATGCATGGTACGTTTTAGGCATAAATCGTTTAATATGTGAGCTCCATTGATTTTGCACTCTCAGGCGGCCTAATAGAATTCACACTGCAGGTAAAATTCAACGTAACTAAGCTTACTGGTCGCTTTACCCGTCGAGAGAGCTTTGGCAAGCGCTTAATGACAAATATTGTTGCGGCAAGTGCAAAAATTCTTAGTATCCATTGATTGCTTCTAATTTATACAGAAGGCTGGTTCGAACGAAATTAGTAATTGAGTCGAGTAGCGAGAATTATAGTTGATAGTCGAGTAAATTACAACTCGACCAAATATTTGATATTCAGTCACACAACTAAAGTTGCTGAAATTCTCGCTATGGACTAAATGGAACCACGCATTAAGCGCAAGTATGAACAAAGTAATGACAAAAACTAAACCCAAGTAAATGAGAATTCTTATTGGCGTTCACTTCTTGTTTTTACACGACTGCCCAAAAAAAGTAGTGTAACGTTTTCAGGTTTCATCGATTTATTTACGTACGGTTCTTTATTCCACGATAACTTCTAAACGCCTGTACTGATTTAGATGTGTGTGGTATCGTTGAAACAAATGAATAACATAGGTATATCAAGAACAATATAAAACAATGCAGTCAGGTTTTTTAAGGTTGCTTTTCATTTAGTTATTCCAAGGTGTCTTTCGCCAATGTTACATTTTGGACAATCATTATAGACTTGTTAGAGAAGCAAGTCCATGGATATCACACGCGAGGACAATAGTTCGGTTAAAGAGTATTTACTCTTGTGGACTAAACAGAACCACATGGGGTTAACTCCGCGCGCTTTGGTCAAACCCAACTGGTCATTATTGGAAAGGCTTAAGTTGCGTAAGTAGACACCTAGTTTTACTTGTACCCACTTAGAAACTACCAAATTGGTGGTTTAGTGGGTTAAGTTGATACGCTTCGCGTAATAAAGGGTCTGGCCGGTCTGCTATAGTAAAATCGCCCCTGGCTGAATATGAAAACTGAATATGCACGTTTATTTGCCTCATTGTCAAATATAATTTTACTGAATATTAAGCCTTAAATACTGACAATTAGCGAAATATTTAAAAAAAAACAGTTTTTAATTAATATTGGCCAAACTACTAGCGAGAATTATAGTTGATAGTCGAGTAAATTACAACTCGACCAAATATTTGATATTCAGTCACATAACTAAAGTTGCTGAAATTCTCGCTATGGACTACATGGAACCACGCATTCAGCGCAAGTATGAACAAAGTAATGACAAAAACTAAACCCAAGTAAATGAGAATTCTTATTGGCGTTCACTTCTTGTTTTTACACGACTGCCTAAAAAAAGTAGTGTAATGTTTTCAGGTTTTATGTATTTATTTACGTACGGTTCTTTATTCCACCATAACTTCTAAACGCCTGAACCGATTAAGATGCGTGTGGTATCGTTGCAACAATTGACAACAATTCATTTTGTGCTAAGGTAGTAAAATAAAATACCGTTTCTAGATTTTACACTGCTGATTACAGTAAAAATATCTTTGGATTTTTTTATGCAGTATTTTTTTTTATATTTAGGAAAAACAGTAAAAAAAGTTGGATTGTGAATGTTAGGAATACACTTGTAGTGCCCTTAGTCCATTTATTACCAAACGAATTCAAAAAAATATACAACTGTCATGTTCATTTTTTATCTGTCTGACGGATTACTTGATTCTAACGACACGCTTTCGATTCTACGCAAAATAGTTTATTTATTTAATGGCGTCTACAAATTACTTAATTAATTAAATTACGCAAAATAACAAATTTTCGAACGAACGGCATCGAATGATTGACAAGCGAGTGACATGACATGACAGTCAGTTCTGTTTCTGTTTAAAGTTTTTTTTTTTTATATCAGGCTAAGATCACGACATCAGTATTCCTAACTTTGTATATACGGTCTTTTTAATTACTATTTCTTTAATAAATTATTAACGACGAATTTAAGTTAAATAAAGAAAAACCAAGAAATACGGGTAGTCTAATTTTTAACCAGCTATTATAAACGCGAAAAAACAATAATGCTTTTTTTTTAAATGTTGTCAATTGAATAACATAGGTATATCAAGAACAATATAAAATAATGCAGTCAGGTTTTTAAACCTTGCTTATCATTTAGTTATTCCAAGGTGTCTTTCGCCAATGTTACATTTTGGACAATCATTATAGACTTGTTAGAGAAGCAAGTCCATGGATATCACACGCGAGGACAATAGTTCGGTTAAAGAGTATTTACTCTTGTGGACTAAACAGAACCACATGGGGTTAACTCCGCGCGCTTTGGTCAAACCCAACTGGTCATTATTGGAAAGGCTTAAGTTGCGTAAGTAGACACCTAGTTTTACTTGTACCCACTTAGAAACTACCAAATTGGTGGTTTAGTGGGTTAAATAGATACGCTTCGCGTAATAATTTTCCCGCTGAGATAGGTACCCTTGGGATTTACTAAAATAATGTGTATAAAATATATGTATATTTTGCAGGTTGTTAATATTGTCTTTCGAATCTCCGACCATCTATTTCTCTCTCAAAATCTTAAAACATGAAACCTTACTTACATATGCCTGTACGGGAAGAACTAAAGTGATTCAATTTTAAATATTTCTTCAATAAGATTTCGTGTTTATTCAAACCAGCTTTTGCATTTATAATTATTCATTGGTGGATTTCATAAAATAAAAGTTTGGATACCCCTAGATTAGAGTCAAATTTAAATCCAAAGTTTGTTAGGAATGCACAATAAACGTTACTGACCTACGATAAAACAATACTGTCAAACTGCACATATTTACTTCCTAGTTTATTTTGCGTGTGACCTTTTTTATTAATCAATTCGACTGAGACTACTTCTATGTACACTGTCTCATTAATGTTCATATTAAGTAAAAAGTCAATTATATCTACATAAATGTAATTCAAAGCAAATATAATAAGCAATGTATAACTTGGCTTGTTTTTTTTACCGGTTGGCTTAGTTATACAAGAGTTCATCACAGAATCCGTAGCGTTTAATGAATTACTTGTCAAATGATAACCCTACTTTACAATTTTTGAATTATTTATTTATTTATTTATTTATTTATTTATGATTTATTGGAGATCCAACAGCTTACAAAACAAAATAGAAATTAAAATACGTAACAAAAAGCCAATTAAAGGTTCTCACCGATAGAGACAAAGTAATTAAACATAGCAGAAATAACAGCCAACGCAGGCACACACGCCGCGCTACACCAAGAGAGCAAGAGAACAGTCACATGTATAAGTACACAAGAATAAAAAACGGCAGAAAACAAAAAGAGAATCACGAACACTTATAGCCTAATTAAAGAAGTTTTGACTGAGTAACCGCCTAAGCGTAGATGTAGGTGTGTTAAATACATCTAAATCAATGTCCCTAGCACAAATGTTGAAGATTTTACCTGCTCGCAACAAGAAGGAGTTCCGCCGATAGTTAGTTGCTACAAAGGGAATTTGAATTGGGTTAACACGCAGTGAGGCCGCTGGCACCCGGAAGCTGACTTTCCCCAGGAGATCCGGGCAATCAACTTGTCCAGAGACAATCTTCAAGTAATATGTCAGGTCAGCAATCTCGCGCCGTTTGTACAGTGGTAGAAAGTGGTGGCGCTTACATAGGGCAATATAATCTGCAGACTTGTAATTTATCTTTAGCCGAAAGGATAGAAATCTTAAAAACTTTTTCTGTACTCTTTCAATTCGGTCAACATAGCAGTTATATTTAGGGTTCCAAATTTGCGATGCGTACTCAAGATTGCTTCTTACCAAAGCACAATACAGGATCTTGAAGGTCTTAGCTTGAGTGAAATTTGTACAGCTTCTCATGATGAATCCCAACGCTTTGGAGGCTTTATTAATAATAGCTTCCACATGTTTTTCGAAGGTTAGTTTGCTGTCGTGAGTTACTCCAAGATCCCGGACCCAGGGTTCGGTTGAAAGCTTTAGTCCCTTTAAGCTGTAATCAAAGACTACAACTTGGTTCTTCCGTGTAAAGGTGGTTACTGAACATTTGGCTGGATTTAGATCTAACTTGTGGCGTTCGCAGTACAGTTCAAGTCGACTTAGGTCAGCCTGTAGACGGCCCGCATCCGCAACTGAAGAAATGCCAGAAAATAATTTCATGTCGTCAGCGAAACAAAGTAGATGAGAAGATTGAAGACATGAATTCACATCGTTTATGAAGAGGGCGAATAGTAAAGGACCTAATAAAGACCCCTGGGGCACACCGCTGGGTACGGACAACCAGGTAGATGTGAAATTATTTACTACAACAGCTTGGGATCTTCTATCAATATAAGATGCGAACCACCAAAGTAAGTCAAGTAAGTCGTTAATTTCGATAAAATCGAAAGTGAAGTTCGGCTGGTAAGTAGTCCGCGCCACGCAATTATCTTAAACCGGAGCTTAACTTGAACAAAAATAGAATAACTGCTAGAAACAAGTAGTAGGTAGTGAGTATTGTCAAGACTTTCAATCATTTCCAAGTTCCTAAGGAACATTTGAAAATGATTCAGAATAAGAAGCAACGTAATTCAGTGGCATGTTGAATGACGCTCAGTGTTTCCCCGATCTCTTGCGACCGCGGTCGCGCCGCCGTGGAGTGAAAAGTTTACGCGAATATCTGCCCTATGTTCTAATTTCTTCGCCAAGTGCTGTGACTAAAGTGATAAGAAAACTTTCATATATTTTGAATGTGCTTCGTTGATACAGTTGTGTAGTCGCAAAAGTTTCTTGAACGGTTGCCGCCACTAATTAAAAAGTCAGTAAAAAAATTGCACGGAACATTTTCGCGGATTCCAGTGTTTTTAGCGCTGCTGTAAAAAATGTTTTAGGATATTTTCTTACTTCATACCAATAATGTAAGTAAATAATTTTTCAGAGGTGTTTAGTACCTTAGTTGGTAGAACGAGGTAATGGTAATTTTCATTTAATACAAAAATCTTTAATAAAATAAAATGACTAATTAGTTAGCAAATTAAAATCTAAATTAAGAAGCTGTGCAATGCTTTTATACCAAGCGTCCGACCTTTTCTTGCTTTTTAACTTAAATTCGATTAAATCGTTTGCCTTTGCCATGAAAAAAATTAGGCAGGGTACCTTGATATTTTTTCGTTACATAAATTTAAAGAATTATTTGTTGGTTCTGATTGCATCTAGTCACTTAAACTTGCAAACCTATAAGCTTATTGTTATGTTTGATTCAATCTGATTCAATTTATTATTATCATGTAAGTAGCATTTCATTTATTCAATAGAAATTACAGAGATAATGACACCAAAAAACAATCGCATAGATACGACAGTTACAATCCTTCTAGAAACATTTAGATAACTTCTGTTTCTTAAATATTTCCTTGGGTCCCTTTTTAACATTTGGAACCATGGGACGGAACAATTATCCCAATATTCCAAAAGGGTCTCCTCAATAGCCCCTTGGAACGTTGTCACCGCCGCTTCCGGGGTCGTAAATTCATCCTTGAATCGCTAGGGCCTCGTTCTGGGATTTCTTTAAATACCATTAGAGAAGTGAAGTCAATAAAAAACCGGTCAAGTGCGAGTCGGACTCGCGCATCGAGAGTTCCGTATTTAAGATAATATGCTTGGTAGCTGCAAAAGAAAATACTCGTTTTGCTATGAACTTGATTTTCTATGCTATAAGGTCCATTTCGACTAGCCTAAATTTTATTGTTATTTCTCAAAAACACTTCATTTAATTTTTTCCGTAAAATTTCAGTAATTATCTATACGGTCAGGTTTTTTACCTATATTTTGATTATTATACATAGATAAGGGGAACGGTCATTTTTTGTACATTTTTGCCTATAAATCCAAAATTTAATGTGCAGATGGAGTCCTTTCATATGACATCCCATTTGCTGTACTTAATACATTTTTCAACCCCCCATTCTAGATCCTTTTTCAATTATTTATCCAAAAAATAACAAGTTTCTTGCTAAAAACAGATGCGGACAAGCAAGTTGTACAAATATGCCAAATTTCAATTTGATAGCATTTGTAGTTGCTGACAAACCCTGCTGTGACATACAGACAGACAGATAGAAGGACAACGAAGTCTCACCATATGGGGTTCTTTTTTACCATTTCGGTTCAGAACCCTAAAAATACATACTAATTTCGATAACGTTTCTCTCCTTAAATATTCAAACATCGTGGAAATTGGGCTTGATTTATGTGGTGAGAAACGTTAACGCCCGGAGCTTTTGTATGTAAAATGTTTGACAGCGACGCGATTTAACCGTCGCCTCACAATCCTTTTAAAATTTTAGTGGAGTCGGGACATGCCTATACTACTTTACTGCTTAAGCTAAATCATACTGTTAATTGATAAAATCACGTTGTAAACGTCGTCAAGTAAAATAAATAACGCCGTACTACTACTACTACTACTACTTAAACTACTACTATTTACTTAAAGTAAATCATAACGGTTTTACTCCACTGATTTAATATTTCGGGGAATACAGTGCCAATCATTGTGGTTCGTCGTTGTACTTTGCTTTAACCTCATAAGGCCCACCATACAACGAAATTTGTCAATGATAAAAAAAAGATAAAAGATGTTTATTCAGTAAGTAGGCCGCACGGGCACTTTTACACTTCAATGAGTGATAATGAAAACTGTGTTCATTTTAATGCCATTTAAGGAATACAACTACCTACTTAGAACTACCTAATGGAATATGAATCTATTGTGAATGGAATAAAGACAATGTTCTAATTTGATCAGTAGTTACAAAAACAAAAGAAATTCCACTATACTTCCTTTGCTTAGATCTTTATTTCAATGGCCTTATTATGTACTATTTTTAGTACAAGGAATCTCAGGAGGATAATTTGACCACATAATTCTACACGCAGGCGTTAATGTTATGAGAAATACCACATTAACACTTCTACAAATTTTCCGATAGTTCATGTGGACATTTTGCAATTGATTTATGATTATTTCCAATAAATACACATATCGCATTCGGTGATGTGATGTCCTCTTGCCTCAGTTATTGGTTTGGTTAAATGTTTAAGTTGAGAACCCCTTGAAATATCGACAAACATTTCATCGAATGTGTCATTTCACCGAATTTAATTTCATCGAAAACTAATCTCTGCTGAAACCTAATAGTTTTCAGGTTATCTTAAGCATTCGTTACGTAGGTTAATTTAGGTAAGACTTGTGACCACGATAAAAATAAAGCTCCTGCACGTGGAAATGCCTGTCGATGAAATGAAAATTCGGGGAAGTGAATCGTTCTATGAAATAAGTTTCGATATTTCAAGAGTAAACCGTTTGAGTTTCCATGCTACTCATTCTATACTTGTTTTTTTTAGTTTAAGTATTTTAAATATATAACGAGGGCATGCTAATTCTAATATTTGGCAACATTCTTGTAAATGTAACTACCTAGCTATCCAGAAATCGATTTTTGCATATAAATTTAACATTGTATAAGCTGACGCCATTGCAAAAAGCGAGCTTTAAAAACCCCGACGTTGCTTACCAACTTAAAATCATTATAAATCCTAATGATCATTCAAAAATGATGAAAGAAACCTGAAGATGATTTTTAAACCCCACTTGCCATATCGAATTTGATTTCTGTCATATATTTAGTGCAACTCACAAGATTAAGACAAATCGACTGACATAAGAATCGGTCCCCGCGTTTAGTTTCTAGAACGAAGGAACCAACATACATACAGACATAAACACATTACCCTTTTGGTGCTGCTATGCGCCTGTTAGCTACTATAAATTATAATGCGACTCTTCATAAATCGGTTTACTAAACGAGAAAGAAATATACAATAAAAATAGAAATATCAAATAGCAAACGGCCGCGTCGAGAGACAAATGTGTAGTTCTTGACGGCTCTGTTTTTCACGTTGATATGGCGACGCTAGTGATGCGCGTCGTCGCTAGTGCGGTGCCATAGGACCCCCCTGGGAGTCTCAAAGTCCTGCCTGAAAGCGAATAGGAAATGTGACAATACGGCCAGAACGAGTGGTCCCAGCGGGAGCAACAGCTTTAGGTTTGGAGCCAGCTGCTGTAGCTGCAGCCGTGTCATTCTGAACGTAGGCTGGCTTTACACGATCAACTGAGACAGTCACTGGTCCTCGGAGTAAGTCTACAGTGACAGTCTTGTCCGTTCTACTTAAGACGCGGTGTGGGCCAGTGTATGGGGCCTCTAGAGATCCACGCAGTGCATCCTTTCTCAGGAAAACATGGGTGCATGAACTTAAGTCCTTGTGTACAAAGATAGACTTATTTCCGTGTCTCGATGCGGGAACAGGCTTGAGATGCGACATATGACGTCTTAGCTGTGCGACAAAATCGTCAGGTTGCAGTGCGTGTGAATTAGGAGTATGAAAGAACTCACCCGGGATGCGCAATGGCTCACCGTACACCATCTCTGCAGCTGAGCTCTGCAAGTCTTCTTTCCACGCACTTCTTATGCCAAGAAGTACGATCGGCAGCACGTCGGTCCACTTGTTGTTGTTGTGGGCCATGATGGCTGCTTTCAAAGTGCGATGCAGGCGCTCGACCATGGCGTTGGCCTGGGGATGATAGGCCGTTGTGTGTCGCAGCTGGGTTCCGCAAAGCTCCGTCAAAACCTTGAACATACGTGAGGTAAATTGACGTCCTTGATCGGTTGTTACAGTTTGTGGACAACCAAATCGAGATATCCATGTTTCGTAGAACGCATGAGCTACGGTTTCGGCTGTGATGTCTGAAAGTGGCTTCACCTCTGGCCAGCGTGTGTACCTGTCTATGGCGGTGAAGAGGTAGCGGAACTCGGATGAAGGTGGTAGGGGACCGACCAGGTCAATGTGGACATGACTAAACCTGTCTCCTGGTAGCTTGAAGTTTCCCAGCGGAGAAGATGTGTGACGTTGCACCTTGGCGCGTTGACATGCTGCGCACGTACGTACCCAGGTACCACAATCTTTGCGTACGGAGGGCCATACGAATCTTTCCGTTACCATCTTAGTTGTTGACCTTGTACCTGAGTGACTCATGCCGTGTACTGCGTCGAATATTCTTCGTCGATGCTCCTTGGTGATGAAGGGTCGGGGCCGTGCTTGAGAGGTATCGCAATATAAATAAACAGTCGTACCTGGCACGGGCACTTTTTCCAACTTCAGTGACGAAGATCGCTTGGCAATGAGGTCGTTCAACTCGGCATCATTCTGCTGCGCTTGCGCGATGGCTTCGAAGTCTGGAGGCACGGCAATTGCTTCGATACGGGAGAGTGTGTCAGCGGTAATGTTGTCTTTCCCCGAGATGTGCCTGATGTCGCTGGTAAACTGCGAAATGAAATCAAGGTAGTTAAATTGTCTCGGAGAGCATTTCCTGTCTTTTTGCTGGAAGGCGAAGGTGATTGGCTTGTGGTCAGTGTATATCACAAAATGTCTACCTTCAACCATGTACCGGAAATGTTTAACGCTTTCGTAAATAGCCAGCAACTCCCGATCATATGCGCTGTACTGTGTTTGTTGCCGTGTCATCTTCTTTGAGAAGAAAGCTAGTGGTTGCCATTGTCCTTCCACTAATTGCTGGAGCACTGAACCCAAGGCTGTGCCAGAAGCATCAGTCACGAGGGCTAGTGGTGCATCAATGATGGGATGAGCCAGTAGAGTTGATTTGGCGAGACTAGACTTACAATTTTGAAAAGCTTCCAACTGTTGTTCGGTCCAAGTAAGTGAAGTAGTGCTTTTGATTTTAGGTCCTGATAGCATGTCGTGAAGAGGTGCTTGTGCATCGGCAGCATGAGGAACAAACCTCCTGTAGAAGTTCAGCATGCCGAGGAATCTGCGTAATCCGCCTACAGTCTTGGGTGGCGGGAATTCCTGCACTGTTTTTACCTTATCGTCAATAGGACGAGTGCCGTCTTCAGAGACTGTAAATCCGAGGAATGTGACCTCTTTCTGACCAAAACTGCACTTGGACTCGTTGATGAGCATACCATACTCTTGAAATCTATCAAACACTTGCCGTAGATGTTCTAAGTGCTGTTCGGCGTCTTTGGAGTAAATGAGTACGTCATCGATGTATGAGTAGACGAAGTCCAGGTCTTTGAGGACCTCATCCAGGAACCTCTGGAAGGTTTGAGCTGCATTTCGAAGACCAAATGGCATGAAGGGGAATTCGAACATCCCGAACGGTGTTGTGACAGCTGTCTTGCAAATGTCATCCGAGTAAACAGGAATTTGGTTGTATGCTTTGACTAAATCAATTTTTGAGAATATTTTGCTACCTGCTAGACGGTGGGCGTAGTCCTCTATATGGCGGACGGGATATCTGTCGGGGATGGTGCGTGCGTTGAGCGCGCGGTAATCCCCGCACGGTCGCCAACCATTTCCTTTCTTGGGCACAAGGTGCAGTGCCGACGCCCACGGTGAATCGGATCGTCGTGCTACGCCATCGTGAAGCATTTCTTCAAACTGCTCCTTCGCAATTTTCAGCCGATCAGGAGCTAGACGGCGTGGCCTACAAAATGCTGGAGGACCTGGAGTAGTTCGGATGTAGTGCACAGTTGAATGTTTTACCTCTCGCGGCAATCCAGACGGTTTTGTTAAACTGGGATATTCCGCTAGCAATCGATGGTACTCGCTGTCACCTGAGATCGCTTTTATGCTGGTTTGGTCGCAATGTCTAAGTTGTCCCGCTGTTGTGAGAGTAGTCACGCTGTCAATTAGCCTTCTGTGTTTGCAGTCGACGACGAGGCCGTAATGAGCAATGAAATCGGCTCCTATGATTGGCTTATCTACGTTTGCTACGACAAAGTTCCATATGAAATCCCTCCGCAAACCTAGGTTCAAATTTTGCTTGACTATGCCATAGGTATGTATGATAGAACCATTCGCTGCTGTGAGTGCGTAGCTGTCAGGCGACTTACATTTGGGCATGAATTTTCGTGGCAGAACGCAGAGGTCGGAGCCGGTATCAATAAGGTATTGAATTTTGCTTACGTTGTCCGTTATGAATAGGCGGCTGGTTGTGGCGTGACAGTCAGCTGCCGCCGCGATGGACTGTCGTACTAGTTTTCCTGTTTGTAGTTACACGGCGGAATGCATTTTCTTGCCTTCGAATTAAAATTGCTATGATACCAGCACATACCTTCTTTGACAGCTTGATACCGACCGTGTGATTTGGACCTGCTGCGACTGCGCGACCTGCTCCGGTTGAAACGCGCCCGACGATAACCGCTGCTGCTGCCGGCGCTCAGTTGTGCGATTTGTTGCGTTAACTCGCTCTGGACGCGCGCCGTGATGGATTGTTCCATTCTCTTCAGCATATCTTCGAAAGAGCTTGTGCTCGCTACCTGCTTAAAGAAAGGGTTAGGAGTAGCATCAAGTATTTGGTCAGCAAGAACAGCGATGTCGTCCAGCGAAGCAGTAGTTTGCGAAGCGATAATGGCCTGCACGTGCGTAGGTAGGCGACACGACCAAAGACTACGGAGAAAATCGTCGCTGACGCTGTCGCCAGCCAATCCTCGAAGGTGACGGAGGAATTGGCTTGGCTTCCGATCGCCCAACTCTTCGTGCTGCAACAACTGTCGTCTTTTGTTTTCTTTTGACATTGACAGCCTGTTTATCAATTCTTTTTTTAATTTTTCGTATTTATTTTGTTCCGGGGGCTTCGTAATTATGTCTCGAACTTCCTTTGCGGTTTTAGGGTCTAATTCACGAATTACCTGGAAGTATTTTGTAGAATCGGCTTTTACGCCCGATATTGCGAACTGCGCCTCGACCTGGGCAAACCATACCTCGGCGTCGTCCGCCCAGAACGGCGGCAATCTTACTGCAACTCGGTCGACAGACCCTGTAGTCTCTTGTGCCGGGCCGGCGGCTCCTTGCATCGTATCTTCAAACTCGTTATCCGACATAATTATTAATCGTCGCGGGTCACCAATTTGGTGCTGCTATGCGCCTGTTAGCTACTATAAATTATAATGCGACTCTTCATAAATCGGTTTACTAAACGAGAAAGAAATATACAATAAAAATAGAAATATCAAATAGCAAACGGCCGCGTCGAGAGACAAATGTGTAGTTCTTGACGGCTCTGTTTTTCACGTTGATATGGCGACGCTAGTGATGCGCGTCGTCGCTAGTGCGGTGCCATACCCTCCTCCTTCGTCCGTCGGCTAAAAAGATAAGAATTCTCCGCCAGCGAGTTTTTTAACACTCGTACTTATTGGACGTCTTCAGAAAATATCAGTAGGCAAGTCGTGCAGTAAGAGACACAAATCGTAAAATCTGAGTACAACGACTTATTTAAATGAGCACCGTTGACTTTTAAAAACAAAGACAGCTAGAAGTCACAGACAAATATTTAATTGTAGCTAAAGTCTATTCAACTTGAATGATATCGATAAAAGAACGGTGCTGCATGCTGTTCAACAAAAATAATTAAAGAATAATATTCTTAGGCTGTTCATTTACTAAGTAATCTACTGTATCTAGGTCGAAGCGGACAAAATTCAATTTATGACTGATGGGTAGGGAGGGGATGTTTCCTACGATAGCAGTCTTAATTTAAACGAAATCTATACCAACTTACGATCTTGTTTCACAGCTTATAATTCCTAATTGGACAGTATTAATTTCATAAATATTAAGCTATTGGCTGGTGGTAGAATTAAAGTTTTTTAATCGAAATTGAAGTCCGTTTGGGTCGTAGCGCGTAGGTACGATAGGAAAACTGAAGCCCCGACCATAAATATGTGACAGCGTCAATATACCTTAACAGGAGTGAAAACAACTATTGAAAATTTGCATTAGAAGAGGGATGTTCTAATTTTGAAGGTGTGTATTTTTGAATGCGTGAACAGTCAACAGCATAAATAAGTGATGATTTATGTACCTTGTCACTTTAACGTTGTGTTTGAAATGTTGTACAAAATTGTGAAACTATTGAAAGTGACAAGGTACAGAAATTATCACTTATTTATGCTGTTGACTGTACTTGTGAAAAGTGAGCTTTTACACAGGTGAACCGATATAAGCGGGTGGTGCCGCTTGTGCAGGGTCCGTCCGGATCGCTACCACCATCTTATCCATTAACCTACCGCCAAACAGCAGTGTTCGCATTGTTGTGTTCCGGTTTGGGGATAAGACAGCCTGTGAAATGACTAGCATAGAGGCATTCCATCTTAGTCCTCAGGGTTGGCAACGCATTTGCAGTCTTAGGATTGCATTGCAGTCTTGTGAATGCGAATGTCTATGGGTCACAGTTTCCACTTACCATCAGGTGGCCTGTGTGCTAGGTTGTCTTCTCTATGCCATAAAAAAAAAAGCAAGTGTTTATTATTAAAGAAATATTTTTTTATCTGGATGGTACATATCTGGGTTTCATAGAAATTGGTTCGGCCGTTTAAGAAGTCTAAAGGGTCCAATACACCGTGGCGTGGCGTTTATCATTTTAATACATATAGTTATACAACAATAAATTTATTAGATTGAACCGAAAAACGTTTTGATTTATAGTCACTTTGACACGGTTCTATGGTGGGTCAAGATTCTATTTAGCCGATTTTACTATCATCTTTATGCCGTGTGGTTGCTGGCTTAGAATTGTGCCACTCCATGTCTTCCCGTGGAAGTCCTGAGGCGACTAAGGGAATAAAGGCTTGTAGTACTGTTAGGCGATGGGCTTGCTACCTGTCACTAATATACACTGTTAAACATCTTAGCCTACTTATGCAAATTGTGGTTACAGAGTTATCAACAAGTTTTTAGAGTTGTTGGTAATTCTGTAGCTCTGCCTACCCCACTCTGGGAATGAAGGCGTGAAGGTATGTATGTATGTATGTACTTTCATCTAAAGTGATCTATGGTGACGTGACTAGACTTCCAGCCCTTTTGAAGTGATATGGGCCTCATTTTTTTTCAAATTGCCTCATAAAAGTAATAATTCGAGAAAAAAAGGTTTTGTAATCATAATAATACTCGTGTTATAAATGTGAAAGTAATTTTTCTGTTAATTTCGGTGAAATTTGATATGAAAATAGCTTTAACACCAGGGAAGGACAAAGAGTACTTCTGGTGGCGGAAAATTAAGAGTTCCCGAGAAAAGTTATTTGAATTTGACGCTGCAGTCAAGGCGCGCGTAAACTATCTCCATTTCACGTTCTTTGCGCAGAATCACAAAAAGTCATTACGTTTCATTATGGTGTGGGCGAGGCAGCATTATGTGGCCTCTTAAAAATCTTATACGTTACAGCTACTTTTATTGAACTTAGCTAAACCTGACGCAATGGTGTTTTGACTTCGATTTGCTGCGTCAAAGTACGCCTAGGGCGGCCCCTTCCGACCCTTCCACTCACTTTCGCCCTGTATATCTCTTTCGTCAAACGTCTTTCATCCATCCTTTGCAAATGACCGAACCATCGAAGCATGCCCTTTTCAATCTTAGTCACTACATTTTCTTTTAGTCCTCATTTTTCTATGACTTTTTCATTCCTTACTCTATCAATCAGTTGCACACCACACATACTACGCAAAGAGCGCATTTCAACAGCATTTATGCTTGACCTGCCACACCCAAAATTCACTACCGTACATTACAGTACATCAGAGGGCCAGCTCTCCATTGTGAACCGCCAGTTGGGCTTTTTGTGAAACGCCCCTCCTGCTCACAAAAGAGTACAGGGCACCATTAATTTGATACCCCACATTCACCCTCCTCTCGACATCCTTCTCACTCTTACCATCTCCTGTAAACATACTTCCTAGGTAAACTTGCTATACTAATTCACTATACATACATACATACATACCTTCACGCCTTCATTCCCAGAGTGGGGTAGGCAGAGCTACAGAATTACCAATAAATATAAATTCAATTCACTATAAATATTTATTATTTAAATTTTAGCAAAAGACTAGCTAGTTACGTATGCGTTGCATAAAAACAAAAGTCAAGGTTAAATTTACGTACGAAATATGAATGATTTTACTAATTAATTGTTTGTTTATGTCCTTTAAATAATTATGCCCATCCCCGCTCCAACATTCCATTGGAAATATAAAAACACTTTACCTACCAAATAAGCAAGTAGCACTTTGCTAATACTTACCACGAAATACATTCGAATGAGGTGCTCGCATTACCAACCTAGGACGTGTCGTTCACCCGAAATAATGGGTATCGATACATGTGGGTAAAGGCAGGTTTGCAATAAATTAATTCAAAAAAATACCTGCATTTCGCAAGAACAAGTATAATAAAATATTACTATACGCTATGTTATTTACGCATATTTATCGTATTCCTTATACTTGTTATCTAACTTTATCGTCGGCTTGTGGCAGCGTACTCCAAAACTAGCGACTCCGTTGAACTATCATTTGTACTAATTGAAATGCTAACGAATTCCGACGCAACGTGAAATGGTTAAGCCATGCCGGGGAATACCCTCTATTTTCACCTAATTACAGGGAACAGTTATGTACAGTCGGCGCCAGTTTACTTACGGCGAAACTTATGACATCGATGGAAGTTCCTTAGATTTTTGTTTAAAAAGGCACAATTATGCTAAAGTCGGTAATGTTTGGCGATCAGTGAGGCAAGACAAGTTGCGTAACGCTAACGTTAACGAAATTCGAAAACTTTCAAAATGTATGGAACTGACATTAACGCTCAACGTGATCGTCCGTCCGCTTAGACGTCTACTGTATTTCAATAACTGTTATGATTATGAGTTGGTTCTTTGGATATATTTTTGACCTAAGTATATCAAATTTGATATAAAAAAATATCTTTTCTCAAACATACTCGGAAAAAACGGTTTTCCGATTGAAACACAAGGACGGAAAGAGCCTCATTTTACTCCTAGGAGTAAAAAAACCATATGAAAACACTTTCCGTCCATGTCCATATATTTCTTAAAAATGCTGTCAATTTGCATACAAAATCAAGAGGACCAAGACAAAAATTCCAAACAGCTAAGGTAACTGCTCGCTTTTTTAGCACAATGCGTGTGTTTCTTTTTGAATTTGCATTCCAATGTCTATGGTTAGTATTTAAAAACAATTGACAGTCGGTAACATTCGTTCATTCTGCATAACATAATTGTGAAACCGAATATTAAACTATTTGTTGTGTGAAATACTTACTATAAAAAATGAGCTCAAGCGACGAAAGCGACGAAATAGGTACCACACCGCCTATATTAAAATCTGGAGCTGCCTCGGTTAGGCAAAACCTGCTTCCCGCTAAATCTAAGGAAAAATATAACCGAACTTATGACCAATTTATGCTGTGGAGGGCAAACAAAAATGTAAATTAAATTACTTGCTTTTTAGAAATGTATTTGTATTATTTCCTCACATGTTTGAGAAAAGCATTATGTATGCCTCGGCGGAAACGAGGATTTCCTGACTCGTATTTTAGCAGGCCTCGCTGTTGCTCGGCCTGCTAACCACCTCGTCAGGAAAACCCTTACTTTCCGCGCCTAGGCAACAATGTACTATTAAACCTCTCATCGAGAAAACAAGGTTTTTGGCAATAACTTCGGTTCTTTTGTTTTGCGTTTTCGTTGCTGCAATGGACGCTCATAAAGCCACTCCACTCTTTTATTTTCTTCGATGTGTTAGTGCTCGGCAGTGTGCCCTATTTTAAGTGTAGCAGCAATAATTACACGCATAAGTTGATTTGCTTTGAAGTAAAATAATGGGATTTGGATATCTAATACTAACCTAACCTTTTACACAGTGTCATAATTTCACTGAAAAAATAGTAACATTACATAAGGAACAATAAATAGAACTAACGAGAACCCGAAAAATTACCAAAATGTTCCAAATTCTCTTCAGCCTGGTAACAGGACTTCCAGTTTAGACTTATGAGAAAACCACTTTACATACACGAAGTTGTGGAATTCTTGTACTGTTCTGAAGTCAATATGGACTACATTGCAGTGGCATTGATCGCACCGCACTGAAACGGAACAATTATAGGACTACTAACTCCTGCACATTTCTCGGATGTACTCGGGTTTCTCAGGGAGTTCTGATGAGCCTTTATGTTTAAGTATGTGGTGATATTTTCCCGAGGGTTATAGCGAACCAGCGAAGCATAGACAAATCGCTCTACGTTGATACGCTCTGAGTAGTTCGTGTGTGTACTTAAACATGTTGGATAGAGTCCGCATGTTTCCGCATAGAATAAATCTTGCTGTTGAATTTGCTTATAAAAACTTGGTTGCTTCTAGCAAGATTGAGACTATTGTGGTGTTAATAAGCGTCTTAATGCCCAACACGACTTTAGATACATAAACTTACATGTTTGTTGAATCACTAAAGAGCTTGCTGTATGTATGTATGTATGTAAACTCTTTATTGCACAAAAATATAAATATTACAATATATATGCTGTTCTTATTAGGGTTATGGATATCCGCGATACACGCCGACCCGTAGCTACGTGTTCTTAACCCCGGCGGTACTAACATCACGAATTCCACGAACACGGCCGGAACGTAGCCCGTACCTGCGTCCGCGTCCGGAGTCACGTGACACGCCAAGACCAAGATACGTAGCCCGTACCTGCGTTCGTTCGTGTGCACCGGTCGGAACGATACACCCGGGCCGCCGCCGGTTGGAGTTAAAATTAAAACAAATAAGGACTATTAATGAATTACTAATTATTACTTAGTACGGGACGAATGGGTTCTTTTTCTATGTGGATTTAAGTTGTATATTACTCTGTAATTTTATTTCAGCCCCCGTTTAATTACTGTATTACCTAGTTATTATGTTTAATGTTGGTTTGGTTGTCTTTTATTTACTACTCAGAAAAAAATTAAAAGTCCATGCTCTTGAAAATAATTGAATGAAATTGAATAAAGAGCTACGGATAAAATCTCACGATACATTTTTATTTATCGCCTTTAGAGACACTGCGTCTTATCTTCACTCAAGGTCGCTGGCGGACCAGATCCGCGTGTACTTGAGGTACGTGAACCCGTGTATACGGATCTACACGGGTACACGTGACTTAATTACACGTAGCCGAAATTCACGTGCCGAACGGGCCATAAAACGGGTACACGAAAGACGAACACGACCGCGAGCCCTAGTTCTTACTATTCTAGCTTTCGTTGCTATAACTAAATAATATCGTAAATATGTTTATTTCGATTCTTGTCAAAGAAAACCTTTGTGGGTTAAATGTTTCTCATCTTTAATCTTTCGTTTAGTTCATGAAAAATACCGATGATTTCGAGACAGTTTGAAAGCAGTGTGGTAGTGGTGGGTGGCGAGCGACAAAACAAATGCCGTCATCACTGAGAGCGTTGCTGCAAAGCATGTTTCATACATTTCCACGTTTTTGTTTTTGTCACTCGTCGCTCACCGCTGCCGCCTGTTGGTGAAGCTCGCAGTCATGGACAGGCCGGAAAAGGCTACATTTTAAATTAAGTAGAAGGTATTATAAACATCTGGATTTTGCACCTCTTTAATTTCTCCTTGCCCTTTGCATAATAATAAAAAAACGGACGAAAGGAACGAGATAATTATCTATAATTACTACACAGTATACGTAGCTCAGGCAATATCCTTTATTAGCCCGGGTTGAAATTGGAGATCTAAATATTCTGTTTAATGTTTAACTGAAATAACCAGCTTATACTGGATCTCTTGTTTTCAATTTATTACGCGACCAAGGTTCAAAATAAAACGGTAAGTGTAGACAGCAAAAAACCTGAAATTTAAGCTCTTCATTAAGTTTTTATAATTCAACCTAGAAACCTATTAATTAAAATGATACAGACCTGTTTCTTGAAAAAGTATTAAATAAAGTTTAAATCAGTAAATTACCTTGAGTGTTTGCATTGTTCTGTTTCGGCGTAGAGATAATAAGATAACCTGTGAAATTACTATCAGAGGGGCACTCTATCCATATAATTCCTGTGGGTTGGCAACGCGTTTAATAACTAATCTTGGCTGAGATGTTCGTCATACGATACGTCAAAGTAAACGTCAAGCCATAGAATACTGTCATTATTGACGCATCTTGAGACGAGCATTACAGTCGCGGTATGTTTACTAATACGGTCCTGAGGTAAGCGTCTCAACCAATATCAGCTTTTTAATACAGAATTACAGTTATGAGGTTGTAATCTTGAGAATTCAAATGTCTATAGGTCACAAATCTCGGTTATCATGGGGTGGCCTGAGTGCTCGTTATAAATATTTGCTAACGAAAGTTTTCCTTAGAAAACATCAAAGGCTTCGCTATTTAAGGTAGCCCAAAGGTTCGCAAAATATAATATGTAGGTACCTACGTGAAATAGTTTGGTTCCTTCCCAAAGTTATTTTTGATTTTAGAAAAGAATTTTTATGGATTTTTATAATATTTCTCCATAGATGAACTGAACTGTAAAGCTTAATTTAAATTCAACAAGCAAACTTACCTCCTTTTACATTAATAAATTCATAACGACAAGATAAGCATTTAGTTTGAATAGGTAATTTTTTTAAACCGTTTATACTTGAGAAAATCTGGGCATGCTACTGACAAATTCAATTACCGTATAAGAAGTTATCAAGTTATTTAAAATCTTATTAACATCAAGTTTTTACCGAATTCGGATAACTTTTAAGTAAGCAGCTAGAATTGGAATGGAATGAACTTTTTAAGTATTTGGGCAGGTATTTGGATAATGTAATAATATTTTCCTTTGAGAATCATGTTCAAGTTAGGTCTTGATTGATAAATCCAGTCATGAAATTTATTTAATATGCTAATTAGGCTAATTCCGTCTCTGTACTATAAACTATTTCAGTATCAAATGTTAAGTCTGTCACCGATGATATAATCAGCAGATTTATTACTTGCATCAAACAAACTTTTGATTTACGCGTTTTTTTAAATATAGGATTTATCAGTATTTTTTTCTTACAATCCTTACACCATTGTTCAATAACGCCGCGTCATCAGACTTCCATTAAAGCACCTTTACTTTTTTGCCATTGAATACCCGGCCCGGATTTCGTGTAGGAAACTGAGGAATATAAGTCACATTTTCCTTCTCGTGCAGTTTTCTTCTTTTCGCCAGCTTTAGCTCGTTAAGCGCTTTAACGAGATAGCAATTATAATACGTGCCCTTTTTGAGTAGGTAAGTAGTATTTTACCAAAGCAGTTGTCAAAGACGTAATTTAAAAAATGTGGCTATATTTGAGATTGAATACAGAGTGTTTTCTTTATAATCACTTAAAAGTCATAAAGTTAAAAAAAAATTTTTTTATTAAAAATGATTTATTCAGTAACTTAAATTGTGTAACAATATCTGTGCTGGTGCCTCTTTTTAAGTATACATGATACTTGTGTTAAGAGAACACCGCTCCTCCACCAGTTGTATCTTACAATAAAGTTAGAAATGGGAAAAGGTGTATGTACTGACATTTATCAAACTTAATTCATTAAAAAAAAAAAAAAATAGGTAGAGAGAGTTTAAAGAAATAATAAAAAATAATATAAGGTTACAAAGCAAAAAGGTGACCTGTTATAAATTGTTGTACTAAGACAGTTAGTCTTTACAAATTTGTGTGTGTGTGTGTGTGTGTGTGTGTGTGTGTGTGTGTATATATATATATATATGTGTGTGTGTGTGTGTGTGTGTGTGTGTGTGAGTGTGTGTGTGTGAGTGTGTGTGAGAGCGTGTGTGTGTCTGTATGCGTGAGTGTGCGTGTCTGTGTGCGTATATAATTATTACTATTTTAGGAACTTTTCAATATCACTGTAGCTTAAGTTGTTTAGCCAATTAAACACTATTTTCCTACACTCTTTATAGTCCGTCGGGTAGCTGTCAAGATCATCGTTAATTTTATTATAAGTTTGCTGACATAGCTGCATACTGCCTCTTGGCAAATACAGACTTAGTTATTGGCATGGGGATTATTTTGGGTTTTCTTCGTCTGTTCGTGTTATTGGTGTTAGATTTATAACTTATCGTTTTGTGCCGTTACAATAAAGATACATCATAATCAGCTTAAAAAAAATTGAAATCGCATTTATGTAATTTCCCTTTTCTTAGTTTTTCTCCTAATCGATTTATACAGATTTTAAATCATTATCTGGCCCTCTCGCACCTATAGTGAGGGGCATTTAGCTATTGCCCGTGCAATAAATCTGACCAGCGCTTTTTTTCTAGAATCATGTACTTTCAAAACATTACAATAACATGTCCAAATAATAACAAAAAAAATAACATTTTCTATTACCGGAACAATATATAAATAACATAAACGCGTTTATGTGCATAAAATTCAAGGCATAATAGTTAACAGGAAAACTCTAGTTATTAAAATATAAAAAATTGGTAGAACCGATATATTTTTGTAGACTTAAAAAATACCCCAACGGCAATGTTCTTTTTTTTTTATTGTACTTCGAGCAAGAATATTAATAGTGATTTTTGAACATAAAATTGTTAAAATTGATATATAATAAAGTGCTAACAGGTAAAATTAAGGAAATTGTTCCAATGAAAATTAATTTTGATAGATTTTTTTAATACCGGTTCAGGCGAGAATGTAACAGAGTTAAATTTAGTTTAACTTTCATTTATAGGCTTTATATTAATTATTTTCAAGAAAAGTAAACACGAATGCAAATCGTTTGTTTTACTGTATTAATAAACTATTAAACAACCTCCTATCTATTTAATTCTGAGAAATTCCGGTGTGGGCTTCAATATTTTCCATTGTTCAATAATCAGTTCTGTTATATTTTTGCCTGAACCACTATTTGAGATTTTTTGATATATCTAAAATGAAAAGTCACATACGTTTTTTTTAAATTTTAATTAAATATATGAAGTACAATAATTTTGTTGTTCTGTTTTTTTTTGCTTGAAGTAAAAAGTGAAAGTAGGTATAAGGTTTTTCAATAAAAACGCTGTTGCGCGGACTACTTATGTTTAATTTACTGACCTCCTGGTAATACTTTATTTCTTTTAACAATACTCCTTACAAATATGCCTGTTAATATTTTTTCTATCAAGTTAAATTAATAAGCACAATTTATTCGAAAAAAACGCATGCGCTGGGGGTGAACTTTTCGCAGTATACATTAATCTTATCTTACGATTATGTGTCTGAGTGACGTGCAAAAATTAAAGTTCCTTACTGAATCCTTTACTAGGTACAGTCACGAACCGGGATTGTTGAGCCACCTGCTATCGTTCGTAATTTAGCCGTGTATTCAATAACCGATGTCAACGACTGGCTGACAGCTATTCGATTTGCATTACATGGCCAAATTAGAAACATGGGTAAGTGGCTCAACAATCCCGATTCGCGACTGTACCCCAATAGAATGTTTCTGGAGATACGGGGATAGAGGTATTTTTCTATCTGTAATCGTCATTCTTATGGAAATCTTTTAGAGCCATTATCTAGAGCCCCACAATTTTCGAATCGAACAATGCGATCAAAACATGTTTTTTCTGTTTATAAATTACGTTTCAAGAAAGCGAGTTTATTATTTTTACACTTATATATGTTCGTAATTAACATTTTACTGCGCTCTCAGACTGAAGCGCCCGTCTTGAGTTACAGCCGAAATGCTTTAAATCTCCAAGGCAGTTACGTAAAAGATGTCGTAAATTCAATTCTGTTGTTTCTGCTTCGGATGATTCGAGTTATATATCATTAGGGAGTTTTAATTAGGATGATATTCGCAATCTAGAATGATAATTATTATAATTTTCCTAGTCTGGAAGTAATTAAAAATAATCTTGAATTTATCTCTTCACGTTTTTAATCGACTTCGAAAAAAAGAGGTTCTCAATTAATCGGGGTATTTTATTTTTACGTTAAACGTTTTTTTGGATCGACTGCGACAGCTAAAAGGAGGGTTAGGTATGTAGGAGGGTTACTAACTATACCAGTCAACAATAGAACCCTTTTTCGATCCAGCATAGTTATTTAAGGAATAAAACGTGTTTCATACAAATTTATTTTTGAGATAACCTTATGTTGCCGACTGTATGTTTTCTTTGCTCATTGTTTTTTTCTTAACGATTCCAAACTCGGCGGCAGATCAGCGACAGCAGCAGATCCTCTTTCTAACTACCTACCGCCTCTATCATCAGAACTCCACCATAATATTGCATAGCCATCGGGAATAAATACAACAGAAACTGGTTCAAAATCGTCTTGGAACATATTTTGATCTAAACAACAAACAAACAAATAGATAAAGTTAAATTAAATAGCTTTAGCTGAACGGGCTTCCTAAATCCAACAACCTACTTATCAAGATATTAGATTATTAACACTCGCAGTCAATCGTATGTTTTACTATTTTCGCCTGTCGAAAACAAAACGCGCGTGAATGAAGGCCTAATTGAAAATTAAGTTAAGTGACATATTTAAAATATTGATATTAAAAATCTATAATTTTTTTCAACTCATTGATAGTCTCCTTTATTTAAGTCGGTTAAATAGAGTATACAAGTGGTATACTACTGATATTTCAAGGCCGTAACACCGCTTCAAACAAAGACACGGATACGAAAAATTTGTCAACACTTAACACTTAAGTAATCTTTTTTAGTACCGTTTGGTAATCAACGTTTCGTAACCAGCTTTAAAATTAATTTAATTCTGTAGGTGGTAACGAAATATTGGTCACCAAACGGAACTCAAGGGGTAATATCCATCTAGCTATCTTCAAAACTTAATATCTTTATCATTTTAATTTAATCTTAGGCGTTTGATATTTTTTTAATAACTTTTTGTAGTTAATTAGAAAAGGACGGGTCTGAAGATTTATACCGACTGATAATGTTTGACGATGCCGCATGTTAGATCTTAGGTACTGATCAAATATTAGTCACCCTTGATTACAATGCGGCGATTGTTCCAATATTGATACAGTTTCCACGGTCATTTGATTTGGGGACGCTAAGGATCATTGATCGCTCTCCTTCTCTATTGCACGTTAATTTAATAATACCATCGATGAGATAAACATACTTATATCGTACCCATAGAACAAGCTTTAAGTTTAATTTGTGTCAATTTCAAATTCTACAAGACTTTCCTAGATATCCATTTTATTTATAAGTGTATCTTAACCAATCACGATCGAGGTTATGAAAATGGAAATTGACGTTAATGGAGTTGAAGTTAATACGTAGATAAACTTCAAGGCCACTTTAAAAAAATAAAAAAATCATTAGATATCATTTAATTGTTGTAATTAATTAGAAAAGGCCAACCCAATTTTAAAATAATCATGTCATCTATAAAATGTTTATATATTAAAACAAAACTATTGGGTCAAATACAAAATTAATGAAATAAATCTCTTAAAATTACCTATTGATTCGAATAAGAATGTATGAACGGTTTTTTTTTTTGGTCTAACCCAATTGCAGAGAGACTCGTGAATCATGTAATACGCTCCTAAAATAGTCACAAAAACAAGGGGGCAACAGAGGCGCTAAGAGTGGAGCGGTGTTTCCGGACTTTAAACGGCCATAACGTGGCCACTCGCCACTTAGGGCCAGTACAGACGGACAGCATTTCAACTGCAACCCAGCTGCAAAGTGGCAGTTCCAGGGCTGTTCTGATGCAGTTGGTGCAACTGCATCGAAACTGCAAACCCATTGTGCAGTCCGCTTGCAGGTGTCGTGCAGTTCTGTCAACCGCACACCAGCTGCAATCTGGCTGCACTTTCGTAATGCAGTCGTATTGCAGTTAAAGCAACTGCAATATGACTGCAATGGAACTGCTCATAATGTGTGTAGTGTTTTCACTTACTTATATCATTTTTCTTCTTCTTACTTTTTTGATCAAAATTCGGGGTAAACATTTCAGAGATAGCGGCCCACGCATTGGTTTTCTCAGTTCTATTACTATACGATTCAATCTTGTAATTCCAAATGCATGGAAAGGATTTAATTGTGCTTATAAATTCATCTGTATCAAAGGTACTTTTCTCCGTACGATCCTCACCCTCACTAGCCATTTTTATCACCAAAAGACAGCTACGTATTTACTCAATCAATGAACTGAACTGAATAGATAACCGATATTTTGCAAGAAGCGGCATTCCAGTTATGTTGCAGTCGTACCAACTGCAATATAACTGCAATACGACTGCATTACGAAAGTGCAGCCAGATTGCAGCTGGTGTGCGGTTGACAGAACTGCACGACACCTGCAAGCGGACTGTACAATGGGTTTGCAGTTTCGATGCAGTTGCACCAACTGCATCAGAACAGCCCTGGAACTGCCACTTTGCAGCTGGGTTGCAGTTGAAATGCTGTCCGTCTGTACCGGCCCTAACTGTGACCGGCCGGTAAAGGCAACCGAAGGCGAGGAAGGGAACAGTATATTCGTGGTATCGCTTCTCACCAGCAGCATGCCATGAGTTGCTCAGGATCTGAACATAATTTCTACTGTACTTGATTTAAATTAATTTGTGGGTAGGACTTTATGCAGAGTCCGTTTGGATCGCTACCACCATCTTATCCATTAACCTACCGCCAAACAGCAGTGATCGCATTGTAGTGTTCCGGTTTGGGGATAAGACAGCCGGTAAAAAGACTAGCCTAGCATAGAGGCATTCCATCTTAGTCCTCAGGGTTGGTAACGCATTTGCAGTCTTAGGATTGCAGTCTTGTGAATGCGAATGTCTATGGGTCACAGTTTCCACTCACCATCAAGTGGCCTGTGTGCTCGTTTGCCTTCTCTATGCCATAAAAAAAAAACGATTGTACACGTTTTTTTGATTTTTTTAATATAAAATCATTCAATAATATTTTTTTTAGTTTATAATAAAATAGATACCTACTTATATTCTGTAGCTCTGCCTACCCCACTCTGGGAATGAAGGCGTGAAGGTATGTATGTATGTATACCTACTTGGTTTAGTAAATGATTTTAAAAATAATCTGAAGATCTCATGAAAAAAAGATGCATGCTATCATTTCACAAGACTTAGTTTAGCCTTACACATATTAGGTAACAGTTTTCTTTGACCTCACATAAACTAAACTCGTGTTTAACGACTAACGAGTTCAAAGGTTTCTTAAAATATAGATAAACTTTTATCAGACCGCAATATCTCGCTCACACGACTTCCACCTTTTTCCCAAAAAGGGCTCATCTTTTATAAAATTTACACTAAAACTATCGTTTTTACATTCGCTTAAAGTTGAAATTCCCTTGGCTGTTAAAGTGTACATACGGTATTTTACTCACTTCTTCATGCTTAAGTAGGCAGATCACGTGGTATGTAAATGAGATGTCGCTCCCATGCAGGACTTATTTCCTGGATAGTATGCGGTTCTGCATCCACCGCCGTCCACCCACACGGATGTTATAATAATGTTCACGTGCACTTTTTTACGGTATTCCCTTGGTTGATATAACAACTTTTCTTCTATTTTCGGTTTGCCTAATATTGTTTGGAATATTTAACCATTTGTCAAACATCACTTTTCATATTTTTTATTTAGTTTAATGATTTGTTGATCGAACCGCGTTAACTCTAATAGACGTTTTGCACCATTTTTGTATAGTCTAATATTCTTATACCTAATGATTAAGTTACCTAACTATCGTTTAGTATAACTTATATTTAATCTAAATGATTATACTGATAATTTGATCAAAAATCGACTTCAGGGCACCCCGTATCCACGTGGTCTTGTCTGCCCTACCCCTAGAGTGTTTTTGCAAAACGCGGAGCCAGAAGAGTTCTGGCGGGAGCCTACTAATTTCCAATATCTGATTATATAAAAAATATTATTTTATCAAGTGATTATTAGGCAATAAGAGTATTATACTAACTTATATTATGCACTACAAAAATTATACAAACCGAAATTATATAGTTTAAGTGTTTATGAAAAATAATATTATATAATACGATTATAAGGCGAAGTGAATGTTTATGGCAAGTGATTTTAAACAAACTGAAATTAGGCCAATGGCAAATAGATCAAAAGTTGTTATACCAATCATTAGACAACCCTTTTTTACAGCTAGTTACGTGTAACAATTTATCTGATAGTGCAAGGAGTTAAAAGTCTACTAATCATCATTAATACTCAATATTTGTATGAGGTTTTCCTATCCGATTAACTGAATGGTAGAATTGGGTTTCGCAAAGTTGGATACCACACCACCACATGTAAATTGACTCCTTTTAATCGAAAATATAATCAACAATAGTGCGGATTACCGTAAAATCTAGGTACTGATAGGTAATCTAAAAAAACTTTGTACTATATCAATTAAATAATAAACCTTTGGAAATTAAAAATGTATAGTTTTTTTTAGGGAAGAATATCCGTCCTATCATTATATGTACTTATATATTATTTTATTTTCAAACTATACCTAAATATTACATCAAACTCTTAATGATTTGACTTTTTATCTGATTATATTAAAATAATACCAAGAAAAATAATGCAAGGATAACATGATAGCTTTCAAGCAAGATCATGTTACGTACGGATCGAACGTAAGTTGCAAGTTGTTTGTTTTTAGTCTAACAACTTGCAACTCGGAACATGTAACTTTTTATTACATTAGGATGAAATTTACTTGCGCGCGTCTATCTCCGACTACAGGTTTTCCCATATGAAGGTGAAATTTATGAGACTATTTTAAAAAGTACACCTCGAATAAAATTGTACAGTTGTATTTTTTGTTTTCCTGAAATATAATGTAAGTGAAATGATAAGGCTAAATTAATAGGTTTTTGATAGACGAGGACAAGGCACCCGACCACTCAAGCCTGCTGATAGTATTAAGTGCGATCTGAGATCCGCGGAAATTTGAATTCTCAAGACTACAATCCTAAGACTTCAAATGCGTCACAACCCTGAGGTGAGGACTACGGTGCCTCTATGCTAGTCATTTCACCGAAACCCACCTGGGGCTCTATTCTAAACGGTATTGTATTTTATGATTGGAAATAATTACCTTCTGCTGGAGTTTCTTGCGGCGCTTCTTCTTCGCAATGATGGTATTGTCCGAAGCGCTAGTAGATTCATGATTCATGTAGCAATTTACTGAATTAATACTTTGAATTTTGAATTTTTGTAAAACCTAATTCCTTTTGACACGTTATCGTGTCGTCAACGTTATTATAGCTAAAATGTAAGCAAACGTGTCAAAAAGAATTAAATTTTATCGAGTTGTTTTTTTTATTATGACTTGAGGCATCTTAAAGTCCGTTTTGCACGTGGTTACTTAGTCACCTGTTTTATTTATAGCTCTAAAAATGATCAAATTCCTTTTTAAAGGGTTAATAAACTTTCTTGTAATTATTATCTTTGGTGTTTTAAAAAGTGTGTTATTGACAACCGGAAATTATTCGGTTCGATTAAATGTAAATTTCGGCATTTTTACTTTTTATTTTGGCTTTAACTTTACAGGCAGATCGGTGATCTTCCGGCCATAGAATAAAAAGAACATTAGGTCATCTCTGACCCTTTAGGAGATTCTGTTATTTCAAAGTTACCTAGTTAAGTTATCTATTAATGCTCGGGCGCTAGCGTTGTCTTTACATGGTATTTACGTGACGACATTTCCACGTCGGTGCGCGTGGCCGGCTCGGTCCGTCATGTGGCCCCAGTATGGTTGCGTTTATCGCGTGACAAAATGTGGATAAAGCATCCGTCACTTTCGTATACGTTCTGACGGGACTACTTAAACTCGCCGGTTTGCCGCGTTCACTCGTTCGCTCGTTCGACCGACCGGACGCCGTTTTTAAGAGAATAACACCCCAGCTTGCCGGCATGATTAACGACCTCTCCAAGGCCTGGGTTTAATTTAATTTGTAGGTCCGTTTGCTTGGCTATTTATCAAACCTCGTGATAAATCTGTGGCCCTAGATAAAATGCATTGTGAAATTGTTATCCTAATCTAAAATGTATAGGATTGATGTAAGTTGTCGGATGGCCACGTCAAGCGCTTGAATGTCAAATAGTTTTCGAAAATGGTTAACGATAGCGTTAAGCATCTTGTCCAGGACTTCTGTACAGTTGATTTTTAATAGTAGTAACGAGAATTAATGTTAATAAGAGTTCTTTAATACAGTTGCTCAAAAAGTTGTACTTTTCGTAGCTGTAAATCGTGCGGAAAGTTGGTGTTTCCGCACTAGTGCTTTTTATTTGTCTTATTTGCACTAGTGCGTTTTACTTTTCCAATTTTTTATTTTACTTAGCCGTGCATCCAGCCAAAGAGTTCGCATGTTTAAATAAAGTACCAGGAGCGCAGAGATAATAAGGAGGTGCGTAGCGCAAATTAGATAGCAGGTGATAACTTAGCACAGTTCGGCTCAGTGGGGCGGGCGGACACACGACAGCGCGGATGACTAACACACCTCAAGATACTTCTAATGTTTATGCACTCCTAGTATTTGAGGTTATTGTTTTTGTTTTAATAATTGTTTAAAATTTAATTCATTCAATGATAAGATGGACAGAGATATACACACAAAAACGTCGTTTGATACACTTGCGGAACTGTTATTTTCACTCAACCCGAGTCTTGTCCCCGCTTACAGCTCGGGCCAAGACACCTAGGGACGAGTGTAAAATGACATACTTTCCGCACTTGCATCAAAATGTACTATTGTAAGGTAGTACGTTCACTGGTTTTCTTTTTAGGCGATGGTGAACCTATAAACTTGATGGATACAAAGTTTTTTTAAACTTTTCCGTCATTTAAACCTGAAGTGACCAAGATTACCCACCTTTTTTTAGATATTTCTTTCACGTATACCGTACCATAAACCATATTATTATTATTTGTCATATTGATATAAATGTGGTAGCTCTTAAAAACTTTGTGATGAAGACTCCTGTATTGTATACAATACGATAACGATATGCGGAACAAGCGGAATAGAGTTTTTACCCTATTTTGGCAAGCAAGTCGCGATTGTCATTTGGTAGAATACCATATTTTTTTTGTCAATGGTTATTAGAATTTATATAGACGACCGTATCGAAACGTGTAGTTGGGTTTTCAATGTTTACATTTTGTTCTCTGCATTTACTGTCGGAAATGTTTTACGAACGTACGCCAAGTGATGATGCGTATTTTTTTGCATACAGTAAGAACGCACATGCGCGTTGCCAGCAGTGCATTAACAGCAAAATTAAGCTTAAATTAAAATGGCCCGTGTGTTACAGATTTATACCACCATATATTATTGAATTCGTTTCGTTCGAGGTCAACCAAAATTACTCTGTCCATGGGTTAATTATATTCGGTAAAACAACATTGCTTTTGACATGTTATCGTATTGTCAACGTTATGATAGCCCTTATTTACTTGGCAGTAATGGCGGCCGAGTTAAAAGCAATACAATAACGTGTACAAAACAATTAGGCTTAACCCGAGTAAAACAGAGCCCATATTTATGAAAGAATAGATCAAATTTCGTAAGATTTATAAAATTCACCAGTACATACATTTTATTTCCTCCTTGTATGTATATAGATCGTGCTGCAAAGCACTTTGCGAAATGTCAAGTGTTGTTGACGGCCTCTTTGAATAGGTATTCTCTCACATGCATTGGCCACGACACACGACGTTCCACAGATAGATAGATAGTATTAGACGCTCCATATATTCGGTCACGAGGGACTAACGGAATATTCTCTGTATTAGGTCAGTTAATAACCCCGTATAAACAACAGAGAATCCAATTTGAAAACCTGTGATCAATCAGTGAGATAGTTTAGTAACTTAGCCCTGTCTTTTCTATACTATTAAACGAACAATAATTGTTGTTCGTGTTTGGGTTTGCGGGAGCGAAAAATCGATCTGTCAAGTGTTCATCTTCGAAGAAATTCGTTTTCAACCCGAGCGACTCTCGGCCTTCATGGTATCTCAAATTAAATCAAATCTAGTTACAATACAATATAACCACAAAATACTTTATTGAACACCAAACATAAACTTAATAGAAAAAATTACAATTAAAAAAAAATTGGTTGCTTGTGATAAGATTGTGATTGTCAGGGTACAAAAATGGGTCCTAGAGGGGAACATTACAGCCACAAATCCTTAATTTTTTTTTTTTTTTATTGCATAGGATGACAAACGAGCATTTACAAGAACTGCAAATGCACTGCCGACCCTGATGACTAAGATGGAATGCCTCTATGCTAGTCATTTCACCGGCTGTCTTATCCCAAAACCGGAACACAACAATGCAAACACTGCTATTTTACTTAGGAAAGTCTTCTTGTGTTTCTGGTGTTTATGGGTGGTGGTGATTACTTCCCATCAGGTAACGTACATGCTCATTTGCCTCCCACTCTTATAAAATAAAACATAATTATATTTTTAATAAGAAACAAAACTGCATTCAAAGATTTTCTAAAATTCGCTTGTCACACCCGGGAATCAAATTAGCTAAAAATTTCAAAAGTAAACCCACGCTATTTTATTCTATTAATCGATAGGACAAAATATCTTTAATAAACATTTGGTCTAAAATGATGTAAAGTCTGACATTAATTATGGCGAGTGACCATACGATGTACAAAACTCAATCAGGACACGTGTCACATTTAAAAATCTGTGAACTACTAAAAACTGTATAGTGAAATATTTGGTGATAATGTCACGCAAATTGACCTAGTCTCAAACTTAGCTCTAAGCTTGTACAGTGAAAGTCATATATATTTTTATACGTTCCCAAGGCGCCCCTATGCCATAGATGATAAGGTCTATGTTTATATATATTTGTCGCGATGGCCGTATATATATTAGTGGTACAACGGTACGTCTTACTTATATTGATAAATAACTACTTTAATACATAAAAAAAACATCCCAGAGCTCACGAACAAATACTCGCTCTCATTACACAAATATCTGCCCTTACCGGGATTTAAACCAAACCCCGCTAGGTAACTACCAGCTGGGCTAACGTATTGTCAAAATATAATTTATTCCATTTGCCAATACTATTGTTAGCTACCAAATATAACTATTCGGCTTTTAGTGGGGTCTCATTCTCAACTAACCTAATGAAATTGAGCTTAAATTTAACCGATAATAGCGAAGGAAATCTTAAGAAATGTAGCTCGATGCCTTTTTTGTGCACAGGCCATTAGTTTATTAGCCAAAACTGGCACAAATCTTCTTCTCAATAAAAAATGGAGGCGAATCTCGAGCCAAACGCTAAGTCTAACTCCCGGCTAGCTTTGCCTAAGACTAATTTCCTGGCCAGCAGCCAAATATTCGGCCAGCCTGTAATTACGACGTTGTTGTTAATTGAACGTTCCGTTTTCTGCGAACTGCCAGCTGCAACTTAACCTCTAGTGGCGAACACGGCAACTATGGGTAATAGATAACAATAATCATAGTACGACGTATAAAGGGGCTCCTAGACGGGCCATATTTTCACGAAAATGTATAGCTGCAATAGTGTGGCTGGCAGCATCAGCCAGCATTTACGGCTAGACTATGCAACACTCTGCAATATTTTTAGTATGGCCGGGATATGTTGTCACATATTTTTAGTGTAGCCGATGAATCCCAAGGGTCCCAGCTATATTGCCGGAGTAATCGCTTCGCAATCGAAAATACTGCAATATTTCTCAGCCACTTTTATTGTTGTCTCGCTATACGGCATAAGTGCGTCCCTTTTTCATGCTACGTGAAGTTTGCCGCGATTCGTTCGAGTAGAGTAGCTATGTTCGTGTTTGTTTCTGTTTAGTTTGGTTCGGGTGCGTGTTTAAAGTTTGAGGTTATAAATTAAAATACGGATCAAAATGACTGGTACATGGTCAAATGAAAAAATTATTGATTTCATCAATGAAGTGCATTTGTACCCTCAATTGTGGAATGTGGAATGCGGAACCTACAAAGACAGAAATGCTAAGAAAGATGGGTGGGCAGATGTTGCCCAAAAATTTAATATATCGACTGATGAGGCGTACAAAAAATTTAGAAGAAAAGTGGCAGCGCTGGCGGTAAACCAGTAAAATGGTTTGCTTTTGACGCTATTTCATTTGTCCTTACGCAAGATACTCCAAACACGGGACTGGACAGTGAAAACTCTTCAGTTAACGTAGTAAGTATCTTTATTATTTGTATTACACATTATTATATTATCATACAGACTAAGGATTAGAACTTGCTCCTGTTAAATATTTATCTTGCCATTCTACTCGACCCTGCTCTGACATAAAATAATGCATAAACTCGTCTCTCATTGCTTTTGCTTGAGTGGCTGCGTTCCTCCCCAGTGTTCTTAAATTTGTTAGACGATGATCATCAGCTCTCCATGACCCTGGTATTAATGTTCCAACATCAATATCTTCACAATCGAATGACCCTGGTGGTGAATACAAAGCTTGGGCTCTTGTGCTTCGTCGTAAAAAATTGTGTAAATACACACAAGCTAAAACTATATGTTGAACATATTTCAATTCAACATCAATAGTTGTATGCAATATACGAAAAACTGAAGCTAGGATTCCAAAAGAGTTTTCAACAATTCTGCGTGCTCTTGATATTCTGTAATTGGGTAGTTCTCACGAAATTTCGAAATTATTGTCCTTCAGGTTTTCACAAAAAAATAGTAAATATATAGCGGCAAGTGTAATTTCCCTGCAATAAACATCACCGTCGGTATGCGTTTTAGTTAAAATTTCTGAGTCATATGTGTAAATAAAAAAAACATAGTGTATGTAATGCCGTTAAAATCATTCCCTCACTATGTCCCAACATCCACTTACAATTACTTTTAATTTTTTTATTAAAAAAATGATAAAGTAAAACCGATGAAAATTTCATTAACCTATTCTAAAAACAATGAAATTATGAATGTATTCTTTATTAGGATAAAAAAAATAAAAATTAATTGAAAAAAAAATTAAAACTACGTGTCCAATGAAATTAAATCATTCCCTCATGACATTACGAACAGTTAATTTTTGAACGCTGTTTCAATCAAAAGTGAACGCTACTGTTTGTTTTTAATAGCTGGCAGCACTGACATTTTGCCAATATGGCGAATTCATTGTGTACGCGTTCGAGGTTTTGTTGAAAAAAGTTAGAATACAAAATTTCTTAAAATTACATTTGTGTTCGTCATTACATCACGTCCTAAAAAAAAGGAAGGGAAGTACTTTAACAATAATTAATTGCGTGATGAGGTAGGGTTTTGGGAGCAGTTTACTTCCGCAAATAACCTTGTTTAAAGCATGGCCGTGTCACTAGTTTTTTAGGGTTATGTTTTGTTTCGTCATTCCCTCATCGCCATTCCCTCATATATATGTAGCAAGCCCTTGAATTTTACTCTAACATTTTGTTTTAGGGCACAATAATGGAAAAAAAAAGAAAATCAGTAAAGATGAAGCTAAATTAAAAAAGAAGGAATATGATAGGAAGCGAAGGGAAAAAATGAAATCTGACCTGAAATCAGCCTCAGACTGCAAAGAAATTGTGATTTTCTGGACTATAGTTCCTAATAATGTTAAATAATATATTTCATATTTCAATACAAAATATTTAACAAAATAATTGACCATTTTTATTTAAAAATGTTCATCATTGCTTATAAAAATCATCATCATCATTCCCTCACTTTATCTTTTTTAAGAAGCCTTATACTTCTTAAAAAAAACTCTTATTCTGGGGACCACTACTTAACCAAAATTTTATATTATGACTACTATAAAATCCATATAAAAAATATCTAAATCATCATACTATTTTTAATTTTATCGTCAGAATCGAATTTCGAGATTTCGTGAGAACTACCCAATTACAAACCCGTTTAGGAGATCCTACATTTAAATCTATTGTATAGGGCTTGCAAATATTCTCTGTCAAAGGGAACGCATCGTCTGCGAGAAAAACATATGGTGTCAACATTTCTCGTCCGGGGAGGGCTTCAGGATTGGGTATGTTAAGATTTTGGTCAAGGAGTGCTTTCCCGAAGGCTGTGTGTCTAAAAACTCCCCCATCGGATATTCTTCCTTGAACTCCAGCATGCACATACAAAAAATTGTATCGTGCATCTGTTACAGCGAATAGCACTATGCTAAAAAAATGTTTATAATTAAAATATTGACTGCCGCTGTTGGGGGGACAAGTAATTGCAACATGCTTGCCATCCATTGCCCCTAAACAGTGAGGGAAATTCCAACGATCTTCGAAATCTTTCGCAACTTCTTTCCACTCTGCCGCTCCTGATGGCATCTGAAAAAAGTTTGTAAATAATATATTAATTAAATAATTTCCAGGTGACTGAAACCCTAGACACCGCCGCCGATGTTGATCAAGAACAAGAAGTTGTTAATTCAGAGACAACAGACTCTTTGCTTTCATCAGAATCTATTCCAAAACCACCGAACTCTAAGAAGTCCAAATCAAAAAATAATACTGATCCATTTCTTGAAAAAGCTCAACAAATTTTACTTCAATCTGGGAACCAAAATAAAAATGAATACTCTGCTTTCGGAGAACACATAGCAAATAAGTTAACAAAATATGATCCTTACACTCGAAGTCAAGCAGAAATGAAAATCATGCAAATTTTATATGATTGTGACATGGCAAGGTTTCGCCAAAATTCAGTATCTTCTGCATTTACTCCTAGTCCGGATAATCAAAGCAGAGCTGGAGCAAGTAGCGAGTATTCTGATGTGTCTCTTCCGGCTTCACATTCAAGAATGGAAAATAATTTGCAGCATGTATATGTTCCTCGGGCTCAAAACTTTGCTGCTCTAGATCAAATGCAGCCTACACAAAGCAGAGCTGGAACAAACAGCGAGTATTCTGATGTGTCTCCTCCGGCTTCACATTCAAGAATGGAAAATAATTTGCAGCATGTATATGTTCCTCGGGCTCAAAACTTTGCTGCTCCAGATCAAATGCAGCCTACACAAAGCAGAGCTGGAGCAAGCAGCGAGTATTCTGATGTGTCTCCTCCGGCTTCACATTCAAGAATGGAAAATAATTTGCAGCCTATACAAATAAACCTTAGCCAGTATTCTGATGTGTCTCAAAACTTAGCTGCTCCAGATCAAACGCAGCCGACCCGATTAACTTATGAGGAACTTGTGACCTTTACTGTTGGAGATGATTAACTTTTTATTACCTAATAAATAAATTGTCTTACCTTAATGTATTCTTTTAATCCTTCTGTTAAGGCCGCACAAACTTCTGGAATAATAGCAGATATTGAAGAATCCGAGACTCTGAACAGATAACTTAGACTCTTATATGAATCTCCGGTCGCTAAAAATCGTAGAGTTATAGCTAATCTTGTAACAACAGGTATAGCTTTCCTCATGTTTGTATCTGTTCTTTGTATCGTTGGTCCAATTTTGTGGATAATGAGTTCAAAGTCACTCTTTGACATTCGTGTAAAGTTTTTAAATAATTGTTCGTCGAGTCTTATTTCCAGACTTAAAATATCTATCGTATCACGCTTATTGAAATAAGGTCGAATCCACATTTTTCTTGGTTTATTTGGTTTCGACTTTGCTTTTAAAACAATGTAAGCTGCTGCAACGCGTATGAGTTCGTCAGCCATTGTAGCCATACTAGCCATGTATGTAGCCCATGTAAAGACAAAATAATGAGCCATATACTGCTGCAGAAATATTGCCGAGATATACATTTTCCAGCCATATGCTGCATTAAAATGTTTTTTGTATTGCCGGGATATAGTCGGCAATGTTGTAGCCACATATTTCATCAAAAGTAAAGCCCGTCTGGGGGCCTCTTAAGAGAACGTCCAAGACCCTGGAACCGATACACACTTTCAGCACGCACTTGAACTTACCCAGATTCGAACCCAGGACCGCTAGCTGTGTAGGCAGGGTCACTACCAACAGTACCAACTAGGCTAATCGCAATTGATTTATTGACCCTAATATGGTATTATAGCTTCTGTGCAACACGCAAGGCTAAAAAACGTAAATTTTGTCAGTTAATAGATACTATAACAAATCTTTCCAATATTCCTATGTAATGTTAGTTAACATTTGAGTGTTCTGTTTTGCTTTGAGCCTTTTTATTCTTAAACGACTCGCAAATAACCAAAAAAAACATTTAAAGTTACCGATATAGACGTTTATTTTAGTCTTAACAAAAATAATTAAATAAGTTAATTCTATTGTTTATTAACTGTCAAATTATATTCTATACATTGTTCGACAGTTCGGCCGCTTTTGACAACTTAATAGAAAATAATGAATAATGAATTGATGATCATAAATACTTATCTTATTTGTTACACGCAACATCTAATACAATAGACGTAATTTTAGTATTATTGGATCGCCGAGTTACAGATTGTTTGACGTGGATGGATGTCTTTTCCCAAAAAGTGGGTAAGTTTAAAAATAAATTAAGTACCTACTAAACAAATAATGTTCTGTTACTTTGATATTCATGTAGCATGTAGTATTTTGTTTTATATGAAAATATATCTCAGGAGAAGAAAATATTTAAGTGTCTTTGCTTTGAAAGCACTATAACACTAATCTGACTAAAAAAAGATTTTTTATTGATTCCTATATCTTGGGCTCTCGTCATCTGGGCATCTACTAAGGTCGGGCGGGCTAATCCAAAGGTGGCGGTAAATGGGTCATTTGAAGATTTTAAAGGAAGAAATTTAAGTACTAAAATACTGGAAAAAGGTGCAAAAATAGTTTTAAAGCATTGCATGCCTGGGGCAAAAAAATCGCATTTACCCCTCAGTCGGAATAGCCCCACCTGACAAACCTTATTGAATTATCTTATTTGTTTTGTATTTTGCACAAAATAAACGATTTTCTTCTTCTTCTTCTTCTTCTTATTTGGATTTTGAATTCCGTAATGAAACGCATAAAGTTTATTTATGAACTCTGTCACTTAAACAGCTTCCGGGAAAGGTAAAGTTTCAGCGAAAATAAAGGTAGTAGGTATTTCAACAATACATTTCTCGTAAGCTTTGAATCGTAAATTGGGATTGTTCATATCTTTATAATTACTTTAATTCGAAAATCATTTCGAGGAATAGGGTTTTAAAGCCGTTCTGCATCAATAAGTTTTTGATATATTACTCTTTTTCGGATATTTTGACAAAAGTATATTTAACCTTTGTTTGACTTTCGTTTTCAGCATGAAGCCCTCTTAGGTGTAACTTATTTAGGCAAAAAGCGTTTGAAATAGTATATTTTAATACACTATTACAATCATTTTTATCATTAGATATCATTTAATTGTTGTAATTTCTTAGAAAATGCCAACTCAAGTTAAATAATCATGTCATCCATAAAATTCCTGCTAAATAATTAAAGATATTTAAACAAAACTATTAGGTCAAATACTAAATTAATGAAATTAGAATCTTAAAATTACCTATTATTTCGAATTAGAATGTAAAAACCGGGAGTTAATTTTTTTGGACCTTCCCAATTGGCGAATCTTGATTTAACTGTTCGTCTAACCAAAACTGCTGCATACCTACCTGTAAAATCTTCAGGTTTATTAAAGCTATTTCACGTGTTAGAAAGGCATGTTTTACCAGAATGTATGGGAGACCAATTATACTTAAAAAAGCTTACACAACACAATATACGGTTTTATGAGGTAAGTATTTAAAATTAATTTTGAGTCTCGTCGTGCCGTTTCGTTAAAACCTGAAAAGCGGCAAAATAAAGGTAGTAGGTATTTCGACAATACCTACATTTCTCGTAAGCTTCGAATCGTAAATTGGCGAATGTTATCAGTATATTTAAGCAATTTAATTATGCTCAATTTAGCACCGATTTAGCTTCAACCAGATATTTAAACGTATCATAAATATTTAGCTTCAACCAGATATTTAAACGTATCATAAATTTACCCGGAAAATGTCATTCCCGTCCAAAATGCTCTGTACAAATAATCCAAATTACTCAAATCAGTCACAAATTCAGCATAAATTTGCTGCTGCCAATTTGCTTTGAAAATATTCTATACAAAAACAGATATATTAACGATTTAACTAATATTATAGCAAATACACGTTTACACTTTGATGTGAGCCAGTTCAAAGCGTATCAGCACGGGCTTTGAGCAATTAAATTTTTATAGTAACACACAGAGTCGTAAAAAGTTGTTATAAATGTTGGTTCACTGTACAATATTTGTACTCAAGCAGTGTGTATTAAACAGGAAGAATCTGTTTTAATGGGCGAGCACAAACTGGCAGAGTTCATTAATATTCCACCTCGCTGAAGGTATTAAAGCATCAATATTGTCACTTGCTTCATAAGCATTATCAGTGTCCGAGCCGCATCGAGGAAAACAGTTGAATCAGGCATTTTTTTGCTCAAATTTTCAGCCCAACGGCTAAATTTTAACGGTATTCCGATTTCGTGAAAATTCTTGTATATACGTAACACAGCTGACCATTGCGTCAAATTCGTGATTGTTTTATAAAAACTTTGTAAGTAATTAAGACACTAATGGATAAACCACAAAAATGTCGCATAATCAATAACTTATTTTCAATTCCTTAATGTGAATTCAAGGTATTTATGAAGTCAATATTTTTGGTGAACCTCGAGTCGGTTTGAAGTTAGGTTAGGTTAGGTAATCGAAATATTCTCTCATGGGCCTCATAGGTTTAAGGCATGCATACGAGATACACTAACATGCTCTTGGCTATTGAGTTCCAAGGGTGATTAGAGGTGACCACCCAAGGCTCGTAACTGAAGCGACTTAACGATGTGTGTAAAGTTTCTATCGTGCCAAAGACTCATGTATGAGTAATGTAGCCCGAGCTCTCTTATTGCGAAATAACGCTTATCTTCACCCGGACGTACAAGAAACATCAAAAGAACATAACACTAAAGTACCTTATCGCTTCCAAGACGTGCAAGGACATGGTACAAACCTAAAGCTTGGTTTATGTTATGACTGGATCGATTAGTATAACATCATTAAAGCTAAAAATAAAAAATAAAAATTTTAGGTCATTAGGTCAATTTTACTCATGTCACGTGGTCAGCAAAAATATCCTTAAAAACGTGACACAGTAGACACGTCACTGCGTAAACGTTGCTTCAGTGTGGTCGATCCTTTAATTATATCTTGACCATGACTTAAAAATACAAAATGCCCGGAAGTAAGTAGTTTATAATTACAACACCCATAAAAATGCATTACACAGTTTTAGTGCTTAGAATTCAGAGATAAATTTCCCAGCAGACTTTTCTAAAAATATAATTGCCGTCGACGATGACTTGAGATCTAGATAGAAATGTTTGCGGTAGTATTAAAATGTTGGAGGAGACACGGTTTTCCACTTCTGAGTGCGGGTAATGGTGCCTCAGTTACACTCGTTACTTTACTTTGATATTTATGCAAATAATATTCCAAAGTTTGCAGTTATTTGAAGCTTAGTTAGCGTTAAGTCGCGGGGATTGTTGACGGTTACTACTTTTTATTTTATATGATTTAACTGTTGTCTAATGGGGAAATTTAACCGGTTGTTGAACCAAAACTGCTGCATAACTGTAAAATCTTCAGGTTTATTAAAGCTATTACGTATTAAAAAGGCAGATAACAGAACGTATGGAAGACAAAATATACTTAGACAAGCTTACACAGTATACGATTTTACGATGTATTTAAAATTAATTTAAAGTCTCGCCCTGCCTACCTTTAAACCTGAAATTTTCCTTACTTGATAAGCGGGCATTGACGGACGTTCTGTTTGTCTCGGCAATAGGTGGAGTATATACAACTGGATGGGCGTAATATTTTGACCATTTTTACGGGTGTCACACGTCTCAACAATGTGACACCACGGAGCAGATTGATTAGAAAATGGCAGCCAGAGAACGCATTCACGACGACGCCATTTGGCTTTTCGCTGGGGCCAAGTACTTTTAAACGCTTCAATTTTGACATTCACGGGTCAATTTTGGCGCAGTGTTGCTCTATTCGGCTTTTTGGAGAGATCGTGTATACCCAGCTTTAACTTACACATTGAAAGAAGTTAATATAAAATCATTGTCGATGAATTTAGCTTTATTGTATCTAAATAGGTATTTATGTTAAAATTAATAAGAAACAAGTAAGTTTATAAAATTCGAAGAGGTCAAAGCGGACTCGGCCGTCGGGGCCTTTTTTGTTTTAATATTTGAGTCTTTATTGTAATATAAAAGCAAATAACACTTCCTTTTAATTACTTCAGGCGCCCGTTTATTAAAATCGAACTTGTATTACAAGTGGTAACCTTTCAAACAATATCACTACATAGTATAAAACAAAGTCGCTTGCGCTGTCTGTCCCTATGTATGCTTAAATCTTTAAAACTACGCAACGGATTTTGATGCGGTTTTTTTTAATAGATAGAGTGATTCTTAAGGAAGGTTTATATGTATAATACATTCCACGCGGGCGAAGCCGCGGGCGGGTCGCTAGTGTATTATAAAGAGACTTCCAGTTTTATTACAAGTAACAAGCTTTTGATAAACAGGCCGCAGGACGCACTTTATGTGCTTTAATAATATCAAATATTATAGAACAGTTTAATTTACCGTAGAGTGTCCTTAAATAAAGAGGGCTTCACAAAAATTGCTTATTTATTTATTTAATATTTACCGCGAATTAGCATAAATAATGTTTAACGAATTGTTCACCTAGCCGACTCCTTGAGTCATAAAAAATCAGTCATCGGTAATGTATGGTTTCATCCCCGTAACTTTTATTACTTTACATGTGTGAATCCGATGACACTGCAATATTGCAGTATCTAAGATTTGATCTGATAATGGAGTCGGAAGGTGGTGACAAGATCTCCGCTATACTTAACGTAGATCCACCTTGTTGGGACCCACAAGTTTGGTTTTGATAAGCAGATAATGACTTTGCAAAAAATGTGAAATTATTATTCGAATAGCGTCCGTGGTTTCGGAGATTACCTACTTGTTGGATGGATACAAACACAAAATTAGCATTTTCTTTTTATAATATTGTTATATTATGAAGTTTAAAGTATAATATAGATAAGAGTACAGATTTTTGAGAAATAGTCGGCTGCTCACTGTCGGTTGCGCTTGCCACCAATGTTGGCAGATGCAGCTAATATTGGCTGTAAGTCAAATATACGGCTCCAGGTGCTTGTGTTTGGTTATGCTAAATTCCACCAATAGCGTGGGAGAACTCGCTCTACATGCAATTATTCTTGAAACCGATACAGGGCTTCCAACAAATGACGTCAGGCTGCAATATATGCATGCCGTAAGTCGCTGAAGTGCATATTGTTTTATTTTTAAAAGTTTTCCTCGCAGCAGTCTTCTTGAGCGCAGTTTTAAAATGTGTCGCGAGACATTGATCTAGCACACACATAAATTTAATTTAAAAGAACTATGGAAAAGGTGCTCTTAGACTTATTTGAGCTCTTATATTATTTAGCCAACATTAAAAACAAGAGATAGTTTGCCGTCCCTTTTTCTATTTTATATTAGGTAAGGGAAAGTTTAGACTAACTTGAGACATATATAGTATACATATTATATGTAATGGAAAATAATAGGTGTGAGAGTGTGCGACAAAATAAACATTTTTTTTACTTTTTATTTTTGAACACACCATTTCTAGAGGCATTGTATTAGAAATAAACAAATTATTAGAAAAATATCTACAATGCTTCTTTTTATTCGTTTTCCTGCCAAGGCAACGCATCTCTCAGCTACCAGACATTGATATCCTTATACTAAACATACTCTAAAACACAATAAAAATAGTAATGTCCTTCAGAAAATCATGCAGTTCCAAGTAACATTTTGTAAGTTGCTGTGCTATCTTTCCCCGACTTGCTAAGAAATCACTTTGAGCAGCAAAGCCTAGTTTGCTGTACTAGCCCGCTCTACTTTCCTCTTGATTAGTCTCTTTGGAATTACTAGCCTGTTTGTACGAATGACGCACTAAAGGCTTTATGGCTTGAGGCTAGTCGCTGTGGGGCGTAGTCTATGTCCCGTGAAGTGTAATTCCACTCAAGTATAGGTAAATCACACGAGGGCCGTGGTCTTTGTGTAGCGGTAGAGCCAATAGAACAATATTGATGCACACGCACGGTTCTTGTGTGAGACTGTATGTGTTTTAATTTGTACTTGTTTACTTACACGTATTACGTAATATAGGGTGAGGTATAAATCTTGCTACAAAATGAAAGTCGAATACTTTGTAAGCACAATATTAAGCACAGTGGTAAATTGTAATAAGTAAATAAAGTGATTAAGTATTATTTACATCTTTAATATTTGAGCTTAGTTTTATGTTAATTTATATAAGTTTAGTTTTAACTTCTAATTGTAGTTCCTATATTATATTAGCTAAATGAGCATTTCTAAAAAAGTTTGTACATTTCATTTACGACTTCGATTTGCAAAAAAAATTGCAGGTTGGTAGGGTGAAGAAAGCTGAGCCTAAATAACATAGTCTCCCAAAATGTCCTCATACATTTGTATGAAACTTTCCTTTTTTGTTACTAACTTTCTTTGGTTCATGGTAACAAAAAAGGAAAGTTTCATACAAATGTATGAGGACATTTTGGGAGACTATGTTATTTAGGCTCAGCTTCATTCACTCTACCAACCTGCAAATTTTTTTTGCAATTTGAAGTCGTGAATGAAATGTAAGTACAAACTTTTTTAGAAATGCTCAAATAGTCTTCGATTTTAATTTAAACCTAAATAAGTGTAACTGAAAATAAACATGAACATCAATTAGGTCAGTTAATAAATAAATAATGAATACATTTTGTGGTGCGGTGGTGGGACCGTCGACTGTATCACTGACATGTTTTTTTTGTTATTTGAACATATATTCCAAAATAACCTTGCAATTTGTGTTTGTTTTGCTATTCAATATTCGACTTTTTATTTTAAATATTTGTAAAGTTTTAATATACACATATTCAAATTATAAGTTTTTGTTATCAAGATGCATTTTTTAATACGTTTTTTACTACACTGCGTTTTTGCTAGTCCGCATTGCAAAGAACTGAGACGCTGTAGGTATTGTCTTGAGACAATTGCAACGAATATTACCAAAAACATTTACAAGGTTGTTCAACTGTTTGAACATCGGACGAACAAATAGCGAAATAGTTGCTATCCCAAAAAAATGCTAGAGAGGAAATTACTGCAAACATATAATATATCTAATCAGCGTTTGCCCGCTACCAATAAAAGTTATGCCATCTTACGTTGTTCAAGAAAAACAAAGATAATTTTATGACGCTTGTCTGATAACTTTCGGAATTTCCCATTCCATAGCATTCATATAAAATGTATGTAAGTAGGTAGGTACTAGCCGAACGTATTGTGTTATGTGCAAGCTAGTTATTTTATGACGACGCGTTGGTCTAGTTGGTAGTGACCCTGCCTACGAAGCCAGGCGGTCCTGGGTTCGAATCCCGGTAAGGGCATATATTAGTGTGACGAGCTCGAATATTTGTTCCTGAGTCATGGATGTTTTCTATGTATTTAAGTATATGTTTCTCTATATTAGTATTTATATCGATGTCTAGTACCCATAGTACAAGCCTAGAGCTTCATTTGGGACTAGGTCAATTGGAGTGACATTGTCCCCTCATATTTATTTATTTATTATAGGCTATTTAATTTTTTTTATTGTTAAACAAAAAATTCATTGGTACCGTAAGAATTATATAAATCTTGAAGGAAATATCAGATTCTGCGGAACCAGCGATAACTGAATTACAGCCGAACCACTGGCTTGTGGAAGACGGTAATTGGATTATCTCTCGAATGGTTCCACATATGGGTTAATTTATGGTTGAGGACGGCAACGTGCAACCTTTCAACTGCTAATTTCTGTGGCCTTAATATTTGAAGACTTTTTTCTTTCCGAAAAAAAAGGGCCGTAAACTAGTGGTGATAAGGGAATGCAAATAACCGGTTATAACCGGTTTTTACCGGTTATTTTCATACAAAAACGTCCAATAACCGGCTAAATTGCATTCCCTAGTGGTGATTTTGGTGTAACGTTGTTAAGGTTTGTCCCAGGATTATCATTTTAATGTATGTACACAGATACCGCTTTCGATTAACCATCATATGGGTGAGGTCCATAGTAAGAGTTTACTTAAATTTAAAGGTTTACAAAAGCTTTATGCGTTATACTTTCCATGAACCATACATAACCAGACGACGCGTTAGCCTAATTGGTAGTGACCCTGCCTACGAAGCTAGCGGTCTTGGGTTCAAATCCCGGTAAGGGCAGATATTTGTGTGATGAGCGCGAATACTGTCATGGATGTTTACTATGTATTTAAGTATATATTTCTCTATATAAGTGTTTATATCGTTGTCTAGTACCCATAGTACAAGCCTAGAGCTTCGTTTGGGACTAGGTCAAAAGGTGTGACAGTGTCCATTTATTTATTTATTATTTATTTTATAAATAAAACGAGTATGCACGTTTCATGATAATAAAACAAGATATATCAAAAAAAACTTAAAAAACAGGTTTCTTTCGGGTATCCGCAGACGGCTATAAAATAGGTTAACATTCCGTTCATGAATCTCAAACCGCTCGGTCGCGGTTTTGCCAACTATCGTAAACATCAAACTGGACAGTATCATAGATTTTACAGAATAAACAAATTCAATGTTTCAAATGTAAATAACACATGGTTGGCAACGTAGGTATTTGATTTCTATCCTTACTAATATTTTCTTCTTTATCTCCTTATATAGTACAAAACAAAGCCTCTTGCCACATCTGTCTATCTGTCTGTATAACTCTTAAACCACGCAACGGATTTTGAATATTTTGATGGGGATTTCAACTACACTTCAAAAAAACGTGAATGGTTCTTTTATGTATGATAATATATTCTAGTTTATGAGCGTGTGTCATAAAAAATCAATTAAATCGAAACGAAACGAAAGCGGGTCGCTAGTATTACCTATATTATTGTGAGATCGAGAAAATGTGCGTGTGTTGGCCTGTACTTTTTAGGGTTCCGTACCAAAATGTTAAAAACGGAACCCTTATGGTGAGACTTCGGTGTCTGTCTCTCCGTCTGTAGGTTGGGGGTTGAAAAATTAAAGTGAATTGATTATACCAAACGGGGTGTAATATGAAAGGACTCAGTCGACACATTTCAAAATGATGTTTAGTTTTATTATTTATTTATTAGTGAATTGATTTATAGCCAAAAATTTACAAAAACTGACCGTTCCCAGGCTCCCGGCTCCCCCCCCTTATCTCTAAAGTTTATGTAGGTACCAAAAAATCTGAAAAATCAGGATTTAAAGATGATTACTTATATCTTACGCGAAAAATAACATGAAGTTGTCAATCTTTACAGTTTTGGAAAATTAGACAAAAATCTTACGGTAGCTTCTTTTGCGTTTCAATCCATATTATCTAAGATGCGGACTCGGTGTACGAGTTCTACTCGCACTTGAGCGTTTTTTTTACGTAGGCAAGGATCGACGATTAATTATTTGTAGAGGTACTCGAAGGGCCGGAGGGAGGAGTGACGTAAGCTACTTTTTCCTCAAAATTTCACGGTGTTTGTGGAAATCGCGATAGATAATTGCTACGTTGATGGAGTCCAGTTAAGTATAATTTTAGTTTTATTTTATATTACTTTTAGCTAATAATGTTTTTCTTGTTTCAGATTTTGGATTCAATAAAAAGTTCCAGTGGCCGCAGGTACCGGCAGGTCATTATGAGATAAACGGTAATCCAAGTGACGTTATCTCACACAAAATGAATGATAATACTAAATCGACCATTATACCTTGGACTAAGTTACACAATGATACACTCTTTACATGAAATGACCTCGTATATGCAGCGACACTGAACGAGACGACACGATAATGTCGTGATTTCACAGTCTTTCCAATCAGTGACATAAAGTGACTTTAAAATGCCGTTAAAGATCCTCAACGCGTCGCTACAAAGGGTTAGTTTCAACGGAAGTGAGGTGTGGGTGCCCCCTATGGACTTGGATGTGTTTTACAGACCGGATGTGGTGATCATTGTGCTGTACGTAGCCGTGTTGACGGCTTCTTTGTCAGCGAATACACTGCTCATCTTCATAGTCATCAAATTCCAGTACATGAGGAGGTAAGTGACATAATATATTTTTTCTACTCGCCTAATTGCTAATATTGATATCGTTAATGGTATCACAATACCAACTATAACGTAACCGAAGCGTGAAAATAATTCTACAATGAGCGTTGTCACGGTAATAACAGGTCTATAATAATTATTATAGCATTGTTATTACCATGGCTTCGGTCATTTCGGATATTAGTGTTGGCGTTTAGTGAACACTTGACATCATAATTTGTGTAGTAAACCTTTAAAAATATTTCAATACCAATGAAAGTTACATATATTATTATTATTGAGACTAATTATGAGACTAATTATGTTTAAAATATCTAACCTCTAGCTCTAACCTCTGCACTCGTACCTTTAGAATGTTCATTATGCACCTGTTTCATAAATATCTATTATGATCTGGCCCTAGGTACAGGGTGGAATACATTTTACCTTGTTGTAGCTTATCCTGCTCCCGAAACCATTTTATTTTTTAACGATACGCCCTTCTTTAGTCAAGTCAAATAAAAGGGGCTTTTAGCGATAGCAATATGGTTTAAGACGAAGTGGAATAGCGGCCCAGTTATTTTTCCCATAATGTGCAAGACTTTTTACACATATCCATTTTTTTCAGATATTCTATGCCTACTGCACTTTGTATCAAATGTTATGCAACAAACTCTATTTATTAAAATGTCTAAATAAATATCCTTTTTTTTTGCGAGACAAACGCCACGGGAATTTAGTTTACAAAAGCTAGCGTTTCCAAAACAAATAAAAAAGCCTACGTTGATATTGCAGAATACGTAATGAAAACAGAGTGGCTTTTAACCGTGTTATAAAACGTGAGGGACATTTTGAATAGTTAAGCGCTTGGTCAAGCATGTGTGCTACTAGTTGTTCTGCGATTCGATTGCTTTGATGTAACGTCTTGTGTTTTGGTATAACAAGTTTAAGAAGAAATGGGACTGCTGGACCTAAGTATCCAAAAACCCAAAAAGAAAAAGGAAGTAGAAAGCTGAATTTCTCATGTTTGTTATTTTATGTATGTAAGTAGACCTATTATTGCACACAAACATGACATCGATACAGTAAATATGGGATCTCTTTAAGGTCACCTTAGACCACCAGGAAAAGTAAGAAGAATGCATGGAAATAGACAAATTGAAAAAAAAAATCTAAAATTATATAAAGCAAACTTAGAAAACCCAACTGCATTCTGTAATATCGTCGTTTATATTAATATAGGGTGACGGAACCAGTTATGGACCAGGACCAATGATGAACACTTGATTAATATTTGTCAGAAGATAAGGGTTTTTCATTAACATTTTGCAACAATTAATTTACGACTGTATGAAGTTTGAATTAAGAGTTAATTGCCCATTATTGGTGCCTGTCAGCTAAAAGAGTCCAACACTGGTGACATCACCCTTTTTAAAAAATTAACCCCCTCTCATTACATTGATTAAAATATTATAATCTATGTCACTTTCACAACTAAGAAGAATCTAACGACACGTCATTTGATAAAATCATCAAGTCGTTAAGGCTGCAAAGAGTGCCAAAGAAATAGACGTACATACATATATAATAGACTTGAAAAATAAATACCTCGTTCTAACGCACTCCGTTAAAAATGACCTATTTAAAATACATACATTCTCGTAGATACTTGCGAAATTACTCTAGTTAGGTATTTAATCTAAAGCTTTCCTAATCTTTAGACAGTCCTCGCGAACAAAATCAGCCAGGCTATAACAGTTTTTGTACACCGGAGCAATGGTCTAATGGTGCTACAAAAACAGAAATGATCCGGATATTAGAGTACAAAGCGTCAATTCCTTTCCATATTGTCCACTAAGTGCCACTTACACTAATGCTGGCTCCTCAAATATACGAGACCCACATACAGCCCGGGTCTGCAAACATTTATTAGCCTTGTGTACACGATCAACGCTAAAACGTATACGATGTATTTATTACTCGTACGCAGTTACAGGACAGATTCCGTACATTTTTGAATCTAAAAAAGCGAAAAAATGTTTATCCACACACATATTATATAAGTCCTCTATAATGCGTTCAAACTCCGTTGATTAGCATTACAACAATCAATTTTACTACGGTTATTTTCTTCCTATATATATACATAGCTGATATTAAGTAAATAAATGTTGATAAGCACAGCTCCATCACCGTACGATTACTCTTTTTATTGAACTGTTGAGGAAAGAGATGAATCGATTGGTGTCTGTTTGACTACAGAGGCCCTAGACTCAAGACATGATGCATTCAGCGCTCTTTATCATTGATCCAAAATGTATAGGATTGACGTAAGCTGTCAGACGGTCTCGTTGAGCGCCTACATCAATTCCATACATTTTCTCCGTTTTCGAAAAACTTTTACGTTAGCGTTAAGCAGCTTATCTAGCCCCACCGTCGTGTTAAGAGAATACAACTTTTAATGTCTATGATATTCATCGTTATATCTATCTACAAGTTTTTTCTTTTCATATTTGTTTGTGTTGAGATAAATTAAACAAATTGTTCTACTACTGTTAGCTTAGCTAGCGTATTAGTTAGTTAGGTAAGTGATTAATTAATTATATTTTACCTAGTGTTCTTTGTTAGGTACATATATGCAAACTGCATTAACCGGAGTGAATGATAATGAAATGATAACAAAGTGATAAATGAGGATGTTATGACATGAACCTGAGTGCATCAAATGCGCATTTAAGTGTTTGCCTTTAGGTAATAGCAATCATAATATAAAGGCAACTTTACATCTATTAATTAACCTTTTTAGGGATCCGTACCCTAACGGGGCTCCATACCGACAGATCAGGACCCGTCCGTCCGCCCATACGTCGTAACTTGAAAGAGTATCCTTTGAAATTTTTACCACATTCACGGGCGCACCATGACATTTAGTTTACGGTTCTTTAGGTTCTAGGTGGTCGTGTGTGTTTTTTCGACGATGAGTTTCGATTCTGATGAAGAGGAATTATTATCTTTCGCTGTAGTTTGTGTGTATTTAAAACAGCAAAAGTCGAAAAGCAGCAATTTTTTTCCGCACGAAAACAAAACGAACACTTCACGACGACGCAATTTGGCTTGGCGCGGTGGCGTGGCCTGTTCCAACGTTGAATTTTGACATTCACGGTAGTTCCATTCCGATGGCGCGTTGGAGCGTCTCGCTGGTTTTCCGTCCATTTGGAAATCCAATGGACCACACCAAGTACTTTTAAACGCTACATTCACGGATCGATTTTGGCGCGGTGCTGCTCTATTCGGCTTGTTCGAGCACTCGTAAATACCCAGGTTGACCATCACTGAGGTTTTTGTCTAACGGGCTTATCCAACAGGCTATATGTTTACCTGTGTGTGTAAGTGTTTGATTGTGAATGGAGTGGCGGTCCGAAATTTAATTTTCTCCGCGAGGATACCCAACAAAAAAAAAAATTTTTTTTCTTGGTTTCATAACTTTTTAACACGTTGCCTGCCATTACGAATATACCTACTCGTAGTATAATTATTGCATACCTAATGCCATCCCTACAAAACAGTCCATATGAGTCCAAAAAATAAACATGACGTCTGGCTAAAAAAAATTGTATGGAACTTTTTTCACTTGATAAAATTTATTATATTTCCAATGCCAAAGTTTTCATTGATGCCCTCTTTTCCTTGCCAGGATTTGAAATAATCTATGAGATTTAGAAAAAAGATCTACGAAAATACTCGTAGTCGGCATTGGGGACAAATCTACCGATTACGAGTACCTATACTCGTAGTTGGCAGGCAACGTGTTAATTGCATTTTAGGGTTCCGTGTTACACAAGGAACGTTTAAAGTTTCGTCGTGTCCGTCTGTCCGCGGCATAGCTCTGAGACTGTTGGTACTACATACAAAGCTGTAATTTGGCATAGTTATACGTACATTTAAATAACGCTGTCAATTTTGGAAAAAAAGACGGGGTCATGTTGTCTACCATAAGTGAAGCAAAGGTTTTTTGTTACTTCATCGAGTAAGGTATCATTGGATAGGTCTTAAAAAAACAGTACAAGCAAAGCGAAAGTAAAAACATGTTTGTAGCCACTTAAAAAAGGAATGGTAATATAATAATAAATAAAAAAAGAACAAAACGTATACAAAATTAACTTAAAACAGAAACTAAACGAAAAAAAGGATAGAAATAGTACTTTAACGTCTATATGGCAATGGGTGCCACGCGTACCCTGCGCTGGTACATTTTTATACTTACATGTTATTAACAATTTTCAAATTTAGGGAACCGTTAAGGAAATGTTGAACTAGACAAGTTTAATTTTCACTAGAGGTACTAATAGAGCTTGAGTTAGGTTCCCTGTTATTCATTTAAAGCTTTATTTATTTTAGCGGCCATCGCGATGCGTGGGCGTTTGTGCCCTATCCACAATCACTTCTAAACACTGCAACCGTGCAACCCTTGTCTTACACGGGAATGGAGGCGACGTCCCATTATTTCGCGGGAGAGTGACTTCTCTCAATACTCATCACCCACCATCGCATGATTTATGTTAAAAGCGTTATCTTATCCAAGACAACGCTTCAAATATCTACTTATTAAATAATTTCAATAAGGTTTCTTATCGAGATTTATAATTTTAGTAAGTACTTGTTTGATGAGGGATACTATCTGTTTATTTATTTCTCTATATTATAAGTAAAAGCCTAGAGTTAAGTTTGGGACTAGTTCAATTTGTATGAGATTGTCCCCTTATATTTATATTTACATTGAAATAGGCGGCAGAGACACACTAAGAGTTTGTGTATCATCACAAACCCACAGATACTACGAGTATGTGTGCATCATCACAGACCCACAGATACTACGAGTATGTGTGTAACAACACAGACCCACAGATACTACGAGTATGTGTGTATAGTCACATACACACAGATACTACGAGTATATGTGTATCATCACAGACCTACATATACTACGACTATGTGTGTATCATCACAGACCCACAGCTATTACGAGTATGTGTGTACTATCACAGACACTACGAGTATATGTGTATCATCACAGACCCACAGATACTACGAGTATGTGTGTATCATCACAGACACACAGATACGATACGATACGGTTTTTATTAAAATTTTGGTTTAATGTAAATAGACACCTTAGTTCTTTTATTGTTTTAATTATTTGTTTATCGTATATATTTGTATTCTATCAATAAAAAATTGTGAAATACATAAACAATACAACTACAGGTCACTTCTAGCAAGTAAAAGTAAGATCCTACATTATTACCACGTTAATGAAATCAACCTTGAATACGCTCCCATTTTGTGTAGGTACTTAAGTACTCGTAAATGTAGACTAATGAGTGCAGAAAGTCGGGGAAATACGAATTTGACGTGGGTATTTTACTTTCCCACAGTAGATTAAAAAGGCTATAGTCGGGTTTCTTTAGTAAGTTGGCCCTTAACATCAAATGGGCTCGGGTGTTTTTGTGAGTACTTCTTATAGTGAAAAATATTTATGCTGAGTATTGTCATCCTACTTGGCACAGTTTTTCCTTTTTTTTGTAATGTTTTTTTTAAATTTTTTAATTATGTTCTTTCTATAGATTTCAATCGCCCTAAAAATTACAATGATACATTTTTTTATGTCGTTATGAAGTAGTGTACCTCTAGATTTTTTGCTCACATGTAGAGGCGTCACTACTTCACAAACACATTTAAAAAAAACATTTTTATTTGGTCTTATTTTTCTGTGGGAAGAAATAATGATTGAGCTAGCGCAGTGCTCCTTTGCCTTATTCCCAGCTAGCTATATTTACCCTACGCGGAGTCCGCCACTACCATCCGCGCAGTATTTAACGTTCGCGGCAGCTAGTAAGCCGAGTGCGCTGGCCAAGTTATTTAACCCCCCCCCCCCTCCTCCGAAATACTTGCACAATAGTTTATTACTGTTATGCAAGTATCTCCCCCATCCTTTTTCCTCAGTAGAGGGGTAGTTCCCGTATCGCAATCGGGCCGGTTATCGTCACAGGGTTCCATTTACGCGGAAACGGACAGTGTTGTTTTTGGGGTTTGGGTAGCTCCAGATCCGCACTTTTGCGCTCAGGGCTCCGCCTAAGCTTTTACACCCTTTATCATCGGCTCTGTGGTGGACCCTTTATACCACCATTGAAAGGATATGTATAGCTGGTAGATTCTCTGTACATTACCGACGTGTAAGGGCGTTTTCACTAAAAAGTGTACCCAATTAAGGACTGAAATTAAGGAACTTTAACTTTGTCAGTTTTGTGACGAAAATTAGCCATACATTGCGGCCGTCAATATATAGCTAATTTTCGTCACAAAACTGACATAGTTAAAGTTCTTTAATTTCGTTCCTTAATTGGGTACACTTTTTAGTGAAAACGCCCGTAAAAGAGCCCAAATGCGGCCAATTTACTGAATAAATATTTTGAATATTGAATTTGAATTTGAATGCGGCCTCGGCCTTTACCCTGGCTTGGGACAGGCACCTTACAACCCAATTCAAGCTAATTTGCCTGAATTAAGCTCGCGTTATTTTTGTTGAGTTAAAAATCCGTCATTTAATTAATTATTAGTCGCATAAAATGAGTTAAGTGGCTTAAGCTGTAGGTATAGAATTTAAATGCATGTCGGCAGTTCGCTCTTGGTTTATGTTATGCTTTAAGCCTTGGGTCGTATTTCACGGAAGCTCAGAAAATAATACAATTCTCCTGGGATCGCGTGCTCAGAATCAGACCTTCAAAGCGGTATTTGACAACACTGTCTTTTGTTTACCTTCGTTTTATTATAGCCGAGCTCCCAAATATGCAAAGTGAAACTTGGGTATCAGTTTTCCTTTACCCGGGAGAATGGTATGAATAAATGAAAAATAAAGATATAGTCGTCTAGACTGCGTGTTATAATTACATACACACATACATACCTTCACGCCTTTATTCCCAGAGTGGGGTAGGCAGAGCCACAGAACTATCAACAACTCCAAAAACTTGTTGATAACTCTGTAACCACAATTTGCACAATTAGGCTAAGATGTTTAACTGCGCCGTATGGTTGCGGGGTAGAATAGTGCCACTCCATGTCTTCCCGTGGATGTCGTACGAGGCGACTAGGGGCTTGTAGTACTGTTAGGCGATGGGCTTGCAACCTGTCACTAATGCGCTGTTAAACATCGTGTTATAATTGATTTTTACTTTTTATTAATATTTAATTTAGTAAGCAGAAAACGTGTAAGTGGGTAATTCTGCAAATTTAATGACATCCCTTAAAATTTGAAATTATAACGGTCGCAAAATATTTATAAATCTGAATTTTTTACATGACTGTGACAAAATAAAATCATTACTCAGGAATTGATAACAAAAACATCGGTCTTAATCATGTTGTCATTTTTTTTTGTATAGTTATATATTTATTTTTCTAATTAAGTATTTATATCGTTGTCAAGTAGGTATCCATAGTACAAGTCTGGAGCTTAGTTTCGGCCTAAGTCAATTTGTGTGATATATTCTCCCTCCCTGATTTTGTACTTAATCTTGATATTTCCAATGCCACTAAAGGGTTTTTTTTGTGATATGATATGACAGACATAACTGTAGATGTGATGTAAGATGGAGGCTACATCTCACCCCGCGGTCCCGCCACGTTATCGCCGGGTAAGTGGGAGCTACTTTGGCTTTCCCCTGAGCCTTAACTTTCGGTTTTAGTTAACAATTTAATGGTTGTTGTTAACACATTGCCCTAATTTCTTAATGGTACTCGTACATAATTATGTTGTGCATCATTTTATAACACCGTATTTTATCAATAAAAAAAGTATTTGTCTTGCTTTTGCCACTAGCTTAGCGATGGGAAGGTACTCAAGACGACTAAGCAATTATAAACTGGGGTTGAGCCGATTATTAAATCAGCTTATAGTTCCACACCAGTAAGAAAATAATAAAGATGCTGATCAACTATGAACCTCTTTTAAGGTCGAAAAAATAAGATTTTTAGAATATCTCCCGTAAATGTAAACCTTGAGTAAAATATATGTTTTTATCTTACAATATCGAGTAAGGTATCGTTGGATAGCTCTTAAAAACCATTATACGTACAGTACTCCCATCTTCTTTTCTTTTCATTACAACTGTTTGAGTTAACGCACAAAGTAACTTTCTACATACTAAGAGAACCCCGCGTTTGTTTTTGACCAAGTATGGAAAAACTAAATTTTTGCGTTTACTCCAAAAGTTGTAATGAAAAAAAATTGGAATGTAGGTAGCTTTAAAAACTTCCTTATCATGCAATAAAACACAAAAAAAATGAATTAATACATGAATTTAGGGGTTTTTCGTATTACGGGCTTAAGGAAAAATTACAAAAATTCCGATTAAAATGATCAATATCTCGAAAACTAATAACAATTGCTGAACATACATGGGGATTAAATCGATAACTTATGGGCTGCTCTATCAGCCCTAGGCGGGTTGACGTCGGTTTCTGGGACACCCTGTAGATTACGTCCTGGAATAGGACATAGGGTAGTTTTCTTCCGCAAAATGTTAAAGTCCCGAGGAAATCACGATAATCGAAATCTACTCGGACGAAGTTACGGGCAGAAGTTAGTTTATAAAATTTGTAAGAGATATCGGGAATTGGGATTGTTCATATTTTTTAAATTACTCTAATTTGAAAACCATTTCGAGGAATAGGGTTTTAAAGCCGTTCTGCATTATTAAGTTTTTGAAATATTTATCTATTTCGGATATTTCGACAAAAGTATATTTGACCTTTGTTTGACTTTCGTTTTTGGCTTGAAGCCCTCCTAGGTGTATCCTACGGATTAGGCGAAAACCGCTTGAAATAGTATATTTTATTCCACTATTACAATCACTTTTTAGAGTTTTTGGTAATTCTGTAGCTCTGCCTACCCCACTCTGGGAACGAAGGCGTGAGTATATGTATGTATGTATAAATAAAGATATTAAAAGAAAACTATTGGATCAAATACAAAGGTAATGAAATAAAATTAAAACTACCTATTCGAATGTAAAAATCGTGAGTAATTTGTTTTGGTCTATCCTCCTAAGACCCACCATACAACGAAATTTGCCAGTGGAACATAAACTTATTGCAATTGCAATAAAGTCTATTTTCTAATTTAATTGCCAGTCATAAAAACAAGAGAAATTCTACTTTATTTTCTTTACAATTGATATTTTATTGCAATGGCCGTATTATGTACATTTTTTTGTACGCGGGGACTTATGAGGCTATCCCAATTGTTTATACCTGTCCTTAAGCTTATTGAATTCCCGAAAATATATTTTCGTTGAGTGAAGCAAACCTTATGTTACAATAAAGGGATAATAAATACGCCCTTTGACCAAACCCCAAATTGGTTGTCCAGATTGTTATTATAAGCTGTATTTGTTAAGGTATGTAACGTCATTTGTTTTGTTTTAGTTAACGGTCGTGCATTTTAAAGTAACTGAAGGGTTATTATGAAGTAACTATGCAGTTCATTTTACGGCGAGCTTAAAGGACAGAGCTGTAGCAGTTATATAGCATTTTCTCTCAGAGTAAAACGAACTGCAAAGCTACTTCATAATAACCACCCTGGTTGAGAACAGAACGGTTTTCAAAAAAAGTATAGGTACCTACTCAGTTAATCAATAAAATTAAGAAACGGTCACTTTAGTCAGTTGATTCACGATAATTAACGATACTGCTATAACAAAAATGGTGTTTTGTATCTCAGACCAGAGTTGTGACATATTTGAAATACTTGTATTTAAAATACAAATACAAAATACAAAATACGTATTTTGGATTTTATACTTAAGTACTTTTTTTAAAAGTATTTTGTATTTTATTTGAAATACTATTCGAGACGTATTTTGTATTTGTAAAATGGTTTGTAAAATACAAAATACTTTTTTATTCTTAGCTTCATTTTTCTAAAGCATTCCGCGATTCAGTAAAAACAAAAAATGGCCACTAGTGGCGCAGCAGCTTTGAAAGTCTATGCGCAAAATGACATATGAAACAAAACGCATATAAAACCTGACCAATAATATATGAGGGACCCCTCTTGACAATCCTCAAAGTCACTGTTACGTTTTGCAGTGTTGGCAGCTATTTCATTATTTCTGTGTTGTTCGCTCGAAATGTCTTTAAAAAAATGCCAAAACAAATTGTTCTTGAGATGCTCTTTTTGAAGAGCTTGTGGTTTTAAAATCTTTAATAAATAAAGAAAACCAGTAATTTTACCATAAAGTATTTTATTTCAATAAAGTATTTTGAAAATACATATTTTGTATTTAGTATTTAAATACAAAAGGCAAAAGTATTTTGTATCTTGCATTTGAAATACTATATTAAAAAAGTATTTGCATTTTGTATTTAAATACTTTTCGAAAAGTATTTTGTACATCTCTGTCTCAGACTCCTGTGTGCGACCATATTACTAACGGATGAGAATTTAATCTGCTTCCTTTATTGAATTTGTCCTCTTTGGAAAAAAGGGCGTATGTCTCATAGAACCGACTATGTATTAGTGACCTTATTTCTCAAGAAAGTAGGTTAAATTTACTTTGACTATCAAATTGCGCATACGTCTTTTTTATTTACCAGGGCAGTACAGGGCGAACGACATGAAGTGTTACCAAATTCACAAAATCGAGCCTGGTGTCAAAGTAAATGCGACTTACTATCGGGAAAATGTTTTGGAAGCTGCGTTGGAGCCTTGGGCACGCAAACATTTCGGTAGTAGACCGTGGACATTAAAACAAGACTCGGCCCCGGCTCATAAAGCTCGTGTGAAACAAGAATGGCTGAACAACGCGTGCCACAATTTATTTCGTCCACACAATGTCTTTCGAATTCCCCAAACGCGAACCCGATGGACTTCTATTATCTGGTCCATTGTGGAGAGCAAGGTGAGGAGAAGAAAACATGCCAGTATGGATGCATTGAAGAAAGCGATCGTACGTAATTGCCATTGCATACCGCAGGATCACATTCGTGCAGCGTGCAACTCATTTTTCTACCGTCTGAAGGCCATAGACAGCAGAAGGTGGTCATATCGAGTTAAAATAAAGTAATCTTAAAAATTTGATATCTTTTTCTCATTTTTTTCTTAATAATGAATAATTTAAGACAACAAAAAAAAATCGTAGCCTTTTGAATTTGGTAACACTTCATATCGTTCGCCCTGTATTGGTGTATGAGGGCAATATGTACAAATGTACGACTAATTTTCGTGACGCATCTGACTAAAGTTACCTGTTCTTAATTTTAGTCTTTAATTACGTATACTCTTTTTAAAAACCTCTCAACTACACAATGTTTAATGGGCCTCTTATTTACATCGTATTTTCACCTAACATTTTAAAAGCCCTCGTTAACTCGACAGTCAAAGCGGCCGAGTCATAAACAACACGATTGCAATGGGGTAAAAACGAAGCAGAATTAGCAGGTTTACTGTCATATAATATGAGGCTGCAATGATTTAATGGGCTGCGTGTTTAAATATGTATACCGAGCCAAAAGCAAACAAAGAACAATATATCGCCTTTACCGAGCCAACAAGTAATGTGTACTGAGAGAGATAAGCGGCCAAGCGACGGCCACGGTCAGGGCTATGAATGGGATAGCATAGGTAAATCAGTTATTGTACCGTTTTTAACTCTAGACAAAGAAGAAAGGTATATGTATATGTGTATCAGTGTACCTATCTGTGTCTTTTTGTGACATCCTAAACCCTAACGGATTTAGACTTGTGTTTTATAAAAAAGTTATTTTAATCGGGATAGTTTTTAAGTTTCATGATTTCTTAAATCGTTTAAGATATTTGGTCGTGTAGTTGCCGGCTTAGAATAGTGCCACTCCATGTCTTCCCGTGGAAGTCGTAAGAGGCGACTAAGTAAGGGAAAGGCTATTGTTAGGCGATGGGTTTCCAAGCTGTCACTAACGTACACATGGTAAACATCTCAGTCTGATTGTGCAAAATGCGGTTACAGAATTAACGTCAAGTATTTAGAGTTGTTGGTTATTCTATCACTGCTGATCTTTGGGAATGAAGGCGTGAGTGCATGTCTGTACGTATGTTTAAGAGATATCAATTCTGAAAGAAAGTTCGCCATTATATCGGGGGTTTTTATCTTTTGAATTGTTCCGGATGGAGTGGTAAAGAAGGTAAACCAACAAGGTCAAATTTTTCACCTGTTTCATTTGTCCGAATTTTCATATAGCTTGCTAAAGGAGTGCTCACCGGGGGGATGTAGATGGAAAGGTCAAAAGCAGAAAGATTGTTTGGACTAGTTAGGAGGTAAACAGTCCCCGCCTCTAGGAGATACGCCCTAATTTACGAAGAAGGTCCCACTTTTTGTTTTTTCATCACACTTGCTCGTAAATGGTGTTATTCCATGCCCGTATACAGAAGGACAATGACCTAAATTGTTCCCTTGGGAGTTATGGCGATTTTGTAGTCCCTAGGGAGTAATGACTTTCGTTTTAAAATTTGCAACTATTTCGTACATAATTTCTGACTAAAGAGGTTTCATGTTCAGCGAATAATTCAAACGGTTTCTAATTTCATCTTTAAAACTTAGCTATAGACTAACTTAGCATCACACACAACCTATACGCTTCATAAAACTTAATTATTTTATATTTCAAGTTTATTTTAATATTAGTAAATACATTTTAACAAATTGACAAAATCTGGCTGTATGGTCATTCCAGTTCAAAACTAAACGCAGTTCTTAGCTTTATCTGTGGTAGATGTCACAAAAAAGATTTTTTTTTGCATTAGCGAGAAGTTACTGTTGTATATTTGGCCGAGTCATAAAGTTTTTTAAAGTTTAAGAGACTATAGAAACAAATAAAAAATGGCTTCTTCATCCGATGAATCTGAATTAGGATTCGTTATTACAGCTAAACCACCGGAATTAAGAAATAGGGCTCAATTAGTTACGCAATTGGTTACGCTGGTAAACATCTTAGCCTATTTGTGCAGAAAGTGGTTACAGAATTATCAACAAGTTTTTGAAGTTGTAGGTAATTATGTAGCTCTGCCTAACCCACTCTGGGATTACAGGCGTGAAGGTATGTATGTATGTATGTATGTAGTTCATGATGATTTGTTACCAGCCAAATCAAAAGAAAATACGAGTAAGTTTTTTTTTCTTTATTTTTTTTTCGTCGCAAATGTGATGAAAACAATTGTGTGTATTACAGGCAGTAAGGGGATAACTAACTCGAGTCATAAAAAGCTCTCCGCCTTCGGCGTTGGGCTTCTAACTCTCGTCAGTAATCCCCTTATTACTACCCTTGATGCACAATGTACTATTTACTTACACTTCAAAAACGATGTGTCACAACTACCTAACTACATAAGTACGTACGTCCGTACACGTACGTAGCGATAGTTATTAAGAGAGGTCTCCAACTGTTTCACTCCATACAATAACGACATTAATAACTTACATTTTTGATGTACTCGCACCTTTTTATTTCCAATTGCTTTTTTATGTCGGAGGAGCCAGTTAATCGTTTTTGTACTGCTAACTGGGTGGTCAGCCAAATAAGTTTGGGGACGTAAATGGTTTATGCTATTGTGATAATGGTGATAAACAACGATATACAAAACTTTTTCTCTTAACCCGAGCAATAAAACAGTAAATTTTGTACTCTTGCCAAGACACTCATCTTTTATTTACGATAGGTACTTCAGTTTTAAAATTCCTATCCTTGTGCTCAAAATCAATACTCGATTTCCCTGAGGTTCGACAATGCAGTGTCTAAAGTTCTTAGTTTTTTTAACGGTCGTGACTCGAATTCCGCACGTTTATTACGTATGTACAACTGCCACTACTACCTAGGGTTAGGGTTAATAAAAAACATAGCTGCGGTTTTAATTAACATAATAGAAAGAACCTAATTTCATGCATTTCGAAAAAAATATCTGACAAAAAACGTTTTTTTTAAATTACATACATACATTAAATCGCGCTTGAAAAAGTATCTGTAGCTTAATGCTTTAAACCAAGACTTGAGTAAGTAATATAGCTGCTTCTATTCTTTTCTTTTTAGAAAATATGTTACATTATCTTGTAAAAATAAATGATACTTCAGCACTCAAGTCATGAATCCACACTTCATCAAGCTTTACATCACAAAGGATCTAACTACGAGTAGAATAATGCGTTGCTTTTCTCTTCAATGAAAAACGGTGGCCACTAACTGAGATTAAACTACAACTAACTGCTTGGATCTGTCTGCGTTTAAATTACATACCCAGCAGATGTTTAAGGTGGTTGAAAATTTTCGAATAAAAAAGGGGCAAGAGTAAAGAAGTGATAAGATTTTTGAACGCCTTAATGATATGCCCGAATATTAGGTGGCACATACACTTTAGCTTAAAATATTTAAGCGTAAATACACTCAGTTCGCAGGTGCGAGTCGGGCTCGTGTCGGATTTAAAGCTCAGGGGGGTGTGGGCTCGTTTGCCTTCCTATGATGTAAAAAAAAAAAAAAAACTCATTTTAAAGCACATATAATGAATTTTATAGAAAATACTAAGTTTACAATAACCCCTCAAGGACAGTTATTATGACATAGCTATGCAGTTCATTTTATGGCGAGTGTAAAGGACTGAGCTATAGCAGTTATAATAGCTCTGTTGTTCTCTTTCAGCGTAAAGTGAACTGTATAGTTATCTCATTGTTCATTCTCTTAAAAATGGCGTTCTGTTGCTCGAATGAGTGAACGTGTGAACGCGCCACACCGGCGAGTTTAAGTAGTCCCGTCAGAGCGCACAAAAGACATTTAAGCGTGTGCATTCTCAATTAGGCAGCTTTATACGTTCGATCTTATCGACAGAAACCCTGCTGCTAAATTGAGAATCCACGGGCTAAAAGCTTGTAGTGCGCTCTGACGGGAATATTTAAACTCGCCGGTGTGGCGCGTATACTCATTCGACCAACCGAGCGCCGTTTTTAAGAGAATTATACGCTAGTTTCATTGGTCAATATCCCGCATGCTTTTAGTGGTAAGTACGTTGCATCGGTGCAGTAGCTCCCAGCTCAACGATGTTAACACAATTCGTCAATAGATTGCTACAAGCATACGTATATTGCCCAATGAAACTGAGCCTTTACGGCTAGACTATTCGTTTATCTCTATAAAGGTGCACTTACAGGGGCAACAGAATGAGACGTCCGTAGTGTTGACGGGCCATTATTGCTGAAAATTGCCTACACACCGACGGAGTGCGCCCATGCCAACGTTTTGTGCGAGATTTAGCGTAAATTACGGTCCGTCAAAATTGGCGCCATGTTGTTACTAGAACCTGTTCTTTTGTTTACGCAACGTCACCGTATTTTACACATCAGTGTGGGCGCTCCCTTAAGATTTATACATATTACGAGTAGTTCGATCTTTTAGACTGATACCAAATAAGGTGCACTAAGGTTAATTCAATTAGATTTAGTCGCATGTGGCCACCTTTTACTTAGCGAAATAAGAAAGTAATAGTAAGACGTATTTGTGCAAGGGTTGTGTTTATCGTTTACATTATTAGCATATAATATGTACACTATATGTCGAGATCGGAATATATTTTTATTGTTTTTAACCAGCGGCGCTTGGCCTCTATTATTCTGGGTCAAACAGTATTGCTTTTGATGTGTTATGTTACGGTATTGTTTTAACTCGGCAGCTATTACTGCCAAGTAAATAAGAGCTATCGTAACGCTGACAATACGATAACGTTCACAGGCAATATGGTTTCACCGTAATTAATACAGACCCTGTTAGGCTTTGCTTTAACTTAACCCTTAATCAAACTGATCTATTTCTTTTATTTATTGTGGAAAATACAAATTAAGTGGGAAATAGTTTCCCAATATTTGGGTCATTCTACTTTTCAGTGTAGGTACATTTTTTGTTATAGTCCGATAAAAAGTAAACCAAATTATGAATCCGCGTCTAAATAAATAACATAAACTTAGAATGTTTAAATTTGACGGTTTCCAAAAAAACAACTCTCAAATTACTCAATTATCGTTAAAGAATTTTGGTAACTCAGTGGTAAATTGCACTCTTTCCATAGAAAAGGCGGGGACATCAACATTCACTGCGTTACTGACGTTTATTACAAATAACTTTTTATGTATTAGGATAATTCTAAATATAAGCTTATTTACGTGTCTCTTCGAGTTTCAAGTTAGAAAACGGTGCAATTCACCGTTTTTGAAATAAAAATTGTTTAGTATGTGACTAAAAACTTATGTACCTACAACGAATAGTAGAATGGCCCATTTGACTAAGGGTTAAAATTATAATATTGTTTATTTCAAAATATTGTGTTTCAAAACATACATTGGATTGGATTTTATGATATCGCTACTATTGTTTTAGGAGGCAGGTAAAATGTTTACATTGAGCTTCGTTAAAGTGATGTATCCAGTTTTGGACCTTATCACAATGCAATAAGGTGAAGCCGTGCTTACACCTTTTTGTAATCGACTATACCTAGGCAAACGAGCATATAGGTCACTTGATGTCAAGTGGAATCTGATCACCGTGAGACTGCAAATGCGTTGCCAATTTGGGTTTGTCCAAAAAAAATAAGTCCCGGTTTTTACATTCTAATTAGAAAGAATGGGTAATTTTAAGATTCCTATTTTATTAATTTTGTATTTGACGCAATGGTTTTGTTTAAATATCTTTAATTATTTAGCAGGCATTTTATGGATGACATGATTATTTAAACTTGGGTTGGCATTTTCTAAGAAATTACAACAATTAATTGATATCTAATGATAGAAAGTGATTGTAATAGTGTATTAAAACATACTATTTCAAGCGGTTTTCGCCTAACCCGTAAGATACACCTAAGAGGGCTTCATGCCGAAAATGAAAGTCAAACAAAGATTAAATATACTTTTGTAGAAATATCCGAAAAAGAATAATATATCAAAAACTTAATGATACAGAACGGCTTTAAAACCCTGTTCCTCGAAATGGTTTTCGAATTAGAGTAATTATAAAAATATGAACAATCCCAATTGTCATGACTAAGTAAGTTTATGTTATATTTGGTTTTATTACAACGAAGGACACTAATAATATTTAAAAAAAACGCGTCCTCAATTAGTATATTTTTATTTATATTCTTTCAGTAAAAATACATTGAGAGCTGACAAATGGTTGTCATAATAATATTACTTTTCGAAATGTAGTGGTCGTTGAAAATGTAGTGATGTATTAAGAGATTTGATTGATTAATTAATGATCAGAGGTTTTTTCCCGGCAGTGTGTTAAAATACAGAATAAACGTTTAATTACGAAAACATCGTTTTGTATTGTACCTACTGTATTGTAATATACATACATATATTTACCTTCTTAGTAATTAATTATAGATAAAATTATTCCTATCACTATTTTTATACTGTATTTAAAGACAATTACAGTCAGGTATACCTACTATTGCGTCCGAATAGGACCCGACTATAAAAATAATTTATAAACGTTCATAGACCCACTTTATCAAATGATTAATCATTTAAAATTATGAAGAAAAATGCACAAACGCTTTGAAAGTGATATTCTAGAAAGGACTTTTTAAGGTTTTAAAGAAAGAAATTCTTTGGGAGAAAAGTTCATGATTTACATGCAAATTTAGATTTGCCTTGCTTTTTAATTGGCTCTTTAGCCGATGCAAATCGTACTTTTTCAATTTAAGACTAGTTTAAATGCGACCTTAAAGCCTTTAACATAATTCTCGCCTTTAAAATGATGTCGCTTAAATTTTGCCGTATATTTGGTAAAATTCCGTCCGTGTGGCCACCGGGATAGAATAGTGCCACTCCATGTCTTCCCGTGGATGTCGTAAGAGGCGACTAAGGGAATAAAGGCTTGAAGTACTGTTAGGCGATTGGCTTGCAACCTGTCACTAATACACTGGTAAACATCTTGGCCTGATTGTGTAAAATATGGTTACAGAATTATCAACAACTTATCAGAGTTGTTGGTAATTCTGTAGCTCTGCCTACCCCACTCTGGGAATGAAGGCGTGAGTTTATGTGTGTGTGTGGTAAAATTCCAGCGTCCTAATTCAAAACATAAATATGTACATGCAAAGTTTGATCACCTAGCACAGTTAAGTTAATTGCCCTTTAATGGTTTAACGGGTTAAATTTTGTTGTTCAGTTCCGCGCCCATCCGGGTCCCTATTATTTACTAATGCCTAAGCTGTCCGCCGTGGGTGCCCTTCGCATGGTCTTTTTTCGTCGAAAATATTTGATATAATAATTTAAGATTTTTTGCCAAAGAACTCTTGGTGTAAAGTTTTATAGTCTAAAATGTTATTAACTAAAAGGCTAAATCCATAATATTGTTAGGTCAAATTGTTATTTAGCATAACATACAATGACCTACAATTAAAATCATATGATTGCTCAACTAGTCTGTTGGTTAGGTTAGGTTATACTTGAGTCAAGGCGCGAAGCGCGACACCTAGGCCAAAAAAAAGCTCTGCGAAGCGGACCTCCGTCAACTTCTCCTCAGAGCTAGGGTTCATTTCAAATTAATGGTAACAATATTTGGAATTACGACGTTATATCAATAATACATTCGACAAAATAACGTTATTCTTATTTATAAATTTTTGACCAAACAATTTTCAACCATCCGATATACACCCGTCCGCCGTTCGTCCATCAGTTAGTTCTGTCATTATAGGGCAGGAGTGTTATCCTCTTAAAAACGGCGTTCGGTCAGTTGAACGAGTGCCCGCGGCGAACCGGCGAGTTTTAGTAGTCCCGTCAGAGCGTACAAAACATATTTTAGCGTGTTCGTTCACAATTAGGCAGCAAAGGTTTTGCCGAATGATCGAACGTAAAAAGCCTGCCTAATTGAGAATGCACGTGCTTAAATGTGTTTAAACTCCTTAAGCTCCCCGGTTCTCCGCGTTCACTTGTTCACTCGTTCGACCGACTGAACGCCGTTTTTAAGAGAATAAAACCCCTGTATCAACAAAAAGTTTCAATATAAGGGGCATCTCATGCATGAAAGCTCAAAGATATTGCTTTTTATAAGACGTTTACACATGAATTAGGTTTTACAATACGGTTCAGTCTCAACTGAATATTGGATATACGACCCAGACGTAGATCTGCTACAGTGGCTGTACACACGCATAGCTCAGAAAGCTAATCGTATGCGGGTGTGTATATGTAATTAGTTTAAATTGCGTGTAATTGGATAATTAAATCAGATATCAACTGTTCGTTGGTGTTTCACTCCACTACTACCTAGCTTGCATAGGGCCACTCTCTGGGAGCTGTCCTTTTCCTCTCACCACACCTTTACTATGGCCAAAACTCCTTTAGCCATCTTTGATCCGTTCTGTGAGTCTGCAGACTGGCAGTGAGATTACCCCAACCTGCTGGAACCTTGATCCTACCACTCATCCGTCTGTTGCCTCAGGTCTCCTGGCCCAGTCTTCCTTTCTCTATTTATTTATCTATACATTGTAGGCTATTATGATAGGCTAGGACTGCAGGGACTTAGGGAAAGTAGGTATTTAGGGAACTTGAGGTGTACTTCACTCCACTACTCCATGATTTACGTGCAGTCTGTCAGCGCAATGGACTTTATCCTAGCGGTTTTAATTCAACTTCACTTATATTTAACTCACAGGCTGTATAAATAGTTTATGTCTCACAGGAACATACTAGTACCAAACAACAGAAAATCTGCTTTGATTACAAAAAGTTAACCAACTTAATGTTTTGTAGCAGTTATGCTTGAAATGGACGAATAACAAAGCAGGACGCATGATGCATGGCATACCGCCCACGAATATGCCCTAAGTCCGAAATCATAAAAAAATAACCAATCTTCTTGGGTAACCGGGTAAACCGGGACACCCGGGCGAATAGAAACGTTGAATAAATAAAAACGATTTATTAAATAACTCAACCCTTTTGTCGGTTCAAACACAATCCTTTACAGTAGAGTGTGTACCGAATTCACGCCGCATTTTTTCAAATACTCCTTTTATCTACGCGAAAATTGCTTGAGCGTTCAAAGTTTGGCGATTGACGAGCAATTTAATCAGAAATACGTCAGTGCCAGCTGAAGGGTAGTCGATTGTAGGCTAAACAGACCTGACAAGTGGGAGACCTTGTCCATTGCGCCGCAAATCGGTGTTAGGATATGCGACATTTTGTCGTTGACTGATAAGACAAGGGGTAGCTGCAGGACAGCAGGCAGACATCATTATTTATAACATGTAGTAATTATCAAATAGTAGTGTTCAATAATAATAAGTTAGAAAGTAACTACAGTACTGCTACCATCGTAGTGGTCAAGCAGCAGTTGTTACCATTGACGTGATCCGATGTGCAAAATGTGGTTACAAAATTATTAACAAACTTTTAGAGTTGTTGGTAATTCTGTAGCTTTGCTTTCCCCACTTTGGGAATGAAGTCGGGAGTTTATGGGTATGTGTATATGTGATTCGATATCTCTACACTACATATTATAAAGCAAAGCCCCGCCGCGTATGTCTGTCTGTATGTTCGCGATAATCTCAAAAACTTTAGAACGGATTTTCATGCGGCTTTCATAGTCAGTTAGATAATTTTTCACGGAAGGTTTTTATGTATAATAAATTATGGTTTATATGCGGGTGTTACGGAAAACTCACATAACTGAAAATACAAAATTCAAAATATTTATTCAGTTAATTGGCTACATGAGGGCTCTTTTTATTTACACGTCGGTAACATGTAGTGAATCTACTAACGCTTCGAACAAGACCAAGAAACTCCAGCAGAACGTAATATTTTCAATTATTAAATACAATCATACTTAAAAGTATCTTAATTACATTAGAAGGTAATAAAGTAATAAACAATTATTTTTAAAACTAACACAAATTAAATCCTTACAAATGTAAGGTCAATAAAAATAAATTAAAAATAATGACTACGAGAACAACATGACGAGGTCTCTACGTCAGGAACGATTCTTAAAATAACTAACTGAAAAACAGGCCCTTGCAAGCGTGACCAGACCGGACCCCACAGACAGCACCCGTTCACGAGTATGACGCGTATCTCAGCCATCACCTCCTTCAACCATGTGTTCGGGAAGGTGGCGCCCCGATTAACGACGCCGCCGTAAGCAAAGACCTTTGTGTGAGCATGACATGCTCATGCTGCCGGACAAAATATATCAATAAAAAGGGAACTGTCCGGCGAGAAACATCACAATGTGTTCTCATTTCTAAAGTGTCTTGTGCACAAGAGCCAATAAAAATTACTTACAATAAAGAAACATTAGGTAAACTTAAATTTAAATGTCTACATCATTGACTTAAAGGCATTTAACAATAAGCGGTGCTCAGTGCTCAGTTGTTATATTTCTACTCAAAATGTTTAAAAATAACCACAATTTCAGCAATAGCTCACACTATTTAAAAACGTCTATATCATCTAGGAAGTCATTTATAGTATAATAATGCCTTACCCAGCAAGCAGCACTTAATGCGAGACTTAAATTTATTTGTATCTTATTGTAGAAAGTATACAGTTGATATGCTTACTTTACGAAGATATGCTTACTTTACGAAGACGGTGACCTGGGACTACGAGTTTATCCTTATTTCACGTATTGAGCTTGTGAACATCACGGTTATGCCTGAATACATGTATTTGTTTGCGAACATACATGATATTGTCAAAGATATACTGCGACGCGACAGTAAGAATATTAATTTCTTTAAATTTATCTCTGAGTGAGACCCGTGAACCCAGCTGATAAATAAAACGTAAAGCCCGCTTTTGTAATACAAATATGGCCTGAATGTCAGCCACTTTTCCCCACAACAAAATGCCATAACTCATAATACTATGAAAATAACTATGATACACCAGTCTCGCTGTCTCGACGTCAGTAAGTTGGCGGATGCGCTTTACTGCATATGCTGCAGAACTAAGTTTACCCGCAAGGGTGGATATATGCGCATTCCATTGCAGTTTTGAGTCCTAGGTAATACCTAAAAATACTGTTTTATCTTCGAATCCCATTATCTCATCCTTTAGTCTTATACTATTCCCATTCACTCATATTTCCGGAAAAAAAACCCGTTTCTTTCCAAACGGCTCGTTTATTTCTGATTTTTTACGGAAAAAATCATGAAATTTACCGCTTCAATTTTTCCGAAAAAAACGATTCAAACGGTTTAAACAGGTTTCAATCGGTTATTTTTCTTAATACTGGTGGGTAAGAATCATTTGTTTTTTTCCGACATTTTCAACGCTACTCCTATCGCATTAGATAGAGAAAATTTCATACACTTGGTTTTCTTGGTATCTAAAAGTAAGTTATCTGTACTTAAACCAGTCAACAGTTGTTGACAACGTATCATTTAAGTGATTGAAATTTGCCTGTTTTCTATCTACTTTAAATAAAAGTGAAGTGTCATCGGCAAATAGAACTATTTCATGTTTGTCGCGCACAATATAAGGGAGATCGTTGATATAAATCAAAAACAAGAATGGGCCCAGAATTGAGCCTTGAGGCACTCCCATAGCAACAGCTGATCCCGGGGATTGCGTTCTGTTTATGTCCTCCTGCAGAGTTCGGTTGCTCACCGATAAGAAATATTAAAATTAAGGGCAACGTTTTTATACCGTAGTAGCTTAGCTTCCGCAAGCGAAAGTGAAGCAAGGGCGGGTCGCTAGTTCTGTATAAGACGGCCGGTAAAATAACTATAGTATCGTATCATACACCTACTTATTGCTCAGAATTGGCAACGCATTAAAGTAACATTGAAAATATCTATAGGCCTCGTAAAGCCGTGGCCGGTGGCCGGTATTCAAGGCGGTAAAAACGATATCGTAGTTAACCTATTATGGTATTGTTATGACGTCAGCCGCCATATTGTCAAGTAAATAAGGACGATAAAAACGGTGACAATACGATAACAGTTCAAACACGATAAGGTTTTTACCGTCCTGAATAGAGGCCCTGGTTGCATTCTAAATACCTCAAAAACCGGCAGGTACTTACTTATCTCAGAAGAATCTCAGATCAAAACATGGAGTGCGGAAGCAAAAAATAATAGTAGATTGTGCAACAATTGACTAAAACCAGCCTTAATGAAATGACACAAGATGGTTATACTTATATTTCACAGTTGTCATTATGAGGTTATTTCCACGCCCTAAAAATTGTCTACGCAAAATCACTGAAAATAGCGATAATCCTCCATTCACAAACACCGTGATTGGATGTTTAGGGGTTCCCAAAGTAAATAAAAAAATATTGTTATCCCTAGAGATTAATAAGGAGCTTTAATCCCGATACGCAGACTAAAGTAACATTTTAAGAGGATGAGAAGTGAAAAGAAATAAATAGTATAGCAGCTTTGGTACGTCGATAGCCTATAGCAAATACTTATTGTCACAATAAAACATCGTTAATTTGCCTACGTACCTGCTTCGAGCAAATTATTATTCGAAAAACGCGAGTTTAACCGTCATGCCCAAAGTGTACAAAATGGGAAATTTATTATGAATGTTCGAGTAAATTAATACTCGCAAATCAAATAACTGCCTTTTGACCGAAACCGTATCCTTAATATAAATAACTCTGGCAATTTAATTTATGCTCCCGTTAATTTATTCTCGCTGATGTAAACGTGAATTGAGAGTAAATTAAAAAAAAACTTTTGCCTCTGAATGATTGCCAATGCAAATATGATATTTAAATGTGTACAGAAACAAAAAAATGTGGTTGTTAACAATATTTTAATAATTTACTGTTTTAGGACTTTGTTTACTCATGCGTGATTGGTCAGAATTTAGCAAAACTGTTTTACATATAATGATACTCTACATTTTTCTAACTTAATCATATACCTTTTTTATAATATAGTATAAAACAAACAACACTCAACATTTATACACATATAATATCTTAAGTACTCACACGAACACTATTTCTGGCGAGTTAATTCATGTATATTTTTGGTTGCGCCACATACATCAATTGCACCCCAGCATCTCCTTTTATCAGTAAATCCCAATTCGTGCCCTATGTCAAGTGTTAAGGTATTCAATAACGACCTTTCTAAAGAAAATGATAAATGGACTGATAAGAATTTCGATTTCCTACAAAGCGTGTCGTAAAACGAGCTCCTTGAGAAATGGTTTTGACATAAGATTCCGGGAAAAACTGGGAAATTACTCCCTGCCGCGTTTTACACAATCTAGCCTCGTGTACCCGTCACGTTTTTGATGACTTTTTTATTGCTTTCAGGTATCACTCATGGTATCCATTTGATGGTTTAGAATATAATTTTGAGATAGGCCGATGCAGAAAAAAAATCACAATTCTCGACTATCGCTATCATAGTCGTAAATGATCTGTGTATTTGGCAAGAAAAAAGCAAAAACGAGAGTAAAGAAAAGCATTTGTTAGCATTTTTAACCATATGGCAAAAACATATACTTCATGCTACTACTATACTACTTGCTACCTGTCACTAATATACACTGTTAAACATCTTAGCCTAATTATGCAAATTGTGGTTACAGAGTTATCAACAAGTTTTTAGAGTTGTTGGTAATTTTGTACCTCTGCCTACCCCACTCAGGGAATGAAGGCGTGAGTTTATGTATGTATGTATGTATATACTTCATTATGAACAAGTTATTAGAGTTGTTGGTAATTCTGAAGCTCCTATCCTACCCCACTCTGGGAATAAAGGCGTGAGTTTATGTATGTATGTATTTATATACTTCATTATTAACTATTGTAAAGGGACCCTCAATATAATGGCAATGACTTTGTGAGAGCTGATATCTCTTTAATAGCCTTGGACCTTGTGCAAGGTACGTCCAGGTTGGTACCCTTTATCCATTAATCTACCGCCAAACGGCAGTGTTCGCATTGTCGCGGTGAAATGACTAGCATAGAGGCATTCTATCTTAGTCCTGAGGGTTGGCAGTGCACTTGCAGTCTCGTGAATGCGAATGCTTATGGGTCACAGTTTCCACTTAGCATCAGGTGGCCTGTATGCTCGTTTGTCTTCACATGCCATAAAAAAACAGACTTTTGTGACCGAGCTAAGAACTATTCTGATCAAACTAGCTTTCATTTAAAAGAAACCGCGTCTAAATCGGTCGATCCGTCTGGGAGCTATGATGCCACAAACAGGCACATATATACACAGTGACGTCGTCTCCTTACATAATTAAAACACCTATTGATTTCTATATACTCGTAACATATCTGAATCATATCTGATGTTTACCGTGTGGTTGCCGGGTTAGAATAGTGCCATTCCATGTCTTCCCGTGGATGTCGTAAGAGGCGACTATGGGAATATGGGCTTGTAGTACTGTTAGGCGATGGGCTTGCAACCTGTCACTAATATGCTGGTAAAAATCTTAGCCTACTTGTGCAAATTGTGGTTACTGAATTATCAACAACTTGTTAAAGTTGTAATTTTGTAGCTCTGTATAGCCCACTCTGGGATTACAGGCGTGAAGGTATGTGTGTATGTATATCTGAAGAAAGAGTTATATTTATTAAAATGTCTAATATACATTTTTAATATTGATTTAATACCATTACATACTTGTCACAATTACTTTTCATGTTTTGAACGCCACAAATAAAAAAAATGTCATCACATTTGTGCTGTAAGTAACCTAACGCTCCCTTGATTTTATCGAATGTCAATCAGACTTTCTGAAGGCCTTTTTCCAACATTTATTAGCGAAATAAAATGGGCGCTAAGGTTAAATAAAATTCAATGTTTCACAACGTTTTAAGTCATTTTCTGTGTTCACGATTCTACATTACGCATGTTTTCTTCGTTGAATGAGTTTGTTTTCTCCATCTAATAGTGTGTTGACCGTATGCAACTTAGAAATGAATTGCAAAATGATTTTGATTACTTTTTTACATTCTGAAGGTGGTGTTCCACCCGCGAAGCGAGGCGAGACGCGGTGGCGCCAGAATCTTAATTTTTAGGTATTAAAAAAAATCCTCTTACATTTTCCAATATTACCCAATATCAATACCTTATTATTTAATCATTTTTAACCTTTGAATCTTGGACAAAGATCCTGTCAGAAATACCGTCAGTCAATGTCACTGCCGAAGAAGAGTGATTGCCATGCGACCTTCGACTAATCGCGGAAGTGACATTTTCCTTCTTAAATATTAAGAGGCCACACATATCATTATGCCGCCACTCCTACACAATAATCCAAAGGGGTAGCTTTATGTGCTTCAGCGGAAAGCACGTGAGATGGAAATAGTTTGCGCTCGCCTTTATTGAAGCATCACATTCAAATACCGAATTACTTTTTGCTAAACCACAACATTTATGAAAAACTTGGTTTACTACGATTATGAAGTTATGAGTAAACGACTTTTAAATTAAAAATAATCTTTTAAGACCGCAGGGTTTCAATTCAAAGATTCAACCAAAACATTAAAAAAAACGGTATTATGTGTGAAAAATAAAACTATTGAGGTGTTTGATTCTAATCCTGTTTTCATGCTTAACATTTTCAAGATAAATTCTCAAGTTTAATACCTACATATTAAAAAAACAGACAAGTAGGTGTTATGGCTACGTTAGCGATTTTCGAATATCAACTAAATGTAGGATTGACGTAAGCTGATCGCTCAACCGCTTATGTCAACTTCATATAATATTATTTCGAGTCGAAAGAAAACAGAAACGTAAGCAGCGTTTTGCATCTTGCCTGTGCCCTCGGGCCCTAATATGGTAGCTAAGGCCTGATTCGTAACGGATTTGCCAAATTCAAAATGCTGGCACCTAGCTGTAAAGGTTTTCTCATGTTTAATTTTTTAGCATTTACATTACTACTGTCACCAAATTATGTAATCATTGTCTTTTATTGTGTTATTAGTTGATAAAAGCAAAAGAACATGAATCAACGTGAACGCCGTGAGCAGATTGTCGCCAAATGGATGGAAAATACACAGCGTCCGAACCACTTCATCGCAAAAGAATTAAAAATCACAAGAAGAACCGTTGATACGGTGTTGAAACGATACTTCTAAACCTTGTCTACCGCTCAGAAGCCTCGAACCGTAGAACATGGTGGTGCTCGTGATCCTGGGCTAGACAGGAAAATCATTAAGACGATTTGCAAAAACCGAAGCATGTCCGAACGGGACATAGCTAAAAAAAAATCTACAAGTCAGTCAATGGTGAGACGTGTTAAGGAACGGGCTGCTATGAAGACAAAAAAGAAGCGAAAGGTGCCGAAAACATCAGAAAAACAAAGACTCACCATAAAAACTAGGTCTCGAATGCTGTACGACTTTCTGGGTACAGAAAATTTTCATTTGATTTTGGATGACGAAACCTATGTAAAAGCGGACTTTTCAACACTTCCAGGCAATCAGTTTTCTACTATAGCTGATGGAAAAATTCTTCCAGACTCGGAAACCACCATAGGAATGGAGAAATTTGGCTCCAAGTATCTGGTTTGGCAGGCAATTTGCCCATGCGGTGATCGTAGCAGTGCATATGTTACAACTGGCACAATCAATAAGAATATTTACATCAATGAATGCTTAAAGAAACGTCTACTACCATTCATTCAAAAACACAATACTTTATATATTGGGCTCTGGTCAAAGGAATCTTGCGTAAGACAGGTAAGGCTGCCAGCAACCAACAAGACTTCCTGAGAAAGTGGAACGCAGCGAGCAGGAAAGTGGCTAATGACACTGTCGCAAGGCTGATGGAGGGCATTCGACAAAAATTGCGGCAAGAATGGGAGAAAAAGTAGAATTATAATAATAGTCAAGAGATAATAATTTTATGCTGTTTTTTTAGTATAAAATCATATATTTTGGTCAATTAAACCACATAGGTTATACAGTTACAGCATTTTGAATTTGGCAAATCCGTTACGAATCAGGCCTTAGCTGACAATATGTTGAAAAAACATCCGTCACTTTTTGACACGTTTATGAGTACGAGAGTGACAGATGCTTTATCAACATTTTGTCACGCGATAAACGCAACCATACTAATACCGCAAATCGCGAAACTGGTTGTGTTCTCTTAAAATTATTCATGCATCTCTTTGTCTAGATGACTTCGTCCACAAATTGAAATCATTTACGCCTCACATATACCGCAACCTTATAATTCCAGAGCGCTCAGGTGAACGGCTTAATTTTGTGAAAAGCTTGTCGCATTCATGTTCTTTTAGATAAAAGAAAAAAGAAAAACGTGATTTTGACGATAATTACAAGATTGAATAGCACCAAAATCAGTCAACTGTAATCGGTGTAGTACTTAATTGTTATATAAAGTTAAAAAAAAAACTATTGTATGGTTAAGATTTAATAATAATGTTTTGATTGTTAACAAAAAGGGTTGTATTGTTGAAATAAGAAAGTGTCATAAAAGTGATAAAAACATAAAAGTTAAATAGGAAGGTGTAACGGACACTTCTGTTTTGACCAGCCATCACGTAGTATCCATTACACCGGTAAAATCTTAGTCCAATTTTAATATTTTGTGGTACTGAGAAGCCTAACGAGAAGCCTTGTGAGAGATTGTAAATATTTCAAAATCTTACCTTCCAATTAATTTTAAACATTAAGTAAAACGATACTGATTTAAATTTTTATTCATTGATAACAAGACCCAAATACGGTAACTTGAAAGCAAGAAGAATAAATAAACATATTTTTGAGTTTTATCAAATTGCATATCCGACGAAAATATGTGTATTTTAAAGCAATTTATAGGTAAGTATATAAAATTTACTAATACAGTATATTACTTATTAAGTGTTTTAAGTAAAAACGTGAAAAGTACTTTTATTGGTGTATCCATATTAATTATGAATTTTGACGTAAATGCGTTTCGGCAACACGCTCATCTCACTGTCCTGTATCCAGTATGGCAACCCCGAGAGACGCTAATATCGAAGACACGCTTCATATTAAATTCCGGGTAATACTAAGTCGGCCCTCCAAACCGCAATACGGACTGTATCAATACATAAATTGTAATAAACATAATTCCGCTGGTATTGAATTTGTATCTGTATATAGGTTACTGTGAAATTTTGGAGAAAACAATAACTTTATTCTCTAATGACACTCGTAGTTCATGCGTAGGTAGAAGCTGAGATATTATTTTTATCGTTAGATGAAACGTAGCCCATATTACTTATTCACTATGCTACGTTCGAGTACTATCGTTTCGTAAAAATAAGTTTTCTAAGGCTTATTTAAGGGAAATCCAATCTTCAATGTCTTTGTAACCGAATATTATGATTACACTAGACAAGAAAATATTGAATCTATAGCGGAGCACGGGGATACTGGAAGCATTCAAGTATAAATTATTTGTTGATAAGATCTGCTTCATCGGAAGTTCTTAGGTAAGTGACATGGGTCTATATCGAATGGCATACAATTATTAGTCCTATTGTTGTGTCTCATAACGTCTTTTGTCCTAATAACGTGTTAACGTGTTAACGTGCACTTTGTTCCGCATATTTTTGATTGTCCGAAATTGTTGCTCCTATTATCGTTTGTCCTAAATATTATTTGTCCTATCGTTTGATGTGGCTAAGATTCAACTGTCGAATGATTGATGTGCATAATTGTAATATTCCTAATATTTAATGTGCTAAAATAAAGCTTGTTCCAGTAAAAAATGTCGCTTATACATTTTTAAAAATTCCGTATTAAATATTAAAATTCACCAAATTTTCTAATACCGTTTTATTTGATATTCCTTTAAATATTATTATTTACGCATAAAGACCAGTTTAGGATTAGATCATCCAGAAACTTCTTAATTTTCCCTTGACCCCTGCCATCAAAGTTTGTACATCGTCATCGGTGATCAGTTTGGAAGCTTCATTCCACTTCTGCTTGAAGTCTTGAACTGAAGTGGCACTACTTTTAGGTTTTATAAGCTTCTGTTTCACACGAGCCCAATATTTTTCAATGGGTCGTGACTCCGGGCAGTTGGGAGGATTGAGAGTTTTTTCAACAAAATCGACATCATTTGCTTTGTACCACTCTATTGCTTCCTTCGTGTAGTGACACGTGGCCGAATCAGGCCAGAACAGGACAGGTGAAGTATGCCTCTTAATGAATGGCAACAATCGTTTTTTGAGGCACTCATTCAGGTATACATCACCATTTATGGTTCCATTAGCAAAATATGGTGTACTGCGTTTGCCACATGAACAGATCGCCTGCCACACGAGAACTTTCTTTGCAAATTTATCCATTTTGATAACCTTATACTCTTCACTTACTACTTTTCAGTCGGTCCCAGAATAATAGTGGTGTCCTGGAAGTCATTTGAATTCAAGTTTGCAGTAAGTTTCGTCATCCATAACAGTACAATATTTTTTCTTAGTCATTTTGGAATAAAGCTTTCTAGATCTCGTTTTAGACTCTTTTGACTGTTTTGCATTTCTGTTGGGCACTTTAGTTTGTTTAAACATTGTTATAGAACAATTTTTCTTCACTCGTTGCACTGTAGATTTCGAGGTTTTAAACTTCTAGGCCAAGTCTCGTACAGAGAGGGTAGGTTTTTTCTGTAAAGCTGTTATAATATTCTTCTCGATATTCTGGTTTACAAACCCTAATTTACTTCCACTTCCAGGCCGTCGCCGTATACCACCTATCTCCTTGAACCGTTTTAAAACCCTTTGAACGGTTCTTGTAGACGTTTTCAGCTCCGACGCCACTTTCTTCGCAGAGATGCCTTTATATTGAACATATTTGTACAAAATAAATTCGTGTAACTTTTCTTGCACCGACGACATCGTTGAACATCTAGTACTGACAACGTTTTTTTTATTTTTTATTTATACATTATAGAGCATCCTAACGGGAAACATAGTTTTAAAACCTCTTTAGATTTCATCCTGATATACAACCCCAACTAATAATGAGCGACATTTTTTTCTGGGACAAGCTTTATGAATGTTTTATTTACAAACCTAACCTTGTCAAACTTGTTGGTTCTGGCGTTTCGCTCGCTCGTTAGGGTCACAGTTCTACCTAACACTCCTCCTCGCTTCGCTCGTTGTCGTACCTAACCTAACCGAAATCTGACCTGCCTGAAGGTAGAATACGTAACGATTCTGACTTCACGCCTACCATAGTTTAGTTTAGGTGCTGTAATTGTAGCCAGTTTAATAATAGGCAAAATAATTATTAGGACAATTCATGTTAAATAGGAATATTATTTATTTATTTATTTATTTATTTATTTATTTATTTATTTATTTATTTATTTATTCGAGGAGAACCAACAGCTTTACAAAACAATATAAAAACATGAGATAGCATCAACTAAGCCAGTAACAGGATCTCGCTTATGGAAACAAAATTAACCACTAAACAAGGTGCCACACATAGACACCACGACACATGCAAGAGATTGAGTTAAATTGATGAAGTAGTCAACAATTGCAAAATTAATATTTCAGTTGCGACTTGACAAGATACAAGTGAAAAGAAGATACATATACCTAAAGTAAAAACAACGCTAACCTACCTACAAAGAGTTAATTCGCTTAAGGCGCACTCAGTCAAAACACCTCTCAGCTAAAATCCGCCTCACCGAAGGTATTTTAGAATTAAAAATTTCAATATCCAGTTCATTCGCTAAAATATTTAAGTTACTATAACTATAAGTTATTATGCTTTAGGTAATTAGACTTTAGAGTTATCAATATTAGGACAAACTTGCTTTAGGACGTTAAATGAGTATGCGCAAAAATTATTAGGACAAACGAGTAGTATGCCATTCAACAGTATGCCAAACATTCTCGGCCAAACATTTTCAGGACAAAAAACCTTATGCGATATGACAGGCGCCCAAGTGACATGTTGTCTATGAGTTGAGGTTAGGCAGAATGTTTGCAGTTAGAATTGTGGTTAAGAAAATATTTGAAGAGATACGATATGTTTTTAGATTAAACTATCATTTTGAATTCATAAACTACAAGTGTATCTTGTTTTTATTTTTATTTATTAAGGAAAACAAACAGCTTACATTATGCATTAATATTACAACAAAGGTGAGTTAGTCACCTGTCACTAATGCGCTGTTAAACACCTTAGCCTAATTATGCAAATTGTGGTTACTGAATTATCAACAACTTTTTAAAGTTTTTATTCTGTAGCTCTGCCTACCCCACTCTGGGATTACAGGCGTGAAGGTATGTATGTAGGTGAGTTAATCATAAGCCAACAAAGTTTTCACTAATGTACTCTTTCTAGACATGGATTGGAATGAAATAGTTTTCATAACTTACGATAAAAGATAATAAAATTATTAACTCATTTTAACTGCACTTACATAGCTGCCTTAATTTTTACGGTCGTCTCATTTCTCTAGACCCTCCTGAACGAGTTTTGTTTTGTTGGTTTATTTTTCCTACCAATGAAAGTCTGTAAGGGAAATTTAAGCGTACCTACTCGTATTCATAACCATTAAAAATTATATTTAAATTTTTAAGTTAAGTATTACATATTTAATTTCTATGATATATACCCACATAATGTAAACCGACTCACGGATCCCACAGTCAAACTGTAAAAACAGTTTTGTGGGACATTGTATTAAAACAAAATTTGTCAACATGTCATAATAAATAAATAAATAATAAAATTAAACAAACAAACTATTGTCTCACATTCCTTATGATAGACATAAACAAAATTAAGGTCCTGTTGTGAATTAAGAGCCCTTGAATACAACGCAAGTGCGTTTGACGTAACGGTTTAAGAGCCTTTAACAGTCGAAACGGGGGATTCCACTGCAAAATATTCTAAGGGCGTGTTTGATTTCGTGAACATGACAACAGAGAGGCAAAAGGAGACTTGCTGTGCGTGGTTTCGGATACTGTGGCAATTTATTAAACAACAGTTATTTTTTATATTTTCTTTGAGTCTAGGTTCTTTTAAAAATATACAGGTGTCCTTGGAACTGTGTATCAAATAAAATGATTGAAAATAACCGCCTCTATATCCCTGTTCGATTTGATCCACACTTCCAAGTACACCAGTGGTTAGCAATAAAGTATAGAATGCTTCGACGACATTACAATTAGCCGCCTTCTTTACGGCCGAACTACCGACTGGTGCGAGTAATTGGAAAATATAGCATCAAAGGACCTGAACTCTACCGCTTAAACGCGATATTTTACTATAACAATGCGAATGATGTATGTTAATATGTATGTATGTAAACGCTTTATTGCGCATAAATAATTACAAGACATGTTTGCATCAATATAGATAACTAACGATTATTAACGTAAATAACAAATTTTACTAGTTTGGTATTCACGGCAATGCTAGCACATGTTTTTAATAGAATTGAATAGGAAAACAACGAGAGCTAGTTTAGTTTCCGATATTAGCGTTATCGCTGTTGATGTAGTTAAAATGGTGAAAATGTATTACCGGGAATATTTAGATAACTATTGCTTTTTTTTTCAAGTGCTGCTAACCATTATGTTTAATCGACGTAATATTTACAGAATACAGAAGACAACAAAAGAATTAAAAATTAAACTTAACGTAAATAAGGAGGACATCAATACTATTATTGTGTTTTCTGATAAACTAAATAATTTCCATGGAATTGGACGATGCTTTTTGTAGCGCAAGTACAAACACAATGTATGGGATACGTGACAAACTTTGATAACAGTTACCCTTTGAGTAGTCAGCTTAACGGGAAAAGGTGATCACTTTTTTCCGTTAAGTTGATAACTCGAAGGACAATTGTTAGTAAACTATGTGATATATCCTATAAGTTGTGTTTTCATTTGTAGTACGAAAAAGGACCGTCCGATTTCAAGAAAATACTTTAGTTTATTTGAAATCTCAATATTAGTAATGAGGGCGCCACTGTAGTCTTAAGACTGCGCCGAGCGTACGCCGGATGTACAGTGGCGCCCTCATTACTATTATTGAGATTTCTAATAAACTAAAGTACTTTCTTGAATTCGGACGATGCATTTTTGTACTACAAATAAAAACACAACTTATACGATAAATCCCATAGTTTACTAACAATTGCCCTTCGAGTTATCAACTTAACGGAAAAAAGTGGCCACCTTTTCCCGTTAAGCTGACTACTCAAAGGGTAACTATTATCAAAGTTTTTTACGTATCCCATAAATTGTGTTTTTACTTGCGCTACAAAAAAGCATCGTCCAATTCCATGGAAATTCTTTCGTTTATCAGAAAACACAATAATAGTATTGAGGGCGCCACTGGACGCTCGACGGTTGCTCGGTGCAGTCTTAAATGTAAGCTACACAAATATTAAGAGATATAAATAATAGTCTCCACTATAAAAAGGAGGTCCACCGTTGGATCGCATATTTTTTTTAGCATAATGTATTGACGCATAAAATCGTTTGGGCCTGATCAGCAGTGATCGGAATAGGCAGAGCTAATTTGCCTAAACTTGACGCATATTCATTCATGAGTGAGTGAAATAGGAACACATTTATGAATGAACATGCATCAAGTTTAGGCAAATTAGCTCTACCTATTCCGATCTCTGCTGATCAGCTACTACACGGGTTACGCCCCCTGATTACGGGTTGACTGGACGTGGGAAAGGGCGAATGTTTTTAATTGTCTAAACTTCAACAGGATTAAACAAATAATCAGTGTTTGCAAATCACACTGGTGAAACACCGAGTCAACTGAAACGATTTCAGAAAACGGCACATTAATAGTAAAAAAAAAAAAAATATTAGGTAGGTTTTGTTTGTAGAGTTATAATGTAAAGTCAAATAGAATTCTTCTGGTTTTCGGCCATTTCGTGGTTTGGCTGGTCTGTTTCCTCTGCACCCAATACCCTTATTTGTTAGGGTTGAAACCACAGGTCAGTAAGATTTACGAGCAATTCCGTATGAATAAACGTAATTAAATTTAGAATCAACGCTGTAATAAAAAAGAATTAAGTCATAATTTAACTGCTTTGAGGACTTAAATGCTTTAATAAAAAAAAAATACATTGCTTTTCTTCTATTCACATAAAGGTTAAATAAATTTACGCGCAAGTTTTTGTACCCTTGATACTCTAAAGGAAGTAATACTTTTTGTTTTTTCAACTAGTCTTGGCCACCGCAGGTTTCGAAACCTTACTTTTTTCCTCCGCATTTAATTAAAGACTCTTGGTACAAGAGCGTTAGCGCTTTGAAGATATTAATTGAGTCTTGCTATATTTTTAAGAACCTGAAGTAAGGAGAGATTTCAATTTTTACCTCATCTTGATTCGACTTGCCGGTGGAAAAGCACCTCGGAAAATATAAGAACAGAATAATATTCATTAAAAAAACTTCAGCTTAATGTGTGTTGCCACTTGATAATAGTATAGTTCCACCTGTGACCATACCAAACGTTTGCAAACCTAGAATAACGTAAAAAAAATAGTACACAGCGGGCCGTATTAAAAAATCTGATCTTAGCTGAAATACCCGTCTCAAGATTCGTCGAGGCATCTCGGCTAAGATGAGTTAACGACGACCGAATTTTCACCAATTGAGAGCTGCATCCTTTTCGTCAGAGTACTAAATGTTAGGTTCATGACGATGGGCAAGACGATTTTATTATAAATCTAAGATAGTATTCAAATGAAATCAATAGCTTTCGCAAACTTGGCAAAGATTATGCATATTTTGAAGTTAATATTGAGCCGCAGTGGTTTCTTCTGGTCCTTTAAAATTTAGTCACAATTTACTTACAAAGTCGGTGTTCGTTATGAAGAACTCTTACATTAAAAGTTTTGACCTTTTTCGTTAATCTTTTATTAAAGTAGGGGAGAGTTAAATGAAGGATTCTGTTTTGATGCCCTGGCATAAATTACGTTAAGTATTTAAATCTATTTATATCTATATCAAGTATGATAAAGGGGTAAAATTGTGTGTTTGTTTGTTTAATGCGGGGAAATTCTTTCACTAATAAGAAGTCACTTTATTCCTGTCTAATATATAGATAGTCTGTTTAAACTGGAGCAAAGTGAGGGCTGGTCACTAATGCAAAGTGAAATTAGTAAGTTGCCATTATTTCGGGAAATCTGCTGGAACAAGCGCAGTCGTAAATCGATTTAACACACATCGCCTTATCTGTTTATTTATATATTTTATATGTATAACTCACTCCGTGTTAATAGCTCAGTTAAGTCTTTAGGGAATTAAACAAACCTTTAATTTAAAAAAGATTATTATTTAATTTAACATTGATTGTTGATAGAATGTTACTTAGTTTTTCACTTTGCGGTGCAGAGGTGCCATTTTCAATTGAAGGAGAGTAAAATTAGATTTTTCCGAAACGGTTAATTTTATGAAAAAACTGGTCTATTAGAAGATTGATCTGGAAGAAACTAACTAATGACAATTGTTTTACATATTACATGCTAATTCCATAAATCTTCCAGACCCCTATCCTTTAAATAAAGAATTGTTGATGATACAGAAGCTTTTATCCTAATTCATTAACTTTTATTGGATATTTACATTTAATTGTGATACAAACTTTCCATATGGGTTCGAAAAACAAACAAAATCATAAAAGCTTGACTAATTAAATTTAATTTTTAAATCGCTTCATGTGATATTCATTATTATTAAACTTGTTTATTAAACAACTTGAGGACAAATTAATTAGTTTATTACGCAACTGGTTCCTAACTAATAAGTCTAATAACGTATATATTAATATTATTTAGACGTTAATATCATTGAAGCAAGTAATAAATGATAAGTCTAGAAGTTAGTAATTGGGATTTCAAGTCCTAAGAAAGAGCTTTTACATCGGAGATGTAATTTAATAATGATATTACTCGTATTCTGAAAATGATTTCGTTTTGTTTAAATAGTTTTAGATGATTTAGTTTAGCATTGCTGTATTCAAAGTCAGTAAAATAAGACAAGAAACCAAAACAAAGAAGTTAAACGCGAACCATCTGACGAAATGTTTAGGCGCCGGCTTAAGAATCTTTTGTTGGATAACCCAGTCTATTCGGTGAATGAGTATATTTATGGAACTTGACTTATAAATAATATTGACTTTTAAATTTTTACTTTATTCAGTATTTGTGTTGACTTTTAATACTATCATTTAATTATATTTCTGACGACCTCAATGTAACTGGGCCATTCTACTTTTCGTTGTACATAAATTTTTTGTCACATTTGCACTAAACAATTTTTTTTTCAAAAACGGTGAATTGCACCGTTTTCTAACTTGAAACTCGAAGAGGGACGTAAATAAGCTTGTATTTAGAATTATCCTAATACATAAAAAGTTATTTGTAATAACTATAATGTCAGTAACGCAGTGGATGTTGATGTCCCCGCCTTTTCTATGGAAAGAGTGCAATTTACCACTGAGTTACCAAGATTTTTTAACGATAATTGAGTAATTTAAGAGTTGTTTTTTTGGAAACCGTCAAACTTAAACATTCTAAGTTTATGTTATTTATTTAGACGCGGATTCATAATTTGGTATACTTTTTATCGGACTATAACCAAAAATGTACACTGAAAAGTAGAATGACCCAACTGCATATAATTTGACATGCCATGTAATTTATACTGTGTTATATTGAGTAATCAAATCTGAATCTGAATCAAGAAAACAAATTCTCACATTTATTATATGTATATTAGTGATAATGTTAATTTAATAACAATGGCCTAGTCAGTTTTAAGCTTTTACACAGTTCCCGACCGTGTCTGTTTTGATAAATTTACAGAATTATTTCCATAATAAGCACGAAGGCTATTTCGAGACGACTTCAATTTGATTATTTTTACATCAAAATATAATTCAAGACGCTTAGAAATAAGTACCTACCTGCTTTTCGTCTGTAATTTAAGGATTTGCTCAGCATTTAATTTTTAAGAAATTGGAGGTTTATTCACACAAATAGACTTACAAACGGCTTGACTCTAAGGGCCACTTGCGAGATAATGTGGATCTAGTTTTAGTCGTAAATCTGGATTTAAGACAGACAGATCCATACATTTAGACTCAACTTAGCCGTATAAGGTACATACAACGTAATCAAGTTTTTTTTTTCGCTGTTAAGAAAGAAGAAAGATAAAGGTAAGGTAGCCATAAGAACTTAATGTTACGAATCTAGCAAGTTATCAGATTAAGTGATCGGAAAAAAATATCGGATGAGCATGAAAATGTTGTTTCTAGGTAATAATGCAAGTGTTAAATTTGAATTTAAAATTAAAGCGCGGGCTATGGTAATATGGCGCGCTACAGTAAAGGTCAATGTACAATATTCTCTGTCGCCGGCGTTTGCGCTTAAGGTACCTCGTTGTCTAGCACCCCATCCAATAATATCAGAGTGTATTAACAGATATTATAATTTAATTGAAACTAGGTTGTTAAGGAGTAAAAATCACATTGAAAATAGGTTGTTAAGGAGTAAAAATCCATCTAGGGAAATTTGGAAAGTAGTCAATGAGGAGATAGACACCCAAACAAGGTCGCATGACTTTTGCCTCAAAGACCCTGTGACGCGGACAAATATTGAAGATGGTGACGTTCCTAATGTGCTCAATTCCCATTTTTTAAATGTAGTGCTTAATTATGTCATTCAAAGTGACAAGGCCCAGTGCCGGCGCTACCTGCACCACCACCTGCGGGAGCTGGATGTGCCCGCGTTCGCGCTGCCGACCGTCACGCGCAATATGTTAAACGAAGTGTTTCATTCCATCATGAAATCGCGCACCACACTGCTGACATATATGACATATCGCCAAACATACTTCTTTTTATATGGCCAGTAATCTCTGATATATTAATTGTTTTAATCAATATTATTTTCGACACCGGTGTTTACCCTGACGTGCTTAAGAGTACTCGGGTGTGTCTTGTCTTCAAGGGGAAGGGTGGAAAATTTGACGTTAATTACAGGCCAATAACAATAGTTCCCAGTTTCCAAAAAAGTTGAATCCATCCTATCGTCTCATATAATGGGCCACCTTGAAGGCAATGACTTGCTGACGAACTACCAATTCGCATATAGGCAAAAGATGTCCACGACTGCAGCAGCGCGTCAAGTATTCGACTGTATCGTTTCCGGTCTTGACGATAAAAATAAGATGGCAGGTATATTTTGTGACTTATCCAAAGCCTTTGACGTAATAAACCACGAACTGCTTTTGGATAAGTTGCACTATTACGGTATACAGGACACCTCCCACCGTCTACTTACGTCATTTCTGTGCGGCCGGAAACAAGTAGTCAAATTGTCTGCGGGCGGCAAGAGCCTCGAATCTGATGTTGGGACCGTGAGAATAGGGATCCCCCAAGGATCCGCCTTAGGAAACACCCTTTTTCTGGCTTACGTCAATGATCTGCCGACCAGCATCAGAGCCGGCGTTTCTGTGCAGTTCGCAGACGATACGACAGTCATAGTTGGCGCGCGCACGTATGAACAGCTCGCTGGGAAAATTCATGACGCATGTGATCAACTGCAGAAGTAGTTTAAGTGTAACGGTTTGCTCCTAAATATTACAAAATCAAACGTCATGATTTTCTCGGGGCGTAGTGTTCCTGTTCCTCCGTGCGTTGCAAACAGTCCGATGCCTGTGTGCGATCAGTGTAGGTTTCTCGGATTCACTCTGGACTCGAATCTTAATTGGAAGTGCCATGTTGACCTGTTGTGTGGAAGATTGAGTCGTGCGGTGTTTGCGTTGCGTAAGCTGAAATTGCTTATATCTGACGATGCTCTAAGACGGGTCTATTATGCACATTTTCACTCACTGATGTCGTACGGCACACTCTTATGGGGAAACTCTACGGATGCCAACAGGGTAATGCTGATGCAGAAACGTGCCGTACGTACGCGCTGGTCGGGGCGGAGCCAAGACATACTTGTCGGGGCATTTTCACAACGCAACGCATAATGACGCTCTATTCACTTTACATATTCGAAATTATTATGATTGACCGATCAAATATATCTTCGTTTGCAACAGTAAACGTCGTCGGCAAACAACTCCACCACACAGGGCGTTTGAGAACTTTTCCTCGTCGCATGGCACTTGCAGGTAAGAACCCGCGCGTCATCGGTCCCACCTACTACGAGCGTCTACCCGCCGAACTCAAACGCGAACCATCTGACGACATGTTTAGGCGCCGGCTTAAAAATCTTTTGTTGGATAACTCTGTCTATTCGGTGAATGAGTAAATGGAACTTGACTTATAAATAGGATTGACTTTTAATAAAAAAAAAAAAATGTACTTACTTTGTATTTGTGTTGACTTTCTACTATTATCATTTAATTCTATTTCTGACGATCTCACTGTAACTGCATATAATTTGACATGCCATGTAATTTATACTGTGTTATATTGAGTAATAAAATCTGAATCTGAATCTGAATCCCATAATACACGTTACGAGTCAAGAGCTTAGTATGGGACTGGGTACGTCAATTTGTGTAAGACTGACCCATAATGTATTATATTATCTGGTAAATAAAGCAATTTCACTATATATCTTTTATTGCACAGTTTTCATGTTGTTACGCCGAAAATATTTTTGATAGGCTCGACGGTATTCAAGCTATACCTATAGTTACAGTACCGGCCACTATTATATGCCATTTTGAACCTTATTTAATCAGCTAACAAATTGAGTTATAGCAATACATGAGTACCACCAGCTCATTAGTTCCCACTGTACAAGTTTGATAAACTACGTACATTTGTATACATTGCATGATATTTATTCACACTTCACTCTAGGGAGGAAAACTGTGCTCAGAAAGGGCACTTGATCAAACTGATTGCGTTCCGCCGAGTGTAATTTAATCAGGCAACACATGAAAAATAGTTCTCGATATAATAATATAGGTGTAACAAGCAAAACTTATCATAACTTTTGCTAGTGCTAAAGAACTAGGTGCTAGAGATTTTTTGTAGCATTTAGAAGGCAAAGCGAAGGAAACAAAAGTTACGAATCAACGTGATGGATAACATAAAGGAAATCGGACGGAGAATGATAAGAGCTATTTGTTTGTTATACCCGAAAATTGGTAAATTCATGCGGGAATGACAATAATTGGATGCTACACGAAAAGTAATGGTGCAACCAAAGAGTGGGTGTTTTAGGTATAATTTCAAATTTCTGTATTATGGTCGGCTTTACCGCGATGGATAATGATGGACCTGTCACTCTCGCACTGATATACTGGTCAGAAAGTTAATTATACCTACAATAATTTCAAAAGTAGGTACCTTTTTTAAGACGGCTCTGCCTATCTGTAGAAGATGGAGCAAAAAGTATTATTTTCTACTCGCGTATTGATATCGTTAACAGTGTCAGAATACAACCTATAGCGTAACCAAAGCGTGAAAACAATTCTATAATGAGCGTAATAGCAGTTCTATAATAATTATTATAGATTTTTTTATTACCATGGTTACGGTCATTCCGAATATCAGTATTGGCGTCTGGTGAACACTTGACATTCCATTTTATAAATTATTTAGTTAAAAATGTTTTTAATAATAATTGAAATGAAATAAAAACAAACTAAGTTTTGAGACTGACAATGTGTTAAAGATTTCATTTTTAACAAATCACAAAAAGATGATTCATTTTCATCGAATTATTATTTGGTTACCATGGTTACCTTCAATATGGATATCAATAATGGCGTTTCGTTTGGCATTCAATCAGTTGGGTATCCTAGGCACTCTGGACGCACTTTGTCGATGATCGGGGTATCCATCATCAGATTTCACTAAAAGCATCCCTTGGCGAGAAACCAAGGCTTCGAAAGCCTCTTTAGGATGAAAAACGCACTCTGACCGTTTTTTTGCCCCTGAGTGTAACTGAGTAATCATATACCGTTGGCGATACGATAATATGACAAAAGCAATGTTGTTTTACCAAGTCGAATAGAGCCCCTGAACTGTTTAATTCAAACTGAGGTACCCATGGGTATGGGTATGGAAAATAAGCAACCCTTACTTATTTTTTTCCTATATTTAGTAATACTTGTTACAATATTTCAAAATATTAATTATTAATTAACTGCGCCAACTTTGGAAACAACATGCGACTTTAGTCTAGAGCAATTTATAACAAGCACGCAGAGTCAAAGTTGTTGAATAGAAGACAAGAAATTACTGTGTAACTAGACACAGTTCTACTTTATTGAGAAGTCGATATCAAGTTTTGGAGTCACAAATAATGCTATTAAGCCCAAGGCGGTGTACCGCAAGGTACTGTTCTTTACAAGTACCATTAAAACTTTAATAACTCATAAAATAATTAACATATTGAAAAGTTAAGTATATATTTTAGACCGGTAAAAGGTGGCGCTCTTATATAACAATATTAGCATAATACTTGTCAACTCAGCAACGAACGAGTGAAAGCAAAGCCATTAATATTTTTTAAAAAAGAACCGGTATAGCTAGAACTGTTCTAAGGGCCACTTGCAAAAGATAAATCTCCTTTTAAAATAACTATAACTAAAGACAAAAACTAGATTTATGTAAATGACTTTTATTACTTTGCAATGTCTTGCAAAATGGTTTTAAATAAGTTTATTTGCAACAGGCTCGTTATTGAACAATAAAAACTGCCTGTGGTTGACCTCGCTAATCAATTACCTTATCCATTTTGCTAATTGTCGTGTTTATTTAAGAGTAAAGTTTTAACCTATTTTCTAGCTGTACGTAATAAATGTAATAATACTAATAATGTTTTTCGAACTTGCCTTTTTCAGCTGCTTTGCCTGCATAGGTTCAGATTCAGATTTTATTACTCAATATAACACAGTATAAATTACATGTCATGTCAAATTATATGCAGTTATATTGACGTCGTCAGAAATATAATTAAATGATAATAGTAAAAGTCAACACAAATACAGAGTACCTTAATACATTTTATTTCGATGTTGCATCTGAGAGACTTCATAATAAACACACCATGTAGTCCGTTTTTTGACCTACAGCATCGTCACACGATTTTAGATAATTAAAAAACTGAAAAATGAATATGTTCATTCACTCACTCAGTGTCACTCGTTCCCCGGCTCCCGCTCCTCTTCATTCGTTTTTTGTGTGCGGCATCGTCAACACCTACATTTCATTTCAGCTTGATAGTGTATAATAAAAGTATTTGTGATCAAAAAGTGCATCACAAAATGGGAAAAAGGAAGCATAAAAGTGATGATAAGGATATTCGTCGCAAAATTCGTCGTTTGGAGGAAAAACTGCGCCACAACGAACATAAAGGTAACTACCCTACATTTCTTGATAAAATGTTTCGTGCTTCTTATTTGTTCCCAGTTAAGGCGTTATATAAGAAGTCTGATGCAATGTAAAATGGACTGTCTTAATGTGGTAATACGAGATATTATCCAGATGGTCAATAATTTGTACCTTAATGTGGTAATACGAGATATTATCCTGGTTACAAAATTAAGTTCTTTCTTGATGTGGTGGCACGTGATGCCATCCTGAAAGTAACATTGTCCTATTTGTTTGTTCAGATTGGGACAGAAGACCTGACTCGTTGTCTTCCGATGTTTGTGAACGCTCATTTGATGTCGATATGCTATCTAACGATGATTTTGATATGTTGCGAAATGAAGCAAATAACGATTCGCGCTGTGGAACGCCGCAACTGCGGTCCTCGGTAAATTTGGTGCATACCGATAACGTAAGTATTGGCCCCTTAACACCGAGCGCGTTGGCGCCAGCGGCGCCGCCAGCACTACCGGTGCTACCAGTATCCGCCACTTCGGTACAGGCTAGTCAAGCTGACCCAGTAGATACAAGTCAACCATCTACTTCTGCATTACCTTCGGAAATCTTAAGTGTACTTGGAGAGGCTAAAAACAAAGAACAACCGTTAGGTGACCACATACCTACTGAACTCTCTGAACGCTGGGGTAAAATCCTAGTAGACGGACTAGCAAATGAGCAAAAGGAGTTGCTTGTGGGAAAAATGCCCATACCAGGTAACTTTTTACTGGCACAAGCGCCCAAATTAAATCAAGAGATGGCTGCAGTACTACATGATGCAGTTATAAATCGTGATAAAAGGCTAGAAAAGGCTCAAAATCAACTGGGCTTTGGAATTGCTGGTCTCGCAATGCTTACAAACGACCTTATTAAGGGCAACTTAACGAACTTGGAAAATATAAAAAGAGTTTCGGAAATAACTCAAATTTTACTAGATTTACACTTTGAAGGATCGCTTAATAGGAAAAAGCTCATACTGCCGCAACTTAATAAATAATTCTGGAACGCGATTCAAGGGGCCAAAAGGGATGCTTACTTGTTTGGCGAAAGACTTGGTGAATGCGTAAAAAACACCAAGGACATAGAGAGGTCCGGGCAACAAATAAAGAGACCTTTTGTAGCACAACCAGTCTTTCAGCAGCGTAAGCAACAGGCAGTGACGGGAAACTTCCGAGCTCCTCCTCGTCAGCAGTACGTGAAGACAGTGCCAGCCGCGCCGAGCCACCGTCACCACGAGCCGCAGCCGTCGCCGTTGGCGAGGAGGAATCAGGGCCAGCAGCGCCGCGGGCGCCCCTACGCGACCGGCAAGACCAACGACCGGCGACGTCGCTATTAGAGGTACCACATGCCGGGCGCATTAAAATTTTTCTTCACAATTGGTCACTTATTACTAATGATCGCACTGTATTGTCTTATGTCAAAGGATATAAGATTCCATTTTGCAAGCCAATTTATCAATATACTGAGCCGAGTAATCCACCATTTTCAAAGTTTGAAATGGATAAAGCCATAAATAAGCTTATTGACTTAGGTGCTATTGCACAATGCAATGATAATTTACATAACCAATACATTTCACCTGTCTTCTTGACGCCGAAAAGTGACGGCAGTTTCAGATTTATACTGAACCTAAAATCAATTAACAAATTTGTACATAAACAACATTTTAAAATGGAAGATATTCGCACGGCTAGTAAATTAGTATCAAAAGACGCTTTTATGGCCTCAATCGACCTCAAAGAGGCTTATTTTTTAGTACCTATCTATCCGCCACATAAAAAGTTTTTGAGATTCAGACTTAATAACCTGTATGAGTTTAATTGCCTACCGTATGGTCTGACTACAGCCCCTTTCATATTTACTAAACTACTTAAGCCTCTTTTGACCTTATTAAGAAGGCAGGGGCACACATTAGTAGCCTACCTCGATGATATTTTGTGCATAGGAAAAGATTACAATACGTGTAAAAACACTGTAAATATTTTGAAGAAAAATCTCGAACAATTAGGCTTCATTATCAACTTTGATAAAAGTAAATTGATACCTTCTCAGGTTTGTAGATTTTTGGGCCTTGAAATAAATACTTTACTAATGGAGTTACATTTGCCCCAAGAAAAAAATTTAAAAATTTCAGTTCTGGCCAAAGAAATTCGTAACAAAGCTAACATAAGTATACGTGATTTTGCAAAGTTTATTGGCACCTTAACTTCAGCCTGTCCTGCAGTAGCCTACGGTTGGCCACATACTAAGTATTTTGAAAGAGAAAAATTTCTGGCTCTTCAAAAATATAATAATAATTTTGACTCGATAATGCCACTCAGGCCTTATTTATATGATGATTTAAGTTGGTGGTGTGACATTGCACCGAAAGCTCGTAACAATATACATAAGGGCATGTATCAATTAGAAATTTTCACGGACTCTTCGCTTACAGGGTGGGGGGCCGCCTGTAATGGCGAAATAACCAGAGGGCACTGGTCAGCGGACGAAACTCGACATCACATAAATTTCCTTGAATTATTCGCTGCATTCCTAGGTTTAAAATCCTTTTGTAAAACCAACCACGATATAAATGTGTTACTTAGGATAGATAACACTACCGCCATATCTTATATCAACAGAACTGGCGGTATTCAATATCCCCACCTAAACGAAATCACAAGAAAGATATGGCAGTGGTGCGAACAAAAACGTATTTTTATTTTTGCGTCCTATATTAAATCACGCGATAATACGGACGCTGACCAAGCCTCAAGGTACACTAACGTCGACACAGAATGGGAATTAAATACTATTAATTATAAAAAATTAACTCGAATATTTGGCCAGCCTGATGTAGATTTGTTCGCCTCGCGTCTCAACAAAAAATGCCAACTATATGTTTCTTGGAAACGAGATCCAGGGGCTTATGAAATCGATGCCTTTACCATATCTTGGCGAAACCATTTTTTCTACGCTTTTCCACCGTTTTCACTGGTTCTCAAGTGCCTCCGTAAAATAGTCGAAGAGGAAGTGACCGGTATCATTGTTGTCCCATATTGGCCTTCACAGCCGTGGTTCCCCCTATTTCAGTCGCTACTGAAATCCAAGATGATTTATTTTAAACCTAACAAAAATCTTTTACTGTCCCCTTCTAGGGAACGCCACCCGCTATGGCCCAGTCTTACCCTGGCGTGTGCAGTGTTGTGCGGCAAGCCTACCTAAAGCGCGGCATAAGAAATGACTCAATTGATATTATGTTAAAATCATTATCGAAAAGTACTCTCAATCAGTATAATGTTGCGCTAAAACAATGGTTTACTTTCTGTCAGATTAATCATGTTGATTTATTTAATGGATCAGTAGCAGATATATTACAATTTCTAACAGAAAAATTTAAAGAAAATGCAAGTTACGGAACGTTAAATTCTTACCGATCTAGCCTGTCTCTGATCATGGGTAAAAATTGTTGCAATGATGATTGTATTGTAAGATTCTTGAAAGGAGTTTTTAGAAGTAAACCTTGTTTCCCGAAGTACCTTTCAATATGGGATCCCAATTTAGTCTTAGAATATTTATCCGGGTTTTACCCTTATGATTCAATAACAATCGATGTTTTGTCAAAAAAAATGGTTACTCTCCTCGCGTTGTCTACAGGACAACGTGTGCAGACGTTATCATTAATTGATATCTCAGATATTCATACTGAACACTCTCGCATTGTTATTACAATTAATAATATAATTAAGACCTCAATGCCAAATAGGCATAACCCAAGATTAATTATTCCTTTTTTCAAGGATAATAATTTAATATGTCCAGCACTGGCCCTGTCATCTTATATAGAAAAAACAAGTAAATTTAGAAATCTAACCAACACAAACAAATTATTCCTAACTTGTAAAAAGCCCATCCACAATGCCACCTCGCAGACACTAAGTCGATGGATAAAACAAACGCTAAGCAGCAGCGGAGTGAACGTGAACATGTTCACGGCCCACAGCACCCGGCACGCCGCGACCTCCTCGGCGCACCGGGCCGGTGTTTCCATTGACTTAATTAAGAAAACGGCGGGATGGTCGGGCAACTCACTTTGTTTTGCGCGCTTTTACAATCAACCTCTTATCGACACAGAAGAAGACAGTGCCTTTGCTCAGGCCGTGTTAAATAGTTAGTGATTAGTCTATAATTACAGTACTAGAGATTACTTTGGTTTTATTTATTTACCTTTGAAATATTACATTTATATTCTTTGGAGTTACCAATCTTTTTTCATAACTCATTAATTATGTTTATTGTTTAATAGGTATACTTTGGGTATCTAGAATCTATTTATTTTCCAATATATCTATTACTATGGTAATGATTAATGATTATTGTGTTTTATTCTGCAACTAACGCTGAACATCCTACATGGTGTGTTTATTATGAAGTCTCTCAGATGCAACATCGAAATAAAATTTATGGTTAAACGAACTTACCTTAAGTGAAGTTCTACCAAAATTTTGTGAGATGTTGCATCTGAGAGACTTCACGACCCTCCCAAGCCCTGGTAATACAGCACATAGCAGCGCTGAATACTGAAACGGGACCCCAGGTTGCAGAATAAAAGCCATGACTACTTACTCTAAAACGAATGAAGAGGAGCGGGAGCCGGGGAACGAGTGACACTGAGTGAGTGAATGAACATATTCTTTTTTCAGTTTTTTAATTATCTAAAATCGTGTGACGATGCTGTAGGTCAAAAAACGGACTACATGGTGTGTTTATTATGAAGTCTCTCAGATGCAACATCTCACAAAATTTTGGTAGAACTTCACTTAAGGTAAGTTCGTTTAACCATAAATTAATAATTTAATAGTCAATCTTATTTATAAGTCAACTTCTATATACTCATTCACCGAATAGACTGGGTTATCCAACAAAAGATTCCTAAGAACATAGAACATACAACTGGTTTATGATTATTCCTTTGGCAACCATCTAACTATCTGTAATGGAAAGTCCTTCATCTTTTTCTCCAGGGTTAAAGCTTTTTCCATACATGTCATCTTAATCATCGGTTCAGTCGTTTAATAAAAGGTGATAGACAGACAAACTCACTTTCGCATCAATGACACTAGTCAAGTCAGGATTAATACTTCGGAATACGTATAAATATATTGTGATTTCACTCGCACCTTTAAATAGTAGCTAGCATAGAGATCCCGTCTGTTGACTATGTGCCTAAAAAAATACCAACATGCTGATATTAGTTTATATAACGTTTATATTGCCCAAAGCCGTGGTTTAACTCTTTCTCGTATACTCAGCATCGTAAATAGCTTAACGTAGAATAACTTTGTCGTTTTGATAATAGAGCGACAAGGTACTAAAGGGCGCAGCTATTTGTAATTAATCCTCACCGAACTTATAAAGTATACTGAACAGTGAGCACTCACGTCAGCCTAACAACAAATTTTAATCGCAGATGGGATTTAGACCCACATCACAGCTCAGATGGCGTTATCAGAGTGTTGACCATTAGCCGAATGGGTTAATCATAATAGAGCTAAGTCGAGGGTAATACACATGCGGCGCTATTGTCACAGAATAAGTAATAGCTATTGTTCAGATATGGTTAACAGGATGGTCCTCAAATAGCTGTTGGTAGAGCGGTGATTTCGATTTAATGGGCTTGAATAATAATAACCTCACTCATCGCCGAAAACATTACGACGCGATGCTTGATACACTATCAATATGACCTTTAACTGTCACATTATTCTTAAAAAAACAGGACTGGGAAGCAAAATAGAAATTAACGATTGTTCCCTAAATATGTATGTATGTATGTAAACTTTTATGCACAAACAAAAAATAAAATAAAATAAAACCGAAACAGATAGACAAAACATATCTATAAAGGTGAACTTATCTCTTTAAGGGATCAATTCCTGTTAATCTTTAGCGATTGAGAGATCAATAGAAGCAACGGATGGCTAAACATACACCCATTATAGAGTCAGAAGATAAAGATTGAAATAGATAGCCAATAAAATCGTGTACCTGTAATAAAAAGGACATATAAACGAATATACCCACTCGTATAAATCCTACAAATATTACAAATGCGAAGGTTTGTGCGTTTGTTTGTTACTCCGTCTCGTTGCTACGGCTGGACGGATTTGAAATTGGTATTGCTTTTACTCTGGATTAACACGTACTCATAGGCTACTTTTATCCTATAAAATTTAGAAGTTCCCGAGGGAACAACCATAATCGAAAACTACGCGGACGAAGTTGCGTGTAGAATTTATACATTATAAATGTGAAAGTAACTTTGACTGTTTGTTACCCTTTCACGGCTAAACCGCTGAACCAATCTGGATGAAAGAGTTTATGGGGATAGCTTGAACTTCGAGGAAAGACATAGGATACCTAGTCTTTATCCCAGAAAATTCCCGGACCGTTCCCGGAGGAAGAGCCATAAACGACTTCTACACGGACGAAATCGAGTACTAGTATAATTGTAATTAAATACACACACACATCACATATCACCTTACTACATAGGCAGTTCTTTTCACGACCCGTAATTTCCCGTATATTTACATACATACATACATTAAATCACGCCCGTTTCCCAGAGGGGTACGCAGAGACCACTTCTTCTTCTTCGAGATCTTGACAAATTTCTTTAATTTCAGTCTTTCCCGTATATTTTAATTTCAAAATACTTCCTCTGAACCAGATTTTTGCAACTGGTATGATCCTACGAGTATAACTACGTACTGGTAAATGCATTCGTCTAAACCGCAGTGTTAATAAAATACAACGATGTATTATGATTTATCAATAACATTTACACATCAGGACCATTCGATGAGCGCCATTGAAATTTACCCTGGCACGTGTTGATATTTGAATAAACAGTAATTGTCAGTTACAATTGGTACTGTGTTGAGTGCTTTACATTCGAATCTATAATAATATAAAAATGAATCTCAAAATGTGTTGGTAAGCGCATAACTCAACAACGCCTGGACCAATTTGCCCAATTCTTTTTTTAAATGTTCGTTGAAGTTCAAGGGTGGTTTTTACGGCGAGAAAAATTGAAAAATCCACCGGGAAAGTCAGGAATTTGCAGCGGGGCGAAGTCGCTGGCGGGCCGCTAGTAATAAGATAAATTGGAGCCATCTCCGATTCTAGGGGACTTAAATGGCATAGCTCAGATGTTGGACCGGATTGAATGATTTGCAAAACGATGAATTAAAATAGTTTTTACTTTTAGTTTTAGTTTGTGCTCCCTTTTCTGAGATCATTATATTCAAGTGTTCAATACTGAAAGTTGGAAGAGTATACGCTGATTCTAAAATTATGGTTTGGAATTTGCTTGCTTGGAAATGCTATGGTAAAAGTTTTGAGTTAAAGAGCAGTTAGATTGCATGCAGTCATTAGTTGAAATAAATTGGTAGTGGTAGATTTTTGATGTGTAAAAGTGCCCGTGCGGCCTACTTACTGAATAAATGTCTTTTATGTATTTTATATTTTGTCTTTCATAGTTTTTTTGTGTTCATTCAGGTAGTCATAGTTTGGTATTCATTCGTGTAGTTTTAATTGATTTTTTGGGGAATAAATTGAGATTTTGAACCCACTCAAATTAGACAAAAAGTGGATCTTCAAACATTAGATAAGTAGTTAAATTCAAATTTTATAGAAAAACAAATTTCAAATCTTGGAGTCTGAAAATAATGCCAAACAATAATATTAGATAATGAAAAACTGTGGATCCAGGTCGAGTCTAGTAGACGTTAAGAGAACTCGCTGAAGTTGTAATACTACCTAACTAATTAGGTACTTAAAAGGTCTCTTGATCAATTTGTTCGGAGCTCAACGAAGCGCTTAGGCGAAAACGTTAAAGAATACTCAATTTTAAATTATTAGTAAAAAACTGGAAGCTTGAGCTGAGAGGATTGGTTTTTATTTATTAATCCTATTCCAATTTGTTTTGAATATTGCATGTTGTAAGGTAAATGTAAATTGAGTTAGTAAATGGGAGTTAATTTAAATTTAAGACCAAATGTAATTTTTAGAGACTGCTGTGCTGTGACATTTACAAGACAACTGATTGTTAATAGAAATGTTTTAAAATATATTATGGAATTGACTAAGGGGAACCCGCGACAACGTCAATAAATGTCTAGTCTCGTCAGTAAAGTACCTAATTAGTATAACATATATTTTTTTTACAATTACGGATATGTATATTTGTATCAAAGTTGTAGATCAGCAAAGAAAAATAACACTGTTAAATTAACGATTATATAAACAACACTCTTTAGACGGGAATATTTCCCGATGACTTAAAAAGCCTTCATCAAAAATTTGCTTAAAAGGTGATAGGGATCAATTGGTAATCAAAGGCGGATTGGCTCTACTTTCAAAATTTTCAAAAATAATCGAGAAAGTCATTTATAAATTCAGATTCCATAAAACAAAATGTCCTTCATTGGCAATATTTAAGATTTTTATGCATATCTGGGAAAAGATAAACAACAAAAGACCACGTTATGCTCTATTACTAGACCTGTATAAAGCTTTCGACTGCGTAGCTCACGACACTGTTTTATGTCAGCTAGATAATTTAGGTATACGAGGTAATAATGCTTGCATACTTATCAAAACTTACCAATATGATACGAAACAGGCGACAGTTGTCGAATCATTTAATAATTTAACAAAATCCATAGAAGTAAATGTGGCGATTCTACAAGGAAGTGTGTTAGGTCCACTTATTTTTCTAATTTACATTACTGAATTGCCTAAAATTTTAACAAATTATGCGTGCTATTGTTGATGATGCTACGCTTTTGTTTACAGAATCAATGTCAAGTGAAAAACTTCTACGCAATATTAATAACACACTAAGTGCTGTCGTTAAATGGCCGAAAAAATTAAAACTGAAGGTCATTTAAAAAAAAAAACCCATTAAGAAATTATAAAACTGTAATAGCATGGCACCATGTATCACTTGCACTGCCGTCACTCACTCAGAAATGTGTTCAATTAAAAGAAGTTCCTGATAATAACTGGGATTTACATGTATTTGTAATTTCGTACTTTCTGTGACATGTTTTAAGAAAATCATCAAGATTGTTTTTTTACATACATGCATACATACCTTACCTTCACGCCTGTAATCCCAGAGTGGGCTAGGCAGAGCTACATAATTACAACTTTAAAAGTTGTTGATAATTCAGTAACCACAATTTTAATTGACATAAAAAACGGAACTATTCATCTGCACCATTAACATCGATAATATAACACAGTGCTAAAATAAATTAATTATAATATTGAATCTCACTTCATTTTAAATTATATTCCCTCTTTGAAAATTTCACGGCTCGAGTAACGAATAACATTTAATGAAATTAAAGTCTCTGGGTTGCGGTTCAAGTCTTTTATCTCGACGTAAATCTTTAATGTCATTATTTGTAGTGAAACTAAAAGCTTTAAGGACTAGAAAACTTCATTAAACATGGCTGGTCACAGCCAGTGATCATGAATAAGATCGAGGTTAGTCAACATACTTTATCAAATTTTAACACGTTTGATTTTGTATCTAATCAGGGTCTCTAATTCTTAAAACCATATTACCTTTGACATGTTTTTAACAAGGCCCTCATCAAGTAAATAAAAGCTATCGTATCGTTAACATGTCAAAGGCAATATTATGGTTTTACCGAAAACAATAGAGGCCCAGCTTATTGAGCCCGTATTTATTAAACCTTGTTAAGTTTCTTTAAATGTATTCACAGCTGCTAGCTTTTTTTTTCAATATTACGTATGGTCACGATTGATTGATGATTGCCTTCGAACAGTGCCAGGGCCTTATCTTTCTTTGTCTGTACACGTATTGTTATCGTATTGTTTTTACTCGGCTGTCATTACTGTTAAGTAAATAGTTGTCAATAATGCCGCCAAGCAGCAGTGTTCGCATTGATGTGTGGGGATAATTCCACTGGTGAAATTACTAGCATAAAAGCAATCCATCTTAATCTTCAGGGTTGGCATAGCATTGCATTGCAGATTGCAGTTTTAAGATTGAAGTCTTGAGAATGCAATTGTCTATGGGTCACAGATCCCACTTACCAACAGGTGGCTTGTATGCTCGTTTGCCATCTACATGCCATAAAAACAAAATTGTGATGTGTTTTAACCTAGCTGTTAATAATAAATTTATATGAATTTATTTTATTGATAAATAAATATGTGATTCCACTGGTGAAATTACTAGCCCAAAAACAATCCATCTTAGTATTCTGGGTTGGCAAAGCATTGCATTGCATTGCAGATTGCAGTTTTAAGATTGAAGTCTTGAGAATGCAATTGTCTATGGGTCACAGATCCCACTTACCAACAGGTGGCTTGTATGCCTGTTTGCCATCTACATGCCATAAAAAAAATTGTGATGTTTTTTAACCTAGCTGTTAATAATAAATTTATATGAATTTATTTTATTGATAAATAAATATGAGATTCCACTGGTGAAATTACTAGCCCAAAAACAATCCATCTTAGTATTCAGGGTTGGCAAAGCATTGCATTGCATTGCAGATTGCAGTTTTAAGATTGTAGTGTTGAGAATGCAAATGTCTATGGGTCACAGATCCTACTTACCAACAGGTGGCTTGTATGCTCGTTTGCCATCTACATGCCATAAGAAAATTTTGTGATGTTTTGAAACCTAGCTGTTAATAATAAAATATGTTTTTTTTTCGTTAAATAAGTAAATATGCTAACAAATACAGTAAACGATAAAAATAAAAATCAATTAGGTTAAACCCCCTGATTGTGTTTCTTATTATGGGAACCCAAAAAAATGGCAATTTAATGGCAATGGTTTTCGCGGTTTATCAATCAAAATTATTAAGTCCAGGTTAGTATCCCAAAAACATTTCTCATTTGAGACTTTTTTTATACACTACTATTATATACAATAATAAACAAAAGTATATATACAAACTAATTTGTCTAACAATCCTTTCGTTCCAAATATGTTTGTTATATATTATACTAATAAATATGAAATGAAAATAGGAAACATGAACAACATATTCGTAGATAAAAAAAAATCTATGCTTCACCTTTTGCAAATAAAACGCCTTTTATTCGTCCCTAGCCTACAGACCTGCTGTTTGAGAATGATAGTAAATATTATAGACCGGTAAAAGGTGGCGCTCTTATATAACAATATTAGCATAATACTTGTCAACTCAGCAACGAACGAGTGAAAGCAAAGCCATTAATAATTTTTAAAAAAGAACCGGTATAGCTAGAACTGTTCTAAGGGCCACTTGCAAAAGATAAATCTCCTTTTAAAATAACTATAACTAAAGACAAAAACTAGATTTATGTAAATGACTTTTATTACTTTGCAATGTCTTGCAAAATGGTTTTAAATAAGTTTATTTGCAACAGGCTCGTTATTGAACAATAAAAACTGCCTGTGGTTGACCTCGCTAATCAATTACCTTATCCATTTTGCTAATTGTCGTGTTTATTTAAGAGTAAAGTTTTAACCTATTTTCTAGCTGTACGTAATAAATGTAATAATACTAATAATGTTTTTCGAACTTGCCTTTTTCAGCTGCTTTGCCTGCATAGGTTCAGATTCAGATTTTATTACTCAATATAACACAGTATAAATTACATGTCATGTCAAATTATATGCAGTTATATTGACGTCGTCAGAAATATAATTAAATGATAATAGTAAAAGTCAACACAAATACAGAGTACCTTAATACATTTTATTTCGATGTTGCATCTGAGAGACTTCATAATAAACACACCATGTAGTCCGTTTTTTGACCTACAGCATCGTCACACGATTTTAGATAATTAAAAAACTGAAAAATGAATATGTTCATTCACTCACTCAGTGTCACTCGTTCCCCGGCTCCCGCTCCTCTTCATTCGTTTTTTGTGTGCGGCATCGTCAACACCTACATTTCATTTCAGCTTGATAGTGTATAATAAAAGTATTTGTGATCAAAAAGTGCATCACAAAATGGGAAAAAGGAAGCATAAAAGTGATGATAAGGATATTCGTCGCAAAATTCGTCGTTTGGAGGAAAAACTGCGCCACAACGAACATAAAGGTAACTACCCTACATTTCTTGATAAAATGTTTCGTGCTTCTTATTTGTTCCCAGTTAAGGCGTTATATAAGAAGTCTGATGCAATGTAAAATGGACTGTCTTAATGTGGTAATACGAGATATTATCCAGATGGTCAATAATTTGTACCTTAATGTGGTAATACGAGATATTATCCTGGTTACAAAATTAAGTTCTTTCTTGATGTGGTGGCACGTGATGCCATCCTGAAAGTAACATTGTCCTATTTGTTTGTTCAGATTGGGACAGAAGACCTGACTCGTTGTCTTCCGATGTTTGTGAACGCTCATTTGATGTCGATATGCTATCTAACGATGATTTTGATATGTTGCGAAATGAAGCAAATAACGATTCGCGCTGTGGAACGCCGCAACTGCGGTCCTCGGTAAATTTGGTGCATACCGATAACGTAAGTATTGGCCCCTTAACACCGAGCGCGTTGGCGCCAGCGGCGCCGCCAGCACTACCGGTGCTACCAGTATCCGCCACTTCGGTACAGGCTAGTCAAGCTGACCCAGTAGATACAAGTCAACCATCTACTTCTGCATTACCTTCGGAAATCTTAAGTGTACTTGGAGAGGCTAAAAACAAAGAACAACCGTTAGGTGACCACATACCTACTGAACTCTCTGAACGCTGGGGTAAAATCCTAGTAGACGGACTAGCAAATGAGCAAAAGGAGTTGCTTGTGGGAAAAATGCCCATACCAGGTAACTTTTTACTGGCACAAGCGCCCAAATTAAATCAAGAGATGGCTGCAGTACTACATGATGCAGTTATAAATCGTGATAAAAGGCTAGAAAAGGCTCAAAATCAACTGGGCTTTGGAATTGCTGGTCTCGCAATGCTTACAAACGACCTTATTAAGGGCAACTTAACGAACTTGGAAAATATAAAAAGAGTTTCGGAAATAACTCAAATTTTACTAGATTTACACTTTGAAGGATCGCTTAATAGGAAAAAGCTCATACTGCCGCAACTTAATAAATAATTCTGGAACGCGATTCAAGGGGCCAAAAGGGATGCTTACTTGTTTGGCGAAAGACTTGGTGAATGCGTAAAAAACACCAAGGACATAGAGAGGTCCGGGCAACAAATAAAGAGACCTTTTGTAGCACAACCAGTCTTTCAGCAGCGTAAGCAACAGGCAGTGACGGGAAACTTCCGAGCTCCTCCTCGTCAGCAGTACGTGAAGACAGTGCCAGCCGCGCCGAGCCACCGTCACCACGAGCCGCAGCCGTCGCCGTTGGCGAGGAGGAATCAGGGCCAGCAGCGCCGCGGGCGCCCCTACGCGACCGGCAAGACCAACGACCGGCGACGTCGCTATTAGAGGTACCACATGCCGGGCGCATTAAAATTTTTCTTCACAATTGGTCACTTATTACTAATGATCGCACTGTATTGTCTTATGTCAAAGGATATAAGATTCCATTTTGCAAGCCAATTTATCAATATACTGAGCCGAGTAATCCACCATTTTCAAAGTTTGAAATGGATAAAGCCATAAATAAGCTTATTGACTTAGGTGCTATTGCACAATGCAATGATAATTTACCTAACCAATACATTTCACCTGTCTTCTTGACGCCGAAAAGTGACGGCAGTTTCAGATTTATACTGAACCTAAAATCAATTAACAAATTTGTACATAAACAACATTTTAAAATGGAAGATATTCGCACGGCTAGTAAATTAGTATCAAAAGACGCTTTTATGGCCTCAATCGACCTCAAAGAGGCTTATTTTTTAGTACCTATCTATCCGCCACATAAAAAGTTTTTGAGATTCAGACTTAATAACCTGTATGAGTTTAATTGCCTACCGTATGGTCTGACTACAGCCCCTTTCATATTTACTAAACTACTTAAGCCTCTTTTGACCTTATTAAGAAGGCAGGGGCACACATTAGTAGCCTACCTCGATGATATTTTGTGCATAGGAAAAGATTACAATACGTGTAAAAACACTGTAAATATTTTGAAGAAAAATCTCGAACAATTAGGCTTCATTATCAACTTTGATAAAAGTAAATTGATACCTTCTCAGGTTTGTAGATTTTTGGGCCTTGAAATAAATACTTTACTAATGGAGTTACATTTGCCCCAAGAAAAAAATTTAAAAATTTCAGTTCTGGCCAAAGAAATTCGTAACAAAGCTAACATAAGTATACGTGATTTTGCAAAGTTTATTGGCACCTTAACTTCAGCCTGTCCTGCAGTAGCCTACGGTTGGCCACATACTAAGTATTTTGAAAGAGAAAAATTTCTGGCTCTTCAAAAATATAATAATAATTTTGACTCGATAATGCCACTCAGGCCTTATTTATATGATGATTTAAGTTGGTGGTGTGACATTGCACCGAAAGCTCGTAACAATATACATAAGGGCATGTATCAATTAGAAATTTTCACGGACTCTTCGCTTACAGGGTGGGGGGCCGCCTGTAATGGCGAAATAACCAGAGGGCACTGGTCAGCGGACGAAACTCGACATCACATAAATTTCCTTGAATTATTCGCTGCATTCCTAGGTTTAAAATCCTTTTGTAAAACCAACCACGATATAAATGTGTTACTTAGGATAGATAACACTACCGCCATATCTTATATCAACAGAACTGGCGGTATTCAATATCCCCACCTAAACGAAATCACAAGAAAGATATGGCAGTGGTGCGAACAAAAACGTATTTTTATTTTTGCGTCCTATATTAAATCACGCGATAATACGGACGCTGACCAAGCCTCAAGGTACACTAACGTCGACACAGAATGGGAATTAAATACTATTAATTATAAAAAATTAACTCGAATATTTGGCCAGCCTGATGTAGATTTGTTCGCCTCGCGTCTCAACAAAAAATGCCAACTATATGTTTCTTGGAAACGAGATCCAGGGGCTTATGAAATCGATGCCTTTACCATATCTTGGCGAAACCATTTTTTCTACGCTTTTCCACCGTTTTCACTGGTTCTCAAGTGCCTCCGTAAAATAGTCGAAGAGGAAGTGACCGGTATCATTGTTGTCCCATATTGGCCTTCACAGCCGTGGTTCCCCCTATTTCAGTCGCTACTGAAATCCAAGATGATTTATTTTAAACCTAACAAAAATCTTTTACTGTCCCCTTCTAGGGAACGCCACCCGCTATGGCCCAGTCTTACCCTGGCGTGTGCAGTGTTGTGCGGCAAGCCTACCTAAAGCGCGGCATAAGAAATGACTCAATTGATATTATGTTAAAATCATTATCGAAAAGTACTCTCAATCAGTATAATGTTGCGCTAAAACAATGGTTTACTTTCTGTCAGATTAATCATGTTGATTTATTTAATGGATCAGTAGCAGATATATTACAATTTCTAACAGAAAAATTTAAAGAAAATGCAAGTTACGGAACGTTAAATTCTTACCGATCTAGCCTGTCTCTGATCATGGGTAAAAATTGTTGCAATGATGATTGTATTGTAAGATTCTTGAAAGGAGTTTTTAGAAGTAAACCTTGTTTCCCGAAGTACCTTTCAATATGGGATCCCAATTTAGTCTTAGAATATTTATCCGGGTTTTACCCTTATGATTCAATAACAATCGATGTTTTGTCAAAAAAAATGGTTACTCTCCTCGCGTTGTCTACAGGACAACGTGTGCAGACGTTATCATTAATTGATATCTCAGATATTCATACTGAACACTCTCGCATTGTTATTACAATTAATAATATAATTAAGACCTCAATGCCAAATAGGCATAACCCAAGATTAATTATTCCTTTTTTCAAGGATAATAATTTAATATGTCCAGCACTGGCCCTGTCATCTTATATAGAAAAAACAAGTAAATTTAGAAATCTAACCAACACAAACAAATTATTCCTAACTTGTAAAAAGCCCATCCACAATGCCACCTCGCAGACACTAAGTCGATGGATAAAACAAACGCTAAGCAGCAGCGGAGTGAACGTGAACATGTTCACGGCCCACAGCACCCGGCACGCCGCGACCTCCTCGGCGCACCGGGCCGGTGTTTCCATTGACTTAATTAAGAAAACGGCGGGATGGTCGGGCAACTCACTTTGTTTTGCGCGCTTTTACAATCAACCTCTTATCGACACAGAAGAAGACAGTGCCTTTGCTCAGGCCGTGTTAAATAGTTAGTGATTAGTCTATAATTACAGTACTAGAGATTACTTTGGTTTTATTTATTTACCTTTGAAATATTACATTTATATTCTTTGGAGTTACCAATCTTTTTTCATAACTCATTAATTATGTTTATTGTTTAATAGGTATACTTTGGGTATCTAGAATCTATTTATTTTCCAATATATCTATTACTATGGTAATGATTAATGATTATTGTGTTTTATTCTGCAACTAACGCTGAACATCCTACATGGTGTGTTTATTATGAAGTCTCTCAGATGCAACATCGAAATAAAATTTATGGTTAAACGAACTTACCTTAAGTGAAGTTCTACCAAAATTTTGTGAGATGTTGCATCTGAGAGACTTCACGACCCTCCCAAGCCCTGGTAATACAGCACATAGCAGCGCTGAATACTGAAACGGGACCCCAGGTTGCAGAATAAAAGCCATGACTACTTACTCTAAAACGAATGAAGAGGAGCGGGAGCCGGGGAACGAGTGACACTGAGTGAGTGAATGAACATATTCTTTTTTCAGTTTTTTAATTATCTAAAATCGTGTGACGATGCTGTAGGTCAAAAAACGGACTACATGGTGTGTTTATTATGAAGTCTCTCAGATGCAACATCTCACAAAATTTTGGTAGAACTTCACTTAAGGTAAGTTCGTTTAATCATAAATTAATAATTTAATAGTCAATCTTATTTATAAGTCAACTTCTATATACTCATTCACCGAATAGACTGGGTTATCCAACAAAAGATTCCTAAGAACATAGAACATACAACTGGTTTATGATTATTCCTTTGGCAACCATCTAACTATCTGTAATGGAAAGTCCTTCATCTTTTTCTCCAGGGTTAAAGCTTTTTCCATACATGTCATCTTAATCATCGGTTCAGTCGTTTAATAAAAGGTGATAGACAGACAAACTCACTTTCGCATCAATGACACTAGTCAAGTCAGGATTAATACTTCGGAATACGTATAAATATATTGTGATTTCACTCGCACCTTTAAATAGTAGCTAGCATAGAGATCCCGTCTGTTGACTATGTGCCTAAAAAAATACCAACATGCTGATATTAGTTTATATAACGTTTCTATTGCCCAAAGCCGTGGTTTAACTCTTTCTCGTATACTCAGCATCGTAAATAGCTTAACGTAGAATAACTTTGTCGTTTTTATAATAGAGCGACAAGGTACTAAAGGGCGCAGCTATTTGTAATTAATCCTCACCGAACTTATAAAGTATACTGAACAGTGAGCACTCACGTCAGCCTAACAACAAATTTTAATCGCAGATGGGATTTAGACCCACATCACAGCTCAGATGGCGTTATCAGAGTGTTGACCATTAGCCGAATGGGTTAATCATAATAGAGCTAAGTCGAGGGTAATACACATGCGGCGCTATTGTCACAGAATAAGTAATAGCTATTGTTCAGATATGGTTAACAGGATGGTCCTCAAATAGCTGTTGGTAGAGCGGTGATTTCGATTTAATGGGCTTGAATAATAATAACCTCACTCATCGCCGAAAACATTACGACGCGATGCTTGATACACTATCAATATGACCTTTAACTGTCACATTATTCTTAAAAAAACAGGACTGGGAAGCAAAATAGAAATTAACGATTGTTCCCTAAATATGTATGTATGTATGTAAACTTTTATGCACAAACAAAAAATAAAATAAAATAAAACCGAAACAGATAGACAAAACATATCTATAAAGGTGAACTTATCTCTTTAAGGGATCAATTCCTGTTAATCTTTAGCGATTGAGAGATCAATAGAAGCAACGGATGGCTAAACATACACCCATTATAGAGTCAGAAGATAAAGATTGAAATAGATAGCCAATAAAATCGTGTACCTGTAATAAAAAGGACATATAAACGAATATACCCACTCGTATAAATCCTACAAATATTACAAATGCGAAGGTTTGTGCGTTTGTTTGTTACTCCGTCTCGTTGCTACGGCTGGACGGATTTGAAATTGGTATTGCTTTTACTCTGGATTAACACGTACTCATAGGCTACTTTTATCCTATAAAATTTAGAAGTTCCCGAGGGAACAACCATAATCGAAAACTACGCGGACGAAGTTGCGTGTAGAATTTATACATTATAAATGTGAAAGTAACTTTGACTGTTTGTTACCCTTTCACGGCTAAACCGCTGAACCAATCTGGATGAAAGAGTTTATGGGGATAGCTTGAACTTCGAGGAAAGACATAGGATACCTAGTCTTTATCCCAGAAAATTCCCGGACCGTTCCCGGAGGAAGAGCCATAAACGACTTCTACACGGACGAAATCGAGTACTAGTATAATTGTAATTAAATACACACACACATCACATATCACCTTACTACATAGGCAGTTCTTTTCACGACCCGTAATTTCCCGTATATTTACATACATACATACATTAAATCACGCCCGTTTCCCAGAGGGGTACGCAGAGACCACTTCTTCTTCTTCGAGATCTTGACAAATTTCTTTAATTTCAGTCTTTCCCGTATATTTTAATTTCAAAATACTTCCTCTGAACCAGATTTTTGCAACTGGTATGATCCTACGAGTATAACTACGTACTGGTAAATGCATTCGTCTAAACCGCAGTGTTAATAAAATACAACGATGTATTATGATTTATCAATAACATTTACACATAAGGACCATTCGATGAGCGCCATTGAAATTTACCCTGGCACGTGTTGATATTTGAATAAACAGTAATTGTCAGTTACAATTGGTACTGTGTTGAGTGCTTTACATTCGAATCTATAATAATATAAAAATGAATCGCAAAATGTGTTGGTAAGCGCATAACTCAACAACGCCTGGACCAATTTGCCCAATTCTTTTTTTTAAATGTTCGTTGAAGTTCAAGGGTGGTTTTTACGGCGAGAAAAATTGAAAAATCCACCGGGAAAGTCAGGAATTTGCAGCGGGGCGAAGTCGCTGGCGGGCCGCTAGTAATAAGATAAATTGGAGCCATCTCCGATTCTAGGGGACTTAAATGGCATAGCTCAGATGTTGGACCGGATTGAATGATTTGCAAAACGATGAATTAAAATAGTTTTTACTTTTAGTTTTAGTTTGTGCTCCCTTTTCTGGGATCATTATATTCAAGTGTTCAATACTGAAAGTTGGAAGAGTATACGCTGATTCTAAAATTATGGTTTGGAATTTGCTTGCTTGGAAATGCTATGGTAAAAGTTTTGAGTTAAAGAGCAGTTAGATTGCATGCAGTCATTAGTTGAAATAAATTGGTAGTGGTAGATTTTTGATGTGTAAAAGTGCCCGTGCGGCCTACTTACTGAATAAATGTCTTTTATGTATTTTATATTTTGTCTTTCATAGTTTTTTTGTGTTCATTCAGGTAGTCATAGTTTGGTATTCATTCGTGTAGTTTTAATTGATTTTTTGGGGAATAAATTGAGATTTTGAACCCACTCAAATTAGACAAAAAGTGGATCTTCAAACATTAGTGTGCTCGTTTGTCTTCTCAATGCCATAAAAAAAAAAAAAAAAAAAAAAATTAGATAAGTAGTTAAATTCAAATTTTATAGAAAAACAAATTTCAAATCTTGGAGTCTGAAAATAATGCCAAACAATAATATTAGATAATGAAAAACTGTGGATCCAGGTCGAGTCTAGTAGACGTTAAGAGAACTCGCTGAAGTTGTAATACTACCTAACTAATTAGGTACTTAAAAGGTCTCTTGATCAATTTGTTCGGAGCTCAACGAAGCGCTTAGGCGAAAACGTTAAAGAATACTCAATTTTAAATTATTAGTAAAAAACTGGAAGCTTGAGCTGAGAGGATTGGTTTTTATTTATTAATCCTATTCCAATTTGTTTTGAATATTGCATGTTGTAAGGTAAATGTAAATTGAGTTAGTAAATGGGAGTTAATTTAAATTTAAGACCAAATGTAATTTTTAGAGACTGCTGTGCTGTGACATTTACAAGACAACTGATTGTTAATAGAAATGTTTTAAAATATATTATGGAATTGACTAAGGGGAACCCGCGACAACGTCAATAAATATCTAGTCTCGTCAGTAAAGTACCTAATTAGTATAACATATATTTTTTTTACAATTACGGATATGTATATTTGTATCAAAGTTGTAGATCAGCAAAGAAAAATAACACTGTTAAATTAACGATTATATAAACAACACTCTTTAGACGGGAATATTTCCCGATGACTTAAAAAGCCTTCATCAAAAATTTGCTTAAAAGGTGATAGGGATCAATTGGTAATCAAAGGCGGATTGGCTCTACTTTCAAAATTTTCAAAAATAATCGAGAAAGTCATTTATAAATTCAGATTCCATAAAACAAAATGTCCTTCATTGGCAATATTTAAGATTTTTATGCATATCTGGAAAAAGATAAACAACAAAAGACCACGTTATGCTTTATTACTAGACCTGTATAAAGCTTTCGACTGCGTAGCTCACGACACTGTTTTATGTCAGCTAGATAATTTAGGTATACGAGGTAATAATGCTTGCATACTTATCAAAACTTACCAATATGATACGAAACAGGCGACAGTTGTCGAATCATTTAATAATTTAACAAAATCCATAGAAGTAAATGTGGCGATTCTACAAGGAAGTGTGTTAGGTCCACTTATTTTTCTAATTTACATTACTGAATTGCCTAAAATTTTAACAAATTATGCGTGCTATTGTTGATGATGCTACGCTTTTGTTTACAGAATCAATGTCAAGTGAAAAACTTCTACGCAATATTAATAACACACTAAGTGCTGTCGTTAAATGGCCGAAAAAATTAAAACTGAAGGTCATTTAAAAAAAAAACCCATTAAGAAATTATAAAACTGTAATAGCATGGCACCATGTATCACTTGCACTGCCGTCACTCACTCAGAAATGTGTTCAATTAAAAGAAGTTCCTGATAATAACTGGGATTTACACGTATTTGTAATTTCGTACTTTCTGTGACATGTTTTAAGAAAATCATCAAGATTGTTTTTTTACATACATGCATACATACCTTACCTTCACGCCTGTAATCCCAGAGTGGGCTAGGCAGAGCTACATAATTACAACTTTAAAAGTTGTTGATAATTCAGTAACCACAATTTTAATTGACATAAAAAACGGAACTATTCATCTGCACCATTAACATCGATAATATAACACAGTGCTAAAATAAATTAATTATAATATTGAATCTCACTTCATTTTAAATTATATTCCCTCTTTGAAAATTTCACGGCTCGAGTAACGAATAACATTTAATGAAATTAAAGTCTCTGGGTTGCGGTTCAAGTCTTTTATCTCGACGTAAATCTTTAATGTCATTATTTGTAGTGAAACTAAAAGCTTTAAGGACTAGAAAACTTCATTAAACATGGCTGGTCACAGCCAGTGATCATGAATAAGATCGAGGTTAGTCAACATACTTTATCAAATTTTAACACGTTTGATTTTGTATCTAATCAGGGTCTCTAATTCTTAAAACCATATTACCTTTGACATGTTTTTAACAAGGCCCTCATCAAGTAAATAAAAGCTATCGTATCGTTAACATGTCAAAGGCAATATTATGGTTTTACCGAAAACAATAGAGGCCCAGCTTATTGAGCCCGTATTTATTAAACCTTGTTAAGTTTCTTTAAATGTATTCACAGCTGCTAGCTTTTTTTTTCAATATTACGTATGGTCACGATTGATTGATGATTGCCTTCGAACAGTGCCAGGGCCTTATCTTTCTTTGTCTGTACACGTATTGTTATCGTATTGTTTTTACTCGGCTGTCATTACTGTTAAGTAAATAGTTGTCAATAATGCCGCCAAGCAGCAGTGTTCGCATTGATGTGTGGGGATAATTCCACTGGTGAAATTACTAGCATAAAAGCAATCCATCTTAATCTTCAGGGTTGGCATAGCATTGCATTGCAGATTGCAGTTTTAAGATTGAAGTCTTGAGAATGCAATTGTCTATGGGTCACCGATCCCACTTACCAACAGGTGGCTTGTATGCTCGTTTGCCATCTACATGCCATAAAAACAAAATTGTGATGTGTTTTAACCTAGCTGTTAATAATAAATTTATATGAATTTATTTTATTGATAAATAAATATGTGATTCCACTGGTGAAATTACTAGCCCAAAAACAATCCATCTTAGTATTCAGGGTTGGCAAAGCATTGCATTGCATTGCAGATTGCAGTTTTAAGATTGAAGTCTTGAGAATGCAATTGTCTATGGGTCACAGATCCCACTTACCAACAGGTGGCTTGTATGCCTGTTTGCCATCTACATGCCATAAAAAAAAATTGTGATGTTTTTTAACCTAGCTGTTAATAATAAATTTATATGAATTTATTTTATTGATAAATAAATATGAGATTCCACTGGTGAAATTACTAGCCCAAAAACAATCCATCTTAGTATTCAGGGTTGGCAAAGCATTGCATTGCATTGCAGATTGCAGTTTTAAGATTGTAGTGTTGAGAATGCAAATGTCTATGGGTCACAGATCCTACTTACCAACAGGTGGCTTGTATGCTCGTTTGCCATCTACATGCCATAAGAAAATTTTGTGATGTTTTGAAACCTAGCTGTTAATAATAAAATATGTTTTTTTTTCGTTAAATAAGTAAATATGCTAACAAATACAGTAAACGATAAAAATAAAAATCAATTAGGTTAAACCCCCTGATTGTGTTTCTTATTATGGGAACCCAAAAAAATGGCAATTTAATGGCAATGGTTTTCGCGGTTTATCAATCAAAATTATTAAGTCCAGGTTAGTATCCCAAAAACATTTCTCATTTGAGACTTTTTTTATACACTACTATTATATACAATAATAAACAAAAGTATATATACAAACTAATTTGTCTAACAATCCTTTCGTTCCAAATATGTTTGTTATATATTATACTAATAAATATGAAATGAAAATAGGAAACATGAACAACATATTCGTAGATAAAAAAAAATCTATGCTTCACCTTTTGCAAATAAAACGCCTTTTATTCGTCCCTAGCCTACAGACCTGCCCAGAATAGCAATTTGATCAGAAGCAAATTCCCTTCAGCATAAAGTTACATAAGGCACGTGATTTTAACCAAAGAGAACCTGCGGTCGTGTAAGAAATCTTTCTGATCAAATTAGTATACAATTTGATAATACTTGGTTTTTGTAGCTGAAACAGATCCAGTGGAGATAGCTAATACCCTGGATTAACACACAGGCTACTTTACATCCTGGAAAATTTAAATATTCACGAAGGAATTACGATAACCGTATTTTACGCAGACGAAGTCCCGCGGCAGAAGCTTTCAATCTACAGGGTTATTGGTAAGTCGACCTGTTCCCCTCTAGCGGTTATGGGAGAGGTCATTTGCAATCATTTGGGTCCCATAATACCCTATGCAAAAGTGAACCATTTCTGAGATAATTTTAATTTAAGTTTTTTGCTAAAAAATTCAAGAACACATCTTCAAAAATGTACAAAAAAATTGCTCTTTAAATCTTTTTGTAATAGCATTTGTATGAGGTACAATTGCTGTTCTTATGTAATATTAAAAGTAGAAATATCTGTACACATTTAAGAATGCCAGACCAAAAAGCAAAAATATCCAACATAATGATATGAAAACTGAAAAATTTAGTTACTTTTTCGTATGGTATTATGGACCAAAATGATTGCAAATGATCTCCCCCATAACCCCTAGAGGGGAATAGGTCGACCAATAACCCTGCATATACATATATTATACAATGAATCGCAGCACAGCTAGTGACAGTTTTCCTAATACGTGCCTTAGTGAATTTAGGCGCATTAGGGTAATTTCGTCATTGTTTTCAGTTTATGCAGTGCTAGTTTGGTTCGTCATTAAAAAGTTAACTGCTGGCCACAGGCTCATCTCCACGACGACGGTCAGTTGCTCCAACAATCACAAATCACAAATAACAAATAGTTTTGTCTTACAAAATTAGATTGTACACACACACCTTTGCTACTAAAGTTACTGAAGTAGCAAGAAAAATGAATTGGCGTTTTTATTCAGAGGTCATTGCCAATTTTACGCTATGACGTAATTAAACTTACCTTACTTTTAAAAGTATAAAACTGTAAAGGGTAAGATCGATTAAATATGTAAATGGTCTTAAAAGAGTTTAACAATGTCTCCATTAAACTGACATAAAAGAAACATTAAAATTCCGACGTCAGAAACATTTTACTAAAAAGCACTTAAGTTGACATTAAGTATTTAACCAGTGTGACCGAGTTGGTTTTTACAGTGACAGTCGTTCAATATTTTGATCCCTTATGTTTTGTGAGGTATGGTAGAAAAAAAAAAACTCTTTTATACTTCTGTAAGCAGACCACGTTTAGGGGGGTTGCCATGACATAGTTAAGCAGAAAAAGAGAGAGAAAGAGACATTTTCAACTGTCTAGCTATTGACAGACAGACAGACAGACAGACAGATGGACAGTGGAGTCTTAATAATAGGGTCCCGTTTTTAACTTTTAGGTACGGAACCATAAAAAGCCGTACTGGACCTATGTTAGTATAACATTTTTCACTCTATATAACATCAGGAATGCGCTGTTAAAATCCTTTGGGTTACTCAGGCCCACAGTGTATAGTTTCAAATAGATTAAAGCTTTTTAGACCCAGGATTTTTAAGGTGATTCAGTGTGTTCTAAAGTTTCGCCGAGACTTTCAATTATTTAAGAAATTTACATAATTTCTTAAGGTCGTATGTAGGAAGTTAAAAAGCGGATGGAAAATAGAAAAAAACTGTCAATTACTCCATCGACAAAAGCATGCTCTAAAGTTAAATGTTTGAAGGTACCTACGTTTTAAAGCCGAGTCACTATAGAGTCGATCGGAAATATACTTCAAATTATCTGTAACAAAAGAGCTCGGAGATGCTTCACAATACATCGTTTATGAGATAAGAGCGTTTTAAACTCCCATCTGTTCTCATTCAATGTTTTCGATTCGGTGGGTTTAGATGAGATTTCTCTCTACCTATACTTCTTGTATAGTGCCGAGATCCTAGCAACAGTTAGTTATATTTATTTTGAATTGCTATATTTTCATACGTAAGATTTTGTTCTGAAACTTTTTGAAATTTTTATACAATAAACCTCATAAAATCTTTAGGTATTTAATTATATTATAGGTAGGTTCTAATTATGCACTTATTTTAAAAAAATGCTGAAATTAATGGTTTCGAAAAAAAGCAACACAATACCTACAATACAAATACTCTTTATTGAACACCAAAAAAACACGGAACAGTAGGTAAATACACTTTTTTCTGTTCGAAGCTCGATACGAGGCAAATGCATTTCTAGGTGGCGTTATTCTATCTTTTACTTTTCTGGTATAAAACCAGTTTTAGAATTGTTAATGAAACAGCGCTGAACGTCGATCTAACTACAGCTATACAGGTGGCGATCCTCCGGTTACAAAAATTCACAAAATAAATTATCAAGCCCACACACTGTTTAGAATAGAAATTTTCAGCAACGTAACGCATTCACATTACGTTTTATTACGCCATAAACCCGCCAAATGGACTGCTCAATAAAACGTTACGCCTTACATCATAACGGGGTAATAGACAGCAAGCAATTCATGGGAGATTACGAATGTCAGTTTCAGTTCGTCTCGACTTAAGGGACTCGAGTGAATCACTCAGTGAACCGACGACAGTTTTATGTGTCATGTTGCAATTTTGAATATCATTCGTGAAATTAACGGTTCCAGCTTTATAAAAGCAGTGTTTGTGATATTGTTGAAAAAATGGTAAATTATTTACACTTTTGCTTTAAGCGACACGCCAATTATCCATCGCACGCAGGTTTTAAAATCTATAACGGTTGTCTCCTTTGGGCACAAAGAGTCCCAACTTTCTACCCTCAGGTTAAAAAAATGAAGGATTTGCTTCGAGTAAAAGCAATAACGTAGAAAACACAATTAGAAGCATGAATTACCTTCAGATTATACATTATCTGTGCTTTTATAACTAGGAATGTTAACTCAAACGTAAAAAGTATCTTTAAATAATCAGCAGATAGGATAAGTTTAAGCAAGACTTGAAACTAAAAACAGCGAAGTTATCATCGATGTTAGACAAAAATATTATATGTATACTTTAAAACATTCCATATATAGAAGACACGGTTCTTGAACATTTGTACATAAATCATGCCGTGTAAGGGTTAAAATTGACGACGGTAAAGAAAAAAAATGCCAGATAAAAGATCAGCAAAAAAGAGACGACAAGCGTTAATAGAATAAATACAGACAGAGTAACACAATTTTTTCGCTCACAAACAATAAGACAATAAGTAAACCGTGAGATGAGAAACAATTTTCTCTGAAGTTAATTCCTTTCAAAACATTTTCAGTAAACAATACAATTTATCGGGACCTTGTACAGCCACTGGTTAATTTATAATGGACAATTGGGAGTTGAACCATGGTTTATAACAATGTCTTTGCCTGTCAAACAAAACTGTACAAATTAATTTGTTGACAGGCAGCAAAGCTTTGTTTAGCAAAATAATTACTGGTTGGCTACACTGTTACGAATCCTTTCACCAGGTTTTAATTGTGTAACATATTTATATTCTAAATGCCAAAGTGGGGTTGTTTGTGTGTTATTTTTTCGCGCAACTAGGGCTCGATGTGTTCTATTTATAACTAAAAAAAACATACAATTCTCGTAGGAATAGCGATAAACGGCTTCTAAACGGCAATAGCGGACTTAATCGAGTGTATAATAAAAAAAACATGAACTAAAACATTTTATATCATTGTTAACCCATAGAATACATTTTTAACTATTTTACTCTGCAACGCTACATATTCGCCGGAACTTATGGATGATGTAAACCTCTAAATAACGCAATAATTTATCTCTACCATATTTATTAATTCTACTATTTATTTGTGTACACATTTTTTATATAATATACCTAGCTACAAACATACTGAAAATTGTAATATGTACAAAATTATAATATTATAAGGAATGTTTAGAAGCATCTTGGCTACTACTAACCACCGTATTATACCTTTTTGAATCGTCATTAACGGACCTTGAGTGCGGCCGTAACCTATCAAATAAATACAAATAACTATGTTACGCCATATACCATACAAATTAACATAGCTTTCATTAAATGCATACACTGTTAATCATTCCTATTATTTTTCGGTGTTTAGTACCAATCATTTGAACGAAGTAATAGCTGAAGTAATACGCGAGAATTCCAATATTGGGGACGCCATTCTCTTCTGTTTAATGTTGTTAATATTGTTCTAAACAAGAACAGTTATCGTTATACTGCTGAAACAATTCTCATTGAAAAGATAATCAGCGGTGGTTTCGCGTTATTAGGTATCAAAACGACATTAATCGCATACGCGTTCATTACCCTACTCTGGCTCACTTATAAAACCTTATTAAACCCCACAAATAAGAGGTATAAGTATCTGTGTGTCTGTGTGTCTACCTGTGGTTTTGTAGCTACGAAACGGAAGGACCGATCTGGACGGAGTTTCTTGTGGCGCTTCTCCGCAATTATGGTCTTGGTGGAAGTGCTAGTTGATTCGCTCCATATTAACGACGCGTAACGAGCCACATATGGCCAATTTGATGGTTAAATATTTTATATTTGAATTTCACCGTGGATGTTCATTTCTTAAATAAATCACTTTTCAATTTAAATAAAATCATATATCAAGGGACAATATGTCACACCAATTGACCTAGTCCCAATTTAAGCTCTAGGCTTGTATTATACCCATAATAGTACTAGACAACGATGTAAATACTTATATAGAGAAATATATACTTAAATACATAGTAAACATCCATGACTCGGGAATAAATATTCGCGCTCATCACACAAATATCTGCCCTTACCGGGATTTGAACCCAGGACCGCTAACTTTGTAGCCAGGGTCACTACCAACTAGGCCATCGCGTCGTCAACATAGTAACCGGCATGCCTACTAAAGCTGACCGGCGACCTAATTAAAAGAACATGCACGCAATCAGAGGAATTTACGACTGTTACAGACGACGATTTATGGTGAAGTGTCTGACGGACATCGCGCCGGAGCGGTAAATCCTGCCTGCTGGTGCTTCTTCTCTGCCATGATGTCTTGTCCGAAGCGCTGGAAGATTCGCTCCATATTTTTATTATTTACCTACTTATTGTATGTCAATACATAGAATAAAACTTCTCTATGTACGCCTAGATCTTATAAACTACGTATCGGATTTTAATGCGGTCTTCATCAATAGATAAAGTGATTCAAGAGGAAGGTTTTTAGGGTTCCGTAGTCAAACTACCCTTATAGTTTCGCCATGTCCGTCCGTCTGTCCGTCTCTTGGTACTGGAAAGCTGTAATTTGGCATAAATATACATACATTAGTCACGCCAACAAAGCGGTAAAATATAATCTTGATTTTTTTTTGTGGACCTGTCCTACTCGTAACGTGGGGATTGGTTTTTTTTTTACTCGTCTACCCCAGTGTGGGCTGTCGTTGGATAGGTCTTTCAAAAATATTGCGGGTTTGTGCAATTTTTCGATTAAGGTATCCGTTTATGAAATATTAAGCATTAAAGTGCTAATTTTTGTTAGAGTCAAGTATATTGACGTTTTTGTATATTGACGTCGGAAACTGACCATTTATTAGTTATTAGTTGTTTATTAATGTTGCCTTTGATTATTTATGTGTTTTTTTGTATTATTATTTTATTATTTGTATTAATGTTGACAATATCAATGTAATTTCATATTTTTTGACATGCAATGCAATCTATATTGTAACATTACATTGATGAATAAATAAACTAAACTAAACTAAACTATCACCCCCCACTACAGCCTAAACTACAAATACTAAAAAAATAATAGGAAAACTATCGCTACTAAGTACACTTCGGTGGTTCTTGAGTTACAATCGGTTTAAACGTTTACAATATAAGAAATTTGGTTAAGCAGAGTAATTGCAGTGCCCTTACAGGGTTTATGTTGATTCATGTAATAGAATTTAAGATCTTTGTAACTACAACATAAGGCAATAAAATATATGACTATGACTATGACTACCTACCGAAAACTTATTTGCGATGTTGGTAATCTGACCGCGAACTATGTCGGTTTATGGGGATAACAGTTTTACAACGGCAAAGTTAAGTTTGTCGCGAGGTCTAATTTGTTTGTAGTAACGGCTTCGGAACCCTACATAGCATGGTCCTACCCGGTTTTTTTATACTTCATTCTGGTGTAAGTAGGTACGGGTGCCACGCTATATTTAATAAAGTAAACAACAAAGTACAGTATTGAGCTCTGCGAAACTGTTTTAGCAGCATGTTTTGTAATGTCTCTTAAACTAACGTACATTTGGCTCCTGTTGGATTTTCTCGGGTAAACTGTCAAGTAGGTTCATCCTTTGTATACAACTCCGATGATTATAGCAGTTTACGTCATCTTATATCATTTGAATAGAGGACAACATGTTTTTACTCTTTATAAAGTATCATAGAGGCACACCATCTTAGTCCTCAGGATTGGCAGTGCATTTGCGGTTTTAGGGTTGCAGTCTTGTGAATGCGAATGTCTATGAGTCACAGTTTCCATTTACCATCAGGTAGCCTGTGTGCTGGTCTGCCTTCCTACAGCATAAAAATAAATAAATAGGCCGACCTTTTAAATATGGTATGGTATCGTGGTGGTGGTCTTACTGAAGAGAGAGACGCTTCAGCGCGTCAAAATAGAACATATTTTATTCTTGGTTAGGATTTTTTGCCGAATACAACAACATATACACAATTATGAATATTATTGACGCGTTCATTAACTTTTTCAAACATCTAAAAACGGTCGTAGACTCATTTCTGGGGACCTAGTGAAAAAGAGTATAAGTCGACTTAACTTGTTCTATAAAAGGGTATAGATAAATGGAGTTTATACTAGACTTACACCCTTTTCACTTGATCTTCAGGAGACTTACACCCTTTTTTACTAGCACCCCAGATTTCAGGTCGCCTCATCCGTCTTCGCCCTTGTGACTCGAAATTCAATAAGCCCAGTCCCCCACAGTGCCCTCGTCATTTTTCGCTGGCCCTAATTATCCCTGCCATCCATTTGATCGCGTGAAAGGAACCTAAACGTATAATTTTCCTGTCCGTTTTTAAATACCTCTTAGGAAAAAGGAAATTAAGTAGAATGTAAGCAGTTAACTAAGTAGGAGGTTGTAAAATTTAACATTATATGGAATGCTTGTATAATTTTCTCGGCCGTTAAAACTATACATTTAAGCGACGCGTTATTTCGCCAAGTCATCATCATATATTTTGTTTTCGTTTAAGTAAACAATAATAATAATAATTCATCGTACATGTACTTACCTTTAATTTCTACTATGCTATTAAACTAAAATTATTAGGCGGAGGGTACCTATTTAATTTTAATGTTTTGCACATTTTTTTCACCATACGGGTTAATCTTTGTGGAGAAAAAATGTTTGCTCATTTCAATGAGAAGAGTCGTAAGTCACATCCTACTAATATTATAAATTCAAAAGTTTGTGTGTGTGAGTGTTAGTTTGTTACTCCTTCACGCTGCAACGGCTGGACAGATTTGGATGAAATTTGAAATGGATATAGTTTATAACCTGGATTAACACAAAGGCTACTTTTCATCCCAGACAATTTAAATGTTCCTGAGGGTATTACGATAATTGAAATCTAATCAGTCAAAGTCGTGGGCAGTAGCTAGTTATTAATATTTATGCTAGAAGTTGTATTTTCAGAAAGGTCCATATACAGTTGGCCTTTTAAGTCACACTCGCACGGCACACTCAACCTTGTCGCTTTAATGCCTTTAACAGAGCAGTAGTACAAGCATAACTTGAGGTCGACCCATACCTAATCCAAATTTAATGATTCACCTTGTTAGTGGCTATTAGTGCTAATATTAAAGGCAGGGTCGGCTCCAGAAGCCTGATGTACTAAACTCGTTTGTATATTAAATTATCTTGATAACTTTTATATAATTATGTCTCTGTCAGTATTTATACATAAAGTCAAATTTTAGTTAACGCAGTTTCTGTAAACTTTGTTTTGCACTAGTTATGTATACCACATTCTATTTTTCTTATTCTCCTCAATCACCCAAATGTTAGCTGGAATATGTTCGCCTTTGTAAATTACAATTCTGTAAATATTGTATTTGATTTTCTGTTTTTTGTACAATAAAGTGTTTACATACCTATATACATTATACATATAACAAAGTTAAACCCTTTCCAGGAAAAGACTGTCAAAAACGGATGAAAGCGAGCTGCCTCATGCTATGGCTGTAACCCATACAGAAGTAAATTCAAATGAAATTCGAGCCCTCTTAATAATTAGCAAACGCCTTTTCCGCTATTAAATGAAAAGGATATCTGTTACAGACAGACCCTTTTCATATTTCAATAGCCCGACCAATACATAATTATATAATATTGCTTTGAGATTTAGACCCTTGAATTAAGCAAAGGAAGGCTTAAGTGCGTCAAAGAAAAATACATTTCTATACAATGTGTATATAAAACGTTATTTTATGTAGCAACTGGAATTAAATTTAATGCTTATATCGATGTCACGATTTAATTGTGATGTATGATTTTTCAACAAACCACAGAAACTATGGGGGAGACCCTTCCACTATAGCCCTCTACATTTATGTTTAATACTCTTCCCGTCAGATTCATTCCTTTTCATAACATGCCATTCCATAACGTTCATCTTATTCTCACACGGAGTTAGCTAGTCTAAGTCGAATCGCTATAGTCTTTCATCTACTTGTTTTTGTTTTTTATATTTTGTTTTTGGGAAGGTGAACAAGCAACCAGTAGGCGGCTTGATGGTAAATGGAAACTGTGACTCATAGTCATTTGTATTCTCAAGACTGCAATCTTAAGGTAATCCTATAACCGCAAATGCGTTGCCAACCCTGAGCACGAAAATGGAATTCCTCTATATGCTAGTAATTTAACCGGTTGTCTTATTCCTACTCAAGAACAAAACAATGCAAACACGGCCTCTTGGCGGTAGGTTAAAAGATAAGATAATATACGATAATAAACGGGGAGACTTACACTGGTCTCGTGCGATCCGTCACAATAATAAGCTTATTGCACCACCTTTAAAACTTGAACTTTTATCTTCTTGTCCTTTTTTAACGTCCTTTACAATTTATAACAATCTACCCTAGTCACTTAAATGGCTAATAAAACATTCGAAAATCAACTGAAACATCTACTGATAAATAAATTTTTCACCTCAGCAGCTCAAACAAGCAGGTTTTGCTGCTTAAAAACAGTGAGCAAAATTCAATTTTGCTGCGAGCGAGAGGCAAAGTAGCTTTTTAATTATTTTTTTTAAATGCCGTGAGCAGTGCTGGAGCTACTCACAACATTCGAAAAAATTGAACTTCACTTTGTTCTGTCACTTTCACTTCGATAGGAAAAAAGCGAGAGATAGAAAAATTAGAAACAACTTGATTCGAAGTTCGATTTTCAAATTCCACACATAGTAGGCCCAAAAAGAAACGCACGTTCGGATGCACACATAACCGTAAAATTGCAAATAAAACTATCTGTTAAAGTTTGAAATGTGTTTATTATAACTATTTTATACAGTAGGTACAATCATTTTTTTTATTTAATGTTTTGAAGACAAAATTAATGAAAAATAAGAAGTTTATCATGTATTTACATAATTTTGTTATCGTTTTAACAATCTTTAATTTCGTGACATAAACCGCGGGGGCAGTTTCAGAACGCATTTCAAAAATAGCGGGATTATTGTAGCCAAATAGCCATAGACAAGGCCTAGTTAGGTTTTTTTAAAGCCACAGACTACATAAAGCTGTATAAAGTTGTGTTTGCACTACGGCATTATCAAGTTGAGTGACAGGTTTTATCTGTTTCAAGTTTATTTTTTCCACTTTTTATTTTGTTAGTATTTTGCAAAAATGCTTGTGATTGATGCATATGCGATCGTGTCGTTATTTAGTCGTGTATTCACCAAATGGTCACAACGGAAGACCTGCGTTGGCCCTACCAGCTTCACGCTGTGTTGTTCTCGCTGCTGAGGTGAAAAGTTGTATGTCTCACACGAGACCAAAGTTTTTTACGTCTCGTATCTTTGAATCCCTCGCTACGCTCAGGATTCTAACCTAGAATCACTCGCCACGCTCGTGATTCAATAATAGAATCCTTCGCTTACTCGGGATTCAAAATCATCACTCGCAGCAAAAACCAACTTTGCTCTCTTGTTGAACAAATAACTATTATTACTCGCTCGATTAATACTTTAACCCCAGGTTTAAAACTTTCAAATGTAGGTACAGTGAGTCCTCCTCTCCCTAATACTGCAGTATCAGGGCTCATAATGATCTGTTTTTATAGTATAACTATTAATTAACCAAAACATTTGCAATAAATTACTGATTATTGATTAATGAAGATGGAGGTAGCGATCCAGACGGACCTTGCACAAGTGAACTGTAGTGACAATCTAACAAAATGAGTATGACATTCGAGATGCCTCAAATATGTAGATCAATTCTAATCGCGTCATCCATAACTCGAGTGGGTTGTATTGATGAGTCAAATCAACTCGTCGCGTTCATTGCGTTCAGAAATCATCATCAACGTCATCAATGTTTATGCGTCTGACGTGGATTACCTACATGTTATGAACTCGGTGACTCGAACTACAGAATTGAGAGAGCGAGCAAATTACCAATTCGGCTGTCACTCAGCCAATTTCGACGTGTCAAAATGTCTAAACCGCATATTCCTCTGGAAATGACTATACTGTATAATAATTATGCATTTCGTAATTTCCAACACTTAACATGACTTAAACTACGAGTGTACCTACTCGCAAGGTCGCAAGTAAACATCTTTGCATAGTTGGTTTCATCTATAATTAATTTATGCAAAGTCAAAGACAAAGTAATAATTCGTATTTATAAGATATGTGACAGCCCACAGGTGTATTTCTAGTTTTACTCAAATATTGTGCTGACTTAAATAGAGAGGCTATGTTGCAACATGAAAAAATATGTTATAAGTCTACACTCTTCTTACAGTTCCATTATTGAAAAACAGTATCTACATAATTGCAAAATTTTAAACGTACGATCTGATGAGAATTTCCAATTAAAGAATTAATTTGTTCTCTTTCCTGTAATCCGATCGTAAAGCGTGATCGTTAATTAATTAGAGATTTGCGGGTTATTTTTGAATTTATCGCTTACTTGAAACTAATTAAAAATTTAACCAAAAAGCTCCCTTGGCAGAAATTTCTTAGGTCACGTTTAACCTTCAAACATATTAAATATGAATGTGTAGCGTAGTCGTTGAGCCTGCTAAGAGATGCATATTATTATTTTAAAAATCTTGTCTGGGAGGTACGGTTTGTGTATTAAACTTATCGAAACTCTTTTATGTGGTTGCCTTGCACTGTCATATTATTTTTAAAATATTCTCTTATAAACGAGTTCAAACGTGTCCCTGCTAAAGTACGTATGCAATTTCATTTAATATTAATACTTTAAATATTATTACAATAAGTATCATTATTATAAACTTAATCGACGGCGGTGCTTCTTCTCAGCAGTAGGTAGTGTAAAAATGCCCGTGCGGGTTTCTTACTAAATAAACATATATTTCTTCTTCTCTTTAGTAAATATAATTATGTATAGCAGGAAATTAGAAAGGTCTCCAACCAGAAATATGACATGAATAGAATAAATAGAAAAGTTGAAAAAAAACAGAAGCAGGGGCTCGATTCTTCTCGATAAATCCATATTGACTTATGACATTTTATCGTATCGTATTGAAGTCGGCGCCAGTACTGTCAACTAAGTAAGAGCTGGGGGGTTATTATGACATAGCTATGCAGTTCATTTTACGGTGAGCGTAAAGGACCGAGCTATTGTAGTTATATAGCTCCGTCCTTTTCTCTCAGCTAAAAGTGAACTGCATAGTTATATCATAATAACCCCTCTGTAGTAACGTTGACAATACGATAACATTTCAAAAGGAATTTGGTTTTACCGAGAAAAATAGAGCGAGTTGCTTTTGAACCCATATTACTTTTAAACGATGCGACCGCAATTACAGTGACTAAACTGAAGTTTAAGTTACGAATTATGGTCATGATATCATTTAAAACAAGAAGAGAAACAAATGTACAGGGCTAACCAAGTTGCATTCTATGCACGCTCTAACTACATTCATTTGTGAATTGTATGGAATTGACGACTGTACCAACCTGTTAAAATTTATAAATTTGACGGCTATTATAATGTTAAAATGTACCTAAGTAATTGAAAACTGTAGTGATGTGCTAATACATATATTATATAGAATTGACGAGTGTTGTTGTAATCTGTTACATGTATGGAATCGACCGCACGTTTTGCTTCTCTCAGTCATACATAAATATTGTATTATTTTTGCAGTCGTTAACGCGTATGAAAAAGGGTGAAAAATACCAAATAAAGGTCTTTATAGGTATTGTATGTATGTATGTAAACTCTTTTTTGCACATAAACAATTATATACAAAACATGTTTCATCAATAAGATAATGTACATAGGCGAACTTATCCTATATGGGATCTCTTCCAGTTAAACTTGGAGAATAATAAGCAAGTACAATGCAGAACGAAAGATAATTTAAAAATATTACAGGACTTAACAAATAGTGCATGCGACAGAGAAACAGTAAGAAAAAAAACTGCTATAATAAAATACATACATACCTAGATAATAAAATATACTAATATATACTACCACATACCTACGTAAACAGCAGTTAAAACCTACAACAGAGGGAAAGATCGACACTCATACACTTCTTGTCGATTTAGCCACATCTTCTTTAACCTTTCCTTCAATAAACCGACAGACCTAGATTGCCTCCAGCACGGTGGAAGCCCATTTCATAATTGGACAGAGTGTACCGTGAAAGATTTAGCATAGGTACGACTCTTGTTAGATGGTACGGTAAAAGAAAGGTTAGCTTTAAACCGAAGGCGGTGTCCACTACCATGTGGCAAAAAACGAAACCTTTCGGAAAGGTAAACCGGAGAAGAAGGATTGAAAAGTACATTGAAAAGGAAATATGCACATTTCTGCGACGGTGGATGGCCATGGGTAACCATTTGAGTTGCACGCGGTACTAGGATACATGTGTAAAACGAAAATGTAACTTATCCAAACGTTTTGTAGTAATAATTTTACACAAAATAATAACGAGAAAATTTCAAAAAAGGAATGAATGTTGAGCATGATCTTTGTTCCAACATAAGAGTGATATTAATTCACAACGTAGCCAGGAGAAAAAAATACATATACAACGTGTTACAAAATACCCCGTAATAAATATAATAAACTAGCGACCCGCCCGCGGCTTCGCCCGCGTGGAATGTATTATTATACATATAAACCTTCCTTAAGAATCACTCTATCTATTAAAAAAAACCGCATCAAAATCCGTTGCGTAGTTTTAAAGATTTAAGCATACATAGGGACAGACAGCGCCAGCGACTTTGTTTTATACTATGTAGTGATTATCAATGCCAAAAATATTGTCAACCCTAGTAACCTGTCATATCAGGGAACCGGAGTTAGCATAGAGTATTTACCAGAGAGTTTATTGGTTTTTCTGTTTTTCATCCACAAAGGTTCAATACTATGATGTCACTATGCTTAAAGTACCTACTGGCTTCAAAAAACGTCAAGACGGAAAAATAATTATGTTGTTAATTTCAAATCTTCTTATCGATATTCTACAATTGTTCCGTGCTTTACCATATTTTTTTCCAAAATGACGATGTTTTCTAACTCAGAATATTTGATATTATGATGTTAAGCGTAGGCCATGAAGATAGCAATTTAAATCGTGCTCGCAAACTGTATCGGCTTCCAAAACTCGACTTGTAATATGTATCTAATCGAATTCTGTTCATTTTGTTTATATCTCTTTACCGTTTCGCGAATTAGGTAAAAATGTACATAAACATTCTGCGTAGTTTACTCTTTAATTTTACTGAAATAGGGTTTGCACATCGGTTCTCAAATATTGTAAATGGACTTGTTATAAGGCACCATTTAACCCCCTTTCGGCTTTACGGGTATTTTTGTAACATCCTGTATAAAGAAAATGTCGCGTAATTCACATTACTACGTAATTGTCTAGTACCATCTAGCGATGGTACTAATGATGGTACTTATTTTAAGCCCCGTACATACATAGGACTTTTTTAATACCCATTGTAAGCTAGCGGTTTCGTTTGGCGCCTTGTATCGTGGTTAGAATTTGGGCTCTATAGTTCTATACATTTAAACTTAAAATAAATTTAAATCATCAAACAATTCAGCCTGGGTTAAAAACGGGTTGTTAAATTAAGATGAAACTTGATTCTACTTACAAATTAAATATACAGGTCGATTTACAAGAGCTGGCACAAATTAATTGAATGAGTGAACGAAAGTATACAAGTGTGTAAAATAATAACAGGTATACGGTTTGAAATTCGAACATCCGTTCACAGGTCACTCACACAGTGATAGGAGACATTACTTTTGTTTATTCCATTCGTGCCAGCTTTAGTGAATTTACCTGTTAAAACATACTTAAAGAAATCTGTAATATACATAAAATAAGTTAATCAGTAGCAACTTAAAATGCAACCGGAATATTACTTGTGTTTTTGCTCAACATGAAATCGTCTAATTTTGGTCCAATTCGTTTTGTTGAGGGTGCTAAGAGTGTCATTATGAAAGGAACAATAGCTGGTAGAGTGTACTCAATTTTTATTCTTGCTGTTTCACATTTGGGTGTATATATACCTTTGTTAAGGATCACAAAAAATATCGGGTGCAAAGCTTTGTCGGGGCATCCTCCAAAGCCTTTGAGAGGACATGAAGTATCTCGGTACGACCACATTCTTATATTTAAGATCGTCTACGGCTCAGCGAATACGTAATAATAAATCACTTAGTATTTTTATATGAATAATGAATGAATGAATGTTTTTTCAGAAACTGTAATGTGTGTAATTGAAATTTGTTCAATAATTCAGTGAATGTAGTCGAGTATACAGGGTGTAAGGGACGGCTCACCGAAAACTGAAACCATAGCTTCAGACCATTGTACTGAACTGAAATCCAGTGGAATTTTTCCCGGGAAAATGAAATTTTTCTCGTTTTTTACGTGAAAATGCCGTTTTCACAGTTTTTTTTACATAATGAGCTTCAGTCTGTATGTCATAATATGTTGTCCTAGATCGGTTTATATACAAAAACATGGGAAAAAAAAACGAGAAAATTTTCGTTTTCCCGGGAAAATTTCCTGCTTATATGTCTAAATTATAATTTCATTGACTTTCTTTAGCAATTATTTTGCTAATCCTATCTGACATCAGGGGGTTGTTATGACATAGCTATGCTGTTCATTTAACGGCGAGTGTAAAGGAGAGAGCTATATAACAGTAATATAGCTCTGTCCGTTTCTCGCAGCGTAAACTGAACTGCATACTTAAATAACCGCTCTGTTCTTACTTCTTCTGACACCGAGCTCTGTCTCATAAAGTTCGTACCTATTGCAGTTTTCACTCATGAATTAGTTTTGATCTATAATTTACACTGTATGTGAATTGACTGCCTACGTAGCCTTAAGTATATTTATTGATTACTAGCGGCCCGCCAGCGGCTTCACCCCGCTGCAAATTCCTGACTTTCCCGGTGGATTTTTCAATTATTTTCTTTCATAAAAACCTTGTCCTGACATTGACAAACACAACAAAAAAGAAATCAGCCAAATCGGTTCAGCCGTTCTCGAGTTTTGCGCTTAGCAACACATTTAGCGATTCATTTTTATTATATAGAAGATAACATATTTATTCAGGTCAGGATTAATGTATTAAGCGTCCGTGAGTGTGGCACCACATAATATCGGAAGTGTATGTCTGTTGACGGTATACCGTTTTCCAAGTTACTATTAATTTGCTATAAAGCCGTTTCATTAGTGGATTGATCCCTTTACACTCTGACTAACATAGGATATTAGCTGAGAGCAGCTAATTTCCTATAACTATTACACTCAGTGTTCAGTTCTCGGGCTTCGCAATAGACTAGATTACGTTTTCTGTTCATGATAAACAATGTCGGAATGTAAAGTTAATTAACCTTAGTTCGCGAGGTAATGTTCCATTCCGAATTTCCGATTGAACTAAGGAATGTTTAATTTGAATATTTACCAGTTTAAGATACCTGGTTTTGTGCTCTTCCAAATGTATCACATAAAATAAAGATTTTAGGCTGTTGAGTATTATGAATATGGCGTATAGATATGATTACTGACATAATAAGTAACTGATTAATTTTGAGTTCGAATAAATTTCGCATGTATGTACTCATGTTTTTTTGTAACATCCTGTAGGCTAAACGCTGATTGCCGATTGACATGACAGTAGCTTTTTAAGGAGTAAGAATTATATTTTTTGTTTCATTCGTACCTATTGCTAGATATAAATTTTTTTTTTTTTTTTTATATCATAGGAAGGCAAACGAGCACACAGGCCACCTGATGGTAAGTGGAAACTGTGACCCATAGACATTCGCATTCATAAGACCGCAATCCTAAGACTGCAAATGCGTTGCCAACCCTGAGGCCGAAGATGGAATGCCTCTATGCTAGTCATTTCACCGGCTGTCTTATCCCCAAACCGGAACACAACAATGCGAACACTGCTGCTTGGCGGTAGGTTAATGGATAAGATGGTGGTACCAACCCGGACGGACCCTGCACAAGGTGCAAATATCAGGGGACAATAAATATCAAATGGTGGTCTAGGGACCGCGAAAATCCTATTGTTCATTCATAGCACGTCTTTTATCGTAGGTAAAATCCTGAGGACCCTTTAAACTATGAGATGACGGGCAATGATACCAGGAACGCTTGGCTATAGCTTGTCCAGATCAAAACTCTTTGCCAAATTAATTACGCAAAAATTCTTAATTCCAGTTCAAGCTTTAGGTGCGCAAGGTTTTTTTTTACCAGTTACGAAAAAAAGATGAAGAATGGCTAAATGAGTATATATTAATTATCAGAGGTACAATATAGCCTTATGGGTACTAAAAACGATATACTTACTTATAAATATGTTTATAGAAATACACCCTAGCTTTAGTAGGCAGGTTCACTACACTATCAACTAGTTACTGTTAGGCTAACGTGTAGAAAGGAAATAAAATATCGGGGTCTTGGCAATGAACCATTATCTTGCTTTCTGTGTCGAGACCCTCAGTCCGTGGGGTCCAAATTATCACAAACTTTTTATTGAGCTTTCCAAACGCTTGGTCGATGAGACGGGTGACGACTTTTTAACGCAAATTAGTTTTTTGTATGTTTTATTGTATATTATATATCAATATTTAATTCACTTCATTGTTTGGTAATTGTAACATTTTAGTTTTTTCGAAATGAAGCCTTAGCTTTTGACGAATAGGCTTTTTAATGAATGACAGCAATATATATTTAGTAATTTAATGGCTACTAAGAAAATGTAAGAATATTTTTTTTTTTTTTTTTTTTATGGCATGGGAAGGCAAACGAGCACACAGGCCACCTGATGGTAAGTGGAAACTGTGACCCATAGACATTCGCATTCACAAGACTGCAAATGCGTTGCCAACCCTGAGGACTAAGATGGAATGCCTCTATGCTAGTCATTTCACCGGCTGTCTTATCCCCAAAACGGAACACAACAATGCGAACACTGCTGCTTGGCGGTAGGTTAATGGATAAGATGGTGGTACCAACCCGGACGGACCCTGCACAAGGTCCTCCCACAACCACAAACAATAAGTAATTAAATATAATGAAGTTTGTGAAAATTGATTTCGGTTTCTGAATTATCGTGTCCCAATTTAGACATTAATAATATAACATTAAAATACCTACTTATGAATAATAATAATAAGATAATTAAGTATAATTACATAATTAATAAAAGCCTACTCGTAATTATTAAAACCTAAAAGGTAATGAAGAGATAGGTTTTCGAGACGGTCTACGACGGCCTCTATCCCAAAATACGGCGTAGGTAGAATATTGTATATTCTTATTAAAAAAATATTCCCATGATTTAAAACGAGTAACGATTACTACATTATTCCTTATTAAACATTAGAGGGATTATAATTCTTGTTAGGTGTGGTTCCCGGAAAAATAAATAAATATGGACAAAGAAGATATTTATAGGAATAGGAAATGTATTTGTTTACAACTTAACCTGGTCACGTGAAAAAAGCCACAATGAGTAAAAATCAGACTAAAATGCTTGGAGAAATTGTGTTACTTTTTTTCCGAATTTTCGGAAATACATACATAAAGAGAAAAAAAAATGGAGCCCAAGAAGTACTTACTTAGAGCAATTAAAAGAAAAATAAGGCATCGAACCGTATCAGTGTGTTAAAGAAAAGGCTCTGAATAGGAAATAATGGAAATTACTCTACCCACAAGAGCTACCCACAATATTATAGCTCTTAAATAAATCGCACCTTCGGTAGAACAAGGGCACAATGTACTATATGATTATAGGGGCAATTGTGCACGTGGTTACAGAATTATCAAAAACTTATTTAAGAGTGCTTGGTAATTCTGTAGCTCTGCCTACCCCACTCTGGGAATGAAGGCATGAGTTTATGTATGTATGTATGTATGTGCACTTGTGCTACCGAAGGTGCGTTATGATGATGATGATCTGTGTATTACAGTATAATTTTTGATGACATTAAAATCCGCCTTTAAATATTAGTTATAACCTTAAAATTAATTACTTTTTTTTTTGATTGCCATACAAATCACAAAAATACCTTTTCATTGACCTATTTTATCAGTGTATTCCTCTTACGTACCCTCAAGGGATCCTAGTCGTCTCTGCCTTTATGAATGACGTCGGTAATCCTATTCATAAAATACGGAAATCGTAAGAATCTGATCCCACCCTGAGCATCATTGATAGCTACTTCAATTTCGTAGGTATCAAACATAAAAACGGCCATTTAGGACCGTTAAGGGTGTAAGAACCACTTATACCTTTATCGCGCATTGACTACGAATACGAGTACCTACGTTTTTCGTAATCCCGTATTTTACCGTTAGGATAAGAAGTTCAGCGACCTGGCAGGAAATTGTCTTGTCGAGCAATTTTCCGTAGACTTGCTCGTATTGGGTTGGCCCTTATTCATTAACGCACAATAAAACTACTTTAGTAAAAGTATTGAGGTAAGGACAAAGCATACTTAAAACACCCTTTAGCTACTGCGCGTTTATGAATAAGAGGTAATCATTTAATGTAGAATACCGCCGTGAATGTCGTATAACGAAAATTAATTTTGATATAAAATATAAAAACATATCTTCTTGTCAAATAACTATTCTTTTGTAATTCTCTCAAAATTTCTACTTCTAATTCAACACAAGAGATTTACTTACTTAAATTTAGTAGTTTTGAAAACGGCTTCATTTATTTTAATGAGTCATTACTATAATTATTGATAATACCTAAATATTACGCTGGTTTTGATTATTATTTCATCAACATTTAAAATGATCAGAGGGTTATTCTCCTAAAAACGACTTCTTGGAGATCGGGCGAGCGAGCTCATACGACCGAAAGTTTAGCTATCTAATCTTATCGAGAATGAACGTCTTAAAATGCCTGACGGAATAGGTAACGCGCTACTTAATCATTTATCCGTAGAGATGAGAGCGAGTTGAGAGAACATGGCAGGAACAATGTTAATATCGGATATACGCCGTGGTTTTCACAAACGAGTTTTAATATTTATGTCAGCCCATCATCGTCTCTAGATGATTAACACGACACAAGCGCTAAAGATAAAGATAAAGACATTTAATCAGTAAGTATGCCGCACGGGCACTTTTACACGTCAAGAATCTACCAGCGCTTCACAAGAGGAGACCACTGCTGAGAAGAAGCGCCGCAAGAAACTCAGCAGTCAGTAATTTTTTTAAATATATTTAATATTACAATGGTACTACTAGTCTAGCATTATATAAATCTATAAATAGCAAATTAAAAAATATTTCAAATATCCTGCGTAGTTTCCGCAGGAAAACACTCCAAAATCTTAAGATAGAAAGAGAGAAAAGGAAAAAAGAACTCCTACGTATGTGTATACATATAAGACGGTGCAAGATGACCACATACGATTGATATGTTTTCCTACATCAACGGTGTCCCCCAGACAAGATAAAGCTTTTGAATTTGAAAAAAATAAAATAAAAAAATTATTAAGTTTCGGCTCGGCGCGAACATCCTAATCCGTATCATTATATTGTGAGTCTAAAGGAGCGTCCCCTCTGAGAGTATCGGCACCAAATATTCGAGTTGTGTGGACGTTGAGACAAGAGTTACAAAGCTTACACACCACTCAATGTACGCCGCCGAATGCTCATTAACTACACGCGAATGCTCTCAGGGCGGAAGCTCCTTTTTATTAGCTCTTATTCACTGGAACCTGTCTGGAACGTAAAAGCGACCATATCGTTATAAAGCAATATGGTTTTGATAACAAGTATTAAAATTTCAAGTTTGGACTTAAATAAGTACCTACTGTAATCGATTTATTGGAGCAAAGCTCCTGCCTTGGCATTCGAGGTATATTTTTTAAATCTGCAGTAAAATAAAGTTTATAGGAAATAATTATTATAAAACACAATTAGGTATATAGATTCTAAATGTCATGCATGATGAACATTAGACATTTTATTGTTATAGTTAAAACACTTTATAGAAAATGGCTATTATAGCAAATGGTTTTATAGGAAATTAATTTATAGCTTCTCTTCTTATGACACTTGATTTTATAGGAAATATGGTAGACCCATTGTAGGTTCCATCCATTCCGGTTTTTTATATATAATATTGTGCAAGAACATTTATAATTAAGAATATTTTACAAGTATTGAATCACAATATTTATTCACTACTTCGCATCAATTTCACCATACAATTTGTTATAAAGTAAGGCTTGTCGCATGTCATAAAATCTCAGAATAAGTTATTTCCAAACTTTCAATGTACTAAAGCTTATTCATATTCGGCGAGGTCAATACAAGCAATTAAGGAAAACAAACTATCAAACGTTTATTATTTATGCGATTCCCGGCCGCGTTGCATGACGAAGCCTATTTGCTAGAGAACTACAAGAAAAATTGTTTAAAAGTAGTTGTGTTTGGAATTTTGGTGATTTTAGCTATTTTGTATCGCTTAATAGTGATTTTACGCTAAAAAAACTATTTAATTCAGTATGCAGGTAGGTACATAAAAGTTACATCCCTTGAAGACTTGGCAATTTATTTACTGAAATGTACAGGGTTTTCATCTTAAGTTTATCAGACAGAGACTCCATATAAATTGACGAGATGGTAATTAACGGCATTACTCAAAATATACTATTGTCTCATAATATTTCTCTGCTATACCTACCCTCATTCGGTCCACGGTACACGGTTTTGCATAATTTTTAATGTCCGAAACGTATTGTGCATAACCAGTTTCGCATAATTTATTATGGCAGAAATACATATTATCCGAATAGTTGTTTTACTCGAATAGTATGTTAGCATAATATTGGCATGGCATAATTTCATTATGTATAATGTTGCTTAGCATATCAGTAGTTTATCAGAATTTTGAGACACCGAAATCCTGTCCGATGTTACGTCCGAAAAAACATATAATTATGTATATGTTAAATGAAAAAATGGTCCAAAATACAACGCACAAATAATTGTTATTTATGTATTAACCTGACAAAAATAGACGTGGTCTCATACCAATAATCTTTGTATCTTTTACGTCGAGCAAATGTTAAATCCCCCCCTGTTTGTTGTGGGATATTTGTGTTACCGTATTGAGAAATTGAGATACAAACCTTATGGGTTTTACTTTCGATATGTTTGTGATAAAATATTATAAAAGTATCGTCAGGTAGACTAACTGATAAAAATATTATTTTCAATCCACGACGCCTCACTATAAAATCTTTCATACATTGCAAACGTGCAATGTCAGTTTGACTGGCGACGGCGGGCGTGCCGTCGTAGATGGAAAACAATACACACATGCAGTGAATAAAAAATCCGCACGTTAAAGTCAACAATGCTACTATCTTAAAAAATAATTCATACAACAGTTAATTCTTTTTATTGCAATAATGTCACTATTCAAATACATTTTTTTTGTAATTTAGTGGGACTGTTGAATTTAAAAAACGAGTCATCTTTTTAGTCGGAAATGTTTGTGTTTCTCTAAGTTTCTCAGCCAGCCTCAGCACCCATCCATAAGCTTATTGAGACAGCAAGAGTAATATATCATCATGTCAGCCGAAAGACGTCCACTGCTGGACATAGGCCTCCCCCAGAGAGTAATATATACTATTCCGACAAAATGAGATGTCGTATGTTCATGCACATTCTATACAACTTTGTCTGGATGTGTTATCCGTAAATAGATTCAGTTTAACCTAGTTAAACCTTTTAGTCACGTGTTTGCCACTTTGCACATTTTACAGTCGTTATAAATATTTGAACTAAATAATATTTATTTTTAAGCAATTTCAATCAATTAAGCGACACTGGTCTGCTTAATTGATTGCGTATCTAATTTGCACATAAATGGTTCAATACCTTCAAATCCCGAAATTGAAAACAGCGAAACCGTTTCGGCTGTATTAATTTGTTTAATAAAATGTCTAATTGAATTCTTTACGTTTCAAAAACTGCTACAGAGAATCTTTAAATTGCTATTATTCCACGCTTATTAAAAACATTAAAAAAGTATATAATTACTTTGATTGCTAAAAGACTTGAAAACAAATAACAGATTATAAAAAACGTAAAAGAGATTTTATTTTTAGTAAACGTACGTAATCAATATGAATTAAAGAAAGGTATATTGGCATTTTAGTTACATATACAATTAAACCGAAAATGGAAAAACACCTACACATGGAAAACAAAACCACTGTGTTGGAGAGAAACGTAAGTTGCAGAGAATCGTGGGTTATTTTATTACAGCCATACATTTAATAAAAAACGAAGGGTAGTTATTTTTTATTAAAGGTTATTTATAACATAAGTACATTTCGATGTTTTCTTTGGAAAACGTGCACGGTATTCAGCAGGGCGTGTAGGTTTCCCAATTCTTTTGTTTGGGAAAAACCAGGGTCCACTTCCTCCTATCATTATTCGTTAGAGGGTTGTCATGGGCCGTAATTTTGAGGGAATGTTGATCATTATTAATTAATTACCTACTGAAAAGATACGTGATTTAAGCATGATTTAACTAAATGCCAATATTAGTATTACAATACCTACCTTATTAGCGATTCTAATAGTATTCAAGTAAAAGGTCACTCACGATCAAATTCCTCTGTCGCCTCTAATCTCAAATCCAGTACCAGGTCTGCTACCAAATTCCAAGTAAGTTTTTACAGAAAGTTAACCAAGAAAATGTTGAAATCACGAATAGCACATTTGATAAATAACAAAATTTCATTCTATTTTTATAACACAAACAACCCGCGCGCCCCTTCACCCATATGCATAAGGCTCATTATTACCCTAATGGCGTGCTCCGCCGTTGTGTTTGGCCATAACTTGGAACTTACTCCACGCACACATGAATTGTACAAACGAACGAGTTCAAATTGTATTGACGTTTACGTTTTATTCGAGTTCAAAAGTTACCATAAACGCAGATCAAGGCACATTTTTCCAAACGGCATTTTACTCAAGACGATTTCAAGGATCTCATAGAGGTTTAAAGGAAGTTAATATTAAAGAGTAAAGGAGCGACCCAATCTCTCTATTGAGCAACCCTTCCGTTCCCTTCCCTAAAAAGATAGGAATAAAATGTATAATTTCAGTTACGTCATTTTACTTTTTTTATGAGTTTTAAATGTGTTGTTCATTTGAATAAATAGAGTTTTACCACTCACGTGCCGTTTATTGGCACAGATTAATAACCAAAAAAACGCAAATCGCGACGCCATTACTGCTTTTTAAAATAGTTTAGGTACGTAAATTGCTATGGAAAATACACAAATATCGTTTACATTTCTCATGCTTTTAAAATGTTACTTTAGTCTCTGCGTATCGGGACTAAAGCTCCTTATTAATCTCTAGGGATTTAAGTTTTTTTTTATTTACTTTGGAAACCCCTAAGTATCCAATCACGGTATTTGTGAATGGAGGGTAACCGCCATTTTCAGTGATTATGCATAGACAATTTTTAGGGCGTGGAAATAACCACAAAATGACAACTGTGCAATATATAATTTAAAATGATTTAATTTCGAGAAACACGATTAATGATTACGAATATGAATCTATTTAATGATATTAACGATATGAATTCATTTTATAATGCATGATCCAATTAGTTTTACAATAGTTTTCAAGTTTGAACCTGTTGGCTAAATATACAAGCATTTAAAGCGCCACTTCATAAAAAAAAAACCTCGGAACTAATTTGTATTTTGTAAGAAACTTTCTTATAGTAAATATTGTAATTTTGTATAGAACGTCGTCAGTGCCTGATTGAGCAACCACGGGGTCCGTAACAAATTCTATAAAGAGATCCCTGGTGTGATTTAGGTTACAGGCTGTGGCAGGATCTTTTCCGCAACTGGGCGACTTAGATATGCGATGCGCCTATTTTGCGTGGGGGTTTGTTTTAGGTTATTCTGATGGAGAATATCGACTGGATTATTCATCCTATCGTCAACCCTGATGGATATGAGTACACGCATACTGATGTAAGTACCAAAACAGGAGAATGTCTACCAGACTAGCATTTCATGCGCCACCCAATGCGCGGAGCCCGTAGTATTTGCTACTCTTGCGCTGCTAATCTGACACTAAACGTCGTTTTTTCCTCGCATTCAAAGTGAAAAGTAGTGTTTAACGCGAGACTAAACAACCATAATGACACTCGAACTATAGCCACTGGCGCTTCGCTCGGGTGGCTAAACATCTCGTATCATTATGGCTTGTTTTAGTCCCTTTTTGAACAATTTACTATTTTGATTAAGAAATATTGAGAGTTTTTAATATTTGGGGTACACTTGAAAAATACTGATCTGGACCAAATAAGTTAACCCTTTCAATTACTTAGGGGAATATAAGATAAAATAAGCTTTGAAAGGATGAATAGGGTACGGAAATGATACGTTAGTAATGACATAGGTTACTTAGATAGTTATTTGATTTATCTAACGTACTCAAAGCAATTTATACGTCAAATATTTCCGTTAGGGTTTCAATTTAGAATACATTTTGCTGTTATAAAATAAAACGTGACTAATCGCAACTAAACAAAACTAAAACGCTCGTGAGAAACAATCGTAAATAATTTCTTGGAATAGTAATTTCATATTATCTTAACTTGATCAAGCTCCATTAAAAAACGTGAACAATGTAGAGAACGGCGCAATATGAAAATTACCTCGAATTAGACTAATGTTTAGGCATTACCATAGGGTCATTTTAAATGCCAAAACTCGAAACAAAAAAACCCAGTTTCGGTTCAGTTGTAGTGTGAGTCGCACTCACACTTGCTCATCTCTCTCTAGTATGTTATATAAGAAGAGCACTCAGTAATCCTAGGCATTTTAAAAAACACATCTATCTTCGAGTACAGTTGTCCCCTTTAACGCGCTACACATTACACAATTAAGTTGTGTCAAAAATTCAAAATTAACCCGTGTGGTTGCCGGTTTAGAATAGTGCCACTCCATGTCTTCCCGTGGATGTCGTAAGATGCGACTAAGGGAATATAGGCTGGTAGTACTGTTAGGCGACGGGCTTGCAACCTGTCACTAATACGCTGGTAAACATCTTAGCCTAATTGTGAAAAATGTGGTTACAGAATTATCAACAAGTTTTTAGAGTTGTAGGTAATTCTGTAGCTGTGCCTACTCCTCTCTGGGAACGAAGGCGTGAGTTTATGTATGTAAGTATGTAAAAATTCATAATGGTAACATCGGGATCAAGACGGTATCAAAAGTCTTAGTCAGATTCAGAAAAACTCCTGAAAATGTCCTCTTTATCATAATATGAAGAGATTAGGTTCGCCAGCAGAGCCAGCAAATTGCAAAATAATACCCTCAAATTCAAGAAACGAGGACGGAGCTATATAACTGCTATAGCTTTGACTAAAATGAACTGCACCGATACGTCATAATAACCCCCCAGTAATAAAAATAAAATATGCTAGCAACTCTACAATGACTTACAGATGGGGCAACATGCGGCAGCTCTACTAAAGAATGGCGAAGATCTTATGGCAAGAGATAGTAACGAAATGATTACATTAAACCGTTATTTCTAAATTGTTCAAATCACAGATAATCTAAAACATAACGTGTATCTACCCCGATCATCAAACCAATATAAAGAATAGAAAATGATTGTGTGGGATGGCAATATTAGCAGCGCCAAACGAAATTGTCGGGTGGATAAATGAAAAAATATATCTTACGTAGAAGGCGATGTTGTGGAGTATCTCTCGGTAGGCAATGTCATAGACACCGAGCAAGTCACGTCCTATCTATACATACATACATTAAATCACGCCTGTTTCTCAGAGGGGTAGGCAGAGACCACTTCTTTCCACTTGCTACGATCTCCACGTCCTATCTTTTAGAGTCCAAACTCTATCCTACATGACTGTATTTAAGAGATCATTGTGGCTAGGGGGGACGTGAAACTCATAACCGAGTTCTACGCGGACGAAGTTACTGGAAAAAGCTAGATTAAAATAAGTTTTAGGTAAAGTATGTCTATACTTTAATGCGGGTTTTCTTATGAATCGTTTTCCAAACTAACACAATGCTCAGTGAGAGTAAAAAATTAAAAAGAAATGGAATAACGCAGTGCAAAAAAATATACTTCAAAATACTGACCAGATGAACTAAAGCCGAGATGAAGGCTTTTAACTGAACTGTAATTTTTATCCTTCTCAGAACACGAACCGCATAGTTAAGAATATCCAATCAGATTTACAATATACCATATACCTCGTAAAAAAGGTATGGGGGATATAATATATAATTGTAGAGATAATCCCCATTTACACGACCTTCCTCTGCGGTATTCTATGCTTACCAATCAATTCGCTTGGGGTGGACCCTTAATTCGTTAATTTCGAACGTTAGGACAGTAATTCGTTTGTATTCAATTCGGTTCCAGAACGTTTTTCTCCGTTTATTGCTGTGAACGAACTCAGTTTTAGTGCTTCTTAAAAGCTTTTCAGACTGCTGTGAGTATTAAACGAAACAATCATATATCTCTCGAAGGAAAACGTGCGAAAGTTTTACCTTAGTACATATTTCTTAAAAAAAAAACGTTTATAATTCTTACACTTTTATTGTTTAATGGCATTTAAATGCTTGAATTATTACTTTTAGAAAACTGATTCGCCTGTTTTACAACCAACAAGTAAAGCATATGTATTTTACAGAAAAAAATTGTCCTCTCTCTTTGTGGCACTTGAAAATAAACAGCCAACGAGAGAGCGAGAGCCAACTTTAAAAGGCAGATAAATTTACTGGTCAATTGTGATACAGGCCTTTCGTGAGAAAAATTATATTCTAAATTTAAATGTTCTTTACTCTAAATAGTTTTTTAGTTTATAAGTTTCCTAAGAGTGATTTTTTAAAAGGTGGCCAAGTAGACATTGCTCTAAATCCGTCCGAAAGTACAAAATGAACACACAGTCTATCTCGACGCAATCATATGGAAACGAAAGCATTCGTCAAAGTGCTTTGTCTGAAACGTATTTAAGACTGCACCGAGCTCTCATTATTATGTTTGTATTTTCCAATAAACAAAAACATTGTTTTGAAATCGAAGGATGATATTTCGTTGCACAAATAAATACACAATGTATAGGGTATATGACATAACTTAATAACACATTGAACTATGAACTTAACGGAAAAAAGTGGCCTCCTTTTTCCGTTAAGTTTGAGTACACGAATGTTGAAGGTTCTAAAATTTTATCATATTATATGCTTTTGTTTATTCACTTGTACTACAAAAAACAATCCTTCGATTTCATGACAATACCCAATGTTTATAATAAAACACAATAATAGTAATCAGAGCGCCATGCGTCTTAAGCGCCCTAAGACACACCTCTATGAAGTTTTGTAGGTAAATCGTTTATATAGTACCTACATATGATTTTTATTTCACCTTGATCTAAACCTATATTGATACGTATATACCCAATACTTCTGGGGTGTTTCACGTCACTTAATAACGCTAAATTGACAATAAGCTATCTGTGATTGAATTGGGTCTCCCGGCTTAGCTAGACAGGCTCTCTCATTATAGTCATTTGATCAAGAAATTTATTGCATTTGAAGGGTACACGGAATAAGCACGTATCGTCAATTGACTTGAAAAAAATAGATTTTAATCTGAAATTGCAGACCTCACAATAAAATATTAGTAACCACTCAGGGTGTTATATTATAAATCTTTAGACAAGTTATATTTTCCTCTTTAAAAAAACTGTACACGTTAACAACGTACGACATTACACGGTTCCTAATTTTCAATTCGGGATAACTGAAAAAGTTACTGAGGTGACTAGACAGGTTCTTTCCGTGTTCCCTTCATTTTCTTTCACTTTGATTTGATGGTGTATTTATTTTTTACTGGATTTATCCAGTTTGAGTGACGATTTTTGTCTGTCTCTGATAAATCAAAGAAGCTTTAATTTTACTGAAGACATGGACGTTAATTGGAGGCCACCCTGGGATCGAGGCTCTAGAGGGATCACTTAAACAAATTTAAACACGGTTGTTAAGTAAATGACGCTAAATGACTACCCTCAAAATTGTTTTGCGGGTTCCTGGTTTTTCGCACTCAAAACAATGGGGCTCTATTAAGCTTAGGTACGTTTGCCCTTTGGTAAGTACAATATTTTTAAGTTACCGAGACGAGCTATAAGTAGGTACAGTCAGCTGCAGAGAAAAGGATACCTCCCCTCCTGGTAAGGATTGTTTTTTTTTCGAAAACCTGTGATTAGATTTCAATGATTTTGAGTTTATGTGTAGACAATAGTAAAATCTTCAATTCACCGAAAAATCATATAAATTTAAACACAGGTTTTTGAAAAAAATCGATCCTTACCAGGAGGGGGTATCCTTTTCTCTGCAGCTGACTGTACATTAAGGTTATCGTGAAATTCATGCATTGGTAAAATAAGTGTCAAAATAAAATAGAGGGTGCAAGCTAACCCCTACAGATTGAAGGCTTTTAATACGATAAATGGATCCACATAACACGCAATATAATTTTCGGGCAAAAAACATGTACGTCAAATTATTGACATCATTGGAACTATCGCCTTTATGATCTTAAAATGAAGCTTGGGGTGACCAAACTCGGTAAAATGCCAACAATATAGGACATTTTCCCTTACCTACCCTTCTTTGTTAAGTTATAAAAAAATCAAAAACAAAAATATTTCCACTTAGCTTTACTTGTATGTGATTGACGTGATTTGTGAAATATTTTAATAATACTTAAGTCATTCAAGTTTAAGCAAATTAACTCTATGTATTATATTATATTAAAAATATATGGATAAAAAAATAAGTTAGGTACTTACCTAATTATCATTATGCAATCAATTAATCCGAAAAATACGCAGCCAAAAGTAAAACGTATCCAGTTTCTTCTTCTAAATGTTTGAAAGTTTCCAGAAATCTGCGGAGTTTGTAAATGTCACAAATATCTTGAACGAATTAGAATTCTAAATCAGAATAACTTAGTGACTTGTTCATTTTAAATAACTTAAATAACATTGCTTGATAAGTTCTTGATTGTTTTCGATTGCGACCTGCAAATGAGATTTACTGTAGTTAATAGAAAGTGTAAAGTCAAGTTACTTGACAATACGAGCGGGTGGCGTGGAGTCATCATCGTGATCATCATCACTATCAGCCCGTATTAGTCCACTGCTGGACAATGGCCTCTCCCAATGCACACCACTGGTCCCGATCTTAAGCTTCTCTCATCCAATCTGCACCGGCCCATCTGCGCATAAATCGCTCCATCCTATACGACGTTTGCCGAGACGTGGTCTCCACTCAAGAACACGGCTCCAACGACCTTCGGTTCTGCGGCAATCATGACCTGCCCACTGCCACTTGAGCTTGCTAATTGGCTATGGGTTACTTTGTTACTCTGTCGGATCACATCTTTTCTAATGCGATCCTTCAGTGAGACTCCAAGCATAGCCCTTTCCATAGCATGCTGAGTGACTTTGAACCGGTGTGGACTAGTTCAGCCGTGAGTGTTCACGTTTCGGCCCCGTAAGTGATTACCGGTAAGATGCACTGGTCTAAACTTTCTACTTGAGGTTTTGAGGAATGGGCGTGGGGTTATTAAACTTATTTTATAGAACTCTTTGCGTATAAGTTTTACTATACGGTGCGTGTTTAATTGTAAATGGGTTTGCAAAACTCAAAACATCATTATTTGTAGAGTAATTTATCAAAAAGGACCAAAATCTTTGAGATTGGATATCCAAGGCGGTTCATCCTTGATCTACACACATAATTAAGTATAGTGCAACTCCCAATTGTTGTTTTTTTAATAATTTAATACTCGTTAAGTGTCATCTGTTTCTATATTTGTGTAATTGGGCTAAAAAACAAGTGTTTGATAGAAGTAAAAGTCATAAAACTTCTTATAGCTTGTTATTTTTCGATTCCGTATACTAGCTTTTATTACAAAACAGTTAAGTGAGAAAGTTTGGTTCATATACCACTTATACATAGTGTGATACATCATTTGATCCAGTCGAGGATTGTGGTTTTTTGCAAAGTCTTCAATAGTGGAAAATAATTTGTGTAACACTCAATATGGTGATTGTGAGATCAAACGGTTGTTCCTTGTTTTAGATGTTTAGGGGAAAACCGGGAGACCTGACCAGGTAGGAGACTTGAACCATCTCAAATATCTAATTCAAAGTTCGCGCTATCGGCGCTGTTGCCACCTCGAACGACGCTTGTACAAAGGCGGCGGCTGCGACGGCGCCATATTGGGCGCCATTAGTATGGTTCGGCGTTGAGCGAAGCAAACGTGTTTTTGCGAGTAAAAAGTGAAAAATAATTATTATTATTTGCATGCAACTGCAATATCCACAGTTTTGGAGGTAAGAACTGTTTTAGTATCACATTAAATTAATGGGTTAATGTAGTATTGTGGAGTTTAAAGTGTTTTAATCAACTGTTGCAATTGACAACATTTCATTTTGGTGACACCTGCAAATTACTTTACGAATCGAAAGGGTTTTGCCTCCTGAACACGGCAAAATATTTATTTAGATTTATTTTTCTTTATTTACAAAATTACAAGAAGTGAAAAAAAAACACGAGTTTTACCAATACTATGCCTGAATAGATATAATACCATTGCCTTTTTCACGAGAAAAAAAGCTGTCATACTTCAAGTTTGACATTGACACTATTGACAGATGGATAGATACTTGAGATCGGTTGACCGCCATTATTAAAAAGAAAAACTTTTTTTTTATAAGAATAATAAGAATAAGAATAATTTATTGTTTAAAACTGTGTAGGTACAAAGATGATAAGTACATGTTGAGGCAGTATCAACAGTTTTACCCTTTTCGGGTTTACAATATTTAAATCTTAACCTACGTATACCAATACAAGTTTAGATCATAATTTATAACTATAAAATTCATTTAAGTCATAGAAGACCTTATCTATCAGAAAGTTTTTTAAGGATCTTTTAAAAGCATTTCCTTCTAGACTTTTTAATTCCATAGGAAGCTTATTAAAAATATTTATACCCGATATGAATGCACTCTTTTTATACATATAGGTGCTAGCTTTCGGAAGTATCATGTTATATTTGTATTGGGATCGGACATTACGTTTGCATGATTGCTTCGAAAAATATTCGGGATGATTTTTTACAAATAGGCATAATTCTAGAATATAAACGCCCGTCAGTGTCAAGAAACGCTTCTCACGGAAGACGTTTCGCAGCGATTCTTCTATAAACATTCGATAAATTGTCCGTAAACATCTTTTTTGTAATATAAAAGTTTTATGTACATCAACAGAATTTCCCCAATAGATTACACCGTACGTAAGCAATGGGTAGATTGTACCATAATATGAACTTATAGCTATGTTTTCAGAACAAGTTTCTGATAGGATTGACAACGCATAGCACCTGCTAGAAATCTTCTTGTTTATCGCATTGACGTGCTCTTTCCAATTTAAATGTGAGTCTATTTCGACTCCAAGAAAATTTACATGATCTACCTCATCTATTGAAGTATTTGCATTTGACACAACAAAAGACTTTGGAACACTTTTATAGTTTCTAAATTGGACGAGCTTCGTTTTATTGAGGTTTACCTTAAGGTTCAGACTATCAAGCCAATTTGTAATTTTTTTCAGTACACAATTTATATGTTCCTGCATATTATCATCGGTATTGTCCTTTGAGAACAGTAGAGTGACATCATCTGCATACAAAACACATGGTACATCAACTACATCGGGAAGTTCATTCAGATATATCAAAAATAGAAGCGGCCCAAGAATGCTGCCTTGGGGAACTCCTAGCAGAACCTTCTCAAATGAAGACTGTACATGTTCTACTGTTTTATTATGAGCATTGTAGTTTAAAATTTCTACCGCTTGCTCTCTATTGGTTAAGTAATTGGAAAATAACTTCAGAGCGATTCCCCTTATACCAATGTATTCCAGCTGTTTTAGGATTATATCATAACATACGCAATCGAAAGCCTTCGACATATCGATCAGAAGAGAGGCACAAAGATTTTTTTTGTTGACACTTTCCCAAACAAGCTTTAACATTTTAAATATAGCTGTAGTAGTAGATTTCCCTTTCTGGAAGCCAAATGTTAATCTAATGAGTATGGCCTTTTCGAAAATTTTAGAAAAACCAGGTAATAAAGCTATCGGCCTAAAGTTACTCATGATGGTTGTTGACCCTTTTTTCAAAAGAGGCTTTATTAGAGCTTTTTTAAGGTCATTTGGAAATATTCCAGTTTCAAGCGTTAAGTTAATAATGTACACAAGGGGTTTTGCTATGTGATCTATACATGATTTGATTACTTGCATAGGAATGTTATCGTGCCCTGACGATTTTTTATTTTTCAAGGAAGTCACAATCTTTTTTATTTCATGACAATCGACTGGAGCTAGGAAAATACTATGTGCAATACTTGTTGATTTGTATTTATATTTTTGCGGGTTAAATTTATCGACTATGTTTTTGGAGATATAAAATTTGTTAAATGCTTCGGCTATGTCACGAGGGTTCTGAACCGCTGTCCCATCTTCATATATTTTAGTAATAGAGTTTGGAATTGAATTTGTGGAGCTAGTGTTAAGTTTTATCAAGCCCCATGTAGCTTTTTGCTTATTTGTACTATTATTAATGAATTTATCGTTTGATATGATTTTTGATTTCCTAATGACATTTTTTAATATTCTGCAGTATTTTTTGTACTTACTCAGAGCATGACTGTTATTTTTTGTTTTTTGATTGGTTACATGCATCTTCCGTTTATTTTTACTAGAATTTAAAATACCCTTGGATTTCCAGTTCGGTTTTCTTATATAGGTTACTTTTGTTTTTTCCAAAGGAATGCAAAGATTAAATAATAAGGAAAACGTTTCAACAAAAGATCTATATGCTGTGTTGACATCAGTTTCCTTGTAAACGTCCTCGAAGTTAATTTGTGAAATATACTTTTTGAAGATGTCTAGATGATAGTCAATCCTCCGCCTTTCTACAAACCAGTACTTTTGATTACAACTATAGCTTGTAGGTAATTCAATGATTTGTCCGGTGTGATCTGATATTCCTAAATTACTATATAATATAAATATATTAACTAATATTTCCTATACAGATTGGACTAACGTAATATGTCCATTGTGTCGTAGAAATGAAGTTACGCCCTTTTAGAATAAGAACATCTTAATAAATTAATAATAAAATAATTATACATCCTAGGGAAAAAATAAAACTATTAGTGTCTTCCTCCTTCCAAACAGTATCTATAAAACGAATAAAATTAAAGTCTTGAAAATATGAAATCTTGTCAATTGTTTAAAGAAAACATCACGTTTGTGAGGCAAGGTCGTAGCGGGAGACTTGACCACTCCGGTGGTAGGGAGACATGATCAGTGGTTCGAATCTCCCGCTCTGATCTTTAGTAAATCATTATTTCATTTTCATTGCTTTTTTGTTTTAGTAAATAATGCCTTTTCAATATAAGGCAAAGGAGAGAGTTCTACCAGAACAGAAGACAAGTGAAGTTTAAACAGAAGCGGTTATGGATATGCGGTTGTGCAATTCCTGCAAACGATACGATCACGAAGAGTGCGTTGGTTTGACTGATAAAGACAAAGACTATTTTATGTGTGTCATGAATGTCCATAATTAAAAGTTTTCGGATGTGCCAATATTATTTAAAGGCAATTTCTATTAGAAGTATTTGTTTTTTTCAATTTTAAAAAAAGCCAGGATATGGCTTCTTGCTGTTGACTTTTGATTAGCTACATTTGTAAGAAAGTCCTTTTTATATAGTATTAGCTTTAAGTATATGTTATTGGTGTGCATAATCATATGTTTAAATGTTGATTAGTTTTCTGTAAGAAGCAAGATAATAATTTCAAGCTATTGATCTCTAAGGTTTATTTAAACCAAAAAATGCTTTACTAATGTTATAATGTTGATTACATCCTGTAAGAGAACCTCATTTATATGTTGTCTTTGTATGTTATTAATGTGAATAATCATATGTGATTCTTGATGTGCCATTATTGTTTAAAAGTTAATTAGTTTTCTGTTAGAAGTAAGGTGATAATATCAACTTATTAATCTATAAGGTTTTTAAGCCAATAAGTGCTTTAATAATGTTAAATGTTGATTAAATTCTGTAAGACAGACTGATTTATATCTAATACTGTCTTTATATGCCATCAAGTGCATAATCATATGTGATTCCTGATGTGCCATTATTGTTTAAAAGTTGACTAGTTTTCTGTTAGAAGCAAGATTTTAATTTCAAATTATTGATAGCTAAGGTTTATGGCCAAAAAATGTTTTAATAATGTTAAATGGTCATTACATCGTGTAAGAGAGACTCATTTACTATTTTTTAATTTTGTTTGTGTTTTATATGATTTTTTTAAATTAAACTACCGTTTTTGTTTTTAGACAAATGTATGGTCAAGTCTCCCTCTCGCCCTGGTCAACTCACCCGTAGGGGTGGGAGATTTGAACCACTTTTCATTTATTTTTTTTAATCATAATAAAAAAATATATATCAACTTAATCAACAATCTAATAATAACAAATTACACCTAAAACTATATTTGACACACACGGGCCCAATTACAAGATGCTACGGCTAATATATAAAATTTTAAGCACGTTTAATTAAAGTGGGGTTCATCTCTCCCGGACTTCCCCTACACATCGTGTGTAAACGCAAGACAGAACTGATACAGCTATAAAAAAAACGCTATTTGTTTAGGTATTAATCCCGTTTAGATGACATTTTGTAAATAAATCACAATTAGGTACGATCTCAAACAAAATTATTGATCACGATAATCATTTTTTAACTATATTAAAGAGAGAAAAATTACTCTCAGAGTGTGAAAAAGCAATCGATCACTAATTTCTTGGATATTAAGTAGGGTCTTGGCGGCATAAGTGATAAAAGCGCCTGAATTGGTCCGGAGAGCCAGAGGAGATGTAGGTTTGAATTCTTCCTCAGACCGACGAATTTTATTCGCTTTAAAATAGTTTAGAATTTATTAACAGACGTTTCTGTAAAATTAATTACTTATTTTTTTAATGAAACAGACTGATTTTGAATTTAGAAACATAAAAGAGGGTTTAAGTAGATGCTGCTAAAATGGCACAAAATAAAGAAATAAGACTAAAAAACCTAAGTCATAATCAGCTTAAAATCAATAAAATTATCGTTCAGAATTCATATACATATATTTATCATAGTAATGAGAATTCTTTGAATAAATCTGTTTTGGCGTCATGAACGTTATACACCGGTGACAATGAGTTTGATCAGTCACAGTGTTGAAATTTAGGCCGGGCTCGCTAGATGTGCCCAACAATACCGCCACGGTTCAATTGGTTTAAATCCGCCCTTATTGGATTTGATCAGTAGGTTGAAATTAACATTTTGAGGTTTCAACGTGACTGTCTACACTGATATTGGATAAAGGATTTTTATATTGAATATTTACTTCTATCTTTTATTTGATTTGGTTTTAAAAGCCTGGGTCCTCTCGAAGTTATATAATACCGTTGGATCGCAGATGTCAGACTTGCGATAGCACACACAGCTCACTGGGAGAAAAGCCTTTAGACGTTGAAAGGGGATAAGAAATCGTTTTGGAGGGATTTAGGCCGATCGGAACCAACTGAGATTTAACATTTTAATCCTGTTTAGAAAACAACGAAAATCACATTTAGATAAATAAATATATAGTGATTTTTAACATGAACAATCTTGAAAATAATCTTGAAGAATATAATTACTTAATAGGCCATACCTTTGTTGTGCTTTGTGCTCCTGTATTAATTTGATCTAAATGCGGCGGTAGTTAGATAGCGGACCATCCTAACTGAAGACAACAAATCACTTACGGTTATTTAAGTCCGTTTTTTTACTTAGTACCTACTATAAAATTATGTCAAAGACATTACCAAAGGCCCCACTTTCGTCCCTTCTAGCACCCGTCTTGAGCAGCTGAGAATAGCATGAAACAAAGCGTGAATATCAGCAATTTTTATTCCGATGCATCAGCACTTTATAAAATATTATTCAAGGTTAAGAGTTCGACATTAATTTGAAAGGTAATCGCGGTCAATATCCCGTTCAAGGTTTACAGTTTTCATAGCACCGTAAGACTAAAGAGAGAAATGGAGTCGATTTTCATATTATAACTCGCCACATATTCGTAGTCATCCTTAATCATTTATTGTATCAATTAATCAATTTAGTTGTATCGTATCTTACTAATGTTATAGATGCAAAAGTTTGGATGTCTGTTACTCAATGACTAATCTGATGAAAGGCATAATTCCTATTGCTACAAGCATTATAATTATTACACAGTCATAGTCAGTCAGGTCAACCTACACATTCATGGATGTGATAGTATTGGTCAGAGTATTACATTTATTAAAACAAACTATAAAATGTTCTGTTTATCTAGTAATTAAATTACTAATACCAATTTTAATAATTGACAACTTTAATGGTTTTTCTGTTTTTCATCCACAAAGGCTCAATACTAAGATATCATTATTCTTAAAGTACTGGATTCAAAAAACGTCAACACGGAAAAAAAAATATGTTGTCAATTTCAAATCTTCTTATCGATATTCTACAATTGTTCCGTGTTTTTCCATATTTTTTTCCAAAATGACGATGTTTTCTAACTCAGAATAATACGATATGATGTTATGCGTAGGCCATGAAGATAGCAATTTAAATCGTGCTCGCGAACTGTATCGGAGGTTGTGCATAGTGCAAGGCGGAGCTCACTTTGAGCCGTTCCTGTAAATTTGACGTTCATACGAAAAAGTAAGTGTTAGATTAGGTTTCTTCGTTTCAAAATCTTCCAAAACTCGACTTGTAATATGTTTCCCGAATTAGGTAAAAATGTACATAAACATTCTGCGTTGTTTACTCTTTAATTTTATTGAAATAGGGTTTGCACATCAATGAAAAAAATAATGGTTTTATTTTTTTTGGCGGTGGTCATACAGTGATAGTACGGTTCTCAAATATTGTAAATGGACTTGATATAAGGCACCATTTAACCCCCTTTCGGCTTTACGGGTATTTTTGTAACACCCTGTATAACTAATTAAATTATGGAATTCTACAAATAATTTAGTATGAGTATGAGCATGACGCGAGTTTTGATATTCATGTCGACTCCATAATACGCTCTAGTCTCACCGTGCTATAAAAACTCCGAACTCCAATTATGTCTACTTTAGAAGGTGTCAAAAAACTTCATTAAGTTTCCGTGCGAAACCCAAAGCGCGAGTAAAATTAACACACAAAACGGATCATTTTTAAAAGCTTACTTAACTAATGAAGGTTCGTTAGCGACGTTACTCTTTTTCTTTCTGTCGTTCTGAGCGGGAGTCATTATCGTTAGGTCGTACAATTGCTTGGATTTAATGTTCTGTATTTAACCTTTACGAAATACTTATGTAAGCTATAATTTACGAGGTTTAGACTTAATCGTTTATAGTTAAACTTAGCGAGATTGGAAGCAAAAGTATTTTTACTACTAAGTGGTACTTTTTGTGGCTGCATATCGTGCGTAAAGTCGTATAATCTGCATTTTTTGTTTTTCTAGTTCATTTTTTTACCCTTAACTGTTCAAATTGCACTGTCAATTTTAATCACTGTAAGAAATAAGTTCTTTTTTATTACCGTTTTATTTTTGTTTCATTGACATTTTATCGAAAATGTATTAAAAACGTTTGATACACATGCGTAACGTACTGTCATATTCATTCATCTCGAGTCTTGTCCCTCGCTAGTAGCTCACTGCACTTGCATCAAAATGTACTACTTATTTCAATACCTATAGTTTTATATTTACACATTTAACAATTGCGGTTTTATTCCTGACACTCCAAAAATGCTCTTAGCGCGGTTAGAATAAATTGGCGCAATCGCTTACTAATGTCTGCGGGTAGATTGATAGTCAAGGATTACCGTATCTGTCTACCCTCTATCTTATTCGTAAACGGGCACTTTCAACTTTTTCAAGTAGTTATGCCACAAAATAAAGAAAGTATTGTTTACAATACTTGAACCAATTAAAAGTGCCCGTTTTCTTTGTAAGAAGGTTTATTTGAATCCCATAAATGTGTTAGTGGAATGACTTCACATAGGTAGATAGGTAACTATTGAAATTATATTAAAAACTATTGCAAATAAAAATACAGAGAGCCCCATAGAAGAATGGTACGGAACCCTTCGTGTGCGGTTTTTCAATCATTCCGCGATAAGTACCAGTTATGTTATCATTAGGTTTATGTTGGTTAAGCGCCTGACAATAGGGTACTTGCCTCATATTAAATTTGGCTTAATAAATTAATATTTTCTGTAGTATTAGACTAAAAAAACCAATATTTATCGATTTTAGATATTAAAAGTGTAAGATGGCTACATATTTTCTTTTTAAAATTGTTCATTTTTTATTTTTTATTTTGAACTCCGAAAACGCTGTCGGACATGGTGTGACGTCATAGGACTCTAAGCAAACTTCATGTCGGACCTTATACGAGTGAAGTTCGCTATGTAATCTGCAAGTATTCTGTGCTGTGACATGACATTGACATTTATGAGCCGTGGACTTTTGAGGTTGTGTTGTGATCGTAATCGGTTTAATATTAGTAATAGTACATTGTGTATTAAGGTCGGTAAGTAAGGAATTACGATCAAGGCTCTAGTAGAAGCCCGAAGTCGAAGACTGAGGGCTTTCTGAGCCGAGGTTTGTAATTCCCGTACCGCCCGTGAAACATACAATGTTTTTCATCACATTTGCGAGTAAATAAATACACAAGTCAGCACAACTATTATTACCAATTACTTGAACTTTTTTTAAGCGGATGGCGGGCGGACTCCACAGATTATACAAATGTTTCGTTCAGAAACGTTAAGGGCAAATACTTACGTAGGTATACATACAGCCCTGAAGGAGTGTAAAAAAAAACGACGTTTTGATACAGAAAACTATTAAAATCGATTATTAAGAACATTAATTGAGTATTTAAGTAACATGTAGCGAGATTGCAATGAAATTCCTGTTTAAATAACATTTTAAGACAATTTTTCAATTGCGTGTAAACTCTTTGCTTGAACTTGCATGACCTGTGTGCTGTGCTATAAATTAAAAAAAAAATTACTTACCGACCTTGGGTTTCATGGTAAAAAGAAAGGTCGAGGGTTGTATATGGGGCATTGCGGCCAAGTTAACCTGTATGTTTAGATACTGTTTACGTGCAAGTGTGATGAAAAAACCTATACTGCGTGTTACTGTTACTGCTTTCTCGTTTTATTGATAAGAGCAATCATGGATGTTGGATCCGTGAAGGCAGATAGCACAAACTTACCAAGAATCGACACGTTGATGGTCGGTAATTTTTTTGCCTTGAATCCAGATTTCATATCTAATCCATAATTTTCCTGAGGTTTTAACTGATGTGTTCTTGCATTCTCGGACAATACAATAACGATAATTACTATATTTTCCATGTAAACTGATGGAAATCATGGTTTTTATTTAAATTTTTTATTTTCACAATGATAAACGTTTATTTATATTATTTTATATGTCAAATGTCAATGTTTGTTTTCGGCTCGGATGACGTCACAGCACAGATAATCTATAGACTAATATGGCTGTAAGCGTTTTCGCCTGTTAACGAAATCTAAACTTTTAAAATAAAGTTTTGCGGTTTTCTAGGTCCTAAAAAAATATGGCAATATTTTTTTTAAGCTAATCTGACAATAATTAATAATTTGAGACCTACTTTAAAAAAAAAACAACTAGCCTATTGGACGACCTCGATTTAACCTCACTATATACTCGCTTATTCGCAATCCCATGGCACGGCGGTCAATAATTATAATGTTATTGGAGAGACACATCAAAGGTTCAATATGCTCCGGGTTTCAGTTATTTTTAAAAGAAATCGCAAATTGAGTTTCCTAGTTTATTCGTAAATGTTTCCAAATTATAAAGTAGGTAACAATTTATTGAGCTTATTTGCTTCAAATCATACCATAAAGATATATCGCTTATAACTCAATTCTTATAGTTTTGAATAGACTTCAAAAAGTAGAAAGTTGAATGCCAAGCCAAATACAGCGTTTTATGAAACTTTGAGCTAGAGTAGAAGTAAATAAAACTCCTTCGACAAATGGTTTTTATAATAAATAATATTTGCAAACGTCTTTGCATGACGATGCATGTAAACTAAGATTAGGGGAGGACTTCAGCGGATTTATACGCCTCAAGAAATACAGTCACCTGGAATTTAAATTAATCAAAAGGTTTTAAGCTTACAAGTCTAACTGGAATTCACAAAATAGCTTTTCGGTTTTCTTGTATACAAATAAATCGAGGTAAATACATTTTATCTGCTTTCAAAAACCTTAATCTTGAACAGCTTTTTACCAGGTACACTTTCACCACTGTAATAAAATTACTTTGCTTTTTTTAATTATACAGTGGCTGTACATCTTGGTACTTTGTCGCAGTAACGTATTACAGTGAGACTGGTTTGAATTTAGTATACAATAACAAGACGCAAGGTGAAATAAGGTAATCAAATAGCTAAGTCTTCTGGTTCGACCGTACCCTATGTTGTCTAGATAATGGACAGTGGTCATTTTGAGAGCATTGTTGTATTCTGTCCATTGTTTTATTGAGTACACTGTGTACAATCGTGTTATTTAAAACTCTTATTGAAACGTTACAAATACATACTAAAATATTAAATTTTTCTTTAAGGTGATGCCGTGTGTTTGCCGGCTTAGAATTGTGCCATGTCTTCCCGTGGAAGTCGTAAGAGGCGACTAACGGAATAAAAGCTCATAGTTTTGTTAGGCGATGGGCTTGCAACCTGTCACTAATATACACTGGTAGGTAAACATATTTATGCAAAATGTGGTTACCTAATAGCAACAATTTTTTAGAGTTGTTGGTAATTCTATAGCTCTGCCTGCCCCACTCTGGGAATGAAGACGTGAGTGTATGTATGCATGTATGTATGTAGGTATGTATGTAATGCGTAGCTTAGTTATGTACTTTCTTCGATATTAAAAGTTTTAACGACCAGCGGAACTGTCGTCGTGATCAATCTCAATAGATTATAATATTATTATTATAAAGATCCTCATCCGTGATTCCGGCTTCAGGTTGAGAAATAAAAGTTTTGTTACAGTATCCTTTACCAATTTGTTCTAAAGTAATTCTTATACTGAAACCTTAATTGTAAATGTAACGAATGAAATCCAATATTATACAATTTAATTTTAATCAAAATGGCTTAGAATATTCCGGAGCTTTAATTACATGGAACTTAAGCCTTATTGCGCTCGCTTTGGAGTGTTCAGGCGTTGGTATGAACTAACGTTCGATTAACATTGATTAACATTTAACATCGTTTGGTGAAATTGGTACTTAATCTATTTCCTAGTTTTTGCCCAAAAGCAGGAAACTTATATTCGGAGATAAAATCACGAAGTACACTATTTATGTATATCCACCATTATTTGGTCTACATGTGCATACAATCTCTTTGAAAAATGATGTACAGTCAGCCAAATACGTGGTTAAATGTCCGTCAGCACGACACAAAACGTTAAAGTCAAGGACGGGTGTATACCCATCGAGTCAAATATTTTATACACGAGCCTTATTGCCAATGGCATAAAGGCGTACAGATATTATTTAACATCTTGGGAACGTATATATATATGTTTGCCCTTGACTGTACTTAATCCCTAAGCTCATCCTCCCTTTTTTATTTTACCAGTTTTAGTATTAAAGTATTTTTTTAGTATAGGTTGCTCATTATAATAAATTTTTACCTTCTAAGTCTCGTGATAAAAGCACGCGTATTTAATTTCGTCTAAAATTTTAAAAGGAATTCCGTTTCTTCATTGTCATGGTTTATAAGAAAATATTCATTTCCTGGAATGAAGCTATTGAAATAAATATCTTTGATAAGATGCGGGTGTCACGTTTTTATATTAATGTTTATTTATTTGCTTAATTTTGGTGGAATAGATTATTGTTATTGAGACGTTTAATAAAATTCATGGTTATTTTAACAAACCGTAAAAATAATTCGTACCAACGATTTCTACGGAATAAATAATTAAACCATGCATGACTCTATGTATGAATATGGAAGAAGCGGAAGAAATTTGTCAAGATAGTAGCAAGTGAACAGAAGTGGTCTCTGCCTTGCCTACCCCTCTGGGAAACAGGAGTGATTTAATGTATGAATGTATATATGTACCTTGCAACTTACAGATTATCTTATATACCTATTTAAAACAAAGTAAATATTAATGCAATCTAAGTTTACTACCAGTTTACTTCTACTCTTTACGTGGGGTTATGCAAAATACTGTTAGAACCTAGGGTATGAATTTGATTGGTATTTATACGGTTTTTGATTAATTTCAAAATATTGTATAAGTAAGTGACTTGATGAACACTATGTGACAGATCCAGAGATGAACAAGACTCCATAGTTAAAAAATATTGTATGTATGTATGTAAACACTTTATTGTACAAAACCAAAACAAAATCATTACAATGAAGATTAAAATAAAAATGTACAAAGCCGACCTTACTTTAAGGCATCTCTTCCAGCGAAATCATTATACTTATTTTGTCACAGTTGTTCTTTCTTTAAAGTTTGAGAGTTATACAGAAGAAGCATGACAGTCACTACCATCACAGATAAGTTATTTGCATTATGGAATTCCTTAAGTTAAGACCAATTTAAAACTAACTAAGTATATTGTTAAAACTTTACATCACATATGTTTTGTGATTGTGACAGCAGCGTTGTGTTAAATGTAATAAAAAAACTTTAAAATGTAACCTAGAGTTAGCTGGTGAGCCAAAGTTGTGATGAAATTTGGAAACTTTACTATTAATAAAATTCGTGACTTGTGCGCGGAGTCAGCAACTTAATCTTGCAGAATGTTGAGATATATTAAAAAGTTCCAGTGATCTTCATATGCACTAAATTTATGATTGGCATAATACGGCGGTGGGTTTAAAAGATGAGATCAAATATAATAAAGCAGGGGAAATAACTAACTAATACTAAACTAACTAAATAAATAACCATCAGGTGGCTTGTGTGCTCGTTTGCCTTCCTATGCCATACAAAAAAAACGTCAGCCTGTTATTTAAAATAAGTATGTCTATCTATATTTCTATATATAATTATAAAATAACAAACTGACTGACGGATCGGCCAACGCACAAAGGGAATATTCCTTGGACACCAAGGGGTGCATTAAGAAGGATTTTTTTGAAATTCATCCTTCTAGGGGTTAAAATAGGGGGAGTAGTGGGAAAGTAATTCTACGCGTACGAAGAACGACGTATAAGTGTAAGAATAAATGCTTACAAATGGCTATTGTTTGTTGGTTTGGCGTGGCTTAATATTGGTAAGCATCTTCATACATACGTCGACACGCTAAGTAACCATTTGCTACAGAACAGTTTTGAACAATTTTCCTCTGTTTGGCTTAAAAGAGTCAATAAATCACATGTTAAATAACAATGCTTATTTCTTGTTTATAGTGGAACACCATCATCGGCCTATAACGTCTATAGCAGATGATTAATTGCAATATCTGGGTAAAGACACTTATACGAATTATAGATATGTTTAGCCAAGGGAGGCAAACGTAGCTTTCTTTGCCAGTAACATTAAAACCTTAATAACTTCTAAACTAATTAACAGACTGAAAAAAACTATATTCAGAACCGGTAAAGAAGGTGCTATTTTATGCCGTACTATTTATAACAAAGTTCTGGGACACCCTACAGAATTATGTATGTATATTGAAGTTCAACTTAGCCTCAAATCTTAAAACTTAAAAAAAAAAACTTTAAATAAAGGATGAAGAATTAAGATTTGGGAATTTCTCAAAAAAACATTTACTAATAATATACGGTGCAATGTAAGAACCCGAAGAGTGAATTTCAGGTTTCTAGTCCATATGTTGTGATTGATTCAGAGAAATTATTATTATTATAAACTTACCTGTGAATCGTAGTCAAAAAGTTAAGTCGAACCCAACTAATACCGCCTTTTTTTGTTCGCAGCGTAACCAACATCTTCCTGGTGAACTTGTCGGTGGCAGACTTGCTGGTGACGCTGTTCTGCATGCCCGTGCAGATCGCCAAGTCCGTGACGCTGCTGTGGTACTTCGGGGAAGTCATGTGCAAAACCGTCAACTTCTTACAAGGTACCAAATAATAATATTGAAGAACTTGAACTATTAAACATCCAACAAAACTCTTCACCGAAAGAAAGTGCAAAAATAAACAACTTTTCAAGTTATATTACTCAGTATTGCACTTTACTTGTTTTGTTTGAATGTAATATTTCAATGCAATATTTCACTATCCTCGACGAAATATAGTATTTATTACAACTTGATCCCTATTTGGCTTTGCTGACGTGTCGGAGAATAGCCGTAAAAGTATAAATGAAATAATACCTACCTACCTACTTCAAATCGTCGGTGAAACTGCAAAACCGCGTAAGTAACATTTTAAATAAAGAGCAAAATGCACCTTTTTAATAAGACGATAAGGTTTATTTTGCTCTATCATAAATTTGTTAGTTACGTGGTTTTGCACTATCACCGACGAAATTACAGCCACTTAATAGTGTTTAGCTGGCAATTGCATTTTCGTGTGTGCATGGATGTATGTTTTATGTATGTATATATCCATGTTTTATGTATGATATATACTTGACTGCTTGACAGACGAGCGAGGTATCGTAAGAATTGTCTTACGGCCGAACCCTATATTCAATCCGAGGATAGATAAGGCTTACCTCGGGTTAAAATTTGACATTTGCCCATACAAAATGTGTCAAATTTTAATCCGAAGTAAGCCTATCTGTCCGCGGATTGAATATAGGGTTTGGCCGTTAATCATGTGTGTCACAGGCCACATGTAAACCGTGACTCTTTACAGTTACTGCCTGCCTAAACCGCGGGGTTCGAGGGTTTGTTAATTCGTTATACGTTTAATACATCAAGCAAATACTTTTCAACTCAATTTAAAGTTCAACATCCGTACTTTTACAAAGGGAAAGGGGTTTTAAAGCTTGGCTTCTATTTTTCTTGTTCTCTTTTAATTTAATTCCTGCAATAAAACGAATTATACTTTTGTCGAGATCCAGTTCAATGTATTCCTACAAATATAGTTATGAATATGATTAACTAAGACCAGCTAAATGGAGACTTTTATATTATTGTTAGTTTGCATATTTGAATATTGTCTGTTAATAACAGTTTCAATGTCACCTTAAGGGCCATAGATATAAGTTGAAGATAAAGTAGATATTACATGAAAGCTACTATATACATAATATAGAGACCTCCATTGTAATAGTCTGTGGTTAGCACCACGCAGGCACTCAAGTGTGTAAGCACAGGTAAAACAGAGTGCATGCTAACTCGAATATACAGCAACTTAGTTCAACGACCGAATATGACCGAAATTAATTAACTCCTATAACATATAACAATATAGATTAACTCAATTCTCAGATAGTGTGTTATTAAACACATTAGCATTTCAATTTGGCTTGTAAATGTAGATTAGTTCAGAATGCATAAAGTTTTGATTAGTTTCTAGTGTAATTTGGTAATAATATTAATACACTGGAAATCTCAATGATTACAGGATCCTAATAGTATAGTTCAGATCCTAGACATAAAGGGGTTAGAAAAAGGATTATTTATAGTTATAACTACATAATGTGATATATTTTAAGCACCACGATTATTTTCGCTGTTATACCAAACGCTATCAAAACAAAATCTTTTTTTCAACCAATATTTTTTAGTGAAAGTTTAGACATGTTACTTTTTTTAACGAAATATTGAAGATTATCACACCCATTGAAAATAAGCCCGATCAAATAATTATTTGTTGCTTTCGGAAACGTAATGGTTTGGTACAATTTGATAGCATCACAAAAACAATTAAGTTTTACCGAGTAGAATAGATCCCCTGTAGAGATGTCTAGCTAAGATAATGAGTTAAAATGACAGATGAAGTCTAAATGGACAGCTCGTTGAATACCTATTGAAGTTACGTCTGAGAAGAAGAAAGCTTGGTTGATTTATTCAATTTTCTACCAAGTCCCGTGACGAAAAGACGTAGGGATGTCACAATTTTTTAACAAGTACAACAAATCTATCTCGTTCCAAGAAACTCAAGACAGAATCAGATCTCCATGCACGCCGTCTTAAGTCACCAAACTCCGCCACTATTCAACTACAGAGAATCGCGTCACCTACCTTCTCAATCTAGATTTAATTGAATGATAACAAATCCTTGTCATTTGAGTCTGACTGAATCTTTCAAGACTTACCAAAACATTTAGCTCCCTGACAACTTGGAAAATAATAACTACCTATGCTTATCTATGATAGACAAGCTGATAAATCTGGTCACGTTTTTGACAACCATTGGATGGCATATTTTCGTTCCATATTTCCTTACACGTACTCGATTCCTTTGAAGCTTTGCAATCGACTTTGAGCTCCTGAACTTCGGCGTTGAATATAGATGGTGCATCAGATTACAGCTTCCAAATTTCGCAATCAAGCAAATAAATTCTAGTCTCGTAGCAGATAGGACATGCGAGAAAGCATCCCTATTACATCTAAGTATGTAGTTTTCGAAAGTCTGTCATGTAATCCAAACTACTAAGTGCAGTGTTCACCAACAATTAAACGGACGGTTAGAGGTTTAACGGTTGTCAAAATGTTAAATTGGTTGGTGAACTCGACCCTAAGAGGATTGTGAAGCTAAAAAAAAACATACAAAATGCTACGTATCTCTCTCCTTAAACATAGTTTTATTTTTATGATTTTTGAATTTCTTGTAGATATGACTCGTATTATGAAACATAAGGTGTGTGAGTTTTCTTTTTCAAATAAAAAAATATGAAAACGCTAGCCTAGTTTTTCATAATAACTAAAACATATTCAAACATCGTGAAAATCGGACTTGATTCAAGGGGTTAGGTGAACCGGAGCAAAATTATTATGTTTTTTTTGACAGCTACGTGATTTAAAGGTCGGTTCACAATACTTTTAAATATATCATAATAATTTACGGTTGGCACTTATACTTTATGAAAAACATTTACGACTCTGTGTAGTTTCATGCTGCATCGATTACCTACAAAATGTTTCCTCAAAAGGAAAACAGAATCAGTGCAACCGCATCTGTAGCTCGCTCAATAAGGTTTTCACAACATTGTGGGAATTCACGCGATTTACGATAAGCTCACGACGCAGCTGCATCACACGCTAAGTGCATCGAGTATTTTGACGCTCCGTTGGATGGATCGCCTTAGCAGAACACTGCGAGGTCTTAAGGGGACGTGCGCTCAGTGAACCGGTGATTCTGAATTGAATCGGAAGGAAGATGTTTTTGGTGTAAAAATATATTTAATAAAATCTATTTTTTAGTATTTGTAGTTTATGCTGTACGGGAAGGGGGAGGGGGGGCTTGAATCTAACAAAAATTAGCGCTTTAAAACTTAATATTTCATAAACGGATACCTTAATCGAAAAATTGTTATGACAAACCCGCAATATTTTTGAAAGACCTATCTAACAACACCCAACACTATGGGGAAGACGATAATAAAAAATACATATCCAAGTTACGTGGGGGGGGGGGGGGGGTAAAACCAAAAAAATCCAAAAAAATATATAAAATAAAATAAAATATTTTTATTTTACCCCGTGTATCCCGTGTGGTTGCCGGGTTAGAATAGTACAGCACGGAAGCAAGCAAATTGTCAACGGGTTAATATATTAAAATGTATTTATTCCAAATTTCAGTCCTAAGATTTGAACTAAAAGAACAAAGAAACCCGTTGAAGTTAAATAAAAAGTTGTGATACAAGTGATAGATCTCCCTTGACACTTGTTTGCATCATCATCATCATCATCATCATCATCATCATCATCATCATCATATTAGCCGAAAGATGTCTACTGCTGGACATAGGCCTTCAATAAGGATCTCCACGACGACCGGTTTTGTGCTAGCACTGCTAGGTACGCGCATCCATTGGCTTCCAGCACCGCATATCACTTTTCAATTCAATTATTTTTATCACCAGGGGTGGCAGTCGCTTCATCAGTCTTCACCATCACAGCTATGTCGGTGGATCGCTACCTGGCTATCACGCAGTCCTTGCGGCAGCCCTGGATGCCGTCGAGACGGGGAGCCTGCAGCCTCCTAGCTATGATGTGGCTTATATCACTGGCCATATTCGCCCCCTTACTAGCCGTGGCCACGGTGGAGAGAGAGCATGTGCCTATGTTGGCCAGGACAAGGAACGGCTCGGTAAGTTTATCTCAATTATTATATCTGGTTTCTCTTAAGAGAATTGTGAAGCGAAGCTTAAATCGCGTAGCTGTCAAAAAAAACTATACAAATTTTGCTCCGGGCGATAATGTTTCTGAGGTCCGGTTTCTACGATTTTTGAATGTGTTGTAATAATTATGTAAAACTAGGTTTGTACGTTTCCAATATTTTTATTTTTTTCATTCGTACAAGTATTTTCTTGTTAAAGAAAACGTATAGACCTAGGTTATCATAATGTCTACTATATATTCAAAAATCGTAAAAATTGGACTTGATAAAGGAGAGAGGAGGAGGAGGTGAGAAAATGTAACGCATTTTGTGTGAAAAATTTCAGCTTCACAATTCTCTTAAATTTCCAAGTTTTGTTTGCGCGGGCATTCAAGGTGTCTTTTAAAAGATACATAAAGCTTATCTACTGCTACGTTTTTATCCATCGCGTAAATCGAAGGGGAAGTGGTAGACTACCGTTTTTTTCCTTTGTGCTAATGGCACTGTGATAAATTTATTATCGTTTTGGTTATGCAATGTAAACGAAATTCATCATTTTGTATATCCCTTGATTAAATTATTAACTACTTACCCACTTAAGTGGGCCCCATGTTTAACATTTATTTATTTACGTCAAACGACCGTCTTTGGGTCACCAAGTTACAATTCAATTCGTCCAGTAGTTTCCGTGCCCATTGCCTGTGACAGACTGACGGACAGACGAACACGCTAGTGATACTATAACGGTTCCATTTTTTATTTTTGTGATACGCATTGCACCAAATTGTTATTGTTATTGAACAAAATAAAAATAAAAACGTGACGGCAATGTTTATTCTTCTCGAAATAATCTGCAACAACACAAACAAATTTGTATGATACGTTTTTATTAAAACTTCACAAAATATCACAATTAATATTCATTGGTATATTACTGAGGGAGAGTAAATATTTAAGAACTGGACGAAATTGGCTGCCATATTTCCGCAGCCTGTATTAATTTGCTGGATGTTGGCTTAACAAAACAAAATATAAAAATTGGAGAAACCAAACATTGAAAAATTAAGGCCGATTTATTTTCAGAACTTATCCATACTTTTTCCTTCCTTGTTCCTTATTGACTACGAAACCATAAAAATTGGTAATGCTGAACTCGTGTTATTTAACAAAATAATGAAATGCAGGTTTATGTGTACTCAAATATCAAGGAACAATATCACACCAATTGACCTAGTCCCAAACTAAGCTTTACTATTTGTACTATGGGTATAAATACTTGTATAAAAATACATAGGAAACATCCATCACTCAAGTACAGAGTGTCAGACTTGACCTATGCTGGGGTATTATATTTTTTAATCAACAATTTAAGATAAATTTATTTGTGCTACATATAAACACATGAAACTATTTCATACATGAGAAATCTTCGTACCTTACTAAGGATCAATTCAAGTTTGGAAGTGTTTACAAAAATATCGTAACCTCTCGCCGACCCTTTCCGTCTGATGGATCACCTACTCGTATTCAAAGGGTAATATACCAAATTGCTCTTACACTAAATGAGTTTTTTTCTTAAAGATTGATTGACTTTTTTATAAAGCAAATACTTCAAGCAAGATGAATATTGAAGGGCTTTTTTAGTATTAGACTGGCTGGAAAAGGCTTGTGAGAAGTCAATATACTCGTATCGAACCTTCACAACAATAATGAAATAATTCAGAAATTTTGATTTTCGAGTTGGTGCTCTATCAATCATAATCAATTTATGACTTAAAGTTTGAAAGCAAAAATTTTGAATTAGGTCACTATCGTTCTTAAGTTGCGATATGTGTAGTAACGATATCGATAAGTTTGATATTACGATAATGATTTAGCCAGATGGGATGACTCTTGTTTAACAGTCGTAATTTGATTTTTATGGCGTTTTGCAAATGAGCGAGTATTTCTGCCTTTTGCGTATTTGTAGCATATTCGGTAGAATAATTGACAACAGAAACAATCTTAAAAGGTATTTTGAAAAATATATATCATGAACCGTCCGTCCGTGTGGTTGCCGGGTTAGAATAGTGCCACTCCATGTCTTCCCGTGGATGTCGTAAGAGGCGACTAAGGGAATATAGGCTTGTAGTACTGTTAGGCGATGGGCTTGCAACCTGTCACTAATACGCTGGTAAACATGTTAGCCTGATTAATGATTATGCAAAATGTGGTTACAGAATTATCAACAAGTTTTTACAATTGTTGGTAATTCTGTAGCTCTGCCTACCCCACTCTGGGAATGAAGGCGTGAGTTTATGTATGTGTGTGTATGTATATCATGAAACAAACTCGCTTCCTCCTGTCTGTCCCTCGGTATGTACGCTTAGATCTTTCAAACTACGCAACGGATTTTGATGTGGTTTTCATCAATAGATAGACATACATACATACATACATACATACCTTCACGCCATCATTCCCAGAGTGGGGTAGGCAGAGCTATAGAATTACCAACAACTCTAAATAATTGTTGATAACTCTGTAACCACAATTTGCACAATTAGGCTAAGATGTTTAACAGTGTATATTAGTGACAGGTTGCAAGCCCATCGCCAATAGAGACTGATTCAAAAGAAAGGTTTTTATGTATAGTAAATTGTCAGTGTGAATTATTTACGGGAGTTACAGAAAACGCGCATAAACAGAAGCGAAGCGAGGGCGGGCCGCTAGTGTCTTTATCAATAAATCAAATTCAAGTTAATTTCCTTTCATCAGTTTGCTTAAGGGTTTCATTATATTCTCTAAGGGCGGAACCCGTCAGTGTTAGGTTCACGGAATATTTATTTTCCTTGTGATAAGGGTATTTTAGAATCTAATGAGGTTTTCACACTCAGGCTGTTGTTACTGTCCGTTTTTTACCATTATTTGGACCCACAAGTAAATACATTTATCGTATATCCTCGTAGACAAAAGACGGTAGTCAACCATATTTTTGTTTTTAAAGCAATAAATAGCCTAGCCTTTCCTAAAACAGTTTTCTTGTTGTTAGAAACTCAATTTATTTTCTTGTTACAGGTTTGGGTGGACCGAAGCATCGAGTTCTGTACGGAGATCTGGCCGGACTCGATACGAAAGGAGTTATTCGGAGCGTTCAGTTTCATTCTAGTATACGCTGTACCCGGTAAGTGGGTTTTGACCCCCGACGAAATAAGAGGGGTGTTATTTATTTATTTATTTATTTACAGAATCAGTAACAGGCTTACAGTAAAGACCAAGACACCTTTTACTTTAACTTAATATAACACGCACAAAGATAAAATATATAACAAGCAAAACAGATAAAAAAAACAAAATAACAAATACAGAAAAACATCTACAAAAAAGATTAAAACTTAGGTGGCTAAAAATATATAGATTTTAGCTAAAAGCGAGTGCCAATTGCCAGCTAGCACGTCGGTATCCCGCAGCTGGTGCACAAGCGCGTTCAGCAGCTCTACCGCCCCTTATAAGTTATAAGTTTAACGTGTCTATCTGTGGCACCGTAGCTTCCAAACTGATGGACTGACTAGTAAGCAGTTATTTTTATAGAAAGCTACTTTATTTGGTATGTTAAAATCGGTTTTTGTATTTATGTGATGTCAGCTCTGAAAGAAGGGTGCATCGTTATTTTGGGGGATTTTATCTACCTATTTAATGGTTATTTGTTTATACTTTTTTTATTTATGTTTAACGGAAATGGTACAAGTAGGTACGTCGAAACTGACAGCAAAATCGGTTAAAAGTCAATAGAAGAAGGTCGACTACATAATAGAAACACCATTTAGGCAATAAGTACGGGCATTACGTGACACGTGTTTATGAGGTAGTTGTATATCATAAAGAAAGACAGAAAGATTTTTTCGGCTTTAATATATGGAAAACTACATAGAACTGAAACTATGAACTACACAACCAAAAAAAAAGAACAGAATAAACACTTCGAAAGCCGGGAAGACCAACCAGCCTAGCCTGAAGCTGGACAGGGCCTCAGTTCTGGTTTTCAACTGGAGCCTGAGATGGAAGTAGCTATGACAATAAATAAATAATATAACATTAAAGCCTCATATTTTATAGAGCAAAGTCTAATTGTATAGGGTTTTTGACGACGCGCTGGCCTAGTTGGTAGTGACCCTACCTACGATGCTAGCGGACCTGGGTTCAAATCCCGGTAAGGGCAGATATTTGTGTAATGAGCGTGAATATTTGTTCCTGAGTCATGGATGTTTACTATGTATTTAAGTATATATTTCTCTATATAAGTATTTATATGTTGTCTAGTACCCATAATACAAGCCTAGAGCTTAAATTGGGACTAGGTCAATTGGTGTGACATTGTCCCCGGATATTTATTTATATATTTAATAATAAAATAACAAAAATAATATGAGAGTAACCGAGAAGGTAATTTCATAATTAAAATTTGAATCTTGCGAGAAAAACTGGTATTCTAAAGTGTGGGTTGCGGGCGGTAAATCACATACAAATAACGTTCAAATAAAGCATTTTATTATTGGTGAACAATAATTTTGTTGTTTCTTTTATTATTATTATAGTGCATGTGTAACACCCGATATAAAATGAAACTGTTTGAGGACTTTCCTAGTTAGTTGTACACAGTGTAAACCTTAGCAGTTTGCAGAAAGGCTTAATATTTATACAACTTCGCGGCAGTAGTAAAATGTGATAGAAAGCAACCCCTCAGGGATCATGAAAGGGCATATGAAGTAACTTTACGACTCTAGCGGCGGTTGCGGACGTTATTATACCTGATACCAGTTTTATGCCGATGAATATGTTTCATAACTAGTTACGCGGGTACGTAAGTAACAAAATATGAGGGGACAAAATCAAATAAATATTACACATAAAGAGAAAAACGATTATTGAAGAGTGTGTCAAATAGGACAGAAGGCCATTGTCGTGTTAGATCAGGTGGTGAAAAAGCTTTTAGAGAATATCGAGGGTTGCGTGGTCAAACCCGATAAATCGAAATAATTGATTATTGAAATTTGAATTGTTTTGATGTATTCATTAGCGTTCTTTTTGACACAACAAGTTATATCGACTTATTGGGTTTGACCACGCAACCCTCGATATATAAAAGTGGTATTTACTCCATGACTAGCTCTAGGATAATCGATGCGCAAAGCTGAAGAATAAAAAATATATTTATAAATAAACTCGTGTAGGCGTTTTGCTCTGCAATTTAATCATGATTATATATCGTAATAATACTTCAATTGTTAAAGTTCTTACCGTAGAGTGAATAAGACTTACATTACTTCAGCAATATGACATCAAAAAGTTGTAAAAAATAGTTATTAGTTTTCAAAAACCCATCTCAATTACAAACCAAAGATTATGTACCAATTTACCAAACGATGTTATTTTGTAATCAATGTTAAGCGACTGTTAGTTCATACATTTGACAGCTGTTAACACTATACGATAATGATCTGTTAAGTTCTTGGTGAAATTCGACATAACTATCAGCACTTGCCCGCGTGGTTGTCAGGTTAGAATAGTGCCACTCCATGTCTACCCTTGGATGTCGTAAGGGGCGACTACGGGAATAAAGGCTTGCAGTACTGTTAGGCGATGGGCTTGCAACCTGTCACTTATACGCTGGTAAACATCTTAGCCTGATTATCCAAATGTGGTTACAGAATTATCAACAAGTTTTTAGAGTTGTTGATAATTCTGTAGCTCTGCCTACCCTACTCTGGGAATGAAGGCGTGAGTTTATGTATGTATTGTGGTTGTACGTTATTTTACAGACTGAAGTTGTTTAGAATTTCACTTCATAGAATTTTTTTCTCGTATTATCATTTCATAGAATAATCAATATGTAGAATAATTACTTTGAAGACATTTAAATCATCGTTTTTTATTTCAAATAAAATTCAATGTTTCTTTTTTCATATCATAGAATAGCAAATTAAATATTCTTTGTTCTCATATAATTTGTTTAAAATATAACTTAATAACAATAAAATCAACTTATAGATTAGGGTGCAGTTTGTGAAGATGTGTGAAATGAAACGTTTGAAAAAAAGCATATCCTCCTAATTTTTATTGGTGTACCCTTATTTTGCAGACAGTAAGTTCATCTTACGTATAATATAAACGCATACAACGATTTTAATTTACAATCAAATTATATCGCATAGCTTATTCAATCGATATAAAAAAAAAAAACGTCGTTGGCTAAGGCGGGAGCTTGCTTCGCTTCGCTCCCGCCATAGCCTTCTAACCTAACCTATTCAAGTCGGTTCTGCCCAGAGAGGTCTTGCTCGCTCACTCATATTTATAGGTTGTACGTTGTTTTACAGACAGAAGTTTTATAGAATGTATTATTCGTAGAATTTTCATTTCTTAGACAGCTAATTTCTGCTGTAACCTTGGTCACAGGTCTAACCTAACCTACGTAACTCATGCTTAAGATAATATGAAAACATTAAGGTTTCAGCAGAAATTAGCTTTCTAAGAAATGAAAATTCTGCGAAGTGATACATTCTATGAAATGAGTTTCTAATGAGTTTTGAGTGAGTATGAAAAAATACACTGACCAAATAATATTCGTTGAAAAATAATTATATTGTTTGATAAGTTTGTGTAACGAAAAAATAAAATTACTAAATTACTTGAATTGATTTTCTGTCGAATTTGTTTCTTTCAAGTAAATAGTTAAAAAATAATAATATACGAAGCAAAAATACAAGGACCAAATAGTATATGAAACATTTTCTGTGAAACAAAATTCAGTAATTTTTCAGTCTGTAAAACAAGGGGACACCATGTATTGTATGTATCAGCACTTATTTTTAACATCACAAAGTATTATTACCGTTTTCTGAATTGTTATTGACGTGATGTTATTTTTACCGAAAGCCTCTTCAAAACCAACCGAAGCCAAAGTCACAATATTATAATTGCGCGACTCCCGAGCGAACAAAATTTAATTAAGCAGTTACAAAAATATCGCCGGGTACGAGATTCATTAAAGATTTAATAACCAAACTAAATTGTACCATGTTATTAGAAAGTTAGGGTTCAAATTTGCTGATTTAATCACTAAAACTAACATTAGCTTTAAGACTTAAAAAGTAAAGCCAAAATGTGAATAAAATCATGTTGCTTTCGCAAATTGAATCACGTAAAATCACGAAATTAGGCAACTTATGGCAATCATTTATTTTTATACTTAGTTTAAATAAATGGTATTTACATCGTACCATTCGAAACATTTTAGCCTAATTGTGCAAAGTGTGGTTACAGAATTATCAACAAGTTTTAAAAGTTGTTGGTAATTATGTAGCTCTGCCTACCCCACTTTGGGAATGAAGGCGTGAGTCTATGTATGTATGTACTTATGTATGTAAACGTGACAAAGTGGACATTAACACGTACTTTTATTTACATTACTTGTCCAATTGAAAAGAGCGTACTCTCATCTGAAAGGCCGGCAACGCACCTGTGACTCCTCAGGTGCTGCAGGTGTCAATGGGTGACGGTAATCGCTTACCATCAGGCGATCCGTCTGCTCGTTTGCCTCCTATACCATAAAAAAAAGAAAAAAAAAAGAGAATCAAAGCGTTTGAAATGAGGTGTTGGTTAATGATGCAAGGTATTAATTAGTTGGACGGAGATTAAAACAAACGAAGATACCTAATATTGTAAATTTAAAAGAGGCCTGTTTAAAAAATATATACTACAAAATATGGAAGATGACAGGGCTCTGTACACAACAATTTATTAAAAGCATAGGGTAACTCAAACAAAAGTTACTTTGTTTATTAATTAATTAATTAATTATTGTAATAACAATTAAAAGGTAATTTAGTTTTAAAATTTACTGAACGACAAATATAGGTAGTGAATGGAGATACCCAAAATCTGGTTAAGAAATACAGAAGAATGGCGGTCCCTTCACCTACAATATCGTAGCTCTCTTCAATTACGCTGATAAAATAAATACCTGATAATTTGTACTATGGGTACTAGATAGACAACGATATAAAATACTTATATAGAGAAATATATACTTAAATATATAGAAAACATCCATGACTCAGGATCAAATATTCGCGCTCATCACACAAATATCTGCCCTTACCTTTGAACCCAGGACCGCTACCTTTGTAGGCAGGCTGACTACCAACTAGGCCAGAGCGTCGTCGTCGCTGATGAAAGTAAATCACTACAGAGATGCGGTATATGCGAGTAGTGATAAAGTCAATCAAAACATGATTCCGGACGAAATTATAGCCGCGCTTGATACTGTTTGCCTAAGGTTGAATTTGATTTTACGATTGTCCTCTAGCTTAACATACACATATGGATACAAACGCAAAGCCGAAGTGATTCATTTTAGCACACCCGCCTCGCGAAAGAAAATTCTTTTGCAAGCCTAAATGTGTCCTTTACATACATGACTCAGCTTTATTATTGTGCGGGAGCATGAAAGCATACCTAAAGGCGAATGAACACCCGCTTTATCTCTTAAGTTGAGGTTGAGTTCGGTACAAGAGGACTTTAAGTAGACAGGTCTTTTTATATTATACTTATACTCGTATTTTGCTGAAATTGCATGAATTTATTCCAATTGCAAAGGCTAAATTTAGACAAGAAAAGCCTGTTTATATAAAGGGCAAAAATCAGACAGGTTCAGATAATTCATGATAAGGTTTTTTTAAATAAATATAGGTACATAATAATATTGCGACAATAACTAACCACTACAAAAAATAATATATATGTATACTCGTATATGAGCTGAATAGAATGTTAATAATTCAGTTTGCATACATGTTGGTGACAAATGTAGATCTGAAAATGTTCTATCAATGTCATTTACGTTATGTTGCTCTACTATGCGGCGCCTCTAATTCTAGGCGATGCACTCCCAACTAGTAAAAACGATAAGTAAGGGTTTATAAATATTTATCTCATCCTAAATAAATAAATTGTATTAATACAATTACAGTAAAACTAAATTTAAAACATTGTCACATAAATAAAAACTAAATTGTTAAAAGTAAAACTAATTAGGGTTATATTGGTTGACTGGTAGAGAATGCCATTGGGCATTAAGTCCGCCATTTGTACTTTATTGTATTTTGTGCAAAGAAGTTTAAATAAATAAATAAATATTTAGGGTTTATTGACTGTTTTCTTCATAAAAACATAGCTCTACGTTATTCTTGTTCTGTCGATCCTTTACCGCTTATAATTTAATACTACAATGTTCCACAACAAACACCAAGGAGTCGATCGTATCGTATTAGGGCATTTCTATTTTTCCTTGTAGTCAATTAAAAAATTGTTAACGCAGCGTTAAATTAGTCCATTTGGTAACGCATTTTTTTAATGCTTAAATTTAAAAATATACTTCTTGTTAAAACCTTTAATAGATCAATCAGAAAAATCTATTAAAGTTTTTAACAAGAAGTGTATATTTTTAAATTTAAGCATTAAAAAAATGCGTTACCAAATGGACTAATTTAACGCTGCGTTAACAATTTTTTAATTGACTACAAGGAAAAATAGAAATGCCCATTAATCCAAAACGCGTAAAAAGATAGCTAAATAAAAGAGCTTATAAAAACTCTTTTACGACTATATTTTACACAAAATTGGGGGCGCGTAAGTGGTTAAGTGAGAGTCTGTCTCAAGTTCTGAGGGTTCCTACCGATTAAAATCGTGTTTCTTTCGCGTTTATGTCGTTGATATTATGTTGGTATGTATGGAAAATGTATTCTTTTTAGCGCTGAAACGGGGTGGCATTCAAAAAATATAGCTTGCTTTTTGTCTAGTCTATTTATTTAAACTTTGGAAAACAAAGCTGTTACAATTATTTTTATAAATGTAGGTGATCTTTTTTATATTTTTTTATGTAAACGAAGCTACAATTTTTAGCTTGTTTAAGGCCCTTATTTAATTACTTATTGCAGGAAATAAGAATAGGTTTAAAATTATAAATATGAGATTTAAAAACACATCGCTATAAATTATACGGCAAAGATTAAAAGGAGTCACGGTTTTAAGTTGAAGACCACAGGAATGAACCTCAAAATACGGCGCGATTCAAATAAACTACAACTAACCTCTAAATATATTATCCTTACTATAAATATTTGTATTCGTGTTCTAAATTGGTCTAGGTGTCATAAAAAACCGGAACCAGAGCGAAATGTCTCTTTGAAAAGCCGTAAACATATATTTAACTTGACATTTCGTTTTCATTTTGTGCTTTTATACGCCTGTGGTTTTCCCGGAGGTATTATGAGCTCTTAATATTTGCCGAATACCAGCGCGAGAAAAGGAGAGCGCTATTGGAGTCGTATATTTTTGTCCCTTGTCAGTTTTTGATAGTTGTTAATACGACCTGTGATATCTCTTAAATGGTCCCAGTTCGACATGGTTCTATCTAAATTGGACTTTTATGTGTAAACGCGCTAGCTGAACTGTGGTGGCGATATCTTTATGTTTGACATAAACACTCGAGTGTTACCAGAATATTTGTAATACTATACATACATAGGTATAAGCTTTTAGGTTTACGTCATTATTTAATTACGCATTAAATAAAATAAATAAATAAATAAATAAATATCACGGGACAATCTCACACCAATTGACCTAGGAACGTTTAACGTTTTACGTTTTTTACGTTTTGTTTGCATTAATATTTAGGATTTCATTACATAGGTACAGAAGAAGTTTATTCACTTTTCTGTTTTTTCTAAGTTCTTTTAATTTTGTTTAGGTACAAGCTCAGGTTTATGCTTAAAATTTCCTCATTTAAATTTTGTTACTTTGAATCACTAGTTAGTCGCTAGCTAGCTTAATTTATTTTTTCGTCTTATTACAATTTTCTTATGCTAGGCAGAAGTACTTTAATATTTCTCAATGCGGAGAAAATATGTATATGGATTGAAAAGTTAACGATTTGATGCATTTCATAGTTAATTTATGAAAAAAAATATTTTACAACAACTGGAAAATATAAATGAACTAAGACTATGATCTTGACTTTTATCTTTAACAAAGCCCAGTATACTGTAAATTCATTGTACTGAATAAGGACCAATTAAAATCACTCGGAATAAATAAAATATACAGTAAGCGAAAGTTGCATGTCTACCACCTACAGACCGGTGCACCTGGCGTGCCATGTCTCTGCCTACCCTATTGGGAGACACAGGCGTGAAGGTGTGTATGTATGTATTAAAATCAGTTTAATTCAATTTGATTTTAACCTAGTTTCATATTCATTTGTTCTTTGAGCTTAAAATTATCCATATTATCCAATTATTGAACCCTGCCAGGAGTGGGAATAAGGCCACTATGGGCCATTAGCACCTATCATTACATTGTAAAACCATATCATTATAAGTGTCTTACGTTTCGTTTGACAAAGTTAGTTTAACATAGTCCATTGTGGCGTAGGAATAGGTTAACTGTTCCTACAAGTTTGCACGTGCCTACACAATGAACCGATCTCATGACAGTAAATTAAGGATACCTTCACGCACAATCAGGGCAATTTAGCGGTAATTTTGCCAAATATCACAAAGGGTACAGCCGACTACAAAGAGATGTCGGTCCACTTTAAGACCTTATTTGAATGCAATAAGGTGAATAAGTGGATACATCTCTCTGTTGTCGACTGTACCGACACATATCCAAGTAGTTCTGCCTGAGTAAATATTACAATTCAATTTAAACAAATCAATCCACCTGTTTCTGTAAAACATTTAATCAATCTATAAATGTTACACAGTTTTATAGTTTTGTACACAAAAAATTTTTCAGCTCTATTTTTTGCACTTAGCTTGGTGTTTTTCTGTTTCGCCTACTGTTTGATTGGTAGACAATGCCTTTGGGCTTTAAGTCCGCCATTTGTATTTGATTGTGTTTTGTGCAAATAAATAAGTTTAAATAAATAAAAATAAATACATCAATTTATATTTAGTCGAACTTTGACGAATCAGTGTTCTGCTTCAATTAGCTAACGAACTAGGTACCTACCTATATCACGAGATTTAGTGTTTTTCCTTTTAATCTAATACCTAAACAAATGAAGTAAACACACTCACTAATCCTTCAGAACATGTACAAAGAGGTGTGTTTGATATGATTATTGTATTCCAGGCTGCATCGTGGTCGTGTCGTACTCGTTGATGGGCCGGCGCCTGTGCTCCGTCATGCCACCCTTCGACCAGACAGAAGGCAGCGCAAACAGTCAACAGGTTAGTGCATGCCACTTCAGCCTTAGTGCAGCTAGTGGCAGAAACGTTGCTCGGGTTTACAACAAGTTCCCGAAGATGACTTGATTAATTTCTGAACTCATTAGAGCCGTTAAAACCATTAGAGCCGTATCACATTGGGCTCACCAATGTAGGAAGAGAGGACAATTTTGAACGTTGTGCCTAGGGACTGAAGTCCATTGGGATGAAGTTGGAAGTAGTATACATGGTGGTATGTCAACCGTCTGGAGTAACTTCGTTCGTGCGATGTATAACACTTTAATTGCGCTGTCTGACGTTGGTAGCGCTGAGTTGGTTGATTCAAGTATCGCTAGATGTCGCTAGGTCACCACAGTAAGTATTGTTATACAAACTATTATCCAAATCTATTTCACTATTTAACATTAGGTTTCTAATTATCCCCCTTCTGCGGCAGTCGGGTATTACTAAGCCACTGTTTCATTTTGGTCCAAAGATTACTTAGGGTGACGGAACCAGTAATGGACAAGGCACCAATAATGGACACTTGATTCTTATTTTACAGAAGATAAGGGTTATTCATTTGTTTTGCAACAATCAATTTAGGACCGTATGAAATTTGATTTAAGACTGAAGTGTCCATTACTGGTGCCTGTCAGCTAAAAGTGTCCATCATTGGTGCCGTCACCCTATCGTGCATAAAAGGTAAATACTCGTATCTTTCAGTTTTGTCCAAAAAAATACCAGTAAAAGTGTTTAAACTTATTTTAGATATTTTAAATATTTCCCTTAAAAATCCTTTTTTTAAGCAACTTCTACCTACTTTCTTCTTTCTTGGTTACTGCAATCCATGCTTTTAAACGAAACTAGCACTGATCTAAAGGGCAAAAAACTGAATTTGTATGAATTAAGTAGCTGCTGTCAGTGAAAGTGTAGTAAACCTAAATTTACTTTCAGGTACTTAAAATATCTGTTTATTCCTCCAGAACCAGCAATATATATTTCCAAAATCGGGTCTACCTAAGATAATGCTTAAGACAGTTCGATACAAACAAGTTTTGTAACTGGTTTCCTTGCATTTGCAAATATACTACATTAAATGATTACATACATACATACATTAAATCACACCTGTTTCCCGGAGGGGTAGGCAGGCAGAGACCACTTCCTTCTACCTGCTACGATCCTGACAAATTTCTTTCGCTTCTCCCACATTCATACATCGACTCCCCTTCGGCTGCTTCTTCCGACCCTTCCACTCACTTTCGCTCTGTAAGATTATATCTCTTTCGTCAATATTCTTTCATCCATCCTATCGAAATGAACTTTCGAAGCATGCTCTTTTCAATCTTAGTCACTACATCTTCTTTAATTAATGATTAATTACCTCTTTTCATAAGCTATACCCGCGAGTACAATTATTGTATGCAATTACGAGTATTAAATACGTCTGTCATTGGAATTATCAATTCTCCATACATTTACCAAATTATAACAGTCTCTGACAACATTGCAAATTTTCGTATGCAGTGGCGCTTGTTAGAACGCTGTCGCATTGGCAGATATGACTTTTTAACTTAAGTGATATGGTATTTAATACGACACCCCACTGCGACAGAGATCAGCTGCGGTAAAAAAACTTTTGCAACACCTGATGGACACGTCCTTCATCAACCTTATTAATTAAAAAAAAAAGTACAGTAAGTACAATCATGGTTACAAGTCGCCATTTTAACTACACATTTCCATTTACTATAATCTTGGGGGATGGGCAGCAATATAAATAATGGCTTCTTTATGTATCGTAAACTGTAATGGACCACGCTGAGTTTACGAGTGGAGTAGAACATGCATACCTACCGATATTAATGGGGATTGTATTTGTACGGGTTTTCTAACGAGTCATATATTTTCCTCGGGTGAGCCGAGTGCGCGTATTTCACCCGGCTCAAGGTGCTTCAGGCGTTGAAGAGGTGAAAATCTCCGAGGTACCTTTAAGCGACCCACACACTACGCAAATACGATAATATTTTATTTGCGTATAAAAACGGAATTGACAACATTTCAAAAAAAAAAGCATTATTGTTTTTTCGCGTTTATAATAGCTGGTTAAAAATTAGACTACCCGTATTTCTTGGTTTTTCTTTATTTAACTTAAATTCGTCGTTAATAATTTATTAAAGAAATAGTCATTAAAAAGACCGTATATACAAAGTTAGGAATACTGATGTCGTGATCTTAGCTTAATATAAAATTTAAAAAAAGTAACTTTAAACAGAAACAGAACTGACTGTCATGTCATGTCACTCACTTGTCAATCATTCGCTGCCGTTCGTTCACAAATTTGTTATTTTGCGTAATTTAATTAATTACGTCCCGCCCGTGCCCGTGTGGTTGCCGGGTTAGAATAGTGCCACTCCATGTCTTCCCGTGGATGTCGTAAGAGGCGACTAAGGGAATATAGGCTTGCAGTACTGTTAGGCGATGGGCTTGCAACCTGTCACTAATACGCTGGTAAACATCTTATCCTAATTTTGCAAAAAGTGGTTACTGATTCATCAACAACTTTTTAAAGTTGTAGGTAATTCCGTAGCTCTGCCTACCCCACTCTGGGATTACAGGCGTGACGATATGTATGTATGTATGTAATTAATTACGTAATTTGTAGACGCCATTAAAATAAATAAACTATTTTGCGTAGAATTGAAAGCGTGTCGTCAGAATCAAGTAATCCGTCAGACAGATAAAAAATGAACATGACAGTTGTATATTTTTTTGAATTCCTTTGGTAATAAATGGACTAAGGGCACTATAAGTGTATTCCTAACATTCACAATCCAACTTTTTTACTGTTTTTCCTAAATATAAAAAAAACTACAGCATAAAAAAAACCAAAGATATTTTTACTGTAATCAGCAGTGTAAAATCTAGAAACGGTATTTTATTTTACTACCTTAGCACAAAATGAATTGTTGTCAATTATCTGAAAGTATCACACAATTCGCAGATACGATAATATATGTTTGTATACACAGATATATCCTCACCATCTTTCGATATACTCGTATGTCGGTGCTTACCGATGCGTTACGATAAAATATAAATAATCTGCGCAGTGTGCATTGCTCAATGAATTTAATATAGACCGCGATATTGAAAGATATGCGCCTAGGTACAGATATCTCATCGTATCTGCGTATTCTGTGAGAAGCTTTACTGGATACAAAAATAACGCTACCTTAAGAAGATTGTGGATCGACGCTGAAATCGCGTAGTTGGGTCATTGTACTTTTCAGTGTACATTTTTGGTTATAGTCCGATAAAAAGTATACCAAATTATGAATCCGCGTCTAAATAAATAACATAAACTTAGAATGTTTAAGTTTGACGGTTTCCAAAAAAACAACTATTAAATTACTCAATTATCGTTAAAAAATCTTGGTAACTCAGTGGTAAATTGCACTCTTTCCATAGAAAAGGCGGGGACATCAACATCCACTGCGTTACTGACATTATAGTTATTACAAATAACTTTTTATGTATTAGGATAATTCTAAATACAAGCTTATTTACGTCCCTCTTCGAGTTTCAAGTTAGAAAACGGTGCAATTCACCGTTTTTGAAAAAAAAATTGTTTAGTGCAAATGTGACTAAAAAATTATGTACAACGAAAAGTAGAATGGCCCAGTTGTCAAATATCTTCCATACCAAATTTTACTCCGGGCCGTAACATTTCTCAACTCCTAAATCAAGTTAGGTTTCGACAATTTTTGAACATGTTGTAGGGATTATGTAAAACAAGGTCAGTACGTTTCTGTTTTTTGAATTGGCTTCGAACTAAAACATATATTATTCTTGGAATGAAAAACAAGTTTGATATTATGAAAAACTAGGAATGGTCTTTAAAAGCTAGTGATTATCCAGCAATAATGTTGAAGTTCATTTATTTGTGTTTAAATCTTTGCCAATTTGAATTGGCACAGACTATACACGGATACCTATCCCACGTTCATGAATAAGAAAACCGATGTCTATGTGATAGTGATAACTAAGTCACATTATCTATTGACACCTCGTTACTCCAATAGAAGTAGACCACCTCTATAAAAATACGTAAGAATACACAAAAATACGTAGTATGTACGGACATATGTATAAATAGTCATTAATATATACATATGAAATTATATAACCGCGAAAAAAAACCTACCGGTCTTAGGTAGGCTTTGAACCTATATCTCCTCTGGCTATCCGGGCCAATGCAGACGCATTACCACTTATGCCACCAAGACCCTACTTATGATCCACAAAATTAGTGATCGCTTGCTTTTTCATACTCGAAGGTTATGCTGGCGCCATCTTTCGTTGTTTATTAACGTTTATTAAAGTTCGTTAAAATTAGCATGAGTACAATGTGCCATCACCACTACTCTCATTCTTAGAAATTTGGGAAAATAGAAAGCCCACTCGTACGGTCGGCTTTATTAGTAGCCACACTTTGGTGCCTTATCACTTTGCCGTCATATTTGAATAGCTACACTAATCTGTCAAAAGGTTTAAAGAGACAAGGTACTAAAGTACACAAAACGATGCTTACTTCTAATCCTCCATTTACCTCCTTCTAGAAATACATAGCCCTGTATCCCTATATAAATACGCTTGCATCACAACTGCGGCTATGAAAATATCAGGCGCTCTCTCCTGGTATTTATATTTCTGCAAATCATCGGTGATACTACAATACCGGGTAAATAACAAATTCAATGAGTGGTAAAATTTACTTTGCTGCCTTACTTGGTAAGGTATTTTTGCACCTTGTTAAATTTGCTCGTTATGTGGTATCGTACTATCACCGATATAGCTAACAACAACGATACAACTGACGTTGATATGTAAAGCCCCAATTATTATTGTTTGCTTTGAAAGCCGAACCAATCGACCATCCAAACAAAGGGTATACACAAACCCGACCGAAATAGAGTAGCAAAGGCTAGACAAATTGAAATGTGCGTGCACATTGCATCAATGTTTGATATTTTTTTGTTATTTATTATAAAAGAAGCCCGTACGGGTCCATATCGAGTGGCATCATTGATTGTCCTAATGTATTATTTATAATTTGGGTTAGAAAAACGAATCACACCTAATTTAACTAATCTACACAAAATAGACGTTTATTAAATTCTATAATTTTAGCCTAAAAGTCTAAAAGATTTTAGACCAAACAATACATTATGACAAAAAATTAAAAAGGGTGGCTCTCGGTCAGTCGAACGAGTGAACGCGCCACACTGACGAGTTTAAGTAGTGCCGTCAGACCACAAAAAACACATTTTAGCGCGTGCGTTTTCCAATTAGGCAGCCTTATACGTTCGATCTTATCGACAGAAGCTCTGTTGTCTAATTGAGCCGTCACCGTTTTTAAGAGAATAACACCCCTGGTTTGAAATGGATATCAAAAAGAAGCAATCGAGTGAACATAGACTTTTATATTACTTGGTATGAATTTGCCTATAGGACAGTACCTAAATCTGGGTAACTCTATGGTGTAAAAACTATAGCTAGGACTGCATGACGTCACGTGACGTATCACGCAAACCCTGAACCAGCGATTTTGTCAACTATTTAAAATGCCAAATGCCGAATTGTGTTGTTTGGAAACCGGTGAGACAGTGTTATTTAGTGTGACGTAGGTAGTTTGTAAGAAATCTGAAATATGGCGCTGTTGTTGCCTGGCCAAACGTGTGACTGCTGAGAAAACTGCTGTTTTAATACAGACATATACCGAAGACTCACCACAGGGGTTTTTTTGGTACGGAACTGTAATAAGTAGACCGCCTGGCACGGTCTGCAACCACAAACCAAAGTCCGTGTTGACGTCACAAAATTTGTAGACTTAATTAATTCTAGCTTAAATTAATTCTTTAAACAAAACAAAATATACAAATACAACTGCATTTAAACAGCAAAACTATCTCATTATACCGTGGGAAACTCAACAGGATGTTGGAAAAGTTGTTTACTATTTATTTAGTTACATCAGTTGAAGTATAACTTTATTGTGCTCGGGCAAAGTTTGGCAAAAGTACTTTTTGCACATTGCCGAACAAAACCTACGGAAATAATTTCTACAGTCTCAATTATTAATTAACCGAAGTAAAACTGAAACATGCAGGGGTGAAGCTTAAATTTAGTCACACATATTTCATATTTTTGTAATATATGTACATACTCTGAACTTTGGCCTAAGAAAAGTTTTCTCGTAAAGCTCAAAGAAAATTTGTTTGTTCCAAGCCGGACTTTATTCCTCACCCTAAATAGATGCCCAGGGACCTGTAATGTTTTTTTGACAATGTTTTACAAGCAATCGTCTTCCTTCCGAGTGAGGGAGGAAGCTGTTATGTTCCTGTTGGTTTCGGTTATGGTTCGATTACAATAATAATACTATTACTATGTGAACTAAAGGACAAAAATATTGTATTTCTGGATTCATTTTTTGTGTTCAAACCCACATCAAAAGTAATGAAGTTCATGGTTACCTAGTTATAATATTCGCACCCTCATTAATTGTAGAGCACATAAGTGCCTCGTCATAATAAACTTCATACTGAACATTCAATGACAAGCACAAATTTGCGTGGCGTTTTAATTGAAGTTATATGATTAAAAAAAATTGCCGTCGTCTGACTTATAATTAATTATCGGCATTTTTCGTGTTCATAAGAAGCAAATAATCGGTAAGATGATTACAATACAACGAATTCAACAGTGGCTTTAGACAAAATGCATTTGGCGAACATTATCGCTATCGAAAATTTGACAGTTTTCGATAATCGTTTGCGTAAGCGTTATGCACCTTAGACCTAGGGCCTCAGAGTTCAGGTTTACATTTTTGGTTGAATAACGATTCCGAATAATTTTTCTTCGTCGGATAATAATGAATGATTTAAGTATATGAATATATGGATATCCAAAAATAAAAACGTATTTTATTCATGTTTCCCGTTTGAATTAGATTCTCCAACCCAATGTATAATCATAATCTTTTATGACAGCACAGTTTCACTTCGCTTATATACGGAATTTAAAATGAAAGTCCGCTTGTACTGCGGAGCGGGTTCATTGGAAGCTTTAATTAAATAGTTATGTACAGACAGATGTACAAAATTACTTCAATTTTAGCAAAACTAGTAATAATCAGAATATATTACACATAGGTATATATTTGTGTCTTAGCAATTAAAGATGTAAGTTTTTCAAATACATTTTTTTTTAAATTTCCGTCATTATCATAATTATGTCATTATCATTTATTTTCTTATATTGAGAAGTTTTAGTATCGTTTTTTTCTCTATTTACTATTATTTAACGCAACTGTATCAAAAACAGATCCCGTGATTGGTAGGAAACTAGTTCCCCGAATTTAGTTAGTGAGGAAATAAAAACAAAATTAAGGTCGTGGCTATCGCTTTCGGTCTAAATTGATTTTCTCGTGGGTATTACTATCACGCTTGTGGGGCAAATACACGTCGAATCATGGGCAAATGAAACATTCATTAATCATTAATTAACTATTAATGATGACTGGATGCGGGCAATCCACGGATTCCCTTTCACTGCGATATATTTATGGTTGCGATTATTGAAAGTCAGACTTTTGTACCCACATTATTTATGTTCATAACTATCGGAAGACATAAAAATTTTAGGTCATAAGTCATAAGTTCATAACGCTTTATCATTCGAACGTTACATACATACATACCTTCACGCCTTCATTCCCAGAGTGGGGTAGGCAGAGCTACAGAATTACCAACAACTCTAAAAAACTTGTTGATAACTCTGTAACCACAATTTGCACAATTAGGCTAAGATGTTTACCAGCGTATTAGTGACAGGTTGCAAGCCCATCGCCTAACAGTACTACAAGCCTAGTATATTCGAACGTTAATTATCCATAATGGAAAAGATTATAATCAAAAGTCATAGCATTCAATGTCATATTTATAATTGTCAGAAACATCAATTATTTTTATTCATTTTGGTTTGGATATTCATATCTCTGTAATTGAAATCATTAAAAGGCAACACTTAGTGGAAGCGGAGGGGGTTAGGGGGGGTTTTGCCCCCGCCTAATCAAAAAACCCCTGGTATAGACGATACATTTAGATCAAAAGGTAAGGTTAGGTTATTATTACCTTTGTCATTATGAAGTTTTATTATTAACCAATTTTATTTTTAGTTACACTTATCGTTAACTAATAAACTAAGTTTTAATTTAGTATGACATAAATTGGTATGACAATGCAACATGCAACAATTCCACATTGACAATCCGATTTATACTCTTTAATATTATGACATTTATTACTTTTAATATTATGACTAAAAATAAGTATAATGTGTGGCCGCAAAGCAGCTAGTGACGAGCTGTTAGTGAGTGGTGACACCACGGACCTGAGTGCTCCCGAGGGTAGATCCTGTTCCTCACCTCACGCTTGCCTTCACCGGCCGACTGCGGTTTACAATGACGAGGAACAGATAGAGCGTCACCTCTGGCTCGCCTTTATTGGCCGATCTAAGTGAAGTCGTAAGAGCTATACGCTTGAAGGGCGGATGTGTTGCATGAGTGGCGATTGTGCACGTTATGGTTGTTTAAAATCCAGACCAGCACCTCTCCACCCTTAGCCCCTTTGGAACTGTTACCTCCCTGCTGCTATATATGAGGATATTTTGGGAGGCCCATTTCATTGACTTGGCGCTTCACCGCCTGCCATTTGAACCAAAGTAATAAGCATTGGCCAGGCAGGCGCCGTAGTTTCATCAATAGCCTAGGTCATCAATCCATATCAGGTCATTCATAGAGCCCGTTATTAATGTTTCCATCCTTCTCAAATAGATCTACAGTAACTGCTAGTTGTCCATGGGAGCATCCCTTTATAGTTTGAACTCAGGGAAAATCGTCGGTTGGTGTCCCATCACTTTACAAAATAAAACTTGTCGAAAGAAAGAAAGAAAGAAAGAAAGAAATTATTTATTCGTGACAAATTAATGAACACATAAAATAATAACAAACAAATTGGACACATGCACAGTTTGTCACGAAATGGTTACAACTCAGCGTGTTGCTGGCAGAGCCAGCGCTGGTCTTCCGTTGCGACCATTTGGTGAAGTCACGGCGCAATGACGCCACGATCATACACGAATCACAAAAAAACCACAAAGATACTGATAAAAAGAAAATTAAAATAAAAAGAAAACTAAAATAAAACTAAAATACAGGCAAAAACAAAAACAAAAACACGCCACGCAACTACATAACGCCGTCGCGCAAACACCGCTCCACGCAGCTTGATGTAGTCTGTGGCATATAAAAAAAGAAAACTAAACTAGGCTTTATCTATTCTATGGCATACAAATCAACACAACAATTATTACGTAACGCTAACCACGATTCTCTTGGGGCTTTTGACAAGATGGTGTCGCTCATTAATATGCAGTAAATTAACATTCAAATGTGCAGTACAATGACGAATTCAAGTTTGAACACGTATCGCCTTTGGAAGAATTGCTCCAAGAAAATCTCATCTGGTCTTCGTAAAGTTCTACGTACATCGCTTCACGGAGGCCAGAGGATCACCGCACAACGTCGCCTCATGATTTTCTGAATAATAATAACGCTAAACACATCCAATACATAAATCGAAGCAAATATGCGCAAAAATAGGTGAAGGCCCATGAAAACCAAATTAAAACTACTTTACAAACTACAGAATTGACTACAAAACCAAATGGGAATGAAAGTGCATAGTAAAAACAGCTAGACTAAAATCATGCTCCTGAGTGCTTCTGGGACATTAAAGCAGGTATGTAAAATATTTAAAAATAAAAAATAAAAATAAAATAAAGCTTCGAACCAAATTAATAGCAACTAGTGTCATGTCGGAATTTTTCTTGACTCTTTTGGTGTTCGTGCAATTGTTTCCTTAAATGAGCCTTAAAGCTATGTCTACATTTCAGGTTCCGAAGCGGCGGGGGCAGATTATTCCAACACTTTGTTGCTACATATCTAAAACTCCCACGAAAGGCAGCTGATGCATGTCGATGAGACAACAATTGCGACCCGCACTGCCGAGTACCCCGCGGCTTACGAAAAGACAATTTATCGAAGAGATATGCTGGGGCCTGGTGCTTAACTACCCCGAAGAGGAGACATGCCAGATGAAGCTTGCGTCTATGTAGCATCTTAAGAATGTTACATTTATTCAAATAAGGTGTGACATGAGCCCGAAACGGAATGGCGAAACAGAAACGGGCACAGGCGTTTTGAACTCGCTGAATAAGCCTTTTTGTTTTTGAGAGTAGACGTGGACCATAAACTATGTCCATATAATTTAATTTTGATAGTACAAGAGATTCCACTAACTGTATCCGCAGGGCTTCACTTAAATAGGGCCTAATCTTGTACAAAATTTTCAACTTGTAGAAACATCCTCTCACTGAATTTAAAACGTGTTTTTCATAACGTAGTTCGCCATCCACTAACAGGCCTAAATTACGCGCTTCACAGACTCTCTCAATAGGCTCATCCATCAACTTAACGTCCCTTGAAGGAGCAAGCCTAGACAGTTGCTGCTTGCTACCAAAAACTAGGTACTTAGTTTTGGTAGGATTTAATAGTAAACCATTACATGAAGCCCAGGCTGCTATTCTCGAAAGATCCATGTTGAGTTTTTGTATAGCATCATCAATTTCAGACTGTTTACACGAGATATAGACTTGTACGTCATCTGCATAAAAATGATATTTACAATCTAAAATTTGTGTCCCCATGTCAGCAGCATACATGATGAACAAGATCGGGCCAAGAATGGAACCTTGGGGTACACCCCGTGTGAGCTCCATTTTACCTGAGGCTCGAGATGACCCATCACTCTGACTCAACCTCACATACTGATATCTATGACTAAGGTAACTGTGGAACCATTTTTGTGCATTTTCATCAAAGCCGTAGTAACTCAATTTTGACAACAGTAAATTCAAGTCTATACAGTCAAATGCCCGGGAAAAGTCAAGCAGCACCAACAAAGTACACATTCCTTGATCCTGGGCACACAGGATGTGATCTGTGACATCAAGCAAGGCTGTCACAGTGCTCCGACCCTTCCTGAAACCGGACTGAACATCTGGTAATATATTATTTTTCTCCAAGAACTCAGTCACTTGTAGACAGACAACTTTTTCCACTATTTTAGACATGCATGGAAGAATGCTAATTGGTCTAAGGTCTTTAAGCTGAGATGGGTTTGATATTTTAGGTAGGGGCCTAACAATAGCCACCTTCCAGATGTCGGGAAAGGTAGATGTCATTATTGAGGTATTTACTAAGGTTGTGATTATGTCTAGAGTATATGGCAAGGTCATTAACAACATATTTAAATTAATGCCATCACAGCCCTCTGCATTTGATTTAAGACCTCTGATCAATTTAGCAACTATATCTGAACTTACTGGCTCCAACTTAAAGACTGAATCACTATATTTATGAAATTTAAAGCAGTTCAGGTGTGAAATAGAGATTTGAGATGTGCTCGGCAGGCTCAAAAAATGCTTGTTAATTAAGTGAGGGTCATTACAAGAAGCTGGGAACTCTGTTTCATGTTTAGGTAGCAAGGTAGACTTTAGATTTTTCCATAACTGCTTCGGATTTCTTATACTGTTTATATTGTGCTTGAAGTAGGCGGTTTTCTCTTGATACAGTGCCTTAGATACAGTGGATTTCAAATCCTTATAGTAATTTTTCTTAATACTAGATTCTCTCTTGTGATAGTCTTTTGCTGCCCTATCACGCAATTGCATCATAAGTCTTATAGTATCCGTTATCCAAGGGGGTTGGGGGACCTTGACAATGGTTGTTTTTGTAGGTGCATGTAGGTCAAATAAAAAAATTATTAGCTGATTTAACTCATTGACTATATCATTCACATTGCCCAGAGGTATTAGTTCCCATTTAATACTTTGCAAGTCTCGATCAAAAAATATGGGATTAATGTTATGCATTGGTCTATGGGTGATGGTAAATGGCTTAGGCTTTTCACGCTTAATGTGAAACTCGCAACCTACAAGACAGTGTCCATGAAGGGACCCCATGTGTTCAATGTCAATACTTTTAGCTTGCAAATCAGTGCAAACAACATCAATGAGGGTTCTACTGGTGTCTGTGAAGTGCGTTGGCTCTGTAACTAACTGAGTGAGGCTAAAACTTGAAAGAAAATTATTAAATTTAGTTAATTTTAAATCCGTACCAGCTAAAGTATTTATGTTAAAATCACCCAGAAAGATCATATGGTCATAGTTGTGCAGCGAACTAATTGTATCAGAGATGGCATCAAAAAACAGGTCCACGTCCATACGAGGGGGGCGATACGCTGTCCCAATCACTAGTCTCACTCCATTAAGGTTCCACGTCACCCACATTTGTTCAACCGAGCTATGCTGAGGATCTACCGGGTGGGACAAGGTACGAGCGCTGACCCCTTGCTTTATATAGAAACCTACTCAAAAGAAAGTGCCTATGTGTGTTGGCTTCGGCTCCATGTACGCCTTTCAAAGGTCCGGGACTCCCATACTGCCGTGCTAAGCCAAAAAGGCCTATAGGCGTTTTGACGGTTTCGAGATAAACGCGCTTTTATGTTTTTTCAACGTCGCAACCTAAAACTCCATCTAAAACCGGACTTTTCTTATTTTTTTTTGTACTTATGTTTTAGTTAAAAAAAGAGCCATACGTTTGTTATATTTTGAACTCAAAATTATATATATTTTTAACTTAAAACGGACTTACGACTTTTTTGCTAAGCACTTGAGTATATTCTTTACGTGTTATACGACATTTTATCTTATTTTTCTATGAAGGTTTCTATGGCAATGTAATAAAATATTTGAGTGGATGAAGTGTGTTGTAAATTAAAGACGGTTGAATGACAACTGGTTTTATTATCGTATTTCTACGAGTACCCACAACATCTTTCCCTTAAATGAAATAGAATATAAACTACCCAACACCAAATAAAATTACAATTATATATATACAATGTTTTCCCTTCCTTCCAACAAATAAGTTTTTGTTAACAAAAAACTGGGATGACGATCAGAAACAAAAAAAAAAATTATTTCTTTTTTTTTCTAATTGTTATCATAGGTGAGTGTGATTCTATAACCGTGTCCTCCAGTGACCCAGCAGACGCGTAACAATCTTCATCAAGCGACACATTGTTATGAGAGTCACAGTCGTAATTTTCCTTATTTTTGCCACTACTCTGTGGTTCAGAGTATTTAGGTTCACATTTAATGAGATGCCTTCTATTTCGGCGATAAATTCCCCTCCTATTTTTAACAAGATAGGACCTAGGAGAGTTGCATTCGGGTACAACTTGCCCTCTCATTCGATAGTTCCTATCTAGTACAATAACATTATCCCCTTTATTTAACTTTGGTATTATTTTACAATGCTGATCAAAGTATAGCTTACTCTTTTGCTGGTTGTTAGTCATAACGTTATGTTCATTAGCGTGTACTGGTTTGGGTTGCAACAAATCTGGGTGTACGGGCAATCTACACCTCAGCATGCGACCCATCAGCATTTGTGCGGGAGAACTCAAGCTCTCGCGGGGCGTGTTACGATAACTGAGTAAATTTAAATAAAGATCGGAGCCGCTTTGTATTGTTTTCTTTAAAATATTTTTTATAGTTTGCACCGCGCGCTCGCTCTTGCCGTTTGCTTGGGCATAGTTTGGGGAGGTGGTAGCATGCTCAAACCCCCAATCTGCTGCAAACCGCTTAAAATCCCTACTTGTAAATTGCGTGCCATTATCGCTAATAACTTTTTCTGGAATCCCATATCTTGCAAAATTTTCTTTTAACGATTGGATTACTGAGGCACTTGTTATGTTATTTAATTTGGAAACCTCTACAAATCCGGAATAGTAATCAACTGTAATTAGATAATATTTTTTTAAATATTCGAAAATGTCTGTACCTACTTGGTTCCACGGTAAAATGGGTATCTCAACTGGTATCAAAGGTTCCCTACTGGGCGCATTTAAGTAATCCTGGCACACAGAACAGCGTTTCACATAAAGTTCGATTTCATTATTAATTCCAGGCCAAAACAACACTTGTCTGGCACGCCTCTTACACCGGTCAATGCCAAGGTGACCATCGTGAATTACCTTAAGCATTTCAGGTCTCATCGATTTCGGAATCAGAACTAAATTATTCTTAAATATTACACCGTCCACCGCGAATAGTTCATCTTTCATTGACCAGTAACATTTAACGTTTTCCGAAACCTCATATTTATTTCCTGGCCACCCCTTGTGTAAGTAATCCGACAATTCTACTAACACTTTATCTTTTAATGTTTCCTCTTTAACTGTATTTAATTTATTTTTAGACATTTTTACATGACTCATTAAAAGATTTACTTGGTACGTGATTCCATTACTGATGGTTTCATCGTACTTCTCAGGCAAAGGCGCACGTGACAGGGTGTCTGCTAAAAACATATATTTGCCTGGCTTATACATTACGGACAAATCCAAACCCTGCATACCACACCCGTGACACTGCGATCCCGGCTGGCCCGGGCCGGGCGCGGCGGCGGCGGCGACGGCAGCGGGCGCGCGCGGCGGCCGGCCCCAGGCCCGTCCCCGGCCGCGCCGGCCTCCGCGCTGCCCGGGCTGGCTGCGCGCCCTCACGGCGTCCACCCGCGCTGTGCCCGCGCCGCGGTTCTCCAGGCACCGACTGCCATCCGATGATACTTCATCGGCTTCACATATTTTAATAGCCTTATCCAGACTTAAATCGTCCATTCGCAACAATCGATCGCGGACCACTGAACTGTTTATGCCGCAAACTATGCGATCACGTATTAGGGATTCTTCTAATACTGCAAATTCACATTTTTTGCTAAGCAGTTTTAGAGCAACCACATATTGACCAATAGTTTCACCCTGCTCCTGATCTCGCGTGAAAAAATTGTACCGAGCCAGCGTTAGATTCGACTTCACTCCGAAGTATTCATCGTACTTTTTTAGCAGTGACTTGACATCTTCGCGATCAGATTCCTCAACAAACTGAAAAGTTTGATAAACATCAAAGCCATCTGGCCCGATTAAATTAATGAGTAAGCTAGCTTGCACAGTCGAATCCTCCTTGTGCACCCCCGATGCTTTCAAGAACAGTTCGAACTGTGTCTTCCATTTCCGCCATGCGTCAGCCCGGCTGACGGGGCTGCCATCCAAATTGAGTTCCGACGGCGGTCTTGCGTGCTCCATGTTAACTAATATCACTCCGATACATAAAACACTAACAAATATACCGCTTTTACCACAATGTATGTATTTAATACGCAAAAACTCAATTAAAAAACACCACCGCTGCCACCATGTTGTAAATTAAAGACGGTTGAATGACAACTGGTTTTATTATCGTATTTCTACGAGTACCCACAACAAAGTGTGGTAAAAATAAAGAGAAAAATAATTAAATTGACTTTATTGCTCTTCACAAACTCCTCTTTTTTAATATTAAAACAAAAAAAAACAAAAAAACAACTGGTTTCAACTTAAATTTAAGAAAATTATAGTCAGTCAATTCTTTAATTGTCTCACTACAATTTAAAGAAAACATTCCTTTTTTTGGTTTGTATTAAGTAAGTAAATGTACATTGGTCTTTACTAAACTTTTATTTAAGTACTCCTAGCAAATGTTATAAAAATAAACAGATCTAGTCACATTAATTGATGACTCATCTTGAAGCAATCTAGGTACTTGTGTTTTGTAAGTTACATTTATTATGAAATGTAATCAATAACGAATATATAAAAATAACATTTTGCACAATTAGGTTTAGATGTTTAATAGTGTATATTAGTGACAGGTTGTGTATTAGTTTTTAGAGTTGTAGGTAATTCTGTAGCTCTGCCTACCCCTCTCCGGGAACGAAGGCGTGAGTTTATGTATGTATGTATGTATGTAATCAATACTTATGAAACGAGATCTCTATTTTTCCCAATTATTAGTTATTCAATTAATAAATATCACAACCTTATGAGCAAAATATAACTTATTTAGAATAGACAACTAAATGAGTATCTTTTTCAATAATTAACGACGTATAAAATCAACAATTTAATGAACGAAATAAGTAGTCTTTAATGCCCTTATTTATTATATTTAAACGTGAAATAACCGTGGGGTAGCTAAACCATGCTTTGTCCTTATCTGCCAAATTCAAATGTCACAATGACAGATAAGGACAAAGCATGGTTTACGTCCAATTGGCTAAGGAATGCGTTAATGTTACTACAATGGACACCTTATCTATTAGTTCATAACGGAACTATACGACCAAATTGTTAAGTATTTTATACATACGTAGATTTCCTTAGGAATTAAGGGAAAAACCAGTCTTACGTCTATTTTTTTAGTCGTTTTAAGGCACTTATAATAAAAATACGACTTTTTCGTTAACAGAATCATATTCCTTGTAGCTTAAGGAATCCAACGCAAAAAAAAAACAGAATTTGGTAATTTTCTGACATAGATAGGCCTTTTTGGCTTAGCACGGCAGCATAGTCCCGTGATTGGTAAAGACATAAAGTATAATGTAAAACGTTTCGGACAACAATTATAATCGAAACTTCACCTTTATGGCAGTCAATAGAGACCTGGGCAATCAACATTTGGGAAGAGATTCTCATCGTTCTTTAGCACAGATTAAATGAAAAGTACTTATTTAAATAAATAAGTAGAAATATTAAGCATCATTCCCGGAAAATATTATTAAGCGTTTCATTAAATGACAAAATTATCTTATCATAAAAAATAAGTTAACCAATACTTGTGGCGATAGCCTCAGGACTCAAGACTGATATCACTATCACTTAAAACAGGTATAGGTTTTTTTTTATTTATTCTAGGGTAACAGTATTTGGACAACATTTTAAAGGATGGGATTCTGGAAATCGATCTATTTAATTGAGTTAACCCAACTTTCCGGATATTTTGAAAGTATAATGGTATCGCCCAATAGATAGCGATAGGTACAATTTATTAAAGGGATCAATAGGTACTTGTGGGATCTTGTCAGTGGTCTCAATAGCCTCTTGTCGTCTCTCTCTCAGGTTTTTCCTTTAAGCTTGATGAAAATCGTTAGATTGAATTAGTTATAATAGTTTCCTTGCTATCTTCGATATTATATTAATTTTTTGTTACGTTATTTATTCGTATAAATAATCTAAAACCACTACGGTGAAAGGCTCAATTTTCTTGCTTGAATATATTTTAGTTATATTTTTTTAGAAGAAAATAAAATATATTATTTTATTATTTATAGTCACACAAGTGAACTATCCTTAAGTGGTTCCGTTTTAACTGGATTTACAGAATTCTAAAATAAAATATTGTGAAAGTGTGTTCAACACTTAAATTAAATATAACAAGTTGCTAAGGTTGCTCAAAGTTAAGTTAAGTTAAAGTTCGTTGGAACTGTAGGTGCCATACAATAAATGTAGCTGGAGTAAATACGCGCATACGCAAAGACGTAAATGGCCCTCGGAGGACCGACCTCGTTGCCGTTACTCTGGACTCGCGTTATTGGTCCTTTGACTCCTAGGCTAGCCACAAGTACTTACATTGGGTAACAACATAATTCTACTTAGTAGGTATTCCAAAGAAAACAATGTTTTAACAGATATATAAATGTTTAATATTATAATTAACAAAGTTTTGCCTCAATTAGTAAAACTGACCTACTTAATACTTCTTACCTTTACCACAAATACTTTAAGCAGACACATTGTTGAGAGTTCGCTTTCCACATTTATAAGTACGTATTGAACTCTAATTAATACTCTTACAGTATCGTATTACATTTAACAACAAACGTTTAATATTACAGTATAATTAAGTATCTCATTTACAAAAACAAAAACAATGCCTTGTATTTTTACAGGGTCTAGGTTGTCACACGTTCAGTAAGGTATTTAAAGGCATTGCCTTGCCTCGGGACTAGCTAGTCAACTGCATACGGTGCGTGGTCCAGCTATCACCGAACCACTTTGATATCGGGTAGCCGGCTCGCTTACGTCTTGTCGCGGACGCGGGATTACGCACTTACCAACCGTGGTCTCCACGCGGGCTTCCCAGTACCTTTTTTACTTACCACTATTGGAAGTAATTAGACCATTTTAAGTCGTCGCCTCGCTGTAAGCGCGCAGTGTCACTCCGCTGTAGCCCCACCGACACATTGGCGGTGTTGAGCGCGTAACGTTAAAAAATCACCTTGAATTTGCACTCCTGACTTTTATTTCGAAATTGAAATTGACCACTACATTAATCTAATCCCAAATTTAGACCATTTTGAATAAGAAAGTAATATTATGATGATCCTTTACTTAAATAAAAAAATAATGTGTTAGTGCCGTGACCAGGATATTTAAACTACAATGGATTTTGAGTATAAGGACTATGAAGGGACCACTCTAATTTCCGTAAGTTTTTACAGGCAAAGGTAAAGAGATACAGACACTTACGTAATGTATAGTTTACATTCATTTATTGTTGGAAATATGTGCGTCTAGCAGCCATACTTATTACTTATTCAAAAGTTTACTAAACACAGTTGCTTTTTAGAATATCACTTTGTAACTGAACCGTAAGTAGCAATTTCTGCATGAGATTTCAAGGAATTCGTTACAAATGATTCATTTAAAACAGTCGCTACACCCGAACTCGGCCTTTATCCAAAGTCACGTGAATTTTGTACTCCAGTATGCTTTAAATTCAATTGACTTAGATTTAACGTCGTTTAGCTAAATGGTCGCTAAAACCAAGGTCGTACTAAATGAAATCCACTAGTTATTTAATGTTAAACATTTTAATGGTAGATTTATATTGTTCATTTATTTCAAGCGTTTCTGTAAATTATTAAATATTGTGAACTTACTTTAACAACTTGAACAATAGTGCAAATTGTATGCTCGAGGCTGGTGCACTGGTTTGCGAGTAATCAGCCTAAGTAGGACGACGCGCAGTAATAAAAGACCTCGCTATCTCATAGTTTAAAAAACTTGAGCTATTCTTATTACAAAAGAGAATAGAAATTACAGAGTTTTGTAGTGCGAGATTGCCGTAGACAACATAAGACGTTATAGTGGAAAACAACAGGTGAAATATTATTTCAAAAATACCTTGGACTGATATTACCTTCATGTGAAATTTGTAAGTGCAAGACGTTGACGTGTAGACGTTGTACGAGACTTTAATCAAACAATGATTTAAGCTTTTTATATCCCCGGTAAAGGATATAGAGATATAATAATATGAATTGAAATAGTTAAAATTGTCGTGTATATAATTTAGGTGAATTATGTGTACTTAAGAAAAAAATGGCAAAAAGGAGTTTTACAGTATCCTTGTTTCATAAACCCTATCACTTTACAGAATTTTCGTTTCACATGAAGTTATTATCTGCTGCACCCGTGTTGATTTCAGGTCATCTGGTGAAAGTTACAAGTCTAACCTAACCTAACCTATGTGAATCATATTTAAGATTATGAAGTCAACACAGCAGAAAATAGCTTTCTATGAAACGAAAATTCAGCGTTACGGTTTTTGAAATGAGTGTCGATGAAACAAGACGACACCGGATGGGGATTTTAAACTGTATTATCGCTTTTCATGATCTTGACCTCGATCAGATATTGTCGGTCTACCCAAAATAAAAAGTCCCTCGAGCTCCTTAATTTGGAACCTTTGGCGTTAATTAAACTCGTAAGAAGCGTTCTTAAGACGGATCAATCGACAGTCACTTTTTAAATATTTCGTTTCACATAAATAAAAATGCATACACTGCAATATAGCAAGGTTCTACAAAACCTTGAGTGCTTCATGTATGGGGTGGCCTTAACTTTTTAAGGTACATACATACATAAACTCACACCTTCATTCCCGGAGAGGGGTAGGCAGAGCTACAGAATTACCTACAACTCTAAGAACCCTTGTAAGCCCATCGTCTAACAGTACTGCAAGCCTTTACTCCCTTAATCGCCTCTTACGACATCCACGGGAAGACATAGAGTGGCACTATTCTAACCCGGCAACCACACGGGTACACAAGTTAAACAACATAAATAAATTGAAGGCAACTAGTGTAGAGGCTGTCAAATATATAAGGTGTTAAAAATATCTAAGCATTGTCTTACGCTCTCTTATTTATATGTCCCTAAAAAAATAAGACAAAATAATAATAATGGTAAAACTGATAAAATACTTACAAAACAAAATACGAGTATAATTGTGCTGTAATTTTAAAATAGAACCCTCTCAAGTAAGCTCCCGGCGGCCCGCACCGTTGCTCAAGGGCTCTTAAATTACCATAATATTGTAATCATATTATTATCTTATTATAATCTCTCAAACTTATTGTAACAAATGTATTATTACACGAGCCAACTACAATATCACAGCTGTTTAATGCCCTCCCGGAGTGATGAATTAGGATAGATACTTAAACTAAATAATTGACCCTGATTTAGTAAATTGGCCATCATAAACTTGTTTTATTTACCGTTAAGTGTCTATTTCATCGTAAATATTTCACAAAGCATAGAAATAATGTGTTTAGGTAGAAACACTCTTAACATCCAATTAATAATAAAAATACGACAACTCGCTTTATCACATATCGCTCATCCAATAGAATAATGACATAATTGCACTTTTAGCATGCATGTTATGTCATTGTTCCACGCGATAGAACTGACCTTTAGAACACTTATGACGGTAAAATCTCAAAACCCGATTTTTTGCAATTATGTCATTATTCTATTGGATGAGCGATATATTTTTTCCCAATTCAAGGTCCTTATTTCCAAGAACTGATGACCCTAACTCCCTTAGTTTTTGAATTTACCATACTTACCCAATTGGATTAATTCAGTAAGTCCACGTTTATGGGGATTTTTACCACTGCTGTGTAGAAACTACGCAAGAAACTCAACAGTCAATCATTTTTAACATTATCGTTTTACTTATGACACTTATAGTACTCCTAGCAATTTATTATACCATAAATATAAAACAAGTAAGTTGTAACAAACAAGTTTTTGGAGTTGTTGGTTATTCTGTAGCTCTGCCTACCCCACTCTGGGAATGAAGGCGTGAAGGCGTATGTATGTATGTAAATATAAAACAAAAAAAATCATGCGTATTTTTATTTACTCGTATATGCTCTGAACTTTGCAATGTTTTCCTTGCTCAACTATTTAACTACCTTAAACTCGGGTTAGTTTAGCCCTAGGGGGTAACATTGCCCACCCCAAAAATCATCTTTAAAATTTAATTATTCCATTAAATGTTACATCACAAGCAAGCTACTTATTAAAAAATATTTTAACAATTTAAGATGTTTACCCCTAAAATAGTTATAGTTTTTAAGGATGTTACAATGTTAATAATGGCAATGTTACCCCCTAGGGCTAAAGTAACACGGATTTAAGGTATATAAAAGTGCTAAACAATCATATTTCAAAAAGTTTCGATACGGTCTCCTACCGTGCCGTACCGTATACCGTGTCGCCAAAGCAAGATACAGCACCTAGGCAAGATACTTTCTCTCCTTTCGTGCACCAGAGTTGCAAATGATATTGCCAGTGACTTGCATATTCATATATTCATTCCATTTCCAGAGTAAGTGTCGTTCATGACCATTCTAGGGATGTCAAGAGAATGCCTGAAGTATTTTAGTTTAAAGTCTCAGTTAAAATGAAACAAGGCATTTCTGTTACAATTCATACATACATACATTAAATAACGCCTGGTTCCCAGAGGGGTAGGCAGAGACAACTTCTTTCCACCTGCTACGATCCTGTCAAAATTCTTTCGCTTCTTCTACATTCATACATCGAGTCATGCATGCTAGTCGGTTCCGGATACTTAAGTTTCGGCCCTTTTCCAGGATTTCTCCGATTTGATTCGAAAAAGTACGCCTAGGGCGGCCCCTTCCGACCCTTTCACTCAGCGCTGTATATCTCTATCGGCAATCTTTTTTCATCCATAATTTCCAAATGACCGAACCAAAGCATGCTCTTATCAATCTTAGTCACAACATCTTCATTTAATCAACAATTCTCTCTGATCTTAAAATAAATAATTTATATGCGTCAATGCATCACTAATCGCATTCCAAACGTATCAACAGTAGAAGTTCCAGGCTATAGGTAAAAGATTTCCTCGAGATAAATAAAGAAGCTGAGAAACAATGTAACTGACACAGTCAAATTGGAGAATAACACAAATTAACCGTTTCCCGTCTACCGTCATTTAAAGAAATCACTTTGTACCATTAAGCTTTAAATTACTCACGATTTCGTATAGCAGTTGCAACCTGATGTTAAAAGAACAAACTGAACACTAATATTGACGTTGATTCTAAGCCACGATCATGTTTGAAAACTTTATCTACTAATTCTAATAAACCTCTTTGAGCAGCCGTCATTTATAATAAACGCTAATTGAAGTTCACATTTACTTTATATTTAATGTTTGTGTAAACGTGACTCAGCAAATGAAAACGTATGCCATCAGTACCATCGTGGGTCTCTTTAGCTCTGGATAAACACCTCTGAGTGCTTTTCACGACCGAGGGGTAATAATTGTTTTTGTTTATAAATTAGTTTTTTAGTTTTGCTTATTTTCACAGATTGGTAACAAAAACAAAAATTTACCAAGCGCCTGCTGCTATTTGTGTTTTTTGGTTTGTAAAACTTTTACAAGTGCATTGTTTATACGTAGGGGGGCAACTAAAGATAAAAAGATAAAAGACATTTATTCAGTAAGTAGGCCACACGGGCACTTTTACACGTCAAGAATCTACCAGCGCTTCACAAGAGGAGACCTCTGCTGACAAGAAACGCCGCAAGAAACTCGGCAAACTCGACTACGTATAAACAATATCAGAGTCGCTTTTTCGCTTCACTGCGTTTCAAATCACAACGGTGCTAAAGAAATTGAAGAATTGACTGAAGGCTTGCGAATTAATTGTATTAAAAAAATCACAGGCTCGTCGGTGAAGATACTCGTATAATGGTTGATCCGTCAGACCTTCGTCAAACAACGCGTCAGTCGTGGACGTTGCATGGCGAATCTGCGGCGTTTCAACGTTTTCATATCATATGTGGCATTTTAACTGCCGTCATTGTTGTCTTCGCATATGACTTCAAATAAACATTTTTCTTTTTCATTTAATGGAAACTACCTCCAGTACCTACCGATTATATTTACATCAAAAGATCCATTTAAATAGTTATCATAATTTTTTTCCTCAGTATATTGAAGATAATGATGCTCGAATATTTATCCTGTTTTGCTACTTATTTAATATTACCTTGAACAGTTGGTTGATAAAAAAAGCATCTTCCTTAAATATTATAATAGCTGTAATATTTTTTTATGACCAAAGATTTTGCCGGTTGTACTTCATAAGGCGCCTTTCTTTTTACAAATGAAAGAAGGCCATACACAGACACTGCAAATAGAACAAAGGACCTGGTAAACAAATAGTTACGGCTTACATTAAATCAACATTTGCCTTTTCCAACCATTGTGCCGCATGTTTGCACAACCGAGTGATCGCTTAACCGCAAAAAGCCCTAAGGACGGAATTCCTCCTTTATGTGGAGCGACAGAAGATCGTTACTCTTACCTCTGTAATATAATTCACAACAACAAGGGAAAAATAGATCATACTGTAGCGGAATTCCAGTCGCTCGACCCTCATTATGAATTCGGTCTTGACTCGTTATTATAAACCTCGTAAGCCTATAGCCGGAGAGCTGGTGACGTCATTTGGGGGAGGTAGGTATTTTAGGCACTGAAACTATGGCTGGCGTTTGTGGTGCATCACACTACTGACCTATTGTTACTAACCATAAGTATTTGTTTTGTGGTATATATTTTGTTTTACACTATTTATTCGTTTAGTGTGCAAAAATGACCGCGTCTAAATCAATTCATCCGGTTTAGGAGCTACAATGCCACAGACAGACACACATTTACCTAGACACACTGATACGCAGGCTTAATGGTTCAGCTCCTATAGAACCCTGTCGCGGAAAGACGATCGTTAATTTTGACATAATTTATTTCTTTAGAATTAACGCTGTCATTATGACGGGGTTCTATAAGTGCTCAACAATTCAAGTTGTTGACTATACAGATACACAAGTAAAGGGAATGTATAGACTGATTTGGTCGTACTTTTATAAAGAAAGCTATTTCAATCGGGATGGTTTTTGTCTAAGTTTCATGAAAATTGGTCCTGCTGTTTAGGAGATATCAGTTTTACATACCCAGACCATCAACGAGACTCACCAGGCCAGATTTACTAACATTGATATAACAACTCAATGGTCTCTGCGTAAATGGCCGTATTGTCATTACATTATTGATATAACAACAATAGTATCTGCGTATTTACGCGGTATTATCATTACATTATACACATACATACATACATATCAATATCAATATCTAATAATATCAATATCAGGGGACAATGTCACACCAATTGACCTAGTCCCAAATTGAGCTCTAGGCTGGTACTATGGGTACTAGACAACGATATAAATACTTATATAGAGAAATATATACTTAAATACATAGAAAACATCCATGGCTCAGGAACAAATATTCGCGCTCATCACACAAATATCTGCCCTTACCGGGATTTGAACCCAGGACCTCTAGCTTCGTAGGCAGGGTCGCTACCAACTAGGCCAGCGCGTCGTCGTCGTCGTCGTCATTACAGTGTAAAACCAAGTCCCTTCCCGCCGTCTGTCCCTCTATATGTAAGCTATTGTTCAAACTAGACAACGGATTTTATTTAATGCATTTCATCAACGTATAGGATGATTCTAATGGAAGGTTTTTAGAAAGAACATAAGCAACAAAGTAAGCTCTAAGCAATGTAATCTTAAAGTTTCAAATATTTATTCCATAAAAAGTACCCCTGGGTACTCTAATAGGCACGAGAGTATAATAAATTCTGGACATAAGTACTGGTCCCACATAATCAGAAGCAAAGTCGCTAGTAAAACAATAAAATACAAACAAACTAGTAGCACTTTTCAATATTTTCCACAAAAAATGTTCAACGTCTCTAACTCTTGGACCGCTAGTTGGAAGAAGCTTTCAACAGCCGAATGTCTTAGTTACATGAATAATGCCACCCGCCCAGAATGAAAACTCTTGTTGAATAGCATATTTATGCCCCACCGTTTTTTTTACCGGGATTGAAGCGGAGCCACGTGTCCTGGGCCGCGGTGCCGCGGCGGGCTCGTGCCTCATACACTAAATATTATTGTTGGCCGATGCGGTGCGCGGGAGCACACACATAGGGCTGCCGCTACAGGGAAAAAAAAATATTTATTCAGTAACTAAAAATAACAAGTTTTCTATAAGTTTCTGGAAGAACGATCTTGATTTATATTTCTCTAAATTTAAAAAAAGATGTTTATTCAGTAAGTAGGCCGCACGGGCACTTTTACACGTCAAAAATCTACCAGCGCTTCGCAAGAAACGCCGCAAGGAATTCAACAGTCAGTCGTTTTTTAAATATTGCTAATGATATTATACAATAATAAACTTAACCTAGCATTATATTATTAAACAAGATCGGTCTTTCCCTCTGTATATGTACGCGATAATCTCAAAAAATACTAAAGGGACTCATGCGTTCATCAGCATTAGTAAGATATTTTTTCACCGAAGGTTTTTATGTATAATAAATTCTGGCTTATGTACAGGTGTTAGATACGCAAACTCACGGCGGGTCGCTAATGATAATATCCTTCGCTCTCTTCCTTTGGCATATCAGTTGTATAGCTTGGCATATAAGGAACTTCATATTCTGAAGTGGTAACCGCCGCTTCAGCTAGCAGTTATACATATATTAAAAATTGGAGTATGATCATGAGCCAATCACATATCGAAGAGCCACTTTTTTCTGAAATTGCAGTCATATGCTCATTTTTAATTGTTTAATTTAATACATACTAATTTGTGTTCATTTACAAACACAAACGGACGGATCGACCAATGTTTTATAAGTAACAATTTATTTTACATTCAATGGTTGGTTATATAGATTGAAAAAGTGGTTTCACTCTTTGAGGAATTAACTAATTTAAATAACACCTATTTCACGCTCATTGTTAATTTAACGAACCTTTGCAAACAAAACTTAGAAAAACTTATGAGCGCAAAGGTAAAAACTATAAATAGAAAAATAAACCTTTACAATGGCGGCCCTTTTTTCAGCTGATATCTTTTAAACGGCCCGATTATCATTAAAACTAGCTTCAACGATTAAACAAGGTTTTTTTTTAAATATCCGCGTGAAATCGGTATTTTCTTTTAGGAGCTACAATGTCGCAGACAGACACACACATACACAGAAACACAGATATACACATAACACACGTTAAACTTATTATCACCCCTGTTTTTTAGTCGGGGGTTAAAAATAGATTATCTAACAGTATAGAAAATGCAATGATCATTCACAACCTACTTTTAGTGTCTACTGGGGGGTTAAAGGGTGAGTACTATTAAATTGTCGCCATTTGAATTAAGTTTTACAAAATGAAATAATGTTCTAGTAACTCAATTTTTTTTATTATAAGAAAGTTTAAGACATAAAATGGATCAGCTAACACAATTAAGGTTTCTCCAGAGCACGACGAGAGAATTCTCGGACTTTACTCTTGACGCGACTCATAGAATTTTGCACGGATTCATTTGTGATCAGTTTTGTACATTTCATCCACTTTCTTTTGAAATCGGGCAATGATGTGGCCGGTTGGCATGTTTTCCGCAACTTTGTTTTAATATTAGCCCAGTATTTTTCTATCGGCCGTAGTTCTGGGCAATTTGGCGGATTCATATTCTTCGATAATACATCGACAGAATTCTGATTATACCACTCCAAAGCTCGCGACGAATAGTGACAACTTGCCAAATCTGGCCAGAACAATGTCGAAAAAGTATGTTTTTTTACAAGTGGTAATAACCGTTTTTTAAGCATTCGGATATATAAATATCCGTGTTTATTGTGCCAGTGGTTACAAAAGGCGAACTTCTCATGCCGCACTGGCATATCGCTTGCCACACGAGGAACTTCTTAGCGAATTTCTCCACTGGAATCACTTTTTCTGATTCATGTAGACCCGAGACGTTGCGAGAAGAAAAGTACTGGTTTCCAGGTATTGATTTGAAATCAGCTTTCACGTACGTTTCGTCATCAATAATTAAGCAACCTGTTTTTTGAACTAACAAGGTGTACAGAAATCTAGACCGTCTAATTGCTCGATTATACTGTTCTACAGTTCTTTTGAGGGCTTTTTGCTTCTTGTAAGTAGAAATACCATACTTTATTATTATTTTTTGTACATTTCTTTGACAAGTACCAACTTTTTTGGACACATCTCGCACACATCCGGATTCTGATCAAACAGCTTACACACCTTTATATCCAATTTTTTGTTCCGTTTCCTTGTAGGATGGCCCTCTCGCTGCTTTCTTTCAATAATTCCACCTTGTTTTAGTTTTTTTAGGGTCCTTTGCACTGTTCTCCGACTTGTATTACACGATTTCGCAAGATCCAAAGTAGACATATTGGGATTTATTGAAAATTCTCGCAAAATTAATTCACGAACGCTTTTTTCTTTTGACGACATCTTGACTGATAAACACAACTGAATGTTCTTTTAAACACTAAAACATGCAAATACGTTTCAGATTTGAAATATGATAAGTTAAGTCAAAAAGGTTGCGAGCACGAAAAAAAAATACGGAAAATGTTGGCGACAATTTAATAGTACTCACCCTTTATTATGACATGATATGCAGTTTTGTTTACGTTGAGAGAAAAGGACAGAGCCATATAAATGCTATAGCTCTGTCCTTTACGCTCGTCGTAAAATGATCGGCATGGCCATGTCATAATAACCCCCCTGAACTATTACAGTGTGAAAAACAGGCAAAAAATGAAAGCACCATATCAGTTATCTAGGGCATTATTATTATCTAAAACCTGGCAGCTGTTGAACCCTCATAGTACGGTCACAGGTGGAAACGATATTCCCAGCAACTACCACAGGCACAATTACTGGGCTCTTAGTGAAAAAATATATATCTAGTAAACTCTGTACATGTTTCATGACCGTTTTGTTAAGAGTTAAGTCGATTTATACACGTTTAAACTAGAACCTCAGTGCGGTTGTAGCAAGTGGGAATAGCCTTTTAAATTACTAACACGCCATAATTGCAGGTTTCTAGTAAAAGTCTTTCTTTAGAATATTGTTGCTAAAGAAATAAGGATTATCCGTAAAATCCTGAAATAACTAATTCTATTATTGGATATAATTCTGTTCGTATCGTGTGTAGGACTTGAGCATGCGTGTAAGGGCTTTTGTTTCATTTGCCGAAAGTTTTCAAACTTTTTGGGCCAATAAGGAAAGGGTTAAGAAACTGGGATTACTTATTCGTGAGGTAAAACTCCGAGTTTACTGAAAAGTTCCTGATTGTATTAATAGGTAATGCGCTTCTTACATGTTTAAGCATCAAGGCGCTTAGCTTTTTAAAATAAAGGGAAGTGTTGCAGAATTAAACAGAATTGAGATTGTTCATATTTTTTAAATTACTCTAATTTGAAAACCATATCGAGGAATAGGGTTTTAAAGCCGATCTGCATCATTAAGTTTTTGAAATATTTATCTATTTCGGACATTTTGACAAAAGTATATTTGACCTTAGTTTGACTTTCGTTATTGGCTTGAAGCCCTCCCAGGTGTATCTAACGGGTTAGGCTTGAAATAGTATGTTTTATTACACTATTACAATCACTTTTTATCATTAGATATCATTTAATTGTTGTCATTTATTAGAAAATGTCAACCCAAATTTAAAATAATCATGTCATCCTTAAAATGTTGCTGATTAAATAAAGATATTAAAACAAAACTATTGGGTCAAATACATAATTAATGAAATTGGTATCGTAAAATTACCTATTCTTTCGAATTAGAATGTAAAAACCGTGAGTTTTTTTTTTGTTCTGTCCCAATTAAGATACAACTCATCGAACAACGTTGAGTTGTAGACTCGTTTTGACCTTTCGTAATATCATTACAACTTTTTAATGTGTCACAGATAACTGAATAGAAGGTGAATTTATTTTTTTAAATCCCCGCGAGAATCTGTTATTTGAAATATTATACAGCTAAATCCAGGCCGCGTGTCAGATGGGCAGATGAAATAGTTGCGACGGCGGGTCGAGGTTGGTTAGCCACAGCCGAGCCACAGATAGAGACAAATGGAACTTCTTGGAGGAGGCTTTACCCGAAAGGGGTCCATACAAACTAATTAACTTACTTATATACATTATAGTAGATTGTATAACTAGGGTCAAAAATAAGCCATAGTACCTCGAGATGGTTATTTTCCCGAGCAAAGCGAGGGAAAATTGTGCGAGGGGTACCAAATATGGCTTTTAGACCCGAGTTATACACTCTACTTTTCACTTCGATTGTGAGAAAATAAAAGAATTATACAAAAGTAAAAAATTAACAATGATTAAATGATTTTGATTATCCACCCACAATGTATTCCGCGGCAAAATATTGTTTTAATTTGGCGGAGTGTTTTTTTTTAAACTACTTTGACACAGATACAAAATATAGACTAAACGGCGCTGACCGAGTGAGTATTTAGCGCTTTAAAGCGTAGCTCAAACGATTTATGATATTTTAGCAATTGTAAAATAGGTACTAAAAAACACCTAATGTTTTGAGAAATGAATTCTGTTACCTGATTGGTCGGTTTTAATATAGCTTTATTATGGTTGGTTGATATCACATACATTTTTTTTTTAAAGATTTGAATTAGTTAACGAGTGTACGTACCAAAAAGAACCTAACGTTCCGACTGACAGTCGATGTGTATTGTGATTGGTGGATTTAATTTGGTGAAGTATTTTGATTGGTCAAATTAAGATGTTTTGTAAATGTAAATCATTCTATTTTCAATTTCATATTTTCCCTAGTGAAAATATATATGTTATATTTTCCCTCGGTTGTACATGTATCACTTGAGTCTCGCTTGATAAGTCTAATTTGACAAACTTTTTGAGCATGAGAAGTGAAAAATTATATTTTACTAAGCATGTGAAAAAAATGACAGTTGTAACTTTTTAATCTGAACTGTTTAACCGTTTACATAGGTATATTTTAAATGAACTAGGAATAACTTTGTGTGTAATTAAATAATAATAATAATTATGATTATAGTTCAGATATTTATAAAATTTTCTGTGAATTAGGTTTTTATAATAAATATACAAATATAAAATTAAAATAACAATACTAATACAAAAAATAAACATAATAAAAAACCTAACCTACGAGTGCCGCCGGTAGCGGGGCAGGCCACAAGCTACCGGTGGTTAGGGCTTATTCACTATTATTATTTAAGCCAGTCATCAACTATTTTTTAACTAGTTATATGGATGAATTAACCTGGCCCAATAGGTGCCCAATACACAGAGATTTAAAAAACATCATATCAACGACATTTTTAAAATACCATATCAGGTCAAATATGATTTGTATTTTACCTAGAATAGAGGCCCTGGTCAAGAACTTTTTTTGAGGGGGGGCAATTATTTAGGGGATTGTGAAGCTGAAAATTTCCATAAAAAAGAGGATAGGTAACTTTTCTCTCCCCTTAAACCTAGTCAAGAAAAAATACTCATTTCTTCCTTTTCCTTTCCGAGAAAATATTTCCTGGATGAAAAAATAAAAAAAGGAAACGTACCAACTTTTTTTATTCATAGTAACTATATTCAAAAATGTATGAAATTGGACTTGATTCAGGGGGTGCGACCCGTTATCGCCCGGAGCTACATTTGTATGGTTTTTTTTAATCAGCTACTCGAATCAACGGCGCTTTACAATCGTCTGAACTGGCAACAGCATAAAAACGAAATAAAAGGTATGGTTTTTTTTTCTTTTTTTTTTTTTTTTTATTGCATCGGAAGGCAAACGAGCACACAGGCCACCTGATGGTAAGTGGAAACTGTGACCCTTAGACATTCGCATTCACAAGACTGCAAATGCGTTGCCAACCCTGAGGACTAAGATGGAATGCCTCTATGCTAGTCATTTCACCGGCTGTCTTATCCCCAAATCGGAACACAACAATGCGAACACTGCTGCTTGGCGGTAGGTTAATGGATAAGATGATGGTACCAACCCGGATGGACCCTGCACAAGGTCCTCCCACAAGTAAAGCTTGACGTAACATTCAAAATTATAGGGTAATTATTCCTAGACTTCATCTTGACGCCTTCATCGATCAATGGCCTTGGTAACGAGTGTACCGATTCGAGAAGTGGCATTTGTAACTCATTAACTAATTATTTAACATCCAGCGCTAGGTTTCCTAAATGGTATTAAAGGTGATAAAGACCAAACACGTACTCGTACAAACGTTTATAGCGCTATTTAGTAGGTATTTAATTTTGACGTTGCCATAATATAATAATTAAAACACTGTCAGACACTAAACCCGACATTCCTAAATAAATATATGTAAAGTGGTTCTCTAAGGTTTCAACAAAAAAATATTGTCAAATGGTAATTTGACAAACAACGTTTCACCAAATAATCATTTGGCATACGAGACATTTGACAATAGTATCAACTTACAAAAACTCACTTAGCAATTGATCATTTCCTATACAAAACCTATCCAAGTCGGTTCTGCACTGATTCGTCTTGCTCGTTAAATGTAAATTTTACTGTTGATCATTTGAAAAATTAAGTCATTTGCAAAATGACTTGTAGTAAAATGATCAATTGACGATTTTTTTTTTGCAAAACGTTGTTTGTCAAGTGTTTGTCAAACGGCAAAGTATATAGATTGATATTGAACTAAGGCAACTTGTTAATATTTCCAGCGCCTTCGCCTCGTACGTGAACGGAAGCGAGTGGCCTGGATCCTCCTCCTCCTCGCGATCCTCTTCGCCCTCTGCTGGCTGCCGTACAATATCCTTCAGCTGCTGATCGACGTGAACGCTGTGCAGGTGGACTCTGTGGCACTAGTGCTGCCCTACACTCTACTGTTAGGTAAGTCTTATTACTGAGCTGATCTTGATGCAAATATCAAGATACGTCAATGTAAATTTCAAGTCTGATCACATTATAAAATAAATATCGTGGCAACCAGGAAATATTTTTAAATGGGAGAACAGGGTAATTGATATTTTATTACCAGTTCCAGTTCGTAAAGCGAAACTTCAGATGGGACTGGATGGAAAAACAAAAGCTAATAGCTCTTAGCAACGCATTTTTAATCTTAAAATTGCTTGAGGTCTCTGTCCTAATATCATACCCAAACCCTCAAATCGATTAATTAATGCGATGCCGAGGTGACTGCCGTGTATAATCCTGCTGCTATCAATTGGAATCATTGATTTCATGACTTTGAATTGCTGAGTGAACGGCATATCCTCCCATAGCTGAAACTGTAACAATAACCGTTCTGCTTCCAGTTTATTAACCTATTTCCATACAAAGTGAACCTAATATCGCTTTCTAGGCGCTTAATGTGTTAAACAAATGTCTCTTAGGTCCTACGTTTAGGTCAGCTTTTGGAATAAACTGAAAGGTATCAATAGTTTTCAATGCCTTTGACGTTACACGAGTGTGCGTGCGTGTTTGTGAGTTTAAAAGTGGATCTCCCTAAACTTTAACCACCAATAAAAAAATCTATTTTTGAAACAAATTACTTTTTAGTAAGTATAATTAATAATAATAATAATAATCGTTTATTTTCAGGCAATAGCATAACCCATTTATAAAAGTGACAGAGCGTGAAGGATGACTAAAACAAACTAAGTAAATGTCCCAGTGAATGACACTATAAGGGGGAATTCTTACATATTTCTATATAACTACACAATTGTCAAAGTTATCGACTACACGCATATGCAAAAGAATAAACCGGTTCTTCATTAATGTTATAAGTACCATAAATTGTATAAAAATAATACCAATATTTAATTATTTCAGTTTATCGCAACCCCTAAAATTGTACCAGTGGATGACTGACATTATTTCGAATGTCCCATTATATGACTATGAAAAAAATTGGCGGGGTACCAATATATGACAGGACGTTTTCGGGTTTTCATGATCAATTAATTATAATTTAAGTATTAGTAATTAAATATATATTTAACTGTCAATACTAAATGATGATAAACTTGTAAAAAAAAAGTAAATTATATCAATTTTTTATCAATTGTTTAACAATGTTCTTTGGTAAATAGTACTTTAAGAATAAAATATGTTTTAATTGCAATAACAATTCATTAAAATCTATTTTAATCCTCAGACGACACGTCACATGTACTTCCTCTCGATTTTATTCCTGCCATTCTTCATATTGGGAATTCGGAGTCACTGCTAGAGGCGAATATATTTTTAAAGATTGTTCTTTATGTCTTATTCCCTTTTTTTAATCGTTTTTTTGCTTATTCGGCTGTATATTTATTATGATCTTGGAGGCATGTTTGCATAGCAAAATACCTGTAACCAATGTATGACTATAGTTATGAGCTAAAGAATGACACCTCAATACGCAACTGTCATTCATTGGTACTCCATAGAAAAACAGTCTCTGACACCCCTGTCAGACACTACTCAAACGATAGATAAAGGCTTGTTTTTTAAGGCTTATTTTCGTGTAAAATTAAAATCCGTAATCTTATTATTTCAAATTAACTGCAAAAGAGTCATACAGTGGGTCAGTGTCGTCCACTCGGACATTTACCTTAAAATAAACTAAGATAAGAATATAAATTTAAAAATAATGTTGTAAAAATAAAATTGTAAAATAAAACAGGACTTAAACAATAAACTTAAAACTTTAGGTACAGTCATAACTGCCCGTTGGCTAACCGGTACAAGTGGACCCAATGTTTTTTGAATACGTCGCTGAAATTATCAGATAGCATCGACAATATTTCGTTATCTGAGGCTCGTAATCTTTCCCAAAAGGCCGCAGAGCGTGCTCGAAGCACGGCAAAGAAATCTCGAAGCACGGCAAATAAATAAAGTGTTTGCCATGAAACTTTACCTTTAAAATAGGCACACAAGAGGGGAGTTAAGAGGGCCATGTTACCAATTTAAAAACATTTTATATAAATTTTTCAGGGCACGCCAACTCCGCGATCAATCCGATAGTGTACTGCCTGATGACGCGCAACTTCCGACGCTCACTGCGCAACCTGCTTTGCCACGACCCCGGTAACATACACTCTAGTACTCATTTCCATGTAAGTTAACAAGCTGCTTTTGTTTTCAGCTCTGCAAACATTCTGCGAGGTGTCCGATTTAGATTTTTGCAACAGGGTCTAGTCAAGCTATACTCAAACTGTTTAGGTACTTAAATAAATGTAAACAAAAAAATCACGTGACATAGTTGGTCAGCCAATAGGAGCCGAGCATTGATACGTCAAAGCTCGACGAAACTTTGATTGGCTGATGATCAGAGCCACGTGGTTTGGTTTGTTTACATTTATTTAAGTACCTAAACAGTTTGAGTATAGTGACTGTAGAATTTTGACAAAATGAGGTAAAAACCTGCAGACTAACGCACTGTTGACTGACGTAAGGTATATTAAATTTCTGTGTGCTATAGTCGTTAGCAATGTAATATAATGATACATAGCGAGGCCTCTTGTAGGTCTCCACGTAACGCATTTTAATGATTGTAATGATTGCAGTGACCCTTACGGAATTAGTGATGGTTCCACAGTCATCGCATTCTGAATTAGGGTTCACGATAATGGATATAGTTTTTTTAATGTTATTCTAAATGTGTATACTGCTCGTTGGGATTAAACACTTTCTTTTTCTTTATCTAACTTTAGAGAAACAAAGCAAAGTACAAATATCAAAGATTTACCATACGTTAGATCTCGTCAATATCATTTTTATTCTACAATCGTTACAATTAATGAAATGCCACTTGCGAAAGCATCGTCAAATAAAGCCTATTAAAAGACTATTAAGCCCCAATTTACAAAGTCGGCCACCTCGCAAATATTCGTTTGGCAGGGTGTTACACTCACACACACTTGATTATTATTATATTGCACATAAAACACCTTTTAATTAAAATCTATAGTTACTTTTGTAATACATTTAAAATTAAGGAATATAATGTAACGTGTGTCATAACCTTTTTACAAATATGCTCTTGCACCACAAACCAACAAACCCACTATGGCATTTTAACGCCGTTCATTTACTAGAAAATAACTTTTGAAAACTGAAATAAAAATCTAATTTTTACCTATTAAAGTTCTCATCGGAATTATTCAGAATTATATTCATACAGGAATTATGTTGACATTTTGTATGATAATATTAACCAAACGGTGGTCTCTCACGACCATTAAATAACAAAATCTATGTAATACTACCATCAAGATCAAACAATCATAAAAATATACAATACATACTGCTAATAACACTTCAAATCTTTAATTAATCAACAATAAACGCTTTGGAAGTTTACATGTAGGTAAACAGTGTACGATTTATTGTAAATTCCTTATACTTGTTCATCCGTGCGTCGATTCCCAAATTATCTTCGCCCGGAATGATTGGGTGATAGGAAATATTGAGATGGTGTAAACATCTGCTTATTTTTTTCTGGATAAGTTACTTCGCAGTTTTTAGTGTTCAGTGGTCAAATTAGTAGAAGTAATAAATAATTATGTGTGATATAAAATAATAACTACCTCCTTCAGCCACACATGCACAAATTACCTTTGCTATTTCGCAGTTCTTTTTTCGTTGCAATATTTTTTGAAAGTAGAAATTAGATTTTACCAAGTGAACTTGTTACTGCTTTTGCCTTCTAATTAGAAAATATTATTCTATCTCCGTAGCATTGAGCTATTTTAAATTACGTTGTGTAAGATAAAAACTTTTGTTGAACTTAATTAAATCTTGTATTACGAACTACGATACCCGGGTTTAAGATCACAAACTATAATAACAGACTAACGGGAGTCAGTTAATGACAGTACTCGCACCTTACTGACGATTTTTCATGCACAAGTTTAAAACAATAACAAGGAAATGGTCTCTGAAATCTTACTATGTATGGATTTGATGAATTAATTTGTGGACACTTATTACAAATGTAGAAAAATAAATGAAGCATGAAACAACAAATATATTTTTTGCCGATGTTTAATGTAAGTGTATCGGATAATAAAGTAACCAACAAATCATATTAAAATTTCTTGTTACTTACTTACTTCTTCATTTATTTTTAACAAAAAATAATAAGTAGCGTAGGTATCCTTGAAGTTTTATACAGTTTCACAATTTCTCCATTGTGCGGGTTTAAAATGCTGACATTACGAGTCTGTAAGCATTATTATAAGACGTGACTACGCGTACAGCCAACCGAGTCAGTACTTTACCACAAACATTAAAGCTTTCAGACGGTGTTAAAAACTTGTACAGGAGTTTCTTGGTTGACTATACATAATGAAAATGCTGATTCACACGTGACTTTGTGTAAAGTTCAAGGCAATCCTAGGTCCGTTTTATGATTTTATGTAAAATAAAAGGTTACTTTTTAAGTGTGTATACGTGTGTGTAACGTACACAATATATGTTAGGAATAAATGACTAGAAAGAGCTAGAGGAAGACTATAGAATCAATAAGTAATATCGGGTCTCGTACGGTCTCTAGTCGCATACGTACTATTGGCATAATTTCGATTGGCATAACACTTTACGCATAAGGTTATTGCTCATAAAAGTATTTTATCATTGTACACCCATATTCAAAATGACAATTTATTAAATATACTATCTGTCCGGCGTGAAGTTATGTATGTATGTATCTGTCCGTGCCAGGCGCCGCCAGGGTGTAATGTTAAAAAACCTTGTTCTGATTATCTGAACACAACAAACCAAATTAATATTCAAATCGGTCGAGATATTCTTAAGTTACGGCGTGACCAAGGGAAACACGGATTCATTTTTATATATACTTAACTAACTGTCCGCGCCCGCGCCGTGTGTAGTTTTTTTTCATTCACACCTTGTCCTGTTAATTAGAAGCACAACAAAAAAAAAGAGCCATTCTTGAGTTATTGTGTGACGAAACAGGTATTAATTTTTACATGTATTATAAAGAAGGAAGAACAACGGCGAATTCTTACCGATTTTAGTAAAGTATTTATATATTAGTAATGTATTACCTACATACATACTTTTACTTGATAGGTATCTTTTTGCGTTACAGATGCAAGGCTTGCGACAAAAATCCAACACGTCTAGCGTGCGCACACGCACGACGGTGACATTCCGGAGCAGCAACCACCAGAAGTCCATCGCACCCAACATTCAGTACGGGAAGGTGACGCGCGCGACGTCCTTGAAGGACAACGTGTGGAAGGACCGGGAGAAATCACCACAGTTCCTGTAAACCGATTCAAATGACGCGCCGGCAAGAACTCGATAGGAATAAAAAAATTGGCTATAAGAATAGAAAGTGTACGATAAATTGCTGATTTCACTTGTATCCTGTAATTGACCACAGATTATTTTTTAAAGTACATACATACATACATAAACTCACGCCTTCATTCCCAGAGTGGGGTAGGCAGAGCTACAGAATTACCAACCACTCTAAAAATTTGTTGATAATTCTGTAACCACATTTTGCACAAATAGGCTAAGATGTTTACCAAAAGTTTTTTAAAGTGTTCTGTGAAAAAACATGCTTTACTATGGAGATTTGTCTCAAATACATAGTAAATTTATTTTTTATTTTTTTGTTCATTATTTACTGTAACAATAAATAGGCAGACATTTTTGAACACAGGCCTTTTTAATTAAGTATACAACGATTTTGTGTAGCGGGCAACCTCAAATAACTGAGAAATATCGGGACGCCTACATAGACGACGTTAGCATAATTACTTTGAAACACCGCTGTCTTTGCATAGCGATACCTTTTTTCACACAAACATTTCGAACTCCCTGCTATAGTAATAGTTTTACAACAGAACTACCTATCTTGTGACATTCCGCTTGTCATGTAGGCCAATTAGCGCACCCTTTTTCTTGTAATGGCTATAAAGAGCTTATACACACTATGCTCCTACGTTACGCGGATACAAGGGAAATCAACGTCATTCAGACTACTAATCCAAAGCGGGGATAGCAATCACGACGTATATTCATACATACAGAGCTACAGAATTACAACTTTAAAAAGTTGTTGAAAATTCAGTAACCACAATTTGCACGTATATTCAATTTAATAAAATTGTATGCTTTTGGGACAAACCTCTATCAATGCATTTTTTTACAACGCTTTAAAAAAAAGTTCCTGTTGTCATTTCCGTAGGATCACACATCTTATTATCAAAGCATCGCGAGCACCATTTCTTTATTCCTTTTGATTGGCGTTTATTCAGTCGACTTGATCGTAGTATGTGTCGTAATAAAAAAGCCTAGCAGTGATTCGAGTCACACTGGCGGTGGTGTTCTTGATTTTATAAGTGTAATATAATCTAAAAATAAACCAAAGTTATAGAGTAAAGCCAGTTAACGCCTTTACTGGAGTTACTAGCGGTTCATATAAATGGCTGTTTTTTCAGTATCTTCATCATTAATTGAGCCTAAACATCCATTCCTGGAGGTAGGCCTCGTCCATGGTTTGCCAAGATGATCGGACCCTTGCTACCCGCATCCATATGGATCTAGTCATAATTCCGGTACGCGTCACCATTCAATAACTTTGGCCCTATCGGCCATCCATTCTACGTGCAATGTGCACTAATTTCTTTCTCACCTAACGTGAATTTAAGTTAAAGTATGTTATTTATTTGCTTAGGGAACGATGTAAAAATATGATTGTACAATTTTTAACTTATCTTGGACTATATAATAAAATTAATCGGTGTTGAAAATTATGTTGAAATTGCTTTCGTATACAAAATATTTGTTTTGTTTACGTAAGTGTGGAAGCGTGTTGTTTATTGTTTTCGAGTAGGTATTGTTAAATTTTATGTTATGCTAAGCTAACGTAGTACAACGTAGATTTTTGCATACAAGGCATTAAAAATGTAATTTTATTAAATTTAAATCGCACGTTGAACAATATTTTTGTAAAAATAAAGTTGATAAACTTAGAATAATAAATATGTAAATACGTAACAATTCGTTGCTGAAGTAGCATATATCATATTAAATAGACTTGTAAGCAGGTTGAACTACGAAAACCCCAATAATTTGACGAAAGTCATTAAGTTCAAAGTAACTTATTACTTAGGCTTAGGGTTCATTATCCTTGAGAAATAATTATTTTGATTTAACAGCACCTAAAAAACACCTTAAATACGGAACCCTCAAAACCACGTGTTTGTGAAAGATTAGGTTCCACTAGATTTTAGTTTAAATAAGTTCTTGCCAACACGAAATGTAATGATCCGGATCATCCCTTTAGTCCGGCAGTGCTAGTCTGTAAAGTGTGGAAAATAAATTATAAATTATTTAATAGAAAAATAATGTACGTATCACAAACTATAATATTTTAAGTGCAACCTAAATGTTAAGTAAGTTTAAAAGATATACGTAATAGTGATAATGTAGTTCAAATATGATTTGATTACGCATACACTATATCTAGTCAATCAAATTCAAAATACACGTTATATCTAATAGTTAAATCTTTAACAATATTTAATTTGTGAGTTATCTAGGTATCAGTCGGTAATAATCAAGAAATTGTTTTTTTCTGATTAACATTTAATTTATTCATAAATATGATGTACCTAAGTGGTAGAACCATTTAGGTTCAACACACAGAACTCTAAATAACTATAAGTACATCTATTTTGTTTTATGAATGTTCACCTTTTGCTGTATCTGAAGCGAGTAATCATTAAATTTTACATATATAATTTCATAATGAGTCTTTTAATTCACAATAGTACCTAGTTAATGCAACTGATGCATAATGACAGGTCTCAAAATACGAGTGCGTTTTTTTTCATAATAGGATCACACGAGTGTTTTAAGGCCTAATTATGTACAGTTGCATACACTGCTTTATCTACACACATATCATAAGTTTAGAATTATCATACTTTCGTAACAGCAAAAATCTATCAAACAAATATGACAACAATAATGGCGGCAATTCGATCCTCCGTCGTAAGTTAAAATAACTACATCGAATTTTTAACTACGTCGTTAAGTAAAGTGAGACCAAAAGATATTTTGGTAACTTCTGACGTCATATTTATCTTTCATGCTTTATCAATTAAAGAATAATAATAATAAACAAGCATTATTTTTTATATACGTTTATAACCAATTTCTTATATGAACACAGGTTCAAAGTCAGCTTAGAATCTGTAAAATGTTTTTGATAAATTATTGATGAATTAAACCACTTCTAAATAAGAGATTTTTTAGCATTTAGTACTTAAATTTATCTAACATTTGGTATCTTATCACCGTCCGGATCGCTACCACCATCTTGCCCTTTAAACTGTCGCCGTGTTTGCATTGTTGTGTTCCGGAGTGAGAGTAAAACAACCAGTGAAGTGTGTTCCATTTACAGTCTTAGGATTGCAATATTGTGAGCAAAGCAAATATGTATGTACGTCTATAAACACTTTATTGTATAAAAGAAAAACGGGCAAAATGAAATATCTATGGGCTTTGGAGTCCTTTTTCCATCACGTGGTATGTTTGCTAATATGGCTTCTGCATCCATAAAAAAATACTTACTTAATTTTAATTTAGGTAAATATCATAGCTCCAGTCCAGTACTTATTATTTATTTCTAATATCTACTTGTCGGAGGCACTGCCGTGCAACAATTTAATAGTCACAACGATTCCTATTAACTCAGACAATGCCGTCTAGCCTTCTGATAATCTTAGTAGCTATTTCAAATAAAAATAATTCCCATTCCGATTACCTCATCTCGACGCATTCAGATCCATTACTCATCTGTTTTACATCCGTTACTATAATTCTAATAGTTTATAAGTTCATCATCGAAATTAATCTTTATTTCCTGGTAATAAGAACGTTGACATGGTGTCTCCGGCGACGTGTTAGATCTCCTTTGCTAATGAATGAAGTACTTATACAATAGGATGAGGAAAATATTGTCATTCACACGCTTGTTGCGATGGAGCTTTGTATTGTTTTATTGGTGTTTACTTCCATGGCCGTATCAGGCCAGACGGGGATACTACAACCTGCAGGTATGTCCTAATTTACTGATTTCAGTCCATGAAGTCCCGCCCCACTTCTAAATTCTACAGAATAGTGACGCAACCGTCGTAGATTGAATTTACTGTAATATGAATACCAGCAGTTTAATATCCCAACAGAAATCCATGTAAAAAAAGTGACAAGTTCGATACAAAAGATGTCAGGGGTTGATGACGTCGCTGATAACAGAATTGATCTGAACGAATGCCAATTGCATTTGGTTAGCACTTTTTTAAATAACAGCAAAAAAAGGTAAACAACGTTCTTAAATTGATTTCAAATTTATTATTTTTATTGATATCGAATTTATAACTTGGAGAGCATTTAAAAATATACTTGTGCGTACAAATAAATACCGGTTTTTGGTTCGAAACACGAACTAAGTTTAATAGGATGACACTCACGAATCATTCTAATCACACCAGTTTCGTTCGTTTCATTTATCGTACAGATCTTTTGAAACTATCAATGTATAGTATATAGGTACATTACCACACATCCAAAAATGGATTACAACAGAGTGCAGGTACAGTATGTGGTTTTTACTAAATAAGTATAAGTAGTAAAGTAATGCGTTGTATATATCAAAATAAACATCTCGCACCACAGCATCATCAACAAAAGATTAACTAACAGCGTAAAACGAAACTGAAGAATTGAAGTCATTTTACGTAGATGTTTCTTCATTTGTTTATAATCTTAATCACCTTTTTAACCCCCGACCCAAAAAGAGGGGTGGTATAAGTTTGACCGCTGTGTGTGTGTCTGGTGTGGCACCGTAGCTCCTAAACGGATGAACCGATTCAGATGCGGTATTCTTATATTTGAAATTAGGTTTTCTAGCGTTGGTTCTTAGCTAGATTTCATGAAAATCTGTTGGTCCGTTGAGATCATTATATCATGAGGTTGTTATTTTTTTGATCAAAGTCTATTTTAATTTAAGAATCTTTCTGTTGGATTCATTCATTCATTCATTCATTCATTCTTTCATTGCCTAATACGGCATAATTTGATTATAATACTTAAAAGGTATTATAATCGTATTATTAATGGTTTAACTGCTCTTGTTTTTTTGACAGTTAGAGCTGTTATAACGTCATCAGTGAGATTAAAATATTGAAGCAAGATGGGTTAAATCGCCCATGTCATCATTATACCTACTATAATCGTTTAATCTTTGTTCTGTTTTCTTCTTGTAATCATCGAATAACTGTTTCTATTTCTATTTCTTTATATCAACGTATTAAAAATCATCCTAAGGGACGGAACTTCGAACTTGGAACTTCGCAATTCAAATTTTTGTGTTTTCTAGTGGACTCTAGTGTCTGCTCCTCCAACGAGTACCACCCGGGCGCTGACTGCGGCCTGGAGCCCTCCTGCTCCCCACGCAGCGCCTCCTTCCGGCCCAAGACCACGTGCGACTGCTGGTGCCGCCCAGGACTCTACAGGGACCCGTACACCAACCACTGCGTCAAGAAATGCGGGGCAACTGTGGATGAAAATCTAGTCTAGAAACCAATTCGAAGGGAAAGGAAAGATTCCTAGTAAAATTTGATTCATTTTTCTCAGGCGACGCTATGCGTGCGATATGTGCGTGCGCTCGCTTAAACAAATATGTACCTACTTGAAGTTTTGATTTGAGTCGTTTGAACCACTACCAAGTAACTTGTATGATTATTATCTGATATACGATGCACATTTAATGCGTCTGACTCAACGTAACACTTACCCCCGTATTCTGAGGCATATTAGACACCGGCGCGCGCACTGCGCACTCTCAACCTTATAGCAGAAGACATTGATTTGTTTTTCGGTTCCTTGAATGAATTCACAAAAACGACAGTATTCGTAATATGCTATAAAAGTGGTATTTTAGATAGATAGTATATTTATTTTGTTGTAATATATACATACTTTCACGCCTGTAATCCCAGAATGGGCTAGGCAGAGCTACAGAATAACAACGTTAAAAAGTTGTTGATAATTCAGTAACCACAATTTGCACAAATAGGCTTAGATGTTTACCAGCATATTTAGTGACAGGTTGCAAGCCCACCGCTTAACAGTACTACAAGCCTTTATTCCGTTAGTCGCCTCTTACGACATCACAGGAAGACATGGAGTGGCACTATTCTAACCCGGCAAACCATTTGTTGTAATAGTACCTAATAAAAGTAGTTAAACTATTGTCTTAGGCTTAGTACCTGTAAAAATAGTTTAGTGTAGAGTAGAGGAAGATAAATAAATAAACTATTAGCTCGATATTTTATCAAACGTGGACGTGCACGTTAAACACTGGTCCTATTGTTAAAATAACAGTCATTTTTATATTTAGACTCCTTCGTTTATTTTAATAAATAAATCAGTCATCATTCATTCATTGAAGTTGTAGGTACTTTGGGTATTATCATAACTTAATGGTGGTAGTAGGTAGGAGCAGCGTAGACTGGGGCCTTGAGGACGACGGGAGCGGCCTTGAGGACGACGGGCGCGGGCGTGGGCGCCGAGTTGTGCACCACCGCGTTGAAGCCGTTGTGGTCGTCAGCGGTGTACTCCACGGTCCTGATGGAGCCGTCGGCCTCGTGGAACGAGTACGAGCCCTTCACGACGTCACCGTCGCGGCTCTCCTGCTGGGACTTGTTGTCGCCGGAGTGACCGTCGGCAACGGAGTACGAGTACTCGTATTTAGGGTGAGCCTGCAATGAGGACAAATACAGAAAATGTAATGATATTAAATGTAAGAGTGAATTAAACAAGTAAATAAGTCGTTGACTAAGTGGTAAAGGTTCTTACAATTTCCTCATGGGCGACGGCAACTTTGGCAATGGGGGCGCTGTAGTGGATGGCAGCGGGAGCAGCGTGGTAAGTGACGGGAGTGAGAGCAGCGTGGTACGCGACGTGCGCGGGGGCGGCGTGGTAGGCGACGGGGGCAGCCACCAGCTTGTGGGCGATGGCTTGGGGCTGGTCGTGGCGCACGATGCTCTGGGACGAAACAGCGGCGGCTGAGGAGTAGTGAGGCTCTACCAGGAGCCCAGCCTGGGCTACGGCCACGAAGGCACACAGGGCAATAACCTAAAAAAGAGCACCATAGTTATTTAGTTACAAGAGCGGAAAAAAACAGGGAAAAAGGTACCTAATTAAAATCTACTTATTTACTTAGATAAAACAAGCTTAAGGGAACAATATCCATGCCTGTACAGCTCAAATATATTTACTCATCACACGAATATTTAACCCATAGCTTGCTTGGCAGGAATTAAAATACATTTTTTGCGCTAGTTGAGAAAGTTGATAGTTGACTTTGTCATCCGTGGTTAGAGGCATGACTTTTAAGACTAATAAGTACTTTAAGACCATATGCATTAAAAAATACATTACAAGATCCAAAAGAGTCTCATTAAAGTTGCTTATATAATATTTATTTCTTACTTTAGAGAACATTATTGGTTTTGATTCAAGTACGGTACAATTGTAAATGATAACTTTTAGTCACGGCGTTATAGTTTTATACTCGTGTGTCATTCTAATTAATTCTAATACGTAATTCTCAATCAAGTCGGCAACCTTGCTGCAGGTCAGTCAAATATGTGATCATAAAAGTTAGTTTATTCAAAAATGAAAGTGTTGAGTCGGGTAAAAGCTGACGAGCTATCGTGTCGGCCGTGACATACCTACTCTCAGTTTTTGAAAATTGCTAACGTTAATTTTATGCATCTTGTCTACAAAGACAGTTTCAAAATTAAATTCAGGCTGTATTAGATTTCTATTTAAAAAAATTAAACACGTCTTTAAAATGTCTATAATACTATAGAGTAAAGTTAATTAATTAGAAATCACATTGCAAATATATTGCAAACAAAACTCTGCTGTTATTCTACTTTATCATGATACTGCGGCGACAACTGCAGCTGGATTTTTATCGAGAGAAAATGTAATTTTCGGCAGCCATTACTGTCAAGAAATAAGAGCTATCATAAATAACGTTGACAATACGATAACATGTCAATAGCACTATGGTTTTACCGAGTAAAATAAGCCTCTGATGTAGTGAATAACCACACGACATATTTTTTTTCAACCAAATGAAAAGAAGAATATTCCCAATACGACTGTACCTATGTTTTTTTATGTTTGTTACGCGATTACTTCGTCAAAGGGGAACCGATTTAGATATTTTTTTTGTTTAATAGAGTATTATTCTCCCGAGATCATAATATGCTGTTGTGTAGTAGGTACCATTGTCACCAAGTGGATATCTGATGATACCCGATGATTTTTCCGCGGCGTTGCTTGCGGCGTGCTTGAAATATCCTATATTTAGTTTCTTATTAATTGAGAATCGGGACTACACAACAGCATATATGATCACTCCAAAATATAAAATGAAAATGTAAGGTTAAAGAAAAACGAAAATTACCGTTAAAAGTGCGTTTTTTTTAATAGTCTTTTTTAGTTAGGTAGTACAGGCCAGGCGGTGTTGTTTTTAATATGACACATCTTTAATTCGACGAAACAGATGGTCAAATGAAAATATTAATTAAAATGTTACTTATTATAATACAAATCCTAATTGTAGACTGCTCAGTTTTGGAATATTCCACAAATTAAAAATGTTTGGTTAATCATGCGCGTGTGGGCGTTTTCCGTTTGCGTTTGCCTGCTTATAGTTCAGGACTACAATTAACAACGGTTACTCTTCCATCACGTCACGACAGTTAACTTTACTGTTAACAAATAGTTGCATCTCAGACAAAACTCCTATAGCAAGTGCAACCATTTTACTAACCAGTAAGGATTGAAACTCTTTCGGTTATTGGATCTGAGATACCGCCTATTGGTGAGAGGGCATTATGTACTCGTATGACTAGTTGTGTGACCTAATGGAACGAAGCTTTTATTTTGAGATATTCCTCATATTTCTAGCTTAGCTTTATCTCTATAATAATAATTTATGTAGTTATCAACTCGGTCCAGCATAACTAGATTCCAGAAAAAATAATTCGGACAATTAATATTACTATAATTTTATTCGGCATTTTAAAGAATTTCTCCATTGAATATTCTCATTCCCCTATCCAGACAACAGGAAAATGCTCAAAATATTTAAACGCAGTTATTTATTCATTTAACAAAGTTAATTCCAACTTTATCGTATAAGATTGCGAAAAGAAAAATATATATTTTAAAGATTCTTTCAAAATCATAATAATTTAAATAAACTAGGTACTGCGAGGATTGTACAATGCACATATGGCTCGGCAAGGCGATGGAACTTCTTTGCCACACATATTGCATTACTTACGCTCTTTACACGAACAGGTTTGACATTTTTATCTGGATCAATATGTTGTATGACCGATGTGCCCGCGGCAAGGCCGCAGTGACTCGTCTGGCAACTTGCTCCACTTTCGAGTGCCACCAACCTTTGTACACCTACGGCCAAATTCGAGTATAAAACTAGTACTCTATTATTCGAATTTATCATTCACAGTTAGGTCGTATCTAAATGAATACCAATATGTTCACCAAAGTAAGTAGCCATAGAAAACTGCGTGCAAAACGCTAAAGACATTTAAAAATACAAAAAAGGTAGTAAAATATTACACAGGCACATATCACTCAGATCGGCCATTTTTTCCCCTACAGATTGTAGCTCTGTGCGCTTTCGCCGCCGTGGCCCAGGCCGGACTTCTGGCCGAGCCGCACTACTCCTCGGCTGCCGCAGTTTCGTCCCAGAGCATCGTGCGCCACGACCAACCCCAAGCCATCGCCCACAAGCTGCTGGCTGCCCCCGTCGCGTACCACGCCGCCCCCGCGCACGTCGCGTACCACGCTGCTCCCGCTCCCGTCACTTACCACGCTGCCCCCGCTCCTGTCACTTACCACGCTGCTCCTGCTGCCATCCACTACAGCGCCCCCATTGCTAAGGTTGCCGTCGCCCATGAGGAAATTGTAAGAACCCTACTTAGTTAACAAGTACTTTTTTAACACATTGTTACATTTTTCATTATTACATTTTCTGTATTTGTCCTCGTTGCAGGCTCACCCGCAGTACGAGTACTCGTACTCCGTTGCCGACGGCCACTCCGGCGACAACAAGTCCCAGCAGGAGAGCCGTGATGGCGATGTTGTGAAGGGCTCGTACTCGTTCCACGAGGCCGACGGCTCCATTAGGACCGTGGAGTACACCGCTGACGACCACAACGGCTTCAACGCGGTGGTGCACAACTCGGCGCCCACGCCCGCGCCCGTCGTCGTCAAGGCCGCCTCCGTCTACGCTGCTCCTACCTATTACCACCATTAAGTCCACCAAAGTACCTATGATTTAAATGAACGAAGGTTGACTGATTATTTATTACCTGCAATACACAAAAAGTGTCATAAAATTACTAAACGTATTAATAATACCTTTCCCATTATTCCCCAAAAACGACATAGCGAAACGGACTGATCAAATAGAGACCTAATCTACAAGGTACTTTTCTCAAACATGCTATGTAATGTCGGCGTTATGATAGTTATTTTAGGCTTCAAAGTGCCACGTTCCCGACGGAACAACTCGAGAGAACTGTAAAGGAATTTCATACAAAATTGAAGGCCTAGGCCGGGAAGTATTTTTTTTTTAATTTTAATATGGCCATGACAGCTGGTTTTATGAACAGGCTGAATAGCTGAAAATCGTTCTTTTTTTGTATCTGTGTGGTTCGGACCAAAAATATCCGCGTTAATGCCTATTACACAAATGTTTTTTGTGTGATGTTTTTTTTTTATTTCATTGCATATGTTTGAGAAAAGCACTATACATACCTCGCCGTGAAAAGGGGTTGCCAGCCTCGTAACTATCCGACCGACCTCGCTTCGCTCAGCCGTCTATATGAACTCGGCCTGCAACCACCTACTTCCCGGCGTCTGTAGTAATGTACTATTGATTTAGGCTACCTCACTTCAATATCGTGAACACGTTTTAACGTTATTTGACTTCTTACTGTCTAGTGAATAAGAGCAGTGATAACGTCAAAGTTTAGGTACGTTCGACGTTGTAATTATATTGCTGACGTAATGAAAGGCGATGGGCTAACACGGAGACACATCAACATAGAGGACGTGAAGTCATATTAAGTCATGGGCTATTATATTTAGTATTGCTGTGGGTATAGGTACACCTGTATTTATATTTTACTTTCAAACACACATCATTAACCAATCAAGGGTTTAAGTTCAAGGAGAGAACGCTCTAAATAACAATACATGTGTAACAATTACAACACAAGTACATGTACGTAAACTTCTACCCACAAACATAACAGTTAAATAAGAAAGTACGATTTTAGTTTATACGTCTCTAGTTTATTGTCAAGGTCGTTTATGAGATGAGGAATTAAGTAGGCGCTGATTCTTTGTTCATACAAATTGGTGTATCCAGGAGTGGCAATTTTTTATTGACGACTACTCGATCTAGCAAAATTCTTTGAATTCCAAAAGATAATATATTAGACATAATGTATACATATTGTTGCAAACGTCCTCTGAATTTCCAAAGTCATAAATTAACACTGAGATGAATGTAATTTCGCAACGACTTAAACAATTGTATTTATAATTTGTAGCAGTAAGCACTTAAATAAGTGGGTGTCTATCGTGTGTCTACTCGACTATCAAGATCGATCACTATCACTTTACTCTAAATTTAATCTTACGAAACTAAAATTGGCAAATGCTTTAAAATCCGTTAATACTTTTATTATTATTTAACGCACCTATACTAACTTGTTAAGGTCAGGTATTTTTTCTTTGCTGACTCGGACACGAATGCGGCTGGAATAATGATGTTTAGAAACATGAGCATAATTAAATCTGGGCCTCCATTATACAGGGTAGAACCATATTTTCTTTGATATGTTATCGTATTGTCAAGATAGATATTATTTACTTGACAGAAATAGCGGTCGAGTTAAAAAAATACCATAACATTTCAATGTGTGTGTACATAGGATTTACCCAGTAGAATAGAGACCCTGATTTTCTGTGTAAGGCAGTTATCTCACCCATGCGGATGGACGCCGCTCCGGTGTGTGAGCGGGACATCGCTATCGCATCGCATCCAATGTGAAAACCATTAATGGCGCACTATTTGAAATCATTTAATATCTCGTTTCTAGCAAACGTTTTTTTACTAACGTCAAAAATGGAAGAGGTTCTCAATTCATCCATTATTTTTATGTATATTAGGTAGTTACTCGATTTCTCAACCGAATGCAATAGATTTTAAGTATTCTATTTACTTATGTGGTTTTTAGATGGTCTCATTTAAATTTCCTCAAGATCTGGTGATGGATTTATGAAAAGTCAATAGAATCTTTAATTATTTACAGATTCAGATTATTGATTTCGAAACAATTTTATTGCTAAAATTTTAGATTAGGACTAACGATTCGTTAGATCATTCTCCCGAACTCATTATTTCTTCGTAGTAATTTTTCCATTCCCATTTTTCCCCGAACGCGATATTACCAGTCGCCTTTTTTCCTGCGGCAGTTTATATTCACAGTCGTGTTTTTCCGCTTGCGAGTTTTATCCAGTCGCTTCTTTTCCTACCACCATATTTTCACGGTCGTGTTTTTCCCGTTCCAATTTGTCAAAGTTACAGAGTCGACGGAGCTCCGCTACCGCGGAGCTCCTATTTCTGGGTGGTTTGCCCCTCCGGGCCTGATGCAAAACTAACATAACCTAAACCTACCTACGAATGGTGAAAAATAAAATTAAGTAGGTAATATCGCGTTCGGGGAAAAATGCGAACGGAAAATTTAATACTAAGAAATAATGAGTTCGGGAGAATGATTTAACAAACCGGACTAACACCAAATTACAAGCCTTTAAATAAATATTGCATTATAATACACAGATTAAGTAGGTACTTAGGTATTGCTATACTCGGGTGAATATCAAGAAACACATATAAATACATATATATAAATGATTATTTTCATTTTAAGTTGTACCTACTACTTGTACAGTCAACAGCATAAATAAGTGATCATTTCTGTACCTTGTCGCTTTCAATCTTTTCACCATTTCCGCATTCGCTGCCTTCCCTTTGGTCGGCCCCTATTTAAAACGCTGAAAATGATAGGAAACTGGTGTCAATTTAGTGTAAATGGCGTAGTTTATATGAAGTCCAATGACCTAGGTACATGTCAACTTTGCAATGTATAACGAAATCCTATCACCTCAGGTACCGCATCATTTAACTATTTATTTATAAGAATATACTTACTATAAAAACCAGCCAAGTGTTTTACTGTTTGTGACTGAAATCTTTAAAATGTCATGTTGAAAGCACTGAGTCATAGTCTCTCATATAGGCCACCTGGTGGTAAGTGGAAACTAGGACCCATACACATTTGGATTCTCAAGATTACAATATTAAGACTGCAATCCTAAAACCGAGAATGATTGCCGACCCTGAGGGCTAATATGGAATGCCTTTATGCTATCCATTTCACCGGTTATCTTATCACTCACTATAACACAACAATACGAACACTACTGCTTAGCGGTAGATCAAAGGATAAGGTGGTGAAAGTGATCCGTACGGACCCTGCACAAGGTCCTACCGAGAAAAAAAATCAAAATTCAAAAAACCTTAAGGGACATCGAAGTACCCATTAGCGACCGAAGTATTCGAGATATTTTGATTAAAACAGTTAACGAAAATATATAGTATCGCTACAACATCACAACCTTGGACCTCTGCTTAAACCAAAATTTTAAGTAACATAAAACAATGCAAACACTAACAGGCCGGGGACCACATTTCTTTGCCCCGGGGCAAGGTTGCGACGAAAGCTCGTTTGGCCGCTCCCACTGCTCGATTTTGCTTAAATTTGACCTTACTTGCTGGAGATTGCGAGTATATAAACTAGATCATTGTGTGTCACATTTATCATTTGTATCTGAGAATCAACAACCATGTTCTCCAAAGTAAGTTGAACATTTAAAACACGTAAAATGTATTTGTTAACATTAAGTTAACAATCAAATGTATTTGTTAACATTTATTTAACAAATACATATTAGTATATCCCAATTATATTTTTATTCTTTTTCAGATTGTAGCCCTGTGCGCGTTCGCGGCTGTAGCCCAGGCTGGGCTCCTGGGTGAGCCTCACTACTCCTCAGCCGCCGCTGTTTCGTCCCAGAGCATCGTGCGCCACGACCAGCCCCAAGCCATCGCCCACAAGCTGGTGGCGGCCGCCGTCGCCTACCACGCCGCCCCCGCGCACGTTGCGTACCACGCTGCTCCCGCTCCCGTCACTTACCACGCTGCCCCCGCCCCCGTTACTTACCACGCCGCCCCCGCTCCCATTGCCTACCACGCTGCCCCGGCTGCCGTTCACTACGCTGCCCCCATCGCTAAGGTTGCCGTCGCCCATGAGGAAATCGTAAGTTTTATAACTGCTTTTATTTTTAAAAATACTGAAGGAAGAACTGTGCATTTTCTAAATATCGTTGTTATAATTCCAGGCTCACCCGCAGTACGAGTACTCGTACTCCGTGGCCGACGGACACTCCGGCGACAACAAGTCCCAGCACGAGAGCCGCGACGGTGACGTCGTGAAGGGCTCGTACTCGTTCCACGAGGCCGACGGCTCCATCAGGACCGTGGAATACACCGCTGACGACCACAACGGCTTCAACGCGGTGGTGCACAACTCGGCGCCCAAGCACGCGCCCGTCGTCGTCAAGGCCGCTCCCGTCTACGCCGCCGCCCCAGCTTACTACCACCATTAAACATATCTAGCCAAAGGAACAAAAATTGAATTAATTTATTTGAAATACATTTAAACAAACAAAAACGTCTTTACTAATTAATTTTTCCACTTGTATCATGTACCATATACCTTCCAATTTTTTTTGTCGACAAGACACGCGGAAGTGTTTAATATATACCTATATATTAAGCTGTTCCGTAGAAGGTGTGTTATGTAAGAGTTAAAAAAACATCAATTTGTTCTGAGACATCTATGCAAAGCATTAAAGATTAAATCGTGTAAATTCATAGAAATAAACTACCTAGTACATGGTAGATAGGTAACATAACCCACACACGCTGCTGGAAGCTCACTGTCCAGTGACTAAAAACTGTCATAACATTAACAATTATCATCAATACCTATCTGAAATCCAGTGGCAATTTTCCGGGAAAACGAAAATTTTCTCGTTGGTTTCAGTTTTCTGTGAGCCGTCCCTTACACCTAAGGGACGGCTCACCGAAAACTGAAACCATAGCTTCAGACCATTGTACTGAACTGAAATCAAGTGGAAATTTTCCCGGGAAAACGAAAATTTTCTCGTTTTTTACGTGAAAATGCCGTTTTCACAGTTTTTTTTACATAATGAGCTTCAGTATGTCATAATAATGTTGTCCTAGATCGGTTTATATGCAAAAACATGGGAAAAAAAACGAGAAAATTCTCGTTTTCCCGGGAAAATTTCCACTGGATCAGTACAATGGTCTAAAGCTATGGTTTCAGTTTTCGGTGAGCCGTCCCTTACACCCTGTATACACCGTGTTTTTTTTGATTTACGATAACTTCGGCATATTACTAGGTACATCCATAGAAACTAAGTGGTAGATTAGATTTTGAAATATTGCAAAAAATGTTTTTTTTTCTGTTTAGAACAAAGTAATTAAATGTTGTATCTTTGGTCATTCTAAAAGGGCCTTTAGAGTTAACTCATACAAAGTCAGTGTCAAATACGTCAATGTTGGCGTGACGTGACATACACAGTCATTTAAGAGCCTTTTAGACCAGTTCAACGTGATTAACTGATTAAATCTAAAAATTAAATATCTTTAAAACCGTTACAGTTATCATTTGTCTGTCTTCGGGAAATTAACTTTATTTGACCTAAAGAACGTTCCCTTAAAGTTATCGTAAATCAAAAAAAACACGGTGTATATTAATGAAACTTAATGAAACTAAATTATTTAATGAAATGAGGCAATTTGCAAACTTATCTTGAAGTTTCATAAAATTTGTGACTTTACCGTCCGTCAGTCAGTTAGCTTTCAAATAACCATGTTAAGTGTGTATGGTAATTATTTAAGTCACTTGTGTATCAAAATACTTCATTTTATGATCTGAACCACCAAAAAAAGTTTAAACATAGTGTAAGGAAATGAGACTTGAAATGAAAGTAAAGTAATATTATTTATATCAAATTATTAGTTTTCTTCGTCAATTATACAGGGTATTTTTTTTATCAGTGCACACATGATTTTGTATCATTACAACAATAAAATAAGTTAATTTTGCAAATTATGCAAGTTTTACGTACTCGTGTCATACTAGAAAATCACTTTTTGATAAACCTTTTTACAACACGCCCATCACCCCGCACCCCTGCATTAGAAGGTCTATGAATATCGTTAAGTTAGTGAAATCAATGAATCGGCAATATCTCTAAAAAAAAAAAAAACAACGCAACATGTTTTATTGATTAACAATAGCGAAGCAAATATTGAATTTTTATACACCTATTAAAAAAATAACCTGTATATTTCGTCACACACTTCGGAATAAAAATGAAAGTGTCTTTGCAAGGAGTGTATTTTTCTTGTAACTGCTTCTCAGATCATCGTAAAAAAACAAAAGCGTGATGAACTAGAAATAAAACGAGTACAGTTAATTAAAAAATACAACTTGCTACCACCCATTCACATGACATGAGCCATGCCATGCCATACATACATACATACATTAAATCACGCCTGTTTCCCAGAGGGGTAGGCAGAGACCACTTCTTTCCACTTGCTACGATCTTGACAAATTTCTTTCGCTTCTTCAACATTCATACACCGAGTCATGCACGCACGTCGGTTTCGGGTACTTAAGATTCGGACCTTTTCCAGTATTTCTCCGATTTGATTCGAAACAGTACGCCTAGGACGGCCCCTTCCGACCCTTCCACTCACTTTCGATCTGTATATCTCTGTCGTCAATTTTCTTTCATCCATCGTTTCCACATGACCGTATCATCGAAGCATGCCCTTTTCAATCGTAGTCACTATATCTTCTTTTATTCCACATTTCTCTCTGAGTTTTTCATTTCTTACTCTATCAATCAGTTTCACACCACACATACTACGCAAAGAGCGCATTTCAACTGCATTGCCATGCCATGCCATGACCTTGTATTTCTAGTAATTTCCAGTGACAGCAAAGACGAATAACCATATGTAAAAAAAATACTTCAATTTTATTAAATTTTAAGTACTTAATACAATCATATGCACAAAGATTTGCCGTACCTATTCTACTTATCAATGACTCCTTTTATAACCTTTAATCCAGATGTTAAATTATCAACAAACAGATTGGTCCTTTCTGGTTGCCATCATTGCATTAACACGGTTACATTATACTTTATTTATTTTTCTAGCACGAAATTAGGCGTCACAACTCGCAGGTGATAAAACCCACTTTTCCCCATAAATAATTATATGATATTTATGATTTTATAGTTTTCATTAAACGATATTATCTCCGAGATCCTTATTACACCAGGTTCTTTAACGTAATTTTCTCAAAAATGACCGGAAAAATTGACATTACTTACTCCATACTGAGACGCGAAGTACATAGTTTAAAGACAGTTCCCAAATTAAAAAAAAAATACATTGCGTGCTCGCTACAGAAGCCCGCAATGTTGCATACAAATTTCATTGTTATCTAGTTTGTAACTTTTAAAAAAGTGAAAACGACCATAGTAAAATGAGGGCACAAGTCTTATACATCCATATTTTATTCGAAATGTAACTTTTTAATCTGTGTCTTGAATAGCTTCAGTTTTTTTTTCTAAAAAAAGCTTGCTGTTCTCCTTGTCATAAACATAAAGGCGTAAAGAGTGATGTTATTTCACGTGAAGTTTCTGTTTATATGCGACTTGTATCTTGCGATTTTTGAGAAAAGCACTATATATGGTTTGTTAAATCATTTTCCCGAACTCATAATTTCTTTGTATTAAATTTTCCGTTCGCATTTTTCCCCGAACGCGATATTACCTAATTTTATTTTTCACCATTCGATTTTATTACAGTCGCTTTTTTTGTTGTTCGACTTTTTTCCCAGTCGGTTTTTTTCCCGTTCGATTTCTATCTCAGTCGCACTTTTCCCAAAAGTATATACATCGTAATTCGTAGGTAGGTTTAGGTTATGTTAGTTTTGCATCAGGCCCGGAGGGCCAAACCACCCAGAAATAGGAGCTCCGCGGTAGCGGAGCTCCGTCGACTCTGTATCTTCGACAAATTGGAACGGGAAAAACACGACCGTGAAAATATGGTGGTAGGAAAAGAAGCGACTGGATAAAACTCGCAAGCGGAAAAACACGACTGTGAATATAAACTGCCGCAGGAAAAATGGCGACTGGTAATATCGCGTTCGGGGAAAAATGGGAATGGAAAAATTACTACGAAGAAATAATGAGTTCGGGAGAATGATCTAACAAATCCTATATATACCTCGGCAGGAACGACAATTGCGGGCCTCGTATTTTTAAACGGAGTCGCAAGCTCGTCCGTTTAAACCAATTCTCGGCCCGCAATTGCCTGCTTCACTGCCTAGGCAATAATGTACTATTGTTATACTTATTTATCATGACTGACTTAACATGTGTTTTAAAAATTAATAATCAGCGATTACTCTTGAATCTTTTTTTACATGATCCTAATACCATAAAAGTTAAACTATTTTAGTTTTATATTATTATTATTTCAGATCATGATACAAAGTAAAATTATAGTATACAGTATACAGGGTGTACAATCCAAATGGGTCAGTATGGTGAAGTCGGAAACTATGAAAGATAGCGAGATCTGTTCTTAGGAACCGTGACGTCGATTTTAGATTTAATAATAATTACATTCAAACTTTTTTATTAACTCTCAAACATAACCGGGAATCGAACCTGGTCAATATTTTTGTAACCGCGTTAAGTAAAAAGGACCAAATTTGGCTATGAAATCTTGTGTAAACACAACTGACGGTAAATTAGACTAAAATGCCCACAGTTTTATTAATTTGCAAAAAGTCGTGAATAATATGGAATCGATCATCAATTATCTGAAGAGACCACTTATGCATATCTTATCTGCATCGGTATTATGCATTACAAATAGCGTTTATTTAAAATTAGAACGCATTTGTTCAGCGGGCGTACCAATTCATTTAAAATTTGAAAATGGAATACTGTTTTTGGAATTAACTTCAAATAGCGTTTATTTAAAATTAGAACGCATTTCATTTCGTAGCCAAATTTGGTCCTTTTTACTTAACGCGGTTACAAAAATATTGACCAGGTTCGATTCCCGGTTATGTATGAGAGTAAATAAAAAAGTTTGAATGTAATTATTATTAAATCTAAAATCGACGTCATGGTTCCTAAGAACAGATCTCGCTATCTCTCATAGTTTCCGACTTCTCCATACTGACCCATTTGGATTGTACACCCTGTATAATTATAATAAATTTAAAAAGCGATTAGAAAAAGTATTATCTATATAACAAACACTTGTTTTATACTTTTCTGGGAAGAATGCGTATGAGAAAAAATGTGTGTTAGCGAATGACCCTCGGCAAGGTTGCGCCGAAAGCCCGCTTGACTACTCTACAAGCTGCGGCCTACTCCAATACGAGTATCATACTACTGTTGACCTCACCCATTGCGATTCGCAAGTATAAAACTAGGGCTCGGGCCTCAATTATTATCATTTACATTTGGAACGTACCTGAGCAACCAACAAAATGTTCTCTAAAGTAAGTGGAGCAAATAAAAAATCTATACTCCGAATTAGGAGCGGACAGTTCCGAAACTATAGGTTCTGGTATTGTACTATAGTTATAAGGCAACGATAGACATTTGAATACATATAAATACAATAATAATACAAATTTAAAGAAAGCCGATATAAAACTTTCCAAATGTTAAACACATTTGGAAAGTTTTATATCGGCTTTCGCGAAGTTTAGAAAGCTGTTCCTAATTATTATTTTCCTCTCCAGATTGTAGCTCTGTGCGCCTTCGCCGCCGTAGCCCAAGCCGGGCTCCTGGTTGAGCCTCACTACTCCTCAGCCGCCGCTGTTTCGTCCCAGAGCATCGTGCGCCACGACCAGCCCCAAGCCATCGCCCACAAGCTGGTGGCTGCCCCCGTCGCCTACCAGGCCGCCCCCGCGCACGTTGCGTACCACGCTGCCCCCGCTCCCGTCACTTACCACGCTGCCCCCGCCCCCGTTACCTACCACGCCGCCCCCGCTCCCATTGCCTACCACGCTGCCCCGGCTGCCGTTCACTACGCTGCCCCCATCGCTAAGGTTGCCGTTGCCCATGAGGAAATCGTAAGTTTTATCCCTACTTTTAAAGTAAAGTTCTTATTACAGTAAATGCGCATTTGTTAATGTTGATGTTATCATTCCAGGCTCACCCGCAGTACGAGTACTCTTACTCCGTGGCCGACGGACACTCCGGCGACAACAAGTCCCAGCACGAGAGCCGCGACGGTGACGTGGTGAAGGGCTCCTACTCCCTGCAGGAGGCCGATGGCTCCATCAGGACCGTGGAGTACACCGCCGACGCCCACAACGGCTTCAACGCGGTGGTGCACAACTCGGCGCCCAAGCACGCGCCCGTCGTCGTCAAGGCCGCTCCCGTCTACGCCGCCGCCCCCGCTTACTACCACCATTAAACATATCTAGCCAAAGGAACAGAAATTTAATAATGACGATAGGAAGTTAATTTATTTGAAATACATTTAAACAAACAAAAACGTCTTTACTAATTTATTTCCCCACTTCTACCATGTACCATATATACCTTTAAGTTTTTTTGTCGAGATTACACGCTGAAGGGTTTTGTAAATGTATACCTATATATTAAACTTCTCCTCAGAAGGGATGTTATGCAAGAGTTTAGAGAACATTAATTGGTTCTGAGACATCTATGCAAAGCATTAAAGATTAAAACTTGTACATGGTAGATACGTAACATAACCCACACACGCTTCTGGCAGCTCACTGTCCAGTGACTAAAAACTGTCATAACGTCAACAATTATTATCATTACGATATCAAGGCAAGACGGGCTTGCCTTAAACAATGTGAAATAAAGGCCCTGAGATTCACCTGACGGTTGTTTAATCTATAAGTTTATTACTCTGACTGACCATTTTGCTTATAAAATTATGAAGGAGTGTAAATAAAAAATTAAACAAATTGTACTTAGAATTACTAAATGCGACTAATTTAAAAGAAATTTAATACTATTAAGTGATTTGCAAGGTTTTCATGAAATCGCGAAAAAAATAGTCACATTAGCGTCGGTCAGCCACCAATCAATTAATTATACATTTAAATAAATATGTGTGAATGTAAATGCTTTATTACTATTATTATTATTATTATTTATTATTGCATTGCACCTAAACCAATTAAAGACATATTTGCACCGATGTGGTAAATGGGATCTCTTCCAGTTAACCTAGATGAGAATTAGTAAGGACAATACAAAAGGATAGACATGTGTATAAAAATACATACATACATAAACTCATGCCTTTATTCCCAGAGTGGGGTAGCAGATCTACAGAATTACCAACAACTCTATAAATTTTATAATAGTTCTGTAACCACATTTTGCACAACTAGGCTAAGATGTTTACCAGTTTATTAGTGACAGATTGCAAGCCCATGGCCTAACAGAACTACAAGCCTTTATTCTCTATAAATTATAAATTTGTGTCTAATTAATTATTTTTATTTATATTAATCACAATTGAAATGAAAATTAAACCAGTTTAATAAACGCCTTAGGGTCTCCCCAAACCAGTAGACGCCGTTTCGGCAAATCGCGTACGGAAAAAGCTTTATGTCAACGCAATTTTACTTGTGGGAGGACCTTGTGCAGGGTCCGTCCGGGTTGGTACCACCATCTTATCCATTAACCTACCGCCAAGCAGCAGTGTTCGCATCGTTGTGTTCCGGTTTGGGGATAAGACAGCCGGTGAAATGACTAGCATAGAGGCATTCCATCTTAGTCCTCAGGGTTGGCAACGCATTTGCAGACTTGTGAATGCGAATGTCTATGGGTCACAGTTTCCACTTACCATCAGGTGGCCTGTGTGCTCGTTTGCCTTCCCATGCTATAAAAAAAAAAAAAAAAATTAGTGCGAAAAGGACGTCGCTCCGCTCGGCTCGTCCCGGCTCGGCGTTGCGAACGGAACGACGACGTTTTCGCTCTTATTGCATGGGCATAAAACTTTTTCTTACCGGCTCAAGCCGATTCGGCGTCGATAGGTCTGGGGAGACCCTTATACTGCATAACCAGCATTTATCCTCATGAACTTAATTTATTTGCTAGGCGCTTAAACCTATAAGCAAATTTATACCTTGCAAAAACTGTTGACCTTGGGCCTTATTCTACTCGAGCTTTACCTAATTGCTTTTGACATGTTTTCATATTGACAACATTATAATAGCTATTATTTACTTCAGAGTGATGGCGGCGGAGTTAAAAATAATATGATAATAATACATTTACTGGTACAAGAAGAATAAGCCCCTGCTCAGATATAGCCTTTATTTTTATAGCCTTTGTTTTAGTTTAATTACATTTTATATAAAACTAAACCATTAACATTTCAACGTTATGTTAGCTCTTATTCACTTGCAAATACCATATGATTTCGAAAACCACTCCGGTTAAAACAAAGTGACAGAGAAATAGAGAGAATAGAGTGAGCATAATGGATATAAAAACATTCATTTAAATTGTTTTGGTGAAATTCAAAGTTTGAGCTTACAGTGTTTGTGAACAGCCGAAGGAAGCTATCGTGTAGGTTCTCAAGTGTTTTAAACAAGGCCTTATTTTTTTCAAGTCTTAGCAACATTACCCACCTAACTCACTGACTTAAATTTTAGGGATACACTGTAGGTACTTTGTACGGGTAAACAATACATTTCATGTGAGTCGCAAACCTTTTGGAATGAATGATAAATGAAAAATTATGATGAAAATGAAATGAATCTAGTCATAAGATTTTGCTAATACCACGAGTAGGTATCAAATCCCCTAATTCAAATAAAATGTCTTTGACAAATATTTGTAATATTAAAATCTAGATAGCGTTTAAAAACTAATGGATATCCTCTTCTTTTAACCCTGCATTAGGCGTCACAAATCGCGGGTGATAAAACGCAGTTTTTAGTTATAATATTTTCAGGAAAGAACTTAAAGTGAATTTTAAATATCTTAATTGAGCGATTTTATCACCTTGTTAATTACATAACCGGGCCATTTAACTTAAATTAGGCCATGATCAAGTTATATTCGAAGATATATGTAGATAAAATGAGATATATGTAGATATATGTATGAGTTGCTGATAATTCCGTAGCTCTGCCTACCCCACTTTGGGAATGAAGGCGTGAGTTTATGTATGTATGTATATAAGAAGATATTCAATAATATCGTTACTAATAAAATAACTATTAAAGGTACTTAACACGTTTTTTTTAATTAATAAGCAGCGGTTATCTAAACCCAATCGATTTATTTATATATTCTTAAGATCATAAAATTAGAGTAACGGTTTTCAAGACGCTGACTTTTGTAGTTATATGATTCAAGGTTTTTTTTTATAATAGTAAAAAGCTAGGACTAGTCAACAGAAAAGGCAACGAGGAAAAGTATCACAAAGAGCACTTTACATCGATTGATTATGGTTTTCTAAGAAAAATGAGGTGCATTACATTTTGAAAAAAAATTGTGCTCACAAATGACCTGCGGCAAGGTTGCACCGAAAGCCCGCTTGACTACTCTACAAGCTGCCGCCTACTCCAATCACATTGCGATTCGCAAGTATAAAACTAGGGCTCGGGCGTCAATTATTATCATTTACATTTGGAACGTATCTGAGTAACCAACAAAATGTTCTCTAAAGTAAGTGGAGCAAACTAAAAACCTATACAATTCCGAAACTATAGCTTCTGGTCTTGTACTATAGTTATAAGGCAACGATAGACATTTTTATATTCATAAATACAATAATAATACAAATTAAAAGAAAGCCGACATAAACCTTTCCAAATGTGTTAACTAAGCGAAGTTAAGAAAGCTGTTCCTAATATATTTTTTCCTCTTCAGATTGTAGCCCTGTGCGCGTTCGCGGCTGTAGCCCAGGCTGGGCTCCTGGTTGAGCCCCACTACTCCTCGGCCGCCGCTGTTTCGTCCCAGAGCATCGTGCGCCACGACCAGCCCCAAGCCATCGCCCACAAGCTGTTGGCTGCCCCCGTCGCCTACCAGGCCGCCCCCGCGCACGTTGCGTACCACGCTGCCCCCGCTCCCGTCACTTACCACGCTGCCCCCGCCCCCGTTACCTACCACGCCGCCCCCGCTCCCATTGCCTACCACGCTGCCCCGGCTGCCGTTCACTACGCTGCTCCCATCGCTAAGGTTGCCGTCGCCCATGAGGAAATCGTAAGTTTTATATCTGGCGTTAATAATAAAAATTCTTATTAGAGGTAACTGTGCATTTTTAAATATCGTTGTTATAATTCCAGGCTCACCCGCAGTACGAGTACTCGTACTCCGTGGCTGACGGACACTCCGGCGACAACAAGTCCCAGCACGAGAGCCGCGACGGTGACGTGGTGAAGGGCTCCTACTCCCTGCAGGAGGCCGACGGCTCCATCAGGACCGTGGAATACACCGCTGACGACCACAACGGCTTCAACGCGGTGGTGCACAACTCGGCGCCCAAGCACGCGCCCGTCGTCGTCAAGGCCGCTCCCGTCTACGCCGCCGCCCCCGCTTACTACCACCATTAAACATATCTAGCCAAAGGAACAGAAATTGAATGATTATGATAGGAAGTTAATTTATTTGAAATACATTTAAACAAACAAAAACGTCTTTACTAGTTAATTTCCCCACTTCTACCATATACCTTACACCGTTAAGTTTTTTTTTTTGAGAAGACACGCGGTAATGTTTAATATACAGGGTTATTGGTAAGTCGACCTATTCCCGTTAGGAGGTGATAGGGGTGACTATTTGCGATAATTTTGACCCTCATATGCATTATGCAAAAGTGAACCATTTTTGAGTTATCGCGTTTTTTAGTTTTTTTTTAAATTAGTCAGAAATTCAACTTGAAAAATTTATTACAAAAAATATATTACAAAATTTATCACCTCCTAACGGGAATAGGTCGACTTACCAATAACCCTGTATATTCCTATATATTAAGCTTCTCCGTAGAAGGTGTGTTATGTAAATGTTTAAAAAACATTAATTAGTTTTGAGACATTTATGCAAAGCATTAAAGATTAAATCGTGTAAATTCATAGAAATAAACTAGGACATGGTAGATAGGTAACTAGGTACTAGAAGCTCACTGTCCAGTGACTAAAAACTGTCATAACGTCAACAATTATTATCATTATGATATCAAGGCAAGATGGGCTTGCCTTAAACTATGTGAAATAAAGGCCCTGATCTTCACCTGACGGTTTTACATAGTATTTCTCTGACTGCCCATTTTGCTTACAAAATTATGAAGGAGTGCAAATAAAAATTTCAACAACTTGTACTTAGCTTTGCAAGGTTTTCATGACGTCGCGAAAAAAAAAGACACACGTCGGTCAGCCACCAATCAATTAATTATACATTTAAATAAATATGTGTGAATGTAAACGCTTTATTGCATCGCACCTAAACCAATTCAAGACATATTTGCACCGATGTGGTAAATGGGATCTCTTCCAGTTAACCTAGATGAGAATTAGTAAGGATAATACAAAAGGATAGACATGTGCATAAATACATACATACATAAACTCATGCCTTCATTCCCAGAGTGGGGTAGCAGATCCACAGAATTACCAAAAACTCTAAAAATTTGTTAATAATTCTGTAACCACATTTTGCACAACTCGGCTAAGATGTTTACCAGTGTATTAGTGACAGATTGCAAGCCCATCGCCTAGCAGAACTACAAGCCTTTATCCCCTATAAATTATAAATTTGTGAATAATTAATTATTTATATTTATATTAATCACAATCGACATGAACATTAAACCAGTTTAATTAACGCCTTACACTGCATAGCCCAGCATTTATCCTCCTGAACTAAAATTATTTGCTAGGCGCTTAACCCTTTAAGCAAATTTGTACCTGGCAAACACTATTGATCTTGGGCTTTCTTCTTCTCGGCCTTAACCTAATTGCTTTTGACATGTTTTCGTGCTGTCAACGTTAGTTAAGAGTAGGGGAAGATGGGGTGGCTTCGTACAAAGGGAGCATTCGTACAGTGGTCATATCTCGACTATCCATCATGCTGAAGTGTTCATATTTATATGCGTGACTGCCGCTCATATGCATAGGCTACCCTCAAAAATTGATGGCAGCGCAGCAGCATATTTCGCCAGAAATAATTAATATGTGTTTCCGCGACCCGAAAGTAATTTTTGGTTCTCCTTTGAATGCGTTTGTCTCTAATAAGTTTTAATTACTTGAATTAGAAAAAATGTTTGTATACACTTATACAGTTGGTAATTAGATGTTTGAGATTAATATGTGAACAATGGTTTTGCGATTACTTTAACGGTTATTTTCTATTTCGATTATTTTTCTGATCGTTTTTTTGGGGTACCTTCTTCGTACAGTCAAAATGTATGTAATTTTATACCGTACGAATGCACCCCATATAAGTAAAAAAATTGTATATCAAGAATAATTATAAAACCAGGTCAGTAAGATATGCTTAAAAGATGACTAAAACAGATGAAATAGCTGAAAATCCAATGAATCCTGGAAAAAAACGAATAGTGTATGAAGGCAGGTTCAATTCCCATTTTTGGGAAAACCATTATATCTTGGCAAAGTTGCTTTGTATCAAAACTGAAATACAAAATTATTATAGCCAAATAAGTGGATGATGAAGTAGCATTCATATCATATTTAAATAGCGGTTAGTTTTTTTTTACACGGCTTTGAGTAAAAAGTGTACGAATCCACCCCATCTTCCCCTAATGGAGGCCGAGTTAAAAATAATATGATAATAATACATTTACTGGTACAAGAAGAATAAGCCCCTGCTCAGATATTTTCTATAACCTTTGGTTTAGTTTTATTCCATTTTATTTTTAACTATACCATTAACATTTCAACGTAATGTTAGCTCTTATTCACTTGCAAATACCATATGATTTCGAAAACAACTCCAGTTAAAACAAAGTGACAGAGAAATAGAGAGAATAGAGTGAGCATAATGGATATAAAAACATTCATTTAAATTGTTTGGTGAAATTCAAAGTTTGAGCGTACAGTGTTTGTGAACAGCCGAAGGAAGCTATCGTGTAGGTTCTCAAGTGTTTTAAACAAGGCCTTATTTTTTTCAAGTCTTAGCAACATTACCCACCTAACTCACTGACTTAAATTTTAGGGATACACTGTACTTTGTAAGGGTTAACAATACATTTCATGTGAGTCGCAAACCTTTTGAAATGAATGATGTATGAAAAATGATGATGAAAATAAAATGAATCTAGTCATAAGATTTTGCTAATAACACGAGTAGGTATCAAATCCCCTAATTCAAATAAAATGTCTTTGACAAATATTTGTAATAATAAAATCTAGATAGCGTTTAAAAACTAATGGATATTCTCTTCTTTTTAGCCTGCATTAGGCGTCACAAATTGCGGGTGATAAAACGCAGTTTTCAGTTATAATATTTTCAGGAAAGAACTTAAAGTGAATTTTAAATATCTTAATTGGGCGATTTTATCACCTTGTTAATTACATAACCGGGCCATTTAACTTAAATTAGGCCATGATCAAGTTATATTCGAAGATATATGTAGATATTCAATATTATCGTGACTACTAACTAATTCAGGTAACTAACACGTTTTTTTTAAATGAATAAGCAGCGGTTGTCTAACCCCGATTCATTTTTTTATATATTTTTAAGATCATAACATGAGAGTAACAGTTTTCAAGGCGCTTACTTTTGTAGTTAAATGATTCGAGGTGAAAATTTATTGTAAATAAAAGTAAAAAGTTACGACTAGTCAACGGAAAAGGCGACAAGGAAAAGTATCACTAACAAGATCTTAACAATCAATTGATTATGGTTTTCTAAGAACAATTAGATGCAAAGCATTTTGAATAAATAATGTGCTCACAAATGACCTGCGGCAAGGTTGCACCGAAAGCCCGCTTGACTACTCTACAAGCTGCCGCCTACTCCAATACGAGTATCATACTACAGTTGACCTCACACATTGCGATTCGCAAGTATAAAACTAGGGCTCGGGCCTCAATTATTATCATTTACATTTGGAACGTACCTGAGCAACCAACAAAATGTTCTCTAAAGTAAGTGAAACAAATAAAAACCTATAAATAAATAGTAAAATTTAAATAAAGTCGGGACAAAGTTAAGAAATGTCTGTCACTTGAGTAATGTATAAATAAAGCTTTTGCCTATATTATTATTTTCTCTTCAGATTGTAGCTTTGTGCGCGTTTGCCGCCGTAGCCCAGGCCGGGCTCCTGGTTGAGCCCCACTACTCCTCGGCCGCCGCTGTTTCTTCCCAGAGCATCGTGCGCCACGACCAGCCCCAAGCCATCGCCCACAAGCTGCTGGCTGCCCCCGTCGCCTACCACGCCGCCCCCGCGCACATTGCGTACCACGCTGCTCCCGCTCCCGTCACTTACCATGCTGCCCCCGCCCCCGTTACCTACCACGCCGCCCCCGCTCCCATTGCCTACCACGCTGCCCCGGCTGCCGTTCACTACGCTGCCCCCATCGCTAAGGTTGCCGTTGCCCATGAGGAAATCGTAAGTTAACCCTACTTTTAAAGTAAAGTTCTTATTACAGTAAATGCGCATTTATTAATGTTGATGTTATCATTCCAGGCTCACCCGCAGTACGAGTACTCTTACTCCGTGGCCGACGGACACTCCGGCGACAACAAGTCTCAGCACGAGAGCCGCGACGGTGACGTGGTGAAGGGCTCCTACTCCCTGCAGGAGGCCGACGGCTCCATCAGGACCGTGGAGTACACCGCCGACGCCCACAACGGCTTCAACGCGGTGGTGCACAACTCGGCGCCCAAGCACGCGCCCGTCGTCGTCAAGGCCGCTCCCGTCTACGCCGCGGCCCCCGCTTACTACCACCATTGATGATCTTGCCAAAGAAACGATAACATAATGACAATCATATAAATTATTTTAAATATAATAATTTACATAATATAAGCCAGTCTTTAATGTTTCTTGACCCATCAATACCCATTCTATATTGTTGATTTAATACTTTAAGGCTCCAGCCTGGTGTAAAATACTCTTCGAAATGGTTGCCATGAAAATAGTTAATAATAATAATAATTTCTGGATTAAATGGTTCAAAGCCTCACATGAGTGTTTGGCAGCACAACTCCAAAATGCCCTTGAAATCGGTTCCTTGCCACCTTTATTAACAACTGGTGTCACCTCCATGCTCCACAAGTCCGGTAGTACCGCGGATCCAAAGAATTACCGACCCATTACATGCTTGCCTACCATCTACAAGCTCCTTACATCCATTTTGAGCACAAAATTAAATGCACATTTTATTGCAAACAATATTTTGGCCTCTGCTCAAAATGGATGTAAGGTTGGGTCCCGTGGTACTAAGGAGCTCCTCCTCATAGACATGACCATTTGTCAGCAAGTTAGGCGAAACAAGGCGGCCCTCTCGGCTGCTTGGATTGACTACAAGAAGGCTTATGACTCGGTGCCTCACTCATGGCTTGAAAGGATCTTAGAGTTGTATAAAGTTGATACAACTTTGAGGTCCTTTTTAGGTGTGTGTATGAGGCAGTGGGTCACAGTCCTTCGTCAACCAGGTGGTCGAGACATCCCCTCTGATTCGCCTAACTTGATAAGGATTGAAAGAGGCATCTTCCAGGGTGACAGTCTGAGTCCTTTGTGGTTTTGCCTAGCCATGAATCCTCTCAGCTCTTTGCTGAAGGATTCCGGGCTTGGCTATCGACTTCGTAAAGAGGCTGAAGTCATTTCTCACTTATTGTTCATGGATGACCTCAAATTGTTTGCATCGGGGTGCCAAGATCTTATCGCACTATTGAAAATCACACAAGAGTTCAGTAGTGCGATCAAGATGGAATTCGGTGTAGATAAGTGTGCGGTCATGCATATTCAAAGAGGGAAAGTTGTAAATTCATCTAATTTGCAGCTTTCTGAGACAATGACCCTCAGATCTCTCTCCGAAGTTGAAACCTACAAATATCTTGGTATGTCACAGTCTTTGGGTATTATGGACGGCGATGTCAAGCAGTCAGTGAAGGAGCGCTTCTTTTGCCGCTTGACAAAAGTTCTTAACAGTCTTTTGTCGGGTGGCAATAAGGTGCGTGCCTTCAATGGCTGGGTGATGCCGCTGCTCACATACTCCTTTGGCATACTAAGATGGACTCAGACTGAGCTGGACGCCCTGGATAGGAAGGTCCGTCTACTGCTCAAATCACATCGCATGTTGCACCCACGCTCATCTGTCATGAGATTGTACATCCCGAGGAAATGTGGAGGTCGAGGCATTTTAAATGCTAAGAATCTCCATAACCGCGAGGTGTGCAATCTCAGGGATTATTTCCTTGGCAATGAGTGTGGGATGCATCGTGATGTGGTTGCAGTAGACAGGAGCCTCACGCCTCTCTCCTTGGCAAACGAAAACTGGCGTAGACCAACAGTGTTGAGCACTGAAGACCGCAAGAACGTATGGAAGAGCAAGGAGCTACACGGACGCTTCTACCGGGCCCTAACAAGGCCCGACGTAGACTTTTTAGCGCCCGTGAACTGGCTACGGTTTGGTGACCTCTTTGGGGAAACCGAAGGTTTTGCCTGTGCAATTGCTGACGAGGTCATAATGACGAACAATTACCGGAAATATATTCTGAGGGATGGCACGGTCGACATTTGTCGAGCGTGCCGTTGTCCCGGCGAATCCCTCAGACATATAATTTCCGGTTGTTCGCATTTGGCCAACGGCGAGTACTTGCACAGACATAACCTCGTAGCCAGGATCATTCATCAGCAGCTTGCTCTTCAATACGGTCTTGTTGAGTCTGAAGTGCCGTACTATAAGTACACACCGGCGCCAGTTCTCGAAAATGGTCGTGCTACGCTCTATTGGGATCGATCTGTTATCACAGACAGGACTATTGTCGCCAATAAACCTGACATCGTGTTGACAGATCGATCTCAACGCCGGGCAGTGCTCATCGACGTCACCATCCCGCATGATGAGAACCTCGTGAAGGCCGAGAAGGATAAGCTCAGCAAGTACCTTGACTTGGCTCACGAGGCGACCACCATGTGGGATGTTGACTCGACGATCATTGTCCCGATAGTTGTTTCGGCAAACGGTCTTATAGCGAAGAGTCTCGACCATCACCTCAAGAGACTCTCGCTAGATGGCTGGATCAAGGGCCAGATACAGAAGGCAGTACTCCTCGACACGGCACGCATAGTGAGGAGGTTCCTCTCTCTGCAGCCCTAACCACCGGTAGCTTGAGCCCTGCCCCGCTGCTGGCGGCACCCGTAGATTAGGTTTTTTATAATGTTTATTTTTTGTATCGGTATTGTTATTTTACCTTTATATTTGAATATGTAAAAAACCTAATTTATAGAAAATTAAATGAATATCTAAATAATAAATATCACAATAGTCCGTCACAAGTTCTAGGCCCCTACTATGAGGACACCTTTGGCTCAACCTGTAACAGGTCGTTCTTATCGTAATCATGGGTGGGTACCGATATACTCGTACTTGACATCGATGAGTATAAGAGAAATTTTAGAGAAATTTAACGTAACAAAATCAATATGGAAAGGACAGGAATTGTTGATATCAGTATTTTCATTACCTACATCATATGCTAACACTATAACTCGCAAAAAGACTTTCCGAAAAATGTAAAAAAATGTTCTGAGACTTCACAGGGCACAAGTGGATACAACATAAGTTACATACATAGATACATACATACCTTCACGCCTGTAATCCCAGAGTAGGCTAGGCAGAGCTACAGAATTACAACTTAAAAAGTTGTTGATAATTCAGTAACCACAATTATAAGTTACATTATTTGTAAATATTTTTTATTTGAGTTGCAGTTTGATTTACCAGTACGTAGATGAAACAACAAAGCGGTAAATGTGAAAAAAGGCGTCCATATCATAAAATAATTAAATCAACCATACCATCGCATCTTTTTTGAGTTGAAATTAAACCAAAGCAGTGACTGACAAAAATTAAACCTATTTTCAATTTTTAAGCAGAAAAATCTAATAAATTGAAAGAAAAAAACAAAAGTCTAAAATCATAAAAAAAACTATCAGCGAGTAGGTACTTATTTATTTTTTGCAGTATTATTATGCCGTTATTTTAGTATAGCATCAAACTGACGTTGCATCAAAAATAGTGGGGCATGTCGTCATTGATTGAAAACAACAACCAAAGCAAAACCAACAACAAACCAATCAACAACATTTTGTTAAATGCTTGCGGTTGATAATAATAATGAGACAAAAGTCGTCAAAACTCATTAAAATGGTTTAAGTTCACCACGTCTCGCCCTGCTAAATATTTAACATACATGAATGCTACCGTGTAATGATAATTTGACTGGCGGGGCTTTCCTTCGTGGATAACAATCACTTCAGGTAGCTACTAATAAGTACTAAGAGCCGACCGTACTAATAAGCTCATCTAAGCTGAGAGGACCGTCACATGATACGTGAAAGTAAAGGTCAAAACATAGAAAACCGTACGTTTTGACGTTAATCTTGAGACGGGCATTAGTCGAGACCACTTTATTAATACGACCCTAACTAGCTCATATTGGTACAAGGGAACTCAAACCAAGGTTAGCTATTGTTTGCACGAAATTAATTATTTTTTCTGAATCCGTCACCTTACTATTCAGAATTGTTACAAAACAACGTATCCTAACTTATTGGGCTCAAATACGACGGCATCTAAAAATTACCTGAAAGGTTTCCGGTTTCAGAAATAATGCTTTTACCTATTGAAAATGCATATTATGGCAAGTGATACAATTATGCTAAATTACATGTGTAGAGCTATGAGGTATGAGTTGTTATTTTAAGTTGTATACGTAATCACAAACTCTTGAACATAAAATAACTAATTTATACAATTACGGGTGAGGTGCCAAAATTACGTATGAAGCGTAAGTAATATGCCTTAAAGTAATTTAGGTTTGGACTGCCTAATAAATACACACTGAACCTTTGTTAACTTTTGGAGTTATTTGTGTGTTTACTTGTGGGAGGACCTTGTGCAGGGTCCGTCCGGGTTGGTACCACCATCTTATCCATTAACCTACCGCCAAGCAGCAGTGTTCGCATTGTTGTGTTCCGGTTTGGGGATAAGACAGCCGGTGAAATGACTAGCATAGAGGCATTCCATCTTAGTCCTCAGGGTTGGCAACGCATTTGCAGTCTTAGGATTGCGGTCTTGTGAATGCGAATGTCTATGGGTCACAGTTTCCACTTACCATCAGGTGGCCTGTGTGCTCGTTTGCCTTCCTATGATATAAAAAAAAAAAAAAAAAGTTTATGTACCATACATCCCTTCACGCCTTCATTCCCAGAGTGGGGTAGGCAGAACTACAGAATTACCAGCAACTCCTAAAACTTGTTGATAACTCTGTAACCACAATTTGCATAATTAGGCTAAGATGTTCAACAGTGTATATTAGTGACAGGTAGCAAGCCCATCGCCTAACAGTACTACAAGCCTTTATTCCCTTGGTCGACTCTTACGACTTCCACGGGAAGACATAGAGTGGCACAATTCTAAGCCGGCAACCACACGGCACGGAGTTTATGTTTAAACTTCTAATACAATTGATAAGGAGCGAGTGCGCTAATTCTGTACAATAAGTACTTTGAAATCTACTGTAAAGAATGTTAATGTAATGGACTGTTAAGATTTATTAATAGTCGTGTAGCCATACAATAATGACCTTTGATATCATTCAAGTTTTATTATTTCTATTAAATAGCGACCTCTTTCTAAGTCCTTCACCCACAACAACATCCTAAATGATCGTTCAAAATAAAAAGGATGAAAGAAACCTAAATATTAGGATTAAGACAAATCAAATTGACAAAAGAATACAATACAATACAATACAAATACTCTTTATTGAACACCAAAAAAAACAAAACACGGAACAGTACATTTTAACTATAGGTATACAACAGGCGGTCTTACCGCTAAATAGCGATCTCTTCCAGAAAACCATCAAGAATAATTTCAATTTGCCCACCCGTTCAGTTTCTAGAGCGCCACAAAGGAACAAACATACATACATACAGTCGGCATAAATGTATATACGTTCCCAAGACGTCAAAAATATCTTTAAACCTTTATGGCAATAAGGTCCGTGTATACATATGTTTTACGTTATGGCTGTATATATATTAATACCGTTGACTGTACATATATAGGCTGATAAACACATAACCTTCCCTGTGGCAGTTGGGTAAAAAGTTGCGCTACGACCGGACTACTATTAAGGTACTGACAACTGTTATCAAGAAAGAATGTGTGCTTGATTGATAGCCAGGGGCAAGGTCGTGCCAAAAGCTTGCTCGACCACTCAACTCACTGTCACCTCCAGTATCATGCTGTGGCTGACCTCCCTCATAGCTATTCGCAAGTATAAAGATAGGGCCCAGGCCTCAATCATTATCATTCACACTTGGAACGTTAATGACCATTACCAAAATGTTCTCTAAAGTAAGTAGTTAATAAATAATGAAAACTTAAATTAGATAAAAGTTGGAATACAAGTTAAGAAAGCGTTTATTTCACAAATGGTATAGAGCTTTTGCTTTCATTAATTTCTTGCTCTTCAGATTTTAGCTCTGTGCGCCTTCGCCGCCGTAGCCCAAGCCGGGCTTCTGGTTGAGCCGCACTACTCCTCGGCCGCCGCTGTTTCGTCCCAGAGCATCGTGCGCCACGACCAGCCCCAAGCCATCACCCACAAGCTGGTTTCTGCTCCCGTCGCCTACCACGCCGCCCCCGCGCACGTCGCGTACCACGCTGCTCCCGCTCCCGTCACTTACCACGCTGCCCCCGCCCCCGTTACCTACCACGCCGCCCCCGCTCCCATCGCCTACCACGCTGCCCCTTCTGCCGTTCACTACGCTGCCCCCATCGCTAAGGTTGCCGTCGCCCATGAGGAAATCGTGAGTTTTTTCCCTGTTTTAACTTACTTATTACAGTAAATGCGTTTGCATTTATTAATGTTGTTGTTACTATTCCAGGCTCACCCGCAGTACGAGTACTCGTACTCCGTGGCGGACGGACACTCCGGCGACAACAAGTCCCAGCACGAGAGCCGCGACGGTGACGTGGTGAAGGGCTCCTACTCCCTGCAGGAGGCCGACGGCTCCATCAGGACCGTGGAGTACACCGCCGACGCCCACAACGGCTTCAACGCGGTGGTGCACAACTCGGCGCCCAACCACGCGCCCGTCGTCGTCAAGGCCGCTCCCGTCTACGCCGCCGCTCCCGCTTACTACCACCATTGATGATCTTGCCAAAGAAACGATAACAAACATATAAATTATTTTAAATATAATCATTGACATAGTATAAGCCAGTCTTTAATGTTTCTTGACCCATCAATACCCATCTTAAGTGTGGATTTAACACTTTAAGGCTGAAGCTTAGTGTGTAAAATGCTATTAAGTGGTTGCCATGAAAAGAGTAAAAAATTATAATAAATATCACAATTTTAATCCGTCACAAGTTCTAAGTCCCTTCTATGGGGACATGTAAACATTAATTATGTAAACATTAATTATGTAAACATTAATTATGTAAACATTGGGGAGGCCTATGTCCAGCAGTGGACGTGTTTCGGCTGACATGAATGAATGAATGAAAAAAAATAATTATTATAGTTTACAGGGATTATAATTTTTATGAAGGATTGCTTAGTCATACATCATGGACAGTGAACCAAGTTACAGTTTGGACTAATGATAGTGTGCATCAGTTTAAACATGTTTTTTTTTTTTTTTTATAAAACACTCCGGTTTCGTCCAACACACTTTTCCTGCTAAATCCATGGTGGACCCGTCACGAGGTATTTAAGATAAAAAAATATTGTTAATAACTTTTAAACCCAACTCCACCAAAGGCGCTTTCGTCTATTATATATAAAGGGCAAACATCGACTTAACACTATAATTACCTTTTGCAAAGAGATTAGTTGCGCCTTCATTTAAGAAAACAAATCTAGTTCTAAATTCTTGTGTTCTTTTGTGATGTAGCCTAAGAATTCGAAATACAGCTTAATTTTTTTGTCAGCTAAAGAAACGAGTAATATTGGTGCGGATCTATAGCACAATACGTTTTAGCATCCATTGAATTGTGGCGATGCGCCGCGCGATAACATTAGCAAGAATCCGCTCTCTTTCGTGAAATAATAATCACTGTTAGACGCAGTACCCTTACCATGAGTTACAATAACCGTACTCGCTAGCGAGTCCAATGCTCTATCCCTTGCACTCTATAACTATTCAGTGAAGGATAGAACATTCGACTCGCTAGTAAGTACAGTAATTGTAACTCATGGTAAGGGTACTACTAGTCGGTAAAGAGGAAGCTGGACCACATTCAGCAGCAAGAGTAAAATATGAATTACACTGAAAAAAAAAAACCTACTACATTCTGTAGAACATAAAATACTTCAAGAAACTGATCCAACATTACTTTTTTTAAATTAATTTATAATATATTTACAATGCCATACACATTTCAAGACAGCTAAATTTGGCCGCAAGCTTTGGAACATTAACTATTAACGCTTCGATCGTGCGACTCACATAGTATGGTCAAAGCAAAGCAGTGAATGTTCATGTTTCTTCGGTAAAACATACTGCTATTTTTTTTCATTGTGATTAAAATCCGCCGATAACATATTAAGCTACCTAGTAAGTTTAATTGTACGTCCACTGTTGGTTTAAAACCTGTATATATAACATAGAAAATATCTATATTTCTCAAAATCTACTGTCTTACTTTTTTAAGGTTGCGTACAAAAACCATCCTTAAGTGCCATCCAAATACACACACACTTTAAGGATTCCACCAAATGTGACTTGGTGTGACAAGGGAGAGGGGGAGTCATAGATATAATTAAATTTGATCTACCATATTTGAAGAACCTCATGTTCAACATACATTAAACGCATGAACTATGACCATGCTATGACTATGTGGATATCTGTATCCAGCCATTCATACCTAATCGTTCCCCCGACCCTCATTTCCAAAGTTTACTGACCGAAAAATACATTATACTTAATTTACACACATTTATTCTAACCATAATTTTACAGAGGAAATATAAACAACAAACGTGTTTCTATCCATTAATAATAAAATCCTTATTCAAAGTTTATATAGCTGAAACAGACATAATTACTTAGGAAGAATGTTTATTAGACTATACTTAGTTAAAATATGTTTAAAATCTTCGGCGTGTGAATCTAACTTGCACTTTAACGCTATTTTTAATGTTAATCGAAATAGGGCACGGAGACGCAACAAATAAAATTAATAGAATACTGTAACTGATAAATATTGGTTGTATTTGTTTACTTACTCGAATTTTATTATTACCTATATAAACATGAACGCTGGACATGTAGAAATAATATTATTAATTGTCTTCAACTTATTAGCCCTGGTCCCCAAAAAGTTAAACTCAATAGTTCCTTTGACTTTTTCATTGTGAAATGTAATGTGATGATACGATAAATTACAAAAGTTCCGGTAGAGAGTAATATGGATACGAATTATGGTTTCTCATTTAGTTAATTGTAATTTAGTTTTCATTATTGTCCCAAACAAACTTATTTGCACCTCGTACAATGTATTTTAGTATTTGTACACTGTTCTACCTCAATTTACCTCTTTTTTTATTAGTTATACCTGTAGAAATTCAGTAACAGTTTGAGAATGCAATATTTTGATGCTTAGGAGATGATCTGGACTCAGAAGGTAGTCTTAGAGCCGTAATAATAAACTGTTCTTAGCTGAAATGTCCATCTCAAGATGCGTCAAAGTAAATATCAAGTCAAAGAAAACTGGCATTTTTGACGTATGTTGAGACGAACGTCAAAGGCCCTATCAAGGCCAAGATCAGGTTGAAGTACTGCTACTATTTGCCTTTAGAATTAAATATAGGGAAAAAATAGGTAGTTTTTAATTTGGCGTAATGTTTTACTTAATATGACGATTACAATTATTTTCAAAAGTGATCTGTATGGACTTTAAAATTAAATTAAAAAGCGAAAGGTAAAATTGAGTGATGATGTACCCAGTTGTTATAATTCAACTGACAAAGAATAGGCGACAATGAATCCATACTATTCTATCCGCATCTTGATCGCAAGTCGATGACAAAGTTTTAACCATTTTATATAATAGGAATTCGAAAAGTATAAAATGGTTTAAAAAACTGTGGACAGTCAACAGTTCTTTCTTTAATTCCGTTACGAACGGTTCAACCCAAGTGCAACAAAATGTCTGGAAAGGTAATGTTTTATTCTAAAAGATATTTTTAATAATTGTGCATTTATTTTAATTCTAGTTCAGTGCTAATTACTTTGCGTTTTCAGATTTTACTTTTCATTTACTTCGTGGGCACTGTAGGAGCAGTTTTTATAAATCCAAGAGAAAACAATGCAGCGGCAAGTGGTGACAAGGGGTGGCAAACGGTGAAGTATTACCATCCACCCAGCCCTCGTTATTATGACTCATATTTTGTAAGTATTTTGACGATTTTTCATTCCTATGTGCAATAAATAATGAGATAATTCTACTCCGTAAAACTATATTAATTTTGACATGTTTTATAGAATTATTGACGTTACAATAGATCTTATTAACTTAACAGTAATGGCCGCCGAGTTAAAAACAATTATGTCACATGTCAAAAGCAATATGGTTTTACCGTGTAAAAAAGAGCTCCTGTTAGGTAACCTTAATAGAAATTATGATATTTTCAATCCTCTTAATAGATTTGGAATTTTCCAGAAAATTCTGAAACACTATTCTCCTATATAACTTATATATAACTTCCTTTTCATTTTCCAGACATATCCTAAATACGACTTCGAGTACTCAGTATCAGACCAGAAAACTGGGGACCATAAGAGCCACAGGGAGTCCCGCGACGGCGACCGGGTGCGCGGGGAGTACAGCCTGGTTGAGCCCGACGGCTCCATGCGGAAGGTGGAGTACGATGCCGATGACTACAATGGGTAAGCTTGTCCAATAATCACCGTTATCCCAGTTTGTATGGTTTCATACTGGCAAATTATGATCAGCGTTATGATCATCAATGCTTCTGCAAAGAATGTGTCCGTCGGATTTTCTGTGTTAGATTAACATTTTTTGTTTTTGTAATTAAGTACATGGTGGCTTTCAAGAAATTTGTGCCTTAATTTTATGTTTGTTTAGTGAGTGCAGAGATATTGCCTGTTGGTTTCCAGCACGATGGAGACATTTGGTTTAAAACGTTTAAATACTTCTTAACTCCTCCATTTAAAGTCGAATTTATTCAAATAGTAAACACATCAAACATTTCCAGGGATAAGAATTACCCGTGTATTTTTTTGATGTTTTAAAATCTATCGCGACGTACATTAAAAATCATCAAAATAATGTAAGAATATTTTAATTCCTGTCAATTTTGATGTGTAAGATGAAACAACATTGGACAGCTTTTGTGAACACATCTTCTTCATTCGTCATTTGATATATTTCGCTCCTTTAAGCTATAAAAATATATTTATATATCAGTTTGAACCTTATTCCGATAGATTCCAATGAAAGGATAGGTAGAGTACCTATTTCCCAATAATTATGCCTAATTAAATTAATGTTTTATCTTGCAGATTTAATGCAGTGGTCAGCAAAAGCCTTAATAAGCACGGAGATCACGCCGTCTCATACAGTGGTCATACTAGACACTTTTATCCTGTTGGTCACGGCATCAAAATAAACCATTACTTCCCAGGTAAAAGCTACATGTACAACGAAGCAGACAAAATAAATACGGAAACCATAGAGAAAGAAAGCAAACCTGTGAGTGAAATAATTTCTGAAAAAGAAACCACAGGAGTGGTAGAAAGTGAAGTCGAAGATAAAACCAAAGATACAAAAGTAGCACAGAATAATGAAATAGAAATGCAGACAGTTCAAAGTGCTGAAGTGGAAGCAGGTGATGCCCAGGTAACAGAAATACCTGCTATAGTTTCAGTAATGCTACCCATCCCAAAAGATGACGCAAACGGTATGGTTGCGATGAAGTTGATTGAGCCTACTCCAAAGGATACGCTCGAAGATACAGTACAAGCAATTGAAGAACAACCAGCGCCCAAGGATTCAATGCCTGATTCTGAACTAGCTTCCTCATACTATCGGTCTAGAATTTTCTTTGTAAGATACTAGATATCCGAAAACGAACAAACTTTGATTTGATTCACGTTGTATTTATTTTTTGCAGGTTGTTGTTTGTTAATAGTTTAGGATTGTAAGAATTATTTTAGAGTCATGTAAATGTTATCTTAAGTGCATTTGAAATGTCCAAGAAGTAAATGTTAAGAGAATCTCTAGGTAGCTGTTATAAAAATAACTGTTGAAAATATAAAACTTAATAAAACGGATTGTTTATTTTTATCACTAGCTCCATCTATGCTGCTTAATAGAAAGTAGGTACAAGTGTGGCGGATCGAGAGCATTCCAAGTTTGTAGCTAATGGTCGTACGCTTGTATGTATGACGGCTTTGATATAGGTAACCCCGTCTTGCCTGTAGATGGCATCACATAGAACAATTTAATTTACTCATGTAATAAGTTTAAAACGAAAGTAAAAGGTTTTATCTGTGCAGTCAAATTATATGGTATTAATTAGTGCACTAGTTCAACTTTCGTTCAGCGTATACCGCCAAAACTGACAAAGTGCCTCTAAAAGCTAGTGTCTTACAATTTAGCAGACAAATAGGCTTTTGTTTACCCAAAAGTAAACTGCTGTTGGCAGAGATGCTGATGATGACTTCTAATACTTACACCTAAAAAAGTAAGAGCCGATTTTAAAAATATCATAGGTATTTGTAAGTCTTCTACCTGATCCTAAATAATTTATAATTTGTTTTAGTTATTCATTGTGTAATCTATGGATGACCGCATTTTAATAATATTTTTTTAATAATTAATACAATAAAGCGTTTAATATTTTTTTACAAGAGATGAGAAGTTAGCAAAATTGCTGTTTACTTCTGAATGGCTTTCTAATTATCATTCCAACTCTAGTTAACAAACAATTAAAGCTCAAATAACGTTATTGTGTATTTTTTTCTGAAAATGTATTAAAACTGTATTAATAGACCTAAAAAAAGTGTTTCAAATAACGATATTTGCCGAAAGTCAGGAGTATCCCAATTCGGTAATTGAATGTAAATTCGAAGTTTGGAAAAAAATCTTTTACTTGAATAATTGAATACCCACAACAGATGAAATAATTGATTAGTGCCACCGACTCCTATAAACTTTAGCTTACTTAAAGCCACAGCTGGAAAGCAAGCTTCCATTTAAAATAAAAAATACAATTGGAATATAAACGTTATCAGTCTGATGGATCGACACGTAAACAGACAGACAAACACTACAAATACATATCATGCTTCTGTTTTTGATCAGCATTTTGTTTTTTAAATGTTATGTACTTACCGGTGAAAAATATTCAAAGTAGCATAGCTGAGAAATAACTAATCAAATGTATTTCAACATTTAACTGGTGAACAGTTTCTTGACATAATTATAACGTTAAAATGTTACTTAACTACCTAATTACGCACGCACAAACGTGTGGCAAACGAATTGCACATTTTATTTAGACTAGAATTGAGACAGAAAACTTTTGAGTTTTTGCAAGATGTACTTTATTAGCATATACTCGTGCCAGCCGCTCATCTGATTTTTCCAAGTAAAATCTTATTTTCTACTCGACTATACCAGGGGCTGTATTCTACATTGACTTTTTCCCTATTGCAATTGTATGGATTTCGGCTCGGGGGCCAGGACTGTCAATAAGATCTATCATAAATATCATAACGTTAACAATACCGTAACCAATAGGTGTAAATACAATGTAAATAGGCGCCCAGATTTATAGAGTTTTCGGTTATTTGTACAAAACTTTGCTTAACAACATTACTTTGACGACGCTGATAGCCTAGTAGATAGTTTCCCTGCCTACGACGCTAGCGGTCCCGGGTTTGATTCTCGTTTACTGCAAATATTTTCGTGATAAGCACAAATATTTTATTCCAGTATTGTTGACGTTTTCTATGTATTTAAGAATGTTTTTCTCTATATAAGTATGTTTATTGTTGTCTAGAAACCATAATATAAGTCTCGGGCTCAATTAGGGATAAGGTCGATTTGTAAAAGACTGTCATCTGACATTTATTTAAGTTATTTATAAGAATCCATGAAGTTGCGCCCCACTGCTTAATATAGCGCACATTGACGCATCGTTCAATGTCGTGTGTTGAAAACACTACATGTGCCCACTTAGTAAGATAAATTAAAGGCAAAATAAACGAAGACAGAAAGGCGTGGCGAAAAAAAAACAATTTTGGGTCAGTGAGCTATTCCTTGAAACGGAGCTTGAAATACAACATTAAAAAAATGTTGTCTTTTATTCATTATACCTACACTGGCAGCTCTTTGAGTAACGTTTGATCGTCAATAATCGAACATTACTTTTAAACAAAGACGCAGGAATTTAAAAGTGTTTCAGCCCTGTTAATGTACCCTCGTAAGCCTTATCTTCCGAGTACTTACAGCGTGCCTGCATGTTAGAAAATAAATATATTGGAAGGTGTTTTACCTTGAAGATTTTAACGAAACATTGTCTTATTTTTTTTCTAATCAAGAAATCTGATTTCGGCAGAACGGGTTTAGGACACTTAAATAAAAGGTAATACTGCCAAAGGATTTACATTATAAAATCAATAAATGCATAGGTATAGGTACTAAAATTAAAAGTTAAAACTAAACTTATTTAAATGAAAATTAAACTAAGCTACTCAATGAAAATTAAAATAAAACTAAGCCACTCAAATATTAAAGATGTAAATAATAATTACCACTATAAAAAGAACACCCCCTCTAGCAGGTCCGCTCGCGGCATGGTCCCTATGACACTGGCTGCATTACCTCTCTGGATAGCTTGCCCAATCCTTTGGGAGAGGTAAGCACCAGCTCTAAGATCTCCGGAGGTGTCTATGAGCCGGGATGACAGATAAATGATGATAAATGCATGTACAGTATTTGAGGCCTTATTCCAATTTGTCGCTGCACATATTGTTATTGTATTATTGAGCGATGTTAACGTTGACAATACGATATCAAATCATAAGCAATTGGATTTAGCCCGAGTAGACTAGAGCCACTGTTGCACCTTTGACCTAGTGTACGTCATTTGACATTGTATAATAAACTTTTTTTCTCGCCAGCGTTGAATTTATCTATCACAAATTTGCACCAATCCACGCGACGTCCTTTATGTGCAACGCTTATGAATATCCGGCAGCTTGAACGTTTTCTTAAGTTATCGCGGATTGCGACCGACGACCTGACTAGGCATCAGCTTCAAAGCTTATCCGCCCTCTTTTAAATTCAGCAAACAAATTGAAAACTGTAGCTCGAATACAAAAAAAAAACTCGAACACGTTAAGGGAGTTCCATTGTAGCGAACGATTTCGCACCAGATCATTTTCAAAAACGATTTAGTACGTGTTCCATTTTCAAATCTCTTAGCAAATAACCTACTCGTATAGAACGGTGATTAACTTGCCAGTATCAAATCAATGGGTAAAGAGTATCTAGTTTCTTTCGGTATATGCCCATTGTATAGACTTAATATGTTAATGGCCACGCTTCAAACTTGTTCGTGTTATTGGAAGACACCCGTATCCTTATTACCATCGAGACTATTGACCATCGAGAGTCTAGAACCAATTGATAAATGTATTAATTACGATTAAATTTTATTAATTGGCGTGCGTGCTTAATTGGCGACATTGAAGCTTCGCGACCCTGAAAGTAAGAAGAAATAAAATATTTTTTTAGGATCGAGTTGATAAGAGCGGAGTGAAATATTAAGTATGATTTCTAGTGTAAATTCGTGTTTAAGAAATAAATGTATTTCTTTAACAGCGTGTCGTATGGAAACATCGCGTTTATCATACTTCCGGAGTAACTTTTCCAGGACTATACATAGGTACGGATTTTCAAGTGTGATGTCAAGAAAAATGAAGTTAGTACTGAAATAACTGCATGATTTTGGTTGTAAAGCTCAGTAAAGAATCCGTTTTTAATCATTTTATTTTTAATGTATGCCAAAATCATTTGCTAATATTATTTGCTATATGTGTTTGACTACACCTACACTCTAACCATTTTCATTTACTCCATATTATAGAACTATTTCTGATAATTACATAATAACAAAATGTTTGTAATGCTTACGGATTTCAGAAATGTCATAAACGTTATTAATATAGTAGCCCAGTCATTTAGTATTTTTACCTGGAAAGTTTTCCGGGAGTTTTGAAATTTGGCAATTTTATAGATTTTGGGATGCTCTTGCCAAATTTCAACTTTGCCACCTCGTATGGCTGCCGCTCGCGCCGCCATATTGAAAAAATGGCGCCGAAAAGCAGTTTTTTGATAATAACTCCTTTCTGGCGCATTTTACAGGAAAAACATATTTATACAAAATAAAAGTAGAGAAAATTTCCTACAATTTATGTCTTAACCTTTTCTTTCCTAAAATCAATAGTTTCGGCGTACGAGCACCGTAAACCATTATACATCCACGCCAACGTGTAATATTTACTTTAAACTGTTCATATTGTGATTTGTAAATTATAAAAATTATACGAAGGTTAAATATTGTTCCATAGAATGAAAACCTACCTAACTACTAGTCTACCATGTCTAGCTAGTCTGTTATGTCTCCGCAGGTATAAAGGAATGCGTCCCTTTTGTGTCAGGCCCCCTTCTTTCCCTTCTAAGAAACATCTGGCCCCAGCTGAGCTCAATAGAAATATTTTTAAATTGACCTAAATACTTAAATAGTGAGTCAGATGTGGATTAGACCTACTGGGGATACCACGATAAAAAAAATGCGCCGATTTCTCTACCTCATGGTGGTGTGGAAACGAGTATTTCTGCCGAAACGTGTATTGAATTACACTTTACGGCGCTCCTACGCCGAAACTATTGATTTTAGGAAAGAAAAGGTTAAGACATAAATTGTAGGAAATTTTCTCTACTTTTATTTTGTATAAATATGTTTTTCCTGTAAAATGCGCCAGAAAGGAGTTATTATCAAAAAACTGCTTTTCGGCGCCATTTTTTTCAATATGGCGGCGCGAGCGGCAGCCATACGAGGTGGCAAAGTTGAAATTTGGTAAGAGCATCCCAAAATCTATAAAATTGCCAAATTTCAAAACTCCCGGAAAACTTTCCAGGTAACCTCTATTTTTTCGACCAAATGACTGTACTATAGGTTGTAGCCCCGAAAAAACTAAAGCTAATTGCCTAAAATCAGATCGGCAGTTCCCAAATAACAATGCGCTTTGTCGTCAAACGTGTTCTGTTAATAAAAACAAGGTGAGGGTTCCGCACCTAAGTCTTATTTTGATGAAATACTAGCTGCTGCCTTCGACTTCGTCCATTTCAATTATAGTTATTCCCTCAGGAACTTTGAAATTTTGCGTGCTGAAGATCCAGAATATTATGTGTTAATCCAGGGTTAACCTATCTCCAGTCCACATTTCATCCAAATCCGTCCAGCCGTGGCAGCGTGTAGGAGTGTAACAAACTAACACAGAAACTTTCGCAATTATAATATTATTATTTCTTGATATTTTAGAAACCCCATCATACGCAACATATGTAGCCTACCCCCTTTAGCAGGTCCGCTCGCGACGTGGTCCCTATGACATAACCGTATTTAGTATCATTCTAATAATATACCTCGTGGCTCATTCTCTGTGGCCTCCCCCTTGAAAAAAACATTTCTGTAGGTAAATATATTTGTAATAGTACATAATACGACCATTGAAATAAAGATCTAGTGCAAAGGAAATAAAGAGGTATTTCTTTTGTTTCTATGATTAATGATTAATTTAGAAAATTTACTTTATTCATCCATAATAGATTCATATTCCATTGACAAATTTTGTTGTTAGAAGATCAACATTTGAAAAACTTATTAAGTATATCATTTTATTATGTAAAATTTCACGCGTAAGCATTTTTAACAACCCGAAAAAAAGGTCGTGATACGAAAAAAAAAAGACTAGTTAGATTTATTTAAAGCTTCGCCCCGCTGCAAATTTACGACTTTCCCGGTGATTTTTTTCTTTCATACAAACCTTGTTCTGACTATTAACACAACAAATAAAGAATTATCCAATTCGGTACAGTCGTTCAGAAGTTATGCGCGTACTTACATACATTTCGGCGCTTCATTTTTATTTATATCGACTATAATAATAAAAAATCTACTTAATTGTAGAAACTGCTAATTAATCTCAGTGTTTGCATTTTACACGAATTAATAAGAAAAATATGGCGGATAAAATGAGGTTTTACATTAGCAAAATCAAATATATTTTTCTGGGCAGTTTCGGAGAGAGCTTTAATTTCAAAACCGAATGGCTCATGTAACTTGCTAAGTGCAGCATACAATGCCATTTTTCGTTCCATTTAAGAGGTCAGATTAGGCAGCTACAAAAAAAGGTAATGGTATCGGTCTGATCAGCCTCTCACTCAATGCCCATTTTTCTGTATACACTATAGCCATATCAAGTTGCGACACCCAATAAAGTGAGTAGATTGGCAACGCGACTATTACTGTGATCCGATCGGATATCGTCGGGATGGAGCCCCTCCACCGCGCTTATGTTTTGTTAGTTATATAAAAGAGTGGACCACAGAGCAATACCAGTCAGGTACAGGCGTTTGGATCCAAAGCAAAATGTTCTCCAAAGTAAGCGTTGAAAAAACTTACGTAACTTGTGGGACACTCGCTTAGATAATTATATATTTGCAGTCTTGGAATTTTAGTCTCAAGATTGTTCCATATTGGCCCACCTAATTTTTTTTAGTCCGAATGTAATTTTATTCCTAATCATCGCAACTCCTAAAGTGTTTTTTACTGAAACGGTTTTTACTTCAGGGTTTTTATAAAACAAACCTAACCTTATCTACCAGTGAGATACTTTAAAAATCCTGGAATAATAACGGTATCAGTAAAAAACACTTCAGGAGTTGCGATGATTAGAAATAAAATTACATTCGGACTAAAAATAATTAGTTCAACTTTGGCGCACCCCTGCGAATGTCTATACGTCACAGGTGCCACTAACCATCACGTGGCCTGTGTGGTTGTTTACCCTTAAATCATATAATAATTCAATATATGTTTTTGTGATAGATCGTTGTAGTGTGCGGTCTGATGGCGGTGTGCCAGGCTGGTCTTCTGCACCATGCTCCGGCAGTGTCGCACCAGAACATCGTCCATCACGAGCAGAGTGTGCACCACGAGGCGCCGGTGCACTACGCCGCCGTTCACTCTGCCCCTGTATACCACGCCGCCCCCAGCCACGCCGCATCGGTCCACGCCGTCCACGCCGCCCCTGTCCATGCCGTCCACGCCGCCCCAGCTGTTCATGCCATCCACGCTGCACCTGCCCATCATGAAGAAGCTCATTACGTTGATGAATACGTAAGTTATAGATATGATTTAAAAAAACGTAAATACTAATGGTGTACGTGTTTTAATCGTACTGACACTTTGCATTTGTAATTTTATCTGCCAATTTCACGTTAAAGTCGATATTTATTGGTCTATTCTTCTTGTAATAAGGGCATCTAGGGCTTTTAACTGCCCATTACTAGATTTTCTTAAAGATAGTTCACGAAAACTTTTACACACGTACCGCCTTCACTAGTACGTTCCAACCTATTTTCCTAGTGCGAACTATTATAATTCTTATGTAATTAACTAGATAATTTGGAGTCTTTAGAAATGTACTAGTCTTTACAAATACAATTTTTAGGCATTTAATTAACACTGTTTCTGATTTAATATATTTATTTAGTTGGTAACAATATCTGCGTGACTTCACAGGCTCATCCCAAATACGGGTACTCATACTCCGTTGAGGACCCTCATACCGGTGACCACAAGTCCCAGCACGAGGAGAGAGACGGTGATGTCGTGAAGGGCGAGTACTCCCTGCTGCAGCCTGATGGCTCCTTCCGCAAGGTCACCTACACCGCTGACCACCACAACGGGTAATAAATCATTCATTCATCTATCGAATCAGCCCACTTTAGCCCGATGTACCGCTTGCCTTATGCATCTCTTTCCTGATAACCTAACAAGATCATCGGGCTGGTAGTGTAACTGAACGCTTACCTTAAGTGAAAATGAATTCCAAATTTACATTGTAATGCCACTCAGAGTCAGTTAATGACGATTTTCGTCGTTAATGACAATTTTTAATACACAAGTTTGAAAAAGGAACGAGTACGGTACGGAGGTTAGTCTTTAAAAAGTTTGGCGCATATATTTGGCATTAGACATTGTACTGTAAATATTGTTATTCGTGTTAGCATTAAAGGTGACGTTTGCAGCTGCGTATGACCTTTTTGTCATGAATTTTGTTGAAATAAACATTGTTTCGTCCACAGATTCAACGCCGTGGTGCACAACTCCCCGCCGGTCATCCATCATCATTAAGGCGACCCGTTTACCCAATCTGTGATATTAGAGTTAATGTGTTCTAGTTTTCTCGCTAAGTCCAGTCCCTAAGTCTTCCACATGTTCTCATTTCTATTAGTGCGTAGCATTCTATTATGAAATTTTGTATTATGTTACTTCTTGTAATACGAGAGTTACAAAAGACACGCCCTTATAATCTCGCATGTGTAATCTCTTTGTCGTCATGTAGCACCTATTCCAGTTAACGGTTCTTGTAGTGTTACAATCAATATTACATGTAATAATACCCACTTAATTGTTTTTTGTACATAAATACTCGTTGTATAATAGACAAATTTTAAAATAAAATGTTGAAAATATATCTGAGTTCTTTTGACTACCAAATCCAAAAATCTTTCATAACAATTTTAGCAATGTTGAGAAACGTTACTGAAAGAAATCCTTGTTTTCAACAATGCACTGTTTGTATACAGGCGCATGTGAATTGAAATTACAAACCACTAGAGCGTGGGAACTATCAGATCGCATCCAAAATGCATATCAGAGCATTACCATACAATGTGCGAACCAAAATAGGGAGTGAAAGCCAGTTAGCGCTGCGGCTGGTCCGAGACGGAACCACGGATTACTTGTTGCTAGATTACAATATTTCGAAATTCAGCAATCGAGATCTCCGATACCTCAACGTGGCTAATTAACGTTGACTGCAAATACAGTGCTGTGGATATGAGAAGCATTGTTATTTTGTTTTTATGTTTTGCGCAATTCTGATTTAGGTTAGAAGTAAAACAAATGCATTCATATAATTTTGTTAAATATAAATAAATGTAAATATCAGGAAACGATCTCACACAAATTGACCTAGTCCCAAATTAAGCTCTAGGCTTGTACTATGGGTACTAGACAACGATAAACATAGATAAATATATACTTAAATACATAGAAAACTACCATGACTCGGGAACAAATATTTGCGCTCATCACACAAATATTTGCCCTTACCGGGATTTGAACCCAGACCCAGGACTGCTAGCTTCGTAGGCAGGGTCACTACCGACTAGGCCAACGCGTCGCCCTAAATGAGTCCTTATTGAATCTCAAATGTTTTGTTCTCTAAGGTGTCGTGAGATATTTGCACTTAAAAGGTCTGTGAAGCTAAGAATTTCCATACAAAATGCGAAAACGTTTGAAATTTTTTGACACCCGATTTTAGCGGTGCTTCACGATCCACTTAATTTTAAAGCACTACGACCTAGTGTATAAATTTATAAATTTGGAAATTAATATTTTTACAATATACTTATGTAAGAGCGTCGGTGGCCTAGTGGCTTAGGGGGTCGACTCGTGATCGTATGGTACCGAGTTCGAACCCCCGCGTTCACCATGTATAGTCTTTACTATCTGAACTGAGCCGATCTTCTACACAAAGGCCATTGTTTGTAAACAATACCATTGTCTTTCTTTGTGTCCGTAACACCAAGCCGATTACATACAAAAAAGTTAGAACTACATTTAATGTACATTGAATTATCAACCCTACCCTCTTAGTCAGTAGGTTTAAAATGTAAAGTGTCAGGATACAGATAAAAGTCTTTATTATTTGAACTGTGCTTATTCCCTACACAATACTATCATCTACACAAAACTTATATCTGTATCCTGACACTTTACATTTTAAACCTACTGACTAAGAGGGTAGGGTTGATAATTCAATGTACATTCAATGTAGTTCTAACTTTTTTGTATGTAATCGTCTTAGTGTTACGGACACAAAGAAAGACAATGGTATTGTTTAAAAACAATGGCCTTTGTGTAGAAGATCGGCTCAGTTCAAATAGTAAAGACTATACCAATGAGGTTTTCTAACTTATGTGCATTACCCGATGCTTATACGGTGAAGGAAACACATCGCGAGGAAACTTGCACATTCGAACAGCTGAGTGTGTAACTTGGTAATTGCACAAAAGATCCTAAAGGGTCGAAGTGTATCCGAAAGGGCCCATCTGTTAGATAAGATAAGATTAGATATACCTGGCTGACATTCAACGGTTAGTTGTTCAAAATGTTAACAACTTATTCGAATATTTATAAGAAAATAAGTAAAAGTCGAATGGACGCAATCGACGTCCTAAAATGGTTTATAGTAAACTATTTTCAACTAAATTTTTTCCAGTGAATTTATTATTTTAACAATATTTTTTTGAGAATTTGATCTACTGCTAATTTTGATAAGGTATTCGAATTCTGATCTTTGACATTGGTTTGATCTTAAGGGTTTCCAACATAGAAGACATCAACTGGAACGACGCTAGAAAATATATAGAAAAACGTAATTGCTAGGCAAAATTGATTATTAGTACTAGTACATCCCTATTTAAAATCGCTAATGAATAGCAACGTTTTCGACAGGACTTTTGACCAAATAATCATTTGACAAACTATATCCTTTTAAAAACTTTCATTTCGCAAAAATGTATGTGTGCTTAAACCGTTACATATCACATTAGGTGCATAGGCTTAAGTATTAAGTAAATAAATAGGTTAGGTTAATTTATACTTTTGAACACAACAAAATATAAAAACATTCCAGCGGGAAGTACCTGTTTGCAAAATGAAAGTTTGCCAAATTATGATTTGGTAAAACATTAGTGAACCCATTTTATTGTGACCCAGTATTTAGTAACAAATTAACTGAGAGGTACCTAATTGATTTAGTTTGTGCATTTGAACTCTATTATGAATCCAACAAAGATAATATTGTCGTTGACTGTATGTAAGTTCTTTTATTGAATGAATCGACCTTCCGACAAGAAGTCAATCCTCATCCCGGCACAGTGCACAACCATGAAGTTTCTGGATATTGATAATGTTGACAGCAATTTGTTGTTGACTGTACCTTGTAATATATTTTGTAGCGCTAAGCCAATTTAAATTAATTTTGGTACGGAGGTTATCTTTGCTCTGTGAAAGCCTTACAAACAAACAAGCCAATATTAGTAGGTATGGATAAACTGAACTAAAAATATATTTAGTTCATTTTGAAATATGACCATGCTGAAGGTCAAAATCAAAGTGTCACGTGTTATAATAATTAGGAAATAACGACTCCATGGATTTTAGAACCACGATATGCCACCAAAAGTCCTAACCCTACTGATCATATTTTAAACCCCCGACGCAAAAAGAGGGGTCTTATAAGTTTGACCTGTGTATCTGTCTGTGCCATGGTATCTACTACACGGATGGACCGATTTGGATGCAGATTTTTTAGCTGTGGTGCTTAGCTAGGCCGTTTAAGAGATATAAGCTCTGAAAGAAGGGGTCAAAAAAAACAGGGGTTTTTATAAAGAAAGAGAAAGAACGAAAAATGCTTTATTGCCCGATCAGCTTTACAAAATGTGTTCTTAACTAATAAGTTAACTGTTAGGCGATAGGCTTGCAACCTATCACTAATATGCTGGTAAACATCTTAGCCTATTTGTGCAAATTGTGGTTACTGAATTATCAACAACTTTGTAAGTTGTAATTCTGTAGCTCTGCCTAGCCCACTCTGGGATTACAGGCGTGAAGGTAGGTATGTATGTATGTATGTAAGTTAACTCGAAATATCTGCGGCAATAGGGACAGACTCAGCGTGAGCTGGCTGCTGCTGATGCAGGAGACGCAGCGCTGGTTTTTATTATGAGCTGTTTTTATAGTTTATCTAATAGTTATGTGATGTAGTTGTGACCACTTGCGTCCCTTTAGTGCTAATCAGTAATCTTCTCTTAGACTATCACTAATTATTTTTTTATTTGTTCTGAAAACCATTTCAATAAAACTATCTTTTGAATAAAAATCTTCATCTAAGGTCCATAGGTAGCGAGGTAAGGAGATCAAGGCCACAGAAAGACAAATCTTGGCGTAACATCCTTCGTTTTGTCTGGGTTTTAAAAACGAGTATTTATTTATTGTACATGTTAATGTTTGTTATGCAAGTCACGAATAAATGATTTTCTTTCTTTCTTACTTTCTTTCTTATCTACGATTACCATGTGTGTACCTGAGACTCAGTAAGTCGGTCTTTGGGACGAAAGTGAGGCGACGCTTAAATCGCGTAGTGATCAAAAAAAACTGTAAACCTAAATCAAGTCAGATTTCTACCATTTTTTTTCAAGGTTGTAGTTGTTACAAAAAATTAGATTAAGTAGTAGTAGTAGAAAGGAAAACGTACAGACTTCATTTTTCATAATACCTAAAAAGTATTTAAATTCTTAATATTGGACTAGATTTAAGGGGCAAGAAACATTAGAGCATTTTGTACAAAAATGTTTAGATTCACCATCCTCTTAAGTGAATACGCTGAGATTGTGTTTATTTTTGTTCTATGTTGTACATCTTTGTACACATCAGCACATAGCACACGCTAAAATCAACAATAGGGAATATGCATGGATTTTAAAAATCGCATTTCTCATCAAAATATGGAAATACCGTAAAAGAGATCACCAAAACGGAAATTAAAATTAAAATCGGTCAAGAAATACGGAAGTTATAAGCATTTCAAACTTCTAATTAGACAGAGAGATCCGATGTGCACCGTGACGTCATTGTGCACTGCGGCCATATAAACTCCATGTAAAATTCCGTTTTTCTAGAAAGAGATAGGAACAAATCTTTGTTGGCTTATATCTTGGTTATTTTTATAGTTATTCAAAAAATGATTTTTGTGATCTGTTTGTTACATGAATCAGCAAAAAAAACATGCATATTCCCTATTAAGTTTCTATACGGCACAATATATTTTTCTTCCCATAACGCCACTTTTCCTAACAATTCATTTATCATACCATAATTATTTATTCATTAATATACCATCAAGAAAATTGTTAAGAAAAATTAAACATCACCAGAACTCAACCACTCAATGCATTGAGCTTAGTTCCAGCAATTAAAACCCAATGCCGTCACTAAATCTATCAAGCTCACGATATCTAAGTTCTATAAAATACATCAATGTTATTAAGGTGTTGAATCGTGTGAGATATAATAAGACAAACCATGCCACTGCTCCCTACCCGATTGAAGTTCTCAGCGACGCGGCTTGTTGGAGCAGCTGACCACATTTTCGCAATATCCTTGAAGGCACCTTGCGTGTTGCGTGTCAACTCTGAGAGTGCATACTTTACACAAGTAGAGCTTAATACTTGGCAGTTAGCGACAAAAGCTGGGTTTACATAAACCTTTTTAGGGTTCCGTAGCCAAACTAGGAACCCTTATAGTTTCGCCATGTCCGTCCGTCCGCAGCCTAGCTCAGAGACTCTTAGTAATAGAAAGCTGTAATTTGGCATGAATATGCATATTAGTCACGTCAACAAAGTGGTAAAATAAAATCTCGAAAGCGCTAATTTTTGTCAGAGTCAAGTGTCGTCCCCGTCCCCCTTCCCCCCTACAGCAAAAACTACAAATACAAAAAAAATGTTTTTTTTTTAAATGAAAGCACATATAATGAATTTAATAGGAAAACTATCACTACTAAAAACACTTCAGTGGTTCTTGACTTAAAAACCGTTTAAATGTTTATACCTACCGAAAACTTATTTCCAGTGTTAGTAAACTGACCGTGACCTATGTCGATGTATGGCGATAAAAGTTAAGCTTGTCGCGAGGTTTAATTTGGTTGTAAGAACGGCTTCGGAACCCTACACTGAGCATGGTCCGACATGCTCTTGCCCGGTTTTTTTTATTTCATCCCTTAAACTCGCTTTGTGGCATGTCCGCAACAATCCTTAAGATAACCTATCGGATTGTTTCCTTGTAGATTTTCGAATAAGTAGGAAAATAAAGTGAACTGTTTATATTTGTCACTTTAGATACCATTTTACTAACATGAAACACTGTAACACAATCCACTCATACAAACCCACACAGCGGTCAATCTTACAACAATACTTGCGTCGAGGGTTAAAAAATAATCAATATCAGGTTAATTATTTGAGTTTTGACTAATCTAATATACACCGTGGGAACGAGTAACCCGACAAATGTTAACCATCGATTCTAGAGCCAATTTGTAGTATATAATGTGATATAACATGTAGTCCAATAAAGCATAATTTCCAAGATATTTATTATTTAAAAAAAAAACCATAGTTAATTTAATTTGAATTTTGTCACCTATACCTAAAGCATTATTTACTAAGAAATTGATTAAATTAATTTACGTTGTACGTTGATGACATTGCTATTTACAAGATGAATCTTTCTTAGAATGACGACGCGCTGGCCTAGTTGGTAGTGACCCTGCCTACGAAGCTAGCGGTCCTGGGTTCAAATCCCGGTAAGGGCAGATATTTGTGTGATGAGCGCGAATATTTGTTCCTGAGTCATGGATGTTTTCTATGTATTTAAGTATTTATTTCTCTATATAAGTATTTATATCGTTGTCTAGTACCCATAGTACAAGCCTAGAGCTTAGTTTGGGACTACGTCAATTGGTGTGAGATTGTCCCCTGATATTTATTATTTATTTATTAAATATTGCTTTACGTTAAGGTGACAGAGTTTAAATTCAATTAATTATGTTTTTTTTTTTTAATAGTTAAAAACTCTGAAATTATGCTTTATTGGGCTACATGTTATATCACATTATATACTACAAATTGGCTCTAGAATCGATGGTTAAAATTTTTCGGTTTACTCGTTCCCACGGTGTATATGTTACATGGTTATACAATAAATATATTCTTATTCTTATTCTTATAAAAAATAAACACGTTCTTTTAGTATGTGGTTTAAAACACCATTCCCTACAACTATCCCAAAATTTGGTTTTACACGAGTTTTACGTTTTCGTTGGGTGGCCTAATACTCGTAGATAGAATGCGGATAATTTGACTGGATAGGGTGCCATTAATTTTTTGGGCTTATATTTTCATAGCAGGGTAGGGTAGTATGTATGGTACTGAATTCGTTCCATTTTTACTTGTATAGTGGTTTGTTTTGTGTAGCTACATTTTAATGTCACTAAACAATGTAATGCCGTGGTTGCATTGGATCCCAACATAACACTCAGTTGGGACTATTTCGTGACAACAGGCCTTCCGTCTATGCCATTATTTTTATTTGTTTGTCACGAACCGATGTTTATTTTTTTCTAAATTCAATTATTAATTACTCAATAAATATAAAAAACACACTGGTGTACCAATTAAATAGTACGAACAGTGAATGTTTTGAATTTAAAACGGATACTTAGTGCCTTCAGCTAATATCCACGCTAAGCAATCGATGCCGTTGTTGCTTAAAACGCGATTTTGAGATAAGTTAATGTAATTAAAAACGTAGGTAAGTACTATAACATTAATGGCTTCATAAACCGTTTTATTACAGCTAGGTTACCTGACTGGAAGCCAACATGAAAAGGAAGTGAAACGAAATAGCCCGATATTAATTGCCTTTTGCAGCCTTGGCAGTCATCCTTCAGTTTCACATATTTTTTTATAACTTACAATATAAGTCAAAAGGTTGTCACTACAAGGTTTTATTAAAAAGGGTACTTAGTACTTTGAATTAAACAGTCCCAAGTCCAAAACTGCTGACGCAGTAAATTGAAATCAATGTTTAATGTATTTAAGGATTATTTTTGTTGGTGCGTGATTTTGGTGCATATATGCAATGTATGCAGTGACCTTCGCAGAAAGGCAGGCAGTTATTGAAGCGATCGCGTTCGTAACGTTGCGGCCGAGGGAGGTATGCAGAGTAAAAGGCCGCAGGCACACTGGGTACTAGAGCGAGGTAATCCGAATATTTAGACTTAAAAAAGTTAATTTTTTTAACATAATCGTGCTATTTTCTGTTTAGTCTACTGTTTGTCTAGTAGAGAACCACTCGGAAATAATCCACCAATTTAACTTTTTTTCGAATAGTTAATACTAGATGTTTTAAATTAATATATTAATTTATTTTCAAGTAGAAAATAAAATGATTAATAACTGGCCTAAAAAAAGCACTTATACTTTGCTGATTTTTTATTGTTGGGATTAGACAAAATGTCTAAATTTAAATGAAATCGTACAAAATTTAAATGAAATATTTTGGAAACATCCATATGTAAGTACATATTATTATTACATACAATCCTTTCTTATAGTTTTTATTAGGATTAAAGGAGGATAATATTAATTTAAAAAACTTTAATTACATTTTATTAACAAAATCGAGAATACTGGCATAAAACCACAGGAGCATTTAATGTCCCCTTCGACAAAAAAAAGGATTTAACTACTAAATGGACGTTGTTGCTTAATAAATTAACGAGCTAAGTGCACCAAGGCCCTGCGTTGCGCAAGAGTTTACCGGAGCACGCGGTGCAACCCAAAGCGCTACTTTCTTACCAGCTGATACACTTCGGGCTACTTTACACCGAACATTTTTTGTAAGAATTTTTAATAAGGTAAAATAGTTTTAAAAATCATTTTAAAATATTATTTTTTCTTTGCATACATACATTTTGCATTTCAACTGCTCTTATCTTGCGAGTGTTTTCTTTAGACTTTATGTGTAGGTATGATGTTAAAGTCATTGTATAGTCACGGTAAAAATGGTTCGTCAGTTTTCGACTCTATTTCAACGCTCTTAAGGTCCAAAAGTGACAAACCTTTTCTCACCGTGACTATGCACTACGTCATGTATCCCCCGCATCCCGCAGACCATGGGATGACGGAGCTTATAATTATACCTGTCAAGCTATACATACTTTTTTAAGCTAGCTCAAATCAACCTTGACGGTCAATTTCTGAAATTAAGTGTACTAGATTAGATCATTCCAAATGTGAACAAAAAGTCAAATATGCATTCTAAATTAATGCCTTCGTGCAAAATTTTCTAACACCTTCCTAACCGCAAGGCTGCTCGTGCGGTTATGCGGTATTAAGAGCGTTAATTAATACAAGTATCTGATACTGTTTCATGCATCAAATAAAGTCTTTAAAGTATAAGTTAAATTATTCAAATGTTTTGTTTTCATCATGTCAGCCGAAAGACGTCCACTGCTGGACATAGGCCTCCCCCAAATGTTGTTTAATGTTTTGTTTTACATTGATGAAAACATTTTTGTCCCACTAAGCATGTTTATAAGTACTTTTTATTTATTCATTGAGATGTTTGTTAAATAATACAATAAAATAAATAAAAACAAGAACTTTTTCATAAAAGTAAAATAAACCGTCAGTAAAATGTAGTAAAAAAGACTGCAACATATTTTTTTTAATGTTCATTAAGTTATTAATCAATGGACCAAGTAATTAAAATCCTTTTATTGTCATGATGGTAACAAAATATTTTCTTATCGTAAACCAATGCATTAACATTTTTATCAGGGCTATCAAATCAAATAACTCTCTTTAAGTATAGTAGCGTAAAGTTTTTATTCAGACATAGAAAACAAAAGAGATAGCAGAACTGATTTCCGTGCTAAATCAACCATACTAGTACGACTACTGTGTGATTTTGCATACTGTGTGACGTAAAAAGTTAAGAAATTTTACCTAACGGTTCGATCTTTTAAAATGAGTTCCTACTAGGTACGATTAGCTATTCAAATACATAAAAAACGAAATATAAAAAACGAAATCAGTGTATTTTTAGGAAATAGGAAAATACTGTGTTCCCCTTTTTAAACCACTTCAAAAAGGAAGAGATTATTTAATCTTAGCATGTTACCTTTACTTAGCGCATATCGCGTCAAAAAAGCTGTAAGACAGAGCTTTACCAATAACCTTGAAGAAAAATTAAAAGAGTGACGATGACGTAACGCACCTAAAGGTAATCGAATACGGCGGAATCGCACGCCGCGCCGGTTTTGAATATCGGGTGACTCGCGCTCAAGCCGCATCTAAAGTATAAAACTACCTCGCGGCCAGGGACCTTATCAATCGAGTCCCATTCGATACAGCACCAACATGTACTCCAAAGTGAGTGGTCTTTAAAAAATTAAAAATTAAATTACAAAATTCGCAAATTTCTTTCGAATAATAAAGTTTTTTTTGTAATTCTTTTACATTTAGGTAACCTATTTGAATATTCTTAATAACATTTGTTTATTTCTCAGATCGCAGTTTTCACTGCCCTTGTGGCGATCTGCTCCGCTGGATTGATCCTAGAAGATGGACACGGCCAAGGCCATGGTCATGCTGTCTCTTCCCAAAGCATCGTCCGCCACGACCAGCCCTCTCACCACGTAGAGAGCCACTACGATGGCCACTACGCTGCCCCTCTCCAGCACACCGTGTACCAGCACTCTGCCCCCGCCTTAATTGAGCAAAATACCCACGTTCAGCATGGATACGAGCAGAGCGCTCCCCTGTTCCACGCCGCCCCCGTTGTTCACCACGCTGCCCCGATCGTCCACCAGGCTGCCCCCATCGTCCATTACTCCGCTCCCGTGGTCCACCACGCTGCCCCTGAAATCCACCATGCCCCACTTGTTCAGCACGTCGCCCCAGTAGCCGCCATCTCAGTTGGCCATGGACACCATGAGCAAATCGAGGAGCACGCTGTAAGTACTAACTACATAATTCTACTATTAGTACCTGAGAGACCGAGCGTGACGCTCAGGTTGAAACCGAGTCATCCCAAAGATACACCAATATGTCATAATTTGCATCGGAACCGTTAGAGCCGTTTTCAAGAACCTGATTTCAAAGAATCAAGCTATAAAATAAATATTGAACTGATTCAAAAGAAATAAGATCCTGTTTAAAAACTTTATTTACTTTTATCACATTATCTATACTTGGGTTCATATTGCGAAGTACGTAATAAAATAGTTCTACCAACACACGCACCCAAACTTACTAACACAAAGAAAGTGAAAGGCACACAGCTAGCCAATAATGTGATTAAAAATGAGATCAGTTAGTACAACCCAATTAAATGTTTATTGTGTAAGCTCCTTGTCATTATAAGACTATAGAAAGTTTTGTAACATCGCATCGACAATCTATCATGCTGCGATTCGGATTAATGTCTATTTATCAAGCACTCCATTACAAATTTGTAATATTATATTTCTCAAATTGCTCCTAATCATATATTAATTAATCATTTTAGGAGATGATTCATTGTAATACACTTCTTTAGTTGCCAAAGGAGTCAACAGCTTTAAATTTATGTTTCAGGCCCCTGCTAAGTACGAATACGCTTACTCCGTGGCGGACCCCCACACCGGCGACCACAAGTCCCAGCACGAGACCCGTGAAGGTGATGTCGTGAAGGGCGAGTACTCCCTGCTCCAGCCTGATGGCTCCTTCCGCAAGGTCACCTACACCGCTGACCACCACAATGGGTAAGAAAAGAACATAACTAAATTCTAGCCTAAATTTAAACTAAGGCGGAATGCAATTGATAACAAATTTCGATGCGGTAGTAATTTAGATACGATGACCTAGACACGCGATCATTCATCTTTATTCAATTCGCGAAGCTGCGTCTATGCCATTCATATGATTATTATACACGATACTCTCCGCGTATGTGAAGCGTTATGTAAAATCTGCACTATGTTAAGGCCAGAATGAAGCTAGCGAGACTAATTACTTTTTGTGTAGACAGTACAATCTATTACATCTCTTTATCTTAATTCGATGTTGTTTCGGTCGATAACTTCGATAGCATCGCGTTTGAAGCAACCCTGTAATTGATGGACTGTAGCCTATCCTCAGTCGATGTCTCTAATACGTTGAGCAAATTGTACATCAGCCAGAACGTTGTAGGGCACATCTATGATTAGATGAAACATCGATTCGGTAACGATAGACCCAATCTCACCGCTGATATTATTTTGTGATCGTAAAAACGGTACTCTGTTTTGAAATATTAATTTATATTAGTTTTTATGGATCAACTAACAAATATTGACTTAGGTGTCATGCATCTATTTGAATTGATTAATCGTTTTGAGAATTCTTATGCTTGATCTGATAGATACGTGATGTAATATCTGAAGTCACCGTCGTGACTGATAGACATCTTGTATAACTAAGCCTAGTTAATAATTTGTTCACATGCGAAATTTATTATGTACCGGAACTAACGCATTGTCAAGGTATCACATAAGAGCCGTGGGTACGCTATCGACAAGATCTGGTTAAAACTGGAACTCTCGCCTTATTGAAAGCTTATTGATAGAATAGTTAGTGATCTAGTGGTAGTCAATAATCACAAATGAGCTTTATACTCTAGTATATTAATTGTATTTTTGTGTGCAGTTTCCAAGCCGTCGTCCACAACTCCGAGCCCGTGCACGCCGAGTCGCACGCGCAACACGATGCCCACAACGCATACCACCACTAAACCAGTCACCAACAACCACGCAACGCAACATACGTATTAAATAAATATTGTTATTATTTATACACTTAAACTTGACTTTCATTCGTACCATCCACTTATATCTAGTAGTGCTTGACGTAAAATTCAAAATATTTATTCAGTAAATTGGCCACATGAGGGCTCTTTTACACGTCTCGGTAACATGGAGTGAATCTAGTAGCGCTTCGGACAAGACCATCATTGCGGAGAAGAAGCGCCGCAAGAAACTCCAGCAGAAGGTAATTTTTTTTAAATGATTAAATACAATAATACTTAAAAGTATCTAAATTACATTACAAGGTAATAAAGTAATTTTTTTTTTTTTTTAAACTAACACAAATAAAATCATTACAAATGTAAGGTCAATAAAATACAAATAAAATACCTAATGTCTAGGAGAACCACATGACGAGGTCTCTACGTCAGGAACGATTATTAAAATAATTAACTGAATAACAGGTCCTTGCAAGCGTGAACAGACCGGACCCCACAGACAGCACGCGTTCACGAGTATGACGCGTATCTCAGCCATCGCCTCCCTCAACCATGTGTTCGGGAAGGTGGCGACCCGATCAACGACGCCGCCGTAAGCAAAGACCTTAGAGTGAGCATGACATGCTCATGCTGCCGGACAAAATATATCAATAAAAAAGGGAACTGTCCGGCGAGAAACATCACATTGTGTTCTCATTTCTTAAGTGTCTTGTGAACAAGAACTAATAAAAAATACTAACAAAAAAGGATACATTAGGTAAACTTAAAATTGAATGTCTACATCATTGGCTTAAAGGCATTTAACAATAAGCGCTGCTCAGTGCTCACATATTAGATTTATTTCTACTCAAAATGCTTAAAATTACCTAAGGATTACCTAGCGCGAGTCTCGTCTCCCGTCATCTAGTTACTTTCAGGCATCCTGCGTGGATCATCTCTCTGCCTGCCCTGAGAGTATAATTCGAATAAGTACAAAAAACACTGAAACTTAGTTTTTAGTTTTTAAATCTTAAATGGTCTTCCGCTAAGTTGAAAATTTCGAAATAATAGCAATATTTTATCATTGTTTTCATACTTATCACATAAATCGTTGAATTTTAAAGTTAATACCGACTCGCTTAGATCGTATCCATGGAAAAAGTCGTTTAAAGCTATAAAAAGATTACTTCACACAGCGATTCTGTAAACTGTGCAGAAATTGCTATCTCTGAGACATTACCTTACTTCATTTAATCCACCAGAAATGTGCCGATTCTATTATTATGTCACCGCTACCTTACAAGGTTTACTTACTGGCGTAGGACTTAACGGTCCTTATGCAAAGTGCCATTGAGATCTTAAGTTTTGCAATTAAGTAAGGATTAAGTAACAAGTTGCCGGCAACTATCTGTATCTCTAACGTGATGACCGGACCCGATACCGGTTGTAATGTCGCGTTTCATTTCAAACCCCGTTCCGGAATCGACACTAGAGCCTGTGACCTAGTGGCTGTGGAGTCGACTCGAGATCGTAAGGTAACGAGTTTGAAACCCTGCAGTCACCATCACCATGTACCAATGAGTTTTTCTAGCTTAAGTATCATCGATGCCCTTACTGTGAAGGAAGAACATAGTGCACATTCGAACAGCTGAGATCCTAAAGGGATTAAAGTTTATCCGAATGGATATCATAAGATAACATATCATAAGACTCTACGATTGTTCTGGAGACAGCTTATGTAGCGTTTAAAAAAAAACGATCATAAACTTAACCGGTTTTGATCTACGGACGAACGAGCATGAACATTTTTATTACTAGTTTTAATTTGTACCTTAGGTACCTTAGGTTTTAAAGTACTTATTATTGCTATTGGGTAATGAAATTACGTTTTTACTTACTTACTTATCTAGCCGTTTCTGCCCGGCGAAAGCCTCCCTTAGACCTCTCCAAAATTCCATCCACTGTACAGATACTCCTAAATATAATGCTAAAGGATAGTGGGTAAAAATGTTTGGACGGCACACCCAAGTCCGCCACAGCTTAGACTACTTTTGTTTGGAAGGTATCAATGCTATTTACTTTCGTACCAAAATCAAATTCTGTCCATGGGTTTGTACTGGTACACAAGTGTAAATCCCAAGTTTAAAACTCATGTTAATCTCGTCAACAGATAAATAAGGATCGATAATATTTCCTTCATACGAATTAAGTAAAGCGACCTCTCGAGAGAATCTAAGAAACTAATCTGGCGACTAGACTATTAAAATTGACATCTAGCGAAGGTTACGAGTACCCCTCAAGTCACCTAGATGGCGCTGTTTTATTTATTCATACAACGCATGATAAACATCTGTTGACGATTTAATAATATTCAGACAATAAACAAATTTAATTCGTTTATTTTAATAAAATAAATTTAAGAAAGGATTGCACAAATTCTTTTGTAGTGAGGCAATATTATTTATTAAAACCTAACAAAGAGTGTCCAGGTAACGGAAGTCGAATAAATAAAAAAGATAGAGATAAATTCAAGGGAAAGTGAGCACTATTTGCTACTCGTTACGTTAGGTTTAACTTTGTACCGAAAGAGTTAAGACTATAAGTGCGGGAAGGTTGGCGCACTGACGCCTGGATATTCGCACAGGTAGCGCGAAAATTAGGAAATGGAATACAAACGGAAATAATCTGTAATAGTAGGTGATACGGATGATTTAGCATTGGTCTATGATGTCTCGAAAGTCTCGTAGTGCGCATGACAAGAAAAGTCTATATAAGGGCTTACGGAAAATGGGAGCGTCACCTTTTTATACCGACAGCGAGGGGGTGAGTGTGGAAATTATCACTGGGTATTCGTATCGTCCATTTTGTCCTGTATTTTAATTATTTTGTGCACTGTGTTTAATAGGTGTGGATATGTTTGTGTGTCGCTTTATATAGCGTATAGGTATCGCTACAAGTTAACGAAAATCGCTAGCACGAAGATGGTTTATCTCTTGTATTAAACAGTGTCTATGGGAATGTGTTATAATTATAACATGGTGTTTGTGTACTTTTGGTATGTTTTTATAAGTTTATTAACTCTATTTTGTTTTCCAGAACTCTGTTATGGCGCCTTTATTGGTAGCCAAGTATACAGAGCTCCAGGCAGCGTAATATTCGGAAAGGAAAACCTACGCTCACATTTTGGTTATGTTATGAGACCTGAAGGTATCCACAATCAGGAAACGGATGGTTTCATCTCATTAACTGAGTGGGTCTAGAGGGTTCGTGTTACAAGGTCTCTGACGCCTTTATTCGGTTAGTCAGACAACGCTAGTGGTATTCCGTTTACTCTCTTCATAGGAATCCACGTAGACGAATCCGAACCAATTCTGGTAGTGGAGGTGGTACGTGGAATACCTCATTGCGTTGGTCCCCTTATCTATATATTTATATATCGACCACGTTAGGTATTATTTCCACCTGGAAGCCAACTAAAGGTTAGCAATAGCCGGCTGCTGGGTCTTAGGACTACACACAGGAAACTTGGTTTTCCGAAGTCGTTATTATGTTAGGTCTTAGTTGGTCTAGATGGTTATTATTGCACCTGAATAGCCATACATCACTCACACGTTTAACGTAATCGTAAAAGTCGTAGGTATTGGACTTTTAGTTGCACTAAAACAATATACCGATAGGAAGCTAGAAGCATTACACCGTGAGAGACTTATAAACACGTAACGTGAGTAGCTAGACGTATGTTGACAAGGTTTGTTTCACATCGCCGCTGTCGATGACGTAACAATCAAGATTATTGAAGTTGGTAAATATAAACTAGCATTTCAATTTCGGATTCTTAGAAATAAGTTATAAATATTTAGTGGTTATAATTAAGAAACGTCAAATTAGAATTAGGTAGGAAATAGTGTTTGAATAGTGTTGCGTTTGTATTCGGCTAAATTTTACTGGTGTGCCTTCGGTGTTTATCTATTATAAAGGTTAAGGTAGATCTCTGTTAGAGCAAGTGGAAATCTAAGTGGGCGTTTAGTGGATCAATAGTTGATAAAGGGATGCTAGTTGCCCGAGTGTGTAATAAACAAAACGTCGAAATTGGTACCCTTCAAGTTACAGTAAATTGCCATAATTTGTTCACACCAGGTTGAAGCTAAATAGGGCCGTTGAGATAAGTACTGAGACATTACTAGGCAATAGGAATTGTATTCGTGGTCGGAAAATAGCTATATTTATTTATAAGATACTAGGAAAGCAAATAATACGAGGTATACACAAACTATCTTTTGCATTAGCTAGGTCTAGGATCTGAGTAGTACTTACGGGTTGGTCTGTTCTCTTTCAATTCATCGTTAACAGTTAGGGATGTACAGTACAAACCAAAGCTAAGGCTTTCCTGTTACTGGTTAAGGCCGTTCAGAGGGTCACTGTACTTACATGTTTGCTAGATGGTTCCACGGATCCTCTAACATAAATAAGCGATGTGTAGTTTGGGTACATTCCATCTTGTGAGGATGCTATGATAATTAGGGACTCCAGATAGTGATGCGACCAAAGGGCCACTAGACTAGACCAGTCTATTGATATAACAAGCCACTCGGAAGCTCACTGCACTGATTATGTGTGTTATTCTTAAACTCGATAAATCAATATCAGGTTATAGGGTCATTTGCCATCTACTGAAACTACCTACTTGGTTAAAGGTTGTGATTGAATTACTGTAGAGCAGTACCTATATGTATGTGGATTTTACATACTTTTATTTATAACTATAATAAGAAAGTTATTTGTCGAGAGATGGCATTTCTGAGAAAGGTTAATAATATCTGTAAATTTAACAGTTTGTACTATGGTTATAGTGCTAAAAAAAATGGCTATGAAAGTGATTTCATAACTCATGTTCTAGACCTGAGAGTTAAAGGTTAACATACCCATAATTTGGGCTACATTAGGTTTACTGTTGGTGTTTTGTTAAACATTGATAGCTATGATTATGAATTTTAGAGAAAGTCACCTAAGCTTTATTATTAGGAAATAATATGAGATACTAGTTTAACTTAGAGATGAGGTTAAAGAATTTATTTAGAGATCTGGACTGAACTTAATGATAATGTTTTGTCTTAATACAAATTCCAGTTGATGAATTTGAATCTAATTAATTATTCTAAAGGAGCTTGACCCTTGAGTTTGTTTCGGCATATTCTTCTCAATGGGGATCCTCAGGAAATGCTGGTAGAGTCAAAGTATAAAATAGACTGGAACGAGTCTACAAGTATTAACACTAATATATTAAAGTGATATACTAAGTAATAATAGAAATATTAGCGGGCGAGCTCTATAGCAATGGCCGAGAGCAGCGGAACGGGCGGGGAGGAGCCCGACCTTTTACTGCTAATATATATTTATTCTTTTCCAGTAGTGGAACAAGTAGTTACTAATCTGGTCTAGTGAAGTAATGTAATTGTTCTATTTTGACTAAATCATTTTAATAGTAATCAAGATCTTCCTAGAGGATCTAATGACTCAATTTAAGAATAAATGAGGCATACACTTGGTTGCAATTAATTTAAGGGGTAGTTTTGTTTCATAACTTAAAACAAAGAGTCTTTCCTGAAGTATCTCTAAATAATAAGTTTAACTAGTAGGAAGAAAGTACTTAATTATTAATATAAGAAATAGTAATCCCTTGCTCATTAAAGTACTTAGGTTACTAGTCAGGTTCACAAAGTTGGGTTCCCGGTACACTAGACGATCACGAGGCCAAATCAGATGTAGTATGTAGTATTGCGCAGAATGTAGTATTTAGTAGAGATTAGGATTTAGTAGTAGGTAAGTTAGGTAGGTTTAAAGTTAAAGATGATTATGTAGGTAAGACGTGTCTATCATCAGGGGGGGTTGTTACAATTTGGTGCCGTGACCAGGATTCGAAATCTAAATTAAGCTTAATATCGTATAATTTAAGGTGGTTTTAAACCACAATTTGTTGTCTGTGAAATGGATGATGAGCATGAGATTACTATTTATAATTTAGTTTTGAGATCATTTCGTAGGACGAATAACTAAACAACACAAATTTTATATCAGTAATGTTTTAATTCTCTGTTTTACAATAAGTTAGGTTATAACTATTATAGTCGCGAAGTTTTAGCTAAATCTATGGGTGAATCCTACACAGGGCCATCCGATTAGTTTCACTTTTGTTCTGAAGAACATGTTCACAATTTCACTAGAACGCGTCCGCGATGATATGAAGCTGCCGCGGGTGCAGAGTTCACAAATGCACCGTGTTTTCACTAAATCACAATTCGTACGCACGTATAACGCACCTTTTCACTTCAATGTTCGGTATTCAAATATTGGGAGCAATCACTAGGTTCATGTATCTCCAAAGAGGATATATTCACTATGTTTTATTTGTCTGTTCATTTTGTGATGCGCGTAAGATTTAGTAGTAGTCCGTTAAGTTTTACAAAATCAAGTTTCACAGTCACAGATTAGATATAGGTGGTTTGGTTTCGTTTAGTTGTTTGTCCACCACAGATAAAACTACAAACAAGAACGAATCAATTTAGAATGGATTGTATCGGAAAATCGAATTGTTTTAAATTTCATTTACGAGATATTTATCTAGGTTTGCAACCTTTTAGGATCACTTAATTATTAATTATCTTATTAATATTGAGCCGTTAATTATTAGTATTCATTATTTATTAGGGTTCCCTAATAATCGTTTGATATACCTACTATGAATGTTTTTGATAGTGAGCATCGACTTTTGAATCGATAAATAGTTATAAAAAAAAAAAAGCGTTGCTGTTTCCATTCAGATATAATAATCCTTTAGAAATTGAAGGCCTTAAATATTAAACAATATGTCTTCAAAATAAAACTAAATACTTGCTATATGACAAAGTAGCGTATAAGATAACTGATTTAATTAATTGGCCACACAGTATGATTCCCTTCGCGGATTGGTCAAATTCAGCGACACAGATTGGTTGAATCTTGCTTGTATTTCATTGGTCGAAGGCACGTATAGTCCATAGACTTCTTAATTAGTATTTATTTACGTTACGATTTACGAAAAAAATATTTGAATTAATTAGACTTGACATTATTATTAGAATGATAATATTGATCACATTGTAAAATACCAAGTTTAGTTATTAAACTAATTGCACTAGGTTAACTGTTAGTTAGGTTTCTGTTGTACTCATTCATTATAATAATGAATAAATTATAATAATTTATAATTTCATATAATTATAGAACATTATTGATAGTAAATGTATAGCTAGGTAGGTAGATATTTAAGTTGTTGGAATGGAGTAGATTAGGAGATACTTAGGATTTAACTTGTAACAAGTAAAAGCTGGTATGTTATTTAAATTTACTAAACCATGCCATCCTTTGGGTAATATTAATAAAATTAATTATACCCATCATATAGATATGTTTGACAAATTTGAAACTGATCAAATGGATTTGCAAACGGGGGGGTGATATTATAATTGTTTGATAGTAAGGAACTAAGATCTTAATTTAGACAACACGTAGTCATATTATATAGTAGGTTAGGAATAGACACAGCTTTGACTTCTATTAAAGTATAGAAAAAAAATATGTAAAGGTTATTTTATTACATTATTATGAATCGCTCATAACCTTTTAGTTGGGGTGAAGTTTAGCATACATATGAAACTAGTATATATACTAAATAACACTAGTTAACCATATTTTATTTGTAGAAAACAGCGGTAAACAAACTTCTATCAACTTGACCCAGCTTAACCAGAAATAAAAATAAATTAATATCAGGGGACAGTCTCACGCAGTTTGACCTGGCCCCGAACTAAGCTATGGGCTTGCCCAGCACCCAGCTAGGCAAAAATAAAGTATTTAAAATAGAGAATTAAATGCTTGAATACATAGGAGGTATCCAGGTCTGCTGGCTTCGTGTATAGGGTCACTATCAACTAGGTTGTCCCGCCCATGCCCATGCTTGGTTTAGGGTAAAATAAGAAAGTCATAAGAGAGGAGAAGATATTTTGTAATCCATGAACATAACAACAACGGGTTAGTGAATAGGGAAATAAGGTTAGCACACAACACTTATCACAATCATTCTATTAGCAGAAAGCCTTGGGTTACTTGCAATGGTTTCACTTGTAGTAAAGTTATTGCTAGATTGGTTATTACTTCCAGGCAGATCAAACATAGTTTCAGCAGGTTAATGAACTCTAATATAACTGCAGGGGTGTCATTTCTCAATATTGCTGTAACAAAAGCAAAGTATTCCATTAGTTACTGAAAACAACATTAAGTAAACTTCATAACTAACAACCTTAGTTATTACTAGGAAGTCTAGAGGCTAGATGTCTTTATTAGTAAATTTAAGGTCAGAATATTGCTATGTAACGGTTATAAGTATATCTCATAAATACATACAACAGGTTAAAATAATAAGAGAAGCTGAATGTATACTTACGTAATTGAGAAGTTCTCTCTAATAGATTGAAAAATAATCCAAGTTATAAACAGGCAAGAACACATTAGCATTTTGGTTCATATTCATTTCTTTCTCCGTCTCCTTAGTGGCAATCTCAAGGCCTGGGCCAATATCATTTGCAAATATGTAGTTTAAGTACGTAAAACACGGAACCTCCGTTTATATTCACAAAACAATATTAGCAATAGTGTTGTTAACGAACAATACACAGCTGTCAAGTTATTAATTGTGTAGGTAGCGTCCACAGATAATAGGGGCATAAGGCGACCATCTTTGTCCGTTCAGGAACCTAAACACATTCAAGTAGATAAAGTTTAAGGCTACTGGACACATTCATTCTGGAGTGCAATTCATAAAGTATTGAAAATTTAATTAATTTATTATAGTCAACCTTCAACTACAATTAAATAAATAAATATGAAAGTTGGTATCCATATGTTAAAGATGTATAAAAAAAAAATGACATTTAGAGAAGTGTCATTGAACTGAATTATTTTATATGTCAATGTATTGCGATACATGTATTGTATTAATGTCGATAGATCATCGATAATCGATAGATTTGAAAGAGACCAAAGGTGATGGACAAATTATGACAAGTACTTGGAATAGGAAGGTTTAATAATTAAAAAAAAGGTACACAAGTTAAATAAACACTTAGGCGAAGGCATACTTAAAATTTAATTGAGTACAGATGTTAGAAGTTATTAGCTGCAAATTGGACCGTTAATGCATGTAACCTGTCAGTTGTAATAGGGGAATGTCAAAGTAGGGCGCGAACGAAAAGTTTGTGTTTATCAAACATAAAATGTATTTTTGTTTGGAATATTATATTCATATGCTAGTAAAGGGAACTATAGTGCAAAAATAATTACACAGACCGGGAATACAACATGGTAAACATGGCAAACGTCATAAAAGGTTAGTGTAGGAAGCTATATTATCATTGAGGATTGAAGGTATTGTAATGTAAAAGTTGGTTCATGATAAATGCTATTTGATTTGGTACCCGTTAAATACGCCAGATGTTGTGTATTGCTTCAAGACACTCTCATGCTAGATTCGCTGGGAGATATACATTCAGACGAAATGTATATATTTATATATATAGATACATATATATGGGTAGCATTTATCAAGGAAGGTATCTCTAGCTAGAATTGCAAAGAGGTATGCACCGGACGTTGTGTAAACCTTGAAATATTTTCATGCTGGATTCACTAGGAGGAATACATTCAGGCTAAATGTATAAATTTGTAACTATGATCAAATTTTCGCTTACTAAATATAAAGTATATACTATGAAACTTTTAGCAAGTCACTGAAACCTTACACTGATTCATATATTGAACCTAAAGCAGTAGGTATTGGTAGATATAATATTTTAAAGGTGAACTATTTAATTTGATATAAATAGGACAAATAAATTTAAACAAAACATACAATCTCAGTAACAATTCAATAAATTGTACAGAGATGATTAAGTATAAAAAAATAGTTGTATTAAAATTGTTTGAGGATCAGGAAAAGTAAAAGAGGGTTTTAGAATAAAGAGTTATAGCTAATTGGGGGTGGGAAACAAATAGTTGAGGTATTTGCTGGTGAGATTAACATGAGAAAGAGGGAGAGATTATAATTATGGTTTAGTTAATTAAGAAAATGACATGTCATAATAAGATGAAATAAATTAATGAATATTTTAGTCAATAGGAAGGGAAATTCTTAGTAAAAGAATTTGGTTATAAGAAACTTATAGGAACAAGTATCCAAATTTGGTTGTATGTTTGGATATTACAGGATTATGATTCCTCAGTGTGAAAAAAGGCTTGAATGAGAGTGTGTTTCATGGTTTGAGATGAATACAGAGGTTGAAGTGTGAAGGTTTGTAGGATAAGAAATGGTGGGACCATTATGGATATTCGTTGTTAAATTATAACCAGACTGGATTTGTCGATATCTGAACCTCTGGGGAGGGAAATTATACACAATTAGCTGTCAAGAATTTATGTGCTAGGTTAAAATCGTAATTACGATTCGACCCATTGGAAAGGGTAGTTCTTGATATTTAATACTATACAAGTGTTGAAGGATTTAACAAAATTTACACACCTACTTTCAGTGATGGAAGGTTCAAAGTTAAAGTTAGATAATAAAGATAGTTTTGAGGAAGTATCTGGGTGTATTGACATACTTTATAGACACATTATTGAGTGTGCCAATATAGCTGAAGTTGAACTATTTAATTGTTGAAAGTAGCACAAGCACCAAGATTGAGAAGACAGATGACTAATTCTGTGGGAGTGTGGGTTGATTTTTGGTTTTGACTTTTGAAGATATTAGTACTTGCTTAACATTATATTAGTTTGCAGGTAGATTTTCCCGGAGGAATCCCTTATTCCGGGCAGTGGAAAATAAATTTGAGTTCGGGCAATGTGAATGTACAGATTTCGATTGATTCCCAGGAGATTTATTACTAGAATACACTTATCTCACAAGTAAGTGCTACTTTTGCGAACTATTAAAATTAGAGGAAAATATCATCATAAGTTAATATTTTGAATCATAGAACCTAACCTCTGCCGGAAAGGTCGTCAGTTTGTCTTGTGATTGGTTAAATACACAACACATAAGCTTAGTGGTCGGAACAGATATCAACAAGTTTGGTTTCCCGTATTAGGTAAAAGGTAGAAAAGGTATTATTGAACATAATATAAATAAGGTCATTGATGATCTGACCATTAGATAACATTCTGAATCATGGACTTAAAAGGTTAACATGTAGGGAAGGTATTATCAATTTTTATGAGAGAACTCACCTGTTTCTTTTACCAGTGCAATGTTGGAATATGAACGCCAGTCGAGCAATGTGACTATAGTTCTAACTGAAATAGTGGAGTTTTTGAGGGTTTTGCAATTTACTAACACACATCAGGACAGATTGTCTAGATGAAAGTTCCATAGCAAGGAAAGAACATGATTCATGGTGTAAAGTTCAAGATAAACAATATTAAAATAATCATATACCTATTTCTAACTGATGAGTTTATCAAAGAATTGAGAATTCATGTCTTTGAAATGGAAATCAAGTTAAAGGAAGTTTTCCTTTTCTTTTCCAATGTCTCTTACAGATAACATCAAAGATATTGTCTTGCTTAGACATTGTGAGGGTGGCTGTACTGGTACACAAGTGTAAATCCCAAGTTTAAAACTCATGTTAATCTCGTCAACAGATAAATAAGGATCGATAATATTTCCTTCATACGAATTAAGTAAAGCGACCTCTCGAGAGAATCTAAGAAACTAATCTGGCGACTAGACTATTAAAATTGACATCTAGCGAAGGTTACGAGTACCCCTCAAGTCACCTAGATGGCGCTGTTTTATTTATTCATACAACGCATGATAAACATCTGTTGACGATTTAATAATATTCAGACAATAAACAAATTTAATTCGTTTATTTTAATAAAATAAATTTAAGAAAGGATTGCACAAATTCTTTTGTAGTGAGGCAATATTATTTATTAAAACCTAACAAAGAGTGTCCAGGTAACGGAAGTCGAATAAATAAAAAAGATAGAGATAAATTCAAGGGAAAGTGAGCACTATTTGCTACTCGTTACGTTAGGTTTAACTTTGTACCGAAAGAGTTAAGACTATAAGTGCGGGAAGGTTGGCGCACTGACGCCTGGATATTCGCACAGGTAGCGCGAAAATTAGGAAATGGAATACAAACGGAAATAATCTGTAATAGTAGGTGATACGGATGATTTAGCATTGGTCTATGATGTCTCGAAAGTCTCGTAGTGCGCATGACAAGAAAAGTCTATATAAGGGCTTACGGAAAATGGGAGCGTCACCTTTTTATACCGACAGCGAGGGGGTGAGTGTGGAAATTATCACTGGGTATTCGTATCGTCCATTTTGTCCTGTATTTTAATTATTTTGTGCACTGTGTTTAATAGGTGTGGATATGTTTGTGTGTCGCTTTATATAGCGTATAGGTATCGCTACAAGTTAACGAAAATCGCTAGCACGAAGATGGTTTATCTCTTGTATTAAACAGTGTCTATGGGAATGTGTTATAATTATAACATGGTGTTTGTGTACTTTTGGTATGTTTTTATAAGTTTATTAACTCTATTTTGTTTTCCAGAACTCTGTTATGGCGCCTTTATTGGTAGCCAAGTATACAGAGCTCCAGGCAGCGTAATATTCGGAAAGGAAAACCTACGCTCACATTTTGGTTATGTTATGAGACCTGAAGGTATCCACAATCAGGAAACGGATGGTTTCATCTCATTAACTGAGTGGGTCTAGAGGGTTCGTGTTACAAGGTCTCTGACGCCTTTATTCGGTTAGTCAGACAACGCTAGTGGTATTCCGTTTACTCTCTTCATAGGAATCCACGTAGACGAATCCGAACCAATTCTGGTAGTGGAGGTGGTACGTGGAATACCTCATTGCGTTGGTCCCCTTATCTATATATTTATATATCGACCACGTTAGGTATTATTTCCACCTGGAAGCCAACTAAAGGTTAGCAATAGCCGGCTGCTGGGTCTTAGGACTACACACAGGAAACTTGGTTTTCCGAAGTCGTTATTATGTTAGGTCTTAGTTGGTCTAGATGGTTATTATTGCACCTGAATAGCCATACATCACTCACACGTTTAACGTAATCGTAAAAGTCGTAGGTATTGGACTTTTAGTTGCACTAAAACAATATACCGATAGGAAGCTAGAAGCATTACACCGTGAGAGACTTATAAACACGTAACGTGAGTAGCTAGACGTATGTTGACAAGGTTTGTTTCACATCGCCGCTGTCGATGACGTAACAATCAAGATTATTGAAGTTGGTAAATATAAACTAGCATTTCAATTTCGGATTCTTAGAAATAAGTTATAAATATTTAGTGGTTATAATTAAGAAACGTCAAATTAGAATTAGGTAGGAAATAGTGTTTGAATAGTGTTGCGTTTGTATTCGGCTAAATTTTACTGGTGTGCCTTCGGTGTTTATCTATTATAAAGGTTAAGGTAGATCTCTGTTAGAGCAAGTGGAAATCTAAGTGGGCGTTTAGTGGATCAATAGTTGATAAAGGGATGCTAGTTGCCCGAGTGTGTAATAAACAAAACGTCGAAATTGGTACCCTTCAAGTTACAGTAAATTGCCATAATTTGTTCACACCAGGTTGAAGCTAAATAGGGCCGTTGAGATACGTACTGAGACATTACTAGGCAATAGGAATTGTATTCGTGGTCGGAAAATAGCTATATTTATTTATAAGATACTAGGAAAGCAAATAATACGAGGTATACACAAACTATCTTTTGCATTAGCTAGGTCTAGGATCTGAGTAGTACTTACGGGTTGGTCTGTTCTCTTTCAATTCATCGTTAACAGTTAGGGATGTACAGTACAAACCAAAGCTAAGGCTTTCCTGTTACTGGTTAAGGCCGTTCAGAGGGTCACTGTACTTACATGTTTGCTAGATGGTTCCACGGATCCTCTAACATAAATAAGCGATGTGTAGTTTGGGTACATTCCATCTTGTGAGGATGCTATGATAATTAGGGACTCCAGATAGTGATGCGACCAAAGGGCCACTAGACTAGACCAGTCTATTGATATAACAAGCCACTCGGAAGCTCACTGCACTGATTATGTGTGTTATTCTTAAACTCGATAAATCAATATCAGGTTATAGGGTCATTTGCCATCTACTGAAACTACCTACTTGGTTAAAGGTTGTGATTGAATTACTGTAGAGCAGTACCTATATGTATGTGGATTTTACATACTTTTATTTATAACTATAATAAGAAAGTTATTTGTCGAGAGATGGCATTTCTGAGAAAGGTTAATAATATCTGTAAATTTAACAGTTTGTACTATGGTTATAGTGCTAAAAAAAATGGCTATGAAAGTGATTTCATAACTCATGTTCTAGACCTGAGAGTTAAAGGTTAACATACCCATAATTTGGGCTACATTAGGTTTACTGTTGGTGTTTTGTTAAACATTGATAGCTATGATTATGAATTTTAGAGAAAGTCACCTAAGCTTTATTATTAGGAAATAATATGAGATACTAGTTTAACTTAGAGATGAGGTTAAAGAATTTATTTAGAGATCTGGACTGAACTTAATGATAATGTTTTGTCTTAATACAAATTCCAGTTGATGAATTTGAATCTAATTAATTATTCTAAAGGAGCTTGACCCTTGAGTTTGTTTCGGCATATTCTTCTCAATGGGGATCCTCAGGAAATGCTGGTAGAGTCAAAGTATAAAATAGACTGGAACGAGTCTACAAGTATTAACACTAATATATTAAAGTGATATACTAAGTAATAATAGAAATATTAGCGGGCGAGCTCTATAGCAATGGCCGAGAGCAGCGGAACGGGCGGGGAGGAGCCCGACCTTTTACTGCTAATATATATTTATTCTTTTCCAGTAGTGGAACAAGTAGTTACTAATCTGGTCTAGTGAAGTAATGTAATTGTTCTATTTTGACTAAATCATTTTAATAGTAATCAAGATCTTCCTAGAGGATCTAATGACTCAATTTAAGAATAAATGAGGCATACACTTGGTTGCAATTAATTTAAGGGGTAGTTTTGTTTCATAACTTAAAACAAAGAGTCTTTCCTGAAGTATCTCTAAATAATAAGTTTAACTAGTAGGAAGAAAGTACTTAATTATTAATATAAGAAATAGTAATCCCTTGCTCATTAAAGTACTTAGGTTACTAGTCAGGTTCACAAAGTTGGGTTCCCGGTACACTAGACGATCACGAGGCCAAATCAGATGTAGTATGTAGTATTGCGCAGAATGTAGTATTTAGTAGAGATTAGGATTTAGTAGTAGGTAAGTTAGGTAGGTTTAAAGTTAAAGATGATTATGTAGGTAAGACGTGTCTATCATCAGGGGGGGTTGTTACAGGTTCTCTATTTATTTTAAGTCGAATGGGTTTAACTTACTTATTGTTAAAACAAGCATAACGTATTAAACCTTTTTTTTTAACAAATAAACTCAATAATAACGTTATAAACTAAAAAATCTATTTAAAAGTGTTTAGTTATCATTACGATCTATTATTATTATTTTGTTAGATGTTTCGAGTCATATTCAATATATGGCCGACGGAGCTGGGTGTATTTTGCCCACTATCCTTTGTATTTAAGGATACAAAATAGTAAAGGTTCGGTTTCGCATTGCACTGTACTACAGGAATATCTATTAAACCTACAAAAATACTGACTGTTCCTACATTGTTTGTCAGTTAGTAGTAGAGGATATAGTTTTAAATTATATTGATGACATTCATATTTAAATTGAAAAGAAAAATAAACAAGATGCATTTGGCGAACATTATCGTAATTGAAATTATACATGTTTGACGTAAACTGTAAATTTCTTACATTTTGATATTTTTCGACCGTCGTCGTGTACGTATATCTTGTTTAAGAGTTTCTGAGGGAGTTGCCAAGATGCAAACGCTACTAACGTTTTTCTTTTCTATCGCTTAAAATGTATAGGATGACATTCTAGTGCGTTACGATAAACCACGTGTTCTACTGTCATCCCATAAATTGTGAGCTGTAGAAAAGAGAAACTTTAGTAGCATTATCTTTTCCAGTTGTCTGCTGAAAGTAATTAACAGTCCTCTTCGAGTATTTTTTTTCTATCAATAATTCTATGATTTTATTTAAAAAAGTCCTCATCTATTAGGATGCACTTTCCAATTAGTAGCATATTGTATCAATACCAACTGCCGAAAATATGTTCTCTATCGGGAAGTGTTAACACAACGTTGCTTCGTTACGTTTTTAAGCATCCGACGTGTGAGTTAAGTAACAGAATAATTTGTTGGGAATCCTGAACAATTTCACAACAGCTAAAAACCGGTCAGAATAAAAACAAATCGGATTACAGAACACACTGACAAAACACCGTCTAATTATATATCCATACAAAACATGCATTGCGTTTTATTTCTTGCCTCCTCTATATCCTTAGTAGTTATCTTTTGTTTATGTATTTTTTTTAGAGTTTCAGACACAGGAGTTTTTTCCTTCTGCTACTCTATCAGGACATTTACTTACATCATTTAAAGATATTTCAACTAGACCACGTAACATCTAAAATACGTTACACCGTTGGTTTATTGTATCCTATCTTTTACATAACTGCCCTGAGAGTCGTTTTAGAGTTAAGACTTGAGTCACAATCATAAATGTAACCTATTTATAGTAAAGCAACTTTCTTAATCGATTTGCAAGCAGTCATCACTTAGAATTGTTGATTGTGGTTTATAAGATAGGTATCTAGGTACCGGAGATTGGTCGCGACTACAACACCATCTCTAATATCACACCTTCAAGAAGCTGAAATTAATTAAATGTTTTTCATAATATACCTACACGTCTTCATAATCGTATGTATATTTTATCCGAATTTGCAAGTTTCTATGGCCAAACAAATTGACTATGCGATCAGTGGCCGAGAGTTAATTGTGGTTTTTCTAGCTATGATCCCGCCTTGGCATTCTAACCAAACTTAAAAGAGTTAGTTCTACCCTAATTCGTCTTGCTCGTTGCATTTTCTGGATAGTTAAAACAAATGACAAGCAAGATTTTCTAGGTAGATAAAAATAAATTTACCTCCAAGGCCAAGGCGGGAGCAAAGCCGCTAATGCGTTGTAAGGCATTGTTCGATCTTAGGATACTTTACCAATTTTTCCTTTTCTGGTAGCCGATCCTTTCAGTATGTATTGAGTATAGCATACGATATTAGATCTTATTATCTTTTTACTAGAAGATAATATGTATTATAATCGCTATATGTCATGTATGTATGCGAACTGAAATTAGACAATGTGAGTGTTATATGAAAAAACATGATATAAAATTATTACATACATTACATACCTTCACGCCTTCATTCCCAGAGTGGGGTAGGCAGAGCTACAGAATTACCAACAACTCCAAAAACTTGTTGATAACCCTGTAACCACAATTTGCACAATTAGGCTAAGATGTTTAACAGCGCATTAGTGACAGGTTGCAAGCCCATCGCCTAACAGTACTACAAGCCCTTTTAAATTATTATTATGTTAATTGACCGTTATTACTTGGTTTTTTCATTATATCTAACGTTTATTAAATCTTGTAAACGTTATTAACATAAAGATATAGATTTTGTAGTTATATCTCGTGAGACGCACCCAGATAAAAACCCCCGATATAATGGCGACCCCCTCCTTTCAAAGAAATTAAAAAGCTATTAACTAGCCTGTTTAAAAAAAAATATAAATGCGTCCAAGTCGGTCTATCTGTTTTGGGAACTACGATCCCACGGACAGACACACAGACACACAGTTACACTAGACACAGAGATATAGAGACACACACATCATCATCATCATCATCATAATGTCCTCCGTACCATGTCCGATAACAGCAAATACTGCAATAGTTCTAGTCTTCTATGTGACTGGAAAACCCGAATACATACACAGATATACACGTACTGTACGTAGCTTATAACACCCCTCTTTTTTTATAGGGAGTTAAAAACATTTATTAAGTTCAACTTAAACTCTTAAGTATGTCCGTGGAACCGGATTAGCTTCTGAGATGACAAGTTACATCAACTTTTATCAGATGACGGAAACCGTGCTCAAAAATGACATAAGCCACAACTTGCGAAGTTATCTATCACTTTATAACCCCTGGTTTACAGTTGTGACATACTTACAGCTCAAAACGAGTACTAATTATGTGCATATGTATTGTAAAGTACATATAAAAAGTAGCTAAATATACATGGAGGAATCTGCATTTTTAGTGAAAATACTAATTGCTTACTTTTCTTTCCCTGTGGATTGGAGCAAAACCATTTATTTTTAAATGTAAACAAGAATGCAAGTTGTATTAACTTTACAGTGTTGAATAAGCCGTAAATCTTTGTTTCTTTAATTAAACAATGCTATTAAAAAAACTGATTATCACTTGTAAAAATAAACAATTAAATGCAGTAATTACAACCACACTGCATTAAATAAAGCACCTCAAAAGTATTTTATTACCTAATGAAATATAGAGCAAAGATGTGATAAAGTTGCATATTTAAATTGTCTCGGGCAAGGTCGTCATTATTACGGCCATTATTTTGTCTTTTAGGCCACTCTTGCATGTTTGCCGGCACCTCGCCAGCAACGCTCTACTTACTCCTCGCGTAGGTATCTAATTACAGCTCTGCTAACAAGACAGGTTCAATCTTCAAGTACTGGCCGTTAATGAAAGCGTTGCGTTTCATAAAGCTTACATCTTCATCGTGTGTTAATATGCAAATATACGATTATTATAGTTTGCGTGTTAATATAAATAACACATGCCAAATATATCTACATACGTTGCCGTAATGGTTACTTTAATATCAGTTTTTCACAAGGCGGTATCATCGAAATTCTCGACTGGATACTACTAGCTGTATTAAAGTACTAATGAATATAAATGAATACCGTAACCTCGGGTAACTTTAGCCCTAGGGGGTAACATTGCCCACCCTAAAAACCGTAGTTAAAATTTAATTATTCCATTAAATGTTAGATCAGAACCAAGCTACTTACATAGTTCTAAAATTATTTTAACAATTTAAGATGATTACCACTGAAATAGTTATACTTTTAAGGGTGGGCAATGTAACCTCCTAGGGTTAAAGTAACCCGAGGTAACGGTAACTAAATTAAAGGAACAATCTAACACAAATTGGCCTAGCCCCAAACTCTGGGCTTGTACTGTACAGACTAAATTGGATAGAAAACAATTAAGACCTAAGAAAAATTACTCACAATCATCGCACAAATATTTGCCTATACCAGAAATCGAAGAGACCGCTACCATACTATCAAGTCCAGGTACCCTACCCTATACTACTATACTACCCTAAAACTAATTGTGACCTAAGTTTTACAACATAATTATGCACTATATCAAAGTAGGTTATTTCAATTCCTTGCCACGGTTTGGCATATAGAGCCGGTCACGTCGTATCTGATCAGATATCCCTAGCAGAGAAAACAGAAAGGATCGTAAAACGTAATCGTTGTCACATCGCTATGCGATCGTCGCTATTGTGCAATTGCACTGCACAACGTTAAACAACATTCCCTTAAAAACAAATCTACGAAATTTGCTCCATTTTTAATCTGCGGCACCTCATACCTAACACCTTGAACTAGCCGACGTAATTTTATATAATTGCTTTATCATTATCAAACTACCGTATTCTTGCGTAGACAACGCACACTGCGTCGCATCTCGCTGGTTAAACTAATATAAAAGTCGGCGTCAGCGCTCTTCACCACCAGTCGTGTGTGGTCGTTCAGACGAAGCAAACCTTATTCAAACGCAAAATGATCGCTAAAGTAAGTGCCCGTGATTCGCTAAGTGAAAGGATTGGCCGCGTCGCTGATCACCCTCAGTTCTCTGGAGCTATCTAGAACGACAACCCTTGTAGTCGACAATGAAACATAATCTATGTAAACTGTTTCTACTGTTATTGCCTAGTTTTTGGGATACTGAACTTCGTCTATCATGTTTTTGGAATTGAACTATGTGGCCTACTATCTTGGACTTGTTTTTGATCCCTAAAACCTTTGCATTTATAGGTCTTATAAACCTACTTGTAGAATCTAAGTTCAGCATAACCGAGAATATTCCCTACAGCCAAAGTCATCAATCAAACCGTGCTAATTTCAAAAGCCCAAGTTAACCACCCTTTTGTTCCAGGCCGCAGTCATCCTGTCCTTGGTCGCCGTGGCAGCGGCTGGAGTGGTACAGCTGGGCCACTACGGCGATGAGTACGGACACGAGGCGGCGTACGCGCCGGTCGCAAACTACGGGCATGAGGAACAACACGTCGACTACCACGTAAGGATACAACAGGGCTCGGGAACACAGTTCAAACGTACAGGCTGATTCTGGATCCATGTTACAGTTCAAATACAGGCTGTATTCAGAATCAGCCTGTCTTTGAACCGTGACCATGACTGCCGTGGCTACGGAGCCACTATAGCTAGACTTGATTTAAAGGTTTTTTTATTGACAAAAAAAGTAATTAAAGACGTTGTTACCAAGGACATTTTCTTCGTTTTCGAATATCGTTTAAATATTAACAATTATTCATCAGAATGATGCGAAAACCGTTATATTAACCGTTTATAGGGGTAGCCCTTGTAGATAATTTACAATTTATTATATTTCTCAATACTCCAAAATCAACAAAAACGTTATCTACAAGGTAGGCCAAAACTATCCATATTTCGTTATCACGTATCTCAAATATCCACGCTTTGAAAGTTAAAGTTTTGGCTAAGGTTAACTCAGGATTTTAATTGAAAGAAAAATATGTTTTTTTTTTCTCATATCATATATGTCTTAACAACTACTCCAAAATACGTTGATACTTTATAAATGTATGGATAGTCCGGTAAAATGAAGGTTTTATATTTAAATGTAAATTCCTGAAATAACCAAAAACAACCAACGTTAATTATATCTATTTTTCCGACACCTGAATTTCACAAGTTTATTGCCCGTTGTTTCATTTCAATTCATCGCGCATTAACCTTCAGCTAATGAACGTCGCCGTTACGCGCAACGAGAGCACGAAGCGCTTGCGCCGGGTAATAGTCGCAAGCTCGTTACGTTACAACACCGCTACGCACCAAATTGTTGCATTATTACACATTACTAATTTTAACTACAATTAGATAATCAATTTAAACACCCTGTATGCAGCCCACCATAGCAATCCAATTTTCTCTTAATTAAAGCCGTTACGCTACGAATAAACAAACACCCGCTAATATCTCAGAGCAAGTGGAGCAATAAAGCTGGTTTTGTTTCCCTAGGCCCGTGTTACCGCGCCGTGGCGTAATACATAGTAACGAGCTAATTAATGGCTTGCATAAACTGCGTGTTGTATGCCCGATCCAACACAATCGGCGCTTCCGGGAACGCGGCTCGCGCGTAGCCCGCGGCTGCCTGTCACTTACGTCACACACTTTTTGCGCTAAAATGGATCACTGCACAAACTATTCAGCTTACACATCGAAATTATTCTGCTTCCTTAAACAAATAATTTCCGTAAATACTTCAATGCACGCCCCCTGCGTGGGAGTTTTATTTTTAACTATTATTTGTGTACTCAAGATCTAATACTGAAGCATACATAGATGATAGGAAATCTATACTGCACAGCGCCTCTAATTATATACAGTAACCCCTTATTTCGACGTTCTAGAGCACTATTAGGCAATATCGCAGTATCCCACGTTGTAGGAATTAACGGACGATGTAACTCATAGATAATTCATGGTTCAGTCCGTTGTCGTTGGTCTTTACGGTGTTGTCATAAATCGAGCGCCGCGGGTAATGATATGATATAAAGTGGATTACATAACGCTTTTGCATAGAGCTTAGTATATCCCGGTCGTGACTGCAGGGCCGATAACGGAACGGTTCCCAGGGCGCTTGCGACACTGGCGCCCACAAATCACGAGGCCTCCAGGACGTAATGACTGTCATGATACAAGGGAAAATGGACCGTTGTTTGCATAAACCGGCGCGTGCTCTCACGCTTGTCTTAATGGCAGATGTAGAGCCATTGCCGGCCGATGCTGACCCAAATATACCGGCAGTTGCGTAAAGGCTCTCACGATTTGACAGTTTTACTTTACGACTAATCTGGATTATGCCTCAGTTTTCATTTAACTTGCGCGCTTGCGCAGACCGGCCTATCTGATTGAAAACAATAGCAAACGTTTTCGTTCTTATTTTATTGCAAAGCTGATGTGATTGTAGTGTAGATTATACAACAAATAGGCCGCACTTTGCAGAGACAATGTCAGGCAACTAATGCACGGGCCGGTGGCAATCATGTGTGAACGCACTTGCGAAATAAAAGTAACTCAACGTGATAAATGAGCATCTGTCATCATCGCTCGGACCAAGCAAGTTCGCTTGCCATTCTGTTTGTACAAATTGTCATAAAGCAATTGTTTCACGAATAACATGCCTTAATGTTCTTGTATGTAGGTCATTGCAAAGTTCAGTGTTCACAGACAAATACGATCACGACCCTAAATGTTAGGTGCATTAATGGGTGACCTATTGAAATGTCGCCCCAACAATGTTCCAATAAATCTACAGCTGTCAATAGTCCACTAAGTAGTTAAGACAATGGAAAACGAACCTTAACTTTCTTGTAGAATAAAGTTAACTTTGTTCCACAGGCCCATCCGAAATATGACTACTCCTACTCAGTATCCGACCCCCACACCGGGGACCACAAGACCCAGCATGAGGCGAGAGACGGCGATGTCGTGAAGGGCGAGTACTCCCTGCTGCAGCCTGATGGCTCCTTCCGTAAGGTCACCTACACCGCTGATGACCACAACGGGTAAGGATATTTGTCTCTCGATCCCAGAGTTTCATTGGCTAGTTATGTTTTCACCATTGAACAATGACCATCTTACCTTCAAGAGTTTAAAAGAAAACAAGTTCAATATTGATCATAAAGACCTGAAACTTTACATATAATATATTCCATCTAAGTCTTCATAGGGTTGGCAATTTTTACATTGCTAACGTCTATGGGCCTCGAAGCCACTGTATTTTATCTGCTCGATTACCTTCTAGGGTATAAGAAAATGAGCCGGATTAACCCCAATACTTCTCAACTCGGAAACTTTAGCAGTTCCCCAGTAACATTACGATACGACGATATTATAGTTGATGTTGAAGTGCTCCTACTGACTTTCCTTGGACTTTTTCATTACACATCGTTATCCTAACTTGGTTTGATCTTTCAGTTTCAACGCGGTTGTCCACAACACCGCCCCCGTGCACCACGAGTACCACTAAGCGTCGGTGCCCTAGCCAGTGCTCCCCATGTGATATTATACCTTATACTTAATTAGATAGTCTTTAGTCGACGACTTTTTTGTTATAAGACTGCGGCGAAAATAAACTATTTGAAAAACTAACTTATTTATTATTTTTCCAGTGTCTTGTATATATTTTTTCTTAATAATTCCTAATATCATAATTTTTATTGCATAGGAAGGCAAACGAGCACACAGGCCACCCGATGGTAAGTGGAAACTGTGACCCATAGACATTCGCATTCACAAGACTGCAAATGCGTTGCCAACCCTGAGGACTAAGATGGAATGCCACTATGCTAGCCATTTCACCGGCTGTCTTATCCCCAAACCGGAACACAACAATGCAAACACTGCTACTTGGCGGTAGTTTAATGGATAAGATGGTGGTACCAACCCGGACGGACCCTGCACAAGGTCCTCCCACAAGTAAAGTATAAATGGGAAAGTTTGCAAAACAATTGGTTGAAAATTTAGTTATAGTTTGAATAAAATTTTGGGTACCAAAATTACTTTATTGAAACACCTTTCAACGTACCTATGTATACGTAGAATTTTCTCATCAAAAGGGGTTTTTCTTGCTGCATGGGTTTTTTTTTTTTTGGTACCATAAAATGTTCCTACTTTGCTCTTTTATGGGTAACTATGCTCCATAGTGACTATTTCGTTTGTTGCTTATAAGATTGATGACAAATTAACTAAAAAGAATCGATGTATACATCCACGAAGTGAATGAAAGCAATAGAATGATTTACAATACAGATTATCTCAATGGAGCATAATTACCCGTGGGGGAGCAATGTAGGAACATTTTACGGTAGTCACAAGTCTAACCTAACTTAACCTAAACTAATCCTGAAATCTCATGGCTACAAAAGAGAATAGCGTCCAATGAAATAAAATTAATTGAAATAATGCAATCGATAAAGTAAAATTCGATAAAATGATGGGTTACACCCAGACACAATTTGCTAAAAATATGTATCAATCATGTAAGTGGAGAGTTGCGTATCAATACTTATTGTGAATAAACGCTATAAAACTGGGTCAGTAAATAAATAACCCAGTCTGCTTCTATAATTATTGTTTAAAAACAATTGATAAAAAACATTTAAAACAGTTTCTTGTTTTAATAAAAATATATTTTGCGAACATTATCTATGAATAGAACTCATCTGTATGAATTCAGAAAATTATTTTATAAGCAAATTTGTAAACATTTATTTGTAAGTTGCTATATATTTAACGGAAAAGATATGGCGAGTTATTTAGTTGTAGGTTAGTTGCTAGAGATTACAACTATTCATACTTATTTTTATTATTAACATTATATCAACCAACAACCTGTATTAAAGAGCGAATTCCTCCTAATACAAGTGTTTGGCTTAAAAGGAGGATTCGACACCGATGTAAAATCTTTTGTTGAAAATAAATAATTTAGATTTTTTTTTGAGAGTAGTAGGTACTAGTAAGACGATATATGTGAAGTTGCTTTGTACTTTAGCGGATATTCTCTTAACAATCACTTCGTCAACGGACTTACTGACAAGCCTGAATTAACCCTTGAGCGCGTAAGAACACATGTTCAAACATCGTTAGCTTTGGCAGTCATTGCCCGTTTTGACACTCTAGTTGTCAACACCTACCGCCATATATGACTAGGAGCGCACGGGTAAAGTTATATTGTCGTTCAAACATCTATTATAAAATTACTTATTGTCTCTTAAAGGGCATTGGGTAAATTTGTATGAAGAAAATTGTGTTTTTTTTTCAGCGGCCTCTAGGGCCACTTTTTTCAGTAGGTATTTACAGGACCTCTAAATACACATAGATATATGTAATTTATGGCGTTAAATAATATCGGCGATGAAATATTAAAGATTTAAGTATTCAGTTCAGGCTCCGATGCACTTAACACATTACATAACAAAATATGTTTATTTTGAATAATTCTATCGTATTTTACCACTTTTACGAATGGTCGCTCACCTTGAAAATGAATGACTTTTACAAATGACAACATTTTTACCCAAACCCCTTTTCTTACATTTTTGGCAAAGGTTAAAATGCCCTCTGAGTGTAAATATTTTAAATAGGTTTCGGACAATTTGCAATAATTCACACATTACCAAAATGACAACAGTGATTTAACCAGTGGAGCTTAAAAGTCGTGTACGTGTCCACGCGAATAAGGAACATAATTGTTTAGAAAGCGAATGATTAGCAGTCAATTCTAGTAATAAAATCAGTTCCTGATTGGCAATAAATAAATACGAGTACCTATGGTTAACGGTATCGTTGATGACCGTTATTTCGCACCCATTAGAAATTGAATGCAATAGTATCTTCCATAAGCAATTAATAACAAGAGCTAGAAATTTTTATTAGATACAGAATCACAGAACCACTTCACAGAATTTTTGTTTACAGAATACAGAATTATTAACAAGTTTTTAGAGTTGTAGGTTATTCTGAAGCTCTGCCTACCCCACTCTGGGAACGAAGGCGTGAGTTTATGTATGTATGTATGTATGTTTCAGTATTTGCGAGATTGACCGTTACTCTGTTACCATGTTGATGTACTTTTATCATAAAAGACCGATCATAAGTAATGATCACGTTACACAATCCTAGAAACGGAGTGTAGGGCAAAAGCTGTTTTTAGGGTTCCGTAGACAACGAGGAACCCTTATAGTTTGGCCATCCCCCACGGTTTAATAAGTAAGCTTTGTTTTTACTTCTTTTTTTGGTACCTACCTACAGATGTTTATGATATAAAAATATTATTGTTAAAGATTACCTATCTGATACAATCACTGGCACGCAACCAACCAATCAATAAAAACAAGGTTTAATCGGCACCGGGATAGAAATCTTCGCCTTCATTTGTTTTGCTATTAATCAATATTACATCCATGGCCGAAATTTCGGTGAGCGTAAAGGACACGGCTATAGCAGTTATATATACAGGGTTACTTGTATCTCGACGTATATCTGGTAGGTGGTGATAGAGGAGCTAAAATGCAATAAATTTAATCCACATATGTATGGTCGGAAATCAATAGTTCTTGAGATATTGATTTATTTAAGTATTTTGAAGAAATTCCCAGAATAATGCATTAAAAAAATTATAAAAAAAACAGTTATTTAGCTTTTTTTTTTTAATTTAAATTACAAACTATTATTTAATTATACCAAGTATAAAAACCCCAAATGAAACAAGCAAACTTATAAAAATTTAGTTTAAAAGTGGCCAGTTCTAAAAACTTTCAGTGTCACCCTCGTATCAATCAACAAAATAGTGCAGGTAAAGGGGTAGTTGCAATGAGTTAAGATGCGTTTACATTAAAGATAGTGACTTTAATATGGATCATGATACCTTTTCAGAAAGCTCATGAACCGAAGATGTTTTTCTAGTAATTTGTACGCTTGATGTCATATTGTTTTTTTGGACTAGAGCATAAGTTTACTAGTAATAAGCACTAAGGTAAAAAAATAAAAATTTCGTTTCCGCTGATTTTAATATGTTTGCTTGTTTCATTTGGGGTTTTTATACTTGGTATAATTAAATAATAGTTTGTTATTTAAATTAAAAAAAAGAAATAATGCTAAATAGCTGTAATTTTTTAAAATATATTTTTTAATGAATTATTCTGGGAATTTCTTCAAAATACTTAAATAAATCAATATCTCAAGAACTATTGATTTCCGACCATACATATGTGGGTTAAATTTATTGCATTTTAGCTCCTCTATCACCACCTACCAGATATACGTCAAGTTCCAAGTAACCCTGTATATGTATATCTGTAATTTTCTCTCAGCGTAAATAGAACTGCATAGCTATGTCAAAGTAACCCCGCTGATATACCTACTTGAGGCAGGAGACCTAGCACTTCTATAGCGTGTGCATGGGATGTTAAAAGGTGTGGTATCTTTCAGATATTGTTTACATTAAGTGTTAAGCTCCGAGAGATAATGTTTGTCATTCCCTAAATCAATTAATTTTTGAATGAAAGATAACTTTAAACGAAATTACGTTTTTCGAGTATTTATAATTAAACACTTTAAATGTTTTCTTGGAAAACAAAACGTACAGACCTAGTTATTCATAATGCCTACAACACATTCAATAATTCTAAAAATCGGACGAGGTCTAAGGGCAAAAAAACATCACATTTTGTATGACAATGTTCAACTTTAAAATCCTCTTAACTGCGTTTACCCTTCTTTGTTGTCTACCGCGGCCGTCTTTATTGCCAATAAGAGTAATCATAATGTTAACAATACAATAGCAACATTGAAAAAGACAATATAGGCCCTGAACTTCTACATCTATATGGCATATTTTTCATGAGCTCGAGTAATAGGTTCCTATGATCACATCCGAAAAATCGCAAAAGACTGGCGTCACCAAGAAGTCCCATAATGTTTTTTTTCTATGAATTATGAAATGTAGTAACAGGGTTGCTAGTCTACGTGCCTATATTTTTTTACCTAACAACCTTACAAACAATCTAAATCTAGTGTTGAATAGATGTAGGTAATCCTCCGAAATAATGGCGTCACCAACTTTGAGATCTGATATATCTCTAACGACCCAAAAGATTTTCATGAAATCGAGCTAAGAACCATCCCGATCAGTCAAGCTTTTTTAATACCGAGCTACGATACCACAGCCAGGCAGAAATTAATAACCCTCTTTTTGCGCCAGGGGGTAAAATTAAATTCGAGTTATTTAGAGGATCTAATGTAAAAATTATCGTGACATAATATTTTCTTGTAAGTTAATTTTTCTCTACTTTACTCCTACAAAATTGTTTCAGAAATATCAAGTAGAAGTTTTTGTCATTAACAACGCGCAGGCGCTAAAAGAATCACACTAATATTTGGTTAACACTTTGGTTTTAACTGAGACTCAGGGCCTGCTATTTGATCAGTAGTTAAACAAACTAATCGTTCAAAATCGTAACTAATGGGTTAAATATATTGATTACTTAGTTTAACTGCTGATCAAACAACAAGCCCTAAGATAATGATGAATACTATGTATAGTTCGTTCGTTCAAACAGATTGCATGCTTTGATGTGCCGTAACAATTGCTACAAAAACCACGCACAAGCACAAAGCGGTGTCGGCGACCTCGAAGGGTTGTAATGCACACTATTCGAACGAACGAACTGTAAATTATATATCGTCGATGGAACTGCAAAACCTCGTAAGTAGCATTTTCAATAAGAAGCAAAATGCACCTTTTAAATAAGACAGTAAGGTTTATTTTGCTCTATAATAAATTTGTGAGTTACGCAGTTTTGCAGTATCACCGACGATATAATTAAGTACCTTACAGTCTGAATTATTTTAAAGTATCTGTTAGCCGCGATTTCCCACGAATTCATTTATTTATCACTATCCTTTAGGTGACAAAAAAAAAGAAATGAAATCTATTATATTTATTATATGTACTCCCCGGGGTCAAAGCTATGTATACATATAATTTCATCCAAATCAGTTCAGCCTTTCAGTTGTATAATTGTACAAGACAAAAATACAGACACAGTTATTTCAGCAATCTTCGTAACCCATTTATCTTATTTTCCATAACCATAACGTTAGTTTCACATGTTTTACGTTTTGCTACCGGCCGTGAAACACTGTTTTCGCGATGCCGTCACCTAAATAGTATGTATAGGCCGTATAGTGAGGCCACCGTTCTTTTTGCACAATATAGCTCATCCTAATCAAAAATATAATATATGTAAGTAGATAAAAATCAGGCAGAGATCACTACAGACAACATAGACGGTGAAATTACCTACTAAGAGTACCTAGTCTGGGAATGATGTTTCGCATGCCTACTAGCATTAATTTGCATAATGAATTGCAATAGTGCTTGAACGTGGTGTTTTGACATAAAATTAGACTTACTTCTTAACAATTTAATATTCAAATTTAAATATAGTTTAATTTCAATTGTGTAGTGAATATATTTAAATTAATTCAGCTACAGTAGTTTCACCTGTCAAGGTGCATATTATGAGCTCCCTATCTTCAACCAGTTTACGGTAAAAAACAGGCCTGTCGTTCAAATTCATATTAATAATAAATATCGGGGAACAGTCTCACAAAAATCACCCTAGTCCCAAACTAAGGTCTAAGCTTGTGTACTACGGTTACTAGGTAATTAGAAACGTACTTATTTATATAGATAAATAATTACTTATATACCTTCGATTATATACATAAAAAGCACCCAAAACTCAGAAATGAATACTCGCGCTCATCACACGAAATATTTGCTCTGACCAGGAATCGAGCACAGGGCCCCTAACTTCGCAGGCAAGGCAGGGTCACTACCAACTAGACTTACTGTGTCGTATTGTAAGCTAATACAGGCAGTAGTTTTCAGGGCATCTGTCTTAAGCCACCCAGCGACGCTGTCTGGCTTTACGAGTAGTCGTCTGTAAGCATGTACCTACACGGATCAATGTGATGCATTTGAATGAGAGTTAACATAAATACTTACCCATTAGAAGCGTCCTCGCCACAAAGACCACGGTCACTGAAAGACCAACACGGGTTAGGGATAAAGAAATAACTGGCAGTTGTTCCCGGTTACATTTCATCACTAGCCGGACTATTTGAGACAAAGGCGAATGTCATGCTATATTACCCACTAATTGTAAGTCTCGTGCTCTGAATACAGGAGATGAGACAACGTAGTTGGTGTTAAAATCTTCATTAACATTTTAATTGTTCACCTCTATTCATCTAGTAATGACATTGATGGTTTGTTTCGGTATTACCGAACAGCATATTTTAACACAAACAAAGCACCTTTTATAAGACGAGGCACTCTCAGAAAAATGTCAGTAGTCTTCCACAGATCAGCTGGAAAGATGATTTTAAAAGTGAGTATTTTAATATTCGAACAGTTGCAAAAATTTAAAAATGGTGCAAATATTGTTTTTGTTTCAGAGTCTCGTTGCAACATTCGTGTTTAGTCTCGCTTGGATAAAGTCGGTGGCAGGGGGAACGTCATATTCGAACGTATTCGTGCAAAGTGGTCCGAGTCTCTCGTCTCTATATGGTCCGGTGGGGTATAGAGGAGCACAGCTAGCTCCGCTGGCTGCTGCGCCTCTAATGTCAAGTTTGCTGCCACCATGCGTATCGCCGTGTGTTATTCCCAATCAACAAGTAGCTGCAATAGCACCAGTAGCTACTAGTAGTGCTAATTTAGTATCCTACAATTCTCCGGTTAGCGTACCAGTGGTTGTAGCTCCCACTAATGATGTAAGTTATTTTTTTATTGCAATATCTTAAAATATTAAACAAATTAACTGATAATCCATATTTTGTTGCCAGGAGGGAGCCAATTATCAGTACTCGTACGTGGTTTATGATGAAAACACAGGTGATCAGAAAGCCCAAAAGGAGTCCAGTGACGGCGGTGTTGTGCGTGGACAGTATTCGTTGATCCAGCCTGACGGATACGTACGAGAAGTGCAGTACACTGCAGATGACGTTAGCGGGTACTGAAATTTTCTAAAAAAATTGTTTAGTTTTACCTATGACTTTCTCGTGTAACATTTACTTATTGTTACTAACATACGCCATTCTCCTTCACATCAACTCTCTTTGCACCAAAAAAGTTTTTGGTTTACATTATATGTATATTTTATGTCACAGGTTCAATGCAGTTGTAAAAAATTTCTTGCCAAACTTTGAACTAAAGGAAAAAATATCACCACCTTGCCCAGATGTAAAAAACGAGCCTATAAAAGAATCACCAAAAAGTGAATCTCACGATCTAGAACCTGATGCACACGTAGAAGAGAGCCATGAAGATCATGAGGAGCCAAAGTCGCATGAGGAGCATGGTCAGGGAGAACATGCAGAACGTGAGGAAGGTGGAAGTCACGAGGAACATAAAGACCATGAGGAACCTGAGAGCCACGAAGAGCACTCGGAGCATGGAGAATCAGTGAGTCATGAAGAGCATGGGCACGGTGAACCTGAGAGTCAAGTAAATGGGGAGCATGGTACGCAGGAGAATCACGAGGAGCATGGCGTACATGAAGAGCCAAAGGGTCACGATGAACATGCTGAACATGGAGAGTCAATAAGTCACGAGGGTCCTGCTGAACATGGGGAGCCTGAGGGGCATAGTGTTGAAGAACATGCCGAGCATGGAGAATCAGAAAGTCATGGAGAACCTCCTAAACATGGAGAATCAGAAAGTCATGGAGAACCTCCTAAACATGGAGAATCAGAGGGTCATGAAGAACTCACAAAACATGAAGAACATAATGAACCTGAAAGCCATGAAGGATCACACGAAGAACCGAAAGCAGATCATCATTCTGAAGAGAATTCAGGAGAAACTAACGTCCTGGTTTCCTACAACGATATCATCAAATGCATACAAGCTGCCATCAAGGGTCACGCACCGCAACCAACATCGCCTCTAACATACATAGTTTTAAACAAGCCCTGCTGAGCAAAGTCAATAAAATTTGTTATTATCTGAACATTGACATTTACCGTCTAGTCTCCAATTTAAAACTTTATTTGTTATTTAATTCTCATTCAGTGTTGCAATAAATGTTATAGTAAAAAAATATAACTTTACTGGAAATAAACTGTAACACAATATTGTTATATTATGTCTTCATTATTAAAACGACAGATTAAACTGAGTTATCAGAAGAATTCCAAGAAGTAACACGACATTGACTCTACCCAAAATTGAGCCCAGTAGATAACCTGTCTGGAAATTAAATTATTATTTAGCAACACTTGCATTTTAGCAAATCGATCAATGTCTTGTCAAACCTCTTAACATACCTATTAATGAACTTAATATAGATTGATTACGATAACTGTTGATAACTTATTTCATTCAAACACCTTCTAGTCACGTTGTACCTACTAAATGAGAATCTTAAAGTATTTTAAATCCAATGTCAACAATTAACCCGAGCCTTTTTTGTATTAATAGATTTTTATCATATTTTAATCCACTTCTACCAGAAGTAGGTAAAAATAAATAATTAAGGATGCCCAAAAATATATTACCTATGCACGATTACTCTCTGAGATATTCTTACAACACGCAAGGTCAAAACAAAGTAAATTTTTAACTCATATTATACCGAGAACTCCATCCAATTCTCACTAGGATTATTTTTTTCCGTTTTAATTCCGAAATATTTAAGGAAGGTAATTATGCGGATTATTTATTGTAGCCGAAATTTCGTCAAAAACTAACATTCAGATTATAAGTTTTGTACTTCTGATTAGTTCGCTATGATACTTCGATACTGGGTATATGATGAGTATTTATACCCGTAACATACCAGAAGCAATATTGAATAGAGCCCTTGTCAATACAGCAAAAACGTGGAAAAATTATCACGGGGCCATTTAAAATAGCATTACTTGCTACTACACAAGAAAAAAAACTCGAAATGCCATAATTATAAACGAATTTCTTTTTCAAGTATATTTTGGTGATGTCTTAAATGATTTTAAGTAAGTTTAGTTTAGTTCCCTGTATCTCAACAACCAATAAAGTCTTTCATACCTAGTCATAATAATTTTCCTTTTTATTTCGGTTTATATGTGTGCTTTCATTTACATTAAAATTTGTCATACATAAATAGATTTATTGCTTGAAGTATTGGCTTGAAAAATATTTCTTAAAAAATGGTAATTACATGATATACCTAGGCACGTCAGGATTTTTGACACGGACATGGCGAAACTATAAGTATTCCCTCTTTGACTTCGGAAAAAGCACATATTTATAAAGTGTGTACGTATCGGTTACAGCGTATTAATATGATAAATCCAAAATCAAAACAACCACATAGAAAACAATGAAATCCAAGCCGTAAAATAATAACAAAGGCAACTTAATTAATAGGCGTAATCAACACTAATGCGTATGCTGAAAACGAAACCGGACACAATGATTAACAGCCTCACATTTGTATCGGAACTGCGACCTTGGCGTCATGTCAAAGCTACAGAGTCAAGGTGCGCGCACGCATTTCTCCGCCCCACTGCCTGCGCGAGCCGCGATCTATAAAACCATACCGCGGACTGTTGACATCAATCAATAACAATAACCGATTGTTAAACAACACACCGAAAATGTTCAGCAAAGTGAGTGGTATAGTATTTTATTTATTTATTTTTGTAACCCTTAATTTGGCACGGTCCACAATACCGTACATACCATTATTCACTTGTTTTATTTGGATTGCGTTTGAATTTTTTGCTGATTCAAAATCAAAAAGGGTTTGAGTACCTGTTTTTTTTTTTTGTCAGGTTAAGGATTAAACAGTATAAACAGTATAAACAATAAACGGGTATTTTGATAAGTTGCGCAAATGTTTTTAGAATGTTATATTACAACTCGATAGAAGTCTGAAAAGGATAAGATGTAACGCCAGCACATAATTATTGAAATTTTAAAGGTCCTTTCGAGTGACATGTGTCGAGTAATAAAATGTTTAATTTTCTTATTTTTATATTTTTATTAACCAATGATGTCAAATCTTAAAATAAACATTCTAATGAGCCTACCCATATATTCATCAGACCCTAGCATTCAGCGCTCTCCTGGCTGCGGCCAGCGCCGGCTATCTCGGCCACGGCCACGCCGTCTCCTCGCAGAGCATCGTCCGCCACGACGAGGGCCACTACGCCCCGGCCCACTACGCCGCCCCGGCTCACTACGCCCCGGCCCTCTACGCCGCACCCCTCGTCCACGCTGCCCCCATCGCTCACTACGCTGCCCCGATTGCCCACTACGCCGCCCCTGCTGCTCATTACGATGGCCATGATGAATATGTAAGTTATTTTAGGTGTAAGATTATAATATGAATCGAAATAACATCATCTTAAATTTAAATTGATTTATACTATGCTAACGTTTTTGTGTGACATCTCAGGCCCACCCCAAGTATGACTTCGCGTACTCGGTGGCGGACCCGCACACCGGCGACCACAAGTCGCAGCACGAGTCGCGCGACGGCGACGCCGTGCACGGCTCCTACTCGCTGGCGCAGCCCGACGGCTCCGTGCGCACCGTGCACTACACCGCCGACGACCACAGCGGGTGAGCCACAGTTTATCAAGAAACTCGAAAAATAAAGAAAAATAACAATACTTTTTCCAAACTCTACAAACAGCCCAAATGCAGTGCAAATGCGCATTGCTCAAATGTTTTTTGTCATTTCAGTTTCAACGCCGTAGTGCACAACTCAGCTCCTTCCATCCACGCCGCCCCCGCCCACGACTACCACCACTATTAAATTGGAAATGTTACCGACCGATTTACATTAAAATTATTTATGATTTTGTAAATATGTGAATGAGAGAGAGTGATATGTAAATAAAGTGTGAGTCAATGATAAAATGTATCTTTGGTATTTTTTTCCTATAACCTCTTAAAAAAGTAAAATAAGCGCGTAATCTTACATTTATAATGATCACAAAAAGTCAACCGAGCCATTTGAGACAGGTATAATTCTTTGGGACGGCCGGCCTTTATTGTGGGATGTCACCTGTGTGGATACTATGGCACCGTCCCACCTCGGCGCGACAGAATCAGCAAAACGCCGCAAATATGCAAATATAGCTGATAATTGGAGGCACGGAAGCTTTTTAAGAGTTTAAAAAATAAACTGATTCGTGCCACAGGTGACCATAGGAATGGTTCTTTCCTCGGCCAACGGCTAGCAGTAGCTATCCAACGAGGGCATGCAGCCAGCTTTATGGGCACCATTCCCGGTGGCAATGGCCTAGGGAACATTTGTACATATTACATACATTAAATCACACCTGCTTCCCAGAGGGGTAGGCAGAGATCACTTATTTCCACTTGGTACGTATATTAAAGTTACTTCATTCTAGCATTTAGTTTTGGTTATGTTTTTATTACCTTTAATTGTTTTATTTTATTTGTGTCGCAATAAATCTTTTATGGGGAAACCTCGAAGCTAAATAAAGGTCAAATTGTGGTCCATTAACCTACGGTAACCTCTACCTTAGTATCTATGAAAAATAAAAAATTGAAAGTGGAGCAAGTGCCATACTGTGTCTTAAGCATACCGTCAGTTATTATACTAGTCGTGATACACCGATATATGCGTGTTTCCTTGACCTGTCTAAGGCGTTTGACCTGGTGTCCTACGAAGTACTGTGGAGGAAACTCGAGTCAATCAACTTACCAAATGAACTAATAGGCATCCTCAAGTACTGGTATGGTCACCGGGTCAACAATGTTGGATGGGCAGGCGTAATGTCCGATGAGTATGGGTTGGAGTGTGGGGTGAGGCAGGGTGGACTGACCTCTCCTGCCCTCTTTAACCTTTATATGGACGCACTGATCGTCGCGCTTAGCAGTCAGCATGTCGGTTGTCATGTGGACGGTGTCTGCGTCAACAATCTCAGCTACGCAGACGACATGGTGCTGCTGAGTGCGTCGGTCTGTGGTCTCAGAAGACTGATGAGGACGTGTGAGGAGTACGCCTTGAGCCACGGATTGAAGTATAATGTGGCAAAAAGCCAATACATGGTTTTTGAGGCCGGCAGTAACCGGCCGGCTATCGTACCGCCTGTCATGCTTAATGGAGCCGTACTGGAAAGAGTTTACAGGTTTAAATATCTAGGACACGTGGTTACTGCTGACCTCAAGGATGATGGGGATATTGAACGGGAGCTAAGAGCGCTGTGCGTACGCGCAAATATGTTGGCACGGAGATTTGCACGGTGTTCCGGTGACGTGAAGTTAACGCTTTTTAAAGCATACTGCACGTCGCTGTACACGTGCGGTCTGTGGGCGAACTACACGCAAAAAGCGTACAGTGCTCTTCGCGTCCAGTATAATAACGCGTTCAGGGCGGTGATGGGGCTGGCTCGCTACTGCAGCGCCTCGGGCATGTTCGCGGAGGCGCGCACGCCGTGCTTCCACAGCACCATGCGCGTGCGCGCTGCGGCGCTGGTGCGGCGTGTGCGAGCCAGCCCCAACACCGTCGTGGCGATGATTGCGGACAGACTAGGCTGTCCATATATCATGCACTGCTGCGACAGGCATGTTAAGACTGGCGTGGGATAGGTTAAGTTAGGTATTTGTAACCAATTAATATGAGCCTTGTGTTGCTTGAAATAAATGAATTTGGAATTTTGAATTTTTTTTTTGGAGCAGGTATAAAAAAAAAAAACATTTTTTTAATATACGCAAGAGAGTTTAAATATTGAAGCCAAAATGTTTACTTTTATTTATTTATTTTCCTCACTTACAACTATTTGAACAGGTACTAAGCCTAAGAAATAAGTGTAACTACTTATTTTCATTTAAGTACTATTACAAGAAATCTATAATATATCTATCTATCTAAAATACTACTCTTATAACATATTACGAATAGCGCCATTTTCTGAATTCATTCAAGGAATACGTTGAAGGTGTGCAGTGCGTTTTTGGATTAATAAACGTAAAACGCACACAGACTTATTCTAGCATCTATCGGTACACTTAAAAGTAGATTTATCACTTGCCCTTTTATCTAGGATTTTCTTTTGCTCCCACTTAGGAGACAAACAAAGATTAACGAAATACCTTAGTCGTATCTCGAAAGACCTCACTCCTTCTAAATGGATAGTTGAAATGGAAAATTGAAATATTGTGTAAATATTTATAAAACATAAATATTCTATTGTACTCTTTCGTCAAAAAATAATTGAAAGTTAATTTATACCAGAATTCTAAAAAACTGAATTGCTTTTTATAGCATGTTAGGTATTTTTTTTAACTCGGCCGCCATATCTGTCAAATTGTAACGCTTACAATACACATCAAAGACAATATTGTTGTAAGCAGTAAAATAGAGGCCCTGATTGCTTGAAATTTTCACAAACGACATTTTATTGGGGCAAAAACTTAATGTTTTCTAAATAAAAAAGCTAAAGCTGCTTGGATTTCCTTCCGTAAGTTAAGTGATGAGGTTGCACATACTACAGATGTTTCATAGGAAATGCCGCTTTTTGGTCCAGCAGGTCAGCTGCAGTAGATAGTATATCCTTAAGACGACTGTGAACTTAAAAAAATCCATACAAAATGCAATAACGTGTCTCTCCTCTTAAACCTAGTCTGATTTTTAAGATTTTTTAATATGTTGTAGATTATTATGAATAGTGCCACTCCATGTCTTCCTGTGGAAGTCGTAAGAGGCGACTAAGGGATTAAAGGGTTGTAATAGTTTGCAAAATGTGGTTAAAGAATTAACAACAAATTGTTAGAGTTGTTGGTAATTCTGTAGCTCTGCTTACGCCACTCTGGGATGACGGCGTGATGGTATGTATGTATGTATGTATTATTATGAAAAACTAGGTCTGTACGTTTACGTTTCCAACAAAATATTTATTGAAAAGAAACAAATAAAAAAAAAACGAGACGATATCAACCGGAGCGTTATTTAAGCGTTGCTTCACATTCCTCTTAAGGCCCTAATAAGTATTTAAATTTTACTGACTAAGATATATTGAATTTAAGGTTATTGACATTAAATCTTGTAAATGTCCACAAAAGGCCCTCAATGAAAGAAACAGAACGAGCTACAAAATAAGGTAGGAAATGTCTTTACTGAAATTGAACTGAAGGTCCATTTTAAGGTCACAATTTAATACAAATATTATTATCAACGTCCAATTGAACGCTTGTTTTAATTACTGTTAATATTATTATTATAAAAAAGAAGCCTGTCACAACTGAATTAATTTTTCGTGACTTGACACTGTCATTCATTAGCCTTCTTTAGTTAAAACTAGTGGCGTTTAATCCGTATTGCGAACAAGGAAACTATAACACTGAACGTGAACTACCCTTCAAACAGATCCATTTTTTAAACCACATACACAATTTCAACCCCACTCCCTGGGTTTAGGGTTTAAATATGGTTAAATTAACGAGAACTGTTACTTGCTTTGTTTTGTATTCTTTGACAAAATGTAAAACTTACGCCCTGAATAATGGTTATTATAAGTTATTACTCACTACGTGTGTTTTTACGAGTTTTATGCATACAAGTGTTTTCTTTGTTATGGAAAAAACGTTTCAGAAGTATTAATCAAAGAATCATTTTCGTAAGTGGTTTTTTCGCACAGTTTATAAATTATTTACAAATCATTTTTTATCTATCATCAACTCATCACAGCTGGCCACCAATTTACAATGTTGACGGCCTCGACGACGCCTTAGTTGGTAGTGACTCTGCCTGCAAAGCTAGCGGTCCCAGGTTCGATTCTCGGTATGAGTAAATATTTGTGTGACAATCGAGAGTATTTTTCTCTAAGTCTTGGTTGTTTTCTCTGTATTTCATTATTTATTTCTCTATATAAGTATGTTTATCGTTATCTAGTACCCAAAGTACAAGTGTAGAGCTTAGTTTGGGACTAGATCAATTTGTATGAGATTGTCCCCTCATATTAATAGCACTGAAGGTTATAACGCAAATAAATAATGAGTTTATGTGTCATAAAGAGATTAGTTACATACAGTCAAAGTCATAAATATATACAGTGGTGGTCACATAATTAGGGACACTCGTTTTTTCCATACATTGCAAATTCCACATATTACCTACAAATATGACTTTTCAATTTTGACAACCAATCAATGACTTATTATTTATTAACCATCTTTTTTTCAATTAGTACATTTTATCGTTAACTAATAAAGTAAAGTTTAAAATTTATCTCTGTTAAAAACGAATCTTTTATTTTATAAGGATTAAAAAAAAATATGGCTTTCATACAAAGTTGTAAAAGTAATTACTATAAAATATAAGTTCCTTTTTAATAGTTGTTCACTTTGGTGTCCCCTTGTTTTACAGACTGAAAAATTACAGAATTTTGTTTCACAGAAAATGTTTCATATACTGTTTGGTCCTTGTATTTTTGCTTCGTATATTATTATTTTTTATGTATTTACTTGAAAGAAACAAATTCGACAGAAAATCAATTCAATGAATTTTGTAATTTTATTTTTTCATTACACTAACTTATCAAACAATATAATTATTTTTCAACGAATATTGTTTGGTCAGTGTATTTTTTCATACTCACTCAAAACTCATTAGAAACTCATTAACGTACAACCTATAAATATGAGTGAGCGAGCAAGACCTCTCTGGGCAGAACCGACTTGAATAGGTTAGGTTAGAAGGCTATGGCGGGAGCGAAGCGAAGCAAGCTCCCGCCTTAGCCTTCGAGGTTATTTTTTTTTATATTCCTTGAATAACCTATGCGATATAATTTGATTGTAAATCGAATAATATGAGAACAAAGAATATTTAATTTGCTATTCTATGATATGAAAAAAGAAACATTGAATTTTATTTGAAATAAACAACGATGATTTAAATGTCTTCAAAGTAATTATTCTACATATTGATTATTCTATGAAATGATAATACGAGAAAAAATTTCTATGAAATGAAATTCTAAACAACTTCAGTCTGTAAAATAACGTACAACCGTTCACTTTACATCAGCTCAAGCCTTAGTTAATGATCTAAAGTAAATTGTATTCAGCAATAAAATTGGTCTAAAAGTTTTTGATCAAAATTGAAAATTCATATTTGTTTATTTTATTTGGGAAAAAAACAAGTGTCCCTATTTATGTGACCACTGTCAGGGCTGGGCAAAATACACACCTTGCTTTAATTGAAATACAAATTACAAATTACTTTTTCGCATGTAATTAAAATACGAAATATAAAATATTTTTAGACGGGTATTTGAAATATAAAATACAAAATACAGTATTTTAACCATTTTTAATTAAAATACAAATTACAAAAATACAAAATACATTTACACGAGCGTTGCGCCAACGCGAAAACGTGCGTTAGTGTCCAATTCAACCAATCAGGTAGCACATAGCACTAGCATCAATTTGACACTAGTGCGCATTTTGGCGTTGGTGCAACGCCCGTGGGAATAAGGCCTAACTGCTCTGGGTGCTAGTGTTTATAGTCTATGTACGAATCAGCTAATTTTTATTATCAATTTATCATTTATAATAAGATCGCTAAATGTATTTGTTAAAATGTATTTTGATGCAATAAGTATTTGAAATACTAATTACAAAATACCTCGGCGTCGGGTATTTAAAATTTTAAATACAAATTACATTTTTAGGTAGGAATTGAAATACAAATACTAAATACGTATTTGTATTTTAAATACGTATTTCAATTAGAAGTAATTCAAATACTGCCCAGCCCTGACCACTGTATATATATAGGTACGTCCCCTAGACGCTAAAAATATCTAATAATAAGGTTTATGTATCCATATATTTGACGTGATTGCTGTATAGATATTCTTTCGACAGTAAATATTTAAAAACTTGCAATGAAATACGTAGAACAAATTACTAACTAACACACACAAGTTTTCACATAATTGAAAACCCTTGCAGTTTTAAAGACAAATAAAAATAAAAACAATAGCACTGATTTGTCATCAATTTCATTTTATTTACAGTTCTTTCTCGTCAACATATTTACAAAATCATAAATAGACTTAAATAACACCTGTCGATGGTTAAAGATTTAATAATGATGGTAGTCATGGGCGGGAGCGGCGTGGATTGAAGGAGCCGAGTTGTGGACCACCGCGTTGAAACTGAAAGAGCAAGGGAGAAATTAAATGTAACGAAATTGCTCTAATTTTCCATAGGGTTTAGCCAAAGTTGTGATTTTCTTAGTTTAGAAATATATGATAGTACTGTTGCTCACCCGCTATGGTCATCGGCGGTGTAGTGCACGGTGCGCACGGAGCCGTCGGGCTGCGCCAGCGAGTAGGAGCCGTGCACGGCGTCGCCGTCGCGCGACTCGTGCTGCGACTTGTGGTCGCCGGTGTGCGGGTCCGCCACCGAGTACGCGAAGTCATACTTGGGGTGAGCCTGAGATGTCACACAAAAACATAAGCATAGTATAAATCAATTTAAATTTAAGATGATGTTATTTCGATTCATATTATAATCTAACACCAACAATAACTTACATATTCATCATGGCCATCGTAATGAGCAGCAGGGGCGGCGTAGTGGGCAATCGGGGCAGCGTAGTGAGCGATGGGGGCGGCGTGGACGAGGGGTGCGGCGTAGTGGGCCGGGGCGTAGTGAGCCGGGGCGGCGTAGTGGGCCGGGGCGTAGTGGCCCTCGTCGTGGCGGACGATGCTCTGCGAGGAGACGGCGTGGCCGTGGCCGAGGTAGCCGGCGCTGGCCGCAGCCAGGAGAGCGCTGAATGCTAGGGTCTGATGAATATATAGGTAGGGTCATTAGAATGTTTATTTTAAGATTTGACATTATTGGTTAATAAAAATATAAAAATAAGAAAATTAAACATTTTATTACTCGACACATGTCACTCGAAAGGACCTTTAAAATTCAATAATTATGTGCTGGCGTTACATCTTATCCTTTTCAGACTTCTATCGAGTTGTAATATAACATTCTAAAAACATTTGCGCAACTTATCAAAATACCCGTTCATTGTTTATACTGTTTATACTGTTTGTAATGGCTTTTAATTCTTAACCTGACAAAAATAAAAAAAACAGGAACTCAAACCCTTTTTGATTTTGAATCAGCAAATAATTCAAACGCAATCACGTAGCAATTTTTTTTTTATGTTTTTGTTAGGGTCCGGAATTTTGGGGACCGCTTTTGGCAAGTTGTAGGGAGAGAATACCTCTACCTATACCTATAAAAAGCGGTATTCTCTCCCTACAACTTGTCAAATGCCACCCCCAAAATTCGGGGCCCTAAATTAATGATGTTTATTTGTAAAGATATTTATATTGTTTATTATAACTAAATTTTCATGTTTAATAAATGCTGAAAACACTTTATTTGTAATTAAACTAAAAGACAGATTTTTTCTTATTATTTTATATCCACTATATTATTTTTACTCACTTTGCAGAACATTTTGTTTGATAATTGCTTACTGATTGATGTCGACAGTCCGCAGTTGGTTTTTATAGATCGCGGCACGTGCGCAGGCGGCGGTGGGGCGGAGAAATGCGCGCCTTGAAGTCGAACTTGAATTACTTTAGGTTAGGTGAGGGAAAACTTTTAGTACAGATTCTTAACGCAAAATAACCAAATATTTAATAGTGTGTTGAAAGGCCGGATAACGTATTGGCAAAAACAGATGCAGACTAAGTTTGACACTCTTCAATGGCAAATTTGGTTATTTCTTTTGGTTCTGCTAGATAACGAGTTATTGCTACATTAATAAAACTTGAAATTTTAGTACTTCAAAATGCTCAATGCTAGCGTGAACGATTTTCGGAAACGGTCATAAATGTCATAATGTATGGAATAAGCGCTCGACGCGACCGTCCGGCAGTTTACATCAATCGTATACATTTTTGATAACGATAACGTTTGCCGAATGCGTTTTGTCAAGGGCAACCTGTGGGGTTATTATGACATAGCTATGCAGCTCATTTTACGGCGAGCGTAAAGGTCAGAGCTATAGCAGTTGTATAGCTCTCTTTTTCTCTCTGCTTAAACTGAACTGTATAGCTATGTGATAATAACCCCCCTGTTCTGTTAAATCTTTGGCTCTGAATGTTATCTTATTAAAATTACTTCTAAAACCATTTCCTGTAGTTTTTTTTATATTTTTTATTTTTTAATCACTAGCCACTGTTGTATATTCAACAGCATAAATAAGTGATAATTTCTGTACCTTGTCGCTCTCAATAAACACTTCAACATTTGAAACACAACGTTAAAGTGAAATGGTACATAAATGATGTCTTATTTATGCTGTTGACTGTACCACCTACGTTGTTTGGACTTCGATTTTTAAATCGCTAACCTATATCAATCTTTCCAATCTCCAACATTCTATTAACAAAGTAAATTTCAGTAATAACTGGCGGTGACGTATTTTAGTAACAGTGTAAAAGATTTTTATTGGTATAACAACCAACGATTTTCTATACGTGGTCAAAATTATGACCAAAATTTATCGATATATTTTAGAGTCATTCACACGTAACCTTATCGGGTCATGCAAGGTTGACGACTTGTGCCGGCAAATAGATCTAACTAATTAAGGTTTATGCTTTGTGACTGTATTACTGCTGCTGCATACAATATGATCCAAAAAAGGTCGATATAAATAATAATATCAGGGGACAATGTCACAGCAATTGACCTAGTCCCAAACAAAGCTCAAGGGCTTGTACTTTGGGTTTTAGACAACAATATAAATACTTATGTAGAAAAATATATATTCCCGCTCAACACACAAATATCTTCCCTTACCGGCATTTGAACCCAGGTCCGCTAGCTTCGTGAGCAGGGTCACAGACTACCAACTAGGCCAGCGCGTGGTCGAAATGGTCATAATGATTTAAATTTGTAAAATAAGCTATGTTTTTGCCGCTGCCAACAAACACAAACTGTAGGATTTTGCGAATGAACAGCTCACATAAATATTTGAAAATTGTTAAAAAGCTATTCCTTGTTTCCAACGAAATGAGAATTGCGTGTTCGCATTTTAAGATCGCTCTTGATAGCATAGTATGTGTTTAAAACACGAGTGTACACCAATGTTAACATTTTATTAACCAAAATATTAGTTTTACAACTTTCAAAGAGACCATTTTCTCATTAACTTGGGCTATGAATCATGTATATATCTCTTTTTGATAATCAATCAGAAAAAGCCCTAACTAGTGGTACTACTGGTACAAGTACCAATGGCCCATGACAAATTACAAACGAATTGACAGTGTGAAGCCTATAGAATATGCTAACATTAGGTTGGGTATTTTTCCCATCATAACTATTGGTTAAATAGGTATAAACAGGTAAGTACTAATCATTAGCACAACCTAAAAAACGGTGGATGTAAACATAGCTTAGGACTATGAACAATTTGGCTATGAAAAAACAAGCATTACTCGTGTGGACTTTTAGCATGCTAAAATTCTTCTTCTTCTTTTATATTAAGTAATGGTGGTCTACCGCGGTTCCGTAATCAGTAAAGAGAAATCAAAAGTAAAAGCCGGAGATCTTTCAATCAGCCATCTTCCCTCCCCAAAGGTTACCGGAATCTTGACGCTAAAATTACGGGCAAGTAATAGTTAGGAACATAATAAAACCGGCTTATAATTTTTTGGTCAGTGAAATTATAGCAAATAGTTTTAGGCCTAACGAAGTTCAATAACAACACAAATACTCGAATACTCGACTTAAGTTGGGACCTTTGTCTCGTTGTCCCAGGTGGATTTAAAACCTAATAATATTTAGTCATTTAGTTTTAAAAGGTTACTTTTCATTACTTACTTGCCGCTTGTGCCCGCTGTCGTCTGTATGGATTTTTTCTTCATACAAACTTTGTCCTGACAATTTCGAACACTACAAAAAAAACCCGGTCAAGCCGTTCTCAAGTGATGCTCCTCTGTCATACATGTGGCAATCAGTTTTTACATATCGTCTATGTACATGTATGAGTTGACCTATGCCACCGTCTATCACTGCAAGGTTGAATTTCGTCTGCATTTTTGACGTAAGTAAATAGATTGTTCATACAGCTCGTTGTCACAAAAGCATTCCCAAAACAATATTCATTAGGATGAGGTTAACAAGCTCTATGGTATCATCGTCATTTGGCCATCGCCACTGCCTATTGGAGACTCGCGCTGTTTCTGGCCTCGAAACATAAGTATGGAAGGATAAAATAAATAAATATAAGATTTGTTTTAAGTTTTCGGTTTATTGGCAGGTTTATTGGCGGTCTATCATTCACATATTTACATAATCATAAATAATCTTAAATAACACGTGGCAGCTGTCTTCTTTCTTCTTAATAATGGTGGTAGTCGTGAGCGGGGGCGGCGTGGATGGAAGGGGCCGAGTTGTGGACCACGGCGTTGAAACTGTAATAGCGAAAAACATATTATAACTGTAAGGTTAGCATTTTACATGGGTTTTTTCTGTAGCTTAGTAAAAAGTATCATAGTTTTTTGTAAAGTTTATTTGTCATGGCTTGTAGCTTACCCGCTGTGGTCATCGGCGGTGTAGTGCACGGTGCGCACGGAGCCGTCGGGCTGCGCCAGCGAGTAGGAGCCGTGCACGGCGTCGCCGTCGCGGGACTCATGCTGCGATTTGTGGTCGCCGGTGTGCGGGTCCGCCACCGAGTACGAGAAGTCATACTTGGGGTGGGCCTGAAATGTCACACAAAGGCGTTAGCATATTATTAGCAAACTTAAATTTAAGACAAATTTATTTCCTTTCATACATACATACATACATAAACTCACGCCTTCATTCCCAGAGTAGGGTAGGCAGAGCTAAAGAATTACCAACAAGTCTTAAAACTTCTTGTTATTTCCTTTCATTTCATAATATAACACCAAAAATAACTTACATATTCATCATGACCATCGTAATGAGCAGCAGGGGCGGCGTAGTGGGCAATCGGGGCAGCGTAGTGAGCGATGGGGGCGGCGTGGACGAGGGGTGCGGCGTAGTGGGCCGGGGCGTAGTGAGCCGGGGCGGCGTAGTGGGCCGGGGCGTAGTGGCCCTCGTCGTGGCGGACGATGCTCTGCGAGGAGACGGCGTGGCCGTGGCCGAGATAGCCGGCGCTGGCCGCAGCCAGGAGAGTGCTGAATGCTACGATCTGGTGGTTCGATAGTTTGATTAGTACCTTTATTGTACACTAAGGAATACACAGAAGTATATATCAAGGGGATGTTACTCCTTTAAGAGATCTTATCCAACCCGTTAGTTTATATTTTTAGTTCCCTAATGTAAAATGTGATAGGTAAAATGTTTTTATAAAACTGATATTAATAATTTAAAGTAAATAACTTAAAAAAACACGTAACATTTTTTTTAAATATGTTTTTATTAGGGTCCGGAATTTTGGGGATGGCTTTTGGCAAGTTGTAGGGAGAGAATACCGCTTTTTATCGATGTAATCGACAAATCGATGGATTTTTTCGACTTTATAAAAAAAACTAAATTTTCTGGTGACATGTGGTCTTTTCAGCGGTCGATGATGAAAAGTGAAATGCCTTTAAATTGCTTTATTGAACTATCGATTTGTCGATAACATCGATAAAAAGCGGTATTCTCTCCCTACAACTTTTCAAATGCCACTTCCAAAATTCCGGGCCCTAAATTAATGATGTTAATTTGTAAAGATATTTATATTGTTTATTATAACTAAATTTTCATGTTTAATAAATGAAGGAAACACTGTATTTGTAATTAAACTATTAGACAGATTTTTCGTTAATATTTTATATCCACTATATTATTTTTACTCACTTTGCAGAACATTTTGTTTGATAATTGCTTACTGATTGATGTCGACAGTCCGCAGTTGGTTTTTATAGATCGCGGCACGTGCGCAGGCGGCGGTGGGGCGGAGAAATGCGCGCCTTGAAGTCGAACTTGAATTACTTTAGGTTAGGTGAGGCAAAACTTTTAGTACAGATTTTTAGCGCAAAATAACTAAATATTGAATAGTGTGTTTAAACGAAAGACCGGATAGTGTATTGGCAAAGACAGATGCAAAATAAGATCGACACTTTTCAATGGCAAATATGGTTAATTCTATGGGCTCTGCTAGATCTAGGGCATGCTCCCGGGAATTCCCGGTGCTAAAAGGACCGAGAAATCCCGGGAATTATGATTTCAACTGGTACCGGTACTGGTGAAAAAAAATCCCGGTTCTTCGGTTCCTTCGGTACTCAATTTGTGACTAGACTAATTGTCATTTTTTCTTTTCAAAACTACGTGGTGGCCTGGTGACGCTTTCCCCCAATTCGCACAAGCTCGGTTTTATTCGGATGCGATATGAGATCGGCATCGCTCGGCCCGCCCCAGTCGCCCCACCCTTCGACCCGACGCCTCGACCCAATCCAAGGCCAACCGGGCGGGCCGACCGACACGTAGTCAGGTAGTCAGAAAGATAGCTGTTCTGATTTGATAGTCGTGTTCTGGTTTAAATAATTAATAATTATCACTTAACTGGTGTCTTATTTAAAAAAAAAAACATTAAACAAAAAAAAAATACAAATAATTTACTCAGTACCGAAAAGTACCGAAATCCCGGGAATTCCCGGTTCTGACTTAGTACCGGAAATCTTAGTCCCGGTTCCGGGAATGGTACCGGTACCGCATGCCCTAGCTAGATCACGAGAAATTACCTTAATGAAACTTGAAATTTTAGTACTACAAAATGCTCAATCCCAGCGTGAACGATTTTCGGAAACTGTCAAAAGGTATGGAATAAGCGCTCGACGCGACCGTCCGGCAGTTTACATCAATCATATACATTCATTTTTGATAACGATAACGTTTGCCGAATGCGTCTTGTCTAGGGCTACCTGTTCTGTATCTTTGGCTCTTAATGTTTTCGTATAAAAATTACTTCTAAAACAAGTTCTTGTAGGTTTTTTAAATTTCATTTTTTTTAATCACTAGCCCTTGCTGTACAGTCAACAACTTAAATAAGATATCATTTCTGTACCACGCTTTCAATCGTTTCATAATTTTGTATAACATTTCAAATACGTTAAAGTGACAAGGTACATAAATGATTACTTATTTATGCTGTTGACTGTACCTACGTTGTTTGGACTTCGATTTTTAAATCGCTAACCTATGTCAATCAATCCAATCTCAACAAAGTAAATTTCAGTAATATCTGGCGGTGACGTATTTTAGTTAGTGTTATAGATTTTTATTGGTATCACAACCAACGATTTTTTATACATGGTCAAAATTATGAGCAAAATGTATCGATATATTTTAGAGTCATTGACACGTAATCTTATCGGGTCATGCAAGGTTGACCACTTGTGCCAGAAAATAGATCTAATTAAGGTTTAAGGCTTTGTGACTGCATTACTGCTGCTGCATATAATATGATCCAAAGAAGGTCGATATGAATAATAATATCAGGGGACAATGTCACAAAAATTGACCTAGTCCCAAACAAAGCTCTAGGCTTGTACTATGATATACTTAAATACATAGAAAACATCCATGACTCAGAAACAAATATTCCACTCATCACACAAATATCTGCCCTTACCGGGATTTGAACCCAAGTCCGCTAGCTTCGTGCAGGGTCACTAATCACTACCAACTTGGCCAGCAGCGCACCGTCGAAATGGTCATAATGTTTTTTTGTAATATTATATGTGTTGACCATAGTTTGTGTTTAAAACACGACACGAGTGTACACCAATGTTATTATGTTATAAACCAAAATATTAGTTTTACAACTTTAAAAGAGACCATTTTCTTATTAGTTTGGGCTATGAATCATGTATGTATCTCTTTTTGATGATCAATCAGAAAAAGCCCTAGCTAATGGTACTACTGGTACAAGTACCAATGGCCCATGACAAATTACAAACCAATAGACAGTATGAAGGCTATAGAATATGCTAACATTAGGTTGAGTATTTTTCCCAATATAACCATTGGGTAAATAGGTATACAGGTAAGCTGGTTCTAATCATTAGCACTAAACCTAAAAAATGGCAATGTAAACATAACTTAGGACTATGAAGAATTTGGCAATGAAAATACAAGCACTTAGGATGCTAAAATTACGAATAAGTTATAGTTAGGAACATAATAAACCGGCTTTTAATTTTAATTTTGTGGTCAGTGAAATTATAGCAACAAGTTTTAGGCGTAACGAAGTTCAATAACAACACAAAAACTTGAATGCTTGACTTAAGGTGGGACTCTTTGTCTCGTTGTCCCTGGTGGATTTGAAACCTAATACTATTTAGTCATTTGGTTTTAAAAGGTTGCTTTTTATCACTTACTAGCCGCTTGTGCCCGCTGTCGTCTGGTTGGACCTTTTCTTCAAACAAACTTTGTTCTGACAATTTCGAACACTACAAAAACAAAAACGGTGGAGCCGTTCTCAAGTGACGCTCCTCTGCCATGCATGCGGCAATCGGTTTTTACATGTCGTCTATGTAGATGTATGAGTTGACCTATGCCACTGTCCGTCACTGAAAGGTTAAATTTCGTCTGCATTTTTGACGTAATTAAATAGATTTTTCATACAGTCCATAGTCACAAAATCATTCCCAAAACCATATTCATTAGGATGAGACTAACAAACTCTATGGTACCATCATCCTTTGGCCATCACCACTGCCTATTAGAGATTCGCGCTGTTTCTATCCTTGAAACATAAGTATGGAAGGATAAAATAAATAAATATAAGATTTGTTTTAAGTTTTCGGTTTATTGGCAGATCTCTATCATTCACATATTTACATAATCATAAATAATCTTAAATAACACGTGGCAGCTGTCTTCTTTCTTCTCAATAATGGTGGTAGTCGTGAGCGGGGGCGGCGTGGATGGAAGGGGCCGAGTTGTGGACCACCGCGTTGAAACTGTAATAATGAAAAACATATTATAACTGTAAGGGTTAGCATTTCACATGGGCTATTTCCGTAGTTCAGTAAAAACTATCATAGTTTTTTATGAAGTTTAATTTTCATGGTTTGTAGTTTACCCGCTGTGGTCGTCGGCGGTGTAGTGCACGGTGCGCACGGAGCCGTCGGGCTGCGCCAGCGAGTAGGAACCGTGCACGGCGTCGCCGTCGCGGGACTCGTGCTGCGACTTGTGGTCGCCGGTGTGCGGGTCCGCCACCGAGTACGCGAAGTCATACTTGGGGTGGGCCTGAAATGTAACACAAAAGCGTTAGCATATTATAATCGAATTACCCCCTTACTAATAAACGTTGAGTAACGGTTATATAGCTATACAATGTTTTGTCCTTATCTGTCATTGTGACATTTGAATTTGACAGATAAGGACAAAACATTGTATAGCTATATAACCGTTACTCAACGTTTATTAGTAAGGGGGTTAGAATTTAAGATGATCTTATTTCACTTCATATCATAATTTAACACCAAAAATAACTTACATATTCATCATGACCATCGTAATGAGCAGCAGGGGCGGCGTAGTGGGCAATCGGGGCAGCGTAGTGAGCGATGGGGGCGGCGTGGACGAGGGGTGCAGCGTAGTGGGCCGGGGCGTAGTGGGCCGGGGCGGCGTAGTGGGCCGGGGCGTAGTGGCCCTCGTCGTGGCGGACGATGCTCTGCGAGGAGATGGCGTGGCCGTGGCCGAGGTAGCCGGCGCTGGCCGCAGCCAGGAGAGCGCTGAATGCTACGATCTGGTGGTTGGATAGTTTGATTAGCATTCTGATGTTTATCGTTTACTTTACAAAAATATATATCAATAGAAATCATTCTTTTCAATGGCTAATTTATCCCGTTAAAAGAGTTTTGCCAGATAGTCTATATATATTTGAAGCAAATATATGCCTGGCTGGTATTTTAATCACAAAACAGCTATAAAAAACGTACAAATTTGGGTCATAACAGTATAAAAAAGCAACCAGCGCCTGGTCGATCCAACTCGTCCAAAATGCCTGCTTTACATAGCATGAATATTAGGCATTACCATTCAACGAGGCAATGCTGTCAGCATTTTGGTCACGGTTTTTTGGGGTTATTAAATATATATGTGTACTAATTATTTTATATGTAAAGTTTAATGACTGAGATTTTTATAATTGTATTTGTAATAAACTAGTTAATGATAGTTATATACTTCTAGTTATTTCATGTTGAAAAATATCTACTTTTTTTTTGGATTTGAATTAAAGTAGTTCAACTTACTTTGCTAAACATTTTGTTTGATAATTGCTTACTGATTGATGTCGACAACCCGCGGTTGGTTTTATAGATCGCGGCACGTGCGCGGCGGCGGTGGGGCGGAGAAATGCGCGCCTTGAAGTCGAACTTGAATTACTATCTAAGCTAGGTGCGATAAGTAAGGCAAAACTTTTGTTACAGATCCCCTCTGGTCTAAATGATTTCAAATTGAGACAACAATGGACACTATTCTTAGAAATGCCTAAAATCTTCTAAAAGTATTTAATAGTTGTGAGTTTTTTTATCGTTCATTTTATCTAGTTACGTTTCGTGATGTTCTTTTAAATTTATAACTATAAGAATTCTTACGATACTCAAATTGTAATTTTAAAATTCGTGTATTTTATAATATGTCTAATAACGGCCTTGTATTGTTTATTGAACTCGTAGCAATCAACGACTTCTTGAAGACAGTTAAAAGAACAATATTCGATATATTTTAGAGTCATTAACATTTAACATAGTGAGCACATTATAAGGCTGCCGGCGTGTGGCCGTAGCAGTATAAGCATTTTTTGTCACTTCCAACAAAGCTGTATAAAAGTAATACTTTTAAAAAGCTTTAGGTCGCCAATAAGTGTTAATAATAAAATATGAATTACGAAATAAATAAATATCTGGGGCAATCTCACACAAATTGAGCTAGACCCAAACTAAGCTCTAGGTTTGTACTATGGGTGCAAGGTAACAACCAACATACCTACTAATACATATATACATTAAATCACGCCTGTTTCCCAGAGGGGTAGGCCACCACCGTGGCAGACCACTTCTTTCCACTTTGTTGCTTTCTTCTTTCTACCTACTTATATAGAGAAACAAATACTTGTATATGTACATAGAAAACACCCAAGTCTCAAAAATTAATAACTACTCGCTCTCATTACACCAATATTTGCCCTGACAGGGAATCAAACCCGGTACCGCTAGCTTTGCAGCAGGATCACTACCAACTAGTTTAACTGCGTCGTCAAATGCGTGTCGGACTCGCGCATCGATGGTTCCATACCGCCCGCCTCACACTTAACCGTTTTTTTTTTATTTGGAGGTCTCTTTAGTATTCGCTCTATCATCACATCAAATTTGATGCTAGTACTCGTAGCTTGTATGCATTACCGTAAAATACGCCAACATTGCCCTAACTTTATATTTGAAAAAACTTTTTTTTTATAAGATCTTTGTTTTTTTGTAATCTTTGCAGAAGCAATATAGTCACTTTTAAACGTCAAGAATCTACTGGCGCTTCACGAGAAGAGACAACTGCTCAGAAGAAATGCCGCAAGGAACTAAGGAGCCAGTCATTTTTTAAACATATTTAATATTACAATGGTACTACTTAGTCTAGCATTATATGTATAAAGCTATAAATATTAAATTACAATAATATCAAATAACCTGCATAGTTTCAGCAGGAAAGCATGCCAACATCTTACGAGAAAGATAGGAGAAAAGGAAAAAAACACCTACTTATGTGTATATAAGACTGTGCAAGACGACCACCAGTTTCTATATGTTTTCCTACATCAATGGTGTCCCCTAGACAATATAAAGCTTTTACATTTGATCAAATTATTATTGACTAAGTTTCGAGTTTAGGCCAAGCATGTGTGTGTCTGTTAAAAGTCCTCGACCCCATACGCTTTAGACATTAACGACTTTTTCAAGTAATTTTTAAGTGCTGAAAAGGGTAACTTTAAAGCTACGTCAGGTAATTAATGATACGAATATATGCATTGACCAACAAATGATTTATATACTTTTCAAACGCGGAATTTTCGAATAGCGATTAAATTTTTATTGCTAGTATTTAAATTATGTAGGTACCTACCTATATCACAGTTTTTGGTAAAACAATCTAAATTCTTAATAACATAAATAGTATTTGCATAAATAAATGCAGACGCTACAGTTAAGATATTAATTTTCTTTAAAAAGTTATCTTAAGGAGTCACTGGAATTTAAGTTGTAAATAGAACGAATGGCCCTCGGATAATTATTAACATAATTTAGGACTTTAGCGTTCTTATTCTTTTCCCTCTTTCTATGTAGGTCATAAAGCCTATTTCTACTTTTATGAATGCCTGCATTCACTAAATATGGTTTTTGACCTAAGAATAGTTTTCATTATGATCATTTTATGTCGTTATCGTAATCAGTGCGACAAATATCGTAATAGCACATGCACCTTGAACCATAGTTTGAGGGTACGGCGATGACCACTGACCTAATTTGCCAAAACTTCTAAAATACTACTGTATAATGTGCTATTAAACAATTAATAAAAAAAACCAAGCCGTTCGGCCCCGTCACGACTTGTGGCTTCAATGGTGCGATGCACAGAGCGGAAAGCGGCAAAAATACAAGATGCGATTTCCGCACGGATCTTCCAGACCTAAGCTCCTCAAAATCGTGAAAAGCGTCGTTCTTTCGGACGTGAGCACACCACCGGTCAGCGTAAAAGACGCATTAATGACGTGACGCTGTAGACGCGTCACTGTGTTGCGTCGGCGTGTTTTAATCTTCGGTGTGGTCGCTCCTTAAGAGGATTGTGAAGCGCCGCTAAAAATCCCGTAGCTGACAAAAAAATCCATAAAAATTTAGCTCAGGCCGTTAACGTTTCTCACCCCCTAAATCAAGTATGATTTCCACGATTTTTGAATATGTTGTAGTTACTATAAAGAACTAGGTCTGTAAGATTCAGTTTTATTTTTTATTTTTTTAATTCGAAGAAGTATTTTCGTGGATAGGAAAACATACAGACATAGTTTTTCATGATATTCACAATATATTCAGAAATCGTAAAAATCGGACTATGTTTAAGTGGAGAGAAATGTTTTCTTTTGTATGGAAATGTTTAGCTGCACAATCCTCTTAACCAACCACCCGCTTCAGGTCGCTTTGGAACGCGTCCGACAGAAGTGGAAAAATTGGGTAATTTTGTATGGCACTAAAAGTCCGAAGTCAAAATAAATTATAGTCCAATATTGCATGTCAAATAATTGTAAAGCACGAACTCCTTAATATCGTATCGGTATTGAATACTAATATGGGTTACTTATGAGCAGTGGTGGGAATAGGTAGGTTTTCCCTATTTACCTAAACCGGATGCGTGTTCATTCAATTTGACTCAATGATAGGATAGCAGAGGCAGGCGATGGTCCCTTGATAATTAAAAGCCTACCTTCTTTAAATTAGTGTAAATATAAATTGGGCGATTCCGACGTCTCGTACTGTGTTGCAGAAATTCTCCTTTGGCCCGTGCCTTGCACCTTTTAAACGGGCTTCTCGCATATGCCCCTGAGCGGGATGTATTTGCTAGCGGATGAGCTGCACTGCGAGATAAATGTTTGAGGTAGGCGAGAGTATGGATGTGCGTGTGTCGTCAATTCTCTAATATAATAGTATGTGTTGTATTTTATTGTAATTTTCGCTATTTGTAAGTATCTATTATTTCACAGTGCCTTGATTTTGTAACTGTTATACTGTGCAATAAGTTTGTAATAATAAATAAATAAAGATATATCGCTTTTCAATTTAACAACATTCAAGCAGAACCTGGAATTAACCATAATATTGCATTGAATAAAACATAAGCTATCTTTGTAGTTCCGGTTCGTTTTCCGGATACCAAAATTCGTCAAAAAAGTTTTTAATTTGACCTCCTACAGACATACCGTCCGTATGTAGTATAATTTATTTTATTACTTAATTAATTGAAGTGAAACAATTTATGTAATACTAATTAAATCACTGATATAAAATGTTCAGTAGGTAATCACAATTTTACAACGATTGTCACTCGTATTCTTGTACTTCCATAACAGTTATTGTTCAATGTCAAGTTTACCCTAAAAGCAAACAAGGTAACCGTTTTCTTATCTTTATCGATAAAATTCGGTATTTGACTCAAATACCTCGAGCCGATTATTTAATAATGCCATAAACGGATAAGTGTTTTATATTGTAAAGTCACTTACGCATACTTTGGTAAGACCAAGGTTTCTTAACAACGGCTGATGCAAAATCTACTCGTGTTTCAATTACGATTATTGATTTGAATCGGTATTGAATCGGAAGGAATTACTGATATAGGATTACTTTAGGATTGTTGTGTTGTGTCAACCCATATCGAACTGAAACGAAATAAGAAAATAACTTAGTGGCGTATGTTATGTTCAAAAATGGTATGATATTTTGATGCAAAAAGTACGAATTCGTTTCACCTTTTCCAATAAGGATCCCCAGAAACCAATGCAAATAATGTAAAAAATGATTGTTTACGAAATTACGGTATAATTTTCTTAAGCTGCTTTCCGATATGTCTCAGGCTGCGTTGAAGACACGTCGCCGTAGTATCTTTTAAACATCCCCAATAAAAAAAAGTTCAATGGGTTTAAATCCTACTATTTAGGACCGGTCGAGTTGCCGCCGATTCTGAATGGCCAGAATTATCTGCATTTTTCGGTACAACTTTATCTTTTAAACATCCCCAATAAAAAAGTCCAATGGGTTTAGATCCGGGGAACGCGGTGGCCATAAATATTGCAGATAATTCTGTAACGTGTCTTCGACGCAGCCCGAGACATTTTGGAAAGCACTTCAGAAAAATTAAACCGTAACTTCATCAGAAGATGTCATTTGTGCTTTAAAGCCGCAGGGATACAATTTGAACGGGTAGGGGTCGGGTTGCATAAAGTTTAAAGTCATATTTTTGATGGGCATACAAGGATTCGTCATACTCATCATTGCGCATAACTGTAAATTGTCATACATTTATGCGCATAAAGTTTTTAATCATAATGTTTAAGAACATATTGTGTAACGCGCATAAATTTGATGCGCATAAAATTATTTAACCATACTTTATAATGGTATGGCTTTATAAATAAACTTTTTCCGCTCTTTTATAAAAAAATAACCCTAACCTATCCGCGATCCGAGTCGGTTTTGGCACTAACTTCATATTATATTAATATTTTGACTTAATAAATGTAAGCATTTCTACATTATGATTAAACCAATTATGGCTCCGTACAATTATGACAAGGAACAATTATGCCTAGTATAATTTATGCCAAAAAAAAATTATGAGCATCAACTTTATGCGTAATGTGTTATGACAATCGATATTATGACAATAGTTGTTATGCGACCAGACCGCCACCCAATTTGAACATTTATTGTGAATAAACTAATGAAAGTTAAACCTGTTATTTATTATCTGTGAACGTTAATCAACCAAAAATCAATGATTATCCTCAAAAGAGCACAAACAAATAAGATATCGAAGAGTACACGATATTTTTTTACATTACTAGCATTGATTTATGGAGAGTTTATGGAGTTGACATAAGCAGCCGACGTGATTGTCAACAGCTTACGGAGATTCTATACATTTTGTCAAATTTCTAATACTGCTACATGTTTGACTGGCGGTAGGGCCCACACCAGCCTGGTTGAACTGAATAAATCAATGTAACGCAAATATGGGACACTAACTGCAGCACTCAGAGACGTTAATTAAATTTAATGCTTGATTAAAGATGCTGCTGTCACTTTCTCAGCTATAGCAATAGAATAAGACAACACGTCATTAAACAAGCATTAAATTTAATTGACTTCTCTGAGTGCGGCAGTAAAATAAACTCACAATACTGCTACTAGTTTAAGGCAATAACCCACCTCAAAAAAGTACGGATAAATGCATAAAAATGTAAGCTTACTGTCCCGGCAAGAAATCCAGCAGCCTGAAAAACAAGCTCAAGTGCTGGCTTGGGCTGAACAGTGGCTTGGGAACGCCAGTGGATAGTAGATACGTTGGGCGCGAGAGCCGCATCCAACCTGGGAGGATTGGTCCTTACTAAACGTGACTCGTACCAGTCTTGGCCAATGCGCCCACTGTAAAAACCTAAGCAGCTGCGTCGAATCTCGCCGGCGACTGCGGTGCGGAGTTCATATCATCGAGCTCATCGCACGGGATTGCCTACTGCCAGTTTATCCTGGTCACCCTGAAGAATTACATGAATGTGTCTAACTTAACATCCGTGGAAACGTTTTTTATAATAATTTGAGTGTAAGTTCATTATTTCTTTTTCCGTTATAAAACTATGTCTACTTCTTAATGAATATCCTATTCAAAGCAACTAATTAGAAGCATTTCATGATTAAAAATTTTATTGCCTCGCCTACTTACTATGACAAAATGGCGGAGATATTTAGAAAAATGGGTATACGTCGTCGGGCGGCCACAACGGCCACAACAAACGGACGTGTGTGGTAGGGTCATAGATTTTGTATGGATTTGCTGCCGTCGGAATTCCGAATCGAAATTCCGAAACGGAATTCGGAATGTATGTGGCCGCCCTTATTATCTGTGATCTGTTTTCAACGTCATAAATGTCATAATAGACGAACGTCATTCAAACATAATGTCAACAAATAATCGCAATACGATATAAATTATTATTTCAGAGTATTTTATAATATAACCATTCAACCATTGCTTACCTCAACCTCAATTTATACAACACTTCCGACATGACCCTTGTTTCTTGACTAGATTTAAATAACACAATCACATTAAATTTGTTGAAAAGGCAGATTGCATTCTTCCTATCATGGGTTTGTACAATAAATGTTAATGCCGTCATTTTGAACCTCTTTGAAAACCTCACCCCACAAATTATACATTAATCACATAGAACTCAAAAAAGTTATGGTTTCATTAATAGATTAATTTCATCATAAGAATTACAATTTGTAAACAAATTAATTTGACATGTCAATAGATGTCTTCTAATTAGGTGTCAGCTAGACATCTACATTACATACATACATAACCAGACGCCTGTAATCCCAAAGTGGGGTAGGCAGAGATACATAATAACCTACAAATTATATCTTAATTGTACTTATAAATTAAAACATTGGAGAGGTTTTATATGTTTTATGTAAAATCACAAAAGAGGTTGATATACTGGTCAAATGAAGGTAATTTTTTAATTTTATTATAATTAGTTAATTTTGATATTGTTTTAATGTAACTACCCCTGTAGTTAGTCGAGAAGTTTTCATACATTGTTAAAAATGGGTGTATCCCAATTACTGATAAAATGAGAAACTTTAATTTAAGCTGTACGACCTTACTCTTGGGTAATTTTAGACAATTTTAAATTCTTCACGTAAGTAGAGCGTAATTTATCTATTCATGTTGCATCCTATAGGTAGTGATTACTATTCCGCAGATTCTTTATAAAGTCGAGATATATATAATTAAATAAGATAAATCACCCAATTACCTGTTTTTCAAAGTTAAATTTAATGAGCCGTGAATCCTATCACTAAACATTTCTGAGAAGATAGCGTGCACATTATAATTTAATTATATTTATTATTATTTTTGCAATACATATTACACTTAATCATCATAATCATACGGTGAAAGATGCTATGAATCTCCGCTAAAAAGTCCTTGACAATCCCGACACCATTTTGTGGAACAATTACTAAACAACCATGAATCCATGACGTTCGCCATCTTGTTTTTTTCGCTCAAACACACGTTTTTTGGGTGTTATACCACGCTTCACCGGCGTCGCATGGCCAAAGGCAATTGATACCGATACCATGACATATATTGCAGCCGTTAATAGTTTATTTCGACCTTTATCTATTGTCGTCCGAATCGCGCGCGCAGCCCCACTCATTTACTTCTTCTTGAGGTGTTAAATTATTATAAAAACCAACGGCCGGCTGGTATTGACATCAATCAGCAACCGACGTTGAAATTAACCACAACAACATGTTCAGCAAAGTGAGTTAATTTATACGAATTTAAAATATATTACAATTGGAAAATCGGTTTCTTAATTGTCACTGTGTTTGGATCTCATTTATTTAAATCGTTGATATAACCTAAAAAATAATTAAGGTGTATTCAACTTTTAGACTCAAGACAAGAAAACGGGCTCATAATAGTCTTCAGTAATTTAGTTTCAATTGAGGACTTCACGGTTAAATTACCAAATTAAGCATGTTTTGGGACAAATCATTTTAAATAAACTGTCATAACACTCATATTCTACAAAGCCACCTTAACTACTTATTTACTCCATGTATACCTGTTTGAAATACTGTATCTTTAACTCAGTATATTTAATATAATAAATTGCCTAGACTGCAACTCGTCTACTAATACAATCCTTTGTTTTTGAAAATTTACGCCATTATTCACACAAACACATAAGTAAAGTCGAGGTATTTATAATGTGCGTTAACGTTAACTGAGTTCCGTTTTAAATTTCCACTAGTACAATTTAAAAATCGGTTTTATCATGCCAACAATTCATCTACATTTCCCTCTTCAAAGTTGACCCTATAAACTTGATCGCATTTTATTCTACTACAATTCAAATTATTCCCTTCCAGCTCGTAGCATTCGGCGCCATGATCGCGGCGGCCCACGCCGGTCTGCACGGGCACGCGGTCTCCTCGCAGAGCATCGTGCGCCATGACGAAGGCTATGCGCCGTACGCGCATGGACCGTACGGGCACCTCGTCGCGCCTGCGCACTATGCAGTGCCGCTTGCGCACGCCGCGCCGCTCGCGCACTACGCCGCGCCGCTTGAACATGCGCACTACGACGATGGACACGATGAATATGTAAGATAAAGGATTAAGATAAGCTTGGCAGAAAAAGTGTGACTGACACGCTAAACTTTTTTTTGTAAAGTTAGGCAAATTATTCAGAGCACTTTGCAATCAATACTCGGCAATTGCGTTTTGATACTACCGTTAAGAATTATTTTGACGTTACTTACGCTAACTTTTGTGCACAATATTAAATTGAATAAATAAAGTGATACCGATACCTTATAACATAACGATAGAAACATGTTATATTCAATACATTTTGACATACAATTTACATGTTTCTTACAATGTTAACTTGGTATGGGTTGGAGTAAACCAAGCTTTAAGAGGCATTAAAGCAAGGGTCCCTTTAAACCACAACCACACGCTTGAAGAAAGGGAAAAGAAGGGAAAAGTGAAAATCTTGTAATATGATCGGTCGTTGCACGCAAATCGACACCTCGGCAATTGCACACGGCATTTCATTTACTAAGGTCATGTTGATGTTTTTCAATAACTTTAACTGTCATTCCTCTCATTTTTATTGTGAGTATTGAATATTAGATTGATAGAACCGCTCTAGAATATCCATCACCTTTCTACCTTCATCCCACAAAAAGCTAATAAGTACTAGTAATCCTCGTATCTAATAGCACATTTCGTTTCAGGCCCACCCCAAGTATGACTTCGCGTACTCGGTGGCGGACCCGCACACCGGCGACCACAAGTCGCAGCACGAGTCGCGCGACGGCGACGCCGTGCACGGCTCCTACTCGCTGGCGCAGCCCGACGGCTCCGTGCGCACCGTGCACTACACCGCCGACGACCACAACGGGTAAGCTAACTAATCAAACGGATGGAACCCAACCATCAGGCCAGTGGGTATTATGATGCCCTGGTACCTAGGCTAGTAAAAAATGACGTTTGGCAAAAGTTAACAAATGCAGCTTTTAAAAATAAAAATAGCCTTGGCCATTTCACACAAAATGTTGACAGATTTCTACAATCTCTCGCTTTCGTAGAATATTAGCGAAGTTATATTATACAGTGTGTCCCTGTTTAAAGTGCACAAATGAATAGGGATAAAACTAGATGCAATTTTACCGACAAAAAATCTAGAAAACTGAGCGCTGGCTCGTGTCTCCAATTTGCTTATTGCGATTTTGTTGAGATCAATGTGTGCCCTCGACTTCTAAGCATAAAATGCATGCAATGTTATTTTGCTGAAGTTTGCGTTCTTTGTAATGAATTAAAACAGTAACATAAACCTATTCAAAGTACCTTTTAACTCCGTCGTTTAGAAAAGCAATTTACTGTCGTTAATGACAGACTTGCCACATGTTGATCGCATTCCTCGGTTGCTGCATGTAAATAAATAAAATAGAAATACTCCGCTTGCTTATTACCAGCCCAATAAATTTATAAATTTGTGCAGAGAGATATTACAAAACAATAAACATTGAGCTATTTCTTGTTATTATATGAAGCACGCCATGCCTACAAATCATTTTAGACAAAGTCAATACCAATAACCCAAACAATAAAATGATATTGAGCTCAATCTGATTATAACAAGCTACACTTATAATCTTCAACAAAATACAGTACCTATAAGTATAGCATTTAATCATCAGCATATTTATTTATAACACTCAAATATTAGTTTCTTGGTTTAAGGACATGAAATATGAATATCGTGATTTTCATCATCTTCATAAAAAGGAGGAGGTTCTCAATTCGTCGGGATTTATTTTTAAATGTGTGTTACCCGATTACTCAAAGACCGCTGGACCGATTTGAAAAAAAATATCTTAGTTTGAAAGGGTATATTTTATACTTTCTAGTTGGTCCCATTATCAACACGTCAGGATTTGATGATGGAGAATGTTGGAGAAATCGATAGAACTCAAATATTTAAAGCACACCTAGATTTGCGTATTTTTCATAGTAACTCGTGGATTTCCTCATGGAAAGCACTATAGTGAAGTGGAATTGATGATGATGATCACAGACAGATGGCCACCGGAACTCTTTAACGGTACCTATTTCAAGGGCTGGGATACGATATCTCGATTAAGGTAGTTGGGTGGCTAATGACGAAGCATATTTAGGTTTAAATATATTATTATGACGTTCCTGGCTTGGAGCTTGAAATGTTATAGGTACTCATTAATTGAGAAGTGGGACTACATAACAGCAATAAAAAAAAGAATCTAATAAAATTATAAAATAAAATAAATGTTCAAAAAAACAAAAAGCCGCCTTTAAAAGTTTGATTTTTTTAAATAAAGAAAGATTATAGAATAAAGATGATTAAGATAATATAGCTCAAAATTATCCAACATAACCAACCAAGAAAACAATCTTAAGTTGTGTCCGTCATGTTATTTTTTATCCTGTCCTACATTTACTATTTATAGTGATAGCTTAACCTTATTGATTTCAGATTCAACGCTGTGGTGCACAATTCCGCGCCCTCGATCCACCCCGAGCCTTACCACCATCATTATTAAGAACTAACTACCATTGAAGTTGAGATTTTAAACGAACAATCTGTAAATAAATAATTTATTAAACGTTTTATATCTGCAGTACTGTATTTCATTAGCACAATCACCACTGGAAATAGGAATTCCCCAAACATCTACACCATAATCGAGCCTATATTCGACGCGGTAAAACAATATTGCATTAACCCGACCGCCATTCTGCCCTCCTAAGCATAGCAGTATCCCAAAATCAATAACCAAAGCAGTTTTAGTTCTCTTATTTAGTAATACGGTTGATATTGCTACAGCATTTTTATCTGACATACCTACTGCGTATTAGCTTAAGAGGGCAGCATTACTGTCAAGTAAAAAAGAGCTATCAAAACGGTAACAATACGATAACAGGACAAAGACCCTGAAGACCCTGAGCTACTTGCACCCAGCTGTTTCCCGCGTGCATAAAAATTAATCTACTTGTACATACATACATACATACATACATACATAAACTCACGCCTTCATTCCCAGAGTGGGGTAGGCAGAGCTACAGAATTACCAACAACTCTAATAACTTGTTGCTAATTCTGTAACCACATTTTGCAAAATCAGGCTAAGATGTTTACCAGTGTATTAGTGACAGGTTGCAAGCCCATCGCCTAACAGTACTACAAGCCTATATTCCCTTAATCGCCTCTTAGGACATCCACGGGAAGAAATGGAGTGGCACTATTCTATCCCGGGAACCACACGGGCATCTACTTGTAATTTTCTACAATATGAAAAAGTGTAAATCATTTATTTATTTAATTAACTAGTACGGTTACAAACCACTTACACTAATTAATGAATAGATTAAAACTAATTCTTATAAATTCATGTCAAAAAACAATAACATTTATTCAACTACCTCACAAAAACTTAAGCATGCATGACTTAACACATAGAAACTCGTATGTTTCTACTGTGCGTGCCCCATGCCGAATAGGGAATTTTAGAGTACAGTTAACCTATTTGATTGTGAACTATGTCAAAATGACGCTTATAAATGAGATCACAAGAAGTCTTACCATGAACGTACACTAAACCTATTTGAGATAAAGCATTATTTGTCACTTTCTGTCAATTCATAAGTCACATTGAAAGATAAAGACTAAGCATACTCCAACCCACAGAACTATATCGAGATAGTTCTGTGCTCCAACCACACTAGCTATATTTCGTTTATGGGTAAGAGGGTATAATGTAAAACTTTCTTTATATCAATTTGACAGTTGATTGACATAAGGACTTATGTATAGAAATCGATTGACCGCATCACACTACAATGCGGCACACCGACATAATCCATTTAATGAGAACACATAAAGTACCAATACGGGTTACAAATAAAGTGTTTTTACGAATAAATTTACTTTTGGCCTAATACGCAATGTAGAGAATGATTTAACACACTTGAAGTTGAAATAACTGAATTTACTCTAAAATGGTTACTAGGTACCGTAAAATGTGCCTACCACGGGTAATTATGCTCCATCGTTATATTGAGGTAATCTGTATTGTAAATCATTATATCGTTTTCCATCAATGCGCGGCTGGATGTATACATCGATTCATTTAAAAAATTGTCATCGACCTTGACTTATAACTCTTATAAGTAACAAAAGAAATAGTCACTATGGAGCGTAGTTACCCATGGGGGAGCAAAGTAGGCACATTTTACGGTACCTTGTTCTGTTAAATAAGTCGGGAAATACAGAAGGTTTTCATTCACTCTACGGCCACGTGATATTATTGTTATTGTCAATGTTGACATAACAATGGCATTGTTTTACCACTTAATAAGAGTCGACAAAATTGGCCTAACTATTTGACACTGCAAATGAATGGAATGATTTCCCACCGGATGCTCTAAATAAGATCAAACATGATGATAAAATGAGTGGAGAGCCTTGGGGGAGGCCTATGTCCAGCAGTGGACGTCTTTCGGCTGAAATGATGATGATGATAATGATGATAAAAAATACTCAAGTCTGGCTTGAATGAATTGCAGTAGAATGCAATAAGAGTTCATAAAAATTTGGTTTTCAAAAAACTGATCGAGATCGATTTTACACAAAAGCTTTTTTGCTCACGTCGTCGATATTGTCCGCCTAGAATTAAAGATAAAGATAAAGATAAAGATATTTATTCAGTAAGTAGGCACACGGGAACTTTTACACGTCAAGAATCTACCAGCGTTTCACAAGAGGAGACCACTGCTGAGAAGAAACGCCGCAAGAAACTCGGCAGTCAGTCATTTTTTAAATGTATTTAATATTACAATGATATACTTAGTCTACCATTATATAAATCTATAAATATTAAATAAAAAAATAAATAAATAAATATAAATAAATATCAGGGACAATGTAACACCAATTGACCTAGTCCCAAACTAAACTCTAGGCTTGTACAATGGGTACTAGGCAACAATATAAAATACTTATATAGAGAAATATATACTTAAATACATAGAAAACATCCATGACTCAGGAACAAATATTCGCGCTCATCACACAAATATCTGCCCTTACCGGGATTTGAACCCAGAACCGCTAACTTCGTACGCAGGGTCACTACCAATTAGGCCAGCGCGTCGTCAAAATATATCAAATAACCTGCGTAGTTTCCGCAGGAAAACACACCAAAATCTTGCGAGAGAGATAGAGAGAGAGAAAAGGAATTGAATAATTAGTTGTATATAATAAGGCAATTCATAAGAAATGTCACTACACAATAGATTAAGCACTAGATACGTGCCCCATCATGGTATTATGTACCAACTGCCACGTTTAATACCTTTTGTAATGAAATATAGGAAATTAAAAAAAACTGGTTTTACATTACCACGAAAACTTTCCAACATTCCGGGACAAAAAGTAACCTTTATTTGAATCCAAAACAGAAACATGCAAAATTTTATTTTATTCTGTTCTGCTGTTCATGCGTGATTGAAAGTCAAACATCTTCACAAGCTGTTACATTTATAAAACTTCGTCCACGTAGATGTACTAACCGCCGCTTTTAGTCATTTAACGACCATTAAGTCGTTTTTCGATGTTTCAAACACAGATTTGAAAAAGGAACAAGTTAATTGTCTCTAAAAAGTTTCTGAGTATGATAGCGGTAAGACAAATAATACTAATGTTACCGGACATATTATATTATACATCTTATACCGAACTTAAGGCTCCGCACATAAGCCCATAAATTCACTAGTCTAGTCTAGTAAATGGGCGTTTTCAATAAATGTGTACCTAACTAAAACTAAAATGAAGGAACTTTAACTTTGTCAGTTTTGTGACTGAAATAAGTATGGCTAATTTTCGTCACAAAACTGACAAAGGTACACGTTTTATTGAAAACGCTCAAATACGTTTGTTCCTCAGGAAGAGAATGGCGCCTCCAGAGCTAAAACCCGAGGGCTGATTGGTGAAAACTGTCATCTCTAACGGGACTTACGACGATCTTCTGCAATTTAAAACAAAAACACACCGTAATTAGCGCACTATCTCAGGAATAGGTACTTATATTAAAATTTCAGTTCACTGTTCAGTCTGATGAAAACTTTGCTTTCTACATTACCTACATAAACTTGTAAAAAGTAAACCTTTATTTTAAGGGATGTTGTTGAAAAAGCATATCAGTTTTCTACTAATTATTGGTGATAAAATTTTCTTGACATAGTTTTCACAAATCAAACTTCAATATAGATTTGCTTGTTGTGGGCATATAAAATTTAAAATTAAATAACCCAATAGTTGATAAAAGGCATTATTATATGATCATTTGTTGTGTAGCAGTGCAGTGGGTTTTTGTCAAATAAATGTGAGTTTTAGTTTGTTTGTTGTTATTTAAATTTATTTGGAACAACCGTTAGTCTTAAATATCGCTACTTAATCTTAAAATGTCTCAATGTTAAAGTGAGCTTTGACCCTCTTCGCCACATTTAAAGTCGAGCTAATTGCCACATGTAAAGTCATAAAAAACACAACTATTGCAAAAGTATTCCTCAACATGATTATATTTTTTATTTATAAAACGCGATGATCTTTGACAATACAAAGATGCAGTGTAAATAAAATAAAATAAAATGTGTGTACAATAAAATTATTCTACATTTTACCTTTAGTCAGGTATCCGACATTTTTAGATGTGTTGCAAGTAGAAGTCGTTACTATAAATCCAAGCAGTGACGGATTAACCACGTAGCAAGAGTAGCAAATGCTACGGGCCCCGCGCATTGGGAGTCGCTGCGCCATGTATTTCTACCCGGTTCTGTTTTATTTAGCACCCTAAACTTAAGGAATAACCAAAAACAAACCAAGGGCCTCTTTATTCAATTTGCTACGGGCCCCGCGCTCGCTTAATCCGACACTGAACCCAAGTTGGGGTGCTGCTGCGGGCTCTGCCATAACCATACATCAGCAAAATTTAGAGGAATTACATACATACCTTCACGCCTGTAATCCCAGAGTGGGCTAGGCAGAGCTACAGAATTACAACTTTAAAAAGTTGTTGATAATTCAGTAACCACAATTTGCACAAGTAGGCTAAGATTTTTACCAGCATATTAGTGACAGGTTGCGAGCCCATCGCCTAACAGTACTACAAGCCTATATTCCCTTAGTCGACTCTTACGACATCCACGGGAAGACATGGAGTGGCACTATTCTAACCCGGCAACCACACGGTAACAAGAATTAATTTGGTACACTTTGTTTTTTTTATACCATGGAGAAGGCAAACGAGCGCAGCCATCTGATGATTAGTGGGATCTGTGACCGATGGACTTTTTCGTTCTCGAGACTACAATCTTAAGAATGCAATCCTAAGACAGCAAATGCGTTTCCAACCCTGAGGACTAAGATGGAATGCCTCTACGTTATTTCATGTCTTATTCCCACACCAGAACACAAAAATGCGAACACTGCTGCTTAACGGTGGGTTAAAAGATAAGATGGTGGCAGTGATCCGCAAGAACCCTGCACAAGGTCCTATCACCACTAAAAAGTTGTTTGTGGTTTTTGTGCAATTAGTTCTAACTGCCCGTAGTTTAAAGTGTCGTGCCTCAGTTACTATCAAGTGTACGGAAATTATTCAAAAACCAATTTGTAGTGCATTTAAACTTGCTAAATTTGATGTGAAACTCCTAATTTAAGTTATATTAAACAATTAAAAAATAGACAATATTTTCGCTGTTTTGCTGCACTGCGCCCGCGGCAGTATCCCAATTTCGAACACTTGGATTTTAATATACTTAGGCCTCTACAAAAATAAACAAACAAACAAATAAATATATTCAAAAATGGCGGATAACCGACCCTCAATTGATACAAATTTACTGAACTAATTGTTACAAATGAAATAAATTATAACTCTTGTACTTTGAAACTAATACTATTATTTTATTTTATTTAAGAGCCTCTAATTATATTCGGCTAACTTACAATGGAATAGTGTAACACAACCGCTACCGTGTGCTGCAGGGAAACTACCACAACAAAAACGGACCTAATGAGATATCACTACATAGTATAAAACAAAGTCGCGTGCGCTGTCTGTCCCTATGTATGCTTAAATCTTTAAAACTACGCAACGGATTTTGATGCGGTTTTTTTTAATAGATAGAGTGATTCTTAAGGAAGGTTTATATGTATAATACATTCCACGCGGGCGAAGCCGCGGGCGGGTCGCTAGTAAAAAATAAAAGAAAAGAAAGAAAAAGTATATTAAAAAGTAAAAGAACTTTGAAGAAAATCCTAGAGTCTAAAAAACGCAATTTTGGCTAACATCGTTGAGTTATATATACATATAATAACTATAATAAGCTACTAGAAAAGACGATTAACCTAACACTCACGTGCTTAGTTAAAATACTACCGAAAACACTACATAAAAACAAAGGATAATAAATAGTATTGTGTTGATTCTCACAACAGTAACAATTTATTAGGACTACATATTAAAAAACCTACTTTGCTTGAATACATACGATGCATATATTAAATCACGCCTGTTTCCCAGAGGGGTAGGCAGAGACCACTAATATATTGCTTGAATATTAACGCAGTAATCGTAAACTCATTCATATCACACTTATAATCAAGCTAAATACCAAACCATAGTCATTAGCGTTAAAATGTTTTCAATATCTCTTATCTTTTTTTAACGCCTTTATAAAGCTTAACTACTGCTGCTCCGGGCACACATTAACGCGATTAAACAATACCACCTAAGTAGACCAGACGCAAACGCCGAATGATCGCAGGTATTTCTCAGACCTCATTGACCCACAATAACAAGGCATAATCTTGGGCGCATTTACGTTAAGTAATGATCATTCGGTTGATAGTAAGTTTGTAATGCGCGAACGCAAGGCGAGACAAAGCCGCGGCCTTGCGTCTTGGGACTCCGCAGAGCTCTCGGGCCCGCGCCCCACCGGCCACGCACCTCTTCTTATAAAAACCACTGCGGCTTATCAAATGTATGTCAGTCACGCACTACTATCTAAAAAATGTTCACCAAAGTAAGTCACCTAGCATTTAGCAAAGGGCCAACCGCAGCGCCTAATCGCTGTGGTTACCGATTTGGCTCTTGTTTTGCTTGAAATTTGCTCTGTAAATAGAATTAAATGATAGCTATTTAAGATAGGTTTGCCATAGTAACCCCTTGCTGAACTACTGGTTTTAATATATCTTGATTTTGTAATTGAAAGGCGTTAAAGTCAATAATGTCATAGCACTTGTTAACTAAACCACTTCCGTTAAGCATTACTCAACTCACTTTAATTACTTGTTGATTTTCCAGATCCTGACTTTCGGCGCGGTGGTAGCGGCAGCCCAGGCCGGTCTGCTCGGGCACGGGCACGGACACGGATACTCCGTGTCGACTCAGCACAACGTGGTTCACCACGACACTCCTCACTACGCTCCGGAAGCCCACTACTCTTCTCTTGGTCATGATGCCCACTACGCCGCACCCCTTGCCCACGATGTCCACTACGCCCAAGAGGCTCACTACGCTCCTCTTGCCCACGATGGCCACTACGCCCATGGCGCTTACGCTGCTTCTCCCTTGATCCACTCTGCCCCCCTGGCCCACTCTGCACCTCTGATCCATGCTGCTCCTATCGCCCATGTGTCTCCCCTCGCTCATCATAGTTACGCTTCTCACGATGATGGACATGATGAATACGTAAGTATCTTTCGCAAAGGACGGTTAAGGATTGAGCTGAGTGCTAAGGACTCCGGTTGTGGAGTTAGCAGAAACCCCCGCGGTAAACATTCCATTTATTCATAAGGAAGTGGTATGCTCCATAATAGGGAGTTTTACACTCTTATGCCTTATCGTATTTCCCTACCCACAGGCACTTAGCACGTTCCCTGACTTGTTCAAAAAAACTAACAAAAATTGTTTTTCAATTTAGTAATGGTGTTTGTTTTTGCTTTACAGGCACACCCTAAATACCACTACTCGTACTCCGTGGCGGACCCTCACACCGGTGACCACAAGTCCCAGCACGAGAGCCGCGACGGTGATGTCGTGAAGGGAGGATACTCCCTGCTGCAACCTGATGGCTCCTTCCGCAAGGTCTCCTACACCGCCGATGACCACAACGGGTAGGAACAGATACCTTCTAAATTGTAATAGGATATACCTACGTAATAATAATAAGTGTTGTTCCGTAGGACAGAACACACAGAGACAAATTTACTTTGACCTCATAATAAGCAATTTTTTCCCAACATTCGTACCTGCGTGTATTGAAAACCTCGTGATTATTATCACTAACTATCTGACCAACAAGGACATGTCTTTCGACAACAGAACGCATTGTTAGCTAATGAGTTATGTTTCTTGCACTTAACCTCTTCATGGTCGTTAAAATCTACGCAATGACCGGCAAAAGCAGATGACATTGCAACTTTCCCCAAATTGCGTAAATCTGGTCAATTGACAAGTCATATTTGACATTGCTTTCCCAGGAAGCTTTATTGATACGTAATGCAGTCGTAACTTTAGCATGTTTACATGTGATCATATGGTGGTCGAACCGGTACAGCCTGTCCCGGTGTCTGCCGTGTGTATGAGTAATGACCTCCCGCGACCCCGCGTCGGCAACTGTCCGCGAATGCCAGAACAGGTGCCATAACTAACTCGTTCTCAAACGGGTTCTCAAAGCAACAATAATCGTCTATACAGCCCGTTCGTCTTGTTACAGTTTCAACGCGGTCGTGGAGAACTCCGGGCCCAGCCACCATGTGTACTCATCTCAACACCACCATTACTAGATCTCTATTATGTTTGTATATAAGTTGTTCCACGGTTGTACCTTGTTTATTTATTAGTATTTGATGTAATATTGTTATAGCAATGGAGTCATTAAAGATACTACATAAATATAAATAATAAAAGGTGCTTTATTTCTCTTCACCTAACTTTTTAATCTGAATATTATTATAGAAGATATCTATCTATCTTTAAATCAGTTCTAACGGCCGGAAAGTAAATTGAATCCTGAATTTTACAATTTCAAAAATAATTAAATAATGGTTTTGGATTATAATAGCTCAACCAGGTATAAAAAGGAGAACAACATACTTTTCTTATTTCTACACAAGCTAGAGGACACTATTTGTACAAAAATAAACGACTAATAAAGATACAAAGAAAAATATCAATAAATATAAAACAAGTACTTTAATCTCGTTGCGAAAGTTTATTAAAATTCATCTCTTACAAATGCACGGCGCAGTCATAAGCGTTTAACGAGTTACCTCAGCTTACTGATCTAGTTATCAAATCGATCACTCGAGCTCGATACACAGCCACAACGGCTCGATCAATCACGACTCGATACTATCCCACAACAACAAACAGATCACAGTTGAGTAAATTATTCGATACTTATCGGTATTTACTTGCCAAACTAACTATTTCATCAGAAGCGTATGCCAATGTGTACTCGAGAGAATTTACAACTAAGTTTCGAATCCAGTTTGCTATCTAGTTTTATCTCAGTTCTTTCATAACCGACAGCCGTAATTTCCCATAAGCTCTTAATATCGAACTTGTAGTAAGTAATTAAGATATCGTATATGACTAGTCATAGACAAGTAAATATATACGCGTACGATTATTTATGCCAAATGGCTTCACACGAGATTCAAATGACTATCAAATAATTCAGTCATTTAAGTCAACCTGTGACCGTAGTGTTCGGCCTTTACAATGTTTTAATGTGTGTTTTCTGTATTAATATGAATAATCATCAAAAATCTATTCCTTAATTAATGCTTAAACATATCTTTTAGACAAGTCCAATTTTAGTCCACTTTATCCATTCTAGATATGTAAAACAGTCGTTGACTGTGACTGGCTGATAGCTAATGCACAGCCTAAACCGCTGGACTTACCTGAATTTTGGAGGGAGTATCCCTGGCGTACCCAAGGGGTGCACTAAGAAAGGATTCTCCGAAAATCGGCTCCGACCCGGAAGAAACGAGACGTAGCAGGAAAAGAATTCTACGCGAACGAAGTCGAAGGCGTCCTCTAGTATGTTATACATACATACATACCTTCACGCCTTCATTCCCAGAGTGGGGTAAGCAGAGCTACAGAATTACCAACAACTCTAAAAACTTGTTGATAACTCTGTAAGTACAATTTGCACAATTAGGCTAAGATGTTTAACAGTGTACATATATTAGTGACAGATAGCACGCCCATCGCCTAACAGTACTACAAGCCTTTATTCCCTTAGTCGCCTCTTACGACTTCCACGGGAAGACATGGAGTGGCACAATTCTAAGCCGGCAACCACACCGCTTAGTGTAGTATGTTATAAATAAATTGAAAAGTTATTTTTTATAATATTATAAACTAAATTCCGACTATGCGTTAAATACACTTCACATTTAACGATTAGTCGGTCTTGAGCTACACAACCGGAGATCCGGGCTCCTTTCCAAATAGCTTAGTATTTGGTAGTATTTGAAACTTGGAAAGTTGTTAATATACTGTATATTAAATTTCAACCAAAGTTATTTAAAACAGCGCCTTCTTATAATAATATCCACATATAAATAGTATCAGAACAGATAACGCAAGAATATAACCTTATATTTAATAGTAAAGTGTTCAGGACATTAAGTAATAATCCCAGTTCAGCTAACGCCCATGCTGATAGATACCCTATCTAGAGCTACAACCAATTACCAGGGCATTTCCTAATATGCAAAGTCATTTACGACAGCTTAATTAAAATTTTACGACAGTATTGAAATTAAAATCAGCCTGCGATCTAGTTTGTGAAATAAAATCTGACAAATGTGTAGTATTTACATTTGACCATATTTTAATATTACTATGTATTTCTTATTACTGTAACTAAATGTATTTTAACTTCCTTCTTAAGGGTTACGACACCTTTTGTGTTTCTGTCTATTTTGTTATTCGTTATTTTCCCGTTTGTACAATAAAATAATTTTACATACACTCATAAGCCTTGATGGTGAACCTAGTAACTGTGGTTACGAAGCTTTAGGTTCGATCCTAGCTGAAATATTCCCGTATTAAGATTACCTAATATTTATTTAATTCATCTGATATGGACCTAAATAGTAGTCCTTATAGAAATATGAACTTCATTCCTCTGCATTAGGTATCACAGTTTTTTAACACTTTAAGCTCGATGCTAATTTACTTGAAGCAAACAACTATTTCAAACTTATCATTTTACCCAACTACGTGTCTGACATTCCGCTGACTGATAATTAATATGCTTACATTTTTAATTCATATTTCATCAAATTTAACCGGTCTAATAACTCAGTGCTTGCGTTAAACGCTCAAGCAGTATTCATGTATATTACGAAAAAAAACTCGCGTTTCGTTGCAACTAAATAGGTATTAACGTTGTCAACGACCCATTATCAACGTTTATAACCTTTAAACAGCGCTGCTGTAGTAATTATGTTTCCCACGACTCGATTAAAGATAAGGTTGCTTTGAACTTGTATATTACCCTTCTAGCCTTCCTTTTTATTCAATTTGTGTATCTGAGTTAGCTAAATTAAGGTGTACCCCCAGGAACTACTCTATGCTACTTCCTTCTTCTTACTACTTGTATTGTATTGTCATCTCAACAACCACCTTTCTCCAGTAATTTGGTCACTAACTACAATAACTTTTACCTAAGTTTCGTTATTGTACATTAAAAAAAAAACAGAGCAAAACCAGCGCGACCAAAACTTAATAGGTATAAGTTATTTACTTACAATAACTTTCTGTCAACAATTTCATTTTTGGCACAACATTTTGTATGTACTAATTTATTTTGCAAAGTCGTTATCTGCTTATCAAGACCAAATTAACACTTGGTTCTACGTTAAGTTTAGCCGAGATTGACTTGGAACATTTGACCTAAACTGACATACAAATGTAAAAAAGATTGTAAAATAGGTCTTAGGGTAGATTTTTAACGTAATTATTTTTCGTGTTCAACTTAAGCGTGCAAACGTTTAGACAACTTTAAAACAACATGAATGTGAATCACATTTTAAAAGTTTCATATATTCAGTACTAGGGCCCCTGATTTCAATATAAAATGCGCTCTATATCGTGTTCTGTTTTGTTCGTGTTGACCCTATTAGTAACAGTTTATCAATCACGACACTAACACAAATTCAGATCCTGGTTTATAATTCGACTACAGGACCGTAACTATTAACCTTCGACACTAAATTATACACATTCCCCGAAAGGGCAAACTTAGTTTCAATCGGTATTCAGTATCTATGGATACTAAACAACGACGCTGCGATGCTTGAAAATATTTATACATGCCTAAATACGAAATGCAAAATCGTCAAAAAGTTGGGCCTTATTGGATTTGAACCTCCCGAACTCAGCACATAGGCATCGCACAACAACTGTACTATTACAGTCAATCAAAATTGTATATCTCGGCATCATGGTCAAATTATTTGCGGGCGACTAACCTCTGAACTCAATGGGGCCTTTCAATAATTCATTGGGCGTCCTTCAAAAGAACAAAGGTAAACCTTTCCGTGTATCAATTAGTTGTGTTTTACAGCTTCCGTGACCGCATGAGCATGGGTTGGTTATACTCGACCGGCTCGAATACAGTATTGAACCAATAACTATTAATTTCGGGTAAAGCCCTGCTTTCCTTTTTGCACTAGTGAATTATGAGAAGGACAACAATACTAAAGCGAAGCAGTACACACAGTACGTTCAAAACGTTGCTACCCACTGTCATACACCACTATATTGCCAGACCTTTGCGGTATTGTAGGCGGCTTATTGCTTGCCTATCTACAGTTATTACAAAATCTGATTTAAGACAATTAAATAAGTTATGCACGACGATCGTGCCGCATTAAAACTTGCCTTTCAAATGCTCTAAATATGCAGGAATGGTGCAAAAGGACAATAAAATTCATGTTTAATCAATATTTAACTTTATATGATGACGTTTTATTAAGCAAGCTAAATAAGGTGCTTCTGTTAAATGTACCGCCAAGGACGATGGAAATAAATAATAATTATGACAATGAACTTTTTATGAGCAATTAAAACAAAACCAACGCGATTGCGACACCAAATTTATGATACCACCTCCCGCGATCGCGTTACGAGCATCGGTTAGGAAACTAAATATCCACCAGGCGCCGTACTACGTTTAACCACGTGTGGTTAATATAAGACGCAGTTCATTCGATATAAGATTGTCGCAACTGCATTGTAATACTATTATTAACTGTTTCACAAATAGGGTCCAATGCCAGTTCATTATTTTTATTAATCATACAAACTAGATATTTCAATATAGACATTCCATTGTTGAAATTTGTTTCAAAAACAATTGAAAGTTCTTTTCAAATCTTTGTTAGTTACTCAGCCGTATTAAAGGTCAATATTGCTTGTAAATAAACTGTTGCTAATACTCGTACTCGTATAGATTACAAAATTGATTTTTAATATCTGTATTACTAAGGAGATGTTACGTCGCGGAAGATCAGTTTAAGTTTAATAAGTGCATTAAAATGCCTAAAACACGATCAAATTACTTAACTAAGAGAAACGGATCGCAGCTTGACGTCGTTGAAATATAGGCAAATTGTAAGTATTAAGCATGGCAGGGTTTCCCTTTTTGGGTAAAGTTTATACGAAATTAAAAATAAAGGAAATAAACATGTCATGTCATGTGGTTTTGCATCGGTGACGGGCATTTTCTATTTCAGGTTGTTTCAACGGGTGCGAATATTGAGTGGACACTAATAATAAAACATATTTTGACCACATACCAACGTAAAACATACTATGACGGTCAGTACCGACTCTTCGCACCCCTGGTACGGATGTAGCAAACTCGTAATTTTTTTTTTTACTTACTCAGTTTTTTTTTTGATTTCTTTAATGGCCGTATGTAATAATATATGTGATCCTCAAAACTAGAAGTTATTTCTGAAGTAACAGTCAAAAGGAACTGAATTATTTCAGTGTAGTGGTTTTAACTATATTTGTCAGGAAAACTGGTAGACAAATGGGTAAGGACTAAAAAATTGGTCACACTAACTCACTCAATAAAATTTTCTATGAAACTTTTCCGTTGTGACACGAAAATTTGCCATAAAATTGTAGGGATACTTTTCGTCGCACAACTGAACTTTTCTCGACTTTGTTGGTTGTATAGTTAACTGCGCTTAACTATTGTCCAACTTTTTGGTCCTTATCCAAATAACATGTAAAGTTATTTACTAAAAACAGTTTTTGTTTCAGGCAAATTTACAATGTGTAAGGCTAAATGTGTTCTTGGAAAATCGATGGATAAAGCATCGGAAATGTAACATTTAGCGACTACAAAACGCCTGCAGAAGTGCAACAAGTCGCTGCACGTTACGGGTCATGTAATATTTAATAAAATCCCGGACAAAATTAGGGAATGCAGGCCTACGCCTTGTTTTAACTGTAAATTTAAGAAGTGGCTGAGACAGATGGCTTACTATTCCGTCAATGAGTACGCCTAGATGACATTGCCCTATTAATATTTAGTTTTGACACACTATTTATAAACATTAGCTTAAGTGATTATATTTATATTATAATTATCGAGACTATTATTTTTATGATATATTTTTGATGCAATTATCCACTTAATTATATACACATTGACATTATATAAGCCTTATTGAATAAAGAATTGTGAATTACAATACAATAATACAATCCAAAGCACTTTATTGTACACCAAACAAAGATATTACAGAGAAACAGTACAATTAAAAATAACGCCGGTAAGCAAAAGGCGGTTTTATCGCTGATTAGCGATCTCTTCCAGACAACCTTAGCAGGGATATGGTGACAAATTCACTAGGACCTCAGATTTCTGAAAAACTGCCATCGTTAAATATTACTTCAACTTAAAAAAGAATTCGACAGCTACGTGTGATCTTTCATGTGATTGCTTTACAAAGCTCCAAAGATCAAGAAACCGTAACAACACCCACCAGCTCAATCAATTACAAAGGGCTTTGCCTACATCTGAATTGGATCAATCATCGCCATTACTCACGCAACATTGGGCAGTAGATAATAATTACTAGTAGTTGTGTCGCCGGAGGGCGCGCGGCGGGCGGTGAATTATCGAAGGTATGCGAATAGCGACCTCGCGGTGTCAAAGTTACGGAACTTAAGTGACCGCAGTCCTACGGAGTGGGGAGAGCGGCTCCGTTTTGCTTTTCATATAAAAGTCACACTCCGGACCGATAATAGTATCAGTCACCTGCTCTGATTACTAGTGCAAAATGTTCACCAAAGTAAGTCGGAATATTGTGAGGAATATATTTTAAATCCTTATTTGCTCCGAGATCGACCTACATTCTAGACCAAAACCTGCAGTCACTCGATCTTACAGGAGTTTTAAAAGGGGTTACCATAGCTAAGCAATTCAGTTAAAGATGAGTGTAAGGGACAGAGCTACAGCGATTACACGGCTCTGTCTCATTCTCTTGTCGTAAACTGAATGGGTTAGCCATGTCATGGTGACTCCCCTGACCTGGCCCACTCAAGTTCTGAACCAAGTTCCAAGATTTGTGGGTTAATAATGCTCGTTGCCCCTTCAGGTGGTCGCCCTTAGCGCCGTGTTGGCCGCTGCTAACGCCGGTCTGCTGCCGCTGCACCACGCGGCGGTCTCCTCCCAGAGCATTGTCCGCCACGACGCCCCGGTGCACTACGCGCCCGCCCACTACGCCCACGCTCCCCTCGTCCATGCTGCCCCCATCGTCCATGCTGCCCCCATCGTCCACTCTGCCCCCATCGTCCACGCCGCCCCCCTCGCTCTCGCTCATGGCCACGAATATGTAAGTACCAGCAAGATTTAAAAAATATTGCGTTTTTTACGCTTTCTTCTCAACAATAGTCTAGTTCAAATCGCCAGTAGATTTACTCTATGTTACTGACAATACGGACCTATAACGGAGATTTCAATTTACCTGTCTATCTAAAAGTCTGCCGTTTTTGGTTTGGTTTGTGTTTCTTTAGTTTTGACGACGCGCTGGGCTAGTTGTTAGTGGCCCTGCCTACGAAGCTAGCGGTCGTTTTCTAGTACCCGTAGTACAAGCCGGGAGCTTAGTTTGGGACTAGGTCAATTGGTGTGAGATTGTGCCCTCATATTATTATTATTATTTGTATGTCTTTACCAATCACGGGACTATGGGAGTCCCGGACCTTTGGAAGGCGTACATAGAGCCGAAGCCAAGACGCAGAGGCTTTAACAAGTTTAAATTAGTAAAGTGATGGGACACCAAACGGCGATTGTACCTGAATTCAAACTAGAAGTATGCTCCCACAGACAACCACCGGTTAGTGTAGGACTATTTAAGAAGGATGGAAAATTGATAATAATAGGCTCTATGAATAAACTGATATGAATTGGTGAACTAGGCTATTGATGAAACTACGGCGCCTGCCTGGCCAATGCTAATTACTTCGATTGAAATGGCAGGCGGTGACTCGCAAACTCAGTGGAATGGGCCTCCCAAAATAGCCACATAGACATAGTAGCAGGGAGGTAACACTTCCGAAGGGGCTAAGGGTGGAACTCGCCACTTGTGCAACATACCCGCCCTTCGAGCATGTAGCTCTTGCGACTCTACTCTGACAGGACAATAAAGGCAAGCCAGAGGTGAGGGTCAGATCCTCATCATTGTACGCCGTAGGCGGCCGGTGAAGGCAAGTTTGAGGTGAGGAACAGAACCTACCCACGGGAGCACTCAGCTCCGTGGTGTCGCCACTTACCAACGGTTCGCCACTAGGTGCCTTGCGGCCTTATTATTATTATTATTATATTACTAGGTAAGTCTCGTAAAAATGTCTTAGCATTCAAGTCTTATGTGTACCTAATTTATTTAATCGTATAGCAATAAGAAAGAAGAAGACTGCTATCAGATATGGAATTTAGTAGATTTGAGCCACTTGGTAGCTTCGTCATTAACGCAAAGAAGACCTTAATTGATAATTCCTCATTCTAGTCCCACCCCAAGTATGACTACGCTTACTCCGTGGCCGACCCCCACACCGGCGACCACAAGAGCCAGCACGAGAGCCGCGACGGCGGCGCCGTGCACGGCTCCTACTCGCTGGTTGAGCCTGACGGTTCCGTGCGCAAAGTAGAGTACACCGCTGATGACCACCATGGGTATGTACACATGTTTTTCTTCATCATTGTCTCTATACAGCATAGACTTAATCACATTCAAATATCATGTTCAATGTATAAAGTGGCTAATTAGAAAGAGAAGATATCACCTTTGATAAACACCAATACACGTTTGAAGTTTGAAATACTCTTAGCAAGAGCAAAGTGGTCGAGGAAAAGGTTTTGTGGAGTGGTTTGTCATTGTCAACCCGTCAAATGTTTATGATGTTCATTTGTTTCCAGTTTCAACGCCGTGGTCCACAAGACCCCCGGCCACCACCCCGCCCCCGTTGTGCATGCCCCCGTCGTCCACGCCGCTCCCCTCGCCCACTACGCCGTGGCCCCCCTCTCCCATGGCCATCTTGGCCATCTTGGCCATGGTCTTCACTACTAAACAACGACTTAGCCCTATTCTCGTGATGGATGACTGATGATTGTGATATTTATGTGTGCATAATGATGTAAAGAAATGTGATTTTATACTCAATGTAAATAAATTCTCAGCTGCTGAACAGTACTATGTTGTCTCAGTAAATTAACCTTACAACTCCTATAACTACAAGCAGCAGCAGTTATATTAGAAACCTAGTTACTACCCTTACTAACTTTATTTGCTAATTGATTTTTCGAATTAGTTGCGTAATTCCTTTTAAGGGTGAATTGCAAAAATATTGTACATAGTTAAGGAGTTAATTGATATAACGTTAACTTTTGGAGTGGTAGAAAAAACATACACCCAAAATATTTTTTTTTTTTAAATATATTTAAATTACACAAACAGGTAGCCAAATCGTCATCATATCATAACAATCGTAGGAATCTTGTGCGGTAAATTCACTGTTTCAGATTAACAAAGTAATTCCTCCTATTATTTGTTGGAATTCCACAAATAGTTGAAGGTTTTTAGATCGTGACTATTCGTGATCGTGTTTATTATTAGGTCAATTTCGTTCCTTTCACAAAAAGCGCTCCTTAATATCGTACGCGTTGCAAAAAACTTTAATTAAAATTAGCCCGGTAGTTCGAGTCATTTGTCACTATTTCGGCATTTAACCTATTAAAATATTATAGGTTAGTAGTAATTAAGTATGACCCTGAACAGTGAGCTGAGGTATTAGAATAATGTGTCTAGTTAAGGGGAACACGCGTGGTTGCGTGCTGGCCGCCGCGCTGGCTTTGAAGTTTCGGAGAGATAATTGCAGCACATTATATGGGATCTTGCGAAATAACGCATTGCTACCGTGCATGCGCGGCGGCCTAGAAAAACCTTTATTAGCCTTTATTAGTAGCAGGTTAATTGTTAGCCGTGGGTTTTATTCAAATTTCAATGATCACGCGTAGGAACGTTCCAGAAAAGAATCATTCATATTTATTTTTAAAAACTTTGAATAGAACTCAACCTTCAGGACATCAATTTACGCGTCATGTGCGTTGTCCTTGTAGTTGTGCAATAACACCAATTTAAATGCAATCACAGACTAACGACTTCCAATTTGCAAGCTTACAAACAAATCACAATATGAGTATAAGTGGTAATGGTAGAAATTGCCACGATTGTCTGAAAAGGTACCGCCGACAAAGGTTGGGTTGCGAAATGCACCGGCTTCTAGCCATTGCCGTCCTTCGAGGGCTGCTGAGAAACACACTGGACGACGCACCGGGGCCTAGGTGTACTCAACATTAACTAATCTAATATAAGATATACTAGGGATTTATTCTACTCGGCAAAGCAATATTGATTCAACATGTCATCGTATCGTCAACGTAATGATAATTCTTGTTTACCTGGCAGTAATGGCGGGCGAGTTAAGAACAATACGATAGCATGTCGAAAACAATATTGATATACTGAGCAGAATAGAGAACCAGTTGGTTCTGAATAAAGCATTTCAAGTACCCAAGGTACGATTATATCAGATAAATTGTATCGTCAAAGTGAACCCCGGTAACTATGTAAAAATGATCAGAAACTAAACATAAAATCTATCTTGAAACTGAAAACGCACGAATCTGTTTTATTGGAATACGAAATTATTCTGTTTGTTTAAATCTAGTTTCTCTTGATATAGGCAAAACATTGCCACAAACGTTAGACGCCAGTGAAACAGAATCGTAAAGTAATGGATATGTCACGGATTATTTGCGGTAAGTGCATTCGGTTTGAAATAAACCTAATGTGGCCTAATAAAAACTTAGCTCACCAAAGTCAACTAACTTTAATTCACTAAGACTAACAAGCTAATACTTAGGTATTTAGAAGTAAAGTTAAGCACCCAAAAATAAACAATGTTCTAAATATAACAACTTAGTCGCGAAGTAAAAAACTACTTAGCGAAAACAAGGATTTAGGAAGCATTATAGTAAGTAGCGTTCTATTGTATCCAGTGCAGTCGCATCGACTTTGTCTTTGATATGCTAATTTTGTTTAAACTTGGAGGCCATTGCTTATTACTTTTTTTGTTACAGGATTTCGAAAATAACATTTTAGTACGGCCGTGTTCCGTTAGTTTGTTGGAGCAATTTAAATACTTACTCCCCATAAGGATGAGGTTCGCGTTGTATTTGAAGGGTACACGGAAGAATATGTAACTTTAGTAACTTTTTGAGTTATAGCTATTGGAAAGCAAAGCAAAATAATAAAAAGGTTGGTAGGGGCTATTTCGACAAAAAAAACACAAACATCAACTTCAAAAGTCAGCATCTTCGTCTGTGAATACGATATGATAAATAAAATAAATAGGTGTTCTAAAGGTTTTATTTGACTTTATTTTCCACGTGTCAATAATACAGAATTCCCTCATTGTATGTTCAAATTAAAAAAAAACTCAAAAAAAGGCAGAAATAGTTGCATTTACCCCGCGGTGGGGCAATTTCAACTATCACACATATTTAGTCCTACTAATGCTGTGATGGTACTGAAATTGGAAGCCAGACCTTTATTACGGCATGGTTCATTCAAAATAATACCTTATTGCAATCCTACAAGCCTCAGTTTCGTAAAAAAACACTTTGAACATTTAGGAGGGGCAATTTCAACTTTTTCCATAGATAGTGCAGGGGCACATGTCGGCCAACATAGTCGATAAATCGAATCAAATGAATAAAACTAATCTATTGTAAAAAAATGTGGTTTTTCTAGATTTAATTTAAATCGGTTTTTATTTGCTAATAAAAGAAGTAAAATCAAACCAGTCTTCACCAATATTACTACTAATTAAGTTTTCACTTACAAATAATTAACTAATACTTAATTTACAGTAATTACTAAAACTTTAATCTCCCATTAAAAAATATTTGAAACGTCGTTTGTATATAGTGAAACCATAGGTTACACCCACAACATCTTCAACTGCTCTATGAAGTTGGTCTAATGGATATTGTTTTTCTTTTTTACGTTTATAGTGCCGCACCATCTAAAATCATATGAAAACGCATTACTTTACGCTTTTAAGAAATTGTCATGTTAACACGTTCGCTGCGGGGCTCAACTTGAAGGACTTTTGGCTGGTGCGGTTGAGATCGAATCAGCCCAAACCGGAACTCGTTTACAGTGCGGGTGAAGCCGAATCGCTCTCAAATTTCAGTAGTTACTTAAATACTTCATAACTTTGCCAAGAATAGGACCAGGGGTTTTTTTTGTGTTGTAGTCATTGCTCAGTAAATGTTTTAATATACACTTAGCTTCGCCCTTGAATCTGACCTCTGGCTTAAGAAAAAATACCTAAAGAATTTATGAGGTCTTTTAGCCCTCAAAACGCACAAAATTTTATCTAAGACTAGAGCAGGGAATGGCACTTATAGCTAAATTATCGATGAAAGAATGATCATCTTATCGAGCATCTTTAAAGGCGTTTAATTGTGTGTTATCACAAATATTTGTTCCTGGGTCATGGTTGCTTATCTATATAAGTATTTATTTATCTATACATACATTTGTTAATTGCCGCTTAGTAGCAATAGTACAAGCTTTGCTTAGGTTTAGAGGTAGGTTTGTATAAATGCTCTAACAGGAAGAAAATAAATTTTGGTTTATGTAAATAAAACCCATTCATTTATAACATTATACAGTGCAGGTACTTATACATATGTATGATAAAAAAGCTTGTCTCCAGATTTACTTGTGTAGAGTAAATTTTGTTCCTTATAATAATGGGAAATTTTTTCTATTTATATTTAAATGTATATAATTGTCAATTATAAAATGTGTGTACACTTATGCCTACTTTATAAAACACACTACACATAAAATAACAACACAATAATTATTCACATTTATAAACAATAACTATCTAGCAAAAACTATCGATCGGTTACGATCACTTACGTATTCAATACCTATTATTTACGTAAAACACGCGTGGTTCAGCATCGATAACTATCACCGCACTGACGTCAAGCGGTCAACTCCCACGTCGCCCGCGCCCCGCTCCGTGCGGCCTTGAGGTCAACTTTCTTGAGGCTAAATTAACCTCAACCCGCACTGTGTGAAAAAATTATATACCCAGTGCGTTCGAGGCTTATTTAGACCTCTAACCTTTTTTCTGTATAAAAGAGTCAGAGTTTGAGAAACATAAATAAATGTATATTTGTCTTTATCATACGCCTTGTAAGTAAACGGCAACAGCTCCCGCACGAGAGAGATATCACAACTTTTAGCCCCGCACCGACGTATCGTCGAGCTTGAGGCGGTTTTGCCTCAACCCGCAGTGAACGTGTTAACCACGACATAGGTACATCAAGTAAAGTGCCGGGTATATCAGTCCCTTAACAATAGCCTAATCAACAAATATTGCTTTCTAAGTGCAAGTTCTTCAGTTCAAAACAAAACATTAATATACAACGTGTCCCAAAACTCTACGATAAGCCGGCACCAGAGGATGGAGCTGCTTATGATTAGTCGAGAAAAAATAAGGAAAAAAATATATCTCAATTATTTTAGAAATTACAGAAAAAAAAGAAATTCATCGAAAATCGACATCCCTAATGGTATTTTTAACGACCATGTCTACAAATATTCAAATATTACTGTTTTTTTTTTGTTTTTGGAAACTTAAGTAGCCCTGCTATCTAACACAGTTCTTAAAAATACGATAATACATGTAGTTTTTACACAAAAAATAATCAAAATTCATTTTGTCCCTACAATTTTGAAAGATTTTTTCTTACAGTCCACTTTTAATCATCATGGTGTAAAAAAATAGTATTGACACCACTATGGCAATTATTTTCAAAAGTTGACGCAACTAACCAAGATTCCAAAATGGTATAATACTTTAGGAAACCTAGTCACAAAAAAAAACAACGAATTTTTAAACAAGAATCGACATTATTTAATGTTGGCGGTAATCACTTTTACTGTACCCAAAAAAGGATTTTTGTTGTTGAAAAATGTTAAATAAATGCAAAGAAATCGTACAATTTTTTTTCATTTTTTTAAATTCATTTACTACATTATTAATACTACAGTAAATGTTCAAATTGCCTGCCACCGGCATTAATACAGACATGACATCGCCTTAGAAATGATCGTTTTATCCGTCGTGCATATCTTCTACCATTGATATGATCCGCAGCTTGTGTGATTTTTTGGCGAAGCTCGTCCAATGTTGCTATGGGTTTTGAGTAGACTTTGTCTTTAAGACAGCCCCAGTAGAAGAAGTCCAGGGGGTTCAGGTCGGGCGAACGGGGTGGCCACAAGATAGGACCAAGTCGCCCGATCCAACGCCCTGGATACTCTTGGTTTAAGTATTCTCGCACTGCACGGGCATAGTGAGCTGGGCAACCATCATTTTGAAACCACATGTTTTGTAAATCACGTAAAGGCACGTCTTCTAATAATTCAGGCAAGTCGTTTTGTAAAAAGTTCAAATAGCCATCACCATTAAGGTTTCCTTGTAACTCAAAGGGTCCAATTACATTTCCATTTAAGATGCCCGTCCATAAGTTAACCTTGAATTGATACTGAGATTTGTCTTCTCTCATCAGGTGCGGATTTTCATTGCTCCAACTATGTAAGTTGTGTAGATTTGAATAGCCATCTTTCTTGCAGGTTGATTCATCCGACCATAGAACTTTGTCTAAGAATTGGGGATCTTCCCTGAGCTTTTGCAGCATTGCACAGCAAAATGCGACCCGATGTGGATAGTCCCGCGGTTCTAACGTCTGCACACGCCTGTAGTGATATGGGTGAAGTCTGTGACGTTTTAGAACTCGATGTGCAGAACTTTTTGGTATTCCCGTAGCTAGTTCTATGGCACGTACCGAGGTAGTTGAATCGTTTTCTATTTCATTGAGAACTTCTTCATCGCGTTCCAATCTAGGTCTTCCAGTGTGTCTCCTGTCAAATGGTAAACGACCTTCCGCAAAGGCTAGATGTACATTAATAAACACTCGATAATCCGGATGTCTTTGAACATTTGGGTACCTTTCTCGATACAATCTGCTAGCAGCGTTAGCATTGCATCGGCATTCTCCATAAATGAGATGCATATTAGCGTATTCCAACGGTGTGTACGGTAGCGGCATGATAAACGCTAAACAATCCAGAATACGGAAAAAGTCCAATACACAAAACACAATCACAGTCCAAAATAATGCCAGGTCAGTACAGTTTGCAGATCACCAGTCCAAAAAGCAAAGCCAAGAGTTGTTAGTATGAGAGCCACATCAATTAATACGGAACGGTGCACAGCGAACAAAGGATCAGAGTGTACTGACTTGAAAATTGTATTAACTACCCACATTTTCCATTGAAATTTTAAAACTTGCAACAACAACCCTTTTCAAAAGTGATTAATATCAACATTTAAAAATGTCGGTTCTTGTTTAAAAATTCGTTGTTTTTTGTTGTGACTAGGTTTCCCAAAGTATTATATCATTTTGGAATCTTGGTTAGTTGCGTCAACTATTGAAAATAATTGCCATAGTGGTGTCAAAACTATTTTTTTACACCATGATGATTGAAAGTGGACTGTAAGAAAAAATCTTTCAAAATTGTAGGGACAAAATGAATTTTGATTATTTTTTGTGTAAAAACTACATGTATTATGGTATTTTTAAGAACTGTGTTAGATAGCAGGGCTACTTAAGTTTCCAAAAACAAAAAAAAACAGTAATATTTGAATATTTGTAGACATGGTCGTTAAAAATACCATTAGGGATGTCGATTTTCGATGAATTTCATTTTTTTTCTGTAATTTCTAAAATAATTGAGATATATTTTTTTCCTTATTTTTTCTCGACTAATCATAAGCAGCTCCATCCTCTGGTGCCGGCTTATCGTTGAGTTTTGGGACACGTTGTATAACCAGAAAATAACAGTTTTTTTTTATTCCTACTTTTATTTATATACTGTAAAAAAAGATATAATAGATTACTATAAAAACTACTAAAAGTTGTTAAATTAACCAAGTTTTTCAGATAATATGCTAAGGTTTTTCTTAAGTAGAGTATCGATAAATTGGACATCACTAGTGTTTTAGAACACCATACAAAATAAAGCGGGGTAATTGCAACTTGAGGGTAGTCGAAAATATCCGACTTCAATACTTTTGCGGGGTTATTAAAACTAACCAAATATCTCTTCTAAAACTTGTATCTGTAACAAACAAATAAGCAGAATACAACTTACGGTTTATATTTTCACCACTCACGGTATAATATTGTGAAAACAAGCAATCAAAATTTTTTTTTGTCACAAAGTTGAAGAGCGTAGTCCGTTAACACTTGCGAAAATAGGCGGCTGATAAAAAAATACCTGTCATTAAGGCAGATTACGCGTGAGCAACGCCAACTATAATTTTTTCACGAAACAGGTAGTTTACCGTTCTGCGTACAGATGACATTATTGAATAAGGCAAATACTATATAAGTTATTGCCCTTAGTTTTAATTACCCCTCAGTCGAAATAGCCCCTACCGACCTTATATCAAAATTTATCTCTGTATGTCTGCTTGGTTAGTAATAGTTCATTGCGAAGCATTTTTTTTTAAAGGTGTTCTTGGCATTTTCTTTCCGTGTTCTTTCCCTTATGGTTATTTTCCTGAAAAGGAGCCTGAATATTTTATACGTTCAATTCATTATGTTTTCTTTGAAATCAAAGCCAGTACTGAATCCATTAAGGATTTGTCGCACCTATTCAGGACGCGGTACTAATACCTCGTTTGTGACGCATGAAAGGCAGCAACTCGAGCGACCTTGGAATGGAACGCTGATGGTATCTCGGGCGTCTGAATAGCGTTCTCATTGACCGCCTGACCGCGCGGCCAGTGGGCTATTTTCACTTTCTGCCCACAACAGCGGATTATATGGCTGAGCGTGAAAGTGAAATGAGATGAGGGAATTTATTCAGATGGGTAAATATATACCTACTGTTTCTCACCTTTATCAATGGCTTAATTTTAAGTTCTTTGTCGTAGAAATTTTAGCTATTCCGGCGAGTACTGTGTAAAAAGTAGACCGAGTTGTCAATCTCCAGTCCTCCGACAATCTTTTTGTAGAACTGACGTCGATTTGTTGGTTTGCTATGTGATTGAAAGGGGTTACCTTCCCAACCGTTTCATTTGCCAACCAACTTTGTTTTCTGTTACCGTAAATATGGATTTTATAAAAACTAACCTTACCTAATCCATAGAGTTCTATGGATTAGGTAAGTGAAGTAGTACAGGATGGTACTGAAATAAATCTTGAAATATTGAAACTTACAGAAAAAATGAAGCGGCAAAAATGAAGTTGGCAAATGAAGCGGGAGGAAACGATATATTTGGCAAAAATATTTCGGCCAAACGGGAGGCAGGGAAACAGAGAATACCAACAATATGGCCTGGTATATAATGTAATCAACTTACAGGTGTTCAATTGATTTAAGCCCCAGTTCCATTGGTATGTGTTTTGTGATACATAGCATCGCTGCAAAAGATTCCGGCTCGATCATGTCAAAACAACCTTATAATAAAAAAAAGTAGTAGTATTAATCCTTCTGTATTTTATTATTAACAACGACATGTAATACCAAACAATATACCTATCGGCTGACATAGGTCACGTACGAATCACGTTACAAAACCTTGAATTTAAAACAATGAAGTCTATGTAGACGAGATTTTAGATGAATCGTGCGGCAAATTTACTGCGCTAGAGGCTACAATTGCTATTCTGCCCTCTTAAGCCGATAGGCAGTATCTCCAATGCAATAACCAAAACAGTTTTCATTGTATTCTGTTAGTAATGAGGTTGGTATTGCTACAGGAGTTTTATCTGAGTTACTATCTACTGGTTTAGGAGGGTAGTACTCGTATTTGCGTCATTGCGAGATTTATCGCCATCGGTATAACTATTGCCTGAAACTCTGAGCACGTGACAGTGTGGTGTTATTTATGAACTAGAAACGAAAGCACTAGATTTATTATGAACTAAAGGACGGCCGCAACTTTGTACGCGTTGAATTAGTTTTCCGCTTCCCCCCCCCCCCCCCCCTATTTCCAACCCTTTAAATCGCCCTTCTTTGTGCACCCCAAGACCTCATAAGGAATCTACGTTCCAAATTTGGAATGTCTTGACCTAGCGGTTTATGCTGTGCGTTGATATATCAGTCAGTTTCTTCATCTATATATTTAGGTTATTACTTATCCACTGAAAAACCTTGATTTTTTTAAATTATGACTTAATTGTTCTGTTGAAATCGTTAAGCGATACCATCTCTAGTAGTAGTAGGTATTATTATTATTTTATTTTACAAACCTACGTACCTTTTGTAGCTATACAAATATTTATTTCAATCATTGTGCGTAAAATTTCGTTTCGTCGATTCTGATTACCATTAATAATAACGAAAGACATTTACACTTACTCTACTACTTCTATGATAACGTCATGCGGAGCGCCATCTTTACTATATTTTTTGCGCCAGGCAAAGGTGTAATGAACTCAGTTAACATCATATTCTCTTTCTTTAACTACATTAAAAAAACTGCAAATACGTTGTCAAACCCTGAGGACAAAGATGGTTTCTCTCTTTTCTAGTAATTTTGTCAGTCATCTTATATCCACAAGTTCCACGTGCAACGTGCAAACACATCTAGTGTTGCCAGGCATCCGGAGAAAGGGCCTGTACACATAACTGCGAATTCGCATCGCATCGCAAATATCTGCGAAATTTCCGTATAAATCCGTATAATCTCGGCGTCGCATCGCATCGCATCGCAGTTATGTGCCCGTACGCCTGTAAAGCCGGGCAGTAATTAGACGGTGTCCAGCCTGTCCGGCTTTTGTTAGACTTTTTAAATTTGACCGTTTTTAGGGCTCCGTAGCCAAACTAGAAACCCTTATAGTTTCGCCATGTCCGTCCGTATGTCCGTCCGCAGCCTAGCTCAGAGACTCGTAGTACTAGAAAGCTGTAATTTGGTCTGAATATACATATTAGTTTCGCCAACAAAGTGGTAAAAAAAATATTTTTAGTGTACTACACGTCGCTACAAGTCTATAAGGGAATACAGTTTTCAAACGGCAAAGTTAATTTTGTCGCGAGGTCTAATTTGTTTGTAGTAACGTCTTAGGAACCCTACACTGAGCATGGTCCGATACGCTCTTGCCCGGTTTTTACACTTGTCCTTTGTAATGGAATAAATAAGGCTGATTTATTAAATTTAATTGTTGTTTCATTATCATTATATATAATAAAAATAATTCATTTATTTCAAGTAACAGGACTCATATTATTGTTAGTATACATATACTTAAAAGCTATAATTAGTACATACAATTTACAATTTAATATAATTTAACTTAATATTTCCTAATGTGAGCACTGCAAGGGGCATATAGTGCGTCGCAACGCCGCAAATACGGACAATCCGGCCTCTCCGCAATCGACCGCAACAAGTGGTTGGGGCTGGCCCGCACACAGTGCACCAGGGATGCTGCTCTTTTGCGCATAGTTGCATAAAAACAGTCCACGTGCGCTTCTGCAAACATCCCCGATGCACTACAGAAGCGGGGCAGCCCCACTAACACCCGGAACGCATTATTATATTGGCCTCGGAGGGCCCCATAGGCCCGTTGCGTAAACTTCAACCACAAGCTACACGTGTAGAAGGAGGTGCAGTAGGCCCTAAATAGCGTCAACTTCACCTCCCTCGTACAACGCGCGAACTTGCGGGCAATCATGTTCGCCCTGACCGACAGAGCCCTCCGCTCCCGCTCAATGTCCATGTCGTCCTTGAGGTCGGCCGACACCACGTGACCGAGATACTTAAAGTTCCTCACTCTTTCCAAAGGACTCCCATTAACGAGTATGGGGGGAACTTCAGCCATGTGATAGCGGCCGGTCTCAAAGACCATGTATACACTTTTCACCACATTGTATCTAAGGCCATGAGCGGCCGCATAAGTCTCACAAGTCCTTAATAATTTACGAAGGCCGCAGACAGATGCACTCAGCAGAACCATGTCGTCTGCATAAGTAATGTTATTAAAGCATACTGCATCTATATGACAGCCAACATGCATGCTACTGAGTGAATCAAGAAGCCCATTAATGTAGAGGTTAAAAAGTGTAGGTGAGGTTAACCCCCCTTGCCTCACACCGCACTCCAGCCTGTAGCAGTCCAACATAGTGCCCGCCCTAACGCTGTTGATCTGGTTGCCGTACCAATACCTAAGTATTTGTATAGTTTCCAGTGGGATATTTGCAGCTTTTAGCTTTTCCCACAAGATATCATAGGCAACCAGGTCAAAAGCCTTAGACAGGTCAAGAAAACAGGCGAAGACAGGTGTATCCCTATCCACATAGTACTTGACAGTATGCTTAAGACACAGTATTGCACTTTCAGTAGACAAGCTCGGCCTGAAACCGAACTGGTTGTGACTAAATTGTATGTATTTATTTAACTGTGTATTAAGCATACCATCAAATACCTTGGCCATGATAGGTCTATAGTTACTGGTACTAGACAAGTCCCCAGTTTTATTTTTTACTACAGGTACTACTATAGTCTCCAACATGTCCTTGGGCAGATATGAATGCCTTATACATACCGTATAGAACATAGCCAACACTCTTGACTAATGGGGCCCCGCATGCAGCAGGTGCTCAATGCTGAGACCATCGGTACCCGGCGATTTACCTTTCTAGATCGTCATTAAAGTCTCGGTCACGTCCTTGGCAGTGAAACCAGGTCCCACCTGGTCACTAATGGTCTCAACACCGCCCAAACCTTCTCTGACTGGTCCCAATAAAGACTTGACAAAGAAATGTTCTTTAAAAAGGTTTGCAATCTCCCTATGGTCACTAACGCCATCAATGCTCACCGGACCGCGAGACCCAAGCTTCATGGAATTAACAGTCTTCCAGAACGATTAAAAACCTTTTTTGGAGTGCTGTGATGCCAAAATATCCATTTTAAGCTGGTGCTGGTGGTCCTGACACCATTTAAGACGCGACTTGGATATTTTTTTTGTCTCAGACATCTCATTGAAAAGAATCCCCATCCATCTATTCCAAAAACTTAAGTCTAGCTGCCCGATGTGCCCCACTAACGTGAGAATTCCATCCCACTAGAGGATCCTTTGCTTTGTTTTTCCTCCTTTCCCGACTAACAATAGCAGCGGACCTCAAGGCAAATACTATATCATTGTACAAGTTATCAAGGATAATTCTGTGAGCAACCTCTGCACAGTATTTATCGGCACAATTTCCAAGACCATTTGGAAAATCGATAAATTTTAGTCTATTGTGACATTCTTCATTATAAATAGCAACTTGTTCAGGCTTACGGACCCCCCATACAACATTCTGATTTTCAGTACCGAGTTGTACACAATTTGACTTAGGCGTTAAGATGTCTAAATTACATACTAGCATAAGGGGGAATTGGTGAGACCACGTGACGTTAGCTTTTACATAGATATTACGTACTGACGCCTTCGCCGACTCAGTAACAATAATGTGGTCAAGCCACCTTTTACACCCATGTACATCACTTATGAATGTAAAAGTATCGGATGTGATACCTAACGTCTGTATATCCACATAACACCATTTTTGTTCGCTACAGTAATTGATCAGTTCGTCACAAAACAGTTCGTACGGATGAGCGTTAAAATCTCCCATTATAAAAACTGATTCAATGGCATATTCTGAGATTAAAGCACTCACCGCGCCGAGGTAGTCCGTGAAATCCGGTAAGTTTTCCCTGCTGTATATACGCTTACCACTACTATAGAACGACCGTCGGCCTCTATCTCAATAGCGCATAATCGCGGATTTTGGCACTGCACAACTGACACTCGATGAAACACTGCACTCCTCCATAAGAGGGCAACACCTCCGTATGGGCGTCCTCGCAGCATGCCCGCCGTCGTATCCACAGCAGACGTTCCGGTGGCACTGAAATTGACGTCAATAATACTCAGATACGGGATCTCATCCGGCATTAACCGCGTCTCCTGTAGAGCTATTATGTCAGATGTACGACACAGCTCTTTGACCCCGTCAACGCAGCGCTTAACACTCTTGCAATTGAAACTAGCGAATGTGTACAAAGAAGAAGAATTAGAAGAAGAATTAGAAGAAGAAGATTTTATGTTAAATGATATAAAGTGTAAGAACTATAAATTGTCGTGTTAAACTAAGACAAAAAAAATGTGTCCAGCTTTTTTACCCAAATGTCCGGCTAGACTGGCTGGTCTGTCTGGGTATTCCGTGTCAATACCTGGCAACCCTAAACACATCGATCCTTTGTGGTAGGTTAAAGGATAAGATGGTGTTAACGACTCGAACGGACCCTGCACAAGGTCTTTCAACCACTTTTGGAAGCCTAGTCAAGAAGCGTATCGCTAGGTTAGCGATTTTCGAATATCGACAAAATGTTTTATAGGTATTAGTTCGCTTAAACAGTTTGCATGCTATGATGTGCCGCAACAATTGGTAGGTACAACGAAGCCGCCGCGGCGCGCACAAAGCGGTGTTGGCGACTTCAAAGGGTTCTCATGCTCACTATTTGAACGAACAAACTATAAATTTGCAGACAGATCGCGTCCACCACTTAGAGTTAGAGAGAAGCGTTTGCATCTCGGCTAGGCGGTATCTCCATAATTGCTTTAAAATTAATGGCTATAATCACATTTCCTCTAAATTATTTTTTTATTTGCTATATAAGCCTTTTATTCCAACTTTTAGTTACTAAAATTCATTATAAATCACATTTAATAACTGATTTTATGGTATTTGAATGTTTATCTTTTTTTTTTATGGCTTAGGAAGGCAAACGAGCACACAGGCCACCTGATGGTAAGTCGCAAGGGCTGCTAGTTTGTTCAATTCGTTTTAAATAAAATAGCACTAGTAGGTAAGAAGATATAGATAGCAGCAAATCTTATTTAGGGCCCTTTCTTTCAAGTGTGCTACTTAAGAAGGCAAGGATTATTATTGAAGATAAATAAAACATGGTTTAGCAAATTTTACTTTCTTTTAACACGAATAATAGTTTTCTAATTACAGCGGCAACGTTAGCAGCGTGTTGTATTATAAGCAGTGTATTTCCCAAGGATCCGCTCGATGACGCAACCAGAGGTGTAAAAAACATTGCAAGGGCAGTCCACCAAAAAGCCAAAATGAGGACTAGGAGTTCGTTAGTTTTGCAGGTGTACTCAACATTTTTTTTTTGTTAGAGGGTTAAAATAAGACTATACCTACAACTAAGAAATATGTTAAGATCGTAGCAAGTGGAAAGAAGTGGTCTCTGCCTACCCCTCTGGGAAAAAGGCGTGATTTAATGTATGTATGTAATTATAAGCTAAATGATGATGAGCCAATTCAAGGATCTGAAGTGATTAATTTTAAACCTTTAGTAAGACTAACAGAATAATAATAATATTATTTCGAAGTTGTTTTACCCATTTTTTTAAAACAGATGTTAAGTTGTAGAAGAATGAAAAAAAAGTGAACATGGAGATGGAGATGGAGATTCTCATTTTTAAAAGTCGATAAAAATGTTATTATAAACTTTTGAGAGTACAAATATATCTCGAGGGGTACGTGAATGTCATACAGGTTAGTTTTAAATTTAACATTTAAAACATGTGAAAAAAAAACAAATAGCAGCATTTTATAAAATTAGAGCAATGAAATCAGTAAAATTTATTCATTAGTAAGGTAATCACGAATAGCTAAACTGAAGTGGCAGTGGACGGGGCACATCGCTCGCAGGAATGATCGCCGATGGGGCCAGATGGTTCTTGAATGGCGTCCGCGGACCGGGAGACAAGCTGTAGGTAGGCCTCCAACAAGATGGAGTGACGACCTTGTAAGGATCGCGGGAATGCGGTGGATGCGAAAAGCACAAGACCGGTCTGAGTGGAGAGCCTTGGGGGAGGCCTATGTCCAGCAGTGAACGTCTTTCGGCTGACATGATGAAGGTAATCATGTATAGTTTTACTTTTTATTCCAATAAATGAAACATCCGCTTATAAACTGTTCCAAATTCACAAGACCTATGAGTGCTCTACCCCTGGCAGCAGATGCACTCTACCGAGACTGCGCTTCAGTCACAGCCAGCCGTTAAGTATGTTATTGCAAATAGATACCAGTATAAAAACCAACATACTCATCCACCGTGTCATTACACCGACACCCTCGAATCAAGACATCAGCGCGATGAGTTTCAAAGTAGGTGAAGAAAATCTTACGGAGTGTAACTTTTAAGAGTGATAAAAGTTTAGTGCCAAATATTAGGAGTTTTGAGTGACGTTCAGTGGTTTATCTCACCGTGACGTCATCGGTCTTGCCATTTTCAATGTTTCTGTCTTGTTGGATTTGAAGACGCCACTCTGCAATTATTAAGACCTCAGAGATAAAGTTGTTTTTATTAGCTCAGAATAAAATATAAAAACTAAATACAGCAAAAACAAACGAGTATGATACGAGAAAAAAAGAAGTGCATTGTGTTTTTAACCTTTTTACTGAAAGACCTCTGAATATTGCACCATAGGACCCTAGGGTAGCGTAAAAGGCTCATATTTAAGGAGTCTTTCACTCGGAAGTGTATTTAGGAAAAAAGTGGTTTATTGATAGATTACAAAAATCCTGTCTTATTTCAGGTAGTGATCTTCACTGCGGTGGTGGCTATCTGCCGTGCGGGTTACATAGGCCTGGACGCCACGTCCTCTCAAAGTGTGATACGCCACGACGAGCTGGCCGGACAGGTCGGGGCGCCCATCTATGAGCAGGAATACGAGGCAGCGCAGTACGATTCCGACTACTATGGACACGGACAGCAAGAAGCCTATGAAGGATATTCGAGTGGCGGTCAACACTACGCAGCCTACCAACCTTTAGCTACCTACGCAGCAGGATATAACAACTATGTAAGTTATAAAACTACCCACAATGGTACCAATATTGCGTAAATGTGAAGACTATAAACATCTCTTATGCTGGCTGTACACGCTCGTCGAGACACCCCGAGACAGGCCAAAGAGTAAGTTTGTACATACTGCTCTCGTCTTGTCTCACTTGCTTTTCGCGTTGCTCGTTCTTATCTCGTCCTTCCGGATCCCGGTCGCGGTCGGATTCTGGTGGTTCGGATTTAGGGGCGAGTGTGTACAGCCGGCATAAAGGTTGTATGCTCCTACCTAACAATTAAATTGTGAGTAAAAAGTGTTATCTTCAAATTACATACTCTTAAAGTTTAGCACGATCTTGATTTAACAAACATCAGTGTAAAATTACTTTATTTAGCAAAGAAATAGACAAGAAGCACTTTACTGGGTGATATAGGTCAGACACGATAAACGTTTGTGTTTAGTATCAATTAACGTCAATGTGCATTTCCCGGATATAGAACCAAAACAAAAAATAAACCTTGAGTTTAATAAAACATTTGATCTGAGTAGCGTGTAGGATACGGCTAATCGCGCCGCGTTAAGGAAATTATCTATAATGGCCCGCGGTAACGAAAGGTAACGATAGCCGCGGAACGATAACGCGAGGCGACCGTGAAACGGACCGCCCCAATGCTAAATAAGAGGAATTTTATAGTTTTTATTTGTGTCGCAAGCAAAGCAGTGCGTGCGCTTGGTGGCGTCGGCGACTGTTGTTTTTTATTCACCTTCTCGGTTGGGCATTGACCTGAAAAACTAAGTGAAACAATTATAATCTAGGCAGGAGGTTCGTACGCGCGTGTTGGGCAACGCTCGCCAACAGCTCACAATGGCATGACAGAACAAAACATAACTAATCATAACCGCCTATTCCGCTGCTATAGCTATACACAACCGCAAATCATAACAATGGTGGACTCCACTCACGTTCTTCTCAGACAATTTACCGGATCAACTTTGTATTTCAGCGTGCCTAAAGTATTAGGTACACTAACAACGACTTGTCTGCAGAACGAAATTTGAATATGGAATACTCAGTTACAACCTTTACGCGACCCCTTGTGGTTGGAAAGTCAACTACTGATGATTTTAAAAACTGTTTAGTGTTGTTATAGTACAAACGTAACCTAACCTAACTGCAGGTATTTTCGAAAGCTAAAAAAGTTGTCTTAGTCAGGTGAAACCCAGTTTAGGACGATCAATAATTCGTACAAACGGAACGTTATTAGGAATTCAAGGAACACCCTTTTTATGTGTAATCAATCTGGTTTATGTACGTATGTGCTACAGAAAACTTACATAAACTGAAGTGAAGTGAAGTCGGGTCACCAGTTAAAATACAAAAATTGTTACAAATTCAAGTTAACATTAAACGTTCCAGGCTCCCCCGAAGTACCACTACACATACTCAGTGTCGGACCCTCACACCGGCGACCACAAGTCGCAGTTCGAGTCCCGGGACGGGGACGTCGTGAAGGGCATGTACTCGCTGGTGGAGCCCGACGGCAACGTGCGCACCGTGCACTACACCGCTGATGACGTCAATGGGTAAGTGCTGCATAATGAATCCTAGAAACAAGCCACCATACGAAACCTAGTCGTTAAATAATCAGATAATGGGGCTGATTTGGGAAGTCTTCAGTAAATTTTTTGAGCTATTTATACTTGTATTGTGATTGTGTTTTAATACTTATTCCTAGAATTTTATTTGTTAATCATGATAATACACCATACTGATGAAAACAGTAAAAACAAGAAGTATATATATTATATTATTATACCTATAATATTGGCTCGTTTTTTGCAAAGTAGCTGTAACACGAACATTTCAAATTCAAATTATCCTATCGCTTTTAAAAATTAGAAAACATAAACATTAATTTTACGTAATGTATCCGTAGCATTAATCCTTAAATCAGATCACATTTCCATGTTTGTTGATGACGATACAGACACAGGACGCTGACTACAATCACTATATACATCTTCTCGATGATGTTCGCGTTACTTCCTCGATTGAAGAAAAAAATCGTCTTCTTGGTACCACGAAAAAATTGTGAAAAGTAACCAATATTCAACTGAAACGAACTAAACTCAAAGACGCAAACAGAAACACAGAAAGTGCGCGAAGAGTAGTGACCCAATACCCAAGATTGAGCTCAGCATAATAAATTAACCTGAAATCGAGTTGAAGCGTGAGCTTATGCAAAGTAGAATACAGTGTTCCACTATCGCTATCGGTAGAACTAGATTTACTATCACTTTAACACCCTTAGGTAATAGTAATTAGCTAGTAGTATTATCTAAATCCAAGCTTCTGGATCATTGCGCATGCACATAAATCTCGTCGCGGAAAACCTACTTCTACTAATGGGCTTGATTCTAGCCCTTGAGCCTTCTGGAGCCTGAGGTTATGTAATCTGCGTATTACTCAACAATATAGTCTAGAAAAGCTCTTGAACTACTTTCGCTCCAGTATTTACGACAATTTGGAATGAAGCTTAAAATGGAGATATTTATTGATCCTTAGGTAGACTTAAATAAATATCAGATGACAATCTCACACAAATTGATCTAGACCAAAACTAAGCTCTAGGCTTGTATTGTAGGTACTAGATAACGAATCACTTGCAAAAAAAAAAAATTTTCTCTATGGAGCAAAGTAACTAAATGAACATAGCTCCATAGAAAAAAAAAATTTTTTTTTGCTATATAAAAAAAAAGAATCTACCACTTAGTTTCTATGGATGTACCTAGTAATATGCCGAAGTTATCGTAAATCAATAAAAACACGGTGTATAGAAATACATACTTAAGAAAAGTATTTGCGCTCATCACACAAATATCTGCCCTGACCGGGATATGAGCCCGGGACCGCTAACTTCGTAGGTTCCTACCAACTAGCCTAACGTTAGTGAGTATTTATTTATTGCCGTAATTAGTTATATGAGTACTTATTCAAATGAATTCATAGAGTATAACCTAGTTAGTATGTGAATTTAATAATAATAAATCAATAAATAAATATCAGGGACAGTGCCACACCAATTGACCTAGTCCCAAACTAAGCTCCAGGCTTATACAATGGGTACTAGACAACGATATAAATACTAATATAGAGAAATATATAGAAAACATCCATGGCTCAGGAACAAATATTCGCGCTCATCACATAAATATCTGCCCTTACCGGGATTTGAACCCAGCACCGCTAGCTTCGTAGGCAGGGTCACTAACAACTAGGCCAGCGCGTCGTCAAATTGAGTAGTAGATGCTGCTTGGCCTTGATACTTGTATCGGTTCCGGCCGAGGAACGCTTGACCGATTCGCTCTGCCTTCTTTGGGCTCTTACATAACAACAAAGATACTCAAACAGAGCAATTCCGATTACTGTTTACACGCTTCACCTTGTGAGTAACGTAACGACGTGATTATTAAAAAATAATATATATTTTTTAATAACTGACGTAATTTAATTTTCATTTTATTTGTAATTCGTGGCTCGTAAAAAGTGTCCCCGTATTTTATAGTAGCAATCGATAACAGTAAACTCGTAATTGTACTGTTGCTGGATTATGACCGTTAATCATTAAAGTTTTTATTGATCTTGTAAGCAAGTAAAGCTATTAAAAATTACAGGGTATAGAGTGTGGGCGTCGGTAGGGCCTACAATTTCAGTTTGCCCCAATTTCATAACACTAAGTACTTAAGCGGTATAAACAGTTTTAACTATAGCATATATTCATAATTACAAGAACTGTAATTGATATCTGGCAGTTCTTGGCAGATAAGAGTAAATCCTGACATATTGCGCAACCATGAAGTTTATGAATATTGATAATGTTGACAACAGTATAACAATGCTAAACTTATTTGTTGCGTTTGAAGAAATTGTTTTACTGCTATCAACATTATCAAACCTTAGAGACTTCATGGTTGCGCTATGTATCACGCCCTCTATTCTACTGGGTATAAAACCATTATAGTATTATCAACGTTACGATAGCTCTTACTTACTTGGCAGTAATGGCGAACGATTTAAAAATAAAACCATAACACGTCGAGGGAATTATGGTTTAAGTCTGTAGACCAACTGAATTTACTTCTCACCTTCCTAGCACTATAATACGCGTATAACAAACTACTTCCCCCGAATACTGAACTAATCGTGTAATCGAATTGCGTGGCGAGATTTTGCCCAGATTATTATTAGTTTAAACATTAAGCTTTAGGTCTTAATATTAAAGGTAAATGATTACTTTTAAATTTAAACTTAACTTTAACTTTTTTAGTATTAGGCGTTGTGTATACAGTGGATGGCTGAATAATTTGATCACTTGTGTCAATGTTAATGAACATTCTGGATGTTTCCAACTATTTGGTGGTCTTGACTGCTACGTACTTTATGCGCTGACTGTACAACCCTAGACCTTAGTTTGGGACTAGGTTAATTGGTGTGACATTGTCGCATGATATAAAAAAAAAGTTTCTGCGGTAAATAAAGTGTACCAATCAAAAGTGAATTAGCCAAGGGACAAAGCACAATCATGGCCATTAGCGCCGTGTCCCAATCCACAAACGTGCTCTAGTCGCATTGTCACGATTTTTCACACCATGCCTACATTCTCACACATACAGAAAGACAATATAAATAGGATTAGTTAGGCAATGTTATGGCTGTAATGTAAGCTTGTTTTTATAACGAAACTGTTAACACCGAAAGAACTATAGAATTATATATTTAACAACCAACTACACATTACTAGTACACACACACACACACACGCTACTTTATTAAAATAATGTACTTACTTGTAGTTTTGAGAAATAGAACCAGACACAGTCAGCAAGAGTGGGTGGACAGTAGAAGAGCTGAGAGTGGTCAACATATGTGCTTATTCTCTTGAAAATACTGTAAAAATAATATTGAGCTCTTCGGATGTCCACTTACTTCTGCTGCTAACTGTATCAGAAGATACTACAAAGAGTGGACGGTGTGGGATTCAACGCAAGCCGCGTGTGATCGTTACTATTGGGTGATGCTTGAAGATACCTAGTCCAGCAGTTGACACTTTTTGTCTTAAATATGAAAGCACTGCGATAATAGCTCATAATGACAGCTCATATTTTCATGACCATATTTGTCAATAGGATTTATTTCGTTCTTGAATATACTTAGGTACTTAGTGCTTATGTGAACGATACGATTTCAATAAAAAAAAATATTTGAACATTTTTGAACCCAAAAATGAGGCAGGAAAAAATAATTGATACAGCATGATAGTAAACTCTACCTAGTCGGTTACTAAGTTCTGTTACTGAGATTAATTACAATTAAAAAAAAAAAAAAAGCAGTTTTGCATAAACCTGTATATTAATCAAAACTTTGATTTATATAGAATAATAATAAAAATAATGTATTCTAAACTATTGCAATTATTTGATGTACGAGCTTGAAGTATTCCCATTTCGGACGATAAAATCATAGTTAAAATCACGCACGACGATGATACTGATAACGGCCCCAACTTTTGTAAGAGTTCCTGTAGAGAGTTCAAATTTGCGTGACATATTGAACAGACTTCTAGCTTTAAATTCTGATACGAATGTATTCAAAGCAACTAAAGATCCGCTTGGACACCGGTCAATCTTGATGACTCATTAAATCGACTTCAAGATTTCACATGATTTTGCAGAAATACGAAAACACACCAAATCTCTTGCTTCATAAGTTGGAATTAAGTCATGTTGAGAAATATAATTTTGGTCTCTAAACATAAACAGAGATAGGATTTTTTATAATATTATACAAAAAAAGTTCTTTGGTAAACAAAGACTAACTTTTAAGCGATTTCAAAAAATGAAATTTACAGAAAAGTCATGCGTAATTTCATCGATGCCGGCTGTGAATGTTAAAAGATCGTATCGGGAATTGCGGAAACTAAGAAAAATTATTAATTGTTTTTCAAAATGTATATTAATTAAGCTTTTAATTTTTATACATATTGAAATTAAAAAATAAACGTAAGTTACTTTTATTTGCATCAACCTTAGTAACAGAACTTAGTAACCAACAAGGTACATGGACCAATTGCTTTGTCATACCGTAATGATAGTGAGCGAGTACGCTGCTTTGTTTTTAGTTTGACTACGGGACCCTTATAGTTTCGCCATGTCCGTCCCTCCGTCCGCAGCCTAGCTCAGAGACTCTTAGTATTAGAAAGCAGTAATTTGGCATAAATATACATATTAGTCACGCAAAAAAGTGATAAAACAAAAACTTTTTAGTGTAGGTACCTCCTCTACGCGTAACGTTGGGATGTTTTTTTTCTCGTTTACCCATAGTGCGGGGTTTCGTTGGATAGTTCCTTTAAAAATATTGCCGGGTTGACAAAACAATTTTTCGGTTAAGGGATCCGTTAATGAAATATTAAGCTTTAAAGCAGTATTTTTGTTTGAGTCAAAGGTGTAATTTGTTTGTAGTAACGGCTTCGGAACCCTACACTGAGCGTGGTCCGACATGCTCTTGCCCGGCTTTTTAGTTGGTCATCTCGGCATCCACGTTATTTTATTTATTGAGCGACATCTTCCGAGCGTTTAATATGTTATAAAATAAGTATATTGTCACCCTTGGACTTTAATAAATATGTTCATGTTCTTTAAAAAGCATTTTACTGCATTCCTCTCATGGTTATTGTTATTGTTGTGAAGAATTTGGCGAATGTTTTTAACCTTTGATCATTAACCCTGAACAAAGTAACTTGCCTTTACAATATTTATGTTAAGTGACAAAAATATTTCAGAACAATATGTAAAACTTGAATATTTGACATACTTTTATAAATAATGCTTTATTTTCAGATTCAACGCGGTGGTAGAGCGAAGCGGCCCGACTGTCCACACCACCACCTACCACTGATCTCTTCTTATATTTTATACAATAAAAAAATAGAATTTAATCATGTTTTATTTGTTATTCTTATTAATTGATAAACTATTGAAATTGTCATCAAATATATTTGAACAATTTTTAACAAATAATAATTTAAAAAAATAAACGGACAACTTATTACCCTATTTTTATTTGATTCTAACACAAAACTAAGCTCTTCTTGTGGAATTAATATAATAAATACTGACTTAAACATTAAATTTAATAAAAATCCATAAAACTTGAAATTTAATCGTATTCAAATTCGTAATAATATAATCAATGTGAAGGAACTTTGTCTGTTTCTTTCTCTTTCGTGGCTAAACCGCGAAACCGATTTTAATGAAATTCGTTAAGGAGATAAGCTTGAAACCCGAGAAAGGACATAAAATATATTTTCCTCGGGCAGCGATAAACGACGTCTGCGCTGACGGAGTAGCGGGCAACAGTTAGTTTTTTGGCAAGGAGAAGGCACACGAGCTCAAACCACCTGATAGTAAGTGGAATCTGAGACCCATAGACATTTGAATTCTCAATACTATATTCTCAAGACTGCAATCCTAAGCCTTAAAATGCGTTGCCAACCCTGAGGACTAAAATGGTAGGCCTCTATGATAGGTTGTCTTATCCTCACATCGGAGCATAACAATGCGAACGCTGCTGCTTGGCGGTGGGTTAACGGATACCCTGCACAAGGCCCTACCAAACTAACAGCATTACTTATTAACGTGAAATAACCATGGGGCAGCTACGCTTTGTCCTTACCTGTCAAATTCAAATGTCACAATGACAGATCAGGACAAAGTATGGTTTAGCTACCCCACGGTTATTTCACGTTAATAAGTAATGCTGTTAGTTTGGTAGGTATCACGTTTATAAGTAACACCGGAAAAGTTTACATATAAATTTTACAAAACGACAAAAGAGGAAAAGCCTTGCTGATATCAGAGTTCGTTTAGCCAAGAAGTAAGTACCTACTCTAAAATAATAACAACATTTACCTCTATTCTGCGGAGTGTAGAATTACCAAAGCGGTATCACGCCACTTACACCGGACGAATACCCGACCGACGAAATTGCATTCCTGCTGCACTTCCGAAGCTAATAGCATGTTGACGGTATCAACATATCACACCGACTCATTCAATTACTGCAGCACGAAGGTACGCAGAATGCAGATATTACGTTAGGGCCGTTGCCAAACCCTGAGAAATTGATCAATAGGTTTTTTGCTCTAATAATTCCCACAATAATAACTCCTATATAAGCTAATGAACTGCAGCATGTGTACATTATTGTCTCAGAACTATTAGACAGCATACGACCCGTCAAGATGTTAAGAGTAAGTTCATTTGTTTGTCATTAACAATATCACTAATATCTGAAAAGCAAGCATCATAATTCCGCCCGTTTCTTAAATGGAGGTGACCAAATTGTCCCAAAATTGTGTACTTCTTCAATTGTCTTTTAATTTCTGGAGATTGAATATCAGTTTCATGTATCTCCATTTCTCTTCCAGAGGTTAATTTATTTATTCTATTATAATGTCTCTAGGGCTAAACAATATGGCTTTTGACACGTTATCATATTATTTTTAACGTAACCGCCTATACTGTCAATTCAATAAGTTATCATAGCGTTGAGAATAGAGCCCGTGGCAACTTCTCTAGATAATCTAAATCTAGGGTATACTCGTTGTTTAGACGAACAGCGAAAGCGGACAATGTTAACGAGAAGATATCGACTATGCTAACATTGCTAACACAATATACTCGTAAGACTAACTTGGCTTACTAAGACTTTGCTTGTTGTGTGTTTTGTTATAATAGTGTTTTGTGTTAAGTTCTTCCAACGGAAGACCAGTGCTGCCTTAACGACTAGCGAATGCTGATTTGGGACCATTTAGCAACGATTTCTCGGTGTCTGGTCCTTTTTTTAACTATTTAATGTAATTTTGTATTACTGTTAATAAATGTCTCTTTATCTTTATGTAATATCCAATCTAACCTTTATTAAATTGATAGTATCTATCACGTTTTATTACCCAGGATGAGAATAGCCCGGGAGTCGGCTTATGACGATTCGTCTTTTGGTAAAAAAAACCTTAAAAAACTAAATAGTTGAGTTGTTGACCTGTTATCGTATTGTCAACGTTTTGATAGCTGTTATTTACTTACTTCCTACCCCTTTGGAAAATAGGCGTGATTTAATGTATGTTTGTATTTACTTGACAGCTTAGCTTGATATAATGGTGGCCAAGCTAAAGTGACAGCATCTGGGAAAAGTTCAGTTAACTAATACAAATGAACTCGTATATTTTTTTTCCAGATACTTACAGCTTGTGTGCTGGTATCAGCCTGCCAGGCGATCTTCCCGTTCCACCACCACCACCACCATCACCCAGCCGTGTCCCACCAGGAGCTGCAGAAGCACGACGGTCCCCACCACCCCATCCCGATCCACCACCCCATCCCGATTCACCACCACATCCCGATCCACCACCACGTGCCTTTCATCCCCCACCACCATGTGCCCCATGTACCCCACGTGCCCCACGTACCCATTCACCACATTCCGCATCACGACCATTATGTGAGTTTTTATTATTTTGGCATGACTGTGACATAAGTTTTCTAGTACATTAGACATCAACGGGATTCCCTCCTATTGAGTGATAATATTATCGTTGCATAAAAGACATCGATCATATAATTTTCTTAATAATATAGGCTTTAATACTGTTAGGCGATGGGCTTGCAACCTGTCACTAATACTCTGGTAAATATCATAGCCTATTTTTGCAAAATGTGGTTACTGAATTATCAACAAGATTTTAAAGTTGTGGGTAATTCTGTAGCTCTGCCTACCCCACTCTGGGATTACAGGCGTGAAGGTATGTATGTATTAATAATTTATTAAAATATGAATTACCTAACACACCTGGGAATTAGACGGAATGCATAACGCTAACGTTAGCGGTTTTCGAAAACTGACAAAATGTTTTGAATTGACATAAGGTTGCTTACGTCAAGCCTACACATTTTAGACAACGATAACGATCGTCGAATACATCTTGTGCTACTGGCGTGTTCAAATTACAAACTTTATTCAATATAAACAGTTAGCGGTAGCCAATGTGCCACAGAGTAACAGTTATTCGATCAACATTTAATACGAGCAGAATTAAACTAGCTGTCAACTGGCTCTTACCAATCACAAATTGATTGCTTGCGCTGTATTATTTACACTTTAGATTTCCCGTCAATTTCAACTAGGTAGTCAACCGACCCAGTGATGCAAGTGATAACCTAGTCTAGCTATTAATACGATGTTTAATCTTAAATATTTCAAAACACTATGTAGTTCCAATTTGGCGCGGTGACTGAAACAGCTAGTCTATGAGTTTACTGTTTATTGCGAGCTCAAGACAACCCACAGTCATTTAAACAGATTAGCTATTTCTGTCGTAATACTTACAAACAAACCGGGGAAAGCATGACGTGACATGACGTGACGTGAGGTACAATAATTAAATAAATAAAGACGACGTCCCAAAATAAGCTCAACAAGGCTTGTGTTATGGGTACTAGTCAACTATAAATATACTTAAATAGAGAAATAAATAATAAATTCATAGGAAACATCCAAGACTCAGGTTTTGCATTTTGAATTATTTTGAATTTTTGAAACCGCGTTGCCATAAATAAAGCGTCCATTCACCGTTGCTCTCTCCCCGCACCTCGTGCTTACCTCGGCTCTTAACTTGTACTACACTTACATATCTGTAAATTACGTACCTATCAGGAATGTCCGTTAATGAAGTGGTTTTTTCCCCAGGCGTTCCCCGAGTACAAATTCGAGTACGCCGTGCACGACCACCACACGGGAGACGTAAAGTCCCAGCACGAGCACCGCCACGGTGACCTGGTGAAGGGCGGGTATGAGCTGGTGGAGCCCGACGGCCGCGTCCGGAAGGTCGAGTACAAGGCCGATGATCACACCGGGTACGTAATCACACAAGGAGTGAACGACACGAGAACACGACTACTGAGAAATAGGTAAGGGTTGCTGGAGGGTCCAGTACAAGGCCGATTATATATGCCTAGTACGTAACTACCCAGCAGGCTGCATCAAGAAGATGGAGCACAAGGCCAATGGTCATACTGGGCAGTAGCGAAGCGTCCATACAACCCGATTCCCAGCGGCTTCCCTAAAAATTCCTATGCATAGAGTAGGTACCTACTAGGTATACAAACAACAAAACGTAAAACCGAAAGTAACCCGGTGTACTATAGCTTTACCTTGCTTCATAATACGATGAATGAACACGCACTAACGCCGCATTTATTTATTTACCAAGCCGAAATCTATCACTCGCTCGCACCCATTCACTAACCTATATTACTAGAAAGAAACAAGAACAATATTTTCGTATACACGCACACATGCTCAGTTACCTTTCACTACGCGCGCTCGAACTTACACCCACAATTAAAACCGCCATACAAGCCGGTGACTCGGCGCCGGACCTCACTAACAAATTCAAACCAAATGGTATAAAATTATAGCGCTACATTAGCTTTAAACTCGCACACAGACACAGCGGCACCTGTGTGAGCACGCAAGAGGGAGAAGCACGCAAGTCCGGCCAGCGAACTACGGCTTATTGCATCCAATTTTGAACTTAAAGTGCATGCGTTAACTTTCTTTTCCCAAGGACACTCAACTCAACTCAACCGTCTCTCTCCCCCCTGGCCTCACGACCTTCAACTACTTTTTTCATTACGCCATTACTTTCGCGTCCTCGCGCTAAAATACGCGGTGTTTTGTTTTGATTTATAGTTAAATTTGTGTTATTACTTAACTTATTGTGTTTTATGAGACTCAACTAGTGAAATTTAGCTTGTTTAGTGTTCTGTGAATGTTTTTCTGTTTGGATTGTGTTATTTGCAGATTCGTGGCGACAACGGAGGTTTGTTTATATTTCGTTAAGTACCTAAATATTGTTATTTTTGCTTCGATCTATTTAGGTTATATTCGTGGTTTGGTTTTTACATATTTTTGCCTGTACTCAAAGTACAAATGGCCGCATTGGTGCAAATTGAGTGTTGTCTTACAGATTACCTACTTAATGAACAAACATGTTTTTCAAAGTTCTCCTTTGGAAATAAGAAACATGTCATTAAGTTAGGACGCGCTCGCCCAGACATAAAAATTGATTATAGGCGTAGAGATGGATTCTTCAAATATTTCCACAGCGAATTACAAATACAATTGGCTGACTGGCAGCTGCAAATTAAACAAATTATTTGCTGTTTTCCGATTCTAGCAGTGTTTGGAATCGAACAGGTTTTGCAGATATTCACAATTTATATAATTCAGTTAGGGGACGCAGGACTTAGAAAAAATTTCGCCAAAATTGTATCATTATGACACCTAATTTAAATGATTTTATCGTATAGAACACGTTAAAATAAGCATGTTTTACTTGAAAAACTTTTCTCTAAAATCAAAATTGGCTGAGTTATAGGGGTTCAAATGTTGTTTATTTTCAAGGCGTCAGGGACTTTGATGATTTTGATGCTTGAAAATTATGTCAATATAAGGTCTATTTATGATGATTTAATTGTTTAGAATATACTAAAACAAGCATATTTTTTTAAACAAACTTTTCTCTAAAATCAATTATTACTGAAACATTACGGTTTGAATTAAAGTAGGTATGTAAAAAAATAGGTTATGTTAGGTTAGTTTTTATATATTCCCGAAGGGCAAACCGCCCAGAAATAGGGAAATAAATTTGTATTTTTTCTAAGATTCAATCATAATAAGCACGAAAAAGGCAAGAAAAAAAAACTTATTCTATTTTCTATATTTTATTTTCTATAAGTAATTCAGCTAGAAAACATGCTCAAAGCGAGAAACATATACGGAGTTGTATATTATTACATGAGTTTGGTAACAGTAGAATTTAAACTTTTTTTGGTAATAATTTTGAGGCCCACAATCGTAAAGTGGAACGTAATCGAAATTTATTGAAACGTTTAATTGATACGGTCGTACTACTTGGAAAGCAAGAATTGCCTTTCCGCGCACTTTTAACGCACGCGACACTTCAGCACTGCTTTTTGAGAACTAGAAAGACGACATCCATTTTTTAAGGTATGTTTTTTTTATGTCACGGAAGGGGCAAACAAGCACACACGCCATACACCTTTTTTTTGCTCCGGCTTGCCTATTTATTTACGTGACGCTTCGCCACTGATACTGGGTACATTCAATCAATGGAAATGAAGGCGTAGCACTAGTTTAGACGCGGCGACTTGGTGAAGGATACGACCTGTTTGAGCCCGAATGCTGCATCAAGGAGGTCAAGTATAAGGCCGATTTTCAGACATAAGTAACCACAAGGAGTGAACGCGTCACATGAGAACCATCACGCCCTACAAATAGGCGGAGAGCTCCGAGCTGGAGGGTCCGTACAAGGTTGATGATCACACTGGGTACGTAACTACGTATAATCAAACGGAATGAAGGCGCAGCATGAGCAACGACGTGGTGACCTGGTGAAGGGCGGGTACGAGCTGGTCGACGACGGCCGCATCAAGAAGGTTCAGTACAAGGTCGATGATCACACTGGGTACGTAACTACGCATAATCAAACGGAGTGAAGGCGCAGCATGAGCAACGACGTGGTGACCTGGTGAAGGGCGGGTACGAGCTGGTCGACGACGGCCGCATCAAGAAGGTTCAGTACAAGGTCGATGATCACACTGGGTACGTAACTACGCATAATCAAACGGAGTGAAGGCGCAGCATGAGCAACGACGTGGTGACCTGGTGAAGGGTGGGTACGAGCTGGTCGACGACGGCCGCATCAAGAAGGTTCAGTACAAGGTCGATGATCAAAAATATTAGCAGATTCATAATACCTCTAAAAACAATCATTATTCAATGTATCACATTATTCAATGTTTTATAAATTGTGATACTTAGTATATATGAATCTGACCCGTTTTCAAAAAAAAATAACATGGTTAAAAACAGTGAAAACCTCAATTAATATCCTTATTTTTTTTCCATTTCGTAACGAACGTTAAACAATCGAAGCTAAAATGACAATTGGCGTAAAGGACAAATAAATTGTACTGTAAAACGCCAATTGTCCTTTTCAGCATCGAATAAAGTACCTGTAGTATTTTTCATTACAAAATGGAAGAAAATTAAGGATTTTAATTGAGGCCTTAACCATGTACAATGTTTTTGGAAATGCCCATCTATCTGTGGCATGTTTGGTACTTTCCAAGCAGATGAATCGACGAGGGCGAGGACCACTGAACATATTAATCGGGGTGGTTCTTGCCTTAGTCGGGCTGTTTAAAAGTAATAAGCTCTGAAAGTAATAATTGCTATGTTGAAAGTTTGTATCTATTTAAAATGTACACATTGCTCTTTTGCTCTAAAGGTTTAACCGGTTTAAGTATATAATTACTAGCGGCCCGCCAGCGGCTTCGCCCCGCTGCGAATTCCTGACTTTCCCGGTGGATTTTTAAATTTTTCTCGCCGTAAAAACTATCCTTGAACTTCAACGAACATTAAAAAAAAAGAATTGGCCAAATTGTTCCAGGTGTTGTTGAGTTATGCGCTTACCAACACATTTTGCGAATCATTTTTATATTATAGATTTAATTAATATTTTCAGCTTCAACGCCATCGTGCACCACTCGTCGCCTCACCATCATGTTCATTTCGCCCATCATCACATCTAAGCGGAAATTGAAGACGAGGAGACGAAGAACTGACCCCCGCTTTAATAAGACTGACTTCCGTCTACAATCCAAAGTATATAAGTTTAATAAAATAAATAAATTAGCGCTAAAACTGGGTTTCATTTGTCTTTTTTTGGACACTGCATAAACCAGGGGCCTACCTAATATTGCTGCGTTTATCGCTTGACAAAATTTTAATGTGAATAAAACATCCGTCTCTTTCTGACACGTATATAAGTATGAGAGTGACAAATGCGTTATCCACATTTTGTCACGCGATAAACGCAACCATACCAGGCCCGCAGGATCTTACCTACATTTTACCTTCTTTCATGACTCGTGCCTACTGTCACTGGGAGAACATATAGACACAAGAACAATTTCGCCCCAATTGCAAATGTTCAACGTTTCCGGTGGACTTTTCATTTGTTGTGGGTAACACAACAAAAAAAACAATTTGGTGCAGACGTTCGGAAGTAATGCACGTACATACATTACAGCGATTCATTCTTATAATATAGATAAAATTCCAAAGACTTAGAATCAAATACTAGCGTGCATCATATAATATTTGCCCTGATCGGGAATCGAACCAAGGACCGCTAGTTTCGTAGGCAGGGTCCCTACTAACTAGGTTAACTACATCATAATCAAATTATTGTTTTTAAAAATAGTGATATTCAAGTGCTCAGTAGTATTAAATACGATTATCATTGCCTAAATATCGAGTTAATTTACACCAGTCTAATATACAAAGCACTACTCTGGCTGTGTGTAACATTGCTATACAATCAATAGCAGGCACAAGAAAACACCAGATACCAGAGCCTCTACTTAGTAGTAGACTAACTTATATCTCAATCATATTGTCTTTGTAAACGAATAAAAAATAAATATTATTAAATCACCTACAACGTTAGCAATGTAATTACGATATGGAAGCAAGATGGAATAAAACAATTGGAATACATCCCTCCTAATATAAAACCTGTCTCAATTATATTATTATTATTGTATTAGTAATCGTGTGCCTTAAGTAACAGTCCTTTAATTAATCCGGGAATAGTCTTTACTGAAAGCTATCATATTTCTAAGCTATGCAAACAAAGCCAACTCGAATAACTTGCTAAAATTATAGCACAATCAAATCGCAAAAATATGTATACTTACACCATTAATCTGTTATTTACTTCACGAAAACTTTTTTTAAAGTACGCTTTACAAAAAGTGTTCGTACATAAAGTACGGCGATCAATGGTTTTTCTAAAAATGCTTGCAGAATGCAGTACTTACCCAGTTTTATGTACATTTAAAAATGTTTTTTTGCATAAAGCCAATTACAATCTACAATATTTAAAATACTTTACTTCCATGCGGCATAGCCGTGGGACACCCGTATATGAACTTTATTTCAGAATAATTAATAGGACGGGAATACATATGAGTGCCCTTGGCTATAGTTATAAAACATGTATAAAATACACTTGTTTCACGAAGAGAGCTTAGGGATGTGCGAAACACGTATAAATTACAATATTGTTGAAGGTTCAATAGATTATGGAATCTAATTTGAATATCTACAAATCATTTTCACAACATAGATAATAGATAACACTATCAGTGGCAGGACGAAGCAAGGTCCGCAGCTGCCACACCCGCATTTAACAGGCAGATTAATTACGCGTTTCCTCGTAATCTAAACTGGTATTATCAAACGGAAGATGCGGACGTAGGAGGTACGTCTATAGCAGCAGATCTGTAATACGTTTATACAGGTATAATAACCTTTTTTCTTGTTTAATATACACTTCGTTTTTTTTAAAGATGATACTCGTACTCGTAGTATAAGGACTAGGGTTTGCAATCCGGATATCCAGCTACCCGAATTATCCGGATATCCGTCGAAAATTGGATCCGGATCCGACGACCCCTTGGATCCGGATATTTCGGATCCTAGGGATATTATGAGACGACTTTGGAATTTGCAATAAAATTAAAATAAACCACGAAGTCGTGACTAATGTAATACCAGTATATCTATAGTGTTCCTAAATGCATATTTTTGTGTATGTGTGTGATTAACAATAACACCCACCAACTAAATTCATGTCATACATTGTTTTAGTCATTAGTGTCATTACAAATTTTCATAATTTAGATCGTTTTCTCGCGGCAGTCGCGGCACTCAGTAGCGAGCGGCACACTTAACAGAAGATATCTAGCTAGCTAGACCGATTAAAGGACCGCCTGACGCGGTTGTTTACAACTGGTTGCCCTTAATCCTATTGTTTTAGCTGCAACGTCGCAACAATAGGAATAAGTGCAAAGACCGTAGGGGTGGGTTAACTCGCAACCCGCAGTTAAGCAGCTTTTGTCTTTATCCCGTGTGGTTGCCGGGTTAGAATAGTGCCACTCCATGTCTTCCCGTGGATGTCATAAGAGGTGACTAAGGGAAGGGCTTAGTCGATAGGCTTGCAACCTATCACTAATATGCTGGTAAACATCTTAGCCTATTTGTGCAAATTGTGGTTACTGAATTATCAACAACTTTTTAAGTTGTAATTCTGTAGCTCTGCCTAGCCCACTCTGGGATTACAGGCGTGAAGGTATGTACGAGGGGAGGCTGAAAAGTTATCTACCTGACTATGAAAGAAAAGACGTAGCTGGCTGGTTTTTTTTTATTTTTCTATGTAATCCCCTTCTACCGAAATGCACTTGTTACACTTGTCAAATAATTAAATTAAACCGTTGAAAAAAAAAACTTTCGGTTTCTCGTCAAAATAGTCGTTCACGGCGGCTATCACCTCATCATCGGTAGAAAATTCTACGTCCCCTGAGATTTTTCTTCAGAAGTCTGAATAGGAAATAGTCACAGGGGGCTAAATCTGGGCTGTAAGGGGGGTGGTTTATGACATCAAAGCCATTTCTGGTCATGGCGAGCTGTGTTGAGCGAGCCGTATGCACAGGTGCATTGTCGTGCAAAATCAAAATTCCCTTGCCGAGTTTGCCTCTCCTTTTTTCTTTTATAGCGTGCTTCAGCTGGCAAAGTAAATTTGCGTAATAATTGGCATTCATTGTCGTTTTTTTTGGCAAATAATCAATGAGCAAAATTCCTTCTGAATCCCAAAAAATTGTCGCCATGCAGCAGAAATTGGTCGTCCGCTACGAGGATCATCTTCTAGGCTCTCACGACCCGATTTAAACTGTTTACACCAGAATTTTATTGTAAAATCGGAAGGGCACAAATCACCAAATACAGGTAACATACGCTGTTTGATCTGGGATGGCGTATTACCTTCCTTAGAAAGAAATTTTATAACGCACGCTGCTCAATTTTAATCAAATTAGTTTTTTCAAGCGACAGGATGCAATCAATGACGAGCAAAAAACAAATGAAAAGCAACAAACAAATGAGTGTCCAAAATTTTGAAAAAAGAACTGTCAATAAAAATGAATTCATAGTGGCCAGTATTTTTTTTTTACTACACATAGGCTAGGTAGATAACTTTTCAGCCACCCCTCGTATGTATGTATGTCTTAAGTAATACGTAATTTTAAAACAATTATTTAGTTGCTTATTGATATTTTAAAGTGTCACAACCCAATAATTATTTGTCCCTAAGAATTAGTTAATTAAAAAATTACTTGAAATTTCAATAATAAGTAGGCATTTATTTTTACAAATAGCCTTGTGATTTTATGTACTAAGTCTACGTGCGTCGTGCGTGCATCTAAATTTTAATAATTTTTACTATAAATCAAAGTATATTTCATTTAAAACCAGGATCCGTTATTATCCGAAATATCCGGATATCCGGATCCGTCAAGTCCCCAGATCCGAATTATCCGGATCCGGAAAATTCAACGGATCTTGCAAACCCTAATAAGGACCAACAACACAATAAACTATCTGAAAAAAACAACATGTAGGTATAAACACTAGCCGCCTGTATCTTAGGAACCAATCAAGCCTACTTAGTCGTGATAGTTGTCCTTTTAAATTCCTTATGATGTGCTTTAATTTTGGATATTTTTACTTTACTAGCCAAAATAGGCGGGGGACACGCAACTTGAGCGAAAATTACTCCTTTCGAGTTAAATATTTCCTAAGCAGTCCCCAAATCTTTAACGACATACATACATACCTTCACGCCTGTAATACCAGAGTGGGGTAGGCAGAGCTACAGAATTACCTACAACTTTAAAAACTTGTTGATAATTCTGTAACCACATTCTGCACAAAAAGGCTAAGATGTTTACCAGCGTATTAGTGACAGGTTGCGAGCCCATCGCCTAATAGTACTACAAGCCTTTATTCCCTTAGTCGCCTCTTACGACATCCACGGGAAGACACGGAGTGGCACTATTCTAACCTGGAAACCACACGGGATATCTTTTACGACATTTTCGGCGTAATTTAAACGTACAACTAACCCAAATTACAGCTTTGTAGTACCAAGATTCTCTGAGATAGACTGCGGACATTCGGACAGACGGAAATGGCGACACGATTAAGGGTTATTGTTCCCTGAGAACCCTAAAAGAGGAAGTTGGAAAAGTTTATAATCAGAAAAATAAAAATTAAGTTTTTTGTCCTAAAAATGTTTGGCCGAGAATGTTTGGCATACTGTTGAATGGCATACTACTCGTTTGTCCTAATATTTTTTGCGCATACTCATTTAACGTCCTAAAGCAAGTTTGTCCTAATATTGATAACTCTAAAGTCTAATTACCTAAAGCATAATATTCCTAACATGAATTGTCCTAATAATTATTTTGCCTATTATTAAACTGGCTACAATTACAGCACCTAAACTAAACTATGGTAGGCGTGAAGTCAGAATCGTTACGTATTCTACCTTCAGGCAGGTCAGATTTCGGTTAGGTTAGGTACGACGACGAGTGCAGCGAGGAGGACTGTTAGGTAGAACTGTGAACCTAACGAGCGAGCGAAACGCCAGAACCAACAAGTTTGACAAGGTTAGTTAGCACATTAAATATTAGGAATATTACAATTATGCACATCAAACATTCGACAGTTGAATCTTAGCCACATCAAACGATAGGACAAATAATATTTAGGACAAACGATAATAGGAGCAACAATTTCGGACAATCAAATATGCGGAACAAAGTGTATGCCACAAGTTATTAGGACAAAAGACGTTATGCGACACAACGATAGGACTAATAATTGTATGTCATTCGATATAGACCCAAAAATTAACTTAGTATGCGCTTTTAATGTTTCCAAGCTGATAATAAGAAATTTTAAAATGATTAAATATGTTACTAAATAAATAAATATCTATAAGTATGAAGAGTAGAAAAAATATACAGAAGGAACACGAGTCCAGGCAATCATCTCTATCAGTCTAGATTTAAGTAAATTAACAGATTGAGCCTGTGAAATAGCAGCTAATAGCCGATTCCATAAATTATCATGTTATTGACTTTAATTTTCCAATTGCCTACACATACAAACAACTTTTAAATCATTATGATATGTAGTGGTCAGTTACTTACAAACTTACTTAATAAAAAAGTAAACATTAATCAGTAAAATATTAGTAAACCGTTTAAACCGAAAATACATTAACTAAAGAATGTATAAATCTTTGCGCAAGGCATATAACCTGCGACAGATGAACAGCTGGACTCGAGTTGTGCAGCACCTAAGTCTTATGTCCTGCAGCCGATGAACAGCTGAATTAGAGAAGCAGTAGGGCGACCACGGTGGAGGTCTTTTTGGCAAGGCATATGTCCAGCTGTAGACGAATAGCTAGGTTGGAGTAACAAATACTGGACCAATCACGCAGAGATATTTGGGCAAACTGTTTGTCCAGCTGCGGACAAACAGCCGGATTTGAGTAGCATAGGACCAATCACAGTGGAGATCATTGGGCAAACCTTATGTCCAACAGTGGACTAACAGCTGGATTCGAGTAGCGCAGGACCGATCGTGGTGGCGATATTTGGGCAAGGCATATTCCAGCACTGGACGTATTTTGGAGATGATGATGATGATGATTTTTGAACCGTTCAACACTTTACGAACATAAAAAATACAAAATTCAGAGGCAAATTTTGTAAAAAATACATACATATTTAATAATAACTACTTACTTACAGTACAATATAAAAACAGAATGAGTATTAAGGCCCTCAGGGCGTTTCCCCTCTGAAGCATGTAATAGACGCATTATCCATCATCGAGAAGCTTCAAAAAAATAATGATCTAGCACGGGAAATCTGCAATTTAGCACCAATAACGATATAGTGTATAAATAGGTAAGAATAATCTTAATCAGTATCAATTCGTTTTACTCCCGCAGTAAAACACAATGATGATTTGGAAGGTAAAAATATAATAAAATAAAAATATATTACAAAGTGCAGTGAAAATTATATATAAAAGTATATGTGTGACAGATAAATAATAATAAAAACTTAATTTATATTTAAAAATTAGTGTGATTTAATAGATATCTTTGTTTTATTAGGCGGTATCGTTGGTAGGGCTGGCGCTCTGCGCCCTGGGGCATAAGGATGCAACCTCGGAGCAGAAGCTCAAGCAGACCTTCCACTTGGAACACCTCGGGCACCACGGGGAGCTGGAGCACATCGGGGCCCATGAGCCTGGACATCAAGAAGAATACGTAAGTCTTCTACGATTTTCAATTTTTGATAGACCAAATTAAACTTGAATGTCTATAAAGGTCCGTATCAATTGACAACATTTCAAAAAAAAAAGCATTATTGTTTTTTCGCGTTTATAATAGCTGGTTAAAAATTAGACTACCCATATTTCTTGGTTTTTCTTTATTTAACTTAAATTCGTCGTTAATAACTTATTAAAGAAATAGTAATTAAAAAGACCGTATATACAAAGTTAGGAATACTGATGTCGTGATCTTAGCCTGATATAAAATAAAAAAGTAACTTTAAACAGAAACAGAACTGACTGTCATGTCATGTCAATCATTCGCTGCCGTTCGTTCACAAATTTGTTATTTTGCGTAATTTAATTAATTACGTAATTTGTAGACGCCATTAAAATAAATAAACTATTTTGCGTAGAATTGAAAGCGTGTCGTCAGAATCAAGTAATCCGTCAGACAGATAAACAATGAACATGACAGTTGTATATTTTTTTGAAATCCTTTGTTAGTAAATGGACTAAGGGCACTATAAGTGTATTCCTAACATTCACAATCCAACTTTTTTTACTGTTTTTCCTAAATATAAAAAATCTACAGCATAAAAAAATCCAAAGATATTTTTACTGTAATCAGCAGTGTAAAATCTAGAACGGTATTTTATTTTACTACCTTAGCACAAAATTAATTGTTGTCAATTTGAAAATCATAGAATTGTAAATTTATTACTACATAATATGTAGTAATAAATTTACAATTGAGATTTATTAATCCATGTATATTAACATCGGACAAGTGACCATTTATAAGATGATTAATTGTTTTTGTTTTAATTATTAATAATTTTTGTGTTCTTTTATTATTTGTATTTACGTTTGATATGTAGTTTCATATTTTTTGATGTGCGATGCAATTTATATTATAATATTAAATTGATGAATATATAAACTAACTTACCTATTCCACATTTACTAAAAATGATAACATGACACAAACTACAGGACACAATGACGTAAAAAAATATTTTTTTGCTCTAAGAATTAACTCACCGACAATAATATACGAAATGTATATTTTTAAGATTTAGCTATATATTTTCTATACTTACTATGTTAAAACGATGGAGTGTTAGGTCATTAATTAAGACTGTATGGAATTAATTTTCCACTATGAGCACCAATATGAATTCCATTGCATCTACATCTTTATTTGTTAATGAGAATAGGGCTCACAGTGCAATTACCACGTAAACCATATTTTTTAAATTCTTAGACCTTTTAACACAATTGTTTAATTATTTTCTTGGTGAGTAAATTGTCTATGTAATGAAATGATTATATAAAACAGAGTGTAGCAGAGTGTTTGAACACAATGCAAGTCAAAAAGAACGTTTTATATGAACATAAAGCAGCTTGTTAATCTTAATCCAACATTTACATTTTTTCAAATTTTCTTTTTCTTTGTTACATTGTGCTAGGTCAGTGACCGTTAAAATGTTTTTTTACTAGACAGGAGCTTATTAGTACGTAAATAAGTACATTTATTGTTAGAATGTAAGCTTGAGCCTTTGAAATTTCAATAGCAATCTCGATTGGAGCTCTGACCATTATTTTCCGTAAGGCTCTTGAGTAACAAAATTGATAAAATTTGTATGTTTCAGGCTTGGGCGTATCCGTCTTATGAATTCTTTTACCAAGTTGATGACCCCCATACACATGACCACAAAGGTCAACATGAAAGCAGAGAAGGAGACGAGGTCAAGGGCGAGTACTGGCTGGTACAGCCTGATGGCAAAAAACGGACCGTGAAATACCACTCCGACAAGCACGCTGGGTTTGTACAATTACAGTCTCTCATTTTTAAACTAAAAACCCTGAGCCTATGAAATGACAGCGACATGTTGGGGAAAATAATCTACGTAGAAATTAATCATTGATTTTCTGCGACCGGTTGTCAATGGTAGAGTGGTTGCAAGCAGGGCATGAATGTTCAAAACAAAAAATAAGAAAATAAAATAATAAATGTTCGAACATCATGCACCCTGTTAATAACTCGATGTCGGCTATGTTATTGTACTTTACTAAGAGTTACTTGTGTGCTATGCCTTTTTAAAGCTTATGCACAATTTTCGAGAGAATGTAATCAACTAACTACGTCCTGTGTGTTACTATAATTACGATACAATATGAAGAAAAAAGTATGCTTAAAGACATGAAACCATAATTGCTATTTAAGTTAAATCTACAATGTCGTATTTCAATCTAGGCTTCGTTAAATTTCAACGAGTGGTAACTGCCATTATTCTCAGGACTGTAATTAAAATAGGCTTTCTACTTAAAAACATTACCTATATGTTGGATTCTATACATACCCCTTTGAATAATATCACTAACAAAGGTTTTGGACACGAGACTAAACTTATCTCATAGAAGTTCAATAGGCAAAATACATTTTTTGCCTTTAATTATTTCTTGAATATTTTTTCTTTTTTTCAGATTTAAAGCGCACGTAGCCTACTCCGATCATCATGATCATCATGCAGAGCCACACAAAGAGGAAATCATCAAACCAGTTGAAGAAATAATTGATGAAGAACCTCCCAAGCAAGAAGAGGAAAAGGAGCAGATTATTGAAGAAGTTCCCGAATTGATTGTACAAGAAGAACCTCAAGAAGAACGTGAAGAAGAGCGTAATAAAGAGCGTAACGAAGAGCGTAATGAAGAGCGCAACGAAGAGCGTAACGAAGAGCGTAACGAAGAGCGTATCGGAGAGCGTAACGAAGAGCGTAAAGGAAAACATACAGAGCCAAAGAAACATCACTACCCCATACACATCGAGTATTACATTCTGCATAAACAGCATAAAAAACATCACAGTGAACACAAAGAACACCATGAACCGAAAGAGGTAGTAAAAGCGAATGAAGAAATACGTGAAGAAAACAATGAAGAACCACAAAAACAAGAAGAGAAAAAACACGAGGAACATCACAAAAGTCATATCAAGAAACACCGTAAACCGATACACATAGAATATTATTCCAAAATTGAACATCATCACAATCACCACCTTCCCATTGTTCATAACAAACCTTTGTTGCATCATGAGCATATCGAAGAGCAACGTGAAGAAATTAATCCCGTGCAGGTTGAGGAAGTACGCGCCGAGAGAAAACATCATGTTGAATATCCACCGCATATACCTCTGCTTCGACTGCGTAGACCGAAGCCCGCCTACCATGATCACCATGATTTTCATCACCGACACCAACGTGACCACAGACAGCGAAAAGTAGCCGTACACGAGCGAATTCAGTGATACCATCATTTATTGCATAATGTTTAATTAGGTCTGGATGAAGTGATGTCATTTAACCTGGGAACGGGATTGATTTTTATTTACGAATAATGGTTTTTAACGCATAATATAAGTGATCAATAAAGATATGATACCATCATTTATTGCATAATGTTTAGTTAGGTCTGGATGAAGTGAAGTCATTTAACCTGGGAACGGGATTGATTTTTATTTTTAATGTGATCAATTATTATAACCTTTGTGAAAAGAATGGTCAATGCAAATAAAAATTTGCCTCAAGAACTTGTTTTTTTAGCTATCAGCTACAAATACCCTCCATTAGAAATACTCTCTTTTGTTTTTTTAGCATTGGTTACCTGTGTCTTTTAACGGTATCATACCAAGCTGTAATGTAGGATTCCGTATCAAATACTAAAAAAGAACCCTTATAAGATGACTTTGTTGTCCGTCTGTCAACCTGCCTTTTATCTGATATATTTATGTAATAGTTGACCCAAGGCCTAATCATTTGAAATTTGAAATATGAAATTATTTATTACCTTTACCGTGAAAACAAATGAGACACTGAAATAGTAGATTGTTCCACAAGGGTCTAAAACATGCCACAATGACACGAGATTTTTAGCCACGCGAGCGATGGTGGCTATAGCTCTAGTGTCATTGTGGTTAAACACTCTTATTTTCACTTTGAATGCGAGGAAAAAAGACGACGTTCTATACAAAATTACAAAATTTGTAACAAAGTTACTTGGAAATTTGCTCCGCGGTTTTTTCTTTTCGTTTGTTATTGTTTTGTAAAGTGATTTAAATGCTTGCATATTCAGCCAACAGATAAATTTGAAAACTATTTTATAACTAATGGGACTATGCATAATAAAATTAATTCATCCTTAATATAATTAAACAGGTTTTTAATTTTTGCGCAGTTGTAATTTTGAGGTTATTTCCATGCCCTAAAAGTTGTCTGTACACAATCACTGAAAATGGCGATAATTCTCCATAACACACACCATGATTGGATGTTTAGGGGTTACCAAAGACATTTAAAAAAAACCTTTAATTCCTAGAGATTGATAAGGAGCTTTAAATGTTTTTTATTTCTATTTAATATTTTATTTGTCCCGATATGCAGACTAAAGTAAAAATTTAAGAGCATGAGAAGTGAAAATAATATTAATCTTTTACCTTTCATGAGAACTAATTATCATTTGAAATTTCTCTCGTTATGTACAATAATCATGTTTTTTACTGGCTGTCTTACATCATATCACAACATGGCAAGCACTCTGCTTAGGTTATCGGGGTTATATTTCCCGACTTACAATAACACAGCATGTTGTATCTTAAAATAACACAACATAGTAAGTTTGAACAGTGGGTACTAGGCATGTAATTATGTACCAAAATTAAGTGAAAACATAATTAGAGTAATAGTAATAGAGCATTTCGTGATAGACCAAGAAAATATCCCGGCCAAAAGGCTGTTAGTTTATTCTATATTATTGGTACACCTTCTGTTATATTGTTGTTTTTATACGTATACTATCAGATTACTTGCTGTTCCAAGTCGGGTCTCCTAACCTAACAGTTAAAAATAAATGGAGATACAAATTAAACGATGAATGCCTGCCGGCAAGACTCGTGCGACTGGCTTCAAAACTGTCGCTCACTACACTGCTAGTATTTTTTATAATTTTACATTATTCCTAGCAAACGGTCCGGTATCCGGCAATTTTACCCGACTGCCGTATCTAGGGGGTTATTTTGACATAGCTTTGCTGCTCAGTTTACGCTGAGAGAAATAGACAGAGATGTAGCATCTATAGCTCTGTCCTGTACACTCACCGCAAAATTATCTGCATAGGTGTCATAATCTGATCTGTTTTGACTGGTAGGCATGTATGGTTCTTTGTTCTTTTGTAAAGGTTGAACGGGTGGCCTGATTTACAAGCAAGGTGGCGTTAGATTCGTCTTAGCGTCGCGAGTGTTATGAGGACCCTGTTTTTATATTTGAAATTGGTGAAATTAAAAATATGTACTTACATGATAACTACGAGCTCCAATGCATAATAGATCGTCTAGTTGCACTTCAAAATACAATATTTAATTGTAAGGCAGATATTTAATCTCGGATTGACTTTGATGATTAATGGAATACGCTACACACGAGGTCATTACACCTAGTTTAATCTTGTGTTGTACAAAGTGTGATCATTTTAACGATCTTAATGTAATTCTATCATAAAGTTATAATCTTGTAAGCAAAAAATTACGTCTAGTTCATATTTGACGCAAAACAGGTCGTCTATTTAAAATAAAAACTGCTTTTTAAGTGGTATGATGTAAAATAATAGTTCAAATTGAATAAAGAATATTCTCTGTCATCTAATATGTCAACGGGCTATATAAAAAGCCAAATTACAAGCAAATTATCATTACTTCTTAATCATTATTCTATAAAAATGGCACGAGGTAAACCAGTGCCCGAAGAAGTGCGGAAAATTATCATTTCTCATAACAATAAGGGCAAATCGACGTACCAAATATCCAAGGACCTGTCGTTGCCACGATCTACAATTCAAACGATCATCGAGCATCATCGAAAACACGGAACAGTCTCCTGTTTAAAGAAAACTGGCCGTCCACGAATAACTAGCAAAGCAAAAGACAGGATTCTGAGGAAGATCATAAAGAAAAATCGTCGTGCAAGAGCAGGAGAACTTACCGTACTATGGCGTGACGCTATTAAAAAGAATATATCAGTCGACACCTGCAAGAGAGTACTGAAGAAAATGGGCTACGGTTTTTACACAGCTAAAGAGAAACCGTTACTTACTCAAAAACAGAAAAAAAACAGGTTGAAATTCGCTAAAGAACACAGAAACTGGACTGCCGATCAGTGGCGAAGAATAATATGGAGCGACGAATCGAAATTCGACGTCACAGTTGGCGACGAACGAAGTAAAGTCATTCGAGAAAAAGGAGAGGCATTTCATAATGACTCTCTTAAGCGAAATGTGAAGTTTCCGGCATCTTTGATGATTTGGGGCTGTAATACAACAAGGTTGTAACCCTTAAAATAAACCTTATTGTATTGTTCATTGTATGCAATGTCTCATTTGCTTTTAATTATTCAATTTGAAAAGCAAATGGTTCGATAGAACAGCGACTGTTTATTTTGTATAATTTTTGGGAGTCGCATGTTACCTGGCGCCGAGTGCGCACGGCTATGTATTATTAAAGATAACGGAAAACAGAATAAAAGATATATTTCAAACTAGCCATAGAAGTTCTTATTATTTACAGATACAACCCCAAACTTTGTATCTATTACAGTCGGCACAGGGTGTAGGCCGTCTGTAATTTATAGATGGAACCGTCAATGCCGAGAAATACAAAAGCATTTTGGAAGAGAGTTTGCTGCCGTCTATACCGAAGTTAAAACTTAGAAATGCATTTACTTTTCAACAAGACGGTGCCTCATGCCATATCGCCAAGTCAACGATGGCGTGGCTGAAGTCCAAAAAAATCCCTACCATGTCATGGCCGTCCAGCAGCCCAGATATGTCTCCCATAGAAACTTTGTGGTGGAAAATGAAGAAGAACTTGCGAAAAGACCCTTCTAGGTCAAAAGCTGATCTTAAGGAGAAACTAAGCTGTGTCTGGAATGGAATAACCCCTGAAGAGTGTTGAGAGTTAGTAGATTCAATGCCGTTCAGGATCAAAACCGTTTTAGATGCAAAAGGTGACGCCACCAAATGGTAGACGTTCTATTCTGCGTCGGTTGAACTGAAGACGAACTTTTTTGCGGGTGTTACATTTTGCGAAATAATGTTTTTCGCAAAATGTAACTGCGGTTGAAATTCGAAGAAATCGCCAGGCCAATATTAGTACAGCCGCCTGTTAGTTGTAGTGTCCTTGGCAACTCAAACTTAAAAGGATACATTAAACACTTGTATCAATAATGTCCAAGCGTTCGAATTTGTCAATCATGACTTGCTAAGAACTAATGCGAAAATTAAAACTGATTAATGTATGGAGTCCACGTAGGCGCTCGACGCGACTTTCTGTCAGGTTACGTCAATCATATATATTTTCGATAACGATAAAGTTCTCGTAAAGCATCTTGTCTAGGGCCACAGATTCGAAGTTGATAAAAATAAACATAGATCACCATTCGAAAACATGGACAATACATATACGGAATCTACCCGTAGCACAAACAGCTAAAGCTGACTTAGGTTTCCATAAATTATTTTGCTTATACTTCACCTTTACTAGGTAATATAAGTTTTGAGTCGGCTACTAATAACAGCAACACCAAAAAAATTAAGAAAATACGAAATAAACAGTTTATTTACTATGACAATGTCTACATGAATAACAGACGCATTGTGTCAATTTTTTATTTACTTTTCTGTTATGCCAATGTACCTACACTGTAGTCTTAATATTTCATAAAAGTTGATATACGAGGGCAGAGTGAAAAGTCTGGAAAAAATTCAACATTTTTTATTTTTTTTGGTCCAAGTAAATATTTATTTTTCAACGTAGTCCCCGTGTAACTCAATACACTTGGTCCATCGTTTTTCTAGCTTTTCGATTCCCTCCGTATAGTACGATTTCTCCAACCCTTCAAAATACGCATTGGTTTCTGCGATGATTTCTTCGTTGGAACCAAATCTTTTTCCACCAAGCCATTTCTTTATGTTTGGGAAAAGAAAATAGTCGCAGGGGGCTAAATCTGGAGAATAAGGCGGATGCGGGAGCAATTCATAACGCAACTCGTGGATTTTAGCCATAGCAACTGCACAAGTGTGGACCCGTGCGTTGTCTTGGTGAAAAATTATTTTCTTTTTCGCCAAATAGGGTCGTTTCTCCATTAAAACTTCATGAAATCGCTGTAACAAGTTGGCATAATATTCGCCGTTAATCGTTTTACCTTTCTGAAGGTAATCAACATATATTATTACACCACGAGCATCCCAGAAGACAGTAGCCATAACTTTATTCGCCGATAAAACTGCTTTGGCCTTCTTTGGTGCAGGTTCACCTGAAGCAATCCTTTGTTTTGACTGCTCCTTGGTTTCTGGTGTATGATGATGAATCCAGGTTTCGTCAACAGTTATGAAACGACGCAAGAAGTCCTTCTCATTACACCTAAACTTCGCCTAACATGCCTCTGACAGGGTCACCCTAGTGCGTTTTTGATCTACTGTGAGCAATCGCGGCACCCAACGGGCGGAGAGCTTCTTCATATCCAAATAAGTGTGAAGGATATTACGAACCCGTTCGTCTGAAATGCTTACAATATCAGCTATCTCACGGACCTTTATTCTTCGGTCGGTCAATACGATGTCATGGATTTTGGTGATCATCTCTGGTGTAGTGACCTCAACTGGGCGTCCGGGTCGGTCGGCGTCAGCAGTGCTTGTACGGCCACAACGAAAATCCGTAAACCACTTGTGGATCATTTTAATCGATGAAGCAGAGTTCCCGTAATATTTGTCAAATTTTTTTTTTGTATCCGTAATGGTTGTTTTTCGCAAAAAATAATGTTTAATCAGAACACGAAACTCACTTTTCTCCATGTTTGCAAACACCGAAGTGATTGTTTCTTTTTCATAACTGTCAAAAAAAAAACTAGTCGTATGAACTGGCTGAAAATATACGATTTACCTCCAAAAAGGCTGCATTACAAATTGACATTAATGAATTTGTGAAGAAAATACCTTTAATATGATTTTTACCAGACTTCTCACTCTGCCCTCGTACAAACTGATTTGCATATTTACGATTTTGATAAATGATATGTCATTGGATTCGTCTCATGCTGGAGAGTTGCATAAAACTACGTTTTTTATACTGGCGTACTGGCTTACCAAGTACCCCAAAGACGATGACGATATGGAGAGGGCCGAAGGGCGCTATCATTGAGGGCTATAGCGCGCAGGTTCACTCGTTTTCTCTAATGGACTAAACAGAAGCACATGAGGTTAGCTCCACGCGCCTCTATCAAGTCACTAGGTACTTCATGACGATACGAAAGTCAACGTCGATGTCAACGTGCCGGGAAATTTTAGTGAAATTTATACGAACATGGGGCGCAGAATGCAATTGCAACACATTTTATTCAATGATGTTACTGTAACGTTAGGTACTTACACCATAAAAGGAAAAACACCAGGCCCGAGCTATTGAACCATCTAGAGCATCGATATCAGCACGGCTCGTGCATAATTTTATTTAATTAAACCTAGAACATACCCATAGCTGGGCATTAACTCGTTAATCCGTTAATCGTTAATTAACGAAGTTAACATTTTGATTAACGGATTAACTTTTAAGTTAACTTTTTAAAATGTTAACGGACACGTTAACTTCCGTTAATATGCAAAAGTCCGTTAATCGTTAATCCAATGCCTACTATTTACCAAACGGCACCGCGACGCGGCAAGAAAAACAGGTTCAGACAAGTATGAAACGACAAGTGCCGGGTGGCGCGTAGCAGGCTGTAGCAGCGAGTGTGTAGTGTGAGAAACAACGATGACGACAAGGAAGACTTTTTCAATTCTGTCACTCAGTCTATAGAAAAACCAAAGAGCTCCAACTCTTTAAAGAGTAAAGCGCAAAGTCTCGTTAAAATGTGGCTGGACATGAAATCAAAAGACTCGTTCAAAGATGCTGCATTCCTCGGGGAACAGATATTCATAAATCTATTCATTAAATACAATACTGCTTTACCCTCAAGCGCTGCAATTAAACGTCTGTTTTCCACGGGTAAAGACATTTTAACTCCAAAACGAGCCTCGCTTTCAGACGAGAACTTCAACATGTTAATGTTCATGAAAGGGAATATGCACCTTATGCCCTGTTATATTTTGTTTTGTTCCTATCCTGTTAACTTCCGGAACCTAAACCAACAGGTTTTATAAGTTCACTAAAGCAACGATATAAAAATGCATTTTTTTACACATATTAACGGATTAACGATTAACGTTAACTTGCGTTAATTCTTTCGAAATGTAACGCTTTAACTTTTAACGAAGCTAACTTTTTTTGTAGCGGATTAACGATTAACGAAGTTAACTATTTGATTAACGGTGCCCAGCTATGAACATACCTCATTTGATCATGTAATAGAATTCATTTATCAATTACTACGTCAAGTGTTAACGTAAGATTAGCAGGAAACGCTAATGTACGAGTTCCGAAGATTTCAAATACGATTATAACCTTTTGTAGCCATTTCGCAAGTATTTATTCGAATCAGTTGAATACTTCGGCTTCAGTTGAATAACATGTTGCGCGTGAGTTTTTTATTTATTTATTTAATAATTTCAGAGCTAACTAAATAAATCGTTAGGTTTTAGGAATAATTTACCTTTCTCGCATAATTTGTCTAAAAAATGTGATTAAAGTTGTTTATTTGTCATCATTCGATTGTTTTCATTTGACTAGCTCATTGGTCCAGTGATAGTGCGGCCTATCTGTGTTTGTGGCTCTGGACCGAGGGCCGTGAGCTCTTCGATCCCGCTTGGGCTAAGTGTGTGATTAACACGAACCTCTGTATTTGAGTAGTCGGTTTTGTTTGCACAGGGTGTCCCAGAACTTGACATGAATATTAAGGTATAAGAAAGCCAATATCGTTTTAACTTTTCGATCTGTTAATTAAATCAGGAGTTGTTACGGTTTCAGTGCTACTGGGAAATATACGCTAGCTTGAGGTACACCTTTGTCTTTCTTGGCTAAAAAGTGCTGTAATTCGTCATTATAAAACTTGATATATCAATGTGTTGAATTACACCATAACAGCACTATTAAATAATAAAAAATAAAAAAAATATTATCTGTAAGTTGACATGTCTTCTAGTGTACTTTATGTTTATGTAAACATTAAATGTAATTATTCAAGAATTGACGAATACACTATTCTATTCTATTTCAAGATATCAATGCATTTAAAATAAATCAATACCTTCTAAGCCACTAATTTCTCGTTGTTTATTGCACTGAACAAATATTACTGTGTAAACCAAGGTAGCATGTGATCTTAAAAGTTGCTTTAGTTAATCATGATTTGGAAATCGGTACAACAACAAGTACCTATTTCTTAATATAGGCAGAAAATAAAGTCACAGCATTTTATTTCCATACATACCTACATTACATACCTTCACGCCTGTAATCCCAGAGTGGGACAGGCAGAGCTACAGAATTACCTACAACTCTATAAACTTGTTGATAATTCAGTAACCACATTTTGCCTAAATAGGGTAAGATGTTTATTTCCATGTGACCTAATTTTGGTTAAATATCGCAACCATCCAAAAATGCTCTGTTTGGATGACAAAGTTCTGATCGATGTAAATAGACGTCATTTGATACAATTTCTTAACATTGCAGTAAACCATCCAATCCAAGATGACCATCAATTATATTTTTTTTGCGGTCAGTTGTTACATTATATGAGTTTTTGTATATCCTAACGTGAGATACCTGAAGTACTAGTTTGGACCGTTTATTGCAATGTTTTACGTGTAGCGTAGTAGCGTAGGTAGTTTCAAAAATATCGAAATAACTCCTAAACTAAACATATAGGAAAGTTATAACCATAATCTGGATTGGTAAGAAGAGATTTTTTATGGGGTATATTACGTTAGTTCTGGGACAGCACGACAGATTCAGATTTCTTTGTGATTCTAAAAAAACACGTACATGACTTATAATATAAGACAGCATATTATGCTGTCAGGCACAATAACAAGTCTACACTATAATATTATAAAGAAGAAAGATTTGCATTTTTGTATGTTTGTATCGAATAAACTCAAAATTCACCAAAAGAATGAACTACCTACATTATCCTTGAGTTAAACGGGCTGTTTTATTCAGAGTCGCGGGCAACAGCTAGTTTGTAATAAATAGAGATGCTTTGGCTATTAATAACATTGACATACTTTTTGTATTAGTATACAATTTTACTATCGACAACTACTTAGCTGTTAATGTTACGTCGGTATATTCCGGTAGTAAAAGTTGTCTAAAAGATGTCTTCATGTTGATTTCTGTCCCATATACCATATCCCATAAGCCCAAGTTCTGGTTCTCCTACAGACCCGTGATTAAATAATTAACCAGTAATAGGGTCTATTGTCACTATTTGTCACCCCATTTATACTATACTTGTCAAAAAATGACAGATGTTTTATTTACTTTTATTTACAACTACAAAAACGACCATTATAGGATCGCTGATATAGATTTTTTGAGGAAAGTGAACAAAAAATGTTATCATTTCAGTTACTAGCAGTAGCAGTGTTGGTGGCGGGGGTGGTGTGCGACAGTGAGCCGGCGGCGGCGCGTTCGCGGGATCGCTACGATAACGACGACCACCTCTACCTGCAGGCCAAGCTGGACGACGAGCGCCCCGCCGGACCCTTCATCGCCCGCTCCCTTCATAGTAAAATTGTATGCTATCCGAATCAAACAACCTGTATAGTGGGTGATCTATTAACAAGCCAGCAATAAAACGGTAACATTTGGCGTGGGTGATTCGATAGCGACCTAAACATTTGGCTCTCGTCGCAAGAAGAGCGGGTACACTAGTACAGTCGACGTTGAAGATTACTTTTGTATACCTCATTTCAATGGTTTAAGGTTAATATATCTTTGCCAGCTATCAAAAGTGCGGTATTTTTAAGTGCTCGCGGTCCTAATTACTCGCTAATGTATGTATTGCTCTTTAGCGTTTTCGCACCGCGTCGAGTGCTGATCCGAGAAAATACGTTTCACGAAGTTGGGAGACGATGATAGTGGAAAATAACGGATCTAGCGCGTAGACGCACAATCAAATAGTACTAGAGCCACTTCACGTCGTCAAGAAATAATCTTCGACAGTATTTTCATAGCAGGCAGGCCGTATCCTGAATTAAAACCCTTTTTAATAGTAATTTTATTTTACAGCCTCTAAATTATTTATTACAATATATTCTGTTTATATCTTTGCAGGGACACGGTCCTGATATCGCTGCACAAGACGAGTAAGATATATATTTTTATATAAAATACACACTCACTCAAACTGCATGTTAAAGCTTCACTTAAGAGGTCACAGTGTCGTAATAATGTAAGGTGTATGAACTGGGCCGGTAATTTTAAATTTTACTGACCTGTAGGTATAGCAGTTGCCCTTCTTAACTATATGAATTATTATACAGTTGTTACATCATACAATTGTTGACAGTACACCGCTTACAAAACTAGAACTAGACTAGGTCAATTTCAGTATGGCTATTTATTTATTTATTTAATCTTCATTGCCCAAAATAATACACTTAATCAAAAGGCGAACTTAATGCCGTAAGGCATTCTCTATCAACCTTTGGGCAAAGCAGGGATGGTCCTCTACCCCCTGAAATTCATTGATTTTTATTCATATCATCTCAACATTCATCTTACCTTTTCAGAATCATTAGAGACGTGTACAGCCCTACCTACTACGAGCCCCTGTGGGTGCTCGATTACAGGTTCCTCAAGTCAGGGGGGAGGAAGTACGTGCGGGGCCCGGGGGGGCAGGTCCTCATCCTCCCCAAGAGCTACGTGGGGGAGAACGACGACGCTCGCGACTACGACTCCTTGATCGAACACCTGAGGCTCAAGATGCTGGCTGAGCACAGGAAGAGGGAGAAAGAGCAGGAACAGGAGCAGAAGTACGACCAGCGCCGCAGGGACAACGTTGAATACCAACGCTATTAAGGTCGAACCCGACGAGCATGAAATAGTCCTTTCGTATTCCTTGTAATCAGAAATATCTCAATAATATAAAATTAAAAACCTATTAAATTATAAAAAATATCATCATGTACTCGTAGTTTTTCTTTATGTATTTTTAAACACGTTGTTTTATTTGATAATGACGATTCTCTTTTTAATAATTTTAATACATTGTAAATTATAATATGTTATTTTCTACTTTTAGAATTAATTTAAAATTTTGGTTAATAAATTGGAAAATACCAGCTACGATGTGCTTGTTCATTTATTTACTCATAAATGAAAAGATACTCATTTAACGACTATGCTTCAGAATTGGGATACACATTACTTTACAAGTTTTAGAAGTAGGCTTCCTGTTTGCACTTTGCTTTGTATTAACTATATAGACACTAAATAAATAGTTTGATTATTAATATTTCTTCGATATGCATTTAGTATATCGTTACATGGACGACTTAATATTGTTGTCATTTTATGGAGATCAATATAAACAAAAGCAATTAAATGAGATCTAATTCTGTCACCAAATTTAAGAGAGACACCTAACAAAGAGCTTCAAACCTTCTCTTAGTTCCAAAAACTTAACTCAAGCCTGAAAACAATCATTTTTTGGCTGAACCAGTGCCTCGAGTGTAAGTTGCTGTTCACGCGGCAAACCGTACGGGAAAGTGACCATGTTACTCATAAGAGAAACGCAAACGCGATCGAGACGTTTTTTGTATGTAAAAATATACTAGAGGCTTTGCCCTTAGTATCCGTAAAAAATAAAGTTAGTATATTATTTAATGTTCAATTTGGATATAACTGCTTTAAAACATTTATAACTTTAACTTTGTGTGTTAGTTTGTTACTCCTTCACGTTGCGACGGTTTTGAATGAAATTTGAACAGCGTACACCCTAGATTAACACATAGATAGGCTATTTTTTATGTTGGAAAATTTCAAAACTCTCGAGAGAACAACAATAATCGAAATCTATGAGGGTGAAGTCACGGGCAGAAACTAGTAGGGGATATGGTCCTAAAGGTGATCTATTGATGGAGGCGTAAAGTGGCAATAGAAACGCAGCTGGATCTGCAGAATTTTAACTCGTTAGATATCCTTAATAAGCAGTTGCTGATTGTACAAAATGAGGAAAAACCCGGTCAAGTGCGTGTCGGACTCGAGCCTAGAGGGTTCCGCATCTAAACGTTATTGATATGAAATATTAGAGACCTAACAAGGTCCGGCTGCTGCTCCCTGTCTTCATCTTATAGAAGCGCCACCGTAACGGGCGTATCGTAACAGAAGCCGTAACTTCAATTTGTGTACTTTTTGCTTTTTATCAACAACAATACAATGTATATGTACCCCGTGTGGTTGCCAGGTTAGAATAGTGCCACTCCATGTCCTCCCGTGGGTAATCTATCACTTTACAGAAAATCGATTCATCGAATATCTGTTCCCAGAACACTATTCGCAGAATGTCGTTATGACTTAGGAATCATTCATCGAACTTCAGTTGATCGCTGTTACATTTCTTCGAATTACCTGTTACACCGGAATCGAATCATCGAATTTTACTTCACTATTTTATTTGTTTATCACAATAGTTGTTCATCGAATCACGTTTGCTATAATTTTGATTTAACGTAAGTTTCAGTTCCCAAATTTCATATTACACAGAAAATCATTTCATCAGTGTTACTATACATGAGCATTTCTAAAAAAGTTTGTACATTTCATTTACGACTTCGATTTGCAAAAAAGATTGCAGGTTGGTAGGGTGAATGAAGCTGAGCCTAAATAACATAGTCTCCCAAAATGTCCTCATACATTTGTATGAAACTTTCCTTTTTTGTTACTAACTTTCTTTGGTTCATGGTAACAAAAAAGGAAAGTTTCATACAAATGTATGAGGACATTTTGGGAGACTATGTTATTTAGGCTCAGCTTCATTCACTCTACCAACCTGCAATTTTTTTTGCAAATTGAAGTCGTGAATGAAATGTACAAACTTTTTTAGAAATGCTCACATTGTAATCACAACGCGCTCACGTAGTCCGAGGTAGGTTAGGGTTAATTTTATTTATGACCTGTGTAACTATGCAGTTGTTACGCTGTTTACCTGTGCTGCATTTTAACATACAAACAAGCTTAATTCACTTCAATTTAACTTCATTTTCATTTAAATTCGTATTGTAAACATCTTTATGAATTGTTTACTAATAACTGTCAAACAGACAGCTCAATTCCACAGATTATTTGAGTTGCGTTAACCACAAATCGATCTTTGTCAAGTGTTGACGACACTTATCCAACAGATGGCGTTACTAGCCATTCTGTGTAACTTTACTTATATTTAAATCTTTTAATAAAATTAACTTCAACATAAATATAAATAACCTTTTAATTGTCACTCGTTAATAAAATAATTAAATAATGTATTCTTTCTTATCCGATTCAGCGCATGAGAAAATAATGGAGGGTATGTTGGTGTCTTACCTACATGACCCGATATTTTCACTCATGACGCGAATTGGCTTTCTAACATTTCTTTGTTCGCCCTACTCATATTCAAAATTAACCGAAATGGGCGAAAGGTTATAAAAGGGCCGCGCTCATTTCATTCGTCCTCTTTGCCGCCTCAACTACTACACTTGGAACACTTAGTGTTAACGTTCGTATAGGTACTTAATACCTATCTATAAAATCGGTGCAAATCCCCAAATCGGGTTTCACCGTACAGGGAGCACCAATCATCGTTCACCGTACAGGGAGCACCAATCATCGTTCACCGTACAGGGAGCACCAATCATCGATCACCCATCATGAGCACCGATCACCCATCATGATTCACCGTTCAGGGAGCAACGATCACCGTTCACCTTTCACCGTTCACCGTTCATAATCACCGCTGGGAGTACACCTCCGCTAGGGGTACACCAACGCTGCTACCCATCTACTCCTCCTCTACTCACCTACTTGGCCGGCGCGGCGTCTATCTCCGGGACCAGGATCGTCGAGTGGGGTCCGGTGCTACACACCGGGTGCTACCCCCCTGACGCCAGGATCCTGGCATCGTACACCGTCGGGCTGCCGACGGGTTACCTCCACCGCCGCTCCGAGTCACTCTAATTTACGAGGGAAGTGCTATCCACTTCACAGAATCAGACCACACCCTACGAACCTACTACCCTCTTCTGTTCACACTACCGGAGTTCTTTTCAATAAATTCTTTAAACTTTTATCGAGTTTTTCTTGCCACCCGGTAGGACGTGACACCTGGAAGCCCGACACGCTCACGGAGTCCGAGGTAGGTTAGGGCAAAAAGCATAAAATGATAGAAACCCCCTCCCGTGGATGTCGTAAGACGCGACTAAGGGAATATAGGCTTGTAGTACTGTTAGGAGATGAGCTTGCAACCTGACACTAATACGCTGGTAAACATCTTAGCCTATTTGTGCAAAATGTGGTTACTGAATTATCAACAAGTTTTTAAAGATGTAGGTAATTCTGTAGCTCTGCCTACCCCACTCTGGGATTACAGGCGTGAAGGTATGTATGTATGTATAATACAATGTTTGTTCCGTGAGTTTTTATCTGTTTTCACAAAAACTATGCTTGTTAGGTTAGAGTAAAGTCAATAGATCTTTACTAGTTTAAGAAATAAAAAGGTTCTTTGCGTTTCACATTAATTAAACTGATGTTTCGAAAATCATCAATATAACTTGACTCAGGTTTAAACACTGCTAAAATAATTTCAAATTTCTAATACTGAGGCTTTGGACTTTTTTAATCATTACTAATTCACTAACCCAACAAATACCATAAGAACTAATACTAAAGTTCTAATATACAATAATGAAATAAACCACAAAGAAGCGTTAAGTACTTAATGTTAGATGATTACTGTTAATCGGTTACCTGTGAAAACGAGTATTAACGTTGCGGTATCGCGGCACAGTTGCGTGATTTCAGACCAATTGCCTCCGTTTCAGAAACACCGCCAAGGATGCCAGGGCTCAACTGAAATTGCAATTGAACACACAATAATATATCAATCATACAACACCCTTCGTATGGGGTGTGGTTACTTCAAGATAATAACAGTAAATAAAGTTTAAATCATTACAGAAAAAAACTGTAATTATAAGTAATTGCAAATCACGGCGCAATTAATTTCAATGATTAAGATACTATAAAGTCTCTTAATCAATAGAAATTTATTTATTGTGATCATGACGCACCACAAACAAGATCGTTCACTCGAGTGTTACTCGTTATAGGTACTACTCTAGATACCTATATTTGTAATCAAAGCTGTCTGAGATAGATGGGTTTGTTGTGTTTTTTGGAATATCAATACAAACCTCTGATTGAAAACTAAGATGGTTTAAAAAGTAAATTAAAGTCATTATTTTACTACAACTTGTGGTTGATGTTAGAGCCACGTACCTTCATGGTCTGCAACGTATCGATTCGACACCTACTTTCTATCTAATCGTCCTTAAAATGGGCGAATAGTTGCATGCAGGAGCGCGGCCAGTTTTCCGACACGCACACTTAAATCGATACAATCAGGCTGTCCATCGACTCGTGACGGCTCTCCTTGAAACGGAGGACTAGACCTGGATTTCACGGAATTAGCTCGTTACACATATAATTATCGGTTAAATTTAATTTGTGGTAGGATTTAATGAGTGTCCCTACTCATTTGCACCGCTCCACTAATTTGGCAAGCAACCAATATAAGGTAACGGCTCATCGCATTTTTTGTAGTTGTAGTTCTGCACACAATTAGAAACATCCAACATGTGGTTCCAGGTTAGAACTAACTTGAAGTTTTTTTGTGGCTTGATTTGTGACAGTTATTAACCAAGTCAAGGTTACCACGTGCCGCAAAAAACCAAAAGAGATAATTTGAAATTACGTCTTTAAAATATTTGTAATTTCGCAGATTGTAGCCCTTTGCCTGCTTGCTGTGGCGCACGCGCACCCAGTAGCGGTATCCCATACGTCCCGCATTGACCACATCGGCCACCATGGTCACCTAGGCCACCTCGGTCAAGTGGGTCACCTCGGCTACCTAGGCCAAGGTTTGGGCGGAGGCTGGGGCGGCGCTTGGGGCCACCCTGGAGGCGCCCATTTAGGTCACGCCATCTCTCATGGACACCATAATTTGGCCCACGGACACCACGTAAGGCCTCAAAGCTATACACATAGATACATTTAATTATTGCTCAAAAGTGACATTATATCATATATTGTAGCCATAGCCTTGTGTTATCGTTATCGAGAATATATACGATTGACGTAAGCTGCCGACTGCTGCTGGAAAATCGCTTACGTTAGCGTTAAGCATCTCGTCTAGTGCCTTTGGTTCCTTAGCGTGTGTGTGTATTACAAATTATGGTAAAAAAAAATTTTTCCTTACCTTAAAATTGTTTTCATGCAGGCATGGGCTCATCCGGAATACAGCTTCGCATACTCCGTGTCTGACCCGCACACTGGCGACCACAAGTCGCAGCACGAGACGCGGCACGGGGACGTCGTGAAGGGCTCCTACTCGCTGGTAGAGCCCGACGGCAACGTGCGCTCCGTGAACTATCATGCTGATGCCCACTCCGGGTAAAACAACGATTTCTTTAGTTCAATTATATAAAACACCATGGTAACACGTTAAAATTCCGAATATTCATTTCTCCGTTTTTTTTTAAGTTATGTTAAGGAGGTATGTTGCAACTATTTTTGCTGCAATTAAATAAGGGGATAGTTGGTATCACCCCGCCTAAAGAGGATTGCTAACCTAAAAGAATCTGTACAAAATGCGATAACTTTTCTTTCCCCTTAAACCTAGTCCAAAATACTAATATACAAATTTAAAAAAACCACCTTGTGTTGTCGCCTGGTAAGAATAGTGCTACTCCATATCTTCCCGTGGAAGTCGTAAGAGGCGACTAAGGGAATAAAGGCAAAATGCGGTTACAGAATTATCAACGAGTTTTCAGAGTTGTTGGTAATTCTGTAGCTCTGTCTACCCCACTCTCGGAATGAAGGCGTGAGTTTATGTACGTATGTATGTTAAAAAAAACCTAGTTTTTTATAGTAACTACAACATATTACAAAATCGTGGTAATCGAACTCTATTTAGTTTAGGGGAGAAACGTTATTGCATGGAGCAAAATTTGTACGGTTTTTTATGACATCTACGCGATTTAAGCGTCGTTTCACTATAGCCTAAGCGTAGATCATCTACATAAATCACAACAAATTATGTAAACATTGAAGTAGGCAAAGGTCCTAATTTTTTTAAACAATTTTCAGATTCAATGCCCACGTGCACCACAAGACAGCCCATCATCATCTGCATCATTTGCATCATCATCATTAGACTCAACAGCCCTAAAACGACCTCTTCGATCTCGACCAGAACTTCGGCTTTTTCGCACACGTGTGAGGTTCGCACTCTCTTCGGTGCCACAAATACTTTGAACCGTAAAAACGTTTCTGCATTTCCCTCACAAATTACGCCAGCGCTGACGAATAAAACATTTTTATTTTTAATCCTCAAGTTTTATTTTAACAGAAGTTGCTGCTAAAACATTACCTTTAACCTCAAACTTTCTAGTAAATACATGGCTATATTTATTTTGAACTTTATGTGTCCTATAATATCGTAAACGCTTTTAATAATGGTTAAAGTTTTCTTCAGTCCTCTGCAGACCAGCACCATGGTTGACGCTGAATCCTACGTTAGAGTTTGATGTCATTGGCCCTGAGTATCTTGGGTTACTAGGAGTGTTCCTTGATGGTATGTACTCAAGACTACTTCGGTCATAGTCGGTCGCAGAGTTGCTCAGGGTATGACTGCGCGGGGCTTCCGGAAGACGAGGATGCTGATGTTTTGTCGGGTCTTCTCGGCGCACTACCGCATTGAACCTGGAAATTAAAGTAAGACAAGTGGTTATTGAGAGTGGTCGTAAATATTTAAACTGACATCTTGGTATTCTTCCAGGCCAAATATCGAATACAGACCATAGGTGTATGGTACATCACGTATGCTTATATTTAAGCCGTCCTGACACATTTATTCATTTTCTTAGTCTCAATACATTAAAAATAAATACAAAATGTGCAAAATTTCATTAAATGCCGGAGTCACCGTCACAGTCTCTACCAGTCAGCATGTACTGAATGTTTGCAGTGTTAAATCTCAAATAAGTCGTACTGAAAAATTCATTCTTGTAATCGAGTCCTTTTTAGCGAGTGATATTTGTTTTAAAGCATTTTGCACACTGAAATGCCCAAGTATGAGTTCATATGTATACCCATATGAACCCTCATTATATGAATAGAATTCAGACATGACGGGAAAATATTATTGTAATTTAAATTGTATCCTAACGTTCTAGGTTCTTGCCGCCAGCAACTAACTTTGCTGACTTTGGTACGGAGCCAACACGAAAGGGTAAGGACCAAAAAGTTCGACCATAGCTAAACGCAGTTAACCATAAAAGCAAGGAAGTCAAAAAACGTTCCGTTGTGCGACGAAAAGTATTCCTACAATTGTATGGCTAATTTTCGTATCACAACGGGAAAGTTTCATAGAAAATTTAATTGAGTGAGTTAGCGTTGCCAACTTTTTGATCCTTACCCGAATCCTTTGAAGCGCATAGTTCCAGTGTGAAAAACAAAAAGGAGGTAACCGTTATGTTCATTTTCATAAAGTTACAAAACCATTACCCACCCGTGAATAGCGTCGGCGGAATACTCGACGGTGCGGAGCGCGCCGTCGGGTTCGTACAGCGAGTACACTCCGCGCACCTTGTCTCCCTCGCGGCTCTCCCAGTGGCTCTTCCTGTCGCCTGTCTGGTGATCCGATACCTCGTACTTGTATTCGTACTTTGGCTAGAAATATATAAGGCAAGGTAAAGTATAAGGTGTCAAAACATATAGATACAGGAGAACTAGAAGGTCGTTACGCAAATCTACCTGAAATCACATTTTTAAAACACAGCTAAGTACTCAAGTAAATTAGGATAAATAAATATATCACGTGTAAGAACTTTAGCACATACCTGACTCCTGCTAAACTGGTCAAAACCAGACACAGCTGAAACAATGAGCCTGATTAAGATTACATGCCTCATAAATTAACAAAACATTGCAAAGGAACGCGAAACAATGGAGATCTATTACGGGCGGTTGTAGTTGGCGCCGATAAGGCCGATGATGGCTGGTGGAACACGATGCTTTGTGAAGACGTCGCGTGCTGGACCATCGCCACGGGGGAGCCCTTGGCAAACAGCCAGCCGTTTAGGAGGATCACCATCTAAAACCATGCAGGAGTATTGTTGTTTACACACGCAAGTAATATACCTAAATCGGGAAAAATTTAGGCTTAGGAATGGTTATGCGTAAAGTCCATAAGACAACCCAGGTTAGAAGAAGGATAATTGCACGAAAGGTCCATAAGGGGACGTTGTATTCAATCTTGATACGTGAGATAAGGTAATTTGAGTGTCTTATATTTTTCTGTGGATACATACATAAATACATACCTTCACGCCTGTAATCCCAGAGTGGGGTAGGCAGAGCTACATAATTACCTACAACTTTAAAAACTTGTTGATAATTCAGTAACCACATTCATTTTTCTGTGGATGTCTTCAGTAATTGCTTTCAGTGGACAAATTAATAAATTTTCTTGCTTTTATTACTTTGAATATGGACGTCTTGCTACGTACCTTTAGCCATACGATATCCATGTTTCACTTAGCTAATCTCAGTACAACAGTGGCACTAGTAACGTCAACTGATCTATTGAAGGGACTCATCTCGTCGCACCCACGTTTTATAGGGTCAGCTCATCTGATAAGTGAAACAATGTGATGTCGGCGGATGTATTTGCATCGACAAAGGTCCTGTTGTCAATTAAAATTGTTGATGTTTCTGTATGCAAACCTTCGGCTAGATAAATGAGGTACTAAAAATTCTTACAACGGTCTCTATTCATGTCAGCCCATTATATGTTCATTAGGAACGTCACTCTTTTATGTCCGTTGCATATTTTAGCTGTCTATGGATAGCAGAAAACACATTTATAACGAGTTGTTATTGAACGTTACGAAGCTTTTTATACAGGGTGGAATTGGACGAATGACTTTTCCGAAAATACAATATCATATAAATGACTTATTATAATCGAATTTGAAAGGTTAGAAAAGTAAATTTAAAAAAAACTGGTTATGTTTAATACAAGTTACAGATATTAGCGTAGTGTTTAGGAGAAAAATAAAAAATTGTCTGATACTAGGATTTCCTGTTAAAGTGCAAATTATGATAGTGCATTATGTACCCTATACTACTAGTTACCTTACCTATTAGTGACCTTAGTATGGGACTAGTTCAGTTCGTACATTGTCCACTGACATCTGACATTTATTTATTCTATTATTAATGCTATTTGACGACGCGCTGGCCTAGTTGGTAGTGACCCTGCCTACGAAGCTAGCGGTCCTGGGTTCAAATCCCGGTAAGGGCAGATATTTGTGTGTTGAGCGCGAATATTTGTTCCGGAGTCATGGATGTTTACTATGTATTTAAGTATATATTTCTCTATATAAGTATTTATATCGGTGTCTAGTACCCATAATACAAGCCTAGAGCTTAAATTGAGACTAGGTCAATTGGTGTGACATTGTCCCCTGATATTTATTTATTTATTTACTTAACCCTTTTCCAGACCTTGCTAAATTAAGGATACAAGCAAGAAATGGAATAGAGCCACGAATTCGTAACTTCCTGAGGGATACTAATCCATGAAGTCATATTTCAGGAAAGTTCAATTAAATTTGTGTCATAAAATGTAGGTAGTTAAGTTCAATTTTGAGCGACATGAATGTGGTCGATGAAATGTACTATGCTTGGAAAAGGGTTACATGAATATATGTATAACATAGGTACATAACTCAGGAACTAACATCACATGCTGTCCCAAATTGTACTCGAACTTAAGACGCAAGTTAGCCAAGTAGGTATTGACCTTGCCTTCAAAGCTAGCGGTCCCGGGTTCGAGCCCCGTTGTAGGCAAATATTTTCGTGATTAGCACGAGTATTTGTTTCTGAGTCTTACATGTTTTCTATGTATTTATATCGTTGTCAAATACCCATAGTAGACGCCTAGAGCTTAGTTTGGGACTAGTTCAATTTATGTGTGATTTTTCCCCCTATATTTCACCGCAACTAACCCACTACAACCCTTCCGCGCGCACTTTTCCCTTCCAGACGCATGTAGTCCGAGAGTTATTTATTATGTTTTATTACATACAACAAACCCAAGATTCAGAAACCAATATTAGCGCTCATCACACCAATATTTGCCCTTGCCGAAAATCGAACCCGAGACAGACAATTTCGTAATCATGGTTACTATCACTTATACTGCGTCGTTATAAAATATAGATAATTTTGTACTAGTGTCTTCTGGTAGATAAGGATCGATATTGAATTCTTCTTAAATTACAAGTAGCGACATCTTGCGAATCTTATGGGAAACCCTTACTGTACTCGGTAGCGAAAGCTACATCTACGCGTTGTTACCAAACTATGTTACGCACCTGCAATATTCTTTCAAATTGTATCGAATTGAACTTCTGTTTCACCGCCGGTCTTAGAGAAACTGAGCTGAGACGCTAGAGGGCGTTTTGGTCCTTAGTTATAAATCGAATATAATTTAACTGCTGGCTGCTTAGTCTGATTGCGTTTATCACGTGACAAAATGTCGTGCTTATAGAAGTACCAGAAAGTGCCACATTTTTTATCCACTTTTTCTTACGAGATAAACGCAGCCATATTAGAAATAACACATAATACGGCCATTCAAATAAGTGCACAGGAATTTCATTTGTTATAATGACGAATGGTATAAATAGCGACACAGATGCAATATAGCTCATAAGCAAAAAAAAAAATCAGCACGAAGAGTCAAACTTAAAGTAAGGATAGAACATATTAGAAAAACAAGGTCATCATTGTCTCAGCTACAATGCAACAAATCATCTCTACAACATAAGCAACCTTGGACTTTTATGATTTGTTGCCCAGCTCATTAGAAACGATATGCATAGCTATACAATCGAGCGGATCTGGCATCAATTTATAAAATTCGGTTTTACAATATTTGTATGTGTAAAATACATTTATTTTATTTGTAACATCCGCTGATGCAACGCCCGCGCCACATGGACACTTACGAATTACTGGGTGGTTCCCATCGTTTCGCGGCTAATTCATGATCGTTTATTTCATATGTTTTGCCGATTCTAACTTTTCTTTGAAACAAATGAGGACACGATGTAAGTGCTCAAGATATATTCATAGAATTATGTACTTAATGCTAGATTTAGTATTTATTATCATTGTTATACGTAAATAATGTTTAAAAAATTACTGTTTATTGATTTTCTTGCAGAGTTTCTTCTCAGCAGTGGTGGTGGTGGTGGCGCGGCTGGTAGATTTTTACGTATAAAAATATTTATCTTTATGTTTATTATCTTTAATATGGGAACACCTTAAAATTCTGACTATTTTTTCCGACAGCTGTCTTATGTTCGAGCTATTTTAAATTAAATGCAAATTTTAATTGATATACGTAGGTTAGGTTAGGTTTTATATCTGTCATATCAAAAATTAAGTCTTCCATCAAAACTCATTCCAAATTATGAAAATTCGGGATTTTGATCAAGTTGGAATTATGACTGCCCGGAATTATGTAGTTATTTTAATACATTTATTACTGCTTACTATATATTTGAAAGGGGACTATTTCTATTTATGCGGTATTATTATTACCAATTGGATTTGCATAACCGACGTATCACTCGTAAGTAATTGGAGCATTTAGATCGTTATGTAGCGCCTGCCGCGACACCGGTACGTCCGTCTGTTGGCAGTTATTGATTGTGTTGCTAAATTTGCTAATAATCTCTCCACTCGAGATGGTCTTGTTGGTGTAGAAGGCCATTCGGCAATTGGCTAAGTTATGGACGATTTGAGATGTCACTGTCAATATTAAAATTATAATACTACTAGCTTCTGCCCACGACTTCGTCCGCTTAGATTTCGAATATCGGTATTCCCTAGGGAAATTTACAATTTTCCGGGATGAAATGTAGCCTATGTGTTACTCTAGGGTATAAGCTATCTCCATTTCAAATTTTACCCAAATCCGTCCAGCCGTTGCAGCGCGAAAGAGTAACAAACATCCATCCATCCATCTATTCATCCATCCATCCATACTTACAAACTTTCGCGTTTATAATATTATAGTAGGATGTTTTATATGATAACTTGCTGCTACTGTCTCAAATCTCTTTATCAGGCTGATTATTGTCAAATTGTGGTGCTTCTATTAACTATTTATTTGACCATTCAATTTTTTAAGTCATGAAATTAATAGTGAACTGGAATTCTGGATCATAGGTGAAATGATGCCATAGCTGACAAATGATGATTTTGAGCAAGTGTCTATACATAATCGAGGAAAATTTATATAGTTATTTCTGAACAGTAAAATTAAAGTCAGTAGATACCTAGTTTTTTTTTATATAAACAAATAAAAAAATCACTTACCTAGCCATAAAACTAAACCTGTCAATCAACTTTCTAATTATTTTATTCAGGCTACATTATAAAAATAAAAAATAAACTTATATTTGTAATTAATGAATGATTTTATTTGTTTTAGTATTAAAAATAATTATTTATTACTTTATTACGTTGTAATGTTACTTATTTTTAAGTATTATTATATTTAATAATTGAAAAAATTACCTTCCGCTAGAGTTTCTTGCGGTGCTTCTTCTCCGCAATGATGGTCTTGTCCGAAGCGCTGGTAGGTTCACTCCATATTACCGATGTGTAAAAAAGCCCTCGTGTGGCCAATTTACTGAATCAATATTTTCAATATTAATATTAGCGACGCATGTATGTTATTACATACATCATTTTAACAATATAATATCATCTATATCACCGTTTGCTGCAACTCCAGGCTTTTGTCGTGTCGTGAACAAGATAATCCATCACCGCCACCGAACTACTTAGGTACGTGCTTCTTTTGCACAACTCTTTCCAATTTTATCATATTTAACCTTTGTGTCCTATTTGTTTTTGAAACAAGTGTCACGACGCAAAGTAGCGTGTGGGTAGGTACAGTCGGCGAGATGTGGTCTGCACGTCATAAAACAATACGGTCGATAAGAAGTGTCTGTCATTTTGAAGGGTCATTCTTAGCGACATTTTAATTTCCAACATTTAAATACCACTTATTTAGCTCACTGTACAATTGTAACTTGCTCTATTCTAATATTCCTATTCTGTGTGATTGAATTGAGCAACGTAAGGGCGTAACTTCGCACGATTTGAATCTGCTTCGACCTTTAGCAGGCATTTGTCGCAAGTATTTGCAAGGACATCCTTGATAGACAAATGCGACTTTCTTTTGAAATATGGAACATGCTCCTGATTTTACTGAGGCTGACAAAATCAATTCTTGAGATATTCTTTTTTTTATCAAAATAAACAAATGAAGATTTTTCATGGTTTTGGTAAGAGTTTATTAGACAAGTCATTGGTAGTCGGTCAAAAGGGTCAAAGTAATGGCCGCTCACCAATAATGATCGATTAACCAAAACCAAAGTCATGTAAAAAAAACTATTGGATTGCATCATTTATTAGGCTAAGCAATTTACTTTATTTATTATTATTTTATTTATTTTATGGCATAGGAAGGCAATTGAGCACACAGACCACCTGATGGTAAGTAGAAACTGTGACCCATAGACATTCGCATTCACAAGGACTACGATGGAATGCCTCTATGCTAGTCATTTCACCGGCTGTCTTATCCCCAAACCGGAACACAACAATGCAAACACTGCTGTTTGGCGGTAGGTTAATGGATAAGATGGTGGTACCAACCCGGACGGACCCTGACAAGGTCCTCCCACAAGTAAACCACTTTTCTCTCAGTCTTTCAAGCAGGACAGGCGTAAGAAAACTTAGCCATAAATTAATTCGTAACTTGTTGCTTGATATAAAGCCATTTCGTTTCTTTTTTTTTCTTACTTCCAACCGATGTATATAAAAGCAAGCAAACGCAAATAGGTCATGAACTATAGATCTCTGCGCCGATAGTTGCTTAATATCCATCACTCGGGGGCACCTCCGATCCACGTACCAGATATAGTCCGAGTCATATTTCATCTGTAATATTCTAAAAGCGTCTCTATGACAACGGTATAAGAACGGCATGAGGTGGATTAAAACATTTCAAGAATTCCACCTTTCGATCCTGGTATACGACACCGCTACTGCACTTATATCACTATCTGTACCATTGATAAATCGCCCATAAATAATCCAAAAAATGATAAAGATCAAATAGCTCTATTAAATTTAATAGCATACTGACCAGGTGTATGAACAATGAAGTTGATTTGTTTAAGCACTCTTATATAACTTGAGATTGAGACATCAACTTAACTTGACTAAATTTGTAGATACTGCGGTGTTATTAGTTTAAGACAAAATCAACGATCGAATAGAATTATTTAAAAAAATAATCGTCGTCATGTTAATCATAACTAAACATCCGCACGCTTAGTGGAATACTGACTTAACTCAAAATAGTAGATTTTTGGGAAATCGCAAAAAATGATCTTGCAATCAGGACATAGTTTACTTAATGGCGAATAAAAATAAAATGTTACTAGTAATTAAACATGAATACTTGTTTTATTAATTTATGACTTACCCTTGATTTTATCAAGGAAAAAGAAATAAATTATTGATCTCATTAAGTACTTAAAAAAAAATCTAAAAAAAAAACCTCGAAGTTAAGTCAGTTTTATACAAAAAGTGAAGCAAAAAAGTTCTAATGCAAGTAGTGTATTACGTTTTAAGCCTGTTTTTATTATAGTCATAGATGGGTAACAAGGATTTATTGATTATTAAGTCTTTAATTGATTAATTTAATAAAACATGTGTAGAGTATTAGTCTTTTTATTAAAATTTGTGAAACGAAAAAAAAACTAAAAATTGACGTTATTGCTAAAATTAATCCAAAAAAACAATAAAATTATATAAAAAAATGGTCTGGCTTCTTTCACCAATAAAATTGCAACCTTTACAAACATAGGCTATTCAGTCTCAATAAAGTTTGAATGCAACATACGATATAATTTAGTTATTTTTTTCTAAAAGTCTTATTATTAATAATTGACCCGTGTTTAATCAGTCTTAATTGAAAGTTCTTAAATTTAAATAGCTATTATGACAATCATTATTATAGCATAGCTTTAGGCACCTATCTCAAAAATAGCTTTGTATGAAACAACACCTCAAACAAAAAAGTAAGAAAATAAAACTATTATAATAATATTATCTCGCATTATCGCTTATTTCAAAAATATCACAGCCATCACGGACGACTAGGGTTCTTGGCGGGTCATTTTCATTGCTGACTGAAGCAGATTCCGAAAATTCAACATAATCCCGTACATTTGAGTATGGCTGATTTTCGGCTTTGTTTTTCATATCAGCAACTACAACAAAAAAAGGAAAACAGTTAGTATTACTATAGTAAAATCAATAAACTATAAATACATTGAATTTTGACTATTATTTAAAATGATTACCGTAACTTTGTGTGGAGGGACTGATTTTACTTGTTCATCTTGTGTTGTCTTTTTCGGCGCCAAGTTTTGAACCTGGACAAGCGCCATCATCCGTTTTGATCTGTTAGACAACATGGTTGTCCTAAAAAAAAAAAAAGTTCCAAATAAGTCTCTCGCTATTTAACAGTCTTGTGAGTAAAAAAACGACGTATTACCTATTACTAACAGGCAATAAAAAATATCACACAATATAATTGTTTTTTTTCTATCAAACATAGACTCAAGTAATATTGCAGCGAAAATGTATCAATAACCTTGTGTAGTAAAGAGACTTAAGTTCGAATGCCACAAAGTATTACCTTCAACTATGAATGTATTTTAATTTTAAACAGACCTAATTCATAATCTTCCGCGAAAACAACAACAACATTTTACAATAAATAGACTTAAAGCTAAAAGTTGCACGAAATAAACGAATAAAATTGGTATTAAACTGACCTTAAATCGAATTAGCTCATATACATAACAAAAAAAGAATAAAACTTACCTCAGAATTTTGACGTAAAAGCACTCAATAAGGATTAGGTCTTCGTACGATTAAACAATAACACCCTCACAGCATACAGGTCAGACACAAACTGTCATGAGTCGCTGTTTGGGGGAAGCCCGATGAGAGATCACATAAAAGTGAAAGAGACCGATATATCACTAGGGGGACAACAACGCATCAAATTCAAATAGTTTAGGCCGTGAGCGATAGATGGCGCTGACTTAAGCCCTTGGCTGTACGTAACTTAGTTTTGACTTATATATCAATTGGTCGGTATTCCACTAAGCGTGCATTAACCTTCAAACTACTCAGCCACTGCCGCATCAGTCCCCGCCGGCGAAAACTCTCTCTCATCCTCTGATAGATGAAAGAATCAAACAGTCTAAAACGCTTCCGACTTATAATCGATTGTTTAAACCGCTTATTTTACAACTCATTTGTCAAAGGCGTTAAAGTGACATGGTATTAAAGTGTGCAGCTTGTATGGCCGACGGTACTAAACAAAAGTATTTTCTAAGGATCACAACTCAAAGGTATTCGGGTCTTAAGTACTTGCTATATAGCATTATTTACTAACATTACATTGCATTACGAAATAACTCTTATTTAATCTGTGGGAGGAACGGAAATGCTGCTCAATCAAATCGAATCCAACGATTATCAGGTAAAAAAAGAACATAGGAAACCATAAGTAAAGACTGTTTGAGTTCATTATTATCGTAGCAAAAATGTAAGAGAAAAATATCTGAACATGCAGCCATGTATGCATGTACGAAAACTTATAAATTATTTCGATTTAGTAATGTTTAGGCCGCATACGCACTGCGTTTTCCCGAATTGTCCGTCCAGTTGACCGCAGGCATAGTCCGCAAGCAACGAAATGTATGTAAAACTTTGTTTCTGTTCACACTGCGACGGCTGCCAGTTTAGACAGCTTCGCAACGTAGTCGTAGGTACGAAGATTTGATTCATTTTAACGTCAGGCCCAGAAATAAGCTACGTAGACTCTGTCAAAAGAGATTTTATGGAATCGGGAAAAATGCGATTAAAAAATTTACCGCCGGCGAAAAAAAACAACACGAAAAAAGCTAAAGAATAATGACACAGACACCTACTTATGAAGCTACCAGTGAAAATGCGACATGGAAATTGATCGATCACGGAAAAAGCTGAAAAAATGGGGTATTTGTTAGGTCACCTCGTCGAGTGCGGCGGGATTGGCAGTCCGTTAGGATCCGTCCGAACGGAACGCGAATCCCTAACCGCCGGTATATCTTGGGCAACAGCCAGTAATTCTCCCCAAGGGGTCTCACTGGCTGTTGGCGAAGAACCTTCCCAACCACCGGAGTTCTGTCCGAAGAGGCTCCACCAGCGACCTTGTAGCAACCGCAACAAAAAAGACTGGTAGGTCATGACCTGTGGGCGTGTCAGACCGGCCTCTTCCCCGTGAAGAGTGCAAAGCCCACCTACGTCGTAGTGCCGTGCGTAGTTGAGCGTCGTACGAGGGGATAATGGAGTCCTGGGGGGTTGAGCCTACCACAGATCGGGTTGTAGTTATCTTGTGGAGGCAACACGCCCTCTTTGGTCCGGCATTCCTTCAAGACGACAGCCTCAGGAACTAGCTAGCCTGGGGTAACCGGCTAAGGCGCCCCTTAAGGGTGGTCGGCGAGGGTTTCGGGATCATGAGGTGCGCAGCCGGCGGAGCGCGAAGTCTACGGCGAGTACAGGCCAAAATCTCGGCCTGACAACTGTAGTCCTTCTCGCACCGTGCAGGCTCGCTGCATCGCTGATCCTGGACCCTATACTCTCTGCGGTAGGTCCTGGTGCTCGAATGAGCATCCCCATCTGCGGGCTCCCAGGAGGGTGGGACGCCGAGGAGAATGAAACCTTTTTCTAACCAAAACCATGGATAAAAAGAGTGGAAACAAACCCAAAAACATAAACCAGCAGCAGGCCGCTGCTTCTAACGAAGCGCCCTGCAATAACCAACCAAGTCCCCAACCCGGTCTTTTGCAGGCCGGTGATCAGCAGTGGGCGGCTAACACACGAAAGCGCAATCCATCAAACAAGCGCAAAAAGGATAAACGCACGGCCAAACGTGCAGTACACTTTGCCCAGGCAGGCTCGGAAAGGAGGCAACCTCCCGCCGCAAGGCAGGAGGAAGCCAAAGGGTTGGCAACGACCCCCGTCGCCTCAGTAGGCGCAAAGCAGATGATCCGCCTCGGCGAAAGCCAAGGTGGGACGAAGCTGAGCGCCGAAAAGGCATTCCGTCCCAGCCAAGGTGCGAAGGACAAGGCCGACGCACCTCAGGCGGCAAAAAGGAAGCGCGGTGGTAGAGGCAGGAAAGGGAAACCTGAGCCCAAAAGTGGTAGCCAGATAGTACCTAAGCGCTCTCGCCCCGACGACACAATCGCCGATAGGCAGTATTGCGAAGCGCACCAAGGCCTCCACTAGTCTGGTGAACCCAGCCGTCACCTACGCTGACACTGTGGTCCTAAATGACCTATTTGTCGCAGTGATGGCGGAACCCTTCACCGACCTAACACCTGTCCAAGTGGAGGGCATCAAGAGCACACTGGAGACTAGCATCGAGGACATTGCCGATGCTCCAGGTGCCTCCAACACAATCCCGTACTGGCCCTCCTTCCGTGGCAAACCTTTCCACAGCGAGGGTGTGCTCAAATTGCAGTGCGAGGACGTAAAAGACATAGAATGGCTTAAAAACACCGTAGCCAATTTTGTGTCACCAATTCCCGGGACCAAGCTGGTGGTAAGGCGACAAACGGACATCCCCAGACGGGTGAAGTCCGCTGTCCTGTTACCGACTTGTGCTGACGAGCCTAAGATGATTCAACGCATCTTGGCTGGTCAGAACAAGTGGTATCAGGTTAGCAGGTGGTCGCTTTACAATATCGAGCGCCATGAGGGTAATCCTTCGGGTACCTTTCTGGTGCTGGGTATTCCAGAGGACCAAATTCCCGGGATCTTAGCGAGGGGGCGCAGACTCTGCTACAAGCTGGGTAACGCCTACATCCGTTTCTTCGGGAGCTCGGGAAGGCTGCAGGATATGCCGCCAGACCCTGCTGAGACTGCGACTGCACCCAAAGTCACCAGCAACTCCTCCGCTGAAAAGCAGAGTGAGCACGCTGACCATGACCAGGGAGCAGGCGCGTCTACGTCTGTGGTTAGCAGGCCGAACTCCGCCGCAAGGCAGAGAGAAGCTAGCGAACCAGTGGTCACCCAACACTCTTCCGCCGAAAGGCAGAAGCAGGATGGGAAATCAGCTTGCTCGCAGACTACCTCCACCGTGGACGCCGCTCTCGGCGACCTGGAGGAGGATGTCGCGCAGCTGATGGACCAGGACGTCTCGCTGGGAACGGACGAGGAAGTGAGCAGTCCCATTCGCTCCTCCTCCCCTCTCTAACGTCGTCCAAGCTAACCTCCAGCATAAACAAGCCGCGGTGGCTACCCTGCGAAGAATGCTGGAGGTAAACAACAAGACCGTTGCCCTTATCCAGGAGCCGTGGATAAGGAAGGACAGGATATGCGGTCTAAACAACATCGGGGGTAAGATTCTACTCGATACCACTGTGACTAATCCACGCACATGCATCTATGTACCAAAATCTATCAATGCAGTTTTAATGAATGAATTCTGTTCCAGAGACCTGACTACGGTCAGACTCCAAAACAACTGCCCTAGCATCCCGGAGGTTATAATAGCATCGGCCTACCTGGCGGGCGATGTGGACATACCGACGGTTGAGCTGGCCAATCTCATCAGGCACTGCGAAAACAACAAGCTTGAGCTGATCATCTCGGCGGACGCAAACGCGCACCACACCCTGTGGGGCAGCGGATCTTCCAATAAATGAGGTGAGGACCTAGTTGAATTTTTATTCTCCACTAATCTCAGGCTTATAAACAGGGGGTCAGAACCTACTTTTGTTACCTCCAGATTCCAAACTATAATCGACATCACACTTGCTACGGAAAGGGTATCGGAGGTGATCTCCGACTGGCATGTGTCGAAAGACCTGTCATGCTCCGACCATAGATGGGTAAGATTCAAACTAAACGTGGACTCTAAACAGCCAGAACTTTGGCGAAATCCCAGACGGACCGACCGTGCAAAGTTCAACAGACTGATATCTGCAAACCTGGCTCCTGCCACAATCCCGATGGGGTACAAAGAGCCTGCAGACATAGAGAGACATGTAAATAAACTGACGGAAACGCTAATAGACTCATTTACGAAAGCTTGTTCACCAACAACGCCCTCGACGAAAGCCACCAATCGTAATGGCTGGTGGGGACCGGAACTCGAGAAAATGCCATGCAAACTACGCAAACTGTTTAACAGAGCGAGCAACACAAGGAAGGTAACAGACTGGGACGCCTACAAGCGGATCCAGCTACAGTATAAAAAACGGATCCGTGAGAGGAAACGTGATTGCTGGAGAACCTTCTGCACTAACATTGAATCAAACACTCAGGCAGCCAGGATAAAAACCATCTTATCCAGCGAACCGAATCGGAACCTAGGCTCACTGAAAAAACCGGACAACAACTACACAACCACAAATAGTGAGATGTGCGAGGTGTTGCTTGATACACACTTCCCAGGATGTACAGTTACGGAAGACTCGACATGGGAAGACACGACCCAGCAGACTTTTGAACAACCAGCTGTTGAGGCCGTCAATACTGCCCAAAGAATAGTAACACTAGAGAAAGTGTCATGGGCAATCAACAGCTTCTCGACGTTTAAAGCGGCAGGCCTAGATGGCATATTTCCGGGACTCTTGCAATGGTGCCAGGATACTGTGGCACCCCACCTAGTCAAGATTTACCAGGCATGTCTCTGGCACCGCTATGTCCCCACAAAATGGAGAGAAGTTAAAGTGGTATTTATACCCAAACCAGGTAAGAGTGATTATACGCAGCCCAAATCATATAGACCAATAAGCCTTACGTCATTCCTACTGAAAACTCTGGAACGACTCTGTGACCGAGATCTCAGAGACGGGGCTCTGGCGCATTATCCTCTTCATCACCAACAGCATGCCTACTGTTCAGGTAAATCAACAGAATCAGCACTACACAGCGTCATTTCACCTATAGAAAATGCACTATCAACACAATCATCAGCTCTTGCAACCTTCATCGACATCGAGGGGGCTTTTGACAAGACGCAATTCAACAGCATAAGCCACGCCCTACTTAGCCATGGCGCCGACCAAACCGTCTCGGGATGGATCGACAACATGCTTAGACAAAGTCAATAGTACCACACGAGCCATTGTATCGAAAGGCTGTCCGCAGGGAGGAGTCGTCTCACCGCTCCTGTGGAACCTCGTGGTGGATGACCTAATCCGCTCACTAAACGAGGCTGGCTTCTACACTGTAGGCTATGCAGACGATGTAGCTATCCTCGTAAGGGGAAAGTTTGAGTCAGTCCTATGCGACCTCATGCAGGGGGCTCTCAAAATCGTCGAACGATGGTGCTCCGAACATGGTTTGTCAGTAAATCCATCAAAAACCGAACTAGTACTTTTCACAAAGAAACGGGTCATTAATAACCTAAGTTTACCGAAACTCCTAGGCACGACCTTGACTCTCTCCAAAGAGGTCAAGTATTTAGGAGTCATCCTGGATGACAAACTGCTATGGAACAAACACTTAGATAACAAACTAGAAAAGGCCTGTGTCATATTCTGGCAGTGTAAAAGGTTACTTGGCAGAACCTGGGGTATACACCCAAGAATTGCCATGTGGCTATACACGGCAGTGATCAGACCTGTTATCACCTATGGTGCTGTGGTCTGGTGGCCCAGAACTAAACTGACCACAGCCAAGTATAAACTGCAACAATTTCAAAGACTAGCTTGCGTAGCTATTACAGGTTGCATGAAAACTACACCCACAGCGGCGCTGGAGATACTGCTGGGTCTACCGCCCCTAAACCTTTTCATCCAACAGGAGGCGGCGGTAGCAGCCATCAGATTAAAATCCCTCAACCTCTGGGGTGTTACAAACGGAACCCATACCGAAGTCCTTCAGGAAGCAATCACATATCAACCTCTGATAGCTGCTCCTAATGACAAGGTACCCAAACAACACAACTTCAACAAAAGCTACACCATCCAGCTTGCTGAGGAACCCACTGACCAGTCCAGTATACATGAACTACGCATCTATACGGATGGATCAAAGACGGAAAAGGGAACAGGTGCAGGAGTGTACTCACCCGAAATTAACATCAACATATCAACAGCCTTAGGCAAATACAGCTCCATCTACCAATGTGAATGTACTGCCATACTACAGGCTGCCAAGGCAGTGGCTAGGCGGGGTATCAAAGACCAAAAAATACGAATTGTTTCCGACAGCGCTGCGGTACTACGAGCCCTAGACAACAAAATAATACAATCCGGGCTCATACTAGAGTGCCACTCAGAATTGGAAGTAACCAACCCACGCTACAATGGATAAAGGGGCACAGTGGATCTCTAGGTAACGATGCAGCAGACCAGCTGGCTAGGAGAGGATCGGACCGCCCAGCGGTCGGTCCCGCTCCAATGCTTCCATTAGCATTTAACCAGCTAAGATCATGGTTACGTCACAGAACACTCGAACAACATGCCAATCAATGGGCAAATACCAGTACATGTAGACAATCAAGGGAAACTGTGCCACACCCGGACACGCGTCTAACAAAGCGTCTCCTATCACTAGATAGACATGCCCTACGAATAATTGTAGGAAACATTACTGGACATTGCTCGCTTAACAAACATTTGTATGTTCTAGGTATGACCGACAGCCCCCTATGCAGGGGATGCCTGTCGGCCGACGAAACAGCCCCCCACGTAATCCTGGAATGCGTAGGTGTAGCCGCTCAACGGACTGAAATCCTCAAGACACCGAGGTCACTCCGAGAAGCCTGTGGAGATACCAGGAGGATCCTGCGCTTCTGGTCGGAGTTAGGCTGGCTAGACTACTAGCTGGTACCCCTACGCACAATGGCCCGACATACACGGGCTAAGTGCGGAAAAAGGAGTCCATCACCATAACCATAACCATAACCATAACCATAACCATAACATATTAAAATAAACCAATTAATGAGTTACAACTGAACGTACTTTAATGGCATTTAGTTAAATGGTGCAAAATAACTGTTTAAACATATTCTAGAGCACAGATTGGTACGGAGTCATTAGAGTGTCTGGTCTCCTGACATTTGAATGAAGTTATACAAATGAGGTACACCGTTTACACGTTCATTACTTAGTAGCTAACAGTTCAATAGAGTAGGCCTATAGCTTTTATCACGTTGACCGGCAGAATGGTACACCGCATAACGTGTACCTACATATGCACGTGTGCATATTTTTAGTACCTACCTACGCGTATTCCATATAAATTTTAATATAAATTCTAAAGACCTATTTTCACTCACATTTACTCGTACATACGTAACCCTGCAATGTAATTCGTAATTTAAATATTGTTTAATTTAACTGTACTCGTGGTAATTCGGTAATAATTCCTAATTCCCCAGTAGTGATGCTATATTTGTTATTTTAATATAAACATTTTTTACGATAAGTACTTCATTTGTTAAGGTATTAAACTCATTGTAAACAAACAAAGGATTCTTCATTATTTGCTAAAAAACACTTCACAGACATACCATTTTGCAAAACGCTTTTTTCCCGAAACTGTAAATATTTTAGGATCTCTATTAGACCAACCTAACTGAACCTAGAAGTTCTATAAGATGTTCCTGAAATATTTACAGTGTTGGAAAAAAAGCGTTTTGTAAAATAATATGTTTCTGAAATATTGTTTACATACATACATACATTAAATCACGCCTGTTTCCCAGAGGGGTAGGCAGAGACCACTTCTTTCCACTTGCTACGATCTTGACAAATTTCTTTCGCTTCTTCAACATTCATACATCGAGTCATGCACGCACGTCGGTTTCGGGTACTTAAGATTCGGCCCTTTCCCAGTATTTCTCCGATTTGATTCGAAAAAGTCCGCCTAGGGCGGCCCCTTCCGACCCTTCCACTCACTTTTGATCTGTATATCTCTTTCGTCAATCTTCTTTCATCCATCCTTTCCAAATGACCGAACCATCGAAGCATGCCCTTTTCAATCTTAGTCACTACGTCTTCTTTCATTCCACATTTCTCTCTGATTTTTTCATTTCTAACTCTATCAATCAGTTTCACACCACACATACTACGCAAAGAACGCATTTCAACTGCATTTACACGACTAACATGCTTGTCCTGCCACACCCAACATTCACTACCATACATCAGGGTAGGGGCTAGCACTCCATTGTGAACAGCCAGCCGGGCTTTTTGTGAAACGCCCTGTCTGCTCACAAAGGAGTGCAGGGCCCCATTAATTTGATTCCCCGCATTCACCCTCCTCTCGATATCCTTCTCACACTTACCATCTCTTGTAAACATACTTCCCAGGTACACAAATTCGCTCACTTGTTCTACTAATTCACCATTTATATTTATCACGCACTCAGTCATCTCCTCATCCTTCTCTATCACCATGACCTTGGTCTTGGCAACATTTACTTTCATCCCCTTTTTCTTAAATCCCTCATTCATTACTGTCACCATCTCCTGCAACTCAAGTACCGATGAGGCAAGTATAACTTGATCATCGGCATATAAGAGGCATTTGATTAGCAACTCTTGCATACGCAAACCCTTAACATACTCTTTCAAATCCCACATACAACTGTCCATGAATAGATTGAACAGCCATGGTGAGGCAACACAGCCCTGTCTAACACCTTTAGAGATATTAAACCAGGCCGAGTATGCCCCATTGATCCTGACACAGGCTCTGGAGCCCTCATAAAGGGACCTCAAAGCCTGCACCAGGTTGCTGCTCACTCCATACATAGACAGCACCGTCCACAACTCCTTTCTATCTACCCTATCATAGGCCTTTTCCAGGTCCACAAAAGCACAGAAAACCTTTTGGTTCACAGCCAAGAACTTTTCTGTGATGGACCGTAGTGAAAAGACCTGATCCGTACATCCCATTCCCTTTCGAAATCCCGCTTGTACATCCCAGATTTTGTCATTCGTAACATTCAATACCCTTTCTATTAGAATCTTCGCATATACTTTGCCGACAACACTAAGGAGGCTGATACCGCGGTAGTTTTTGCAGTCTTGCTGTGACCCCTTTCCTTTATACAGAGGGACGATAACGGCCTTGACCCAATCTTCTGGGACTCGGCCGCTATTCCAACATGCATTGAAAAGACGGTACAACAGACTACCCACCAGGCCATCTCCTCTCCTCAGCATTTCTATCGACACTCTATCACAACCTGCTGACTTTCCCGCTTTCATACTTTTTAAAGCTTTCATGATTTCACTCATACTAATCACACTTTCATCTTCGCTACTTGCATCTTTACTCATGCTTTCTGGCTCACGACAAATATCTTCGCATTCAAACAAGCTTTCAAAATAAGTTTTCCATCTATCAAGCATTTTTTTCTTCCTCACATATTAAGTCTCCAGACTCATCCCTCACCGCGCTTAATTTAGTTTTCTCTGATTTCCCCCGAGCCGATTTAATCAAGCTCCAAAAGAGTTTAATATTCGACCGGAAGTTGTCAGAGAAACTCCTATCATACTTTTCATTCAGTAAATCTTTCTTTCTAGCCACAACTTCTTTCACTCTTTTCTTTGATCTATTATACTCTTTTTTCTTTCTGTCGCTTAGATCTTGTCCTGGATCTACAGCTACAAAATCCAACCAACACTTTTTCTTCTCTTTCACGACATCATCTACCTCTCTATCCCACCATTCCGGACGTTCATTCTTACTTTTTCTTCTTTTTACTACACCGCATACTTCAGTGGCCGATTTGACCATGCCATTCTTCATAATCTCCCATACATTATATACATTATTCTCGACTTCACTGTCATTCATTTTATTAACACATTCAAAACGATCTTTCAGCTTTCTTACGTATTCATCTTGTATAACTTCGTCATTCAGTTTCTCTACTTTTATCCTCTCTAACGCAGTTGTCGGTACGGGAACACGATAGCGCCAACGTGTGAACAGACCCCTTACTCGTGTTACCACTAAGTAGTGATCTGAACCTACGCTAACTCCTCGAAATGCTCTGGTATCTACAACTTTGTTACGCAACCGTTCATCCACAATCATCAAGTCTATCATAGACTTCTCATTCTGACGTCTCCACGTATACTGATGAATCTCTTTGTGATCAAACAAAGTGTTTGTCACGCAGAGATTCTTAGCCAAACATACATTGAGAAGGCATTTGCCATTCTCGTTCACTCGCTCATCACCATACTTACCCAGTACCGATTCATAACCATCCCTTTGCACGCCTGTCCAACCATTAAAATCGCCTAGCAAAATAATCCTCTCATTCTCCTTGCATTTTGTTGAAACCTCATGCAAACTTTCCCAAAACTCCTCCCTTTCTTTTTTAGATTTATTCGTATCTGGGGCATAAGCCCCAATTACGAATAAACGGGTGAGACCTACCTTGACTCTCACCCAGAGAAGTCTTGGGCTCACACATTCATGCTCTTGCATACATTCAGCCATTCGCTCTGTGAGTACGATACAGACTCCCTGACGACCGTGCTCGGATTCCGGAACTCCGGACCACAAAGCCGTCAAGGTTCCGTGTGTGGACGTACTCACCCCTTTTTTCTTCGTCTCAGTCACACATAGAACATCCAGCTTTCTCTCTTTCATCATCATACATACCTCATCTAATTTATGTTCCATCCCTCCACAAACATTCATCGTAGCAAGGCGGCTTTCAGCGGCCCGCTTTTTGCCAACCCCCCTGCGAACACAGCGTGACGCGTGGCAAACGGCATCGCCGCCGTTCCGATCCCCGGAGGGATCCGAACATACGCGCACTATTTTGCCCCCCCCAGAGTACGAAGGGCTGCCCAGGCTAGGCCTAGGGAGGGATTCTCTGGCATTGCCAGTACCCTCCTGGGGTATAAACTTTTTAAATGGTGCTCGCATGGTCCATTATGCAGGGTCGGGTTTGAATTTGGAGTTTTCCTTCTCCTAGATAGGTAGCAGCCCAATGCTAACGACGCCTATCTCGCCCGGGGAAATATTGTTTAGCAAATGGATTCCTAAACAAAGCCACGTGACATAGTTTGTCAGCCAATAGGAGCAGAACACTACTGCTGTTTAAGCATTCCAAATGATTGACTGATAGATAATGCTTTTAAGCATTAAGTACGCTGTTTGGACGTGTCATTGTCTAGTACCCATAGTACAAGCCTAGAGCTTAGTTTGGGACTAGGTCAATTGGTGTGACATTGTCCCCTGATATTTATTTATTTAATTATTTATTTATTGTACATTTATTTTGAAATCTAAGTAAGTAAATAACACTGATTCGTAAAATTTTAACTGTTTAACAGAATACGAAGGACCAAATACCATAACCAAATGCAGTATCCTTTTTTTGAGAATCTTGCAGTTACAAACACCTACGAGACCGTATAACGTATAACTCACCTTATTAAAGGTTCTCTTTTACATAGCCGAGTGTATATGGTTATATCACAGCATATGCGTAGATTTCTAGATCTAGAGCGACTAGAGCTTTTCAATTTCGATTAGCCATAGACGAGGAAGTCTGGCAACATTGCAACAGACTCGAATTAAACGTCGGTGATCATGAGTGTTCTGCCGGAGATTAAACGCTGGTTGCACGTTGATAACGCTTTAAGATAAAGAACAGACTTCAAGAAAAACAAATGCAGTACGGGTATTGTTTTGTTGCACCAGTGATTTCATAAAAAAATATAGTAGCATCCCGGGACTTATCTTGCATCGTATAGGTGTTTTAGAGATGAGGCGACGATGGCACGAAGTTAACTGATTCAGATTCAGATTTTACTACCTACATACATACATACCTTCACGCCTTCATTCCCAGAGTGGGGTAGGCAGAGCTACAGAATTACCAAAGCCTCTAAAAACTTGTTGATAATGCTGTAACCACAATTTACACAATTAGGCTAAGATGTTGTGACAGGTTGCAAGCCCATCGCCTAACAGTACTACAAGCCTTTATTCCCTTAGTGGCCTCTTACGACTTCCGCGGGAAGACAGGGAGTGGCACAATTCTAAGCCGGCAACCACACGGCACACTACTACCTACTCAATATAAAACAGTACCTATAAATTACATGGCATGTCAAGTTATATGCAGTTTGATTGAGGTCGTCAGAAATAGAATTAAATAAGAATAGTTAAAGTCAACACAAATACAGCGTAGAATAAAATGAAAATGAAAGTCAATCTTATTTATAAGTAAACTCCGTTTTTATTTATTTATTTATATGAAACCACTTAGCACAACACGAGTACATTAAATAACCGGACAATTAAGAGTCAGACTCGTACACTAATGGATATGTATCATTTTTATTATTGTCGTTATAACGGCAATATAAATTAATACACATCTGTGAAAATTTCATTCGTTTATCTATTTACAGTTCATTAGTTGCAGCCCATTGACTGACAGTCAGACGGATAGATGAACAGCGGAGGCTTCGTAATAGGGTCCCCCGATCCCATCCATGCCATGCCATATGCATGGTACCCTTTGGGTACTTAACCCGAAAAATATAAATGATGGTTAATAACTTTCTAATTGCAATGTGTGGTTTTACTGCGTCAGACTGATATAGGTACGTATTATACGTACCACCGATAAATGTCAAAGATGTGTTTTAGATGTGAACTATCAACTATAACCTATAATACGTTATTTTTGTAATTCTAACAATTGACAACAATTCATTTTGTGCTAAGGTAGTAAAATAAAATACAGTTTCTAGATTTTACACTGCTGATTACAGTAAAAATATCTTTGGATTTTTTTATGCTGTAGTTTTTTTTATATTTAGGAAAAACAGTAAAAAAAGTTGGATTGTGAATGTTAGGAATACACTTATAGTGCCCTTAGTCCATTTATTACCAAAGGAATTCAAAAAAATATACAACTGTCATGTTCATTGTTTATCTGTCTGACGGATTACTTGATTCTGACGACACGCTTTCAATTCTACGCAAAATAGTTTATTTATTTTAATGGCGTCTACAAATTACGTAATTAATTAAATTACGCAAAATAGCAAATTTGTGAACGAACGGCAGCGAATGATTGACATGACAATGACAGTCAGTTTTGTTTACTGTTTAAAGTTACTTTTTTAAATTTTATATCAGGCTAAGATCACGACATCAGTATTCCTAACTTTGTATATACGGTCTTTTTAATGACTATTTCTTTAATAAATTATTAACGACGAATTTAAGTTAAATAAAGAAAAACCAAGAAATACGGGTAGTCTAATTTTTAACCAGCTATTATAAACGCGAAAAAACAATGCTTTTTTTTTGAAATGTTGTCAATTGTGTGATATAAATCGGGGGGTTATTATGACATAGCTATGTAGTTAATTTTTCGGTGAGTGTAGAGGACCGAGCTATAGCAGTTATATAGCTCTGTTCTTTTCTCTCAGCGTAAAATGAACTGCATAGCTTATAGAGTTTTTTTCTTCCATATGACAGAAATAATGACACTTTAGCTGACAGATATTTTTTAGTTGTGCCTATTAGATTGCCTAAACCTCCCACGGTTACGATGGCGCCGACGGAACTGGTGACCAAACACGGCCGGCCTCGGCGCTCTGGATGCATTACCGCCGACAAACGTTGTCTCGTTCCACTGCATAAATGTAAGTTAAATGAACTTCATGCCAGGTTGAAGCATCAAGCCGTTAAAAACATTATACAACAAAATTTTATTGGCACTAGTACCGCTGTGCTTAGTTAAATGATCATCACGAAATACTTTAGTTAATAAGATAATTATTAGGTGATGGCACCAGTGTTAGACACTTAAAGCGCCAATAATGGGCACTTAACCTTTAAATCACAACAGGAACTTTTTTTTTAATGTTATGAAAAAAATACGTGCCTATAGAGGTGTCTCAAAAGCGTTCTATCCTTTTTTTATTAGCTACTAAGAAAATAAATAATCATTTTTTTGCAATTGGGTAAAGAGCTTAAATGCCACTTGATTTTTCGAAGTCACAGCTAGTGCTACTTAGACTTACAAAACTAAACGCGGCTATCAACAAAATGACGTCATTCCGACCACTGGTCGAAAGCGGCATAGCAGACACTCATGATATTCTGTATCTTTTTTCTCAGTAAATGATAACAAAAAAAAGAAAACAAAATAGTATGGTTTTGAGACAAATCTCTGTAAGTACTTTTCAAAAAAATTATAGGTACTTATTGTCAATTTAAAGATTATACTCTCATAAATTGATTGCATTGCAAATACAACTAAATAACCGTTATCTTTTGTACAATAATAATCAAATGTTCATCATTGGACCTCGTCCATTACTGAGGGGCTACTACCTAACGCATCGCAATCGCAATCGTTTTAATTTTTTAAATCGAAGGCTTGTCTGCATACAAAATGAAAACAATTGATCCGCTTTGAAGTCGATGGGGATTGCGAGTGCGTTAGGCAATAGGCCAGCTGGTTCCATGAACTTATGTACTAAGCAGCAACGGTGGCCGTGACGAGAAAAAAATTACATGGTTTAAGTAAGACAAAGTGAAATAGAGACCCTGCTATGATTTTCATACAAATTATAGGTCATCTCATCCTTTTGTGGACTAGTTCTTCACTCCAACCTTCAGTATCGTCTTAGGAATTGTAAACATATGTCAAGTGGCTTTGTGTTCTGGACTAGTTCTGAACCATTGAAAGTAGATCATTAAACTTGAAAATCTAATGGAGCTTAAAAAGCGTGTAAGGATACAGCGCCCTACAAGGACATTGCTAACCATGCACATAAAAGCTCACTTAGCGCCTATTAGAAACTATGCATTATGCAATGGAACTTTAGATATATGTACTTAAGCTTAAGTATTAACGCCAGTGTAGATCAAGTTAGAAGATAAGTAAAGTAACAATAAGGTCAACGTATTGAAAGGTTTTCTTACAATTAGTCCCAATCTAGCTCCAACCTTGATGAATACAATAAATTCATCCAATCACTGTGCGAACCTTGCGCGGGATTACGTAAAATCGTAAATGGATTAAGTCTCTTTATTGCAGCTCTAAGTGAGCAAATAATTCAAATACTATTAAAAATCCGGTTCTGACGCGTCTGGGGCCAAACTTGTCCGGTACACAATTAGGAGCATGCGGTGGCCTGCCGGCCGAATCTATAAAACAACCGGGCCTTTATCTCGGGGCCAATCAACGTGTTGCGAACTTTATTACCGTCTCTAGTGCATTTAAACAGCAAGCCTCATAATTTAACTTAGCGAGCTAATACGTCAACAGTGCAGTGCTAACCTAACCGACTGTACCAAATCTAGCCATATGGAAATGCTAAGATTAGCACCCTGTCCGCACCATGGCGAGCACCTTACAAACGGCATAATAAATCAAACCTTATAAGTTTAATTAGACCAGCCCGAGGAATGTAAAATACATCCGATATTGTCAAACTCACATACATTAAATAAATACGGCGTACCAATAAAAGTAAATTCAATGCCACCATGTACTTAGCTCCAAATTTATTTCAATCCGTGATAACACGAATTCTTGTCCCTTCCATTTGGAAATAACCGCTCTTTTTCAATTAACACAGAAACTTCACGCTGTTTTAATTGCCATTCAATTGGCTGTCGACTAACGCGGACCGAATCCTTCGGCGAGTGCGTGGGGTGTCGTAATTTGCATGTAAGCTGTAAAGACCTTAGGGGCTAGAGCCTTATGCAAGGCGCCGCACCAAACCTCTTTCAAACGACGTAAATTACCGACCAGGACATGTGTGCTCGGCTCTTAGGAAACTGGATCAGTTTATAACAAGATACATTTTCACAATCCCTAGAGCCTTCAGTTTCACAACACAGATACTACATTTTCTTACTACCGTGGACCGAAGAGGTTGACTGTTGAAATTTAAGGGGAAGACAAACAATGCGATTGATATCGTGTTTCCCTAATTAACGTGGGAAAATGAGCAAGAGCCCTAAACATCTGATAATTTTTCTGGGGTAAGCTCCGAACGAATTGTTATTGTCGAGTCTCACCTCAGAGGAATCAACGCGTCGATAGACAAAGAGAATCTAATCTCATTACACGTTTATGGAGCCATAGTTTTTGACCTTCGAGCGAGATTATTGTTTAGATGATGTTTATAATGATAATAATGACAATTATATATTCGTCAAGCCTGCGCATTGTTTTCCATTGCAAAATATTGATCAATTTCAAATATCATATTTTATCCATTTGTATATTTCGCAAACTGAAAAACTAAGTAGAAATGTTTTTTGTAGGGTTCCATGATCAAACTTATAATTTTACCATGTCCTATTCATTTGTCGCACTCACTTTTTCTTAGAATCTATCAAAGTCACAAAACTGAAATTCAGTTTGATTTTCTTCAATATTCATTTGTATAATAAATGTGCATTATTATACAAATGAATATTGAAGAAAATCAAACTAAGACTAATATTGAAATACCAAATGTCCTTCTCAGGGTACATGTAGGTATTTTAGTGTAGTTTTTTTAAGACACAGTTTGATGTTCGGTTAGTTGGCACACAAATAACCGGGTTACCTTTCGACGAAATACGTTTGCCAAATGTCTAGTTTCACAACCGTTTCATTTGCCAACCTGCTTCGTTTTCTGTAACCGTAAATATTTCAGGATTTTATAAAAACTAACCTAACGTAAGGTCTAATTCTATGGAACTTGCTAACTATGTAAACAAACCGCCGTATTGAAATTGTCTCTGAATGATGAATTTACTAGTGATTGGCAATACTCCTTTACTATGACAAACCATATCGAATAATAAAATACCGAAAGTAAAAAAACAAGTAGGTTACTTATTTGTAATTTGATTAATCACGATCTGAAGAAAAATCGGTACTTGAAGATGATATATCACCAGTATTTATTATAAAAGGTGCCGTTATATCATCTGTGAGTGTGATCAGATCAGCGTGAGTTGGGTAATGTGTAGGGGCCTTAATATATCGCCAACTTTAGCCACAACACTACCCATCATAGACAATTGTAGAATTTAAAAGAAACAAAAACGTCATTCCGTCAGGTCCTAATAACCTAACTTATGAAACCATTTAAACTTTTAATGAAATATCCAAGATAGAGTTATATATTTGGTGATTTTGTATTTTACAGTAACGACCGTTTCAATAGTGTATGTTTTCAATGGTGTTTGATGAGGTGGTGTGAAAATTCTAGGAGAAACAGTGACAAAACAAAGTTTAGGCTTTTGTTTACATAGTTAGCAAGTTCCATAGAAATACACTATAACCTATAGGGTTCTACACGATAGTAGTTGATGATACTGAAATAAATTCTGAAACTTTATATAACATTGGGTTGGCAAATGAAGAAATTGAGAAACGATACATTTGGCAAACATAGTTTTGCCTAGCGGCAGGCTCCCCAAATAACCATTGTTTACAATGATATTTTACATAAGACATAATTTATTGTTTACCTATATTATGTCATCAAAGTTACCAAAAATTGTTATTTTTGGGGGACTGTTATTACTAAAACCTTTTACTTTATTAATAAAACAGCCACAACCATAGTGCCAAAAAAACTGTTGCTTTTATTTTATTAAATCACTTATAAGGAATTAATCAGGAAAACTATTTGGACTACGAAAATGTCATTACTTAGTTCTTGAGTTAAAAGCAACTAACTACTAAAATCATCTAAGAAATACCCCTTAATTCAAAATGTACTCTTACTCTGGTTTCCGAACACTTTTGTGTTTGTATTAACGGAACCCTACACATGGTCCATCATGCACTAGCCTGGTTTTCTAAAGATTTTTTGCGCGAACAAAGTCACGGGGGAGCCGCTAGTTTATAAGGACTATATTATGTACCATCCTATTCCAGTAGGTATTGCGTATTTGAAGCTTAATATTATTGCTATAAACTTCAACACAGAAATCGAATCCATAATAATCTCGAAAAATCCCGTCACACCCACGCGGATTTGAATGCAGGCATAACGTAGGTACTTTATGAGTGTTAATGAACTCTATACTGTTGCTAGACTATTACAGTAATTGATACGTATAAACAAATCTGTCGGCATTACTGTCTAATTGAAGGGGATTAGTGAAACATGTTCGTATTAAATTCTCCGCACCCGTTTTTGCAAACGTAATATAAATCCACTTTATAGCGTCACGTGTGTTTTGCATAGACAGATATATTTTAAAACAGATATCGTTATAACCTAGTTTTCCTATTCGTGTTAATGCAGTCGTAATGTTTAATCTGTTAAGAATGTTCCAACTCGTGCGAAGGATATATGCTAAACGGAAAGTGTATAATTGTACCTATACAAGTATGCAGAAAGGGCGAGGTTCTACTAATACATGAATCATGACATGATCCACATTTATCCTGAAAATATAAATTTTTTTAAATGACAGACTTAGGTTGTGCGTATTTTTTTCACACTATTTTAGCAAAACCGAACAGAAACACCTTATCACTATTTTAGGAAATGGAATGAAATTCCAGCCTCGTTGACGTGTAATGGGTATTTTATCATTAAATTTAACGACGCGCTGGCACAGAACAGATAGGTACAGAAGACAATCTACATACAAAGTGCGCTCGAGCAACGCACACATAGACACCGCTCACGGACACAATATCTCAGACGAGTTGAGACGCGTGCGAGCGCGAGTGCCGTCCGCTTGACACGCGTCGCTTCTGTGGACTTTTTTGTGCGATAATTAGGTATAATGGTGGAACAAAAAATAAGTTATTAAAACTGTTCAGTGGACGGTTGCTTAAATTCCACTTTAAACGGTGAATTGTTCTTTTTCAAGCTACCAGTGGCTTCAGAGAGGTAAGTAGGTATCTGCTTGTATTTCAATGGTTCGTTTTAACGTTACACAGAAGAATTAGGTAGGTAAGCGCCCCGCCCCGGCCGGCCCCCGATGAATATATGTAAGATCGATTTAAATAATAGTTTCCTATTTTGAATCAGTATAAACGAAGTACTTAACTATATTTTTGTAAGGTAAATTCACGCCACCTTACGTAAGTTGAAAACATATTTTTTTGTTTGTGTAGATATTGTGTTGTTTTTACTGTCTTTTGATAGGTTTAGGTCTAAAACGTATATGGTAATGGAAATTGTGTAACTAGGGTAATCCGTTTAGAAGTTATAAGGAATTTTGGATAATGAAAATTGACAAACGTAAAATTTTGTATGTGTCTGCTCTGTAAACTTTTTGTATTGTAATACCTAGTAGGTAGGTTTATTGTTTTGTTTTGTAGGATACGTTTTTTGCTATTACGGGCTATGCCCCTCCACTTTAATATTAATTCGTCTGGTCGGCTATTTTTGAAGTTACCTACGGTATATTTTATATTTTCTGTGACAAATTTGTAATATAGGTAACAATGTCATTAAATATTTTTTTAGTTATTGTTAGTTTATATTTCCATTCTTCCAGTTTCATTCTCAACAATAAATCAAACGACTAGATACCTACGAGTGCCACAACCGCGATAGTTTTTTGTGCATAAGCCATAGTTGACAACCCTAGAGCGACCGCCGAGCGTAGGTATGAAAAGTGAAGTACATACATGTGATTTACTTCTGTACTTATTCTGTGGCGCTGGCCTAGTTAGTAGTGACCCTGCCTACGAAGCTAGCGGGCCTGGGTTCAAATCCCGGTAAGGGCAGATATTTGTGTGATGAGTGCGAATATTTGTTTCTGAGTCATGGATGTTTTCTATGTATTTAAGTATATATTTCTCTATAGGTAAAGTATTTATGTCGATGTCTAGTACCCATAGTATTCAAGCCTAGAGCTTAGTTTGCGACTAGGTCAATTGGTGTGACTTTGTCCCCTGATATTTATTTATTTATTTAATTATATATTCACATTTATTAAACAAACAAACAACATCGCTTTTGAAGATGACTCCTTAAGTACGATTATCTTTGAATATTACAATAGGCAAAGAGGGTAAATAAAAGCATCTCAACTGAAAGCATGAACGCTTGTATTTTCACATTATTTCAGTTTTTCATATTGATTCGGTAAATTAATCATCAATCATATTAGGTTACGTATTAATTAAAGTTAGTACATTACTGCAGACCGGGAAAAAGGCCGTTGCGGGATGAGTATAAGTTAGCGCAGCCGAGACGCAGTCAAGGCCATGATAGAATACAAGACGTCCAACAACCGCCCTTTCCGGCCCAGTCTCGTATAGTACTTTCTTCAACAATGCGAGAATATATAACACAATTGGTAAACACATATTAAACACAGTCCCAAAATTTCCTAATAAAACATCATCATCGACAAACCTCATAATTCCATATACATAGGTACATTCGAAACAGGTATGACTTAGTATGAAACTGAAATACATCATTAAATAGAATTTAATTTTAATAAATTTCTGTTTCAATTATGACATTTATTACGCGATGAAGTTAATACACTTTTAAATAGGCTGTAAACGCTGTTCGAAAAGGTTAACTTATTTTATCTATGACATTTTAAAAAGTAAAATAAACATGGAACAACTTTGATTGTGCGAGTGTTTGGCTGTTTGGAGTTAGTTATAATCAAAGAGCGGAATTCTTCATAGCAAAAATCAAACTGTCAGAGGGATTGACCTAACTGTTTTATCGACTTATGGATGTTACGGAATAATATCGCATTAGGCATCCATAATCAACTTAAAAGATTATTCTGTAACATTTGACCTGATATGCTGATTTTATAGAAAAAAGTGATTACAGCCAAAACACCGTTATCGAGTACTACAAATATACTCCTGTTACTTCAACTGAGGTAGAACGCTCGTTTTCATCTTATAAATGGATCTACAATGAAAAAAGGAGTAATTTGAAAGGTGACAATGTTGAAAAAATAATGACTATTAAAATGATGATTACTAAAAACATATTTAGTACAGATTTAGATTTCGACTTTGTTATTTTGAATGAAGATTAGTTACCTACTCTTAGCAATATATTTTTTAATTTTTAATGATAAGTTTCATATAGAAAATTAAAAAAAAAGTATTTTCTGTTTTATTCTTTACTATTATACTAAAATACAGTGGTGGTCAGCTAATTAGGGACACCGTTAATTTGTTTCTATGTATATCCAAAAGCCTGATTTCATTACTTTAACTTTGTTTCGTTAAGTGACAAATATTTATCGATAAGTCGATAAAACAGTTAGGTCAATCCCTCTGACAGTTAGATTTTTGATATGAAGAATTCCGCTCTTTGGTTATAATAGTCCAAACATTTCAAAGTGACATTTCATAGTATATGTATACGTATTAAGGTCACCGGATAAAATAAAAATTTACTGCAATACTTATCACGACCCATCGATGTTATACATATAAGTTAAGTAATTCATAGGCATACTTTTTGGGCATTTTAAAATTAAAATAAACATTAATTTTAATACATATATTTTTATTGTTATCCTCATAAACCTTATTATCAGTAGCATACGGTCTTGTAACGTTTATAATGTTTATGACATTGACTGTAAAGGACCTATTCAAAGAGGCATTAAAATGCTGAACCAAAACCCACTGATCAATTCAGTGTACGAACTTTAAAATCTCGTTTATTGAATCTGAATAACGAGATGATTGTCCCATAGCACGACGTTACCATTAGGCAAATGGCAAGCTCACGGTGCTCTAATAATGATTAAGCCGCGTGGTTTATTGAAGGGCTAAGTGAACTATGACCTGCGTGGGTAAATTGCGCGCGCGCGCCGGTGTTGTGCTAGGCCGGCGCGCGGGCCACACACGGCCGCGCCCAACGCCGCGGCGGCGAACGTGAAAAAGTGTGACCCGTTCTTACACATATGAGATCGCTATATAAGTCTTAGCGGACTCACTTTGCTCTCATTTCGGCTCACGCTCCAGTTTAACCCATACATTCAATATTTTGGGCGCGAAAAGATTATAATATTATTGTATGATATAGTTTTAGGTATCACACTAATATTGAACACACATACTATTCATATCAAAAATGGTAAGCAGAATAAAAAAGTTTTTGATAGGATATTAGTATTATTTACACAGTATTTGACTTACCATTACATGAAAATTGACGGAGTTGTAGCAAACACGATCGAAAATTTTATGCGTAATATTCTTTTTTTTTCAGATTCCTTTGGTAATTGCATTGACTCTCACGAGTGTATGCGCTTATCATGATCCAGACTTGGATTACCACCTGAACCAAATACAAGCGGCGCCTAATTGTGATAACGGACACAAGGGCGAGGGCCCGGGGTACTCGTACCTGCCGCCGGCAGTGCAGCTGACCACGGCCGGAGTGGCTGCCGCCCCAATTATCTCGCAGCAATCGACTCCTCCAGCCTACCAATATTCTGCCTCCAGTGGATATCAATCCGGTTATCAGGCAGCAGCAGCCTACCAGGCAGGAGCCTATCAAGCGGGAGCAGCCTATCAAGTATCTGCACCCAACATCCAGCCGTTTGCACCGGTGTACCAAGCGCAATCACTAGTGAAGCACGTAAACGTCGGTCCAGCACCGGCGTACTCTGCCCAGAGAGAGTTCCACGGCTACGCGACCTCCGCCGGGCTATCTTCGGCCGCGTCCTCGGGCCGGACCATTACACCTGTCGCAACATACGCTCAGGCTCCGATTATAGCTAAAGTGACCGCAGCCCCATTGATCGCTAGATTCTCATTGCCAGCTCCGAAGAACACATTTGTGGCCCAGAATATATTATCTCAGCAAGCATTATACGGATCTGCAGCAAAAGCATCTTTGACATCTTATTCTGAGCAAACAAGTGGCCCTGTCGTGTCTCAGGTGTATGCGGCACCATCAGCTGGATACGCGACGTCGCCCTCCTTGAGACAACAAACTCCTCAATTATTTGAGCCATCGCGCTACACGGCTGTAGCCCAGCAGCCAGCTTTAGCTCAGTACAGGCAAGCCCTGCCGATTTCGGATCTGACACCGGTGGCGCAAGTGGCGCCAGTGTATAGGGCACCAGCGGTAGCCCAATACGAGACTACTGCGGTCGCTCATGTAGCCCCGCCGGCTCCCATCGCCACTTATGCCGCTCCAGTAACGCAGTACGCTACACCTGCAGTGGCCCATTTTGCAGCTCCTGCCGTAGCCCAGCACTCGGGACAATCCGTCGCGTACTCCACGTCTTCCATCGCACACCACTCGGGCCCCAGGGTCGCGCCGTTCCTGACGGCGCAGTACGCAGCGCCCGTGGCCGTGTCACCGGCAAGAATTGGTGCACCAGCTCATGCAAAGAACGTACACACTGAGTTCGTGGAAAATTACGTGAGTCTTACAGTTTATTAGTTCAGACATGTACATTTTTGCTATCATAAAGCTCGACATTTAATTCAAAAAATATTGGAGTGCATTTATTTATTGTTGCTTACGAAATGATTTAAGCACCGCGTATTATAATGCAAATTTGAATAGTCATATATTATTACTTATTAGTCCGTACTATTTCCAAAGTAAGAATTAGGGATAGCCGGAAAATAAAGAAAACTGTCCTCAATAATTATCAAGAAGTTTTAAGACTTGTTGGTAATTCTTTAGCTCTGCCTACCCCACTCTGGGAATGAAGGCGTGAGTTTATGTATGTGTATGTATGTATGTGTCCTAAATCTTTCAAGACAGGGGTTGCTTATCTAACCCGGCTTGATTAATGATTTGTGCCGTGCCGTGCACAAAATGCATTTAATTATAATTATTTCGTCCCGGAATGTTACGGCACTCAATATTACTTCATATCCCTGCGACTAATCGGTGAGGTAATGTTTGATCGGCGTATCAAATTGGCTCCAGGACGAGTTTCGCGACGTCAAAATCTTGACCAATTACCGAGTCGCCGAGTAACGGTAGCAGAAATCGCTGCGTTAGTTGTGCAATATTTCGCCCACTGATTCTCTTTTGTATATAAATATTTTGGTACGCTTTTTGTCCCACATAATTAATATCCGTGGCGAAGAAAGATAATCATAACAACTCAAAAACAGTTGTAACAAGTAAGTAACCCAGATGAGCAAATTGTTGTAATAATGGAAGTGTGGTTACTAAAGTGCTTCCTCACGATTAAATTAAATCATATTAAAGACATAAATAGTTTTTTCTAGTAAACACATTGGGTACCTACCCAAATAATTGAATGCATAGTTAGTTACATTATTCAAAATGAGAACCTATTGACAAAGTGAATCATGTTATCTTATTATTGCTAATTTGTCAATCTATAAAACGAATCAATCCATATTAGCACACAATGCAACGCCGCCTTCATAAATCTTGAATTCAATAGTTACTTTAATAAGTCACGTTTCTTTTGTTTCTCGCCCTTCATAAGATTGTTTAACATTGAAACTTAACGGGTTTGATACTATTACCTTTTTGATTTTCATACAGTTTGTATTGAAAATAATATTTCGTGATGACACAATTACGTTTCACAGTTCATGCTCCTAAATATACTAAAGTTAAGATTTCGACTTCGCAACTTATATCCACATTACCGTCGTTAAGAAACATTGAAATAAAAGTCATTTCGTGAAATTCATTGAACAATTTTAATTTGTTTTACGTGGAAAAATATCCTCATTTGTTATCGTTTCGTAATCGTTTGCCGTTGCATCTCAAATTCGGACGGTTAAGTGCACAAGCGGACTGCGAATTGCAACGATAAAGTTCGTGATACATTGCACCAGACGAGGTTACGACTTGCACTTTGTGCATAATCATTTTGGCTGTAAAAGTAACATTGCTTCAGAAATGACTAATATACAACTTTGAAGACACTAAAATTACATCGATTTGTAAAATCATAATGATAAAAGTACTTCATACTTCTTTTGTCATTTAAATTTAAAAAATATAAGTTAATTCGATTAGTCTTCAAAATCGTACGCTACACATTGGAACCTATCCATGGTTGATACTTAACGGCCATTTTTGCACCGATGATAGTCGGATCATAGTATCATTTTTAGGTTATAAAGCCGGCACAGAAATAAAGATTTAAAAACTGCTAAGAAACAATAATAGTTATATTATTGTTTCTTTTTATTTCAGCCCAATTGGCATAGGCGGGTATCATAAACAGCACTATACATCTGGATTTTCTTTAATACAATATGGATTCTTTATTTATAGGTAGATCTTTATTTAACATACAAATATAGTTTTTTACTTTCCCTTGGGCCCTGAAGGAATCTAAAAATAAAGGGTACTTTTGCTCCCTGTCAAGACACAAGTTCCTTTTTCTACCGCGGAGTACGAGATTATTGACCATTTCGTCAACGGCCTTACACTACTTTAACCATTGCAATAGTTTTCTCGTGCCTAATTTGATTAGCTGCGTGCCATACAAGTTCCATACCATAATTATATGCAGAGTTATTTTTGTACCAAATATGTGTACCTATGCTTTTCATAAGTTTCTATGTTACGAAAACTTCCGAGCAGCTCATTAGTGACCCCGCTGTTTATCTATATCATTACCAAACCAAGTGTCAAAAACATCTAATAACATTTTGTAATTATCTGAGGCGATGTGGTTTGCGAGGTTCCAGTTTTATTGGAGGCTTGCGCAATTGCCGTATCGAGTCAAACGTAGGAGTACATTAAAATCAAGCATGCTGAGAGCAGACCAATCTAACAAAGTGCATATTCATCCATCCATCCGTCCTATGTTTAGGTACCTAACTAGTTCTTTCCGTTAAGTAACCTCAAATTTCTTATAAATTATCATTCATTTATACATCAAACACGGGACAAGAGCATGTTGCACCATGCTCAATGTAGAATTTCGAAGCCGTTACTTCAAATACTATAAACTAACTACTTGTACCTATGAACCAATTTTATATTTACATTTATTTATTGCTATTTTAGATGATTTAAGTAGTTATTAAACAGTTTAGGCGTGTGTTTATCATGAACCAATCAAGCCTATTAAGTCGCGATAGTTTTCCTATTCAATGTTTCTTGTATTTAAGATGTTTTTTCAGATTTGTGTCACTTGTAGTTTTGGCAATAGGACACTACAGCAAAAATTACACTTTCTAGTTCAATATTCTAAAAAAATTAAAGCTCTTGTACATAATGAGTTTTTTAGAGCTATCCAATGATACCTCACTGCATGTTATAATGTAAAAAAAAGTCGCCTGGGCGTGCACTGGGCTTAAAAAACGCGGTTAACGAAGATTTAATCCGATCTCTTATCTTCCCCTCAGCTTGCTGCCCTATAAACTGATGAATAAACTTCAAAGTGGCAACAAAAGTGTGTGGTAGTAACTGATAGGAAAAGTCCTTCATGACGAGGTAGATCGTTTTTTAGCTAATATTAATAGCTAGGTAGGTACATACTTTCATTGACTGCTGCAACGTTTTTAGATACATAGGTACAATAAATTTGTTTATCTACACACATATCATAAGTCCTCTATAATGCGTTCAGAATCCGTAGACAATGACTATCATTACAAGATACAATTTTACTATGATATTTTTTCTTATCTGTAGCTGTAATGAAAAGTTAAATTACGATACAACTTTTGATAAAGTAATGTTGTTCAAATTTGAAACATCTTCCAAAACCAACACAATTCAAACAGGGGGTCAATTCTAGTATCTATTAAACGTCGACTCGGTATATTTTAAGTAAAGTGTCGTACGCCGTTTTGATGTCGAATGACATTAGAATAGGGACTTTGTTAGTTTGTCTATGATTAAAAAACAAAAACATATTCGTGACACAGGTTAGCTTTGCCGCCATTTGTTTGTTTGTTAATTAAACATTTCAAATTGCACTAATGTTAATGTTTACAATTATTATAATAAAAAAATACTTATTTTCTCTGATTTGATTTATTTCTTATTTCAGTTCATACATTAGCTTAACACCTATAGATATATTTCAGGTAGCAGTAGCACTGGTCACTGTGAAGGTTATTTGCCTTCGGCTACTGAACGCATCTTAGAGTACTTATAATATGTGTGTAGATAAAGTAATGTATGCAACTGTACATAATCAGGCCTTAAAAAACTCGTGTGATGTTATTATGAAACTCGCCTTCGGCTCGTTTCACAAAACCACACTCGTGTTTTAAGGACCCTCAGTTACATAAAATACTATTACTTTTAGGTTCCTTAATAATGATATGATACAACGCGATAAACGAGTTAACATTCCTTTTTTGGATCGTAAGCAAACTATCAAAGCCGGCTGTTCGCACCCAATATTCTGACAATCTAACAATCTACCTCACTGATAATGGCGCACGCCGTGAGAATGCCAGCTAAAGTTCAGCAGTGTCTGTAAACTTTGTTGTTTAAGATTGTTGCTAAAGCCATTTCCTGCCCTAATTACATTAAGGAAAAACGAGAGTGAAATTGCAAGTACTCGTGTCGTATATATATTGTAATTGTTTAACAAAAGGATTTAAAACCCGTCTGCTATTTTTTTATTTATTTGTTGGGCTTAAGTGTCCCACCTCCCTCTCGTCCCTCCACGCATCCCTATCTTGTGGATCCTCCTGCCAGTACCTTCTGCATAATGTAAGATACATTTTCTTCTATTTAATTTTACTCCCACACTTCTTAATCCCTTATTTTGATTTCTTTTTCGTTTTTTTTTTTTTTTTAAATCATAGGAAGGCAATCGAGCACACCGGCCACCTGATGGTAAGTGGAAACTGTGACCCATAGACATTCGCATTCACAAGACCGCAATCCTAAGACTGCAAATGCGTTGCCAACCCTGAGGACTAAGATGGAATGCCTCTATGCTAGTCATTTCACCGGCTGTCTTTTGACCGGTTGCCATATATACAAACAAACCATACATACATATATACATACGTGATATATGTATTAATCACAAGTCTTACAAACGGCAGGCTTTAAAAACCAGACTACAGTTTTTTTTTAATATTGTCGTCGACATATAGATATTAGGTATGTGTTTATAAACATTTTATACATTTTAAATGTGTCATGGTGCCGCCATTTTAAATTAAAGGCCAAGACGAATCTAACGACACCTCGTTTATTGAAACAGGGCCATTAGTTGGGCCCCAACAAGTGAACAAAATTATTATTATTAAATAGCGGATTTATAACTAAATCACGAAAAGTAAGTGTCTAAAAAAAATTACGAACTCCAAAGTGCGTTCAATTTAAACTAAAAGGGCTTAACTTTAATCGACGATAACAGCGCTACTATTTTTAGTTTTATTACTGACTTGAAAACGGAAAGGGAATAGCAATTGATTAATGTCCGGTTCCTATATTCAAACCGCCGAAACCTAAGCAGATTAATATTTGACACATTTTGTATTGTTGTTAAATGACATTTTTTTTACCCGGCCGTATACTGTGGGGCTTTTCTATTTGAACCATGCAAAAAATCAAAACAGCGGTTTTTTCTTGAATCTTGTATTTAAACTAAGCTCTCGAATAATTAAACACTCTCCATAACCGGAACCAGGTAAAAAAAACGCGTTTTTTACAATAAAATTTAAGGCAAAATAGTTAGAGTTATCCTAACTAGTAAGTATGTAAAAAAAATGGTAGAACTTTTTTTTTTTTTTTAATTTATTTAGAACTCATACAGTCATATTCGAATAGGATATCTTTAAACAATGTAAGTTTCAAAAAAGACCTGGAGGTTCATTAAGAATACATAACAAAAAATGCGCAAGTTTAAACAAACACAAAGGAAAATGAAGTGAAGAATCAACTAAAGATGACAATACAAAATATATAGGATACTAAAACAATTTACTTTTTAATAACCTTTTAAGGCCAGTAAGTGAAACATGGAAAGGATCGATGTTACACAGTTTCTTATTATAAAATCTAGGAACTCGTCTGAAAAAGGTATGTCGGGAGTAATTTGTGCGGGCAAAGCGCACATGAAATAGAGGTCTAGGACGTAAAGGGTGGTGCGGTACACTGAAGTTAACTTTTTCTAAAAGATTTGGACACTGAATAACACTTTTAAAAAGCTTAAACATAAACATAACATCTAAATAAATACGGCGATTACTAAGGGAAGGAATATTAAAATGCTTTGCAGCTGTCGCAGAGTTTTCGAAATAAAAACCTGTTCTGTAACCAAGCGATTTTAAGAAATATTATTATTATTATTGCAGAATTAAACAAATTCTTCCATGGAACTTAAAATTAAAAATGTTTAAATTAAAAATAACTAATATATTAATAGGCTTACAAACAAAATTAAACAAATTGGAATAAAGCAAAATAATATTAAAGCAAAATAATAGTAAAGTGTGATTGCCGTACCCGTGTGATTGCCGGGTTAGAATAGTGCCACTCCATCTCTTCCCGTGGATGTCGTAAGAGGCGACTAAGGGAATAAAGGCTGGTAGTACTGTTAGGCGATGGGCTTGCAACCTGTCACTAATACGCTGGTAAACATCTTAGCCTAATTGTGCAAAATGTGGTTACAGAATTATCAACAAGTTTTTAGAGTTGTTGGTAATTCTGTAGCTCTGCCTACCCCACTCTAGGAATGAAGGCGTGAAGGTATGTATGTATGTATATTAAAAGTTTTTTTTAATACTGGTTTAGGCAAAAATGTAATTAAGGTGAAATTAGTTTAACTTTCATTAATAGGCTATATCTTACTTATTTACAATAAAATTAAACACATTAATGAGAATCTTTTTTAAAAATATTAATATTAATCTTAATGGGAAGCTCCATCCATTAACCATGTAATCAAGTGCTTTTTATGAAATAAAGAATTTAGTATTTTGGGAAAGAGACATTAATAAAAATCCTTCGAATTGAGAAACTCTTCCTTTTTTTGAAGTCGGTTAAAAATTAGGGGCGGCGTATTTCCGGTCGGCACCGGGCGGCGAAAACCCACGCTAAATACGCCACTGCACTATCTTATGTGTCAACACATTTAATAAAAAAAAATGCTGTTTTTAATTCGTACAAGGTCGGCCTATTTTTTGGTACAATTTTCCCGGGCTTTTATCTGTCCGCGGTTTGCATATAGAAACCCGACATTAGTCTACACTAAACCGACCGAAATAGACCGTGATTACATCAAGACAGTGACAAGCGATATTAATTTCGCTATACATAGAAGGCATAATGCGAGATAAGCCCGCACTTTAATGCTAATCGGATGACATAGTAATAGATTAATAGGACGAGATAATTCTTTCTTCGTGTTACTTTAATTAAGATAACGAATTATTTGTAATTACTTGATTAACGACGCGTTTAACCCAATTATTACACTCACGAGCAAAAAAATCGACTCAAGCTGCACGTTTGGGTTCTCCGCCCAGTATGTCTTGACCTATTCAGAATATCTAAAAAAAAAGGGAATCAAATGAAAGCTGATAATGTAACAATTTAAAAAATAATAATTTTCAGTCATGCCATTTCCCACAAGTGACAGGAGCCAGGTTTTGCAGAGATGCATGAAAAAAACAAAAAGAAAAGAAAAGGAAAATCGTAAAATAAAAGGCATTTTAAGGAAAATAAGGTTTTATTTATTCATTAATACTTCGTTTATCCACCCCTGGCCCTTATCACAGCATTCAGGCGGTTTTTCATGGATCTTATCAGTTTTTTGATAAGCTCCTGGGGGATGGCATCCCACACCTCCTGCAGAGCTGTCCTCAGCTCCGTAACATTTGAAGGAGCTGGATCCCTCTTCCGAATCTGCCTTTTCAGGTAGTCCCAGAGATGTTCAATGGGATTCAGGTCCGGGCTGACGGCTGGCCAGTTCATGGTGGGAATGCCGACCTCGGCAAGGTAGGCCCGAGTGATCCTTGCGGTGACAAGGGGCATTATCCTGCACCAGGACGAACCCCTCGTCATAAAAACGGGCGTAAGGAACAACATGCTCCTCAAGGATGTCAGTGATGTACCTGGCAGCGGTCAAACCACCGCCACGGCCCCCACCAGGTACGAAAACGAGCTCTGTACGCCCTTCGATGGAAATGCCCGCCCACACACTGACGAAACCTCCGCCTTAGGCAACTGTTTCCTTGAAACAGCATTGTGCATACCGTTTTCCTGGCCTCCTGTAGACTCTTCCTCGTCTGTCACAGCCATTCAAGCACACCCTGGACTCATCACAAAAAAGAACTCGGGTCCATTGCTCAATGGTCCAATTTTCGTGTTGACGAGCAAATTCCAGGCGTGCTTGGCGGTGACGCGGGAGCAGTCTGGGGCCCGTGGCGGGCCGATTTAGAATAGAATAGAATAGAATAGAAAATATTTATTCAACGCACACAAAAATACAGTAGAAATAATATAAAGTGAAAAGAAGACAATAATGAGGAACGTTGAACAGGATCTCTCTCAGCATTGTGCCGCAGGAAAACTGCGGCGCTGATTTTCAGAGGGACCCTGACTTAAAAACTAAACAACGTTAAACAAAAAGACGGGTAACAGTAAACAGGTAACAGGTAACATGACAAATATTAGCGACAATTTGTTTTATAAATCCTATTTTATTTGGGGTCTGGTTAGCTTCCTCGAGTCTTTGTCTTACTATCCACTCACTGGCAGTAACCCCTCGTACATCCCGAAGATGTTGATTGACAGTAACGGCGGTCTGGTGCCGATTTCTGAGAGAGGAAGTGACGATAAAGCGGTCATCCCTCTCAGATGTGCACCTCCGGCGGCCAGAACCTGGTCTTCGTGTCAAGGCCCCAGTCTCCCGAAACCGTCGGTAAACTCGGGTTACTGCTAACTGGCTTCAATTCAGCTGGTCAGCCACGAAGCGTTGGTTGTGTCCCTCTTCCAGCAAGGCCACGACTTGGGCGGCTTCAGTCATGGTGGTATCCATTTTCTTCAGGGTTTCCGAGTAAGGTCGTTAGCAGAGATGTGTACCGGTCAACTTCTGATAAGTGACTGATGACATTTCCCCCTCCTACTCATATTTATAGGGGTCAAAAGGGGCACACCTTGAACGTTTCGGAACGAGTAAATGATCCACATATCGGGAAATGAGACATAACTTGGAAAATCCGGGGCGGATTCCCAGAGTTCTTGTTTTTTTTAAATCGTTACATTATCAGCTTTCGTTTGGTATCATTTTTTTAAAGATATTCTGAATAGGTCAAGAGATACTGGGCGGAGAACCCAAACGTGCAGCTTGAGTCGATTTTTTTGCTCGCGAGTGTAGTGACACTGCCAATGAACCTAGCGGGACGGATTCGACTTGCGGTATGGGGGAATATTTGTGAGATGAGCGCTAGTATTTGTTTCCGCGAAAACTCGGAAAAGTTGCCCGTGAAAAATATTCTAATAGGACATCTGCCTGCGGCCAGCAGAAAAAATATTCGCAAAAAGCCAAAAGAAAAAGTTTACAAGTGTTGTATTTTATTAGGATGTTTAAAAATAGAACATACCTAATATCTTCTGTTTTACCCTATGGAACTGCCCTTCTATTTACGGTCCATATTTAGCACGGCGATTTAAAGACAAAATTAGATGGTTAAAGTTATATGGTGGATATTGGATAGGCAGGGTCCATCATTCGCGTCAAATCCCTTCTGACGCCTAACAATATTTTGTTTTGTATCGCAGGATGCGCACCCACGGTACGCGTTCGAGTACGGCGTGAACGATCCCCACACCGGAGACATCAAGCACCAGAAAGAACAACGCGATGGCGAAGTAGTTAAAGGTACGTCGTATTCAACTAAAGTTTAGTTTCTACATCGAGACAATTTTATACGGTGATTCGATAACGCTGGCAAAAATAGTACGAATATTAAATATTTGTACTACCTATAAGAATATTTTTTTTAACTTACTTTGCTCTTTTCTAATACTTAGGTAAGTGTACCTACCACAACATTTGTCTGTCATATCCGCCAAGAAGTGACCCGCCTAAAGCAAATCGTGTCCACATACACAGAGTCCTATAATGTGTTTGTAACTTTAGAATATAACCCTTGTCCAAGCCGCACGTTTCGCAAGCTGCGTCATCAATCCTGTCAATAACGTGTTATCCAGGTCAGTACTCGCTGGTGGAGCCGGACGGGTCGGTGCGCACCGTCGACTACGTCGCCGACTGGGAGACCGGTTTCCACGCCAACGTGCGGAACAGCCGGGACCAACATTAGACCACACGTGGACAGCGCCTGGCGAAACAGAAGTACAGGAGTGTGCCGAACAAAGCAGAAAGGCAGTTCGTGCATATGGACTTCGTACTCTAATACTGCCTTTTCTTTTGAACGGCAGGTTTGGTAATGTTAAGCGGGCTTAACAAGTTTTAAGGATTAGATTTTTGTATTTTTAGGTACTAGGTATTTTTAATTATTTCTAAATGTAAAGACGTTTAAATAAAATTAATGTATTTTTTTATTTTTGAGGGGTGTAAATGCATAGTCCTTTTATTGCATTGGTAAAATTTAACTACGGTACTTATTAGTTACGTAGCGCACAATCCCTTTTGCAACGAAAAAGTCTGGTTTAATACGAGGTTTGAAAATCCCCGTTGAGTGGTAACTGGGTTTAAGACGTAATAAAGTTGCAGGTGCAATATCAACAAGGTACTTATACGAGCTTCATTTAGGTGGAGAAAGCGCCGTCGTCTTTTGAATTTGAGACATGTATGTACAAAGTCGAGTCCAATTTAGAGGGTTTGATTTCTCCGTAACTATGGGAAATCGGTACAGTGCTATATTTAAATATTGTAGCAGTTTCGTAACGTTTAAAGCAATTCAGGTTATAAATATGTATATCGGTATGTTACAACGATACCTATTCAATTCTGAAGATAGCGATCTTGCAGAGTGAATGGAGCCACAAAAACACTTGCAGTTTACATCAATTCAAATTAAATACCTTTTATAGCTCGGTAAAAAAGAGTTAGTCGTGACGCCAGCCGGCCTAGTACGGCTGCGTCTATATCACTCGTCAGAAGGTGACGGATGCCTATCCAAACTTTGTCACCCGATAAACGCAGCCATATTTGGGCCCCGGTGCAACTTCAATATTCTACACTGGCAATACCACATTTAACTGTAAGGATTGGGTAATACACTTGATAATGTTGCCAATATTCTTCGAACAACGCTTTCATTTTTTTTCAAAATCTAATGTACCAAGCTAAGTAGGTAGGTACATTTAAATGTTTTAAAATGTATAGCGAGATGAACCAATAAATGTTCAAAAGTAGGTAGGTGACGGAACCAGTAATGGACAGAAACCAATAATGGACACTTGATTCTTATTTTACAGAAGATATGGGTTATTGATTTGTTTTGCAACAATCAATTTAGGACCGTATGAAATTTTAATTAAGAGTGATGTCCGTCCATTACTGATGCCTTTCAGCTAAAAGTGTCCATCATTCGTGCTGTCACCATACTCACACAAAGAAACGGTCACCCTTTTCTTGAGATGTTGTGATTCAATCCATAGGGTTCTTCTACAAATCCTTAGGGTTGGTTGATGACTCGAATATTATAACTTTCGTACCTTTGAAAACGTTGTTTAAGGTAACTAGGTACCACTATCGACATCTTGAGCCACCATAGAACCTTATCATAATGAAGTTACCTTGAGAATAATAAGAAAAAAAAGTAACTATAATTAACAAAAAAACACTTTCTGCAACAATGTTCTTGGGTGGCCGAACAGTTTAACGTCCTTGGTTGGCCGTACCGACCTTTTCGTTTCGATTCGATCTAAATTTTATTCAGAAACTGGTTGGTAGCCAGTTAAGTAATCGAGACGTTACCGTGTAATAAGTAATGAGTACCTACAGACGCCTTTTACCCGTGGTCCCCCGGCTATGACCCACAGTGGGTCCACGGGTAATTTTTTTTTCCCCGTAGACCCACTGTTCTAGAATGGGACTACGGGTAATTGAAACAAAACTGCCTTTTCCCCGTGGTCCACCGCACTGCGGTCATATAAGATTAAACAGGTTGGATAATTTTCATTATGTATATTACAATCTCAAGTTTGCGAACGTTTTATCAATAACATTTTTTTCTTCATTTGGTTGACACCTATGCATTTTCTGTTTATGTATAATATTATCCTACAACAAACAGACATATATTAAAAATTAAACAATTATTTTTAATACAAGCTCTTTTGTGGACGGTAGGTAACTACTCGTCAAGACAAATCTGTCGAGCCCAAACACGACGAGGGTATCATTTTTTTAGTTTTTTTTAGAAGCAAATACCAACACGAGTTACCTTGATCTTGACTGTTCCCGTACATTTTTCTTTTCTATAATTGGAGCACCTCCAAATTTCTGACCTCTCTTTGTAAGACCTCAATTTATAATACTGGTGTCCATCATACAGCAGCACAGTACCGCCCTTCCGTTTTATAAATTCCATTGCGAGACTTCCAGTTATTTCAAGACTTACACGGAAAATAATCCTACGTCAATATGACAATACGATGATTTATTAATCATTCAAAATAAAACATCCTATGTTTAGAATAAATACTCTTTAAGGTAAATACAGTAGAACTAGGAAAAAGGTGGTCTTATTACTCCTAGTTGAACTGCGGGCAATATTACTTGTCCGTAGTCCTATTGATAGAACCATGGACAAAAAAAAATGCCCGTGGTACTACCAGTAGGACTGCGGGCAATGTTACTTGTCCGTAGTCCAACTGATAGTACTACTGACAAAAAAAAATGCCCGTGGTACTACTGGTAGGACTACGCAGTAGGACCACGGGCAAAGAATGAAAAAAAGATAGTTCAGTCAACTGTAACACGGTTAAAAAAAATTACCAGTCCGGTCAACTGGACTTAGCCAACTGTACCACGGGCAAAGAGGGGCATTTATAATTTATATTACAGTGGGTCCACGGGGAATGAAATTATTTCTGTTATGACCCGTAGGCCCACGAAAACTGGCGGATTGAAAGTAATAAATTATAACCTACAGCAGTGGGTCCACGGGGAAAAAAAAATTACCCGTGGACCCACTGTGGGTCATAGCCGGGGGACCACGGGTAAAAGGCGCCTACAGAGCATTACGATCTACTAACAGTAATAGGATATTACCGTATTAGGTACTTTTACGGTAAAGTCGATATGTAGCACTCATACTTTCTGGCTATTTTACGTTTATATGTTAAGTACAGTGCAATAGCTCTTAAAATAACCTTCGGGTATATGTTTCTTACTCACTGGCTCTCGTACTCTTATGCGAATCTAACCGAAGTTACCCGAAATACTTTTGCAAAGATAGCAAGATTAACACTGGTATAAGACAACAAACCACAACGTAGGTACCACCTAGGGCTGGTGGTTCTCCCTCATTCTTCTTAAACATGGGTGTTAAAAGCCAATAAAATGGTTTATCTTGCTATAGTCCCGCTGGCCCATTTATTTTGTCTGTAAGGGAACATATCCAACATACTCATACCAAGCAATATAATGGTTATGTACAGTCGCCTTCACAAATATTTAACAAGATGCGTGCACAAAAATAACTCTATTGAGGTGTAAGAACGTGCTTAGATATTTCTAAACTACTCCGCTCAGACATTCTTTGAAGGCGACTGTCCTCGGAGGTATGTTTCAAAAGTTATGTAAGGTACCTAACTCTTACCATTCTTAATAAAGGTTACGATTAAAGAGTTCCTTAATTCTGTCAATTTATTTACATATTATATACAATAACTGTGTTGTTTATTGGTATAGGATTTGAACTTTTATTTTGGTAATGTTAGGGTCATGTGAGGCGCTTAGCATTATTTAATAAGTTATGTCTTGGTATTAACTGCGTGTAATTTAGGTAAAAACAAATGAGTAAATTGTCTTTAATAAAGGACGTCCCCGGGAAGGGAGGTCAAGGATTGTTTTTAGAAATCAAGGGACCAATCCAACATTAGTTATGCGTTCTTGGTTGACTGTTGTATTATATATGTTATTATATTATTTTGTTGTAATGTAGGTACCTACAGTTGAAGGTATATCTATAGGTCAAATGTATACAGATCTTATTGTCATTGACATAGGCATGTAGATATTTTGGATGGAAACGTGTATATATTTATGACTTAGACTGTACCTATGCGATTGCTTTGTAACACATGTTGGACCGACGACGAGGCTAAGGTTGCGGGAAACCGATGGATTCTAACGTCGCAAACCTTGGGGGAGGCCTATGTCCAGCAGTGAACGTCTTTTGGATGAAATGATGATGATGACAAAATTCTTGTGTAAATATCCAAGCCATAGCATAGTCATTTCATGAACTAAGAACTATTCTAAGCCGATTAGTGTAAGATCAGTGCCTAATAAGACAAGGACAGACAGTACAGAGCTCTCTTCTATTAGTTAGGTTGTTAAGGTTAGTTTTGATAAGTTGAAAATTAGCAGGTATGGTTAGTGCAAGTTAAAGATAATAACGGATGCTACGTTACATTGCATAATGAATAAGCACTTGTTTTATTTCTTTCCTCATCATTATAATTTGATTGAGACAAACTATACTAAAAAGTATGGTTTTACTTTACTTAAGTATTGGTTATAAGTTATAACTATTGTATGTGAAAGACTTATTTTTGATTATGTTGGTTGAGTTTGTACTGGCAGTAGGTATTCTCACTTTTTTTAATAAAAGGGTGTTTTTATGTAACAAAAACTTTAATATACTTTATGAATTATAAAAGAAATAAAATTTATTTTTTAAAGCACCTTAAATCTAATTATTATCACCATTGTATCCCTTTTCTACCTGAACCAAGTACTAAATACAAAAGAGCCTAACTATCATCAGGACTGACTAGATTACGAGTACTAACAACTGTGTAATCAAATGAAATTGTAAAGTAAATAAGTTACTTAAATGTAACTGAGTGTTAATTACAAAAAAACCGGTCAAGTGCGAGTCAGACTCGCGCACCGAGGGTTCTGTATTTAAGATAATATGCTAATACTCTTTTTATTATGAACTTTATTTTCAATGACATAAGGTCCATTTTGAATAGCCTAAAATTTAATACACATTTTCTAAGTTTTATGTTATTTCTCAAAAACTGTAAATAATGAACAATTCATTTCATTCTTCCCATAAAATATAAGTAATTATCTATACGTTTTCTTAATTAATAAACTTTGGAGATAAGGGGGGGAACTGAAATTTTTTGTACATTTTGGGGCCTTAAATCAAAAAATACATCACAGAAAAATAAAAAATTAATGTTTTGAAATGTGCAGATTAAGCTCGTTCATATGACACCCCATATGCTATAATCAAATCACTTTTATTTTTCAACTTCCCATTCTAGAACCCTTTTTAATTATTTAAAAAATTAATTTCATATTTTTTTAAATAAAAACAGATGCAGGCAAGAAAGTTGTACAACTATGTCAAATTTCTAGTTGATAGAATTTGTAGTAGCTGAGAAAAGCTGCTGTGACATACAGACAGACAACAAAGTCTCACCATAAGGGTTCCTTTTTTACCATTTTGGTACGGAACCCTAAAAATGAACCACAGAGTAACAAAAACTAATGTTCATAAATCCAAAAACAGTTCACTATGGCATAACAAATCTAGTGATTTCTTTTCCACTGTAGTAACACTTGGGGCAGGCAAAGTCAGGATCTATCGCCTTATTAGCCTGTAAAGTAATATGTTAATTATTTTTAACCATTTTCATCAAAATTGTTGCCTGTGTATACTTTGTGAGTAATATCTTACCGATAAACAATAATAACAAAAAATATGTGAGCAGCCCATAGTGTACGGTAACACAGGGCTGTGGGAGCAACACGCACACACCGTGGCTCCGGTCATGGACGGAGTGCCCGTCTTCACCACAGACTTCATATGCTGTCTCCACCACACATACTTTAGCATGTTGGAAAGTCGTTTTCTGAGTCCAAATATGTTGAGCAGGGATATTACTGTGCCTATTAATTCCTGAAACAAATTTAACAAATTTATCAATAATATTCAGGTTTATTTTTTATTAGGGCAATGAGTTGGATTAAAAGTTAAGAATGCAATACTAAGGGCCGTATTAATAAACTCATCTTGGCTAAGATGCCGGTCACAAGATATGTTAAAGTAAACATCAAGCCATAGAGAAATTACATTTTTGACGCATCTTGAAACGGGCATTACAGTCGAGACTAGTATTATTAATATGGCCCTTAAGACTGGCAATGCATGACAACACTGAAGACAAGGCTAAAAGTATTATTTATGCTTCTACAAGATCGGAAACAAAGCTATTGACATTGCTATGCAAAATTAAATAATACTACAAAAATAATGCAACAAAATATGAAAAGAAGCTTTAATTTACTGACTCTAGTTATAATGATACCAACACTTACAATAAAATTATGCCACAATAGTTCTCTTGTCCAAGAAAAATCAGCCAAATCCTCTCTTGTTAAATTATCAGCAGTCAGTTCCAATCCCAGGATAAAATCAATCAGCACAGGGTACTTCCCACTTTGAATAAACCTCAGGAAATTTAAGATGTCACCAAATAATTGAAATGTTTCTAATTGATGCAGAAAGTTCTGCACTTTTGCATTTGATGTCATACTATACAAGGATCTGTCTTTAAAATATTTTAAAACAACTGTGTACCCATAGTACCAATATAATTTGGGTTTCGAAAAGTTATCCGAGTTGTACTTCAAAGAAAGCATTTTCTGGCCAAAAGTGCATTTGTTGTCATACATTGAATATTTGAATATCCAAGTTCGAAGAAGAAGATCAAGCTCTGGAAGCACCGGCTGTAAAAGTCCAGGCTAAAAAAGAACATTGATTACATTTATTTGAAAAGCGAGAGCTGAAACTTGGATGCATTTCAATACAAACCTCTAAATATCTAGTGGCATTAAAAAGTTGCTGTTTCAGTAATTCTTCTAATTGCTCATCCAACTGTCCAGCATCCAACTGAAATAACCATGTATTTATGGTTTAAAGAACATTTATTTCGAATATTTAGACTATCTATCTATATACATTTATTATTGAACTAGGTAAGAGATAATAGAGATATACCTGTGTTACTCGAGGAATATAACTTAAAGCCATCTTTTCCAAGTAATCTTGGCTTCATCTACCAATTTATTTCGTACTTTTCTCTAAAGATAAGTTTTTATTTTACGATAACAGTAGCAGGTTGTAAGTCAATCAACCCTAAATGTCAATGTCAAGTTGACAACTAAATGATTACTTCTGTTAGGGCTATATTTAAAACGACACATCTCATGTCATGTGCGTGCCTATTACCTACCTACCTAACCTGTGGCTAACACAAAGAGTAGTGCAATATACTGGGAAAAGAGAGCCCTCTTGAGGCCATTTGCAACGTTAAAAGATGGCGGACGTGTAATTTGTTTTAGACTTTAATTTTTGGGTAATTAGGTGTTCAAAGTTCTTTTCTGATAGTGATTTGTACTTTTTATGCCTTTGTGTCGCACAGTGATTGAAGACTTGGACTTATTTCGTGTATCTGGCATCTTTCTTCTCGTTTCAAGTGGACTCGCAGTGGTGCAGAGGTTAAAACTATCTTGACCTCTGACCTACAAATCACCGTACAACGTTGCCCCCAATCTTCCTAGAGAAGATTGGATTGTTTTATTGCTATATTGATATATACCTATATATACTTGACACTGGCGAAATCACTTAACGTGGAAACGCCATATCCCCGCGGTAGTAGCTGTTCAAGTCGCCGCGGGGGCAAAAGAAGAAGAAGAGAGCCCTCTCACGGGTTATTTATGCAGACTGATTTATCTAGATTTCTGAACTAGTACCATTGATCTACACATATACTCATAGCCAGCTACCTATAGATATTCTTAAAATTTAATGAATTGGCTTTCCAATAACAATTTTGCTCTCGTCTATTCGTAATTCGATTCGATTAGTACTAATCTGAATCTTAGAATTACGACGAGACGAGAACAAAATAGTTTGTTACTGGGAAATAGATATTTGGACAAGAGATTTCATAGATTTATTTTCTATTCATATAATATTTAAGTTTGTTGTAATATTTTTGTGCAGCTGTTTCTACTTCGTCATACCAATCATATATTAACTTACCGGACAAAATCCGATTTACCGATCGACACCAGCTACAAATTTTTACATTTAATGTTACACTTATCATTGTATTATATTTTAAATCACACTCAAATGCAACCGAGGCCATGTTAAATGACGAGTGGTAGGATCTAATAGAATAAAATTATTCGTATTACATACATACATAAACTCACGCCTTCATTCCCAGAGTGGGGTAGGCAGAGCTACAGAATTACCAAGCACTCTTAAATAAGTTGTTGATAATTCTATAGACACGTTATTCGTATTATTAATTCAAAATTCATTTGTTGTAGGTTTGTATGATAATCGGGGTTTTTACGGTTCAGAAGTTTAGATGGCGTGACTATCTATGTAACATAACACAATGAAAGGGACTGTCCCCCCTCTAGGCTAACAGCATTTGTTTCATCTTTGCCTTATCTGTGCAAGTGTGCATTGATTTTGACTCAGTGTTGCAATAGTTCCCGATTTATCGGGAGATCTACCGATTTCAGCTCTTCCCTCCCGATATCCCGATTTAGAGACCCAATCTCCCGAATTTCTACATTTCGAACTAAAGTAACAATAAAAACAATATTTTTATGACGACAACACCAAAGGTAACCTGTTAACATTAAAACAATGCACGGGGATTCCCCAAAAGTTCACGCACGGCTTTTCAACAATGTAGTTCCCACAAAATACATTAAATCTAAATACCCTAAAATAGAGTTTATTATTGTATAGTGGGTTGTATTCGGGAGATTCCCTAAAAATCAGATAAGTAGATAGAATTATTACTTCACTTTCTTTATTATCGTTTCGTTCGTTTAAGTTCTATTTTTTTTTATAATTTAATTGTTTGTAAATTAAAGTAATTAGTGTAAAATACAGTTGTTTTATTGTAACTAAAATCTCCCGAATTCTCCCGATTTTTAGCTGGAAAATTTAACGAATTTTAAATTTTCACTTTTGCAACACTGTTTTGACTGAATTCACTTCACTTCACAGTCAGTCACACACATCTCGTCTGTCAAGTGTCAAATATACGAAAGTGAGCCAAGGCCCAGTTTTCTTCTTCGCAATCTTTGCAATTTACAAACTCGCTGTTAAAATAAGTTTGATTATTAGCGTTGTTTACTAAATTATGAACGCGTGAATAACACACCAGATAACGATATGGTTGTGTCACCGCAAAGCCCTGTCGATGAAACCCAAAGTGTACGAGCTGCTAAAATCAATATGGCGTCAAAACAAAGTTCCGTCGCGGATACAAGAGCAGAACTAGCTGATTTGGTGAAGAGAAAGGCTGAAGTGGCTGTTAGTATACAAAATAGTTTCAATGCTGATTTTTCAATCGCCAGATAACAAACAGTATCTGTCAGATAAGTTTTGTCTTTGTTCTTTTCTTTCATATGACAAGAAAAATTATAATTATCACTGTCAGATATTTTTAACTAGGGATAAAAAAATACGGCTCAAATAACAAAAAAATTGGTACACGAGTACCAATCAAATAACTACTACTCTACTCATACATCTGTTGATCTGTCACACAGGAACACTATAAATTTTATACTTGCATATTTTTACATGTTTTATTATGTTTAAGGAAACACTAGCCAACTTGGAACGCCAAATATATGCCTTTGAAGGATCTTACCTTGAAGACACTCAGCTTTATGGAAACATCATCAGAGGTTGGGACCGTTATCTCACTACCAACAAAAGCACTAATTCAAAGGCTGATAAACGGAACCGGAAATTTAAGGAAGCTGAAAGATTATTTTCAAAATCTTCCATTACATCTATGGCAGTAAGTTGCACAACATGATTATTTGTGGTTTTAACCTAGTATCCTACCATGTCCTGCTGTTTAAGGTCCATTTCAAAATAAACCAGCCAAAGCCTAAAGCCTCTATTAAAATCCTTTTTTTTTTCAATTCGTAACGAAAGTTAACCATAATTGAAGTTAAAATGACAATGGGGTAAAGGACATTTTTACAGTAAAATTAGTAGTGAGAATTGTCATTTTCAACATCAAATGAATTACCTATTGTACTTTTCGTTATGAAACAGAAGAATATAAAGTATTTTAATTGAGGCCTTAACTATGTACAATGTTTTTGAAAATGGCCCTTAACAGGATTTGAAGCTAAATTTTCGACACAAAATGCAATAATATTTCTCACCCCCTAAAACAACTCTGAATTTATGGATATCAGGTAGACATTATGAAAAGCTAGGTCTGTACATTTTCTTTATGAAAATATTTCTTGGAAAGAAATAAATGAAGAGAAAAAACAGAAAAGTACATACCTACTTTTTCGTAATGTCTACAACACATAAAAAAATCAGACTTGATTTAGGGGGTGAGAGAAATGTTATCATCCTGAGCTTATTTGATATGGATTTTTTGCTTTACAAAACTCATATATTTCTTTTAATTTTCAGGCTGTCAGTGGGCTGGTAGACCCTGCAGAAGCCAAAAGTAAGTAATTAAAACTAGTAATATTTCCTAAAATGTATACAATACAATATAGAAAAATATTTTACTGAAACTCTTTTTTTTTAGATGAGAGACACAGTGAAACAGAATCTCAGACTAATGAAGATTCATCGGATACTCAAATCAGCTCCTTGAATACGGGAAGTTTGAACCACACAACAATTCATGGCTCAACTGAAAGTATTGCATCTAAGCCTTCTGGCAAACAACACACCAATGGTATTGAGAGAGTCATCAATCACTCTCAAATGAAACAAAACGCTACTCAGAAAATAGTTGCACAGGCAGGGATGCTGCAGAAAGCTTTTGGCAGTGACAGCAAGATGTTGTCAGCTGTTGGGCTAGACAGCAGACCTGGCACCCCAAAGGACAAAGATTCCATTAACCACTTGAACAAGGGAGACACCACACCAAATTCATTGAAACACAAATTAACTACCAGTAATGGTAGCAGTAGTGTGAAAAAGAGCAATAACAAAAAGGCCAGGCATAGGTAAAAATGCAATAAAACTAATGTATAAGAATAACCTCAAACTGAATGATGATGTGGTGCCTCAGTGCCCTCTGTCCTTGTCCTTCATTCTTGGTATGGATTTGCAAGGGCGTATTTGAGTGTTTTAACCACCATCATTGTTGTCTTCAAACAATGTAAAAACTGCCAGCAACTTCTATGTAAATAGCAATAGAATCTGGGGTACAATAAAATACAGATGTGTACAAAACATTATTTTATTTCTTAATACATAAAAATAATAACAAAGTAAGACTAGACAGAAATATGCTCCTCTAATTAATTCTTCCATTGACTGACCTCATGAATGTCTGACTGAACTGAATCTTGTTGCTGAACTGAATCTGGATGCTGAAAAGCAATAATACCATAACCTTAAATTCGGTTTAAAAGAAGTAAAGTATAAAATTGTGATTAACTCATTCACCGCCAAGTACTCAACTATCGGGTATTATGATGTTGTTCCCACGCCGCGTAAACCCGATTGACGGGTACCTATACACCTATTTTACTATTTGCCACTACGCTGGCACGTGGCTGGGAATTTGTTACGTAGGCTAGCAGTGAATGTGTTAAGTACACATATTTGATGCAGAATTACTACAGTCAAGGTTAAAAATATCTGCACAAAGATACAAAAATATGTACACAGACCTTATTGCATAGTTATAAGGTCTGTGTACAGTCAACTACAAAGAGATGTATCCACGTTAATCTTACAAAATGAAGTAAATTTTCGTATGCCATTATCTAGCTAGGAAACAGCGGGATACATAATTATTGCAATTTAAACGAGTCGATCACAATGTAAGGTTTTATTGACCCTAGAAATGTCACGAAGCAAGGGTAATTAATAATGGCATACGAAAATTTACTTCATTTTGTAAGATTAATGTGGATACATCTCTTTGTAGTTGACTGTACATATTTTTGAGACTTTGTTGTGTATACATATTGACTGTACAAGTTCTAATTTGTATTCATTCCTTCATTCATTGGACTTCCATAACCTGCTCTATGGATTAGTTAGTACTAAAAATATAAATAAGTCCCAACAAATGTCAATATAGAAATTACACAGCTAGCTTTGAAATTCAGAGAACCAGAATTGGTACCTACATACAAACTAATCCTGGGATGGCATGTCCTAGTGTCCTGTGATGAACCTGATAGGGCTACCATATTGTTTTCTTTTGCTTGTCATTGTCACAAAATTAATCTTTCATTTGGTAGCCTGGGTTTGGCCATCTTGTGCACAGGGCTGCTAAGCCCTAAGGTCAATAAGTAAAAAGTGCTTACTTCTCAAGACATTGGGCAGGTCCCTGATGGGCCCACAATATCTCACAGCCAAATAGAACATCACTGGCAGCAATGCAATAATAGATGTACAGCATAAAAACACAACTTCTGGGGCTCTCCTGAGTTTGCAACAGTCAAGTTTTTTACTCCAAAGTGACCGTGTTGTATTCATCTGAAAATATTATAGGATTGAGAAAAGTAGGTACTCCGGGAAATTGGTTTGTCCCATTTGTTCCATGAAACTATACTTGGGAGCAACAAAAGCAATCCACTTTCTATGGAAATTCAGTATTAATTGGCTCGATTTCTTTGCCCAATGTATGATTTAATTAATGTATTGAGCATTATGTGATAATGATAACTCAATATACATCTCAATGTGTGATTCCAAAAAAAACAAATTTAACTTAGGAAAGAAAATAATATGACAGATGTTTTACCAAATCCACTACATCCATACACACGCTGTTCACTCCTATGCCATCTGTACTCAGTGTTTTGTAGAACTCATCCAGCTTTTCATATAATTGCAAGCAAATATCACAAACTTTGTCTGTATTATTTCCAAATTTATTGAGATTGTCAAGAATGCAATAAATTGTCACATTATACATGCTGTTGAATTTTTTTGTGTTATTGGAGGGAGTTTGGAATTCGTTTGTGTTATTGGGTATAGTTCCGTGCCATTCAAAACAATCTGAAATCATAAATAATGTTTTTGTTATATTGAACTCTACATCATTATGGACATAAGAGCTCTTTTATTTTCTAATTAGATATTTTGTTGATAGTCTCAATGGGGAGGTACTTAAACAAATACTTACTTTTACAATTTCCTTTTTCCCAAACAGATACTATTTGATCATAAAACATAATTACAGCATCTAATCTGTCCGTGGATATAAATATTGACTTGCATGAAGTACCATTGTCTACAGTCTCAAGCAATAAATTGTAATCAGAGATAAACTTAACAAATTGGTTTACACAGCTCTCACAGAGTCTCACTGGTCTGGCGTTTATTATTGAGCACATGGTCATGTTGGAAGCCGACTGGGCAAATGTATTTAAAAGATCAGCACATTTCTCTGAGACATGCAATGAGTCACCTTGCATAACGAAAGGGTAAGATCTAAAAAGAAAAAAACAACAAAATTATTACTTATATATCTTACAATAATTAGATGTTTTGTTAAGTTGAAACATGTAATAAATACATTATTGACATAAGTATTACTTTGAACAAGTTGGACATAATAAATACAAAATGTTTTATTAGGAATTAGGTATATTATAGTTCCGAGTTTAGTCCTGAAAATAAGAAAGTGTAGAATTGAATTAATTTTAAAAAGCTAGTTTTACGATTATAAGACTGTTTATTAAATCCCTTGTTTGATACTTACAATAATGACAAAGACACATCAGCTGTGAGGAAATGAATATTAAAATACAGCACTATAAAGATCCAATAGCTTCTCGACATTGTAACGTCCTCGTTTTATCAAAGTATTTAAATACTTTAATTATTATAAGTTGATAATTATTACTTTGTAGGGCACCACTACGTTATTTTATAGCACAAATTAATTTAGCTTACAAGAAATTCACAATAATATCCATTTAAAGAATATAATTAAGCTCGCAGAATATTAGTTTAAGCGTCGTAGCTGTTTTTAATCATCGTCAATATTCAATTCAATAAAAGATTAAACGGGTAAAGCAAATAATTAAATAAGCTTTAGAACACAAACAATCATTCGCAAATCGCAGCAGGGTCACAGATTATAAGGGTATGAGCAGTATTGTATTGTATAAGTTGTCATTTTGTTTTTTTAATTGACAACATTTCATTTTGGTGACACCTGCAAATTACTATACGAATCGAAAGGGTTTTGCCTCCTAAACACGGCAAAATATTTATTTAGATTTATTTTTCTTTATTGACAAAATTACAAGTAAGTTTAAAAAAAAAACGAGTTTTACCAATACTATGCCTGAATAGATATAATACCATTGCCTTTTTCACGAGAAAAAAGCTGTCATACTTCAAGTTTGACATTGGCACTATTGACAGATGGATAGATACGAGATCGGTTGACCGCCATTATTAAAAAGAAAAACTTTTTTTTTATACAGATTTGACTAACGTAATATGTCCATTGTGTCGTAGAAATGAAGTTACGCCCTTTTAGAATAAGAACATCTTAATAAATTAATAATAAAATAATTATACATCCTAGGGAAAAAATAAAACTATTAGTGTCTTCCTCCTTCCAAACAGTATCTATAAAACGAATAAAATTAAAGTCTTGAAAATATGAAATCTTGTCAATTGACAAGATTTCATTATTCTAAGGCGAAGGCTAGACGTACAATAAATATTGTTATCCATAAATATTTATCTCATATTGTGATATATATTGTTCGTCTAGTCTGCTATATTGATGGATGACAATACATGTCACAAAAATCTAGATTTTTGGATTCCGGTTTGCCAATATCTGATAAATATTGAGATCCGTCAATATACTGAACTACACGTACAAAAAATAATGAGAAATGTCAGTACGCATCGCGACAGCAATGGAGACTGACGTGCCGCCGCCGACGCCGTCGCCGCCAGCTACAATGGCGAGTACGACTAGGCTTACAAATGAACAAACAATCCTTAAGGAGTTCATTTTAAATTTAGAAGCCTTGCCCGAATTGTGGGATTCGTCAACAAAAATTTATAAGGATGCAATTAAAAGAGGAGAGGCATACAGAAAATAATTTTCGTAATCTTCTACGTCATTATTCAGTTTAATTTCAGCCAATAGATTCAAGTGTGTGTATTTTTTTTTGTCGCAGCCAATTTTTAGTCCACTGCTTTCTTTTAATTCTTTTTTTAAACTAAATGCTAAAATAATAGCGAGACAAGCTTTGGTTTTTGTCTCCATATCTACACACACGACTGAACTGCACGAAACGCGTTATAATACTGACGTCAAAAATATTGCACGTGTAGCCTTGGCACTGAACAGAATCCATGAACAGATTGTGATCCATCAATATTTGCCAATTGACGGATAACAATATTTATTGTACGTCTAGCCTTCGCCTAAGACTATAATATTATTTTACTAATTCTCTCTATACTGTTCGAAACAAGGAGGGCAACAATTGTTTCATTTTTTTTCTAGGGTTAATAGTTATTTTATTATTAATTTATGAAGATGTACTTATACTAAAAAGGCGTAACCCGATTTATACGACACAATAGACCACATTATCTTAGCCTAGTCCATTTAAAAAAGTAAAGTAATGACATCTGTTGAAGTGTCATTTGTGTGTTATGGGCGGATTTCTGGAACGTTGTACACCGTAAAATAGCGTGTCCTACGACTTCTAACTCGTTTACCACAGAGGCATCGATTTATAACATCATATTTTTGGTACCTATCGATTAAGTAACTAATAACCTGTTGACTATCTATATTAAAAATAACTATAAACCTAAACCGACTGAAAAATTACAGTAAAACCAAATATTGGGAGCGTAATTTCATGTGTCCACACCCCTTACGCAAAGTTTGAAGTGAAAATTTATATTGTTGTCCCACTCTTTGATACCTTCTGGTTTAATTTTGTAAAAAGTCATATATTCAAAATATTGAAACCAACCGAAAGACAAGACATTTAGAGCTCAAAACATTATAAAACCTACAAAATTTGCAAGTCTTAAAATATGGTCCTGAAGAAATTCCGCAACACGTCACGACGATTAATTTCAAGATTCAATGTCAAAACTACCAAAGTTAGATTTTAATTTGATAAATCGCAACATTTTTTACCCTAAACAGCCGTTAAAATTTGTTTTGACAGATTAGTTATAAGCAAAACATTGAGTGAAAGTGTAGACCGTCACGTGGCCAACATATTACTTCCACAACGAACGGGCGTTTTTGAAGGTAATATTACTGTTTAGCGTTATGTTTTTGTAGTTATATTTTTATAAACTATTAATAATTTAAGTAGTAGTATCAGTTTGCAATAATAATCAGTAATTTACAAGTAATTTTAATTTGAATAACAACAGGTAGACATACGTCACATCCATTACGTGACATTACATCCATACGCAAATTGTGGAACTCCATTACATAACGAACAACGTTCCAGAAATCCGCCCTTATGCGTCAAGGATTTTCAAATCATATGACAACTCTCGTACCGATTCCGGTAACCTTTGGGGAGGGAAGATGGGCGATTGAAAAATGCCCAGCTTTTATTTTTGTTTATTTTGATTTACTGTGCTATTTCCTGATTATACTCTCTCACTGACACTGGCGAAATCACTGGACCGCCATTAATTTAAAGAAGAAGAAGAAGAACTCTCGTACAACTTGACATTGGCAAAGTGCCTCACAGGCCACAGCGGCACAGCAGTCATAAAAGCTTTTAAAATAACAGTGTCGTCTGTCGTTGTCAAAATTTTGTTATGCGACTTGTGCTTTGCGTGTGGTTTTTTACTAAATACTTTATGCATCTTACTAATAATGATAAAAATATATGCTTGACGGGTGAGGATAAGGGGGCTCAGATCCCTCTGACATGCTGTGGGCGCTGCGTGGGTAGTGTTGGAGCATTTAAAAAGGTTTTGCATATAACTCGTATAATAACGTAGGTAGGTACAACAATCAAAATAAAGGCACAGTAGGAACGCGGGACGGTTTCTACCGCTAGAAGTGGTCTATGCGACGGCTCAGCAGGTAAGAAGTGCTCCGCACACACCGGGGTCTTCTCACACGCCTCCTCGCGAAGCGAGGGGGTGTGGGGGGAGCTCGTCAGTGCTGTTGCACTCTGAGCTGGAGGCGGGGTTCGCGACCCATCACTATGGGCCTGGCTGTGTGGGCCCTGTGCTAGACAGGGCCTCCTCCTGGGTGGCTTCTATTATTTCTTATTCTTTTTCTTCTTCCCATGTTTCGTTGGGGGAACATCTGGCAGGGCGGGAGGGCGCTCGCTGCCATCGTCCTTTGTGTTGGGCTCCTGGGCAGTCCACTTCTGGACACACTCCATGGTGAGATTTGCAATGTAGATTTCACTCGGAGTGGCGTTCGCTTTTAGTTTTTGCAATTCTGATGCTCTCATCATATTGTCCTTCAATTCTTGAGCCTTGGGCCCAGAAAGATTTCTGAGTTCCTCGCTTATATAGGCCAGGAATTTTTTTTCTACTTTTATCTTTTCTTCATCTTCATTTGTGGAAGCGGGTGCGGCCGCTATGGCGGCTCTCAGCGCGTCGGCAGCTGGCGTCGGTACGGCGGCGGCGAGTTTCGCGGGCACGTCCGCGCCCGCGACCGGCGCGGGCATGACTGCCGGCTCGGTCTCGGGCGCTATGGCGGCTTGCGGGGCGGGCTCGGTGGAGGGGCGAGAGTCTCCGGTGGCGGGGGCACTCGCCGTCTCGCCTTCCTTCTCGCTCCCACCAGGAGCGGAGTGGGGGAGTGTTATTGTTTTGGTACTGCTGCTTGTTTCGGGGATGTTCCGGGGCTTCTCTTTGGGGCTCGCGTCCCTGGGGATGGGAACGCTCGCCGGCGCTTCTTGCGGCTTCGTCGCTTCGTCCTCCCTTCCCTGCGAAGGACGGGGCAGTTGGGATGGTTGGCCGGGTGGGCTCCCATGCAGTTCGCACAGGTAGCCGGCTGGTCGCGAGGTCGGGGGCAATCTTGGGCGGCGTGCGCTTCGCCGCAGCGCACGCACGCAATTTGCAGGTGGCACCGCATGCTGGAGTGCCAGAATTTCTGGGAGTGGTGACATTGGGCGGGGCCTTGCTTGCCCCGCCAGGCTTCAACGGTGATTCCGGGCATGTACAGGAGCTCGCGCACCCCGTACACCCCGGAGTTGTCGGCTTCTGAGCCGGCGAGCACGACGTGGAGGATGCTCTCGGGGCGTCCCCTACGCGCCCGAATGCACCCCACGTGTGTCGCCGTGTATCCCTTGGCTGCTAGGGCGGCTTGGACATCCGCCGGGTTGGTGTTGAGGCCGCGGATGGCGACCTTCGTCGACCTCTCCTTCCGCGGCGAGTAAGTGAACCACCTGACGTTGGTGGTGGCCTCGTCTGCGTGCAATCCCTCGAAGTAGGATTGCACGCAGTGGTGCTCCTTTTCCGATTGTGGCATAGTTGCGCGGCTGAAGCTGTGGTGGCGGCGGTGGCGACGTCCTAGGTGACGGCGGCGGTGTTGGTGGTGGTGGCGGAGGGGAGCAGTGCTGCCTCTCCTTTTGGATAGGCGACGTACCCCGCTCCTGCGTGCGCGGCCTCTGGCGCTTGGGGGTGCTGCTCGCTATGAGGCCCAGCCCCGCGAACAGCACGACTTCGTCTTCGGTGAGGGCTTCTTTGTCGCCCAGGTTGTAGGCCTGCAGCCGGACGTGCATCCTCATCCACTCCTTCAGGCCGGGCGAGCAGTGCCGGGTGCCGCTGAAATAGGACACCATAATCAAATCTTGATTATGGTGCTCCCACGACAGTTCCGGCACTACGCTCGGCCCGCTGAGGCGGACGCGGAGACTCCCGGCGGCGGGTGGCCTGGGCGCGTCGACCGACGACGTGGTGGTCGAGTCCAGGGTGGCGTGGAGTAGGGTGGGTAGCCAAGAACTGTCACCAGTCCAGCTACCCACCGACTTTGTTGAGCTTGAGGCGGCGGGGGGTAGTTGTGAACCGGCTGGTTTCAAACTACCCTCACATTTTGCAGCGAAAATTTCGCTGGGGTTCTCGGTCGGGGACGGACCGCGGCGCGACGTTATGCACTCGGCGCGGTGCCGGACCTCGCTATCCCTTTCCCGGGGCATCCGTGTGAGCGGGACCGGGTCGGGAGTAGCGAAGAGGGCGGCCGAGTGCAGGGCTTCATGTAAACTGCGTAGTGGTCCCCGCCGATCACGCGAGGGTGGTCGGGCGCGTTTCGTCCTCATTATTGTCCTCAGGACAATAGGGACGAAGTTCGCTGGGCAGCTATCAGGTAGAGCGGTGCTGTATACGTCCGTGCGCTATGTGGGTCCGTGGCAATCCTTCAAATCCGTGGAAGTGCTCCGCCGCCCCAGCTCGACCTTAAGTAGACTCCGTCGAACGCCCTAGAGGGCGCTGGCGTCCCAACCGGAAGAACAAAATGGCGCGCGTCATGATTAATACGACACGGCCATCCTGCTGGCACACCTCCTGGTGTGTTACTCTGAAACAATAGCATTAACCATCTAAAGCATCAACTCTGACTCGGCCGTTCTGACCAACTACAGACGGACAGTCTTTTTTTATATTTTTTTTATTAAAAAAATATTTTACATGAAACCCTTTTTTTTATTTTTAATCATTATTATTTATTTACATCCAGCAGAATGTACCTTACTAGCTACGTAAAACTAAGAATTTGTACATTGAAATTCATAAAAATAAACAACAATACTAAAATACAACCGAGCCATGTACCACCATCATTGTTAATCAATTATTTTACATGATTAAAACACTCGAGTAAATACACTATTACCACAGCCACAACTGACTGAACTATCCTACTCATGGATAACCTCGCGAGGCGGCGCCACACAACGTCGTGGTCCGCACTACGGCCTCACAGGCCACGACCTCCGCCAGAGCTGATCACGCACCGCGCACCCACGGACTTGAGTTTCCCCAAGAGACACCGATTTCCACCGGGCTACGGCTATGAAAAAACTACTAGTACGGTCGAACTTCAATACGGCTAATAGGTTATTTACTCAACTGCGTCACACAGGCTTACTCGTCAATACTGCTTACATCATTTGACACATCAATTTCAACTGGTACATGACCTACTGGCATAAGCCTTAGCCTATCGTGTGCATACTTGTATGACCTATTGCAATTTAATGCTTTTAATGTGTAGCGGTCGCCATCTAAGGTCTCGGTCACTTTAAAGGGGCCCTTATACTTCGGGTCTAATTTAGTCTGATTACGTTCCTCATTCTGTAATAACACGAAATCACCGACGGAAAACCGTTTAATTGCTGCCTTAGTGCTGTCAAACCGTGCTTTATCGTACGCTGCTGCGTGTTGAATACTACTTGACGCTATGTCTCGCAACTCTTCAAGATCTACCAGGGTATCGTCATTATCGTTACACATTAAGGACAACGGTCTAGCTACTCTGCCTATTAAAAGTTCAAGTGGTGACGCTTTAGTGATGCGATTCATCGTGCAATTAATTGCGAGCTGAACCTCACCTAAAGCGTCTTGCCACGACTTATTGTCACTGACCTCGACAGCCGTCAACATGGATTTTAAAACACTCATTATCCGCTCGACTTGTCCATTCGCACGTGAGGAGCCGGTTGCTATCAAGTGCAAGTTTATATTTTTACCGTCACAAAAACTACGAAACTCTTTACTCGCGAAACACCTACCCTGATCGGCGATGATGCGTGTGGAAGCCCCAAAAAGCGCTACGCTCTGAGTTACAGCGCGTATACTATTTTTCGAGTCAATATGTTGTGTATGAAACAGCAACACATATTTAGTAAAAGCGTCTATCAAAACAAACACGTACTCTTTGTTATCATTTTTGCCGCTTAATTTACCTGTCGCATCTATGTGCACCGTATGCCATGGTATGTTTACTTTTGGTATTGAGTGCAATTCGGCTTGAATTTTTCCCGAGTGGGACTTAGCGACCTTACACGTTACGCAATTGTCTACAAATTTCTTTACGTATTGAGACAGCCCGGGAAACCAATAATAATCAAACAGTTTTTCGCGTGTTTTGTCAGCTCCCAGGTGCACTAGAGAGTCGTGAAAGTTATTAATTACGGACCATCTTAAAGCGTGAGGCAAATAGGGTAAGGATTTGGACCGGCCGTTACGTTGGATTTTACGATGTAAAATACCGGAACGCAACACGTATGTCTTAGCCATTTGCTCACTCATTTGGTCATTTTGTAGGTCTGAAATAATCTTTGTGACTTCTTCGTCGCGTTGCTGCTCGGCTTGAAGACAGTTGGGGGCAAGTGTCGTGACATCGACGCGCCTGTGTTCGACGTGCGGGGAGGGAGGTTTACACTCAGATGGAGCGGGATTTCGGGACAGGAAATCTACGTGGGCCATACGTTTGCCTTCTCTGTATGTAATGTCAAAGTTCAATTCTATCTTGGTTTTGGATGACTTGAGCGAATTGCAATCTGTGTACACAGTGAAATGTCTACCGTGAAGGTATTGTCGAAAATGTCGTACCGAGTTCACTACGGCTAGTGTCTCCAGCTCGTAAGAATGGTACTTACTCTCTGCGGGGGAAGTGCGCTTACTAAAGTACGCTACGACATGTCGTTTGCCATTGATCAGCTGGAAAAGGATTGACCCATAGCCCAGGCTGCTTGCGTCAGCGTGGAGTTCTACTGGGTATTTTGGATCGAATATGGTCAAAATGGGGTTGCTGGTCAAAGTACCTATGATGGTCTGACGAATCGTTTCATGTTCAGCCATCCAGGATAAATCACCTTTAAGTGATGTCAGTCGATACAGGGGGGCCATAATGCGAGAGAAGTCTTTCACAAATTGGCGAAAATATGAAGCCAAGCCAATAAATTGGCGCAATTGAGACACTGTCTGTGGAGGGGGCAATGCTGTTAAAGCCTCAATCTTTTTACGATTAGGCCTGATCTGGCCAGCTTCTACCTCAAATCCCAGAAACTCAACCTTCGTTTTAAGGAAAGAACATTTCTTGAGATTCAAAGAAAAACCAGCCTTAGTCAAAGTGTCTAGCACAGTTCTAAGTCTTTCTAGTCCAGAGTCTACATCGGGGGAGACAATGAGTATGTCGTCGACGTACACTACGACGTAGTCATGAGCCAAGGAGCCTAAAGCGTTAATTATAGCTCGCTGAAAAACTGAAATAGCGTTACGTAGTCCAAAAGGCATCGTCAAAAACTCGTACTGACCCTCTGATGTGACAAAAGCGGTACTCTCTATTGAAGACTCATGCACCGGGATCAAATGGAATCCGCTTGCGCAGTCCAGCTTTGTGAAGTAATTAGCGCCCTTGAGACGAGCAATTTGGTCAGAAATAAGAGGGAGCGGGTAGCGGTCAGGAAGTGTGTTGCTATTGAGCTCGCCGTAGTCAATGCACATTCGGTCCGATCCATCCTGTTTCTTAACTAAAAGCGCAGGGCTTGCAAATGGGGAACAACTAGGCCTTATAATGTTTGCGTCTAATAACTCTTGTACGCGATCGCGAATCACCCCACGTTCCTCGGCTGACATTCTATACGGTCGCCTTTGCACCGTGCGATTAGGATCAATTAACCTTATTTTTAACTCACCGGTGGTTACACGTGAAGTGGGCATACCCGTTATAAAAAAATCCGAAAACGGCTTTAAAACACGCAAAAGTTCGTCTTTATTTGTACCCACTATGTCCGTATCGACAGAATTTAAATCAAGTTTATCAAAGTTACACACTGTATTTACATTATTGACTACAACATTCTTGACTAGAGTGAAATCAGTCGCGGTCATGTTAACCGAAAAGCCTTGATTTAGAATCTCTCGGCCTATCATTATCTCGTTTTGTAAACAATTATCCGGTAACACATGAAATAAAATTTCAAGGGGGTAGTTGTTAATCATAACATTACATAATATCTGTTCTGTACTAAATACTCGCGTCTGTCTTATTCCCACCATAGATACAACATTATGAAATCGTTTACCAATTAATTTAGCAGCTAATTTATCTTTAACCAACGAGCATTCGGCACCAGAATCGTAATAAAAACAATACAGCTCACCGTTATACTCCAAGGTCCCCGTAGGTGGTTGCACGACGCAGATGTCCACTCGCCGCTCGGCATGCGCTGCGCCCGCGCCACCTGTGCCGCTCGCTCGGGCGACGCCGCTCATGCAGTGCTTCGCGATGTGGCCAGGCTTCCCGCACTTGAAGCATTGAAGGGGCCTCGCTGCAGACTGTTGAGCTTCGCCTGGTGATGATGAGAATGCAGGTCGACCGCGGATATCGTTATGCTTGCTTTTACATTCAGAGCGTTTGTGACCCGGCTTGCCACACAAAAAGCACTAGACGGTAGTTGCAATCCTGGGTCGCTTGCTGTCACTGGCACTCGAGGATTCGCATAATGGACTCGATTTGCGTTTTAGATGCGTAAAGGCGTGTAATTCTTGCTGTAGTTTATCCCTTGTTGTGATGTCGGTAGTGAAAGCCAACCGTTGCAGCCTCGTGTCAAACTGTGATATGTGTGAAAAAACGAGCGCAACCGTCAATTGTTCCTTGGTCGCGTCCTTCCAGCGATTAGATAGCGACGTCATCAAACGACTCGCGTATGCCACCAAAGTTTCTTTTTCGTTTGGTTTGTCACTATTCAGGTTTATGAGGGTACCTGCCAAAGTCTCCGTGGGAACAAATCTGGTTGTAAATAGGGTTTTAAACTCAGGCCATGTCATGCCCTGGTATGCCACTTGCGCCAACCAGGTCGAAGCGATACCTTTTAACGCCTTGCTAATTGCCACAACAAGTTGTCCGCCGTGAAGAGTTTTTTCTGCGAAACATAAATCGGCAGTCGCGCACCATGATCTGGCATCAGTATCAGTCTTCTCAGGGTCGAACTCGGGCAACTCAACTTGAAAGTGCTCGCATGTTGGCGTTCTGTGCTTCAAATAGGGTACGCCAATGATCTTCATTTTGCGTCGTAACCAACAGCGATCCCGCTTCTGATGACGGGTGAGGATAAGGGGGCTCAGATCCCTCTGACATGCTGTGGGCGCTGCGTGGGTAGTGTTGGAGAATTTAAAAAGGTTTTGCAGATAACTCGTATAATAACGTAGGTAGGTACAACAATCAAAATAAAGGCACAGTAGGAACGCGGGACGGTTTCTACCGCTAGAAGTGGTCTATGCGACGGCTCAGCAGGTAAGAAGTGCTCCGACGCCCCAGCTCGACCTTAAGTAGACTCCGTCGAACGCCCTAGAGGGCGCTGGCGTCCCAACCGGAAGAACAAAATGGCGCGCGTCATGATTAATACGACATGCTAGATACCATATTTTGATACATCGCAAAATAGGTTGCCGAACAAAATTAGGTCAGAATAAGATTAAATAATTAAATTCGTTATACAATAGAATATGAAACCCGGATTGGTTATTTAAAAAAAATGCGCATTAGTTGAGAGAATATACCTCAAGGAATTAAATATCCTCTTAAGTACTTATGCAAAATAAGAGTGGTGTCGCCGACTTCAAAGGGTTGCAATGCACTCTATTTGAACGAACGAACTATACATACATACATACATATTATATAATTATTTATATTGCTTTGGAAGCCCTTATCGATTATCATATCACATATTGCAGTTTAGTTTACATAGTCAGTTAAAAATTCAAAAGTGTTACATGTAGTCTCAGCCTTACGGTGTCGGTTATGCGACTTTGCTAGTCCGCCTATAACAATCACGGGACAAAACGTCCCAAAATCTTCCCATTTCGTATTCGAAATCATATTCTGACGAAAACATTTACCTACGTTTGTTATCAAATGTAAGTAACGTTACTTTAGAATATTGTTCATCTTCTGAAAAGAGTTAAATTATGTAAAACTTACTTGATCAGTAGATAAATGTCTCAAACCCGACGAAAGAAATTATAGTTCTTAGGGCCGAGTTCACCAACAATTAAACGGACGGTTAGTGGTTTAACGATTGTCAAATGTATTGACTAACAGCTGATTAAGACTTTACCGTCTGTTAAATCGGTTGGTGAACTGGGCCCTTATACATTTTCAACTAGTAATTTTAGCCGTGACAAACCGGACATGTCCGGTCGGTATCTACCACATTTATGATATTTTTTGGGAATCCAATTGTATTTTAATGAGCATTGAAATTAAATTTAGACAGTATTTTCAAACCAACATAACATAACTCATGCCAAAGTACAAAATAGGTTATGGGTTCAGTATTGCTTCTACATACATACATAAACTCGCGCCTTCATTCCCAGAGTGGGGTAGGCAGAGCTAAAGAATTACCAACAAGTCTTAAAACTTCTGGATAATTCTGTAACCACATTTTGCACAAGTAGGCTAAGATGTTTCCCTAGTTTACATTGAGCTGGGAACAAGACAAAAACTGAAACCTTGGTGTTTACAATTGACATTATTTAAATATTCCGCGAAGCATTAGTAAAATTATTGATGGAATTTTACTGGTTTAAAATGTGTTAATGCTTTTCAAACTTTAAATAATTAGCCACATATAAATTTTACTTTTTATTAGTCTAAACACAGGGGACAGCCTAAAAGTGGGGGGTACGCTTTTTTTGGAAAACGCTCACTTGTAGCTTTATAAAACAGGCCCCACGACAGACATAGACATACCTACCTTTTCACAGACACCCTATAATCTGTGCCTTATAATCTGTGACAGCAAACAGCGAAACGAGATCTAACTAAAATAGATTTTAAGAGTTTATTTATTTATATTCTTATTTACCTTACTAGCTGTGATCAACATTGAATTTATAATTAATATTACTTTGTTTGTTGTTGTTATTTATAATGGAATTTACTGAACAACCACCCGAAGTCTTGCAAAGGAAACTTTACTTTTTGCTAGAACAACTGCAGGACATGGCAAGAGAGCTACCACCGTAATTTGTGAAATATAAAACTATTCAATTTATAAATATGATGTTTTCATAGGGAATCTGCATGTTACACGAAGTCTTTTCTTTTTAGAAAGTACCAGATGAGAGTACCGATCGAACTCCTCTCCGGATTAGCGAATTGTCTTCTAAACGATACAGTTTTCGAAATAGTAAAAGGCTTAATGGAAATTCAACATGTAACTGAAAAACATTTGTTTCAGCAGAGGTTGCAAATAATTAGTAAACATACATGTAAGTTTATTTAGCTAAATTGCTACAGGTCATGTTAAGTTGAAGTTAGCTCTAACTTCAATATTTAACCATTTAACAAGTGTCTGGGTTTCTATTGTTAAAGTATCAAAGGACATGAAGGACGCAACAAACATTTACTCTGGACCTATTTTGATACAGATATTTGATTATTGCCTATTTTCAGCCCATAACCCAGAGATCCGCAGAAGGAAAACATGCTCTGCTACCATATTAATAAAATAAAACATGAGACTTTTCTTTAACAGGACCCATGTTTACTAATACTATACAGGTAACAACATGATGATGGAGTCAATCTGTATTTACAAACTTTGGTCTTTGTGCTCAAGCTGTATCTAGCATAACAAATATACTAAATCATTATTGCAGAATGTTTAGTCTGTTACAGGGGAAATTCAAAATATGGTTAATACCACACCAAGTCCTGAAGAACAAGAATTGCAAAAGACTATTCTTTTACGAAGGCACAAAGAAGAGATGAAACAAACCGACATGAAATTAGTCATTCAATTGGACCAAAAAGTAAGTGTGTAATAGCCACACTGCTCATGATTGGCAATCATGGTTTGTGAATGGTTCTAACACAGTATTATTGAATAATATGTGATAACTAATTAAATCTAATTGTTGTATTCTAGGTCAGTGATCAACAGGTGACATTAGAAAAGGCGGGAGTACCTGGCTTTTATGTAACAAATAAACCTATTGAAGTTAAAGTGCAAATGTATCTTTTAGATTTCATATTGAGATTGAGTAAAATGGATATACCTTGAAAATATCTCACTTTTATATGCATAATAAGTATACAGTAACAATTGAATAATATCATTTACTATCTAGAAAATATTCAACTGTTTTCATAGCTCATAGTGAATAAAATGAAGTTTGAATTGGTTTTTTGTTTTTCTTTTCTTTTAGAAACTTCATGGGATCGGCCAGGTATAAATTATTGTGTGAAACTTATTCATGACACTTCAATTTTAGAATGGTAATAGCGTCTCGCACCTGGACCTTTTGTCCGGGTCTGCCTAAAACGCACTCTGACTAATTCGCGTTATGCCTAAACGTCATTTGAAATTCGCTGTTAAACTATGTCGCTATTCGTCTAATTCTTATATTACCTATTTCGCAATCTGCCTCAAACGTAGTACGCCTAAGTCGCTGTTTGTCCATTTCGCGTTACGCCTAATTAGCAGTTAGGCTAAAACACGTTACGCCTATAGATAAAAGTATAACAAATATGAGGTAGGTTTAGGTTATGTTAGTTTTGCAGCAGGCCCGGAGGGCCAAAACCACCCAGAAATAGGAGCTCCGCGTAAGTGGAGCTCCGTCGACTCTGTTAAAATTAATTTTGGGGAAGAAGGGGAAATTCGCTTTTGGACAAAATCGCATTAAGTTCAAGTCTCACTCAGCTGAATTCGCTTTTGGACAAAATCGTAATACGTCCGAGTCTCACTGTGCCAAGTTCGCTTTAGGACAAAAACTCATTACGCCTAAGTCTTATTTCGACTATTTCTCAATTGGTCTAGGCATAACGCGAATTAGTCAGAGTGCGTTTTAGGCAGACCCGGACAAAAGTGTTTTAGTAATGGATCCTTAACCTAGGACAGGCGCACAAGCACTAATATCAAGTGGCAGTAAACCGGACTTGAATAGAATCCACCTAAACAAATGATTAACCTTTAATAATAGTGTTGCGCCCCATATGACCTTGACTCCAGGTCCATATAATTAAGAGCGTTTATTTAAAACGAAGACATTTTCCAACTAACGAGTCTAACTAATTGCATGTATTTTTATGTATTTCTCTCAGTATCACAAAACATTTCCATGCTACTGGTACATTCGTTGATGCACGTGATGGCTAAAAGATATATAAACTTTATACATTAGATCTGAACCTAGTATTTTTAGGCTTTAGGCGTTTGGGCCGTTTGGTAGAAGAAAAGTTGCAAGGAAGGTGCCCATGTTGAAACGGTGTCAGGCAAGCCCGGCCTGCATTTGCAAGAAGGTATGAAAACTAGACAGTTGAACAGTGGAAAATGTTATTTTTACTGACGATACAATAATAAAACAGGGTAAGTATGTTCTGATAAAAACGATATGTAAGACGCCCTCCGAATAAAGCATTCGACCCTAAGTATTTGTCCAACGTCATTACTATTTGAATTTGTTACTATAGAGAATAAATATATGTAAAAGAAATAACTAGCGACTTTATTCAGGCAGGCGGCCGGCCGTAAAGCTAAACCAAAACTGTAACAGCTGAGCAAAGTTGCATGTTGCGCCAACCCCAATTAATTTGGGATAAGGGCAGGAGAATGATGATGATGATTACGAAATTCGTATTTATCCTGCTTTCAAAATTAGCTTATCAATGGAAGCTGGCTGAAAAAGCAACATTAATATGATGCATAAAAATATACACTTCTTAACTACTTGTTTTTATTTATAACATACATACACAAAAATAAAAAATAAAAACAAAATACATAATTAGTTTAATATTTATATTGAAATATTTATGTTTTTTTGTGCAATAAAGAGTTTACATACATACATAAATCACGCCGAATTATCAACAAATTTTTAGAGTTGTAGGTAATTGTGTAGCTCTGCCTACCCCACACTGGGAATGAAGGCGTGAGTTTATGTACTTATGCATATATTAAATCACGTCTGTTTCTCATAGGGGTAGGCATAGACCTTCTTTCCGCCTGTTAAGATCCTGACAAATCCTTTCGCATGGAGTCACGCATGCACGTCGGTTTAGGTACTTAAAATTCGGCCCTTTTCAAGTATTTCTCCGGTTTGATTCGAAAAAGTACCCCTAGGGCGGCCCCTTCCAACTCTTCCGCTCACTTTGGCTCTGTATATCTCTGTGTTTCTGTATTATTGAAACAATAAAACTGCAATTGAATTTAACCATATAATTAAAACAATAAATAAAAGCAATGTTGATCCAAATAATGTATCACAAATCTTGTGCTTATTTCACGGTACTGACATTGATTACAAAAATATGAATAGGTACCTACCTAATTTTTTTATGAAATTATTTTTCGCTTTATCTATGCCAAAACTATCTTATGTAACAATAGGTACATTTCAAAAAATATTTACGTACATGATTTACAAACCACCCTAAAAACTAACATGTTAAGAAAGATCCAACCAAAATTTGGTTTGGTCATTCTTAAAATATTAGTTTCTGCGACCACAACTGATAAAATTAATATTTTAATCGTCATTCATAATCATTACCGTACTTAATATAATATAAGTCAATGTTAACCGAGTAAGTATATCTATCTAAAAGAAGTGTTTCGTTTGGACACAATGCTAAATTGTAAATCTTATTCCTAAAAAATAAACAAAATTACAACAAGAACTCTATAAAAATACTACAAGAACATGTCTCTTTCATCGCAAACATAGCGAAACGTGGATGCAATTACAAATATCTTTCTAAGTGTCCTGCATCAGAACATCAGTCTTTAGATTTAGCTTGGCTTGACTTGACAAGTTTGTCACATTTTCAAATAAATCTTTTAACGAAAGTTTTGTGCAGTTAGTAAAAGTGATTAAAAATAATATGAGGTAACTATGAACATACCTAACAATTGTTACAAAAGTAATACGAAAATACAATGAAGTAAATTGCATCCAATGTTTCGTCTCTTCTATTAAATGCTCTATCTAGGCTTAAAGAACAATAATGGTACAACTGCACTAGCTTTGCATACGATAGTTACGCTAACTCCTTGTAGAGTTTAAATTTAGATCTTGAATACACATCTTTATGCATTTTGATGGAAAGCTAGTGCTGCTGCAACAAAAATATATATTTCACTCTTTAAACAACAAAATATAGTGCAACTATCAAGATTGAATACCTCTGTATTACTTTTTTAATATCTTAATATTTAAGATTCATTTGTTATTTATTGCGTAAGTAAATAACAACTTTGTCAGTTACTATTTACAGTGATAGTTACAACATCTAGAAGGCCGATTGTTAACAGTATAAAAACATGATTTTTATAAGAATTATCTATCATATTATTATTTTATTTTAATAGTATACACTACAATCAACATCAAATATATTTCAAGGTGGTCATAAACACACGATCAACTTAGAAAAATCCTAGGCTGAGTGTACTTCCATATCGCGCATGAATACTGTGATGATTACTTATTTTTTTTCAGTTCCATATGAGGAACCTTCACTTATTTTTGACATGCCTATAGATTTCTGCAGGATGATGTAAACTGAAACAGAATGAATAATACATTGTTATCATCGTTATCGTTATCTTTATTGAAACAAATATACAAAGTTCATTTTAATCCCGGACACTAAATAGTTACTTGAGAAATAAATTTAGGTGTGGTCGGGAACGTCGCGACGTTCCCGACGCGTCCGCTCGGATTTTTTCGGACGTTCAAATTATGAGGATTTAGGTAATAAGCTGAAATTCATATGTAACATGCTTTGTTTATTAAATGTTCTCCCTGCATTATCACTTTTTCAATGAATACCATATTAAAGCCACTGTGTACTGGTTCTGTAGTTCGACCATGTAGTACACAGAGGCTCTAACAGTACAGATATATTCACGAGAGTTGGCACGAATGGATTGAACGAGTGAATGAAAATGTCTATGTGTGCATGACATAATTATTAAATACAGGTTGATGCAAAAAGTAATTACGATAATTGTGTCTAAGAAAATCTGGCATACCCGCCAAAATAAGAAACCTTTGGAAACCAAGAACACCTAACGTAGTATACTGCAGTGCCACGCAAACCATCCATGAAGATAAATCTAGTAAACTAAGGTCTACTTTCATCATGAATAAAATGTATGAAAAATCTTTGACAACGTTGTCAACGGGAGTTGCCTTCTAAGCAGCGGTCCTGGGATTGATGGGTTTGATAGATCTATCAGTCTTAAATTAAAACAACACCATTAATGTAAATACTTTATCCTCATATGTACAAATGCATTAACCCACTTAGCCCGACTAGGTGTTATAACACCGCTCAAATTGATAACCTATTCGGGCTACGACACCTAGTCGGACTAAGTGGGTTTAATCAATTTGAGCGGTGTTATAACACCTAGTCGGGCTAAGTGGGTTAATTGACTGTGGTTTATGTGCAGTCAGCGTCAAATAGTTTGTAGCAGTGAAAGTGGTCAAATAGTTTGGTATAGGATACATTTAGTATGATGTACCGAACTTTTCGACCACTTTGACTGCTACAAACTATTTGACGCTGACTGTACAGTCGAGTTCATAAATATGTGTACCCTTTTTATCTAGTCGAATGCGTTTGCAAACTAATTGTTAGCGACCGCATTCGAGTAGGTAAAAAAGTGTACACATATTTATAAACTCGACTGTACATACATATGCATAACCTGACTATAAAATTTATTTATAAAATTGTTAATCCGACTCTGCATCACTTGAACTACTAGATGTTGAAGATTCTTCGTCCTCGCTGTCACCTATATTAACAATGAAACCATCAGTAAGGTCGTCTAGCCGGTGTTCCATAGACTCGTACGAACGCTCTGTTTCTTGGGCCTTTCTCCAAGTATCATGAAACGTTTCTGTTTTAACGGCATGAACTTCATCGATGAATAGTTTTTGAACTTCGTTCATATTAAAAGTGACGTTCCTTGTCCCTACTTTACCTTTTATAATCCCCCACAACATCTCAATTGGGTTTAAATCTGGATGGTAAGGTGGAAGACGTAGTACAGAATGACCGTGGTCTCGCAGTATTTGATCTAACTTGTAAGTTTTCTTTGTGTCTTTATGTTTCTTAATTATTTTGTACAGAACGATTTTAGTATTTCTTTTTGGGTATGATATTTTATTTTTATCTAACCAGGTCAGCATCTCTTTTTTATTTGAGTTTTTTACTGGAGCTCGATCCATCTGAACGTTGTGATAAGGAGCGTTATCGACGACAAGGACGCTTCTGGGCTTTAAATTCGGTAACAAATATTCCTTCACCCATTTTTGATAATTTATAGCATTCATATTACTGTGGTAATCTCCAGACTTCTGGTTAGATTTGAATGTCAGCAAAGCATTTTCTACAAAGCCTTCCTCTGTACAAGCATGAACCGCTATAAGTCTTTGCCCTTTTGATATGGGAACTCTGATGCCACTGTTGCTGTTGTCAGTCCATGCGTTTGGCGTAGTATGAGTGCTATGCACGTAGGTCTCATCGGTATACACAATAGGCCGTTTTTGGTCTCTATATTCTTGTAATTTTTGTAAATACATAAATCTTTTGTAACGAATGTGGTCATTTTCAATTATCCGCATCCTGTTGTTCTGAATCTTCTTCCACCGGAATCCCATTTTATGTACCAGTCGTAATAAAGAACTGACACTGCCAGGAAAATCTATCGACTCCTTTAAAACTTTGTGTAATGTTTTAATAGTTGGTAGTGTTTTGTGTATTTTGTGAAAATCGTAAATACACCTTCGGATGACGTTTAAATCAAAATTGTCCACCTCCGATCTTTTCGACAAACGTGATCGTTTTTCACCGGGTGTCACGAACACATTAGAAGTCGATCCCTCAGTCGCATTTTTGCAGATACAGTTAACGATTCGCTGTACACTTCGTTCTGATGTCCCAGTCGCCGCAGACGTTAATTTGTATAACTCTTGAATTTTTAGAAATCCACCTTCAGCATTTTTAGTTTTTTGTTTAAAATAATTAAAAACGTTAAAAATTATTTCTCGAGACTGTCCCGATAATGTTTTTCCTCGTCCAAAAGTAGGTGTAGTCATTTTGAGAATAAGATAAAATTACATTACGGTATAAGTATTGTTTGTCGCTTATATGACAGTAAAAAATGAGTGAAGTGTCATTCTAATAAGAAGGTTATCAAGCACAATGTAATCTTATCTATGTAAGTTCTTACTTCGTAATCTAGCCTGCATTTTGCATTTTACAAATTAATAAAATATAAACATTTTTCATGCGTAATGACGATGTCGTGAAACTTTTTGCCATTATTTTGTTAATTGCGGCGTCGGTATGAAAACAGGATAAGACAGTATATTATAAATAAATTTAAAACTCTGTTGACGACGGACTCCTCGGTCTGATCCTTTTTAGATTATTTACTATTCGAACACGCCATCACCTTTCTTCACAAATAAAAATATTTATGTTTTTTTTAAATACAATGGACTTCAAAAATTACTAAAAGGATTAACATTGATACTTGGTGCAGATTTTTTTTTTTTCCTTAACAACGAGAACGTGTTAGGTACGTGTTTACAGAATATAAGGAGGCCCCTGTATAAGAAAGGCACTCACACTGCCACTCACAGTGACAAGTGACATTACTTTAGGTCAATCCATTCGTGCCAACTCTCGTGGATAGACCTGTACGCAGTGGGTTCACAGTATTATATTCAATAAAAGCTATGATTTATATTAAGTTATGTTTACTTGAAACATCTCTTAAGCCTTATATTTATCAATATCAATCACATAAAAGTTACTATCACATGTATTTGAGATCACCTTTAACAATTGAGATCAACCTTTAGATACCTACTGTAGCTATTCTGACATTGTTTCTTTTCTTTGTTGTTTGAGTGAGATTTTTAATTAAATAAACTTAGCTTTAATCTTCAATAATTGCGTTTCAGATGGATCTTTCCAAATCTTATGAAATATAGTAAAGTCATACCACTTTTTAAATCGGGCGAGATGAGTGATGTAACGCATTTCCGTCCAATTTCTATTCTACCTGTTATAAGTAAAGTTTTTGAGAAGTTAATGTTAAAATATATGTTAAGGTCACTTCAATAGAAATAAACTGCTTAACAGTAATCAGTTTGGCTTCACCAGAGGACTATCCACAACTTATGCAGCATCTGTACTCATTAAATATACACCGTGTTTTTTTTTATTTCCGATAACTTCAAGGAAATATTCCTTAGTTTAAATTAAGTTAATTTCCCTAAGACACTTGTATTCTAACTCGCACTATTTTGAGGATATTCAATTATTTATTTAAATCAATTAAGCTCCCAACACAAGTCTAAAAGGTCCTCAAAATTTATTTTTAATATTGTGAGTAAAGAGTTTAAAATTTTCAAGTATGATGTATGTACATAAAAAAGTTTACATTGTCATGTCATGTCAAAGTGCGAAATTGACAAACCATAAATAAACACATTAGGTATTTAATTTTAAATTGAAATTGGTACTTAAACTTGCTTTCGCTTCGTGGTTCATGCCATGCCGCGTTATAATTATGCACCGGACCATCAGGCTGATATTCATTTTATTTACGGGTTTTGTAATGGAAACGCCTCTGAAGCGGCGCTAGAGTATCGACGACGCTACCCCAATCGTCAGACGCCGGACCCTTATACGTTTATAACGTAAGTTTTGTACAAAAATGTAGGTACTCATTGTCATTACTTTCAAACTGAATTCTGAGACGCGGAGATAAGTAGTTTCTGTGATTGTTACAGATTCATAGGCGTTTCAGTGAACTCGGCTTACGGCCAACTCCCCATGATAGAGTTGAGGATTTAACTGTGGCTGAAGAGGTTGGAATTATGAATCTTATAATTGAGGACCCGACCCTATCCACTAGACGCGTAGGACGTATTTTTAATGTCAGTCATGATAAAGTGTGGCGTTTATGGCAAAGATATGGTTTGCATCCTTATCATTACCGTAAGGTTCAAGGCCTATTGCCAAATGACAATTTCGCACGCATTGTTTTCTGTCAACGGATGAATGAACTATTGTTGCAAGATCCGCAAATAATAGGATTTTTTTTTGTGGATGGATGAAACACAATTCACGAGGGCAGGAATTGTTAATTTAAAAAAATTGCACCAATGGTCTGAAGACAATCCAAAACTTGTGAAAGAACACTCTTATCAGCATGAGTTTTCTGTGAACATGTGGGCAGGAATATTCAATAACCAGCTTATTGGTCCTATCGAAATCCCATCAAGACTTAATGGCGAAAACTATTTAAGTTTCTTACAATCTATTCCAAACTTGGATTTTTTTGAAAATGTGCCGTTAGCGAGATTACGCGATATGTGGGTACAACATGATGGTGCTCCCGCTCACTATGCTATACGAGTTCGCGAGTACCTAAATGCAACCTATCCTGGGCGTTGGATTGGCCGCGGAAGTCCGACACTTGCATGGCGGCTAGAAGTCCTGATTTGACGGCTCTTGACTATTACGCCTGGGGTACGTTGAAAGAAAAAGTATATTCGAAGCGCATAGATTCTCGAGAGCAGTTGTTAACAGAGATTGAACGTGTTGCTGAAGAAATGCGTGGGTGGTACCAATGTGAATTTAAATAGACAGACACGAACGCGTTTAAATGTGTGTTTAGAGCAGGGCGATGGGCATTTTGAAAACCATGTACATTAAATTTACCTTTTTTAATAAAATACTTAAAATCTCTAATTTTTGTCTTTGAACTAATCTTATTACCAGTTGTAATGGGTTTTGTTTCTTATCAATTCTAAAAAAACACTCACTCTCTAATAAAAAGGTCTTAGAAAAATAAAAAAATAAAAACAAACACCGCACAACTGGGAATCGAACCCGTGACCTCCTACACAGTGAGTAAAGGTATCTGCCACTCGGCCAATAAGTTGTTTACCTGTCAAATGTTATCTTTACTTGTGTGTGTGATGTCATTCGGACATCGTCATAATTGACACTAATTTTAGATTAACTCAAGAGACCCCTTTACAATAACCGTTGATGCAATATTTAATTAGTATGTAGTAAGTGAAAAAAGTTTAGTAAAGTTTTTTCGTATTTCAAAAAACTATTCTATCATTTGGTTCCTATGAAGATACCCAATAACATGCCGAAGTTATCGGAAATTAACAAAAACACGGTGTATATACAATATTTGGAAGATTTTTTTGTGACCTTTCCAAAGCTTTCGATTGCGTAGATCATACGACTCTTAAATTAAAATTAGAACATTATGGTCTGTCAAATAATTCTCCAAATTTGATGTCTTCATATCTTAGTGATAGAACACAAAAGTTGTAAACCAAACACGGTATATTGGAGCAGCTGTTAAATTAGGTGTGCCTCAGGGCTCTATATTAGGTCCTTTCTTATTTTTGGTTCATATTTAATGACTTACCAACCACGGTAGATAACCTTTGTGATATTGTGCTATTTGCTGATATTGTGCTATTTACAAGCAAATAGTACAATATCACAAAGGTTATCTACCGTGGTTGGTAAGTCTTTAATATGAACCAAAAATAAGAAAGGACCTAATATAGAGCCCGGAGGCACACCTAATTTAAACCTCACTTGGTGTCATAACGCGTTTTTTTTTAGCTTTGCTTTAGTTCTATCGGTACCAGTAAAAAAAAAATCAACTTTTTATTTTACAACTTTGTCGGCGTAATTTCAATGTATTACAAATACTCTCCGAGTTTAACTGCGGACAGAGAGACAGACGAACATGACGAAACTATAAGGGTTCCTTGTTGACTACGGATCCCCAAAAATGGAATACCTAACGAATCGCTATTGTTGATACCTATCCATACTGAGGGTAACCATGTTACCAAGTAACAAGTCGATGATTGCAGATATCTGAGATATTCAAATTAAGTGTGACCATGGTAACCAATAATAAGTCAATGAATATTAATAACATAGTTTTAGTGAAAATGAAATTGTATACACATTATTTATTAATCTCAAAATAAATTTTGTTTTCAATTGTTATTAAAACATTTTCTAACGATTTAAGTTTAACATACAAATTGGAGTGTCAGGTGTTCACTAAACGCCAAAACTGATAACCGGAATGACCGTACCCATGGTAATAACAATGCTTTTTTTTTTAATAACATTTATTACTATGCCATCGCTGATTATAGAACATTTTTTACGATTTAGTTACGCTATGGGTGGCATTCTGATACTGTTAACGATATGTAAATATATATTACCTAGCGGTTTATAATACGCGAGTAAAAAAATCTTAATAATATTATTCCTCTTCACTTTAGGTACTTACTGGATATTAGGTATGCAGCGGTGACAACTACGTTTTTTAAAAGATGAGAATAAGAGACAGCTATTTTGCGCATGTTTCCGTTTTAACTACTTAATTAATACCTAACAATAATTCGTATATTTGCATAAATATTTTTCAGTATTAGGTACTTGTCTACGTTGTTAAAATAAAAGTGTGTAAATTCAAACGTTGATATTCTAATCTTAAAGTATGTTACGAGAATAAAGTTAGTTTCTAACAGTAATAACTTATTTGATAATTTAATAACCAAGATAAGGATTATTTATTCTACGAGAGATCATTAACACTACGCGATTTAATGCTAAGTACTGCGGCGCTCATCTTCTACGTAGGTAAACCCCTGTAGGAAACTGACTGTTCAGCCACAGCGTATAAGCATATTAAAAAAAAGCGCTAATAATAACAGGGAACCAAGGAATAAAATAAACACTGCTACGACTTACGCACGTTAGGGATTCCGAAACATGTTGGGCTGTTTCCTGATATTATTACGAGAGTGAGCCGTGGCAGTGTTCATTTTATCACCTGGGAAACCGAGCAAATCTCTACCTACTACGTTTTAGCCCGGAAAATGACAGTTCCCGGAGGAAAGACGAGAAACGACATCCGCGCGGACAGAGTCGCGGGCAAAAGCTAGTATAAGATAAAAATGGCTCTTGTATAGGATAACAACAGTAATGTTAAATCTAGCATTCAACAAGCTTTTCGACATCTTGTTGATAAATAATTGTACCTATCTCAATTATCAGGCCAATTACCGAAAGTAAATAAATATTATTGTAATTAAAAATAATAATGGAAAAAGTAACATTTAATTAGATAACAGCCAATTACATTGAAATAATGAATGTCGATAAAATGTTATCTGAAGTTATAGTAAACAAGGATCTCTACAAACCGTAACTAATATTACTAAACAGGGCTGAGCAGTATTATTAGAATTATCTACTTCTTATTGAGACACGTATTGGTATAAGTATGTATTTGTACCTAAAATATAATTTGTAATTGCTAATCCAGATATCTGACGCAGAGGAATTAGTACCTATTTCAAATACCTACTTATTGCTACAAATACGATAAAAAAATTACATCTAGAGATCTTATCAATGGTAATGAAAAATAGATAAAACCACTAAAAACTCGAGCATCCAGATATCTGACACTAATAAGTGATCCCCCCATGAAATGAAAATCCTGTTAATGGTTTAGTTTAATTTATTTATCAACGCACATATCATTAGTGCTCTAAAATGCGTTCAGAAACCGTAGGAAATGACCAGCATTTTTACTACCAATTTTACTATGAGAACTTTCTTGTCTGTGGTAGTTGATAAAATCTGTACTGTAATGTTATTATTACAGTATCGATTTCTGTAAGGTTAAGAGTTTAAATTTGAAACAGCTGTCAAAACTCAAGAGGGTCTCTATTCTAAGATAGTATCCATAGATATTAAAACAGTTATCGGTTTGGGGTTTTTAATATAAACCGCACGACATTTGATCTCAAGTGACATGAGAACCTATTCATTTGTTTGTCTATGATTAAAAAAACCATTCATATTCGTGACACTGACAGAGCACAAGTTTGTTTTGCCGCCATTTATCTGGTCAAGTCGTCGGTTTCTGAAACCATCTGAGAGTACTTATGATATGTGTGCCTGTACTGTGTAGATAAAGTACTGTATGCAACTGTACATAATTAGGCCTTAAAACCCTCGTGTGATCCTATTATGAAACTCCCTGACGCTCGTTTCATAAAACCTCACTCGTATTTTAAGGCCTCTCATTATCAGTGATCGGATTTCACGGTGCAACACGGGGTGAATGACCTCAAACATTATGCTAATATGGATATGTCCTGGGATTCCGGGACTGATCTTGTTGAAAGAGGGTAATGTTGAAAATTTTATCATTTGATAATTTCCGTAACATTTTAACGTTTGGGTTTGGAATAAATATATTCACTGTACTTTTATGTATTTTTTTAAATTACTTTGTTTAAAACTGATCTGCCAATTAGTCTTTCGTGAATATAAATAAAAGATATAATACGGTACACACTATCAGTTTACATACCACACTACACACATATATTTTATTAGTTTGTATGAAATTGCAATTGTATGCAATTGCAATAGCATACAATTATTTTCTAAATATTTTATATGTTCAATCGATTTCTTTACACGTCTAAAATCCTATCCTAATGCCTATTTATAAATATCCCAACAATTGCATTTTCTTTTCGAGCCAGATCCCGTGATTTTGGTCATATCCATATTAAGATTTCTACTCTATATCCCACCGTGTTGCACCGTGAAATCCGATCACTGCTCATTATGCATCATTTGCATAAGCTACATGTTAATTTGTGTTAATGAGTAAAATGTATGCAAAAGTAATTTAAAAAATGTGAAGACTTCATTATATTTACGTCAGCAGGATGCGTAGATCAGTCGCAAAGTCAAGAGTTAAACACCTCAAGATGTGTGTTTACGAGTATTAATAGATTCTAGATAAATAAAACGGCTTTGAATCGAACTATCAAGCTTGCTTTTAGCTGAGCAAGGACCATGTGCTGGATCCAGCCGTCACACATCAGATAACAAGCATAGAGGCATTCCATCCAAGTCGGCAACGTATTTGCAGTCTTGAGATTGTCATCGTAAGATTGCAGTTTAGAGATTGTCATCGTAAGATTGCAGTCTTTAGATTGTCATCGTAAGATTGCAGTCTTGAGATTGTTATCGTAAGATTATAGTCTTGAAATTGTCATCGTAAGATTGCATTTTCTCGCATTGTTGGAGCAAAGCACTATACAAGCCTCAGCCGGGAAGGGCGGTTGCGGGACATGTCTCAGCCACGCTAACTCTACTCGTCCCGGAACAGCCATTTTCCCGGTCTCTGCAGTAATGTATTATTATCTTAATCGTTTAATATACGAGATTATTGTACGTGCGTAACCAGATATAACCATAATTCACGACGCGGATCTGTTTCTGAGTAGATAAACATTACATAGATCTGTGACATATCGATCATAAGATATCATATCAGAAGATATAGAAAACCTCAAACTAATCAATCATCCAGCGCCATATTAACAGTTACAGGCCGAGGATTAACTTCAACCAAACAGTAAATCTATCGAAGGTAATTAAGTATAGCCATAATATTTACTATATATAATGAATAAATGGAATTTTCCATAGCGACACGGACTGCTTTATTATAAGTTATAAGCTCTCCATGGATTCTAGAACCACGGTATGCAACCAAAAGTCGTAACCCTAATAATGACTTTAAACCACTACGATTATTAAACAAATGAAACTATTCGTAACTCTATAACATTTTGGTTTCTTTCGTGAGCTGAAATATCACCTTTGAGTAATTTTATTGGTAAGTCGTACGTATTTTATGAGCTATTGTGTTCTATCACCGTGTCTATTTCCCTGTCATTCACAAGATTACTTGAAAACGCAGTCACGATCAACCTACTTATTTAACGCGAGCGCGAGCAATGAAAACTATTATACAAATAAAAAAAACAATCGACCCGTTTTTCTTGAAGTATACCTCATCACAATCTTATGAACTAGCCGGATTCGCAATTCAGTTCTCTCTCCTGAAGTCAATAGTTAAAGGCTTGTATGCATATAAGTTATGTTTTTATTTAATAGGAATAAAGTAGACCTGACGACGTTTATGCGGATGTGGGTTCAGCCGGAAAATTTGACCCTAAAAACGTTACATTTGGGTATATCCACAGGAAAGACGGTAACCCTGTGTGTTGACCCTTAAATTACTTCCATAGAGGCACATTTCCATCTCATGGCCGTATTAATAAACCCTTCTTGACTAAAATTCCCATCTCAAGACACGTCAAAATAACCTACTTCGGGCCGGTTTTATAAAGCTGAGCTGAGACCAATGCGACACTAAATATAATTTTGACGAATGTCAAATGTCAGTAACTTATAATACCCCAGCGTTTTATAAAATCGTTAAAGAATCGTTAAATTTGACATTACTTATGAAACCATAGGTCTGCCGCAAATGAGACTTGATACTTAAAAAAACTATCCTTTATTGCTTGATTATTGTCTGTGGCTAGCCTAAATTAGACGTCTATAGACTTACATTTTTTATTCGGTCTGTCATATTGAGAGTCCTTGACCTTTTCAAGTTAAATTAAAAAAAAGTGACTGCTTAGATCGTGATAAATAGACCTTCAAAGAAATTAAATTATTATTTGAACTCTACGGCATTACTACAATTATCGGGTCTCAGCTTGAATGTTTTTCGTCGGCCATCAACATGATCTCACTTGAATCAGACTTATCCAAATTGTTTGGAAAAAATCTAAAACACAACTTTCCGAATCATTGTCATGAATTATTATCGTTGAGAATAAACTACATAAAGCAAGTGTAGGTTGTCGACATGTCAAAACAATCGGTTCTTTAGGGTATCCGGTCGCCGATAATTATTGTTTTAATATTGAGAAATAACCAGTGTTTAATAGTATTTATAAATCAGAAAAAAAAAAGATTTAAATTGATACTTTTTTTGTAATACATTTTTCAAGTTGAATTTCTGACTAATTTAAAAAAAAACTAAAAAACGCGATAATTCAAAAATGGTTCACTTTTGCATAATGCATATGAGGGTCAAAATTATCGCAAATAGTCACCCCTATCACCTCCTAACGGGAATAGGTCGACTTACCAATAACCCTGTATAAAGCAAATTATGACAGGTAGACCAAATTTACACCAAAAAGATACGAAAATAAAGAAATTGATTGTTCTAAAACCGGCCCATAAAAAGCTGTCATTGAAGACGTGTCTTGTGACGGACATCTCAACCAAGATCAGTTTATTATTACGGCCCTAAGCCGTCAGCAACGCATTCGCAACCTGAAGATTGCATATGTACGTTCTTGGGTTATCCGCTTACTATCTGGCGACACTGATTGCCTTATCTAGGCCATAAAAAAGTACTAAGAGTTGCACGGCGAGTTTTCAATCATGAAAAGATAAATCATCAATATATCATCATAACCAGGGCCCGTAATTTTCATGCCGATGACATCAATTTGACGTCACGCTCCATATAGGGTGATCCCAAATAGTTTTATTGTAAATTATTAATCATTAGTCGTCAATCATTTTAATCATGTGCAAATGACTTCAAAAGTACTCTATTTACACGTGAAATAAATAATACCTACTTGAAACGTGAAACGTAAATAAAACAATTTGATTTGTTTTTATACATACATTTTATTGTATTGTATTGTTAACAACACATTACAATAATTACGTAGAAAACAGAATTCCTCTCTAACGTCATGCACGCCATCTTTCTTGCATTAATTCCCATGCAAATAAAATCTAAGTCATCTTCAAAATCAAATAGTTTTATATACGTTTCACGCATCAAGTAGGTATTATTTATTCCACGTGTAAATAGAGTACTTTTGAAGTAATTTGTACATGATTAAAATGATTGATGACTAATGATTAATAATTTACAATAACACTATTTGGGATAACACTATTTGGGATCACCCTATATGGAGCGTGGCGTCAAATTGATGTCATCGGCATGAAAATTACGGGCCCTGATCATAACCATTGCTCTCGGCCACGGCGACTGCTTTTAGCTCCGATATTGTCTTCGTATGGGACTATTGCATAGGCAATATTGCAGAAAGTGTAAATATACTTACATCCAATATAAATAGCGATGCCGATGGAGAAGTACAACAGTTTCCCACTGAACAGCAGCCCGATGAGATAGTATAGCATGGGTGTGAGCGTGACGACGGCCCAGCCCAGCGTGTTGATGAGTGAGTAGATGCGGATCTTATAGTCGAACGGCTCGATCCGCTCCACCCCAGACTGTAGGAAGAAGTCGCCCGTGTTTTGGAAGGATTCCGCCATTTTGTCCTGTAACAATTTTGTTTAAACTTAGAACGCAGTTGGCAATAGAGTAGATGTCTGTGCCAGTGATGTTCTATAGTACATTTTGCGTCATGTCGTGCGTTATGTCGTCTGAGGCCCGTGAGTGCTGTTGGCTGCGGCAGTTAAATAGAGTTGTTAAGGGTAGGCTCTCTTGGTAAGTTAATGTTCTTGACTCCCTTGACAGAATCAGTCAAAAAGGGTACCTACAGTAAAAAAATATTAAGTAGAGCATGATTTAACTATTAAACTACTGGATTAACAAAGTAACTTTTAATGTGTCTCAGCGTGCTGCGAGTAGTAATGGTTTTAGTCTTACTCGTAGTTTCTTACGTAAACTTAGGTTAAGACTTTGACCTATTGTATTAATTTAAAGGCGAGTACTTTGCTTTAAAATAATTGAAAGGCTTCCTGCAATAGGCGACTTTGACGATTCATTGCTTCAAGGTTCGATAAATTATCTTTGATTACTTACTGAATATGTCACTAGAGCACACCGAAGCGGTAGACATATAATATTATAATTATACTGGAATGATTACATTTCCCATGAAAACAAATCAACGTAGGTACTTAGCGTTTATTTATAAACATTAACATTACATAACCTACATGCAGGAATCACCTACTAACCGCTTTTATTACCGTACAACAGCATGTTATAGTTAGAATGTAGGTACTGTTCCGAGTTTTGTTTTTTTTGTGTTCATTAAAGAGTTTTTGTATTGTATTGTTGTTGTTGTTTGAGGTGGGAGGACCTTGTGCAGGGCCCGTCCGGGTTGGTACCACCATCTTATCCATTAACCTACCGCCAAGCAGCAGTGTTCGCATTGTTGTGTTCCGGTTTGGGGATAAGACAGCCGGTGAAATGACTAGCATAGAGGCATTCCATCTTCGGCCTCAGGGTTGGCAACGCATTTGCAGTCTTAGGATTGCGGTCTTGTGAATGCGAATGTCTATGGGTCACAGTTTCCACTTACCATCAGGTGGCCTGTGTGCTCGTTTGCCTTCCTGATATAAAAAAAAAAAAAAAATTGTATTGTTATCGCATGAAGTACATCACTTAATGTATACCATTCCTTAAACGTAATCGAGAAGTCGTAAATTATACATAAGTTGTAAAACAAATCCTACCTAATCGCTACTAGGAAACGCACTGTTTGTTTGATGTACTCACAACTTTACGTTTTCATTAATAACTTTGCTCTTGGAAGGTACCTACGTATGCCAAGGTTAAAAACTTCAATACCTATTGAATATTTCAAGATTTTGTACATGTTCAGTCTTTAGTCCTTTACGTGTTTATGTTAGACCTTAATATTCTTAGCACGTGGAATAATGTACATCTTGATTTTTAAGTGACTCCAAAAAGGAAGGAGAAGGAGGTTCTATATTATTGTTTTTTCAATGTATGTTCACCGATTTCACGGTCAAATTGTGTACCGATTGTGAAACTTATTGTTTTGTTTGATAGGGTATACTTCCGAGACGGTCCCATTGTCACTAAATCGGCATCTGATGAAGGGATGCGTGAGGAATTGAGGGACTTATTCAAATATTATAGCATACATATAGCGATTTCAATATTTTAAGCAAGAAGTCCAGTATTTGCATTCAAAAAGTATCATTTGGTTAAGTGGAACTGATGATGAAGACCACAGATGGCCACCGGAACTTCTCAGCCGTACCTACCTATTTCAAGGGTGGCGCTAAGATATCTCGATTAAGATAGTTGAGCGACTATGACAATGCACATTTAAGTGGTTTAAATATACTAGGTTAAATGGTGTGTGACATTGTGTGACTATTTACTTTCCCGCGGCGTTGCTTGAGGCGTAATAAATATCCTATAGTTTCTTATTAATTAAGATGTGGAACTACATAACAGCATAATAATATCATGATGTGATCACTAAAAAGTATGGAATACTTACATGTTTTTTTTAAACATAAACCGCCTTAAAAACGCAAGAAATAACGTCTTTTAAAACTGTAGGTAATAATTATGTTAGTCACACTTAAGTTGGCATCCCACATATTTTTAACCAAACGCCGGTTTTCAAGGCAGTTTTTTGTTTTTTAATTGCATTCTCTATTATTTTTATGACATTGGAAACGCCAAAGAGTATAAAACATTATGATTGACGTTATGAGTTCGAGCACCACAACGACGTTTCATGCAAGACTCTATCACCAGCGATCTTCTAGTCTAATGCCATTCCGCCGTGCCATTGTACTTCAGCACTACAAGTGGCAAATTACCTTAACGACGAATAGGTCGTGGACCCACTGCGACGCCGCCGCCTCATCTTCCGGAACATTCTCCACGGGAATCCTCTCGATGTACAGATGCGCGTGCACTTGTTTGCCATACAGCAAACTCGTAATGGTCGGCGGGTTCTAAAATAAGTATGATGTATATCAACTTCAAAACCGGTTTAAATTATATGTCATAGTAACTTTGCAACAGAGCGTGTCTTATTTGTTTAACTTTACGTAATGTTTACACGTTTTGTAGATATGTTTTTACCTTGGAATCCCTTTCAAAGGCCAGCTGTATGTTGTAAATGGCGGGAATCTTCCCTCTAAAGTGAGGTAAGCTAGTTGTGAAGCCCCTCGTGCGGGGAGTCAAGTGGTGTTTAAGGAGGGGCAAGTTTTTCTCCTTGGCGAATTTCAACGATGCTTCATGTTTCTTCTTCGTGAAGCGAGTGCCTTCTGGGGTCATTAATAGCTGAAGAAGATCAAATTACGAAATAATGGCAATTGGTTATGTATGTTAAGGGTGTTTTAATAAATTATATTGATTATCATTATTACGTACTACTATAGTAATCACATAATTACATATCGTCGGGCGGTAAGTGAAACAATGAAAATTAAATACAACAACGTATTCTTTCAAAATTCCGTCTAGGTATTCTAACATTATCGGAACAGTCAATTAGAAACGAATTAGGTAGAAATTGCTGTACAATACCGTTAAAGGTAAGATAAAGATAAAGACATTTATTCAGTAAGTAGGCCGCACGGGCACTTTTACACGTCAAGAATCTACCAGCGCTTCACAAGAGGAGACCACTGCTGAGAAGAAGCGCCGCAAGAAACTCAGCAGTCAGTCATTTTTTTAAATATATTTAATATTACAATGGTACTACTTAGTCTAGCATTATATAAATCTATAAATAGCAAATTATAAAATATTTCAAATATCCTGCGTAGTTTCCGCAGGAAAACACACCAAAATCTTAAGATAGAAAGAGAGAAAAGGAAAAAATAACTCCTAAGTATGTGTATATAAGACGGTGCAAGATGACCACATAAGATTGATATGTTTTCCTACATCAACGGTGTCCCCCAGACAAGATAAAGATTTTGAATTTGAAAAAAACAAATAAAAAATATATTATTGATTAAGTTTCGGGTTTAGGCCAAGCATGTTTGTCTATTAAATAGTCCTCGATCCTATAATACGCTTTAGACATTAACGACTTTTTCAAGTAATTTTTGAGTGCTGGAAAGGGTAACTTTAATACTACCTCAGGTAATTTATTATAGAAATGAATGCATTGACCAACAAATGATTTATGTACTTTACGGACGCGGAATTTTCGAATAGCTATTTTATTTTTATTTCTAGTATTTAAATTATGTATATCAGAATTTTTTGTGAAAGAATCCAAATTTTTTATAACATAAATAATATTCTCATAAATAAATTGTGACGCTACAGTTAAGATATTAATTTCCTTAAAAAGATCTCTTAAGGAGTCACGGGAATTTAAGTTGTAAATAGAACGAATGGCCCTTTTTTGTAACACAAATATAGTTTGTATGTCAGCTGCCTTACCCCAAACCAGAATACCGTACGACATAACACTATGGAAATAACTATAATAAACTAAGCGAGCTGTCTCAACATTGGTTAGTTGTCTAATTTTCCTAACTGCGTAAGCTGCCGAACTTAGTTTACCTGCCAGTACAGCTATATGGGGACTCCATTGCAAATTTTTATCTATTGTTATGCCTAGGAAAACTGCCTTATCTACGATTTGCAAACACTCGTCATTTAGAAAAATACTAGAATCTAACGGTTTAACATTAGGCAAAGCGAATCTAACACATTTAGTTTTCTTAGCATTTAGTAGCAAATTGTTGCTAGTAAACCAATTAAGTACTTTAACTAGTGTGGAGTTTATGCTACTGAAGTCTATGGATTTTCTGTCTACCTTGAAAATTAGTGAAGTATCATCAGCATAAAGTACAATATCACAAAGTTTATCTACTGATGGTGGCAAGTCATTTATGTAAACCAAAAATAGAAAAGCACCTAAAATAGAGCCTTGAGGCACACCTATTTTCACTGTAGCTCCATCAGATTGTGTTTTGTTTACAACAACTGTTTGAGTTCTATCACTGAGATAAGAAGACATAAGACTTATAGCTTTATTAGACAATCCATAATGTTCTAATTTTAAAATAAGGGTCGTATGAACCACGCAATCAAAAGCTTTAGAAAGGTCACAAAATATTCCTACTGCATCGCAAGATTGCTCCCAACTGTTATATATATATTTAATGAGAACAGATGCCGCATCAATTGTTGATCGACCTCTGGTAAAGCCAAACTGGTTATTGTTAAGTAGTTTATTTCTATTAAAGTGACCTAACATATCATTCAGAATTAGTTTCTCAAAGACTTTACTTTTTTTTTTTTTTTAATCTTTATTTATTTTGAAGCTTTGTTCAACCTTGAACATGTCAGCTCCGGCTGGCCTAAATACAAGTACACTGACAAACATCACACATAAAAAAACGCTACAAATAAAAAATGTTATTGAAACTCTTATTTACAAAAAAAAACTATAAACAAACTTAGCAACCTCTGACAAAGGTTCTGCCAATATGGATTGGAAGATGCCAACATTTGAACAGTTAATGCCAAATTGTATAAACAACTTTTCCCTCTTTGCACGAGTCCGAACACATTCCATTAAAAAGTGTTGCACATCCTCTACTATCCCGCACTCTTCGCAGTTGGGCGACTCTACTTTCCTCATGAGATGCGCAAACTGATTTAAAGGAACATGTCCGGAAAAAGATCCCGACTTTACTTAAAACTGGTAGTATGGAAATGGGACGGAAGTTCGTTATATCACTCATCTCACCCGATTTAAAAAGAGGTATGACTTTACTATATTTCATAAGATCTGGAAAGATCCCTTCTGAAATGCTATTATTGTAAATTAATGCTAGATGGGGTGCAATTACACCTATGATAGGAAAAAGTACACTAACCGATGTGCCCCACAAATCCTCAGTCTTCTTTAAACTAAGCGTTTTAAATACTTTGACTATTGAAACTGAATTTATAGGGCTGAATTGAAAGTTTATATTACATTTACTGACATTAGTGCAAAGTAATGATTGAGCTTGAACCGCGGATGATTTGAGACATTTCGTAGTATTAATGGCTATGTTGGAAAAATAATCTTCGAATGCTAAGGCGACGTCTTTATTTGACGTGATTTGTTTGTCACCTGAGTTTAGGGTGACCTGATTATCGCGAGTTTTAGTTGTAAAGCCTATTTCTACTTTTATGAATACCTGCAGTAGCCCATTCGCTAAATTTGGTTTTCGACCTAGTTAAAGTTTTCATTTTAAAATGGTTATTAAATTGATGCAGAATTACGCCAAACAAGTCATTATAAATACTATTACACTCATTATGTATGAAAGGTAACACTGATAGATTACTCTGGACTTTATTTTTGAATGATTCCAAACGATTATTAGTTATAGGTCGATATGTTATTGTCTGAGGTTTTTGATAAAAATCATTGACGAAAGATGCCTTCTGACCACTATGGTCCGAATTAAAACAATTAAATATTTCTTTATCCAAACATTCGCAATTACGTTTGAATTATAACTAGCAGTAAGGTAATAGAGGAAGTACTTAACGAATACTAGGCTTATCAAAAATTCATTCAGGTGCCTTATAGTAATAAATAATATATACGAAGAAATCTTATACATAATAATCCAACAGCTAAGCGAGCCTCACTTAAAACCGAATTCTAAATAGCCCCATAAAACTGACCTAATGTCCTAATACTAGAAACATTGTTTAATAGAACTGTTTAGCAAGTACTACTATACTACTTGTTTCAGTTTAGAGTTCGTTAGATGTGGGTCTATGCGACTAAACCAATTTTGTTGTTATATTAGTAAAATGGGCTATTCTTCCATCTCATCTTTTTTAATTTGAGTATCAGGAGGCTTAAGAATATTTTAATGTCATGGGTTTTAAAGAGCGTGTAGGTTTACATATAGATAAACGTCGACCTTTCAGCAATTAAACATGTCAGATAGAGATGTACATGTAACAACAAAACAAAATCATTTATACTTAGAACACGTGAAAACTCATCAACAGTGCAAAGTGCGCCAGACACAACTCCAGACAGATAATAGTTTTAATATAGTGAGCAGCGCAGATTGCGATAACCCAACCCAAGTCATTATCGCCGTCTGTTGGGATCTCGGCCCACTTCAACTGCCATTGGGGTCAATGCACTGATGGCCTTCTACAGGTTGTTATAAACCCATAGCTGCTATAGCGTGTTCTCCCGTAACTGTAGCTACCTTTTTGTATGCATGCAACATTCGTACGTCTCATATAAGCCAACTAGACCAGAGCGAGAAAATCTAGTAGGATGATGCTTTTCCTAGCACTTGTTTTATCAGATTGGTATTGATAATGAAAATGGCACATTTAAAGTAAAAACGAGACACCTCGAAACCACGCACGTACGAATACGAATCATTCATTTGGACTGACTTTTGTCCTTCTGAAGGTTATCAATTTATTTAACTTCATATTATCAAACGGAATTATTTAGGAAAATAACCTTGAAGTCTTGAAGTCGAAAGTAAAATTGAACTTTTATACAAGATATGATCGGATTACTTTACTAAGTAGTTTTATATTAATATTTGTTCATGAGTCATGGATGTTTACTATGTATTTAAGTATATATTTCTCTATATAAGTATTTATATCGTTGACTAGACAACGTAAATACTCATAGTACAAGCCTAGAGCTTAAATTGGGACTAGGTCAATTGGTGTGACATTGTCTCCTGATATTTATTTATTTATTTATTATTCTATTGTTCAGTTATAGTAGGTTGGCATGCTATGCACCTTATAAGACAGACACTATCGGTGTTTTATTGTATTCACGTAATTTGTTAAATATTCAAACAACCAACTCTAGACGAAATCCTAAGCAACAGCTTAATAAAATATTCATTTGAATCCTGGTCACGCCACCAAAGTTCATATTAAAATAACTTCGTGTTGAACGGCTAAAACTGTTACGTAAATGTGTAAATTTGTAAGAATTATAAGAAGTTTGAACTTTTGACTTCATTGACAGATTTTGATTAGTTTTACGATAAATCTGGCTGTAGAATTCAATTAATTTGTTTGTGTGTTGATATATTTTAACAAGTCAATACAAACTACAGATCTCGAGATCGATATTAGAAGATAGCTTTTAGAATATTGATCTGTAACTCACACAATGTTGATGTTGTATAATTAATTTTAAAAAGTTCCCGTAAATTCAAATGAATTGTAAAACATTAATCAAGCACCAACATGTTATAGTAGGTACTTAGTTGATCAAACTATCGTATAGGTTGTTATTAAAAGCTTATGACTCACCCACACTGGATCAGGATAGTCGCATATTTCTTTTATCTGCGTCTTTATAGTTTCCTTATCTTTCTCGAATGACCTCTCCAAAAATACAAATTCTGAGAACTTCCACATCCAGCCTATGGGTGGCATGTATTGAATAGATTTCTTAGCATAAGCTTTACAATTCTGAAATTAGTTTGATGAGCATTAAAACATTTATTCATTTAAAATATACTATCCTGTCTCCTTCAATGTGATGGGATTCATTATATTATAATAGCCACATTTGGATTCAAATTAACTTGGAATACTCACCCCTAATACTTGGATGACATCACAGAAATGCCAACCCATTAACCAGTCAATTTCAAAGCTGTGATTCATAAATAGATAACCATGTTCTTTTCCATAATACTTTTCATATTCATCTTTCTTTATGTATACAGACATCTTTGTCCCTGCCCACCATTGTGACATGAACACCAGTTCTGTAACAAGATAATAGACTGAAGGACACCTATGAAAGGTCATATAAATAATTCTAGTTCGTAATTTAAGGGGCAGTCTGAATGTTAATTATCCTTATAGTATCTCAAATGCGGAACTTTGTCGTCGATATTGCATTCCTGCAGTTTTCTGCAATTTTCAGGGTCGTGCTTAAGAATTAACAACATTGGAATTTGAAGTTAGTAGATTTTTGACTTGTAAAAGTGCCCATGCAGGCCATGTAGCTTACTAACTGAATATTAGACTAAGGATTAGGAATAACATTCAGATACAATTATACATTGTTAATGAATAATAAAATTAATAAATAAACATATTTTATCTTATTATTCTGTATGTAGCACTATTAATATGTATATTGAGATATTAAATTACGTTCTGCATTTGACAGGAGACTGCTCACACTGCAGTTTGCAGTTGGATTAGTAATTAAAATTTGTTTGTATATAGTTTTTACCTTGTTGCAATTGCCCAAATTATTATTTAAGCATTTAATAATTGGTTATAAATAAAAAAAACATTTATTATGACTTACAATTGTGATAACAGAATCAAGGAGTGTGTTTGTCTTGAAAATTATTTCGAATCAAAAGTAGCAACCCATTTTAGTAGGTAACGAATTGTAATTTTTTTACCTAGCCATTGTTTCTATTCATAAATAAGTATCATGAAGTTATAATCTCTGTGCTAAAGGTCAACTGTAAAATGTAATGCATCATTCATACTTACGGCTGTTGAGTGAGTAAGCCAGATAGTAGTTTATTTTTCTGTACAATCTCTTGTTGAATGGTCGGAGTCCAAAGTATAACGATGCCTGAACCATGCTGAGTGCCAATCCCGATGTAAAGTACGAAATGGCAAAACAGACATGGATAAATGTTGACTGTTTTATAATATTTAAGTCTATCATCTTGAAAATTGTACTAGTACTGTAGTCATTAAATCTGTAACAAAGAATTGTTTTACCAAGTGGGCACTGTCTATTAAATTAAAACAGGTACACAGGTGTGTGTTCAGGTGAAGCACTTTTGCAGAGCTGGGTGCAAAAATAACGGGTTAAAAATCAAAATTTAAATTATTTGATATAGTTTCAGCATAAAAGGAACATTAGCTATGTATTATAGCAAATCTAAAACCAGCATTTTTTGTATTGAAATAAAATGTATTCTCATCTAGTACCACCTTGTAAAGCAGAAAAGTTAATTGAAATGTGCAAGAATTGTTATCCTCCCAACTTTAAATTATTAATTTTCATTATATGCAACAAAAATATTGAAACCATTTAATTTCAATCAAAAAAATACATTTATATTTGGTTGCTGGTTGTGAGATATTGCAATTGGACTGATTGAAAATATAAAACCTATGGTTTTCATAATATCTCCTGCTTGGGAAGTATTAATTACCGGTGCTTTGGCCAGGCTGGTCCAAAATAATAAGTTAGTATCACTTATACAATCTCTTTTATGGAAAGTAGTTAAGGTCTATAGCATTGTCCAGCCAGTTAAAATGATAGGCAGGTATATTATAGTCAAAAGGGCCTACCTATGAAAACAATGTAGATTTTGTTCATTATCCTGTATGCACTTCGCACCCTAATCACGTAATCTAACGTAAGATCCTGCTTATTCCAGTTGGTTATATTAATCAATCAATGTTTACCTGTTTTGTCATAAATAACGGCTGTTTATTTATCAAAGTTCTGTTACGAGGGGTCTGTTCACAAGCACGCCGTTCTCAACGATGCATACTAGTGCCTATTTATATCGTTTTCCGTGCGAGCGCCTCAATGGGAAAGTTATAGAAGCAACTTCATTCATAGAATCGGCATTAACATACTGTCGTTATACTACCTATAGTTACACACAAATATTCGATAACGTCAAGAACAGACAACTACTACAATATAATTTATACACAGTAAAGTTATGTATAAAACAACGGTAAATTTCATAATAAATCCGTTTTAAAATACATCGTCACGAGTAACAGTTTATTATTGTTAAAGAATTTAAAAGGCTACAATTACTGAAAAGTTATAATTACTTCGTAAACTTACCAATTACTATTTTTTTCGAGTAAAGTCCATCAAACTGGTTTCATATTCAGAAGCACTAAATAAACTGCGGATAATAGAAGAGATTCATCGTATTACCACATGATTGACCGACAAAGTGACTGAGTGGCTGACTGACATACAGAACAGAACGTACCCACTGACTGACTGCTAAGTTTGGAGAATGACTAGCATGAGCAATGAATAGAGTGAACTGAACGTAGTTGCGTTTATACCTTTACTACTTATCTTTACTTTACTATCTGTGCCGTTGAGGTACAGTCACATCTAATAATATAGACACGACTCTGCTGCTGCAATATTATATATATATAATATATCTATATTTCTGAAACCTTGTTAATGTACACATATTTATGTGACTGACAGTACTATTAAAGCTAAATTTAAAATGACGCTAAAAAGGGGAAAAAAATAGGCATTTTGAGCGCTTTACATTCACTCGCGACCGCGTGAACGTAATACGCGAACGCGTGAAAGTGTGAATGTGGAGAGCGTCGGCAGGTTCGCGAATGGTTCGCACCTTGTTAATGCCTTGTTGTCGGTATTTTGGCACGCGTCAAAGAGCTTGCGAACGCGCGAACGCAACAACGCGACACATTCAAGCGCACCTTTTATAAAATATTAGCCCAATACCACTAATACTGGACAAAATATTACAAAAAATATTCTATTATGATGAATACTCGTCATCCACTATCTTCGTTTCCTTCATTTCTTTTTAATTCGTTTTTTACTTTTAATGTAGACCTAGTTACATCGTCGAGCGTTCGAACTATACGGTGAACACTACGAATATGGAGTCTAGAAGCCCGCGAATAATAATAATTACCCTACATAAGCGATTCACGCGCGAAATCTTAGTGTCGCAAAAAAGGCCCATCAGCGCGTGTCCTCCATTATGCGATTTAAAAAAAGGAAATAATATATCTACTTATGTGTATATAAGACAGTGCAAGACGATCACATAAGTTTCGATATGTTTTCCTACATCAACGTTGTCCCCTAGACAAGATAAAGCCTTTGCATTTGAACTAATTATTAACTAAGTTTCGGATTTAGGCCAAGCATTTGTGTCTGTTAGACCGCTTTAGACATTAACTTAACAACTTTTTCAAGTTCTGGAAAGGGTAAACAATTTTTTTTTCAATCGGTCCAATTACCTATGTAAATATCTAAATTATTATATGCTTTGTTTATGTTTGTACGTTTATTTATATTAATTTATGATTTCTTCCTTTTTCTGGGGGTAATCATATTGCGCTCCATAAAAGTTATTCGTCAATAATTGTTATATGACAACCCCCGTACCACTTGACATTGGCAAAGTGCCTCGCAGCAGAAAGCCAATAAAACAAAAAAAAAAAGACACAGTTACAGGACTTACAGGTTAAATTAAATGACTTTTTTCATATGTATTGATAATAAGTAAGTAAGGTTATTAATCTGTTATTTGATATGACATGATTACGAGCGTCAAGGTTTTGAGGTTGCTATTTTTTTAGTCCCAGTCATGTTCATCAGTACTTCAAAACTTCCATTTCTGAGGTCAATAAGGTTACCTTTTCGAAAGAAATGCCGAAACTTCTCGCAAAATTCCATTGTTTTGGGAATAGAAACTTCATGCGATGATACCGGCTGCGCTGTTGTCAGTAGTTCTGGTGATTTACATGGAGAATCTCTATATTCTCAAAGGGTAACGCATCTTAGGTATGGTGGAATTAATCCTACTGTTGCACATGAGATGCACAGGGATAACATTGAAAATGCTGTACAAGAAGCACTCCAAAAGGCTACCATTCAGGTCAATAATATTGATGCTATAGCTGTGACCGTAAAACCTGGGTTACGTAATAGCTTAGATGTAGGAGTCAAATATGCAAAACACTTGGCAAGATTGTACAATAAACCATTAATACCTATACATCATATGGAAGCACATGCTTTAGTAGCTAGAATGTATCACGAAATACCTTTTCCTTTCCTAGCATTGTTGATATCTGGTGGTAACTGCCTTTTGGCTGCTGTCCGAGATGTTGATGACTTCCTGCTTCTTGGTGATACTCTAGACAATGCCCCTGGTGAGGTTATGGATAAAGTTGCGAGACGCATGAAGCTGAGAAACCTGCCTGAATTCTCAAAGTTGGCTGGTGGCAGAGCAATCGAGTTAGCAGCAAGAAAAGCTGATGATCCAAATATGTTCAAATTTCCTCTACCATTAGTTAAACTAAGAGACTGTGACTTTAGCTTTAGTGGACTCAAAGATTTTGTAGAACGAAAATTAAAAGAAAAAGAAGTACAACATGGCATAATAGCAGATAGTTTAATTCCAGAAATTAATAACTTATGTGCTGGTTTTTTACATGGTATTGCTGAGCATATAGCACACAGAACTGAAAGAGCAGCATTATTTTGTGAAACCAAGAAAATTATAACTACTAGTAAAAACATAGTTGTTTCAGGGGGAGTGGCCTGTAATGATTACATATTTGAGTCCATAAAGGTTATTGGTGATAAAAGGGGCTACGAAGTCCATCGTCCTCCGACCAGAGTTTGTACTGATAACGGTATAATGATTGCATGGAATGGTATAGAGAAACTAAGAAAGCACTCAGAAGTCTTATCAGAGACTATACAAGTGGATCCATATGCTACACTTGGAAAAAACATTACGAAAGAAGTTAAAGAAGCTGAATTACAAGTGAGAGTAACAAGAATTAAGAAACAACTGCTTCGTAGGCCAAATTCTGACTGAAAATCAAATAAGTTAAATGCAGCATTTATCACTAATGGATTTACATAGACAGGGATCAAGAGAGGCATATTATCTTATGACTGCTGTAAGAAGACCTATCAAGTAAACATTTTGTATTGTCAGCAGCAGATATTAAGATGGTAGTAGGTATACCATCAGGTCCAGAGTGACAGTGTGTATACTAATGATTTTTTTTATCCACCCCTTCTGAAAGATTCTTCCTTTGCAGCATTATATATGATAGAGTTTATTTCTAGTATACGCCGGCGCCATTCCGTTTATGTAAATAGGTTTTGTAAGTAAGATTTATGTAGACTTGTACCCTTTTTCAGTAGGACCTCATAATTACATAATCAAGCCATATTATGTAAACATAATCATAATAAGTATTGCTAAGCAAACAAGGGCAATAATGAGACATCTTGTTTTATTCTTCTCTTGTAATCCTATGTCCTCATTCTGGATGTAAGCAATGTGTGCCAAGTTTAATCTCGATCTGTTCAGTGGTTAAGTGTGAAAGAAGGACAAACATACACACTTACGCATTTATAATATTAGTATAGATGATTATATTATAATCTTAGTTTGAACCACTGAGTTCCAAATTCAAATAATTCTGTAGACTAGTGAGGCTACGGAACAAGTAGTGTTGGGTTACTCAAGTCGAAACCATAATCTGTTAGACAACTTTGACAGATAAAGGGTTACCAGGGCTAACTTCACAGATATTTAAATCACTAGTCATTTACTGAGATGAGGTGAGGGATGAGTAGTCAAAGTTTACATACAAACATATGTAAACACAATGTACATTTAATTTAAGGGCTATAAAGAAAAAAACATGTTGAAACTGGCTTTTAATAAATAAAATCTATCACTTGCTGTTATTGATCATCATGCATGGTTTCCAGTGGTTCCATTATAACTATTGCGCTACCGCTTCCTTTGCTGTAAAATAAATTGCTTATATTAGAATATAAGTGACTCCGATAGAAACATTCTTTGAGCACACACTGACAATTTCACAATAGGTACACACAGATGCATTCAAATACAGAACTTGTCATTCACACATCACATCAGCTTTTGGGTTAGTGGCAACTATGTTTCACAATTTCCTTGCTATGTTAATATTACAATTAAATTGTACAACATCAAAAAAGTAACAAACATTGTTAATTTTGACAAACTTATTCTACATGAGGGTAGAGATCTCTGTTATTGGGAGGACTAACTATTTTAGTTGTTTTAATCTAATGCACACTTTTTTAATTTAGTTATTAGATTAAAGAATAACAGACAACAAAAAGCTTATAGTGATCTTTTTGTGTCATATCCTAACTTACAAATGAACCGTTTTATTCCTTCTCATCTGAAAAATGAATAAAAGAAGTCATACATATCATTTCATACCAGAAATTTACACGAGTTTAGACAATGATTACCATGCTCACGCTACTAAATATCCTTAACTTTAGTAGTACCCATAGTACAAGCTTAGTTTGGGACTAGGTCAATTTGCATAAGATTGTCTGATATAATCATTTTAAGGAAATGATCTCTAACCAGCCCTTTTTAGTAAATCATGTCCTAAACAGACTAGCCTATAATAATATCAGGGGACAATCTCACACCAATTGACCTAGTGCCAAACTTAGCCCTAGGCTTACACGACTTGTACTATGGGTGGGTAGTAGACAACATTATCAATACTTGAAAAGAGAAATAAATACTTAAATACATGAAAAACATCCAAAATTCACTGAATATCCTACTAATACACTCATCACGCATGTATTACCCATACCGGGAATCTAACCCGGGGCCACTAATTCACTTACGGCCAAACCCTATATTCAATCCGCAGACAGATAGGCTTACTTCGGATTAATATTTGACACATTTTGTATAGGCAAATGTCAAATTTTAACCCGAAGTAAGCCTTGTCTGTCCACGGTTTGAATATAGGGTTCGGCCGTTAGTTAGCAGGGTCACTACCAACTAGGCTAACGCGTCGTCGTGACGACGCGACGGCTTCTATGAGTGCCTCAGGTCGCCTTAACCTAGGCATACATTATATAGGTTCTATTAACTACGTTTCTAGGTGGCGGACATTATACTCACGGACGGGTTTGCCATTGGCCCATGGGGTTATACGGACGTGGGATTCATTTCGCCTCAAAGCTTCTGTGCGGAATTCTGCCTTTAAAGCTTGACGGAGTGTCTTTGCAGCGATGTTGGAGTAGTTGATGTAGCTAAAATTAAAATATATTGGCATTGAAATCCCGTTTTGATCTAAATCGGTAATCTTGGGGAACACAACTTACTTTAACCCAGCTGCTCTCCAGGCACTCATTATGGCAAGTGTTTATTGTGTGGTTCTCAGAAAATCGTTTAAGGAAATACCACAAAAAGCAGTATTCAGTTAATTCACCAGCAAATGGGATGATGTGATGTAACAGGCTAACAGCAGCACAAAATGACACAGATTAAGAACATTCAGGCGGGTAACGTAAAGCAGAATCTATACAGATAGCTACACAATAATAATTGAGCGTTACCATTTTTGAGAAGCTTTAATTTGATCTCAAACAATTTCAACCTAAGTGTTGCCAATATAGTATTAGGCGTTCTAAATTGAAGGGTTTTATTTTGACTGACACATTTGATAAATTACCTGCAATCAATCAATAAATTCAGAGATACTAATACTACAATGCAAAGGAATACCTATAATATAAGCATTTCTTGGTAGGACATTTAAATTATTAAGTCTTAGACAATTCAAGGAAATTTTAATTAAATTATTAACATATTATATTATATTATATATAAAGTTGTACCCTACCAACCGTCCCAATTAAAAATAAGCACCAACACCGTTGTCTTACCCTTACCCTGTCGCGCTTATCGCTAAGATATATTTTTTGAACTGATCTAGAAAAAGGTTTTGTTTCCCCCCCCCCCCCGGCTATTTTTTTTATTTCTTTTCTCCCCCAAAAACTGTAAATATCATATACATATACAAAGATTTTGCTTGCTATTAAAGATAAAAAAAACTCCTTCTCATGGTGAAGTCGTAGTGTCACAAAGTTACAAGCCGTAAAAGTCGGTAATCTACAGATCAGCTTCATTAGCTGGGGTGGGCTAGGGCAGATATTTGTGTGATGAGCGCGAATATTTGTTCCTGAGTCATGGATGTTTACTATGTATTTAAGTATATATTTCTCTATATAAGTATTTATATCGTTGTCCAGTACCCATAATACAAGCCTAGAGCTTAAATTGGGACTAGGTCAATTCGGCTGCCCGAAGCTAATTTCAAGTATCTGATTTTCGACAACTTTTACAGGAGAGCGAAAAAGAGTAAATTCTAATTTTCGCCATATAATATACCCGAACAGTTATAAAAAAGGATGTCACGGCATTTAATAGGATAGAAGAAAGAATTAATAAAAAAAATATAGTTTTTAGGATAAAGATGGTGTAGATACTTGATTTCAGCGTAGAATAGACAGACACAAAAAGATACTTGAATCATTTAATTATCAATAACTTGAAAAATAACAAGTTGAGCAGAAAAAGAGTGAAGAGGGTCGATGCATTTATCGGGCTAGTTTCGAGAAATGGAAAAAACAAAAAAAATATAAAAATGGAGATACTTGAAATCAGCTTAGGGCAGCCGAATTGGTGTGACACTGTCCCCTGATATTTATTTTATTTATTTATTATTAATTATTATTATTTTTGTAATTCAGCCTGACTCTCAGTGGAATACACCATCTTAACATAACAACATGGATATAAGTCTACCAGAATCTCATGTAAAAATAAAAGTAAAATTAATCGATTTACATATGGCAATGTTACCTTACGCCTATCAATATAAATTTCACCACTTGTCAGAGTTTGTTTGTTGTTTTTACTCAAATATAGCGTTAGTTATCAGGAAAATGCCCTAGAAACCCTTCGATCTTAGGCGAAAAATATCGTTAATCATGTGTACTGTAAAAATTGTGAGCAAGAAGATGTAAACACAATATTTGGTTTAATAGACTAGTAAATGAAACCAAATAATATTGATACTTTTAAGTTCCTTTGTAAATTTGCAGGAACGTTACTTATTGACTGTTATTTCTGAAACGTAAAAGTCCAATTTAGAAATCTTAATAATGAGATGCCATTTAATTCCAGGATTATTTATTGCCACCGCCTGTACAGGGTTGGGCAGATTAAGTGTCCTAGTTAAAAAGAGCCATAAAATTAAAACAAGACAGATTTTTTTAAAATTTATCACGTTTTTATTTTTAGCGTACTCTATACTTAAAAAAACTAAATCACAAGTTCAAATCACTCGCCATCAGCTTTAATAACTTGACGCATTCTTCCATAGAATGCATTGCACGCGGCACGCACTACCTCGTCTGGTATTTCATCCCATATCTTGACTAATCGATGCTTGAATGAGTTTAGATTCATGACCTGTGTGCTCCCAATCTTGCTCAGCATGTAACCCCATATCGAAAAGTCCAAAGCATTCAAATCCGGCGATGATGCAGATGCATGATGATGCCAAGGTATAAAATCTGTCAAATTTGTTCTACACCAGTCTTGAGTGCGTTTAGCTTTGTGAGATGGGGAACTATGTTGTTGGAAGCAGTAATAGTCGTTTCCATATAATTTTTGAGCATTTTCTAGCAAATGACCCTGTAACACGTTCTGGATGTAATAGTCTTGGTTAATTTTGACACCTCGATCAATAAACAGCAGCGGTAACTTGCCTCTAGGCGATATCGCACCCCATACCATGACAGCTGATGCACTCTGGAACCGTTGTACGGCTAATTTGTCCACAGGAATATTCTACAATGAAGCATCATAGACACGATCGTTTTGTTGGTTGTGACTGTCTTGCAACTGGAACATCTTTTCATCGGAAAAAATTATATCATCGCCGTCGTGCCAAGCTAGCAATTCTATGGCATAAAACATGGCTTAACAGATGCCCAGAAAAAAGCTAGAGTGAAGAAATGTAGGGAATTGCTAGCTTGGCACGACGGCGATGATATTATTTTTTCCGATGAAAAGATGTTCCAGTTACAAGACAGTCACAACCAACAAAACGATCGTGTCTATGATGCTTCATTGTAGAATATTCCTGTGGACAAATTAGCCGTACAACGGTTCCAGAGTGCATCAGCTGTCATGGTATGGGGTGCGATATCGCCTAGAGGCAAGTTACCGCTGCTGTTTATTGATCGAGGTGTCAAAATTAACCAAGACTATTACATCCAGAACGTGTTACAGGGTCATTTGCTAGAAAATGCTCAAAAATTATATGGAAACGACTATTACTGCTTCCAACAACATAGTTCCCCATCTCACAAAGCTAAACGCACTCAAGACTGGTGTAGAACAAATTTGACAGATTTTATACCTTGGCATCATCATGCATCTGCATCATCGCCGGATTTGAATGCTTTGGACTTTTCGATATGGGGTTACATGCTGAGCAAGATTGGGAGCACACAGGTCATGAATCTAAACTCATTCAAGCATCGATTAGTCAAGATATGGGATGAAATACCAGACGAGGTAGTGCGTGCCGCGTGCAATGCATTCTATGGAAGAATGCGTCAAGTTATTAAAGCTGATGGCGAGTGATTTGAACTTGTGATTTAGTTTTTTTAAGTATAGAGTACGCTAAAAATAAAAACGTGATAAATTTTAAAAAAATCTGTCTTGTTTTAATTTTATGGCTCTTTTTAACTAGGACACTTAATCTGCCCAACCCTGTACAGGCGGTGGCAATAAATAATCCTGGAATTAAATGGCATCTCATTATTAAGATTTCTAAATTGGACTTTTACGTTTCAGAAATAACAGTCAATAAGTAACGTTCCTGCAAATTTACAAAGGAACTTAAAAGTATCAATATTATTTGGTTTCATTTACTAGTCTATTAAACCAAATATTGTGTTTACATCTTCTTGCTCACAATTTTTACAGTACACATGATTAACGATATTTTTCGCCTAAGATCGAAGGGTTTCTAGGGCATTTTCCTGATAACTAACGCTATATTTGAGTAAAAACAACAAACAAACTCTGACAAGTGGTGAAATTTATATTGATAGGCGTAAGGTAACATTGCCATATGTAAATCGATTAATTTTACTTTTATTTTTACATGAGATTCTGGTAGACTTATATCCATGTTGTTATGTTAAGATGGTGTATTCCACTGAGAGTCAGGCTGAATTACAAAAATAATAATAATTAATAATAAATAAATAAAATAAATATCAGGGGACAGTGTCACACCAATTCGGCTGCCCTAAGCTGATTTCAAGTATCTCCATTTTTATATTTTTTTTGTTTTTTCCATTTCCCGAAACTAGCCCGATAAATGCATCGACCCTCATCACTCTTTTTCTGCTCAACTTGTTATTTTTCAAGTTATTGATAATTAAATGATTCAAGTATCTTTTTGTGTCTGTCTATTCTACGCTGAAATCAAGTATCTACACCATCTTTATCCTAAAAACTATATTTTTTTTATTAATTCTTTCTTCTATCCTATTAAATGCCGTGACATCCTTTTTTATAACTGTTCGGGTATATTATATGGCGAAAAAGTTGTGTATGACTTTTTTACTTAAATATAACTAAACTTCTTATTCACTTCGTATTTTTTTTTGTTGACAATTTAACCTTCTTTATGATTTCTACAAGTCAGCTTGATATATTTTGTTTTTATATTGTTTTCAACAATGGACGCGAAATGCCAGCTCGTGTGCGATTTGTACCAGAAAAAATACCGACCGTGTGAGATATTGAAGACGCTGAAACATTTAAATATCAATATAAGGTTTATATCGCGGACCGTCAAGCGATTCAAAGAAACGGGATCTTCACAAATCAGGCCCAAACCTGGGAGAAAGCTATCTGTTCGCACCAAAAACATCATTAAAAATATTCGTGAGCGTATTAGACGAAATCCAGCTCGAAGTGCAAGCAAACTTGCTAAAGATATGAAAATATCCCGTCGAACAATGAGTCGTATTTTAAAGTATGATCTTGGGCTAAAGGCCTACAAAATTTTGTTTTTTGTATTTATTTTGTTTCTTCAGCGTAAGAGCATCGGGTAATGCACTTAAGTTAGAAAAAGTCATTGGTACATTGTGACCGCGGGGGTTCGAACTCGGTACCTTACGATCACGAGTTGACCCCCTAAGCCATTTAGGCCATCGACGCTCTCATCATAGGCATAGATAGTTAATTGCACAGAAGTTAAATTTAAATTTTATCCTGAAGAATTGAATAATTTCCAAAGGAATAAAGACTTCTAGGCATACTGAGTCCACCACATCATACTATTATTAAACTGGAGGAAAATCAAGTATCAAGACCTTTAAATCCTATTACCACGGAGTTGCAAGCCGTAAATTTGAATTTCCCTTTTTTTTCATCAGATTCTAGTAGACCTATATTAATTTATTTACAGGATACTACTTTTGTTCACCTTGCAATAAATTGATAATAACTGTCAAATCAAAGTGACAACTGCCAAACAAATTGTTGTCAATTTGGAAAATATGTGACGTTGCGTTGCGTCGATCATTGTTTCGTGTACGAATTTTTAATTTCTAATATAAGACTTCTGAATTCTCTTTTTTTTCCCTATTTCACTGAGATATTAATATTCTTGCTGAGAGTTGGTGTTTCTTTTAGTCTATTTATGTGCATGTAGACCTGAGCATTACGGTAAGTGTCTGTAACCTTCTTACTTTAGGATCCATATATTCTACATCCCGATCATTCCACATAATGAATAAGAATGATTTCGCTAAGGATAACAAAAGCCTGCTATATTTATTTATAATTATAAAGTTTTCGTTTTCCTTATTTTTATTTATTTTCAGTTTTGTTTAAAACATTGTCTAGTTTTAATATGGTTAACATCAACCCGTTTAGGCGAAAGTTGATGGCAGGGTTACTTTAATAAACAGCATATTAAAACCACAATTGCATGTAATTGAAACTTCTTAGGCATGTCATCAGTGCCCACCCTTTTTAGGCACAGATCCGAGCTCAAAAATTGAATATCTTTTGGAATTTTTCAAGCTAATAATAATCATTATTTTAATCCGAAGAGAGTTAATTTTTATGTTACTTAAAGGGGATCCAGGTACCCGACCTCCGAACTAAGAGTAGACCCCAGGTTTGAACTACGGCTCGCAGTTGTGTCTGGGTACCCGTGTAGATGTGTTCGCTTCCGTGTTATTTAAGCGGGTGTTTATTTACGTTCTGATTCGGTACCCGGTCAACTAATCATAATTACCCGCAGGTATTATAATTATGACGAATTTTATAAAGTGACCTGACTAGCAAATATATGTATTTAACAGAAAGGGCAGGTTTAAAAAGTTCTTACCACACCTGCCTAAAAGTCTTTCACTGGGTGGGTTTGCTATACGCTGTTGGGAGCCATTATTTATAAGAGCTATGAATAAATGTAGGCAGTTACAAATGTATTTTGGATTTGCAATAGTGGCCATTATTAGCAGCAGCCCATGCTTGCGTGTAATTAAGGCCCACCCGCATGGGGTATCCCTGTCCAGACTTAAACACAAATTCTATATTACACGGAGCCATGTGGGGTAGCTGTGCGCAGTGGAAAAAGAAGTTTTGTTATAATTGTAGACAAATTAAAGTCGTGTTGGTAGAGAATTAGTTTTTGCTACAAAAACTCAGATGGTATCATTTGTTTACTTTAAAAAAAATCTGGTGCTGTAAAGATAAGATTTGCTGTCATGGTGAAAATTGACATGAGTAAATGAATTTTGTTTCTGTTAGAAAACTATTTAAGCCTTTTATTTTGCATAAAATTTTAAGCTGTTATGTTTATGCCTCAATAAATTGAGAATAGAATAATAAAAAATCCACAAACTTCTCTTAACCGCGCACACTTACCCGCAGTATGGGTAAGTGTGCGCATTTTGAGCTGGTTGAATTAAGGTGATTTTTCTTCGAAGTGGCAAAGTTTTATTGATAATTACTTGATTAATCAGTACCTAAAAAAATGCTTTGCCAGATACATATTTTGATTTTTCTTTAATGCTTATCATTTAATTTTGATATTAGTTTGAAAAAAAGTGAGCACACTTGCCCCCACATGGGTCAGGGCTGTGTAAAACTATTGGGATCTCTAGTCTGAACTGGGACATGAAAACGCGAGGCCTATTCATTAGTGACCATTTACTATATGTTTTAATTTCTTTTTATCATTACAGTCTCTCTATTTCTACAATGGATGCTGCTGATGCCCTACTTAGTAATAACAGTGTGGGAGCTAAGCAGGATCTAGATGAGGAGTTGCTTAAAAAGCCACGTCCTAATGACAAGTGTGACATCATCAATGAGTGTCAGATGTTTATGAGGGCTGAGGACGGGGGAGGAGACGCCCACCTTAACTTAACTGGAAACATGAATGCCGGAACTAGTAGAGGTAATGCGGATACAAATCTTTCAACTAGCTCTGGTATTAGAATGGGTAAGCCTCAGGGGTTCCTAAAGTGTGCGCCGCAGCGCCGGCGGCCTGGCGCTCTGTAAAGAGTAAAGTTCTTACCATTCTCCGGATACAAAACTTTGGGGCGCCGCGAACTGGGCTAGAAGAAAAGTTTGAGAACTCCTGGGCTAGAAGATTGACAGGTGAAATACCATTGTTACTTCTTACTGCTTACACAGTGTAAGAATTATTAAGTTCAGGCTTATTTAAATAAAAATCATAACAATTACGGCATGCAATTTCTCTTAGGTTTATAGTCTATTTAGTTTAGGAGAACATTATTTGAACATTTTTGCAGAGATATTTATCTTGAGTAGAGTCATCATCCCTGTTGTTAGTATATTGTATACTTCTTTAATGCCCGGTTCCTATATTCAAGCAACGAATCGTTTGCCTTACGGGCAGTAGCGTTATGACATTTTCTACATACAAAATGTGTCAAATTTTAACCAACGGTTTTTAATATAGATACGCACCATTAGTCAAGTTAATTTAAATAAACCGTTACTGTCACACAAATGACTCTGTATTATTTTATTAACATGTCATGTTAAAAGTTAAAATTAGGTACTGATAATTATTTTATATTTAGATACGTTATGTTCATACTAAACGCATTCAAAACCCGTCGCCAATTACTGACAGTTGCTACGTTACCATATTTCTACAGACAAGGTCGGCAATCTGTAGCGAACACTATTGTTAGAAAGAGATAAATAATAATTTCAAATTGCGTACCCGAATGACGCGGCGTGCCTAGATACCGGTGCTTCCTGCAATGGCCGCCGTTTATCTACCCGTCTTGATGTAAATAAAATGTTAAAAATATTTAAGGTACTTACGAATGAAATGAGACACTTCTTCCTTTTACAGTTCGAGTATTATTTCTGCAGCCTCGAAAAACACAAGACGGCATTTTTTATGAAATAGATTTGTTACTTTTCGGTTATCTTAATATAAAATATCATTGACTATAAGTAGGGGAAAACCGGGAGACCTGACCAGGTAGGAGACTTGAACCATTTCAAATATCTAATTCAAATTTCGCGCTATCGGCGCTGTTGCCCGCTCGAATGACGCTTGTACAATGGCGGCGGCTGCGACGGCGGCGCCATATTGGCCGCCATTAGTATGGTTCGGCGTTGAGCGAGGTAAACGTGTTGCGACTAAAAAGTGAAAAATTAATATTATTTGCATTCAATTGCAATATCAACAGTTTTGGAGGTAAGAACTGTTTTAGTATCACATTGTATTAATGGTTTAATGTAGTATTGTGGAGTTTAGAGTGTTTTAGTTAACTGTTGCAATTGTTTAAATAAAACATCACTTTGGTGAGGCAAGGTCGTAGCGGGAGACTTGACCACTCCGGTGGTAGGGAAACATGACCAGTGGTTCGAATCTCCCGCCCTATCTTTAGTTAATCATTATTAAATTTTCATATCTTTGTTTGTTTTTTTTTTAGTAAAAAATGCCTTTTCAATACAAGGCAAAGGAAAATTCTACCCGCCGTCAAATCACAAAACGGGAACTCGAAAATGCCGCAAAACGGAGCATGTTTCTTCAGGCTTCATGCTGTTGATTATTGATAATCTACATTTGTAAGAAAGACCCTCTTATAATATTAGCTTTATATGTTATTGGTGTGCATAATCATAAGTGATTCCTGATGTGCCAATTATTTTTTCTCATTTGCAAATATTATTTAAAGGCAATTTCTATTAGAAGTATCATTTTTTGTTAACAAATTTTTTTAAAGCCAAAAAATGTCTTCATGCTGTTGATTATTGATAAGCTACATTTGTAAGAAAGACCCTCTTATAATATTAGCTTTATATGTTATTGGTGTGCATAATCATAAGTGATTCCTGATGTGCCATTATTCTTTAAAAGTTGATTAGTTTTATGTTATAAGCAAGATAATAATTTTAAGCTATTGATCTCTAAGGTTTTTAAGCCAAAAAATGCTTTAATAATGTTAAATATTGATTACATTTTGTAAGAGAGACTCATTTATAATATTGTCTTTATATGTTATTAATGTGCATAATCATATGTGATTCCTGTTGTGCCATTATTGTTTAAAAGGTGATTAGTTTTCTGTTATAAGCAAGATAATAATTTCAAGCTATTGATCTCTAAGGTTTTTAAGCCAAAAAATGCTTTAATAATGTTAAATGTTGATTACATTATGTAAGATTGAGAGACTCATTTATAATATTGTCTTTATATGTTATTAATGTGCATAATCATATGTGATTTCTGATGTGCCATTATTGTTTAAAAGTTGACTAGTTTTCTGTTAGAAGCCAGATAATAATTTCGAACTATTGATCGCTAAGGTTTATAGGCCAAAAAATGTTTTAATAATGTGAAATGTTCATTACATTATGTTAAAGAGACTCATTTTTAAGTTTGGTTGTGTTTTATATTAAATATTTTTAATCTAACAACCGTTTTTTAATGTTTTTCTTTTTTGACAAACGTATGGTCGAGTCTCCCTCACGCCCTGGTCAACTCACCCGTAGGGGTGGGAGATTTGAACCACTTTCCAGTTTAAAAAAAAAAATAAAAAAAAAATATATATATTAACTTAATCAACAATGTAATAATATCAAATTATACCTAACTATATTTGACACACATGGGCCCAATTACAAGATGCTACGACTAATATATAAAAAATTAAGCACGTTTATTTAAAGTGGGGTTCACCTCTCCCGGACTTCCCCTATGTTACGTAGCTTTGACTTAATAAATTAGTTTTATCATCATGTTATGTAAAAATATTATATTGTTTTTATTCTTTATCAGTTTCATGAGTTAAAGTTATTTCAAGGCGGGAAGACTACTTATACAAGTTATATTGAAGATACTATAAGATAGTACAGTTGTAGTGAATAATAAAATTACTACTTATATTTATGTTGCTTCTCCACCACATTTGTAACTGTATTATGCAGTGAAAAGTACTGGTTATCCTTGTGAAGTATTTATTTTTCTATTTTGAATTGATATGAATAACAATTTAAAGTTTACGCTATGGTCTGCTCTATTGCTGACTAAATAAATAAATTAGTTTAGATGTTAAAATGAAACAAACGATCATATGCGAGTCGAACTCTCACAAGACGGGTTCTGTACCATACCATTCTTGTATAGGGCCCTTTAATTTTCAATTGAATTTATTTTAATATTTTGTTGTTATAGTTTATTATATTTTAATTAACTAACAGCGATGCCACACGAGCGAGGCCGGTGCGTTGCGTTGTTGCGTGTGTGATTTTAACATAGACTGACGTACGTATTACAACGGATCGTGTGATTCGTGTGGCATGTCGTTCTAATTTATATGTAGAATAATGCAGCGGCGACGACGCAGCGCCATCGCAGGCCACCTGCAACGCCCGTGCGGCACCTCTCTAAGAAATATAAATATTTTAACTTACAAAAAAACTGTCCGATCAAGTTAATATGCCGAAAACGTATGCAAGATATTCATAGCATGCCTGTTGATAATCCAATAAGTAAATCTTGCAATCTAAGCTGATGTGCATTGCCGAGGCTTCTCTCCAGTTCACCGAGCAAGTAGAGGTTCAGTAGTGCCACAGCTGTTCTACTGACATTGTACATTCCACATGTTGAAAAAAATGTCTTTAAAGAGGAAAAATGCTATCAGGAGAAGTAATTGTTTTTAAAACAGTAAAATTGTAAACCATATTGTTGCTACTGTGTGTATTTCCTATATATTTTTAAATATTTTTGTTCTAATTTTATTACAGAGAAACCCAAGTTTGTGACCTCTACTCCAGATCAGACACGGGAGAGTCCGTCTGAAAACCAACTTGCAGACTCGAATCCCGAATGTGATATTGAAGGTAAACGTCACATTATTTAAAAAAAATCAAGTTCTTTCACGGACTAGAATCGATTTTCGGCCCCGTGTTCGCCATTTGCATGTCTCGTACTGTGTTTCGCAGGAATTCTCATTTGGCCCGTGCCTTGCACCTTTTAAACGTGCTTCTCGCATATGACCCTGAGCGGGATGTATTTGCTAGCGGATGCGCTGCACTGCGAGATGAATGATTGAGGTACTGCGAGAGTATGGATGTGCGTGTGTCGTCAATTTTCTAACGTGAAAATTCTATTCTATTTTTATTGCAATTTTCGGTAGGTTCGCCTTGTTTTGTTTACTGTTATACTGTGCGTACAATTAGTTTGTAATAGTAAATAAATAAATAAAATATAATAGGATTGCTGTACATTCTTTTCACAGTCTTATGTCTAATTTTGATAGCCAAATTCTGGCATGCGGCGTAAGCGCGCACAATTCGCCAATTCCCCCCGTTAAGCGTCTCCTAGGGCACTCCTCTACGGTGTGAGCGATCGTCTGCTCTGGGGCTCCAGTCGCAGCCGGCTGACGTTTTATACCCCAATTTGTGCAGATTATAATTACATCGGCCGACACCAGTCCGTATTTGGTTAAAGTGACCCATATCTTTCGGTGCTCGTTAAACCTGGCGGATCCTTAGTCAGATGGAGGGCATAATTTTCGGCGGTTATTCCCTGATCGTTCCATCGTTTGGTATATTTGTCGAGGGCACGAAAAGGCTCCGTGCTTTGGATAAGGTTTTCAGACCAGATAGGTCTCCGAGAATGAAGGCGCATATTAGGAAGATTTTCAGCGTTTTTCTTACAGGTAGTGTTGGCTTTCTCGCCTTATTCCACTCTGGCTCTTCTAAGCTCTGGTACAATATGTGACAGTACCGGCAGCCATTGAGTAGATATCGACATCGACCTGTAGCACAATTCGGAGCACAATATGTCATAAAACGATACGGTCTACAAAATGTATCCATCTAATTGAAGGGGTAACTTAAGCGATATTTTCATTTGAAAGTCAAAGACTTATCTGACACAGATATTGATAGAAGTGTGTTAATATTTATTTTGCAAGATAAACTAAATACAATCTTCACAAAGTGGGGATGTACCAACTTAAAGTTATTCCTTTTAAAGCATGTAGTACATATTTGCATTTAAGGAGTACCAGACTTGCCCGCAGATGATGATGGGATGCCGGGCACGGTGACTGTACTGGATGCTCCGGATGGTGGGAAAGTGTATTTGGTGGGCACGGCTCACTTCAGTCTGCAATCACAAGAAGACGTCTCAAAGGTATGTGGTATAAGGTATTAAGCAGTAAACATTCGAGTATTTTATAGAAATATAGTTTCAAGGTAAGGAGCTTGACATATACATACGAGTATGTATATACCTACTAGCCCAGTCAAATAAGGAGAAAAAACTCGGAATGAGAGATAATGAAAGAAATAGAAACTAGTATACACAATTTAATTTTGGCGTTCTAAAAGTTACATAAAATCTCGTGTCTAAGTCGTAAGTTATTCAAATGTCACAATCGGTGTTTCACGAGTATCTAAATTTATATAGCTCCAATAATGTTAACATCTATTACAAAATTGTAGAACATTTGAAGGGTCCACGGAAAGAACATGTCTAGTCACTTTTTTTGAAAATGAGTTTTGAATCTCAAAATGTACAGAACAAAATGAACTATTACCTATCAAGATTTAGATATAAATCTTCATATAACTTGTATCTTTTCACACTTAAAAAAACCTCTACACGAAAATGACGTACAAAATGACATGGTTCCTAACTTTCAAATCGCGATATCTCAAAAAGTTACTAATGTGACTAGAGACATGTTCTTTCCGTGGACCCTTCGTTTGCGATAAATTTCAATACAAACATTTTTTCATGCAGCTTATTATCTCTCATTCCGAGGTGAAACCCTTATTTGACTAGGCTTTACCTTAAATTTGCGGAATAAGAATCATTTTCTGTTTATTCCAGGTAATACAAGAAGTGAACCCACACATTGTAATGGTGGAATTATGTGAGCAGAGAACAAATATTCTACTGCTTGATGAGGAAATAATTCTAAGAGAAGCTAAGAACATCAACATTAAGAAAATAAGGTAATTTACCTAGCCTCATTTTATATTAATGTATTTTTAATCACGGCCAGCAGGTTTGGAAACAGCTATATTTTAACGGCTGTTATTTTTAAATTGTAATTAAGAACTGTTCTTATCGGCAAAGTAATTTGACATTTCTCTCTATTCTTCATTAGCCTTTTAAGCTTTTTAGCTCCTATAACACAGCATTGTCCTTTTCACCTTTCAAACAAAGTTTAACCTCAGCTTTTCTTCTTCTCGGACCTATTCAAATAAAGGGCTTAACATTGCAATAGAAAGCATTGCAATTATTTATGCCCCATGAAGAATTGCAATGTTTTCTATTTCAATGGTTCACCGGTGGAACGTCATGTCATATACAAATATGTATTACATACAATACAAATCTTATTTGGAACCCCTCTGAGTTCCAAATTCACATATTCTAGTGAAGTTTAAGATAAGCCTATATTGATAGATAAGAGAAGATGAAGAGATAAGGCATGTTTACAATATGGCCGAATAGTTGGGATGAACTTTATATGTATCGGCAGGGCAACGATGGCGCAGAACGGCGTATTCAACGGCCTGATGTATATCCTCTTGCTAAACATGTCGGCGCACATTACGCGAGAACTGGGCATGGCGCCCGGCGGCGAGTTCCGCCGCGCCATGGCCGAGGTGAGTCACCACCACTCTGCATTCGTCGCCACTCACCACTACTCAATCACTCGTCGCCAGTGTCGCCATTTGCCCTCATTCGTTACATTCTCTCGTACTCATCAAACTCACTATTATTCGTTACCACTCTTACTTGTTACTCTGACTGGTAACCGCTACCTCTCGCTCGTCACCTCGAAGGTCTCATTCGTGACCACTACTCGTACTCACTCTCAATCGCCACTCATCAGTATTGTAATGAGATGATACACTTTCAATACTCCATACTCCATGTTATGTTTATTGTCACTAGAACTGGGTGCGCTGCACACCACATTTTTACAATAAAACAACGCCCATCGTTACATATCAACAAATCTCTCAAAATTATAAATTTATTGAATTATTATTTTAAAATGGTTTCCTTTCACAGGCTAAGAAGATCCCTAATTGCATGGTTCAATTGGGCGACCGGCCGATAGACATCACTCTGCACAGAGCTATAGCCTCCCTGTCCTGGGGTCAAACGATACGCTTTATATGGCATTTACTAATGTCTAATCAGTCCATAAGGTGAGAGACGAGAGATGTTTTTTTTTTAGTATCGTATATCTTAGTTTTACGTACTTATTGACAATCAGAGTTGTACGACACGGAATTCCTCATGTAAACAATTAATTTGGCTTGCCTAACATTATGGGTACATCCACTCAGGTCAGCTAGTAGGATAATCGAATACAATCTATAATGAAATTAATACTTGGGGATCCGTCAGGTGATCTCAATGGACGTCGCATAACATTAGTACTGTTCCAGCGTGGAAGAAGTCGAGAAGTGCAAGCAGAAGAAGATGCTGGAAGATATGCTGGAGGAGATGGCGGAGGAGTTCCCCGCGCTCAAGCGCGTATTCGTCCTTGAGCGAGACATGTACCTGTGCCACTCGCTGCAGGTCGCCGCGCTGCAGCCCCGTGAGTACCGACGTTGCTGATTTATATTGGTCCAGCAAAAGCATGCCAGTGAGTACATTGCGTCGTTACAATAGCTCGAGCACCAAATATGAAAACGAACTCGTAAATGTATTTCTACAGGCATGCTTTTGCTGGACCAATGTGAATCATCCATAACGTATTATATTATACAGAACATGCTGGACGCTGTAGTATAGTATAAGTGAAGGCCTCCTGTGTCATTAGGAATATTTTGGACAAATAAGTCTGATATGATGGTCCCGAATCCTCTGGCGGAGCATCTCTGGTGGTCTTAGTGGAATTTATCGGTACAGGTCAACATCACCGTAACCTAAAAAAAAGTGTTGAAAACCGGCAAAGCAAAGTCGTGTGCATTCCAAATTAAAAAAATTGACATGAAAAATACCGTTATAGATTGTTTTATATTGTCTCCATACAAAAAAATCGTAACTTTTCTGGGTTATTAACCCTATTATACATTACGTAAAAATGTGTATGTTGGCAACAAATTTATACCCTAAGACTTGTCAGGCATTGTATAAAATCAGAGGTCTAAATATCTTTTAAAATTGTGAATGTATCTATTTCAAAATAGATTCTACTGCCTTTATATATTTCAGATTTTTAAAACTTCCTTTTGGAAAGTCAGAGACTGACTTTTAGAGCTCAAATCTCGCTACATATTGGATCAAATAAACCTGATTCTATTATATTAGACAAATCTAACCAAGTATTAACTCGAAAAAAAAAAATTTTTTATCCAAAAAAACACATCTGGGTTACATGTTGTTTTACCCTATTTTTGTATGTCCGTGTCAGGCCGCGAGCCGTGCCGCATCGTCGGCGTGGTGGGCATCGGGCACGTGGCGGGCATCGCCGAGCACTGGTGCCAGGTGCGCCCGCAGGACATCCCGCCGCTGCTCAAGTAAGTTCTAGCCCATTGCCTAGGGCAGGGTTTCCGCACCAGTGAAACGCGCCTCCCTAAGGGGGCGGAGAGAGATGGCAAAGGGGGCGTGGAAAGCTTTAAATTTATCATTATAACATAATTAATATTATTCGGTCTCTGTATCACAATGCGACGTCGTTGGTCATTGTTGTTAAATTAATGTACTTACGTTTGTTTTTCGTCACGAAAGCAATCAAAAGGCCTGAAAATTGGCGTGTTTAACCTTTGAAATGAACAAAAAAATCGTATTTTTTTCCGATTACAGAATACAAAGCGTTACCCGAAGACTTCAAATTCCTAACTTAAATCGTGTTACCCGTCTTACGATAAATAAATAATAGATATGAGAGTTGTGTCGGTGTAACGGTAGCGCCGTTGCAGAATCCCCCCGGAGTCGCTGTCGACCCGCGTGCTGCGCGTGTCGGTGCGCGTGGCGTGCGTGGGCGCGCTCGTGTACGCCGGCTACCGCCTGCTGCCGCGCCGCTGGCTCTCGTGAGCGCCGAGGTCAGTCCGACTGCATACGATCAACTCGAAACATTCTAAATCGGGCTTCGGTTTTGGTTAATACGATACAGTTTTCAGTGGACGACGCGAGGCCCCGGAAATTGTGTCATACTAACTCAATTCAAAGTTCACTTTTCAACGTTTACTCGTAACTTTGAGCTGAGGTGGTGCTGATCTGGTGCCGGGGCGTTGAAGTGTGCGATGACCATAATACTGTACAAGTCGACACGTAAAAAAGGAGGGACGCTAATTTTTTGTACTTTTTTGGCTATAAATCAAAAAGTAATTCACAGAAAACTAAATAAAATATTATTTTGAAATGTACAGATTGAGCCCTTTCACATGACACCCCATTTGCTATAATCAAACCACTTTCAGTTTTCAACTCTCCTTTCTAGACCCCTTTTCAATTATTTATAAAATTAATTTCATATTTATTTACTATAAATAGATGCCGCCAAGCAAGTTTTACAATATGCCAAATTTCAAGTTGATGATAGCATTTGTAGTTGCTGAGAAAACCTGCTGTAACATACAGACAGACAGACAGACAGACAACGAAGTCTCACCATAATGGTTTCTATTTTACCATTTTGCTACGGAACCCTAAAAAGGAATAAAAATAATACCTCCGAGTGATTTTGCTGATAAATGTTATTTATATTTAACCTTTAAATGCAGGATGCATCGTACGAAACAAAAAACAAAAAAAATATTACCTAGAATCACTTTACGAGTAACGGAACTTTATAGGGAAAAAAAACATGCATTTAAGGGTTAATATATTGGTAGCAACCATAATGAATCTAAATCAGTATATTATTGTAATTTACATATCAAATATTTTCTTTTCAGGATGCCTAGTTGGACCATCTCAAATTACTACCATAGATTTTAATTGGTAGACTAAACTGTAAATATGTATGAACTGGCTGAAAATTATCTCTTCACTTATATATTTTATTTCAAGACTAATAATAGTAATTAAATACGAAAATCGTGACATTATAAAAACAATTATAGTTTTTTTTGGGACATACATACATACATACATACCTTCACGCCTTCATTCCCAGAGTGGGGACATTACTTGCATAATAAGATTTAGGTACTATTGAATTAAAATCTGTGTTCATATGTAGCATAATACGTTTATTTCCCTCGTAGTGAGAGTTAATGGCGTTTTATGCATGCACATTGGTGGCGCTGTTATGCCAGCCGGCTTTTAAAGATTTTTCGTTTGTGGGCATGTTCCGTGTAAACCTATGGTACAGTGACGCTATATTGAAAAGAGCATTCAAAAATGTGATTAAAATTGCTTGGCATTTTGAGATTGATTTAGTAATTACATAAAAGTGTTCAAGTTTTATTTAGACGATATGACTGTTGTTTAGAGATCGTGTTGGGTTAACTTTAGCTAGGTAAACCAATTTGTAATAGCGCTACCGGAAATTCACGCATTTTTGGGACTGTATTACGACATATACAGTGGTGGACATATAATTAGAAACACTTGCGACGTATTTCACATTATACAAGGCACATTGCCGTAAAACTTTTGTTTTTGGAAATAAAACAACAAAATGCATAGAATACGTTCAACAACTTATAATTAATTAAAAAACAAATAAATATCCGAGTTTACAACTACCATTTAGATATTTAGTTACGTACAAACAACTAAACGACATTTGCAGTACCATTCGTCATGGACAAGTAATTAGAAACACTAAAGAAATGAGGTAAAAATCAAAGTTTTAACGTGTCAACGTCAACAATTTCAAATTATTTATGTAAAATAATGTTTGGTTTACTAAATTTCTTAACAATTAATATTTAGTTGCATAGCCTTTGTTATTAATGACGGCTCTGCAACGACGTGGCATTGATTCAAGTAATTTCATACATTTATCGAGTGGGATCGAGTTCCATGCTTCAACAAAGGCTTCGTAAAGTTCATTTTGACTGGAATTACGTTTAACGGAGACTTTTTTTTAACGACGTACCACACATTTTCAATTGGATTTAAATCGGGACTATTTGCAGGCCAGTCTAACATGGTAACACGTTGCTCACTAAGAAAGGATTTAACACTGCGGGCCGTGTGTTTTGGGTCGTTATCGTGCTGAAAGATCCAGGTCACAGGCAAATGGTCGTCGGTGTAGGGAATCATTGTCTCTTCTAAGATGTTTTTGTATTGAAATTGATCCATTATACCTTGAATCTTACGGACCCGTCCGCCCAACTCCGCAACCAGAAAAACATCCCCATACTTTAATATTACCACCGCACCGCCGTGTTTGACTATGCTCCTCGTGTATTTATAATCAAAAGCATGGTTTATTGGACGTCTAACGTAGCGTTTGCCGTCTGAATTCACCATATTTATTTTTGTTTCATCCGAGAATAACACTTTTTTCCATTCTCGTACGGTCCAGTTAAGATATTTCTTTGCAAATAATAATCGCTTCTCTCGGTGTTGCTTGGTAAGAAGCGGTACCTTTCGAGAAACCCTCCCGAACAATTTAGCTTCCACTAATCTGCGGCGTACCAGTTTCGAGGAAATGTTCCTTGGGTCATCAGGTGAAAAAACTTCATTTCTAATCTCGTTGGAGCCTTTGAACGGGTCTTGTTTAGCTACACGTATTATTTGCGAATCTTCCCGGGGAGATGTTTTCCTTGGAAGAGCCTTTCTAACAACACTTTTAGTAGTTCCGTTAGTTTTATAATGAGCAATAGCGTTGAAAACTTTCTTCACAGAACATTCTAGATGTTTAGCAATTCTTCTATAAGTCCACTTTCGATCTAAATGTAATTTAACGATTAATTGCCTGGTTGACTCGTCACAACTCTTATTTTTACCCATTTTAACAATACTTATTATTCACGTAATTTTCCAAATTGACGTTTAATTGCCGCCGAAACAACAGAAAAAGCGTAAAAGGAGGTTTTTTTTTTAGTTTCAAAAATGGAGCGTACCATGGATCCTGTTTCTAATTAGTTGTCCAAGCGGCCAGTAATAGAAATTCAACTATCATGATTTTTAAAATCTTTTAATAATTAAAGATAGAACAGATTTACTTTTTTAAATATTTTATGAGTTTTTTAACTCATTGGCTATATTCTGGCATAGTCAATAGTGATTTAATCAATATAATTTTTACTCATAACGATAGTTCATTCTGTGTTTACCTAAGTTTTATGTACTGTTTCTAATTATATGACCACCACTGTATGTGTCTACAGAGAAAGCGCGACATTTTTTTAAATTCAAGTCTGGTTAATTATCAATATTATCATGCTCTTAAAGCCCCTTACATAATGTTTAAAATTCCACTATGACAAACTATGAAAGTAAAAAAATGAATTTGTATTTAATATGGCTATTTGTTGGGTGCCCTAATGGATAGATTAGCTTTTATAAAATTGTTATAATAATAAAGCTTGAAACATTTTGTGTTTTTATCATACAAGCAACTATTTAATTTGAAAATAAATGACAAAACATGTTCTTACTGTTAGAATTAATAGACAGACATTGGTGAAGCGTTCAGAATTAGCAGTTTATGTTTGAATATACCTATGGCTATTTGAAAAGTGCATAGTATACGGGTGCTTAAATAATGACAGGAATGTTGACTTGTCGGTTATTTCCCGATTCGCCGGATTCTTGTTTCGTCGGATTCTTGAGGGAAGAGTTCTGACTGTCACATATTGTACATAAGAAATTCCGGCGAAACTGGAATCCGACGAAACAAGAATCCGGTGAATCGGGAACTAACCGACTTGTCATTATTTTACTTATTCCGTGGAAATAGGTAGATTCGTAAAACGTTTCAATTTCCAGAGGCAGTAACCAAAAATCTGTAAGCGTATCGTAATGGGTCTACGGTGCTTGCGAATAGATTTGATTCAGATTCTTCGATCATGATATTATGTCCTTGAGCTAGTTTATGCAATTATCTGAAGGTAATCGATCAAAGCCACGTGACTCAGTTAACCAGCCAATCACGTCGTTAAAAACCATTAATTACTAATCGCGATATACGCTTTGACTTTGATTCAGTTCAGTTTCGTTTTAAGGTTAAATGGCCTCATCAAATGTCTTTATGATCCTGCCAATTAAAAAGCCAAATATTATTTTAACAGTGCAGTTACGTTTACTTTCTTCGTCCGTAACTACGTACAATATTTTAAAACTTACCTTTGTCTGTGTTCGGTAAATTTTTCATATCATCTGTGGGTGACAGTTGAAACCAAACAAAAGAAAATTACTCTCTAGATATGTTACAAATACTGCTACTGCTGTTAAGAATCTGCCTTGTTTGGTTAACTGAGTCTTAGCGACGGACGTGTCAGTGATATGTATGATAATAATTAGGAAAGAGTGACTCCATAGATTCTAGAACCAGGTTTTGCTACCAAAATCCGAACCCTGATTATTATATTTATTATACAAAAGAAAGTTTAGTTTATTATTTTATTAACTCCTCAAACCTTAGGGAAAATTTGAATTAAATCTGAGGTCGTCCTGAACTCTTAACGCTTATAATCGCTCGCATTTGAACATTTCTCTTTGATTTGAGATAAGTACCCGGTGTTTCGTAAGAGCGAAAATGTAAACTTGTTTTTTTTTTGATAGCCTTAATTAGTGTTCCTTGCCAGGGCAAAGTCTAGCCTGGTCAGACCTTAGAAATCACTGATCAATCGCTTCGAAATGCACCTAAGTCTTTCTGCTAGCTTCGCCTTAGTCTTTCACTTTGCCGGTGTCCGTCCTGTGGCACCCACTTATATACTATCTGTGCCCAACTGCCTGTGGAGCGCAGTGTACTGTAACGAATGCAACCGGTTTTTACACCCAAATGACACTTTGGTAGAGATTGTTAAGACGTGTTGTAGTTTTTCTATCCATCTTGCTTAAGGAATAATATGTAAAAAACTGTGCTAAGGGGGCAATCAATCCTTTTCTGTTTCTGAAGAAGTACAAGTTGAACCTTTGCCAAAGAGTTTGCCAAACTTCAATTACTGAATTTAAATACACTGGTTTAGAGATTCCTTAAAACTTTTATCCAAAATAGAAAGCACATGCGTTTTCAAAATTCCTGTGTACCTGTAAACATTGGCCGATCACTTAATTGTGTTAAAGTTGGGATGGCCGTTAGTTCTCTTGCCAATTATTTTGTATGAAGGTTATTAGCAGGCAGCTTCTTCTATTTATAAAATAGATAATTATTATGAGTTATACTACTAGGACGATAGCTTTACAATTTATGAACCAATTCAATTGGGTTCAAATCCCGGTAGGGGCGGATATTGGTGTGTGAGCGCGAATATTTGTGTCCGAGTCATGGATGTTTTCTATGTATTTAAGTATGTATTTCTCTATATAAGTATTTATATCGTTGTCTAGTACCCATAATACAAGCCTAGAGCTTAGTTTGGGACTAGGTCAATTGGAGTGACATTGTCCCCTGATATTTATTTAATAAGTATTTATAATTATTATAGTTATTTAGTATTTGGGTCAAAGTCACACACACAGTTTCGAAAATCAAAGTGGTCTTTCTGTTCTTGAAAGTTTAGATTTTTTTACCAGTATACCAGCGTATCGTGAGCTAAATCAACTTCTACTTTTTCGGCGTATCTTTATCTGGAGGTTAAACGTCTTTCTGTTATTTTATGTAATGTAATTGTTGTCAACTTATTATTAACATTTGTGTTGTTGTATTTATAAGATGATAATTATGCGGGAAAATATGTAAGTGTTCAGATTATAAATGTATTTGTGTTAATTAATAGAGTTTTCTTGGCCTTTAAGTTTTTCTTCATGATTGTTACTAAAGAAATCGCACGCGTGTGTGCATAAAAACATAAATATGTTAGCGTATACACGACTAGTACAGTCAAGTGCAAAAATATGTAGGTATCGAAGGAATCCTCTCATAAATGTGTTACTAAGTTCTTATTACACTGGAATAAGGTGCATTAAGACATATTTTTGAGATATACTTGACTGTACGTGTTCGTGTATATACTCTAGTATAATCATTTTAAGTGTATGTATTCAAGCAATAGCAGAGAACGTCGCTGTGGAAAGCTCTGTTGTTCTGTAACAGGGTGATGTAGATTGCTTCAAGTTGTTATATATTATATATTATTTTGATAAGGACTGTGATAATGTAAGAAATCCATCCATTTGTAACATTAGGAAATAATAATTATCATTTTGGTCATCGTTATCTTATCACAGTGGTTTTATAATGTCAATTGCGTGGGGAAATTATGCAAATAAATGATTTTTATGAATATTTATAAAGAGTTTCGACGGTTACTGATCGACATAAATACGAAGGAAAAATTGGCAAGTAACTATGACTTAGTAGGTATGCCAGTTCACGCAATTAACTAAGTATAATTTAGGTCTTTGTCTCAATAAGTAAGTATATATTACTAAAACTGAGTGTCAAAATTTCATCGTTTAATGAATAATTGTTAATATCTTGCACACTAAAGTTAATTTCACTCTCATTGCAAATGTAAGCGTGGACTCGAATATTCTTGGTTCGTGCGATCTAATAATTTCGTAGCGATAACCTATTTTTTTAAACCGAGGAAGGAGTACTTGGGCAACCTATAGTTACTTAACTTAAGTAGGTTTTAACTTATTCAACTGAGCTAATCCACTTAAGCATACAAAGCCATTGTGTAGTTGACCACAAATTAGGATAACGAGCTCGCAGTAATTGCAGATTATAACAGTTTTCGAAGGTCAACAAGGATTATCCACTCTATTTCTATAGACATAAGACTACAAAATACAGTAATACTCGTAAAATAATGGCAAGCATTTTATTCATGCATTTTACAACCGCCTGCCGAATTTTTGAAAACGCTATTTTCCATTTAGACCATTTTAAACCTACTCAACAAGGAATAAGGTTGAAAATTCAACATTCATGCGATGCATTATTAAACTTTTTCGTAAAGTAACTTGTTGGCGACTTCGACAACAAAAGTAGATAATAGGATTGTATAGATTACAATGACCATTGTGTTTACAGGCAATTGGAAGAGCTCAGTTCTAAAAGTTTAAACTATTCTTACTTGTCTCAATATTTTAATATTAGTAAACATGTACAGTATATAGATTGCTTTACCTGGAAATGATTAGACCCCACGAACGGCTGAACCATTTAATTGTAATCTCTAAGTGTTAGTTATCCGTGTCACAGTGCAATTACGTACAATTGAATTAGTGCACATATAATTTTGTCGCCAGTATGCTGATTTAAACAAATACACTGTCGATTGTTATCGTAATATATCGCCTACCAGGACCACAGCATCAGTCATACCCAGGGAGGGTAATCAATCTTAACTCTTTAAGTAGATACGCCCACTATCCGTATGTCGCTATTGGATATTATATAGTGTTCCCTGTAGAGTAAAAAAATGTATTTTCGAGACTACTAGCATTTTGTGACCAATGGAATATATGTCTTTTACAAAGCAACAAAACCAACTGTCTTTAGGGTGTGTTTACACTTAAGCGGAGCGGAGGACCGAAAATGACCAATCAAGTTTCCGCTTCCCCGTCCGTTCTGCTCGAGGGCTTATTTTGCTTGCTACATTATTATTTTATTCGCTCAAAGGGAGCGCGTTACGTACAGTGCGATAGCTCTTACACCCTGCTTCGGGTTTGTTCCTGTCTCACTCGCTCACATACGCTCTTATTAAGAAGACTACGATATCGTAATTTGTCGGATAAGTTCGTATTTATCTTGCTTTTTCAAATAGGTTATCGATGGATACTGAAGGTGACGGAGAAAGCTGTATATATACGAGCTTCCCGACTACGATGTATATTTAAGCACTACATCTGTGGGTTAACCATGAAATACTAAAACAGTTCCTTTTAGGTTGAGAAAAAGGGACAGCTCTGTAGCAGTTATACGTCTGTTCCTTTCCTTATACTCTCAACCTTATCTGAACTGGTTTAGTATAGACGAAAAACTCAAGTAAATGACCTCTTGCATGTAGTTGTGTACAAAACTAATATGGAATTTACGTCAAATTTCAAAGAGGTCATTTACTTATGTTTTTCACCTGTATGGCATGGTACTCGCTATTAGGTGAATGGCAACTGTAATTGACTAGGATCTGTGGACCTGGGAAGTTGCTGTATGTATTGTTACAATTAGTTTTTATTGAATAGACTTTCTTGATTTGAACTATTTACTACTGGACTTTTATTAATTACTATAATAGTTTTCCTGCCCTTATAAAACCGATTCAAACCTATCGATATGCAATATTTACACAATGACCCTAAATAGTTGGGTACACACACACACACACACACACACACGTTTCAATTAAAAGATCGACCGCCTTAAGATGGTTCCTGCCATAGTCTGCAGGATGCGGAACGGGAATGCGTTCGACCAATTTAGTGTCAACTTATCAAATCCTTTATTCCACTTAATTCCAATTCCAAGCGGAATTGGTCCTAACCGATCAGAACAACCTTTATGTCCATGTAACAGAAGCGAAAAAGAAGTCGTTGATCTCGGCTTGGCGCGAATCTTTTTGTTTTCTGACCGGCATAAATCGATAACGACATCGTTATCATATTAATATCGTTATTGTAGCACTTATTAACTTGATGGTAAAGGCCGAGGATGATAACGATATGGTTTCATAATGTTAGCGACTTTTTCTTACTTCTTTGTACTCTTTTTTAGGATTCCCAAGTCAAACTAGGAACCCTTATAGTTCCGCCGTGCCCGTCTGTCTGTCTGTACCTATGTCGTGTCTCAAATTATAAAATGTACTAATTTTGTACACATAGATTTTATACCGCCCATTAAGATCAATAATTAAAAGTTGAAATTAGGATTCCCATATCTCATTAGAGAGCTGAAAATGGCATTTCCATCTCTAGAGCAGAAAGAGTTTTTGAAAAAGTAATTGATCAATCATTCAGTCATTTTCATAGTTTCTAGAACATGGAAGAATTTGATACAGCCATTAGGTACGAAATAAATAGGACTTTTTTTTTAAAACTAATTTATTTACAATTTCTCAAAACATAATTTTCGTAAGAAAATACCTAAACAAAAAGTTAGTAACAATAACATACAATACTTTTGTTTACTTTCCTTCGCAGTCAAAATGAAACGTAGAGTTTTTAAATTGGAACGAAAGTATCAATTGCAAGCTCGTACAATAGGCGCACTTGATAGCACTCGTGCAGCCTAAATCACAGCCTAAATATATACCACTTTCAGCCCATGGTTAAAAATCTGATGCTCAAATCTTGGTACTTTTTGTAACTAACTGTAAAGTTGGATTTGTCGCACTAGTGTTTTTTCCATGAATGTATTACAAAACGTCTTTGGATACATGTGCGATACTGTTATTTTCATTCATCCCGAGTCATGAGAAATACTTTCCGCACTTGCAACAAAATGCAACAGAAGGGTCCACGCAAAGAACCTTTTTTTTGAAAATGAGTTTTGAATCTCAAAATGTAGAGGAGGGTGTGTGCGGTTTCGCAGTAATTTCGCCAATGTCCAGTGAGTTAGAGTCTTAGACCATACAATACCTGGACTGGCCTTATAGCTTGTATTCGGGTACAATCATGTCTGCCGAGATTTGCGGGGGGTGAAGAAATAACACATGCAAAAGATTACTTACAAATGTAAAATCTATCTGTGTCATTACACACGCACATTTTGACAGAAATCTAACACATAATATACAGGGTGTTTGGTAGCGGGTTCGACAAACGAAAATGGGAAATACTTGGGTCCAATTGGAACACATTTGCCATAGTGACCCCTATGCTAAAGTTGATAGTTTTTTTTAAATAAAATATTTAAAAAAAACTATCAACTTTAGCATGGTCGAGCTCGCAATAACGCCCGTGAAGGTCAAAGATTTTTTTAAATTTTGTGATCAAAATTTAAAAAAGTGTTTTGTTTTCAATTTTATTATTACTCTTAAAATGTTTTTTATTAATGGTAATTTACCAGCGATTATTAACTCTAACGTATTCACCAATATTCATAACCGTGGTATAAGTGATTTCTTTAATAAATCTTCGTGAGGAAATTTCAATGTACTGCGTAATTATTTTTTTCTGTTTTTTTTCTTGTAAGTGGCATATCGTTGTGAAGAGTATTAACCAGAGAAGTTTTTTAATCAATTTGAAATCGTCTATGACTTGTGATTTTTTTTTTATACTTGTCGAAACTTTAATGTCATTTTATTTTCCTCATTTTGTCATAGCTTGGTTTTGTTTTAAAATAAACCCATTATCAGAGCATGATTTTAAAAAAAATGGGCGGTTTCAGCTGCTTAGGTATGTAATTAAGAAGGTTTAAAGGTAAAATTTTGGGATATTTTCAAAAAAACGGAAAAAAAAATATTAAAAAAAAACTATCAACTTTAGCATAGGGGTCACTATGGCAAATGTGTTCCAATTGGACCCAAGTATTTCCCATTTTCGTTTGTCGAACCCGCTACCAAACACCCTGTATTTTGACGCACACAAACATATCACACATGTAAAGACTTTGTACAAACGCGGTATAAGAATACGTAAATGTCAATGTGGTCGGCATAACCTACGGTGCGAGGATTAGGTCGATAACTCATATCGATATTTTAACTGACATTTGCAGGAGCATACAATTTTTGCCCCGCCGCCTAGCAGCAGTGTTCGCATTGTTGTGTTCCGGTGTCGGAATAAGACAACCGGTGAAATTACGAGCATAGAGATTCCATCGTAGAACTCAGAGTTGGCAACGCCTTTGAAGTCTTAGGCCCGTATTAATAAACTTATCTCGACTTTAATGCCAGTCTCAAGATGCGTCAAAATAACAGTTTTCTATGGCTTGTCGTTTACTCTGACGTATCTTGTGACGGACATCTCTCAGTCAAGAAAAGTTTATTAATACGGCCCTTAGGATTGCAATCTTGAGATTGTCTCAGTTCCCACTTACCATCAGGTGGCCCGAGTGCTAATGTGCCGTCTTCTCTGTCATAAAAAAATCAGTATCTATCGAGCATCGTAATAGGATATTATTGGTCAATGAAATAGTTGTTAAGTCATGTTAATTATAATTAAAAATAACGGAAAAGTACGATGTTTTTTATATATTTTTACAAAGTTTGCCCTCTTGACCAATCATGGAGATTATAGCACAATTTTTCTTATTATTGTTTTATGAGAAGAAACCTTATTGACCGTATTTTTATTAGATACTAGCGGCCCGCCAGCGGCTTCGCCCCACTGCAAATTTCTGACTTTCAATTAATTTGTTACAAAAAATGTGATAAATGAAGAACCGCTCGACCGATTTTGTGCAAACTTCACATAAACCATCTACTAAATAGTCCGGACAAAGACTAAACATTTGGTTTGGATAGATGAGCCCGTTCTTGAGTTATAAAATTACAACGAAAAATGGCATTGATTTTTATACTATATATAGATATAGATATAGATATAGATATAGATATAGATTATTTGACAAAGTTATGAAAGTTTTAAAATATCGTGGTCATTGGTATTTCTTTGTATAAGTAAATACTTACTAAAATACTAAATATACTAACTTTTTCATATAAACATAAAGTAGGAACAGCAAAATCTATTAACTTTCGCCTCTTGCAGTGTTCGATACTGACTTGCATCAAAATGTTTCGAACATATGGAACTAGTACCTACGCGTAGGCACCCAATTTGCTTGTCTGCTGCATAAGGCGGTCCATATTTGTTCAATTCTGGGTCTTTTGGAAACGTGTTAAATATACACTTAAAATAAATAGTGTTCACTAGGCAATTTTCAAGTCCTTAGTAATATTCCTTACTGTCGAAAAATATTGATTTCATCGACACTACCCTTATCTTATCACTAAACCGAGTCTCGCTAAGGAGTATGCTGACGACATCATTATGATGCAAACAATTATAGACTTTATTTCAAAAACTGTTAAGTTATTTCTTACAAAGCATTAAAACCGAGTCTCGCTACCCGAGTACGCATTCATCCAAGTAAGAATTTGAATTGATTGATTTTAATCGTTAAATTTGACGTGCTATGAAAATATTTTAAAAATAATATTTTACAGGTATTAAATATATAAAATTACTAACAAATGAAATGTTGTGCCATCTTTTTCTAAGCTTGAAGTAATTGATCGTTTTTTACACGAACTTATAGAACATGCGAGCATTTTTCCAATAAGTGTGTTCTCTGGCGAGGCGATTTTGTGAATGACCATAATCGATTATGAAATTGGTTTTGTAGGGTAAAGACACCAGTGGTCAGCCAGAGACCTGTAGTCGGCCTCTGCCTATATTTTGTATTGTGAGTGGGAAGAGTACGAAAGATATATTTTCCACTCTTTGCTCTCATATAAGGTCGACTACTGGTCTCTGGCTGACCACTGGTGTCTTTACCCTATAACTTTTTGCACATTGTGCAAGTTTTTCGGCAGAGGGGAAATGACCTATAAGGCCAGTCCAGCTACTGTATGCTCTGTTAGAGTATAATCAGTAAAGAGAAATCAAAAGTAAAAGCCGAAGATTTTTCAATCCGCCATCTTCCCTCCCCTAACAAAGCTTATCTCGTTTTAACTCGCGATATCTCAAAAAGTTACTAATGTGACTAGACATGTTCTTTCCGTTGACCCTTCAACTACACTCTATTTTACATGCTATACATATACATACTCCTTGACTTACATACTCTCCAAAAAGGATGGCTATCGGAAAGAGCGTTTTTTTATGCATTTTATGCATCGTTTTCTACTGGCAGGTATCAGTATGACACATTTTAGACAAAAAGCTGACACCTGACAATACTCTAATGACGTTTTGACAAACATAATTCAAAAATGGACGAGCCGCAATGAATTTTCCTTTTCAAAATTAAACATCTAAATTTTTACTCGAAACAGAATCTTTTAAATTTTATCATGTCGATATTATTGTCGAATAATTACTTTTGACCAATTATGAGATGATGCGAACATGGGTGTTCACCAAACAGTTACTGTGGTATTCGACTGAACACATTTTATTAAACAAACAGAATAGGAATTACAAGCATTGTAAGCCAGACGTTCCTCTTGACGTACCTTGCCGCATAATTGAATTATTTTAATTGAAAGTCCGTCCTGTTTGCAGACGTTGGTTCGTCATTTGCAAGGTACTCCTCCGATCGCCTACATCTACCGCCCTCTGCAACCTTACTGCAAGATGACAAATCTGCCACTGTGGTACTGCTCGGTACAGTACACTTCAGCAAAAAATCCGTGGAAGACGTGTCCCAGGTATTTAATCGTTTTGTTGTTACACCTACTTATATTTGGTGTCTGATTGATAACCTTGGTATTTAATTCTTTTTTAACTCATATTAGATAGTGAAAACATTAAATCCAAACGGGATTCTGGTGGAGCTATGTCGCCAAAGAGTATCTTTGCTGGAACTGGACGAAAAAAAATTCTTGGAGGATGCCAAAACATTTGATTCCAGAAAGATGAAGTGAGTCTTCAATCCTTAAAAGTGCTTTAGTAAACTAACTTAGTCACCCACTACCTGGAGTCTGGAAACTTTTATTCTTGAATAAAGGTAGGTACCTACTAATGAAAGAGATACTTAAGTGGCGATCTCGTAGATACGAGTCATGAAAAAAAAAACTTCCTTCAAGGTTAATATTTTTCATCGTTCAAGGATATATTATGGTTTATTTTTTATTTCTTTATTATAAAACTTGTGCTATTTATTTTTTCATGTTTTCAAACATATGATCATTCCAGTACTTAGCTGGCAATTTGCTTGAACAAGAAGTAAGAGAAGAAGTTTAGTCATATACTTTGGGGGACGATTTCTCCCAATGGATTGAGACTGGGCAGCTAAAACAAAATACTTGTCTGTTATTTTAGACTATACTCCTGTAATGCTCATGGCGAATCTATGTAACGGTATTTTTATGACATGGGGATTATAAGGATGGCCAACGGTTTTTGCTAACCTAATTAGATTACCACCATACAACTTGACAACTTGAAGTATGGTAGTTATCTAATTTGGTTATCTGCGAGAATCGAACTCAAATCTGTCACTTTCTTTTTACTTAACATTACTTAGGCTACCTATGCCGGTTCCATGTCAGCCAAGTTGACTATTTGGTTTGAGGATGGGAGAATGATTTGTGGTCCGGAAAATTAAGATCCTGTACCGATCTGTCCCTTTAGTCTCTTTAGTGTCTTTATTGAATAGATACATTTCCTTCTATTTAATAGGTGCCTACCTATTATTATGACCATAGCTACCCGTTATTATTTTTAGTTGGGTTACTAATGTTACTATCAAATTTACCTTATCGCTAAAGGACAATTAGCTCAAACGTCTGGATGGTGTAATGTATTTGTTACTTTATAGATACGAACGCCAAATGGCCCGTTTGCAAAACGTCTGGGTCTTAAAAAGGCGTGTTGATGTGACACTTGATGATTAAAATCAACTAATTTTACTTTCGACGAATTAGGTATTCTAATTATACGGACTATTTTCAATTCCAGACGTTTTTCTACTAACTCGTTCTTTGTTCATGTCAATTAACTAATTTTACTTTCGGCTAATTAGGTATTCTAATCATAAGGACCATTTATATTTCCAAACGTTTGGCAACTTGCTCATTTTAATCCTGCTAAATTGACACTTTGCTGACTGAGTATTCTACTTTTACGTCATCTAGCTGAAATGGTCCTTTGGCGATGAAGTTAATTTGATAGTAACCCTTTTAATGTACCTAGTTATAGCTTGGTCTTTTTTTAATTCCTTCAGAAGTGCTATGAAAGGTCAAAATGTGGTATCAGGAATGTTGCACGCTATGCTCCTCAAGACTTATGCCGACATAGCAAAAGAACTTGGCGTCGCGCCCGGCGGGGAGTTTCGCAGAGCGTATCATGAGGTGAGATACCTTATTTAATAGCGTACCGATCGCCTAAAGTGGCAATTTTTTTATTTCGGTCTTTATTTATATTTCCAGATGAAGGCCATTCCTGGTTGTAAACTGTTCCTTGGTGACAGACCCATCCAGATAACAATATCCAGGGCCTTCCAGTCTTTAAGTATTTACGAACTGGGTCAAGTGATGTATCATCTTACGTCAACAAATTCAAAAAACAAACCATTGACGTATGTATTAGTTTATAGTTCCTGTTTGTAAAATAGTGTATACTAAGTAAACCGTTTTATCTATACCTACCTACTTAGTACACGAGCAGGAGAGGTGTGCAGTGCTAACTTAATTTAGAACTTTTGGGAGTAGATCTCTACAGTCTAAAGTGTGACGGACGGTCGATGGGCATATTGTTCCTTTCTCTCGATTTAATTAAAACCTCGAAAATAAAAAGGATCAGAAACCTCCTAACGTTTCACACCTACTTAGTTTAAAAATAAACGACACACACCAAAATGTTTAGTATTTCTTAGATGTTTTAAGTCTTTAATTTTACAGCAAAAACACACTAGAAAAGTACAAAGACAGAGATTTCGTCCAGGCACAGTTCGAAGAAATCACCCGCGACGTCCCAGCTTTTAAGAAAATATTCCATGTATTTGTTGACGAACGTGACAAGTGTCTAGCGTACTCCTTACAGGAATGTGTAAAAAATAGTGAGTAATAGCTTAGTTTCGTTCGGTCTGGCGTCGTTTGCGAAAGGGTACCTACCTAATTGACAGACACGTTTTTTTTTCTGGTTCGCCTTATGTTGACTGGTAGAGAATGCTATTGGGCATTAAGTTCACCATTTGTACTTTATTGTATTTTGTACAAATAAGTTTTAATAAATAAAGGCGATGCCAGGTTGACCTAATTTGTTAGCGACAGATACGACCGCCTTAATAAAATAGTTTGAAAATTGAACTCGTCGGCGAGATTTTTTCCATTATTCCCCAATATTAATATCTAGACACAGTCTCACACAGATTGGCCTAGTCCCAATCTAAGCTCAAGGCTTGTATGTGTACACTTTAGTACCTTGTCTATTTAATGTCATGTTTAAACTGCCATAATGTGATTGTCACGACGATTAAAGTGACAAGGTACTAAAGTGTACACATATTTATGAACTTTACTGTGCTATGGGTAGTTGACAACGATGTAAATACTTATATAGAGAACAAAATACGTGAATACAGTACAGAGAAAACCTCCAAGACTCGGAAACAAATACTCGCGCTCGTCACACAAATATTTGCCCATACCGGGAATCGAACCCGGGACCGCTAGCTTCGTAGGCAGGGTCACTACCGACTAGGCCAACGTGTCGTCGTCGTCTGCACTATACATATAATATAAATAGGAAAGATTTGATTTTTTGTATGTTTGTTACGAATAAACTCAAAAAACACTAAACTGATTTTAAAAAAACTTTCACCATTAGAATGCTACATTATCCCTGAGTAACACAGGCTTTGTTTTATTTTTCTGCGTGGTCGGAGTTGCTGGTAACAGCTAGTATATCATATAGTGCAGTATCGTTTGTGCTCCCATTTGTGCTCCCATTTGCGAGTTGCATCAGAGGAAGTAAGTTTATTGTTATCACGAGATAATTCGTTTGGATCTGATCAGTTTTGAGACTGACGTCGTTTGTTTGTTTGTTGTTCGTTATTGTAACAAACCGACATAAACTTACTTAGTAGAGATAGTAGCTTCGATTTCTAAATCATTGCAAAAACCCTGGGAGCCTGCCGTTTGGTAAAAATATGTTTGCCAAAATTAAATGTATCATTTCCCATTTTTTTTCAATTGCCAACCCAATGTTATATAAATTTTACAGAATTTATTCCAGTAGTTTTTATAAATTCCTGAAATATGTACGGTTACAGGTGAGCTGGTTGGCAAATGAATAGTTAGGAAACGATACATTTGGCAAACATATTTCGCCGTAACAAAGATTACCCTTCGACCCTGCTAATATTAGATTTGTGTTACCCAGCACCTTTTATAAAATTGTATTTGTCGTGTTAGTTGCAGCAAATCCGCGTGTATTGGCTGTCGTAGGAATGGGCCACGTGGATGGTATTTTACGGTACTATGGCAAGATGAAACAAGAGGATATTGTGCCATTACTGATGTAAGTTGCCCAACATGTAGCGAGAGCGAGTCACACGTGTCATCGTAAATAGTTAAATAGTTGCCATTCTTAGAAGTAGGAATCATTTCTGTTAAAATCACGGTCGTGCGTGCTTTTGGAACCTTTCTTGCTCGGTAGGCAGTAGAACAATTGCTTGAACCTTAAAGATTGAACAGAATGAGAGTACTAGACCAGTTTTGTATGTTGTGCGACTGTGGTTTTAATGAGTTTTTTTTTATTTTCAGTACGTAAAGTAACATTATCAACTAATCCGTTTGTAAAACCCATGTCGTGCTTCAAATCTCAATCGTTACAAGGTGAGAAATATTTCATAACCGATTTTATTCAGTTTTTATTGATAGCTCAGTTTGTGCTTGCTTTTACTAGAATAAAATAACTATACGCCAGCTAATGAAATAAGTAATCGTAATACGTAAATGTCACATTTGTAAAGGAAATTCGTTTATTTCTGAACCACCGCAACTTTGATTCGCTTGTGTACTACTATCGTGTTACTTATACTCGTTTTTGATACTCATTTCGGGTTTGAACAGCCAACGCCGTAAGCAAGAGAATTAATTAACTTTTGTGCCTTGCCGCTTTAATCGTTGAACTCCTACTCACTTATGTCGTTGGCATTCATTTAATTGGCCTATAAATTTCATCTAAGGGAGACGCTTAATTGCAATATCTATGACTTGAAAAGCAATTTCCTACTTCAGGCCTCCTACCTGCTTCCTTCGATCCATTTCGTTTCAATACTAGACAAGCCATAAATATTGAAAAAATAACCTAATACGCGCTATTCTTCTGTTACAGAATCCCCCCCAGGCCGTATTACAAAGTAGTATTAGGGAAAGCTTTTAAATTTACTTTATATTTTTTAGTGTTTTCTATCTTCTACAGACTGATATTCGGTTAAGGTTATGTATACATACAAATAAATGATTATTAATACAAAATAAATGTGGAATTGTTTATTTTATTAATTTAAACTAAACCAAGGAAATGTAAATGGGCTGGATTAATAGATCGAAAACCCTCAAATGCTGTGATTCAGCCCATCTTTAATGTTATTAGGTAATTATAATGTTAAAAGCATAAGTGTGTTTGTTTGTTTGTTTGTTTGTTTGTTAGACAAAATGAAAGTATAGTATGTAGTCTATTATGGACACGGACATAGAACTCTTTGAGCTGAACAACCAATCGAGTCGCTTTAAGAAGACAACGGAATTTGCGTCTCTTTTCAAACAAGATAAGTTTTAAATTCGGGTAGGTATGTCCCATTTGTTCCATGGAACTTCGCATTTTGTATTAAACTATGACGTAATGTTCAATTCAAAATTTGTAGTTCCATGGAACAAATGGGACATACCCTTAAATTCACGGGCAGACTCGTGGTCACACCAGGTGGTCACACCACTGCTATTCGCTTTGGTCGGAAATTCGACAGAAATCATTTTTATTCCGCAAAAGTACGTAGGTTAGGTTCGTTAGGTATCTTTAGATGCCCGAAGGGCAAATCGCTCAGCAATAGGAGCCCTGCCTCAGGCAGGGTCCCGTCGAATAGTATACTAAGTGCCGGTTAGCATTTCAATAGCGGACATTGACACCCCTCTACCAAGAAAACACCGTTAGTAATAACTACACCTACCCATGTTCCCCGAAACATCCCGAAATGAATATTTTTACTTTTGCTAATGTATTTTGGTACCGGTAATACGTTCATCTAGTCAAACCACTTAGCGTTGCAGGGGTTGTAAACCTTGACGCTTACAATAACTATTTTAAAATTAAAATTACTTCAATAATGATAAAGGCTGGGTTTTAAGGAGGTTAATTATAAATTTAAATTTGGCTTTCATACAAAATTGATTTATATTTGTACCTACGCTTTAGGTTTTCATAGTAGCCAATGTTGTCGTTTATGATTTAGGTGATGACGCTATCCATATTAGTTTTGTGTGAAAGCTCTGTTATAAATACTTTCCGTAACATCATTATCGACTTGGGCAATAAAAGTCGGCCGGTCACCTTTCGTGCGTACTGCTACCTGCACTAGAGTTGTGACACACATTCCCTAAGGCCGTGCAGGTGCGAATGAGATAGCACGATAAAAAGGTTTTATTGCCCTAGTCGCCACGTGGTATTACGAAAGTATAAAAGTTAGTTTAAATAAAATATACTTATATTATTACTATTGAAAGACAGTTTTTTTTAAATAATTTAATTATTACTTTCAGCGTCAGAGCTGGAGCTATACTGCGAGCTCTCACTGGTGTCATCTGTGACGGTTATTATAAATTTGTCCACAGTCTTGTCAATTGTGTGGTCGAGGTTGCACATATTTTTTTCCACTTTTTTTACGTGTTCGACACAGTTGGCCCACTTCTCTCTTGTGACTTGTTCGATCCCATCTTCTAAAAGTTTTTTCAGGTCGTTGAAACTGAAAGTTGTGTTATGTCTCGCTACATAACCCTTTATATCAGCCCATATTAGTTCAATCGGGTTCAGTTCGCAATGGTACGGAGGTAACCTCAACACAGTAATTCCTTTTTTTTTGCCATTTCGTCAATCACGTGACTTTGGTATTTTGACTTTACTGCATTCACTTTATCCATTAACTACCTTTTGACATATTTATCATCAAAAGACATATTTTTAGAGCGAAGCCAATCTTGAATATCTCCTTTTCTCCATTGCATAGTAGGAGTTCGCTCCTTTCGTCTGGAAAATAAGTGCAAGTTAAGAAAACACGTTATTAAATTCAAGCACCTCCGTTCCTCAACGATGCTTCCTAATTTTCGTTTACATTTACGATTAATATTGGATACAAAAGAGATTGTGACTGTCAATACAATTTTCTTTGTGAAAAACTGTGATTTTATCTCATTACAATTACTAATGTTTAGTACTGTTAACAAATATAGCCTCTATATTTAAAGAAAACAAATACTTGGTCCCTTAACATTCGTTATATAGAGTTAATGAACACTTATCATATTTACCTTGAATGGTAGCTTGAATTGTCCAAAACAATAACATCCCCCGATTGGATTTTGGTTAAGACCTTTTCAAACCATTGCTCGAAGTGAGGTGCATCTATATTTTCATGATAGTCCCCGGTTTTTTTTGCCTCAAATACCCATTTGCAGTCATCTAAAAACCCCTCCTCGTTTCCAACATGTACCACGATTAGTCTTTTCCCTTTTGATACAGGGTTTTTGGCTCCAATTGAAAGCCCTTCTTTAAACGCTTGCTTCACAGTTTTAATATTTTCGTCCACCCAGGTTTTTCCCACCGTGTGACCTAAAATACACAGAACATATAAAAGATATAGTTCTGTAAATAAATATAAATTACAAACATAATTATTATTTAGTTTTATGCGTTAAATGCATCTTCACATCGAACATACAATTACATCTCGGTTGCTAAGTTGTAATACAAAAATGCCACGTGGTTAGCGATTGCACTTCTTATGTACCGAGACAGTGTCGTAACATTGGCTGACTATTTGCTTTGCTCATAAGAAATATAGAGCAAAATGTTATGGAGAATAAACGCTGTAACAATTAAACATATAAAAAAATATGTACCTGCATTCACCCAAGTCTCGTCAGTATAAAAAATCCGCCGATTTTCCTCTCGAAATTCTTTTATTTGCTTTAGATATTTGATTCGCCATAAAACAATGTCTCCTCGGTCAATCAAAACACTTTTACGGTTTCGTTTCATAAATTTGAATTTTAAGTGTTTGATTATACGTCTCAACGACGTCATGGTTAGTGTGGGCAAAGATTCATCTTCATTCACAGCCTGTTGAATCTTTTTTAGGGTTGGAAGTTCACCTTTAAGAAAAAAACTGTGAACTTCTGATGGCCGATTTATCCAAATCGTCAACTTTCTCAAGCACAGTCGGCCGATCCATTTTCTTTCAGGTTCTGTTATTTTGTGAGTGTCTCTATATTCATTTAACACATTGTAAACAGACCTTTCATGGACTCCACTTATTACCGAAGTTTGTTTCACAATGTCATGGTTGGATATGTACTTATTTACGGTTTAGTTTTTGTAACATATTTAAAAATGTTAATAATCATTAGCCGTTCTCCACTGCTAAGAATTGTCTTCCGCCGTTTTGCTGGTGGTGAAGTAAAAGGCATCCAGTCAGAACCTTGTTGGGATTGTAATATATTTCGTCGACGACGACGTTTACTGGGTTCACCAGTAGATGGTCCAGCCTCTGGTTCCATACTTCAGTATCCGTAACAAACGGAACGTAACACAACAAATAAGGTAAACAAAACAAATAACAACAACACAACAAGCAACAAATTAACAAACTAAACAAACGACAAAAATCCGTAGTAATATTCCGAAACTCGACTGAACGCAAGCGAACCCGAAAATGGAATGGCAGTTCTGGCAAAATGGCGAACCGAGCGTGCCGCACCCCTGACTCGACGCGTCAGAGTCGTGTCATAAAACATAAGGCCGTGGTATCGACGGCCGCGGGTAGCTGAGCGGCTAGCGGTGACTGCCGGCGGCATAAGTGTTTAGTTGATGTTTTATTATTTGAAATGACTTCGTCTCCATGTAGAAATAAACAAACAAATTTAAAAGCATTTAAGATTTTAATTTTGGCTGTAAAAACTACATTTTATTAGTAAATGAACTATTATTATGCATATTTGTTATTTAAACAAGATACACAATATAAATCATACTAAAACACATTAAATAAATACACTGCGTATGACATGAAACTATATTGGGCATCTTTAACTACTAAGCACTTTTTTAATTACGACATTTGCACGCACCTTGTGATCCCGTGGCTCCATCCTACCCTGTACTATGATACTCAAGCGATGGCATTTTTGCGACAGTTTTGTATGGATAATTGATTTGTCGCTAGGAAATTACGATATCGAAGTAAAAGTCAAGTCAATGTCCGCTATTGAAATGCTAACCGGCACTTAGTATAGTGGTGTGACAAACTGGTGTGACCACGAGTCTGCACCCTTAAATTCGTATAACAAAGGACCCCGCAGCGAATGTATGAAAAAATGGTTTTCAGTCAAATTTGCTAAAATTCTGGTATAATGTAGGTTTTGACTTCCTTATTTAATTTGTATATGGGCGTAAGCACCATAAATGACCAGTTTCTAAGAAAAAAACAAAGGATTTTACTTACTCCCTCTATACATTATATTTATTATTTACAATAGGTATATAAATCATAACGGTAGGCAATCCATAGTTGGTATATTGTTTGATTCCGGAAGCGTGAATAAAGGGAAATTCCCCTTCAGACCCACCGTACCCCTGGCCATACCCCTGGTGGTACGGTGGGTCTTTTAACCACGTTCGGCGGCGGTACCCAAATTATGGAATGTACTAGAATGACAGTAAATTTCTTCATACAAAATGAAACTACGGCTTAAGCAGTTCTGATTATATACATTGTTGGTTTGTCTCTACTCGAGTACAGTAACGGTTATAATCGTGCTACGGGAAGACAAAATGGTATGGATTTTCGTCGGGAAGAACCGTAGTGACTTTTAGGAAGTAGTAAATAAATACTGCGTTGGCCGTACTGTCATATAACGTGCTACACGTTTTACGGTCATAGCCGGTACCGCCGCCGAACGTGTTAAAGTTAAACGATACCACTGAGTACTAGTGATGTGATGTCGACATTAGAGAATGCAAATAACCGGTTATAACCGGTTTTAACCGGTTATTTTCATACAAAATCGGTTAATAACCGGTTAAATTGCATTCCCTAGTCGACATCTATAGCTGAAAGTAATAAAAACACTCATGGTTGTAGGAAGCTAACTATATTTTCTTCTTCTAAGTTCACATATATTTTTGTGTAATAAAATTAATAATAAGATAATTTGGTGGAAAATAAAACAACACACAAAACTAGTTCTTAAAAATAACTAAATAAATATTTATATGTACAGTATAACCTACATCGGAACTTTCTGGAAGCCTTTAACTTAAAAAACAAAGATGTCACACAGATAGATTTACGTACGCAATTTTTCTAGTCCATAGCCACTACTACTACTACTTTATTTACAATTTCAAGCTGTACGCTCATAATATAATCATCGTTGATTATATGATCTTTTCGTCGTTTTTTTGGATCAAACTCCGAGGTGTGAATTTGCTTCAGGACCTGAAGCAATCGCATCAACGTGACAGTGTTTTTATTAATCAGTTTATTTATCTTTGAGTGAAAGGCTTCCAAAATGTTCGTGGTTCTGTGGCGTTCACCAAACACACTAATTATTGCCGGGAAATGAATCTTAAACCAAAATGATTCTAGGTACTTTATAAATTTGAATGTTTGTATTATTCCATTAGCTTCAGATTTTATGTATGCCATAGGTACTCTGTTGAATCTCCAGCTCGGGAAGAAGAGGCAAGGCACTTGCTAGAGCAACGATTCTTAGTCCCGGTTTATTTTTGGTACATCCGAACGACTTCCCTTTCTTCCACGTGTTGCGATGCGAGTCCAATGATAATAACACCCGCGTAATGTACTGTTTGGAAATACTCTTAAAATTGCGTTTATCGCACCTTTTATCAATGCGAGAGATAGGTACGAGGGGCGTTCAATAAATTCTCGGTATGAGAAGGAAAACAAAAGCATACGATTAGTGTTTTATTTTTATTTTTCTATATATTCCCCCCCTATGTTTATACATTTATAAGTTTTATTAACCCCTCATAAAAATATTTATTGTCTTTGGTGTCAAAATGCTCCAGCACCGCTGCCTTCAACGCTTCATCATTAGAAAATCGATGTCCACGAAGATCCTTTTTAAGGTTGGGAAACAAAAAGTAGTCGCTAGGGGCCAAGTCTGGACTGTACGGCGGGTGAGTAAGTGTTTCGAACCCAGATTCAAGAACAGCAGCCTTGGCAACATGAGCAGTATGCACAGGGGCATTGTCATGAAGAAGCAGCACTCCTCTGGTCAATTTTCCCCTCCTCTTCTCTTTGATTGCTTCCCGTAATTGGCGTAAAATGTTAGCGTAGTACTCTCCTGTAATATTTAAACCCTTTTCTTTATAATCTATTAACTGCATCGACTCTTGTTTGCTCTCAGGGTCATAGTGATGAACCCAAGTTTCATCTCCGGTAACAATTTGTTGGAGCAAACCATCAGGGTTTTCACCTCACAGCTCAATGAAGTCGGAACAACAAGCAACACGCGTACGCTTCTGAAACGGTGTCAACATTCGTGGTACCCATCTCGCACTAACTTTGGACATGTTAAGATGATCGTGGATAATATCATGTATTGTACCAATAGAAATATTGGTTTTTTGTGCTATAGACCTAACCTTTACTCGACCATCTTCCAGTATAATTTTCTCCACTTTTTGAATGTTTTCTGGTGAAGTAGCTTCAACAGGCCGACCAGGTCTAGGGTCATCTTCTATGCTCTCCCTCCCACGCTTAAATTCATTTGACCACTTTTGGACAGTAGATAATGAAGGAGCGCACTCACGGTAAACTAAATCCATTTCTTCTTTAATACACTTTTGATTTTTTCCTTGTTTAGTCAAGAATTTTATCACGGCTCGATGCTCCAATTTAATTATCATTGTAAAATCGCTCATGGTGATCACTGATCACGTTTGTTCAGCAGTAGCAGAAAAACAAAAGAACGTGTAGGCTTCAAATTTACTTTTTTAAGCTATTGCATAGCTTCTATCGCGGGCCTTGAGCGCGGGGACCGAATCCAGAAATTCCGTAACGAAAAAACCTCACGCTCCCCACTCCGACGGGCAAGGAGGTGTGGCTTGAAGGCCGTGCATCGTCTAACGTCGTTTCAGTTCGGCAGTCTTCGACACGGCGTTGTGTGCGTTTGTACGACATGCAATAGCTTTACCGCGGCAGTCCCCGAGTGCCACACGTCTTTTTTTACTGTCAATGCGGTGCGGTGTCTCTTTGCGGCCAGTATTAAGAAGTTTACTAAAAAGGTTTGCAAGATACCAAAACCGAGAATTTATTGAACGCCCCTCGTAGGTCATCACTAGGGACACTACACACGGTGGTACCGTTTAACTTTAAAAGACCCACCGTACCACCAGGGGTATGGCCAGGGGTACAGTGGGTCTGAATGGATAAATTCTCACGCGTTAAAACCCCTGTTCATGATTAAGTTCATCGAACTGAAATAATTCTTATCCATCGTGGTCCTGTTTGTCTTGTATGTAAGCTGGGGCTAAATAGATTTGATATGTTCCAATAGTATATTTTTAAGAGCTTCGTTACTTAATACAGGGAAGTTTGGAACACGTTTTTCATTTAAAGAATGCCATGCGGCATTCATTCTCATAGGGCATATTGAAAAGATCACGCTACTGATTATTTTACGAGTACTTCACAGTTCATATTAATTATCTTATTAAATTAAGGTATGCAGAAACTAGTAATTTGTGGTGCTTACGCCCATATACAATTTTAATAAGGAAGTGAAAACCGACATTATACCAGAATTTCACTGAAAACCATTTTTTCATACATTCGCTGCGGGGTCCTTTTAAGGAGATATCCGAGTTTGAAGTAAAGCGTCTCAATCGGTACGCACATTTCTTCGATCATTCCAGCGAACGCTCAAGTACCTAAATGCTCGAGTCTCCCAGCATGTTTATAAATACTGGAAATATGAGAATGCAATCAAAGGATCATGGGCATTTTTGTATGGAAATTGGGTGTGGCACCAACAGAATTGAAACCTTTATTTTTACAATGAACTAAGTGAAAACATCATTAATTTCTTATTATGGCCGCAAATACCTACTTAGCTCACCGGAGAGCAAAAATATGATCACTTGAAAATAAGACAGTCCATATAAACTTTAGGCAATATACCTTAACAAACTGAAGTATTTTCTTCAAATCGAGTGTTTATTTGTCGTACAGATAAATACACCATTTATATTAAATAGGTACCTACATAAAAAATCGGTTCGTGTAAATTTTTTCAGTTAAGTAACTTAATCGAAGGTTATGTTGATGATAGAGTTCTACGAGTACTTTGTAATCTTGCGAGTAACTTGTTACGAATATTTTTAAATATACTTTTTTAAACAAGTTCTGGAGAAGCACGAACATACAGTTTACATATTTTTTTAATACACGACACGCAGTTCTATAATAAATCTTAAACTGTAACAATTATACATTAATTAGCCGAAGTTTCTACGGACGATATATCTTGATCGAGAAATGATAGATATAAAATGACTATTAATCGAGATTCGCCATTTTTATTCGAGATATCTCGAATTAGAACCGATCTCGAAGTCACGAGAATTGGGTCCGAATGGAATTTATGGAATGTCAGTTGTCTTGTCAACATTGAATGTCATGTCAAACGATTTATTTACAAATTGTGTAGGTACAATTTGTTTTGTTTTGGTTAAAATATCTTGCCAGTATTCTTAAACTGTGTAGTTGAATAACCTAGCATTAAAGGAATCCCTTTGGTTCGAGTGTCCAAGATAAACGCTTTGACTTTAAGAGATCAATGTTTTTGCAAGTTTAACAGAAATGCTTATTGCACTTTTACTTATCTCTGTTCTGAATTTTGAATACGTTTACAATGACAAAGGTGAATGTGGGTGTAATGCAGATCGCTCACAAGTTGGAGGTGGTCAAAGTAAATATACAGATGGTGTACAGCAATCAAATGCCGATCAGTGTCCATTGGAATACCAAAATGATTTAAAATCAAGTCCTGAGAAGGATATTTCCGCTGATATGGTGTTTGTGCCGGCTGGAGAGTACCAATTTGGTACTGATGACGAGATAATCGAATCTGATTCTGAAGGCCCTCAAAAGTTTGTGAAATTAAAACCATTCTTATTGGACAGATATGAAGTATCCAATGGAGATTTTTTGAAATTTGTTTCATTTACGAGTTATAAATCTGAAGCTGAAACTTTTGGTGATAGTTTTGTTTTTGGTATGTTTCTTAATGAAACATTTCAAAAAGAATTGATTGACTTCAGAGTGGCGCAGGCTTTTTGGTGGTACAAAGTTGATGGAGCTGATTGGAGTAGACCCTTCGGTCCCGATTCCAATATAACAGGTACTCATACTCATTTATTTATAATTTTATAAATATTTTTATTTATTTATAATATTATGAAATATCTTCAATTCCAGTAAATGGTTCCATTTTTAAGGAACTTTATCTATCCAGTGATTCAACCCCTACTGTAGAGCTATGATAAATTTTTATACTGTTATTTGAATGTTTCTAACTACAAACTAATTAGCTTTATTGCCTCTAAGCAAAGTCTCTAGACTTTAAATATAACTAAAAACTAGATGACAAATGCATTAAAATATATTAAATATGATGTTCTAAATGCATAATGGTATCCTTTAACTGACGTGGTATACGTCTCACAGATGTCATGATTATTATTTTGAACTTTATGTTGCAATGGCATAAGTGTTACATTGAGACAACCTCGTCAATTAAAGGTTAAGCAACTATACTGGGTGGAAGTAATAGAACACCCACAAATCAAAGAAATATTTTTTCATACAGTTTGTAGAGTAATTACAAAGTGAGACTTGCTCATGTTGTTTTTTATCCTTGTAAGTCCTTTATGCTTAAAATTAAACAGTATGTAAACAACTAAAGCCCACTTGCACCAAAAATGTAATGCTGGGTTAGTAGACGTCAGATTCATATGAAAATTGACACTTTAACTCAAGTTAGTGTCTTAATCCAGAATTTCATTTTTGGTGCAAGTGGCCTTATATTCAAAACGAAAAAATAATGTGTAAAGTTTTCTTTGATTTGTGGGTGTTCTAGTATTCTAACCTAAGTTAGTCTCAAAGAGTATTTTAATCTGTGATAGAAATGGGACCGATTGGCTACTTTTTTTTTTACTCAAATCTCTATTTGTCTTGCTGACTGTACATTCTATCAAAAATCTGAGAATGTCAATTGTTGTTATTAAAAAGTTAGTAAAGGTATCCTAAAAGCATTTTGGCATAGTAGCAAGGGATCTAGTAGCTGCCCTTACTGCCCCGTCTCAATTTTCCACCCTGTATAATGTTACATCATCAATATGTGTGTCAGGATATGCCATTGTGGATTGAAAATAGTAAAGTAGATAATATAAATTATTCATAATTTTTTTGGTAAAACTAAAGGCTAAAGGCTAAAATTATCTGCAAAATAAACCACTGTTCCATGTCTGTATAAATAATTCATTAACCTTGTTGTTATACAACTACTTTACAGGATTACTTTGCATTGTGTGTAAATTAGGTTTATTTTTAGATAAGGTATTTAGGTTTATAACTCCATTTATTAATTTTACTAAATATATGAGTAGGTACAATCATTATATTAAAGTTACTTATTCAATTTAAGAAAATGTATGTGGGTATGCTTAATTGCCATTTATTATAATAATATGTAAGCACATACTGGGTGTCCCAGAAACCGATGTTAACCCGCCTAGGGCTGATAGAGCAGCTAAAAAGCTATCAATTTAACGCCTATGTATGTTCAGCGATTTTTATTTGTTTTGGAGATAGTTTAAGGTGCTCAAAAATATTGAAAATGCTTTAACATAATTAAAGACAAGGTACAGTCAGCTGCAGAGAAAAGGATACCCCCCCTCCTGGTAAGGATTGATTTTTTTCGAAATCCTGTGGTTAGATTTAAATGATTTTGAGTTTGTGTAGACAATAGTAAAATCTTCAATTCACCGAAAAATCATATAAATTTAACCACAGGATTTCGAAAAAAAACAATCCTTACCAGGAGGGGGGGTATCCTTTTCTCTGCAGCTGACTGTACATACTAAGCAGCTCATGTTGGGGTATTCACTAATATAATAATTAAAGGCTTAAGCTGATTTATTAGCAGCCTTCATGGCTGGGAAACCTACATTGCTGGGTAGTAGTGCACATATAGTGCACTTATTAAGTAATAATAATAAACTATTAAGTGCACTACCAACCAACAATAAGTTTGGATTGCAGTTTTGATCATTCTGTATCCGAATGCCCCTTCAATATTTTTAATGATGCTACATGGAGGTGTTTTCAGTTACAAATTAGACTGTGATAATGTGCAAGAAACAATATTCTTCTTCAGATATTATGGATCACCCAGTGGTTCACGTGTCGTGGCGGGATGCCCGGGCCTATTGCAAGTGGCGCGGGGCCCGGCTACCGACGGAGCGCGAGTGGGAAGCGGCCTGCCGCGCCGGCGCTAAGGGCACGACATACCCCTGGGGAAATAAACTTTATCCCCAAAAGAAACATATGTAAGTCTGCAATACCGCACTAAAAGGGCTATTTCTGTTACACAAGTTTGTAAGCTCCTGCTAGTTTCAGTAGTACAGGGTACTGACCCGTAGTAGTCTTGCCGCCATAGTTTGTACAAGTTTGTTGTTAGTATTCTTATTTTATATTAAGGACCCCTGTCGGGTACAGGCCTCCCTCCATGTTTTTCCATTTTTAGGGTTCCGTACCTCAAAAGGAAAAAACGGAACCCTTATAGGATCACTTTGTTGTCCGTCTGTCTGTCTGTCAAGACCCTTTATCACGGGAACGCGAGGAGGTATCGAGTTGAAATTAAAACCATATACTCCGGTCTACAGCCCCGTGAAACTGTGAAAAAATCAAGCTCCTACGTTAACGTAAAAAAAAGATACGGCCGTTTATGCCGCAAAAAACGTGTATTTCGACACTGTCGAGGGAATCAAAATGTATAGGGTATTTCCCGATGACCTAGAACTATGAAATTTCGCAAGTAGCACCGTCTTATACTACAAGTATAGGAAAAAGTCTGAAATTTGTAAATTTTAATTAAATAACCAAAAAATCAGGGCCTTTATGCAGGAAACGACGTGTGATCAATGAAGTGTTAGCTACTCGCTAGCAGATGGCGTTAGTAATCGTAAATAGAACTTTGAAATTTGGTAAGTAATACCGTCATGAACTACAAGTATAGGAAAATATCTGAAACTGTACATTTTTAATTAAATCACAAAGAAAGGGTCTTTATGCAAGGCACGGTGAAATAAATTTGGTGTAATAAATGAAGTGTTAGCTACTCGCTAGCAGATGGCGATAGTAATCGTAAATGATGGTAATTTTGGTTTGTTAAATCAGTCTCCCGAACTCATTATTTCTTTGTATTAAATTTTCCGTTCGCATTTTTCCCCGAACGCGATATTACCTAATTTTATTTTTCACCATTCGATTTTATTACAGTCGCTTTTTTTGTTGTTCGACTTTTTTCCTAGTCGGTTTTTTTCCCGTTCGATTTCTATCTCAGTCGCACTTTTCCCAAAAGTATTTACATCGTAATTCGTAGGTAGGTTTAGGTTATGTTAGTTTTGCATCAGGCCCGGAGGGCCAAACCACCCAGAAATAGGAGCTCCGCGGTAGCGGAGCTCCGTCGACTCTGTATCTTCGACAAATTGGAACGGGAAAAACACGACCTTGAAAATATGGTGGTAGGAAAAGAAGCGACTGGATAAAACTCGCAAGGGTAAAAACACGAATGTAAAAATAAACCGCCGGAAAAAAAGTGACTGTTAATTATCACTTTCGGGGAAAAACGCGAAAAGAAAATTAGCTTCAAAGAAAAAATGCGTTTGGGAAAGTCATCTAACAAATCACTCTTTAAAACTATGATTTCAAAGGATATAAGTAAGTCCACTAAAAAACTGTTTTATTGGCAATTACACACCCATTCTTTTATGGCCTTTCTCCTGAGTGTGCTGGAACTATATATTATAACATTATTTCTAAGAAACTCTATCACTGTTGTCTCCTGGTTTACGGGACAGAATAACAACAACACAAAGTTGATCCACCCTAATAACTGTAACTATAACTAAGAAATAAACGTTAACGCAGTTCTAGATTCAATTACTTTGTTTGTATGATTAAACACCTAAAATTACAAATTACGGCATATCCAATAGCAATAATAGCAATCGTTTTCATTTTGAAAATCGAAAGCTTGTCTGAATACAAAATGAGCACACTTGTTCCGCTTTAAAGTCGATTGCGACTGCGTGTGCGTCAGGCAATAGACCCGCTGAACTATTATATATGTACCTACGAATTTGTGCGGAACCCTCGGTGCGCGAGTCCGACTCGCACTTGACCGGTTTTTATCTGTTCTTGGCACTGTTAGTCCAGCTTGCGCCCACTATTTTTGAGATATCATCTGACCATCTTGCCTTGGGTCTTCCTACTTTTCTTATTCCTTGGGGTCCTGGCCACATTGTGACTCGGTTGGCCCACCTCTCGTCTGGCAACCTAGCCAGGTTGGCTTTAGTATAAATTCTAATGCATCAGTGAGTTTCGTTTGGAATCTGATGTTTATGCTGTTGATCCTGTCTTTCTTTCTAATTTTTATCATGCTCCTTTCTTTGCTCTTTGACAGGTTCGTATTTTTACCCGACTGCGTCAGAAGGAGGGTTATGTTTTTCGAGCGTATGTATGTATGTATGTATGTATGTATGTCTATTTCTGGGCACGCTCTGCAGCCTAAACGGCTTGACCGATTTTAACATACTAGGTGTCATTCGATTCGTCTTAATTGCCGAAGTGACATAGGGTATATAATATTTCAAAATGGCGTCTGCAAAAAAAAGAGGGGGTTTTAAAAAAAAAAATGTTTATTATAGCAATATGGGTCTCAAATGAAAGCTAGTAAATAGCCCATTCCAAATATATATACATTATAATACTTTGATGCTACCATTTAGACAGGGAAATCAAAAAGGACGTTAAATGTTAAGTAATAAATATTTCTTACTACAGCCAAAAAAATGTGAAATTAACTAAATTATTTAAATAAAAACAAAAAACCCGACTGCAGTAAAAAAAACAACTAAAAAGCGAGAAACAAGCTATATTATCTTTTTTTTTTGTATAATAAAGTGTTTACATTCAAACATACATAGGTAAATACTTATAATGTACCATGCAATGATTTTTTGTTTGATACCTCGTTAACAAGTAATGCAATTTATACCAATATACATACAACTTGAATAGTGGAAAAGGTATTGCTGGCGGGGACAAGCAATGAATTATAAAATGTAAGTATTTTCTTGAAACAAAAAACATTTGGATTAATAGCTTGTCCCTGCCTGGAAAACCTTTTCCACTATTCAAGTTGTATGTATATTGGTATAAATTGCATTACTTGTTAACGAGGTATCAAACAAAAAATCATTGCATGGTACATTATAAGTATTTACCTATGTATGTTTGAATTTAAACACTTTATTATACAAACAAAAAAGATAATATAGCTTGTTTCTCGCTTTTCAGTTGTTTTTTTTACTGCAGTCGGGTTTTTTGTTTTTATTTAAATAATTGTTTAACTTAATTTAATGATGTGAGCCTAGGTTTGACAGCCGTCTTCCCGAGCCCTCCCTTCATTTACATGTTTTCTTATTTCCCCCGAGGTTATTGTTAAGCCCGCTCCACATTCTCGACAAAACTACACGAGATTGTTTTGTAGAGATATTTGCCGAGATCGGGCGAAACCGAGAGCGGCCCACCACATTCTCGCCTTGCACAGTTGTAATTAGACTTTCATCCAAGATGGACGGCCTCGAAACTTCTGTCGCTACAGTATTATGCGCTGTAGCATATTACAATTACTTACATATCCGTGAAAAAAAAGTTATAAAAAGACGGTGGAATACACTTAATTACTACTGCCCGCTACTCTGTCCGTGGAAAATTAGAAATAAATCTTTTCTTTTGTTAAATCTACACATTTGCATTTTAATATCTTTTAAATAAATCGTGATTCCATTTGGCCGCCATTGTGACTCACATCCAAAGACCGCACGTGTGCTTACTGCGGTTGCCGTCGGCCGACTGGCGGGAGCGCGGGAGTGTGGAGGGGTAGTTTCGCGCAAACACGAGACTTCACGAGAGCCCTTTGATGTTTTGCCTTTTTACCGCCACGAAATGGAGACAACACGAATATACGCGAGACAATACGAACATAGACGAATACTCTCTCCACACTCGTATTCGGCAAGTCTCGTGTAGTTTTGTCGAGAATGTGGAGCGGGCTTTATGTCTAATATCTCCCCCTTGTGACACCATGTCACACTTTTTGGACCCCTCCCTAACTTAACGTGTGACGTAATTATATGGATGACCCCTTAATTAGTGTCAACGATGGCCATACGCTCCTACTTTGCTAGGAATGTTGGTGGGCCAGATTAATGCCCTTCGCGGGCTGGAGTTGGCTGGCGGTTGGTAGTTTGACCTGCCCTGGTTTAAATGCTAGCTTCCCTGCTAATCTCTTGCACTCCTCGGGAGACTCGCTCACGAACTAGTTGTATTTTAATGGTCCTATGCAGATCTGGGCATCGGGCAGTCAGTACGTCGTAAAGGGAACTATTATTGAAAATATATTTTCGATTGGTGCATAAAGTTCAAATAAGCGTGGCACTTTGTTTTAATTTATCTTGATTTTGAAATTAAATTGGTTTATTTACGACGTGACTGGTTAGCAACCATAATGTTAATAATACGATAATGGTATGGAATACAAATGAAAATACAGGCCCAGATTACTGACTGTATATGTACTTATGTGCCCTGTCTATACTATATTGTGTTGTATTTACAACTTCATGAAATAATATATTATTAACAGGTTTATTTAATTAAATGATTACGCAACGTGAAATCAGTGTATTTTGCATTTTTAGGGCAAACATATGGCAAGGCAAATTCCCAGACCACAATGCAGCAAAAGATGGTTTTTTGGGAACAAATCCTGTGAATATGTTTAGACAAAATGAATTAGGTCTTTACAATATGGCTGGAAATGTTTGGGAATGGACAGAGGATGCGTGGTTTAAAGAAAGCGTAAGTGCATTGTAGTGTTGTATCTTTTGGGTATTTAAATTTTAAAGATATTTTATTTTTGTACAGTCAGGTACGAAAAACATGTACACACTTTTGTATCTTATTCTATTAAAATAGTTGCAATATATAACTTTAGGGAGCGGGGTGCTAGTTGTAACAAGGGTATGTAGTAACATGCAATTAAAATATTTTATTTTAATAATAAAAATGTAAACATAACTTTTTCTAAGGATTTTGGACAAAACACTTGATTATATTGTTGTTACAACCTTCCTCATGGCTGTTACTATTAGCCCCAAATGTGGCGTTTGAAAATAAAAATGCTCATAATTAAATCCAGGTGTATGATTTATTAAATTATTTCCATATTTCCATTAATTATAATGCATTGATATATATATATATTATAATAAATTATCAAAGCTCTGAAACTATCAACACGTTTAAGGCATACACTTTAAACTGAAAAAAATTACAACTAGCACCCCGCTCCCCTACTCGTACTCGACTGTACACTAGGCTGTTATTGTTAGAATAAGTACTAAATTGGATTCTCATTTAGTTATGTTATTAATGTTATTATGGACGCATATCTACATTTTACGTTTACTCCAAGTATTACTCTTTTCAGCGGACAGAGAAAGTGAAAAAGGGTGGTTCTTATCTATGCCACCGCTCGTATTGCTTCCGGTACCGGTGCTCGGCGCGGGCGCACAACTCCGAAGACAGCTCGGCGGGAAACCTCGGCTTCCGCTGCGCTAAGTCACTCTAAGGTTCCTTAAATACTGCCGCTATCAGCAAAGTAACTTATCTAGAACTGGGCAAGTGGGAGTTAGGTTCGCGCACTTGGGTTTCTGTACACACACAGTAAGTAAGAACGCGAATTATATGGTGAAGAATACGATACGTCATAGCAAGAGCCTAGTTCAAATATGCCCAACTATAGCAATAACAATAGCTTAACTTTGAGGCATACACTATTGTTGAAACTTTATTTATTATTATCTTAATAAACCGTTTTTTTAGGAATACTGTCTGAGCAAAAAGCATCTTTGTTTAGGAAATACTGCAAGAACAATTTTTTTTTTTGAATTTTCCGACAAACCTATTTCAATCTTTATATGTTTTTAAATTCAATTTTGGGAAACTAATGGCCCATAAAATAATAATGATAATTTGATGATTTCCGCCAATGTCGAGTTTGGATAGAGCACTGCGATTGACATGTGTTGTTTTTGTTATTTACCTTAGGTCGGGGTCAATAGAAATGACAAATGATGTAAACAAATCAGTACTGTTTGACACATAAGCTCAATATTTCTGCAAAATAGGTTTGATCTAAAAAAACGTATAGTTAATAGTTATTTAATTTTATATAAACATAATGTAAAAGTAATAATCAAGCGTGTCATCATAAAATATACTCGTACCTCACGCGACGTCCAAAAGTACGTGATTATGGTGTATTAATGGTAAATAGGTCCGTTTGGTTTTGTTTACCTCTTTTGGCATTTCTATTGACCCGACTTTACTAGAAATACATATTGTGTGATCGATATTTAAATTCGTTGGCGAAATGTTTACGCAAGCTTGTAACGTCCTAAAAATATTAAATTGGATCCGTATTCGCATTTTTTGTAGTAAACTATTAAGGAACGCACAAGTTTGCGAAAGCACAAGTCCACACTGTTCCATGTACTGATGTTGAAATTAGTAATCCTATTGTGTTTCTAATTCACGAATTCTCGCCGATGCACGTCAATTTGAATGGCGGAACGCGCGTACATAGATAGAAAAATCTGTACTTGATAGGTGCCAAACACGTACCAAACCTCGCACATGTGTAGTTTGTTAAGAATGCTTTTATGTACTCTCAATACAAGTCTTCCAGTTGATATTATGGATAAAATGTTATACAATATAGTGATAATGTAAGTCAAGGTGTTATTGAATCTTCCAATATTTGTTATACATATTTATATACTTAGGATTTTGAGAAATTTATGACTTTGTTTTATTGTGATTTAAAATGCATTAATAAACCGAATAAATAAATATTACTATTCAACTCAACGTAGTTTTTATTTAAAGGAAAGCTAGATAATTAAACGTCAGTCGGGTATTAATGCCTCTCATTATAGTTAGGGAGGCGAGGTAGCTTAATGGCGTAATTCAACGGCGCCGTCGAGACCTAACAAAATCGAAAGATAAAATAATTTCGAAAAGAAAAGCTCGTATGGTAAAAACCATTTTAGCGGTGGGTTTGGCGTGTACGGTTTTTCAAAAATGTTAAAAAAAACAGTTACTTGGGCATTCTCGAGCGCGTCAGATATTCATACTACGTATGCCCCAAGTGCCTCTGACAACAACGGTATACTAATCTGCCGGTTTGCGTGGTGGGGGTAGGCACATAAAGTAGTCAAAAATGCAAAAAAAAAAAAATTACTCGAGCGCGTCAGATTTTTGGAAGGGGTGTTGAAGTAGGCCCCAAGGAAGCTCCCTTTAAAAAAACTGACGATTTCGGCGTGACGATAAGTTACGATGAACTTTTGAAAATGCAAAAAAATAATGTTTTTTTGAAATACTCGAGCGCGTCAGATTTTCATAGGGGAGGTTTATCTCGGTATCCTGAAAGCATATTTTCTTAATCTGACAAAAATGTTGGTGGGTTCTCTTAATCTGACCGAAAAAGGTTTTTTTTGTTTCTTTTTTTTCCTTTCTTTCTCCTTGATAAAACGGGGAATTTAAGAATGACAATAAAGCGATATATATTCCCTTTTTTGTTTATTTAAACTTTTTTTTTGTAAAATGTATCGTTCGCGACTTATATGCCGCCACGCGTTTTTCGGAAGACGAAATGGCTCCTCCACACTTCCGGTCATGCGGAAACCGGCAGATTTTGTATTTTTAGTAAGTGTGGTTGCCGGGTAAGAATAGTGCCACTCCATATCATCCCGTGGATGTCGTAAGAGGCGACTAAGGGAATCAAGGCTTGTAGTACTGTTAGGCGATGGGCTTGCAACCTGTCACTAATACGCTGGTAAAAATCTTAGCCTATTTTTTGCAAATTGTGGTGACAGAATTATCAACAAATTTTTAAAGTTCGTAATTCTGTAGCTCTGCCTACCCCAATCTGGGATTACAGGCGTCAAGGTATTAGATTATATTCTTCAAAATAAAAAAAATAAAAATCGCGCTCGAGAATGCCGGATTAACGTTTTTTTTTTACAAGTTCGGGACCCTATAACTCGGCGGCGTCAAGGACTTATCGTCAGATTAGTTAAATTTAGTCTTAAAACACTAAAATCAACCCCCAATATCTTAATCTGACGCGCTCGAGTATTTCAGACTATCGATTTTTTTTTACTAATCTGATCGTCTATCCTAGGCGCGCGTCACTACATATAGAGCTAAATACTTTACAAGGTTGTTCTATTAGGTCTAAGGTATCTCTCATATCTTAAACTGCCACGCTCGAGTATTACCGAAAATTCCCCTATTCGCCTCCCTAACTATTATGCACCAGTCACAAACTACTAATAACTGGCATGCCTACATTTTTAACTGACTTCAATAAAGGAGGAGGATGTTGCACTGTTAATATTTTTTTATGTATGTTCACCGATCTCTTAGTCAATTGGGATTGATCAAAAAAAATTACTAAAGGTTTTTACATTCTAATTCGAAAGAATAGGTACCTAATTTTAAGAGACCAATTTCATTACTTTTGTATTTAACCCAATAGTTTTGTTTTAATATCTTTATTTATTTAGCAGAAAGTTTATGGATGACATGATTATTTTAAATTTGGGTTGGCATTTTCTAATAAGTTACAACAATTAAATGATATCTAATAATAAAAAGTGTTTGTAATAGTGTAATAAAACATACTATTTCAAGCGGTTTTCGCCTAACCCGTAAGATACACCTAGGAGAGCATCAAGCCAAAAACTAAAGTCAAACAAAGGTCAAATATACTTTAGTAAAAATGTCCGAAATAGATAAATATTTCAAAAATGTAATAGTGCAGAACAGCTTTAAAACCCTATTCCTCGAAATGGTTTTCAAATCGAGAGTAATTAAAAAAATATGGACAATCCCAATTGTGGACGGATTTAAAAAAACTTTTTTGGTTTATAGAGTATGCTTTCGAGGTGGTCCCGTTGTCACCAGATTTGAATCTGATGAGGGGATCCGTGAGGAATTGAGGGAACTTCTCAAATGTTATAGGCATACATTATAGCGATTTTAGTATTTTTAGTAACAAGTCCAGCATTAGCATTCAGAATGTATCATTTGGTGAAGTGGAACTGATGACGAAAACCGACCTCAGGTGGTAACCGGAACTCCTCAACGAAACGTATTTCAAGGGTGGCGATAAGATACCTCGATTTAGTTAGTTGAGCAACTATAACGAAGAACTTTAATTATTGAAATATGACTATGACTTTCCTGCGGCGCTGCTTTCGGTGAGCTTGAAATGCCTTAGTTTCATATCAACTAAGAAATGGGACATTACAGATTATTATTAAGTATCACTAAAATGTATCAACAAGTTTTTAGAGTTGTTGGTAATTCTGTAGCTCTGCCTACCCCACTCCAGGAATGAAGGCGTGAAGGTATGTATGTATGTACTAAAATGTATAAAATAAAATGAATTTTTGCTGGCGGTTTTTTTAAAACATTTATTTTATTTTGATATTTATTTTATACTGATATTACTAGTAGGTAAACAGCGGTACATTTTATTGGCAAAGGTACCTACCTACTTATGCTACTTTTAGCAGATTTTTTACATACTTTCAGGTTATAAAAGGGCAAGCTTTTTGACCAAGAGTTAACTCAACTGATAGTTTAAATTCGAATATTTAACTGCCTCAAATTTGGATCACGTTCAACAATTATGATTTTTACCGATTTCTTCAGTTGACGACGAGTCAAAACACCCACCCTTAAGTAGTGTTAGATATGAGAAAATCTTGTATATTTGTTTCTTATTTCATCATTTGCCGCCCGCTTACTCACTAGAAATAAGTTATCACCTTAACCCCTTCCATTGCCAAGAATCATCAACCGCACTATGCCGCGAAGCCGACGCTTGCTCAAGCAAGCTGCAGCATCCGAGGTTCCTTTAAATCGTGACGTCGATCAGCGTCAGCGGCACCCAGCTAAAGCTAAATTTGACGGCGATCGGCGTCTGCGACATCGAGCTTAAGTTTAAGTGGTCTATTTTCAGTAATAATAAAATATCATTTTTTTATCGATTACATCAGTAGGTTTAAAGAATTGCTAAAGACTACCTTTTGCCCGCGACTGACTACGTGGATTATCGTCATTTCCTCGGGAACTTTTAAATTTTCCGGGATGAAAAGTAGCAAATGTGTCCTTTATTTTTTCTAATACTTATATTGATGCGAAAGTTTGTGTGTTAGTTTGTTACTCCTTCACACGCTGCAACGGCTGGACGGATATAGCTTACACATCAGATTACTGACACAAACTTTCGCATATGTATTAGGATTATCACTACATAGTATAAAACAAAGTCGCTTGCGCTGTCTGTCCCTATGTATGCTTAAATCTTTAAAACTACGCAACGGATTTTGATGCGGTTTTTTTTAATAGATAGAGTGATTCTTAAGGAAGGTTTATATGTATAATACATTCCACGCGGGCGAAGCCGCGGGCGGGTCGCTAGTTAAATATAAATAGTACATTACTACAGACGCCGGGAAGTAGGTGGTTGCAGGCCGAGTTCATATAGACGGCCGAGCGAAGCGAGGTCGGATAGTTACGAGGCTGGCAACCCCTTTTCACGGCGAGGTATGTATAGTGCTTTTCTCAAACATATGCATTGAAATAAAAAAAAACATCACTCAAAAAACATTTGTGTAATAGGCATTAACGCGGATATTTTTGGTCCGAACCACACAGATACAAAAAAAAACGATTTTCAGCTATTCAGCCTGTTCATAAAACCAGCTGTCATGGCCATATTAAAATTAAAAAAAAATTACTTCCCGGCCTAGGCCTTCAATTTTGTATGAAATTCCTTTACAGTTCTCTCGAGTTGTTCCGTCGGGAACGTGGCACTTTGAAGCCTAAAATAACTAACATAACGCCGACATTACATAGCATGTTTGAGAAAAAATCTTTATTCTTATAAATCACAACAACACGACGGAACATTGTGAGATCTCATATTAAATTTACAAGGAAACCTGGTCAGGAGATCCCGCTCCCCCATAGGTGCGCAAGAATTTCGTACGAAAATTAAAAAGTATAAAAGTGTGTGTGCGCTTGTGTGTGTATACATTCTCTCGTTTAAGTATAGTTTGTTTTATATTAATAATAGCTCTTCTGTTTCTGTATAATTTAATGTTGGCATCCACTCCGTCGTAACATTTTTACACCCACGTAAATATAAGATTGTTAATGTCAAGTTTTTTGACCAGCTTTATTTTTATTATAGACTACAATACCTTCTTCCCGCGACTTCGTAGTCGCATTTACAATATTAGTAGGATATAATTTCAACTGTATAACTGTCACGGTTCGTGAGATACAGCCTGGTGACAGACAGACGGACAGCGGAGTCTTAGTAATAGGGTCCCGTTTTTATCCTTGGGCACGGAAATCTAAAAATGAAAATAATAAAAATATGTTTTTCTTTCTTACATAGCTACAGACAAGGGTCTACAGGCAATGAATGGGTATAAATAATGGATTACTCGTGTGCGAGGGGTAACACTTAGGTGTCGACGGACTGATCATTGTGGCGATCTTAGGGGCAGGACTATGTTTAGAAGTTGGCGGCATTTAACATCAAACAACGTATAATTTTACTTATTGTTTATTTGCAATGTCTTTGTATAAAAAGAATAACAGGTAAAACCGATTGTATACATGATTTAATAATGAACTATTTAATGGCGAGCTTGAGCTTTCCTGTTGAAAAGTGAACGTTAGGACTACCAAAGAGCACCCGATTATTAGAGTAAGTACAAAACGAAAGGGAGGACTGTAACACTTTAAAGGAAGAACTTCGATAGACTACAACTATAAAACCCGTTACTAATTTGATCCTATGTACAGATAATTTTGGTAAACCTAAATTAATCATAAATTAATCAAAACAATAAATAACCAACACAACCACTTTAGAGTTATTATCAACTAAACCTGCGCTGAACATTACACGTCCGACGTACAGCGTTTGTACTCGAAATTATATAAAATTTATGTATATTATGTGCATTGTACAATTAAAATTACCTCTCATTATTATTATTTGAACAATATTGCATTATTATAAAATCAACATTAATTTAACTATAGTACCACTCTCTCAACAAATAGATTCACTAATCCATCAATCGCGTATAAAATTAACGCAGGCAAGGTACTCGATTTCATATAATGAAACTGAACAGATCTCATGCGAGCACCGAGCGGCTCGCGGACGAAAACGACGCGGCTTCGGAAGCGACGACGACCTCGACGAGAGTAGAAAACGCTACGCGATCACAAATCTAGCTAAGTTTAATATCGTATAAAATAAAATAAAATATACACCGTTTACACCGCCTAACCATATGTACACTAGATATAGATCACATTTCACACTAGGAGACTGGGCGCGGCGCGGTCAGTTCCCGGCGGGCAGCAGCGAGCGCGCGCGCGGCGCGTGGCCGTTGCTGTGGCCGTTGCTGTACCCGTTCTTGAGCGGCGCGCCGCTCGTGTACGCGCCCGGCTCCGGCCGCACCTGCGGCCCACACGGTACACTTATGATACACACATTCATCTACCAATACTTCAATTGCAATCAGCTAAGAGATGTGAATAATAAAAGTGGGAATTTAATTTCTTTTTATATAGCACTTATACTGCCCCGCTAAGACAAATAGCACTCCTCAAATAAAACTCCTGTATCAAACGCAAACTCATTACAGCCATTACTGACAGGTAAATAATGAATCTACTTAGGCTATCAAATTGGAGAGAGAGGGAGAAAGAAATAATACGTGCTTATATATGCTGTCATAGATAGAGATCACCCTAAATGAACACCTTCATTAGTTAGGTTACCTTTCTGGGTTTTCTGTAGGACTGGTTGTAGAAGTCTTTGAAGAGGAAGAAGAACATGACGGCGTGCATGCCGATCCACCACACGAAGGCGCGCGGGTAGTCGCAGTCGATGAACAGCAGCTGGAACGCGTGCAGCATGATGCCTACGAACTGCACCTGCAATAAACACGTGGTTAACGTTTTGAGCCGGCTTTTGGACGATAGGGGATTATTTAGGTTTATGAGACATTTAATGTTAAAGATGCATATAAAACTGGTTACACTGACTAGCCATATTAGTAAGTATTACCTACTCCTTAAAATTAATTCCATATAATCTTTACAAGTATCTACTGTTTAAGATCGTCCACATTATGATATTGACCAAACGTGCCCATGGTCTAGCATGGCAACACCACATTTCATTTCATTTTTAGGCAGCAAACAACGTAAACAGGTGAAATCTTTACCAAGCGGTTCCAAAGGAAAACCAGTGCTGGCTTTACGGCTAGCGAATGCTGAGTTGGGACCGTTTTGCAACAATTTCTCTGTGTGTTTTTCTTTTTGTTGTATTTAATGCCATTTTATATTATTGCGAATAAATATCTCTTTATCTTTATCAATAAATCTCAAGAAAATAGTCTTACCATTTGCAGGGTAGTGAGGTACCGCTTCCACCACAAGTATTTCCTGAGCGAAGGCCCCATGGCCGACAGCATGTAGTACGTGTACATGATGATGTGCACGAACGTGTTGAGCAGCCCGAAGAACGTGGAGTGGCCGCCCGGCGTGAACTTCACGCCGAACCAGACAGACATCGGCATCACGCCGTGATGGATTACATGGAGTGTCGATACGTGATCGTATTTCTTACGCAGCACGAAGAAGATCTGGAAAGATTGAAAGATCACAATTATTTATACTGTTTCCTACTAAGTATATTCATGTATAAATATTAATTTAAAAAAAGTTTCTAAGGATGTTTGAATGTATGTCCATTAAATACGCTTAAACTCTAATTAATATGGATTAAATTTGGCACAACAGTTAGTCCATATGATAACGTAGGATACCCTTTATTCCGATTAGTTTAATAAATGCCGATGGAAACACGATAAACGAGTTCTAAGCGGACGAAGTCGTGGGCGGGTCGCTAGTATATAATATAATATTGTTGATTCCCTAAACCGAAAGGTGAAGGAATTTCCTCTCATTTCTTTATTCATAAGTAACGATGATGCTACAAGAGCTTTAAGGGCATGTCGCCATTTGCTATACAAGGGCAGAATAGGCAACGATACTAATACTTAGGTATTATGAGTAGAATTTGTATCAGTGCTCATTACACAAAATTTCAGGATTTCAGGTTGCACAACCGGACCAAAGAACCTATTTCCAACCGAAAAATCGGTCGTTCGAGTCTGATTAACGCACAAGTATATAAATCTACTCAAATTGATACAAATTGATACCAACAAACAGTTGGTAAATAACACATTTAGTGTGGAAAAGAATTAGCCATTAGATATTAAGTTCATCTTAAACAGGAATCAAGGAGGGGTTTGAATGTTTATAAAAGAACAGTGTAAGTTAGATCCATTTCGTGGCGTAGCGAAATACCTAGTGACTAAAGAAATCACGATGCAGAATAATTAAAAAAGAAATGGGATTCGCCAAGTGTTATCAACTTATCAGCGGCGTGATGGTTTTGTCGTTTTATTAGGTCGTCAATTGTTTATTTTCACGATTTTTTAATTTACGGGCTAATAAAGTTTGTTTATTTTTTTATTAATAATAATGTACCTCACGGAAAGTACATAAAGCGGTCAATGAAATCAAAACAATTCGCTACTTTCATATCGGTTCGAGCTGCTTAACTTTACGTAGGAGAGACTTTGGGGATCGTATATTTAGTAATGCAGTACCTACATACATACATACATACATAAACTCACGCCTTCATTCCCAGAGTGGGGTAGGCAGAGCTAAAGAATTACCAAAATTAATAATGTACGCAGTACCTACCTACAGAACATTATGCCGTCCTCGACTAAAACACACTTATACCTACTAGGCTAAACGCAATTTCCTAAATAAGACAAATTATAAAAAAACCTGTTAATACTCGGTCTTGCTAGCTATGTGTAAGTTAGAAAAGAAGACGTACTCGTATGTCCTAATGAAATGAAAATAAACTTGCATTACAAAAACATAATACACTTACCGTATCAAAGAACTCTGTGAACTTTGAGAAGTAGTACCACCAGCAAGCGTGTACCATCTGAAATTTGTTTAAAAAATAAGTCTCCATAGTTCTAAGTAGAAGTTAACAATTAAGAATAACTAAGAAACTGTTTTAATCAATAAAAATAATACGGTACCCAAGAGCTTCGCATTAGATACTCCATTTGTTCAAACTGTTATATTAAAACTCATTTATTATTAATTGTACACTTCTAAGGCACAGTATTAAGTTATTGCTATTTTAAGAAGTGCGAGGATATTATTAGCATTCAGATGAAGAACTGCGTGCGATTTGACAAGCATTGGTGCAAGTGCTTTAGAAATTAGCAATTTAATCAAGAAACTACAACCTCTTCAATTCCAGAGGATGTAAGGGAGGATCCAGGGACATGAATAGTGGAGACGCGTCCCTCAATATTTCGTCTAGTATTGTTTGGTTCGAGATTATGCCCTTGGATCCACCGCTAGAGGAATGCCTATATAATGTCTGAAAAGTGTTGGTTATGGTTGTGACCTGAGAGTAACTAGTGTAGTTTCTGCCTAAGAGGTAGGACGACAGGAGCCTTTCAGGTTTTGCGAAAAGGCAGAAACTCAATTTGTAATTATAAGCGTTCCTCCGTTCTAAACAAATAACACAAGCAAACATACACAACATTTAGGATAGTATTAGAACACTTGACAAAACAAGGAGCAGAAAATTAAAAAAAACGAGGGTTTTCTTTAAGACAGTGACTCAACTTAATATAGTTGATTTATAGTCTTGAATAAATAGGAGTTCAAAGTGGAAAAGGTGCGGGTGTGTGAAAGATTAAGTTGTAATGGGTGAAGGAATCGTGGTTATCTTTTCGAATAGGGAAGAGGAATCTACTACGTAGGAAAGATCTAATAGACGTTGTATTGGTAATTCACCCTCATTGTTTGTGGATGTTTGGAGTAGTCGACCGGCTGACATTGATAGTTATACCTGCCTGTGAACCATCCCGAGACCCCGATCTGAAACAATACACCGACACCTGTCCCTGTGTTACATGTTTACATATATACAATTTCTTCAGTCAGCACATCGGTCGCCGCATGCTAGCGACTTGTCCGCAGTAAAAAAACGTTACGCATGTTAGTGTGCAACCTAATAAACTCTTTATAATTTTCCCTTGATCCTCATGACGCACGGCGACGCCGATAATGAACTATTGTACTATATCACTAGGCGGAGGTTTTTGGAAATAGCGTTATCGAATCACGTCCTTCAGTTTTATACAAATAGAAGTTTGCTGCGACGACAAGCGACGCTAGAATGTAATCTGAATTTTATTGAGTCCAAGAGGAAAGTTCATGACAGTATTTTTGATCAGTATAAACTATTCTGCAGAGTCGCCGTGCGTTATTGGATTCGCAGGGCAATCAACGTTTACCGTCTAACCCAGGTAAAAGTTGATAGCCTGAACACCATTGCCATACCAAAATTTGTGAGCCTATTTACGTAATTATCCTGAAAATAATGTAAATATACAGTGAGTTGGTGTTAGTAGTAAGTTGACGCCGCGCCCCGCGTGCCAGAGCGACGGGGGCTCACTTACTCTAGTAGCTATTGGGTTCTCTGAGTAGTCCACGGGTTGGCACCTTAGACTGTAATATTGCATCCAGCCTCCCATGAAGCACTGGCCAAGGCATTCCAAATTAATTATTTAAATATTCATACAATTGTAGATCAATCAATTAAAAAAACTAGTTTAATTCAAAAAGGGCGAATAGAACGGTTCCGTACAAAATAAATAATTTTAAAAATATACAATTAAAAATAATAAGATAGTTAATTGATCGTTGAATTAATTTAGTCTCGACGATTCTGGCCTGTTTTCGATACTCAAATATTGTTCTAACAAAAAGTTAGGTTAGCATGAAACACAAACACTTTGCTGGGGAAAAAATGGTTTTCCGTTTATCAGTTAGCATTAGCAGTAAGTTGGCAGGTAATACATAAAAAAGTGATATGACTTTGAATTCGTTTTTTTATTACATTATTTTAATTTATCCATGAATCTTGCCAAATATTGTGATTCCAGGTCAACATGAAGTATCCTATAGGCTTTGAAGACTAAGTTTGTATGTCAAATTATGTGATTAAATAACCGTATCTTTTAATTGGGTTGATATAGGTTGAACTTTTTACACATCAAATCAACATCCTCTGTGTATAATTTTTGATATCTTAAATGCTATAATAATTTGTAATAACATCATAATATTGCTTATGAATTCATATTGTCGTATTGCCAAATGACTATTGGACTTCAAAAACAGTGTAAACATAGTTTTATGAATACTGTAAAATGCCCTTAAGAAAGTATACAAAAGCACTTAAATAATAAATAAGGCATTAAACTTTTGAGTAATATAATAATAAAATGCACATTGTTGCTTTTTTATAGTTAATAATTAAGTTAGTTTAGGATTGCGGGGTTTGTAGCCATAACTTACAGTATTAAGTAGGTTTTTTGTTAGTGTAAGCTTGGTACAGTCAGGAAACAAAACCAATTAGCAATAAGTTGTCGATGGGCAAGTGGCTGTCGCTGCCATCACTGAGCTATTATCAAGTAACAAACGCACGCCGTAATTAGAGCCGCGCGAACAATGGCGTTAGGCAAGTTAACAATTAACTGAATATGGGAACCTAGGCTGATGCCAGGTAAACATCATTATATATTTATTATCTTTACACCATGATGTAGTTAATACTAAGAATTTTATTGTCTTTTTGTCAAGCAATCTATTACCTAAGGGATAAAAATAATTAAAATATTTAATGTAAAAATTACCATTTTAAAAATAGTCATGATATTTTCTTAAGGGATAGTTATTGTGTGGTGAATATACACAGATTTTGATGACTTAAATAGTTCTGATACTGACTGATAAAAACAACAAAATGGGACACATGTAAGGTAAAAAGTCAGTTGATACTAGTTTTAACAAATATGATAAAGATGGCTAGTGTAAGTGCAAAAATGTTAAAGTCTCACCTCGTAAAACAGCCACGTACTGAAAATTACTTGTAAACAGTTGTATACTACTAATATATTTCCTAAATTGTATGGTTTTCGGTTTTCCATAAACCTTGGTCCTAGAACCTGTAAATGAATAAATGGTAACATTAGATAGACGTAAGTAAGAATTGATTGATGTATGGATATGGATTTGTAACTTTATTTTATTATGGATTTTATATTTTTGACACAAATCCAGAATTTAATACTTGTAATTAAGTAGGTACTTTGTCACAGTCATAAAATGAGTTATTACTTATTAAATGGGTTATTAATTATGCAATAATTATTACTAAAAGAATGGGTTAAAGATTGAGTTCACTGTACCTTGACTAGATAAACATAGCTTAAACATAATAATAATGTAGGTAATGGGGAACTCATCAGGAACCATGGATTTGTCCGGGAATCTATAACAATAAAAACATTTAAGTTATTCAACAACTCGCATTATACTTTTCAGCATTAAACTTGTAATCTATACATTAGAATATATTTATGTAGTTATTTTGTAACCCTGAATTATCTTTCATTATATCCAATAAGTAAGAAAAAGTCAAACGACTATGAGAAAAATTTAATCAAAAATCAAATACTCAATATTAATGACCCGTTTAGTTATTATCAGAGATCGGAATAGGCAGAGCTAATTTGCCTAAACTTGACGCATATTAATTCATGAGTGAGTGAAATAGGAACACATTTTTGAATGAACATGCATCAAGTTTAGGCAAATTAGCTCTACCTATTCCGATCTCTGGTTATTATACACATAATAAGATGGAATATCTTTTATAAACAATACATGAGTCATCAAGAGAAGAATTTAATTAGTGTAAACAATGCTTTATCATAACACTGCACTACTGTCCCATACAGGAGACGTTTAGTAGGTCATCCTTAAATAGATGTTGTCCCACCTATCACATGGAGATCTTGTTCATTTTAGGAACAGTGTCATGCAGTGTATAAATCTAATATTAGTGAACCTGTTGTGTACTTAATACCTACTTACACTGTTTTTAATTATGAAATAATTAAAAATAATAAAAAGTAATAACTGAGATACTTAATTTCTATATTTTTTTTGTATTGAAAGTTAAGGACATTTGTATTGATAGTTGACAATAAAAAAATGTTCATAGTAAATATTTTAAATCAATTAAACTATATAATATAAGTAAAAAATAAGGTTTAAATTTAGAAAAAAAATAGGTTAGTAGTAGGTTCCAGATAAAATAATAAATATTAATAAAATGGCAAAATTATTGAATGCTTATAAAAATTAAAGAAAAAATACAACTCACCTCCATATTTGTCCATAAAATTATGCATACCGTCTATATACTCTAAAATTAGCGCCATTTTCTTGATTACTGTAAAACAAAACAATAAAAAAATTAACAAACTATACGTGTTCACTACCAATTATTTAACCGGGGCATTTTAGCAACTTAGCAAGGCGGAGTCGATGCAATAGTAATCTGTCTATAGGTTAGTGTACCTTTTTAAGTTAAAACTGACAGAAGAGTAGTATTAAACTGGAACAACATTAAAAATATATGAGGAATTAAACAATTTCATTTATATTTACGATTATTTCGCACTATTGGAAGCAGTTTAAAGATTTCTAATAAAAACATCGCTAGACCTGTCTAGCCAGCCAGAATTTTGAGATCTGACAGGAGATAACCAACCAGAATTGCCACAGCACAAAATTGAAATACATTATTTGGACATTTTGGACAAAAGTGACACATTATTTATTTTTGACAGCTTCAATAAAAAATCGTTTCGTACTGCAGTCGTCATTGGAATCGATAACTGTGAGTATAATAATTTGACGTACCACATTAAAAATAATAAAATGGTACCTGTATTGATGAAATGATGATGAATGGTGAAAAATTAGGACGCTCTGTTTAGAATCAAATTGGTAATAATGATCCTTTTTATACCCAAAAGATGCTGCTTAATTCGGTGGTACCATTAAATAATACCAATTGTAGTTTAATCTGTCACCAAGTTGAACTAATTTTTGCCAAGCTAGTTTAAGCCTTACACCCCAAGGCATGAATACCTGGGAACTCGATCCCCGATCCGTCTTTCTGGGTAGGTATGTATTCAATTAACTGCAAAGAAGTATAGTCTTTATTATTTCTACTGAGCCGATCTTCTACACAAAGGCCATTGTTTGTAAACAATACCATTGTCTTTCTTTGTCTCCGTAACACCAAGCCGATTACATAAAAAAAGTTAGAACTACATTGAATGTACATTGAATTATCAACCCTACTCTCTTAGTCAGTAGGTTTAAAATGTAAAGTGTCAGGATACAGATATAAGTCTTTATTATTTGAACTGTGCTTATTCTTTACACAATACTATCATCTACACAAAACTTATATCTGTATCCTGACACTTTACATTTTAAACCTACTGACTAAGAGGGTAGGGTTGATAATTCAATGTAATTTCAATGTAGTTCTAACTTTTTTGTATGTAATCGTCTTGGTGTTACGGACACAAAGAAAGACAATGGTATTGTTTAAAAATAATGGCCTTTGTGTAGAAGATCAGCTCAGTTCAAATAGTAAAGACTATACCTACAGTCAACAACTTTAAATTTTTGAGCCACGATAGAACCTTGTCATAATGACAACGTCAAATCCCTAGAAATTAATAACTACCTATGTGTTTTCTGCGTTATGATTCTATAGGCAGTGGCTTAACAATTAATGTGATTGACTGAACTTCGTCGTCCGGGCCAGTTCACAGTCCAGTAGAACGACCCACACAAAAATGTAAGGAAGGCTGAGAGGTACTCAAGATTCTATTGCAGTTCACGTAAAATCATACCTACTTATCACTTATTTATTACCCAGATACTAAATTCTACTAAGCCTTCTTCGGCGAAAATAAATAAACACGAAAAATGCAGAGTTGTAGATACTTTAACGGCCGAACCCTATATTCAATCCGAGGATGGATAAGGCTTACTTCGGGTTAAAATTTGACATTTGCCCATACAAAATGTGTCAAATTTTAATCCGAAGTAAGCCTATCTGTCCGCGGATTGAATATAGGGTTTGGGCGTAAAGCGAAATACAATTCAGTAACTACCTAGGTACTCATACCGTTTTCAGTTGAAATAGTATAATATAAAATACTAGCGACCCGCCCGCGGCTTCGCCCGCGTGGAATGTATTATACATATAAACCTTCCTTAAGAATCACTCTATCTATTAAAAAAAACCGCATCAAAATCCGTTGCGTAGTTTTAAAGATTTAAGCATACATAGGGACAGACAGCGCAAGCGACTTTGTTTTATACTATGTAGTGATTATATACGTGTTCATATTCACGTCCGTCACCACATGTCACGATCACCGATCATTGGTGAATATATGAGTGGGGGAGCTAAGTATTCAGTTTGTTATAGTTAAGAAAGGAAAACTAGACTTTGACATACATAGATTTTATATGAATTACTTGAATTTGTAATGCGCTTAGCGGTAGGTTAAAGCACACCGGTTACTTTAATACTCACTCACAAAAGGATAAATCCATGATACACATCCACAAAATAAAAGAGTATTCAGTAGTTAAGTACGTACATACAAATGTTAATTCTCAGGACAGACTAATCAATACATAGATAAATGAAAATGTAATATCAGGGGACCACCTCGCACAAATTGACACCGTCTCACATTAAGTTCTAGGCTTGTACTGCAGGGAATACCTAATAGACAACGATAAACATCCATATAGTAAGGGCCTGTTGTTTGATTCGTAGTTAAACCAACTAATCGTTAAAAACCGTAACTAATGGTTCAATCTCAAGGAAATGTGTCAAATTTTCGATTCCTTTTTAAAATATTATCAATTAAGTAGTTGAGTTAACTACTGATCAAACAACAGGCCCGAGATCACCAACCAATTTCACAGACGGTTAAGTCTTAATCAGCTGTTAGTCAATACATTTGACAACCGTCAAACCGCTAACTTTGCTAACCGCGTCATCATGTTATACATATAGTGCGTTAGCAATATCAAAACGGAAATAATAATAGAGTTAGATACTGACCTTATAGTTAAAACTGTCGAGGCAAACGTTGGAAATGACTGCGCTCAGCGCTCAGGCAGCCACGGGCTATTTCTGCGGACAAGGAAGATTCTCTGTTACTTATAATATACAATTTGACAGTTTCATTTATTATCATTAAAACTAATCATTATCTAATTAAATCAATGGGCAATTGTAATGATCCGTAATTAATATATTAATCCTATTACCTTTATGTTTACGGATTATCCAATTATTTATCTAATTGTTGATTAGTGATTACGTTAATATGGTGTTTTGTTGATAAGTACTTTAGGCAATCTACATAATTGTCGTGGCCATCAATCATTTTAATCTAGCTACAGCCCCCTATATCAAAAACATGACAGGAATGACAATATGGCTCTGGTAACTTCTTATAATATAAATGTACCTATTTTCTTTTTTGTTTAATAGGTAGTGTTGGCGATGTGCACACAACGGGGTCTCTTCGTTGCTCAGTTGTTCGGTTGTTCAAATTAAAAATTTAGTGGACTGTATATGAATTTATTTTTACGGTGAAAACTTTTTAAAACTAACAAAGACGGTTAAAACAAAACTAATCCGAGGTTCAGGGTCGAGGATCGTAGTTGGTTCTTGTTCAGTTGTGAAGGTTCAGGATGATCTCACGATGATCTCACGACGTTGCCCGACTCGTATCGCCTTTTATACAGAACTTGATCCCTTCCCTTTCGTCGGGCAACGCCTACTTTTACATATTACAGGGCTTATGGCATCTAGGTTCTTAATACTACCTTATATCTAAACCTAAAACATAAATCTCGACCATCAGGGCTACGCGCCGCCATACGTGCGCACGCTGTAGCTGGTCGGGTGGGAGTGTGGCGACATCGGGCGGTCTTCTCGGTCCGCCTGAAAGGCGGACGAGGAGCCGGTGTCGAGACTGTTGTCTCCTTACCGGGGAAATCTGCGCCGGCCGAAAATACGGCCGGGTCCTTGGTGAGCGGCCGGCGCCGACGGCGCCGGCGGCGGGGGGGAAATTTGGTTAGGGGTGGATATTGGGAAGGGGGGGGGGTGTGGCGACAAAGTGCGTCGTAAATTATTTATAGTTTTTCCACAACCCCCACCCCTACTATAAATACGGAGTTCCGAACAAAACTCGCCGCACGCCGCGCCAATGTTTACATTGGTTTTTGGGATCGGGTTCGACGGTCGTGCGGCCGTTCGTTCGGATGCTCCGGTATTTCGGTTCCTTAGGGGTTCTAAAATAACACTATGATCAAAAACATTTATTCACTTAAATCTAGACTTAGTTCTAGGGTCTTAAACTTTACTTAACGTTATTTCTTAACTTACCATAATCTAACTAACCTAAGAAATCATTTATTATTATAATACATTACTTAAGTCTATATTTACATGTTCTTAATAATCTAATTTGGTCGCCGTCCGTAACAGGTAGAATAAGGGGTATTCCCTCCTTTCTTTAAGAAATTATGACAGGCTCTAGTGTCATAAATAAGTTCTTAGTAGATATATAAAACTGAACGACTAGTGGTCTATTTATATACTTGTTTTTTTTTTTTTTTTTTTTTTTTTTTTTTTTTTTTTTTTTTTTTTTTTTTTTTTTTTTTTTTTTTTTTACTTCTTGAATTTATTGAGATTATTTCCAATCCCTTTTATTCGTCATTCGAGACTAAATCGGGAAAAATTAAGATACGAAGATTCATTGAGATATTTTTTTAATTATGAGATAAACGGTAGGTTAGTGGGACATTACATACATACCTTCACGCCTTCAACAGAATTACCAACAACTCTAAAAACTTGTTGCTAAGTGGGACATTAAACTGATTATATTACGTTTGTTTATTATTATAGATACTGAAATTATTTCTAAATACGAGTTACAAATAACTGCCTCGTATCCAATAATTTAAGTGATATGGCAACGGCAACAGTTTAGCTTTCAGCCTAACTCAAACCATTCCTTAGGGAAAAACGGAAAAAACAACTGCACGCAAATGGTTTGTAGTCGGGGTAACGGAACCTTGACCTTAAGTCATGGCGCCGATGATAGCGACCGCGACAAGTGACCGCGACAGGCGACAGCGACAACTTAGGCGACTGTGACCCGGGTCGCGCGACTTGCGTAGTGTTTATCGATGTGGATAAACGTGGATAAAACATTTGTCACTTTCTGACCAGCAAGGGTAGCACAAATAGTATTTTTCTCGCTTGTGATCCAAGCGACAAACAAGTTTCGGACAACATAAGTGTAATGGCCCCTCTACACGTCGGCGGATCATGGGCGTGCGTAAGGGACGGAGCAATACGTAAGAGTGATATGCAAGACTATGTTGCTCACTCTAAGGTGTAAATGCGTCCCTTACGCACATCCATGATCCGCCGACGTGTAGAGGGGCCATTAGAGTGACGGATGCTTTATCCACCACGTAAAAGTGACCGTAATACGGCAGCTGATTAGTGTAAATTTCTATAGGTAGACGACCGCGACCTCGTCGGTTTCGGTCCACATCGGAATCAAGTATTTACGGGATATTGCTCATGACCCGACATGCACTTAACCTAGTTTTATGTTTTGGTTAATATCCGAGCCTTTTTTATATTAACGTTGTTCATGAAAGTATACCAAGACCAATCAACTCTATTAATACATTTAATTGTAACGTGCATAGCGATAAAAAACCTGCGGTTAAATATTTACTAACAATAAAGATAAGTTAAGGTCACTGTCATAGGTACTTACAGATATGGAGTCTAAGCGATGTTATCCAGAGACAAAATATTACTATTCGTAGTGTAAAATTTCTATCATTTCATATCTATAATTAAATTACACATAAACATGAACTCTGACAAGGCTCGTAACTAAGCGTAACAAATGACGTTACTAGATTTTTATGTTCAAACTTATTAATCAACCTACTTATCAAGTCTTGCTCGCTACGAAACCTCGAGTATGTTATAAATTTTTATATATGTGTACATACGAGGGTGCATTGAAAAGTTCTGAGCCTAAGGTTGAATATAATAAAAAAAAAACAAATAAATACTGGCAGGTCAAAGTGCCATATTTAGTCGCCATTATGCACTATCTTTTGTTTTTTTCCTGTCACAATTTTGTATTTTATGCTCGAACTGCTACATAAGGTCACTGATTTTTCAAGTAATGGATAAAATTGAGCAACGTTCAATGTTGTTGTTCAACGTTAAATGTTTGCAAAAGAAGGGGTTAACACCAAAACAAATATTTGAAGATATGAATCAAACATAAGGGCAATCTGTTCCATCGTATGCTACCATAAAAAGATGGGTAGCTGGTTTCAAACGTGGCTTGGAGACTGTTCAAGACGAGCCTAGGAGTGGGCGGCCGTTGACGGCTACTACGGACGAAAATGTCAATAATATATTAGATGCGATAATGAAGGATAGGCGATTGAAGATTGTGGAGATAGCGGAAGCAATGGGTATTTCTTATAAGCGGGCACAGAACATCATCACCGATGTTCTTGGATTTTCTAAGGTGTCAACCAGGTGGGTGCCTAGACTGCTTTCAGTCGAGAACAAACGAGTACGTGTTACAATTTCCCAAGATTGTTTATGTATGTTTCAACGTGACTCCGACGATTTTTTCAATCGTTTTATAACTATGGACGAGACATGGGTCCACCACAGTACACCAGAATCGAAAGAACAATCCAGGCAATGGAAAAGACCAGGTTCACCACCACCTAAAAAAGCCAAGGTCATTTTGTCAGCTAATAAGGTAATGGCCTCAGTTTTCTGGGATTGCAGGGGGGTTATCATGAATATCATGATAGACTATCTCGAAAAGGGCAAAGCAATAAATTCGGACTACTATTGTGCTCTTTTACGTCGTCTGCGTGAGGAAATTAAAATAAAGAGACCTGGAATGCTGTCGAAAAAAGTACTGTTTCACCAAGACAACGCTCGCGTTCACACTTCGGCGAAATCAATGGCACAAATATATGATTGTGGATTTGTAGTGCTGCCGCATGACCCTTACTCGCCGGATCTAGCTCCTCCCGATTATCATCTCTTCCCAAACCTCAAAAAACACTTGGGAGGACAAATATTTTCAACAAATATGGAGGTACAAGAAGCAGTAGACTCATATTTTAACGACCTCAGCGATTCTTTTTTTTTGATGGGATAATGAAGTCGGAGGCGAGGTGGACTAAGTGCATTGACCTTCATGGAGAATATGTCGAAAAATAAAATTGTTATAAAAAGTGAACCCGTTACTTTTTTTTACCAGGCTCAGAACTTTTCAATCCACCCTCGTATATATATATATATATCATCATAATGTATCCATTTTATTTCTCATGATGATGCAGACCCTTTCATGTTCTGAACTCCTGGTGATAGGGTGGGTGACTGAACAACCCCATCTGAAAGATTGCCACATTAAACCAGCTTGGCTACTTAATTGGTTTCTTTCAATGCTTCACTACTAAACTCTAGTTCTATCGTGACCTAGTTGGACACAGTAGTTATATATATATTATAAAATACCACATATACTAATTACAGAATAAATTATGCACAAGTGTCTAGGTACACACTTGCACTATTTCATCCCGTCTTAACTTACCCAAAAATTAAGTACAACTTTGCACTTATTGTTGATTAAAAAAATCTGTTACAGCAGAACAGTATTTTAGCTATTCTGTGAGTAGGCCCTGTAAGCACTTTCACATATCTGAGTCTGCTAGCGCTTCTCAAGAGGAAACTATATACTCGTAATAACTATTGAGTAAACTAAGTTAATGTTTTTGTAAACTTTATCTGCTCTCGTGTTTTTAATACAAATTGTTTGTTGCGCTGCTTGTGTCGCCAGTGTCGCCACTTGATGATGTGCGACTTGCGAATTGCGATACGATGCGATGCGATTAGGCGGTATTGGTATGCGACATGACATCACCTAATCCAATGTTTACGAAACTTTACACAAATAGCTGTGGACCGGTTTATGCATTTACTTTTCAAGAAGTGATGTGACATCCGTGTAAAGGGTGAGGATAGGTATTTTATTGGACCAATTTAAGCCGCCTACATATTATGTAAAAAGCTGAAGTTTTAATAAAAGAACCTTATGCCAGAAACCGTTAATGAAAATTATCGACGCCTATTAAAAGCGAAGTACTTAAATACCTCCATGTCTTTTTCACTTTCGTTCTAGTTTGTAAAGCGATAAAAAACTAGAATAAATGTAAGTCATAGGTAATTTACGAGCTGTAACCAACCAAGCAAACCTCGCAGTGCAACACTTGGGATTGTTCATATTTTACAATTACTCTAATTTGGAAACCATTTCGAGGAATAGGGTTTTAAAGACGTTCTGTATTATTAAGTTTTTGAAATATTTATCTATTTCGGATAATTCGACAAAAGTATATTTAACCTTTGTTTGACTTTCGTTTTAGGCTTGAAGCCCTCCTAAATGTATCTTACGGGTTAGGCGAAAACCGTCATCACTTTTTAGTAACAGCATTTAATTGTTATAATTTATTATAAAATGCCAACCCAAATTTAAAATAAACGTGTCATCCATAAAATGCCTGCTAAATAAATAAAGATATTAAAACAAAGCTATTGGTTCAAACACAAAATTTATGAAATAGATCTCTTAAAATTACCTACTCTTTCGAATTAGAATGTAAAAATCGTGTGTTATTTTGTTTGGTCTATCCCAATAAGTTGAGAAAGTCCATAGAAACCAGCTTGGATGCTAATCATTTGTGGTACCTTTACGGGTACCGAGGTTACCTACGGAAACCTACATACGTACTAGGGAATGCAATTTAACCGGTTATTAACAGTTTTTGTATGAAAATAACCGGTTAAAACCGGTTATAATCGGTTATTTGCATTCCCTAATACCTACTTTCGCTCCTGACTTTTTTACTTAATTTGTTTGGCTAAATTTGGTCTGCGTCCATTATCACATTTACAAAAAGTTAGTTTCCATGCATTTCATATAAGTATGTATATTTGTAAAATTACTAATTGACGTTGCACGGGCATGTAAAATTTATTAGTGAGGCTCGAATTCGTGGATTAGAAACACTATCAAACAATAGTTATTTATGTAACTGGTGTATAATGAACAGTGATAGGATTAAGGTAGTGCTATTTGGGGCGAATGACCCGAGACTTCGTGGCGAAAGATTAATATGGATATGACTTAATCCCGGGATTTTTATGATTATAAAGTTTAAATAGTAAGTTGTTATAAAAAAGTAGATAGGTGCTTAACCCTCTGCAACTGAGGTGACTTTTTTAGAAACATTCTACTGAGGTGGAGTCTGTCAGACATCAATTTTGATAAAATATAGAAAAAAGACTAATGGTTTAATGATAAGTATTGTTTATTTAGTGCATAGCATGATTATTAAATTTTAATGCGGAATTAATAATAAACATGTATATGACCTTTTAAATAAAAAAATATGTAATTTACTTGAATAAGGTAAAAAAATCTGGTTGTTTTGGTGGTTTTTCACAAAGATTAACTTACAATGCCGCGAGTCGTTAGAAGAAGGTACTGAGCGATACAGAGCTATAACGCGGTGTACGGCGATTTTTTTTTGGCGACGTCTCATAGACGTCACGTCAGTCGCAGAGGGTTATATTATACCACGGGATTTAATGAAAATGTTTAGTTAATAATATTCCTATAAACTAAAGATTCAAAGTTTACGTAAACAATAATTCGTTACATACTTTATATAATTTTTATCTTTTTATGCTCAGCCGTACATGTTATTATTTTTATGTAAGTACACGTGTTATTTATTAAACTGAATTCTGCATTCAACCCTTTACCTGACTCGAGGACGCTTTCTAATTTTCTATTATTTACAACAATTACCATGGTAGGTGCGAAAGAGACGGAAGACGAAAGTATACAATTTTCCTAAACCTAGAATTAATTATTTTTATGTTATACATATTATCAACCGTCAATAAAATACGAGTCCGGGATTTCCGGAAGTCCCCAGGGCATATCCATATTATGGATAGCAATTAAGGTCATTCACCCCAAATAGCACTACCTAATCCTATCACTGATGATGAAGCTTCTTAAGGTACAAGTGCAAGTACGAGTACGAGTACCTTAAGAGATAATTATGTACCGTTGCATACATAACGTTTTATACAATGTTAAAATGAAAATGACAAATATAAACAATTGCTAACTTTTCTTGTATACTTCCTCGATTATTCTGCTACCAAATTATTTGTTAGCAAATTAATTTTCATTATTCCAATAGTTTTGCTTAATGTTTACAAATTTCACGAAAATTTTTATGTTACTAAAACAGTTCAGGGGGTTATTATGACATAGCTATGTAGTTCAGTTTACGCTGAGACAAAAGGACAGAGCTATATAACTGCTATAGCTCTGTCCTTTACGCTCACCGTAAAATGAACTGCATATCCATGTCATAATAACCCCCCTGACAATTTATCACAAAATTTGGAATGCCAAACGAAACGCCATTTTGTTGATATCCATATTGAACGTAACCATGGTAAATAAATAACAAATCAATGGATATTAATCATCTATTTTAGTAATTCAATAAAAATGTAACACATAATTAATTAGTCTTTAAAATAATTTTGTTTTTAATATAAGTACGTAATTCTAATTGGTATTAAAATATTTTAAACGGTTTATTATACAAATTAGGATGTCTAATGTTCACTAAACGCCAAGACTGATATCCGGAATGACCGTAACGATAGTAATAACAATGCTATAAAATTATTATAGAACTGTTATTACCATGGCATCGCTCATTATAGAATTGTTTTCACGCTTCGGTTACGCTAACAGTGGTATTACGATATCATTAACGATATCAATATTAGCGGTTTATAGTACGCCACTAGAAAAAATACAGATAAAAGTACAGGGGGGTTATTATGACGTAGCTTTGCAGTTCAGTGTACGCTGAGAAAAAGGACAGAGCTATATAACTGCTATAGCTCTGTCCTTTACGCTCGCCGTAAAATGAACTGCATAACTAGGTCATAATGACCCCTCAGGAGTAGGATTCCCGACAAAGGAGCCTCCTTAGGATGTCTACTTACGTACTAGGTACTCAATGTATTAGGTATGTGCTCGATAAGGTTTTCCGTTGCGCCTGTTGACAATGTTGACATAGGCATCGTTTTGTATTTTTACCCGACTGCGTCAGAAGGCGGGTTATTTTATGATTCGCACAGCAGCGCTTCTCGTATCATAGGAACCCATCCGAAGTCACATATAAGTAGTATTTTTTGTGACCAATAACTGGTTCTGAACTGAACGCAATTTTAATTCGTTTTATGATTAGATATGACCTAGTTCTAGCGTGTAGTTCAATCTCCGTAATAACTTATCGGCTTTGCAGTCTACGTATCTTTATCAGTCTTATCAAAAAGTTACCTCGGAACAAGACAGACGTAATAGGTATCTACCTAACTAGGTACAAGGTCTGAAATATTTTATTTCGCTCAGCTTACTTAACTTAAAAGCACTTAAGTTTTATTTAATTCAGAAAGGTAATTTCAGGAGCAAATACGAGTAGGTAGGAAGGAACTTGACCTTTTAATGGATAGCCGACTTAATTAATATTTTAAGTAAGGATAACTTTTTGCACATTTAAGTACATATTACAAGATGAACACAAACACAACCATGACTCTTTACGAAATAAATAAATGTCAAAAAATTCCAATATTCAACATTTTATCCAGACGATCTTTGTTCGGTTTAGAAAGTAATACATAACATTAAAGGTAACCGTAACCTTTAACAGACGACTGACTACGATTGATTACCTACTACAATGTTTCACTAATAAAATAAATGGTCCTTAACATTGGGACACATAGTAATAATTTGTATTCATTATAGACAAGAGGCACACACGTTATGAGTGCAGACTAAAATATAAAGATTTGTAAAGCCCAACTTTGAAATAAAGTAATGAATAATTATCATATCGCACAGTGTGTCTATTCAATACTCATCGGGATAAACTATCAAAAAAGTAGCCACAATCAAATCAAAATATTAAAATCAGCATAGCTATAAGTGGGAGAACGCTGTTAACTGCAATAAAGAGGCGGGAATGCTCACCACGCCGTCCGGTCCGATGCGTAACTATTGAAACTGAACGCAAACGTCTCATCACCGGCGATCACGATTTCTTTTTCACGTCACTATCAATAACACATTCTAAGAATCACATCAATGTCCGCTCTTTACGTAAGATCTGGTATCTAATCAGATGTTCAAACGAGACGTCCGAGCGACGGCCGGTGCGAGACTATTTAGAGCGGGCAACGTAGCCACCGCCAGCACGCTTCTTTATCACCTTATCAGTTCAGACGTGTCCCGGGGCTGTCGTGATGCAAGCGCCGTATTCGCACGTCTGTCCCGTCAGCACGAAATAATCACGCCTCGATAATAGCGCCTCGAACTTATCTGTTTTCTGATGTGATGTGATGTGATCAGAGATTAACAAGCGATTACAATTTTACACTTTCTTATCTATCAGAATTGGGCCGATGCAGTATGTGTCATTTGGATTGATCATTTATCTGTTCCTGTAATGCACATAGATGAGCTGTAAGTAGGTAGGTACTTATCTTTATTAGAAAGCGATTGAAGAATTTAATCACTTCGATAATAGCATCACTCCGCAGACATAAGTAGTTACCTAACTAATATAATTTAGTATTCGGGTCTACAATACTTAATTAAGGTCGAATATGGAAAATCGAAAAAATTTACTACCCAGCGAAAATAGAATACTTATACTCAATAAATAAGGGTTTTACTTAAGTAGGCTCCTCTTCAAGAACAGGGTTAATAAGGGTTTTGTTGTTTATTTGTTGAACCAAGTGGGTCATTGGCTGCACGTAGGGTTATGTAACGCCGACGGCGCGGGCGGTGGACCTTCTGCGTTGCACGCGCACCGACCAACGACACTTGCTACTTACTTACATTCAATTAACATTATCCTTACTAAAGATAGAATATAATATATATAATATATATATTATATATAATAGTGTATAATGTAATAGTAATACGCATTTGTTTGGATATTTATAAGTAAGTACTAATAAGTAAGTAGGTAAGTACTGCTTAGGGTGATTCAAAAGCCTGAACATGGCCGGTGATCCTAGACAAGATATCTAACGCTAATGTAAACGATTTTCGAAAAGTGTCAATATGTATAGATTTGACATAAGCGCTCAACTTACGTTACGTCTACCTTTAAATTTTCGATTACGATAACTTTCTCCGAATGCATCTAATCTAGAGCTAGTGTAGTTATGGTTGTATTTAGAAATCAAGAGGTAATGATATTTTTAGCAATATCATCAACATCCTTCATTAGTATAATGCCTTCCTCGAAGACCTCCATGACATGATGTATTAATTTATTGATTAGCATTTAATTATTAACGTGATTCACTTCCATCACCTGGTGACCCGTTGTAGTTCGGTTCAAATTAACATAGCTGTGATTAGAGTTCAAGGTTTATAACTAGTTTATGTAAGTAGTATTGGTTATTTTGATCCGATTTAAATCGTCATAAATGTATTAAAAATTTCCAATAGGTACGTATTTATTTACATCACGCGGCTTCATCAATTTCATCATAGAAAGCGAAGATTGGGATTTACAGATGTAGTGAATAATGTTTTGCCATCATTTTTTGTCTTCTGTCTCAGACAACTTTATTACCCACCGATAAGCTAATTGAGAAAGCCAGATCAATACGAAATCTGACAAAAAACGATGGAAAAACATTATTCACTACATTTATACCTAGGTACATATTGGATTGGAACATTAGAGCGTCTCTATCTAGACGCAATCTTGTATAAGTCTAACGAGGCCATAGCGGCCTTCCTACCTTCACTGTTCGCTAGCACCTGTACTAAAACGCCTTGAATACATTTAATTCGATAATTTTACTTACTTAGATACCCAACGTCAGTACAACAGTCACCTTCTAAGAAAACAATCACCTGGTATAAAAATATTTAGCTAACTGCTATGCAAAGTGACAGCGATTTATTCGAAGTCAAATGACACTCATTTGTTTGCTGTATAAGCTATAAGCACCCATTCTTTTTCTAATATAATATGATAATTTAATTAAACGATAAGGGCTTCTTTTTCAAAGATAATACTCGTAAATTGTTTACCTTGAATTTTATAACTATGAATTAAGTCACATATTTGAACGTAATCGGGTAAGGACCTTGTCACGCTATGTGGTTGTAGTTTATCTAGAAGTAGAAAGTAGGTACTCGAAGCTTTGGTGGAGAAATTTTAACGATCAAGATTAAAGTTACTGAGACAAAAATGGATGCTAATATGTTTTCATCGATATTTCTCGAGACATCAAATTCTTGGTCACCAGTGTCACCCACCACATCAAATTGTTAATACACTCGGATCCAATAATATCTAAAACCAATTTTGCCAACACTTTGATGTTATCAAAGTGCGCGAGTTTTCAATTACCAACCACGTCAATCATGATAACCACTGTCTTTGTATTCCCAGCAGTCGGCACATTCTGCCAAGTACACCGTTTGACATAGACATAGTTTCGCCTCAGTTCCACGCCGCCGTCCCCTCGTGGGAATACTGTGTACTTGGAATTACATATTTATATTCCTAACTTGTACTGACGTCGCAACGTTTAATGTAGTTTTAACAGCCTCCAAGAAGCGAAGAAAACGAAGACGGTACTTATAAAGACTATAAGGAAAATTACGATCTGTCCGCCTGTCTACTGACCCCGCGCTGTTAATGGGGATACAGTCCACCGCGGCTCAAATGTTTTAATAAAGAAGGTACTTTTAATAAGTTTTGTAGTTGTTTTTGATAATTATCGGACAGCGGATCAGGAAATAATTAATTCATAACAATATTTTAATTTGCATTAAAATAGTCGACCTTAATAAACTAAGCCTTCGATGAGAACAAGGCCTAATCGCGCCGCGGGTCAAACTTGTGCTATTTATAGCTTGATCGATAACATTTACAAATATAGTTTTTGCATCATCTCTGAGAGCGTTTCGTAAATGAATGGCCGGTACTTACGGTAGGATTGGCAAGATACGGGAACACGACGAATGGTAATTATTGACAATCATCTAGGTACTCCTTGTAATTCTATTGTCGCGTGTTGCGCAGCCCGCAGAAACTCCCGTCTGCCATTAGATACTTCGCATAACTCGGTAGTCAGCACATACTACCTCGCAGCCGAGTCATCGAAATCCATGTGCCGAGCTCGGTGAGTGACTCATTTCTTATAATAATGCAAAAATGACCATTACTGTAACAGTAGCCTGGCCGGTGGGGAAGCCCGACAGATATTGACATTCTACCTTCGTGCTAACTGTTCGCCTCTGCGGATGCTTGCCGTCCACCCGCAGGCATAAATAAAAGATCAAGAGCAAACATTCCTTGCCTTTTACATAAAGAACAAAACAAGTCTAACATCATGTCAGCTTTGAAACCTTGACTACCCCTCCAGTATCAGGATTACCGAGTTGGAACATGACATTTACTAAAAGGGATTTCTTCTTTTATTTTCTGATGACAAAAATAAAATAAACAAATCCTTAAAACCTGCGTTTAAGATAGTCAGCTGAGCACGACTGTGGCATCAAAAATTGACGGTCAGAGGTTAAAATATAACCTTGCCATTCCTCGAGTAAAGACCAATTTATCGGTACCCAGCGCCCAGCACTTCTAAAGCCTTCAAGAAATTTAAAGTTCGTAATACTAATACGTTAATAATAAGAAGGTATTTACTAGTATGTAGGAACACATCCATATACATGCATACGCAAACAAACATACAAAGATAGACATCCAAAAAACATTACTCATATTAAACCACTTCAAAAAAGGAGGAGGTTCTCAATCCGTCTGTTTTTTTTGACAGTTATCAATTGTCAAGTTTAAGCGCATACATTATACGTTTTATCACGTGGCTGTCAGTACCGGCATGTAAAACCAAAGTAAATATCAACTTTGCATGCTTAACTGCCCATAAAACGTTGACCGTGCTCTATGTGAGGTTTTCGTTAGCGAGGGGGTGATAATCAGTGTCGAGCTCCGCATAAGTTCTTCTAATCGTGTAACATTATACAATAGTAGGTACCTACCTAGAGTTGAATGGCGCGGTTTGCTATTTGCCGAACCTGAGGTCACCTCAGTCTTAGTAAGTCATTATCACTTACGAAACGTAAGTACTTAAATTAAAGAAAGTTAAGTACGGTCAGAGACTAAGGTGGAATTACATTACATTACATTAAATCACGCCTGTTTCCCAGAGGGGTAGGCAGAGACCACTTTTTTCCACTTGCTACGATCTTGACAAATTTCTTTCGCTTCTTCAACATGGAATTCAAGGTGGAATTAAGATCACTAATTAAGGGCAAAATTAAAGCTTTGATGAATAACAACCCTTTGTACAATGTTGTGCATTTTCTACCGAGGTACCTATTAGTAATAGCAAAATTAATACAAATATCTTCATAATACAACTCTGACGCCTTTAATATCAATCAAATACAAGTGCCCCCGTCACCCAGTTAACCGCGAATTCACCGCGTAATTAATAATCAGAGAGACTTAAAAATCGACTCCCTTAACAATCTTACATTGCCTACCATTACCATACCGTTAAAAATTTGATGACTCAGCAGAAATTACCCCAAGCACGAACCTGCCCTCTATCGAGTAAGTAATTTAACGTTATCGAGAAAATGTGTATAAATTGGTTTTCGCGCCCCGTGTCCGTATTCATATAGTACTCAAATTTGATAGCAAGTTGATATTGACGTTGACTTTCGTATCGTCGTCATCGAGTAGTATAGCTGAAGTACCTATATGTGAAATAATGTATGAAATCGTGAGTCTGTTTTAGGGGTTCGACGGGTTCGTGCCATGGATAGGTACAGAACACATTTTCGAATGGTAAAGGCGATTCGAAAACATGACTTACCGAGGTCACAGATTTTATACAAGTTACTCGTACTACGTGTATGATTCAAACTCGAGCGTACAACCACGCGAACTTATTTAATCTTTTGCGAAGAGGATGAAACAATATAAAACACATCATTTACGAATATAAAACACATGCAATGAATGAAGACCTTGGTAATGCATACGAGTAACCAAGGCACTTCTAAGATTTTTGCTACGTAATCCACTTCTTAGAAATAGGGGAGGCCATAGGGACTGAATGCTAATACTCAACACAGTCAAAGAGTGAAAACATAATATCAATAGTGCCTATCTCCGAATATCTACCATATTCATAATACCGTCATCCATAGCAGCTTATACCTATTGCCTCGACATTATTTTAGCTAAATTGAATCCAATAGATTCTTTAACGCTACTACAACACATTTTCTCTTGAAAAATATATCGATAGGCTCTCTAGAAGGTTGTTGACCGCACACATTGACCAGTTAATGTAGAACACTCCTCGTTCTACATTAACCTTAGGCTAAGAATAATACAGTTTAATTAATTTAAACTTATTAATTATAAATTATAAATAGCCCCCCCGTGTGGTTGCCGGGTTGGAATAGTACCACTCCGTTTCTTCCCGTGGATGTCGTAAGAGGCGACTAAGGGAATAAAGGCTTGTAGTACTGTTAGGCGATGGGCTTGCAACCTGTCACTAATACGCTGGTAAACATCTGAGCCTAATTGTGCAAAGTGTGGTTATAGAATTATCAACAAGTTTTAAAAGTTGTTGGTAATTCTTTAGCTCTGCCTACCCCACTTTGGGAATGAAGGCGTGAGTTTATGTATGTATGTATGTATGTATAAATAGGTAATTAAAACATTTCGTTAAAATAAAAGAGAACGAATGACGGTCGACGACGAACAACTGTAATGTAAATGGAAAATGCGATTACTAAATTGAAGACCTTGCTAACTTACACAGGTTTTGTTTATTTAAAGTTAGCACTAATTTTCGATTTTAATCAAGCAAGTATGTATGCCGGTTCATACTTAGTTTAAATAAGTATTTTTTCTGCCACGTATTTACATGTTTTTTTTCGTATAATCGCGCTATGGATGGCGTTTTATTGTACGCTTAATTCGTTTTTTCCGTGTACACCAAGGTTAAGGTAGGTTAAATTCAGCCTTGATTTGATTATGGTAATTGTTTACGGAAATATTTTCGTGTTGTTAAAATAGGTAATTCAGAATCTAAAAAATAATAAAAACAATTTAAACGAATCCAATTAAAAGTTTTTTTGCAATCCTAACGACGACTCGTTATCTTCATCCCGTTATGAAGTTATGATCCAATAATTACCTAATTCATTAACTGTACCTAAACGATTATCTTGTTGTTAAGTCATGTACCATTTAATTATGTATTACATTTAGTATCAAAACAAGAATTGCAAACACCCTTCTGAAACCGTTGGTATATCATGCGCAAAGAAGTTATTCTGCAGCATATGATTGGTAGTCTTCACCACACCATAAACAACAACAACTGCTACAAACATAATGCGGTTGTGTTGTGAGCGACGTCCAAGTGCAAGTCCCCCCGCGCCGGTTCCACCCGCACGCGGCATTGACACTGCAGCAGCGGCGCGGGCGCGGCGTGCCTGCACGCCACCACACGCGAAAAATTCCCTGTTGTATTTGTAATAACTTTCAATGAAAAATCTCTCGAGCACTCCGCGTAGCCGTGAAAGCATTGTCCCCGCCACCGACACTCTCTAGCTCTGTGGGCTCATTAAAATTATTTCGCAACGACTAGGTAATCTAGCTGAACATTATTCAAACCTAATAACTTGCGAGAAGTGTGTAGCAACGAGTTCTCGCTCGTTCCATATTTGTTACAAACGTACATTAACGGTTTCCCAAGCAACGTTGGGATTTAAACGACCGGATGTATTTAGCTGATTTCAGGGGTAACATAGTAAAAAAGCGAGCAAGGTACAAATATCTAAGCGACGCAATGAATGCAGTTCCCTCTCAGAAAGTGGAGTGTTGCAACTGCAAGTGAAAATAATTAGCCCACTCTCTGCAAGCGGCAACGGCGGTGTTTTGATACGTTACGTTCAGTTATTCGGACTAAATATTACGTAAAGTTTTTTCCGAGCGTGGTCAAAATAACAAGACCTTGAATTCTTCTTATTCATTGTGTCGATGGGTTAACTGCAACATGAGTCACATTATTTAGCGAGAATTAGGTTCAATTCTCTTCAAATACGGTTACACTTGACCTAGGAGGCGTTGTTACGAGATGCTCCGGACGCGGGAGCGCGACTTAAAGTGATTGGCCTTTCAGGTAGGGGTCACCAATGACGGTACAATTGCTAGAGAATTGAAGATCGCAGATATGGTCTACAAAATTACTGGTAGGCCAACGTAGATTTAACTGCAATTAAATAAACACAGTGCAACGAACTATATTGTGAGACATACTGATTATATACGACGCTTCTGTCTCCATAATAACTTCATTATTGACTTCGTATGAGGCTACCATGTAGAGAAAATTGACGTCATTGGTAAGTGAACGTCTATGACTCTATGATCGAGCGTGTACCATGATATGCAAGCTAGATGAAAGTACAAGGGCAAATACACAATGTTAAAACGCAATGGCTTCATTGTTCTGTTCACTTAACAGAAATTCGGGGCTTGATATAGTATAACTACTTCATCATGTTACCTTGCTGGCTAGGTACTTGCAAGGTAGTGATGGAATAGTAATGGAATAGCAACTGTTGACATTTGGACCAAAACAAAAATAAGTTTAAAAAGTAAGTTTGTCGGTCTGGACCGTTACGCTTATACGTCCAAACCTTTTCTGAACAGACTGAGAGGACTCAAGGTCCAAGAAGGGCGTCAGATGCTCTTTGCCCTACAAAATTTTACACTTCCCAAGAGAATAACGAGTTCTATGCTTAGGTTGAACCTTCTGCACAAAAAAAAAACAAAAACATGCATCTAAATCGTTCCTAGAAGGGGTTTATAGTCAGCTTCGAAGTTTGGAGCAATATTTCCTCATACCGTGGCAGATCTATACATTCAGTGATAGACCGCCTGGTAGGTGATTCTCTTTTACAACTTGCTCTTGAACTCAACGCATCAAATATTAATCGGCGAGTTAAAGTTATCCTGACAGAGTGTAAAAACACCTTTGATCTAGCTAGGCTATATACTAGGTGGATCCAATAGCACCGATTGCTTTAGCTGCGCTGCCATATAGCCTGCCTGATAGCAACTTAAGAGGAAACGCAGTCTCGGATACAGACGTTTAAATAAGTCATTGCTGTTTCCCTGCGAGCGTTTGGCAACCGAATACTTAGAACACGAAAGGGACGACTGGTACGCCTATGTAAAAAAGTCGAAATCAGAATGGAGTTTTCATTTATTTCCTCGTCCAAATCTGAACCAGTTTGTTAATTCTTTACACAATAACATAACATATAATTTTTATTTGATAAAGTTGTTTCTTGGTTGGGATGTTTTAAAATGCCAATATAACTTGGAATTTCTGCGGTTTTAGAAGGTTTCTGTAGTCTTATAACAATTACTGTATAGGATATAAGAAAAAAAACTTTAGTAGGTATTTCTGCCCTCCTAAGCGAATACTCAGTATGTCAGATAAAATTCCTGTAGCAATATCAACCTTATTACTCTCATCTGAGAACTTAAACTGCTTTGGTTATTGATTTTGGGATACTGCTTATTTGCTTAAGAGGGCAGATTTGTCTTTTGTTTTGCAACATTTATATTTTCTCACTCGCGCAAGGGTCAACTGAAAGAGATAACTTAAAGGGACAAGTTCGCTTTTGTACTACAAGTATTTCTGTAATTTTAACTTTTGTGGAATGTAATTGTTTTAGTACCTACAATAAAGTGTTTACATACATACGAGTACATACAAAAAATGGTTTAATGTTCCTATCCAAAGATATATAATGTTCGTAACACAAGCTTTCCGATAAGCGCCCTGGTGTCAGAGGCCCTACTTTGAAAATCGAAGGTTGAAGACCTTAATTCCATCTCTTTCTCTCGATTTATTCTCGAATGATAGGGACAGGGATGGAGCTAACGTATTCGAACTTCGATCTTCAAAGTAGGGCCTCTGATCACCGGGTGGTGGGCGCGTTAGACTTGCGCAAGACCCGGAGGCATCACGCGCGACCCTGAACTCAATTCGGCCTCAATCATTTTGCAACTAGCGCCGGGCGCGGGCGCGGAGCCGGCGCAAATGTAAACATTTACAGGCGCGCGCGCAGCGCGGGCCCGAGGCCGCAGCGGACGTGCGCCGCTCATCCTTCATTGCCGCCGCTGCCTTCGGATCATCTACGTTTTTTTACCATTTAATCATTTAATTGGTTTAATAAATGTAATGAAGCTCATATTTAGAACTGTACGTTCTACAAGTTTTGGTGTATTCCAGTTAAAAGTTACATGTTTTGTGTCTTTTGAAAAACTTGTCTCGATCGTAGTCCCAAACTGTATCGTCGCAATAAACGTTATTCAAAATTAATGAAAGTGTTGGATTTCTGATGGATTTAAAACGATTAAAAGATGGTGGCCAAAATAGATATATAGTAGGGTAGGGTTTGGACCTAAAAAGTGTGGGACCCTATTTCTAAGCCTCCGCTGTCCTTCTGTCTGTCTGCTGTCAGCGGGTTGTATCTCATGAACCGAAAACATTTTTACAGAGTTTGTATTATTATTGCCGTTATAACAACAAACATTAATTTTGAAATTAGGGGATATACCAAGAAACGTGATTGTTTAGGCGTACACGTTCGTGTGCGAGTTCGCCTCGCTTGGCCGTTTTTCATCAACTGGACATTAGTGCTAGCACATTGTGCGTGTTGTCGCCACAACACACGGAAACACTAGACATTGCGCATCGGTTGTGAACTTGCCCTTAAGGTCTACTCCTTAAGTAATGTTTATCAGTTTTGTTTGTGTAGCACGAGCAAATATGTTTAAGTCAGATTATGATCTCCGCATGTCGCGGTATGAATATAAATTATGTATACTTACTTGTTTGATATTTCGTGTAAACTTGAATCAATTAATTAATAGGTACCTGTTATTAATCTATGCCGGAAGTTATAAAGTTTGTAGTTTGTTTTGTTGGAACACGCCAAAAGACACGAACCTTGGCTAAAACTCGACTGTTTGTAGGTTTTTTGTACGTAATTGTACTGACAAATAAAAATATAAATAATATAAAAGTAAAAATATACGAACAATTCAATAATATTATTTATATTTCTGCATAATTTGAAAAATAGAGATGGTTGAAGATTTTAATTGAAAGGGTATAGAATGTTACGAATGACATAATTTCACAAGCGGGATTTTGAGAGCGGACTAAACAGAAGCGCAGGAGGTTGGCTCCCCGCGCTCCTGTCAAGTCCATATTTATACTTAATCCGCCGCTGCAGGTTCATTAAAGACAAAATAATACCTAAATAAAATCTGTTTTGATTTTTGTTTTACTTTCCTTATTCAATCTCATATTTAAACACCAATCAATGGCTGATTGAAGAAGCCCTGTGATTCCCCACAACTAGATTTTAGAACACATCAAGCCTAAGCCCATATTATAAAAAAAATATTTCTACCAGATTTAAAGGATTGATCGGCGGTTCATCCAAGTTATAGACCGATTTGATTCAAGATATACCTAATTGCTTTATCAAGAGTTCAACGCGCTGTTACTGCTTAGCCCAAAACAAATGCAGCTTATTTATTTTATTGGTAATGAGTTTGATATGTTCATTCATCGCGCATGTTAATCATTTAGTCCATTATTTTCATAGATACTTCCTATTTCCTACATTTGTGGGCGAATATATTAACCTTCTTAAACATTTAAATGGCTTGCGGTTTCGTGTGATTTGCATACGAGTATAATAAATAACCGAAGATCAAGAATCATAAAGATCATCGCGGGCGTTAATTGTCATCGTCACGAGTAGTATTGTACGTTACCTAATATTTTAAATAAATTACCTGAAGACGTACAAACAAGGATCATAAATAGTAACAACAAAAACTCATACAAAAACGCAGTCAATAAGTACTATTACACTACGGGATTCAGCGAGAATGGGTGATTGCTGGTATTGGTTGTAATGTACATACTAAATAAAACACCTAATTATTAGCTAGTGTTATAATAATTTATACTTATGTTGTGAGTGAGGTGAATTCATTTGTGCTACATATAAACCTCTTACAGGTTTCCGAAGCGCGTCTTATTGTAAGAAATTATAATTGCTGTTTATAGTAAAAAAAAAAAAAAAATTGATTGTACCTTATATATCTTGAAATACCCTTTTTGACTTTGTAAAATCAAGTTTTCGTATTAGCAAATGGTCATGCTGTTTGCAATGCCATCACTGATAGTGCCAGTATCGAGTTTGGCTTTAGTTATATTGTTGGCGAACTATAGCAAGACGTTTCAGGAATAAGAGTTTTCGTCTCGCTTGTACGTGTACGTATGTGTAATGTTAATGTATTAACCAATAAATGACAATCGCAATTGACATAAAATCTCAAACAAACATTGTGAGTCTGTGACTGTACGTTAATATTATTCTTGATCACTGTTGTATCGGATTGACCACTACACACACAGACCGCAAACATCAAAAGATAAAAATAAAATTTATAAATATCAATGGACAATCTCATGCAAATTGACTTAATCCCGATGGCTTGTACCTACTGTGGTTATTAGACAACGATAAACATACTTACGAGTATATAGAGAAATAAATACTTCTAGTGGCGCTCATCACACAAATATTTGCTCATAGGTACCTACCTGGAATATATAGAAAGTTAAATTCTCTCAGTCAAGAGTAAGTCGTTCTGTTTACAAAGTTTCATTTAAATGTGACTACCGAAGAATAGTCTAGTAGTTTTGGTAGAAGTCATTATTTATTTGGTTGGTCTGTTTGTACGGTCGAACAAGAAAGTGGTCTAGGTACCAGTTTTGACAAAAGTTTCTGTGAAATCTAATTGACAACATTTCATTTTTGTGACACCTACAAATTACTATAGGAATCGAATGGATTTTGCCTCCTGAACACTGCAAAGTATGTATTTAGATAGAGAACCAAACCGCATAAGCAAACCACACGCACAAGTCGCAGAACCAAATTTTAACAACGCCAGACACCACTTTTTTTTGTTTTTTAGTTTTAATGTCTTTTTGCTGCGAGTCACTTTGCCAATGTCAATTGGTACGGGAGTTATCATATGATTTGATAATCCTTGACGAATAACAGACGACACTTCGACAGTTGTCATTACTTTACTTTTTTAAATGGACTAAACTAACGTAATGTTGTCTAATGTGTCGTAGAATTCGAGTTACCTACGCACTTTTAGAATAAGTACAGCTTCATAAATGAATCATAAATTAACTATTAATCCTAGGAAAATATAAAACTATTGTTGTCTTCCTTCTTTCGAACAGTATAGCTCAGAGAGAACTTATTAAATTATAGTCTTAGAAAAATACATTTTGTCAATTATCGCTAAGGTTGACACTAAACTTGTCACTATCATAATATTATTGTAAGGGAATTTGTTGTATTAGGAATTTATGACCATTCCTGTGCTACCTCGGGGCACGTTTAACATGTGTTCATTGAAAATTCTCGATTACTACATAGGTAAAAAAGTTCGATATCATGTCTGATAGATATCGAATTGCCCGAGTGAAGCTGTAACAGTGTAGTACACTAACAGCAAAAGTCATTAAAAAAACTGATATCGAGCCTCTCAAGGTAATAAAAGTATGCGGATGTCGTTTCAATCAAAATGACAATTTACGATATGACAAAATACCTATGTAGTTAATTAAATCGAATATTGAGTAAATAGCAGAACCATGAGCACATATTATAAATTTAACCCTAGAAATCGGAATATTTCCAAATGACCCAAAAAGAGCATTAATAAAAACCCTTGCTTAAAAAAGGTCCAAACATGACATTAACAATTATAGACCATATGCATTACCTACTATCTAATTTTGCAAAGAGATTTGAAAAACTTGTATTAAATCTTATAATATCATTCAACAAAACAAACATATTAAATAAAAATCAATTTGGTTTTCAAAATGGGAAAAATACGACGCTATATTCAAAATTCTAAAACAAATATGGGCAGATATACATAAAAATACACGTCTATTGAGTTTTTTTATAGACCTTTCAAAGGCGTTTGACTGTGTTTCATATAAAATATTATTAAACCAGCTTGAAAATGTTGAAATAGAGAGACAGAACGTTAAGGAATGGCAACTTTGTTTTTTTTTACAATTTAAATGATTAGTTTACTGTTTATTATGAAATAATAAAATTAAGGTTATTTTTGTACAGTCAACAGCATAAATAAATGATTATTTATGTACCTTGTCACTTTAACGTTGTGTTTGAAATGTTATACAAAACGGTGAAACGATTGAAAGCGATAAGGTACATAAATGATCACTTATTTATGCTGTTGACTGTACCTCCGAAATGGGCAAACTGCTGGAACTATTAATCTTTTGATTTTGACATGTAATAACAATTGTACACAGTTTGATAATAAATGCATATCTTATCTTATCTTACCTAAGAGCAACAACGAGAGAATCATTAATTAAAAGTAGGTGTTTCGGGTGTTACCGTGGAATGACCCAAAACTATTTTAAAATAAACAAATGAATACATATTTTAATTAGTTTATTGTTTTTATTTCAAAACGAAGAAAATATAAATACATACATACATAAACTCACGCCTTCATTCCCAGAGTGGGGTAGGCAGAGCTAAAGAATTACCAACAAGTCCCAAAACTTCTTGACAATTCTGTAACAAAATATAAATAATAATAACTTTATGAAGGCTCTGTCATCCCGGCTCATAGACACCTCCGGAGATCCTAGAGCTGGTGCTTACCTCTCCCAAAAGATTGGGCTAGCTATCCAGAGAGGTAATGCAGCCAGTGTCATAGGGACCATGCCGCGAGCGGACCTGTTAGAGGGGATGTTATTTTTGTAGTGGTGATTATTATTTACATCTTTAAAATTTGAGTAGCTTAGTTTAATTTTTATTTTAATAAGTTTAGTTTTAACTTTTAATTGTAGTACCTATGTTTTTAAAGTTTATTAGATTAATAATAATTATTTATGTTGAATAACATTTATACGTACCATCGATATATTTTTTGTCGATAGAATATTTTGCTACATCACTTTAGTATAGGTGCCCCGAGTGAGCACAGGTATGATCATGACGTGCCACCACATTTGTGACCGATTGTACGTAAACAACATTACACCTAGTGCGTACAAATTTGGAAGCAAAAACCTCAGCTATTTCCTGATGACCTTAATAATATGGACTGCTTTATCTGATGATCTTATTATACTGTTAAGTAGTTTTTTCCGACTTAGTATTCAAAACAGAGGAAGAGGTTTTGACCCTTGTATTTTATGTATGTTTTTACCCGACTGCGTCAGAAGGAGGGTTATGTTTTTCGAGCGTATGTATGTATGTATGTATGTATGTATGTATGTATGTATGTATGTATGTATGTATGTATGTCTATTTCTGGGCACGCTCTGCAGCCTAAACGGCTTGACCGATTTTAACATACTAGGTGTCGTTCGATTCGTCTTAATTGCCGAAGTGACATAGGGTATATAATATTTCAAAATGGCGTCTGCAAAAACAAAGAGGGGGTTTTAAAAAAAAAAAAATTGTTTATTATAGCAATATGGGTCTCAAATGAAAGCTAGTAAATAGCCCATTCCAAATATATATACATTATAATACTTTGATGCTACCATTTAGACAGGGAAATCAAAAAGGAAGTTAATTGTTAAGTAATAAATATTTCTTGTTGAGCTGTAAACGCCTACAATATAAACCATTAAGAAAGTAGTGTAATAATTAATAATTCACGAATACCTACTACATACTTGATTAATGCACATTGATGTTATAGTATAAATTGCTGGCTAATACCTACCTAATGCGCCATCCTGCCTACGCATGGACAGTTTATTTAAGTAAAGATACACGGAATAGGTAACCTCAATGTAGGTGCTTAGTCTAGTACCCAGGTACACGTATGACGTACTGACCGTTGAGGAACTAAATTGTTAGAGATTAAGAGAAGTTTAGTTGATTTATACCTACTTCAATTTCTCGGCCTAAGTAGGTATCTACAATCTGTTCGATCGGCCTCCATCTAACCAAATGAACTAATCTTACGTTACTACTGGGGATCGATATTTGAATGCACGATGATTCTTTTGCTAAAAGGAGAGTTCCGCTTGTAATTTGTTACTTATAGCTTCGTGACATTAAAAAATCGAGCTCCAGAGCTCATTTAACGTTTGGTTATATTAATAAAACCACTATTTTATTAATAAAAACTAAAAAATGTGAAATAAACTAAATTATTTAAATAAAAACAAAAAACCCGACTGCAGTAAAAAAAACAACTGTAAAGCGAGAAACAAGCTATATAATCGATAGGTAAATACTTATAATGTACTATGCAATGCTTTTTTGTTTGATACCTCGTTAACAAGTAATGCAATTTATACCAATATACATACAACTTGAATAGTGGAAAAGGTATTGCAGGCGGGGACAAGCAATGAATTATAAAATGTACTCAAGTATTTTCTTGAAACAAAAAACATTTGGATTAATAGCTTGTCCCCGCCTGGAAAACCTTTTCCACTATTCAAGTTGTATGTATATTGGTATAAATTGCATTACTTGTTAACGAGGTATCAAACAAAAAAGCATTGCATGGTACATTATAAGTATTTACCTATCGATTATATAGCTTGTTTCTCGCTTTACAGTTGTTTTTTTTACTGCAGTCGGGTTTTTTGTTTTTATTTAAATAATTTAGTTTATTTTGTTAACAAATTTCTTACCGAGGTTTACCAAGATAAAGTTTAAGGGTTGATTTTTTGTTCTCATCCGGTGAGACATTTTTTTACTGATTTCTAGAAGTTTATATTTGTGAATCTTACTATTGAATGAAGGTCTCACGCCTATAGGTATCCTATATACCTACGCCCGAGAACGAGAACGAACGAAGGAGAATGAATGGGTGAACGAGATAAACGAGTGACTTAATTTTTATTATAACTAACAATAGGTACCTACTCATTAATTATCGGTCAGATTCAAAAATCGGCTCCCTCACTTGTTATTAATTATTATGTTGTATTATACCTGTTTTTCTATACTGTTAATATAATGAAGCCACTGTTGCAATTTATCTAATTAACTGCGAAATGGTAGAGTATGTATCAAAACGATTGCAGCAACACTAAAAAAATGAACAATTATGAAACGATCTAATCGACGTAGATAATCACTAATCAGATATTGAAGCTGCCTGTGCCCGCGGCGTCGCAGTTAAAATTTACGATACATTTGATGTTTCGTGTTTTGTGGTTATAGGTTGCAACGGGCTGTTTTCCGCAACTCGACGACTCTATATTTGCGCCTTTTTTGCGTGCTGGGTTGCTGATGCTACTCCTGCCAACCCAGTTCTACCAGGAAGCCTAGCAGACCCTTGGTGTTGCCGATGGCTTCTGGTAGCGACCTCAGTGTTCCGAGGTGACGTGCCCGGTATGTTGCCAGGGCATTCCATGATGACGTGGGCTGCGGATTCCTCCGCCGTCATACAGCCCATACAGGCTCTGCACAGGGGGCTGTCTGTAACACCCAATGTGAACAAGTGTTTGTTAAACAAGGCATGGCCAGTTATGGCTCCAGTTAGTAATCGGAGTTGGGCTCTTTTGAGATTTTGTAGTCTACGCGACAATCCGGGATTGATCGTCGGAAGGGCCTCCTTACTTTGCCTGCAGGTGTTTAGGTTGCTCCAGTAGTGTTGGTGCTTTACCTTGGTGATTTGGCGCAGTTTGTTACGCAGCCAGCTGGTCGGCAGGGGCAGAAATGGTTCAGGACCTATCGATTCCGTTTCTGAGCCCCTTCTCGCGAGTACGTCAGCTGAATCATTACCGCGTGAGTTGCTATGTCCCTTTATCCACTGTAGGGTGATGGGGTTAATGTTACATACCTTGGAAAAGGCGTTGTGACATTCGTATATTAGCCCTGACGTTGTAGTGTAGCACTGTAGGGCTTGGAGAACTGATCGGCTGTCGGAGAGTATTCGAATAGGGAGATCCTTTACCTTCCTTTGCTCGATCGCTTTTGTTGCCATAATGATGCTCATGCATTCCGCCTGGAAGACTGTGCTATGGGCTCCTAATGGTGTTGAGATATGTATGTTCAGATCTTCCGAAAAAGTACCTGCTCCGGATCCTGACTCTGTCTTGGATCCGTCTGTGAAGATCCTTACCTCTCTGGGGTTGACGCCCTCCCACGGGTCCTCATGCAGTTGTATTTTGCACTTTTTGTCGAAGATGAACTGTTTTGGTATTCTGTCGGTAGCTGCCTCTATGAGCGGCTCCTCGTTAACCGCTTCGTAGAATATTTCGGTGTGTGGTAACCTGGTAGGTTTCCACAGGTTCAACAATAGGTACCTACTCATTAATTATCGGTCAGATTCAAAAATCGGCTCCCTCACTTGTTATTAATTATTATGTTGTATTATACCCGTTTTTCTATACTTACTGTTAATATAATGAAGCCACTGTTGCAATTTATCTAATTAACTGCGAAATGGTAGAGTATGTATCAAAACGATTGCAGCAACACTAAAAAAATGAACAATTATGAAACGATCTAATCGACGTAGATAATCATTAATCACTAATCAGATATTGAAGCTGCCTGTGCCCGCGGCATCGGAGTTAAAATTTACGATACATTTGATGTTTCGTAACGTAAAAATGTAAACTAAGAAAGAGGTTCATACCCTTACCTATTACATATGAAATCAGCTAAGAGCGAGTCGGAGTCACACATAAAGGGTTACGTACCATTCGTGTATGGGGTAGAGGCATTTTAATTGATATTATTTGTTGTTGTAGCGGCAATATTAAATTGTATTCCTATTATGGTTCATGAGGTACAGCCTACTGACACACAGTTGGAGTACGGAACCCTAAAAAGGAACGAAATTCTTAGCACTTTTCAATTATCCATGAGATTGCATAATTTATTGACTTTACATTATATTACATGTTGAAGACCTGTGCCAACAAGCGGGCCTGGCTAGTCGTACATAGTTGCAGCGGCATATTGTTATGTTATTGTTGTTATAATCTGTTTCACTATCACGAAATGATTACTAGCGGTGTTATAACTTGTTTCACGGTTCGAAAGTTCTATTATTGTAAGTAAATAGTTAGGTAGAACATCGGTAGCAAATTTATTTCAAATCAAAATCAATTAGAAAAAATGGTGATACAAGTTTATGTACGTTCAATACTATAGCGAAAAACAACACAAAATTTAAAATAGCTATAAATTAATGTAAAAAAGGTTTATTTTAGATGTTTGTAGGTAGTTAGTTGGTATAGTTGACACAAAGAGTAATAGAATTTGCGACACCCTTTTAGATGTTGTTCCTTATACGCAGGTAGGGTGTAGGGTATTGTGGTTATTATCTCAATTAGAACTAGAATAAAAAATTAACATAAATAAAAATATATTAAATAATTATAAAATGTATAAAAAAAAGTATGAATGTATGTATGTGTGTTGTAATGTATGTGCAAATTGTGGTTACAGAGTTATCAACAAGTTTTTAGAATTGTTGGTAATTCTGTAGCTCTGCCTACCCCACTCTGGGAATGAAGGCGTGAAGGTACGTATGTATGTACAGGGTGGGCCAAAAATTTTTGCACTTTTAAAACATCGATAAAAATTTAACTTTTCATGTTTTTTTATATTTTATTTATTTAACCTAGTAACAGATAAATACAATTTATTTTTGAAAAAAAACGTCATCCAGATCTCCATCTCGTCGTTGCACTCCTGCAGTCGACTACACAAACACTTTGGAAAACTCACTGACGCATGCTGCGAGGGATCGCAGCTATCTCATTCTGAATGTTTTGTTTTAACTGGGGTATTGTCATCGGATTATTAAGGTACACTCGACTCTTTAAATATCTCCACTTGAAAACATCGCAAGGTGTTAGGTCCGGGCTCCTTGGCAGCCATGGGAATTGGGATGTCACCTCTGCGAGAAATCAACTTTTTCGGAAACATTTCTTTCACCACCGGTAAACTCATGTTTGACGTATGGCATGTTGTGCCATCTTGTTGCATCCATGTTCTGGTCACCTTCAAATTCATGCAGTGGGTGCAGTTTCAGATCTAGATGTAAAATTCGCCGTAGACTAGTTCTTGGCATTGCTAGAGCTGCTGAACGTTTACGCGTAGATAATTCTGGATCGTTCTCTACAGAAACTTTAACCTGCCGTATGTTCTCATCATTTCTTGTTAAACGTGGACGCCCTGTTTGTTTGATATTCAGTGTCAAACCAGTTTGCTTGAAGTTTTTGACGTAAGATTTAATTAAACTAACACTTGGACACTCACTCACTTGGCGTTATCCTTATTCAATTCTAAGTAGGCGTCGTACAGAAAGATACAAATCGTTGTTTTTATAAAACTGTTTAATACAAAAACCCCGTTGCTTTCCCGTGAAACGCTCCTTTATAAATAAAATTGCACGAAGTGACCTATAGTTTCCCACCAATTTCCCGCCGCTCACTCTGACAGAGTCCGAAAAAATCAGTGTTGCTATTTGCAAAAATTTATGGCCCACCCTGTATAAACTTTCAGGTAATGGTAAAGGTAATGTTGTTGGGGCAATTCTGTAAATAGGTACCAGACTTTCCTGTGATTCTGTAAACAGGTACCTTGTAACTGTTGAACAAGGCAGTTTTTGGGATTGTGGTATGCTTAAGCAATAATTAATTCAAGCTTTTGATTGTTTTAATGTAATGGAACGTTGTTGGATACAATTGCTGCTATCCTATATTATTACCGCGCTTTAAACCCCGCGTAGGCAGGCAGGGAGGAATAGGTAGGATTTGTTATTGACATGAATATATTAATTACGTGAAGCAATTTCGGCATATTATCGAAGTGAGACGTGAGATGTTTCGGCGGCTACAGAATCCAGAGGCCACATTGCTAATTTGTGCCGTTCGCATAACTGCGATAAATATTATTTATTCATATTATTCACAATTTAACCCAGTCTTCTCACAATTTGACACCGTTATTTGTTAAATAAAATATACCTACGTGATATTTGCCGAGACCCACCCTCTCCCCCTCGTGAGGTTGGATGAGAGTCGTCTCTACCCCCTCCACATTAATTGCCTCCCATAATTAATATACGTCCTCTAAAGGTGAAACTTCAGCTTTTAACCAAACAGCTGTCTCTTTTATTTTAGACCAACCACCAAATATAGTTTTTACAATCCACGAAGTCCCTACCATATCGATGCAACTGTTCATCATCAATTGGTCAGTATCAGTGACGGGCGCATCTCCGTGGTTTGAAAACACTATAATTCAATGTCATTAAGTTAAGGGTACGTCATCTTAGGTAGGAAAGAATAGCTAAACTGAAGTGGCAGTGGGCGGGGCACATCGCACGCAGGACTGATGGCCGATGGGGTCAGAAGGTTCTTGAGTGGCGTCCGCGGACCGGGAGACGAGCTGTAGGTAGGCCTCCAACAAGATGGAGTGACGACCTTTTAAGGATCGCGGGAACGCGGTGGATGCGAAAAGCACAAGACTGGTCTGAGTGGAGAGCCTTGGGGGAGGCCTATGTCCAGCAGTGAACGTCTTTCGGCTGACATGATGGCGTCATCTTTACATTTAGGCAACAGGAACTAAGTTCAAGTACATGTAAATAAAACGGCACCGTTCGCCGATACCGGTGCAAAAAACTTATTTAAAATCTTCGCACGAGGAATGGCGACGCTACTTCTAGAATGATGTTAATTCGATATAACGGGCTTATCACAGAGCAGAGCGGGCCTTCTAGCCAAAGTCTGCGGCCGCAATCAGCGCTCTTGATGTGTCAGATAAGAATAAACGAGTAGGTATTCGCGAGTCGAGATGTAAATGAAATGTGTGTCAAAACAAAACCCATAAATAACGAGTACTACGTTACGAAAATTACTTCGCTTGCTTCCCACACCTTATTGTTTAATTCTTTGAACTGATCGTCTCCAACTCATTTTAATAACATAATTATTTTTTGATAACGGAGCGGAACTGGTTTAAAACCGGGTGGAAAACAACCGCAATTTGTGGTTTTATAGTTTTATTGCTAAGCTAGTTGTCTAATTTATGAGATTCAAGTTTTGTGTTAAAAATGCGTGCTCTATCGACGAAACCTGATGCCGAATCGAGTTCCGAAACTGTAGGCTTTTTTTATCGGTAATATTCTAAGCTATTAAAACTAGTAAAACAACGTATTTGGATTAATTATTTGGAAGGGTGTTTTACGATTTTTTATCCATGCTTATTTCATTGAATGTATTATTTTTATTTGACCTAACTTTTCTTCATCGAAAGCTATTTCCTTCTCAACTCTGCTGTTCCCATGTTATCTTAAATACCTATTAATAAAATAAGTAACGTAGGTTTGGTTAGGTTACACTGGTGACTATCACAAAATCTTCTTCTATAAAAGCCTTTCGATGAAATGATACGTTTCAAAAAGTGTCGAGAAAACAAGGTCCAATGGTACTGGTAATAAGTGCTTACACTTATTTCCTAAAACGTGCCACTTCTCAGAATTTTCATTTCATCGGCAGTCTTATAGGCGCGGAAGTTTCGATTTTGTGATAGTCACTAGTCTACACCAACCAAACCTACGTAAATAATTAATATTTAAGATGGCCTGGGAACAGCAGCGTTGAGCAGGAAGCTATACAGGGTGTCCCAAAAATAGCACGTCACAGTGACACCGAAGATTCCCCAGTCTCAGACGAACCAAACCAGCATAACACGACCTCAGTAAAAGTTGCACCGTTTTACCATTTTAGAATTGGCATTAAATACGCATGTTTTTAAAGTTATTTGCTCATTTCATTTCTAGTAAAAAAAAGTCATGGCAGGTGTTCAAATTTTAAATTACTATGTTGATGATAATTTAAGTCAAGTTCATTACAGTATTTTTCCAACTTTTACATTAGTTATTGACATAATAATGCTTCTATCATCTTAATCTACTATTCATAAAAGCGCACAAATAAAAAAAAAATATTCTAAAGCTATCCCAGTAAATGCGGGCACTTACAATGTCAAAAGAGGTGTGAAATTGGAAAAAAACTTTAAATTGGTATAACTCGAAAACGGTGCAACTTTTACTGAGGTCATGTTAGGCTGGTTTGGTTCGTCTGAGGCTGGGGAATCTCCGGTGTCACTATGACGTGCTATTTTTGGGACACCCTGTATAGATAATGTGTTTTATTGTACAAAAATTGGTTACCTCGTGGATATAGAATAGCCTGTTGCACAAGACAAAAAGACGAAACAGATCAACAGCGGCTTCGAGAAGGGTAACTTAGTAAATTGTCCGATACGAAACTAAGGAATTGCAATATTTACAAGGTACCGAGGTAAGATAGTCTAAATTCTTAGAGCCGCCACTGAAACAGAATTTTAAATTTTATGGGTTTGGGTTATGTGTTTAATGTTTAATACTCGAACGCATTAAATAGTTTGCTTTTGAATATTTTTAACAAGATTTTATTTAGTGAAAGGAATGTCAGTTTCATTTCGAATGTCCTGTATGAATCACACAATGTTTCCGTATTATTCTTAAAATGAGGAAAATATTATACAATATCTAGCACTCCCCAAATAATATATAAACAGAAACCTAAATATCTTTGATATCGTCAGTTTTCGATTATTATTGTATCTACATCAGTTAGTAAGTAAAATGGCAGCTAATTAGATTTTGGACGGCTTTGTGTACGGATGGTAATCCCTCGTCCTGTCAGTGTCCGACGAGCAAGCAGAGTGACCTTACGTCACGCGGCCACGCTCACGCCACACGCGGCGGGAATACTAACGCCTGCAGAACGCCTTGGGGGATCCTTGGCTTCAAAACCGAGCTCCTTTCATAGCAGCGGTTGCGTTCACTACGATGTTTTCTAGTAATCTGAACCGATCTCGCGCTGCCTTTGTTTGCTCCTCATTGACAAACTCGACTACAGAATGCGCGGGAACACTGTCACGGGATATCCTCGACACGCATGTTGACAAACATGCATCGACACGGCCGCCGCAATTTGTAATCATACAACGAGTTAATGTGAGGTTTTATAATCGGGGTAATTCGCAACCGTTTCCATGCGACTAACTTCGCCGGATTCCCGTATCGCTGGACCTTTGACCGGCTGGCATCTCATCTCGCAATTGCGAAACTGTTCATTAGCACTTCGCTCGGAAAATTGGATTGGATCATTGATGGCGAGGCCGCCGGGAGCACCGGGTCCGGCGCCTCGCAGCCCGCGCTTCAATTATACATCTACCTACATATTTCAATAACACTTGAAAAATGTTGCTTAATCCGAAATAATAATCCAAAATATGCCCAAATCCAATTTAACAAAGGTTACCAATCATTTTCTTGTCTGTACGGCTTTACTGAGCTGTTGGTGACGATGGAGCTGTAGTTTAGTAATATGTGCTAGTATGTCAAAGTTAAAAAATATTTAAATCTAAGCTGTTTCAATTATTACATTTACTCTAAATTATTGATACTATTTAACACGAAATATACTTCTCCAATAATCAAACACTATTTCCAAAAACTTAAGGGGTCAGATATTATATTTTATATCAACAGGACCCATAATAATACGAAGTAATGGGTGCTTTCTGGTATATCATGATACCGGTAAACGTAATTTTAAATTTATGTTAGTTCTCACCTCAGACTGGTCGCGGAATCGCACTTCCTGGGGCTGGGTCTTGCAGTTTAAGCACTGACACCACCGGGGACACGACGCGGGTCGTTCGGAAGTCGCAGGGGGAACTAGGTTAGTGTCGGGCGCGGCGCGGCGCCTGCGTCGTCGGCAGGTGTGCTCGGTACTGGCGGCGCGCGCCGACTCCTCGCACTTTTATCACATCGGCTGCGCACGCGCCTTCAACTTGACTCCTGCAGCCTCACCCGCTTCAGTTTTGAACTGAGCTGAATGGTTGACGGTTCCTGTTTGATTATTCAGGTAATTGTGCGTAAAACGCGTCATACACGGCGAAGACGCGATGAAACAGGGTTACTGGCTACCTGATGTTACATGTATTCTAGGTTGGTAAAGATGAGATTTTTGCAGTTAATACAATTAATATATTTTAATTAAAACAAATACTCTTTAGATGATTTTCTAAATAAGATCTGCTTCAATATAGCCTGCATGGTCTGATTTAAAAAAGTAATTTTCGGTCAGGGTTATCTTTCTTGCTGCATTATGAACTCTATTTTATCCCCACATATCTAAACGGATCGACTACATACTTGTACATACATATAAAGGTTAGTGAACCTTCATAAATATTGAAAAATATTCGCGGCTTTTTAAAGGTATCTTTGGTTACAGCTTAGGTAACCTAAAATTAGAATCCTTGTTTCGATCCGGTGGAGCCTGTTTGACAAAGACGCGATAATTTGAATCGCCATTAAGATAAAAATATAAACCTTAAGCAACCGCATCGCAGGTCATCGCATCGTTCGCCTGCTCCACATGCCTCCGTAATTGCTTCTCTGGTGATCAACGTGTTCTGAGTTTCTATTTTTCACGTATTCGGTATCTTGCTGCTTTTAGTTCAACACTATTTCAAGACTAAGAAGGAAACCCGGTGTCCCTCGGAATCCCTAACAACGTTTGTCCTAACATCGTTTTTCCGAATTTTCATCTGCCCTAAACTGGTTTTCAGATGAATCAGGCAACTTTTCCAATTATATCCGGGGTTCGATTATGTTAGGGTATTTATTTAATATAATATAGGTATAGGTACTACAATTACTACGTACTACAAAAGTTAAAACTAAACTTATCAAAATTAAAATTAAACTAAGTTACTCAAATTAAAATAAAATTAAACTACTTAAATATTGAAGATGTAAATAATAATCAATTAATCACCACTATTAAAAGAACACCCCCTCTAGCAAGTCCGCTCGCGGCATGGTCCCTATGACACTGGCTGCATTACCTCTCTGGATAATGGTTTTAAAATTTAAGCGGAAATGCCTTCGGACAAACGATACATTATATATAACACATTTTTTACAACATGCACTTGAATAAAATAAATAAATTTATATTTGATACTAGGTACTTATAAAATAAACCTTAATTTCATTATTTTGATTTTAAGTAGGGTAAATCATACTGTTATTGCCCGCGACCAGTGATTGCCCACTGCATTTTTTGGAGACTGCAATCACTAAAAAAGTATTTCCTACACACACGTGTAACAAGCAGTAACAAAGCTACCTATGTTTGCGTACAAACATAAGAATATTTTTTTTTGTGATTACAGTCTCTAAAATGTAGTGGGCAATCACTGGTCGCGGGCAATAACAATATGGTTTACCCTACTAATTAACAAACTCGTCTACAGCATAGGTAGAAGCATTTCTTTAGCAAATAGTTCCTTAGGCGGATTTAAGAAACAGATGGACTAGATATGCTTTTTAAGTCACTAGGCAGGCTATTAAACATTCTCACAACTTGATAACGCACATTGTGATGGACCATTCTCAGTATAGGCGCAATCAACACAGGCATGTCTTTCCTACGTGTCAAGTATCTAGCCTCTCTGTCTTTGTCAGTCTCATACCCATCTGGAAGATTTACCACGCTTGTAAGTAATAGTAGGATATAGAGGCACGGGAGTCGGGACAGTAAGTATATTAAGCCTCTCAAAGTGTTCCCGCATCGACTGCCAGGAGGGAATACGTATGATGGTTCTAACGGATATAATACGCATAGCTCCTCCTCCAAAACTTAATACTGTACCTCAAAAGCGTATCCACAAGGTAATAGTACACTGAGATAAGCTGCTTCACTGTGATTTCATCGCGAAGGCCCCGAAGTAGCACGCAGAACTAATGCTACTCTCTATTGCTCTTTCATCTTCCCAATTTAGGTCAGAGTGTATCCTTACGAGTCGGAAGGTGGCGACAAGATCTTTGCTGGACTTAATATGTACCTACCCGCCGAGATGCGGCTCGTGAGTTTCGTCTTGGTGAGCGGAAAAAAGTATAGTCGGCAATAAAAGCTTCTCCCAACAATGTTTTTTTCGACAGAAACTTATATTAATGATAACTCCATTATTGTATATTTTTGCCGAGAACGCGATTGTGTGAGTTTTTATTAATATACAGGGTGTCCGGCATATAGTGGACTACCTTACAGGGCTGGATAGCTCAGCTCAGGAGGTTTAAAATAAGATAATTCACGTTTAGTAAAAGTCGCAAGGAAAACAAGCTATTTATCTCCATTTTTCAAAATTTTGGTTATGCGGCACCCTGGTTCACCATTTTCGATGCCACGACCAGGGACTGGAAATCCCCTTTATTTGATTAAGTCTATCGATCGGGTTACTACGTTATATGCTCTCCCAAACGTTAGCGTATCCCTATCGATAGGCTTACCCTATTGATATGGTAACTGCTTCAAACTAGTTAACTACAAACATTGAGGTTACTAGTTTCGTAAGGGTTTCAGATCTAAGGACTTAGCATTACGTAAGTCTTACCCTATCCATTCTCCCTCTCCGTTGACTCTGTTTCGCAGAGTAGTGTGATTGGTTGATTTGTGTGGATAGCCTATCAATTACTGAGTTTTTATTTTTATTTTGTATGGACTGCGCGTAGAGATTTAAATACCTTGAAGTCGTTCAATAAACACTTCATAGGGAAAGCCTAACGAGGGTTTTAAGGAATTGGTAAGCGTTTAGTCGAATTAATTGTATCGTATGGGATAGCTTCTCATTGTGGTGCTTATCGCATCGTTAGGGTCTGTAAAACCAGTCAATTATATACCCTAACGAAAACCATTTAAAGGGTAAGCGGTTCCAGTAACTGGCCACGACCACAGTTATTAGATTTTTTTCAGTTTCATTTGCTGTGAAAGAAAGCTGATTAAATTTGCTTTAAGACCCTACTAACGAAATTAATAAATAATAAGCATTTTTTTAATTTCACAAGTCAAATTTAATATTAAACAGTGTAAAAAAAAGGTGTAAAGGTGTAGTGCTGTTTTCTTAAACTATCGAATTTATAAAACGACTTTCAAATTCGTTTAAAATGAAGTTAACTGGTTTTAAATGTTTTAAAAGACAGTGTGCATGAAAGTGAAATGTTACAACACTACGATAAAAGGTAATATAATAACTACGACACTATCCTATTAGGTCGATGAAAAATATGTCACATCATCAATATGGAAATGGAATTTAGGCTTACAATCGTTATGACAAAATTAGTTGCTGTTGTATTTCACATTCACGTAAATTGCCTTTTAAACATTTGTAACCAGTCAACTTGACTTTAAATGGAAGCAATTTGTTTTTTAAATTCGATAGTTTGATAGAATTTATTCTTTCTGGGACAAAATTAATAATAACTTCGCTGCGCACATCAACAATCTTAATAGTGATTTTATTTTACAATCTCCATTAACAGGCTAATTTTTAAGAAAGCAGCCCTTAAGGTTTTGATAAAAAATATTACACTGTGCGATGTCAATCTTGGCCGAAGAAAAAACTCAAGTATTGTAAACTTTAAATTTGAGTTGATTTTTTTAAAAACTACTTATTATTTATTAATGTCATTAAAAGGGCCTTTAAGTAAATTTAATCCACTTTGTTTTACGGCGAACGAAACTGAAAGTTTCTATTAAATGTGACATGACATGACACATTTCCAATTTTTTTTAAAGTTGAGATAAGTATCTCGGTTTTCATGCGACTTTTACAAAAAATGAATTAGCATATTTTCAACACTCCTGAGCTCAGCTATCCATCACCGTAAGGTAGTCCACTATATCCCGGAGACCCTGTATACATTTCGAAACCATCCTGTTTTAATCACATCGCAGTCATCCACAGTCGTAACCAATTTTAAAGCCAAAGCCTGTACGTCAACAGAATAAATAAATAAGTGATAATTTCTGTACCATGTCGCTTTCAATCGTTTCACAATATTGTATGACATTTCAAACACAACGTTAAAGAGACAAGGTACATAAATAATCACTTATTTATGCTGAAAACTATACTAAAAGCAGAAAAGATTCACCTTGACGTTCATTTATTTTATACTCAGGGGCGAACATTTAACCTGCAAACATACTGAGAGCGGAAACGGCGGCGGCGTGGCGCGGCGTGTTCCCAAACTAAAACGTCATCGCCACGCTCTGATCACGCTTTTAGTGTGCGAATGCGGCATGAGGTGCTAATGTAAGGAGTTAACTGACTCTATTAGAGCGTTCAAAGTGAAGAAAAATGTTCGAGATCATAGTGCGGTGCTCGCTAGAATACAGATACTGATGTAAGGAATACGTTTTTTTATTTTATTATTAAAAACATTTTGCACAATACAAATGTAAAAGGTACAAATCGCGGACTTAATGCCTAAATGCATTCTCTATTAGTCAACCACATGGTTAACAGAGAATAACCGGTGCAATTGAACATCCAAACAGTGTTGAAAACTCAGTTAAATAATATCATATGTTTATATACAAATAATACTGATTTTTTTCCGTCATTGTATCTATTTCGTACCTAACTAGCTGGCTAGGAGAGGATCGGACCGCCCAGCGGTCGGTCCCGCTCCAATGCTTCCATTAGCATTTAACCAGCTAAGATCATGGTTACGTCACAGAACACTCGAACAACATGCCAATCAATGGGCAAATACCAGTACATGTAGACAATCAAGGGAAACTGTGCCACACCCGGACACGCGTCTAACAAAGCGTCTCCTATCACTAGATAGACATGCCCTACGAATAATTGTAGGAAACATTACTGGACATTGCTCGCTTAACAAACATTTGTATGTTCTAGGTATGACCGACAGCCCCCTATGCAGGGGATGCCTGTCGGCCGACGAAACAGCCCCCCACGTAATCCTGGAATGCGTAGGTGTAGCCGCTCAACGGACTGAAACCCTCAAGACACCGAGGTCACTCCGAGAAGCCTGTGGAGATACCAGGAGGATCCTGCGCTTCTGGTCGGAGTTAGGCTGGCTAGACTACTAGCTGGTACCCCTACGCACAATGGCCCGACATACACGGGCTAAGTGCGGAAAAAGGAGTCCATCACCATAACCATAACCATATTCGTACCTAACTAAAAAGATTAGGTCACGTAAATCGTCCAAGAATCTACCGTCATCGTTTTAAGCGATTATACTTATGCCTTGGTTTCTCAGAAACGGCTCTAACGATTTTGATGAAAATTGCGGAAAAATGGGTTTTTGGGTTAAGAAATCGATACATCAAGTGATCATCTTGGGGAAACTCGGCTTTATCTAAACCCGAGCGGCGTTTATCTTCTACGCCTATACTACTGCTACTACTAGTATAGAATAGAATAGAATAGAATCATTTATTCGGCTATTAAATAAACACAAAAAAAACACACACATTTGAGAAAATAAAAATAAAATTACAAAATCTATTTAACTAATTAAAAATAAAATAGCCGAAACGGAGTACCAGCTCAGCGTGGTGCTGTGGCACGGAGCCGCAGCGCTGATTTTCAGCTGGACCCGCATGAGAAAGATGGCAAAAACAAGAAAAGAAATAGAACATTTAAAAGAAACACAGCATAAAAGTTAGTCTACAAATAATAAAAATACTACAATTTAAATAAACAATTATAAAATATTAAACATAACAACAAAGTGAGATCTAGCGTCCTAAGTGCATTTATTTTACATATATTATAATCTAAGTTAAAGCTACACATTAACAAAAAAAAAACAACCAAATTATTAAAAAAAGTGATCTCTGCAACTGTCCATTTGTAGCGTCAAAGCTAGCTCTTTCAGTTTGATCTTGAAACTACTTATGTTTGTAACTAATAACTAGTTAATAAGTAGTAACTAATAGGCAGGTACTATAAATTATATTTGACTCAATTGTTAATTATTTTAACTCAGGTATTAAATAATATAGGTACTACATTTAAAAATTAAAACTAAACTTATTTAAATTAAAATTAAACTAAGCTACTCAAATATTAAAGATGTAAATAATAATCACCTCTATAAAAAGAACACCCCTTCTAGCAGGTCCGCTCGCGGCATGGTCCCTATGACACTGGCTGCATTACCTCTCTGGATAGTTAGCCCAGTTATATACATATTACTAAGTTATGCAACAATGTACTAGCAGCAATTTCCCTACACTTTAATTTAACGGCATAGGTACTTTTAAACCAGTTTTTTACTCAACATAAAATATAGATCTGATATGTCTACAAGTCGAAGAGTCTAAATTGGTTGGAACCTTAAAAACTGACCTTATTTACACTGTTAAACATCTTAGCCTAATTGTGCAAATTGTGGATACAGAGCTATCAACAAGTTTTTAGAGTTGTTGGTAATTCTGTAGCTCTGCCTACCCCACTCTGGGAATGAAGGCGTGAAGGTATGTATGTATGTATGTATTTACAGTGTATGTGGTACGGAACCTTAAATTACAAATACGAATTGACCAGTCATATTTTTTTTCCTAAAATTATTGCACTACTATTCGCCGCAGGGGATAAATACGGTATGACAATACGTACAACGCTGTACCTATCAAACATAACCAAGTTTTTTTTGAGAAAAAAATATTACTGTGTATTCTTTTCAATTATACCTATAGGTATACTATTTTATAGAAATGCGTGACTCCTGCAATTACAGGAAAATAGAATCGTCTTTTTTTTGTTATAATTTACTCTTATCCTAGAAATAATCACGTAATGTGTCTAATGATGAAGCGCTAACGAAGCATTTTGTTAGGGTTCCTAAGTCAAGCTAGAAACCCTTATAGTTTCGCCATGTCCGTCTGTCCGTCTGTCCGTCTGACCTCGGTCTAGCAGGGGACTCTTTGTTCTACACGGGTGTAATTTGGCATGGTTATACATTTCGATTACGCCGACAAAGTTGTAAAATAAACTCATGACAAAAAAAAACAGGGAGGTACCTACCGTAAAGGTACATTTGTACATTATAACATCGAGCGAGGTATTCATATTCATATTCATATTTATTCATTGCTTTACACGGGTATATAGTACAGGGAGTTCTTATCCTAATAAAAAGTTCAGCCATGTAACCCTGCAGGGCACCGCAGTATTGTTACTTACATACTAAAATCAAATTACACATGGTATCATTAAATAGTTCTTAAAACATCACCATGTACATGTTACTATCAATTTTTAGATTTAGGAGACCGTTTAGGAAGTATTTAACTCGAAAAGTGTCATTTTCGCTACAGTTGCGTGTCCCCAGCCACAACTAATAAAAATCTGAAAAGCATCTTAAAGTAAACATGTAACAAATTTTAAAGGTCTATCATGACTAATTGATTTGATTGGTTCCTGAGATACAGGCGACTAAAGTGTATATTCCTAATTTAGTCATCATCATCTAGGACAGCACCAAATAACTTTAAATAAATTTTTTTTAAATACGTGTTATTTGTTAAATCGTTTTTTGTGTTCGTAGTGACGGCTTCGGCTTCGGAACTCTTCACAGAGAATGGTCCGACAGGCTCTTGCCCTGTTTTTTTCAAATGACATAAGAAGTCAGGCGAGCACAGGCCACAATAGTGCGAGTAAGTGGGCTCTCAGGCCCATGGTTATGCCAATTTCAAAACTGCAATTGCTCTGAACATGCCAGAATAGGTACATTGCAACGATTGTAAATGTACAATAGATCGTGCTCTAATAATGAAACGTTAACATACATACATACCTACATAAACTCACGCCTTCATTCCCAGAGTGGGGTAGGCAGGGCTACAGAATTACCAACAACTCTAAAAACTTGTTAATAACTCTGTAACTACATAACGTTAACATAAAAATAAATTTAAAAAAACTCTCGTGGAGCTTGGGCAATCAGTAGTTGATTGTCCAAACCAATTTTAAAACTAAAAAAAAGTTACCTTCGGATACAAACAGGCAAATAAATAACACATTGAAACCGGTTTACCCTATCGGTCTCTAAGTGATGGTAGACATACATACAGGCACGCAGACAGGCCGACGAAGGCCTGAAGGATTTGGGCCAAAAAAAAATGTTGGTCTTTCAATTATGCACAATTATGAACTCATTTCGAACATATATTGGCAAATTTGTCTCACATATTGTTCATGTTAGATTAGCATATGGCCCAAATGTCATAATTTTGGTCCTGGTTTTAATTATAGGACAAATAATACAACGAGTTCTCGTATATTATCTCTTATCTTTTTATATCTGAATAGATGGCCGATGTGCCCTTCACTTCGTTTAGGTTATTTTGTGCAATGACCCTCTTACAAAGCTCTCGGTGTTTTCCTTTACCGTAGAGCATCGGGCAATGTACCTAAGTTATAAAAGTCATTGGTACATGGTGACCACTGGGGTCCGAAATCAGTACCCTACGATTACTAGTTACACACGCAGTTACAATTAAAGGGCATAGGGACATCCAAAAATATGCGTTTTTTGAAGAAACACTCGAATACTCTAAGCGTAAGTTGTAGTCATGAATGTCATCATGAAACGGTCAAGCTCTTCAAATGGTCATCTCTAATCTTTGTCAGGTTGTACAAGGACTAGCTGGGTCTTAAAATATAAATGAAACAAGTCCATACTCGATAGATTTACGAGTATTATTCATGAATGAGGTTTTATTTGGGCATTGCCCATTATTATGTCGATGATGGTTGGTACCAACTTGGTACAGTCAGCGTCAAAAGTAACTGATCACTTAAATACCTTGTCGCTTTACTGTCACATAAGCAATGTCAAACAAGATTGCGATTGTGTTAATGCGATAAAGTACAAAAGTAGCTTGAAATGACCAGTTACTTTTGACGCTGACTGTACCATCTTTATTGTTTTTTGAACGGAATTGCATACAAGTACCGACACTAAATCAACATGACAATATATTTTAAGAGTTAAATGTAAGTTGTTAGATTTTTCACAATGCTACGAAATGGCAATAAGTTTCAGGAGAAGCTAAAAGGAAACTTGGAAGTCAAGTCTAATTTTTAACCGAATAACATTTTCACAGATTTGTGACTACGACTGTTGGGCGTCTTGGTCCGTCTTGTTTACAAGTTCGATTTCATTAAAGGTTTTTTTTACCCTTTGCCGATTACCAACTGGAATGGGTTTTCCTATTTTTTGGGCTGAGTCACAACCGGAAAACAGCAAAACATTTTTTTATTTCGTATTCGTAATAAAACTGCGGTAACGGATAAAATTACGTATAATTAAGTATAATTTCAATAACTTGAGTGTCTTTCCGTGACCATGAAAGATGTGCCGATGACGTCGTTTAGACGATCTCAAACGAGGTTGTCGTCACATCCTTAAAAATTATCCTAATAATTAAAACAAGGCTTCATGTCAAAAAGGCTTTGAAGAGGGCTTGAAACATCGGGAGCTAAGTTTAAATTGCTTAAAAGTAAACTGACTCGGGAAAATCGTAGATCTTTGGCTATAGCTTGTCAATCTACGATTTTCCCGAGTCAGGGCAAAAAATTCTAACGATGTTCTTAAGTTTGTATTTTATTTTGAATCGTCAATGCTCTCAAATGTTTCCGATAATATTCTCAGTAATTTCTTGAGAAGATTACTTAACTTATGAGAATATTCTGCAACTTGTACATTGTTAAGTAAAGGTAGCCGGGTTTGCATCCCCTAGGTTTTATTTTTTTGTTCTTGGTACTTCAAACTTTATGCGTTCCTGAATCTAGCAGTCTGTTTCACGAAAGCTTGTAACTTGCTTTGCCCATGAGGAACTAATCCTAATTGCTTTTGACATGTTATCGTATTATCAACGTCATGATAGCTCTTATTTACTCGACAGTAAAAGCGGTCGAGTTTAAACATTACGAAATATATCAAAAGCAATTAGGCTTAGTCACAGTAGAATGTAGCCCTAGAAGTCAGTTTAGAATAAAGTAATCAATGAATTAATCGACCTCCATACTGGTATAATGACACACCCTTTTAACTCTTATAAATAATTGCCTTCTGCTCGCACATACTCAAAATAATATGATCCTCTTCATTTTATTTAATCGGCCTAATATATAGTTCAGAAACTAAAGTTTAAAATCCAGTTTGTGCTTTGTGTTGTTTTGAAAAGTTATAAATTTATTTTTATTTCTTCAGGCAACTTTAAAATTACTAATTGGGCTCAGGGACATCATATATTTACAAACTGTGCACATATAAAAACCATTTGCAGAAAAAGGCGAGATCCAAATTTCATTTCCAGATTTTCTATAAATAATTAATACACCTTTTTTTTAATTTATTTGCTCTTTATTATTTTATTTTATTATTTGGTTTGAATAAAAATAGCACCATTAATACCTTTATCTTTAATGGATTATCAAGAATAACATTAATTTACCCCTTTAGCAGCTCTCACAAAAAAAAAACACAGATGTATAGAAAAGACATCAACGTGTCGGAATTGCAATAACAGGGGTTATTTTATGTAGCTGTATACCAATTGGTTAAATATTGACTTAGACGCTAATATTTATTCATATAAAAAATTCAAGGAACCTACTGTGTCTAAGTTTGAACTTAAAATTAGCCGGTTAGTTTATCGAAGTTTTAATAAATAAATAAAAAATAGGTAAGGAATCACCTGATAATCATTACGACTGGGCTACGTTATAGGTAATTTGCCTTTCAGTCAACGAACACCTACAAATACCAACCGCTACTTAGTTTGGTAGTAAAACAACAAAAATAAATATTTCTAGGGCCCCCCCTAGCACTCTACATGAAACAGAAGATGAAAAATATATTTTTTTAGCATAACTCATCGTGTGGCACGCATTTTAACAGTTCTTTTAATCCTTAAAGTTTTCTAAACAGTTTCTTGATAAGGTAAATATTTTCGGAAATAGTCGCTACAAAAGTTGCAATTCTTTAACCCGTATGTCCTAAGAATATGAAAACAAACTCAAAGGTAACGCTTAAGAAATACTTTTAACGAAAATTAAAATTAATATTTTAAATATTTTTAACATGATCGGATGTGCGGTTTTTGAGTTACATACATACATACATAAACTCACGCCTTCATTCCCAGAGTGGGGTAGGCAGAGCTACAGAATTACCAACAACTCTAAAATCTTGTTGATAATTGATAATTCTGTTTTTGAGTTATTGCCGAAAAACTGCGCATCTCAACAAAAGGACCTAAGTGCCAAGAACCTACGCTCTTTTTCTGGTGCACTTTTTTGAGATATTTTTGGCTTCGGATTCAGAACCCTACACTGAGCATGGGCCGACGTGCTCTTGCTCGGGTTTTATTTGGTTATTCGTTAATATCTAGAATTCTAAGCTTCGTAGAAAAAAATCTGGATGCAAACAATAAAGCTTATAACATCCACGTAGTACTTCATAGTCTTTGTCTTCATCGTTACAACATTACTTGTATTAAAATTTTATGATACCCGTATTAGTGGTTATCTATTCTCGGGTGTCGTAAAAAACTAGAAAGCGACTAAGAGCCGGTACAGATAAACAGCATTTGAACTAATATATTTGATCTACGTTGAGTTAACATCGCCGGTCGGTCGATTTACATAGGCAGGCCGGTAGACGAGCCCAAGGAGGGTTCAAAATTCAAAATTCAAAATATTTATTCAGTAAATTGGCCACATGATGGCTCTCTCACACGTCAGTAATATGAAGTGAATCTACTAGCGCTTCGGACAAGACCATCATTGCGGAGAAGAAGCGCCGCAAGAAACTCCAGCAGAAGGATTTATTCAATTATTAAATAAGTACAATAATACTTAAAAGTAAGTTACATTACAAGGTAATAAAGTAATAAATAATTATTTTTAAAAGCGAACACAGGTAAGGTCAATAAAACAAAGTTAAAAATAATGATTAGGAGAACAACATGACAAGGTCTCTACGTCAGGAACGATAATTAAAATAACTAAATTGGAAAACAGGTCCTTACAAGCGTGAACAGACCGGACCCCACAGACAGCACTCGTTCACGAGTATGACGCGTATCTCAGCCATCGCCCGCCTCCCTCAACCATGTGTTCGGGAAGGTGGCGGTGGCGACCCGATCAACGACGCCGCCGCGCCGCCGCCGTAAGCCGTTAAGTGAGCATGACATGCTCATGCTGCCGGACAAAAATAACAATAAAAAAGTATCTGTCCGGCGATAAACATCATAATGTGTTCTCAATTCTAAAATGCCTTGTGCACACAAGAATCATTTTTTTTTACAAAAAAACACAGTAGGTTAATTTTATTTTAAAAGTGTACATCATTGGCTTATAGGCATTTTGCAATAAGCGCTGCCCAGTGCTCAGCTATAATTACAAAAAAGACAAAAATAACCCTAATTTCAGTAAGCTCACACTACTTAAAAATGTATTTATCATTTAGGAAGTCATTAACAGTATAATATGCCTTACCCAGCAAGCAGCACTTAATGCGAGACTTAAATTTATTGAACGGCATATTGACAATATCAGTAGGTATCTTATTGTAGAAGCGTATACAGTTCCCCGCGAATGATGTGCTTACTGCTACGGTTGGAGTCGAGCAGGCAGCCGGCCGTAAGCTAAAGCCAAAACTATTAGGACTAAGGCGTACCCTGTTTAGGCGAAGCGCAGTGGCAGCACCTGGCTCCTGTGGGAAGAGGACTAGGGTTGTCACACCACCCCGGGCGGGGGCGACGCAAGAGTCGAGCTGGGGAACCAATGAAGTATGAGTAAGAAGGGAGTGAACGCTGGGATGACGGCTAATAGGGATGTGTGGAGGAAAAAGACATGCTGCACCGACCCCTGATGATTGGGATAAGGGCAAAGAGATTTTAGTTTAGAGTGATGACACTGATGACAAAGGCAAGTTAGTATATAAATCCTACGCCGTACCTACTACCTATAGTAAAACTAACCCTGAACTTGAAAAAAAATCTGTGTATTGTACAATAAAGTGTTTACATACATACATACTTGACTTCAACTTAGGTATAAACAACCCGTAGCCACTCGTATCTACTATGTGTTAATACACCCGAGTCCTATCGAGTATCGAGACAAGTTAGATGAGGGAAATTGTAACTTAGAAATATTATTATGTTCTTATTTATTATAATGGTGTTTTTTTCTATAGGTTCATTGTACTTTTTAATTTAATGGTGTCGCTTATTAGGGGATAAGAAGTGATTGTACTAAGTTATTGTATCTTTTCTATGATGTACCCCTGTGTTGATGTGTTTGTTGAATAAACGTTTTTCTATTCTATTCTATTCTATTCTACACAGTCTAAGTCGCTCTATTCACATCAATGCATATTATTACTTCATTCACTTTACACATTAGGTATAAGTCTTGGCATGGAGAATAGAAGGCAAACGAGCACATAGACCACCTGGGGTCTGTTTTATAAAGCTACAAATTATTACAATTTATAGGTTACAAGTTTTTATTTGACACAACCTCGACCAATGACGACCAGCCATTTGAGCAGTGTTGTCAGTTTAGATTTGAAATCTTCGAAAAAAACACGAACAACACGTGCCAGTATGTAATAAATATGTTTAGGTAATTATAACAATCTTCTATCGCTGTTCGTTTACAGCGCATCACTAACCGTTGACATTGTTATATAAATAAGTACACACTCAGTGCGGATGGGGCATTGAAGGGGCGAAGGTCTACTGGACCCCTTCCCGCACTGAAATGAAAAAAAGTCATTCAGTGCGGGAGAGGTCCAATGTGCCCCTCATTTTAACTAAGTATGTCATATTATCAAAATGCACGAGCTATACAGAAAGCAATATATGATTCTGTCATCGACATACCAACCAATAGACACCGGGTTCCATACAGAATTCTCTCCCAAAAGTGTCCTAGGGCGACCTATACAAACTTCATACTTGTATAAAATCATTGTCAAAATAAAACATCCTAATTTAAATGGTATATCATTAACGCAATGCTTAATTTTGCATGAAACAATTTATCATCTTATGTCGCTTCGACTAGAGGCTCGTTTTTTTACCTTATGCAGCTTCTACTAGCGGAGTGCCAATGTCACCGCGAACAGAGTACAAATGGAGTAGCTTTACACTTAATATTATTTCTGTTTTGACGTCTCAGGTGGGTTTCATTTAAACAAAAACTCAACGCTATTTTTATTATTTAAGACAATATAAATAATATTGTGGGCTCGTAACCCATCATATATTTTTTTAGCAACAAAAAGTAAAAGCGTCTTCAAAAACCCTAATAGCTACTTGAAAAACTTATATCGACTGACTTATTATTTCGGTGGCAAAAATCATGTGGCATTGCTATTTGTGTAAGTATACCTACTTGACACTGGCTTGGATATAATTATAAAATATCATATATTTGATATACCTGTTAGGCAACGATAGGGAATTTCTAGGAGACCGGTCATTTATTTCACCTTGTTCAGTGGGTTAAAATTATGAATGTAGAGGAAGCGAAAGTTATACTTGTATGCTTAGACCGGTGCACCTGGCATTCCGTAGTCTCTGCCTATACCACAGGGGAACAAATGTGAAGCGAGGTATAGGTATGTTTAGTGGATTTTTGAAGACGGTTTTATTTTTAAAAAGAAAAATCGCTTTTTGTGATATTTCTTATATCATTGAGATTTTCTACAGCACATAATTATACTCGTTCATTACATTAAAAAACCTTAGTCTAATAACAATTTCCAATCAGTCTTAACAATATTTCGCTATCCAATATGCAGGGTCGTTAATTATTAAAGAGTTCTCCCGGTACTTCACCATCAATTGCACTTCACTACATGCATTACGTGAATAAAAGTAATTTCATATTAAACAATTAGTTAAACAATTATGATTAATGATTTCCGGTGTTCATCTTTGGTCTTCATCAGTTAAAAAACTCCTGCCGTTCACTCGCGACAATATAACTCTATATCGCACAATAAAATGGATCACGAGGAATCCACAAACTAATATTTAATTTATTACTGCAATAATATAAAGTATAAAACTACTCCATTGACATACTGTTCTCCAACATCCAAATATTGACAATTGTTGGTCCGAAACTAAAATATTTTTTTTTATTAGAAATACTTAGCTATTTATCAATTAATATTACGAATCGACATTTACATGCCGAAAGTATGACATTCCGTCTGAAAGATTTTTGTAAAGGTGATTATTTTTGCAGTTTCTGAAAACGCATTGAGGCATTGTGACACGTGTCACTGTTGGCGTAGTTGACAACGAACTAAATTCAAGTAAACTCCCAATTTGAAGTGGGTATATATTCGCTGGGCCGTGTTTTGTTCTCTGACCCGTTATCTAGTTGTATTGTTGATCGAAGGATTCTGTCCTACTCCAACGATAGGCCAAAATACGCTCCCTGCAACGTACGAAAGTACATTATTTTCAGTCCCGCCATGGTTTGGGCCACGCATGGGGCTTTTTGTGCCTTATACAGGAGTGAACGTGTTAATATTAAAAGGAAACATTTGTATGTGGACGCGTGCATATTCTAGCGACTCTTAATATTGCGTCTGGATCCGAGGCTACCTCGAGTACATACGCGATTTTACGTACATGTAATAATAGGCCTTCATAAAAGTTATTAAATTAAGTACTAACCTACAAACGCAATCGTCCGTTGATTACGTTTATGACGTCAAATGAAACGCCAACGGCCTTTACGAAGTCGCAGAAGTAATACATTTCGAATTAATTTTATGTTATTTTTACACCTTTAAAACTGGTTTATGTATTTATAAAGGTCCACAGGTATTTTTACCAAACCAACCGACCTGGTACTTCCTAAAATTCTCCCTTATTCAAATGTCGGGTTTTTTGTTGGCTAGTAACTAATTAATGATGTTTCAAAACAATGATGCTATTTAACGATAGGCAGGAGTTTGTTAATGACGATTAAGTAGGACTCAACAGGTAGTGCACATTGGGTGACGCATAACTCAGACTGCGCTAGTATAATATCAGACCCAGCTTTCCTTTATCAGGTGGTGTCTATGATGAAGGTTCAGAATCACACCAAAATACATAATGACGACAGGATGAGTTTTCTCCTTTTAATCTCTCGAATTCTTATTAGAGAAAAATGCATTAAGTAAGCAAAATTTACCTTTGTGTCTTGATAGAGCTGGTGGCCCGGTTTCTCGCACCTTTTGGCACCGCATCAGCGTACTCTTATACGAGTAGGTATAGGTACATTAACAAATGGGAACATGTAGTATGTAAGCTCGCTGCAGGTTGTGCGACCCAAAAGGAGAAGAGCTCTAAATATAACTACTCGTACCTAAGTGTGACGTCAAAATTGCCGGCAGTTTTATTTTGGAATCATCAATGCATCACGCTTCTTTCTTGCTTATTCATTGCATGAAGCGTCATCCACGCTGGTGTCGTGGTCGTGGTCGTGGTGGCCACATCGTGGAGCTGACCGACTTGATTTTCTGGTTATTGAAGAACACTATAAAAACCTTTGAATAAATCTGAATAAGTGTTGACCAAGTTTGTATGCTTATGCCACAATTGACTGGCTTAGGCTTCCATAATGTTAGTGTCACGGTATTTTTCCTCAATAATCTTATAAGATTATCGATATGAGTGATTATAATTCACCTATAAATGATAGTAACTATACTAATGTTGATATAATTATCTACCGAACACCTGTCTCGGAAAACCTTGTTCCAATCACAAACGAATTTAGTTAAAGATTTCTAGTCATTCATTCCATCACACAACATACTTGTTTACGAAATGTGTAAAAATATGTGTCAGCAGTTTTGTTGACTTGACACACATTCGTTCACAAAGCAAAAATCCAATTTAAACGGACTCGCATCGTTGCTTTTGTTACTCCAAATTTTACCCTAAATTGCTCGAGCTCAAGGCAGGCGAACTAATTTACACTTGTATTAAGTTTAATTTCGTAAGGTTGATCTGTTGCAAACCCCGCACTACGCAGAGCGTAAACGGAGGTGTGCATTTGTGCAATAGGTATCTACTATTGCGGTAGCCTTTTGCGCTTATGGTTCACTTGTTTATTTAGGTGATAGACACATATTTATCATTATATTTATTAATATGGGATTATTCATATGCGGATAATCCCCATAACTCAAAAGTTGATGTAGCACTGATTTCTTCCATTCACACACTACCTTCATCGTACTACTTTGCTTTACTATTTTTTTTATCATAGCTCATGTAAATCCCGCTCAGTAGGTAGGCCAGATAAGATGCAATCTGCAAACATTACATACATACATACCTTCACGCCTTCATTCCCAGAGTGGGGTAGGCAGAGCTACAGAATTACCTACAACATCATTATCTGCAAACATTAATGACTGCAAATATTAAAAAAACCGGCCAAGTGCCAGTCGGTCTCGCGCACGAAGGGTTTCGTGCCATAATCTATAAAAAAATACGTTTTTTGTATGGGAGCCCTTAAATATTTATTTTATTTTGTTTTTAGTATTTGTTGTTATAGCGGCAACAGAAATACATCATCTGTGAAAATGTCAACTGTCTCGCTATCACGGTTCGTGAGATAGAGCCTGGTGACAGACAGACGGACAGACGGACAGCGAAGTTTTAGTAATAGCGTCCCGTTTTTACGCTTTGGGTACGGAACCCTACAAAAAGGATTGACATAAACTGTTTAGATATTACATTTTATGAGATTTTACAAATTCGCAGAATGCAACTTATCTGGTTCTTCTGGTGATGTCAAGGCACCCACTTAAAGGCGCCTGTCGTCACAGTACGGTCGCTTATAAATCTTGTGATATACTTGCTCTGATCCAGTAAAGCAAGCGCTATGGAAAAGCAAACGTAGCTACAAAAACTGGTCAGTCGAGTAAATAACACCCGTTTGCGTCACTGGCCGCAAGTGGCCCCTGACCGCCACTTGCCAGATACCGACAAAAACTGTAGAAATAAACTATGGAAATTTTATCTTTAACTTGTTTTGAGACACGGGGCCGTTACCGGATACGATTCGCACAAACCTAGTTTAGAGTATCCGCTCTTATACCACTTTCAGAATGTATCGATGAGCGATTTAAGGACTATCAATGCATCGGGTATTGACCAGTGCTTGCAAGTCCAGAGGCCCTATCCAAGATGCATTACGCTAACTAGCATTTCTATTCGTTTCGTGTTTAGGGTTCTGTACATAAAATGTAAAACCGAACCATTACTTATAGGATCACTCGTGCGTTTGTCTGTCTGTCACAGCCAATTTTCTCCGAATCTACTGGACCAAATCAGGAGAATTTCGGTAGGATAGTGTAAAATAAATAAGTAGTATTGATTTTATTCATGAAATAAAACGGAAATTGACCATTCCCGCCCTAAACTCCAAAACTACGTCTGCGTCTTCGTTTTTTTTTTAAACTTGTAGTTTCTAAAAAGTCTGGCGCGCCTTTAAATTCCATCGTGGGTTAGTAAAAGCACTATACTGTATTAAATGCAGAAGTGCAATTACAGTACCGTTAAAAAATTCAGGCAACATCTACATATCTACAACTTTTGTGGTTATAGCTAGTAGGGTACCCCCCTGCTGGTATGTTGCAAGTTAAGCGTCTATGATCCATGAGACATGAAGCATGATGCTTGAACTTTATTTAACTTGAGCTTTTTTTGTGACGATTGTCCGTGATTTTCCATTCGCCTTTTCTACCGTAGAGGCTCCGCAGTGTTAAACCTTTTGATGGAACACACTGTCAAACTCGATTAACCATAACATGATCCGTTCGTCAATAGGCATTATTATGCAATAGATATCAATAGTATGCGAATCGTCGCATTTAAAAAATGCTCTGTTCTTTAAGAGAATATCCTTTGTGTATAGGTTTATGTGGAGAAGACAATCGTCAAAATCTAAAAAGGATTTTTCATCACACTTGCACGTAAACAGTATCTAAACATACAGGTTAACTTGGCCGCAATGCCCCATATAAAACCCTCGACCTTTTTTTTTACCATGAAACCCAAGGTCGGTAAGTAATTTTTTTTTAAATTAAACCACAGCACACATGTCATGCAAGTTCAAGCAAAGAGTTTACACGCAATTGAAAAATTGTCTTAAAATGTTATTTAAACAGGAATTTCATTGCAATCTCGCTACATGTTACTAAAATACTCAATTAATGTTCTTAATAATCGATTTTAATAGTTTTCTGTATCAAAACGTCGTTTTTTTTTACACTCCTTCAGGGCTGTATGTATACCTACGTAAGTATTTGCCCTTAACATTTCTGAACGAAACATTTGTATAATCTGTGGAGTCCGCCCGTCATCCGCTTAAAAAAAGTTCAAGTAATTCGTAATAATAGTTGTGCTGACTTGTGTATTATATTATAAGTTTTATCTGCTCTATAATTTTATTTATTTACTCGCAAATGTGATGAAAAACATTGTATGTTTCACGGGCGGTACAGGAATTACGTACCTCGACTCAGAAAGCCCTCAGTCTTCGACTTCGGGCTTCTACTAGAGCCTCGATCGTAATTCCTTACTTACCGACCTTAATACACAATGTACTATTAATATATGCCATCATTTTGTAATATTTATTAGCGTTTTTTACCTTTGAATACCTTCTTTTTTGCGAACCTGATCGAAAACAATAATTATTATAATACTGGCAGAACTGGTTTGTCACAGGAGCCAGTTTAGCACGCTGATGCTTTTGTTATTAACTCATTTGAATCTTCAACCTCTAACAAAGTTAGGTACATCATAAGGTCTAAAACACCTATGTGTCAATCATTTTGCGCTTTAGAAGTTTTCCCACCATTTTCACATTTTCTTTCATCAAGAGTGGAATTTGGAAAAAAACGTTACTCAAATAACACTTTTTTGAGTGTAGTGATTTACACTGACAGTAGTATGTCAGACAGGCAATAGCGAAAAGGAATAGCAAAGATAAAAAATAATGCTGGGTTTAATTATCAAAGCGCACGGCTGTCTTCGGTTTCAGTGATAGTAAAACCTTTTGTGCTGTGTCTGTCCGGACCGCTACCACCATTGCCAGATCGGTGTGTTGAAGGATGAGTCCTTTAACCACTTTAACCCACCACCAAGTAGCATTTTACATTTTTCAGGTTAATCGTGTTCCGATAGACATAAATTTAACCATAACGTGACGTGTACACACATCGTACGATAACATAAGATCATACTACTTGTTTGCAGAGTAGTGTACCTATTAAGAATATTGTTAAATGCTAATAGAGCTACTGCATTCTGCTGCGTTCGTTCACAGTAGGTACTTAAGTGGTTAGCATCCACGTGTCTCAGCATCACCACGGACGGACGCACCAGTAGTCACACGTCATCTTCTGCCAATTTCTTGTTTATATGTTAATTAAAAGATTATTATGTTAACATTTTTAATAAGGTTAACCGCGGTCGTTGCGGAAGGTCATAATACTCGTAATAGGTAGGTAGGTATATATCTGTATACTTAGACGAGATATTCTCGAAAATTACAATGCTCAATGTTTAAACTTAAATTTTGAAGAAATGGATATAAATATCAGATTGTAATATTTTGGCAGGGGGCAAAAAACATACCTGTCTACGAAATATTTTTATGAGCGAATAATCATGTAATCAAGTTACATATGTACTTAATTATAACTAAGTGTTTACGATGTGCATAATTCTTAAATACCTACGGACGCAGGACGACTTTGCAGACTTCGCATTATCTGCATAATTAATAGCTCACTTTAGTGCAAACTATTTATTATCTAGCGAGGTAGGTACATTGTATGCAATGTTTATGAACTTATAAGGCAATAATAATAAGGTTGGAAAATGAATAAAAATTAACAAGAGGTAGGTACCGCTGTTGTTCAGTCACTTAAGATAGACTAAGAGCTGGATGCTGGTTGATTTGGACAAAAGGCTACTAGATCTTCTCTGAACGCGCTTATTACGAATCCACATTATTTGTGTAATGAATCGGGGATAAACGCTAGACTTTCAGGGTAGATACCTACTATTTATAGGTCTGAACATTCCGCGGAAGTGAGGTAGCCATCCCCTTTATCATCACATCATCATCATTATCATGTCATCCTTAATATTGCCGGAAATGCCTGCTCCGAAGATCTCCACCATGTTCGGTATCGTGGTTTTCGCATCCAATCATTTTCTGCGACCCTTATATCGTTGGTCCTCCTTAGGCTTCCTCAAAATTGGCTAGCCAATTTAATTATTTATTACGCACAATACATTAGCTGGATGATTGTTTGAACTGTTTAAAAAAGGAGTTTGTTGGGATCCATAGGTACTATTTAACTTGTAAGGTGAAAATTTTCCACAGCTAAGCTTTTACATTAAAATAAATGAATATCAGAGGACACAAATTTACCTAATCCTAACCTAAAGTAAGATCTAAGCTTTTTCTACAAACTCTAGACAACATGACACATACCAGAGATAAAATATAAGATGTATGTTGCGCGGTCATATATCAGGCCACCTTGCAAGATGTCACCACTTCAGAACCGAACATGGCGTTTAATCCTTGACCAAACTTCGACGTAGTTTGAACAATGCCACGGCAGCCCACCAGGACTCTTCCCATATGGTATTCAGTAGGTGACGCAGTGGATTTGACATCAAACAAAGCGTTGCCTCAGCAGCCAAGGCAAGCCGGGTGGGGTCGCCGGCCGCCAAACTGCGGACTGCGGACATGGAACCTTCGAATACCAGCTAATATCTAATCTGCTTGTACGGAATATTGTTTAAGATCATAATCTTATTTTAAAACTGAAAATATGTACATACACGTTTTGTGTTACAAAAATCAAAATCAAAAACCAAATTTCTTTATTTATTTAGCAAACCAGTACAAATCTTATGATGGCCGGCGTCTCCTTGTAAGTTATTTCAAAATAACCTGTGCCAGGAGGCACCGCTCTTCCATATCTACAGTTCATATAGTACCATTCTTAAATCTATTTTACATAATTTTTATTTGTTTGTTTGTTTGTGTGTGTGCGTGTGCGTGTGCGTGTGTGTGTGTGTGGGTGTTACATGGAACTTATTATGCTTTCTTATGTTTTTAGTAACTTTTCAATTATTTTAGAGAAGTCATCGTCTATGTAACAATCTCAGTCGTGTTTAGAGTTATCCTCGTCTTCATATGAGTCGGAAGACGCTTAGATCACTGGATCAAGGATGGCCGCAATGGATTGTCTAGTGCCCGTTTTTAAGTCTCTATAATACGTCCTATAGTGATATTCGGTTCTAGGTCAGGTCAGGTTAGGTTAGGATTACTCGACAAATTCTATAAAACATGGTCGGTATTTTTGAGAAAAGCTTTAGTCGCCAACTGGACTTTTTCAATACTCATTGTCAGCTTTTAGAAATCAAACTAACCAAGTTAAGCCAAAAAGTACAAGCTGTGATGGTCCACGTTTACTTATAGTATCTTTTCAATTATTTTAGTGATAGAGAAGTCATCATCAACGTAATAACCTCAGTCGTGTTTAGAGTTATCCACGTCTTCATGTCAGTTGGAAGACCCTTAGATCACAGCTTAAATAGTAGGTACAGCGGAGATTCTGTTGCTATTGCAAAATTGTCTTGTGAGATTTCACAAATAAGGTAATACAAATAAACGACTATCTTGACATGAAACTCCTAATACAACCTAATTGACGATCAGGAACTCTATAAAATTGAACTTTGTCACTGTCTGTTAGGATTGTCTACTTAATTAGAATAATTATGTCATCTCAGTACGACTGTTTACAAGACTTGCCTTATGTATTGCCTACGTCGTTCCTATACATAAATAATGGCTGTTAAATATTTGTTGACCACTATTTACATACCTACGCATGCAAAGGTCGCTCGTCATTGGCAGGTGGATGTAGAGTGGCGCACTGTTTGCTCTTCGAGTCTCCGAGATGCCGAATGTCAAGTTGAAGCCAAAGTCATGGCTGCCGCGGCTGCTCTCTTCCTGATATCCGAAATCAAGGCTCACTAAAACAAGCCTTGAGCTCGACGACGAATTATGAAAGTATGTTATTTTGTGAAACCCATATGGCGCAGGTAGATACACTCGACTACGACATGTATCCACTATTGCACCCCATTTTAAAAGAATAAGGTGCAAAAGTGAATACAGTGAATATATCTTTGGTATTCGACAGCTGGTGGTGTAGGTTTAGGGAAATGTATATCTTGCATTTTCAGTCAGCTTTACTACCCATCAATAAGCTGATTGGAAAAGCAAGACGTATAAGTACAAACTTGTACGACAAATTACGTCGTATGATTTTTTTATTTTTATATTTGTGTGTTTTGTACAAAAACGAGTTTGTTTTATTGACAAAATTGCATGACCGAAGTAATACATACATAAACTTACGCCTTCATTCCCAGAGTGGGGTAGGCAGAGCTAAAGAATTACCAACAAGTCTCAAAATAATAAATAAATAAATAATAAATAATAAATGCAAATATATAAATAGGTACATAAACACAAGTTTGAGAGAATTTGTTTTCATACATAAATACGTACACCTTAAGCTGCCAGTAAATAATTCGTAGGCGAGGTGTCGGGCGACTTGTTTCAGAGAATCAGCTTCCCGGTCGCAATTCTCTAAACATAATCATGTATTCTGAGTCTCAAGTGCCTGAGTATATTAGCTAAATAAAGTTTTCGTCATCACATCGAGTATTGCGTGGGTCGTTGCAAGAAATCATTTATTGCCCCAATTCGCGCAAATACCAAAGTGCTTAATACTCGTAGTTTTATGGTAATAAAGGCATACGAAAATATTTAATATTTTGGTTCTAGCATCCGTCGGATTTTTAAGATATAGGTTCAAATGGTTCTTTAGGCGTGTCGGTAGCAATTTGTGCAACAGCATACATTAGGAATTATTCCTATGGTCAAATCGAAATAATTCAACACCTACCCTTTATGCGCCGTACGCTTGCTTAAGTAACAATTTTATATAATAGAAATAATAATTAATCCTCAGTTTTAATGAGAAGTGATTTCCGTGCGCCTTGTGCGTCACTGAGTCTTAATGATCAATTTAGAATAGGTAGGTAAAGGGATCAGGTTGTGGTATAATTAATGTTAACATAACTGGTATTTAGGTACCCATGGCTGGAACCGAATCGCAACTCGCGACACGTGGTGACATTATGGTTGTTTTCGTCGGCTTTAAAACGAAAGGTATAATATGAAACCGGATTGGTAACCGGTGTGTTCTCCTGATGCGGTAGATAATGGCCACACAGTTTGGCCAAAAAACGAATCAGCTTAAAACCGGATCCAGGGGACTCCCTTCAGGGGTTTTCTAATACGTGTAAGTAAAATCTAAATTTGGAATGTTTTTAATCTTAAATTTAAAATTGGATTTAAGCTTAGGTGTAGCATGCACTGCGCCACGTCATATAGGGGAAGAAACAAGTTAGGTTTGGTTCACGATCAAACGGGTACCCAAGTTTCCATGAAAAATGTCAAGAAAAAGTCTACGGTTTTGTTCTTCTCTTTGATTCGTACTCATGTCTGATGCTAGTCTGACTACTCGGATAGACTTTTTAATACCTCTTGACAAAAGTACAATGTAATTTACGTAGTTTATGGCCAATCTCACCCTCGCTTTCCCGTCTCACAAATACAAATCCAATTCCAAATACTTTTTGGTGCATTCAGTCAAGTAGTGGAATCGGCTACCGACTGGCTAATGCCAATCACAAACGGTAGATTCTCCATAAAAAGCTTGACTTTATCTCTTAAATATCAATTGCCCTCTACACAAAACGTAGATTATGTAGTATATAAATGTACTGATTTAATAATATATATCCCTGTATCTATGTATTTATGTAGGTATTTGAATGTTACACTTCATTTATAAAGTTTTTATTGGTTAGTTAACAAAATGATATTATTCTAAGGGCTGATTTTTCAATTACTAGATAAAACTATCCGTCAGTTAAATGTCTTACTATCCTTTTCTGAAGTCTTATGATTGAAAAGGACAGAGCTAAAATTTACCTTCCGGATAGCTTTATCTGGGGATTGAAAAATCAGCCCTAAATAAATTTGTACAATTGCTTACTCGATGCCGGCTCGCATAGCTTAGACACGACCACAAAGGAATAAGAAGAACAACTTGGTCGCTTTCGAGGAAACCCCCAGTTTAATGACGAGGCGCGGGGAGGAGAAGGTCGTGATCTACGATATTAAAGGCATTTCAGAAATCTAAGAAGATCAGGAAAGTTACCTGCATTGACTCCATATCCCGTATAATATCTTCAAGAGCGTTGAGTAGAGCAGTAGTCGTGCTGTGTCCTGGGCGAAAACCAGATTGATTTTGGGATGGAAGCTGGTTACGCAACTTTAATTTGAAAAATGTTTGTGGACATTCATCCATACGAGTACATACATACTGACGCCTTCGTTTCCAGAGTGGGATAGGCAGAGCTACATAATAACCTACAACTCTAAAATCTTGTTAATAACTCTGTTACCACATCTTTGGTAGTGGACAGTAGCTTCAAAATCTTTAGAAAAATATTAAGAATACACTAAACAAACAAAATACCTAATTCGTCGAAATATTAAAATAACATAAAGATCTTTTTATCAAGCTCTCCTGTTTATTTACTTATTTAAAAGGTAGATAAACCAGACGACAATCAAAATTTTAAAATGAAGAAGATACAGACAGATTTTATGTTGTGTTATGTCTTGTAAGTTGTAAATAAGTCATTTGTTTAGCATTAACATGTGACAATCTGCTTAAATGACGTTGGCTAATAGGCTATTATCATTGTTAACGACATTCGTGCGCTTTAGGTAAAATAAATACCCCAGGGCTATATTCGTGATTGACTAAACTATAACTCGTTTATGATACCTACTTATAGTAAAAGGCAGATAACTCAAGCTTGACACCTGAGACCAGAGGCCCTACTTTTAAAATCGAAGTTCGAGGTTACGTTAGCTAAATCTCATTCTTTTGATTTAGTCTCCAGTGACGAGTGACAGGGAATCGGCACTTGAAGTTTCGAATTTAGTGGTTCGTGGTAACCATCCTGTCATTCCAGTACAAATCATAACCTTAATAACAGGTAATAAATTGTACCTACTGTGATGGATGACAGGTGTCAGTATTAAATTCCTATCCGTGTTTTACTATAATTGCGTTTGGTAATTATAAAGACAAGTTTAAGAGTTATTTGCATGGTTTACCGAAATTTTACTAACGGGTCATGTTAAAGAGCTGGTAATCAAACAGCAAAGCCGTGGATAACAGTTCAACAAAGTTCAGCAGTTTACTGCCCTCCTTACCTCGCTAGGTTAGGGAGTCGTCATACTCGTCGAATCGAAGAAGTAAAATGATTAAACGCGATAAGTCCCGTTGCCGAACATTCATAAGAATATTTTAACTTGCTTTTGCTGTAGGTAGATACCTACAACCTTCGGCTTAGCTTTTTATTTTTTTAAAGTTCTAACATGTACGGTGGCAGTCAAAGATGTTTACATTTTTTTACGTTATTTAATTTAAATAACGTGCAAATATAAAAACATACCTTTGATTTCGACTGTGTTAAGTACGTAATTAACTACTGTGTTTGACTCTCACTTCTCACTCTCTAAAATTTCGCCCGTGTGTCCGCTAACCTAACCTACCCGAGGGGGTCCAGAGAGAAAATAAAAAAAATACATTATAAAGTAATGACGGCGTGGCCAAGCTTTTGTTAGAGACGTGCAATGAAAACAAGCCGCGCGGCGTCTACGCTGCACTATACTATAACATTTGCTTGCGGGTGGGTGGCGTCAGTGGCGTGCGTAACTTCTATCTACCCTGCGCATCGTTTTCCGCACGTTCTCGCGTCATGTTCGTTGACTTTTTGTTTCTCAGTTTAAAACTTAATGAACAATCTTTAAAGGTCATGCCGCGCACATCGCGTAAATAAATAATAAATAAATAAGAATACGATTTCAACTATAGCGCTGAAAGAGCTGAAGCGCTGGTTAAAGGTAGTGAATTTTCAATTGATCCAAATGCAAGCGCTGGCCCTTCGTGATCGTCAAGCAGTGTATCTCGTAAAGTGGTGAAACCAAAGCTTTGTTAGTTTTCATAAGGTGAAGGAGCCGTCCTTTTGAGTTCACGAATACCATTGTAAATGACAAAGAAAGAACTTAATGCGTCATAATGTTATGAAGTTTTATCAAATGAATCCATAGCCGGCTAAACTTCAGCGTCATTAAGAAGCAAAACATATCGCTCATCCAATAGAATAATGACATAATTGCAAAAAAATCGGGTTTTGAGATTTTACCGTCATAAGTGTTCTAAAGGTCAGGTCTATCGCGTGGAACAATGACATAACATGCATGCTAAAAATGCAATTATGTCATTATTCTATTGGATGAGCGATATAGTAATATTCTTCCAAGTCCTCAGGATTTTTTCAAGCTAAAAGCTACTGAATTAAAACTAATTTTAAATATTCAAAATGAAAAGCTGGACCTATTATTTTTTCCAGGTGGTTCTTTTGTCATGTCAGGTTAGGCTCTGCTTCTGATGGTAAGATCACGGAGAAATCGAGGGAACTCTTCAAATATTTTAGGCATTCCTATGGCGATTTGAGGGGTGTCTATCATTTTATCGAAATTCCTGTCATCGAATTTCATATCGCCGAAAACTATTCCACGATTATCATTTCATTTTTTTTTTCTAATCACGTAATTATCAATTCATTGCTTATCGAGTCATAGATCAACTATTCATCGTAAATAATTTCGAATTTGTCTCAAGTCGTAGCTTAACTATTCATCGAATTTACCTTTCATAGAATAATTAGTTGGTCAATGTATTAATTCATCGAAACATGATTCACAGATGGTACGTTCCATATATTATTATTGAAACAAATGAAGTCGGTTCGCAGTTAAACCTAACACTCCTCCTCGCTGCGCTCGTCGTCGTACCTAACTTTCTAGTTTTATAATCAGGGCCCGTAATTTTCATGCCGATGACATCAATTTGACGTCACGCTCCATATAGGGTGATCCCAAATAGTTTTATTGTAAATTATTAATCATTAGTCGTCAATCATTTTAATCATGTACAAATGACTTCAAAAGTAGGTACTCTATTTAAACGTGGAATAAATAATACCTACTTGATTCGTGAAACGTAAATAAAACTATTTGATTGGTTTTATACGTACAAAAACATTCTGTCAAAAATGTTACATGTGCCACTGAGAAATAAAAATATTGATTTCCTAATTGTATTAGTTGTTAAAATCAGAAAAAAATGTGTCCATCAATTATACATTTTGTTTATAGCAGAGAAGTTGGAATAATTAACCAAACCACACAACAAACAAAAATATGATAACAAATCAAAAGGATTTTTATGAATATTGCATTACGTATGAACGCGAAGATGACTTAGATTTTCTTTGCATGGTAATTAATACAAGAAGGATGGCGTGCTTTACGTTAGAGAGGAATTCTGTTTTCTACGTAATTATTGTAATGGTTTGTTAACAATACCATTTAATAAAATGTATGTATAAAAACAAATCAAATAGTTTTATTTACGTTTCACGTATCAAGTAGGTATTATTTATTCCACGTGTAAATAGAGTACTTTTGAAGTCATTTGTACATGATTAAAATGATTGACGACTAATGATTAATAATTTACAATAAAACTATTTGGGATCACCCTATATGGAGCGTGACGTCAAATTGATGTCATCGGCATGAAAATTACGGGCCCTGTTTATAATAATACGTCGCATGTCGCATATGCGAAATAAGGCGTTAAAATGTACTGTTGTTGAAACGTATTATCAAATATAGTAACACAGGTGAAACGATTTTCTATGTAATAAGAATTTTGAGTACTGAAACTTACGTTAGACCAAAATTATAGTAAAAGCCATTCGATGAAAGACTAAGAGAAAGTTATAATAGTAATATCTTAAATTCATTGAACAAATAAAATAATGAAGTAGAATTCGATAAATTGATTCTTCCGTAAAAGGCAATTCGAGGAAACGTATAAGCGATTTAACGGAGTTCGATAAATGATTCTTATGTTGTAATACAATTCTGCGAATAGTGTTATGGGAAACGATAATCGATGAAATGATTTTCGATAAAATGATGGATTACCGTTTTAATTAAATTGATTGGGCCAATCAAGACCATCAGGCCTTAAAGAAGTTTGTCAGTGTGTTAGAATGTTTCAAAATTTTCAATTTCTACAGATATTTACTAGCTTTTCCCCGCGACTCCGGTCGCGTAGAAGTCGTTAATCGAAATTCTGGATAAAAAAATCTTTAGTCCGTCCTTATGCTATAAACTATCCTAACATCGGTCGATTAAGGTGTTGAGCCGAACAGACGACCATACTTTCACATGTAAGTACTTAAGTAGGTATATGTTAGTAAGGATAAATGGGTAAGCAGACCTTGATAAAACAGTTAAAGCAATGCGGACGTGATAAATTGAAATGAAAGTTCATTCCCTGTTGGATGTTTTTAATTAAAGCTGCATAACAGACATACGTATATATATTGTAGGTTATTGATACTAATTTATGCTCTAAAGACTGGAAAGATACGATGACTGCAAGGACATGGATAAGTAAACAGGCATATTATGTCTTTCTCAACAGCTAATACCTGCAATATTATGCGGATTACACAGACTCATACCGTGCAAAGTTCACTTTAAATTGGTGTCTACCTTCTAGACAACTACTATGTAGGCAGGTTAAGCAAGACCCTTGCAGATTATACTTATCACGAACACACTAATCGTCACAAATAGACCAATACTTCGAACCCGAGATGTGAGAAGGGTTTTCACGTCCTGCGATAGGTACTGTGGAAAGCTTGCAGGCTTTCCTTCTTCTTGTTTCTCTAGTCAAGATGAACACCACTAACTTTGTAATATTACATTGTATTCACATGATAAATACAAAGATTCAGGGAATCCAAACCTTGTGAACGACTGACACGGTTATAACAAACCGAATAATTAATTTTAAATATTACTCACTGAACTCACTTAGATGTAGCCAGCACGTTGCAAGCAGCGAATCTTTACAGTGTAAACAAATCCAATGATGATGTACTACTTGTACTCTTACTCCTCCATAGCCTCCTATGTACCCGCCTCTTAGCTCTTGGTACCTAATAGTAAGACAGGCTACTATTAGGTACTTTCAATTGTCATCCTGTGCCTGTCGGTAACCTATCGTCGTATTACCTACTTTAAATTATCAACTTCCTATTTAAAAAAAAAGGAGGTTCTCAATTCGTGTTTTTTTTAGAAATTTAGAAATTAGGTTTTTTGGTAGCCTGCCTACAAAGTTAGTGGTCCCGGGTTCAATTCTCGGTCAGTGCAAATATTTGTATGACCAGCGAGAGTAGGTATCTAATTTCTGATTTAACCTATCCATGTTTCAAAAAACTTTTGCCCGAAATTTTCATTTATTCGAAACAAAAAATGAACCTATTAACTATTCAAAATTTTTAAAGAGATATAGGTACCTACCTTCCTACGGAGTCTGTAGGTTAGGTAAGGTTAGTGGTTTATAACAATCCAGGAAAGTTAAACGGTTTTAAGGGAAAAGAATATTCGGACAAATGATTTAAAAGGCGATAATACTCCATTCAAAAACACCGTGACTTCATGTTTAGGTTTCCAAAGTAAATAAAAAAAAAAACTTTGGCCTTAGTCCCGATATGCAGAGAGTAAAGTTACATTTTAAGAGTATGAGAAGTGAAAAATATATTATATCGGTTTACTAAGTCTTTTGATGTCAATGTCCATATATTTTCAAGAAAATAATGTATATTCTTCAATAAAGTATCCTAGGACCCCTGCCCTTATAATATGATTTTAAAAGCACGTTGCGTTGCGTTTCCTTTTTAATTAAAATGATAAACTACCAAAAACTGCATCAAAAATATTTCCTCATTTTGTCCTTGGACTTTTGACACCAGAAGCAAGGACTCTTCAAGGTGTCCGACCGCTTGAAGACAAACATATACAATAACACCGTGCAATATTGACTTGCTTCGAGTAAAAGGACAAAAAAACCCTTTAAACATTGAACGGGTAACCCCTTTAAGTTATCCTTTCGAAGGGGTTTTAAAAGCCGTTTGATAGGGGTCTCGTATGTCCGTTAAGCCTAAGGACTTAAAAAGCCAATGCAAGGGGTTTTGACGAGCAATGGCGTTGATAACTAAAGCCTTTCGCAAAACCCATTCAAAACCTCTTGAAGGCCATAGCGGACTGGTCCCTGGTATCACATCTATTTATGCAATGCTCATCCATCACCTTGAACTGATCGCTGAACAACTACCAAAAGTACTTAAGTTCTATTTACATTATCTCTGGGGCGTAGTCTGTTATGATTTGCGATCATATATGCGATATCCTAGCTACTACATTATGTCTTTATAACGTCATAACTAGATTTTTAATTTGATCATAATGTAAAGTGAGAGGACTCACTTAAGAAAAAGGACGGCCCAGTTTGATATTTGAGAAATTTGTACGGGGTGGTCATTTTACTGAATAAAACGTATTTTTTAATTTCCCTCCTTACTCGTATTTAAAATAACAGTAGTACACGGAAACTAAATCTGATTCTGAGATATATTTTTTAATTATTAAAACAACTATGGTCGGTCGGTGGTCGGTTTTTGAGCTTTATTAATCAATCAATCAAATTTCATTTATTGTCAGATCATAGGTATACAAGGTGTTACAATATTCGAGGTGATCTAGTCCATGACCTACCATATTAATGGTGTACAATAATTACAGGGTTGGGCAGATTAAGTGTCCTAGTTGTGTATGGCTTTTTTACTTAAATATAACTTAACTTCTTATTCACTTCGTATTTTTTTTTTGTTGACAATTTAATCTTCTTTATGATTTCTACACGTCAGCTTGATATATTTTGTTTTTATATTGTTTTCAACAATGGACGCGAAACGCCAGCTCGTGTGCGATTTGTACCAGAAAAAATACCGACCGTGTGAGATATTGAAGACGCTGAAACATTTAAATATCAATATAAGGTTTATATCGCGGACCGTCAAGCGATTCAAAGAAACGGGATCTTCACAAATCAGGCTCAAACCTGGGAGAAAGCCATCTGTTCGCACCAAAAACATCATTAAAAATATTCGTGAGCGTATTAGACGAAATCCAGCTCGAAGTGCAAGCAAACTTGCTAAAGATATGAAAATATCCCGTCGAACAATGAGTCGTATTTTAAAATATGATCTTGGGCTAAAGGCCTACAAAAAACAAAAAATTCATGGCTTAACAGATGCCCAAAAAAAAGCTAGAGTGAAAAAATGTAGGGAATTGCTAGCTTGGCACGACGGCGATGATATTATTTTTTCCGATGAAAATAATATGTTCCAGTTACAAGACAGACACAACCAACAAAACGATCGTGTCTATGGTGTGCGATATCGCCTAGAGGCAAGTTACCGCTGCTGTTTATTGATCGAGGTGTCAAAATTAACCAAGACTATTACATCCAGAACGTGTTACAGGGTCATTTGCTAGAAAATGCTCAAAAATTATATGGAAACGACTATTACTGCTTCCAACAAGATAGTGCCCCATCTCACAAAGCTTAACGCACTCAAGACTGGTGTAGAACAAATTTGACAGATTTTATACCTTGGCAAGAATGGCCTGTATCATCGCCGGATTTGAATGCTTTGGACTTTTCGATATGGGTTACATGCTGAGCAAGATTGGGAGCACACAGGGCATGAATCTAAACTCATTCAAGCATCGATTAGTCAAGATATGGGATGAAATACCAGACGAGGTAGTGCGTGCCGCGTGCAATGCATTCTATGGAAGAATGCGTCAAGTTATTAAAGTTGAAGGCGAGCGATTTGAACTTATGAATTAGTTTTTTTAAGTACCTATAGAGTACGCTAAAAATAAAAACGTGATAAATTTAAAAAAAATCTGTCTTGTTTTAATTTTATGGCTCTTTTTAACTAGGACACTTAATCTGCCCAACCCTGTATATGTCCTTGAGTCTAATAATATTGAGTAGAGCAAGCATTAAAATAAATGTATACAAATGTCAACGCAGTTATACTCGTAATATAATAAAATAATGTTTAATATAACGTCAGCAGCATAGAATTTCAGTCTACAGTTTTCCTTTATTATTTAAAAATTCATCTATGGAGTAAAACATCTTATTTAATAGCCAATTATTTAGAGATTTCTTGAAATTAACTTCATCTAGAGATTTAAATACGTCAGGAATATTATTGAATATCTTAACACTCATACCATGTATACTATTTTTATAAAAAACAGAATGAGAGCGATATGTATGTATTAATTTATGATTATTCCTCAAATTGAGGTTGTATTTACCAACGGTATTAAAAAGATTTATGTTTTTTTTGGTAAAAACAGACACTTCCTTAATGTAGAGGCAGGGAAGTGACAGTATATTAAACCCTTTGAATAGTGGTCTGCAAGAGTCTGTTTGTGAGGCATTAGACAAGGCGCGAACACATTTTTTTTGCATTTTAAAAGCTTCATGCCAATTGGTAGAATTTCCCCAAAACATAATTCCGTAACTTAAACTAGATTGTACATAACCAAAATATGCCATTTTTGCTGCTTCCATTGAGGAATAATGCCTTAACCTGCGCAGAGCATATATAAATTTTGATAATTTGGAACATAACTCTCCAATATGTTGTTTCCAATTACAGTTGCAATAATTTGTTAGACCAAGAAACTTCGTATACTTAACTTCATTTACGGTATCAGCATGGTATGCGATATTAATTGGCAAAGGTTCTCTACGACTACTGTGAAATTGAATAATGTTAGTTTTCGATATATTAATATTTAGTTCATTTCCAGTTAGCCACTCAATTATATCTGTAAGAGTGTTATTTATTTCTAGTTCATATTGAGCCAAAGATGTCGTACATTTTATCAGTGCGGTGCTATCATTAGCAAAAAGCACCATTTGATTATTTGTTTGTTTCGGCAGGTCATTAATATAGAACAAGAAAAGTAGAGGCCCTAATATGCTCCCCTGGGGCACGCCTCTATTATTTACTTCACAATCAGACTTGGCAGTTTTTATACATTTAGTTCTTTCACAATAAAATAATTATTCTGTGTATTGTCGTCTGTTACTAAGATTGCACCCCAACCACTCTAGAGCTAACCCTCGCACACCATAGCGATCCAATTTACCCAACAGTATATCATGGTTTACGCAATCAAATGCTTTAGTCATATCAGTAAATAAGGCTGAAACATGGACTCTCTTATCAATACTTTCGTGAATAGATTGGAAGAGTTGAAATATAGCGTAATTTGTATTAAACAGATAATGATATTTAAACAGATATTTAAATATCATTATCTTTTTTAGGAACTGTAAACCGCATTGTTTATGCCTGTTTCATGGGCGCCACAGACTTAAAGTTACGAACATGAAATTTGGCATTAAGGCTTATGAATGCGAATGTCTATGGGTCACAGTTTCCACTTACCATCAGGTGGCCTGTGTGCTCGTTTGCCTTCCTATGATATAAAAAAAAAAAAAAAAAAAAAAAAAATATGAGGCTGTAAATGTAAAATATTCATTTTATAAATTTTGTCTCTAAAGGGTCGAACTAGTGGATTAAAGTTTGCATGGGAATAACGTCATTTTTGTAGTAAATTACATCAAATTTAAAATGTAGGCTAATTTAAGACATGATTTTACCGTTTAAGGAAATTCAACTCTTAAGGGAATAAAAAAGAGGGTGAAAATTAGTACGGCATTCCCGTTGTTTCAAAGCTGCTGACACTACAGTAGGGACACAGAGTGATGGCACTTGACACATCTGACAATAGTGTTGTGAAACACTCCATTTAGTTAAATACGGTCCACGCTAACGGTACCTCTGAAGACTTTTCCGCCAGTCACACAATCGACATACGAAAACACTCCATTTAGTTAAATGGAGTGTTTCACAACACTAGTGTCAGATATGTCAAGTGCCATCACTCGGTATCCCTACTTTAAGTATAAATTATGTTTTCAAAAATCTCTCTCTCGAATATCTACTCTTCGTATTAGTACGTTTTCAGTCTTCACCGTAGGTACTTAAACAATAAGTATTTGTTTCACATTTCACTTCTTTTTTTAGGGTTCCGTACCTCAAAAGGAAAAAACGGAACCCTTATAGGATCACTTTGTTGTCCGTCTGTCTGTCTGTCAAGACCCTTTATCACGGGAACGCGAGGAGGTATCGAGTTGAAATTAAAACCATATACTCCGGTCTACAGCCCCGTGAAACTGTGAAAAAATCAAGCTCCTACGTTAACGTAAAAAAAAGATACGGCCGTTTATGCCGCAAAAAACGTGTATTTCGACACTGTCGAGGGAATCAAAATGTATAGGGTATTTCCCGATGACCTAGAACTATGAAATTTCGCAAGTAGCACCGTCTTATACTACAAGTATAGGAAAAAGTCTGAAATTTGTAAATTTTAATTAAATAACCAAAAAATCAGGGCCTTTATGCAGGAAACGACGTGTGATCAATGAAGTGTTAGCTACTCGCTAGCAGATGGCGTTAGTAATCGTAAATAGAACTTTGAAATTTGGTAAGTAATACCGTCATGAACTACAAGTATAGGAAAATATCTGAAAACTGTACATTTTTAATTAAATCACAAAGAAAGGGTCTTTATGCAAGGAACGGTGAAATAAATTTGGTGTAATAAATGAAGTGTTAGCTACTCGCTAGCAGATGGCGATAGTAATCGTAAATGATGTTAATTTTGGATTGTTAAATCAGTCTCCCGAACTCATTATTTCTTTGTATTAAATTTTCCGTTCGCATTTTTCCCCGAACGCGATATTACCTAATTTTATTTTTTACCATTCGATTTTATTACAGTCGCTTTTTTTGTTGTTCGACTTTTTTCCTAGTCGGTTTTTTTCCCGTTCGATTTCTATCTCAGTCGCACTTTTCCCAAAAGTATTTACATCGTAATTCGTAGGTAGGTTTAGGTTATGTTAGTTTTGCATCAGGCCCGGAGGGCCAAACCACCCAGAAATAGGAGCTCCGCGGTAGCGGAGCACCGTCGACTCTGTATCTTCGACAAATTGGAACGGGAAAAACACGACCGTGAAAATATGGTGGTAGGAAAAGAAGCGACTGGATAAAACTCGCAAGGGTAAAAACACGAATGTAAAAATAAACCGCCGGAAAAAAAGTGACTGTTAATTATATCACTTTCGGGGAAAAACGCGAAAAGAAAATTAGCTTCAAAGAAAAAATGCGTTTGGGAAAGTCATCTAACAAATCCTAATACTAATATAATAATAATGGGTCAATCAACTTTTCTTTGTAGCTCGTTGCCATGGTGACGTCTCCTGGGTCACTCTTTAAAACTATGATTTCAAAGGATATAAGTAAGTCCACTAAAAAACTGTTTTATTGGCAATTACACACCCATTCTTTTATGGCCTTTCTCCTGAGTGTGCTGGAACTATATATTATAACATTATTTCTAAGAAACTCTATCACTGTTGTCTCCTGGTTTACGGGACAGAATAACAACAACACAAAGTTGATCCACCCTAATAACTGTAACTATAACTAAGAAATAAACGTTAACGCAGTTCTAGATTCAATTACTTTGTTTGTATGATTAAACACCTAAAATTACAAATTACGGCATATCCAATAGCAATAATAGCAATCGTTTTCATTTTGAAAATCGAAAGCTTGTCTGAATACAAAATGAGCACACTTGTTCCGCTTTAAAGTCGATTGCGACTGCGTGTGCGTCAGGCAATAGACCAGCTGAACTATTATATATGTACCTACGACTTTGTGCGGAACCCTCGGTGCGCGAGTCCGACTCGCACTTGACCGGTTTTTTATGGCATAGGAAGGCAAACGAGCACACATGACACCTGATGGTAAGTGGAAACTGTGACCCATAGACATTCGCATTCACAAGACTACAAGACTGCAAATGCGTTGCCAACCCTGAGGCTAAGATCGAATGCCTCTATACTAGTCATTTCACCGGCTGTCTTATCCCCAAACCGGAACACAACAATGCGAACACTGCTGCTTGGCGGTAGGTTAATGGATAAGATGGTGGTACCAACCCGGACGGACCCTGCACAAGGTCCTTCCACAAGTGAAACTTTTGTGACAACCTTTTTTTTCTAACTGTACTTTATTATTGCATTGTCAGTTGGTTGTGGGTTTACATTGTGTGCCAAATTTCAGCCAAATCCATAACGGGAACTGGTTTAAAATAAACTTCCATAACGTACCTACATGCTATATACAAACAAAATAAGTTGAATAAAACATTGTAAAAAGGCGAGAAGTAACGGCAGACCTACTCTTCCGAAAGTTCTATTACTTTTTCTATAAGTAATGACGATGTTCCCTTGATGATAACTAGGATTAACTTTAACCTAGAATGTACATACTAAACCACACCCGAGCGAAGCCGGGGCGGCCCGCTAGTTAAATATACTCTGAACGTACTGTTTTTTTGCAATAAGAACGAACAAAATTACCGGCAGCTGGTTTTTTCGTTTGTGGCTTAGAGCGTCTCGTTTAATGTAAGGCGGGACGACGTATAGAATCACAAATAAGTTACGGACCCATTATTGTGCTAAACTTGTACTAATATATCAGTGATTTTGTTTTTTTATATAGTTACTTATACTTATGGGCAGGGACCGGCCCAATGTACCGGGTTTTTATAAGGATTTATTTAGAAAAGCCGTATCGCTTGAAAGCCATTCGAGTTGCTTTTTAAAGCTATTTATAAGGCTTACCCTTACCAAGGGTTTGGAATGGGTATTTTGAAAGGATTAACTATACAAATCCATAAGTCTTGTTTGATTTTGCTTTTAAAGCGCTATATTTTGAGTGCTAACAATATCCCTTTAACTTAAAAAAGCCGTTCGATTGGCTTCTTAAGCACTATTTATAAGGGTTACCCTTATAAAAAAAAACCCGTTCGATTGGCTTTTTAAGCGCTATTTATAAGGGTTATAATTTTAAAAAGCCGTTCGATTGGCTTTATAAGCGATATTTATAAGGGTTACCCTTATAAAAAGCCGTTCGATTGGCTTTTTAACCGCTATTTATAAGGGTTACCCTTATATTTGGTTATGCAATAAGAGGGAGGGATATCAATTTAGTCAGCATCTAACTTTAGGTCTTTAGGTTTCCCTTATGTGAATGGATACTTTAACAAATAACTAAGATAAATGTTTTTTCCAAAGGGGTTATTCTTTTAGTGGGTTATACTTCGAGAGGTAAGGCTTTTATCGGGGAATGGGTGGTCGGGTACCTACTTAAGTGGAAGCGGGGCGCATTAATGCAAGGGGCATAATAATACACTAGTATAGTACCTACTTCGTAACGTTCGTGCAAGTGTAATTAATATGGGTTGTTGTTCTAGCATTACACGAGGAAGGTGTTTTTAGTGTAGCCAACAATTTTTTTTTATCTTGATGTAATAAAATAATTCTTGATTTTATTAAGTTTTCGGAATTGCACTCTTAAAAAATTTTTAAAGTAACTACACTGGTTTTATTACTAGGGCAGAGTGAGAAGTCGGGTAAAAATCATATTAAAGGTATTGTCTTCACAAATTCATTAATGTCAATTTGTAATGCAGACTTTTTGGAGGTAAATCGTATATTTTCAGCCAGTTCACACGACTAGTTTTTTTTGACAGCTATGAAAAAGAAACAATCACTTCGGTGTTTGCAAACATGGAGAAAAGTGAGTTTCGTGTTCTGATTAAACATTATTTTTTGCGAAAAAAAACCATTACGGATACAAAAAAAATTAGACAAATATTACGGGAACTCTGCTCCATCGATTAAAATGATCCACAAGTGGTTTACGGATTTTCGTTGTGGCCGTACAAGCACTGCTGACGCCCACCGACCCGGACGCCCAGTTGAGGTCACTACACCAGAGATGATCACCAGAATCCATGACATCGTATTGACCGACCGAAGAATAAAGGTCCGTGAGATAGCTGATATTGTAAGCATTTCAGACGAACGGGTTCGTAATATCCTTCACACTTATTTGGATATGAAGAAGCTCTCCGCCCGTTGGGTGCCGCGATTGCTCACAGTAGATCAAAAACGCACTAGGGTGACCCTGTCAGAGGCATGTTTGGCGAAGTTTAGGTGTAATGAAAAGGACTTCTTGCGTCGTTTCATAACTTTTGACGAAACCTGGATTCATCATCATACACCAGAAACCAAGGAGCAGTCAAAACAATGGATTGCTTCAGGTGAACCTGCACCAAAGAAGGCCAAAGCAGTTTTATCGGCGAATAAAGTTATGGCTACTGTCTTCTGGGATGCTCGTGGTGTAATATACAGGGTGGGCCAAAAATTTTTGCACTTTTAAAACATCGATAAAAATTTAACTTTTCATGTTTTTTTATATTTTATTTATTTAACCTAGTAACAGATAAATGCAATTTATTTTTGAAAAATAACGTCATCCAGATCTCCTCCGTCTCGTCGTTGCACTCCTGCAGTCGACTACACAAACACTTTGGAAAACTCGCTGACGCATGCTGCGAGGGATCGCAGCTATCTCATTGTGAATGTTTTGTTTTAACTGGGGTATTGTCATCGGATTATTAAGGTACACTCGACTCTTTAAATATCTCCACTTGAAAACATCGCAAGGTGTTAGGTCCGGGCTCCTTGGCAGCCATGGGAATTGGGATGTCACCTCTGCGAGAAATCAACTTTTTCGGAAACATTTCTTTCACCACCGGTAAACTCATGTTTGACGTATGGCATGTTGTTCCATCTTGTTGCATCCATGTTCTGGTCACCTTCAAATTCATACAGTGGGTGCAGTTTCAGATCTAGATGTAAAATTCGCCGTAGACTAGTTCTTGGTATTGCTAGAGCTGCTGAACGTTTACGCGTAGATAATTCTGGATCGTTCTCTACAGAAACTTTAACCTGCCGTATGTTCTCATCATTTCTTGTTAAACGTGGACGCCCTGTTTGTTTGATATTCAGTGTAGAACCAGTTTGCTTGAAGTTTTTGACCTAAGATTTAATTAAACTAACACTTGGACACTCACTCACTTGGCGTTATCCTTATTCAATTCTAAGTAGGCGTCGTACAGAAAGATACAAATCGTTGTTTTTATAAAACTGTTTAATACAAAAACCCCGTTGCTTTCCCGTGAAACGCTCCTTTATAAATAAAATTGCACGAAGTGACCTATAGTTTCCCACCAATTTCCCGCCGCTCACCCTGACAGAGTCCGAAAAAATCAGTGTTGCTATTTGCAAAAATTTATGGCCCACCCTGTATGTTGATTACTTACCTTCAGAAAGGTAAAACGATTAACGGCGAATATTATGCCAACTTGTTACAGCGATTTCATGAAGTTTTAATGGAAAAACGACCCCATTTGGCGAAAAAGAAAATCATTTTTCACCAAGACAACGCATGGGTCCACACTTGTGCAGTTGCTATGGCTAAAATCCACGAGTTGCGTTACGAATTGCTCCCGCATCCGCCTTATTCTCCAGATTTAGCCCCCTGCGACTATTTTCTTTTCCCAAACTTAAAGAAATGGCTTGGTGGAAAAAGATTTGGTTCCAACGAAGAAATCATCGCAGAAACCAATGCGTATTTTGAAGGGTTGGAGAAATCGTACTATACGGAGGGAATCGAAAAGCTAGAAAAGCGATAGACCAAGTGTATTGAGTTACATGGGGAATACGTTGAAAAATAAATATTTACTTGGACCAAAAAAAAAAAAAATGTTTAATTTTTTCCAGACTTCACTCTGCCCTCGTAATATTCAAATATTTTTCGAACATGACCGTTGGGGCACTTTGATATCAATGTTTTCGTAAGTAATTTTTGCCCAATTGAAATCGGTCGGTCTATAAGTATAAAATATTGAAAAGAATATACAGTGTTATTGGTAAGTCGACCTATATTACCCTCTAGGGTTTATGGGGGGAGATCATTTGTAATCATTTTGGTCCCATAATAGGTACCCTACGCAAAAGTTAGTAAAATTTTCAGTTTTTGTGTCATTTATGTTGGATAAACTTATAAACAAAAATGTTTTTTTTCCTTTTGGTCCCGCATTCTTAAACGTGTACAGATAATTCTACCTTTAATATTGCATAAGAACAGAAATTTTACTTTGTACAAAAGCTATTAAAAACAAATGATTTAAAGTCCATTTTTTTTTTTGTAATTTTTTTAATATCTTAGGTAAAGTGGACGCGTCGCAGATGTGTTTTCGTTGTATGAGGCAGTAGTAAGCATACAGTAAGTTACCTTGTGTTTGATGTGATACTGTACTCATTCCAAACAACTACGATCCTTAGTGTGTGTTTATGTTAAGTCTTAAGGATATATTTTTCTATTTACATACCATAACATGTGTTTTTTTTTTCAATTACCAAAGCAAATCTTAATCAAATGTTCTATAAATGGATCACAGAAACCGCTAAAACCAATGAATGAAACTTATTTTAAAATATTGTGCGATTTCGTTGTTGTGTTAAAGTTTATTTTTCAGAAACATAGCTGTTAATTGATTGTCAGTTGTGGCCAGTATTCGAACAAACTCTTAAATGCTTAAAATGTTCGTTAATTCACTGGTTTATAATTTCCAGTAAATTAACTACCATCAATAAGACTTGTTCATTCATTGGTTTCGCATAAGAGCCAGTTAATTAACGATTGTTATTTTACAAGAATGTAGTGAGGTCACCAATGTAACAGCTGACACAGCTGATGTAGTTAGATCTTATCAGATCATTAAAGTAACGATGCTATAAAAGCTTATAGTTTAAACCTTGACATTTACTTACTGCTTACGATGCATTACCGTAAGTTCCACACCATTAACCCTAAGACTAGATAATGACTAGAAACCATAGTATATAAGCAGAACATTATTCGAATAAAATATAGCATTTCTCCAGACTCTTGAGTTGTCATTATACCTCTCACCGTACACTTCAAGAACACATTATACCTACAGCGTTTTCAGGCGGGAATGTGCACGTCGATGAATACTAAGTAGTAAAAACAATTTCTTAAATAAATTAAAAAGGAGAAAAAAACATAGTAACCAATTAAACATTGTTCATTCACTGGTTTCATTTGTTCATTTACTGGTGGTTTCATGTTCATTCACTGGTGTTTTGGGGTGTTTTCGGCTTAAAATAGCTATAACTTAAAATTTTGCAATATAAGCAAATTAGAACACTCGCTTGATTGATAAATAAAGTAATACATATAATAATGACGGACAGACATTTATTTAAATAATATTTATGACGAAAATCTCCTTAAAGGTGCATTCACTGGTACGCGTACCCTAGTCCCCGTAATAAAGCGGCTACATACAATGCAAGATAATATAAAAGGGCAGACTATTATTCCGTTCCGTATATTACTTTGTAGAGGTGGGACACGACAGCTTGGCGAAAATCTTTTAAAAAATCGCCTTCAAGAGCATTCATTATTTGTTGTTTTTCTTTGGGGATTGTACTTTGATGCTTATAACGGTAATAAACAATTATCTAATACAGCTCATTAAAGGTAGGAAAGACAGACAGACGGACGGTCCGTAAATATGAGGGCACTGTCCGGAGTGTATTGCCAGACCATTTTTTACCTAGCCGTCGCTCCTCAATGTAATGTTATGTTACCACTGAACAAGAGGTGTATGTCCTTCTGTCATTGCGTCCATCTCTTTTTCGAAGCGGTTAGGCTGATAAAATAGAGGAGACGTTATAAAAAAAGCAGACAACATACTGTAAACTTCTTTATTAAAATAATAAATAGAATTGCAAACCAGTGAATACGCAGCAGTGCTTGAGCTTCTGTCGCGCCAAGCAACCGGCACTTCACATTGCACAACATTCAAAGCATCGATACACCAAAACATGATACAAAATAATAATGAACATAATTATACTGGCGAACGCCACACCCTCACCGCCGCTAACACCGACAGCCACACGACATTCACACCGATTAAAATCTAAACTCAACACTTTGATTACATTTGTTATGTTTTTGGTAAAATACTATTTATAAACGCTATTAAAGAATAGACATCGTAGACAAAAATATAAGAAAACGTGTAAAAACGTTGTACTCAGAAAAATGCTGATATAAATGAACACTGGACGTCTTACAAAAAAATATGGTAACATCTTTTAGTTATACCGCACCGCGGATCATCTCCGGGGCAAAATAATATTTACAAACGATTCTGACCCGTCGCGCTCGAGCCCGCGGGGCGCGCCGAGCCCGTCCCGGGACATATTTACAACTACAACAACACAAGCCCGTCCCCGGTTCGCCCGAGAGAGTATCCACTGCGATTGTGACAAATATAGGACGATTCGAGACGTCTCTATTATCTTAACCGAGCGCTAGCGAACACGCGTTATAACAATTCATAGAATAAAATCTGAATATACTTTTGTACTTAAAAAAATACAAGGCATTCGACGTTTTAAAGTGACTTTGTGCATTGATAATTCGAGGGCGGACGGCGCGCGCCCTAGGACACGGGCCGCCGGCGCACGAAGGCGTCGGCCGCGGACGCCGCGTACGAGCTGGGCACGCCCGCGCCCGCCTCCTGCCGGTAGCCCGGCGTGGCCTCCACCACCTGCAACAAGCACACCCTCAGCCATCATGAACCCTGCCACCTGCCACTCACTCATCATGTGCTGTGACTCTGTCTCCTTAACTGCTTTGACACTTCATAAGGCTTCTAGACATACAACTTTTTTAATTTTATCAGGAACGTGAACATTTCCAAGAACGACCGCCATGCAAATCTGCAGTAAAGACCCTCACTTCCATGAATAGCAGAACTTTGACCGTTTTATCCCGTTGCATTATGACCGATACGATTGTTTTAATTTCTATAACAAATAGGTCCAGACTTATAAAATAATACAATAATACATTTAAAAAGTATTTGAAATTTTGCATACATGTATTGAGAAAACTTGTAAAAACGTAGTACGTAACGATCGTTGTAATGTATTTCATGAATGACAACATCGCGGATTTAATTACTTAAATGCTTTTAAAAGTAATAAAATTATATGTATAGGTATAAACTTCGTGAAACCAATTAACAACACGCCCTATAAATTGTCACGACACACTGTAAAAAACCCATAGAAACTTATTATTTACACGTGCCCACATTTCTAATCGATGCGAGTTCATTGTTACTAAATTACTAATGATAACCTATCGATAATAAAAAATGCCGACAAATCAATTAACTTTTTATAATGTAGCCACATGGAAAAAAGTCAATTAATTGTGTTTTCCCAGCCTGATGACACGATAAATGTCTTGTAACCTAATTAAATGTGATTAGAATGGATCCCTTGTGACTATTTTCTTATCCGCAATTAATTTGTCTATAAGTAAAATCGCAACATTATTTGCGCGTGACCTAAATTGATGGGATTACATTGTTACTATAACATGAATCATAACTGATAACGCATACAGATGAATTAATTTTATATATTTACCTGAAGAGCTTTTTTTTCTAGCTCAATAAGATCCCTTGCAAAGATTATACTTTACGCGATTCGTTTTTTTCTATAAGCGTAACGTTATTATTGGTTTTTGGGTTACCACTAAAGATAGATTTACGAAGTTCTCTTACAAATTCAACGCAAATTATTTCTGGACAAGCTCTGTTCGGATGACGCGCCTCTTGCAACAGGGCTTAAAATTACCAAGCATTATCACGACACACATCGAAACGCGTCCGAAAGTAGTTTCTCCGGGTAGTCGCGGCCTTGAGGTTTGGCGGCGTTTCGCAAGGTACAGGTCTGGGTCTAAATTTACAAATATTGAATTAACATGCAGATGTGCGTCGGTGACCCAGCGGGTTAGGGTGTCGACTTCTGATCGTAAAGTATCAAGTACGTCCTCTAGGGCTCATAATGAACCAATCAGTTTTTTAACATACAATAAGTCAGTCAGTGAACCAAACATGTTCAACATGTACAAAAACATGTTCTTTCAGTTTTGACACGAATTCCTATAAAATTTAAATGTCACTTAACTCGACACTTATAAGTGACAGAGGCCATTACGCAATATTGTTTATGACGTGTAGACAGTATTCAACCTTAAGGTGAAGACCACATATTTGGCCAGCTGTACGTTCATCACCCGAGTACTGTGATAGCCTTGAGAAACATCCTAAGAAAACTTGCACATTTGGTTAAATTAATGTGAAATCAAACCGGCGGTTCCGTCTGAAATATACAAAGGCTCTTAGTTGGTGACTTCAGAATAAAATACACTTTCCAACTAGGAACGCGGTTAAAGCATACCTCGGAAATAATAAATAAAAAATGGATTACCATGCAGAGTCCTCCGGTGCGTTTCTGCGACTTCTCACGCTGCGTGTAACGCGCCTTGTAGAAGTCGCTGAAGAGGAAGAGGAACAGGAAGCCGTGCATGGCGATCCAGTACACAAAGGCGTGCGGGTAACGACACGACGGCCGGAACAGCACTTGCAGCTGGTGGCTGAAGATCAGCACGAACTGGATCTGAAAAGATACCAAACCACACATACACTTCACCCCTTGTCGCCAAATGCGCGCGGTTTCCCAATTCTAAAACTATTTATGCGGTGGTCGCAGGTTGCACCTGTCTGATACACTTTGTCAAGTGGGATCTTTTGTGAATACCCCTAATGTCACCCATTAAACATACAAATGGCTTAGATAAAAGATAGCAAGTATAATGTTCATATAGGTAGAGCTGTCCATACTCCTTTAAGTCAAGTTTACCTTTTTTCTTATTTATTTTCGATGACTATTGTAAGCAAGGTAAACTCGCAATTACCGGTTGGCCACCGGTTTCTGGCCAACAACTACATATATATAAAGTTATGGAGAATTTACTTAAATGTCTTATTATTTGCCTGGGCCTGTTAAATTTATCAATTTTATTGCTATCCGTATTTCTTTCTTACGATATTTGAAGATACGGCTTGAGGGAATTGTCTTTAAATAGGATCGAATATGCATGAATTCCAAAAATATAATCGTCTATTTTGTTGGCCTTGGCGCAATCGGTCCCTATAAATAATGCTATGCATGCTATTATGTATGCTATAAATAATGTATAACTACATTTCGATGATCCTGTCGTCTCCTTTGGTCACAAATTTGTGCCCATCATTTTACCCTCATTTTGAAAAACTGAATAAATCTATGATTTTCTATTTTCCTCGACAATTTAATTAAGACTAAGGATAATTTATCTCAAATTTAATTTACGTTTTTTTTATCTTAAATCGCAAACTTTTTAACATACAATTTATAAGACAACCAGGAAAATCGATGGTATATCCATTACCTAATCATATCTGTCTCTAGTCGCAAAGTTCTTCAATCCATCAATGCTAAAAAATTAAGAAATATAAATATCAGGGGACAATCTCGCAAAAATAGACCTAGTCCCATTGCTCTATTTATTTAACCTATATTGCACAAAAAAAAACAGAAATAGCGGTATTAATGCCTAATGGTATTCTTTACGAATGTGTCAATTTTTTATCTTGTGTAACCGAATATATCCGTAGTTAGGATATGAGCAACTAAAATAAGTGTAGAAACTAAATACTACGGTATCTCCTGCTTTCGAGACCTTTTCGTCATCGTACCTCGGCCACGTGAATTGAAGGAAGCAACCAAAGCCCAAGTATAACATGATATTTTTTATTACATACAATTGTATTCCTCGTAAAAATACCCATTAAATATTATATGAAACATAAAACCTTCCAGAGTGGCCGAAAATAGCAACCATAATTAATTATTATTTATAGACCCATCGCAATGTAACTTTGGACATTCTAATTAATTCCCTCTGGATATTTAAGTGGCGTAACTTGTTAATTAATTGGAATGATTGGTAATCTTATATCCACCGTATAACCGCGTAGCTAACTAATTGAATATGGTGCATTTTGATAAAGTGCAAACGTACCATCTGGAAAGCAGTGAGGTACTTCTTCCACCAAATGTACTTCTGGTATTTAGGTCCCATGGCCGCCACCATGTAGTAGAAGTACATCACGATGTGCACGAAAGTGTTAAGAAGAGCGAAGAAAGTGCTGTGACCACCTGTAAATAATAACATCAAATTTTATTTGTCAAATATACCTACACAAAAAAATACGGGAGAAAAACAGAAGCTCTAAAGATAAAAAATATCTTTAAACAAAATGGAAAAAACACTTTGCCAAGGAACAACATTTGTGTAACTAGCCAACAGGATAGAAGCCCTTGAAAGGAATGTGGGTGTACATTGCATAAAAGTAGGTAGTTCTGTATGTGCATATCAAATATTTGAATAACCGGATAATGACGACATTTGATTTGGAATAATGTTGAAGGATATAGAAACACGTCATTCGCTATCTTTTTATTGATATTTAACGAATCAATTAGTAGCCGAAGGCGTCACGCAATGGTTTTAAGCTGCAGCGCACTTCGGGAAATTTTCCGCGCTATGCGTTATATTCACGTTTATTGTGAGAGCAAACATATAAACCTTGTTCTCTATGCAGTATTAGTTTATTCAATTACTAAACGATATTTTAAGTAACCAGTAAACTCATATTTGATCGTAGAACACGCTTGTATTTCGAAATACATATAACATAATTTCGGCAAGGGGTGCACTGTTGCTTAGCAATGTATTCTGATATATGTATTTCGCAGCATTTAGTAACATTTAATTGAAATGACGTCAATGTATATTAAATAAACATAGTGATTTTGAAATGTTTACTATACTGATTATCTGTAATGCGGATGTTTAATATAGTTTTTATTCCTTTACGGCCAGCACGCTAATGGAAAGAACCATTGCTAACACCTTGACAATAATTGATGTTTTTACAATTTAAAGCAAACACCTCTGTATAGTCATGTTATTGGTTGATCAAAATTGTTAGGTACTTCATATCGAAAATTAAAGGCCAATCATATAAAAAAATACTATTTGTCACAGTAAAAGCATATGTATTTATACTCTGATTAGTCTAAGATGAGCCAGAGACAGCTCATATAAACACTTATTCCTTTAATTTTACATAAATACTACCGAACGATGTACAAACTGTGTTCAGGTATTTATACACTTAATCGTCTAAGAAAGATATTGAACTTACGAAATAAGACCGTCACAGGCATCATCTCAGAATAATCAGAGTATAATGAGGTGAATATACCTACATGTTATTTAAGACCACGCTCGATCTTCAAAAGTAAGTACGTGATCAAATCAAATGTAAATCTGCCAAATATGCAAACAAACCAATTTAGTAATAGTAAATTGGTTTGTTTGTTGTTGTTATTTGGCAATTTATATTAATTTACATATTAAATCTATAGAAGGATTTTTGCTACCTTAACCTCAAAATCAAAAGCTTGCCACAGATGTATAACAATTTATTTCTTAAATTTGGGTCAATTTGCGAAATAATTTCAAATTTCTTTCTGGTCATTGCAGAGCCGAGCAACACGCCCGTGAGTCGCGAACTTGCAACAAACAGCACAAATAGGTGCAAAATGTATGTATGTAGCTGACTGCTGACAAAAAACCGTAAATCTGTCTTACCGACAACTTTAACCTTAGTACTCATAATTTTCCCAGTTTTTCAAGTGACAAGATGACAAATCGATGAGTGAACAAAGGTGTTAGCCAAATGTTTTGCATACTGAAAAGGTAAAACTCAATAATAAATAAATATAAGCGCATACGTATTCATATTACCTACTACACCTGTTGGCTACACCTTTAACCTTAATATTCTTCAATAACTTATTATTTAAGATGTCTATTTAGCTTGCTTACAACAAAAGATAATTAAAGGTAACTTCTCCTTTTACAGGCAAATTAAACCTATGTTTGTAGTCACGGCAAAAACGAATGCGACCCAGTTTAAGTAGTTTTATATTTATGTGGATAAGCCTAGCTTGTTCAGGAAGCCTAATATGGCTGCGTTTATCGCGTGACAAAGTGTGGATATAAGGCATCCGTTACCTTCTGACACGTATATAAGTACGAGAGTGACGGATGCTTTAGGTATCCACTTTTGACACGCGATATAGACGCAGCCATACTAGGCCCGCTGTTCAGATTGAAGATAAGTGTAGAAGGCGTTTCGTTCGAAGTTTTACGTTGGGTTTTACCAAAGCGCATATGAAACCCAAATATAAAACGTCATTTCATAAGAAACCGAATGTTGTAAACCATTAAACTCAGTCCACATCATAAGCAGGGGATCATGTTTGGACAAGTCTATTCTGTGGCGAATTATTTTTGGCCGAATGCATCATTTCCCAAATATTTATATGCCAAATAGTTCTTTCTTATCGCAGTTGATGTTTTTATATTAACAAAATGGTTCGGTATTCCTGATATACCTAAACCAAAAATAATACAAATAGCTTTTGGGATATTGAAATGTAGGAAATGATACTTTTGACCAAAAATATTTTGGCCAAACGCCGGGCTCCCATATTTGAATTTCGTTGTTTGTTTTAGTAATTGGGACAATGATTGGCCTTTACCACTGTGTTGAAGGTGCAAGGCTATGAAGACGTTAATTGTTCATCCTCTTAATTTATCCATCCATCCATCTTCTTTCGAAATACGTGCTCTGTGAGCACTTAGAACTTCGGGTTTGTACTTTCTACTGGAGTTACTATAATTTTATTTGGCACTAGTACAGTGCGATAGCTCTTAGAAGGTGCTTCAGGTTTGTACTTCTTTTTCACCATTAATAAGAGCGAATGAGAGCAAGTGAGAGGCAAGAACAAACCCGAAGCACCTTCAAAGACCTATCCGCACTATACTAGAACCAAATAAAACGATAGTAACTTCAGCTAATTAATTGATTAGTATTGATTACAAATTGGTCATTATACCTAATTATTCTTGCGAAAATGGCTTTTAAGCCGTTAAGTGTAGTGAATGAAGTTAAGCGTGAAAGTGAACACTTAATATGCAACAACAACACAATCAATTCCTTGTACTCTGTTCAATGTACCCAAGCAGTAAACAGCGGGTAAAAAATAAAAAAAAGAACCTAATGGCTCGTTTGAAGCGGCTAAATCCGTCTTGTTGTCCTATCCTTTGAGAACTGGTTACTTATCTTAGCATGCAATAAGTAAGAACCGTGTGGTTACCGTGTGGTTGCCGGGTTAGAATAGTGCCACTCCATGTCTTCCCGTGGATGTCGTAAGAGGCGACTAAGGGAATAAAGGCTTGTAGGCTACTGTTAGGCGATGGGCTTGCCACCTGTGACTAATACACTGGGAAACATCTTAGCCTACTTGTGCAAAATGTGGTTACAGAATTATCAAGAAGTTTTGGGACTTGTTGGTAATTCTTTAGCTCTGCCTAACCCACTCTGGGAATGAAGGCGTGAGTTTATGTATGTATGTATGTATGTATTTAAGTATTTTGTTTTTGATCTTTATACAAATATAGTTATTTACCTATAAATAAATACTTAATGAACCTTAACAAAATCCTGAAAGTCAAATTCTAAAATCAATAGTTTAAGCTGTGAGACTTCGTTTTAATGTTATGTCGGCAGACGGTTGAGTTATTATCCTTATCTTACGAATTATCGCTTTAAAGCAAATACTTCACAAGAAAATACTGAATTAATGTAGTTAAATAGCGAAATATGTTCTAGCGATAAGTCTGGTATGACAACAAGCTTAGCTTTACCAAATATAGCCATCGGAAACTAGGTTTTCAGAGCTTATTGAAAATTTTAATTACAATGTTAGAAATCCAAATGAATGACAATTAATTGTCAATCAAATACTAACAAATCTATACATATTATGCAGATCTTAACATTATTTACCTAAATATTGGAAATTTAGTTGACAAACGTTATTAAAGTACAACATTTAAGTCACATAACAATTAATAATGTGTCATGCCATTTATGTTTTATTACAATTAAAATAATAATGTTGTGTTGATGAACCTTGTTTTTAGGGATCCGTACCCAAAGAGTGTCAACAGGACACCATTCTAGTAATGAAGCTTCCGTTTTTGCGGTGATTTCATGAACCGTAATAGCTATAGCAGTTGAACGTAGTAAGTATGTATTTTCCGCCTAGAGCAAAAATGCTCTACCTAAAACAATGTTTTTTAGTAGATTCGTATTTAATTATTATGTACATTCGACTACAAAGACATATATCCAGTTTTGAACCTTATTCCGATGAAATAAGGTTCAAAGTAGATACATAACTTTTGTGGTGTCGACTGTACCAGAAAGGCTCTTTTTTTGTAGAAAAACTGTTCAACAAATAATAACACGGAGCATGTATTTATAGAAAATGGATATATTGCATATTATTCTGGATATACATATTAAACCATCGCCAGAAAAATATGCTCCCTTGTGCTACAAGCTAGGCTTTACCTGGCGCGAACTTGACTCCCATCCAGACGGAGAAGGGCATGATGCCGTGGTGGATGACGTGCAGGGTGGACACGTGCTCGTTCTTTTTGCGCAGCACAAAGAACAGCGTGTCGAAGAACTCCGTGAACTTGCTGAAGTAGTACCACCAGCATGTGGCCGCCATCTGCCCGGGAGAAAACATGTTAAGGCGCAGTTTCATTAGGATTTAGCCCGCATTCTTATAGCTATCCATTGACGGTTGTTTTGACACTATCGAGCTGCTATCTATTGCAGCGATGCGATGTATCACGAAAAGCAAGCATGCAGGCTATCGACCAATGAAACTAAGACTTTAGTGATGATGCTGTTAGCCCAGTTGGTAGTGACTAGTGACCCTGCCTTAAAAGTAAAGACAAATCAGTCTATATTTATCTTACTAGCATATTTATCGTTGTTTATTCCCCGTCACAAGCTTAAAGCTGAGTTTGTCGCATGCCATTTGTTTTATTCAATGAGAATGTATTCTGCAGGTAGACCTTCTTTACCGGAACGGAAATGACAAGGTCTTTGGATATAAAATGGCAAAAACAAAAGACTCGCGCGTCGTTGACGGTGAAAGGCAACGCGATTTCAATTGTACTATTTAATGCTTGCAACCATGTCCGGATGATGAATTTACCCCTCAAAGTGTTGAAGTACCGAACTACCGGACCGAGTTCATACCGGGTCTAAGGGGAGAACACGCCCTACAAATATGGGTATTGGAGTAATTTATCCACGAGAATTATACTAACGATAATGATTTGATATTGATGATAGTTTTATCTATTACTTTACTGACCGGTATAACTGGTTTTGTGTGTCATTGTTATCGACTAATAAATAAATTATTAAAAAACACCGGTAAATCGTACAATACAATACAAGTTAGGTCATACATATACAGGGTGAGTTTAAATTGGTAATACAAAACACTTAGTTGTGGCTCATTTAATGACGAATAATCTATTACCTACATTAACTAAGTCCTTGGTTACCCTACATTGAATACCTAACTGTCAAACCTGTCACTCGATGCTATATAAATCTCATTTAAGTATAGTTCTAGGGTAACCGTATTAAGCCAAAAAAATGAGATAAATTTAAACTTAGAAAAAAAAACTTTTAATTAAATTCGCAGCATGAGATTTAAGAGAAGTTTAGTTTAGGGCAGTGTGTAAAACGGTCATTTTGCATTACCAATTTGAATTCATCCGGTATATTTAAGTTCTTCATAAGGCAAAGAATATAAGGAACGTCATTTATATGTTATTATATAACTGTAATCAACTGTAATTGGATTGATAATAGGTCGTATAAGGTCTACGATTGAGCTTCACTCTAACTTCGTAGTATAAGCATTACTTCTTTATATGCTCACGTCAAATGTCAGATTCCTAAATAGAAACGCACCCTAATTAGTACAAGGAACCCTTCAAATATGTTTAGGTGTCTGTCTAATTTTGCGTGACATGAAGGCGTGCGTGACATAATTTTTCCTATTTTACATATTCCCTCCCAACGTTCGCTTAGCGACGATGACCAATAATTATAAAATAGAAGTTCACACCCTCATTGCGGTAGGGCTTCGGCTGTAATCGACGAGCTGGCATCTGAAGTCGTAGTCGCCCCACCAGCCGCTCATCAGGTACTGAGGACAAATGCACCCTGTCAGATTACATTTAAAAATGAAAGTGTTAATTATGCCAGCGTTACTTTTACTTTTACATATTAACTGGAGCGTTTCAGATCTGGTGAAACTGTAATGGTATTTCCCACATTTTCTGTAGTAAACATCGATGACGTTGATTTGACATTGAATCAAGTTTACCGTGGAACCAGATGATTAAGCAGAAAACATTTAACCTGTATCGAAGATTACGTTTAATTACATTTACGTCAACGTGTTTCCACTTGCGCTCGACCAATGCTGTGCGGGCTGCACATAAGTCTCAGCAGTAACCCATTTCCATTAGAATGCTGCATGCTCGATCAAGCGGAAATGATATCGGAGCTACTGTTGCTCGCAGATAATTCAGCACTGGCGGTTCTTAGTGTTTAACTTGACTAAAAATATGTTACACATTCTTGTATGTTTTTAAATCTGTATTTTAAACGTGTCACCTTCGTAAATTTCGAAAAAGACTACCTGAGTCTTTATTCGACATTGTCACAATGATGTAACCGATTTTTATAATGCAAAGTTTTGCGTTAATCTTATGCTAGTAAAAAACAGAATGGAAAAAAGCGGCGTTACCTCATAGAATATCCAGGTACTGAAGAGAGTCTGGGCAAGGTTGTAGAAGATGAGAATCCCGCGCAGCTCGAAAGGCTTGCGGTTCGCCATGAGACGCGGGCCCAGCGACTTGGCGCAGTAAGCGTAGCACAGGCACGCCGCCACCGTGGGCCACGGCGACGACGTCATCGGCCAATCCTTCACGCGGGGATCTGCAACGCCACACGAACATCTTCACCCAAAATCTAACAATCGTGCCGAGTAACGATATCTATAGACTTTATTACCCTCCGAAATATACGGTGGTGTTTAAACTGCGTCAAGTCACGCATTTTCATCGACGCGTCAAAGTGTTTTTGTTACATAGGTACTATTTTCGTCGTTCGGTAGTTTTTTTAAATAACGACGACAACTACGCCACTTAAACGGACTAAGAAAAACTATCTTAATCTTTAGTACCTATTCTATTAAACTGGTGTTGGGCACGAACTCCAAGAGTAAGTGAATCGCCAACAATAGTGGTATGTATGAATTCAGCAGACAAAATCACGGCATTTTAAACGCTGTGAAGACTGCAATATACTATCCAAAACTGCACTACATAAATTATCTCGTGGAGTTGTTCGCGCCTTAATAGTAGGGGATCCGAATAGGAGACAACCTTCACATACATACATACTTTCTCGCCTGTAATCCCAGAGCGGGGTAGGCAGAGCCACAGAATTACCTATTCAGGAACTATTAAATTATTAAACGACCTTCACTCCGCAGTTTATTCTATAGCAAAAAATATTTTATATCAAATTTAATATGGTAAGTGCGAAAATTGCGAATAGGTTGGCTGAAAAATTTCAGTCCAGTATATAATTAATAAAAATAATAAAAAACAACTTTTGAACAAAAAATTGCAATTGCTAGTTTAATAGGCAAATTACATACCAATCGAAAGTATGAAGCCTATGGAATATGCAATCCAAACCAAAGACGATGTTGTATTTTAGTTACTTCTTTCTTATCTAAACAGTTTAGATATGAGGACTAGCACTGCGTTCAGAAAACCCATCATGTAGTAAATAAAGGAGTAATCCAGGCTACAGCGGTGGTTGCACTGGAAAATGCGGATATCGAAAAACCCGGTATTTCATGCATTGGGTTCATGCATCTCGGGTTCATATACAAACAGCGATGTAGAAGACAAGATCTCCTCTCTCCCCCCTACTAAAGGGTCTAAAAGTGACTGAGTAACGAAATGCCTCCTGCAATGTGGGGTTGGAAGTGAGGAGCTGTTGGAACCCGCGAACCAATAGCCACCACTGATCCTCCAGCTTCTGACACCGTGCCTATATTTTATCTCCTTGTTGACTTATGGTGCGTTCCTATATTCAAAACCGTTGGTAGAGTTGTGACGTCTCGTTAAAATTTGACACATTTTGTACGTACCAAATGTCATAACGCTACTGCCCGTAAGGGAAACGATTCGTTTCTTGAATATAGGAACCGGGCATTAAACACTTAGGGCTTAGAGTAAAAACAATATGTGGCCTTATTTGAAAGGGCTAATGTTTGTCTATAGATTTTAGATCTGAATATTTAGATAAACGTTATAATTTTGCATTACTATGAAGAATAAGTACTTACTTTGTCTTGTGATTTGACAATGGTTTACCCTGTTTTGAAATCAGGGTAAACCCTAGTGAAGTCAGTGATTTGCATCGCTGAGTTTGTGGTTTGTGGTGGATCAACAAAAGAGCAAACGAAGTTATTTTAAATTTTTCTGGAAGTGTAAAAGAATCAGTATGTGCATGAGTTAAGAGTTTTTTTTTATTAAATTCTCAGCAAAATAAAAAGATGGCACTGCTTTTCATTCTAATCAAGTTTTAAATACACATTATCACGACTATGACCCGATTCTAACCGAATTTTGCCGAACCACTTGAAACCTTGTCAATTGAAACGAAGATTTAAAGTCTTAATTAATTGCAGTTTAATTAGGCTATTTCTAATACATTGCGTGGCGAATTAATTAGAATGAAAAAAAGAAATACAACTTATGTTAACGATAAACATGTTTATACGTTAATTAAAATGTATATTAACCGTCGTTAAAATATTTGCTCGTATTCCACTTACACTGTATTACTTACCATATTAAATTTGATATAAAATACTTTTTATCGAATAAAGAGCTGGGTGAAGGTCGTCTCCTATAAAGGTAATTAGATGGAAAAATAGGCAAGGCAAACCTTGCATGAATTAGAAACAGGATATTTTTGCATAAAATGTGTACTATTGTGTACGGTACAGACAGGGGAGTGTATTAAGTTGTATCCTGCGAATAGTTCACACCCGCGCATGCGATTTTTTTCAAGAATTTACATGTATTAATTTTACTTCATAGATAAAAATATCAACAGGCATATGTGAAAGAAGTATTTGTAGAAAAAAATAAGTATTACCATTAGTAGGTCAGTAAATTAAAAATTGTCGTCCGCGCAACGTTTTTTTTTAAATCTTATTTCACTTTGCACTTCAAGCAAAAATATTAACAGGACAAAAAAAATGCTAGGTGGATTTTATTTCATATATTTAACTAATATATAGAAAATTTAACACATGTGACTTTGCATTTCAGAGATATCAAAAAATCTCAAATAGTGGTTCAGGCAGAAATGTAACAGAACTGATTGTTGAACAATGGAAAATATTTAAGTCAAAATTTCTCAAAATTAAACAGATAAGAGGTTGTTTAATAGCTTTATATAGTAAAACAAACGATTTGCATTAATGTGGTTAATTTTCTTGTAAATAAGCAATATAAAGCCTATAAATTAAAGTTACTTAACTAAATTTAACTCCGTTAAATTTTTGGCTGACCCAGCATTTAAAAAAAACTATTAACTTAATTTGCGTTGATACAATTTGTTTAATTTTGCCTGATAGCGTTTTAATAGGTAGATACACAAATATTATATTTAATCATTCTAGTTTTAAGTAGATAATAGATTAAATTAGTTCTTAATTATTCAAATTATTACTGTACTTATAGTGTATTATATAGATTAAAATTATTATACCTATTCGGTAGATACATTAATTTTAATAATTTTACTATAGAAAATTACTGCTAACATTTTTTTTTATTTCCGTGGGGGAATTTGTTTAATTCTGCAAAAATATATTGGTTCTACCAATTCTTTATATATAATTAGAATTGTCTTGCTAAATATATTTCTTGAACATTTTCACAAAAACGCGTTTTTGTTATTTTTACCTTGTTCCGGTCATGGAAAATGTTATTTTTTTTGTCATCATTTGGAGAGATAAGTTGAAATACAAGATTCAAGAAAAAAACCCTGTTTAGATTTTTTGCAAGGTGCAAAGCTAAAAGCCCCCACTATATTCGGATGTTAGACCATAAAGGCACAATCGCGCGTCAGAGATAACACTTAAGTACTAGTTGACCATCGCATCAACAAGGACGATATTTATTTACAGAGTTTGAACAATTTGTCATAATTTTTCCGTATATTGTGTAAGCAGGTGCTAGAGCGATATTGCGCATCCGGCATCGAATAATTGCTCAGCGGTTTTTACAAACTGAAATTGAATATTACTGAGTTCTAGAATGTCGTATTAGCGAGTAAATATGAATATATTAAGGGGTGAAGTGTGGTGACGTGCGTCATAGCTCCGAGCGCAGGTCACGGCGGCGCGGCAGCGCAACATCTCGGAACATTGACATAAAGCCGGCATCGTTACGCCAAAGCGAATCTACAGTGCGAGGTTGGAGTGTGGTACATTCTAAGGCGCTTATGCAATTTGGTTGAGTAAACTCTTGCTTGTAAACCTTGGTGGCAACCGGCGCGGTACGCTGTTGACGCAAAGTTCTCGAAAAGTCAGGTGCCCCATCCGGTGTAGGGAAACGTCTACTAATGCGACTAATTTTACAAAGATAGTCAACTAAACTGCCTTGGTACTATCACCGTTTACTAAGAAATAACAGTTTGAATTATTACGTTTTTTTTTGGGCAAGTGATATTTTCGTTTGATGACAAGTATTCGCTACTCGTATTGCAAGTTAAATATATATAGTTTTATCGTTTACAGGATATGTATAACTAGCGACCCGCCCGCGGCTTCGCCCGCGTGGAATGTATTATACATATAAACCTTCCTTAAGAATCACTCTATCTATTAAAAAAAACCGCATCAAAATCCGTTGCGTAGTTTTAAAGATTTTAGCATACATAGGGACAGACAGCGCAAGCGACTTTGTTTTATACTATGTAGTGATTATAAAAGGCACATACCACTCCGGTTATCCAAGAGGTCCCTGTACCAATTGTAGATGCTCGTCATTTTGAAGGGTTGCTAGCTAATCTGAAACAAGTGTGACACGTTGATTATAATACATATTAAGCGTGCGATATCAAGACGTAGCATTAAAATTAAAAATTCAAATTTAAATCCTGTTATGGTGGCGCGCAGCGCAGGTTTGTAAAGATTAGTTTTGTTCCTATGATGTTTGCAATTTAATAGCCCGGTTATTTCGAGCGTTGAGGAATTATTTGTCGACAGTGTGGACTTTGCACTTGGCGTCTTCAACGCGGCTTTTAGCATCATGATTGACTCACCATCACGATATTAAGTAGATAATTAGCTAAATATTGATACGTTCGTTGACATCCAGTAAAAAGTATGACTAGCCGGCTAAATTCACCTAAGAGTATATCTGGGACAAACTTATCGCGCGATATCGACAAAATTAAATCATATCATAGATAATCTTATGTTATAGTGAGATTATGATGCACGCTACTACGCGTGCATTGCTTGATAAACAACATTTATTTTATACCTACGTGTAGCACAAACGCAACGAACGAGTTCCATAATTACAGTTAACCTCAGACGTAGGACAAGGTGCTAGTAATGGATATGATATACGCAGAAACAAACATAATTTGCGGATGCGGAATAGGGAAATATCGTCGCGTTGTTGATCTCGCGTAACACTACACATAGTGCCGTGTGAATATTTGATTTATTTGTACACAAATTAGAACGATTCGACACGAGGTTAGGCTACTACGGATATGTACTTTTAGCACGAAGGTTTGACACGTTCAAGCACTGTCCGTCAAAATTATGTTTATAAGCATTTTGTACACAATAAGATTTCGTCAGGAGCATGAATAACCAGTGCCCATTGTGAGTATTTATTAATAAATATTAAAAAGTTAGATTGTAAGAGACAATAACTAGAACCACGTTTCGTATTCTAAACAAATCCTTTACTACAATTTCGCGGGACATAAGTATTTGCTTTTGGCTATACCTTTGAATAGCTATGTTAATCACGTCTTCTTGTTGAATAGACTTACTATGTATTTCATTATTTTTGTGGAATTTAAAATCTGAACCTCCGTAGCTGTCCATGAGCAATAGGTATAGAAATTGTTCAAGAAAGTAGTAAAAAAAAACAATGCCAAAATAACTTATACCTGACATGTTATTAAAATGGTGCATCCAACTTGAGAGCCAAAGTTTCTAACAAATCCAATTGTAACCACAAAATGCTCAGTTAGAAATAAAGTTTGCTTTCATTAATTCGTGCAGATTAGAAGGTTCATTTTAAATAATATTATCTTAAATGTAGCGTCTCAATTTATTGGTGAGAGTATTATTTATGAACCTAATTAAAAAAAATATATTATTTCACCAAAAAATTAGATATACATAATTTAAATACTAGAAAAAAACAATGACGAAAATTCCGCGTCCGTAAAGTATATAAATTATTTGTTGGTCAGTGCATTCATTTCTATAATAAATTACCTGATGTAGTTTTACCCTTTCCAGCACTTACATAAGCAATACTTAAAAAAATTGTTAATGTCTAAAACGTACTATAGGGTCGAGGACCATCTAACAGACCAAAATGCTTGGCCTAAACCCAAAACTTAGTCATTAATAATTTGTACAATCATATCATAACATTAATAATCTCTCTCGTAACGTTTTTGACATGTTTTCCTGCTGAACTACGCATGATATTTGATATTATATTTAATTTAATATTTAGCTTTATATAATGCTAGACTAAGTGGTATCATTGTAGCATAAATATGGTTAAAAAATGACTGACTGCTGAGTTTCTTGCGGTGTTTCTTCTTAGCAGTCATCTCCTTTTGGGAAGCGCTGGTAGATTTTTGACGTGTAAAAGTGCCTGTGCGTCCTACTTACTGAAAAAATAGCTTTATCCTTTATTTTTTTTATAAAACACCGTTCGGAGATATTGCTTTTATGGAATTTAATGCCACTGCTCATCTGCGACGCATTTAATTCCAAAAAGGGTTTAAAGCTTGGGACCTTAAGTAAATTGCGCCAATTTAAAAACTTTATGCAACATAATTGGCCCTACGAGAATAACTAAGTACATAACATTAGAACAGATGTGCGAGTGGTTTATACATCGCGTATTTGGTTATTTTTGGGTTATGATTAGCCAACGTAACCTCAAGGTTAGTGCATTTCAGCAATGAACCTTGCGTAAACCTAATCCTGTTTAATATAAACCGCGATTTCAAATACTGTGACCAACGTGGTGCAATAGCCAAATTTCCAAATATGGCGTAAAGATACTATTTAACAAATTAATCTGCCTCAATATAAAGCTGTGTAGTAGTATTGCAGATTAGATCAGGTAAGCAAATAACATGAGTTCGTCGTTAAATTAGCACGTCTGCGCCAAATACACACGTCGCGGGCACGCCCTTTGTTTTTGTCACGTTGTTCCACGTATTACATATCACATAGGTAGCATCGATTACCTGTTCTGTTTAATACCAAGTCCAAGGTAATACCTACCTACACAATTACCTACAAAGTTACAATATAGTAAGAAACAAGACACACTTGTCGTTAATAATCTGCAGTGTGGCAATTAATTAGTTCAGAAAGTAGGTAGGTATATGAGTAAAACGAGTAAAGTGGGTTAAATCGGAGATGTCCAGGATAGAGTTAGCGGTACCACTGATGTTAAATAATCTGGAGAATTATCAGTAAAGTGGCCGACAGAGCTGAGGCTAGTGAACCTGCCGGCAGCGACAGATTATCTCAAGCAGACGGACAAGCGCATAACTCCACCATTAACCGAAAAGAACTAGATACACCGCTGTTGGCCCGGTCGACCGCCTCTTGCGCAACGACTTTTGTAGGTATGCGACCTTGACCTGCTCTTCGCGGCAAATGCACTCGTACACTTGAAACTAATTCAAATTACCTATTATACAATTTATTTCAATCGGTATTGCTTATGCAACGAAGAGTTATCGACTGATTACCTATAAATCATTCAAAGTTTACATTGTATTGTATTTTGTTTGTGTACTTGAATCGGAGGACAACGAGACAGAATGTAAGCTTTGCTATTAGATACGTTTCTTACATATTTTGAAAAATAATCAATAAATATGCCCGAAAAAATACCACTTTTAATGTACTTACAGCGTATAGCGGAATTACCGCATATGCAATTCCAGATTTACAATCGTAGGTAAAAAAGTATATTGAATTATTATTTTAATAAGTTGCAACCACCATTGGTCACCGGCTCTCGTAACACTATCAATACTATCATCTGCATATGATCAATAAACATGTCAAGTGTTTCGAAGGTCAACGTTTACGAATGAATACCGGTAAGGTTGCATAAGTGGGTGCATGATCTCAATAATCTTGATACGAATGTTGGTGATACAAGTTAGAGCACGTAGATTTACCCTTCGAGGACAAATGAGAGCATATGGATTGTGGAGACAGGCTTCATCTCGAGTGTTGTCGGCGCAACTTTCACTGACGCGGGCGCAGCGCGGCGAGCAGAGTCCGCGCACTTTACGTAAGGGTGTTGCGCCAGACGCCGCCCGCGCCTGCGCCCTACCCGCACCACTGACCCACTGCCATAGACGCACAGCCTACCCCACTCCACCGTATGCATGGGAAACCTTCAGAATGTTCCACAAATAACTCTACACAATAATAATAATAACAATAATAATATAAGTATAATTTGATGAAAATGCTCTAACATACATACATACATACATAAACTCACGCCTTCATTCCCAGTGGGGTAGGCAGAGCTACAGAATTACCAACAACTCTAATAACTTGTTGATAATTCTGTAACCACATTTTGCAAAATCAGGCTAAGATGTTTACCAGTGTATTAGTGACAGGTTGCAAGCCCATCGTCTAACAGTACTACAAGCCTATATAACACTAGCCTAGCTAGCCTAGCTCTAACATTTTGCATTTAAAATACGTTCTAGACTACATTATACCTAACAGTAAATTATAGCAGATAGCTGAAGCATCAGTTAGGTGTGACGATTATTACTTTTAACGATTTATCTATTTAACAATGCCAAATGTTGAATTTTTATAATATGTCATGCACTTATATTTTAAAGGGTGAAGTAAAATTTAAAAATATCAATTAAACACATTTTAATCAGTGTCATCGCATTGAGTATCATGTGACGTTCAATATAACTTATTTTAAAATCACGTGCAAAAAACTAGCTAAGTGACTAATTTATTTTGTGAGAATTTTAAAATCTAGCATAGAGGCATTCCATCTTAGTCCACAGGGTAGGGAGTGCATTTGCAGTCTTAGGATTGCAGTTTTGTAAATGCGAATGTCTATGGGTTTCCACTTACCATAAGGTGACCCTGTGCGACCGATCGCCTCCTCTGCTATAAAAAAAAACTAGACCTTAACTTCAGGTGTAATTTTTTTCTATTTAAAGTTACTAAAACCGCAGTAACCACCGTGTTTTTTTAAATACTGCCTAGTATAAATAAGTACCTACTACAGCAATGTCTCTTCACGGTCGATGTGACCTATATTTTTTGAACAAAAACATGTTACAGACATGTCCTTGTTGTAAGCTATTTTCGACAAATTAGTGGAGCTGTCAAGTTGAACAACATAAAAAAAACGGTCAAGTGCGAGTCGGACTCGCGCAACGAGGGTTCCGTATTCCGTATGTAACCACAAATGAAAATACTCAATTTGATATAAACTTTATTTTATATGCAAATGAACCTTCATTTCGAGTAGCCTATGTTTTAAAAGAGATTTTTAAAGTTTTTTTGTTATTTTTCAAAAACTGTAAATAATGAACAGTTTATTTAATTTTTCCTAATAAATAATTTTCTATACGCCAGGATTTTTTCAAATTTTGTTGATTTGGACATAAAGGCGATAATTTTTTGTACCTTTTCGGCTATAAATCAAAAATTACATAGCAAATTTTTATTTTATTTAAAATGTGCAGATTGCGCCCTTTCATATCACACCCTATTTACTTCGATCAAACCACTTTAATTTTTTGACCCCTTATTCTAAACCCCATTTCAATTATTTATAAAATTAACTGCATATTTTTTTTACTTAAAACCGATGCGGGCAAGCAAGTTATACAACTATGCCAAATTTCAAGTTTATAGCATTTATAGTTGCTGAGAAAACCTGCCGTAACATACAGATGGACAGACAACAAAGTCTTGCTAAATTTGTCGACAGAAATCTTAAAGCTTTAGTGGTCCTAATTATCGGTTATTTTTCAATTGATAAAACAGAAACATACCTACTACTTCTTTGTATTCGATTCGAGACATTTCAAAGAATGTATAATGTACAATTCATAGTATTTTATAATCACATTACATTTAAGCCTAGGGTGATTCACGATATCTTTATATATTTAGTGATGGCCACATAATTAGGAACTCATGGGGTTTTCCATTCCATTAGCTACAAATGGGACTTAGTTATACATTTCCAACCAATCAAAAAGTTCTTGACCAATTTTATAGTTAGTTGCATACCAAGGTTATCAATCTGTGTTAAAAACGGAGCTTTCATTTTGTAACGATTTAAAAAAAACCCGCCTTCAAACCGAAAAAAATACTTCTTTTAAAATCGTAGTCTGCTTTTGGTTAAAAATATTGAGGGTCGCCGACTTAAGTTAGACTTTTTGCGGTTTGAAGGCGGCGTTTGTTTGTTTTAAACCTTTATTTTATACTTTTTCATCATCATCATCGGTCTATATTAGTCTACTGCTGTATGTAGGCCTCCCCTATACTCCAAACTGTAATTAGATTCCAAAATCCTAACCTCAACCGACGCACATTCGCTGTGATTACTGCATTTTGGTTTAAGTGTAGGTATTTTTATCAATTAAACTGACCCTAACATTACTGGTTACACGAGTTCTCATTGATATGTTTATGAAATAATATTTTAATAAAGAAATAATCAAGATGGGAACTGTCAGATTTTGGAATCTAATTAGATTTTCGAGTATAATGTGCGCCATTTTACCCTGTCCTTGGCCTCTAGCATTCAACATCTGCCAGCAGCGTTTAGTTTATTTTTTTATACTTTTTAGTGATCACAATTATGCTTTTATGTAGTCTCACATCTCAAGAAACCATAGAACATTTCACTCTCGCCGCAAGCAAAGCATATATTTGAACCTAAATGTGCTTCGTCTTAGTCGCTCAGTTATTTTAATCGAGATATCTTTTCGCCATCCTTGAATGTACCGTCTAGGAGTTTCGGTGGCCACCTGTAATCTTCTTCGTCAGTTCCATTTCACCAAATAGTGCAAATGCATGAGTTACAATGAAAAATATCGAATCGCTATAGGTGTGCCTATAATATTAGAGAGTTCCGTCGATTCCATGAGGCCACAATCAAATCTGAATTAAATTGAACAAATGGGACCACACGGGAAGCACCAGCTTTTAAATAAAAAAATAATCATCAAAGTCGGTTCACTTAGTCGAAAGTTTTCAGGTAACAAACAAGACGTAGCCAAAAAAAAATGCCGTATACCGTGATATAGCTCTGTATCGCTAATTACCTTCTTCTAACTACTATACTACTGTATAAGTTAACATTTGTTAAAGATATCTGTTTTTTTTACCTTATTCAAGTTGTTTTTTTTTTTTATGAATGAAAATAAACCCTTTTGTTTATTATAAATTCGGCTTTAAAATTAAATAATCATGCTATGCACTGAACAAACAATAAGTATTGTTTGTTCATTAAACGATCCGTTTTTTTAATATATTTTATCAAAAATTACGTCTGACGAACTCCAAATAAGTAGAATGTTTCTAAAAAAGTCACCACAGTTGCAGAGGGTTAAGTATATCTACTATTATACTCTGCGAGCAACATTTTATATATTTGTGAAAACGGTTCTACGACGCTCGCTCTCCCGGGTATTTATTGTTTATATGTTAGTGTATAAGTATATAAAAACGTATGAATAATTACAAAAGTATCGTTAATCAATACCGTACCGCTAAAGCAGCGGTACAGCCTAATAAAAAAAAAAAAATTAACATCCTTAAGTTTTATCTTGTAATTCTCTGGCTGTCACATTTGTTTTCAGTTTATGTTAGTCTAACTAACTTACGTATATTCCACCAAGAAAGAAAACTTAACCACTTTTGAACCTTAACACCATAGAAATAGATCGAAAAATGATAAAGGAGTTTCTTGGTCGATTATACTCAAGTGAGTGTACTATCTATACTCATCATAAATGTCCAGGTATGAATAATATACATAGAAATCGCAATTACAAAATATTAAAGTGATGTACTGTAAGGTAAGGAAGCTTTATATCACTGTTTATTTTTGAAGTGTGTATAATGATAAAAAATCCTCTTATAACCGTTAATCGAACTGGTCGAATATGACAAGCCAATAAAGTAGTGTTTTATGATACAGAATCTGTATGTATGTATGATCATTTATGTATATAACACATACACCTTTAAATTAAATAAATACCGTAAAAACCCTTCTTTATTATTTTGTCATAATATTCGACCAGTTTGATTCCCGGTTAAAGCAGGCAACATTTCCAAAAATCTATAAATGCACTTATAATTGTTTTCAAAAACAAAATGAACTCTCCTATGCGTAGAATTTACTGTTTCTAATATTTAAGGTAGTTGCCGTTGCCATGTGGCGTTCGTTTATCCACCCTGTATATAAAACTCTTGCACTCACATCTCATACCTTAACTAAGAATATGTTATAAAAACACTGTTTCGATGCGGCCCACCGGTAATAATATTTGATATCATGTTTGTTTTTCTGGCAAGAACAAATATCCAATGAGTGACTTCCCTGGTTGCTGATTATGAATTCAGAAGCGTCCTGAAACTGGTTGGTCGTAACTTTTGTTTATTCAACAGACTTACCCTCTTATTAAACGCGCTATAGCTAAACTGTGCTTCAAATATGATTTGGCCTTATCTGTCGTTGTGACATTTGAATTTGTCAGAAAAAGACAACGTATATACGTTAACTAAAATAGTTAATAAGCGTTTATGAATAAGCGGGTCTTATCACCGAAATCATCGGATACAGAATAGCTATTGATGATTATTGAGACGAACAACAATGAAGAGAGAAAAAAGTAAGATTTTAGGGCAGGCCTATGCCGCGAGGGAAGTCAACCATACCGATGACAATGATCAATAAATATAATTAATAATTATAATATTTTACATACATACATACCTTAACGCCTTCATTCCCAGAGTGGGGTAGGCAGAGCTACAGAATTACCAACAACTAAAAACTTGTCGATAACTGTGTATAATATTTTAATGTAATAAAATCTAATTATTTAATACTGCTAAACAAAATGGAACTGGAGTTTCTTGCGTCGCTTCTTCGATTTTTTATTGCTACTTTAGAACCCATTTATAAATATGTAAGTCCTTATATTTTGTAAGTCGACTTATTTTTTGTCACGATATCCCGGTACATTCGACAACAAAGAGATGCTTCCAGTTTTGAATCTGTTTACAATGGAATAAAGTGAAAAAATTGATACATCTCTTAGTAGTCAACTGTACCTAGTTGTTTTAAGCAAAAACTTATTGCAATACATCTTTGCTAGACAAAAGAGCGTAAAAGGAATGTTAAGCGACAGCGAAATTGCAAGCTGATAATTATATCACAAGGATAAGAATGTATTGATTGCGCAGGAGAGTTAATGGCGCGAGGCTGGAACATTGCGCAAAGTCAGCGGCATACTGCCATATATCAATTTGTGGCGCGAAGCCTACGCCGACCTCTTATGTAACTGAAGACGACTGGACTGTCAACTCGTAAATTAGGGCCGCCCTAATTCTTGATCCATGTCTATTTATCTACTTAAAATTCCGCACGTCAATATTAAGTTCAATGTTAACCAACGCAAGGTCAATTTTGAAAATTTCTGCTAGTGGAATTTTATTAATTGTAAGGACGACGTGGAAGTTCTTATGTTAATTAAGTGGATATACAAGGTTTCCATTTAAAAACTGTGCCTTTACCTATATGACATTGACCACACAATATTGCAGATTGCTTCTTTACCTTTGCTGTCAAGTTAATAAGAGCTACAATATCGTAGCAAAGTAGTATGTGCTGCGAATAAGGTAAGCGGCTTCCACATTTTTACGTTTTTTAATTATTTTTGACAAGGTTTATAGTACATTGTGCATCAAGGGCGGTAAGAAGAGGATTGCTAACGAGAGACTATTAGAAGCCCGACGCCGAAGGCGGAGGGCTTTTAATGACTCGAGTTTGCAATCTCCTTACTGCCCATGATACACACAATGATTTTCATCACATTAGCGAGGAAATAAAAAACAAATAGAAAAAAAAACCTTTTTTTCGTACCTTTAAACAAAATACGCTTCGGAAACAACAATCAAACAAAATTAAACGAACTCGATTCGCTAAGCTAAAAGAGTTTGACAACTTTTTTTTAGTCTTCCACAGATAATGCTTAGAATTGCTTTTTTTTTAAACTTGACAAATACAGGCCATTCTGCCAGATTGTACAAATTTTCAAAATGAAATTTAATAAAATAATTGTAAAATAGAAATATAATGCAGACAAATGTGCCGTATAAGTTTAATTAAACAGTAAAATTGGTTTGTAGCCAAGTTTTGAATATAGGAAATAAACCTTGGCTGATTTTACACCTCCTTGGTCTGAAATGATGTACAAGTGGATTCTATATTTTAAAACTAAACTCATAACTCCCTAGGGAGTTATGAAAATCTATAACTCCCGCGGGAGCTAAGTCGGCTATAACTGCCCTAAACGCCTGCCATAAAACCTTTTCCGAGCAAGTGTGATGAAAAACAAATTAAGGCTTTTACTCCGATGTAATTCACGACCAACGTATTGCAAAAGAACTGGACAGGTAAATCTTGCGGTTTCATTTTGAAACAACACATTAATGTTGTCTCTATTACAGAGTAACGCAATCAAGAGATCGAATAGAAACTATTCAAAAGAATTCGTCGTGTAACTTTAGAATAATAATATGCGTTAACAGGATAAAATCATTTATAAAATTATATCGTTAAGTAAAGCCTTTCCTGTTAATAAACTTAATGTAAACGAACATGGCGACCACGCTTACTGTTATAATTATGCTTTTAAGTTAATTAAAATGTTAACCCATTTATCAAACAGACTGTCCCCAATCTCATTTCACACCTTGGCATACAAATGAATAAAAATTACTAAAACTTAACTTGTGATAAACGTTTGTTACTTACAAAAAAAAAATCAAAAATATTTGTACTTACATTTAAAAAGTATCCTATACAAGTGCGCGACAAACGGTAGAAGGATAGGACAGTCCTTAATAAAGGAGCGTGCCTGTTTGCGACACGTGAATACAAATACGCGGATCGACTTTCGCGCCTTGATATGTGGTACGCGGTGGGTGCCGGTTGCCGACGTCTGAGCGCGGCTGGCAGCGACTGACGGAGCGGCGCGCGCGCCGGCGACGGCACCGCCGAGCGGGCGCAACCCTGCGTCACCGCGACGTCACCAGAATACCTACCTACCTCGCTTGTTTTGCATGAACTCGGAAGCTTTAACTCACGCAGTTTTTTGTTTTTCACTTTACGTCAGGTCAGGAGGTTGACGAAGCGCGTGGAAGACTCGCCAGTCGAGGGTCAATTAAAAACTCATTTGAATATGTGTTCAGACGACAGAATAAAATAGTAGTTAGTAGACAATAAGCAAATATCGCAATAGGGCATACATTTTAACTTTGAGGGAACGTATAATTTTTTTTTTAATTTTTTTTTCGTATAATTTGATTGAAGGTAAACCGGAAAAGAACGAAGAGACGTGGACTTTATTAAGGTGGAAAGCACTGGTATTACGAGGACGTCCTAGACGCCCTGGCCCTAACTACGATAATATTTGTGGAATACAATACAATACAATGAAACCAGTTTCATTTCAAAATTAAAATCATACATAACCAAACCAGAACAATACTAGCAGTTTTCCAGGAGGTAGACACAAAAAAAACACGAGATTTTGTTATGTAAATAACTAAATTTTCTGTGTTTTTGCGCTATTCAGGATTGAGAAGTATAAATTGGTGGTTTGGCGGTTTTTATTCGAAAATCCAATTTTTATTAATCGTTATGGTCCTTTATAAGTCCGAATTGCCGTTTATCGCTGAAGCAATTTCAGATTTAACTACCTATTTACCTTTTCAGTTTTATTTTAATACCTATACAAACCTAACCTAACCTTAACTATCCAATTAATGGTATTTTTAATATATTCGTTATTATATTTTACAATATTTTGTTTTCAATAAATTGTAACTAAAAACCGATGACTTGCCACGGTTATAGGTGTGCAACTGTGCAGTCGACGTCAAATATATGTTTTTTTTTTTACTTATTCCGTAGAAATAAGGTGCAAGAATAGAGTTATGTATATTATGAGTTGTGCAAACGGACGACGACGACGACTGCCTGATGTTAATACCGTAGTGTAAATAAAACCCCCTACTACATTAAAAAATACATTATAAACCTTATTCCAGGGTGCCGCCCTGAGCGGAGCAAAGCTAGAGGTTAGGGCTGCAGAGAGAAACTGCTTTTAAGGGTTCCGTACCCAAAGGGTGTTCACGGGACCCATGACTTCGCTGAGACCGTTTCCCGAAACTACTAGCCGGACAATGATCATTGAGATTATTATCCTTATTTCACTACCTATTACGACCTTGCATAATATATACGTACTTTAAGTAAAACACATACCAACATGTTTAGGAAATATCGGTTTAAAAGTATGGAGTTTCACAAGTATAAATTAACAGTATAATTACACGCTAAATCGCTATTAAATTGATTTCATGCATTGAAGAAAAGGCACAGAAAAATAATTATATGCTTATTAGTACTTACAGATTCCTTGGTAGAGCTGAGAGCTGCCGCCTCCGAATGCGCCGGCGGTGCACGAAGCAATATGTAATACCTGGAATGAGCGCACACTTAAAACGGACTCACAAAATAACCAAGTTAATGCCCCTATTTATTAATTAAAAATACTAATGTACAATATTTATCCAACACAACCCAAACATGTAAATTGATGCACAAATTAGGAATTATGTCATTTGCAACACGGTCGTTAAATCGGCATTTCTAGAATACCTAATTGGGTTTTTTTAATGATACAACATGTACCGACAGTTAATTAATGAAAGACTTCTGAAAGAAATTATTGCATGCATAGCAGCTACAGTTAATAAAGCATTTTATTTTCTTTTATTTACCGAAAAACTGATAAATACGGAAATATAGTTTTGCTTTCTTTAAAATTTTCACCGTTAATCAACGCGAACATTTAAAATCTCGGTGATTAAAGCCGTAAGCAATATTTTTTTTGTGTGTGTTCAGGTCTTATAAATCAATAGGTTTTGCCCGCGACTTTGTCCGCGTAGAACTCGTTTATAACAGTTAAATAAATTAAAGCTTTAAGTAAAGTTCGACGTCCTCCCTGGTCAGAATCATCTTTCAAACACATGTTACATTCGCTCGAAATTTCTTATATTTTTATTATTAATGGCTGCCCACCGTATTCCGCAGTGATTTCGCCAGTGTCAAGTGAGTAGAGTAAATCAGTAAATAGAATAAATCAAAAGTAAAAGCCGGATCTTTCGATCGGCCATCTTCCCTCCCGAAGGTTATCGGAACCTCCAGCTCGAAATTTAAAAAGAAGTTTAATTGGATAACGTCATCGTCAATATATTTTCACAGCCAGAGGAAGTGAACATCGGAACTCCAGCGCCCATCTCATAGCCCTGTCCGTAGTAACGGGCAGCGACCAAAACCGCTTGAAATGGGGGATGAGCCCAGGCCAACCTCCCCGAACCCTTACGGGGTCAAGACAACCTTAGTTCTTTGTTGTGTTTATGGTCGTGCCATCGTGTAATGAGTATCTAAATTAATAACTAATAAGCTTGAAATTTAACACTGAATGCTGTTTTTTATATTTAAGGCAATATCTGTTTTTTAAAACATTTACAATATTTGATTATACAACTTTAAATCATTATTTCGTTTTATTTCAATAAATATTCAAATAATCCGAAATCGAACTGTTCATACTATTCGACTTTTAAAAACGATCGCATATTGCAAACCCTACACGTGACTTGCTCGGTGTCTATGACATTGTCTACCGAGAGATAATCCACAACATCGCCTTCTACTGAGACATATTTTTTTCATTTATCCACCCGACCATTTCTTTTGTCGGTGCTAATATTGCTCTCCCACACAACCATTCTCTATTCTTTATATTGTTTTTGTTGAGTACACGCTATTTTTAGATCCATGTTTTGTACAATATTACAGAATTCGCGTTTAATTTAATCATACCGTTACTATCTCTTGCCATACGACCTTCGCCAACTTTTAGTAGGGCTGCCTGCCGCATATTGCCCTGACTGTGTATCATTGTCTAGTTGCTGGCATATTTGTAGTCGTGTACACTTTATTTCATATACCCATATTGTAGATGCCGACATGCATTTATGTTATCTGCCGGTGTGCCCTTAGTTATAATATAACTGGAACTGGCATATAAGAATCTGTATAAATTCGCCATCTAAAAGCACCGTCCGTCTAACATTCTAACATTATAAATGGCCGAACTACCAAACATAAATTACCAAATTCTCATACAAACTATCATCCCCAATCTCACCCCCTTAGATGATTTTCGAGACACAAAGTATAAATTTAATCAAAAATGGTTCGGTGGTTTATCCGTGAAAGAACAAACAGACATACGACGAACACACAGATTTTCCTTTCACATTTATAATATCAGTATATATTTACTTTCTACAGCAATATTATATATATGTATCTATGCTTCGATCAACAATACCAACTATATAACCATGCCCATACAAAATCAAAGCTTAATTCTGTACCATTATTACACCATAATCACAAACTTTTGGACATCGCGTGAGGTATATTTAATAAATAATGTACACGCTTGATTGTTACTTTTACATTCTGTTAGATTAAATAACTATTAACTATACTTTTTTTTTTCAAAACTCGTTTGCGGAAATATTGAGGTTATGTGTCAATCAGCACTGATTTGTTTACTTACATCTTTTATCATTTCTATTGGCCCCGACCTGCATTTGTTTACTAACGAACCGAGACAAACGTTTTGAAACAGTTTTAATAAGTTCAACCTAATAACAAGCATGGTATTTAGTAATAAAGTTACTAATCTTCAAATTTTGATCTCATACCTACGACCATTCGTCTCATAACATGAACACGTCAATAAATGACATCTGTTACTTACAAACTAAAAAACGTATGTTAAATAAAATGTATTATAAATCAATCTTATAATCCAAAAATTAAAGTACACTGTACAGTCGAGTTCATAAATATGTGTACATTTTAGTACCGTGTCTATTTAAAGTCATGTTTAAACTGCCATATATGAGTTATCGCAGAATTATTAAAGTGACAAGGTACTAAAGTGTACACATATTTATGAACTGGACTGTACGTTACTCTGTGTGCGAGTTACATCGTTTTTTATCGATTCATATGCTTCTTCAAATTTTACTAACGGAGTAGCATTGAATTGAAAATTAATGTAGATAGGAATGTAAAAGTTTTGTTGTGTAGTTAAGATAACTTACGAGTATGTTTCGGGTAAGTATGCTTATTAGTATTTATACATATTTTGTCAGTTTGTAATCTCTTTACAGTTCAAAATTATTTATTATTTTATTGACGTTGACGTTGTACATAGATAACTTATATAGTGTAGAGATCCACTAAGGAAGGATGTTTGGAAATTGTACCCTACCCTTTTAGGGTAAGGGTTAAAATAGGGAATAACATTTGTACGAAAGTCCGTCAGTTTTGAAGTTAGACTTTTCAAATTTTCTGATTAGGATGGCGATTGAAAATTTATGTAAGTATACGTGTCTCAGCATTTCTGATTATTTCACCCCAAAAGGGATGAAAAGGGGTAAAAGTGAGTGACCTAACCCGCTGGACCTATTATTTAAAAGACCTATTTAAGATAATTGAACTAGTGGAAATGTTTTTTTCCTAGTACCGTAAAATGTGCCTACTTTGCTCCCCCACGGGTAATCTTGCTCCATCGTTATATTGAGGTATTCTGTATTGTAAATCATTCTAGTGCTTTCATTGACTGCGCAGCTGGATGTATACATCAATTATTTTTAGAAAATTTGTCATCGGCCGTGTCTTATAAGTAACATACAAAAAAGTCACTATGGAGCATAGTTACCCATGGCGGAGCAAAGTAGGCACATTTTACGGTAGTCCTATTTTAACAAAAAATTATTTAGTCTCACTAAAACGGTCACTGAATTAAATAATAATATAATTATAAATGTTCGTAATAATAAAAGATTGTTTCTTCATTTTATTTTATTTTCTAATAAAATAGAACAACTGGGAAAAACACATTCGTTCTATCAATGGAACTGTCAATGGAAATAGTGGGAATAGACCAGGATTATTACGTAAATATAACAGATATCAGAAAACTTTTAACTGATATCGAAATTACGTTACCTAATGAGTAAAATCACCGAACCCTAACCCTACACTGAGCACGGTCAGACATGCCCCTGGCCGGGTTTTTTTAAGAACTATACTACCATTACCTATTTGATGCTGTAATATGAAAAAAACACACACACTTGCTTGGACTGAATATGAACACAATAGTACATTGTGTATTAAGGTCGGTAAGTAAGGAATTACGATCGAGGCTCTTTCTGAGTCGAGGTACGTAATTCCTGTACCGCCCGTGAAACATACAATGTTTTTCATCACATTTGCGAGTAAATAAATAAAATTATAGGGCAGAAAAAACTTATAATACACAAGTCACAACTATTATTACGAATTATTTGAACTTTTTTTAAGCGGATGACGGGCGGACTCCACAGATTATACAAATGTTTCGTTCAGAAACGTTAAGGGCAAATACTTACGTAGGTAGGTATACATACAGCCCTGAAGGAGTGTAAAAAAAAACGACGTTTTGATACAGAAAACTATTAAAATCGATTATTAAGAATATTAATTGAGTATTTAAGTAACATGTAGCGAGATTGCAATGAAATTCCTGTTTAAATAACATTTTAAGACAATTTTTCAATTGCGTGTAAACACTTTGCTTGAACTTGCATGTCATGTGTGCTGTGCCATAAATTAAAAAAAAATTACTTACCGACCTTGGGTTTCATGGTAAAAAGAAAGGTCGAGGGTTTTATATGGGGCATTGCGGCCAAGTTAACCTGTATGTTTAGATACTGTTTACGTGCAGGTGTGATGAAAAAAAATATATAAGAGATTTTTTTGTTACAACATTTGATGGGAATTCAATTTGTGTCGCATTTACTAAACACAACCTAACGCTCATTTAAGCTAAACTACTACGGTTTACTTTACTTGGCGAGTTCGAAATAAAACAAAAGACGCCTTGTACCAGTCGACAATTTATCAGAACGCATTAAAAAATCTGCTGTTTAATATATTCATTACTGGGCTTCGTCATTAACAAATTGCGTTGGTGAAAATTTCCAGTGGGGATACGTTCTGCTGGGACTGCGCGTGCAGATGGAGATCGCCAGATCGTGCAAGCAAATGCTTTATAGAATGCGGACGCGAGGCATACCTATTAACAATTTTGAATTAACTTCGAAGGAAATTACCATTTTGACATGTTATCGTATTGTCAACGTTAAGTTAGTTTTTATTTACTTGACAGTAATGGATGCGGAATTAAACACAATACACGGTAACAAGTCAAAAGCAATATTATTTTACCAAGTAGAATAGAGCCATACGGCTAGTGTTAGCGATGAGACTCTGAAAGTCTTACTTCAGTCGTCGGTCTGATTTTTGTGATCACATAATTAATTGATTGGTCAACACTTGAGCAATCAATCACAAGGCATAAATCAGATACAAAGAAAACAAATCTTCGGAGAGTAATTATGATATCGCTTATGAGAATAGATCTGTATTAAAAGGAAACCCATTAGTTTCCTGGCTCCTTGGGTAATGAACTTATGACGCAAATCTTCTAATGATTTTAGCCATCTTTGTTAGATTGCTCGCCGCGTGACGATTGTTTCGCTGACGATATCTGTCTGTTTAAGGTACTTAATCTACATAAATACTTGGCTTTTAAGTACCTACAAAGTTCACCAACAATCGAACAGACGTTAAAGCGTAGGAAGATAATTGGGATACAACTGTTTTATTACAACATAATATTATGGACTCAAAAAAAAATGTATATTCTTAGTTTATCCTTCGCCATGCTTATGTACATATTTTATGTAGGTACCTATTTCAAGCTCGCCATAGGCCACAGCTCTTCCTATGTAAAGTTGCTTCCTCCTGTCATTGTGTCAAGGCAAGAAAGAAGCGTAGACGGACAATCATGCGAAGACAATAAATATAAAATTGGAAGAGGGTAAGCATATACAAATTTTCACCTAACTATTTGATGCAGATTTGAGCATGACACTTCGTAACCTACGATAAAAAAGGCATCTTGATAACCAACTGAAAGGGAGGTCTAATGAAGGGGAGGAAAATAATGCTATTGGGACTAAAACTTAATGCTGTTTGTACCCCGTTCTGTTACAATAAAGAGTACATACCTAAAAAAAGATTCAATATTAAGGTATGTCCAAAAGTGGGTAAGATTTTCAATCCACGAACGCGTGACAGGGCTTTCAATTACCGGACTTTTCCCAAGTCCTGTATTAATACCGGTATTGACTTTTCATACCGGTATTAAAAAACACTCAAAGTATACCGGTATCCCGGGATCCCGGTATTGGAAGCCCTAGCCCCGTCGTCACTGAATTTGACGTTATACGAAGTAGTTAACTACATAGGTAGTAAATTTAAAAAAAAAACAGTATACATAGTTAAGTTATGTTAAATGATTACGTAACACGTTTGTTTAGTAATTTTACATAGACTGTTACTTCCTAATGATTACTTAATTCAACGTAAGATAAACAACTATTCCTCCTACGTAGTTAAGTGCTACGTTTATAAGCTTGAACATTCATTACTCTTCTTTTTCAAAAACCCAAAGTCAGGGGGGTTAAAAACGTTATCAAACGTCATTATAACTAGTTCATTAATTTGTTAAATTTGAATTCAAAATGTTTGTTCACATTATTAGTTCGATTTTACGATTTTTGAATATCTTGTAGGTATTATGAAAAACTAGGTCTGTACGTTTCCCGTTCCAAGAAAATCTTTCTTGTAGAAAAACAAATGGAGACGTACAGACCTAGTTTTTCATAATAACTACCACATATGCAAATAACGTAAAAATAGAGATTGACTTAGGAGATCAGAAACGTTACGCCCGCAGCAAATTTAGTATGGTTTTTTTTTTACAGTTACGCGATTTAAGCGTCGGTGGTTTACAATCCTCCCACTTGACAGTCCGGCCCGCAAGAACCATATGCCCTCAACCGTCCGGGTTATTTAGCGACGCACGCCCTGCGTCGCGCATCCGCAACTTTCGAACTAAAACATCTGTATCTTCTAAACTACAAAAGCTACTCGTATAAAAAAAATACTGCGGCATACCTGAACGTGCACTTATTCGAATACTTTATATAAAAGTATATAAATATACATGATTAGTGACTATAATCAAGGTTAAACTTATGAAATCGGTAAAAAAATCCTAAAAGATTTTTATTTGACAACTAATCACAGGAAATCTAAAGCGATGACCTCCCTTTTTATTAAATATAAAAAAAAACATTTTCACCTTTCTAATGATACCACAACCGACACATATCGTTCTCGATAAGATAGGAAAATTAATTAAACAAATTCCCTACTCCTTACCGTTCACGGCATAAAACCTGAGAAGCGCCGTGTTTGGATGAATCCTAAGCAGTATGACTATATTTCTTATGTTTAAGTCTATTAATCTATTCTTTATAAACCAATCGTCAATATACAGGGTTATTGGTAAGTCGACCTATTTCCCTCTAGGGGTTATGGGAGAGGTCATTTGCAATCATTTTGGTCACATAACGACTTTGGTATTCCCTTCTAGCTGCAGCCGCGTCTCCATCGCAGAATCCGTAACAATAAATGATATCTGCGTATTCTTCGAATTGGCACGCAGGCATTTGAGAAAGAAGCTTAGTTATCAATATCGTCCGAAATGGAAAGAAAGTGGAAAGTAACTGATTACGTAGGTCACTCAAAAAGTTTTGAGATGTTCGAAATTTCAAAATGGAACGCACTTTGTTTTTAAAAAGCAAATTTATTTAAAAATAGTACACCATTAGCTGAATTTAAGAAGGAGAACGATGATCTATTCATTTTACTACAACACTTCCCGCGTTTTTCGGTTAAAAATGTAACGCACTTTATGTTTAAAAAAAACAAATTTAAAAGAACACGATTAGATGAATTTATAAACGATAACGATCCCGCGTTTTTTGGTTGAAACGATGGAGCTTAACCGCGAACATTTCTGCTATTATTATTAATTGTACATTTTTAAATGAAAATTAATTTTAAAATGTCATAAATTATACCTTTTTAGAAAGCTTATGAATTGAGCAAACTATTCCTGTCATTTGTACGCGAAGTGTCATACTTTTTTTTTTAGTTATTCTTTAAAATGTTACAAAATTTGGAAATTAATTACTTACTAGAACTTTCAACTTCAAATCCTTTTATTTGAAAAACTTTACATTTCTTTGGCATTTTTTATTATTTTTCGTAATCAGTAATTCATTGGCTATTTGAAAAATGCTTTTTTTATTTCTAAATGACGAATTTTTTACACAATGACTAGTTTTAGGCCGAAAGGCGGGTATTTTTTAAAAATTCTAAAAACGTGAATAACTCGATAACCAATGAGTTTTGACCCCTGGTTGACTGGACTTAAATCGTTACAAATGAGCTGTAGAAAAACCCCTTTCAAGGAATACGGCGAATTTCCAGTCACCCTGTATTAGCCTCCCACAATTGTATCATACGTCGTTGTTAAGTAAAAATACATACTTTTACCCTTGCTTTATACGTACGGGAGGTACTTATTATTCGTCATTGATCTTGATCGGTATAAATATCTATATGTATACAAAATTACAGTGACTTGGATAGTTTCTGAGAAAAAAATGTGTGACATACAGACAGACTTATTTAAATTTCATGGAAAAAATAAATTGGAATTTTATGATTTACAGTTCTTGAGAAATAACGAATTTAGTTGAAATTTAGGCAGGTCGAAGTTGACCTTATAGCATACGAAACTTAAACCACTTCCTCGAACCTGATTCTACCTAGTTTCTAGCCTAAAACCGGAACACTCGGTGCACGACTCGCAAATGACCGTTTTTATTTGAATCATTGTTTTACTTTTGTTTTATACTAATCTATTTTTTTTTTATTATTTCAAACCCGTTATCAATTTAAGCCATTATTGTGTAGAACCATTTTTTCCTCATAAAATTACGTACCTATTTCCCGTATGGTTAAAGTTGGCAATATTAGGTACTTAATAATTAAATACCGTCGGGGATAATCGTGTTACCAACAAAGTGATAGGGAGCAATTTACCTTTTACCTAACTTAACTTTAAAACGGTATTTTTTAAGTTGGTTCCTTATTAAATTTATTACTTGTGCGGTATTTATTCCACTACCCCGACCCCGAAACGACATATCAATTTAAAGTGTGTTTTAAATTTAAGTTTGTCAGAGCATATTTTTTCAGTAACGGTCGATTTTTTTCGGTAGTTTTCTGTTTAGTCTAATAATAACACAAAATTATTAAGATTATAGTAGGTATTGTACACAAGAAATCGTTCGGTATCAAAAAAGTAGGATCCTCTAAAATTTTACTATTTTCTCTAAGGTGATTTATTTTTGGGGGAAAGGTACGTAAACATTGCTAAATAAACAAATTGTTGTTGTAGACTTTGATAAAGATTTTTTAGTGTATAAAAGAAACAGTAAACTGCTACTTCACCTCGTGTTATCAGACCAGTTAGAAATGTTATGTTATATGTCATATCTACCCATGTCGGCAGATCAAATCTGTAATCGCTCACAATAATCTCAAATGTAACCCTGACCCTACTAGTTTCAATGTCTGATAAAATAATATATTATGTTGATGTGTCTTGTTTTTTGTAACTGTTGAATGGGCAGCAAGTCTAAACTTATTCAGTTTATGTAATGCCATTTAATAATGTATGATTATGTTGAAGTGCATTGCAAACAATAAGTAGTTACAGACGTAAATAGTGCATAAACAGACGACATCGTGTTTGTTCGGAAAAGCTTATTATTTATCTAGCATTCTCAGTTGACATGAGTAATCAATAAACTAATTGAGAAAGCAAGATGAGTAGGTACGAAGCTGCCCGACAAAATATGATGTCATATGATTATTCACTAGATACATGTGGAGTGGATGGAAGTGGTCTCTGCCTACCCCTACGCGAAAGATGCGTGATTGTATGTATGTACATATTGTGCGTGCGTACGAGGGCTGCACTGAAAGTTTCGGGAATCTAATACTTACAAACATATTTTTGACACATATTAGGTATACCTTTTCATAATCTCTAAAGTTTCATTATCTTAACACACAGAAAAGCGATGGTTCAGTTTCAATTGTTTCTAGAAGTCGTAGAGTCGCTGCTGAAAATGGAATTGTCCCGTGAAAATTTAACAGCTATGATTTATTACGATTTTAAAGTGGATTAACACAAAAACAATGTGGACACCGGATGGTTGCTGCTTTTAGTAATGAAGCACCTTCAAAGACGACAATATACAGATGGTTTCAGAATTTCAACGTCCAAAATCGACAGTCACGAAAGAAAACGTCGATGTTGTGCGTCAGCTGATAAAGGAAGACCGTCATGTGTCATATCGGGAGATTCAAGAGTTTTTGGGCACTGGAATGAGTCAGATACCAATTATTTTACAGGAACAATTAGGCGTGCGATAGTTTTTCTCGTTGGATCCCTCACTTATTGTCTGACGAGCAGAAAACGACTCGTGTCAATTGGTGCCGCAGAACATTGAATAAATTCAACGGAGGAAGCTGAAATGCAGTTTTTAGCATAGTATCAGGTGACAAGTGTTGGATATATGCATATGAGCCTGAATATAGAAACCAATCTCGAGTATGGGTCTACGAAGACGAGCTCAAGCCGACAAAGGTTATTCGTTCTCGCAGCACGGCCAAAAAGATGAGTGGCTACTTTTGTCTCCAAATCGGGTCACATGGCTACTATTCCCCTTGAAGATCTTATAACGGTCAATGCCGATTGGTACACCACTATTTGTTTGCCGAGTATCTTTGCTGAACTCCGAAAAAAAACCCTAGTCGCCGCATCATCCTTCATCACGACAATGCCAGCCCTCACACCGCTCGGCTTAAGTCCCAATTACTTTTTCACATTCCCCAAAATTAAGGATAAGTTGCGCGGTTTCAGACGGCGGAAGAACAGTGGAGGCTTTTAGAATGACCATTTTGTCGACTCCTATTTCAGACTTCAATACGTCCTTTAACGACTGGTTTGAACGCATGGAAAAGTGCGTATTGATAATTAATATAAAGGAGAATACTTTGGAAAACAATAAAGATACTTTTATTCAATTTAACTAGGTACATATTTTTTTCTATTCCCGAAACTTTCAGTTTGACCTTCGTAAAAGCTAAAGATGCAATGATTCCGTCTTATTACACACATCTTATTTCTAAAAATTACCAAATGTCAACCTACCGTCCAATGCACAAATGAGGTGTGTTGGGTGACAAGGCAATTTCACAATTCACGCAAGTCGTTCCAATCGAGAGCTGATATCAGAAGTAAAAATAAAAAAAAAATCAGTTGAAATAGTTCCAAAGAATTATCATTTATATTTTAAAACAGACTGCGATTATTACTGAATTGGAAAATAAGTTAAAAAAAATACAATTGCGTATAATAAATATCATAATACAGGGTGCCTCTGACCTTGGGGCTTTAAATGCATAGATCATTTCTACTCCTGAAACTAAACTTCTTTTGTTCTGTAAGTTGTTAAAAATATGTTCAGTTTAAATTTATTTTTTATCATACAAGTTAAATCTAATTTTCAATGTACGCGATCCAATTCTCCATTTTCCTTTAGCCCCCGTACCAAGGTAAGGTCGCCCCCGTACCATGAGATAGTGATTACATGGCCAGTATGTAATACACTGATTTTACAATTAGACTTTAACATCAATTAGTTATCTAAATTTAAGTTATTTTTTCATGTTGCAGAACAAAAGTAGTTCAGTTTAGCGAGTAGAATGGATCGTTGAATTTAAAGCCCCAAGGTCAGAGACACACTGTATACTAAAATATGTTGAATCAATTCATTATTTCAGTCAGGTTAGTTTTTGCATAATTGACACGAGTACAACAATGATTACATACTTAATTCAACACTCGGCCATTAACTTTATCGCTCTTTTGGTGTCAAATGTACCTATATTTGAACGGATTTAGCGCCGAACTTTTGGTCTGCTTTTACATATTTAGCATTGGTACAGTCAGCGTCAAAAGAAACTGATCACTTAAATACCTTGTCGCGTTACTGTCACATAAGCAATGTCAAACAAGATTGTTTAATGTGTTAATGCGATAAAGTACAAAAGTAGTTTAAAGTGACCAGTTACTTTTGACTCTGACTGTACAACTAGTACTTACTTTCAGTCTTTACTGTAGATTCAACCATTTCGCTTATCGTGTTTTCGGTCACAAAAGTGTCTTTGAACGGCCACAGCGCTATAAAGCAACCAAACTTTTGGTATGTTTTTATATATTTGGCATTGGTACAACCACTACATGCTTTATATCAGGGACCGGCCCGCTATCCCATTCAAGGGGTTTCGAATGGGTTTTTAAAGCCAAAGTCGTATCGCTTGAAAGCCGTTCGATTTGCTTTTTTAAGCGCTATTTATAACGGTTACCCTTACCAAGGGTTTGGAATGGGTATTTCGAAAGGATTAACTATCCAAATCCATTTCGTATAAGTCTTGTTCGATTTCGTTTTTAAAGCGCTATATTTAGAGTGATAATCCCTTAAAAACCCGTTCGTTTGGCTTTTTAAGCGCTATTTATAAGGGTTACCCTTATATTTGGTAACGCAATAAGAGAGTGATATCAATTTTCTGCTGACGATTAATGGTTAGTTTAACAAATTACTAAGGCATATACATATTTCTTCCAAAGGCGTTATTCTAAAGGCTTTTTTCGGGAAATGGGTGGTTGGGTCCCTGCTTTATATACAAGATTCAGCCATTTCCCTCAACATTTTTTTTGGTCACAAAAGTATTTTTGAAAGGTCATAGGGCCATAACGCGACCAATATTTTGGTGATTTCCTTTATCGTTTTTTTTGGGAACGATAACGTCATGTTTTTCAGTTGCCATATATTTACAGGGTGTCCGGGATATAGTGGACTGCCTTACAGGGCTGGATAGCTCAGCTCAGGAGTGTTGAAAATATGATATTTTCATGTTTAGTAAAAGTCTCACGAAAAAAGAAATATCTTAACTTTTAAAATTTTTGGAAATGCGGCGCTTTTGTTCACCATTTTCCATGGCACAGTTATTAGATTTTTCAGTTTTGTTTGCTGTGAAAGAAAGCTGATTAAATTTGCTTTAAGAACCTAATAACGCCGCAGGGCGCATTTCCGAAATTTTGAAAAGTTGAGGTATCTCGTTTTCCGTGCGACTTTTACTAAACATGAATTATCATATTTTCAACACTCCTGAGTTGGGCTATCCAGAGGCCCGAGATGTCCTAGAGATTTTCCTCGAATTATAACGGTTAATTTCGCTCGCTAATTTATTCGAACCGCCATCGTTTTGTTGTCTTTCCTGCCCTATTCTATTAGCTAGCTAGCTAGCGTGCACTGGATCGGCATATCTGTATGTAGCTATATAGAAAACGTAATTTTTTGGTCAAGTGTGAGTGGTTCGTAAAGTGTAATAATATCGACCAAAGTCATTCATTTATAACTAAATAGTGTCCTCAACATGGTAAGGAGTTTTTACTCAATCAATACTCAATACATTGCAATTCACAGTTTTAAGACGTTAAGTAAGCTTAAGTTAATACAGTCATAAATAAATAAATATCAGCGGACCATCTCACACAAATTGACCTAGTCCTAAACTAAGCTTGTATTATGGGCACTAGGCAACGACAAACATACTTATAAAGAGAAATAAATACTTATGCACACAAAAACACCCAAGACTCAGAAACAAATACACGCCCATCACACAAATAAATAAAATAAATAATAAATAGATGAAAATTTGCCCTGTCGGAAAATTAAACCCCGGACCACTTGCTTTGTTGGCAGGCTCTTTACCAATCAGGCTAACTGTGTCGTCGTCATAATAATAAAATAGAACTAAGGTACGCAATCTAGTCCAAAAACCAATCAGTGCCACTTGCCTTGAACACCTGCATATACATACAGTCGCCATGAAATATATCAGATTATATCTACATCTACCCATAAAAATAAAAATAAACTAAACGTACAATAAACTATTGTCAAAGTTAGAGGTTGTTAACATGATAATTAAATGTTCAGATATTTCTGAGCATCTTATTTATTTATTTATTTATTTATTTAGAAAGGTACACCAACAACAAACATATTAATACAATTACAATAAAGCTAAAATACAAAAACACAATCTGATATGAATGTCAATTATAGGTATACACGACATTTATAATGGTAAACAATTTGAATAAAATTTTATAACCCTAAAAAAAAAGAGAAAACAATATAAACATAAAATTTCTAATAAAATTCAAAATATTATTTGATTTAAATATCTTATACATATATGTTTAGATATATTGATGACAATGATGCCAAATACAAGTTCCATTAAAAGTCCGTTAATAAAAAAGGACTACAAGCCTGAATAACAAAAGAATATCAAGGGTTGCCATTCAACAAAAATCTTAACCTATGGCGCGTCCTGTGGACAGATGATGGTGGTCAATAAGAATATTTGAATTAGAAACTCACATTGGTTCGAACTAAGATTGATGTTGTAATCAGGGATCGGAAATTCGGATCGATATTTACCTAAAGTTGGCAAAATCCCGGAAAAAGAAAGGCAAACATGGCGTCGGCTTCTTAAAAATATTATTTTAATAATATAAGTTCCGGGATTCTGGGATTCAACAAAATGTTAATATAATAGTTACTTTACATGTAGGATAAAACATTCATTTTTGCTCCTATAAATTCGTTAGGTTAATGAGTAACAGGTAAATTAAATAATATTTGGTAAATCTATACATGAAAAATAACTTCAAACAGTTAATATAAATAATTGATTATGAATTAATGCCGGTGCAATTTATTATTTTGAAATCCCAGAAATTTTAGTAATGAATTCTATGATTGAGTCCGCCTCCATACAACTGAACAACAAAGCCGGTGCGAAAGTATAGGTAAATATCGATCCGAATTTCCGATCCCTGGTTGTAATACATAATTATTGGTTAACAAAACGTTCTGTTACTCTACAACTTTTTGCTTTTTCTTACATTGCACTACTAACAAATCTATATGTTGTAAGTGGAAATAGATACTTAGATGTAAAGAATTTTTTGAGCAGGAGACAGTTAATCTAAAGTTAAGGTTAAACTAAAACACTATACTTTCGCAAAAGTCATAAGAGACACAAAAACTTGTTATGTGTGCAATGTTAGGTGAGCAAAATCGTTACATACATGGTGCACATTGGGCACCCAGGTGGGTTACGTAACTAAAACGAAATTACTTTGATTATCCCTCCATTTAACAAAAATATAATTAACACATTTAATTTTTCTTTGAATTGTTTTGCAAAAAAATATCAAATATATTTATGCCTAACATGTGAATTTGAAAAATATTGTACACCTACATAGTTATGGACTTGATTAATAAAATATAAACTAATTTATGGCACAAAATTTACCATATGTTTTATAATTAAGTTAATTAAATAGGTAGGTAGGTACATTATTATTGATATTAACTATAATTACCTTTGCTCATACAAAATGTAATGTGATGCTAAAATTATGCTAGTGGAGTGACACCCTTCAGGAACAACTATATGGAAATTACCAAATTTTATTTTTAAATGAATTGAATTCAATCAGTTCTTTGTAGTTTTTTTTAATGAACTGTTTTTTTTCAGACAACAATGGAGTAAAGGTGATAATGACATGCATGAACCCCTTGCAATTGTTTGCTGTTTGGCTGGTCATGCATACTAGCATTTTTTAAAGCTTTGGCGTCCCCTACTTTTAAGCATCAGATAACAATTAGGATCTGTTTGTATCAACTTTCCTTCAGGTACTAATAAAGTAGAGGAACCAAATGATTAAATGTGTTTTTTTCACCCTGGGCAATTAGAATTATAATTATATATTTCATGATGAAAAAACAAACAAAATCTACAAACTTCATCAAATATTTGTTACATAGGTACTTGGAAAATAAACCAATAATAGCTTCGTACCCGAAAAACTAATGGTTATTCTGACTGAAAGACCAATTTAGTTCTACTTTTTAATATTTCATATTATTTAAGTGGGACACTGTTGTTTTGCTTGTTGTAGGGCAACTCATTAAAAAGAAAAAAGTTAGGGTAACACAAATTAACCTAAGTACGAGTTCATTAAGAAAACTTACAACAAGTGCTTTTAAAATTGAAATGAACGAATTAATAACTTACTTCATATTACATAGAGTAAATTTCAAAATTCGTGCTTTAATTTTTTTACGGGAATGACTCATAATCAAAGATTTATTCATAAATAGGTAAGTTAATCATAATCTATTAAGATTCAACAAGTAAATTCTTTAAGTGGGCGTGACAAATCTAACACAAATTGTTGGATTAGGAAAGTTGTGTCTTACCTCTAATAAGGCTTCGGAGGCAGCGAAAAATATTCACTGGGTGAAATCTAAAGTCAGTATATCAACATTCATCGATAAACCTTTTTGGAGAACATAACTAACACTTATTCCAGACACCGCCAGTTTCATTTAACTTCACTGGATGACTAATTTAGGTTATAAATATAGCTGTCACTTTACTGAAACAAATGTTTAAAAAAAACAATATTGTCATGCTTCATTTGTCATAGTTGTAATAATGAAATAGAGCCAAAGTAGAAGATAGTTCTTTAAATCTGCAGAAGAAATTTGTTTTGTCATGAGATATTTTTATTGAAAAATCAAATGCATAATTATGCATATACATAAAAATTAGCGTCTGGGTCAAAATCATGTACACTTTTAGTTGTATGTGAACAGCTTCACACACTTCAGTTCACAGCTTAATAATGTTGTTATTATAATAACAGATTTCAAGGGTAGCTATGTAATTTTTATAATACTGCACACATGTTGGGTCAAACAGGTGAGTTAGGCGAGCACCAAATTCTGTCTGAGGCCCAATTAAAAAAGAGTATAGGTCTATCAAGTCTTCTATAAATCAAGTGACAAATGACAAAGGTAAAGTTTAGTTTACTTAGTTTATGATTTTTTCGGTTTTTATTACGAGTTAAGTCGATTTATACCTTTTTCACAAGGACCCCAGCAATGTATTAAGCAATTCGTGTGCGAAAGTGAAGCGACGCGATGCATGAGCGATGCAATGCAAATTTCAATTTCCTACGTCATTTAAGTAAGTACACCGTAGGCTCGGCGACCTTAATCGCCCGTGTGTCACCTTAAGTACGCGAACTTCTAAAGGTAAACACGGGCGAAAAAGGTCGCCGAGCTTAAAGTACGCGTACTTACTCGCCGGTCTATCTGGGGCATACACAGGTCTAAACTGGCAATGGCAACACTGCTCAAATGGCTGGTCGTCATTGGTCAAGGTTGTGTCAAATGGAAACTTATAACCTGTAAATTGTAATTTGTACCTACCTTGGAGTTTTACTGTTACGCATGTTTTGCGTCGCACCGCGTCGATTTATCTACTAGTGATATTTTTAAGTACCTATAGTCTGTCAAGAACGTAAACAGAGTATAGAACGTAAATTGAATACCTATAGTTCTATTCTCCCTCTACGGTCAAGAAAGTAATGACATAAAAATGATTAATTTGAGCCAAAGAGCTAAATTATAGTATAAAATAAATAGCAAAATAAAACATAGCAATATAATAATTATTATACCTAGTCTGTTTACTGTATTTTATATTATTCTTTTTAGACTGTTATTTCATTATTTGGATCAAGTAGGTATTAAATCATTTTCATTTCATGACTTTCTTGACAGACTACTTATACCACAAACTATACAGAGATACTACGTATGATTATACCTACAGCTGCCCAGCTGGTTCTCTTCTACAGGGTGCCTCTGACCTTGAACTGAAACTGAACTTCTTTTGTTATGTAAGTTGTTAAAAATATATCCAACTTAATTTTTTTTCATATAAGTTAAATGTAATTTTCAAAGAACGTGATCCATTTCCCCATTTTCCTTTAGCCCACGTACCAAGGAAATGATGCCCCCGTAACACGAGATAGTGATTGTATGGCCATGATTGAATACAAGTATATTTTTTAATTTTGTAGAACAAGTACTTCAGCTAAGCGAGTTGAATCGACATCGTTGCTTTTGAAGCCCCAAGGTCAGAGGCACCCTGTATAACGATATAGAAGTATTGTATTCCTTAAGTTATAATGGACCATTTCGACAAAAAATTATTAAGGTCTAGAATAGCAAAATGTGTTTTTAGGTTTTACAATAATATTTTGATGTAAAATCATTTCCATTACTAAACTCATTGTTACTCGTAAACTCATAATGTTCATATTATTCAGACGTCCAGAATGCGTGGTTGCAAACATTTAAACAACGGAACAACAAAGCGTGGAATGAGTATTAACGTTTTACATTTCAATGTCTAGTGCCTACTATGTTTAATATAGATAATGAGTACCTAATCAATCACAAAGGTATCCATAAAATATATCCAAATGCCATAGCTGGGCACCGATAATCAAATAGTTAACTTCGTTAATCGTTAATCCGCTACAAAAAAAGTTAGCTTCGTTAAACGTTAAAGCGTTACATTTAGGAAGAAATAACGCAAGGGCGAAGGGTAGGGCAAAATTACGAAATCGAGGTGTTTTTTGATAAATTTGTTGGGAAAAATATAGGAAGTGGTAGTTTTAAATGATGATAATCTGAAGACATATATCCTCAAGGCTTGCTCTGACTCATTAATATAGTTATCTAACTGATAGTAAGTTCTATATACCACTTTAAATGAACCATTTTTAAAAAGTTCACATTCGTTTTATTCCGGCGGCTGGGCGATTTAGTTTGCAGCCAAACTTTCCACACTTCTTTTTACGGATTGAATGTGTTGCGTCAACTTGAATATATTAGCTTTTATAAGAATTTACAGATTATAGACTCAAAACCTATGTGCTCCTAGTGAAACAATGCCCTAAATGTTTGCTCTTAAACTATGACTAGGCGTTTTGAAGCTTTTTGTTGAATGTGGCCAAAAAAATATACACAAACTAAAATAAGAATTTAAAATACTCAAAAAATAAACAAAACTATATAAAGAAAAAAAAACAAATTGTTTTGAATAAAAGTTGATTTTAGGGTTAGATAATGGGTTTGAACTTGCATTCACGTTGGATTAGTAAAAAATCGTAAAAGTTATAGTTATAACTAGGTAGGTACTCAAAACTACAAAGCGATGAAAGCGACGCGACGTTGCGTGCTCGGTTTGGGTTTTGGCGTGTGGCGGCCGGCCGCGGCGTTGCCAGACCGTTGGTTTGGTTGACAGTTCGAATGTTTCGAACTTTGTTTTGACTCCCACCCAACGGTCAGTCACTGTCATTTCAGTTGAATTGAATCAATTGCGTTTCTACTATTCCGTGCGAACAAGTAACTAGGGTAGGGGCACCAAAAGTTGAACGATTAAGCGACTACACCAACTTAAGACCGTTTATTCGCAGTGAAATTAACCAATTTCACCCTATTTTTTTTTAATATGGTACAGTATATAGTCTAGATTGAAGATGACTATTATAAAGCCTGTTATTATAACACAGTATTTTTCTAAAAATCGTTGAAACCAAAAATGGGCCGATTTGCCCAAAACATGAACAGCGTGCCCTAATTCTGAACGGTTTGGACCCAAAAGTTGAACTAACGAGGTAACGAAGGTTCAGAAATAAAATGCAACTTAACGAAATCAGTCTATTTTTTTTTTGTTTACATATAAATTCAGTGATCGGAGTTAGGTGAGCCAAAATACCTACTTATTCTTCGCAAGAGGACATATAATATAGAGTTTTAGGGTTAATATTTGGTAAAATTATATCTTAAAATGAGACAAATAAACATGTATACATATACAGTTCCGTTTCTAGCCAGGGTTTCGTGTCTAGCGGTAAAAACATAACAAACTAATAAACAGACAAACAAAGTTACTTTCACATTTAGAATATTAGTAAACGTTTCTATAAACACTAGTAGGGTTCATATTACAAAACGATGCCTAAAAGTTGAACGACTAAATTTACTTGGTTTAACTTAAGGACACAGAATTTGTGAAATGAACGAACAAAAACCATTAAGAGTTCACGTATTGGAATAGAATCCAAAACATGAACTAGTAAATTTAACTCGTTCAAGTATTAGGCACACATTTTATTATTGAACAGTGATAGTTTTCATAGTAATTGAAACTCCGAAATCTTTGAATTAGACATCAAAAGTTATGTTCATCTTTTGGTTTAAATATACAAGAGCATTGAACGATCACTTTAAGTTATAAAGTTTCCATCTGTCATTTCAGGACGATTTATTAAAACGCTTTAAAAAAAGTACGCCTTGCCTAGTAGCTGAACACCGTTCAAGTATTAGCTTGGGTATACATTTTTGAAACCATTAGGTACTTGAACGGCATATTACTCGCTAACTAACAAAAAAAAATAAACAATGTATGACTCCAATAAAAGAGTGATTAATCAAGAATACATACTAAGCAAATCCTTCTAAGACTGTCAATTATTGAATTTTATACGTAATTAAAAGCTTAAATTTGGAGTGCACTGACCTTATTCTCCCATACTATCGACGTTTTCGGCGGGAAGCTCCGCAACGATGACCGATCACGGCCGCGGCTGTGGCGTAAGTTAACTGTCAGTGAGTTTGGATTACGGCGTAGACAAAGAGTTGCCGCTTAAGACAAAAAAAATCCGAACTTCGTAACACAAGTGACGATTTAATTATGTGATTATTTCGATCGACTGTTCAGCTTTTGGGTGGCGTTCATCTTTTGGTGCCCCTACCCTACCTACTGCAGTTGTTTTATAATTTGGCCTTGGCGTTGTTGTTTTGTTTCTGTTGTGTTAATTATTTGTTTTGTTATTATATCTGTTATTGTTATTGCCATTGAACTTCGTGTTTTATGCGGTGAGATACGGTTACACAACACCCCAAAAATGGAAAGAAAAGTAAAGCCATGAAGCCAAAAGAAAAGAAAAAAGAAGCTCCAAAAAAAAGAAAACCGGGCCGGGAAATTCTCGACTAATCGCCGTCTAGTCGGAGACCACGTAAAAAAAATATATTTTAATACATTTAAAGTAGTATTATTGAAACAATTTAATCCCTATGCTTGTCGGGTACGGGCTAGCACACCTTGTTTTTTCTCGCTCACTTACGGCCAAACCCTATATTCAAACCGCGGACATTTAAGGCTTACTTCGGGTTAAAATTTGACATTTGCCCTTACAAGATGTGTCGAATTTTAATCCGAAGTAAGCCTATCTATCCATGGTTTAAATATAGGGTTCGGCCATTAGTGCGTCTGTCTAGTTAGAAAGCGACAAGCAAGTTATGCTAGCCGCCGGTGATAGTAATCCTAATCACGTAGGGGTCGTTTCACAAGAGCTGGCACGAAACGATTAAATGGGGGATGAAAGTATGTATATAATTAAATTTTTGGTTCGAAATATAAACTGTAACTGATAGCACTCACACAATCCTAGTAGACCAAAGTTTTCATTAATCTATTCATGCCAGCTATTCATGAAAAACCTTTACGTGTTAAATAATTAACTATTTATGTATTTACTTATTTGTTTAAAAGCTATTTTTGACATTCGTTACTGAATTTGAGATAGTATTTAGAAAAACAAGTGTATCATATTGGTCGATCTAATCGAGCGCCATCTAACGGTAAATGCATGCCTGACTGTTTGACAAACAGCATTATGCCGTCGATCGCAGAGCTTACTTGTTAGATGACGCGCGAATTAAAACTTTACTCGTCTGGCCGAATGAGCAACCCGTCGCCTTAATCCGTTAATATGTGCAAAAATAGTTATTTGTTCAACAAGAGAGCAAAGTTGGTTTTTGCTGCGAGTGATGATTCAAAGATACGAGACGTAAAAAACTTTGGTCTCGTGTGAGACATACAACTTATCACCTCAGCAGCGAGAACAACACAGCGTGAAGCTGGTAGGGCCAACGCAGGTCTTCCGTTGTGACCATTTGGTGAATACACGACTAAATAACGACACGATCGCATATGCATCAATCACAAGCATTTTTGCAAAATACTAATAAAATAAAAAGTGGAAAAAATAAACATGAAACAGATAAAACCTGTCACTCAACTTTTTTTTTTTTTTTTTTGCCCCCGCGGCGACTTGAACAGCTACTACCGCAGGGATATGGCGTTTCCACGTGAAGTGATTTCGCCAGTGTCAAGGTTTATATGAGTATAAATCAATATAGCAATAAAACACAATCCAATCTTCTCTAGGAAGATTGGGGGCAACGTTGTACGGTGATTTGTAGGTCAGAGGTCAAGATAGTTTTAACCTCTGCACCACTGCGAGTCCACTTGAAACGAGAAGAAAGATGCCAGATACACGAAATAAGTCAAAGTCTTCAATCACTGTGCGACACAAAGGCATAAAAAGTACAAATCACTATCAGAAAAGAACTTTGAACACCTAATTACCCAAAAATTAAAGTCTAAAACAAATTACACGTCCGCCATCTTTTAACGTTGCAAATGGCCCCACTCACTCAACTTGATAATGCCGTAGTGCAAACACAACTTTATACAGCTTTATGTAGTCTGTGGCTTTAAAAAAAACTAACTAGGCCTTGTCTATGGCTATTGGCTACAATAATCCCGCTATTTTTGAAATGCGTTCTGAAACTGCCCCCGCGGTTTATGTCACGAAATTAAAGATTGTTAAAACGATAACAAAATTATGTAGATACATGATAAACTTCTTATTTTTCATTAATTTTGTCTTCAAAACATTAAATAAAAAAAATGATTGTACCTACTGTATAAAATAGTTATAATAAACACATTTCAAACTTTAACAGATAGTTTTATTTGCAAGTTTACGGTTATGTGTGCATCCGAACGTGCGTTTCTTTTTGGGCCTACTATGTGTGGAATTTGAAAATCGAACGTCGAATCAAGTTGTTTCTATCTCTCGCTTTTTTCCTATCGAAGTGAAAGTGACAGAACAAAGTGAAGTTCAATTTTTTCGAATGTTGTGAGTAGCCCCAGCACTGCTCACGGCATTTAAAAAAAATAATTAAAAAGCTACTTTGCCTCTCGCTCGCAACAAAATTGAATTTTTCTCACTGTTTTTAAGCAGCAAAACCTGCTTGTTTGAGCTGCTGAGGTGAAAAATGCATTTTTATATCGTTGCGTTGGTGAACTTATAAAACCTGTTGGTTTAAGTTTTGGAAGTTAACAGGATAGGAACAAAACAAAATACTTGTATAATTCAAATGTGTAATTTAATCGTCGGGCATAAGGTGCATATTCGTCTTGATGAACATTAACATGTTGAAGTCCTCGTCTGAAAGAGAGGCTCGTTTTGGTGCTAAAATTTCTTTACCCGTGGAAAAGAGACGTTCAACTGCAGCGCTTGAGGGTATAGCGGTATTGTATTTAATGAATAGATTTATGAATATCTGTTCCCCGAGGAATGCGGCATCGTTGAACGAGTCTTTTGATTTCATATCCAGCCACATTTTAACGAGACTTTGCGCTTTAATCTTTAAAGAGTTGGAGCTCTTTGGTTTTTCTATAGACTGAGTGACAGAATTGAAAAAGTCTTCCTCGTCATCATCGTTGTCACTCGCATTGCTCCCTCCGCAACTTAAACTCCATATCAACCGGTACTTTGGGTGAAATGCCGCGGCAAGTTTGCATACTTGTCCGAAGCTGTTTTTCGCACCGCGCCGCGGTGCCGTGCGGTAAATAGTAGGCATTGGATTAACGATTAACGGACTTCTGCATATTAACGGACGTTAACGTGTCCGTTAACATTTTTGAAAGTTAACTAAAAAGTTAATCCGTTAACTAAAAAGTTAATCCGTTAATCAAAATGTTAACTTCGTTAATTAACGATTAACGGATTAACGATGGCATGGCATTAAGCCCAGCTATGCCAAATGCAAAACTGTATCATCGGAACCGTATTTTAATGCTTATAGCCAGCACAAGCCTGTAAGTATATTCTATTGACCAACATTTGTCCCGTCCTTTTTTGTATATTGACGCAACCGTGCAACCTTAATTTGAAAAACAGGGCCCGCTATCGTAGGTTGAAAAATACTACATGGGTGTTTTTCAAAAAAAGTGTACATTTTTTTTTTCAGAATTCGTTTTTTTATTGTTTTTCTTACTCAGAATCGTTGATACTATCGATCCTCATACAAGAAAAAAAGTGTCCTAAATATTCCGTTCCAAATCGTCACATTTTTGAATGCAGTCTTTTTTTATTTATATGGACGTGACGCACTGGAAGAAAAAACTTACATAGTAAAATCTGGGACACGAGGATGGAGGAAGATGCATGAGGATCGATAGTATCAACGATACTGAGTAAGGAAAACCAAAAAAAAACTAATTCTGGAAAAAAAAGTTAATGTACCGTAAAACGGGGCTATTTGGGAACCACGAGGCTATTTGGAACCCAAGTAATTATAAGCTTTTAGTTGATATATTTTTGTCATGGCAATAATAGAACTAAAAACTTAGCCTGACAACAAATTTTACAGTTCTAGCATAGCCGTGACAAAAAATATATCAACTAAAAGCTTATGATTACTTAGTTCCAAATAGCCCCGTGATTACCAAATAGCCCCATTTTACGTACACTTTTTTTGAAAAAACGCCCACATTCCTCTTACTAAGTTAACCTAATTTATCAATTAACCGCCAATTAAACCGCACATCAATGTCTGCAAACTTAGAAACACTATAAAGAGCGACATTCTAGAGCTCTAGAGCGCGTGGTGACATTTTTTTCAAATTATTCATAAAATATGGCAACAACTAAAGTTATGAAACAAGCTGTCACATTATGAGTGCATTTCATGTTACCAGCTAGTGATATTTTGAATTTGCTTCCTTTTTTTTGTGTCGGACTCAATTTGCCGTTTTAATACTCCGTCTACGTTATTATATGTCTATGGTCGGCGGCTGCGACACGCACGGTGTATGCGTTGGGCTGACGCTTGTCGAAGCTTGCTTTGGCAGATGTTGGATTGTTGGCCCCAAAGCTACTCTTTGGTTGGCCCAATGTCCGGCATAAAGTCACCCATATAATATGTACATGTATTCAGTGTTTTCGATAATTACAAAACTGTTTTTTTTATTGTTGTGCTTGTTGCAAAGTTTAGTTCTGTATTAAAACTATTTGTGTAACTTTAATTGTTTGTTTTTGTGTACTAAACACAAGTAACAGTTAAATCGAATAAGTAAAGTAAAAGGAAATGCATTGTAAAATATGACTACTACTGCCATCTGTTTGATTGTCAGTACATTTAAGTACAACTCAAGCCTAACTAAATTATTCTTAATATTTCCGAGTTAGTATTGCTACTCCTCAATAGATGACGCTATAGGTCGATGTAAGATTAGGCGACGATTTTTATAAATGTTATAGATAATTAAACTGATCACAATTATACCACGAGACATTGACTATTGGAACAACAGTTAGAGCTGAGACGCTATCAACATAAAAAAAATACTCCTTCTATGCTCATTTCTCAATTTTCGCAAAACAGACTGTCTAATATTGGTAAAGTATGGAACTTTAATAGAATTTTTAATTATATTTGATAATTATTTATGTACCACTGTAACCAGTTATAATATATTAACTAACACTGAGCTCATAAATATCTGAGACGTTCTAGTAATAGAGACGTGTCAGATATTTTTCAGTCCAATAATAATATATGAATAATATATTATTGCTGGTGATTGTGCCTAATCGTGCATATAGTTTAAAATGTATTTTTATCGGAATAAATATATACAGTTATTGTATGGTTAGTTAGTTACCTGTTACAAAGCGTATACTTTGTCAGGACTATTAGATAGGTAATTCTATATCGTACGAATGCACAAGATAGTAGAATTCTATAGCAGGATTAGACCCCACGACCGGCATTGCTGGCACTCTGGCAGGTGGTACTCCCACTGTACCAACGAGTCAGATCACTGGGTAAAACGGTCATATTAGCGCGGAATCGCGGACGGTGCGGACCGCGTCGAATCGATACGGCACGTCGCAAACGTGGGGTCCCCGCCATCTTAGATATCTCATTTCAATTGTAACGATTGTTTAATCGGACAATTGAACGATAAAGAGCTATTATAAGTTTCGAAACATCGTCATCAATTGTTACATTACGATTGAGAACCATACCAACTTAACCTAAACTTGTTGAGCCACCATAATGTGGTAACATAAAATTACTAGAAACTAATTAGAATTTTGATGACGTGATTACCCTAGTTGTTAGTGACCGATGTCCCTGCCTACGAAGCTAGCGGTCCTGGGTTTAAATCCCGGTAAGGGCAGATATTAGAGTGATCAGCGGCGAATATTGGTCCTGCGTCTTGGATGTTTCTATGTATTTAAATATGTAATTTATCCATACATATAATTAAATTTATCGCTGTAGATATAGTACCCACTACCCATAGTACAAGCCTAGAGCTTAGTTTGGGACTAGGTCAATTTGTGTGAGATGGTCCCCTGTTTTTTTTATAATATTTATTTAAGTACTAAAAACGGTCGACAACTCTAAAGAAATTACGTCAAAATTAAGAGTACGCTAAGGTTCATATATTTTTTTAATCCCGATATATCGGTACTATTTGTTGGTGTTTGTTCGCGATTTCCGCGTAGAGCTCTGTTACCATATTTCCTTCTTACTATCTAAAAAATGATTCCTTTGTATTCATTTCATTTGCCATAATGGTCACTGGCATCATAACCCATAATTTTTGAGTGCAACAATACTTAAATTTCAACCTCCCTATATTAGATACCATAATAACATTTTCCATAATCCCTAACATTTTATGCCATAACAATCATTTGCCATAATTACGGAAAAAACAGATCCAGACTGTTTCAGTTTGTGTGTTCAGTGGGTATAATCTGAAATACGTACTATAGTAAAACTTGGTTAAGTGGGACCTGGATAAATGACCAGGATAAACCTGCATAGCTGGAACTCATACTGAGGTCCCGACACTTTAGCACTGAATTACCTCTGTTTGTGGTACAAAACAAACCTCTATATCTGGCATTGCGTCGTATAGGTGACGCCAAATCCAAAATAGTGGTATTTTTATGTACGAGTAACAGTGCAAAATAAACGCAAAATAAACTGCAATATCTAGTAAATATGACGAAATAAACTTTGTGAAATCTGAGTAGGTACTTAAAAAACATATGGAGAGCTTTGTTAAATGGAGAGTCAACATTAATATGTGCGTAAGTCAATCACCAGCAGCGCCAGACTTGGTTCTGCGTTAGATAGATCTCAAAGCTTTTTAATTCGAAGTTTTTTTTTTTTGATGGGATCTATTTTTAACCTGACATAAGAACCGAATTAGCAGCAAAATTTTTGTTTTCTTTAAGCCAAAACTTTATAATAAGTAGGTACTTCGTTTTCGCTGAGGCAAATTATACTTTTTTATGCTCCAGAGACGAGCAGAAGCAAATGCCTTTAAAAAAATGTAGCCAGAATACGTTAATATGTGTGTAATATGTTGTTAGAGCTCTATAACTTTTAGGTTAGAATCTGGTTTATCATTTAAACGATCAATGGGCCCCTAATCATTAGAGGTACGGGCGATTTTTAAACAAATATTAGCAGATGTTACGTACCGGCTGCGTCAGACGCGACTTGGCATTTGCGCCATCTTTGTTATTCATCACCTCGGGTTCAAAGTCCAGTTCGAGAAAGACATTGACCGTCAACAACTCTCACACTATCAAATTAATATTATCATATAATCTAGACGATTCCGGCGAGTTCGTAAGTCATGAATATTCCCTATTTGAGCGACGCGGACGGCGCGTGGATTCGAAATACAGACAAGGACTCCTACGAAATCCTTAAAGTTGGCATTATGTGTCCGCTTTGTATGTTTACGACTTATACATATCGTCAATTTACGTCATTGGATCGACCGTGTCGGCGTGCACACCTGCGTACTCGCGTATACGTATATGAATGTGTGTAGCTTTCTTACCCGTGCTTGGTAATCTGCTTACTTAGTTATATTTGACAAATATTATCGACCGTGAACTTGATTCCTGCAAATAACAAGTACCTATCCATGGAAATGCAGAAGTGTTTATTTAATGTTTATAGTTGAAACATAAATATTATAATAAATATCAGAGGACAGTGTCACACAAATTGACCTAGTCCCAAATTAAGTTCTACGCTCGTACTATCGGTACTATATCTACAGCGATAAATTTAATTATATGAATGGATAAATACATACTTAAGTACATAGAAAACATTCAAGACGCAGGAACTTGCATTCATCACACAAATATCTGCCCTTGCCGGGATTTGAACCTAGGACCAACTAGGCTAGGCCATCCCGTTGTCAAATTACCCATACCTAAACTGACCAATTTACAGCGTTAACGCGTAAGAACTAATAACATTAAAAGTGACTTTCTTACCTACAAGGGCAATTAAGTAATTGAGCAATCACTCAAAATTCAAAATTCAAAGTATTTATTCAGTAAATTGGCCACATGAGGGCTCTTTTACACGTCGGTAACATGGAGTGAATCTACTAGCGCTTCGGACAAGATCATCATTGCGGAGAAGAAGCGCCGCAAGAAACTCCAGCAGAAGGTCATTTTTTCAATTATTAATTAGGTACAATAATACTTTAAAGTAAGTTACATTACAAGGTAATAAAGTAATAAATAATTATTTAAAAAAAAAAACCAATACAAACAAAATCCTTACAAATGTAAAGTCAATAAAATAAAGTTAAAAATAATGATTAGGAGAACAACATGACGAGGCCTCTACGTCAGGAACGATAATTAAAATAACTAAATTGGAAAAACAGGTCCTTGCAAGCGTGAACAGACCGGACCCCACAGACAGCACGTTCACGAGTATGACGCGTATCTCAGCCATCGCCTCCCTCAACCATGTGTTCGGGAAGGTGGCGACCCGATCAACGACGCCGCCGTAAGCAAAGACCTTTAAGTGAGCATGACATGCTCATGCTGCCGGACAAAGATAACAATAAAAAGTATCTGTCCGGCGAGAAACGTCATAATGTGTTCTCAATTCTAAAATGTCTTGTGCACACAAGAATTAATACATTTTTGTTACAAAAAAAACACAATAGGTAAATTTAATTTTAAAAGTGTACATCATTGGCTTAAAGGCATTTTGCAATAAGCGCTGCCCAGTGCTCAGCTTTACAAAAGACAAAAAAAAAACCCTAACTTCAGTAAGCTCACACTACTTAAAAACGTCTTTATCATTTAGGAAGTCATTAACAGTATAATATGCCTTACCCAGCAAGCAGCACTTAATGCGAGACTTAAATTTATTGAACGGCATATTGACAATATCAGTAGGTATCTTATTGTAGAAGCGTATACAGTTCCCTGCGAACGATGTGCTAACTTTACGAAGACGGTGACATGGGACTACAAGTTTATCTTTATTTCGCGTGTTGAACTTGTGAACGTCACGGTTATGTCTGAAGAGATGTATGTGTTTGCGTGCATACATGATATTTTCAAAGATATACTGACACTGACAGAGAGATACGGACGTTTCATGTATTATAGATACCCAAGTTGGGTAAGACAGTTAAAAATGGCGGGAAATTATAGCCCCGGGCGGCATACAGAAAATATTCAAACTTTAAATAACTTTTTTTTTAGTGATGCTATTTTAAAGTCCCACTTTACATTACAATTAATAAGAAACTATATTCAATTTCAAGCTCACCGCGCAGGTAACGTTGCGGGAAAATTATGGTCATATATTGAAACCTAAATGTGCTTCGTCATAGAAGAGTTTCCTAGATTTCTACAAGATTATATTCTCTTATTAAGAGCGAGTGAGAGAGAAGTACTAAACCGAAGCCTCTTCTAAGTGCTCACAGACTTCTCTCTCACTTGCTCTCATACGATCTTATTAAGAGCGAGTGAGAGAGAAGTACTAAACCGAAGCCTCTTCTAAGTGCTCACAGACTGTAAAACAGTCAGCCAAATATGTCTTCCTTCAAATTTGCACAACTTCTTTTAACATAAAAATGTCGTATTAGTCTCTACTTCAAGTTTTCAGACCCTTGTTGTTTTATGACGTGCAAAAATAATATTTAGGGTGGTAGACTAATTATTTGGCTGTCTGTACATAGGTACATATTCGACTTAGTCAAAACGCAATAGTATATTTCTCTGAGTTTTGTTGTCTCTTTCATCCTTCCCTTTAAGTAGATCACATGATATAGTTGGTTCTAGTTAATATGACGAATAGCACTTAAAACCAACCATTACCAACATCTATTCTTCAATTGTTATCTTCAAGTAGGGTTGTAAAACAATAACGCAGGCGTGTCGGTACAGCCAAAGTATACTGTGAACAAACAATCTTGATAGTTTTGATGTTGCCGGTATTTTACTTAATAATTAAATGTTTCTAAAATAATAATTAAATACTGTGTCAATATCACTTTGTACAATTTAAGAATAGTATTAAAAAAAATTGTTTACCTGAATAATAACCGCACTGTACTTAATTGTATTTAGAAAACAAAACACCTACTTAAATGTGTCCGGTTCAGGTAAAACCCAATGATCAAGAAGGGTTGAGCTACTCCAAGGCACGTGCCACACTTCGGTCGTCCCTTTGTTATCTTTTCCTTTCATATTTAGCAACAAAAGAAGTTATAAAATCCTGCGTTAAGTCCATTTTCGTCATTTAAACTGGAACCAACTATACTTGCGGTTACTATACTCGAAAATCTAATTAGATTCCAAAATCTGACAGTTCCCATCTTGATTATTTCTTTATTAAAATATTATTTCATAAACATATCAATGAGAACTCGTGTAACCAGTAATATTAGGGTCAGTTTAATTGATAAAAATACCTACACTTAAACCAAAATGCAGTAATCACAGCGAATGTGCGTCGGTTGAGGTTAGGATTTTGGAATTTAATTACAGTTTCGAGTATAGCAGTCTGCGGTCGTAGTAGTAAAAGTAAATCAATCAAATACGTCATGGTGCTTAACTGACGTTGTTTATTGGGTTTCTAAAGGTTTTATTATTAGTAGGTAAAACATTTTTTTAAATTCGCAATCCTGTTTGACCAGGGGCCCATATCGCGCGCGAGGTGAATGCTCTGTACCTTGCTCACGGTTACTTAAGTATCTAAACCGTATTAAATTAAGATTCTTATGTTGGTTGTGTTTTGTTTGTTTTGAGACTTTTTACGTTAAGACATATTTTAGTTAAGAGTAGTAGTAAGGCTCGAGAGCGTTTGAGTTTAATACATAAGATGACAAATAAAATTCAATTAGTCATAATAAATATCAAAACATTGTTTATTGTCTGGGGGACACGGTTTCTGTGGGAGAATGTGTCGAGGCTTTTTATGTGGGTCTTGCACCGTCATAGGAGAGTGTAATTCCTAAAATTTGTATATTTTTTAGATTTCTTATTACTACTACTTATTAGTTCTTGTGAGTTTTGACACATTTTCCTGCTCAACTGCGCATGAATGTATTTATTTTTTGTTTTATGTGAGATTCATTGTTTTATATAATGCAAGGTTAAGTTTATTATTATATAAGCAATATTTAAAAAACGACTGACTGTTGAGTTTCTTGCGGTGTTTCTTCTCAGCAGTGGTCTCTTGTGAAGCGCTGGTAAAGTTTTGACGTGTAAAAGTGCCCGTGCGGCCTACTTACTGAATAATAGTTATTTGTTCAACAAGAGAGCAAAGTTGGCTTTTGCTGCGAGTGATGATTCAAAGATACGAGACGTAAAAAACTTTGGTCTCGTGTGAGATATACAACTTTTCACCTCAGCAGCGAGAACAACACAGCGTGAAGCTGGTAGGGCCAACGCAGGTCTTCCGTTGTGACGATTTGGTGAATACACGACTAAATAACGACACGATCGCATATGCATCAATCACAAGCATTTTTGCAAAATACTAACAAAATAAAAAGTGGAAAAAATAAACATGAAACAGATAAAACCTGTCACTCAACTTGATGATGCCGTAGTGCAAACACAACTTTATACAGCTTTATGTAGTCTGTGGCTTTAAAAAAAACCTAACTAGGCCTTGTCTATGGCTATTGGCTACAATAATCCCGCTATTTTTGAAATACGTTCTGAAACTGCCCCCGCGGTTTATGTCACGAAATTAAAGATTGTTAAAACGATAACCAAAATTATGTAGATACATGATAAACTTCTTATTTTTCATTAATTTTGTCTTCAAACACTGTACACAACACACACACACACACACACACACACACACACACACACACACACACACACACACACTTGCCTCTCGCTCGCAGCAAAATTGAATTTTGCTCACTGTTTTTAAGCAGCAAAACCTGCTTGTTTGAGCTGCTGAGGTGAAAACATCTTTTATATTTTATCTTTTTAAAATAACATAAACGCTTGAGGACTCCCGATCTCCGCTTAACTTGTTGTTTTAGCGAATACCTAGTTATGCAACCCATCATTCTTTACATATTTTTTCGTAGCACTAGGGATGGGCGGATCAATCGTTCCTGAGCCCTAGCGATCTATGGGCTGCTCTAAGTACAGTAGTAAGTACAGTAGACTACAAAGAGATTTTCCACTTTATAGTAGTGGTGGGCTATTATTTAGTGATAGGCGATTTCTGAAACATTACAAAACTTTCCTTCACTGCGTTAATGATTCTGACACATGTAAATTTCATGAAAAGTTTCCGTTACTTACGTTACATTACAAAACTTTAGTAATTTTCAGAAATTAAACTTTCAGAATATTGCATGAAATTTTAGGTGAAAGTTTCACTTTCGAAACTTACAAGCCGCCCATCACTAATTACAATGCATTAAGGTGAAAAAGTTGATACATTTCTTTGTATTCGACTGTACTTACCTAATGAATTATTTAGTTCAACTTTATTAAGCATGTAATAAAAGCCGCATTTTATAAATACCTACCTATATTGATAGGTAAGTACTTGCTTAAAATTATACGCATGATTCTGTGGTTCATAAATATTTACTCGATATTCTATGCATAAAAAACAGAAACAAGATGCAACTAAAACTAAAATTAGATCCAGACAATGAGATCGTGAGGATCACATTCAAGATATACCGAAACTTTGTTACTAACCTCATCAAGAAGAACAAACGTAAATATGACCGTGAACGTTTAGAAAATAACCTCAAAATTCCGAAGGCTCTGTGGAGCTCAATAAAGACTGTAACTAACTACAAATCAACTAAGTCAAACAATAGCGAATTTATTAACAGTAAACGAACTCCAATACACACACACATAAACTCACGCCTTCATTCCCAGAGTGGGGTAGGCAGAGCTAAAGAATTACCAACAAGTCTTAAAACTTCTTGATAATTCTGTAACCACATTTTGCACAAGTAGGCTAAGATGTTTCCCAGTGTATTAGTGACAGGTGGCAAGCCCGTCGCCTAATAGTACTGTAAGCCTTTATTCCCTTAGTCGCCTCTTACGACATCCACGGGAAGACATGGAGTGGTACTATTCTAACCCGGCAACCACACGATAGAATACGAACTCCAATAGAATCTATTAATTATGCCAACCATTTTTTTACTAGTATTGGTGCTAAACTGGCGGCTGACGTCTCCAATAATACTCCCCAAGCAACATGTAACATCAGGGCACTCCAGCCAAACCGCACAAATTTGACCTCATTCGTCCTTCTAGACACCGATACTCAAGAAGTTGATAATATCCTTACGTCACTTAAATCCGATAGCGCTATCGGTTATGACTGTGTGCATACTGCTTTCCTTAAACTGTGTAGATCTGTTGTGGTTCCAGTGGTTAGTCACTTAGCGAATCTATGTTTTACACAAGGGGTTTTACCATCTGCACTTAAAAAATCATTGGTTACCCCGGTCTATAAGAGTGGGGAGAAAACCGATCCTAATAACTACAGGCCTATATCTGTTTTGACTCCAATTTCTAAAATGATCGAAAAATTAATTACCTGTCTCTAATACGCTGGTAAACATCTTAGCCTATTTGTGCAAAATGTGGTTACAGAATTATCACCAAGTTTTTAAAGTTGTAGGTAATTCTGTAGCTCTGCCTACCCTACTCTGGGATTACAGGCGTGAAGATATGTATGTATGTATGTATGTAATTAATTAATAACCGATTAACAGTCTATCTCAATAAATATAACTTGCTTTCTAAATCTCAATATGGCTTCAGACGTGGGAAATCCACAGAGGACGCTGTTTTAGACCTGGTAAAATCAATTTATAAACAAGTGGATAGTGGTTATAAATGCCTGGCAGTTTTTCTCGATTTGAAAAAAGCCTTTGACACTGTTTCTCTCCCAACTCTTATAAGCAAGTTGGAACGACACGGTATTAGGGGAACACCACTGGATTTGCTGAGTGACTACCTACTAAACCGTAACCAAAGAGTTAAGGTTGGTGACCTCATGAGTGCAGACTTTGAAATTACGTTTGGTGTCCCACAGGGTAGTGTCTTGGGACCCACATTATTTCTAATTTACATAAACGACCTTGCCGACACCTGCACTCATAAAGGTAAAGTTGTATTATATGCTGACGACACTGTGATTGTTTTTGCTGGAAAGAGCTGGGACTTGGTTTTTGCTAGTGCTGAAAATGGATTGCGGGATGTTAACGTTTGGCTCGCCCAAAACACTCTTACCCTCAATACAGCGAAAACGCATTACATTTGCTTCACCAAAAACAACAGCACACAGCCTCCGCCTGGCTTCCAAATTAAAATCCATAACTGTAATTCTGTTGTCAATACCCTCTGTAATTGCATTAAGCTCGACAAAGTAAACTCTATTAAGTACCTGGGGAATTATCCCAACCACATTTTTTAGCGGCGGACGTGATAATTGGGGTGTAAAGTACATTTATTGGAAAACTATTTATTTTCTAGAAAATCTTACACAAAGTACCATGTTGAGCCAAAGTTAAAATTGTTAATAACTTATCATGTTTAACGTAAAAAAAAAAAACAGTCCAAAATCAATTTTGGTGTCGTGTCCAGTACTTGTCGCATACACTGATATACCGTGGTACAAAGTTATTAAGCCTCAACTAGATTGATATTTTAGTTACCTCTATTCCCTATTAGTTAAGGAATTATTAAATATTACAATTATTGCATTTGCAAATAAAAAGAAACTGGGAACAGTGTAGATAAAACTGTCTTGCGAAATAGTCAATTTTGGTGGTGAATATTAAAATTGATTTTATGATCGAACGAAAAGTGATTAAACAAACAAATATAGCGTCAGTCGTTCGTTCAGTTCCAGCGATAGATTAAAGATGGTGAAAGATTTATACCGTCTTGTTGCATCTTCCCTCTAAGTATATAAGAATCAAATTTTGGTGGTACAAAATACATTTTTATAATTGTGATAACTTAGATAACTTGTTATTTTGCAAAAAAACAATTGTGTTTAAATTATTTTGAGTATGTTAATGGTGTTTTTTTAACTATATCAAGTTAAATTTGTATAAAACTAAAATATTCACGTTAAATAAAATAAAAAAGTACAAGTTCTAATTTTGGTGATACAATTTTGGTGGCTTTTCCTAAGACACCAAAATTGCCAAAATTCCTTGTTCCACCAAAATTATATAAACACCAAACAATAACTATATACTTATTATATTTAAAAAAATACGTTGTTGGTTTTAAAAAATAATAAGAATGATTCCCTAACGATTATTATTTTAACTATCCCGATATGTCATTATTGATCGTGTGTTTTTCTTAGAAAAGTAATTTTGGTGGATAATAGCAATTTTGGTGGTATATAATTAGTAAATTGGATATATCTTAAAACGACTTGGTTTAATGAAGGGCCATTTTAACACTGTTTTAATTATGACTAATGACGTCCCTTACACTTAAAATTGTGAACCCTACTGACAAAATAAAAAATACCACCTAAATTAGGATAATTTGACGCTTGTTGAAATTCACCCACCTAGGTATTATCATAGACCAGCGCCTCTCTTGGCACACTCACATAGAGTATATTAACAACAGAATACGCAAACTAATATGGTTTTTTAAAACACTTCGACACATAACCACCACTGGCCTGCTGAAGCAGATCTATACTGCTCTGGCTCAATCGGTGATGACGTATATATTAATTAAGAAAAAAACTAATTGTTTTGTCATTCAAAGCTGTTATTGAATTTGGGTAAAACCCCCTCTGCTAATGGAAGAGCGGGATCTCCTGATACAAGTATTAATATGCTTAAAAGGAGATTCCAACCTTATGTACTGTATTAACCACGTTTAAACCAATAAACTATTTTCATTTTCATTTTCATTTTCATTTCATTTCATTTCATTTTCATTCTATCAGGGCACAACGACAGCCCTGTGCTGCTCTCAAATATAACCTTTCGAACACCTTCTCTAAGAACTCGGCATTCAGAGAGATCACTTTTTAGCACACCGTTTGGTTCATACAAAATATGCCCATAATTTTCCTATATTGCGCATCCTTAGCACTTGCATTAAGAAGTTTCACTCCAATTGATTTGTTCTTTCATTAAAATCGTGTACGTAACTTCTTTCAGAAGTTTAATAGCCACCCTGCACATACACAGTTACAAAAAAACGCACTCACTCTCGGACACACACATGCACACATACACACGCACATATACACTCACACACTGTCACACACGTTAATAGTACGCTTTCAATACTACCTATTAAAATTTTAAATTATTTCCTTTTACATACATACAAACTCACGCCTTTATTCCCAGAGTGGGGTAGGCAGAGCTACAGAATGACCAACAACTGTAAGGACTTGTTGATAATTCTGTAACCACATTTTGCACAATTAGGCTAACAAGGAAGGGTACCCAACTGTCCGACTCCGATTTGATTCATTTTGATATATGTTATAGAGTAGTCTAAAATAACGGACACGTATTTTTTTTTAGCTGCCCAAACTCAACTTGTTAGGAGAAAATGGCCTTCAAAGTACTGAAAATTGACCAAACCTTCTAATTTCTGAGAAGAGATTTGTTCAAAAAAATTGATAATTTATTACTGGTTTCGTTATATGTTGAAGAACATGAATAAATAATGGGGACGTGTTTTGTCATTTCACCACAAACTCATTTTTATATAAAAAAACACATGTCAAAGTTTCATAAATTTCGTCGCTACACTCACTTCCTTATGGTTACTTCGTCACTTCCTTACTCGATATAACAATTTTCAATACAGTTTTTGCAAAAGACATCGCTTATCAATAACTGTTTGGGGTGCTTGTAACCAAAATCATTATTATTTCCGCAAACTGCATTTTCGGCACAAAATAATATTTTCTTCAGAAAGCATTAATTCACAATCGGGAATCAGGTCAAAAAATATTTGACATAAAATAGTTCTTGGTAAGTTTAGTAAAATTAGTAAGGATAACTTCTTTTTCACAATATTAACCTGAAATAAAATACAAAAAAAATCAACCCCGCCATAACCAATTTGATTTGAATAACAATAAAGCATATGTATGAGTATACTTACATCATAAAGTGAAAATAATATAATGACTCATCAGATACATATATGGGTTTACGTTTGATGTCAGAATGTTTATCACTGTACTATAAACAGTATGGTATAGTGTGTTTGGAGTATTTAAAGTCATCTTTTATTTAGGTACTTTAAATGGGTTGTTGTTGGTTGTAGGTTGAAATTGAAGATACGACAACGGCAATGAAAAGAATAAAAAGTTCAGAGTTATTTTTTTTATAATTAAAAAATCGCCAATTGTATTTTTTTTTTTCAGAAGCATAAACCATGAGATCATGGACCAAAAAGTTTTTAAGCAAAAAAATAACCATAAGGAAGTGAGTAGCGACGAAATTTATGAAACTTTGACATGTGTTTTTTATATAAAAAATGAGTTTGTGGTGAAATGACAAAACACGTCCCCATTCTTTATTCATGTTCTCCAAAATATAACGAAACCAGTAATTAATTATCAATTTTTTTGAACAAATCTCTTCTCAGAAATTAGGTTTGGTCAATTTTCAGTACTTTGAAGGCCATTTTCTCCTAACAGGTTGAGTTTGGGCAGCTAAAAAAAAATACGTGTCCGTTATTTTAGACTATTCTATAACATATATCAAAATGAATCAAATCGGAGTCGGACAGTTGGGTACCCTTCCTTGTAAGATGTTTACCAGTGTATTAGTGACAGGGTGCAAGCCCATTGCCTAACAGTACTACCAGCCTTTATTCCCTTAGTCGCCTCTTACGACATCCTCGGGAAGACACGGAGTGACACTATTCTAACCCCGTAACCACACGGGATTATTTCGATTTCTAAAGTAGGGACACCGAGTAATGGCACTTGACACATCTGACAATAGTGTTGTGAAACACTCCATTTAACTAAACACTCCATTTAGTGTTAATTTTTGGTTTTTATTGTTACTGTTGTTCCTCGCGTTAACATTGTTTAGTTTTCTTTATATTCTTGTGGTTATCTGTTATTAGCTTTATATAATAATAGTTCCTATTTATAAATAGTTCACAAATAACTGTAAATGTCCAAATAAAAAATTATAATGTGAGGTTTTTATAACCCATAGATTGTTTTACAAATATACAGTAGAATAGAGTTTTGAAATTATAGTCTATTAGTCTAGGTATATAGATTTCGATTCGTCATTATCGATGTAGTACATTCGCTATGACGACGTGAACTTTTTTTTTAAATATGTGGTGTTGTAGTGTGTAAATACGATTCATATTACCAGTGTTTTTGATGCACCAAACATAAAATAAACACGAACACACGATAAAATCGTCGACAAATAGGTCGACAAAATCTTCGTCCTCCAATGGCAAGAGTTAGTCAAGAGCAAACACATTATCAATAATAAAAAAAATATACATATTAATACCCATACGTAGAAAAGGTAAGTATTTACCTGACTTAAGGTTATGTTAAAATCGAATTGAAAATTATATTTGTTTAGGTCTTTTGTTGAGGTACCTCAGCAGTAGTGTAAGTACAAGTACTAAAGCTCTGGCGAACAGGCTTCGGGTGTGTACCCACTTCTCTCTCACTGGCTCTCATACGCTCTTATGCAAATCCAAGTAACTTTGCCCGAACCCGTACTAACTACCGGAATAAAGCTATCTCGGTTAAAAAAATCAAATGTAAAAGATATTGCTGTCCAATATGTGGCTTGAGGATCACTAGGAATTCTGCCTGAGAACAACTAGTTTAACTCTGAGTATTAAGTCAGTCTGAATCATTTCTAGAAGACATCAGCTTTGCATACTTAAGGCACTTGGGCTCTCATATATTTCCACGACGCTGAAATGTGTTTACATCCTTTCTGTTTAAGTGTGCAGTGGTCTAATAGATACAATCATTTGCATATAAGTCAAATTCAGTCGTTGAGCACTATTGAGAAGAACTTCAACATTTTATCTACACACATATCATAAGTCCTCTATTATGAGTTCAAAACCCGTAGGAAATGACCAGCATTATTACAACCAATTTTATTATGAGAACTTTCTTGTCTGTGGTAGTAGGTAAAATCTGTACTGTAATGTTATTACTTTTGCAACTTTTGTTTTTTTAATATAAACCGCACGACATTTGATCTCGAGTGACTTGAGAATAGGGACCTCATTCGTTTGTCCATGATTAAAAAAAAATTGTCTTGACGGAGGATTCAATTATCGCCATTATTATTGTCATTTGTTTGATGGTGTTTTGCTGTTATGTTACGAAAGTAGGATAATTGTAAACTTATGATATGCGTAGATAAAGTAGTGTATGCAACTGTACATAATTAGGCCTGAAAACACTCATTTGATCCTATAATGAAACTTGCTAGCGCTCGTTTCATAAAACCACACTCGTATTTTAAAGCCTCTCATTATGCATCAGTTGCATAAACTACTGTTATTAACTTAAAAACACTTCAATAACTTACCAAAGCGTATCGATTTAACGATATATTTATTTATTTGAAGTGAACCTACAGCTACTAAAATGCATAATGAGTGGACATGATGGGGTCAGCCTTCCTGATCTTTCTTCTCCACTTCGCTCTGACACTCCTTCATATCCTTCAGCACTATATCTTTCCACCACAACCAGAGATTGACAGATGTAATGCCAAGTTTCCAACATAGTCAGGCGGCCTCCTCTTCAGGTGGCCATACTATCGCAGCCTACTCTCCTGCATCTTATTCACCTATGTATACTACATACACATAAATATACTTACATACAATATATGTTAATAAAATGATATTTGTTATGTTACTTCATCTGTAATAAATGTAAAAACCCTGAACATTGATAGGTACATACGAATTTAGGTGTTTGGTAATTGGTACTTAATAAGTTTCAGTTCTATTTGTGATAAATAAATAAACTAACTGCTAGATCTAGATAAGTTAAGTTAATATTCATGTATCAACTTTGCATATACTACATGTTTACGCTTAAACTGCAGCTAATAACGAAATGTTATCTTTTCTCAGCCTACCCACTCGATTAGCGACACTTTAATTCTAACCACATTCTTATTATGTATGTTCTAAGATCAGAAATGATGTAATAATTAGGGTGGTGAATCCTGTTTCCACCGTGATACAGTTTAATACTAGTACGGGGAGCAGAAGACGCTTACTCGATAATTTGTTACTTTTCTGTCAACAACGTTGCACCTGCGCTGACCATTTGCGAACCATATGGCAAGAACATAATTGGTCTACTGTTAGTCGATTAGGTGCTATTTTTTCTTTTTTATTATGATTTTTATTTAAAAAACTATGTAAAAATGTGACTCCTTAAGACACTTTGATATAATTAGAACAGTAAGCAGCGTTGTAACATTAATTTACTCAATAAAGTTATTATTATTATTATATTATTATTATCGGCGATATCGCGTAAACCAAGTTTCCTCGCACGTTATGGTTGCGGATTTTGTATAGCCTGGTGAGGCCGCACATCCACCTCAGCATTTTCATTTCAGCAACTTGAATGGCATGCACGTTTTTCTTTTTTGCGGCACACGTTTCACTGCCATAGGTACATACGGACTAGTCCTATGACTGTCTTGTAGATCAACCCTTTGAGTTTGACCGGGATTCTTTTGTCACATATAACACCAGTTAAGCCATTCTGCGGTATTCGGTAATGAATGTGTGACTAAAGTTTTTATACTTACTGAAAATCATCTAAGACAGCACCAAATACAAAATAAAAAATTAGTTCATGCTTGTTGTTTTTTGTGTTTGTAGGACCGGCTTCGGTTTTTTAATAGTAACTGATTACAGGATCTCGCAGATAGTAACAAATAAATTAAGCAATGAAGTATAAATCTACTCCGAATTGATGATGCCTATTATTGGATCTCGGATCGGGTCAGTTTAAGGCCAAGATTTTGTCACAATAACTTAGTAATTTACCACGTAAAGGTAGGTAATCAAATCGTTCATTTTGTAGTGAGACTAAACAAAACTGCTCTCGGGAACTGACCTTGTTTTGTTTATTTAGCCACACAACAAAAGACTGGTTTACCAAGTCGTAAACATAGTCCAAGTATAACACGCAAATAGTCATTCAAACACTGAATCGTCATTAACGCTTCATGTAACAACATTGCTTACGACGACCGCTCTACTCTTTTACCGAACAATTATCTTCGCGTGTGATATCCATGGACTTATTTCGCTAATAAGTCCATGGGAGTGTTTATAAATAACTCGAAATGGCGAAATACACCTTAACAGGAGTGAAAACCATTAATTAAGATTAGAATTAGACATTATTACCAAAACTTTTTCTTGAATGTTATGTTACGTATGTTCTAGACACAATATAATAATTATTATTTATTTATTCTTTTTATTTGTTTAAAATGTGTGTCCGTTTTGAGAATGGCCCATTTATTCTGCTATTTGGTGCAGAGACAAATTCAACAAATCAAAGATTATAAAAAACGGTCCAGCCATTCTTGAGTTATAAATGGTGTAACAAATTCGACTATGTAATATATATATATATATATGTATATATTAAGATGGGAGCCTGCCGTTTCGCAAAAACAGGTTTGCCAAATGTATCATTTCGCAATTTTTTTATTTGCCAACCCAATGTTATATAAATTTTTCATAGTTTATTTCAGTACCATCGTGTAAAACCCTATAGGTTAGGTTAGGTTAGTTTTTATAAAATCCTGAAATATTTACGGTTACAGAAAACAACATTTTAGAAGTGGCCCCCTGCGTGATTCTATAACCATTCCTTAGTTGTAACAGCTTTATATAGTATCATCCATCATACATAGGTACTTTAAAGTATCGACGAAAATAAACTTGTTATTTTTGCGTGTAGCAATAATTTACGAGTTATAAAAACATTCCGGTTGTAAATATATTCATGCGTGTCATCATAATAACATATACTACTACTGCTGCTGCTGCTTCTGCATACTCCAACTACTATACATATACTCGTAACTTCCGTTTTATTTTGGCTAGACAGGCGTGTATGAAAGTTGTATGTTTGTTATGTTTGCGTTTAGCGGCCGGTACTCAGAGTTTAATGGTTAATGTTTTTATTTGGAAAACAAATGGAGTCAAACTAAGTACACAGTACTAATTTTGAATACTAAGATTAAGTATATATTCTTTTGTTTTTAATTGCTACTTTTACAGTTGCTCTTGTTTTTGTTAATTTTATGTCTAACTTTGTTTGTTGATTTTAAGATTTAGTCGAATATGATTTTCTGCCTTCTCTCATTGTGATCTTTTTTTTAAAAACCATGAAACTAATTTGTACCTATATATAGGTCGTTCTCGTACCTTGTTCAAAAGCTAGAAAAACGTCGATGTTTTTTGAATAATCTGCCTGCCAGATATAATAGGGTTTTTTCTTCAACCATCTTTAAAGCTATTGTAAAAAAAATACCTAAAATAAAATACGTTTCTGTCTCTTATTTTTACAGGGAATTCCAGTTTTATTGATGGTAATAAATAACTATTTCACATAATTACTTTTTTTAAAATATATTTTTAAGTTTGCGGAGTGCAACTCCGTTTTCGTGGATTTGTTGTTTTCTTTGGGCTTGTTTTATTTTAAGGCGTAATTCATCAATTGAGTTAAACTCTCATTTTTAAACCACTTCCTTATAAAATCCCCAGATACAAAAATCTATCGGATTTAGGTCTGAGGACCATGGGAGCCATAGGGACCCCTACCCGTCCTATCCATTGCTGTGGAAATTCTTGATCATACTATAAGTACATTCGCCTGCGTGTTTCCAAATTTACATCATCTAACATGGAACTTAGATTGTCTTGTAAAAAGGGTAAAGTAAAAGGTAAACCCTAGTATCTGACAAGATCCGAAAAAAACACGGTAATAGGTCAAATAGTTTATCTACCACAAAGCAATTTAGCCTGAATTTCGATATTTCAAAAAATGCTCATAACTCTGAAACAAATGAAAACCGCTAAACATACGTGGGGGTCAATTTGGTAGCTATGAAGGTCCTTACCTCTGACCGTCGTTTCATCCACCGCCCCATTAACATATTGTATAATAGGTACTTGGTAAAAGATTAGTTACATATCATTTCAGACTTACGTTAATGAGCTGTAAATGCTAAATTATAAAAAAAACACCGAATGTAATTAAAATATGAACTGAATAGCGAAGAACAAGCTTTTTAATGTATAAAAATAGCAAGAGCAATGTAATGAGCCACAGCTAACAATTAAGACTAATCGAATGACACCCATATATACATACATAACATACATAAATAAATACATACATAACATACAAACATACATTCGGGCAGTCGGGTAATTTTTTCGGTTAAGAGTTGAATTGACATAGAATTGACAGTTTGAATTAATATAAAAAAGTCTAATTATTTATTTGAACGAAACATGGTTGGGCGAACTTGTTTTCCTTTGAGTGTATAAATACAGATGACACGTCGAGCGTGCCAGGCTAATTATATACACGTGTCAGATTTTTTTCAATATTTTACAACGAAAACCTATCAACGGCCGTACAATCGAACACGAACCGAATGGCTTCGAGAACGGTTTCGAAGCCATTCGGTTTGTTCATTCGGGCCATTTTGAACCCTCTGTAACTTCGTTGATGAAAAATACTAGAAGCCTAAATTTCCAGTGAGTGGCGCATGGCGCAGAGGGCATTACACGGCTAGATATATTTCCAATCTTTTTTTTATGTTTCTTCACCTATTTCTCCGACAATTGTGGATCGATAAAAAAAAAAAACGTTTTATATAGTATACTTTCGAAGTGATCTGTCTCATTGTCACCAATCTGAATATGATGAGGGGATCCGTGAGGAAATGAGGGGACTCCTCAAATACATACAATATACAAATAAAAAAAAGTTATTTAACCACAAATATTATAGGCATACATGTATAGCGATTTACCTATTTTTAGGTACAAACAGTTCGGCATTTGCATTCAGAAAGTATTATTTCGTGAAGTGGAACTGTTGATGAAGACCACAGATGGCCACCGGAACTCCTTAACGGTACCTTTTCATTTCAGGGGTTGTTGCGATAAGATATCTCGATTACGATAGTTGGGCGATTATAACGAAGAACATTTAATAGTTTAAATATGATATGACTATGACTTTCCCGCGGCGTTGCTTGCTGCGAGCTTGAAATGTCTTCAAGTTTTATATTACCTAAGAAGTGGGACAACGTAACCGCTTATTATGATCACAAAAAAGTATAAAATAGTATAAATGTTTTTAAAAACAAATAACCGCCTTCAAAAACGGCAGAAATGACTTATTTTACAATGGTAGGTCAGTCCTAGTGAAGTAGGCGACTCACAGTTCGAATGACCTATATCCAACCATTTTAAAAGAAGTTATTTTTTGCGTTTTTGAAGGTAGTTTTTTGTTTTTTAAGACATTTTTTTGGTTTTATACTTTTTAGTGATAATAATATGTCCGTTTTTGCACAGTTGTTATTTTGAGGTTATTTCCACGCCCTAAAAATTGTGTATACACAATCCTGTACATGGCCATAATCAAACACCGTAATTGGTTGCTTAGGGGTTTTCAAAGTAAATTAAAAAAAATACTTTAGTCCTCAGGACTAAAGGACTCAGGAGATTTAGTCCCGATGTGCAGAGACAAAAGTAACATTTTAAGAGCATGAGAAGTGAAAAATACTTTTACCTTACAACAGTGTACCCTGTACCCCCCACACTACAGCAAAATATATTAATTCTGCTTTGCCCAAAGGTTAACTGGTAGAGAATGCTTTACGGCATTAAGTTCACCTTTTGTATATTAAGTGTATTCTTTTGTGCAATAAAGATTAAATAAATAATGAAATAAAATATATGAATGATAAAAATCAATAAAAAACCTAGCCCGAACGTGGTTTTATAGATAGTTTTTTATCTCTGTAGTAATGGCATCAAAACCCTTCACTGAACATGGCCCGAAACGCACTTGCCCGGAATTTTTTAAAGAAATTTGGCCCCGACTTCTGATTGTTCCGGGGTTTCGGGCGAAGAATGTGTTAAATAAAAGCACAACCTGCATTATAAGAAGAAAAATAAACATAGCCCATGGGTCTTTCCCTACACCCCGCGCGGATCTGTTAACGGAACTCGACTGTACCTACTATAAATAAGACAAGAATTATAATTGACGAGCGAGAAAAATAGCTGGTTAACGATCTCTTGGTAATTTTAATGGTGAAGTACTGCACAGGTTTTTTGTTTAGTTTTGATGAGCAAGCTGTATGAATTGAACAAAAAGTTTACTACAGTATGTGAGCACTTAGAAGGTGCTTCGGGTTTGTACTTCTCTCTCACTCGCGCTTAATGAGAGCGTATTAGAGCGAGTGAGAGAAAAGCAAAAAAACCGAAGCACCTAAGAGCTATCGCACTGTGCTTTATTTTTGATGTGTCAAACCGAAGGTATAAAACATTTTGCCAGGCAGCCACCTTTTAAAAAAAATGTTGTGATGAGATGGCGGAAAGAGCGGTGTACACAGACATTTTTCTGTAACACTACATAATGGCGAATCTGCCGGCGAGTTTTAGAATGTTACCACTTAACTAAAACCCAGAGTAGTACTAGTATTCGCAAGGGTTCAAGAGCCAAGTTAGATTGGTATGCACTTCGTAAAACACGACGTCGCCTGTTTTGTTTGGCCTTCCGCATGTGCAGCGATCATAGGCGCGCTGTGAAGTGTTAGATGACATTGCCATTGTAAGTATTCAATGCCAGAGGCCGTAGACAAAATGCAAACGGTATTAAAAAATTTATTTTCTATCACTCAAACTATATGGGTTGACATTCTCGTGCGTTGTGGCAAACCACGTGGTCAACTGTCTTCCCATAAATTTTGAGTGATAGAAAAGAAAAACATTAGTAGCTTTTGCATTTTGTCCAGGGCCTCAGAGAGGGTAAGGGACGGTCACGATTGCCAGTCATTGAGGAATATGTGGATGGCAGGAGTGCTTCATTTTGTGTGAAAGGTAAGCTAATACGCATGCGGATTACCCGCACGTGCGATAGCTGTTGGCAAGTAACGATCGCCACCTATTAACACCGGCTGATCAAGAGAGGTTGCATTGTTTACTTTACAGCCATGCTGAATTTTATCACATTACTCTTTTCACTTTATGTCTATCTTAGCAAAGTCGACGAAGCTCGCGGCGGGGCTCCTATTCTTGGACAATTTGCCCTTCGGATATTTGAAGTTACCTCATTCACCAAATCTACCTGGTAAAGTAAACGAAGTGGTCATTTTGCGGCTCAGAAATTTTGAGATGTAGGTTACATGCGATGTGATTATTTTGCGAGTCGGTAATTTTGCGACCTAGTCATTTATACTAACTTTCTGGTATGACAAGAGTCGGTCGTAGCTGCTTTACTCACCATCAAGCTTGTACTATTGTTTTCATCGACATACAAAAATTAATATGCAATTATTGGAGTGTCTCTCAAGAATATAATTTGGAACGAAGTGATCTTCCAGAGAACCAAGGACACCGACATAACTCTTAAAGTTAGCATCAGTATGTAGAAGTGGCCATTTGCAGAACCGATTACCACTGCTCCAACCGTTTTCTAGAGTAGAGATCACTATCCATCTTGGTTGCCGAAGCTACTTTGATAAGTTTTATTTAACATCTTGTTTTGCGGAATCAATATTGCCTTAAGCTACACACGAATTTGAAGGGAAACATCGGTATCTGAGTAACTGTGTCATGTACGCTAACGAAGCCATTTTATTACAAGAACGTCGCTTTAAGGGCAACACAGAATACTGTCTGCCGGCCGAATTTGGCCTGTTGGTTCCTCGTATTAGATTATAGGTTAACAGTCCGGTATACTGCCGTTTGGGAAAAATATTTTTCGCCAAATTTCACTTCCCAAAAAACTTTTCGCAGTAGTTTCATTTCCCAAACGAATCTTTAGCACATTTACATTTCGCATTTTTTTTATTTAGTCAAATTATCATTTGGCATCATTTTGCTCTGTCAATTTTTATTAAGACAAACTTTTATTAAGCAAATGATTTCCTTTGGCAAATATTATAATCCAAAAAATTGTTTGTTACTTCGCACAAAAGTGTACCTCATTAATCATTGACAAGTTAAAAAAATTAAAGTAGGTTAGGTTAGAACTGTGACCTCCACAGAAACGAACTGCTACCAGAAAAGTAGGTTAGGTTAGGTTAGAACTGCGAGCTAGAGCTAGAAGCGCCAGAACGCAACTGCTGCCAGGTAAGTAGGTTATTGGTTACAAATTCTACCAGTAAACTAGGTTAAGTTAGGTTAGAACGGCCCCCAAAATAAATTCACCATTTTTATACCATACAAATCATTTGCCTTATTTTGTTTTGCGTAAAATATGTTATGCCAACTAAAACATTTGACTACCCACGTAAGGAAAAATAATCATACCCTACATTTTATTCAATGAACTTATATACTTAATAAATCGTATGCCAACAATATTTTGGAAAAAGAATGTTATGCGAAACAATACATTTGACTACATGAAATTTGTTAAAATGAAACATGACCAAGTAATTATTTATTAAACAATAATTTGCCAAACTAAAATTCGCTAACTGATAATTTGCTATAAGTTATTTTGCCTTATCATTTTTTGGGAAATGAAAATTTAAGTAAAATAATTTGGGAAGTGTAACTCTGGGAAAAGATTTTTGACCAAACATTAGTGAACCTAACAGTCCACATCTGTGGATATTGGCCTGACGATTTCATCCAACTGCAAGTGTGAGGCGCACGGCGATCTCGACTGGACAGTGCCTCACGCCCGACGCGGCATTGCGGGTGGCCGGCAGGGGGCCTGACGAACGTTGTCGCTTGGCGGTTGGTGGATCTCAGACTGTTTGAAACTGATAATGTGTGGTGAGCGACCGTTTTAAAGCCAACCGTAGAAATAATCTGATGGCATGAATCGTTTAATGTGTGCGCTTCATTGATTTAGAACTGTCAGGCGGCCTAGACTTGCTCCTGCTGATAAGCTGCTACCTTCCACGGTTCACTAATGTTTGACCAAAAAATTATTGACAAATGGTCATTTGTCAAACAACGTTTCACCAAATGATCATTTGGCAAACGAGACATTTGACAAAAGTATCATCTTACAAAAACTCACTTAGCAATTGATCATTTAGCAATTAGTTTACCTATTTCTGGTCAGAAAAAAAAACAACACAAAAAAAACAGGCTCCCGCCTTTGCCTTCTAACCTAACCTATCCGAGTCGGTTATGCCCTGATTGGTCTTCCTCGTAAAACGTAAATTTAACTGTTGATCATTTTGGAAAAGTAAGTCATTTGTAAAATGACTAGTAGTAAAATGATCAATTGACTTAACATTTTTTTGCAAAACGTTGTTTGTCAAGTGTAATTTTGCCAAATGACTTTTGGTCAAACGGCAGGACACCACCTTCCACATCAACAATTTGATAATGATATGGTTTGAAACAACTAAAATAGGAGCTTTGTTATTTAGTTACTAACGGATAGACGAACAGATTCACATTTGAACTTGCATCATTAATTATGCGCCGATCCAGCCGCATAATTAGGTTAACTTTTGGTTCTACTTGTAAGTAACTTGTATGCTTCCCGAGAGGTAAATTTGTTTTTTGCAGACATAAATAGTTAGTAGCGGACGAAGCCCTGGTGACATAAAACTTTTCTTTTGAGACTTGCTGTGTATTTGTACATATTTTTGGCCCGTGGAACCCGTTTTTAGGGCTCCGTACCCAAATGGTCAAAAAAGATCCCATATGGTGAGACTTCGTTGTCTGTTTGACTGTATGTCACAGCAGGTTTTCTCAGAAACTACAAATACTATCAACTTGAAATTTGGCATAGTTGTATACAACTTGCTTGCCCACATCTGTTTTTAGTAAAAAAATATGAAATTAATTTTATTGTGGTTTGATTATAGCGAATGGGGTGTTATATGAAAGGACTCAATCTGCACATTACAAAACATATTTTTTTTCTTGTGTGCCCTTTTTGATTTATTGCAAACTATTTACAAAAAATGAACGTTCCTCCCCCTCCTTTCCCCCTTATGTCCGAAGTTTATTAATATAATTGAAAAAAATATGATTTATAGATAATTCTTTATATTTTATGCAAAAATAAAATGAAGTGTTCATTATTTACATGGAAAATAAAGTTGATAACAAAATAAGTATTTTCTTTTGAAGTTACCAAGCATGTTATCTTGAAATACGGAACCCTGCGAGTCTGATTCGCACTTGACCGGATTTCTTTATAAGAACACTGGGTGAAAATACGAGGTCATTATTGTGTGAGTTTATGAATCACTTTGGCTTGAAATTGTCTAACCAAAGCTTGTAGCTCAGAGTTCAACGCCGGAAGACCGAAGCATTCAAAAATGTTCGGGAGTGTAACCATATTTTCGTAACAGATATGAGATAAAGCACGTTTGAAGGGAGTTTTGATGCTCGAAATGGTTATCTCGACGATGGTGACGTCAGAGGTAGACATGATATATACGGGGCGGTCGGCGCGCGCGCTCATTATTAGTCCAGAATAGGCCCGCGCAAGCGCCTGCGCCGCAGTTCGCGCCGCTCACAGATCTAGATCGCTACGGTCGGTGCTTTGTCCCAAGAACATTACCGAATTATCGCACCAGTGCCTTAAGTGAACTTACTGTGTTGAAGTTATTTCGGAAGTACGGTAAGTCGAGTTATTAAATATAAGGTTATTTAATCAAACTTTTATTTCCTGGCCTGCAGCCTAATGGATTCAATAGACGATAATAGAATTCCTCGCTAATGAAAATAACTTTCAATGTTAGATTTAAATACGTCTTCGTCCCATTAACGTTCTTTGTAGCTAACCATTTGTTGCGTAGGTAAATTATTTAAAATAAGAGCTTAGAACGATGAAAAAATAACAATTCAAAAGCACTATTTGCTTACATATAAAAATGTGATTGTAAAATAGCTTTTTGCAAAGCTTGTTTACAAGTTTTGTATTATTGCAATATTATACTTAACGATATTTATGTTTTAGAAACAGAAAGAAAGATTTACTTTTGTCGCAGATTTTTTACTTAATTATCCTTTACAATTGACAATAACCGCTGTATAATATATATAATACCATTAAAACTCGTATGGCTAAGTGCCTCTGCTGCTATAGGTTGCTATTCTAGTGCCACGCTTCCTTATTTCATTACAAAATCCACCTGATATGTAGTTCTTGGCATTGAATGCCTTAGGCTTTAATTGTAAAGCCGTATACATATAACCTTGTCACAGAAAGTAATTAATGTTGACGTATTTTCTTTCTTGTGATTTGATATCAAGCAGTTTTTACGACAGGGTTAGAAAGAGCAAAAGTCCGTGATTGTATAAAAGGGCAAGGACAATAGCTGACTTCCTGTCAGGTTTACGGGGAGACAAAGTTTCCTCTCTACAGTTAAAAGCATAAATACCTACGAGTAAACCGTTATCGCGTCAAATATAAGTGTACGTGGACATTCTTGTCAGTGATAGAGGCGTGTAGATCTTTGACATCTCAATTGTAGAGGATATTTAAGTAATAAGTCTTGATCTTCATTTGTGACATCTTGAGAACTTGTATATGTTTCTCTCTGACTGTTCTATGATATATAAAACACAAAACACAGGGAAATATTTAACTTTCGAAGCTGAGAGTCGAACCGTCGTCCAGTCGTGACCTTTTTTTGACCTTGGAAATGCTCTAACTAACTACCTTAGTTAATCGTCGTTGGCCGATCGATGCTTTTCCAAATCACAAACAATATCGTCATAAATTCTGGGCTCCTAGTGAAAAAATGTATGTCTTCTGAAGATCAACTGAAAAAGGGTCTAGTATACTCCGTTCATGTACATATATACGCTTTTTTATTAGTTGACTTGTACCCTTTTGCAATGGGGCCCTAGAATTTATCTTATTTGAGGCTATATTCTACTAGGTAAAACCATTATAGTGATGTAAGCACTGTAATCTAGTACCTATATATAGGTTATAGGTTGTGGCGGGCTCTTACATTACTCCTGCAAATCTAGTAGGTATATAAGGTACCTTAAGGAAAATGAAGATGACGTCACTCTCGGCGACTCTGGAGAGTGTAGGGACGAGAGTTGGAGTCAAGCAATAACACCGAACTTGATGGGTAAACTCAGCTTTATTAGTAAGGTACAGTGCAACCATTTTCCTAAAAGCTATCGGCAATCTTCGTTTATCTATGACACACGAGTGACAAATATACTGTCTGTTGCGAGTGCAAGCGTGATAGCGATAGCCAGCCGAAAGCTACTACTGTATCAATCTTATATACTTGATTGGCAGGAGTAATGTCACCAACCCCTCACGAAAAATAGGCACACATTTAGTCGAGTTGCGAAAAAGAGCCCGCCACAACCTGTACCTAACCTATATGTACTAGATTACACAAATAGGAACACTGGTACATATAATTACTAGTATGGTGTGCTTACACCACTACACCATATTCTTTTTGGCATGTCATCGTTTTTTTTTCACTCGGCCGCTACTACTGTTAAGGCCTTCCACAAGGTGGACCAATAAAGATCACGGGAAACCGCTGGATGACAGCAGCAGAGAACCGATCGTTGTGGAAAACCTTGGGGAAGGCCTTCGTCCAGCAGTGGACATTTTGCGGTTGCTAATGATAATGATGATGAAATAGGAAGTATAATAACGTTGACAATACGATAACTTGTCAAAAGCAATATGGTTTTAACGAGGAGAATAGAGCCCCTGTGCCATTTTATACTCAAGTCACGTCTCTATAATGAAATATTTTTTTACTGCGCAAATATTTATGAGTTAGGTAATAATAAAAAATGATAATTTTAACTAAATATATTTTTATTGAAATCGACTTAGTCACGTAAGGATCGTTTTATTGTAGCCAACGAAACAAATCGGTTCAGCGAAAGTGAGTCTAAATTACAAATATATATTTTCAATACATTTCAAACTTGTCATTTTCGTTTACAAACTATTTCAGTTTAGATTACCTATCTAAAACAAAGACACATGATAAACGATTATGAGAAAAAAAAAACGATATTTTGGTAAATTTGACCAACTTGTGTTATTCGGAGTTTTTACATGCGGGCATGAAGCAGTCGCGGGTTGCGGTTAGTGTTATAGTGTTAAGTGCGAGTTATCGGACTATTAATTCGCACTAGCTATCATCCACGCGCTCACAATTAAATTAATCAAATATTTAACTATCTGTCACGTCATTTTAATGGCGTGAAAAAGGCAAACACAGTAAGGAACTAAGGAAGATATATTATACCTATATTATACGTAAATAAATAAATATCCGAAGACATCTAACGCAAATTTACCCAGTCCTGAACTAATCTCATATGTACTAAAGTGTGTCTCCTATATAAAGATATACATACTTAAATATGTAGAAAACGTACAGGAATAATTAAAACGCTTTCATCACACAAATATGTGCCCTAACCGGGATTCGAACCCGGGCCCGCTATAATTCATTTATTTTAGGATGAGAAAAAAAAAAAGAACCAGTGGTCGTCAACTCAAATACTCGCTGGCAGAATTAATAAGAATCTATGCACTCAATATATTGTATCTGTGCATGTGTAATTAATGTTTTTGTTATGGACAAAACATTGGGTTTCGATATTATATCAAAATGTAATTATAACAATATTTGAATACGTATATATTGGTTTCTAACTGCTATACTTAATTGATTTACCTAATTCAGGATAAAGTGTCATCGTTTCTCAGCTAAAGAGTGCGGTAGTAGGGTAGAGATTAGAGATGTAGACTAAACGAGCAGCTGCCAACTTTAACGAGGAAATTGACCACAAACAACTCGCAACAAGAACAACTATGGAACAATATCAAAGCACACGCTCTGAACTTGGGAGAAAATGTGAGTGACAAAGGGAGTTGTGACGTTCAATACTTCAATCTGACAAAAAATGCAAACTGTGGCGTGATTAATGATCAATTTAATAGGTTCGCTATATGTGACAGGTGACAGGATAGTATTTGATTTAGTCGAGTTATATGCTTAGACGTTTCGTTATGTTGTTAACACAGGTTTATAACCCCTGCTACTTTAGGTCTTTTATAGACCACGTTTCTAATTGAAGTAAATTTAATCAACACAAATAAAAAACGCAATGTAAATATAAACGAATAGTAGGTACTTAAAGTACTACTGCAATAGATTATAACTTTATAACGTTCATTTAATATTTACTGTTAAATAATAGCAGTCAAAAAAGACGTTTTGTAGCAATGCTTTTGTATAACTATTATGTTGCGTGTAACGTGCCCAATAAAATACCTTTATTTAATTCTGTATCATGCTAAAATAAATGAACTATAGCTTTGTAAATAGACCACCAACCTACTAGCTTAAACCTGGCGTCAAAGCATACAGGGTGCCTCTGACCTTGGGGCTTTAAATGCATAGATCAATTCTACTCCTGAAACTAAACTTCTTTTGTTCTGTAAGTTGTTAAAAATATGTTTAGTTTAAATTTATTTTTTATCATACAAGTTAAATCTAATTTTCAATGTACGCGATCCAATTCTCCATTTTCCTTTAGCCCTCGTACCAAGGTAATGTCGCCCCCGTACCATGAGATAGTGATTACATGGCCAGTATGTAATACACTGATTTTAAAATTAGACTTTAACATCAATTAGTTATCTAAATTTAAGTTATTTTTTCATGTTGCAGAACAAATGTAGTTCAGTTTAGCGAGTAGAATCGATCGTTGAAATTAAAGCCCCAAGGTCGGAGACACACTGTATATGGGGTGTTTGGATATAGTGGTAGATTGAGTTGTTGTTTACCTGTAATAATGTTTCTGTGAGATTTTATGACAGATGTGAGTGTCATCTAATCGTAGGTACTTCTAATGCATACACACGCTCACGCCAACGCTGAACCGACGCGATTCAGTTATAGGTTAGTTAACTCTAAAGACCCATTTAGAATGACCAAAGATACAACATTGAATAACTTTGTTCTAAACAGTTTTTTTTAATGCAATATTTAAAAATCTAGTCTACCACTTAGTTTCTATGGATGTACCTAGTAATATGCCGAAGTTATCGTTAATAAAAAAAAACACGGTGTATACTTATTACCTCATCCATCAAACATGTACTTACAACTGATACTAACTTCAACACCGATCTTATATGCTTCGCGGTTTTCTAAAAATGCTTGAGTTGTCCCTTTGTTAGTCATCCCGTAGGCAAGCTTTACAAACATACTTACGAGTGCAGACAACACCATAGCAAATTGTAAGTACAGATTTCTATGTGAAAGTGCAATCGCACGATGGTCTCGGACCACATGTGTCGTGCCAGCCTTGTTAGTCTCGGTACTTTATGCCTGTGAATTAGGAGACAAAACACAAAGGCCGTGACGGTTAAAATGCCTGCATGTCTGAGCATTCTTAACAACCATAGTTCAGGATTTTAGTGTGAAAAGTTTGCTCGAACAAAACTTTAATATTAGGTACCTAGACGGTAAAAGTTTTATTTAATATTATTTTTACTTCGTTTGTTTCAAACAACTATTGAAATACTTGCCTTACCTACAATAACGGCGGGCGGTAACCACTTTATAAAAGGTTGATTTGGAAAAGTTCCCGTTAAAACGTTAGGCCCGATACCTACCGAGCGCGAAACAGTTAGGCAATATGGACACTAATGCTGCGTACGTTAAATAATGAGTTAGGTCTTTTTTAAATAGCGAGTTATATTCTAGTTTAATCTACTTACTTAATTTTGGATTTAAATTATGGACCTCGTATTTATATGATTGTTTCCAAGATAGAGGAGGACCAAATGCGTTACGAAATGCAAGTGGTATCCTCTGTTTTCTCGCCAATTATCACTTGCAATTTCTTGCAGAATTATATGTAGCCAAACAATCATTTGGCAATATTCTATTGCCAATTTGTATAACTTTGTATAATTTTTGCCACGAAATGTGACGCCATAAAAATGCATTAACTTATTTGGTCTATGATTAATTTACTATTAATTTTAGGTACCTATACTTAATTGATTCGGTTTGCATAACATACCAAACCAAAAACTATAACAAAGCTAAAAATATGTCATATAATTTGCATCTTTAGTTCGGTTTTACATAAGTTATAAATATAATAACAGGTTATATCTTGTTTAATTCAAATTAAAAAAAGTGTCCTGCGCTAACCGGCTTCAGCTGCAGCAAGCCTCACTCTTCACTCTTCGTTGCACCTAACTTATCTATGCGCGTGTCTCGATAACACATACGAAATAAGATTAAAAATATAAACGAGAAGTACCTTGTACAAAGTAAGTATATATGCTACTTATTCAAGGTACAGGGGGGTTATTATGACATACCTATGAAGTTCCTTACGTTAAGAGAAAGGGACAGAGCTATATAACTGCTATATAGCACAAGCATTTGAACAAAATCAGCTTATCTACATATATGCGCCAATATAATTATATTGGCGCATATAGATAAGCTGATTTATAGCTGCTGATAGATGAAACATTTGGTGTACAAATTATTTATCTGTATGGAACTCGCATAAGAACCTGATATTCTGTCGATAACTTGACTAAATCTATCAAATATGCAACAACTGGATTTAATTTGGATGGAAACGGAAATATGTCGAATAAACCCGGCACGTGTAACGTTCGGAAGCCGTTACTACAAACAAATTAGGTCTCGCGACAAACTTAACTTTGCCGTTGGAAGACTGTTATCCCCATACATCGACATAGGTCACGGTCAGTTTACCAACACCGCAAATAAGTTTCTTTCAAGAACCTTAATCGAAACATTGCTTCGACAAACCCGCAATATTTTTGAAAAACCTATTTAACGACACCTCGCACTGGGGTAGACGAGAAAAAAAAACATCCCCACGTCACGTGTAGGGGAGGAACGCTAAAAACATAATTCAATACAGATACATACCTTCACGCCTGTAATCCCACAGTAGGCTAGGCAGCGCTACAGAATTACAACTTTAAAAAGTTGTTGATAATTCAGTAACCAGAATTTGCACAAATAGGCTAAGATGTTTACCAGCATATTAGTGACAGGTTGCAAGCCCATCGCCTAACAGTACTACAAGCCTATATTCCCTTAGTCGCCTCTTACTACATCCACGGGAAGACATGGAGTGGCACTATTCTAACTTAAAAACTTAACTTAACATCTGTTTTTTCTTGTAATTTAAAAAACACAAAACAAGAATTACAATGTCATGTCATGTCTAAACTTTCCAAATTGTTAATTAAATGACTTAAATATATTTATCTATAAATTACAACAATATAAATATATAATTTGCCACGGAACCATTACAACAGCACTTAATACTTAATTATGCGGATGCATACTGGACTTCGTGTGAGGTGACCCTTGCTCGCGAATAGTAATGTAAAGTACAACTTCGAAGAAACTTTAAACTTAGTGATGGATGTGATCGATTCATGGAAGTTTAACGATGAATAACTAATGAATCAGGATAATTTGTCTCCACTGTACCCTTTAAAAACCCATGGAAATGCGTTCACGTACAAACGTTCCAGCTAGTATGAAACTGACTCACAAATTATACCACCATTCAAGTAGACAACAACAAGGAAACAAAGTCAACATCCACGAAAAAACATCTTAAGTGATTAATCTTTTATTTGTTTAATTGATTGGCCGCAATTGAATAAAATTTAAATCTGAAGATTAAGTACTGAACAAAAAACGAGTTTTTTTGCCGTGAGAATAGGTTGTGACGGCGATGCGGCGTGCGCGGCTCTCTATCCCGCGACGCGATTTATCCGTGAACTTTTTTAAAACATCTCTAATATCTTGCGCACATAAAAATATCTTCAAGGTCACATTAACAAGGCTTTTGGCAACGTTTTGATTGAGTTTAACTGTTGGGTTTTTAACCTTTTTTATACACTAACGAGTCAATCAGGATGTACTTAGTTACATTCGTAACTTAGTGTACATGTTTGACGTTTACCGTGTGATTTCACCAATGTGTACTCTGTCGACCTAGTATATTTGTCTTCATAATTTCCTACGATACTTTACGGATAAGTGTGTTTGATTACAAAACAGTCGCACGCCTTTGTCGAGAAACGATAATAAGATACTTAAGAATTCCACTTGTTTTAGCTGTGTAACGCCTTGGCGTATAGTAATGGTAGCTCGCAGTTTGGTTAAATTCAGTTAATTATCTTAACAATATAGCACAGTCTTTGTATGAATACATACATGGCCTCGAACGTCTTACACGTGGTCGCTCGACGTGATCGTGTACCTAGTCTGTAATGAAGATTAAACTTTCGCTACGACCCTCACCCGAATTCAATCCTAATGCATGCCTATTCAAATGTCATTTTACCACAATAAGGTAATCACTATTTCAAATTCGATAGATTACCATTTTCGTTCAAAAATATGCACTTAGTTGTAATTAAACTGGACAATACGTTCACTATTAGTTGGTTGCGAAATACTTTGGATCGTGGTGTTGGGTAAGATCCATAATGACATTAATAGCCCGTGGTGGAGAAAAAGTGCTACAATGTCAGGCTGTTGAATGGCTGCCCATGGAAAAATAGTGCATGGTGCGTGATTTCATGAAAGAACAAATGTTTTTTTTAAATTTAATTTATTGTGAAAACCCCATGAAACTCCGTTCAGTAGTTTTTAAGATTATCGCGAACATACAGACGGACTGACGCGGCTGGGGCTTTGTTCTATAATATGCAGTGAAGACACCTTCTGAATAAAAGTGCGTTTATGTTCAACGTACTTACGAGAACAAGATTACTTATATGATCCATCAGACACAACTAGGATGGCCAAGAACCAGTTTATGCACAGAGAGATTAAAGGAAACAAGAGTTACAAGACAACATCATTGCTCTATAAACATAATAACTAGGTTTGCGCGTCATTCTTAATTGATTGTTACCTACATTGCAGAATGTAATTATGAGTGGAAATCGTTAGTAGATTTACGCGTAACGGAAACATGGGAAAAATAAAAGACCATCTCGAAGGTTATATTTAATCGCATTGAACTTCGCGTGTGCGGAGCCTTGCGAAACCGAGAGCTAGTGCCGGCGGCCAGGTAGCTTGTAACATACAAGTGCAAGTGATCGTTAGCATAGTGGAGCGGACCAGTCTGGCGACTTTGAACTTCCTCCCGGGAGCTCACAGGAATGCGCCGCGGCGCGACGGTGTCGTAAGGTGCACCGAGCCACCGCAGCGCACTCGGTGTTGCAACTGAAAAATACACAATTATATTTTCAATTTAAAGAAGTAGAGTTGTACGAGATGAGTGAGTAATTACACCGCTAAATGGAATCGCATAGGGTTTCTAGTTTCCATGATGTCAATGAATGGAAATTTACAAGGTGTAGGTATTGAGTGTTTTTATTACATGAACAGCAGTTGGCAGTGTTGGCACATCTTTTGCTCTTGGCATTAGAAATGTGAACTTGAACTTTAGATTAATTTTAACGTTCCCTGCCGATTGTACTAAAGTTGTAGCATCATAACATGGAAGTGTATTGAACAGTCGAAATAATTAATATCTACACAGCCATTGCGTCAACTCAACTATATGTATACATAGACCTTGTTGTGAGTGGCATAGGGGCGCGTTTGATATTTGGCGTCTTGGGAATGTGTATATATTGATGACTTTGACTGTGTGGGGAATGGATACATAATAACTCAGGGTCGGTAAGTTGCTGCCGTACTATTAAACCGAAAGTTACAGTTAGTTGTTAGTACAAACACAAAAAGCTATCTCGAAAAACAACAAGTCTAACTTTTTTTTATTTAAAGTTATTGCGTATCTCAGGAACCAATCATGTCTACTTAGTCGTAATATTTCTTTTAAATAATATCGATGTATGTGATTTTATTTAAGATTGTTTTGTTTTCTGATTTTTAGTACTTGTAGTTTGGGCTGTAGTGGGCGGGGACCCGCATCTCTAGCGAAAATTACACTTTTCAAGCTCAATAATTTCCTAAGGGGAATAATAACTCATCCGATGTTACGATATAAAAAAAATCCTTTGCTTTACATCTATGGGAGGTAAATACCATAAAAAATTCAAAGTTTTTTCATAGTTTTGTCGGCTTTCTAGTACTAAGATTCTCTTGATGTAAACCGCGGACAGACGGATAGACGCACAGACGGAATTGGCGAAACTACAAGGGTTCCTTGTTGACTACGGAACCTTAAAAAAATATCTGTCTATTTAGAGTAAGGCTCTTTTATTTTTATAGTTACCAGAGCCTGGAACTTTTGCTTTACCGCAAAAGCATTTAACTACATTTTACCATAATTACCTCACTGTCCGGATGATACTAAAATATTTCCAGTCTACTACGGTGAGACGACGTACAAGTTATTATATTATTACAAGCAATTTAAATGGGTACAATTCAGACATGGCGCATATTAAATAGTTTATAAATTATCAATAACGTTAAAAATGCAACTAAGCATTTCAATCGATTAATTTTTCCCCCAGAACTGGTTAATTCTCTCATTTGTAGATGAACAATGGTAATTGCGTTACTTAATATTATTAAACGTATTCCATCATTGCTAAAATGATTAACACAAGCTCGTCATAAATGATACATGAACAAATTATATACTTGATACGTTTTTAGGGATCCGTAGTCAAACTAATAAACTAACATAACACAAACCCTTATAGTTTTGCCATGTCCGTCCGTCCGTCCGTCCGCGGTTTAGACACTAAGTTCTAAAAAGTTTAGACTGTTATTTGGTATGAATATACTCGTACATATTAGTCACACTGAGAAAGTAGTAAATCTAAAAACCATCAAAATCTTGAAAAAACCTTTTTCAGGGTAGGTACACGTAACAAGGGATGATTTTTTTTGCTCGTCTACCCCATGGTGTGGGGTGCTGTTGTTGGATAGGTCTCTCAAAAAAAAAAGCGGGTTTGTGAAAACGATTTGTCAAGCGCATATAACGAAAAACTAGCACGACTATGTAGATAACCTTGGTTCTTGAGTTACAGGTGACTAAAATGTTTATACATACATACATTACCTATGAAACTAAATACAAAATTAGTTCATACTTGTCACTTTTTGAGATAGTTTTTTTGTGTTTGTAGTACCTATCGGCTTCGGATCCCAAAATTGAGTATGGTTTTGCCCGGTTACTTTGAACATGTGGTATGTATAAATAACTACGTTTGTACGTAGACTTATTAAAAGCTTAGCTTGGAAAAATAACAATGCGGTATGTAGCACATTAAGGGCACTTTGTATTCACAACTCGCTTCGTTGAAAAAGTTATACGGTTGACAAATATGTATTATGTCCATAAATGTTAATTTACATACGTGTATTAACAGTTAAGAGTCATGTACCTATTACGCACTATGATCAGATTGACATTTAACTCATACAAAAATCAAATGGCACTTCACTTGGCTTTTACTTATTTCTCAAATATCTTCGTTGCATTTCTTTCATTCTATATGTTAAAAGTGAGTTCTATGTCGTAACAAGCTACCTACTAATTGAGAATGCACGTCCTAAAAGGTTTTTTGAGCACCCTGATACGAAAACTTAAACTGGACGGTTAATATTATGCGCGTCGAGCTGAAAAGTGAATCAAAAAACATGGCAGGAAGTATCTATGTGAGTAGGTAAACAAAGGTTGGCCGGTTGGTTTCAAAATGCACTCTTTTTAGGTATCTCCAGCTTTAAACGATTCCAGTCAAAACAAAGGAAAGAGATCCCATGTTCCAAATTCCTGATTAAAGTTCTAATTGATATAAAGACACAAAAAAGTGTGTTTAATTCTTAAGTTCATGTTTCTAGACCAGGGATTCCTAATCAGTGGGGTGGCGCGCCTCCCTAAGAAAGATTGAAAGGGGGGCGCGGAATATTTTAAATTTTCGAAAAACCTTTAATTTAATATGTAAATATAACATAATAACAGAGGACGTGAAGTAGGGGATTGCTGGACGAGTTTGGGGTAGACGGCCGAGGCGTACACGAGGACGGATAAAACGAGTCCTGCAATCCCCGTTCCGGCCGAGGATTGTATAGTGCTTTTCTGAAGCAATGGGAGGAAATATAAAAATGAAAATAACTACCAGGTAATCAAGTAAAATTGTTTAATTTATCTTTTTTTATTTTTTAAATATGCCATTTGAACAAGCTATTCAAATCTTGTTTAAACGCACATAAATATAGTACAATAGTTTTTTTATTGTCGCAAGTATGGTTACAGTGTCTAGCGGTGGTTGGCTGTATCAAGAGTTGCCATACACTCTCATAGATATTTTTTTGACAGACATTAAGATTTTTACTATTAATATTATAAATGCGACACACATGAACAAAAAGCCCGACTGGATATGTAATTTTTCCTTTCAGTTTAATGTTAGTAAGCAAATTTAAAAACTTAGAGCAGCGGCCAACAATGGTTTTTCTTAGGTTTTCCACACATTAATCGTACTTCTTAGGAATAAACAAGAAACTTCACGTCTTCATTTTGTGATATGATCGCATACATTTCCGAGCATATTTGAGAAAATAATACAACAACACATTGATTGCAATACATTCGGTCTTTGTATCACAATGCTTATATATTTGAATTTAACCGACATATCTAACGTTGCATACAAGGTTTCAAGGTTTCCATAATTTGCTGTGTATCTTTGTCGGTCATGAACTCGTGATACGTATTTGAAATGTGTGTTATGACCGCGAGTATTTGTTCAGTCTTGGGTTGTTTTGGGCGTGTCTGGTACTTATCGTAGGTACAAGTACAAGCCTAGAGCTTAGTTTGTGTGAGATTGCCCCCTGATTATTATTAATTGTATTTTCTAATTACTCATACAATAATAACAAAGTTTCGTTGTTATATAACCAGAACCAATAATACTTTCAAGGGCATTGTTTTTTATTTGTACTGAACCAGACAAATATCAAAACCGGAAAGTGTTTTGCTGTTTTGTTTTCTCATGCCGTCAATGGCGGCTATAAAACGATCATTAAAGTTGTTCAAGTTCCGCACGGCTTAGTAATCCCAACGATCCTGCACAGACGAGATGATTCAATCGTTCGATATTGAATCAAACCCAAACCGTCGAACAGTAACAAAGGCTGCACATTGTATTCTAATTATGGTATTTTATAGCAAATACTCCATGTTAATTCACCCGGGATGCCCCAGTAAGTGCGCCGATTCATCGACACTGTCGTAAAAACTCGACGTTACTCAATCTTTTGTCGCTACTGCAATTAATAAATTACAGCGCACTGACTGATCTTAGTCAGCGGCAACGGGAAGCAATTACGGCCCCATTGTATAAACAGACATTACACAAATGCTACTTTTATATACTTATTTCAAAATCCAGTGATTAATCTGTGGGTAATGAAAAATTTCGTCATCTTTGTACATCCATACTTCCATACTTCTGTTAATCTGCATAGTATAGTTAAAACAAAGCCGGATCTTTCAAACTACGCATAGGGTTTAAATGAGGTTTCCACCATTAGTTAGATAATTATCCACGGAAGGTTTTTATGCATAGTCTGGCTTATGTACGGGTGTTACAGACAACTCACATAAACCGAAGCGAAGCGAGGGCGAGTAGCTAGTTCTAAATATTAGTAACTTTAACTGTTTGTTATGCTTTCACGCTAAACCAACTGATACCTTGAGTCCCGGGAAAGGATATGAGATACTTAATAGCTCCTGAGGGAATTGCGATAACCGACATCTACCGGAACATTTCCCGGGCAACAGCTGTGATTAAGCTTAAAGACGTTCTCTGCTGCGCATATAAACCACCGTTAAGATTTTTAACTTAATTGTCCTTCGGTTTTCACTAAAATATCGCCTGGTAACAACTATAAATTAAGAAACTCGGACAGAAGAATAAAAGTAAGGTTCCCTGACCGTTTTTGACTCGAGCAATGCAATATATGATATAATATAAGGCAGGGTGTCGCGGACATGGCCACACTCAGGGCCGCGCGAGGCGTCAACGACGTCGTGTGTATGCGACGCCTGCGCCGGCGCTCGTCAGTGCGCAATAACAGCGCGCAGGCCCGCAATATTTACACCCGACCACATACGGCGGCCTAATTACGGGAAAAATAGCGCTGGAATGTCCCAACAAGTCTAACTCGTTTAAAGGATCTCGAAGAGTGATTCTTGCTCGCCGTGCGCTGTAAAGGTCTTGCATTCGTCCATAGTCTCGTAGCGTTGCATCCATTGTAAAAACATTGAAGTATTACTATTGGTAATCTGGAAAAATAATGACACACAAGTTAATTTTGTTCTTTTACTAATGTCATGTTGCTATGCTTTTAGCTTAATTTAAGATACCTAGCTGGGACCTATTCTAGACGGTAAAAATCATATCATCTTTGACCTGTTCCTTATAAATGGTATTTTTTGCTGCTGTCAAGTAAATAAGAGCTGTCAAAACGTCAACCATATAATAACATGCCAAAGACGACGCGGATTTAACCACCTAAATTAGGGGCCCGGCCTCTATTCTACTACGACGACTACGACGTAAAAGACAAACAATATTGCTGAGGTCCTACTTTGAAAATCGAAGTTTGAAGTTACCTTGGCTTCATCCCTTTTTCTCGACTTACTCTCGAATGACGAGTGACAGAGATGGACCTGTTTTCGTATTGTCAACGGTGTGATGGCGGTTATTTTCTTGACAGTAATGGCGGCCAAGTTATAAACAATTTGATAACACGTCAAGAACATTATTGTTTAACGTCGTAGAATAGAGGCCAAGTTAGCGTTACGATTCGCATAATTCGCATTTATTGCCGCGCCGCCCACGGTTCATGACAGGAGCACTGCGGAGGACGCGGAGTTCGCTACCGAATCTGCGCTTCGCAAGGAGACTGAGTAGACCTTCCTTTCTCTTCCTTATTTTGTTTCTAAATAGTAACTTGCAAACTAATTTACGTGAACCACTATAAAATCTAATAGCCGTAGTAAAATTGAGGAGAAGAAATTAAGGAGTTGCAATTTCGTAATAAGTAACATAAAGTGATGACGCAAAGGACACGCGAAAATCAGACCTTTATATTATTATTAAAAAATCTCATAAATATGTATTATGACGCGTATGTTTTTAAATTTAATAGTCTCATTTGATTAGCATAACGTTATCATAGCTCTGAGCGTCTTTCAGAAGGTGATGATGCTATTGGGTTAGATTCAATAAATGATGGATAAATGGCAATAATTAATTTATGAAAAGTAGATAGGGCGATAATATCTTCCTCTCTGTCCTGATTTGAATCACCTACCTCTTACCTTGTTTATAAAAAATATTCCCCTGAAATTACGTATAACGGAGGTTTCCAACTTTCGATCAATATACCTATTTGTTCTTGAGAACGGAACTTTAGCCCATTTCTTTTGACACGTGGTTTGTTTACTATATCCCAAAAACCAATCTGTAGTCACACCAATTATGTCACTAAATGTGTGTTGTATTTGATATTTTTGTTTACCCTGATATTTTTTTATACTTGTGTACATAACAGGTTGAACGAAAATAATCACGGCTGTACTTTTCCACGTCGAACAAGTTCAGTTTATTTTTATAAGTAAACCTCGGTGCGAATGCGGCAAGGCCATGTCCGGTCGGAGCAAAAAAAAAAAGGCTCTAGAAATGTTTTAGCTTTGGCCCTATAAGTTTGACGTCAAATAAGTTCATTGCTCTGTATTAAACGAATATGCGATTCGAGCTGAGAACCTGTTGGTGTCCGCGGACTGGTGTGAGGTCAACCTGATTTGATAATCCTGTTTAATTTCAATCGCAGCAGCCGAGACCATCGCTACGTTGACGTCAGAAATGTGTGCAAAAATGTCAAGATGAGAAAAACAGTAGATCGTTAGAACGGTAGAACATGCCACTGCTTTGACGTTCTACTCTGCCATGATCGCTATTTACAATGTTTACTGAATCAATGAAATAGTTAAAAAAGGGAAATAAAGTAAGACACAAAACAAACCAATATATAAAAACGACCACCAACACTAAGTACCTAGAATACTGGCGCTGACCAATTTCTGATGTTACATATTTGCAGCGACAATTCCAATGCAATTTCATGTTCATATTTTAACTTTCCATATCTTGCATGACAAACGATAAAATAACTTAGGTACCTATAGGTATGGTGATCCATATCATTACCGTCCGACCAATTATGGCCGACATTTATAGCAACTAGTTTCGCATTATTTGTCACCGGCTCACCGAGATTAAAGATATTCTTGTAAGGTATCTTTAATTACTTTCGCTTTTATTACTCAGAACATAAAAACGAAACTTGGAATTTTCGGAATGTCCAAGGTATACATATAAATTAAGATAGCCCTTATCGCATCATATGTAGGTTGCGTCGGAAAAGTTCTTCCATTAATATCAAATACAATTTGATTGTGTAGCTGTAAACACATTACTAATCTAAATAATGTTTGTCAGTATTTTCACGTAGGTATCCGCAATTAGCCTTGGTGTTAGCGGGACTCGGATCACAATCAATTATGACACCTTTATGGATTTTGGTATTTATAATTAGTAATTAGATACACCTAACTTTGACGATGTGTTTATTAAATACATAGAAATAGATCTACATTCAAAATTGTTTGTACAGTATTGTTAAAAGTCAGTTTATTTAAAAGGGTATAACCGTGTTTGTATGGGGGATCGGCCCCATACGCCAAATTGATTGTCGTTTTGCTGATTTATTTCCCCAAGCATAAGATGCTATTCCGCCAAATATTGAGCCCAAAATGTCACAGGTTTTGGAGAAAATAAAAAAAAATGAAAATCGGTTTTTATTTATTTTTGTCTAAACTACTGAACCGATTTTTTTGTAACTTAAATGTATTATGCTAGTAATTTAGATGAATTATTAAAAAAAAAATGAAGTTCCAAATGCATTTGTAAATAGTTAATTTTTTATTTTTTTTATTTTTTTTTTATTTTTCCGATATAGGGACACCCACCAATTTTGGATATTTTATGTAAAAACTAATATTTTATAACATATTTTTTTTTCATAAACATTCACATGGCTCAACAGGGTAAGAATACCATGTGCATGTAAATTGATACGACAACCGAGAATTCCATATCGACCGCCGCTGTGTAGGTAAGTACAAATTTGAATTTAGAACGTGACCAATTGTTAAAGAGGATGGATTACGTTATTATTGGCTGTATAAGCTGTATGCAGCTTGGTTGTAGAGTACCACGAAATAAATAAAAAAGGCGGAAACCATTATTTTTCAACATGAGTTGATCTGCTTCTTGATCTGCTTGCAATGAGAAAAAAGGAGATTATAAGAAAATTATTTTTAAAGTCGCCAAGATCCTTACACGTGTACGTGTATAACAATATCTGTGAACGGTTACAAAAATATGCAATTCACTATTTTGAAAATGAAAGCCTGCTGTCCGTAGCGGAAAACGTAAGCACATTTGTAATGCCCTTTAAACAATAACTTGTGTAAGTAAATAGATATTCGAACAATTTTGTAGTTTACTTATATTTTAATTCTGAACAAATACGTTAATCTATCATAGTATTTTATTATATTAGTATTTTAGCAGCGGAAGTAGAACATAAAGGCTGGATGCGAAAGAAACTGCCCTTTCAGATGTTCTCGTCTAATGACATTACCGATTTTCCACAATTGACAACAATTCATTATGTGCTAAGGTAGTAAAATAAAATACCGTTTCTAGATTTTACACTGCTGATTACAGTAAAAATATCTTTGGATTTTTTATGCAGTAGTTTTTTTTATATTTAGGAAAAACAGTAAAAAAAGTTGGATTGTGAATGTTAGGAATACACTTATAGTGCCCTTAGTCCATTTATTTAAAAAAAATATATACAACTGTCATGTTCATTTTTTATCTGTCTGACGAATGAAACTCAAAGCAGATGCAAAGCAGTAAACGCAAAATAGTTTATTTATTTTAATGGCGTCTACAAATTATGTAATTAATTAAATTACGCAAAATAACAAATTTGTGAACGAACAGCAGCGAATGATTGACAAGTGAGTGACATGACATGACAGTCAGTTCTGTATCTGTTTAAAGTTACTTTTTTTTATTTTATGTCATGCTAAGATCACGACATCAGTATTCCTAACTTTGGATATACGGTCTTTTTAATGACTATTTCTTTAATAAATTATTAACGACGAATTTAAGTTGAATAAAGAAAAACTGAGAAATACGGGTAGTCTAATTTTTAACTAGCTATTATAAACGCGAAAAATAAATGACGCTTTTTTTTTTTAAATGTTTTCAATTATCAGAGCCTGAATTAAAGCTATTGTTCACTGGTAGCTACCAGTTAGGCCAAGCCATCTCATATTTAGCAGAACTTTTAGATGAAAACGGTTATTTGCAAATGGCATACGTTAAAGATCAAACGACGATTTTAAAAATACAGGTTCTGTCCCGGCACATTTCTAAAAAGTTGTACAGATGTTTTTTTTAAATATGATCCTGAAGCTACGGGTATACACACAATACAACAGTATTGTTGTGAATGTGCCAATGGCTTGAGAACTGTGGGGTGCTGTTCGCACGTGGCGGCTGTTATTTATTATCTGTCACACGACAGGTATTTAACCAAAATTCCACGCCCTAATGAAAGGTTCAGTTACATTTTTCAAAACGAAGGCTTGACTGTAACGATTGACGTAGATAGTGATGAAGATTACGATAAAGAACTAATACTCTTTATCATATTTTTGTTTTCAAAAACATACAGCTTATACAGCCAATAATAACGTAATCCATCCTCTTTAACAATTGGTCACGTTCTAAATTCAAATTCGTACTTACCTACACAGCGGCGGTCGATATGGAATTCTCGGTTGTCGTATCAATTTACATGCACATGGTATTCTTACCCTGTTAAGCCAAGTGAATGTTTTTGAAAAAAATATATGTTATAGAATATTAGTTTTTACATAAAATATCCAAAATTGGTGGGTGTCCCTATATCGGAACAATAAAAAAAAAAAGAAAAAAAAATTAAAAGTAAAAATTTAACTATTTACAAATGCATTTGGAACTTCATTTTTTTTTAAATAATTCATCTAAATTACTAGCATAATACATTTAAGTTACAAAAAAATCGGTTCAGTAGTTTAGACAAAAATAAATAAAAACCGATTTTCATTTTTTTTTTTCTCCAAAACCTGTGACATTTTGGGCTCAATATTTGGCGGAATAGCATCTTATGCTTGGGGAAATAAATCAGCAAAACGACAATCAATTTGGCGTCTGGGGCCGATCCCCCATACAAACACGGTTATACCCTTTTCGCTAGTATTTTTCTTACCTTCATTAAGACACAATATCAGCTCATTGATCGGTAACAAAGTTGCCAAAAGTCTTTAAATGTCCAATGGTATTTCTGGCATAAAGAAAACCCGGAATTTAATGGTGCATAAGTAATTGTCCTGGTTTTTGGGCTGGCGTGTCGAGCAGAGAGCAGTTCAAATATACCTACTTATTTTGTTAAAGCCTGTTTCTAAATCGATGTCAGTTAATGGCAAAATCTCGCCAGGTCAATGGACAGAGCATATCACCGCACCGTGTAAATTTTATGAATAAGTTTTTTTAACAGAAATACCAACCTTATTTGGACCAGCATCTGTTTACATTTTATGTATGATACTGACTAATAAAATAAAAAAACTGATATTGAACAGTGTGTTTTAATCAGACGCGTTCAGTTCATCAAGTTCAATTATTGTAATCTAGCAACTCTAGACAGTCTGAGAGAGACGTTAACGATTGGACGCAGGCTTGCACAAGGCCGTTTCAACTAGGCCGAATTTTCTCAGATATACTCGTACATTATTGAAACACTAATAGGTAATTAATTAGCAGCCAGTCTGCCCTAACATTCGATAAAAGATAAAAACTTTTAGACGTCAATAATCTACCAGTGCATCTCAAGAAGAGACCACTGCTGCTAAGAAGAAACACCGCAAGAAATTCAACAGTTCGTTGTTTTTTAACATTGCTTATGACAATGATAAACAGAGCTTGGCAGGGGTGAGCTGTATTCAGAGTTTGCATAACATGGACATACCTTGTCATTCAATGGTAGATGTGGTGTATTTTAAAATAACGAATGAAATTATTTTATTTAGGTTGCCTTTCTGCTAAGATCTTTACGTCACCATCAAAACAAATGAATTTTATAGCAAGCTTTTTTAGTAAGCCTCTTTAAAGGAACATACGAGTATGTAAACAGTATTTTAAAGTAAAATTTCACTCCACTCACCTCAAGGGATGTAGAAATATCTTTTTCTATCCATAAGTGGATATTAAACTCAAAAACAAATTCGTTTAAAATTGAAAATGTCGAAATACTTATAAGTAGTTATTTATTACAATAATAAATAAAACTAAGAAACAGTTCCTACTCGTTTTATACTCAATTTATTGTCATTTTAGTTTAATTATAATTAATACAGTTATATTTTCATTTAATATTTATTTTTAAGGTATATCTATATTAATATCGACATTTGATATTTATGACGTAAAAATGGCTCACCATTGCCAAGTTCTGTTGATAAAATTTTACCTAGCTTTATATAAAACAGCAGAAAAACCTATCAAACTCAGGATATCGGGCAGTTGAAGTCTCCGCCATTATTGCCTGTATAAATACCCTTAGTTAAGATTGTATTTCCTTGTTTCAGCGAAAATGGAGGTGCTGGATAGGCTAGTGGCAGGCTACCATGACCTGATGGACAATAAAAGCGACCAGAGGGTCAAGGACTGGCCCATGATGTCGTCCCCCCTGCCCACTCTGGCGATCTGTCTCACATACGTGTTCATAGTCAAAGTAAGTATTCTATTATTGCATTTTTCAGCTACAAATGCTACAATGAGCCACTTGCAATAGGAAACATTAAATGCACGCAATATTATTTCAACTAGCATAGTGATCTTCATGTCAGAATAAAGATAACTCGCTTTTGCCCATGACTTCGTCCAAGTAAAAATAGTTTATTGGCTATTCACTCGGGAACTATCCTATTTTTTAAAGGATAACATTACCTTGTCCCTCAGGGCCGTATTATGTTCGCCTTTATCGTGGTGGCTAAAGCACCCGTCCTTCTCTCATTTATAAACTGGTCAGACAGTGACAGATGATTTATCCACGTCGATAAACACTGTCATAATAGGCACGCAGGATATAATCTATATCTTCGCTAAGTTTCATCATTAAGTTTCATCCGTAAGTGGTTACGTCGCGAAAAGACAACACGCTAACAGAGGTACTTTCGCATGTATTAAGTGAGGAAGTACCTGTGGATTACCGACTGGCTAACCTCTCAAATAATCATAGTTTTTTCTTGCGACTGTCAGTGAGCCCAAGTAAACAACTTCTGCGGTGATGTTTCTTTTGAATTATTTTGATAATGGCATGTGGCAACCTTCGCGTTAACTGGGCTGCCGGGTGTACGAGTAATATAATGATACACGGATACCAAAGTCACGATGATTCCTTATGTCTGAGGCATGTAGGTATTGCTAAGTGTGTAGAGAGAGACTAGTGATGCAATAATTATGAGACTGGTTTGATAACTTATTGATACTTTGTTAAAATACGAAAATAAACGCTATAAAATATTTACGAGAATAAAATAATCGTAACGAAAATATATGAAAACACTATGATTCATAAATCAAATTTAACGTCGTTATACTTGTATCTATCAGTGGAATCTACTGCATGAAGTGGATTTCTTGATTGCTTGAAAAACAACTGATTAGACAATAGACAGCTAGCTATAACTATAATTATAACTATAACTAAAACCATCGACAATTTACCTCTAGATAACTGTGTGTTCTCTTCTTTGCAGGTGGCTGGGCCAAAATTTATGGAAAATAGAAAACCATTTGAACTTAAACAGTTGCTAATCTGGTACAACCTTTTTCAAGTCCTGTTTAGCATCTGGTTGTTTAATGAGGTAATTATAACTTTTTTATGTGGCTATTCATGGTACGTACAGCACATGAATGATAATTTTAATATAAATCTGTGAATATAGAAAAGACATGATATTATAATTTATATGTACGTATTTAAACAAATTTTAGCACACAAATATTTCCTAAAATTAAGCTCTATATTTGTAACTAACTGTTCCCGTGCCCACTTCGTTGAGCTATATAAACTTGTTTTTTTTGGATTAATATATACTTAGCCTATGACACTCACAAATAACGCGGCTTTCCATTGGTAAAATAATTTTCAAAATCGATTCAGTACATCCAGAGATTACCCCTTACAACGTCACAAACTATAGCTCTATAATATTAGTATATATATGGATACTAGGCAACTTCACACCTAAACACAGTGTGTAAGCTCTTCGGTGCTTCGGTATTGTACTTCTCTCTCACTCGCTTTTAAGAAGAGCGTATGAGAGCGAGGGAGAGGCCAGTACAAATACGAAGCGCCCTCTAAGAGCTAGCGCACAGTATAACTATACGGGAATTATTGGTGACAATATTTGCCCTTACTTTATAAAGTAAGATATCCTCTATAGAGGATAATTTTTTTGATAGAATACCTAATTATAGACGAGGTGAAGGTGCGAATTTTGTTCAATTTATGTGACAGAGGATTGATTGTTGGGGCAACCTTAGGTGCAGAATATAATATTATAATATGTTATTTATTAATGTTAATTGCACTTCAATAAAGATAAAGATAAAGACATTTATTCAGTAAGTAGGCCGCACGTGTACTTTTACACGTCAAGAATCTACCAGCGCTTCACAAGAGGAGACCACTGCTGAGAAGAAACGCCGCAAGAAACTCGGCTAATCACTATGAACTAATAGGCTATTCGCGTTAAGAAAATAGTGACTCATCGGCTTAGCCACGCCCTTTGACCAATTAGATCACAGTAAATTAGAAAGCCACCAATGAATATACCTTTACTTTGCAGTTGCACTGATGTGTCACTATTTTCTTAACGCGAATAGACTATACTATAACAACGGAACTATTTCTGCTTAAATGAACAATAATGTAGGGTTAATCGCCCTTACATTGACCCTTTTGGAGCTGGTATTTACACTGCTAATTTTTGTTGCAGAGTATAGTCAGCGGATGGTTCACGACTAACAGCTTCCGATGCCAGCCCGTCGATTACTCGCGGTCACCAACAGCAATGCGGGTAACATCACATACTAAAACTCACAGTATGATAAGTAGAGCCGTTGTGTCAGCCTTCAAGAAAGGCATAGTTGTTCTCGCTTTGTCGAGTACGACAAACAACGCAGGCACCATAATGAATGAGACAAAGTTATGTTGTTCGGTAGAAGTTGACAATTGCTCAGACTGGGGCATAATTCTACGTCACGTTGGCAACGTTACGTTAGCTTTTATTTACTTGACAGTAATGACATATCAAAAGCGATATAACTTTACCAAGTAGAATAGAGCCTCGGTTGTTATTATATAGTAACATTTCGACGGTTAACCACCAATACCTCCTAACTGACATTTTTGGTCAAACAACTTTTTTTCGCAATTCATGATAAATACCCTCTAACGCACACATTAGAAAGATCTCCTATTTCAAATAAAGCATATTTCTAGTGTTTTTGTTATCCTGGCAATACCTGCTAAATGACAACGCGCGATTTTTGCCCAAAATACAAAGTTTTTTGTGTCTACTGTAAATTTTTAACATATTGAGATAGGTAGGAGGGATTGGTGGTTAATCGTCGATTTAACAAAATGAGTATGGTTTTGACTTTTCCCAAGGCCGTTGACAAGATACGAGAGCCATAGTAATTTTAAATTTAAACAATATTTCGTCACTTCCTTTTTTAAGAATCTTTTTAACGGGGCCTATTAAATATTACTGTATGTATTTGGAAGAGTTTAAATCAGTTGGTTTAATTAAATAGCAGGCAGCTTTGTTAATTCAAGGAAGTGCGTATTTTTTTTGTAATTTACTATTTCCCTCTAACCTTTAAGGACTTCCTGATACCTGATTAGTCTAGGAAATAACAAAGCGTAATCATTCATAATTACTTTACAAGTAAAAAGTAGAATAATTCTATCTGGTTTATTGATATCTACCTGCTTGAGCGTGCCGTAAACAGAGAGGTGGCTTACCTTCAAGATCGCTCGCTTGTAGCACAAAGTATCAACTAATTGCGCGCTCACACATCACTCGGCAATTTTGATAATTTTGCCGGAGCGATACGTCGTGGATCCAAACTAAGTTTGGTCGGTCCGTACACTTGTGTACCTACGCGGAAATGACACGCCAAAGCCCTTGGGAGTTCATTTCGCTACGTTTGTCGTATCGTACGCAGCCTAGTCTGCGTTTATAGACGAATTTTACACGATAACTTATTTCTTATAGCGACACAAGATGAGGTTTTTGAGCCTCTATCCTTACAAGAACGAAATACTGTTATAATAACTTGATTACAGTAACAAATAATTAAGAGACAGGAGCTCAAAATTACGATATGATAGATCTTATTAATTTGACAGTAATTCCGGCCGAGATATAAACAATACGATATTATGTCAAAGGCAATATGGTTTTACCAAGTAAGATAGAGGCCCTGACTGTTTCTCGGCCTTTCTTAAACTGAAATGTAGAGCTACTGGATTGAATATTTGTTTCAATTGCCTTTTTACGAAAACTTTTTTTTTAATTTGTAGTAACCCAATAAATCGAAGTATGCATGTTAAAATAAGACTTTAGACATACACATACACACGCCACGACATTAATGCCGCCGCCGTCTCGTTTCCTCGCGCTTGCCGGAGAATGCGGAACGAGTTAAGCGATTTTTGTTAATACGAGTAGGTAGATGCATTATTTTTTCCGCCGAGGTACAAAACAAACATAATGTTTACACATGCTACTTTTGTCAAAAAATCATTATTAAAAAGAATTGCCGTCCCATAAAGTCAAAAACTAAGATTTTTATCAAAATCCTTTATTTTCCACATTTATAAAGCGAAAGCTTCCTTTACATGTCCCCACAAACCGAATATGGACCTATGCCATGTTATGATGACTTACCCGATTTTCTTTTTGAACAATCTACATAAAATACGAGTAGGTAATGAGTCTCGTTTACAGGAAGGTACTAATTAAAAGACTTGCGTTAGGCGTTACACACATGTTAATTGTAAATTTACACTCAGTACCTAGTTAAACACGCCATTGTTTGACTTTTCATCGTCAATGGAGCTGAGCCGGACTTTAACGTTAACAAGTGTATTTAATCACATCATTACTTTATCCTAATTATCACTTTGGTGGAATAAATCAACAGGTATACCCAATTATCACTCTATTAAAGTGATATTTATTTGGAACTTGCTTTGATAAACTTAAGTAGTTCGCTTGACGTATGTAAATTCTGTTTGTACTCGTGTACCTAATTCGGGATTATTTCAAGCAAACTGACGCAGTTGGTGGCTCTATTATTGTGTTTACTGATCTTATTGAAGCTATAGTAGATGTCTGGAGGTCACTCGGTTTAAGTGTCTTAATTCAAAGCCACGGTTTCATCCAACTGCGATGTTAGCTAAAACCAATCTTGCGGTTGAAAGTTCGAAGTCGTTAAGTTTTTTTTTGATAGTACCGTGACAGTGAATGGAGGGTAGCCATCCATCCGGGTTTCCCCAGATTTATCCATGTTTAGAGGGGTTTAGAGGGGACGGGAGCATCTGGGAGGGCGGGGGTAGACCTCCAACAAGGTGGACCGTCCACATGGCTGAAGTTGCTGGGACCGATGCAAGCGGCAAAGTACAGGTGCTTGCGGCAAACCCTTTGGGGGAGGTTTATGTCCAGTAGTGCACGTCTCTCGGTTGAAAAAAGGATTTCGTAATATTTTTACCTCGCCTCGGCCGCATTTATTGTCAATGTAATGTCAAGAGATAACGTTATTAATACGACAACAATAGGGGAAAGTCATTAAGTCAATATAGAATAAGGCTCCTCGACTTGTCAGTTAACAATTTTTTTTTATAGTATGTGGAAAGCAAACGAGCGTACCAAAAACTAAAATAAAAGCAAAAAATAGATAGTAGGCATGACATAAGTGTTTCCGATACCTATATATAAATAGGTATTCAAATGTATTTGTAAGACGTCATAGGAAGTTTTGACAATTAACAATCAAATCAAGCCCGAATAAGATATATTTAGAGTTCATTATACCTACTCGAATAATGTAAATTTGTATAACTAATAATGAATAATGTAATATATTATTCTAATGGTTTTGTTGTTTGTTTATAGACGGCGAACGGATGCTGGTGGTACTACTTTTCTAAGTTTACGGAATTCTTCGACACGGTACGTTAATCTGTTACTTTTAGTGTTATTGTTTTAAACGGTCAATTAATAACATTTTAATGATTCATTTAGAATCAATCTAGTGGTTAAAAGACCATATTTCTTTCTACATGTGTCTTGACCGTGTCATATCTTAATGTCAAGGTGGAAGCCGCAACTAGCTGGTGGTCATGCTCATTTCCGCAAGCATTTGCATATGTCTATGAGACCGATCCAAATGAGAATTTGTTTGTTTCCTCTGCGTAATTAGACGGGGCAGGATCTGGCGTATAGTCATTAAGGTCATCAGGTCGAATTACTGATGAGTTGCAAATATACCTACTCGCTAGCCTTGTCCTGACATTCTCCTGGGCCTCTATACTACTGGGTAGAACCATATTGCTTTAGACATGTCATAATTTCCGATATTTCGTGTTTCAGATCTTCTTCGTGATGCGCAAGAAGTTCGATCACGTGTCGAAACTCCATGTAATCCACCACGGCATCATGCCCATGTCCGTTTGGTTCGGAGTCAAGTTCACGCCGGGTCAGTATTTTATACAACATTTAAACATCATTATCTTCTAATATATAAAATTTCCATGTCACAATGTTAGTTACCGTACTCCTCCGAAACGGCTTGACAGATTCTTATGAAATTTTATATGCATATTCAGTAGATCTGAGAATCGGCTACTATCTATTTTTCATTTCTAATTTATAAGGCAAAACAACGTTTGCCGGGTCAGCTAGTTAACATTAAAATTTACCAAAGTAACATTCGCCTTGGAAAAATCATTGTTAAAAATGTAGACAATCAACTTAAATGCCTTATAATTAAAAAAATACACTCTGATTGTAATGCCGTCCGATCTGTAGCGTTGCAACGCTATCAAGTAGGTACCTACTTAAAATAGTTACCACCTGAATAAGGTAAAGTGTACGCAAATGATACGTGTCAACTTACCTGGGTGACCTTGGCTTGTTACCTTATAGTCCTAGCGCGGCCTGATCCGGGCCGACATGGTTGGGTCCAGCACGGCTAGCACATGTTGTCCGCGACTTGTTTGTCGCTCGGATCTCCCTTTCTAATATTTACTCTAACCGTAGAGATGCACTGAGCGACAAGCGAGAAAATACAACTTGTGCTAGCGGTATTTAAACAGATTTGAGCAAGTCAACAAGTAGATCGCGATGTCGTCAAATTACAACAATCATGGTGGTCGCGCTCTGATCGCGTTATTTGTTTAACAAACACTCGTGAACCGTGAATATTTCTCAAAATAATTTTGAAAGATATTCAAAGTTGACTAGTTCTACGCATATGCGTAGATTATTGATACATCAATTTAGAGCTGCTTAAAGCTTTATTGGTACGTGTGAAATCAACTTTGTATAAACGATTAAGGTGGTTATTATCACGAAGGAATGATAAGTACCCCTAATGTGATGGCAATAATAAGCTAATGGTTTGGTCGGCAATTTTGTAAGTGCTTAGGTAATAGCACAAAATCCAAATAACTAGCGTAATATTCGTACCTACCTAAGCCATTGAGATTTAGTACTTAGCCAGTTAAGTTCTATCATTCATGACTTATCTAAGATCACATTGCTGGAGTTAAAGCACAGAATATGTTTACCGACTTATCAAAATGACACGTTTTGGGTGATAAAGATAAAATTAATGCGAGTACCAGATACGTTAACCATATCTGTAGAAATTGAGCAATAATGATATTTACTGATGAATAATAATTGATCTAAAGCTGCCGAGGACTAGTGCAAACTTTTGCGTTAAGCATAAATTAACATGTGCAGTTATTTGACCGCAGTCAACGGACGTCATTGAAAAATACGCGAATCTTCTGAACAAACATGTACAGTCAACAGAGTGGATTCGGGTACCACTGTAGAACCCTGTCGCAATGCAGACAATATAACTTAAACTTGGAAGTTTGCCGTTTAGAAATACGTCATCTTATCGCGACAAGGTTCCACCCACGGTTGTTAACGAATACATTTTGTCGTTTGCTAGCTGGGTAAACTTTTATCTTTACTGCCGTTAGAAAATAATACTTAATTCAACTAGTTACGAACACAATGACACATAGAACAAGTTCTAGTTGTTCTTGGAAGTCTTAGTTAATAATTGATATCTTTTATTACGCAGATAGATGTCGACCGTTGAATGGCAATATACAATTAAGGAAACCTCGCACGCCACAAAGTATTATTGTTGGCACAACCTGCAATTATTGACACGCAAATATGTATAAATACATGTTTATATTATGATAAATTTGTAATGGGCAAAGATAGTCCTTTGACTATCGGTATAATCGGCTAGTGTTACGAAGATGTATCCTAAATTAAATTGAAAATTAAGGAACGCAAAAAAAGCGAAAAAAGATAACTGATTTGGAGCAAAGACAAAGAAAACAACAAGAAGTTGGTAAATGTAAAACCGGTATGAACTCAGTAAAGGTCGTCATGGCTCATGCGGTCGTCCGTCCGGTTCGATAGGCACTTGACCTGCTCAGCCACGAAGTTAGGGGTTACGGATTCTTGTCCTGTGTATGGAGTATAAGTGTTGAATTATCTGAAAGATATGTTTTATCACAAAACAAACTTCTGAATCTTCGAACGAAAAGACTCGTATAATAATGAAGAAACTTCACTTAAGAAGTTCGTTTGATCATCTTTATACCTTACGGCTATCTATTCTGACGTACCATTGCGAAACATCAAGACAAATAAGCTCCTGACATGAATATACACTTATTATCCGCCATGATCCAAGCAATTAGTCGACGTCTTTTTTATCAGACTGTAACTTTGCAATAATAACGTAGCCTCGCTATCATTGCCTGACATAAAAAATATCTGTTGTAGGATACATAATGATTTTTTTGGGTAATACATTTTTGATGAGATGCAAAACTGGACATGGTATTAAGTGCATACCATGCATATTTACATTTTGAAACCTGTTTTTGTTAATGAGAACTTTAGTCATCAGATGAGATTCGATAATCGACTTCTTGGATCAGAAGCGACACTGTGTACAGGGTTGGGCAGATTAAGTGTCCTAGTTAAAAAGAGCCATAAAATTAAAACAAGACAGTTTTTTTAAAATTTATCACGTTTTTATTTTTAGCGTACTCTATACTTAAAAAAACTAATTCATAAGTTCAAATCGCTCGCAATCAGCTTTAATAACTTGACGCATTCTTCCATAGAATGCATTGCACGCGGCACGCACTACCTCGTCTTGCACGCACTATTTCATCCCATATCTTGACTAATCGATGTTTGAATGAGTTTAGATTCATGCCCTGTGTGCTCCCAATCTTGCTCAGCATGTAACCCATATCGAAAAGTCCAAAGCATTCAAATCCGGCGATGATACAGGCTATTCTTGCCAAGGTATAAAATCTGTCAAATTTGTTCTACACCAATCTTGAGTGCGTTTAGCTTTGTGAGATGGGGCACTTTCTTGTTGGAAGCAGTAATAGTCGTTTCCATATAATTTTTGAGCATTTTCTAGCAAATGACCCTGTAACACGTTCTGGATGTAATAGTCTTGGTTAATTTTGACACCTCGATCAATAAACAGATGCGGTAACTTGCCTCTAGGCGATATCGCACCCCATACCATGACAGCTGATGCACTCTGGAACCCGTTGTACGGCTAATTTGTCCACAGGAATATCCTTCAATGAAGCACCATAGACACGATCGTTTTGTTGGTTGTGACTGTCTTGTAACTGGAACATCTTTTCATCGGAAACAATAATATCATCGCCGTCGTGCCAAGCTAGCAATTCCCTACATTTTTTCACTCCAGTTTTTTTCTGGGCATCTGTTAAGCCATGAATTTTTAGTTTTTTGTTGGCCTTTAGCCCAAGATCATATTTTAAAATACGACTCATTGTTCGACGGGATATTTTCATATCTTTAGCAAGTTTGCTTGCACTTCGAGCTGGATTTCGTCTAATACGCTCACGAATATTTTTAATGATGTTTTTGGTGCGAACAGATGGCTTTCTCCCAGGTTTGGGCCTGATTTGTGAAGATCCCGTTTCTTTGAATCGCTTGACGGTCCGCGATATAAACCTTATATTGATATTTAAATGTTTCAGCGTCTTCAATATCTCACACGGTCGGTATTTTTTCTGGTACAAATCGCACACGAGCTGGCGTTTCGCGTCCATTGTTGAAAACAATATAAAAACAAAATATATCAAGCTGACGTGTAGAAATCATAAAGAAGATTAAATTGTTAACAAAAAAAAAATACGAAGTGAATTTAAGTTATATTTAAGTAAAAAAGCCTTGCCATACACAACTAGGACACTTAATCTGCCCAACCCTGTACTTCTGTGTGTGTGATTGAATGTATAGGGGGTATGTAAGTAATTGTTAAAGGAATACAACGCCTTTATGAAAAGAACCATCCTAAGCAGTCTAGGTATACGTACAATTCATCAGGTCAGTTTTACCGTTCGCCTTGCAACCGTACCTTTAAGAAAAAAACGGACTGTGTCAGTCATCTGCGCACACATCTCCGGAATCAGGGCGTGTTCACATCACAACGGCGCCGTGGAGAGACACCTTACCTTGTCTGTATAACGGACATGTGCACGGCATACCTCATAAAGGGCGAGGTGGACATCTTGTAATTGTTACACTGCTTTTGTTCCAGGCGGCCACTCTACGTTCTTTGGCCTGCTGAACACATTCGTGCACATAATCATGTACTCGTACTATCTCCTGGCTGCGATGGGCCCCAGGGTACAGAAGTACCTCTGGTGGAAGAAATACCTCACCGCCCTGCAAATGGTAAGTTTATTTTTGAGCTCACTGTTGCCTATATTGTCATAGTTTTATGTTATACTAATTTCTGCCGGCGATTTGATCCACATACAATTTGTTATTGCGTCATCCCATGTTCTGGGGGATTTAGATTATCGTTATTCCCTCGGGATCTTTTAGCCTATGTGTTAATCCAGGCTGTCCCTCAGAATACCTTACAATGTTTGTCCTAACACATCGTTTGTCCGAATTTTCATTTGCCCTAAACAGTTTTTCAATTGAGTCAGGCAACTTTTTAAGTTTTCCTATTATATCTGCGGTTCGGTTAGGTTAGGGTTGTAACTACACTAAAAAGGTTTAAAACTTAACCGTAAATGGTTTTTTGGGGTAAATGAAAATACGAACAAACGATGCATTAAGATAAATGACGATCAGGGATTCCATAGGGGAACCGTTAATCCAGGGTATGTATAACTACGTTCATTCCAAATTTCATCCAAATCCGTTAAGCCGTTGCTGCGTGTTGGAGTAACAAAATAAAACACACACACTCACACACAAACTTTAGCATGTATAATGTGAATTAGAAAAAATATATATAAATACCAGGGTATATAAATTAAGAACGTATAATTCTCTTTTTACCTTGGCTCATTATGTGTGAAATTGCACGAGAAAAGTATATTGTCATAGTTACAATAGACGTTCAGAAATGTAAAATGGAACCAAGTTATCTGGCACACTCTCAACGATCGTCATTTGTTTCAGGTTCAGTTCGTGCTGGTGTTCTTCCACGCGTTCCAGCTGCTGTTCATCGACTGCGACTACCCGCGCGCCTTCGTGTGGTGGATCGGCATGCACGCCGTTCTCTTCTACTACCTCTTCTCTGACTTCTACAAACAAGCCTACCTCAGGAAAGAAAAGGCTAAAGTGAGTAAAGGCAACTTCTCTCTTTAAAGAATCACGACTGATTCGATAAGCACACGAGCACATACGCCACCTCGTGGTATGTAAATAGCTTCTGGAGCCCCATACACATTGTAATTTCGATAAACTTTACTAAACAAGGACTGAGGTGGAAAGTCTCTACGCTGCTAATTCCCCCGGCTTTTTTATCGTTTACGGTAACTTATGACAAGGGCGAACTTTCGTTTCCAAACTTTTTAATTTATTCGAAAGTTTATAAGTTGAAAAACTCATTTTGTCTCATATCATAATTATTTTTCTTTTAGAGGCTTTAAAGAAATGTAACTTTCTATGGAACATAGTAATAGTAATAGTTAATTATTTATTCACAAGAATATGGGTACATACGAGTAACATGATGGTACAAGATATAAGGAGTTCCAATATAAATAGTAAGAGTTCATCCTGCATACGTTAAGCTTCTGGTAGGTCACATATACCTTATTGCTAGGTATATCTTCCTGTTCTAGAATATGTCGGGTTGGTACGATAGTTCAACCTTGTAGACAGTTAGGTTAACGTATACATTTGGTCTTATCTTAAAATAATCCTTAAACAGAGAGCACGTTATAAGTGCGGAAACGTGTATTGATCGCAAATAAAACCGGCCTATGCTCGAGACACTGTTCCTTATTGCATTTACCTACATTTTATAAAATTATTAATATCTCGTGTGTAAAATAACTGTAGTTATAGTTAAAGGCACATCTAAGATTGGTTTATGTCACGAGGTTAACCATTAAATCCTTGACTAGGTACTTTGCATTTCTAGGTAATCTTTCCACAACCTGTTCTTATGGTCACTAGACATCACCTAACTACGAGTATTTCCCTTCAATCCTAGACCTTAACCTGAATTCGTTTTAGAACCAGTTCTTCCTTGTTATGTTTACTCATGTTTATGTTAGCACTTTGTGTTAAGAAGGTGATGACTGATGAGTAACTTGAACAAACTAATTTTAAGTTCCGCTATCAATCGTGTCTTACCATGCCATATTTTGTTTTTTAGATGGCTAAAGCCAAAGCTAAAGTGGCAGCAGCGGAAGCGGAAGCCAAATCAGAGTCGAAAGACTTGATGTATCCCTTGCTGAATGGGTTCAGCAACGGCGCGGCCCTCGGGGACGTGCGGCAGCGGGTGGCGGGCGCGGTGGCCTCGCAGTGACCCGCGCTAGCCTCATGAATCCCGTCTAGGAGCGGGCCGCGAGCCGCGGACGCATCGCGGGCGGCGCGACCTCCACGCCGGAGAAAGCTCAATTACCTTAAGTTATTGTTATAAACTAGCTATAGAATTGTTAAATCCGCATACTGTATGCGAGCGTACATAAATAAGACTAATTTTTAACGGTGGACAATCTGGACGCTTGTGTGACGTCATTGGAAAACTAGCATCTACTGTTGAAATGTTCGATTCCGTCCAAGTTACTTACCTAAAACGATATTCAATTATCCGAAAGTTCATTTTCATGACAATACAGTTATTTATTTTTCGAGATTCCTAGTGTGCAGCAGTATGTGTAATGCAGTAAAATTAGGGAACATATAATGTATGCTTTGTGTGATAATTATGATCCGATATCGTTGCTGTAAGTCGATCACGGACAAATGAAACCGCATAAGATTAGGCTCGCAGATGTGCTATGTCTTAGAAACTTTTTCATTCCGGATATTTGAAGGATTCTCGAGAAAATAGAAGTACATAAAAGTTTTACACGGTCAATGTCGCGGACAGAAGCTGAAGGAGACGCTAGTCTTTTATAAGATTGAAGGTGATCCTTCGGCGCGAGGTATGACGGGACCTTCGCTTGTCGCGCGTTGACGGGTAGACAGTCGTAGGTACAATGTGAGGTTGTGAAGAGGCCGTCAGTATTTTTTGCTGATGGTGCCCTTTGTGCAAATGGGACGAATGCCTGCCGTGAAATGTGCTTGTTTGTGCCATGAGTTCTGTGAATGTTGCGTTAAAATATTACAAAAATAATGAAACAGTTATTTAAATTGGCCATTTTTGAGCGCTTTTATAACCGGTTTCATCCACTTTTTTGGCCGAACGTTTTGATCGAATACCAAAATTGGTCAGCTGTGCTGTCTCCACACCTGATTTAGATAAAAATGTTTAATATTTAAACAATAACAAACTACCTATTGTAAATGAAAATTCTGAATTTCATTGGATAAATCAAGCCATTTTTCTAGCCTATAAATCTACATTTAATTGTTAATATAATTAGTATTTATAATGCATACATCAGTAAGTACAATTATTAGGTATTTGGTTATTGAGTGGTGAATATGTTTTGAAATTCAATCGAATCGTGGGTTTTATATTTCTAGGCGTTGAGCAAAGACTTCCGACAACACGACATGGCTACGATTGATTGATTGAATTTTGAATTCTAGCGTTTTATTTGTATGTATAAGACAAAAAACTCGTTCGTGGGTTTGGAGAAAATTGTAAAGTTGTTTATACAAAAAGACTTGTCACTTTGTAAACAAATATTAAACAAATAATGGTCTAAATAACGCCGCATTATCAAACATTGTGATACTTATTTAATTAAAAAACAATTATGACTATAATATTCGTTTTTTTTTGCTTTGTCACATTAGAGACTGCAATGCGATCTTCCATTTTTAGGGTTCTGTATCCAAAGGGTAAAAACGGTACGGGGCGGGACTAAGACTCCACTGTCCGTCTGTTCGTCTGTCATCAGGCTGTATCTCATAAACCGTGATAGATAGACAGATGAAATTTTCACAGATGATGTATATCTGTTTTTAGTATTTGTTGCCGGTATAACAATAAATACTAAGATTAAAATAAAATTTAAGTGGGGCTCCCCTACGATAAAAGTGATAATTTTGCCGTTCTCCGTTGCTCGAAAATGGTAGAAACCCTTCGTGCGCGAGCGTGGCCGGTTTTTGTGTTAACTTAAGGCCAGCAGGGCAGGTTGTTCTACGAGATGGACATACTGATTCTGTATTGGAGTCATGTTGTTGGCGTTATGCTATTAATAACTATTATAACGTTACTAATATGATTAATGTTACTTATACTGGTATAACCAGTTGGGCTTAAACAAATCGGAATGAAGCCGCCCGGTCACGCACTCGACGCTCCTATATTACTTACCTAGATTTGATTGGGCTATTTTACGACGGGATAGTGTTTTCAGGGATCCGTACCCTAAGGGTGCCAAAGAGACCCTATTACTAAGCCTCCGCTGTCCGTGCGTCCGTCTGTTTGTAAGCGGGCTGTATCCAATGAACTCTATCATCCAGGGTGTCCGGGATATAGTGGACAACCTCACAGGGCTGAAAAGCTCAGCTCAGGAATCGAGAATATGATAAATTATGTTTGGTAAAAGTCGCAAGGAAAGCGAGATATCTCACCTTTTCAAAAAATTTGAAGTGCGGTACTATGGCTCACCATTTTTGATGCCATGACCACAGTTGTTAGAAATTCTCAGTTTCGTTTGCTGTTAGAGAAAGCCGATTAAATTTGCTTTAAAACCCTTCTAACATAATTAATAAATAATACCTAAGCAGTTTTTTTTTTAAATAAGTCAAATGTCAAGTTTAGGAAACTGAGTTTGTCATCGCACGGTGTATTTTTTTTGTTATTTGTTTAAGGTAGATTCTTTATTTTTTTTCTTTTTTATTATTGATTAAAGCAGGGAAGTTATTGTTAAGCTATCCAACAAAGATCGTTTCTACCAAACTATTGAATTTAAAAAAAACTTTTGCTTCCGTTTAAAATAAAGTTAACTGGTTTTATATATTTATAAGGACGCTGTTACGCGATAATGTGTCAATCCACTAGTATTTAGCAATAAAGTGTCAACCCTCAGTTTAAAAAATCCTAGATTATGTGCCTGTCGGAAAACACAGCGTCGCATTATGAAGAAGCTATGTGTCACTCACCCTGTTATCTGTCCATACTTACGTTCCTAGGCGTTTCGTTCACCTCATTTCTGAACGTCGCTGTCACTGTCACCAGAAAGGCGCGAAGCGCTCCTCTACTTGTCAATCGCTGTCTTCACCAGGAAGAACCTTCCTGCGGGGGGCCATTTGCAACGTTAAAAGATGGCGGACGTGTAATTTGTTTTAGACTTTAATTTTTGGGTAATTAGGTGTTCAAAGTTCTTTTCTGATAGTGATTTGTACTTTTTATGCCTTTGTGTCGCACAGTGATTGAAGACTTGGACTTATTTCGTGTATCTGGCATCTTTCTTCTCGTTTCAAGTGGACTCGCAGTGGTGCAGAGGTTAAAACTATCTTGACCTACAAATCACCGTACAACGTTGCCCCCAATCTTCCTAGAGAAGATTGGATTGTGTTTTATTGCTATATTGTTTTATACTCATATAAACCTTGACACTGGCGAAATCACTTCACGTGGAAACGCCATTATCCCTGCGGTAGTAGCTGTTCAAGTCGCCGCGGGGGCAAAAAAAAAAAAAAAAACCTTCCTGCGACGCTGTGTTTTCTCTCGGCACATAATAAGCGTTTTATTGTTATGTAAAACGGTTATAATATACTCACATAAAATATTCAAACCTATTTAGTACAATTAATAATAAAACTTCAACCTAAGTAGGTATAGAAACTTTGTAGTTAACCTGTCATGGTATTGTTATGACAGTATCAGTCATATTACGATGTACCGTCGCAATGTTACCTATCCCGAGCGCATGATTTACACTGTCCACATTTAGCGTAACAAGTCACACAGTTCGTCCGATGGAACCCTTTAGTGCGGACTCACCTTTAGAGACGTCGTAATCGAACATAAGTAACTTCATAAGCATCATCATCATAATTGGGAAAAACAACTTTTTGCTGTCCATGTGATTGTAACAGTCGGCATATAGAACCAAATTACTTACTTAAGTTCTTTTTTTATCGTGATGGGTTTTTATGTGTTAATAAGGGAAGAGTAGGGTGTACCTAATTATAAAAAAAAAACTTGCTAAGAATGTAGCCGCTTGTATAAAAATGTATTGCGTTAAAATGAAAAGGAATCCTAAAGAATATGTGAGATTAGTGCTTTGGAACGGTGCGAAAATACCGGTTAATCGTGACTTTTTTTTTACTTCGATCATCGTTATTGTTGGTCGAAGATTGTGATTCTTAACTAGGTTCTTATAAATGCTCGCTCGGAGCGAAAATGATTCATAAGCGTTATGTCATAATCGCTGGGATTTACCTGGTTTTTGATTCTTTTTGCATTTGGATGGCGTGGCGACACGGTGTTTTAAAACGATAGGGTCTGCTTGACTTCAAGCTGAGCAAGTGAAAATGTACGTAACTATAGCTAGCTATTAGGTTAGGAAATACGAAAATTGGGTAAGGACCAAAAAGTTAAGCGCAGTTAACCATACAAACAACGGTGTCTAAAAAAGTTCCGTTGTGCGACGAAGATTATGCCTACAATTGTATGGCTAATTTTCATGTCACAAAGGAAAAGTTTATTTTTAGCATTCGTAGATTATTCTAAAGCATTTGATAGTATTACACATTCGGCAATCGTTTCCGCTTTACATAACCAAGACATCGATACCACTTATATAAACTTAATTAACAATATTTGTAATAATAGTACAGCCGACATAAAATTGCAATCATCCGGTCAGTCCTTCCAAATAGAAAAATGCGTTAAACAGGGAGACCCGCTATCTCCCAAATTATTTACTAGCACCCTGGAAGGTCTTTAAAACCCTATCGGCCTCTTGGAACGACAGAGGCAGAACGGAAGTTGGCGGCCAACGGTTAACCAACCTTCGCTTTGCTGACGACATTGTTTTGTTTGCTCCAACTGCTCACGACTTACAGCTCATGCTACAAGAACTTAGCGCCGCAAGCCTTGAGGTTGGACTTAAGATCAATAGGACAAAAACACAAGTTATGACCAACAGCTCCTCCCGACAGAGGATCGACGTGGACGGGCAGGTAATACGTTACGTCGACGAGTACATCTATCTGGGCCAGCTAGTCTCTTTCAGTAACAGGCAAGACGTGGAAATACAAAGACGTGTCGATAACGCCTGGAAGAGCTACTGGTCCATGAAACAACTGATGAAGGGAAACCTTCCGCTTTCACTCAAACGCAAACTCGTTGACGTATGTATTTTGCCCGTTTTAACCTACGGTGCTCAGTCGTGGTCTTTAACCGAAAATCAAAAGTCCAAACTAAAGGTTTGTCAAAGAGCGATGGAGCGTAGCATTTTAGGGGTAAAAAGAACGGACCGAGTGCGAAACACCACCCTGCGCTCCAAGACAGGCATAGCCGATGTTGGGAGAAAGACTGCCCAGCTAAAGTGGGCCTGGGCCGGGCATGTTTGTCGCATGCACCCACAAAGGTGGGCCAATGCAGCAACTTGGTGGGTCCCCCAGGACGGCTACCTGACGGCGAGGCATACCCAAGCGGAGATGGCGGGATGACTTGGACGTTTTTCTAAAGGATTGGCCGAAGATTGCCACAGAGAGAGAGGTGTGGAAATCAAGGGAGGAGGCCTTTGCCCAGCAGTGGGACACTATATTGGGCTAATTAATAATAATAATAATAAAGGAAAAGTTTAATAGAAAATTTAATTGAACGAGATAGCGTGCCCAACTTTTTGGTCCTTACCCAAAAGGGTGATGGTAGCGGGTGGTGCAAACAAATTAGCGAGCAAAATAACCGTTATTATCATCGATCAAAACCGAAATGGGACCGAAGAGAACAGCAGTTCGACCGAAATCGAAATGAGATGCTCTTTTTTAACGCATGGGGTTTTGTCAAGCTGTTTGAAATAAATAACTAGGTATCCAAGCCTCGTGAGAGATTAGGAGATATGCCACGTAGATTTAAATCTCTTTAAAAAAGTAACCTCTTTGAAACTAAAACTTATTTAACTTTACATGCGTTGGGCCCTATCCTTGTCAGCAAAAATGGATAGTAATTACTCAAAAGAAAAAACATATCTGGAGATCCAAAACCTCTTCTCAGAAAAAAAAACAAGTCCCTTCATTACGCCGTCTTCGTCGATGATTCTTATTAAACTTTTTTTTAACATAAATATCAGAGATCAATCCAATGTTTTTTGTGTACCTCTTTTGATTGCGATGAATGACAAAGTTTAGAATGTACTTATTTGATAAGTGTTGTGCACTTGATATACCTACGAAATGCAATTATTTTAACAAATAAATAAATAAACAATTAGGTAATGCTCCATCATTTGTATATTATGAAAATAGGATTTTTTCTCCCAAACCTAGTTTGTATTAAATTTAAGTGGAGGATATAATATAATGTTAAATAAACTCTGATTTTATTTATAAGTGTATACATATTCAGTTTTTCATGTGCACATCACAATAATAATAGAGAAAAAAAGATTAACTCAATTAGGTACCTTTTAAAATGGAATAAATATCTGGCAGAATAACTGACATACAGTGTAACAATGCAGTTTTTTAATTGCCGCCTGGTAGGTCGGGACAACAGATAAACTTATAATACTTAAATTATTTGAATTGTTTTATTTCTTATTCACACAACTTTACACGAGATCACGCTTTTAACGCTGCAAGTAGTGCCATCTTGTGTTGAGTAGAATTCATTGCATAACTTAACGTATACGTGGACTAGTCCGGCTATTCGCCCACAGATGCCGTTATGCACATAGCCAAGAACTTAGATCTGTTCCCTATAGGTGGCGCACTTAGGATGTTTAACGCAACCACCATAAGCTCTGCGGTGTCTTTTTACCCGACTGCGTCAGAAGGAGGGTTATTTGGCCTTAGGATTCACAAGCAGCTTGTAGCGTATCGAATAAAATACGTTGGTTTCCCTGAAGAATGTTCCTACATCTTAATATCTTACATTTTAGATCGTATCCTTACCATTACTTCCTATCCCACTATAATATCATAAATGCTATAGTACATACTATTCACTTGTGGGAGGACCTTGTGCAGGGTCCGTCCGGGTTGGTACCACCATATTATCCATTAACCTACCGCCAAGCAGCAGTGTTCGCATCGTTGTGTTCCGGTTTGGGGATAAGACAGCCGGTGAAATGACTAGCATAGAGGCATTCCATCTTAGTCCTCAGGGTTGGCAACGCATTTTCAGTCTTGTGAATGCGAATGTCGATGGGTCACAGTTTCCACTTACCATCAGGTGGCCTGTGTGCTCGTTTGCCTTCACATGCTATAAAAAAAAACATACATACAAACATATCTTCACGCCTTCATTCCCAGAGTGGGGTAGGCAGAGCTGCAGAATTACCAACAACTCTAAAAACTTGTTGATAACTCAATAGTGTGTATATATTTTTGTTTGTTCTTGCACAGAGATAGTCTATAGCTCGAAGACGGATATATACGAGTAGGTAGATAGTTCCCGAGGAAATAGCGATAGCTGACATGCGCAGACGGAATTGCAGGCAAAAGCTATAGATTTTTACATAAAAAAATCAAACTTGGTGATTACAAGGACAATTTATCCTGCTCTTAGCGCTAATACATGAAACATGTTAAATGGTGGGACCATTTTAGATCTTTATCTGTTGGATTTCCTTCCGATGATAGTATTTTCCCTGACTGACGTTCAGCCAATTACCGTGTTTGTTAACCAGGTAGGTGATTCTCTTAACCAATTCGTTATACAACTCAACGGGCGATTTATTAACCGGCGAGTTAAAGTTGTCACGTCCTGAGTACCAAACAACATTTTAGGGCGTGTATTCTCAATTAGGTACATTAAAACGCGCTTGTATGACATCGATCGCTCGATCTAACGATCATCTAGAAAAGAATAACACCTCCGGCGCGGCGTGCAAGACGGCAGTTTCTTGTGCAAGTTGGCACCCGACGCGTAACGTGCTAGGCTGCTCGTAATTGCCAACCGTTTCCCACGGGTGTTGAGAATAACATTACATACGCAAACCATTGTATTTAAGAAAACTTTATTTACAATGAATTATTTTACAATGTTTAGTTATAACTTACTTTCTATTATACATACATACATAGGAAATATATTTTTCGCGAACTGCACAATAAATACCAATGTGGGCAAGCGTCGGGACGCGGGTATCGCTCAATCATTCCTATTCTTATTCATCTAGCGGGTTACTCTAGGATACACGGCGATGACAACGGGCACCTACGACCTTCCATAATATCACAAATAATTTAGGGCAGGTAACTACGAACAAGCCTCTTCAGACGTTGAAACTGGCACCGTTATTCAGTCTGGATACATGCAAAACTTTTACATAACCTATGTTGTACTTCTTCAAACGCGTCAACTACTGATTACATTTGTGTTTAGGTTATTTAAGAATGTCACACATCGATTGACTGCTTAAGACAATTTCATTACAAGAGTTCATTAACCGTATTACTTATCTAAAGAGGCGACTAATTTAATGGCAGTGAAGGGTAAACAGATGTGATTAGACTGTTTTTGTTTTTGTTTTTCCAAATTCTTCTATGTGGTCGTATTCTGAAAATCCAGGGTCGGAGTCGTAGTAGGCATAGTCGTAGCTGTTGTCTTCCTTGTTGTTGGCGGGCTGCGCGAAGTGCGGCGCGCGGGTGGAGGGGCGCGGCGCGGGCGCGGGGGGCCGCGGCTCCGGGCTGCGCTGCGTGGAGGAGCTCTCGTAGCCGGCGGTGGTCGTCTGGTTGACCGGGGGCTCGCTGGGCCGGACGGTAGTGGTGTAAGTTTGGAAGTAGTCGAAGAAGCGCTGAGAGCTCACCGTCTGCGGCCTGTAGGTAGTCGTGAACGTCGGGTCAAAGGTAGTTGGCGGTACAGCGGTCGTCGTCGTCGTGGGAGCCGGTCGGAACGGCCTCGGTGCTGCCGTCTGAGCTGTAGGCTTGGGTGGTTTCTGCGTTTTTCCTTTTTGTCTTTGATCTTCTGGCAACCTGTTTCCGCTCGCGGCTATGTTTAGCGAGTGAGCTCCGGAGAGAAGTTCGCGCTCGTACTGTTCGGGTCTGTACTGGCCGTCGTCCTCACCGTCGGGCAGGCGGTACTGGCCGTCGTCGTCCTCGTTGTCGGGGAAATTAGCCGATTGTACGTTGAAGCCATTGTTGGTGTTATATGCGACCGTGTTAAGGTTGTACGAGGGGTGCGCACGGGTGGTTGTGTGGATTGTAGTAGGGGTTGTCGACGGGCTGTTGAATGAGTTTTGTTTGGCGTTGGATTGTTGGACAAAGTTGTTTTTTTCGGGCTCATAGGAGAAACTGTTATAACTTCTGAAGGCCGGTGTGCTTGCGCTGAAGGCCCGAGAGGCGCCAGTGTTGTATTCAGCTGTGGCAGCCGTACCGCGGCCGTTGTAGTTGTTCACGTTGGTTCGCACAAAGTCTTGCTCCTCGGGAACATCAGTGGCCACGCTGTAGCTATTCTTTACTTTAAACGGCCTATTATCGTTTTGAACTTTAATTCCCGGGGTAGATTGTGCATTATAGTTGTATAACTCGACAAGACCTTTGCTTTCTTTTTTATTATTATAATATGGAGTGGACTGCGAGAATGGAGCCGGAGAGGGGTTATTCGAGAAGTATCTGTTCTGTTTAGGAGTCACGCGGCTGACTTCGACGTACTCTTCTTTATATTGAGGAGGGACGGTAGCCGGCGCGAAGGTGGTGGGACTCGGTTTGTTTTGTAGAACACGTCGGTCAAAGTTTTGCTGTTGAGGTTCGGTGTACTGCTGTGGAGGAGTATTCGTCGCAGAGGGCGTGGGAGCCGGAGTGGAAGAGTAGTACGGCCGTTTTCGTACGAGTTTTCTTTTCGGTTCGTACTGAACAGCATTTTGATGTTTCGGCGGGGGGGGCGGGGGTGAGTCCGTGTAATGTGTGGTGGGGGTGGTGCGGGGGCTGGTGGGTCTCCGGAATGAGATGCGCTGCGGGGCCACGGAGGAGGGGAGGGGAGTCCGGGGCGGGGCGGGGTTGGACTGGGCGGCGTCGTCGCGGCCACGGTCGCGCTGGCCGCTGAAGAAGTCCGAGGAGTGCGCCGCGCGGAGGTCCGAGGCAGGTGCTCCGCCGCTCTGCGCGAGCCGCCGGTCGCCGGTCTCGGCGCGCTGCAAGCCGAATTCCGCTTCTTCTTCGCGGGCACCAGGAGTCGACAACTTCTTGGTGTCAAATCCTGTGAAACCACCACATTTTTTTGGTTTACATTTGTTATTGTTAATAATCACCCCTACCCGAAGCGTTTTGCTTTGCCTAATTTCGATATGCGCCTCTATTCCACATTGCCTCTTTTTTTTCACGAATTACTCACGGTTCCGTACCCAAAGGGTAAAAAGGGGACCATATTACTAAGACTACACTGTCTGTCTGTCTATCACCAGGCTGTATCTCATGAACCGTGGTAGCTAGACAGTTGAAATTTTAATAGATGATGTATTTCTGTCGCCGCTATAATAACAAATACAAAATAGAATAAAATAAATATTTGAGTGGGCCTCCCATACAACAAACGTGATTAATAATGACTACTGGTATAATGTCTAATGTTGTATAGATAATGGTACGGAACCCTTCGTGCGCGAGTGCGTCTCGCACGGGTCGGTTTTTTTTAAAACACGGCCGTCTTTGTGGCCAAGTAAATAGGTGCTACTATATCGAAGCAAAATAGTTGTGACATCGTGTAGGCAATGTGAAATAGAACTCAGGTACAAGCTCTTTAGGCAAACCGTAACTGCAACGCTAAAGGTAACTTAAGGCACACCCCGGATCGAAGTACTTTAAGTACTCATCTAATCATTTTTTAAGCATTATTGATAGTAAACCGTGCTTCCATTGTAAGCACACCATAAGTAGCACAATGCAAGCGTTCGGCTGAAGCTTAGTTTTTTGCAATCCGTTACCAAATACGACGATAACGCGGACCGAGTTCGCGTTAACCTTTGCAGCGCCGTGACGCAACTCCGGCCATTTCCATCGCGTCTCAATTAACTATACAAACGCCTACTGCAGGAAATTACTCGTATTAAGTAAGTAGAACTTAATAAATTAATTAAAAAACAATCTTATGAATTATTAACAATTTCAAAGTAATAAAAAGCAATGTTTGTACTCCTCGCTCCACTGACTCGGCAGAACTATTATCAGTGCAATTAAATCGATTCCGTATTTATTTACAACTTGCATCTTATTAATGAGTTCGCATTGCCTCATCTCTATTGATTACGTGTTCGATATGTAGACCAGCCGCAAGGTCGATTGAATGTTCCTAATTAATAATATTAATGACTCCGAATAATTATCATACCAATGTGTATAATTTAGTTGCTAGAAAAGCATCACTCGCGAATGTTTATTCACCTCAGTGTTAATATTTAAGTTTAACAGGACAATATTTGTAACACTTTAAAGTAAATAACAATTGGATTGCTGACAACGTTCCTAATCGTAATCTAAATAAATATAATATAAGTGCTGATTTTTACATCTCCATTGGTAATGGTGTTTAACAGAAAAAAATTGCTCTATTATTTTCTTTCATTTGGCGGAAAATAGGAGAATGATAATTTAAAAAAGTCAAATGAAGCTATTGACAAAGCCATAAATAAAAGCATTACAAGCGTTTTGTTAATTTCTATTCAATTTATGAAGAGATGCTTGCAACTTTTTATGCTTAATGTAAAAAAAATATGAGCTATACCTAGTAAATATATTAGATACAGGCATGGTTTAGTTAATAGCAAAGTCACATTGTGTAGCGCCCAGTAACAAAATATAATATCGACCAACAAAGTACAGAATTTCAATCAACCTTAACCTCGTAGGTACGTCCTGTGTTTTATGTTGTCTTTACTACCAAATGTATATCTGTCTCTTCATATATGTGGTATAAAAAGTAGGTACATACCAAGAAAATTGCTATAGCCTGAGACGGATGTTTTTTTAGTTTTTGATGACTAATGTCATTCAACCCTTCATTATGAATGAAATTATTTTAAATATTTTGTACTTAAAGTGAGTAGTCCGGTCTAAACTACTATCATAATTTGTACTTGAACAAGGACGCCGGTTCTTACGAGGTTAATATTCATCGACCTTAAAAGCCCCAGAATTTAATGTTACACGATCAAGTTGTCAACAATCCTCATCCCTTTCACATTTGCAAGTAGCTCTGTTAGTAGCGAAGCGCTCACCGGATCCGATCTTGTAGAGATCAAACTGACCGTCGTAGAGGTCGGCGGGGCAGGCGAGGGGGTCGTCGTCCCCCCAGTCGGTGCACGTCTGGGCCTCCTGGTGGAAGAGGGTGCCGGGGGGGCAGAAGAACCGGAAGTCACGGACGCCGCCGCCTGCGACGCGGACGCACACGTGGAACGCCTTGCAGCCGGACTTGGCGTCGGCGTAGTAGGCGCCCAGGATACGTCCGCGGCAGTTGAACCTTTCCGCTCCCCCTGAAGGCATATAATGAAACGGATGATATAAACACTTAGAGGTAGGATTTTGGTTATGGTAGGACGGCGCACTCGCTTTGTTCCAGAATACCTAATTAGCAGATATTTATAGTATGTATGTTGAACAGTTATCGACAAAACGCCCGTCAGCCCGTCGCGTCACCCCGCTTAATAGACGGCCGGTGGCATTTAGTGGGCTTTGACCGGGTCGACAGAGACCTGGTATGCGGGGCTCCCATTTCTGTATTGTTTAGCCTACCGGGCTTGACACAATAAATATAAATATTTTAAGCGTTGTCATTCCACGAAGTCCTGTCCCACTTATGCCTATTTAATCGGCGGTAGGGCGCACCGCAATATACAAAGTATTGGAAACCTTAGAGAGCGTTGTCAAGAAATAATACTTACAACTTTTGATGGAAAACTTGCCAATATTTGGGGCTGGATGGATAGCAATATTGAAAATACGTACAAGCAATTTAATGCTTACTTTAAATATGACAAAAGTGAACACAGTAAGGACCTAGTTCAAATGTAATAATATCTGCGAGAAAACTATGGCTATTTCCTTAGTCTTGGAAGTTTTCTATGTATTTGAGTATTTCTCAATATCTACCAGTACCTAAATTTATCGTTGCCTGGTACCCATTTAGACTAGATCATTTTATGTAATACTGTCCTCTGATATTAATTTATTTATTTACTAAATCATTTTATTCACGTCTTAATTATGTACAGTATTTTTTACGTCCACAGCCACCGTTAAGTATCTAGTCTTAGGGTCACAGGTTGTCAGCTAATTGGGTAGTTGATAGTATTTGGAACCGATGAGATGCGTTTGCCCTCTTAACGAAAAACTATAACTTCACCGTGCACCCAGCGCCCGACGACCGAAAAGTTGAAGCGCTGAATTAACGTTGCTACACCCATTACCATTGTTCTCACAAAATGCGATACAATACAAAGCATCTACCAACCGTCTTCTAAATTTAATGCAGTTTAGATAAGTTTAATGTTATATAACACACCCTTACAAATATTCACCTACAAATTTACCAAACAATTCACATTACTTATACTAAAAATATCTTGCGCACTTAACTTATTAATATCACATTACACGTTACTGATCTCAACTTTGAACCGAATCAAAATGAAATAAGATAGTATTATGTTAATGGATTATATCATGCGAATGTTTTCGTAATGAAATGAAACGTCTGGTGGCTGCGGTGACCTCATCAGCCCGCGACCCGGGGCACGGGAAGCGCAATGCTCGCGATGCATTTTATTGCGTAATAAAATATATTAATTCAGGTTTCCGGAGAAGGCAACTCTGGTCGTCTTCCGGCTAATTTGCCAGCGAAAACTTTTCCACAGCTACAGCTATTTCACGCGGTTTCACACCGAACCCACAAAAACAGTGTTGCAACCACCCGCCTTATCTCCGACATCTACAATAGACCTGACCTTTCTCAGACATTATATTTTGACAATGGGATTAGATAATAAGAGACATTTCCTGCCCAAAGAGTTAATGACAATTACGCGCTGTAAATTAAATGGTCAATGGAAACGTCCGTTTCAATTACACGAATTAATGAAATAACTAATTAGGAAAACTATGAACGCAATTTACGCGTTTGGACGCTATTAACAATGACATGACTTTGGCATCTACCGACATGCGATGACACGAGTATCCCTGTAGCGGTGGGTTATGTAACATATCCAGTTACCGTGGGCACTGACTTGTCATAAAATGCACCAACCATGAGGTGAATCCGTGTGTTATACTTATAATGTGTTTTGTGGCTATTTTTTAGTGAGTAAGTAATAAGTATGAGTAGGGTATGAGCATGAGTAGGGTTGCGGGATTTTATACAATAAGCCCCTTTGCGTCCATTTAAATTGTCTGATTGTAGAATCATTATTATTGCAACTTAAGGTATTATACAAATAAACTTTGAAAAACAAACGTTCTTATAGGACAAGTCGCATTCGTGTCCTCAAGGAAACCGAAGGCTCATGCCTAGATGATCATCATCTAGGTTCATGGACATGAAAGCATCATGCAGGTGATTCCTGAATGAAAAAAATACTGGAAATTGTAACAATCCCGGTAAAAATGTTACCTTCAATTGGAATAGTTTGGGACTGCCACATGGTATCGTAGCATAACAACACTTTAGCTTCGATACGCTAGGGTAGCCGCGCACTGACATTATCTATTGTCTGCTCTAACACAACCGTGCACAACCTAAATGTCTACAACTCCGTTTCCCAGAACTCATTTAACGTATCAACACTTGCACTGACACGTCGCAAAAACGCCGTAAGTAGACCAGCGTAATGAGATGAGATTGCCTCACGTAAACTAGCATAATCCGGGTGAACGTTGAGAGGGTCCGGTGGAGGTTAAACGAGGAGGTTCCCATGCATGAGGGAGGGGGGCATAGCACGCGAGCGCTTGCGCAAGGCGTGCTGCAAGGTGCCGTAGCATCCTCGGCGAAAGGTCATCCGTACTGCATGCAAATACGCCATAGATTCACTTCGGATTGCTCAGGCCCTAAGATGATATGACATAACACAACTTTTGATGGCCTTATATAATTGTATTGGATGTTGCACGTCTCTATTAGTCTTATGTGTATAATCAACTAAACAATAACAAAGGTAGAAATCGAAGCGGAGCCGGTGGGACGCCATTGTGTACGTATGCGGCGTGAAATGACACAAGTGTCGCAAGTACGATTTTCCGGTCTCTCGTGATGACTGTTTGGGCAATCCGTTGTTTGGTACAATCTGTATCAAACCAAAATTAGCAAAGCAAAGTAACTTGCAACATATTGATGACAGAGATCTCTACAACGCTGACATTGTAAATAATCGACATGTGAAACGAATGCTGAATGTATGCAGGTTTTTACACATTTATGTGAATTACCGAGTCAAAATATTTATTGCTGCGGTAAAGCGTTTCATTTCACGCTGACAACTACATTTACATGTTATAATTCATTGCATAATGAGTTCAATTGTTTTTATGATCTGTTTATTTAACTGGATTGAACTTGTATTATGCGTAGTGGACAGTAATTTTTGCGTTGTTTCTGTAATAAAACTGTTCTATTTTTAGATTTGTCGTTTTAAAAGATTAGTTTGATGCGTTTGGTTGGTTTAGGTATTTATGTGTGTTCTGTGATGTAACGCGTTGTTGTGATGAGTCAGCGCCGTGAGAGCCGCTGGCCGGTGCCCCGGCGGCCAGTCGTGACCGACGGACGAGCGTTACTGTTATTTTTATTGTTTTATAAAACACATAAAAATCCGCTATGACTACATCGGCGGCGAATACGTTACATGCCATTAGGTGCTAAGATTGATCAGCTACAGATGTTAAGCAACAGTTCAATGGATCAATGCTTTGTTTTTTTAACTAGTTGATGCCTGCAATGTATGTTTTAAAACATCTAAATGATCCAAGCTTAGATAGTTTGTCGCATTCAATTTTTATTTGATGATCCAAAATATAGGACAAATTAGGAATTGACCTTTAAAAAACCTGATCTTTGACTAAAAATCAACAATTATTATTATCTAAATGTGTTTATGATCCACATAAAACCCATCCATACATTAAAAAATTACGTTCACTCCAAATCGCATTAAAATAAGCGTCTGACTGACCTTTTAATTATAGCAGGTAATTAATCTTACAGCGAGTGACCTTGAGCATTCTCCATCCCTAGCTCATCATCACAGCTGACCTTTGGAATTTACGTGGCATTAGTTTTTATATGTTTTAGATTCGGATCGGCCTTGAGCGCAGAATGCTCCAGCTGGTACCGTGGGAACGACACTTATGCAAATCCGGGGAATCGATTACCGCGGCGATGGCGATCGGAGAATGGAAAGTGCATAGGTTGCGCAAGTGAGCGCCCGAGGATGCACACGCGCGTCTTTACGTAATTAACTATAAACATGCACTTTGCGACTAATGGTACTGTTATGAAATGTTTGGAACAGTTTAAGATATTGTTTCATTTTATTTTTAAGTAATTGTTCTGAAATTGGTGTTAAGTTAATAAAAATACGTTTCTTAAATACGTTTCGAAGTATTGGCAATGGGACCCAATTTTAGGTTAAAATCAGGTACTCCAGTAAATGTACCAACGATAAAAATACCCATTATTATTACTCGTATTACCTCGAGTATTTATCTCAAAAATTAAAGCAGGAACCACATCCATAATACCATGGAATGTTTATTAACTACAGCTTTTTATTCTTCTAGCTTTTCTATTAAGGTGCAATTTTTTTTTTTACTTCAACACAAAATTCTAAACTACTGATAAATTTCAGTTGCATCGAATCTTCGACTATGTGCATAACAGCCAAAGTAAAAAGAACGCACCAATTTAATGCACGCGACCGAAAACTAAACACAACGAATACTACATGATTACAATCCGGACATCCTGCACTGAAACTTTCCTGCGCACGCAACGATCATTGTTCAAAAACACAACGTCCATAGTACTTGAATACACACATGACATATCTGAAATAAAAACACTTTTTGTCACTGGTTCACTGTGGGCCACAGACTTACCGAGAACGGGGAGCAGGGCGAGCACGATCCACAGCGGAGACATGTCGGCGCGGGCGTCGTGCAGGGACTGGCGGCGCGCGCGCCGGCGTCGGCGCCCTCGAGTGGGGGCTGAAAGCTCGCCGCCCGCCCGCCACCGGCCGTTTACAATTAGGCGCCGATTCTTTTACGCTGCAACAAATTATCTTATTATTTGCGGTATTTACGTTATTTTTTCACGCAAACTGGTCTCTAATATAATAAAATGAATATTTTGATTGTTTATAATGTATCTTAATTTTTTGCAAGGTACTGTTTGATATCGATAAATATGCATAAAAGACGTGATAATGTTATTTTGGATGGTCACCGGTTGAGTCAAGATACCAAAGTTCGGGTTGAAAGTTTCAATACAGTCATAGCAGCATGGCATGATTTTGAGTTATAGTTGCGGTTGTCATTGTCGTTATCATTGTCATCAGCATTATTAGAATGTATACTTTCGCGCAGAAGTTTAGAACTCAGAATACGGCTACGGCCCGCCGGCCTCTAGACTCTTCTTCATTACTCACGTTTAATTGGCCTTCGTTACATCACACACACACACACATAAACATACACATCCACAACTCGGCAATTACATTATCCGACGAACAGTGTTAGCGACAATAAGGAAGAAAAAATTACATTGGGTAAGTAAACAAATAGCTGTAGGTACCTACACAAGTGATTAAATCGAGAGTATCTGATATTTTTAATTACTGTAAACTACTGTATCACTTCTAACCTTTACACTGGAAGAATTGTCCCGCTGGACAGTAGCCATATTTATTTTATTCTTTATTTTAAAACAACTGCAAATAGCGGCCTTTAAGTAAAAAAAAATATCTACGAATTTTACTAGAGTTACTGTTGGACTGTAAGTTCCTTTTTCAAAATAAAATACGTTTAGCGCAATGATTTGGTTAGGATCATGACCAGCAAAACAGAACTCCTATACCTCACAAAATAGAGATTTTCTGTAACATGCTGCGCTTATAGGTTATAAATGTAGGTTTACGTAATTTCTCCTTTAGTTACTGCATACCAGCCTTAATTCCACAATCGATACTCGTCATTGATCATTTATTGTTTTAGTCCATCGGTCAAGGTGCACCTTTAAAATTAGCACAAAACATAACGCACGTTACATAACAAAACATGGTGAAATACAAGCGTACTATTAACTTAGCATGGTGGTATTGATGGTGTTATGTCAATATCCATTGTGTAATAACCTTTTGACAATTCTCGTGAACCTGCTGCAGCGTAGGATGCGCCCACGCTTCCGCAGATTCTTACGACCTACTGTTTGGTGCTAATCATCCTCTCATTCACCACAAAATCAACACAACTCACAATAAAATGCTGTTCAATTCTCAATCAAAACAACATTCTATTAAAAATCGACTCTGTATGTCACGAGTTAGCGTTATGCAGTTTTGTATGTACATGCCTGGCATAAGAAGCCACCATTGTTCATATGACTCATTATCAAAGATAAAATCAATTAAAGATCTTAATACTCGTATTAAGACAAAAGGCAATCAATTGATGTCTGATCATTACAATTTGAATGTCTATAGAACTGGCGAAGGGCAGGTATGTTTAAGTTCTACAGTCTGCGATGGGTATCTTAATTAAAGTTTTGCCAATTATTACGTCATTAGTGGGTAGTAACTATAATATTTTTACACGACTGCCCAAAAAAAACAACTTTATTCAACCATAACTTCAAAACGCCTGAGCCGATTTATATGTGTAGGATATCGTTAGAATCCTTTCATCTTCCCGGGTGATATAGGATATAAAAGTCTTCTATTCATTACAATATAGGTATCATTTGAAAGGTCTTAATGTAAGCATTTCAAATATATACAAATATAGTAACACCTGTTCTTGTACTTGTGTTTACCTGTATAACGTGATAAATACTAGAAAATACATTGATTACTTTAAGCACATAATAATATTCAAGCTCTTAAAAGTTGAGTTGGGTTGGTTAATAACATATTTTTATTAAAACTAGGCTTCACAAGGCACTAAAAATGCTTTAAATTAAAATCTCTTTAAATTATCCAGAGAGGTAATGCAGCCAGTGTCATAAGGACCATGCCGCGAGCGGACCTGATAGAGGGGGTGTTCTTTTTATAGTGGTGATTATTATTTACATCTTTAATATTTGAGTAGCTTTATTTTATTGTAATTTGAGTAGCTTAGTTTTACACATACATACATACATACATAAACTCACGCCTTCATTCCCAGAGTGGGGTAGGCAGAGCTACAGAATTACCAACAACTCTAATAACTTGTTGATAATTCTGTAACCACATTTTTCAATTTTCACAACATTTCACAAGTAAATTATTATAACTATAGTAAGGTCACTACAATTTCGAAAACGCCTTCTCTTTAAAAATCGAGTTGTTACAAAATTAATAGTAGAAAAATGATTTACGGCCAATTGTTTGTGTCCTTTAGGTAACGCACTATTTACGAGCGTGTTCGTTACTTTAATAACAGTAACTAGTGGCAGTAGATCATCTTCATTAGCGGCGCGCGCGTTCCCATGGGGGTTGCCCAACCCCGGTGGTTCCGTGTGGCGCGGGGCTATTCTTGCAAGGCCCTATTTATAAAGTAAGCGTCACAAATGTCAGTTTTCTATGGGTTGACGTTTGCTTTGACGTTTTTCGGACATCTCAGTAGACATGACTTTGTTAATACGGCCCTATGCATGCCCTATGTGACAAAAATGCGTGTGTACTCTATGATTACATCGTCGCTTACAAGTATAGCATATATGGGCAAATAAAAAAATAACAAAAAAATGGTTGTAAAATTTATTATTGTATTGACATTTATTAATCTTTGTAAGTATATTGATTGATATAAGCATCCATTTTTTCGATTTTGAATTGTTGTTGATTTAATGATTGAGTGTTATTTTTGTATTCTTTGATCATTACTCGTAGTATTTATGTGGACGATCTGAATTTAATTTCGTATTTTCTGATATGCAGTGCAATTTATGTTGTAATAATTACATTAACTGTTAGTATACAGGTATTTTTCACAGGATAAATCAAATTTTGGATATCCTATGAAGAAAATAATATAAATGTATATCCGAGATGGTTCCAACTTATGCAGCATAATAAGCAGATAGGAATCACCCTTTCTTAATTTGTTCAAAACCGCATGTGGCTGATGGCTGCACTTACTTTAAGACACAAAAATAGACTAATTCTACCTTCTTCAAGATTAAAACTTCACTCAGATAGCACACTTGTCATGTCCATTAAAATATATACCTATTAAATTACTAAGTAGGTATATTACAAAATATCAAAAATGAAAATGGTTTTTTAACCACACTAAAACATTTAATGATAGAAAAATGCTATTATTCAATAACTGAATACTTAGATGATAAGTTATTATGTTAATAGATATATAAGTAAAGACTAAACTACTCTTAACAAATGAGCGCTCTCACTAGTTTATAAGTTGCTGTGCCCTACGGGGTCCATAATGATCTCATAACTTTTAAGTTAATGTAAGTACCACCTATGTATTTATTTATTTATTTATTTATTAAGGAAAACAAACAGCTTACATTATACATTAATATTAAAACAGAGGTGAGTTATACATAAGCCAACAAAGTTTTCACCGATGTATGTTACACTTTTAGGAATTAACTACACAAAGCTAGCCACTTATATTAAAACGTACACTTAATAACAGTAAATCTCTAGACATGGAATGAAATCAAATAGTTTTCACAACTTAAGATAAAAGGTATTTATAACTAAATTATAAAGTCCTATTAACTGCACTTACATAGCTGCCGAAATCGTCATAGAATATGTCAGTATGATTATATTTGCAATTATGAGTGGAACACGCCCTTGTGAGGAAGCGATTTTTCGAATAGTTTTTTCTGCAAAATTGTATAGCGAACATATTTTTGGACCGAGAACTCAAACCTGAGCATTTAAATAAAATGTTACTGAGGAGATATGGAGAATCGACTATGTTGTTCAAAATTTTATAAAGTAAGATTTGGTCATGATGTTCTCTACGCATTTTCAAGGGGACAATATCTGTGAGAGCGAGATTTTTAAACTTATAAGCCAAGCGTTTCGTAAATTTCTTTTGAATGCTTTCAATAGAATCAATATAACATTGGTATTGTGGATTCCAAGTTGCAGACTGTATGCAAGTTGCAAGTTGTATACTTTATGGAATGCAATAAAATATTGAGTATTGATATTTTACTGTTATTTGTAATAAATAAGTGCTGAAACATTGGTACTCTGCTCGTCACTATCATTTTTATTTTAAGTCGTAATTTACAATAAATTCCAAAGACTTGGTGATGGTGAATCATAAGAATTCGCTACTCTTTGTTTCTAGTTTGAATGATCGTGAACATTGTTCAGCTGTGAACAAAACACTATAACTTAATTCGCTGTAATTGTCTTTAACTTCTCGCTTTTAGAGTTGAGGAAATCTAAATGGTTCTGATCTAATACTTTAGCACTAGCACAGAGGTTTTCAATTGTTTTGAACTGCAGTTTATAAAGCAATATTTTTAGGAAATTCTTAAGAAGCCTCATATATTTAATTGCCATGCAAGAATGACAACGCATGGTTTTTGATCAGGCGCCTTGATGACAGCGTCAAATTCAAATATGTGCTATTTACTTTTAAATGCCTACATTGATTAATAAATGGTTTACCAGGATTAAATGTATAAGCATAACTATATAAATAGTCAACTACTGAATCAAAATTCATTGTTAAGGATCGTAGGGTTTCGAAGATTCAATCAAAAACATGCGAATAAGGTGTCATGTTTGAAAAATACAACTATCGAATATTGTATTTCTAATCGTGTTTTCACGTTTATCAGTCTCAAGGAAGGATGATCAAGTTATGGTTATTGAGAACCAGATCGCGGAAAATAACCTAGTTAATCATATGTGGCCTTTTAAGAGACTGAGGAGGACACGTGACGCTGAGGTCGGTCCCACTCCTACTGCTTTGACCGAAATACTTTGTTAAGGTATGGCAACCAAATCAAAAATACACACAATGTTTAATGCTCTTACGGGACAACTCTGGCTTGCCGGTTAATTCAGCATCATATTGAAGAAAGTTAGTTTAAGAGTATTTACCACGTATCTGAAAGGTGTTCGTGGCATTATTAGTCCTCAGGGTTGGCAGCATTTTAATCTTGAGAACGCAAATTTCTATGGTCGGCTCTTAGAGCCCTTTACCTGACCTGACCCGAGTGCTCGTTTGTCTCCCGAACTGAACAACCCGACTGTTGCTAACCAATTTTAAATTGTTATAAATCCTAAATGATTATTCAAAATTATGAAAGAAACCAAAAGATGTTTTTTAAAAACGATAGGTACCCCACTTGTTATAATTCATCGACATTTTTTTTCTTTTTTAACATTATGGCGTCTGGTTTAAGCCATATTGAATTTTAATTATTGTCATATCTTTAAAGACGCTGCTCACAAGATTAAGACATCGATTGACATAAGAATCATTAAAATCGGTTCACGCGTTTAGGTTCTAAACCGCCACAAAGGAACAATCATATATATATATATAGGCTGATAAACACATTACCCTCCACCTTCGGCAGTTGGGTAAAAAATGTGTTCGAGTCCTGTGCCGGAATAGCCCCCCACCGGCACGACGAGCGATAATCTGTCGCACGTTCTCTGGCACTTCATTACTTTATTGCAGCTTTTATTTTGCAAAACGCTTTCCAAGCGGCTTGCGGAACGGTTAAAATGTTATTTGTTAAGCGGTGCTTTAATTATTTATTCCGAAATTTCGTGTAGAAATTCATATCGTGTTGTAGTTTGTATTCGGTGTGTAGTTTTAGTACCTTGTAACGGTAATCTGGTGAATAAAATGGTTGTTGTAATTTAATACTTATTACACTAGTTTTTGCCTACGACGTCGTCTACGTAGGCGTTCTTCAACACTATTCTGACGGAAACTTGCTTGATTTTCCGGTTAAGAAACAGCCTATGTCACTTTTAGGTATTCTGCAGTAATAAGTTCTAGTGGCCGTAGTTATTAAGTAACATTCTTTGATTTTCTTATAGAGCTTATAACTAATTTTGGACTCGTGAACTGCATTAATAACTTTGAAAGTAGTTCATAAGTTGAACTCTATTTGTCTAAAATACATATTCCGAATGTGGTTCAAAGCTGTTTCATTCGGCATAAAGCATGGCATGTATCAAATCTGACGTGTAATGGAAAGTAAGATTGAATCGGAACCAATGAAGCCCAGCAGGTCCGCCCGGAACAATGATCCCGGCTAATGATCATAGCGCACGGGGGTCAACTTTCCTGCGCGCGCACCATCCATCAAGCCTTCTCACACTACACCTTATGTCATCGACTTAAAGATTCACACGTCGTTCACAGACGTTACGTTTATATGCGGTTGCGGTGACGAAAATGCGTCCAAGTTTTCAATAGAAAACCACAAATAGAACGATAATATAATGCTAAGAATAATGTATGACGTGATGCGTAAGCGTAACCTATTTTTGTACACGGCTTTTTACAGCCTATTTTCAACTTCACCTATGTGATATTGCAACCGATCTATTGTTATAGAAGCAGCGGGCCTTATTCTACATTGTTTTTACACCTTTTGTTATCGTGTTGTTTTTTACTCAGCCACCATTACTGTCAAGTTAACAAGAGTTACCATAACGTTATATACCTGTCTTAGCTATTCCAAATTCAAATATTTTAAACCAACTGGTAACAATATTGCTTAACCAATTCAAAAAATTTACACTGTTGACAAGTTAAACGCGAAGAACCAAGCTAACAATAGAAAAGAAAGTACTTAACACTTGACACGGCGTTTCTATCGACGTATCGATCGATAGCATCTCCCGTCTCGATTATTCATTGTGATCTATTGTGGCACTTGTGCCGAGATGACGTCAGCCGGGAAGATAGCGTGCTCTTGGGAAACAACCACTTTTAGTCGTACAAAAATATTGTTTGATTTTTCTATTGAAAATAAAATGGAAGGAAACACAAAGGAAGGTGACACAAATTACAATACTGCCCTACTAAGCTTAATGGTAACATCTCAGACAAAACACATACAAATTGCAACCTATTCACAAACACAATACAGTTGAATCTGCTTTGGCTATTGAATTAAGATATTGCATTTTAGCTAAGGAGTTCATAACATAGGTTCGGATAGGAAGCGCCCTACAGTTTTACTACCTTTAATATAGTTAAGAAGGGGACTAGATGAAAAAACGGAGACGGAGTATTTAGTTTTAACTCTTCTCGACTCTTAGACCCCACCGTATAGAACCAATTAATAGATCATGGTCAAAAATGATTACGAAGTTAATGTTTTGAAACCATATACAAAACGTGTTTCAACTATTTGCCACCAATACCGAGCTGGGATGGCACCAAGCCAGTATGTTAAGCAAGTAGTCGCTACTAGTGTCGCAACGAAGAAGCGCATAGCGCATCTGACTCCATCTATCCTTAATGTTCAGGCTACATTATCGTTTTAATTCGGCTTTAAAAAGGCCCTCTTTTACACATTGTTTGAATAATTTTACTTTTTAATCCAATTTCTATTTTACTATTTTCTATTTTTACTTGTGGGAGGACCTTGTGCAGGGTCCGTCCGGGTTGGTACCACCATTTTATCCATGAACCTACCGCCAAGCTGCAGTGTTCGCATTTTTGTGTTCCGGTTTGGGGATAATACATCCGGTGAAATGACTAGCATAGAGGCATTCCATCTTAGTCCTCAGGGTAGGCAACGCATTTGCAGTCTTGTGAATGCGAATGTCTATGGGTTACAGTTTCCACTTACCATCAGGTGGCCTGTGTGCTCGTTTGCCTTCGCATGCAATAAAAATAAATAAATAAAATTAAAATCTATAGTGACGAAGCCGCGAAGTTTTCTATTAAATGAATATGTGCGGTTGATCCCTGATGGATCCCTGTAATCTTCGGATGCTGTTTGTCTGCGTCTTGGTTTACCGATATGTGAACCGCACCCTGTTGCTTTTGTGGTCAACACGTCCACTCACTGGGGCTGCAAGGTATTTTTTGCGACTGCCGTCCTACCCAAGAAGGCTGCTAACTGCAATGTAGTAGTCAAACCATTTTAAACACTATTTCTTAGTTCTACTTTGGCTAATAAATTTTATCCGCATTGTGGGTATAAGCCTAGTTGGTAGTGACCCTGCTTACAAAGCTAGTGGTCGTGGGTTCGATGCCCGGTATGAATAAATATTTGTGTGATGAGCGCGAGTCTTTTTTCGTAAGTCCTGAAATGTTTTCTGTGTATTTAATCCGTGGAATATTATATCATATCATATACATAATATACATTACAATATCAATCTTAGTTAAAACCAATCTTGAGTTCTGAATTCAAATAATCCTGTGGACAGACGTTGTCTACAGATCACTCCACGGGTTAACTCTGTTTACCGTTGCCTAGTACCCATAGACTGAAACCTACAAGCCTAGGTCCATTGGTGTGAGGTTGACTCTTGATACTTATTTATTTGTATTTATTTTACATCTTTCTTCGATCACAAATCACTTGCATACCTAAGTTTAGCAAAATCGACATAACGCCTCCGCGCCCGTTGAAGTCTTTTATATGGCGAAGCGCTCCTCACAGCGTTTTAGCGCGGCGAAATTAACATACAAACCTACGTCCATCTATAAAGTACGTCGTGTGTTAGTGTAACGTCATGTTTTAACTAATTAGTTAGTTATTCATTGTCTGTATTGGTTTTTGTATAATGTATTTTGAAGCATATCACTTAAAATTAGTACATTATACAATACAATACAATACAAAACACTTTATTGTACACCAAACAAAAACATAACAGAGATGGAACACAATTAAAAATAACACAGGTAAATAACAGGCGGTCTTATCGCTGATTAGCAATCTCTTCCAGACAACCTTAGTAGGGATAAGGTGTCAAATTAATAAATTTCATACAGTAGGTGGAGCAGACTTAACAAGAGCAATAACAAGATAGATGCTTGTAATTAAACGTGAATTCAAAAATAACTAAAAAATTAACAAAGAAACGGTCACTTAACAAAAATTAAATAAAGAACTAAATAAATATATACATATACAAATAAAGGGAATAAAGGCTTGTAGTACTGTTAGGCGATGGGCTTGCTACCTGTCACTAATATACTATACACTGTTAAACATCTTAGCCTAATTGTGCAAATTGTGGTTACAGAGTTATCAACAAGTTTTTAGGGTTGTTGGTAATTCTGTAGCTCTGCCTACCCCACTCTGGGAATGAAGGCGTGAAGGTATGTATGTATGTATGTATATACAAATAAATACATATGCCTTGCATAAATAAACAGATAATTATAAATAAATACATACATAAATACATAAATATCAATATATCCACATCAGATTATGTATTTATAAGTTAGCAAATACTCCAATTACTACTTTTATTTTTTTATTAAAGTTCGATTCTAATTGTAGAGGAAGCTAATTAAGTTAAATGATTGTAGTAGGAATGATACATAGTTACTTTAATTTAATACAGTAAATTAATGTTACAGTCGCGTTAAATTTTAACTTGTTTGTCACATGAATAAAATTAGTATCATATTTGTAAAGCCGTTTAGTCACGGCGAAAAACCGTCAAACATTGTATAAATATTTTCTTTATTTTGAACCCAAAATAAATAAAAAAGTTCTTAAGCAATATTGCGCCTTTAATTGTGCAAGGCTTAAATTTCCAGTTATTTGTAAGTGTACTGCAATAAAACAATTAAATACTCGTATCTTTTTGTGGCCCGCAATCACAGCGCGCGGTGGCGGAAGTTATTATTTGAATCAATCATCTTTTTGTTTCGCTTGTGTAATGATTCATCGATGGAGGCAGTCGACTCAATGACTGATGAATTAGTGATTGAAATGCGCTGAAGATTAGATTAGGGTGCGTGGGCTAACGTAATGTACATAATGTCAGATTTCACAAATAGTTTATATATGTATGTTGACAAGCTCCATGTTGTATGGATGTATTTGTAATTAGCTATAGCAGCTTAGCCCAAAACAATCAATCAATGAAAATATTTATTTGTATCAACATTATAGATCTTACATATACAATTGCGTGCACTATGTTTCACCATAAGTTATAAAAAAAGTTGGATATTGACACATATTTCATATTCAAAAATATTTATAAAATAGGTACAAATCTTATAAGAAAAAATATTATTTATACTAAACTAATTAAATTATAAAACTAAGGTTTTACAAATATGTATACTTTTCAATAAGTATTTACTTATTTTTAGAGTCAGTATCCCCAACACGAACTTTTACCTTATATCGCCACGCCATCGAGAACTTTATAGCACGTTGATATTGCCTTTGACTTTCGTATCACCACATCATCGAGTCGTAAGGTGAAGTATGTATGATGCTAATAACGGGTTCGGACGAATGATTCTAACGCAATTTTAATGCCACGCTGTTAATAAAAATGGTATAATATGCGTAAATTACACATAAGCAACCGCTATCTGGTTTACTCATCAATTCTGACACATGCGAACATCCAAACCGCAACTTGCCATAACTGTCGAAAACGCTCAATTTACTAAATTGCAAAACAAACATCTACTGGGAACTAGTTTAACGGAATGGAGTGTAAGTATGATAACTGGCGGCAATTACACAAACGAGGGGATTAGCTGACGAAAGATGCGCGTGCCTCGCATGCTGCGCTGGTAATGGGAGGATGAGCGCGGCTCGGGCGGCGCAGGAGGCACTGATGATTTACAATTTGTACTATAAGTCAACACATACATACATAATAATAACACATACATAATTGGATTTAATTAAGTAATCCAAAATAATAATGACAAATATTAAACTTGAATTATAAAGTTCAATTTAAATATTACCTAAGTAAGTAAGGTGCAATATAATTAGTAAGTAAGTTTGTAATATTATTGAGCTGAAGCCCTCACCTAATGTTGCTATGTCCAACAGGGTCCATAATTAAGTTATATATTAATTACTAACTATAATAGCTTAAGTTAGCCTGTCAACTGCCAACACATTGTGGAATGCAATAAACATTTGAGTATTTGAGTACTATTCAGCCGGTGAAATGACTAAATGACTAGCATAGGGGCATTCCATCTTAGTCCTCAGGGTTGGCAGTGCATTTGCAGTCTTGTGAATGCGAATGTCTATGGGTCACAGTTTCCACTTAACCATCAGGTGGCCTGTGTGCTCGTTCGCCTTCCTATGCCATAAAAAAAACAAGAACGCAGTGGATTGAAAGAAGATGTAGTGACAAAGATAAGGGTATGCTTTGTGCAATTAGAAAGGAGGTATGGTGAGCGTAAATGAGTGGAAATGTAAGTAGGGGACGCCCTAGACACACATACAGTGATCAGATTCAAGATTTACTGAATAAGCGCCAAATCCAAAGCACCTGAACCGACGCAAGTGCATAAAGAGGTTGATGAATGTAGAGGAAGCGAAAGTTGTGTGTTTAGACCGGTGCACCGGCGTTTCATAGTCTCTCCTAGCAATTTACAAGATGCAGAATATTCTAAGAAGTTACAAGAGATCTTCTCAAGAAATTACTGAGAAAACTATCAGAAATGTTTGAGAACATTGAGAATGTTCTCTTCCTATACAAAATTTAAGAATATTCTTAGAATTTTCCGAGAATTTCTCATATACTTAGAACTTTCACAATTTGAGAAGTTACTTTTCGGTACAATGCCAGTCTCTCGTTCCTCCGTAGGATAAAGATAAAGATAATTATTTAAAGTCATAGTGTCATACTGGGTAGTACTCGTAATTGTCGCAAGACAACGTTTTTTTTTGGGAACCGTTATTTTTTCAGGTTTGTCTGACTTGCGGTGCAACAATACAAGTAAAACCTTACTTAACCTAGCCTTAAGTTATACGTTAGATTCTTATAAATTTACGGTGCCAGCGGTATAAATTATGTTATGACTATCTTTAATTATGTTACTCGTAACGTAGATAGTTATGAATCGCCCCATATTCTTAATTGTACGATTAAATTTGACGCGGTTACTATCGTTTTGTAACAATTACAACCGCTGTCTATCGTCTTTTTTTCCTTTTATATGTTATTTTAAATCAATGAGTTATGACATAATTAAATATTTTACTTTCTCTTTAATAAAACCATAGCTATATAACGCATTCACTGACAGACGTTTTTTGAACTTTCAAAGGAAGAGGAGTTATCGTCTTTAAAAAAATACTTGTTTATTCCATTATATAAAAGCCGCACCCTATATTCAAACCGCGGATAGATAAGGCTTACTTTGAGTTAAAATTTGACATTCGCTCAAACAAAACGTGTCAAATTTTAATCCGAAGTAAGCCTAAGTATCTGTCCGCGGTTCGAATATATACTTATATACAGGGTTCGGCCGTTAAACAATGGGTGTTGTGAAAATAACAGTAATCCATTCTAGCAAACAACGCAACCAGAAACGTAATAAAAACTGGTTATGTAAAGAAATGTTTCTGTTTTACGATCATTTTATGTGTTTTAGCTGAGCAGTAAATGTCAAGGGATACTTACACCATGCCGCGTGATGACGCATTATTTAAGTTTAACATCCGTTCATGGGGGATTGCATTAAAAAGTCTACCATGTGTTTATTTTATTTTATTTTATTTCTATGTTCGCCCGGCGCCACCCGGGTGTTTTTTTTCATACAAACCTTGTTCTGATAATTACGAACACAACAAAAAAATATTCAAATAGGTCAAGCCATTTTCTCTAGTTATGGCGTGACCAGGGGAAACAGGGATTCATTTATCATTATAAAGTTAGATATTCGGGCACAAAAGAAACAATAAACTTAAAAAGAACACTTTCAATAATCATACATACATACCTTCACGCCTGTCTCCCAATGGGGTTGAACATTCACTAACCAATAAAGTCCTCGATTAGTGCGCGATTTTCGATATATGGTTGTGTTAGAGATTTAAAACTTTCGTGATGTATTAGCTCAAATTGCTCACGCTAAAACCAACTTTTCTACAGATGAAATTTTGACAGATCAATTTATTGACCAAAAAAATCCTACATTTTTTTTTTCATGTACACATACATATATTCATACACAGTCATAAAGAACAATGGTTTAATTATGTTTGTTGTGACATAAGATATAAATGAAGTAGTTAATATCGGGCCACTGAGAGCATCGTCAGGAAAGACTATGTATGATATACTTAACAGTCTACGAGGGGAGGTCCAAAAGTTCGCGGAATGGAGGGGATGGGGGTGGGGATGACTATATTTTTTAGTATAGTACTAATGGCCAACTCATTAAGAGTATATATACCAACTTTCAGCCTGAAGAGCTCATTACTTTACAAAATATCGTCGAGCAAGCAAGTCAATCTGGAAAAATCCTGGAAGTATGGAGCAAATTGAGTATCGAGCCATCATCAAGTTCCTGACTAAGCAAGGAAAAACTCCTCAGACCATCATGAGTGAGATGTCAGTAGTTTACTGTGATCATTGCCCTGGAAAAACAATGATTTACAAATGGCACGGTCTTTTTAAAATTGGCAGAGAGTCCATTGAAGACGACCCTCGCCCAGGACGGCCTGTCGAGGTCACCACATCAGATACCGACGGAAAAGTTGAAAAATTAGTATTAGAAGATGCTCGCCTGAAGAAGAAACAGATTTCTGCATTAGTTGGAGTATCTGAAACCACTATTTTGCGGATTCTACATGAACACCTCGGCATGATTAAAGTGAGTGCAAGATGGGTGCCGAGAATGCTTACGCCGCATCAGCGACAGCAGCGAATCGACGCGTGTAGCAGTTTTTTAGAACGGTGTGGAGAAGAAAGTACGTCGATTTTGAAGCGGATTGTTACTGGAGATGAAACTTGGGTTCATCATTTTGAACCTGACTCTAAACAGGAGTCGATGCAATGGCACAAGAAGGGTACCCCCCCACCTAAGAAATTTAAGGTGTCAGAATCGGCCGGAAAGTTGATGGCTACGATTTTCTGGGACTGCCAAGGAATTTTGATGATCGATTACAAAAACAAAGATGTCACAATTACTGGAGAGTACTACTCTAGGCTACTGGAGCAGTTGCGGGAAGCTATCAAAGAAAAAAGGCGAGGAAAGCTGGCTAAGGGTGTGCTGTTACTTCAGGATAATGCTCCAGTTCACAAGAGTCGTATTGCGATGGCTGCCCTGAACAAATGTGGCTTCGAAGAATTGGTTCATCCCCCCTACAGCCCAAACCTGGCCCCCAGTGATTATTATTTATTCCCAAATTTGAAGAAAGAGTTGCGGGGAAGAAAATTTCACACCGATGATGAAGTAAAGGACGCAATTTTGGCTCATTTTGACAGCAAAGAAGAAAATTATTTTTATGTGGGTTTAGAAAAATTAATATCACGATCTAACAAATGTATTAACCTTAAGGGAGATTATATTGAAAAGGAAAAATAGTAACGTCTTTTTATTTAATTATTTAGCCCTCCATTCCGCGAACTTTTGGACCTCCCCTCGTATTATGCAGTCAAATATTAACGAAAAATACATACACAGATATGATTCAAACCCTACCTACCCCATTATTAAAAAAAGGTCGGAAAGATTTTCCTCCGCCCCGTGAATACAAGATGTGCTTACTTAGGCGCGTATTAATAACCTCAACTTGGTTGAGAGGCCAGTCCCAAGATAAGTTAAAGTAAACGTCAAACCATACAAAACTGTCATATATTTGACGCATCTTGAAACGAACAATACGGTCGAGATCAGTTTATTAATACAATTATTGTACAACGTGGTTCACTGTAAGAATCGTTCGGAACTATTTTTTTATTACTAGTCTTTAAAAAGACATGAAATTTTAAAATCATATTTCAACCAGAATTCTTACTAAGTTATTCTGTGTAATAGAACTAAGTATATGGAACGCCAATCGTCTCCGTCAGCCACGTCTGCAGCCACCTAAGTCTCGCTCGGCATGATTGCGCACTTCGCTATAGCGATGCGTACGCGCCGGTTGCCTAACGTGGCATCGCGGGTCATCTCCGGCCAGGTCAGCGCGCACCCGATAGCGTGCGCTATGGAGATAACCACCTTTAGTGGTGTTTCGACCATAAAAAGAGTCATTGTGAGTCTGGGTATGACTGGCCACTAAGTAATTGGCTACAAAGTATTAGAAAAAAAAACATTCAATGAAAAATTGGCGTATTTTGACCTTTATTACGTATTTAAATATTCCATCTCTTTTTTTCACATGTCATAAATAACCTCCATCTCATTCTTACCCTAACTAAAGAAATTGATGGAATATACAGGGTGTCTCTGACCTTGGGGCTTTAAATGCATGGAACGTTTCTACTCCTGAAACTGAACTTCTTTTGTTCTGTAAGTTATTAAAAATATGCCCAACAAAAAAATTTTTTTTTTCATACAAGTTAAATGTAATTTTCAATGTACGCGATCCAATTCTCTATTTTCCTTTAGGCCTCGTACCAAGGAAATGTCGCCCCCGTACCATGAGATAGTGAATAGATGGCCAGTATTGAATACACTGATTTTACAATTAGACTTTTACATCAATTAGTTATCGAAACTTAAGTTATTTTTTAATGTCGCAGAACAAAAGTAGTTCCGTTTAGCGAGTAGAATCGATCGTTGCATTTAAAGCCCCAAGGTCAGAGGCACCCTGTATTCGTAGCGTAATAAAGGCCAAATTTCTTGTTTAAACGGATGTTCGTCGTTCAACCTCCAGTGTTGTATATTTGCTCCTTGGTTGTGACCAACTTGATTAAACTTTTCTAATGTTGGTAGTATGTGTATTTTCTAGATGGCCATGTCGAAACGTGAAAAAAAGTGTCATGCTACGCTATCATGGCATTATGGCAGGCAGCAGAATAGAGGAATAATTTTAAATGTTGATTTTCTGTGATTGCGAAGAAAATAGACCAGTCTTAAAATGATTTTAATATGTATAAATGTCGTTTAACATATAGCCGATTTTAGATCGTTTATTTTAATAATATGACGTAGCTCAATTATGTTAGAGTCCGTGGCCAACCGTAACTATTTAAAAAACTTACCTTCCACCCTAGACGTGAAAACGTAATTTTCCACCCGGCTATCTACCCATTTAAATTAAACTTTCCGAACAGGAAAGATGAAAAGTCATGCTGATGTCAGCCTAAACTGGCTTTACCCTACAATACAAATTCAACCGATTGTAAAGGTTCCGTACCCAAAGGGTGCCAACGGGACCCTATTACTAAGTCTCCACTGTCTGTCCGTGTGTCTATCTGTCAGTGGGCTGCATCTCATGACCATACAAGAAACAAGTTTTTTTAATACGGAACTCTTCGTGTGTGTGTCCACATCGCACTTGGCCGCATTGTTTCAGGATTACCTCGACTAGTGGCAACGTTTATTGCTATTATGTAATGATTTCTGAAATCGAGTTGAATTCTTTGTCGGTATTGCTTGGTTGTATTTTATATTTCACCAAAGACCACCCAATTTAAAGTAGCTTAACTCGCTTAAGGGCTTCTTAAGGGTTGCATTCTTACTGGGCAAACGCAAGTCTTTAGGGATGCCATTATTTTACCAGAGCGATTCCACAAATGTTTCAAATATTCATTAACTAACAAATAACTTAATGTACTATTATTGAAGACATAATAATAAACGAATGCCTTAATTGCTAAGCCTCTGTTTCACGGCCGTTTCGTAACTTACAGAAGCTTCTAAACATTAATTGAACATCGTTGGACTAATTGATTTTTATTATTATTGATTGTGCTGCTGGCGGTATTGCGGCTGCAACAAACATCGGGTTCAGACGACAGGGCTATAGCTTTGACGTAAGGTCCCGATATATCAGCATGATAAGCGTAATATGGAGAGATAGAGTGATAGGTATGTTGGGCACAGCCTCGGACTACTTTCGTCATTTGGAAGATGACCAAAAAGTTATTTGACCTTTAAGGTGCGTCGACTCGTGTGTACATACTTGATTGACAGACCAGCAACATCTTCTCAGTATTAGTTGGGTTGTTAACGTTATGAATTCAAAAGTAATTTATGGTTAAATAACTTTATCTCCCAAAAGAAATTATACATTTCACTTATTGAGAATATATTTAATCTAAAATAAATTTATCTGTAAGCACCCTAAGCACCGTCAAAATAAAGGATAATTTCAAATGTCAACGGGCTAAGAGCTATCCTGAGGCCCTAGCCAAGATGCAGTGTTATTATTCATTTCGATTTTAAACCAATCACGTCACCGGCAGGTCACGTGACTCTTAGTATCACGTGATCTACCAGTGATGCGATTGGTTAAAAAACGAATGGGAACCGAACGATTATGTTAGCGTAATCTTCTGCATGCACAGCAAAACCTCGCAGAGCTATCTGTATAAGGTTCTATTTACAAAACATATGAATGGACAGGGGCTCTATTCTACTCGGAAAATCATATTGCTTTTTACATATTATCCTATAGTTTTAAATTTAGTCGCCATTATTGTCAAGTAAATAAAAAATACCATAACGTTGACAATACTATAACATTTTTAATACTATATGTTTTTACACAGTAGGGTAGGAGGAACCCCAGGTAATGCCGGTAAAGGCAGATATTTGTGTGAGTCATGGATGTTTTCTATATTAAGTACATATTTCTCTATATAAGTATTTATATCGTTGTTTAGTACCTCATAGTACAAGCCTAGAGCTTAGTTTGAGGCTAGGTCAATCGGTGTGACATTGTCCCCAGATATTTATTTATTTTTATTTAAAAACTACATACATACATACCTTCACGGCTTTATTCCCAGAGTGGGGTAGGCAGAGCTACAGAATTACCGACAACTCTAAAAACTTGTTGATAACTCTGTAACCACAATTTGCACAATTAGGCTAAGATGTTTAACAGTGTATATTAGTGACAGGTAGCAAACCCATCGCCTACCAGTACTACAAGCCTTTATTCCCTTAGTCGCCTCTTACGACTTCCACGGGAAGACATGGAGTGGCAGAATTCTAAGCCGGCAACCACACGGCATTTATTTAAAAACTGTTTTATTTTATTTATGTAATCCTCTTTGACATTAAAGGTTACATTATAAACAGAACAATCATAACGATAAAATTACAGCATCATCAAGATCGTACATCCAGTTATTATATTATAATAATACATTTTATCGCATCCTCTTCGCGCTTTGGTATTGTTACTACGTGTTAAACTCCTCCAGTGCCAAACTGCCTGGTTCCAATACAAAATGAAACCAAAGTTATATTTCTCGGCGCGGAATGATCTAAAGCCGACTGTAGCGACCTCGCGGTGACCTTTAGGAAGCGCACGCGCATTCCTATCGCCGAAGATTTCCCAAGCTCATCCATTGTTTGATGTACCAACATAAAAGGAAGTTATTTACAACATTAGTTTTCTCACAAATTAATTTGAAGATTCAATCATTCATGACAATGGTCACACAGTGGACATGTATATAAACATTTGTTTAGGTATGTTTGAATATTTATCAATAAATAATATTAGTTTAGATTATAAAGTGGGATGTGGGATGTACCTATAGTTGAATATTGATTCATCAAGCCACTGCCAGCCTACAACCATGCAATTTATGGTTTTGGTGTATACTTTAGTTGATTAAGAATTTTAGTGCTGTAAATATTTTCAACTAGGTGAGCTGTCTACCTGGGCTGAGATTCTAGGTACCGTAACAGGTCAAAGACAATATGGTTTTTAAAATCAACGTGTAATTTTATTTCATTTACTTTTAACTCATTTTGCTTTTATATCGTTATAAAATAATATGTCGGATAGTCGACGTTAGTTGCTGCTACTGTCAAGAATAACAGCTGTCATAACATTATCAATAACATAACAATATAGAAGTAATGTAAGCTAATACAATGTAGATTAGAGGCTCTGAACTCGCATTTGTGTGTCTCATGAATCACATCGGTTTTGTGAGGAATGATGTCATTTAGGTTGTGGCATATGTAACACCAGAGGCCTAAACAAGTAGCATTTTGAAAATGCTAACCACTGCAGATATCAAATAATTTGAATTTGGTTGACGTAAGCTGTCATGCGTCTGTCTGTGTCATTTTTACAGACAGATTAAAGATAAAGATGCTTTATTTAGTAAGCACAAGCAATTTTACAGGTCATTTACTAGCGCTAGTAGAAGCGATGCAAGAACTTCAATAGTCAGTGATTGATTAAACATAATACTTATTTCATGAATAAAACTATAACGATTGCTAGTATTATATAAAACTATGAATATATAACAAATTATCACGAATTAATAAAAGAGAATATAAATAACCAAATCATTATCTTTTCAGATGCGGATGGAATGGAACTGACACAATACAGTGCGACACAAAAGAGTAGAAATTAAACAAAGAGAAACTAAAAAAAAACCATTCTAAATTGTTACTATGTTTTAGCGTTTTACGTCAAAAATGGAACAATTACGTAGAAAATGGTGCCCTCATTTAATTTCTACTCTTTTGTGTCGCACTGTACACATACGAGGGGAGGTCCAAAAGTTCGCGGAATGGAGGGGATGGGGGTGGGGATGACTATATTTTTTAGTATAGTACTAATGGCCAACTCATTAAGAGTATATATACCAACTTTCAGCCTGAAGAGCTCATTACTTTACAAAATATCGTCGAGCAAGCAAGTCAATCTGGAAAAATCCTGGAAGTATGGAGCAAATTGAGTATCGAGCCATCATCAAGTTCCTGACTAAGCAAGGAAAAACTCCTCAGACCATCATGAGTGAGATGTCAGTAGTTTACTGTGATCATTGCCCTGGAAAAACAATGATTTACAAATGGCACGGTCTTTTTAAAATTGGCAGAGAGTCCATTGAAGACGACCCTCGCCCAGGACGGCCTGTCGAGGTCACCACATCAGATACCGACGGAAAAGTTGAAAAATTAGTATTAAAAGATGCTCGCCTGAAGAAGAAACAGATTTCTGCATTAGTTGGAGTATCTGAAACCACTATTTTGCGGATTCTACATGAACACCTCGGCATGATTAAAGTGAGTGCAAGATGGGTGCCGAGAATGCTTACGCCGCATCAGCGACAGCAGCGAATCGACGCGTGTAGCAGTTTTTTAGAACGGTGTGGAGAAGAAAGTACGTCGATTTTGAAGCGGATTGTTACTGGAGATGAAACTTGGGTTCATCATTTTGAACCTGACTCTAAACAGGAGTCGATGCAATGGCACAAGAAGGGTACCCCCCCACCTAAGAAATTTAAGGTGTCAGAATCGGCCGGAAAGTTGATGGCTACGATTTTCTGGGACTGCCAAGGAATTTTGATGATCGATTACAAAAGCAAAGATGTCACAATTACTGGAGAGTACTACTCTAGGCTACTGGAGCAGTTGCGGGAAGCTATCAAAGAAAAAAGGCGAGGAAAGCTGGCTAAGGGTGTGCTGTTACTTCAGGATAATGCTCCAGTTCACAAGAGTCGTATTGCGATGGCTGCCCTGAACAAATGTGGCTTCGAAGAATTGGTTCATCCCCCCTACAGCCCGAACCTGGCCCCCAGTGATTATTATTTATTCCCAAATTTGAAGAAAGAGTTGCGGGGAAGAAAATTTCACACCGATGATGAAGTAAAGGACGCAATTTTGGCTCATTTTGACAGCAAAGAAGAAAATTATTTTTATGTGGGTTTAGAAAAATTAATATCACGATCTAACAAATGTATTAACCTTAAGGGAGATTATATTGAAAAGGAAAAATAGTAACGTCTTTTTATTTAATTATTTAGCCCTCCATTCCGCGAACTTTTGGACCTCCCCTCGTATGCCAGGTTTGAAATTACGCTGCAATTGGTCTATTAATTCAGGAGTAATACATACATACATACATACATACCTTCACGCCTGTAATCCCAGAGTGGGGTAGGCAGAGCTACAGAATAATATATTTATCAGGAGTAATATATTTTAATAAAATAAATATAGCATATCATAGGTGTAGTGGTATCACTAGAAATGGTACAGATGGGGAGGTCTCACCATACTCATTCGTCAGCAAAAGCGCCAGACTCTGTGACGGTTCCTAAGCAGGGGTCGTATACCGATATTATTTTCGTAAAAAAATACCGGTACTGAATTTTAGTACCTTGCTTATTATTATATATTTGTTCTTCAATGAATTAATAACTACCACCGTTCCTAAACGGTTTCTGCGATAAAAAAAACTAAATTGGTTTCTAAACTGTAGAGTAGACATTAAATAAAAATATAAATAAATATCAGGGGACCATGTCACATCAATTGACCTAGTCCCAAACTAGGCTCTAGGCTTGTAATATGGGTACAAGACAACGATATAAATACTTATATAGAGAAATATATATTTAAATACATAGAAAACATACAAATACAATACATTGAAAAATCGAATTTACATTGTAGATGTAGTAATTTATATTGTTCTTGTTGTAGTCTTATCCTTGGACTATTTAAAACTAAGGTTGAAACTCAATAAGTAGGTAGCCTGTAGACTTGGCATAATACATCTTAATTAGTCTAGGCAGTGTTAGTTTCCCACACTGCACTAATTATAGTCAGTAATTAGGCGTGCCATTAATCATCAGCGAAGAGAATCGCTACATCCGGCCCGTTAGGCGAGCTATGCACTGTCCAGCAGCGAAATAATTACTCGCGTTATGGATCTTCTTTAAAAGCAGAATCATGCTGAAAACGTGCCCAATTATTTGCACAAATATATGTTGCCACCCGGAAGCTATGTTAATTAAATAATTAATCATTATTTAACAAGAACGTTCTTGTTATCAAAGCTCCTTAGCGACCCAAAAATTTTTTTTTATGTAAGTGTTTTTATTGAACTTTTAGCGTCGTAACTTTTTGGACTCATTTTACTTTATTATATATTGTAAAATAATTATTGAAACCAAAATACCCAAGTCTTCTATTACCGTGGTAATACACAGGTTGTGATTCTATTACCGCGAATTCAGCTTCCATTACCGAGGGTATAAAAAGCAGCAATTTTCTACCATCGGTAATAGGCGCCCGACTCACGATTTGGAACTTAATACCGTTGGTTAAAAAATAAATAATGGCTTGGTTCCGTATATTATTTTTTACATCACGTTTTTAAGGAAGAATAATTATTATTAAATACATTACTAATAAATAAATATAATATAAGTATGAAAAGTAGAAATAACTTATGATCACTACATATGCAATACCTAAACACGGAAATTTCCTTCTGATGAGTAAAAGTCTCAACTTTATCAAAGAAATCTGTACTTACGGTACCCTAAATGTGATTAATTTAATAGAAGACTAAAATGTCACTCGGTGATAGACTCTTCTTTAGGAACCTATTTCCGACCCAAACAAATATTGAATGGGTCGGTAATAGATTCCCATACATTCTATTACCGAGGGTTATCTGATCGTACCATCGGTAATAGGCTCAATATGGAGGGTTTGAAAAACCTAATTCCGACCCATAAAAACAAACGGATACAGTTTTATTTTCATTACAAATCAAAAGTATATAATACAACCTAGATATAAAACCAAAATTACATAACTGGTAAGTAAAGACACGATTTTATCTCAATATTTAAACTTGTCAATTTAAGGTTCCTATACAAACTACAAATTCAGTGCTGAAGTTTTTGTTAAAAAATAGGGGTTTGTTGAATACTTTCCATACCACGGAAATAGTTCTTTAACAGCGTGAATAGATCAAGATTGGAATAACCGTTAGAAAGTATGTATAACCGATCGCATATACCAAAAATAAAGTATAAATAGCCGAAATCAAAAAAATCTATTACCGGGGTACACCACGGTATTAGTATCCACAGCAAAAAATGGCGTCTATCACCGCTGTATTTGATTTTCCATTTTAAACGTATTTCAAGGCCAAAAAATGCATAAAAAACACTCATAAGTCGTGCAGAAAACAATAAACAACCATTTAAATACCATAACATTAGTTCAATTGCCATAAATATTACGTAAAACACTAAATATGATTCGAGTTCCCTTACATGCGGCGTCACGCGTTAGTATGGCACGTCCTCTTTCTGCGCTGCCTTCGCGGAAACTGACGAATTGCGAGCACTTTGTTTCATTCACACACACTAGCGCTAACAGGTCCGTAAGTCAACTAAATAAGCTTCCTTCGTGTAAAATTTGTTTTTTAGAAAATCGATCGGTTTTTTTTATAAAAAGGGTATTTCAAAATACCGCGGTGATGGGCGCCGATTTTGATACCCCCGGTAATAGCCGCCGTTACCTTATTAATAAAACCCTGCCAAGTGCGAGTTGAACTCGCGTGGAGAGGGTTCCGTAAATAGATCTTTTTTTTCATAATTTTTTATAGGTTTTTCTGTAGTTTACTAACAATGAACTATATTTTGTATTTTTTTTAAATTAAGGCTCAGTCTTTTCGGAGATCAGGGGGAGGGGGGAGGGCATGGTCAATTTTCGTCTTCCTTCATGAATAAAATCAAAACCACTTATTTTACAATAATAACAAAAATATATTTGAGGTGCTCATAACGAGCCCTTTTATGACACAGTACGGTTTGCAAAACTTTTTTTTTTGAATTTCCTAATTTGTCACCCTAAAATAACCCTTTAAAAAAAAACTAGGAACATATGTGTTTGGGTCATAGGATTACACCATCCTACCAAATTTCAACTGAGAACAGGCGGACGGAAAGACATACAGACGCACGTGTGATTCTAATAAGGGTTCCATTTTTTTTACGGAACCCTAAAAATGATAAAGTTTTCCTGTTTTCTTGAAAATAAATTTGTTTTCACGGATTTCAATCGATTTAATCTCCAAACAAAAACAACCTCTCTTTATCTCGCGCTATCTTTTCTAAAATTAAAAACAATCCGACTATCAACCAAAGACAACAAATCATAAAGAAAACTACACGTTTAACATAGGCCAATTACTAGAAAAGCGTATACACACTGTAGTGCTCACATCTACCTTTATTTATCTAACGCATACCTTATAAGTTAAAGCTGAATAATATTATTTGGAACCATTTAGTAATGTTTGAATGGGCTGGTAATGAAAATATCATAATTCCGGTTCCAGTTACGGAGTTGTGATTGTAGGATTTGTAGGCAGGCAGGAAAACGTTTTTTACAACTATGACGAATTTCTTAGTGTTCCACTAGCGCTATAAAATGTTAAACAACAATCATTGTGATAATAATATTATTAAATAATTATATACAACTAATCACTAGTACTATTAATAGAACGAAATGTTAATTATAAATTATTGTACACCGTGATATGTACACCTAATCTTATCTCTGACATGTAACAATTGTTATTAATAAAACATTTCATTTCATTTCATTTCATTTAGGCTTACATGCACGCATCCTAAATTTGTCTTACCCTTGCCAGATAGTGAGTAGCCGCCTTATGCGGATCTGTCCTAGCGTGGCCTGCATTAGTTTTAGCCGCTGGCTACTGTACGCTGAAGGATGCGCTCAAATTATTATTATTAACCGTTTAGCTGCAATCACTCACGGTAATTTGTCCGTAAAACAAAGCAAGTTACACACAAGGTTAGACAATGAGTTATCGTAAATTGAGGCTAGCTATAGAGCAATTCGTTTTGTACGATGGACGTGTAACTCGTTTTCACGATTCTATAAGTGCCTTTCCGGCTAAAAAAACATATAGAAATTAAAACATAATCGTAAATAATACGTTACGTATGTGTGTTGAGATTCATTTCGGGGATTACCTTAACTTTAAACTACAGTTTTATTATTAAATCTTAATTAAGTACATTGCATGCTGTAATTTTTACTTAGTATGTCTTGTGTTCATTCTGAGATACATTCAGGGAAGCATCTGTATCTATAGTACCAAATTTCAAATTATGTTACACTCTATGTATGTTTCTGTGTTATCTTCTTAAATAAATAAAAAACCAAAAGCACGTCCGTTAAGTTAAATCTGTCGAATAAACAGTCAAATGAACTAAGAGCTTTTAACATTTTTGTTCAAATAAAGGTACTAATACAATTGTAGTGCTATACTGCATTATGTTTTAACTTATTTTACAAATTTTTCGTCCAATTTTGAGGACAAGGCTAGTTGCCAGTCAGACAGTGAAACATCCAATTTTGTATGTAAATAAACACTTTATTTTACCAACGAAAGAGATAAAAAATATAAAATAAATAAAACTACCGGCCGAATCCCTCCTCCCGATACTCTCAAAAAATTTTGAACTACTCATTAAGTCACGTATTTTCACCTTGAAAAAAATTGTATAATCAATCATAGGCAATTCGGTTTTCAAAGAAAACTAGGAACCATTGATGCCATTGATTCTCTAGTGGACGACATTGTAAGTCAACTTAATAAAAGGAAAAGAGTGGCAGGCCTATTTATTGACTTAAGCTCCGCTTTCGATACGGTCGACCACTCTATTCTCATGAGTAAACTCGAATTCTACGGCATCAGAGGAAATGTATATCAGCTTTTGCTTAACTATCTTAAGAATAGAAAACAATTCGTGGAAATAAAAAACGTTGAACATGGCTGTGAAAAATGTATTAGGTCTACGGTTGTCAATGTAGAAAGAGGTGTTCCGCAGGGATCTATTTGGGACCTATACTATTTATTATTTTTACTAACGACCTTATAGATTTTATTTGTAATGCAGTCCCAAACTGTAAGTTAACAGTATTTGCTGATGATACAAATGCGATTGTTTGCGCTGATAATATCATCGAACTCAATAACGTAACTAATAAAGCAGTTTCCACATTTAATAAATGGTTTTCAAAAAATAATTTACGGGTTAACACGGACAAAACTCAACTGATGCTATTTAAATATAACTGTAAGGAAAATGAAAAACTTGAGGTGTTAATGAATAGAGCTATTTTAGATGTCGTAGACTGGGTAAAATGTCTTGGTATCCGCATTGATTCTCTTCTAAACATGAACATGAACAACATGCTGGAAACATGAACTGGAGGCTGTAGAGAATTCCATTGCTTCGGCGTGCTATGCTTTAAGGTGTCTCAGGGAGGTAATTGGAATCGATCAGCTTAAAGTTGTTTATTAGCCTTATTAGAGTCCAAGTTGAGGTATAGTATTAAGTTCTGGGGTAATAGTTTCCAATATAATACTAATAGGGCTCTTATAATTAAAAAAAGAGCTGTGCGTACCATGTTTCGCATTCCACAATGGGTTTCGTGAAGAGATTATTTTAAGAAATTAGGAATTCTGACGGTACCTAGCTTATGTTTTAATTTTGCTCACTAAGCCCCTTAAAAATAATTCAAAGATAGAGTCCTCTGCAGAACAAGACTTACGACTACTTACACGTACGAAGAACAAAAGGTACAACTTCTGTCCGAGGCTTAAGATAGCAGTGCATTGTGCTAGTCATCAAGCTGTAAAACTATATAATAAGTTACAGAACAAATCGATCTTCCATTGAAATTTAAAAAACTTTTTGTTACGAGGATGCTTCTACAGCATTGATGAGATATTCAGAGATACACAAAATACTAACTAATTTGTTATTTAATAGGAGAGTGCACTAAAAATGTATGCCTGTATTTCTTTTCTCGGTTTCACTATTTCCTATGACATGTGTGACTAGAGTTAGTTTTAAGAAAAAATATTATTATTGAATGTCTTACATATTTCAAACACAATATTTGTATTGTTTATGAATAAATGCTATGAACTATGAACTATAGTAGGGATGCACAAAGGCGAACTTCACCCTCTAAGAGATTTTATTCTCGAAAATAGATTAAGGGAAATGTTTGTATACAGGCTCCTTGTGGATAAATCCGTGAAAAGAATCTAGTCGTACCATAAATTATATTAATTACGTATCCTTGTTCCATTGGCCTTTACATGTGCAAGTGTGTCGAATGCTGTTACAAGACACAAGTGCCTGTACGAGTACGAGTATACATCGCATTATCACAGAACAAGCCGCTTAATGAATATTCAATATCTTATAACGAATACAACAAAAAGGACCTTGTGATTGCTGGCGTTTACGCTGGTATTATTATTATTGCCAAACAAACAATGTATATTAACAAAGACAAAGTAAAGACAACCTAGGTTATAGATTATAGGTTTTAACGGGCTATTTCCGCAACTAGACGACTTTTTTAAAGTCAAAAAATTAAGTAGCTGCACACTTTAGAAGGGTTATTATGACATAGAATACGCTGCGAGAAAGGGACAGAGCTATATAACTGCTATAGCTCTGTCCTTTTTGCTCACCGTAAAATGAACTGCATTGCCATAGCGTAATAACCCTAACGCCTTTGACAGGTTAGTTCAGCAGTTAAAATATGATGCTAGAGTGACAAAGCACTAAATGCCCACCATACACGCTACTCACTATAACAGATTTTTAAGTTTGAACTCCCAAAAATGCTCTGTGTCACTTGTTGAATGGCGTTCATTGCTACAATCAGTAGACACTGTGTGGTACCCACCATTGTGATCTCACATTATGACACCGAGAATTATTTTGATTATCTAGCCATTTATTAATTAACAATGCGCTTTGTGCAGCGGCAAAACAGCCACGTTCGTGCCTACGTCAGACAATCGCCGGGCAATTAAAACTTGCCGCCATGAGAATTAAGGAAACAAAATTGCTACTACCATTATTAGGAAGTAACTACCGGTTTAAAAGGAACTTAGTGAATATTTTTCCTGTGTGTAAGTAAATTGAGCGAAAAACGAAAATTAAGATAAAATTAACCACTGTAATTCCTTGGTAACTTATAATTATAACATTTGCTGACATTCAAACCGCGGAGAAAGTTACTTTAGTGTAAACTTTGACATATTTGGACGTTTCAAATGTTATTTATTTACCCGGAGTAACCTTATATATATTAGGAACGGACATAAAGCGATCTATATAAAATCCACGTATACAGATGTAGTGAATAATGCTTTCCCATATTTTTTTGTCCGATAGGTTAGTATTTATCATGCTTTCTCAGCTGGCTTATTGATGGGTACTGAAGCTTATTGAGAAAGCAAGTTAAATATGAACTTATCCTACAAGGAACGATGGGAACGGGTTATTCACTACAACTGTATCAGAGCTTGAAAATTTCAATTTTCATATTTAGGATTGAAGCAAAATGGTTATTGTGTTAAAGCCGCGTATTTTCGAAAACACATTAAAATAAAATAAAACAAGTCATAAACTTTATAAAAAAAAACGAATGCTCAATCATAGGAAAGTGTTACAACTTACAAGTTATCTAAGATCACACTTTCGTGATCATCACGTTATTCGCGTGTTATTAAGTTGTCTAAACATTTAAACACGGTTATAGTGTGTTCGCAAAGTTTGATTTATTATAATTGATTTTTCGTAACGAGATTCAACTTTAGGTATATCGTAATAACGTATCTCTGTCTTGGAATGCTTCACTACTTACCTGGGGCTCTATTCTACTGTGTAAAACCATATTGCCTTTGACATGTTATCGTATTGTCAGCGTTACGATACCTCTTATTTACTTGACAGTTAGCTAAAGATATGTTAAGAGGATTGTGAACCGAATCTGAAATTGCGTAGCTGTCAAAGTTTTCCAATACAGTCCGTTTTTTAACATTTTTGAATATTTTATAGTTGATATGAAAAACTAAGTCGTTTCTGACTTTAATTTTTTTGATTTGTTTCTTTACAAGAAATATTTTCTTGGAACTGAAAACGTACAGACCTAGTGTTTCATAATATGTACAACATATTCAAAAATCTAGAGAAAATTAACTAGGTTTAAGGGAAGAGAAACGTTATCGCACTTTGTATGGAATTTTTTAACTTTATAATCCTCTTAAATTCATTTTTTTTCAATGATGTTTAACGTACTTTTTGTAACCCCCCCAAGTTTAACGTGTGTATCTGTGGCATAGCAGGTCCCACTCAGAAGGACCGACGAGGGCGGATTTTTTAAAACAAAAAGCTATTTTCTTCGGCCTGTTTTTTCGTGATGAAAATCCGTTGGGTCACCATTATATTGAGAGATTTTATCATTAAATAGTTAAAATTACAAATCAGTTTAAAAGCGAAGTGCTTCTGACAATGACATAGTGCAAACTTGGCTAATCGCTTTAAATAACTTAACTGTCCGGCAAAGTAAACATTGCATTGTGTATTCTTGGATAGTTATACGGTGGCCGGCGCGGGCGCAGCGAAGCGTGACGAGAGATGACAAGATGACCCACTTCGGTTTCCCGCTCTAATCGCGCAGCTCGAACTTATTGAGACGTTCGTGACGATTCACTTACTATATGCGCAAATGAAGGCAGTAGAATAATATAGTTGTATGGCGTCCATTTGTAGAAATGTCGTAACAAATATTAGTAAGTCTGTCGGCACAAATATTTAGGGACTCAATGCATAACAAATATGACAACCGATTAACGTAATAAAATATTAAATAAACACACAAAAGTAATAATTCATATGTAAACATATATTAATTAGATAGAACTTGCGCCTAATTAACCAATGTTATCAGTATTATCGTAACATAATATAGTCGATGTAACGTTAACCTTGTCTTTTCGTAGCAGGGCTACGCATTTTCAAGTGCTACGACTCCCAAAATAATAGCCCATTGTCTTAGAAAAAAAACACTTGTGATTTGGTTCACAAAGTTGACCCGTGTCGAATGCATTAGTACAATATGTGTGGCCGTGAACCAGATGTTGTTCACGGTCCATGGTTCGAATCCATGCGTCTCGGGCGCGGCGAGCACACTGAAGCAACCTGTTGAGGCATCTTTGATGATCTATTGTTATTTTTTCATTAAGTACAAGTGATGAAACTCATCGACTGACTGGTGTCTATTTGTTTGTAGCTTTTGCAAGCGTGTCGAAAGTTCAGCAAAATTATACGCAACGAAACCTCTTATTAACTTGCTCTAAACTTATAATGCACTTAATAAATAACTCATCACTATCGATTAAAACGTTTTGTGGTTGAAAAAATAATTCGGCAATTTAGATCTGAATCCAAATAAAACATTAATCAAGATGTCGTATTTCCAGTCATACAACTAATAAGCCTAGTTATTTCTTGTTTAATGTCCCATGCCACAATCAACCGCGGACAGTATTATTCCAAGATTAAATACCACATAAACGCACGAGATTTCAAAATTATAATCAAGATTTAACTAGGAGCACATAATCAGTGTCGTGTCAGATTTTCCCAGAGCATTGTTACAGCGAATATGTGCGGCACTTGTGTAAAAAACTCATTTGCTGTGTCGCAACCAGTGTCACTCCACTACGCACGTGGGGACAGACGCAGCCTCCATAGTGACGAATTAATCTTTAGCACTTAAATAAATAAATATCAGAGGACGATGTCCCACCAATTGACCTAGTCCCAAACTAAGCTCTAGGCTTGTACTATGGGTACTAGACAACGATATAAATACTTATATAGAGAAATATATACTTAAATACATAGAAAACATCCATGACTCAGGAACAAATATTCGCACTCATCACACAAATATGTGCCCCTACCGAGATTTGAACCCAGGACCGCTAGCTTCGTAGGCAGGGTCACTACCAACTAGGCCAACGCGTCGTCTTAAGTCCAACTTAAGTAATTGTGTTTACTTAATAAATACTCAAAACATGTTATTATTTCCTCACGATGCTTGCGGTTAAATCGTAGAAACGAGAGTCATTTTGGGATCAGCTGTGGTAACAGCTGGTTTTTGCGATGTTATTTATTTTGCTAACGTGTTAACATCGTCTGTTACTTTTGACATTGACATGTCATAAACGATATTTAAAACAATACTGTTTACGGGGTCCATTTGCAACGTTAAAAGATGGCGGACGTGTAATTTGTTTTAGACTTTAATTTTTGGGTAATTAGGTGTTCAAAGTTCTTTTCTGATAGTGATTTGTACTTTTTATGCCTCGCACAGTGATTGAAGACTTGGACTTATTTCGTGTATCTGGCATCTTTCTTCTCGTTTCAAGTGGACTCGCAGTGGTGCAGAGGTTAAAACTATCTTGACCTCTGACCTACAAATCACCGTACAACGTTGCCCCCAATCTTCCTAGAGAAGATTGGATTGTGTTTTATACTCATATAAACCTTGACACTGGCGAAATCACTTCACGTGGAAGCCATATCCCTGTGGTAGTAGCTGTTCAAGTCGCCGCGGGGGCAAAAAAAAAAAAAAAACTGGTTACATTGTTGTGCAATGTTTACATTGATTAGTAGAGGGCGATATTGGCTGTAGATGCAACTGTATCCGGATTTGTATCACACACACATACAAAAAGTCACGCCTTCGTTCCCAGAGTGGGGTAGGCAGAGCTACAGAATTACCAACAACTCTAAACACTTGTTGATAATTCTGTGACCACATTTTGCCCAATCCGGCAATAATGGTTAACAAACCATAAATAATTAAAAATGTCACCGAGGAGTAACACCCTCATATGGTCAATGTGGAAGGAAATTTGTCTGTTTGCTACGCTTTCACGGCTAAACTGCTGACTTTTGATGAAATTTGGTATGGAGATAGCATAATACCCCAGAAAAGATATACGGTACGTTTAGTACCGTGAGTAGCGATAAATGACTTCTACGCGGATGGAGTCGCGGGCAATATGCATGTTACTCAGTAATAATATAGCATCGTATCGTACTGGTGAACATTTTCAAAATTGGTCCAGTAGTTTTGAGTTTTTTTATTATAGATAAACATAAAAATCCTTTGCTTTTATAACATTAGGTACTAGTTGTCAAGTCAAGTAAGTCAAGTAAAAGTGTTTATTTTCATAGATGGTTGAGGAACTGTCACGGGCATATTACAGAAGAACCCCCTATTTTTTTCAGAATCAGAATCGGTTTAGGAACATAGAAAGAAAATATACAAATATTAATTTTTATTTATACAGACTAGCTGTTCGTGTCCTGTGGCGCCCGGGTGGTGTTTATTAAATATAACTTGTCATATATACCTAAACACAAGTGAAAATAAATGTTCAAATCAATCGAGCTATTCTCTTGTTTTTACGAGATTAGTAAACGATTTTTATATATAAGAAGATTATAATCATATTAAAGAAATACTGTAGATTATGTGATGTTACTTTTAAGTATATTTGTAATATTTTTTTATTTAAAATCCTACCTGCTGCTCGAGTGTGTAAAAAAGCCCTAATGTGAAAAATTTCCAGAGTAGAACCTGTCTTAAATTTGAAGTGGTTATTAAAAGGTCGGCCTCCCCCGGGGGTGCACGACCGCGATGCTCCCGATAGCCGCGATGCTGATAAGCGTGGGAACGGCGATCACTCCGGCGCAGCCTCTCGATCGCATCCGTCTCATTACTTAAGTCTGAGCTGCAAGACGCTAGTCTAAGGCAGTCATTGCGAAATCTACTATATTTACGATGTAATAACTCGCATTATAAGTTATTTAATGCTTTTAAAGAGCTGGTAAATTAATATTGAACATTGGTGAATACTCTTTTGGTAGTCGTCGTCGAGTCCACTTGAGTACCACTTGTTTAATAAGGTCAACCAATCATTGGTGGATACTTTCATAACAAAGGATTTCATTTTCCACTTCTTAACTGATTTTAATAGGACATTAAGGTCCAAAAGTGGTAAAGGAATTGCTTAGTCGACTATACAGGCTGTCCCAGAAACTGGCGTCAAACCGCCCATAAGCTATCGATTTAACCCCCATGTATGTTCAGCAATTGTTATTAGTGTACGAGATATTGATCATTTAAATCGGAATTTTTGCCATTTTCTATCGCAAATTCGCATTTTCTATTTGAGCTGTTCTATCAGCCCTAGGCGGGTTGATGTCGGTTTCTAGGACACCATGTATATACTCGTGCATAACAAATGTGCTAGCGATAAAAATATTAGCAAACATATTACTCGCAAGTTTAGTTTTACCTAATGATGGTTACAATACTTGCAAATGTTTTGTAATAGTTAACACGGAGTCGTTACCCCTTGAACTATGGTGCGTTCCTATATTCAAAACCGTTGGTAGAGTTGTGACGTCTCGTTAAAATTTGACACATTTTGTACGTAGCAAATGTCATAAAGCTACTGCCCGTAAGGAAAACGATTCGTTTTTTGAATATAGGAACCGGACACCTAGTGGTTCATATGCTGTAGTAACGGTACAGAGCCACAAAATACAAAAAATAAGGTAAAAATAACTAATGCTCGACATGTCAAAGCAAAATACTTATTTGCGTCGGGATATTAAGTTATTTTATACATACACAAAACATTTCCATGTGTTTTTGGAGATGTGACCTTTACTTTTGTTTAATGGAATTTGTTTTATACGGTGACTATATCGAAGTTTATAATTGTGAAAAAAGTGTTAGTCTATCGGATTGTATGAGTAAATGTCGGGTGCTTTAGCTCGCAAATAAATTCTTTATTTAAAAATTGGCGTGTGAAATATCAACAAACATTTCTCATCGCTAAAATGAGGTGGTGATAAAATTTATGTTAATCTTATTTTATCTATCGCAATTCAAAGTATGGGGACAAGTAGTAGTACAGCGACAACCACTCGGCTGGGTACCTTATGTTCAGTCCGAAGGTATTCCCTGCTGGAGGTCGGAGGCTGAACATCATAATTGGCTCTACTCTTCAATCGGATATCGTTGGTTTTACAACTTTAAAACAATACATCTTAATTTGAAGGTTTTATACAAAATGTAAGGTATTTTAGAGTATGGCGATATTTTTCCCGAAATATTTTTATTCTGGTAGCAATCTTTCCAAAAGTCAAATTTTCCAGTCGTTATTTTCCCGTTAGCTTATTTTGCCGAAGATTTTATTAGGTACCAGCACAAGTAATTCCATTTTCATTATTTCCCAGTCTGTATACATGTTGTTGTATGATTATTTGTTGTTTTTTATTTGTACGAGTACCTATATTTTGCGACCGAATAAACTAGAATAGTTTAGAATAGTTTTAAAAATAAGTCATTTTTAAAGTTGTGGAACAATAATTTAAACTTTCGCTTGTAATAAATTAAAACACAACATAATTAATATAAATACCTGAGAATTTGCTAGTGACCACAATCGTTATAAGAGAATCTTAACATCGAGGTATCTACAATATGCCTTTATTTTATTTAATATTTTAAAAACTAGAATCACCAAATTCAATTTAAACCTCGGCAAGCTTCACAAGCAAACTTTAAATCAGGAAGCTCTGAAGCAAATTGAATGAAATTTGTACTTAAATGGACTTGAATCTCATCCATCCTCTCACTTGCCTGTTTTTTTTTAGGCAAGTTTTTAGGCAAGTTAGTTTTTAGGCAAGGATTTTATGTAATTGAATTCCACGACTAAAGATAGCTATCGACAATCATGAAATTGCAGACATAGTTCAAGTGTCAAGTGATGCGGCGTCACTACTTGGACTCGGGTAATACTTAATATTATAAATATTATATACTTAATATTATAGATGCGGAAGTTTGTGTGTTTGTTCGTTACTCCTTCACGCTTCAACGGCTGGACGGATTTGAATTAAATTTGAAACAATGATAGCTTATGCCCCATATTAACAAAGGCTACTTTCATCCCGGAAAATTTAAGTTCCCGGGACGATAACGATAATCGAAAACTACGTGGACGAAGTCGCGGGCCGAAGCTAGTTATTTAATAAAATAAGTGAGATTAAGCAGAAACGTTTTTTGGTTTTTCTAACATTTATATTTTCTGTGTATTAATCTTTCTCATACTTTTATATTAAAACTGTTGATTTTTTAAGGGATTTTGGAATGGATTGGATCAGCTCCTATAGAATGATCTTAGGCTAGACGGTTGGGGTAACCATATTTAGCAATCTATGGTCATGGTTATTCAAAATCCATTTCATCTAATATGCTTACGAAGCGAAATTTGATGTAACCATCACTCACTTTGTACTGTTAGTAGGTATAATGAACTTGTAACGGTTATTTTATAAATGTATTAAAAAAGAAACTATGCATAAAAAATCAGACACAATTTTTTTATGTATTTAAAAAGAAACTATTGAAGAAAACATAAACATAATACAAACAAAACAACACACACGTATCATGTTGAACTTGTTTTTATAAAATGTATTGCTGTTGATGCCCCAAATAAATAAAATAAAATAAAATAAATAAAAATAAAACACACAATTGACAACATTTCAAAAAAAAGCATTATTGTTTTTTCGCGTTTATAATAGCTGGTTAAAAATTAGACTACCCGTATTTCATGGTTTTTCTTTATTTAACTTAAATTCGTCGTTAATAATTTATTTAAGTAATAGTCATTAAAAGACCGTATATACAAAGTTAGGAATACTGATGTCGTGACCTTAGCCTGATATAAAATAAAAATAAAGTAACTTTAAACAGAAACAGAACTGACTGACTGTCATGTCATGTCACTCACTTGTCAATCATTCGCTACCGTTCGTTCACAAATTTGTTATTTTGCGTAATTTAATTAATTACGTAATTTGTAGACACCATAAAAATAAATAAACTATTTTGCGTAGAATCTAAAGCGTGTCGTTAGAATCAAGTAATCCGTCAGACAGATAAAAAATGAACATGACAGTTGTATATTTTGTTGAATTCCTTTGGTAATTAATGGACTAAGGGCACTATAAGTGTAACATTCACAATCCAACTTTTTTTACTGCATAAAAAAATCCAAAGATATTTTTACTGTAATCAGCAGTGTAAAATCTAAAAACGGTAAGTATATAATTTTACTACCTTAGCACAAAATGAATTGTTGTCAATTGTTTATTTTTCTTAATTTACATGTTTCAAATAACATCCTGTGACCCACATTGTTTTCGAAGCAAACATCTTACCGCCTTTAACCTTGCCGTCGTCATCGAGACACGACGATTGTTCCTAATACAAGACATCAAGAGGGCCTAGCCGAAGTAGCCAAGATGCACTACCTAACTAACTTTTCTATTCGTTTTGTTTTTAACCGGCCTTTGGAACGCGGGCTCTTTTCTAAGCGGTAAAAACAAATTGCTTTTGACATGTTATCGTATTATCAATGTTACAATAGAATAGAAAATATTTATTCAACGCACACAGGAGAAAAATTAGCCTAAATATTAATAGTGATTTTCAAAGTTGTTTTATTATTTTTTCAAAAACTGTGAATCATGAACACTTCATTTTATTTTACCCATAAAATATAAGTAATTATCTATACGTCAAGTAATAAAATTTTCAGCTTTTTTTAATTATACGCTTTGGAGATAAGGAGGGGAACGGTATTTTTTGTATATACGTACATACTTGGCTATAAATCAAAAAATACGCCACAAAAAATAAAAAATAAAATCCTTTTGATATGCACATTTTACCTTTCCATATATACCCATTTGCTATAATCAAACCCCTTTCAATTTTTAAACCCCCCCAATCTAGACTCCTTTTCAATTATTAATGAAATTAATTTCATATTTTTTTTACTAAAAATAGACAGCAAGCTGTACAACTACCTAGTCGGTCCTAAAGTTCTGTCACAAATAAGAATAATGATAAAAACAAAAGTACCAATCAGTTTTTAGGTATTTATATACCAATTTAAAGTACATTTAATAGAGAATTAATATAACTTAAAATTATTCAAAATGACTTCCCTTGTTTTTAATACAAGCCAATAAACGCCGCGGCCAGTCGTCTATCGCAGCACGCACCATATTCATGTCTATTTCAGCGACTGCTTTTCTAATAGATGACTTCAGGCTCTCCAAATTTGTATGTGGTTTAGCACAGACCTTCTCCTCTAAGACCTGCCAAATTTTGTAGTCCAAAGGATTAAGGTCCGGACTGGAGGAAGGCCAATCTTCGTGACTTATAAAGTCGATTTTTTGACGCTCAAACCAGGCTTGAGTGGTCTTGGCTTTGTGTGCAGGTGCAGAATCCTGCTGTAACACAAAATGATGTCCTGAAAATAGCGTGTTGGGCAGATCTTTGACAACCTGATCCAAAACCGTCTCTTGGTACACTTTTGCACTGATTTTGACCCCTTTTTCGCAAAAATGAACCTCAGTTGGCCCGTAATAAGATACTGCCAACCAAACCATCACTGATGATGGATGATGCCGATGTTGCACCCGCGCGGCCGCGGAGCGGTTTTTTTTGCTTCTTCAGAGCTCTTAGCGTACACTCTATCATTCTGTTTATTATACTTTTCTTCAATATCGAAATTTTTTTCGTCTGTAAATAGGATATCGCGGTGTCGATTTTTCGCGTATTGTTTTAAAAAACAACTTTCGGGATCTTTTAAGCCTGATTGTTTTTAGACGGGCATTAAGCATGTGTCCACACTTTTTTTTGTATGCTAGTAGACTAAGATATTCGTTTAAAATCTTTTTGACGGTATTCCTACTGACACCCATCTGCAAAGCCATCAACTTCTGTTTTCGGACAGGATTTCTTGCTATACGGGCCTTGATCGCTTTGATCACTGCTGGTGTTCTTACGGAGCGTGGACGGCCAGTTCTTTTTTTGTCCTCAAAACTAGAGACTTCATTGTATCTATCAATAGTACGGTACACAAACCTAAGCGTTATATTTAATTTTTTGAGCAACTTGAAAACGGTACTTGGCGAGTGCCCACAGCGGTGCAACGCTAAAACAGCTATTAGGTTTTCTTTCAATGTCCACTCCATCGTGAGAAATCGCAGCAAATGACTGTTTTTTGTTTTAACAAAATTGTTAAACATTCAAAAATGGAATACAAAAACATTTTCTTAAAATTATGTTCTAAATTAAAAAATAATGTGCCAGTGAAAGAACTTTAGGACCGACTAAGTATGCCAAATTTCAAGTTGATAGCATTCATAGTTGCCGAGAAAACCTGCTGTGACATACAGACAGACAGACAGGCAGACAGACGGACAACGAAGTGTCACAACATAAGGGTTATTTTTTTACCATTTTGGTACGGAACCCTAAAAAGCAATATAAAGATATAAAGCTACAGCTCTTATTTACTTGACAGTAATGGCAACGAGTTAAATAAAATACGATAAGTGTCAAAAGCAATATAGTTTTACCAAGTAGAAAAGAGCCCCAAGTGGCAAACTATTAGTCACGGATAAAGGTGAACGTACACTTATCCGAGCCGAATGCGTCGAACGAAACGAATTTTAGAATTCTGTAAGTATACGAAATCTTATGAAACCTCGCACACTTGCGGTTCTTCCAGATTCGGGCAAGTGTGCAAGGTTTCATAAGATTTCATCCTAAAATTCGCTTCATTTGACTTGTTCGCCGCGTTCGGGTCGGATAAGTGTGCGTACACCTTAAAGGTAACGATCCGGACCACTCGATGAAATGGTTTTATCAGGCCAATTTCCATTTCCAAGTTTTATTTAGAGTTCCGTTCCGAGTACCTACTTAAAGACGAAACCCTTAATGATGACTTTGTTGTCCGGCTGTCCGTCTGTCTGTCAAGACCCTTTTTCACTGAAACTGCTGTAGCTATTAGGCAAAAACTTGGAATAAGTGTATTTTGTACAGAACGCCTTATCATACTTGAAAGTAATTTTAAAATGTAATATTGTTTATTAAGTCAGCAAAAACAAATGAGACACCGATATAAATATTTAGTTTTCACCTTTCATAAGGGATAAAAATCAAAATCAAAATCATTTATTCTGTAAGTAGGCCCTGTAGGCACTTTTACAAGTCTGAATCTACCATCTACCAGCGCTTCAAGAGACCATTGTTGAGAAGAAGCACCGCAAGAAACTCAACAGTAAGCCATTTTTTTTAATAAATAACTTATTACAATACTAAACTAGCTATCTAATTTAAATGTCACAGGGATGTACAGGTCCCGGTAGTAATAATAATTAAATTAATAAAAATGTCAGGTTAAAATAATAATACAATTCCGGAGATGTAAAGAGTCTCCAAATGTCAAATTAAAATTAAATATAGGGAAGTAGGTAATTAAACAAAAAAACAAAACAACAAAAAAAACAACAAACACAAACAAGGGAGATGTCGAAAGTCTCCACGATATTACTTGAAAGCTGTCTAGTTATGTGGAACAATCATGTTATGTTGAGATATTTGGGTAATTAACCTGAAACGAACAGGAAATCACAGGTTATTTTAAAAACTACTAAAATCTTTATCTAAGATCTCGAAAATTTACGTGCTCTAGGAAGTAATCAATTTAGTACAGGAAAAATACAAAGGTTGCCATTAACACTCTTATAGTTTTAGGAAAAAGGTTTTCGGTAAAAACGACAGAAATGTCATTTACAGTTTCTATTTTAATTAAGAGCTGTAGTATTGAAGATATGTGCCGTAAGGAGATATCGATTATCCTGCCCTATTATCACTGTCTGTTGCAACTACGAAAAACGATTAAGTGTGCATACATACTTACAATTATATTAAATTTTAATTTACCAAATCCTGTGCCAGATTATAACCATATCGCAATCATCTCCGAAATTGTATCCTTATGACGACGTGAGATCATCGTGGAACCGAGGTCGAGGTTGCGTGCAGTACCGTCTCTCTTTACAGACATTAATATAACTCTCGTATCTTATTCAAGCACATAGTTGCTAAAACAACCTTACCTCACATTACTTCAGATCATTTTAGCAGCAAGTGCAGCAGCAGAATACGAGCTTGTGATTGTTAGTAAATGATTTTTTTTTTTTTTTTTTTTTTATATCATAGGAAGGCAAACGATTATACTTCTGGTTGTGTTTTCGCTATCTAAAAGGATCTCAATGTGTTCCTTATTTTCCAGAAATAAATTTACTAAACAGGACGTTCATAAAATTATGCGCGGTTTCGGGAATACTCATGTTCAACTACGTAGTTAAAAGGAAAACATTGCAAAAATGAGAATCTAATTATATTACCTACTTTTTCTTTCTTACTCTTCATAATTCCACTGGTGTGTTCTGGGCAAAAAACAGTCAAGTGCGAGTTGGACTCGCGCAACGAAGGTTCTGTATTTAAGATAATAAGAGGCATTAAGTTCGCCTTTTGTATATTAAGTGGATTCTTTTGTGCAATAAAGATTAAATAAATAATATGGTTGGAAAACGCAAAAGGAAATACTCATTTTGATAACATCATAAGATCTTTATTTTTTATTGTCTGTGCAATAAGGTCCATTTTGACTAGCATAAGATTTTATACAGTTTTTAAAGTTTTTTGATAAGTTTTGCAAAACTGTATAATTCTATTGAACTCCATTTTATTTTTTGTGTAAAGTATAAATAAATATAATTAAATCGGTTTTTCAGATTTTTTGGTCCATAAACTTCGGACTTACTTTTTCCTGTAATTCTATTATTATAAAAAAATAGTTTTAAAATTTGCAGATTGAGCCCTACTATATGATAATCCGTCTGCTATGATCAAACCACTTTAATATTTCAGGCCTTCGTTCTAGACCTCTTTTCAAATATTAAGAAATTAATTTCTTTTTTTTACTAAAATCAGATGTGGGCAAGCTAGTTATACAACTATGTAAAATTTCAAGTTGATAGCTACTATAGTTTCAGAGAAAAACTGCTGAGCTGTGCCAGACAGACATCCATTTTGGTACCGAACCCTAAAAATGGGTGTAATTATTAGGATCTTTCTAAAAAATCATACCCCAATAAAACATGCCGACAATGCCGAGTGTTAACAATTACAGAAGCAAGCTTAAACAGAGAAGTATTTTTATAAACTCGGTAGCTTTCATTAATAAGTACGATGAATTGCGATACGTAAATTACTAAGATTTGATATTGCCATTAAATGTCCTCTCAGAGTGCAAAAACCCTGGAAATAGTTCTGTATCCAGCCCAAATATGAATAATCAACATATACATAAGCGGTAGGGTAACATAAACTGAAAGACAGCTGTAAGCGAGAGCGCCGCGAGGGCAGACAGCGATCTGCACTTTCTTTCCGGGCTCCATTCTTAAAGCTTTCCCACAATTAACGTGCCTTGATTGGTCGAGATAATAATTCCGAATCTAGTATGCATAATCCTGTTACTCTTTGCACATATTACGGGTATTACGTATCTTAATATGTCATAACTTTATAACTGGCTATTTATCGTCATCTATTTACCTATACATTGAAAACGCTTACTTCTGTACAACCAATTAACAATTTTATTCTTTGAAACGAACTATTGAACATTGGTTATTGTACAACAGAGCTGGTGATTATTTTATTGTTCATATTTGTGGAGTAATACAGCAACTGACAGTACAGTAAATTGTGTCCAAGTGATTGACATCAAAAGTGATTCTGCTTCTACCGACCGTTCCATTCGTTACCGAACAATACCCAATTTGTCAAATGAACAATGTATTGACGCACGCAAACGCTCGTCGCCCGCGCAGCTTGCGCCCCGCGCGGCGCGAGCGCGGCGGTTATTTAACCGCCACAATGTCGGCTCGCACGCCGCGCAGCTTCTCACGGCTGCCGAAGGTCGTGGATAGCTCAGCTCTTGCAACACGATTTAAATTATTTGATTTCATAACATTTGTACCCCGAGGCGTGCTTAACGACTAGAGGAATCATCCGATAATTTTTGGCAAGCTTTATTCCAATTATGCCATTAATTTTATTCCAATTGAGATATGAACTACTGGGTGTTCTGTGGTACGATTTAACGCCATAATAATCGCCCGCGGCGGAGTATTTATACAGCCATTTATACCTACCTAGTGGCTAATTTACATATTCACTTAAGCACAGTGCAGTGTAGCCACTACCGCGAAGCAAGTATTCAAAACTGAAGAAGATATGTAGGTATATTGGACAAAGTTTATTCGAGCCATATAAATAATGGCTTTGGTACGAATAATGTGGTATTAGTATCCGTAAATCATCAATTTTATAACATTTGTCGTCACGTCTTTGGTTTAATTTCTCGATTGCACAGCTCTACTCCAGATACAGTCCTTAGAGCTTGGAGCAACCATCGTGACGCACATGCGCAGTCGTGGTGCTGCGAGCGTGCGCCAAGGGTCCCGGAGCGCCTCACTTTTCTCCTAACTAACAAGACCACAATTACAATTCGATAAGAAGAATATGAAACCTTCTGTGCTTGCAGGAAGGTCGTATATTCAAATTAGTTACCGTCATAGATTCGCCCTTTTTCTGGAGACGACAGCACGCTAATGCCCCATCAACCACTAACAATCCGCCATTAACTTAATATGATTTAGCTCACGGATGAGGCCGAGCTTGATTGGTCTGACGCTTCTATGCGACAGTGGGAATCATTTAATTTAGAGATGATACAAACGAAATTGAAATAATGTAATAAGTGTTTTTTTAAGGAATTGCATTGTAACAACTGTTTGATATGTATAAGGCTTTATTTTAATTATTTAAATTTTTAACTATGACAATGTATGTACAATACTTAATAAATAATATGAATATGAATACACTTATAAATATACAATCCAGCGATACATCTAGCAACGAGCCGGTTAAGTCATACCTATTCCTCCCACGTGAAGAACTATTGGAACTTTGGATGATACTCAATCTCGTCGTAGGTGCACCTGTGCAACTATTACGCATGAATATTGCAATACCTGTAGCATAAACATTCCAACGTCAAGTCGTCTAAGTATCGCAAAATACTACGATGACACGGGTTTCTGTTTGGGTCGTAGACCACGCAAAAATATGCTAGGCAATATACATACAGGGTAATTTTTAATAGGTGCACAAATTTTAATATTTGCTTCGCTAGTGTTAATCATGTTGTATGTACACATGTTGTATTATTTTTACTCTAACTTACAAAACATTAGAGATATTGCCGATTCAATGATTCGACTTACTTAACGATATTCTTAGACCCTCTAATCCAGGGATGCGAGGAGAGGAGCGTGATGGAGAAAGGTAACTGTTGAGGTTTTTAAAAAGTGATTTCCTAGTATGACTACACGTGCCCACACGAGAACGTAAAAATTGGATAATTTGAAAAAATACAAATTAAATGATTTTATTGTTATTATATTAACGATACAAAATCATATGTTAATTTTTTTTGTGACACCCGTAATGTAATGTATGTATGTATGTAATATCAAGTAAATTCTAGTAGCAACGATATTGACATCGATCAGCTGAATCAGCATTTCTCTTCTTCTACCTTATTTAATGGTCCGGCTAAAGCCGATACGCTTAAATGTCTTTCTAACATCTCAACTCCTGATACTTCAACTTTTTCCTTCTCTCAATTCACTGACAGTGATGTTAAGAAGAGCGTACTATCCATCAGTTCCAATGCTGTTGGTGTTGATAGCATTAGTCGTAACATGATCCTTCCCTTGCTCGACCTTCTCGTTCCTATCATCTCTAGTATCCTTAATAGGTCCATTATGACCAATGAATTTCCTTCGTCATGGAAGGATTCTGAAGTGGTCCCTCTCCCCAAAAAATCAAATCCCGCTTCTTTTTCTGACTATCGTCCCATATCCATTCTACCTTTCCTATCCAAGATCCTGGAGCGCCTTGTTCATCAGCAATTGTCTTCCTACTTAAACAGATATGACCTCCTTAACTCCTTTCAGTCCGGTTTCCGTCCAGGTCATAGTACGGCTACTGCTCTTGTCAAAATCACGGACGACATTCGCGCTGGCATGGATAACAGGAAACTGACGGTTTTGACGCTGTTGGACTTTAGCAATGCTTTTAGTACCGTTGATTTTGACATAATGCTTGCAATTTTACGCTCCCTTAACATATCTCCTGCAGTAATTGAATGGTTTCATAGCTACTTAATCGGTCGTCGGCAGCGAATTAAGGTGGGTGATTCCCGATCTTCATGGTGCGGCACGCTAGCCGGCGTTCCGCAGGGTGGCGTGCTGTCTCCGCTTTTTTTTCTATTTTTATTCATTCTATTACGCAAAACCTTCTCTCTTCTTATCACCTTTATGCTGACGACCTTCAAATTTATTCCCAGGGTACGCTTGACGATCTTTCTTCGGTAGTTGACGCTGCCAATGAAGATTTAAAGCGTATATTACATTGGTGCAATGGGTTTGGGCTAAAAGTAAACCCTACTAAAACTCAAGTAATTGTCATAGGTAGCTCCAAACTTATTTCTAGAGTCAACTTTGAAAATCTTCCCCCAGTTTTTTTCGACGGTGCTCTTATTCCTTACTCTCTACAGGTTAAGAATCTCGGTGTCATTATGGACTGCTCTTTGTCATGGGCACCTCAAGTAAGTGAGACTAGCAGGAAGATGTTCGCAGCTGTAGGATCTCTAAGACGACTTCAAAACTTTCTGCCTCTTTCTACTAAAATTGCGCTTGCTCAAACTTTACTCCTTCCTATTTTAGATTATGCTGACGTGTGCTATTTGGATCTTACTGAGGAGCAACTAAATAAGCTTGAGCGTTTTCAAAATTTGTGCATACGGTTCATATTTGGGTTACGCAAGTATGACCACGTCTCCATTTTTCGCAGTCAGCTCAAGTGGCTCCCAATCCGTGCTCGTCGTAACTTTCATATTTTAAGTCTCCTCTTCAGCATACTTTTCAACCCTGCAACCCCGTGTTACCTTAAGGAGCGTTTCAATTATTTTAATTCAGTTAGAGCTTCCCAAAACCTTATTTTGTCAGTCCCCTTTTCTTCCTCTAAGTTTTACTCCAATTCCTACACAATCCAGGCAATAAGGCTATGGAACGCTTTACCTACAGAAGTAAGGCGTGCTCATTCTATTTTAATTTTTAAAAGCAAGCTAAAGGACTATTATTTATCGCTTCCGTAGTTTTTCTATGATTTCCTTTACTTTTATTTTTACCATCCTACGACCTCGTGTGTTATCTTTGTTTGGCTGATTTCTAGAGTTTACATACATACATACATTAAATCACGCCTGTTTCCCAGAGGGGTAGGCAGAGACCACTTCTTTCCACTTGCTACGATCTTGACAAATTTCTTTCGCTTCTTCAACATTCATACATCGAGTCATGCACGCACGTCGGTTTCGGGTACTTAAGATTCTGCCCTTTTCCAGTATTTCTCCGATTTGATTCGAAAAAGTACGCCTAGGGCGGCCCCTTCCGACCCTTCCACTCACTTTCGATCTGTATATCTCTTTCGTCAATCTTCTTTCATCCATCCTTTCCAAATGACCGAACCATCGAAGCATGCCCTTTTCAATCTTAGTCACTACATCTTCTTTTATTCCACATTTCTCTCTGATTTTTTCATTTCTTACTCTATCAATCAGTTTCACACCACACATACTACGCAAAGAGCGCATTTCAACTGCATTTACACGACTTACATGCTTGTCCTGCCACACCCAACATTCACTACCATACATCAGGGTAGGTGCCAGCACTCCATTGTGAACAGCCAGCCGGGCTTTTTGTGAAACGCCCTGTCTGCTTACAAAGGAGTACAGGGCCCCATTAATTTGATTGCCCGCATTCACCCTCCTCTCGATATCCTTCTCACACTTACCATCTCTTGTAAACATACTTCCCAGGTACACAAATTCGCTCACTTGTTCTACTAATTCACCATTTATATTTATCACGCACTCAGTCATCTCCTCATCCTTCTCTATCACCATGACCTTGGTCTTGGTAACATTTACTTTCATCCCCTTTTGCTTAAATCCCTCATTCATCACTGTCACCATCTCCTGCAACTCAAGTACCGATGGGGCAAGTATAACTTGATCATCGGCATATAAGAGGCATTTGATTAGCAACTCTTGCACACGCAAACCCTTATCATACCCTTTCATATCCCACATACAACTGTCCATGAATAGATTGAACAGCCATGGTGAGGCAACACAGCCCTGTCTAACACCTTTAGAGATGTTAAACCAGGCCGAGTATGCGCCATTGATTCTGACACAGGCTTTGGAACCCTCATAAAGGGACCTCAAAGCCTGCACCAGGTTGCTGCTCACTCCATACATAGACAGCACCGTCCACAACTCCTTTCTATCTACCCTATCATAGGCCTTTTCCAGGTCCACAAAAGCACAGAAAACCTTTTGGTTCACCGCCAAGAACTTTTCTGTGATGGACCGTAGTGAAAAGACCTGATCCGTACATCCCATTCCCTTTCGAAATCCCGCTTGTACATCCCAGATTTTGTCATTCGTAACATTCAATACGCTTTCAATTAAAATCTTCGCATATACTTTGCCGACAACACTAAGGAGGCTGATACCGCGGTAGTTTTTGCAGTCTTGCTGAGACCCCTTTCCTTTATACAGAGGGACGATAACGGCCTTGACCCAATCTTCCGGGACTCGGCCGCTACTCCAACATGCATTGAAAAGACGGTACAACAGACTACCCACCACGCCATCTCCTCTCCTCAGCATTTCTATCGACACTCTATCACAACCTGCTGACTTTCCCGCTTTCATACTTTTTAAAGCCTTCATTATTTCACTCATACTAATCACACTTTCATCTTCGCTACTTGCATCTTTACTCATGCTTTCTGGCTCACGACAAATATCTTCGCATTCAAACAAGCTTTCAAAATAAGTTTTCCATCTATCAAGCATTTTTTCTTCCTCACATATTAAGTCTCCAGACTCATCCCTCACCGCGTTTAATTTAGTTTTCTCCGATTTCCCCCGAGCCGAATTAATCAAGCTCCAAAAGAGTTTAATATTCGACTGGAAGTTGTCAGAGAAACTCCTGTCATACTTTTCATTCAGTAAATCTTTCTTTCTAGCCACAACGTCTTTCACTCTTTTCTTTGATCTATTATACTCTTTTTTCTTTCTGTCGCTTAGATCTTGTCCTGGATCTACAGCTACAAAATCCAACCAACACTTTTTCTTCTCTTTCACTACATCATCTACCTCTCTATCCCACCATTCCGGTCGTTCATTCTTGCGTTTCCTTCTTTTTACTACACCATATACTTCAGTGGCCGATTTGACCATTCCATTCTTCATAATCTCCCATACATTATTTACATTATTCTCAACTTCACTGTCTTTCATCTTATTAACACGTTCAAAACAATCTTTCAGCTTTCTTACGTACTCATCTTGTATAACTTCGTCATTCAGTTTCTCTACTTTTATCCTCTCTAACGCAGTGGTAGGTACGGGAACACGATGGCGCCAACGTGTGAACAGACCCCTTACTCGTGTTACCACTAAGTAGTGATCTGAACCTACGCTAACTCCTCGAAATGCTCTGGTATCTACAACTTTGTTACGCAACCGTTCATCCACAATCATCAAGTCTATCATAGACTTCTCATTCTGCCGTCTCCACGTATACTGATGAATCTCTTTGTGATCAAACAAAGTGTTTGTCACGCAGAGATTCTTGGCCAAACATACATTGAGAAGACATTTGCCATTCTCGTTCACTCGCTCATCACCATACTTACCCAGTACCGATTCAAAACCATCCCTTTGCACGCCTGTCCAACCATTAAAATCGCCTAACAAAATAATCCTCTCATTCTCCTTGCATTTTGTTGAAACCTCATGCAAACTTTCCCAAAACTCCTCCCTTTCTTTTTTCGATTTATTCGTATCTGGGGCATAAGCCCCAATTACGAATAAACGGGTGATACCTACCTTCTAGAGTTTATGTATATATATATATTATAGTTGTATAATAGTATGTATTTAACGTGTATTTAGTATGTATTTATTAACTAATTTACTTTGTTTATGTGTATATTTATATGTAGTTTATATTTGTGTAAGTAGTTTTTACAATAACAGAAGTGTTTCTTGTACTTTCGTTTGAGTTCGGAATAATTTAGCTGCCATGTATTTTTGTTTTTATTATTTCTCTGTCCAAGGTTGTCTGGAAGAGATCGCTATTTAGCGGTAAGACCGCCTGTTGTATACCTATAGTTAAAATGTACTGTTCCGTGTTTTGTTTTCTTTTGGTGTTCAATAAAGAGTATTTGTATTGTATTGTATTGTATTATTCATAAAAACCTTCCTCTTGAATAACTCTATACAGGGTGTTTGGTAGCGGGTTCGACAAACGAAAATGGGAAATACTTGGGTCCAATTGGAACACATTTGCCATAGTGACCCCTATGCTAAAGTTGATAGTTTTTTTTTTATTTTATTTTTTCCGTTTTTTTTTAAATATGCCAAAATTTTACCTTTTAACCTTCTTAATTACATACCTAAGCAACTGAAACCGCCCATTTTTTTTTTAAATCATGCTCTGATAATGGTTTTATTTTAAAACAAAACCAAAACCCATAGGTATTGCTTTAAAAAACAAATATGGGCCCTTAAAGCTATGACAAAATGAGGAAAATAAAATGACATTAAAGTTTCGACAAGTATAACAAAAAAACACAAGTCATAGACGATTTCAAATTGATTAAAAAACTTCTCTGGTTAATACTCTTCACAACGATATGCCACTTAAAAGAAAAAAAACAGAAAAAAAAATTTACGCAGTACATTGAAATTTCCTCACGAAGATTTATTAAAGAAACCACTTATACCACGGTTATGAATATTGTTGAATACGTTAGAGTTAATAATCGCTGGTAAATTACCATTAATAAAAAACATTTTAAGAGTAATAATAAAATTGAAAACAAAACACTTTTTGTGATCAAAATTTAAAAAAGTGTTTTGTTTTCAATTTTATTATTACTCTTAAAAGGTTTTTTATTAATGGTAATTTACCAGCGATTATTAACTCTAACGTATTCACCAATATTCATAACCGTGGTATAAGTGATTTCTTTAATAAATCTTCGTGAGGAAATTTCAATGTACTGCGTAATTTTTTTTTTCTGATTTTTTTCTTTTAAGTGGCATATCGTTGTGAAGAGTATTAACCAGAGAAGTTTTTTAATCAATTTGAAATCGTCTATGACTTGTGATTTTTTTTTATACTTGTCGAAACTTTAATGTCATTTTATTTTCCTCATTTTGTCATAGCTTTAAGGGCCCATATTTGTTTTTTAAAGCACTACCTATGGGTTTTGGTTTTGTTTTAAAATAAAACCATTATCAGAGCATGATTAAAAAAAAAATGGGCGGTTTCAGTTGCTTAGGTATGTAATTAAGAAGGTTAAAAGGTAAAATTTTGGCATATTTAAAAAAAAACGGAAAAAATAAAATAAAAAAAAAACTATCAACTTTAGCATAGGGGTCACTATGGCAAATGTGTTCCAATTGGACCCAAGTATTTCCCATTTTCGTTTGTCGAACCCGCTACCAAACACCCTGTATATTGCTGAAAACTGCATTACAATTAGGGAATGTAAAAACCGGTGAAAAACAAAAACCGGTTAATAACCGCCTCGACGGATACAAAACCGGTTAACCGGTTTTTAGCCGGTTTTTTGCAAACTATTTGAAATCGAAGTATCAGACGATAGTTTTACTATTCTTGGTTACTATTGGTGATTTTTTGAGCTGTATGCCATTTCTACATATCGCCCTCTGGTTCCGTCACTTTCATGCAGTGCCATCTCGATCTGTCACGATCATCACGTTAGGACACAACTGTTGTTGCAGGATTTCCATATGGGTCTTTTCTGCTTCACGTCTCGTCAATGATTTCTGTTTCAACTCTTCTCTTAATAAATCTTTCGCAGACATAGAACTTCCGGATAAACCAGATGTAGACGTAACAGGTTCAATATTTTCTGAACTTTGCGACGTTTCTGGTGCTGCAAGGGCTGTTACTGTAATAGCAGTATAGTTGGTACTTTTGCCCTATAACGACACTAAAATAGAAACTAGGTATGTCATCCTTGTCATTATGTGGCTCGTGTATTGTATTGTATCGTTCAGCACGTTCATGAAGAAATGTAATTAATAAAACTTCTTGCTATTCGCTACACAAAAAAATCGAGTATGTATTCTTATTTTTTACAAAATAAAAATACGTTTCCCCCTTATATGTGTTATTTTATAGTCTGAAGAATATTCTGGGGTATCTATTTAAGGCAATTTACAGTCTTTTAAGGAAAAGTTCCAATTCGGTTAATAACCGGCGAAAGTTATAAAAAACCGGTTTTTAACCGAGATCAAAATGTGGCCCCGTGTGGTTGCCGGGTTAGAATAGTGCCACTCCATGTCTTCCTGTGGATGTCGTAAGAGGCTACTAAGGGAATATAGGCTTGTACTAATACACTGGGAAACATCTTAGCCTACTTGTGCGAAATGTGGTTACAGAATTGTCAAGAAGTTTTAACACTTGTTGGTAATTCTTTAGCTCTGCCTACCCCACTCTGGGAATGAAGGCGTGAGTTTATGTATGTATGTATGTATGTATCAAAATGTTTCGGTTAATCGGTTTTTCGGTTAACCGGTTAGCCGGTTTACATTCCCTAATTACAATCCGTTGAGTTGTTTTTAAAATATCTAAGGGAACTTGTTTTTATACTATGTAAAAATAAAGAAATTAACCATATTAAAGCTTATTAATGTAACAAGAACGCTTAACTAAATAGTGTTTTAAATCCATGACATCCCGCCCCACTACTTAATTATTAATTCATACATTAATGCAACCGTGAAACGTCAATTTGACCAGCGGGGCGGGGCGTGCCGGTTTGGATTGAAAACACTATACCGAGTATTTATTTGTTCTGCGTTATACATTATGATATTGTCGATAATATTCATAGAGTATTATGCCCATAGAAAAAGTTGAGAAGAAGAAACTAGTTGTGAAATTTACTAAACTAACTTCATAGTACCATTTGTACATAGAAGACGCCTACAATTTCGAACCTACTACAGTCACGGAAGCATTTTTTATTACGTATAAAAAGATAAATAGGCATTTAGGTACTTCTTAAACCTGTAACAAAAACGTTCAATGCGCTCTCAATCCTCATTATACCCCTGACCATGCCTGGGGTATATAACCATAATTTTATACAGAGTTTCATATTTAGTGGCTCGCTCACATCTCGCTCATTATCTCATTCATTCGAGTGGTTTAAGATTAGCATCTCTTGCACAAACAGCTTGTCAGTGTAACTTATCCGTACAAGTCATTTATTAGCCAGTGAGATTCTCGATTGCTTCACTACCGTAATGACCATATGATGCATATACCTCTATGCTATGTGTCATTTACCTCTTAGCGTAAGACAAGGGTTTTCTGACAAATGTGCATCCATTCTCATTTTTTATTTTTAAATTTGGAAATTACGATGCATTTATTTCCAAATTCAAGACGGTTTCATAATAACTTAATATGGCAATGGCAAAAAACACCTTATTTAGAGTTTAAGTAATGTATAATGACTTAATGACCATTGGCTATAAAAAACAAAGCCTAGTCTAACCAACGTAATTTAATCTGCACCATGATGGTGCACCTTGAGTTGTAATTGTTTCCTTCCTCTCTCAATTTCCTCTTCTTTATGGTATTGTTACACATGGGGTCATCACCGTTACCTAACGTAAAGTTGTGGCATATATTTCTTATAACATAGTTAATGTGAAGGGTTTCAATTCAGACAAACATTGTTTGGTCAGCTAAATACTTTTTGTAAGAAGGATCGCCTCTGGGTTTATGTAGCTCGGGATCACAAGAGGCTTATGGTTCTTACGGAAACAGAGATGGACGCAAATGAGGTTAAAAGGTTATATAAGTGACCAAAGAACCTTGTCGCAGAAATCGAATGTGCACATTTTGTATTAAGTAGTTTGTTTTTGTTATGTAGGTAATATAATTCTTGTAGTATGGCAGGGTTCAAATCTTACTGTTTACTTTTACCACTGATGCGCTCCGCTCTTTGGGAAGATTTACCAATACATATGTATGTATACCGGTCGCTTTAGGAGTACTTCTGTGGTAGCTGAATGTATAGGTAAACATGTAGGATATTATTATACTGGTATCTTTGATAAAACCTTTCGCCGACGTTCAATAATTTAAATGATTAATATCTTCTTTTTATATGCCACGCTTGCGAGAATAGTATGTGTTTAAAATTATGAAATACGACTGTCACAGGGGCCAGCAGATATCGACCCAGGGTTGGACTAAGATGATGAATTCGGCAGTGCTTTATCTAGATGCGGTGTGTTGACCCGCGACCGGCGGCCGCGCTTTCACCCGCGGTATATCACGACCCCTCCCGGTCGCGCTTCCGCATGCACTAACCTAGTGCTTCTTGACGTTCTGCCTCAGCCCGTATACCTACGAGCACGATTGCGTGATTGGCAATGAGGCAGGTATAGCTAGATCTAGTCTACAAAAGTAATAATCGGAATTGGCTTAAGATATGAACATTACACTCAAGTCAAGTAAAACGCAAAAGTACCTAATTAATTACGCAAAACGTACCTACACAAAGTAACTATCTAAGCTCACTTTTTGACATCATTTTGAAACTCTTTATGCAAATGACTTGACTATTAATCACAGACAACGAAGTCGTTATTTTTATAGGTCGATGCTTAAACAAACAAATGAAGTGTACAAGCATATTCGTAAGAAATTTTCACAGCTGCTTCGCTTATATTTTAAGATCTCTCTATTCAGTATTCAGGAAAGAGCTGTTTCCAAGTTTACACAAAAGTAAAATAAGGTTCTTAATTACATTTATCATGAACATAATCTATTCTCTATGGGAGTTTTCAAAACATTATTCAAGATTTATAATACTTGTCTTATGATTTTAACATTTCATTTGCACGTTCCTGCAAAAACAATAGGTAGCATTTAAAAAAATATATCTTAGGTGGCACCACTTAATCCACATGAAGTAGGTAAATGACATGGGGCGCTCAGAATTTGGCTCCTGGTCCAATTCATTGCCCTCACTGTATTTTTTTATTTTACTTCCTTGTAACACAATCTAATAAGTATTTGAAAGTACCCAGCGGTATTTGAGAAGTGTATTTCCTAACTGAGCATGTTATGCTGATGCGCCAAAAGGGCTGCATCTGCGACAAGCTCGCTGAACTTTCTACAAGAATTCCTCGCGCTTGCGCAATGCACAATGTGCATAATGCCACTAATGCCACCCTACGGAAGTACTTCGTCTCTACGCTAACTGCATTATTAAGTACCTAACTGCTCTGACATTACATTATACAAAAAAGCGAAATTAATCGGTTACCTATAATAAATAGGATAGCATTATTTTTATTGCATTAAAAGCTCTAGTCCTTTTTATATAAGTTACCTCATTACCATTACGTTGTTACGTTAACATTACGGTGGTCATCTATCTCTCTATCTGTCTTTTACAGTGGCATATTTCTAAATTAAACTAAACTAACCTTATTATTTTATTAGTTTAAGTCTGCATGCAAGAGCTTAGGTCGCAGATTCCAAAAACACCGGAATTGTTTGTCGAGTTTTTGACTTTATAATAAAAAGAAGTTTGGTTCTCGAGGCATAAGAGCGTGTCAGTTATTTTGGAGCACGACGTTAAATAACAACATGATATTGCTGGTAACCGCTCAGGACGTCTATTCTAGGCGGTTAAATCCATATCGTCTTAAACCTATTATGGTAAGTAATTATTGTTTTTTAAATTGGCCGCAATTACTGTCAAGTAAATAAGAACTATCAAAACAGGCTTCGATAACAGGTCAAAGACTCTCGGATAATCTCAGCCTAGTTTGGTAGACTGACAGCAGATTTTCATAACACTGTCATCCTTTTACAACAACAGTAACAACTCAGCCACGGAATGATATAGCGCTAATATGCCACTTCATTACGCAAGGGTACACGAATGAATTTGCTGGCTATACGATACGCGACGACGACGTTATAAAAGCGGTGTATTACTTATAGTGGTATTTTCGAGTCTAACGACGCGACCTTCCCTCACGACCCGGCCTGCAGAGGTCACTCTCTCTGCACTCGTAACAGCATCTGCATATCAATGAGGTTGCAGAACAATTGCATTAATAGAATTTAAAGAATTATACATACACTCTATATTTAATTATGACTTAAGCCGCTTACGACGAGTAAGGAATATGCATTGTAATTAGTGTCCGACCGAAGTTTCGGTTTCGGTTTCGGTTTCGGCCAATTTCGGCCAAAAAAGTGATTTCGGCCGCAGTTTCGGTTTCGGCCTCTCGCGGCTCTCGCATCGGGAGTGCTCGGCTTAATTCGGGCGCGCTCGGCCGGGTAGGTATAGGTAATGCATCGGCGGCCGTCCCAGCCGGGACCACCGACAGTATTCATATTCATCCCGTTTGTGACGTTTGTTTGTGAACCACGTGGCGCGCGAGAAAATATGGTGAGTGTTGTTTATTTATTAAATTATTATTTATTTTTTAGAATCTGTTACTGCATTTTATGCTGTGATTAATGAACGATACGTTTGATATTAGGATTGTGAATTTAGTTTAGACGTGATAAGAATAGGTTGTTTGTTTTGAATAATATAATACCTATGCCGCGAATTAGTGAAGTCTTGATAACTGCAGTAAAATAATTTAAATAATACCTTATTAAATTAACCCTATTACTATCCCTTACATATGTAGGTAGGTATGTTATTTTAAATAACAAGTGAATAACTTAACTTATAACGTTATAAATAGCATTACCTATTGACAGAAAACTTAAATTTGTAGGTTAGTCATAGTTATGCTAGGGTTGGTAAACAGAAAATAAATACTTAGTTAATACTCTAAAAACAATAATTAGATCGAATTTTAGTAAGTTTTTTTTCTGTTCGTAAATAAAAAATAAGTAAAGTATGCTGTGATTTATCTTGCAATTTGTGATTGTGATTTACTTTATCCAGGTATTATATTAATTAGGTAACTTTGTTTAAAACTTTAAAAATTTTATTTTATTTGGTTTAAAATTTCATAGTTTACCTCTAATTATATCTATTTTCATTAAAAATAAACGTTTTTTATTTTGTTTAACTAAAACAGTAGCTGTTCTCATATAAGAAATCCTTGCAATAACCTTTTCCTTACGATTTGTACAGTAATTTTGAATAATTTCATAAGTCTTCAAAAATTTCGGTTTCGGTTTCGGTTTCGGCTGAAATCAGAAAAAAACCGAATATTCGGTTTCGGTTTCGGTTTCGGCTAAAAATCGTGTTTCGGTCGGACACTAATTGTAATGTAAAATCACAAAAAAAATACAATTCATGTTTTTTCTTCTGTTGTTGTTGATCATGTATTAAATCAACGTTAAAGTTGCTGTTTGTGCAACTAAATAAGAGATTCAACTAGTTGATACAGTGTTGTAATTGAGTTGAGAACTAATTTAGTCAATAAATTTTATGAAGGCGTGCCGATGCCAATATGGTGATGGAATACACCAAATTATTCCGATTAATAGAAATCTTAAATATAATAAATATTTGCCGTGTGGTTGCCGGTTTAGAATTGTGCCACTCCATGTCTTCCCGTGGAAGTCGTAAGAGGCGACTAAGGGAATAAAGGTTTGTAGTAGGTACTTAACTGTTAGGCGATGGGCTTGCTACCTGTCACTAATATACACTGTTAAACATCTTAGCCTAATTGTGCAAATTGTGGTTACAGAGTTATCAACAAGTTTTTAGAGTTGTTGGTAATTCTGTAGCTCTGCCTACCCCATTCTGGGAATGAAGGCGTGAAGGTATGTGTCAAATAATTACCTACGCATTTAGAGCGTATAGGTAATTTTTGAGTAAGTAAGCATAAAAATCGTAATCGGTATAAAAAAATATACTTACAGAACAACACATTTTCAAATAAAATACCTATTAGTACCGAGACAAACAATTTGCCAATTCAATGATGTTTGTCTCGAAACATCATTGAAATAATCTAATCCAACTTGCCATTTGAGGTCAATAGGGGAAGATGAGTATCTTCTTTCAAATGCCAAATATGTACTGTGTAAAATGAATGTAAGTAATGCGATCAATTTAGACAATGGCGAAATCGTCAAAGCTCGTTTGTGTTTGCGTTCTTAGCATCAATTGGGGTCGTCATTTTTATAGTATTGCTCACAGTAATACGTAGGCATTATAAGGCATTATGAAAGTTCAACCAACAAATGTCGCGGCGTGCTAAGTCGCTTTAGTACTTTGTTTATGAATGTGCTAACATATTGCCAATTGTCTTCTAAAGAAGACGGGTACTACGGTCGACCATTCACTAAGAAAAATATCTTCGTGGTTTATTCCCGTGGTAACATTCATATTTTTTCAGGAAGAAGTGTCCCTTCATTTTGGTCTAAAACTATTATTATATCGGGTCCCCTTTGTTTGGAGGATTTTTTTTCGGTATTCTACTTATAATATTATAAATGAGAAAGTTCTTCTTCTTCTTTTATCTTAATGGTGGTCTACCGCGGTTCCGCAGTAATTTCGCCAATGTCCAGTGAGTTAGAGAATAATCAGTAATGAGAAATCAAAAGTAAAAGCCGGAGATTCTTCGAACGGCCATCTTCCCTCACCAAAGTATACCGGAATCAATGCGAAAGTTTGTGTGTGTGCGTTAGTTTGTTCCTTCCTCCTTCACGCTGCAACGGCTGGGCGGATTTGGGTGAAATTTAGAATTATTCGAAAAAAATTAAAAGTTACCGAGGGAATAACGATAATCAAAATACACGCGGACGAAGTCGCAGGTAGAAGCTACTAATTATATAAGGCATAATTGCTTTTAGCATAAGTGTCAATAACTAGAAACACATATAGCAGTACTCGTATTGTTTTGCAGAAATCATCGCTGATCAACATATTACCTATCCGACTCGCTTCGCTCGCTCCCATTATGCTACACAACATTAATAACCATTATACTAAACAAAATTATTCGTAATAAAATTCAGTCTCATCAATAGTATGATTACTAGGTATTTAAAAATGGACCAAAAAAAAATACGGATATTTCTCAACCATGCTCGGAATGAACGGTTTTCCGATTGAAACACAAGTACGGAAAGTGCCTAATTGTACTCCTAGGAGTAAAAAAACTTATGAAAACACTTTCCGTCCATGTCCATATTGTTTTTAAAAGTGAGTTATATTGCGTATAAAATTGAAAGGACCATGAAAAAAATCCCGTATACCCGTGGTGGGTGGGGGCGTGTGGTGCGGCGGCGGCTCGTCGTGCGTAAAGCGTGGAACTATCTTAACTAATGCTCGTAGTTTTCAAACAATATTTCTCTCCGAATTTGTCAAAGTTTTTAAAAAATACTAATAATCATGCACTTATATCATTTCTTCGCATCGGTACCCTTACTTTTCGCGCCTAGGCAATAACGCGATGTCAACATTCGTCGAAACAATACCCATTATACTAAAAATATGTTATGCCAAATACACGGCACCCTATTGGTCTGTACTACGACTAATTCCAGATTATTGCCTATTGACATTCGAACTACCGTTTCGATTCGATAGGTACACGTATGTTTTATAACATTACTTTCAGGAAAATGGAAGCAGGTAACGCCAGTTGTCGGTAACAACTAAGACGCGATATTTTGAGAATACAATCACACCCAAAGAAAAAGATGGCAGTATGTGATTGTTTTCGCTGGTTTTTGTCGGCTGCGCCCGCGCCGGTGACACGCACGGCTCGCACGCCACTTCCCGCTTCCGTTGCCGACTGCGTAATGCTCTAATTTATATAATGTGCAGTCAGCAATATGCAAGGCTTCAGGAAAACAGATTGTATTATCAATTATACCGTTCAGACAATTAACTATTATGCTATGTACGCATACCGCGTTCTTGGTGCATCTTTACGTTAGTTATCAATTAGATATAAGGTATGAAGTTTCAAGCGACTAACGTTGTTACTCAATTATAAACTTGATTTCCAAAAATTGTGCCAATAACGATATCTGTGGAACCAAAAATATTGCGAGATTTAACCGGTTAATTACTACTCGCGAACGAATAAACTCTCGTTCACCAAATAACAGCTTTAACATACCAATATGGTGCCGCAACACAACATAAAGTGTGTCTAATAACACGTCGGAGCATTCGGCTAAACTCGCCACGAACCAGCGATTCCCACACTTCGAGACGAGCACGTTCTTACTTCTGTCGTAACGATCGCCGGATTGATTCGCCGGTGTGAATTATTGATCGGTATTAATGAACGTGCTCCAGATATCCGATTGGATTGATGTGACTGTCTGAAGCATTTAAGATTGTCTTTTAAGCCTTCACACATTTCCGCCAATGGCCCGAGCTAAATAAATAAATCTTAAAAGCGGCCCCTTTTGCCACTGTTGAATTTTGGAATAGGCAACACGTATTTGTCGATGGGAGTTTGCGGTGCTAATGAGTAGTAATGAGACTTTCGCAGCCACCCAAACACTCCTAACAGCAAGTGATGTGTATTTTTGTGCAACAAAGATTAAATAAATAAATAAGTAAATGACATCTATTCTAAAGGACAATTTTAATAAAACTGCAACCGAGGGTGATCTATCAATCCTGGTGAGATCAATCATGTTAAATTATAACGTTACTTTTCGTCCAATTGCCAACGCAAGATTTTTAATTGCCTCATTACAATGATAATTAGTAGACATTTAAAATATAACTGGATTAATTAGAGGCGGAAGATTTTCCGCTGCATTTCGTTTATATTTCCAGTGAAGGAGGCACGCGACGATCTGCATTCGTGAACGCGTGACAGCGTGTCTGCTCCCCGCTCGTTGCTCAACGGACCCGGCGTGCTCGGGGAGCCACGCTCCGGTCTAGGTGACATCGCCGTAGGTGCCTACATTACACCACCTTACTCGTATTCTTTACACTCACTTTTCCTCTTATTGCGTAAACGTGATTGAGCAAACGAAACGTCCGCAACAAATTGATAACAGTGCCCTACCCGAGTCGACAGGTTTCAATTGCGTTTTGCCAAATATAAATGCCGCCGGAAACGAAACAATGGATCCCAATGATACACGTCTATCTATCAAATCAATCAGAGTCACAATAGAATTGCCGCGGAGCTTTCACCGCCTTCGTCACCTATGAACACCATTTGTCTAAGATTCTGATCCCATCAATTACAGATGCTCTCTGAGGCATCGCATTGTGATCGCTTGGCTGTCGACATCGCGAGGCGTGGCGAGATCCGATATATCGTTTTCACGTCACCTCATTACGTCATCTAAAATCCCTTTAACGTCGATCATTCGTAAATTAATTCAAATTCATTACAGAATTGTCAGGTCGGGTGACATTATGACCTTTCAAGGAACACGTAACGGAGCGACATGACCTATTGAACTAACATCGGCGTTACGAAGTTGGTACTTCGAACTGATGTACCTACTGATCGGTAAAGGAAGATGCCAGTGTGTATCGAAGATGAATATGATACACACACACACATACCTTCACGCCTTCATTCCCAGAGTGGGGTAGGCAGAGCTACAGAATTACCAACAACTCTAAAAACTTGTTGATAACTCTGTAACCACAATTATCAACAATGATAATTAAGGTTAAATACCAAAGATACAATGCGAGCGGTTGTCGTATTGCGTATATGTTAATCACGCAACGCAAGCAAGTTGTATAGTTTGTTACAAGTAAGCTTTAGTCAGTAGACAGGTTGTAAGCTCTAGTAAGACAAAATATCATAAAAACGGGCAATTATCTCTCTTGTTTAAATAATTAAAAAAATTAAAACCCAAAATGTACTCCATTTTCATGTGACTCTGATTATCATAATGTTAACGTACATACATTTAATTAAAACTAACTACCGTCAATTAACCAGACGAATGTTCCCACATTGATAGCAAGTTCCGCATACCAACTACATGGCATTTAGTTGACCTCTGCGGAGTACTAGCCTTTATGGGAAATAAATACCATTTATAAGATGACACAACACCATAGGTGGCATTTCGCTCGTACTTCGGTGTTAGTTTTTAATCGCTTCCAGTTTCGAGTATGATCTCATTTATAAAAGGCAGGTAAACGGTAATAATTATACCGCATTAGGGGCAAGGCCAATATGTGCTAAATGCCTCTGCAGTTCTTTTATATTGTTTCTCATAATGCTTTCCGAATGTTCGTACATTTGTCCCGTGCTTAATTGTAGAGAAGGTCAACGAACAAACATGCGACGACGCGACGCGAAGATTGTTCTGGCCTCTAGAAGTCCCTAGACTATGAGAACCAAAACAGACAAACATCGAGGAAGGACGCAGACTTTAACCTTCTACACTTATCTGAATATTCTTTAATGACTAACCGTTTACTTCGAAACTTAACAATCTAAATATAGGTACCTATCTCAATTAAAACTAGCAATCAGACCCCAATTATTAAGAGGAGAGAATTCCATCTACTTTGGCAATTGCATTTGAGATACTGTTTATCACGGACCTAAAAAAAATACGGACGTAATCTCGTCTTATCATTAGTGAACAATACAAAATGGCCGTCCGTTTACGAGTGTACGTGCTTTGAGGGTTGCCATGCAAATCGTCAATTGGCCCATTTTAAGGCCCTTTTACCAACTGCAACGCCGCGCCACTGTATCGCAACTAAACGTAAACAATTTGCGACTGTATCGATGCTGCATCGAGCCTGAATCGCGATTGTATCGCTGCAAAAACTTCGTACAATTAAATCATGTTATCATTTATGTACTTCATCATTGGGTTCGATTGCATGATGCGTCATGGTTTAATTTACTTAACTGAAACAAGGTTTTCTCATTTTGTAATGACAAAAACCAATTTCAACTCAAAAATAATGGGACTAAGAGAAAAGAAAATGATATGACAAATTAAGAGATAAGATAATTATATGAAAAATTTAATTTAGATTTCAACGGTTGCACGACAGAATAAAATTAATAATGTGGATATATATATCAGACTATATTAGTAATTTCCATCAAAATATTTATGAAAAATATCATCATCATCATCATAAATTACACGTGATAAGTGATACCGTGTGGTTTTTATATTTACTATTGTTTTACACGTTTTTACAACACAAGCATTTTCTTCGGCGTAAAATTAAATGTCACTTGTGATGTTACTCGACGCGTACCTCTAATGGCAGCGGGTCGGCGTACCTAGTGCATCTGTGAGACGGTAGATCGTGTATGACGGAACGAAATGGCGGACATTGCATACTTCACACCTTTTTAGTGTAACGTTACGTCCTCATTTTTTTTAGGTCCGTGCTTTATATTAGCTTAGTAGGAAAGTATAATAGTACCTACTACGACATAACGTAAAATGCATTAAATAATAGCTAACGTTGACAAATAATATTCTAGGAAACAAACGCAATATCGGAAATGGAAGCCCTAAAAGTAGACACGTTACAGGTCCGTATGAGTCCAATGGATTTCTGTTTACCCGCTTACTTACGTATTTGCGACGTCAAGGACTTAAGCGACGAGCCGTTATCCTCGGCACATCCTTTCACGACCTACGGCCGTTCGCTTATGTACGATTATGCACTGTTTATACATAAACAGTTATTAAATTTAAGTATAGTGCCAGTAACAATTTACATTTGAGGACGTTATAATAAGCTAGGTAATAGGTATTTTACTTAAATATTAATACAAACCAAGCAAGCCGCACCGCAGTTAATGACGATTATATAAGTCGTCCCTTAGCGTCGATTAAAAAAAAACGAATAGGTATTGTAATAAATCATACCACGAACTTTTTTACTAGTGAGTTCCAATCTTGCAACGAGATGACAATTTGGTCTATTCCCACTAGTTTTATTGACAGTTAATAAAGAGGTTTAGTCCCGATGTGCCGAGAATAAAGTACATTTAAGAGCATGAGCTATGAATTTTTTTTTGCTCATAAATGACTCATAATAGCGTTGTATAGGCGGACTAAAGTGATGTATTTAATCCCCAGGGATTAAGATGACACTTTACTCCCTAGGGACTAAAGTACTTTCTCTTTTTAATTTACCTTGGTAACCCTTAACCCCTTGTATGCTTAGACACGGATCCGTGCCAGTTCATGAACTGCGAAAGCACGGATCCGTTCCAATCCCCTGCGTGCCTATCCGAATTTTATTTTGAATCTTCTTATATAGCAACGTAGGTCTAAAATCGATTGTAGGTCAAGCCAATAAAGTGTAGAAATTTTCAAAAAATCGCTCCTATCATAAAAATATTCAGTATGGCCGTCATTCCTCTGGGATTGACGTCACGTGACCGATCACGTGACTGCGTCGCCGCACTGGGCCGTCAAATTCTGAAACGGCTCCCGCATACGAGGGGTTAAACAGCCAATCACGGTGTTTGTGAATGGAGGATTATCGCCATTTTCAGTGATTGTGTATGGACCGAAAGGTTGTTCGAGGGAATGAAAGCCCTCTTTTTTTTCGTACCTAGCACTAATGATCCTATTACCTATAAGGTGTACGTAGCTATTATATACAGGGCGGAAAAATCGAATGCCACATGGATGGCAACTACCTTAAATATTGTAAATAGCACATTTTGTGTAAAGGAGACTTTCCTTCGTTTTTAGAAACAATAAATACTGCATTTAAGGATTTATGAAAAATCGCTTGCCTCAGTCGGGACTCGAACCGGTCAAATGTGACAAAAAATTATGTGCTGTATTTTATGATGCAGATCGAAAGGGTTACTGATAAGGTTCATTTTTCTCTAAATAACAAATACAATCAGAATAACGGAAGGCCATGCAAACTAACAATTACCTTTTAAACTTGATTTCACCCGTCACGTGAATTAAGACGTAATCCGTGGAATACAAGGAAAATAAAGACGTGTAAATGACAATATGATAATGATGAGCTACACTTATGTTTACTTATCACTTTAGTTGCGATTACTAATGCCACTTTAGTAACCGACTTCCTTTGATAGGAAAATTGCATCAATTATTCTCTAGTCATCATAGTAGCTAGAATACGTAAATGTTTAAAAATAATGAATATTGTTTTATTTTCTGTGTTTTAATTTTTCGTTTACAATTTTCATGGCCTTCCGTTATTCTGATTGTATTTGTTATTTAGAGAAAAATGAGCCTTATCAGTAACCCTTTCGATCTGCATCATAAAATACAGCACATAATTTTTTGTCACATTTGACCGGTTCGAGTCCCGACTGAGGCAAGCGATTTTTCATAAATCCTTAAATGCAGTATTTATTGTTTCTAAAAACGAAGGAAAGTCTCCTTTACACAAAATGTGCTATTTACAATATTTAAGGTAGTTGCCATCCATGTGGCATTCGATTTTTCCACCCTGTATATGTGTAATCTGTGCTAATGGTAAGGTAGACGTTTTTTTTGTTGGTTAAGCGGCTTGTTTTTTTACCACCATTTTCCGCTTTTGAATTAGCCTAGGACCCTGCCTACTAAGCCTGGGTTCGAGTTAGGGCTTAGGTAAAGGTATTTATTTATTGTGCCATGAGTGCGCGACTATTTATTCCTTAGTCATGAATGTTTTCTATGTGTATAAGTTTTTTTTATATCTGGTGTTTATCGTTTTCTAATCTACCCCATTGTACAAGATTAATTTGAGACTAGTTTATATTGTGTACCCCTATTTAAAAAAAACGGAACCAATTTGATGCATGGTGCACCAAATTTTAATTCACGAAATGTACGAGTACCTATTTGATTTCTTTAAAAAGGTTTGTCTGCGCTGTGAATAGATCGCTTGATTGTCAACTTCAACTAAATTCCTATTCGCACGTTTCTAAGATGAATACAAAGGCCATTATTAAAGATGTGTTTATTCAATAATTGGGTACTTCGCTGCCTAACTAATCGACTCGAACCGTGACAACAACCTTGGGTACATACAATCTCTCGATACCTAATGGCACCTGCGGTATTGGATCCTGAGCCTCCGCGTATCTATCGGCCCTTCCTACGGTTTCGTCCATTTAGGCATAACTCATCAATGCAATGAAGACTTAATACCTTAAACCTTGCTTAATTTTACTATTAAGTACACATTCATAATGGGAACTTAAGATGTAATCAGGTAAACAATTTATAAATCTAGAGAAGCGGCATTTGGTTATCTCTCAATCGTAAAATTATCGAATAACAACCTTATCGTTTAGAACTGACATATTATTTTGATTACCAGGGTCTAAAGCTCTGAGTGTTCTATCACGGCCTCTAAAAGACAGAATAAGTAGGTAGAATGCGTCATCTCTAATCAGCTTTCACGATTTTGCCGTAATAGCAGATGGATATTCACATGTCATCAAACAAAGCACATGGACCTATAAATAGGCGTCCCACGGGCCGGTGACACACTGGTCTAATTAGCCACTCGATATGGCGGAAGGCACCGGCTTCCGCGCATTGTGGCCTGCGAACTGAGAGCTGCTTGCGACACGCACTTACTAGACCACACACCTAAGAATAGGGCACTTGCTTTAACGTGTATGGTGTCGACTTGTAATCGTAAAGGTATCGGCTTCGATTCCAGACTAACTTTAGAACAGTTCAAATCACTGAATATACATACGAGTAGGTATACCGTAGGTAGGTAGGGTACCGACATAGCCCGAAGAATAGTTAAACTGAAGTGGCAGTGGGCGGGGCACATCGCACGCAGGACTGATGGCCGATGGCGTCCGCGGACCAGGAGACGAGCTGTAGGTAGGCCTCCAACAAGATGGAGTGACGACCTTGTAAGGATCGCGGGAGTGGATGCGAAAAGCACAAGACCGGTCTGAGTGGAGAGCCTTGGAGGCCTATGTCCAGCAGTTGAAGTCTCGCGGCTGACATGATGATGAGGTACACCTATTGGTGTAAATAGGTATGTCTTCTATCGGGCTATTCCCAGTAGTCCGCACCCCGTAGTTCGCACTGCGAACTAATGGGAATAAAAATTCCCACTAGTCCGCACCTCCGGCAAGTGGTGCGAACTACTGGGAATTTTTATTCCCAGTAGTTCGCACTGCGGACAAATGGGAAAATCAAAATCCCAGTAGTTCGCACAGTTTAATTCAACATAACTGTGTTCAATTTCATATGCTATTATAGGAGCAGGAATATAAAAAAGTAATTTTAATTTAACACATTTATTTAAAATTAGACTGACAATTTAAAAAAAAACATTAATTTTACGAAAAATTTAACAAATCAACATAGTAAAGCAATTTTACTCTATATATATAATATTTGTTGTTTTTTTTTCATTGTCAGTCTAATTTTAAATAAATGTGTTAAATTAAAATTACTTTTTTATATTCCTGCTCCTATAATACCATATCAAATTGAACACAGTTATGTTGAATTAAACAGTGCAAACTACTGGGATTTTGATTTTCCCATTTGTCCGCAGTGCGAACTACTGGGAATAAAAAATCCCAGTAGTTCGCACCACTTGCCGGAGGTGCGGACTAGTGGGAATTTTTATTCCCAGTAGTTCGCACTGCGGACTACTGGGAAAAAAAATCCCAGTAGTTCGCAGTGCGAACTACGGGGTGCGGACTACTGGGAATAGCCCCTTCTATCAACCTAATACATTTGATTCAACCTTTGAGTTAAACTCTGTACACGCCCTATTCCTCATCGATTTACAGCATTGAGAACTTCTCTAGTAGTTTAAGCAGGGGTTAAAGCGACACTTAAGGGACTAAAGTGTATATTTTATGATATGTATTTAACAAAAATAGAATATAAACGGTCGGTTATCAAAACATCACAAACATGCAAGGTTTCCATAAACTGGTTAAATGTTTATTACGACGGCAATTTAATGGCGCTTCACTGCTAATTTAGCGTGTGTTACGCAAGGTGCTTACTAAAAGCATTAAATCTACGGACGAATTGATTTGTTTTGCCGCAATGTTTACCTACGTTGTGCATGTGGCATAGAAAAACTCACGAATAATAAGCTGACAATCTCAATTGTAACTATAAGTAATTGGAACCTACACAAGTAGGTACCTACATAATAGGTAAATATTATAAGGTTACCACGATAGTAGGTAACCTGCAAGCATTCGCCTACCTACTACCCATATCATAATGATGTTAATATAGGTACCACATAGTACTTCAATTGTAATATTATACCTACATTTAAATTTGTCCACACGGACACTGGTGACGGGTTTTGGTGTAGCACACGTCAATCATTCTTGCTTATGAGTGCGAGTTCGTCCGCTGCACTAGTTGTTTCCTCGGGTATCCCGCCCAAACTCTCTCATTTTGCTAGTGACTCACCTTGAACAGTACGTTAAAACAATAGGTAGTTTAATATGTTGTAATTGAATTTATGAATTCTTTTTTTTTCAGCGTTGTTGTTGTAAATAAATGTTTTCACTTTAAGTAAATAAATGTTTTCACGTCCGATGTTTCACGTTGAGAAAAATATACAATGACTAATGTGCGTATGTCTAAAGTTAGTCATTGTATATTTTTCTCAACGTGAAACATCGGACGTGAAAACATGTTGTTCAAGTTTATTATAATAGAGACCAAACTCGAAATTTAAAATTTCTGAATTAGGTCACTATTGTTCTGAAGGTGCGATATATTAAATAAAAACGGTTGCATATAAATATGAGGGAATTAAAAATATGTATTGAATAGTAGATTGATAACCAAGGGTGGAAAGTGACCCATTTCACCCGAGATATTTCTGGCGCTCGAACGAAGTGAGAGCGCCAATAGTTCGAGGGGGAAATGGGCAATTTCACCCGAGTTAGACACTCTACTTTTCATTTCGACTGTGAGGAAAGTAAAATACTACACGCACATTTTATAAAAGAGGTATATTAATAATAATCAGTTAAAATTTAAAGTAAAATTAGAACAATTTGAAAAAGACAAATTCAATGTTTTGTCGGGCATATTTATGTTTGAAATTTTCTGAGAAACCTGCGTATCGTGTTTGGTATGAGACCCAGATTGAACATTTTCTTCGATAAACCGGCGACCTTGTGGCGAAACTTGTGGAACTTCTGGCTCCGGATCTGTTGATGTTCCAGGTTGTGGAGAGCGATGGCGTTCAATATTTATAAATTCAGTTATTTTTGAGGTTATTTTGGTTTTATTCTCAACTGAGTCTTCGACGTATCCCTCGTGTAGTGTTTGTATCTCTTTAATAGATATAGCAACCCTGTCACATAAGTGAATTTCTACGAGAACTGTCAGAGCTATTGGCGCGAACTAGACGTTGGATGTGATGTGAGCGGAAGAATTGATAGAAAAGTGATATAAACTTGGTGTTGCGGTGAGCCAGAGAAACATAGGCATACTACACCTCGGCAACAGTGCTGGATTTCCAACCGCCATGCCGTTTCAGGGTTGATATGCGAGCCCCCGAATCGGCTAACGGGGTAGCGGAAGTCCGGCGGAATCAGTGTCCTGTGTACAAGTCTATGTTCGGCAAATTTAGGTAGGTTGCAATTTGTCTTGGCATGTTTGCGAATTTGTTTTTTCCAATTACCTGCCGTAAACATTTACCACGTTGATAATTTAAAAAATATCTCTCTGTGTGTAGGTTTTCTGGCCGAAGACGTTGATATTTTTCGACCAAATTTGCAAACTCTTCACGTACGACAAACTGCCGGTCGATTTTAGTTTTCGTATTGGGTAATTTAACTAATATAATTTTATTGTGTTTTTCGACATCGTTGACTGTAATTTTGGAAAATTCGATGCTCCTACATGCACCGCATATGCCGAAGATAAGAACAACCTGCAACAACATTATTAATTAATTAGAAACATTCATATTTTATTTATAAATAAATAATAATAATAATAAATATCATGGGACAATGTCACACCAATTGACCTAGTCCCAATTTAAGCTCTAGGCTTGTATTATGGGTACTAGACAACGATATAAATACTTATATAGAGAAATATATACTTAAATACATAGTAAACATCCATGACTCAGGAACAAATCGCTCATCCAATAGAATAATGACATAATTGCATTTTTAGCATGCATGTTATGTCATTGTTCCACGCGATAGACCTGACCTTTAGAACACTTATGACGGTAAAATCTCAAAACCCGATTTTTTGCAATTATGTCTCTATTCTATTGGATGAGCGAAATATTCGCGCTCATCACACAAATATCTGCCCTTACCGGGATTTGAACCCAGGACCGCTAGCTTCGTAGGCAGGGTCACTACCAACTAGGCCAGCGCGTCGTCAACAGAGATGTACAAAATACTTTTCGAAAAGTATTTAAATACAAAATGCAAATACTTTTTTAATATAGTATTTCAAATGCAAGATACAAATTACTTTTGCCTTTTGTATTTAAATACTAAATACAAAATATGTATTCTCAAAATACTTTATTGAAATAAAATACTTTATGGTAAAATTACTGGTTTTCTTTATTTATTAAAGATTTTAAAATCACAAGCTCTTCAAAAAGAGCATCTCAAGAACAATTTGTTTTGGCATTTTTTTAAAGACATTTCGAGCGAACAACACAGAAATAATGAAATAGCTGCCAACACTGCAAAACGTAACAGTGACTTTGAGGATTGTCAAGAGAGGTCCCTCATATATATTATTGGTCAGGTTTTATATGCGTTTTGTTTCATCTGTCATTTTGCGCATAGACTTTCAAAGCTGCTGCGCCACTAGTGGCCATTTTTTGTTTTTACTGAATCGCGGAATGCTTTAGAAAAATGAAGCTAAGAATAAAAAAGTATTTTGTATTTTACAAACCATTTTACAAATACAAAATACGTCTCGAATAGTATTTCAAATAAAATACAAAATACTTTAAAAAAAAAGTACTTAAGTATAAAATCCAAAATACGTATTTTGTATTTTGTATTTGTATTTTAAATACAAGTATTTCAAATATGTCACAACTCTGGTCGTCAATTACATTCATTTACATTTAAATTTTCAATTTCATATAAGTACATTTTATACACACCTTCGTTGCCAAATAAATTTCATCGGGAGCTTCGTTCAAAAACCTCTCCACTTCCTGAGCAGTAAAAATCTTAGATTTTTTGCATTTAAAGTTTTCGGACTGTCTTTTTAAATATGCTGTCAAGTTGGTAAAATTTTTCATGTTGACATTAATTATGCTTCGTATTTAACGTAGATTTTAGCATTGAGTAATTGCTCCAAAGCGTTGAAGGCTGTAATGTCGTTGACAATTCACTAAAGTACGCTAAAAACACATTTTTCGAAAGGGACTTGACATTTTTAGCGGATCTCCAGTTCATGAAATGGTTGTATTGTATGCCTTAAGATATCTGTCCTTAGAGCACTGCGGTAAAAGATTGTTAACAACAGCATTTGCCTGCTTTTTTATTTCCTCAGGAGTTAAATCAATGTCCATGTCACTGGAATCACTTTCCGAAACCATTTTTAACGAAAAAAGACACAGTATAAATATATTTAATCTTGTTTCCCGCTTTTTCTATTGCAAACTTTTTTTTCTATATTCAGAAAAAAAGTTAAAATACTCATACTGCCAACATTAGAAAAGTTTAATCTCTTTCTTTCATATTTCACAAATGACTTCCACCTCATTCTTACCCTAACTAAAGAAAGAGATGGAATATATTCGTGACGTAATAAATGTCAAATTTCTTGTTTCGAACGGATGTTCGGCGTTCAACCTCCGTGTTGTATCCTCCGTGTTGTGTTGTATTGCTCCTTGGTCGTGACACTCGTGACCAACTCGATTATTTTTTCTAATGCTGGCAGTATGTGTATTTTCAAGGGCCAGGCCGAACTGTGAAAAAAAAATGTCATGCTATGCTATCATGGCATTATGGCGGGGAGCAAAATATAAGAGGAATAATTTTAAATGTTGATTTTATTGTAATTGCGAAAAAAAAAGACCAGTCGTAAAATGATTTTAATATGAACCTATAGATCGTAATAAATACGTCGTTTAACATATAGTCGAGTTTAGATATATGAATGATTTTAATATGACGTAGCTCAATTATCTTAGACTCCATAGCCAATCGTAACTATTAAAAAAAAAATACTTTCCACCCTAGAGGGGAAAACGCAATTTTCCACCCGGCTTTCTACCCATTCAAATGAAACTTTCCGAACAGGAGAGATGAAAAATATATTTCATACCTATTTATAACAAACGATAACAATTCAAAGAATCGTTAGATAAGTTAGTCAAAAAAAATAAACACCGAGGGCTTACCAAAGTGTCGAAATTTTGTCCAATGTTGCCCCAACATAGGTACCTTATTTTCTTTGCCAATATCAACTTGTAAAAATTAAATTTATCCAAACGCATTGAACAATTTGTGTAAATTATAATGATTATATAAGCACATAATCATGATGCGTCGTAGCTGGACTTACTCAATGTATATTATACCACTAACCAGCTATCATTTTGATCCTAATAACGCATTAGCACCTACTATGGTTAGCCCATAATCATCGTCGTGAATAATGACGGGTGGCGTGACCACTCCAATAAATAGAGCACACGTTGCTCAAGAAACTAGCACGGAGAAAACAAGCTTAGTCTCATTATTTGCCTGCGGGCCTACAACGTGAGTATAGTTACTCAATTTTTCTCTCAGTGCATCCCTTTATTCCATACTCGTTATAACATAACTGTTATAAGGATAAGATAAGATAAGATAAGATAAGATATATTTATTGTCAAGAACTGTGTACAAATGTTGTTAAGTAATATACAGCGTATGGAATCAACAGCATGCCCATTTCGGGCGTACAATAGTATTTCGTTTGGATATCAATTTTTAATAATAAACAGAAAAATATTCATTCACGTTGTAAAAACATTTAGTTATTAGCCATTCCTTAAGTTCCTTTTTAAACCTTGCACCATCTATTGCTTTAATACACTTCGGTAAATGATTGAATATTTTAATCCCAGTCACATAAGTACTCTTTTTCAGAATATGGCTAGTGGGTCGAACTATACGTAAGTCATGTTTATATTGTGTTCGTAAATTTCTCTTAGAGTCAGATATTTTATTAAAATAGTCATTACCACATTCCTTCACAAATAAACAGATTTCTAATATATATATACATGCTAGAGTTAAAATGTTATTACTTTGAAAGACAGTTCTCAAGGATTCCAAATTATTAAGATTAAAAATTATTCGTAGACATTTCTTTTGCAGAACAAATGTAGATTGGACATTTACTGAGTTGCCCCAAAAAATTATGCCATACGTCAATATAGGATAAACATTTCCATAATAAGCATTTTTAGCGACAACTGCTGATGTTATATTAGTCAATATTGACATCGCATAGCAACTCTTCGAAATTCTTTTATTAATTTTGTCAATATGTGCCTTCCAATTTAAATTACTATCTATTGTGACCCCTAAGAACTGAGTATTTTTCACTTGTTCTATTTTTTCATTGTTTATTATTATATTTATACATTGCGGTTCTTGTTTGCCAGTTAAGCCCGCTGAAAATATTGTTTTCTCAAACATGCTATGTAATGTCGGCGTTATGATAGTTATTAGGCTTCAAAGTACCACATTCCCGACGGAACAACTCGAGAGAACTGTAAAGGAATTTCATACAAAATTGAAGGCCTAGGCCGGGAAGTAATTTTTTTTTAATTTTAATATGGCCATGACAGCTGGTTTTATGAACAGGCTGAATAGCTGAAAATCGTTTTTTTTTGTATCTGTGTGGTTCGGACCAAAAATATCCGCGTTAATGCCTATTACACAAATGTTTTTTGAGTTGTTTTTTATTTATTTCAATGCATATGTTTGAGAAAAGCACTATACATACCTCGCCGTGAAAAGGGGTTGCCAGCCTCGTAACTATCCGACCTCGCTTCGCTCGGCCGTCTATATAAACTCGGCCTGCAACCACCTACTTCCCGGCCGTACTATTTCTCAAAAATAACCGGAAAAGTTGACATTACTAACTCTATACTGAGACGCGAAGTACATAGTTTACAGACAGTACCCAAATTTAAAAAAAATTACATTGCGTGCTCACTGCACAAGCCCGCAGTGTTGCATACAAATTTCGTTGTTATCTAGTTTGTAACTTTTTTTAAAGTGAAAACAGCCATAATAAAATCAAGCACAAGTCTTATACATCCATATTTTATTCAAAACGTAACTTTTTTATCTGTGTCTGGAATAGCCTGAGTTTTTTTTTCTAAATAGCTTGCGTTTCTCCTTTTCATAAACATAAAGGCGGTAAAGAGTGATGTTATTTCACGTGAAGTTTCTGTTTATATGCGATTTTTATCTTGCGATTTTTGAGAAAAACACTATATATGCCTCGGCAGGAACGGCAATTGCGGGCCTAGGCAATAATGTTTCAATTTCAGGTGAAAGCAGAAAATATAATTTGAGTGGTGCAGAAGTTTTACTTAACTTAATGAATGGCATTGTGATTCGAAAAACGCTCGATCTTTATGCCTGTTTGCATCTGTTTGCCAGGGTAAAACACACAATTATTGCCATAGAAAACACTACTTATTGTAGGATATTCGCTTCTATAATTGGTATGGTGCCAATAAGCGCTCATTCCCAAAATACCATACCTAATTTAAAAATACCAGATTACGAGTACACTTTATACCAGATTCCCAAAACACAGGGTAACTACAATAAATTTATTCTTATTTAGAATCTGTTTTTTTGGGAATCTGGTATTAAGTGTAATCTGGTATTTTCAAATTATGGTATTTTGGGAATGAGCGCCAATAATGGGGCTGTTTTCCATAGTTTGTTTTTCATTCTTGAAGCAAGTCTTAAAACACTTTCTCGACTCTTTGACAGTTTTACCGCCGCGCTCGGAAACAAGACACATACATAGGTATAGGTACATCATAAGTAGTAGTAGTTCTTAATTATTCTTCTAACTAGAAAATCATGGATTTATGTAATTGTATTTTTTGTATAGTAGTGACATTACAATAACCCGTTCCTATTTCAAATTTTGTATGAAAAATATTAACAACATTATTATTAGAAACGACTTAATTGTCATTAAATAACTCCCGAGTGCGGCAGTTACTATGTCAGCAAAAGTGACACATTTTTTTTAAGAAAATTCATTGTGCAATAATATACTTCGCCTGTATTCTGTATTCTCTTGAGTGGAGAGCCTTGGGGGAGGCCTATGTCCAGCAGTGGACGTCTTTCGGCTGACATGATGATGATGGTATTCTCTTCCGAGAAGCAGTGGACACGTTCTGCGTCATATCCGGCAACCGAAGATGTCCAAACTTTAAAATCGGGGTCATTTTAAAATATTTGCTCGTATATATTAACTTAAGATTATCATTTTATATACCTAGGTATTTACGTTTTAACCATTAACTGTTCTCTAAATAAAAAAAAAAACAGTCTGACAGACGGACATGAGCGACATAGAGGAATCACAAGGGTTATTACGTTATTAGTTTGTACGCCGCTGTATCGCGGATCCGCCGGGCAGTAACGCCAGCAACACGGCTAGTATGAATTGTTCGTGACATGTTTGTCATTTGTATCTCCCTTTCGAAGTAGTCTGCTTGATGAGTTTGATCCGGTGAATACGGTGATGCCTGTAGTATCAGGTTGTAATTCCAAATAGGGAATATGCATGTTTTTTTTTACAGCTTCAATTGAAGCTGATTCATGTAACAAACAGATCACAAAAATCATTTTTTGAATAACTATAAAAATAACCAAGATATAAGCCAACAAAGATTTGTTCCTATATCTTTCTAGGAAAACGGAATTTTACATGGAGTTTATATGGCCGCAGTGCACAATGACGTCACGGTGCACATCGGATCTCTCTGTCTAATTAGAAGTTTGAAATGCTTATAACTTCCGTATTTCTTGACCGATTTTAATTTTAATTTCCGTTTTGGTGATCTCTTTTACGGTATTTTCATATTTTGATGAGAAATGCGATTTTTAAAATCCATGCATATTCCCTATTGTAATCTAACCTTTGTTTTAAAAAAACCCTTTTAGTTATTTTAATGCATAAATGCATTTTTCATCTCTCCTGTTCGGTGGAAAATTGCGTTTTCCCCTCTAGGGTGGAAAGTATTTTTTTTAAAATAGTTACGATTGGCCATGGAGTCTAAGATAATTGAGCTACGTCATATTAAAATAATTCATATATCTAACTCGACTATACGTTAAACGACGTATTTATTACGATCTATAGGTTCATATTAAAATCATTTTACGACTGGTCTCTTTTTTTCGCAATTACAAAAAAATCAACATTTAAAATTATTCCTCTTATATTCTGCTGCCCGCCATAATGCCATGATAGCATAGCATGACAAAAAATTTTTCACGGTTCGGCATGGCCATCTTGAAAATACATTTACTGCCAACATTAGAAAAAATAATCGAGTTGGTCACGACCAAGGAGCAATACAACACAACACGGAGGTTGAACGCCGAACATCCGTTCGAAACAAGAAATTTGACATTTATTACGTCACGAATATATTCCATCTCTTTCTTTAGTTAGGGTAAGAATGAGGTGGAAGTCATTTGTGAAATATGAAAGAAAGAGATGGAATATTTAAATACGTAATAAAGGTAAAACTTTTTCGTTCAGCGCGGCGTTCCACCTCCTTGCTGGCTCCTTGGTCGTGACCTCAATTAAACTTTTCTAATGTTGGCAGTATGAGTATTTTAACTTTTTTCTGAATATAGAAAAAAAAGTTTGCAATAGAAAAAGCGGGAAACAACATTAAATATATTTTCCTCACAGTTCGAAATGAAAAGTAGAGTGTCTAACTCGGGTGAAATTGCCAATTTCCACCCTTGGTTATCAATCTACTATACAATATTAAAATTAACCAAATTAAAGTAAATATGTAAATTATGCTCGTGACTTACATTATTCGTGATTTTTGATATAAAATCGTTCACTAACCCAAAATCGAATTTGTCCACATTTTTGGGTAGTTGGTTAATCAAGTGGCAACTTTGCGATGACGTAGAAAGTGTCCCTTTCGGAAGAGAATACCTTGTTTAATTAAACCATGAGGAAATCATTTTTTTTTAAAGTGGTATAGTGTCCGGACTAAGTATACTCAACTAAAAGTACTGACGGTCTTAATGAGGAAAACAGAGGTAAAAAAATAATTATAAAATCAAGTAACATTACTTTTTATTGTTTATTTACAATATATTAATATTTTCTTTGTTTTTTTTGTTTCACTTTGTCAGTTCAGTCAGGCACTGTTCATAAATCTGTTTTTAGAAGCGTAAAAATAACATATATATTTTACAATATGGTGCAGACCTCACTTTTTGATCATAAACGGGAAGAAAAACAATTAGAAAACTATGAGGACTGATCAAGTCTCGCAAGTAAAACGCCTTTGGCGACGTGAGATCATCTGCCCAATAATCTCAAATACAATATGGCTGAACTATCTAACCTACGACTACCTAGAGAACAAAGGGACAGACCGACTGCTCCCGCAGATAACAGCTAAGTACAAAACTAGAAATACAATGTATTAGAATTATTAGATCAGCCAAAAAACAACGTGACTGAGAGCTGGTTCACACGATGCCGCAACAGCATGTTCGACAGCACTGCAGGGAACATAACTGCAATACTTGTCGCTGCACACCGAACATTACATTGTGCACTTTAACCGTGTGAACAAAGCCTAACAATTACTATGCTAACAAGCCTATAACACCAAAATTAAGAAATATTTACCATATAAAATACTAGATATAATATCTACACCTACTACTAAAACAATTTTATAAAATATTTTACCGAATTTACGATATAAAGTGAGGTCTGCTAAATGAATAAAAAAATTATAAAAAACGGCATAAGAAATTTTGTATTAGGTATTGTTATTACTTGTAGATATTACTTCGAATAATTCGTCCGGCAGTAACGCGCGGGTGCAAGCGCTCGGACAATTAGTAACTAATTAAGTCTGCAGCAACACTCACACAGAAACTTGTACTTTACAACGCGTTGACAATTAAACAATCATATCCCAAGCCTCCAAATGTGAGTTTTACCAAGTAAAACAATCGGCCTATAGATTATAAGTACTTGCATATGGATTATCGACGTGCGATGGCTTTTGATCTGGCAAGAACACTAATAGAGAGGTATCAACAACTATGCACACATCTTATAAAAAAATAACATCAATTATACCATTTCATACCACTCATCAAATTTGAGATCCACTAAGACTACATATCGAAACCTCTTATACAAAAAAATATGTTAATCGCCACACGAATTGTATATTTTATCGAATTCGAGGGCGTCTTACACTCGAAGGCTGATCTAGATTAGTAGGTATGTTAGTGCACGCGAAGCAAATGTTGGAGTAAGTAAGTACACACTACAAAATAGCCTAACGATATATTATGTTCTACCCTTAAGCACTTGACTTTGAAACCTGAAATGCGGCTTGAGAAAATATACCTTATTATTGAGGGATAAAATCACTTAGCACGCCAATGGTATGGTCACTATCATACGTGATAACTTCTGTACGTTTTAGTTTCACTTGATAGACAATTCTATACGGCATTCAAACATGACATTAAAATGACAAGGTACAAAAGTTATCTTTTACTTATGACTTTGTCTGTACTTACGCCACCCCAACAAACGAATAAAAAGAGAATCCAATAGACAAAAGTCATTGCCGTATGTTTTTTAAGATAAACGTGAAAACAATTTACAACGCCGTCACATTTACACATTGATTATTATGTCATATAATAACGTTTTTGTTTACATCTAAAATAACATTTTTGAATGAGAGGGGCCAACAGTCCTAGATGTATCTTTTTACCCTTTTTTTATATCCCTTTTAGATAACATGTGCCCACTATTACTCTGGTGTTGTAGCATTATTTCCTGAGGCGACAATACATCCAACCATGTTCCACTCAGTACAATTTGAACCCTATCTAAACGCAACAGGAGTGGATCTTTAGGTAAAACTGGTTTAGTTTGTCACCTGATTTTTCACATTGCAAATCGAAAAAGTAGCAACTTGAGAACAGCGCCTATTATAGGCGGTAAAATCCAGATCGTATTTGACCTGTTACGGCATTGTTTTTAAATCGGCCGCCCTTACTGTCTAGAAAATAAAAGCTATCAAAAAGTTGACAATACGGTCCGATCAAACACGATATGGTTTTTACAGAGGCCCATATAACGTTCATTTACGATAGCTTATCATAACGGTAGTTGTAACAAGTATTATATATTTTATTTTATCAAGCAATGTGTATCTTCACGGGCAGTTAAATGGATTTAGGTGTCCATGGTCATCTTTCATACTTTGACAAGAGCATCATTGAGTTTATACAACTATGTTGTTATTTATATTTGTGTTAATTAATACTCAAATTGAAAATCTTTGTTGCTCTCTTATTGTTATTGATCGAGATATAGATAGGAGCTTCCTGGCTGTACCGAATATGTTGAGGAAACGAGGACCACCCGATGGTGGAAATCATCAAGTATGTCACTATCTAGAACGGATAACAGTTTGGAAGTGCAAAAGAGCCATGATCTAAACAGTTAGTCAATAAACTATATTCATAAGTGCAAGTAACGAGTGCGGGTTTATCGGTAATTTACTACTGGACCAGCAACTTTAATTTAAATATATTTCATTTTATATATCTCTATTTTTATTGCTTAATTCGTTATTATGTATTTGAACGTTTAATATTTTATCCCCGTTTTATTAAAAAATAATGTGGTTTGCCCTGGGCTGTAGTTGTTTGCCCAGCTGTTAGGGAAAATACGAAAAGACATTGGTGGCTTTGCATTGGTCATGTCATGGGTATGAAGAGGTTGATGGCAAATTGCCACGAAAATAATTAAGTCACTGACGGGATACTCAGTAGAGAGACTAGAGGTAGTGGCGGTATGCCCTGCAGTCAGTCAAGTAGGTGGATGAAAATTACGCAGTAATTTGAACAAGTTGATTCGTCAGCGAACGATAATAAAGATTGGTCGATGGTGAATTTAAGTACCTAGTAAGTCGGTATTGGGTCGCCTAATATGTTGGTTGACGGTGAAGCAGTAGTTACAGAAGTGATGGTGGATGAAACATTACTTGGTTATTTACCAAGTTGTTAACGAATGATAGGATAGAAACCATAAAATAATTTAATAATACGGGTCGGTGGCGGGTGTGGGTTACCCACTAGTAACACTATAACCCCATCCATAATTAGACGGACTACACTTGCGAGTAAAGTATTTTAGTACAAACTTGGAGCCGTTATTTTAGCTTGAGAGTATAATTTGACCGAAGAGCGTGGCTAGGATATGTAAAAAAATGTGATCAGATCAGGTAACGCCGTTGTTTTAATATCTCCTTGACTTTCATGTCCTGTTAAGTCTGTGCCAGGGACCGGAACCGCTAAGCGCGAAAGGGGTTTTCCTTAGACTTGTTTTTACAAACCCCAAGGATGCGCTAAGCCTATCGTCGACTTACTTCAACGAAAGGGCAACCAAAAAATCCTATCCCAATACCCCACCGACTGTTACTCTATTCAAACTTAATCGAGCAGTTTCAAGCTGGTTTAATCTCTATGCGCAATTGTTTCGACTTATTATTGCATTACCTAACATTAAAAGGGGTTCGCCCTAACGTTAAGGTAATTCAATTATAGGGAACCACATCGATTGCGAAACCAAATGATAGGGTTAGCTTATAAATAGGGTTAATCAAACGAAGGGATTTTCCGGTCCCTGGTCTGTGCTATATCGTACAGTACTATGTCCGTTACTTTTAGAAATTTCAGATTATAATAAAGATGATATATTGGATTATTTATGTATAAATCAAAGTAAATAAATACATTTGGTATTCCGAGTTGTATGAACATAGATATGATGAGCACTGTAGCAACTGGTCAGTCATCAGTCTAATTATGGATTATTTTATAGTCGAAGAAATGTCCAGGACCCTTGTCTGAAAAAAAACCTAGTTCCAGGTAGAGAAAGGACAAATCTATATAACGGCTACAACTCTGCGTCTTTTTCTACCTAGAACTTGGCAGGTTTTGGCAGTTCATAACATAGTAGCAAACCATACGTGCATACCTCAGTAGCAAAATAATAGTGACGGATGTTTAAAATGACACCGGGTCGATACACGTTACACTAAACTTTGGTTGATTTAGGATGACCCTTGTGACAGCTCATACAACTCATTACACTTGTTTCTGAGACTTTTCATAAATTCTACACTGATAAACCTTGCGACGACAATACTTAGGTAATTTAAAAGATTTATAAACTCTCTCGCCTCGGTCTAGCCTCGCTCGTGAGTGCAATAAATGTTTGAAATCCCGAAAAAAGGCTGTTACAGGGATCGAGCTATATTGAGCTGGGTATAGTCGATGGTCGATCCGGGAGCTAATCGAGTGAGCGGGTGTCCAACAAGGAGACAGGTCGGGAGAGCGGGTTGGCCAGGCGGCCGGGCGCGTCACGCGAGGCGGCAGGAGGGCAGGCGGCCGCAGGCGGAGTGCCAGCGGGGCTTGCGGCGCGACGACGCCGAGGACAGCTCCGCCGTCGACAGCGTGCGCGACCCGCCGTCGCCGACCTCTGCCCAACAGAAACAACCGGTTAACTGCGGCAAGGACTCGCGTAATGACCGTTACATTATTGTTTCTATCTATTTCCGAAAGTTTTTACATAAATTAATAAGAACTTGGCAGACCAAAGACGAAGCGGAAATATTAATAAATGTGCAAATATTAATAAATAACAGGAAGAAAAACATGCGTTTAGTTAGATTGCAACGCAAAATATAGTAAAATTTGTAGAATTAAATTCCTATCAAAGGACACAAGGAAATATTATCATTAAATTCATTGGTAACCCTGAACCAAAAGGACGTACAAACATAAAAATAATATTTGATTTTTCATAAATAATACTAGTTTTGATGAATGACTTAATCGAAGGAAACTGTCGTGATTTCACGACAAAAAGTCACATTCCGATTCAGTTGTATTTCACAGACACAATACAGTGTAAATTATTGCTCAATTATGTTGATTAAATGCTTGTACCCACTTCAGTGAATCACCATGTAAAGTAGACTTGAATTATTCCGAATTAATATTTATGAGAAAATCGCAATCACTGTCAAGTTTTGCCATTGTTATTGGATTAGAGAAGCTAGGCATTCAGGGTCAGTGAGTCACTTTCATGCAACGAACCTAACTCAACGAGCAAATTCTAGCGCGCACCCTACCGGACACATGGACCTCGGCCGCTTCTGCAAAGTTAAAACACAAATACAAACCACCAGCACAATATGGAAGAGCCATTAACCGTTGATGAATTCCCTTTACATAAACACGATTTTATTTGTATAAACTATGACCCATGCGCCAGTCGCAATTACTTTCAAATCCTAATTGTATAAGTTAAGTTTAGTTTAGTTCATTTATTCTTCAATGTAATATTACAATGCATGTCAAAAAATACGAAATAACATTAAGATCGTCAAACACAAATACTAATAATACAAAAATAATAAAAACAACAACAATGAAACATCTAGTAAATGGTCACTTGTCCGATATCAATACACAGGATTAATAAACGTCGACAATACAATAATAGATGTACAATTCCAGCTCCATATATTCATCCACGGAGTATAATGGATTAACCAGTAAAAGGTTTCTAAGCTGATGTTTAAATAGATAGATTGTACATTTTAAGCTTGGCGGGTATGCGCCATTGGTCATGGGGCAATTATTAAGAGGTAATCGCACTGATACTGATTTTTCCACTAGCCTACTAGCCACTAGCTTTTTCCTTTAACTAGCTCACCCTGTTTGTAAAAAATGAATACAGTAAAGAATGGATTATTGGTTTGTTTTATTTCGAATTCTTAAATAAAACCCAGTGAGGCGGTCTCATTTGTGATTAATTACAAAACGGCACGGTCCGGCCCGCTATAGACCGTTGGCTCTCCCGCTTTCTTTCCGCGGCCCGGACTTGGCCCGCGGGCCGTAGGTTGGCGACCCCTGTGTTAGAATGACACCTTCTGTGTGTTTTGTAAAAACATAACTTGTGTGAAGCGAGTGGCAAAAAATCGAGTAGGTGTGAAAGAGATAAATAGCATGAATAGAAAGAAAGCGATGCTGATGTATCCAGAAGCGAGTAAGAGATATATACGATTAGAAAAGAAACGGCAATACCTATTGAAAACGTTCCAAACGTAAAATTATCAAGTAAATCTATTTAAAAAAAACGCAAATAATGTATTATTATGGTATTTCTACAACACCGTAGGTTTGAAATGTACGTTTTTTCTTAAATTCAAGCACGCTAAGAACTGCGTTTCTGACCTTTAAAATAAAATAAGTAAAATACATTTGTAGCTTTCCTACCCTGAAGTAAATTAAACATAAGAATTTGAAAACAAGAGCATAAAAAGAGTTTGAAACGAATTAGGGCGCGTGTCCACGCTAATTCGTAAGCACACGCGAGCCAATATTTCGAAATATTCGAAAAACCACAACACAGATTACTTTGCAGTTTTTGAAACGTTTAGAAAATATAATAAAAACAATATATTTTCTTGGTTCGTTTGTTTTTATACATAATGATGGATTTTTTAAGTGGATCTTGACTACAATATGTTCAAGTAACAACCCCCTAAAATAAGGAAACAGTGTTTGGGTAAAAAAAAAAATCGTATTGCCAATTAGTTCGTTCTTTGTCCAAATCTCACAACGTGAACGGAGTGCACACTATTACTAGTTAAAATGTGGAATCATTATTTCCACTGCACTCAATTGAAGGTCCGACCTGTCGGTGTGGTACCGACCGTGGCGCGGGTCCCGCTCGAAGTACTCCTGCGCGGAGGCGTAGTGCCGCTCCACGAGGTAGGGCAGCACGGTGGAGCTGTGCAGCTCGTCCGAGCGCCGCGAGCGCGGGGACACGCAGCGCACGCCCGCCTCCGCCGCCGGCGGCGCCAGCACCCAGCTGCCGGGGACGGGAACATATATCTCATCACTATTGCACAAATTGACCTATGGTGCGTTACTATATTCAAAACCGTGGAACCGTGTGACGTCTCGTAAAAAATTGACATTTGCTACGTACTAAATGCGTCAATTTTTTTGAGACGTCACCACTCTATCCGCGGGTTATAATATAGGAACGCACCACTAGTCATAAGGCTACGCTGAGCAAGCGCCTACCGTCCTGTGGAGCACTCATTCCTGGGAAAGGACCAAAAAGTATGGCACGCTAACCCACTCAATTATTTTTTCTATGAAAATTTTCCGTTGTGACACGAAAATTAGCCATACGATTGTAGGCATAATTTTCGTTGCACAACGGAACTTTTTTCGAGTTCGTTGTTTGTATGGTTAAGGTAATTGCGCTTAACTATGGTCCAACTTTTTGGTCCTTACCCTAGTACTATTGATATGTTTTATATACACTCGGGAGCAAAGAAATCGAGCCACCGTTGCATTTTTTACGTCGATGCTAATTGTGTAAAGGTCGTAAGTGTTATCATGAAAATTCGAATGCCATATGATAGGTAATTTTGTCTTCTATAGAATACTTATAATTTGCGATCGGCAGTTAACTTCCCTACGCGGATCAACGGTGAGTCTAGAACTTGTTTAGACCATGCCTATACTGATTTGGGATACGACACAGTTAAAATCTACCCCATAGATATGTCAATAAGTGATCACTGTGCTGTCTGCCTTGAGTTGTCCACTGCCGTGGGCAACCATACTACAAGGCATTTAAGAAAAAGAATAATTAGTCAGCAGAGAATTAGTTCCTTCTTAGAATCTCTAAAGCAATGGAATTGGTCGGTATCTTGCGCAGATGCATCATTGGGTTTTGATGGCATAATGCAAATATTTTTCTATAAGTTTAATGTAAATTGTCCTCTTAGAAAGGTTCAAATATTAAATAAAGACAAGATTTGGTGTAATGGTGAAACTCGAAAAAGTAGTAACTTCTTGCAGACTATAGGAATGTTTGTGAAATTTTATCCGGATAATGTTGAACTCCTTAACTACTACCTAAGCTATAAATGTAAGCATAACGGTCTACTTAAAAAAACTAAGCGTGAATTCCTCAACGGAGTAATTGCAGTAGGCACTAACGCAGCTCGGTCCCTTTGGCGGATGATTCAATCCCAAATTAATAAAAATGCAAAAGCTAATGACCCACTGGATGTGCTGCGGCATGCTGTGTGCGGTCCGTCAGGCTCGGACGCCCAGCTTGCTGACTCCCTCAATTCTTTCTACCTGTCCGTGGTTCGAGACACCCCGCACAGGCCTGACATTGTGAGTGCAATGCGTTTCTTGCACGCCTGTGTTCCTCGGGTAAACCAAACAATGTTCTTCATCCCATTTACAGTGAATGAATTACTCAAATTAGTAAAAAGGATTAAACCAAAGGGTACGAAGGACATTTATGGCATTCCTACGTTTGTTCTGCGAAACCTACCGAGTAATTTCCTTCATGTGCTCTGCCATCAATTTAACATCTCCGTCTGTCGTGGGGAGTATCCTGAATCCCTCAAAAAGGTTCAGGTAACCCCTGTCTACAAAGGGAAAGGTAGCAAGAATGACCAGAAAAGCTACAGGCCGTTGTCGATAGTCCCCGCTGTATCAAAAATGTTTGAGATGGGAGTCTGTGATAGGCTAATTAATTTTCTGCTTAAGAATAATTCTCTATGTAAGCAGCAATTCGCCTACCAGACTGGTAAAGCAACGACAGATGCCGCCCGTCTTCTGGTGCGAACGGCGCTCGGCCATCTGGAGCGAAGAAGACATGTTGCTGCTGTGTTCTTTGATTTGTCCCGCGCTTTCGACTTGGTGGATCACGGCCTCGTTGCTGAGAAGTTAGAACACTACGGTATACGGGGTGTAGCGCTTGCACTGATACATTCCTTTTTATCTGGCCGAGAACAATCTACTGAGGTCAACCATACGCTGTCATTCTCCGGTGCAATTGGTGACAGATCAGTCCCGCAGGGATCAAATGTTGGAAATAGCCTGTTTCTTCTACTTATGAATGACCTCCCTTTTGAATCACCCCTGGTTGATTTTATTATGTATGCAGATGATATTTGTGCAATTGTTAATGCAGACAGTAGGGAGCATCTGTGTGACAATGCCAAACACGTTATTGGGAGGCTCTCGGAATGGTTCAAAGCAAATGGAATGTTACTAAATCTAGAGAAAACCAACCTACTCGAGTTTAGGCTAAAGCACAACTTAATTAACATCTTGCCATCAATGTCCGTTCAAGTAGACAACACGCTGGTGTCAACCTCAGAGCTCGCCCGGTTTATTGGCTTCACTTTTGATAGTGGTCTGCAATGGCATGAACATATAGATAAAGTCTGTGCCAAACTGAACTCAGCATATTTTATCATAGCGCGCCTTGTACCTTTCTTGTCCCAGGCAAACTTGTTCAAGGCATATTATGCTTACTTCCACTCTATTCTGTCCTATGGTTTGGACCTGTGGGGCCTGGCCTCGGGCAGGGATCGTCCGTTTATAATCCAAAAAAAGATTTTGAGGCTAATGGCGCGAGTTGCGCCGGATACGCCTGCCCGTCAACTGTTTGTTGATCTCCGAGTCATGACACTGCCGTCCATGTTTATTCTCGAGGTAGCAAAATTTGTTAGGCATAATTTAAATAACTTTCCCAAAAGGAAGTGGACCAGTGCTAGGTTTGAAGACAATCGAAGGCATGATCTGGAGCAGCCTAAGCACCGGTTGATAAAAACAGCAAACCTCACGCACATGGTTGGCCCAAAAATTTACAACAAGATTCCTACAATGATAAAAAACTGTAGGACCCGCTTGGGTTTCTCCTTAAAACTAAAATCTTGGCTGCTCGGAAAAGGCTACTACTCTGTTGAGGAGTTCCTTAGTGAATAGGTACCTAGACTGATATATAAAATTATTATATTAAATATGAAATTAGTATATAAAATATAAAATTATTAATAATGAAATTAAACGAAATTGAAATAATGTAATAAGTGTTTTTTTAAGGAATTGCATTGTAACAACTGTTTGATATGTATAAGGCTTTATTTTAATTATTTAAATGTTTAACTATGACAATGTATGTACAATACTTAATAAAGAATATGAATGAATATATCGGGTTCAAGTCCGGGCTTCGTGCTGGCCAATCCATGGTAGGGATATTAACCTCTCTTAGGTACTCCTGAGTGATCCGGGCTGTATGTGGTCTGGCGTTATCTTGCATCAGCATGAAGTTTTCACCGATGTAGCCAGCAAATGGGACCACATGTTCAACGAGGACCTCTTCAATGTACCGATGAGCAGTCAATCCTCTTGAATTCGCCCCGACACGACCGAACACAATCTCTGTCTTCGCATCCAAAGAAATGCCGGCCCAGACCATGCATGAACCGCCTCCATATGCGACTCGTTCTTCGATGCAGCATTGTGAAAATTGCTCTTCAGGCTTTCGATAGACCCTCTCCCTGCCGTCATTGCCAAAAATACAAATCCTGCACTCGTCGGAGAAGAGTACTGCCCTCCATTGCTCAAGGGTCCAGTTTTCATGTTCCTGAGCAAAGTGAAGACGTGCTTGACGGTGACTCGGGGTGAGTTTAGGGTCATTTGCAGCCTTGTGTGAAGTTAAATTCTTCTCTGCCAGTCTTCTTCTAACAGTCCATCGGCTGATGGACACATTCCGGGTCTCTCGTAGCTTCTGCTGAAGCTGAACAGCATTGTGTCGTCGATTCCGTAGCGAGTTGACAACAATGAAGCGGTCATCTTGCTCCGAGGTAGAGCGTACCCGGCCAGTGCCAGGTCTTCTGGAGAACGCACCAGTCGCTTGGAACCTCTGGAACACACGTTGGACAGATGAACGCGTCAGGTTCAGTTGTCGGGCCACTTCACGTTGACCCAACCCAGTTTGCAACAGAGCAACTGCTTGGGCGGCTTCAGACGGAGCATGTTTCTTCAAGGTTTTCCAGTAGAATCGAGCAGAGCTGTGTTCAAGATAACGTATCATAAACAAATGATGTAAAAACAATTAAACAAAATGGTTTTATACCTAATGACGTGGCACAATCAGTATGTGCACTAACGAGCTAATTAGAGGGCGGGTATTGTTATTGCCCACAATGAAGGGAAATACCCATCCCCACCACTAAAAAATATGTCATTTGATAGAACACAAAATTACCTATCATATGGCATTTGAATTTTCATGATAACACTTACCGCCTTTACACAATTAGCATCGACGTAAAAAATGCAACGGTGGCTCGATTTCTTTGCTCCCGAGTGTATATCTACTACAAAAAAGGCGCAATTATTGAGTCGTCGAGTTGCGGAAAACCGCCCGTTGCAACCTATATATCTACTACATACATATAACATAGCTTAATATCAATTGACCACCAGACTTGCTCTTTGGCTACAATAGAACCGAACATCTCTCAAAAACGACGCATAAGTTCGTGCTTCCGTGCTCCGCACCTTTCATACTTATTTATTGATTTAATCTCTATAGCACTAACATGTACAATTCGAGCACAAAAGGTGAACTTAATGCCTGATGATATTGATATTCTCTAAATTTAAACTCCCTCTAAAGAGCACGACCTTCCCTCCCCTCTTTTACGTAAACGTGTTAAATACATTTTATATAAATCATCTCACTAATACAATATAAGTTTTTGAAGTTGTTTCATTTTTTTTCATTAAATCACGCTTAAACGTCTTAACAGATTTTGATTGGCACACTAATAGTTCATAATTATCCTTAAATTAAACAAGATTGTGAGAGGTCCCGTGGGAAAAGACATAAATAAATTTTGCACGAACGAAGTCGCAGGCAAACCCTAGTAATAAAGCAACCCTAAATAACTTGATAATTGATAATTTCTTGAAACCAGTTAGCAACCATAACACATTAAATCATTTTAAAGATGTTCACTGTCATGTCACTCATTATAAGTAGTTTATATTCAGTAGTTGAATCAAAACGCGCATGCATATTAAACAAGTTGTTTATTTAAACGGTAGAAGAAGATTAAGCGGCATTATCGCTTTATGGCAGAAGTTAATGAGGAATGTTAATATCAGACGTAGACGAGATAATTTATAATGTTGTACCTATTAAACTAATCTGTTCTCAAATAGACTCATGATAAAAAAAACTATTAGCATCAAATTGTAATAAACAGAGCAATTTACTGGATAAGCCAAGTGTTTGCCGTGGCTTCTAAATATAAATTAAAAGCGATAACATAAACAATATGCGCTAACCGTTAGCGCGGTTTATCTAGTCTATTATTTCAGCCTCCGCCTGTAGTTCCTAGGGTAATATTATAAGAAGTAAAGATATGCTTATGTTACACAGAATGGGTGCATACAATATTGAAATTATAACTGAATGATAATAAACGGATACTAAAAAATCATACAACTAAAAAGGTTTTATCATATATACAATTCCAAAAGCTTTCAATAGGGTATACTTTTGGTTGGTTATATATCAAATATTGATAAAAACCTAAGCAGAAAATTTTGACGACCTTGTATTTACAATAACTGAACATCACAATAAACTGTGACGTGAAGAATATACATTTCAATACATTTTTCTTTCTTTATTCTCGTAAGGAGCAGCGTCCGCAACATGGGGCAGTGCAGTATACGGGATCCCTTTGACAGTCATACATTTATTGTTTCGATTATTGAAAGTCAGACTTTTGTACCCATATTATTTATGTTCATAACCTAAACATTTTATGACTTCCTATAGGTAATAGGAAGTCATAAAATGTTTGGGTCATAACTAGGCTTGGGACTTTTGGATGCTCGCTATGGTTCTAGAATCCACGGAGTCGCCATTATATTAAAATATTTTTTTAGAAGTCAAAGTCAAAGTGGATAAGTACATACAACTTGTATGTATAATAATTACCAATAATAAAATACTCTATTGCTAGTAAACAAAATAAACTAAAACAAATACTTTAAGTAACAATAACAAAAATGCCTTTTTAAATCTAATATTAGTTGCCACTTCTAAATGTTTGATGAGGTACAGGCTTTTTGAATCAGTGCATCATAATCATCATCTATTACTATTTCATGTTCATCATTAAAATGGTACTAAGAATGGATCACTATTATTTTTTCTATATTTTAACTAATAAATTAATGATACAATTAATTGCAGTCATAATAACGTGGTTATTACCGATCGATATAACAGCGTAAATCTAACATGTTTTATTTTTACACTTTGACTTTGACTTCGAAAAATAATATTTTAACATAATGGCGACTCCGTGGAATCTAAAACCATAGCGAGCATCCAAAAGTCCCAAGCCTAGTCATAACGCTTTATAATTCAAACGTTAATTATCCATAATTTAAAAGCCTATAACATTCAAATGCATATTTATAATCAGAAATACTTTAGGACATATTTTTTATCAGTTATTTATATTCATGGTTTCATTTTGGTTTAAATATTCATATCTCTATAATTGAAATCATAAAAAGGCAACACGTGAATTTTTTGAATTTTGAACTGCCTTTATATTTCAAAACACATCTTGACATGTAACGTTTTATAATATCAAAAAGTGAGTATGAATGCTCACGGGTGTCGCCGGATCTGCTGCAGACTGGGCCTCAGGTCCGGGTCTCGTTTGAGCATGTCCGTGAGCAGGCCGCCGAGCGCGGGCCCGAGCACCGCGGGCGGCGGCGCCGGCTCGCCGCGCCCGATGGCTTCCAGCAATCGGTACACGTTGTCGCCCTCGAACGGGTAGCGCCCCGTCGTCATATTGTACCTGAAACAAATATAGCTTAAGCGGGCTACTCACACACCTGCCGCAGAAGCAAGGGCACAAAATTGGCCCGGCTTGCCAATTTACATCACAATAAAATTAAGGGTCAAATTCTAAGATTTCCCCTGAAGCAGGTGTGCGAGTAGTCCACTTTAAGGTTAAATAGCGTCAGAACTATGCTGTATTATAAAGTCACCTTCACGTTGAAATAAGAGACAATTCGATTAGTAGACTTGAAAAAAGCAACCAAATTGTTTTTAATGTGCTAATTTCCAAGCTGTGAAAGGGACCCCGCTCTTTATGTATAGCAGCGGAGTTTTTTTTTTAAATCACTTTTTACAAACTTAGTTGTACAAGAACGTCTCGCAAAACTGTTTTCACAGTTTGACTTTGGGAATAATAATTAACTGACTGGAACTTGGCAGGTTTAAAAGTATTCATAATACAGGTTCTTAGCATCAAATAACGTATTCAATATGCCAACCAAAGGCTTTATGTTACTTTTGTAATATCATGGACATTGGACAGTTATCACATCAGATCGGAACGATCGAAAGGAAAGGAGGCATTATGCCGATCTATTTATTTCTTACATATGGTATAAGATAGCATGCATAGCATAAATAAATAACTTTACTTCGTCTCACACAAGGACCGTGATGAGCGTGCGTTAATTATTCTGATTTTTGTTATGTTAGTACCGACGATTCTCTACTGATATGCTTGATTGATGAGTTACCTGACACAAGTGCGCTTTAGCCGTGCCCGATACAAATCTGATAAAATACTCGTATGAAGGGTACACGGGAAGTACATGTCTAGTCACTTTAGCAACTTTTTGAGATATCGCGAGTATCACGACTTGAAAGTTAGGACTCGTGTAATTTTGTACATAGTTTTCGTGTAGGTTTTTTAAAAAGGGAGCAAAATACCAACAACAATAACACCATGAAGTTAAATGTTAATTACAAACGTCTAAACCTACCTAATTTGTGAGTATTTTATTGACAACTCATTAATTATTGTCTAGCCGGTGGTAGTTCAGGGCAAAGGCCTCTTCTCGTCTAACAAGTTTAACAAATATTTTAATTTATTAACCGAAACTAAAACCTTTGGCAGTTATGGAATAAAATCCAAACAAATGAAATTTTGCACTTCAAAATCCGTTGCGCTGCGCTGTTTAGTCCACAGCCACAAAGAAACAGACACCAATGTATACACACGTGTTTCGTTCGAGCCGTCATCTTTCTCAGGTATTTTTTGACATTCTGATAAAAACCAGTTTCTCCTTTATTTGGCAATAGTAGAGTAATAAGCGGTCCAAATAGAAAATTACTCATAAAGGCTGACGCGAGATGTAATCTTCTGTCGCGGCTTTAGTTTCTAACATCGAATCAGAATCGTAACATACATAAATAAAACATCTTGAGGTAGCCAACGATTTATAAGAGTAGGTACTCGTACAATCACAGCACTTATGATTCAAAATCCACTTAAGTAATTTAAAATGTAGGTACTACAAGACAATACCGAATACGATCATGTATTTTACTTAACTATAATACTAAAACCACTTCTTCTTAGTTACAATTTAATTCCATTATTGTAACTCTTATCAGTCGTCTGAACACAAATACCTAGTCATATGCAAAATAATCCTTTTATGGAAAATAACCTTTCATGCCCTGTAAAAAACAAAAAATTCACATGACGCATAAAAACATTGAGATGAGAAACCAATATATGTGCAACTATTTAAATTGATTATGATTACATACTTTTTGCACAAGCCGTACGTCAGCGTTCTTACAATACAATACATATATGTAAATACCCAACGGAATGGATACAGGGCATTTGGTCGATCATTGTCCGAAAATAGCCTTTGTAAGAGTCGTATCGAAACCAGAAACGCGTTCCGTGTGTGAGTCAGTGCAAATATGCTGCGTATATTCTAACAAAAGACTATAGTTATCAAACTACCAATATTAGTATCAGGGACCGGAACCGCTTACCCTTTAAAAGGTTTTCGTTAGGGTATATAATTGACTGGTTTTTACAAACCTTAACGATGCGATAAGCATATCTTCGACTTACCCCAGTGAAGAGCTATCCCATACGATACAATTAATTCGACTAAGCGCTTACCAATTCCTTAAAACCCTCGTTAGGCTTTCCCTATGAAGTGTTTATTGAACGGCTTCAAGCTATTTTAATCTCTACGCGCAGTCCATACAAATTATTTTTGCACTACTTAGCAATTGATTGGCTATCCACACACAGGCTTGAAACCAACCAATCACACGAATCTGCGAAACAGAGTCAACGGAGAGGGAGAATTAATAGGGTAACACTAACGTAATGCTAAGTGCTTAAATCCGAAACCCTTACGAAACTGGTAACCTCAATGGTTAATCATTCATTAGGGTAAGCCTAACGATAGGGATACGCTAACGTTTGGGAGAGCATATGATGTAGTTACCCGATCGATAGACTTAGTCGAATAAAGGGGTTTTCCGGTCCCTGATTAGTATACACCCAATAATAGTCCTATTTATCTCTGCAAGAAAGGCTACTATCTCGAGTATTTCGATGTGCAAAACTGCAGTAATAATATGTATGACATGTTGCACATTCCATTGCACCCGAGATGACCTTAAACGATATAGTTCAACTTACAAAGTAACGCCGCTGCTCCATATGTCGACTTTGAAACCCGAGAACTGTTCTGCGCCGTTGGCTATTTCCGGCGGCTGGAAGGCGGGCGAGCCTTGGCCCGTGTAGCACGTGTCCTCAGGCAAAAACATATCTAAGGCCTGGAATAATTTCAAAATACATATAAAGAAACCAATTAAGTTAACTGAAGTTCTAACATACGCAGAAATTTGACAGTCCTTTAATAAATACTGAATACCCGTTAAGAGTCATTTACATTAAGTAAAAAAAATATTTGGAACGGAGAAACAAAACCGGCGAAGTGCGAGTCAATAGGACATGTGACCTGTCTAAGAACACAATTTCAGTAGACAGCCAGCTTTCAGCTTTAGTGCTTTTGATATAATTTTTTTTAATACCCATCTTAATAACGTTCTGTTGAAAAACAAACGGCTATCTATCAAGTTAGTTAATAGATACATCCCTTTAAGTACCAATTTCACCAAACGATGTTAACCACTTAACAGAAGATTAGAACGTTAACTGCTGTCAAAATGTATGAAACTTAAGGTAAAAGGACGGACGAACGCTAACGGCTTATAGTAATGGGGTTACTATGGGCTTTGGCATTGGCACAGTTTGGGTAGAACTCTAAGAACAGTTACATTGTATCCTACTATGATATAATGTATGCGAATGTTTGTGTATAAGTTACTTCTTCACGTTTCAATGGCTGGACGGATTTCGATGAAATTTGGAATGGGCACAGCTTATACCCTGGATTAACACATACTTAGGCTACTTTTAATCCCGGAAATTTTCTCGAAGGAATAACTATAATAATCTAAGCGGACGAAGACGCAATTAAATGCTCAAAATATGATCCCTCTTGCCTTACGCAAATCGCCAATCTTTTAATGAGTCCGCTGCCTGTTGATTTTCTTATCATTTTATGGTGAACACTCGATGTGATATGGCACAATTCTGTTTGCAACTCATTTAATAACTTTCTTGAAATTTGACTCAATCATTTTACGTTGTTCCTTTCTTTTAAAATACAATGTTACTTAAGCAGAGTTATTATTTTTTAGCCATTCTTTCGATTGGCATCATAAAAGTAGGGTGTTTTTTTTTTACATTTAAGTCGTTTCGATTCCCAGACGAAGCCAGTACGTTTTAGGAAATCTATGAATGCAGAATTACTAACTTTTAAAAATAACATAAAGTCTTCTTTCAGCAAAATACACTATCTACGATATTTAAGGTACTTCCCCTTCATCACGTAAAAAACCAACCCGGACGGACCCTGCACAAGGTCCTCCCACAGGACAAGGTAAGGTATTTTTATCGACTACGATTTCGGCCAGGGCGATTGTGTGCGCTGGATGTACTGTACCTATTTACATCCTATCCTACATATCGACGGCGTAGTACCATGAACCTGACATTTTGACGATTTGAAATTTTTGATGTAGATACACTTTAAAGGGTCCAGCAGGCTAAGCTGACAAGATTGGCCCCCACGAGGGCTTTGGTTATAATTTTCAGGACCTAATAACACTGTATGCCTAATAATACTGAAGACACTGGTTTCGTACTCTTTTAATTTAGTCACATCACAATATCCACCTAAGTCACGGTACCTGTTATATACATACTAATCTAAAAATCGTCAAAATTACAGTTAGGAGTTCATGGCACAGTCGAGTACAAAGATATGTATACATTTGTGGACCTTATTTCAATTGAATAAGGTGAAAAAGTGTATACATATCTTTATACTGGACTGTACTACGCCGTCGATATATTATCAATGAAAACAGTTATGCGTGCGTGAGTTAGTTACTTCTTTGCTAAAACGGATGGACGTTTGTTACACACTGGATTAACACATAGGCTACCTTGAATCCCGAAATAAATCACTGTTCCCGTGGGATGGCAAAGTTACTAATTCTGCGAGGACGAAGTCGCGGGCCCAAGCTAGTTTATCCATAAACATTGAAGAAAAAAATATTTTATATTAAGTAAAGAATATGATGTCTCACACGCAAATAGATCTATGTGCACATAAAATTATTGCACAGGGTATTTTAATACTAAACTATGGAAAAATACTGTCATTATTTCAAATCACAGTCAGCAACACGTGTACGAGTATGTGTTTTAACGAAACTACTCTACGAGCGAGCTTAAGACGCCCATTCACAAATTATAAACAAGTCGCTATCCACAAACAATTATAAGTTCTTACAAAGATAGTAAACTTAATACAGAGTATGTTTCTGTAAATTGATCATTTCCAAAAAAAAAGCAGAATTTTAAAATACTAGATTCTTAGCTTATATACTGGAATAAACCTGTATAGTCAATTTCCTTCCCCCTGCCATAAAAAATTACATAAATTCTAAGGCCTTACCTCCGCGACGCCAAAGTCAGTGATCTTAAGCGTCTGGTCCAGTGTGAGCAGAAGGTTCCCTGGCTTGATGTCCTTGTGCACCACGCCCTGGCCGTGCAGGTACTCCAGCCCGTCCAGCAGCTGAGAAAAGTAGTTGTGAGCTTGCTGCTGGGGGAACTTCTTACCGGGACACCATTCCAGCATGTCCTGTAACAAAATGTAGTGATTCATTGTGTACCCTACAAAATATATTTATGGCGGTGGCAACAGCGGACTGAAATTTGTTATTAATCCACGGCAATGCAGACTTAATTTTAAAATGCAACCACGCAACGTCATCGGGCCGTATATCTTTCGCGTCGCATTCTTTTCAATCTGGATGGTGACAACAAATTTTGGGCTAAAACTCTTAAGAGCATTGTAAGGCTGAAAATTTCCATACAAAATGCGACAATGTAACTCTCTAATTAAACCTAGTACGATATTTACGATTAATGAATATGTCGTAGATATTATGAAAAACTATGTCTGTACATTTACAAAAATGTTTGTATGGAAAATATTTAACAGCTACGCGATTTACGCGTCGCTTCATAATCCTCATTTATAAGTAAATAAAAAACACATTTAAAGCTGTTTTTATACTGATCAACTGACATACCGGTCTATTTGTCTGATACGATAACCTGATGTGTTAAATGTATAATATCAAACTTTAAAAGAGATAGGGACTACATGCAAAGATTAAAAGGAATTTAAAATAAGGCCTAAACAAGATGTTGCTAGGTGCTTTACTACCCATTCTTTTTTTACGTGTAGGTACCTACTTAACAACCACAGATCACAGAAACAAGGGAGATATGTTATGGGGGCGTGGTTCGTGTCGCCTCGATATGGTCAAATTGACCATATCGGCACGAGGCGTGTCAAGCGTTGACACAGTCACTCACTGAACGCTGTCAGTATAGAAGCTCCGTTTAAATGATAAAATGACTGTATGTAGCGTGAAAGTGTGCAAAAATCGAAATACAAACGTTAATATAAAATCAAAGGGCATAACTTACCACCGGTAAATTTTGTTTTTAAGCATTATTTATATTTTTAAATGAATATTTTATATTTGAATGGATTTCAGAGCGTAAGGTTGTGAAAGTTGTGTTGACGTGATTTCTATCGACTATCGATAAATGGCTTATTCTACAGCTATCAATAGAATTCAATGTGTTAATAGTTCTAGTTATTTATCACTACCACGACACGCTTAAAACAGAAGAAAAATAATTTTAACAAATTTTCACGTTATACAAAATTTAATTTTCTTTACAATATTAACGAACGACGAAGGACTCTAGCAATTCAAATATAAGTAGGCGAATCATACAATTAAGATAAAAATAAATTAACCAACCACAAAGGCAAAGGGCTCTGGCTCAGTATTGAGCTGTGCTTGCACACAGCGCTGATTGACAGCTCGCGCCGACTCACTCTTAAAAGGATTCAAGCCTAAAGGTTGGATGGTAGAGATTGCCCCAAGTATTAAGTCTATCTTTCTGTTTTAAGTAATTTGTACCATTTATGAAATAAAGTTTACATAATCAAGTCGGTAAACTACTGGTTTGTCCCAAACTGAGATCTTGTGACGTGACACTCAACCGAACCCATTTTATTAGTACATTTGTATTAACATCATAAAGTCCAAGTTTACAATTTAGACTTTTATGTACTAATCAAAACGAAAATCTTTAACAGCTCCAGAAAATTTAACCAAAGAAATTCGGCCATTTTTTTGTTACGTTCTAATATAGGTATCGTTCCAAATTTAAAATCTTATGTACTTATCAATTTTACGCAAACCGTATTCTTGCTAATAAAATATTATTCTATTCTAACAATAATATATTAAGTTTAAATGATGTAATTGTATTAACCTAGTAGTAAAATAATAAAAATAGTACTTATTGCCTGTAAATTGAATAGTACCTATATTAACGTTGCAAACAAGTTTGAATTGTTTATCGATATATTTTGAAACATTCCTTGTGGCATCCCTAAGTGGACGACAGGAGAGAAACGCACACCTCTTGAAAAAAGTATAACTAGATGTCGCTGTGTGTGGGTAGTCTTTAACCTGCTGAACATAGGGACTACTATCTTGGCGCCATCTAGCTCTGAGGAACTAATTAATTACTCGTCGCATAGATGGCAGCTAAGTGACGAGTAAGCGCTACCTTACGTTCAGTGACTGAACTACGATGGAAAAAAAACGATCTTTCAGCATTTTTCAACCTTGAGAACTTAGTATAAAGCTTAATTTTCTGCTACTATCAAAACTATGTTACGGCGTTTTTAGTTCGTAAGCTGTAACCAATTATGAGGAGGTTGTTTTTGTAGTAGTTAATAGAGCGTAAGCGTAAGACTCACACATGTTTAAAAGTGGCGACACCGGGTCTTGTACGAATTGGCGTTCATGACATATCTCCCTTGTTTCTGTGATCTGTGTTAACAACCTACATACCTACACAAAGTATCTATCATTTTCAATTATGGGCCTGCTAATTATAAGTGAAGCATCACTTTCACTGTGATGTTTTATGTAACATGAGACATCTATGGGTAAGGACCAAAAAGTTGGCACGCTAATCCACTCAATAAAAATTTCTTTTCCATGCAATTGTAAGGATACTTTCTTACTTTTCGACTTCGTTGTTTATATAATTAACTGCGCTTAACCCTGGTCCTAACTGCGCGTAACTGGTCCCACTTTTTGGTTCTTACCCCTATAACAAAGTCTGTTAATCCTAAAAAATATGAAGTGAAGTGTAAAGTATTTTTGTTTGTCCTTATTTCACACTAAAACAGAGAAATGTATTGATGATTTTATGTTCAGAGATATAGGTACTTATTTGGATAATATGCAACAGTTAAGACCTTTAAAATAGTTACACTCATAAAAGTAATGTAAGCATTACATACAGGGTGCTCCAAAAATAGCACGTCACAGTCACACTGGAGATTCCCCAGCCTCAGACGAACCAAACCAGCCTAACATGACCTCAGTAAAAGTTGCACCGTTTTCGAGTTATACCAATTTAAAGAATTTTCCAATTTTTCACCTCTTTTGACATTGTAAGTGCTCGCATTTACTGGGATAGCTTTAGAATTTAGTTTTTTTTATTTGTGCGCGTTTATGAATAGTTGATTAAGATGATAGAAGCATTATTATGTCAATAACTAATGTAAAAGTTGGAAAAATACTGTAATGAACTTGACTTAAATTATCATCAACATGGTAATTTAAACTTTGAACACCTGCCATAACTTTTTTTTTACTAGAAACGAAATGAGCAAATAACTTTAAAAACATGCGTATTTTATGCCAATTCTTAAATGGTATGACACATTTATCTTAATGCATAAAAGTAGGGATTCGTATCACATTAGCCAATATGAATCCTCGGAAACCAATGCTAATCATCTAAAAAAATATCTTGTACTCTACGATATCTCATTTGTTTGTGCTCCTTTGAAGAATATGATTGATTTTTGGTTGAACTTGGTTCAAAGATAATAAAAAACAGGTTTAATTTTCATTAGTTTTTACAATAAATGTTCGAATTGTTTCCCTCCTACTCTAAGGCACAAATGGCATCTTCGGATAAAAAATCGTTTTAATTTTCGTAAACTGGTTTCCGATATGTCTCGGGCTGCATTGAAGTCACGTCGCCGTAGTTCCTCTTCGTTACTTATTGGTTTTGAATAAATATTGTCTTTCAAACATCACCAATAAAAAAATCATTTTACAAAGCGAAATCAACTTCCGTTAAGAGTGCCGAGTAGTCGTTTCAGTTCCACAAACAAAATCAGAGTCCAGAGGAATGCCAAGTCGATTTAATTCAGGGACACCACAGGAAAACGGACGCAGTCGTAACTAAAAAGCCTGCTATTAAAACGAGGTTTAATATTAATCAACGGGTATAGCACGAAACGCAAGGTAACGAACTACGAGTAGTTTGGGTCACAGGGCTACAACTGCAATAAATTAATAACTATCCTACAATTCTTTACATGATAAACTTGCAAAGCGGCTAATCGCGTTTCATTTGTTAGTTTGGTTGCCGGGATCCTTATTGGCAAATGTGATACGAATTCCTACTTTTATGCTTTAAGATATAATGTGTCATACCATTTAAGAATTGGCATAAAATACGCATGTTTTTAAAGTTATTTGCTCATTTCGTTTCTAGTAAAAAAAAGGTATGGCAGGTGTTCAAAGTTTAAATTACTATGTTGATGATAATTTAAGTCAAGTTCATTACAGTATTTTTCCAACTTTTACATTAGTTATTGACATAATAATGCTTCTATCATCTTAATCAACTATTCATAAACGCGCACAAATAAAAAAAACTAAATTCTAAAGCTATCCCAGTAAATGCGAGCACTTACAATGTCAAAAGAGGTGAAAAATTGGAAAATTCTTTAAATTGGTATAACTCGAAAACGGTGCAACTTTTACTGAGGTCATGTTAGGCTGGTTTGGTTCGTCTGAGGCTGGGGAATCTCCAGTGTCACTGTGACGTGCTATTTTTGGAACACCCTGTATAATTATGCTTATCATATTAATATAAACAGCAACTTACATGTATTATGTTGAAATCAACACAAATAATACAGACAAGAAAATAATTTCAAAGGTGTAAATTTACACATACATAAAGTAACATGATAATGTTTGTGCAAGTCTTATAAGAAAATAAATACATTACACAGGACTAAAGTTCTCCATAATCATAGTATAGTAGGTATATTTCTTCAGTTTATTGTACCTATTTATTTTATTATTATATGTGTAAATAAATATATTATGTTATTGAATTGCACTAGTATACAGATATTTGCATAAACTTTAATTAATATGACTACCTAGTTTCTTTATAAATTAGTATGAACATTGTCTTGTTGTTTGGGCTGTCCTTTATCAGATAAGGACTGCTTTAACCTCATAAGGGCATGGATACAAAAAATATATATCTCATACGTCAAAAAACTTACCTAGTGTCATGTTTGTGAACTAGTGTTCGTGAGAATATAATTCGTTATTTAGTTGTGAAAGGTGATATTGCAGTAGTAAATACTAAAGAAGTTAAAATCAACTACGGACTGTTATACGTCAGTGTTATCTCACGTTCTTAACGCACATAAACAGTGAAAAAGGTGCATATAAATACTCCGGTGACACTTCATTTGTACGTGGTTTGTCCACCTACCCTAGTATACAGGTTATTAATCTGTAACCTACCCGCATTGTTGGTCGTTTATGGTGTCTACCCTCTCAATTTTTCTTACGACAGTGTTGCCAGTGCATTAAAAATACTTACCCCATTAACTTATATTACAATGACTAATTATATGTAAAACATCACTGGGTCAGGAAACATGCCTTTTATTTGCGGGGAGTGCAAAGAAGACATTAAGAGACTGCGAATAGTTTGCCCTAAATGTAAAAATAACTATCACCAAACTTGTGTAAACTACAAGAGTGCGCAAGCCCTTCCTGCTACCAAGGTCGCAGTTGGTTGGCTGTGTCCTGAGTGCAAGGCTGAAACGCGACGCGGGGGTGGCAACTCTAGTACGCCTGCCCGTATTGCACCCGCAACGGAAACCTTGAAAAGCGGCTCCGACACAGAACACTCGCTCGACTCACCCGCTACACTGGTAGCGGCTTCTTGTGTGACACTTGATGACGATATTATCTCGGCAATTCGCCTTGAAATCCGCAATACAATACATAATGAAATTTCTAAATCAATAAATAATCTTTTACAACGTGAACTCTCACCGATAAAACAAGACCTTGTGGAATTGAAGCAATCTCTTGACTTTTTTAATAATAAGCACGAAGAGATCGAAGACTCTATAAAAAAATTGAGTAAGAACATACTAGAGGTTGAATCAAAGTGTGACAAAATTCTTCCTTCGCTACTAACCTTTGAGGATCGCGTCAATGAGTTAGAGCAGCAACTTCGGGAGAATAACTTGGAATTTCACGGAATAGCCGAGCACAAAGCCGAAAATTTAAGTAACATAGTATTACAGGCTGCGAGCGTGGTCTCTTCTCAGTTGGCAGAGGACGACATCATCCATTGTACACGAGTAGCGAAGCTAACTCGCGACAACAACAAACCTCGTACTGTTGTGCTCAAGCTTAAGGACAAGCGCTGTCGCGACGAGTTCCTCTCGGCCGTTTCGAGGTATAACAAATCAAACCCGCAAGGCAAGCTGGACACATCGCACCTAGGTCTTGCGGGCCAGAAGTCACCTGTATACGTAGCCGAACACCTGTCTCCTTACTTCAAGAAATTACATGCTGCTACTCGACTGAAAGCCAGAGAACTTTCATACAAGTTTGTGTGGGTACGCAACGGTCGTATATTAGTACGGAAGAACGAGACTGCTTCCTCGATTACTATAAAGAACTACTGCTTCCTTGATAATCTTAAGTAAACCCGTTAGTTTAAGTGTTACTGGTTAATTCTTGCTCTTTGTTTATATCTTTAATCTTCAATTGTAATATTTCTTAGCTGTGGCCCTTTCCATATATTATCAGAATGTTCGTGGCTTAAAAAGTAAGTGTCTTGATCTGTTTAATAATCTCCTTGTCCATAATTATGATATCGTGTGTCTAACCGAAACTTGGCTCGACGGTACTATTGAATCAAACGAATTATTTGACGACAGATATGTTGTGTACCGTCGTGATCGTTCATTAGATTTCAAGTCGCGCTATGGAAAGACACACGGTGGAGGTGTCCTTGTTGCCGTTACAGCAAGGCTCTCTGTCGAGACTAAAGTGTGTTGGCAAACGTCTCTCGAAGATTTGTGGTTGCGGGTAAAATGTAATAATATTAATATTAATCTTTGTGTAACGTATATACCATCCTATATTCCACTTACCATATTCTCAGACTTTTTAAACAAATGCGAAGACATCATTATTAATGCTTTAGATAGCGAAACTATTATATTGGGCGATTTTAATTTGCCCATTATTTTTTGGGATAAAGGTGGCTTTGGGGATGACTCCTTGGTTCCTTCAGACCCTAAATCATTGGTTTTAAAAGATTTCTTAGCCACTACTGGACTCAGGCAGATGAATACGCTGCTAAATAGCAATAATCGAATACTGGATCTAGCTTTGGTTAGCTTTGAAATGATTTCGCTGATTGAAGGCTACCCACTCTCTCGCATTGATGCACATCATCCTTCCTTTGAATTGCTCATACATAAACTCCAGGATTCAGCTCTAAAGGTCAATAAAGCAAACATTCGCTACTGTTTTAATAAAGCTGACTACAGTCAATGTTCTGCTGACTTAGCGGAAATCGACTGGGATGGCTACGCTAATCTTAGCTGTGATGACTTTCTACAGGAATTTTACAATATCATCTGGTCCGTTATCGAAAAGAACACACCAAAAATTAGACCTCGTTCTGACCGCTACCCAGATTGGTTCTCACGAGTCTTAATAAGGCTACTTAAAGAAAAGAATAAAGCCAGATTGAACTTTTTAAAGTATAATAACCCACGTGACTATGATGAGTTTTCATTACTAAGAAAAAGAGCACGATTGGTCATGAGTAATTGTTTCAAGTCCTATATTTGTAACATTGAAAATAGTTTAAACAAAAATATAAAATCATTCTGGCGTTATACCAAATCCAAAAGAGTTACAAATCAGTTACCAAACCGCATTTCTTACAACAATGATAGTGCTAGTAACGGGCAAGATATTGCAAACCTTTTTGCTGTGTATTTTTCCTCAGTGTACGAGTCATCCAACTCTTCTAATTATACCCCGGATTTTCCAGAAAGTAGTTTTATTATATCGGATGTGTTGATATCTGACGATCTCGTGCTCAAAAAGTTGAAGTCTCTTAATATTAATAAAGGGTCCGGCCCTGATGGTTTGCCAGTCTTATTTATTCGCTCTTGTGCGGACGCTTTGGCCAAACCCCTGACACTAATATTTAGGAAGTCTCTCCGTGATGGTGTCTTTCCAAATCTCTGGAAGCTTACTAAAATAACGCCCGTACACAAAAAAGGTGACAAGTCTGATGTCTCAAATTACCGTCCCATTAGTATTCTAAGTATTTTTTCTAAAGTTTTTGAAAGCATAGTAGTGTCCGCAGTTTATTCTCATTTTAATCATATGCTTAACCCTCATCAACATGGTTTTGTCAAGAATCGCTCAACATCAACCAATCTTCTGACTTATGTGCACCATTTATCCTTAGCGTTTCAGACAAAAACCCAAATTGATTCAGTCTATACAGATTTTGCCAAGGCCTTTGATCGGGTAAATCATCACATACTCTTGATAAAACTCAAACACTTGGGCATCCATGGAGACTTGCTGCGGTGGTTTAAATCTTACTTATTTCGTAGATCTCAGTTAGTTTGTGTATTTGGGTTCGAGTCCATCCCGTTTTTAGCTGAATCTGGTGTACCCCAGGGTTCAAATTTAGGTCCTCTTTTATTTCTCTTTTTCATTAATGACCTTTTAAGAAGCATTGCGTGCAACTGCTTGGCTTATGCAGATGACATCAAAATATTTCATTGCATAAAATCAATTGAGGACTGTTTTATTCTGCAAGCTGACCTTAACACAGTTGACAACTGGTGTAAAACCAATTGTATGTCCTTAAGTGTTAACAAATGCCAATGCATTTCCTTTACTAAAAAACTTAATGCCATTAATTTCACATATAATATTGATGGAATTCCCTTGGAAAGAGTGACAACAATTAGGGATCTTGGGGTTATTTTTGACAGTCAATTGTCATTCCGCGGCCATTATGATGTTATTGTGTCTAAGGCGAGTCGTATGTTGGGTTTTGTGTTACGAACTACTAGACCTTTTAAGAAAGTAGAATGTCTCGTAATTTTATACACTTCTTTAGTTAGACCTATTCTGGAATACTGTAGCTGTGTTTGGTACCCAATCTATAGTATCCACTCAAGCCGCATTGAATCTATACAAATGAAATTCGTCCGGCATCTCAGCAGGTTAACAGGTGTGCGACGCACTATTCCTCAATACAGCGGCAGGTTAGTTAATTTCCGCCTATCATCTTTGGAGTACAGACGTGATGTGACTGATTTAATGACGCTACATAGGATTTTGAATGGTGTTCTTGATACTGATCTTATTAGCTACATATCCTTTATTGCCAAGAAAAAGATCACAAGGAATCAGAAAATATTTAGGATACCCTTTACAAGCAACAACCTCTCATTTAACGCTCCACTCCTAAGGATGTGTCGTAGATATAATTTCTTAGACGCAGATATTGATATTGATATATTCTCTGACAGCGCGAACAAATTTAAAACCAAATTAATGATACAGCCACTTTTCTAATTTTGCATATTTTTGTCATCTTCACTTTTTATTTACCGAAATGAAATGTAAATGCTGTGTACAATCATTATTGTGTTGTTTACCATTTAAGTGTCATTTGTATAATCTTAATTTTTAATGCTTGGTGTTCAACATGTTATTGTACCTAATAAATAAATAAAATAAATAAATAAATATAGTTAATACGGCCATTTAAATAATAATCCATTGGAAAGGAGATAAAGAGAAATTTTTCATTTTATGATTGACAATTTAAGTTGGAAAATTTACTCTATTGCATCCAGAATAGGTTCATCATGCAATACTCTTTTAATAACTACATAACAAAGTTCAAATTTATAAATAAGGCTTTAATAAAATGTGGTTTTAGCATAATAATATTTACAACATTTAAATTTTCCAATACACAATTTAGGTGACAGACACAGAGCTGTTTGCATCTTTTTGCTGTCACAGGTGTGTCACCTAACTGATGTAAGAGCAGTTTTAGTATTCTGGAATACATTCAACCAAACATATTTCAGCCAAACAGCAGGATTTCAACTAAAAGACATGTCAACTTATACACATGTCGTTGTCCACAGTGACATCATATCACTAGGAAATATTGATCCAGTAAACAACTGAGGAAGGTCAAGAGCTGAGTGTACTCACAGCAAGCACGTTAGGAAACCATTCTTGTTTTATTTCCTTGTTTTGATGTTTTCTAACACCTTTAATTTAATTACAATTTCTCACACTTCAGGATATTTAGTTACGGTATTTGTTCTGAGAATATACAAGCTGTCTTTGTCTACCAACGCAGCTGGTTATATTCAGTTTAGAACTAAGCCTGGTTTTGTAGAATCATATTTTATGTTCTAGTTAACTAGGGCTACATAATACAAAAATATAAGTTTAAGATTTAGGTTTAAGATCCATTTTTTTGTATCAAAATGTTAAAGACCATAATATATACCTATAAGTACCTATTATTCATGCAAGTGGCCCTAAGCTGATAAGTAAGTTGAGGTAGGTACTGAAAGTGCCATAGATTGTCAGAGCAAGTAAATAGATGTAAAGTGGCGCACAAACAGAAGGCATGTATCCGATTAACAAATGGATTTCAAGACAGAGCTGTCTATACCCAGGAGGATATCAATAAATAAATCATGTAGGTAGGTACCATAAAAAGCAAAGCAAATCACAAAAAAAATGTTTGTTATGAAAATTGTTGCTGAATCATGCAGATATGACTATAAACATTTAATAACACATTCTAACATAGTTGTCCACTATAATTAGGGAGGTTATTAAAAAAAAGGTGAAATTAATTATATTTGGATTAATTTGCAAACAGAAGATCTTATTTACTATTTTTGAAAGCTTACCTGCAGCACTCCAACGCAGAATTCCATAATAAGGTACATTTTTTGCTTTTCATCATTAAATAATACATCGACTAGTTCTATCACATTTTTATGCCTAAGTATGCGAAGCAGCTGGATCTCACGTTGCACATTCTGCTCTCCATTAGGTATTCTCCGAAGCTTACGCTTTTTCAAGATTTTGACGGCGCGCCGACAGAGAGATTCAGAATCTAGCATTTCTTTTACTTTGCCATAAGACCCTTCTCCTAGTATGTCACCCATCACGTATTTGCCCACCATTTTGCATTTTTTTTTCTTACTTCTGTAAATAATATCTGCGCTATCGACTCTGTGGAAGAAGAGGTTGGTCTGGTCGAGATTGAGGTCGAGCTCGTCGATCTGGTCATCGTCGAGCCAGGTGACGGCGCGCAGCTCGTCGCTGCCCGCCAGCAGGTTCTCCTCGCTCTCCATCGGCGCGATGGTATTCGACACTTCATACTCCGCATTCTCCACATCAGGAACGCTTTCACTACTACTGACCTTCCTACACATTCTTGGATCCATTATCTATCAAAACAATACATTTGGAATAATGTCTGTGAATCTGTGCGTATTGCGAGGCCGTTTTACAATAAATTTTAACCCTGACACCGGTTACATTGGACACGATTTCACAATCTAAAAAATTGAGGATCGGATGGCCTGTTAAAATATTTCGTTTTGTAATTTCGATAAATGTAAATAAGCTGTAAGTAAACCAAGAAATCCAACGAAACCACAAGGATGAATGAATGAAATATGACAGTTCGTACGGAGCTAAATCTGGTAAGAATACAGCGCCGTAACAATCAATTGGAAAAATACCCTAAAGCTAAATAAATTAAAGTCTTATTTTCTGACACGACAGTTAGCTTATACGACACTACAATTATTTGACGTATGAGTTTATTCCTTGTCTATGGCCAAGCTACATTTGCACAGGTGTGTTCAAGACACAATTATAAACGTTGATTTGGTAACAAAAATTTAAAATACGGAGGTCTCCGACAATTTATTTTTATCTCGGTGCTAAACAAACTAGGTACATCACGACCCTTTATACCTGAATACCCGGAAGGTAAGGCACCCTCCTCCGCCTTCCAAAATCCACGAACCCAAGTGTATTAAAAAACCCAAAAAAAGTACCTACAGAAAATTCTCTTTCGAACAAAAACGGCGTTTAGGCATAAGAAACGTGCCTACTTTAAGCCTCTCCGATATCGTTAGTATTCATTCGTCTATGTGTTTCAAACTCAAACTCAAACTCATAACTTTTATTTGTCAAAAACACATGGGACTCAAAGTATAGATGTATTATATACCGGTCGTGTCTCCGTCTACGGGTCGCGTCAATAAACTTAGAGGTAGTATCAGTTCTAAACCAAACAAACAGTACGATTCGTAAATATTTCCCGCTTTAGTTGGTTAATTTTTACCGATAAGAGTAACGTGACTAACGCCATCTCTTGAGTAGTAGGACTAACTAATATTTTTTTCATTAGGTTCCAACCCTAAAACAATACGTTTGCAAGATGCTAATTTTAATTTATTACTGTTATTATCTCAAAATAATATAATTTTTAAATTATGTTAAGTTCACATTTTTGTGTGGCAATGGGTTCACTAATGTTTGACCAAAAAATTATTGACAAATGGTCATTTGACAAACAACGTTTCACCAAATGATCATTTGGCAAACGAGACATTTGACAAAAGTATCATCTTACAAAAACTTACTTAGCAATTGATCATTTAGCAATTAGTTTACTTATTTCTAGGCAGAAAAAAAAACAACCTCGAAGGCCAAGGCGGGAGCCAGGCTCCCGCCTTTACCTTCTAACCTAACCTATCCGAGTCGGTTATGCCCTGAATCGTCTTCCTCGTAAAATGTAAATTTAACTGTTGATCATTTGGAAAAGTAAGTCATTTGTAAAATGATTAGTAGTAAAATGATCAATTGACTTAACATTTTTTTGCAAAACGTTGTTTGTCTAGTGTAATTTTGCCAAATGACTTTTGGTCAAACGGCAGGACACCGTGGCAATGACATACCTAATACAAAAATATAATAATATTTTAGAATAAAATCGTTCAAATAAATTAATTAGTATTCGCAGCGGTAAGACAATAAGTTCGCAAGGCTATTCGCCAAGAGATGGCGTAAACAGCTCTCAAATTGCTTATTATGATTGCAGATTGGACTATTGACAATCGTTGTTTAATTTTACGAATTATGTCCGAATGTTGAAGGTCAAGCGCGGCTATTCTGACAGAGGGGTAAACGTGTCACTTATTTTTTTCAAGGGAATTCAACGTTTTAAAATTATTTATGCTACCTTATACAGAAATTAAGGTTTAAACTAATATAAAAGAAAACAAAAATAGTATTAAAACGTTGGATTCCCTTGAAAAAATTAAGTGACGCATTTACCCCTCTGTCGGAATAGCCCCTCTTGACCTTACCTAGTCTTAGAATAAATAATTTCAATCTTTTGTGATGATTACTCAAATTTCCAGTATTTAGAGAATTTCTGAAATTCTTGTAGAGTAGTTTGACACATTGCCTTGTCTTAGGATTTACGAGTGAAAGAGGTAATTATGAAAATATTTTGATGTAGGAAATGTAATTTTTATTGCATTTAGATAAGTTTTAAATACCTACACAGCAAACTCATTTTATGCATAAACACCTAACTACTTGTAATCCTGTAAAATTTGTCCTCATAAAATCTGACAACTGTACATCTAAGAAATGTATCTTACTTTGATTGAGAAAGGTACCAACACACCGCAAAGGACTATTATTACTATAGTAAGGGCTCCATAAATCTTGCAAATATATTTTATGTTTTTCTTTATTTAAATTCAGCGTGACTTTATAAACCTATCGAATAAATTTTACATCAACGGGTACAATTTTGCGCTTTCGGTTTTAAGGTCTCCATGTCGGATTGCACATATTGGATCGCATGATCTCAAGGCAAGTATTCAAATTTAGACCTGAAATATGCCTAAAATAGGGATAATCCCGCGTAGTTGTAAATAAATTCATTAAATCTCTATGGAAATCTCTAGCTGATATGTGCAACCAATATGCAATAACCCGTAGGATCACAAGTGGCCGTTGCATTAAACTAGAAATTATACCAGCGTATGCTAGACCACAGATTAAAATTAGAAAATATAGGTTAATATAAAGTCCATGCACAATAATGCGTCCCTTAGTAAACTAAATTTATACTCGCTAATATATTTCAGGCATTTAATTAAACTTTGATTAGTTAGCGTTTGTAAGTCTTCTTCAGTTCTTTCTTCATGATGGAGAGGCGGGTGAGGCAGGCGTCCCGGTAGGCTCGCCGCTCGGGCAGCCTGTCGATCGGCACCAGCTGGTTGAGCTGCTCGCAGATGGAGGCAGCGCTCGGGTTTTGGGTCATGCGCGGATTTGGCCCCATCGTGTTGCTGACGTTGTGAATGGTCTCACCATATCTGAAACATAAAATAAATATGTATTAAAACAAACTATTATTGTTATTGTAGTTGATAACGTATTTTTTTTATAAGTATAGCTGAAATTGGGAAGATAAGGTATTCAATTGATGTGACATGTGCTAAGTTAATTCGAGATTGAGTCATACCTCTTTGAGCAAGCTTCAGCGTCATAAATAAGCGATTTATGGCTTGAAATGTTTAATACTCCTTATTCTTTCTTACGAATGTTATAAATGAACAACTAGGGTAAAGTCGCCAGTGGTCAGCCAGAAACCAGTAGTCGACCTTATATGAGTGCGAAGAGTGGAAATATATCTTTTGTACTCTTCCCACTCATACAAACTATAGACAGAGGCCGACTACAGGTATCTGGCTGACCACTGGTGACTTTATCCTATGTTAGTTTGTATGGTGGTTTCGTCTTCATATTTCAACGCCTCAATTTAATAGAAAGATATAGCCCAGAGACGGACATGGGTTTGGCTCTTTTGTATAAAATCACTCTTCTTTAGAAATTGCCGAAATTGATAAGGTCTGCCTTTTCTGACTGTACAGGCAAAATATTAGTAAGAAATACATTTACCTCTCAATGTAGTTCTGCATGCCTTCCGCGTTCAAATGTGCCGTCTCCAGAGAGCCCAGGAAGGCGTATCTCATGCCGAGCCCCTCGGAGATCACCTTATCCGCATCCTCTACATTCACCACCTTGTCTTCCACCAGCCGCCATACCTCGTTCAGGATGGCATATCTAGAGCGAAAGAGAAATAGTTATATTATTATTGATCCTCCCCGCAACCTCTCGCAGAAATAATAGTAGCTTGTTCAACAAGGGACTAAAACAAGCCATAAAGACACGAGATGTTTAGCCACGCGAGCGAGCGAGCGAGAGTGGCTATAGTTCGAGTCTCATTATGGTTGTTTAGTCTTGAGTTAAACACTCTACTTTTCACTTTAGATGCGAGAAAAAAAGACGTTCTATACAAAATTACAATATTTAACAAATATTATGTAACAAAGTTTCTGAGAAATTTGTTTCGCGGTAGTTAGTATTTTAGTAAAGTGACACTTTAAATGCTTACATATTTAGCCAACAATCCAACTTGAAAACTATTATATAATAAAATAGAAATATCCGTAATAGATTTCACGAAATTAAATCTTTTTTTAAATAATTTTGAGGTTATTTCCACGGTTTAAAAATGGTCACAAACATCGTGATTGAAGGGTTTCCAAAGTAAATTGAAAAGAGAAAGTACTTTAATCCCTTGGGAGTAAAGTGACGTTTCAATCCTGAGAGATTAAATACATCACTTTAGTCCATCTTTACAAGGCTATTATGAGTAATTTTACAGCCTGCGAAGTGAAAACACATTTTAAATTATCTCTCCGCTGCAATATACAGGGTTTACCGAGTTTAAGAAACTATAGGGCGTCGCCAGCGTATTCCAAATGAAGAAGTGAAGATATGTTTGGCTTGTTGTAATATAATTATTGTATATCAAAACAGTGGTAACCCAAAATACAACTGTATTTTAAAATCAACTTTAATACAACGTCTATAAGCTTCAAACAAAACTAACAAGGATTTTGAGTTGATCCTGTTTTGATCTAGCAGTGCAATATACTTAACAAGATGGAACGACGACGTAGCTAAGGTTGCGAAATCGATAGATGCAAGCGTCGCAGGACCGGTCCTTGTTGTAAACCTTTGGGGATGCCTATGTCCAGCGGTGGACGTCTTTTGGGTAAAATGATGATGATAATGAAAATAATTATTGAGGGCCGCTAGCGGATCCCATCCCATGCCAAGCAGAATGTTCAAGTTGTGAACTCACTGGATGCAGTTGAGAAAAAAATAGTCGGCCAATCTCGAGCATGATGACCTTGCTCTTTGCCGTGACCTCACGCTTCAGTTTGGTATTTGAGATGGTTTACATACTGGATACGGTTCAAGATGAACCCGTCGATCTCGCGGCTCAGCACCACGGGCTCCTGGCCGATCTCGAGCATGATGGCCTTGGTCTTGGCCGTGACCTCGGGCTTGGTCCACGGCGCGGGCACGACCTCCACCAATGGCACGTAGTACGGCGGGTTCACAGGGTGTGACACGATCACCTGTAAGGGCATTTAAATAAGGTCAAAGACAAAGTCTAAACTTTATGATATCTATATTTTATGATGACAATGTTGGTTACAGTGATTGCTTTAGGGAGAATTCTTTTATTGACTTGACGCAAGATTATGCAAATTCATTTTGCCTATCTCATCCCTGATCGCGCTCTAATATACTGCCATACAATACAATGCCAAAAGGTAATGGCGTGTATATGGGGATCATATTCTTATACTACCTTTTTCTTCTGGAAGGCAGCATGACAACTATTTCATTTGTTTTGACCCAGTGGTATAATGTATTATTCAAACATTATGTTTCAAAAAAAAAACATAGAGAAATGTGGAATGAAAGAAGATGTAGTGACTAAGATTCAAAAGGGTATGCTTCGATAGTTCGGTCATTTGGAAAGGATGGATGAAAGAAGATTGACGAAAGTGATATACAGATCGAAAGTGAGTAGAAAGGTCGGAAGGGGCCGCCCTAGGCGTACTTTTTCGAATCAAATCGGAGAAATACTGAAAAAGGGCCGAATCTTAAGTACCCGAAACCGACGTGCGTACATGACTCGATGTATGAATATTGAAGAAGCGAAACAATTTTGTCAAGATCGTAGCAAGTGGAAAGAAGTGGTCTCTGCCTACCCCTCTGCGAAACAGGCGTGATTTAATGTATGTATGTAAGTAATATTATGTTTGTCTGCATAATATACTGAAAATTTATATTTTTACGATTGCATGTAAAAAGTCCATACTTTATTTATTTCTAGCTTTAAAAGTTTAAAATGTCTGGTTAGCCAGTTAAAATCTCTCTATCATCGATATCACTCGAGATATCACTATAAAGCCAGTAATTAGCTTATCTTTAGGCTGCACTGTGTTGATTCCCAGGAATAAAGAGAAGGCAGGGCCTGGATTACACTTTATTTGCTGACGAGTTCCAGGTTTCGTCGTTGTTACCTACAGCGCTGCCAAAGTTGCGCCCGCGCTGTACACGGTTCACACCGAATGATTCGCTGACGAGAACTTGGCGAATTGTTTTAGAATGAACGCCCAGACTGGGACTAATTGAGGAGTGAGTTACAATAAACGGGTGACCAAAGAAAAACGTGTAGATATTTGTACGTAATACATACCTACTATTCACGATCACAATGAGATTTAAAAAGGCGTGTTAAATTTTGCAGAACAGATCCGGAATTTGCAATATAAGTTGGTTTGCATTTTTGATCCTAATATATGAAACTCCATCGCGGTTCTTAGCTGTACAATTTCAATGTTACCTTATCATGTAACCGATATTTGTATACATTTTGAGGTAGGTATATTATGGACAAGTTATCAGATGTTTTGCTAACTGCAGTTAGAATTCACAAATTTCTATACCTACGTTTCAACTTATTTATTATGTAGGTAAACTTAGTAAAGGTGCCATAAGTGTTTTACCTATAGGTACGTGTGTTTTTGGAAGAAGAGTTTTGAGAAAAGATGTCAAAAGAATGTATAAGATACGAAGTCCATATTCTGTAGCTCTGCCTTCTCCACTCTGGGAATGAAAGCGTTAAGGTATGTATGTAGTCCAAATGAAAACTTTAACTAGGTCGAAAACCAAATTTAGCGAATGGGCTACTGCAGGTATTCATAAAAGTAAAAATAGGCTTTACAACCTATATAGAGAGAGGGAGGACAATAAGAACGCTGACTTCCTAAATTATGTTAAGAGTTATTCAAAGACCTTTAAGCAAGTTTGTTTAACTGCTAAGGCAAATTTTCTTAGTCTTAAACTCAAATCGTCTGACAATAAGGTAAAAACTGTATGGAATATTATAAATAGAGAAACGGGTAAAACTAAAACTCGCGATAATCAGGTCACCCTAAACTCAGGTGACAAACAAATCACGTCAAATAAAGACGTCGCCTTAGCATTCGTAGATTATTTTTCCAACATAGCCATTAATACTACGAAATGTCTCAAATCATCCGCGGTTCAAGCTCAATCATTACTTTGCACTAATGTCAGTAAATGTAATATAAACTTTGAATTCAGCCCTATAAATTCAGTTTCAATAGTCAAAGTATTTTAAACGCTTAGTTTAAAGAAGACTGAGGATTTGTGGTGCACATCAGTTAGTGTACTTTTTCCTATCATAGGTGTAATTGCACCCCATCTAGCATTAATTTACAATAATTGCATTTCAGAAGGGATCTTTCCAGATCTTATGAAATATAGTAAAGTCATACCTCTTTTTAAATCGGGTGAGATGAGTGATATTACGAACTTCCGTCCCATTTCCATACTACCAGTTTTAAGTAAAGTCTTTGAGAAACTAATTCTGAATGATATGTTAGGTCACTTTAATAGAAATAAACTACTTAACAATAACCAGTTTGGCTTTACCAGAGGTCGATCAACAATTGATGCGGCATCTGTTCTCATTAAATATATATATAACAGTTGGGAGCAATCTTGCGATGCAGTAGGAATATTTTGTGACCTTTCTAAAGCTTTTGATTGCGTGGTTCATACGACCCTTATTTTAAAATTAGAACATTATGGATTGTCTAATAAAGCTATAGGTCTTATGTCTTCTTATCTCAGTGATAGAACTCAAACAGTTGTTGTAAACAAAACACAATCTGATGGAGCTACAGTGAAAATAGGTGTGCCTCAAGGCTCTATTTTAGGTCCTTTTCTATTTTTGGTTTACATAAATGACTTGCCACCATCAGTAGATAAACTTTGTGATTTTGTACTTTATGCTGATGATACTTCACTTATTTTCAAGGTAGACAGAAAATCCATAGACTTCAGTAGCATAAACTCCACACTAGTTAAAGTACTTAATTGGTTTACTAGCAACAATTTGCTACTAAATGCTAAGAAAACTAAATGTGTTAGATTCGCTTTGCCTAATGTTAAACCGTTAGATTCTAGTATTATTCTAAATGACGAGTGTTTGCAAATCGTAGATAAGGCAGTTTTCCTAGGCATAACAATAGATAAAAATTTGCAATGGAGTCCCTATATAGCTGTACTGGCAGGTAAACTAAGTTCGGCAGCTTACGCAGTTAGGAAAATTAGACAACTAACCAATGTTGAGACAGCTCGCTTAGTTTATTATAGTTATTTCCATAGTGTTATGTCGTACGGTATTCTGGTTTGGGGTAAGGCAGCTGACATACAAACTATATTTGTGTTACAAAAAAGGGCCATTCGTTCTATTTACAACTTAAATTCCCGTGACTCCTTAAGAGATCTTTTTAAGGAAATTAATATCTTAACTGTAGCGTCACAATTTATTTATGAGAATATTATTTATGTTATAAAAAATTTGGATTCTTTCACAAAACATTCTGATATACATAATTTAAATACTAGAAATAAAAATAAAATAGCTATTCGAAAATTCCGCGTCCGTAAAGTACATAAATCATTTGTTGGTCAATGCATTCATTTCTATAATAAATTACCTGAGGTAGTATTAAAGTTACCCTTTCCAGCACTCAAAAATTACTTGAAAAAGTCGTTAATGTCTAAAGCGTATTATAGGATCGAGGACTATTTAATAGACAAACATGCTTGGCCTAAACCCGAAACTTAATCAATAATATATTTTTTATTTGTTTTTTTTCAAATTCAAAATCTTTATCTTGTCTGGGGGACACCGTTGATGTAGGAAAACATATCAATCTTATGTGGTCATCTTGCACCGTCTTATATACACATACGTAGGAGTTCTTTTTTCCTTTTCTCTCTTTCTATCTTAAGATTTTGGTGTGTTTTCCTGCGGAAACTACGCAGGATATTTGAAATATTTTTTAATTTGCTATTTATAGATTTATATAATGCTAGACTAAGTAGTACCATTGTAATATTAAATATATTTAAAAAAATTACTGACTGCTGAGTTTCTTGCGGCGCTTCTTCTCAGCAGTGGTCTCCTCTTGTGAAGCGCTGGTAGATTCTTGACGTGTAAAAGTGCCCGTGCGGCCTACTTACTGAATAAATGTCTTTATCTTTTATGCTGATACTGCCTTTCAGTTTCATCCATTATTTCTACCGACCTGTGACTTATGTTTCAGCCCCTCGGAGAACTTGGAGGGCAGGATGCAGCTTGTAGAGCTGGAGAGGATGGTCTTGTCATCGATCACTTTGTCCAGGTCCAGATACAGCTTTTTCTTGAGGTCAAGGTTTTCTGGCACGCACTCCTGTACGAACACCGCGTTCTTCACGGCCGCAGCCAAGTCCGAAGACCCTGATAAAGGATAGGTTCATTGGTTTATTGGTGTGGTTTAAATAGTCATCCATCGTAGAGTTTTATCAAGAGTAAAAATAAAGACCTTATTTTTTTATTTTTTTTTATAGCATGGGAAGGCAAACGAGCACACAGGCCACCTGATGGTAAGTGGAAACTGTGACCCATAGACATTCGCATTCACAAGACTGCAAATGCGTTGCCAACCCTGAGGACTAAGATGGAATGCCTCTATGCTAGTCATTTCAACGGCTGTCTTATCCCCAAACCGGAACACAACGATGCGAACACTGCTGCTTGGCGGTAGGTTAATGGATAAGATGGTGGTAACAACCCGGACGGACCCTGCACAAGGTCCTCCCACAAGTAAAATTTATTTTGAAGGTTAATTTGAATTGACTTTCTTTTAAAGTAGTAATCTGCCAAATAAAATGCTTGAAAATGTCATCGTGAGTTTAGAACCTATCTATGGCAAGGTACTTATCATGATAGTTAAGTTAAGTTATTTTTGTCAAAAATACGATAAATGTAGCAGTTGCTGGAAAATTTAAATAATTTATTTATCCAAAAAAAAAAAAAAAACCAGTTAATTTTAAATTTCGAAAAATATTGCCTACTTATCGTAAATAAAACATACAATTTTACGTTTTACACTCTAAAACGTTTTTTGGTTAAAGCAGACATATCTAATACCTGAACATGTAATGTCTCATGACATGATGAAGACTCATCTCATTTCGAAGGGAACTTCTGTCTATTGACTTGTTATTTTGAAAGAATTATAATTTTATTATTCTACGATAAAGGGGTCAAATATTTACTAACAAACAAAATTAAACTCACAGCTACTATCTTAGGAGATATCACGGTATCAAATTTACATAATATTATGTAAATAGAAAACATCTTATGTAACTCCTTATCTCTGTTTTGATTTGAGGACTAATTAATTGCCTCGTTTACGAAAGAAATATAAGTACCACGACCCGCTATTGCACGTGTTAAAAAGATATGCGGGCGGTTTTTTATCCATACAAACGTAATCCCCTAGTTTCCTCTTTAGAACATTAGAACATATTTTTATACGATCCATATCTGGCACGGACATGTTTGTTTTGTTTTCCCATTAATTATCCTTATCAAACCACAAAAATTGCCCTCTCTCTCTTAAAGATGATTTGAATGAAGTTCTACGGGTGTATTTAAGAAATGTATGGTATGACATTGTCGTGCGTAGCGATAAACCACGTGGTCGACTGTCATCCCATACAGTTTGTCAAAAAAAAATAAGACTTTAGTAGCGTTTGCATCTCGGTTACGGCCCCAGTAACGTACGTCGGTCAAGCACGAATTTGACTTTAGAGGAAGATCTTACCTTTGATGCACTGGAACTGCTGGTCCGCATTGAGCTGTCCCCTCAGCAGACCGTCCTTCTGCAGGGTTTGCAGCTGCTGCTTGATGTCAGCCAGCGCGTCCGTCACCTGCTTGGGGATGATGTCGAAGACGGTGACCTGGTAGCCGACTGACGCGAACAGCATGGCCCATGACCTCCCGATCAGGCCGCTGAAAAGAAGAGCATACTTTTAATCCTGTTCCTACAAAATACCAATCGTATAAAACACGCAGTTTGTACCTATTGCTATTTAACTTGGCTTTAATCATGAGGATGGGAAGTGAATCGAACCTTGTCAAATTAATGATTTTTAAGTTTTTTTTTACTAAAAAAAAGAGTGTCACCTGACCCTATTACCTACTAAAGCTAAGCTACTAAAGTCCTAATGAATGATATTGAATTTTATAACAAGCTAGAGGACGCCTGCGACTTTGTAGGCGAAGAATTAGTTTACCCCCTATTTTAACCCCTTAGGGGACGATTTCCGAAATGCCCTTCTCAGTGTACCCCATATCCAAGAAATATTCCCTACAAATTCCTATTGAGTTCTTATAGGTCCAGCGGTTAATTGTGGCTGTGCGTTATTCGATCAGTCAGCCAGTCAGTTTGTTCTTTTGAATTATAACAAATAATTAGGTTTTTTTAACTTTATACAGGTTGTATTTCTAAGACAACGCTTTATTATGTTCCTTAACTTTACCGGTTAATTATTTATTAACGCGGCGCGTATCGCATTTAATTGGCGCTAATAGTGTGATCGTATAGTACTCTCGTTGCATTAGTTTGATTTATACTTGCCCGGGCCTTAAAAAATGTTTAATTTTCCGGCTTAAAATGCAGCATAATGCACTTAAGTAGAAGTACACTCAAGGCAAGGACAATAGAAACGGGTAACGATTCCCCGTTGACCGTTTTCAAAGCTATTAAAAATCCCTAGTGTAGCTACCTGATCCACCCTAGAAATATCTGGAAGTATTAGTAACGTTATTACTTATTATTCACTTCTCTTATCTCTACAAGTCGTACAGGCTTTTATTTATCATGGGATTTGCGTCACGTGTAGTCCTACTTATGACCTGCTGCACTTGTAATGTTACGATATAAGGTCAGGGCTATCAACGTTACCACTCTGATATCGCTCACAATTAACCTATGATGACTTCAAGATACCTACCATATCTAAAAAGGCCGAGATGACAGAATATTTACAGCTAGACTCAGATCAGAGGAGGAAAAGGCATTCAAACCGGTCGACGATTGCCAATATTGAACAGAGAGCTACAAAGATATATACATATACCTTCATGTTTGCACCTTATTACAATGAAATAAGGCGCAGAAGAGAGTTGTATCTTTGTAGTCGACTGTACCTCAATACAGTGCTAATACTATTCTACATACACACAAGGAAAAGTAACGGGATTACGTCGCGTCGTAGGTACTTACCAACTGAAATTCTTTACAAAGTGACCTGTTATTTTTGATCGTCGAGTACAAATATTTAGGCCAGCATTATATTACCAGTGGAGTGCACCGTAATTATAAGCCACTTTATGAGTATTATGTTGTTGTGGTTAAGAAAATAAGTTTCTAGGATTAGTCACGATAATTAACATGAAAAGCGAATCAAATTGGTTTCATTCAGGTTCAATGGTTTTAAACTATACTTAAGTGTTTCAATTCACGAACACCCACACAACCCAACTCTAATATTATTCAAAGTTTAAATACTTTTTAGCAATGGTTTAACGTAAACTTAAATGGAAGTGGTTACGTGCATTCATATATATTATTTAAAACCATTAATAATTTTAAGACCAACAAATAAACAACGCAAAAAACAAATGGTTTAAAATTTCACTCCTTATACTGATAAAGTAAATACAAATTTACATTAAATTTGCTATATGTACCGGCTTTTGTTCAATAGAGATTAAAATAATTAAGTAACTTATAAATGAAAGTCACGACCTTATTGTAACCTTGAAAGGAATACAGCTTGTAATTGGTTAAACATAATTAGCAAATACTAGTGATTCTAATAAATAAGGCGACTTACCTGCCAACAATGCCTACTTTTTCTGTTTTGGTGTTAGGAGCCATGGTTGCGTCTGCCCTGTCCCAGTGTCCGACCGCGAATGAGCCGCTCTCACACAGTTGCACTATTAAAATATTTACTGATCCATATCTCAAAGATCTATTGGTTAATGAGTCAATAATGAGTTAAAATCGTGTGACAGAAGGCAACAATCTTGAAGGTCAAATCATAAACACAATTATGATAAGTACGGGTGGCTAGTAAAAAGTTCAGCAAACTTAGAACCTTGTCATTATGACTCTCATACAGTGCTACCATTTTCCTAATTGCGATCGGCAATCTGCGTTTTTCTATGACACACGAGTGACAAATATACTCTCAGTTGCGAGTGCAAGCGTGATAGCGATAGCTAGCCGAAAGCTATTAAGAAGCTGGGAATACTGCACCTACTTGTCTTCAATCAATCAATCAATTTGGTTGTATAGCGCCATCGAGACTATCGATGATTCCACCAATCCGATAGCTCAAGGAGCCACGTTATACTTTTAGCAATTGGTCGGTAGTCTCATGCGTGTATGTAAGTAAGTATACAGGGTGCCTCTGACCTTGGCGCTTTAATTGCATAGATCATTTCTACTCCTGAAACTAAACTTCTTTTGTTCTGTAAGTTGTTAAAAATATGTTCAGTTTAAAAAAAAAAAAATTCATACAAGTAAAATCTAATTTTCAATGTACGCGATCCAATTCTCCATTTTCCTTTAGCCCTCGTACCAAGGTAATGTCGCCCCCGTACCATGAGATAGTGATTACATGGCCAGTATGTAATACTTACACTGATTTTACAATTAAACTTTAACATCAATTAGTTATCTAAATTTAAGTTATTTTTTCATGTTGCAGAACAAAAGTAGTTCAGTTTAGCGAGTAGAATCGATCGTTGAATTTAAAGCCCCAAGGTCAGAGACACACTGTATAAAGTAAAACTTCGTTAAGTGGGACCCGGATTAATGTGAAACCTCCATAGCTGGAACTCTTTAGACACTTTACTACTGAATTACCTCTGTTAGTGAAATAAAACAAAGCGCTATATTTGGGATAAGTTCTTTCGATTTTATCGTCATAGTTATCTCTTTAATTGAAAGAGACGGATATTTATTTATACCTGGATATCTGCGACAATGAGAAAGTGGAATACCTCTTTAAGTCAGACAAATTTGCGCGTCCCTGAATGTCCCAGTTATCTAGGTTTCACTGTAGATGTCTTTATATTTTTATTCTAGATGAAATTTACGACAGCAACGTACGACAAGGCAAGTGCTCATTTTCGTTTACTGTTCTCCTTACTCGTATTTTTAACCCCCGAAGCAAAAAGAGGGGTGTTATTAGTTTGATCGCTATGTATCTGTCTGTGTGCCTTTGGCACTGTAGCTCTTAATCGGATGATCCGTTTTGGATGCGGGTTTTTTTTTATTTGAAAGCAGGTTTTCTAGCGGTTTTATAAAAATTGGTTCGGCTGTTTATGTTTATATCGGGGTTTTTTATCTATCTATCTAATAAGTAATTATAAGTTACAGTCAAGATTATAAATATGTGTACACTTCAGTACGTTGTAAATATTACATTAAATAGACACGGTACTAAAGTGTACTTACACGTATTTATGAACTTGACTGTACAATGTATGATAATTGCATTGCATTCAAAATCTTTAACGTATAATACCTAATAGGACAATGTTATCTTTAACGAACGTAAAAGGTCAATTGAACATTAGATCTTGGAAAAAATCTAACAAAAGACAACAATGCTCGAATAAACTTTCTAGGCAAAAATGTAAAACATGTTAATCGAATTTTATTTTTGCGAATACATTCTGCAGTCCAAAAATAATTCATTTGACACTTCTCATGCTCTTAAAATGGTCTGCACATCTGGATTAAAGCTCCTTATCAATCTCTAGGGATTAAAGGTTTTTATTAAATTTTGTTATGAAACCCATAAACAATAAATCACGGTGTTTGTGAATGGAGGATTATCGCCAATTTCAGTGATTGTGTACGGAGCTACGGACCATTTTTAGATCGTGGAAATAACCTCAAAATGACAACTGTGCCAAAATAAAAATAAATACGATTTAATTTGTGAAACGCGATTAATGATTACGAATATGAGTCTATTTAAATATACTAAGGATCATTAAGGATTATTTTATTTTATTATGCATGATCCAAATAGTTTTTAAGTTTGTATCTGTCGGCTAAATATGAAAGCATTTAAAGTGTCACTTTATAAGAAAAAAAACAACCGCAAAACAAATTTGGCAGAAACTTTGTTACATATTTGCTAAATATTGTAATTTTGTATAGAAACTCGTTTTTTTTCCTCACGTTCAAAGAGAAAAGTAGAATGTTTAACGCGAGACTAAACAACCGCTCGCTCGCTCGCTCTCGTGGCTAAATATCCCGTGTCATTATGGCTTGTTTTACTCAAGTTTTAGTCCCTTGTTGAACAATCTACTATTATTACCGTTATAACACTGTGTTTTAGAATGGTAAGTAGGTATACTTATTTGTGTATTTTTAAATAAATACATGTGTCAGTTATTTAAGGATGTCCAAGTGGTCGCGGTTAATCAATAATAAACTTCTGGGATTTAGTTTCAAAAAAGAGGTCCACCTGCTGTGCAAAGGCGTTCATATTCTGCCATATAAATAAATGAATCAAAAAGGCAGTGTACCGTATATCAACGCATAAGGAGGTACTTCCATCAAAATAATTCAGATAATTCTGCGACTGTGTAATCATTGTAATCAATCATATTGATAATGTGATTCTTACAATAGATATGTAAAAAACATTATAATAAACCTTTCCAGAGTACTGTTACGTCTAACACTTTGAAAAACACTAGTTTAATGATATCTGTTTGACGCATCATCGATGACTTTATAGTATCTGTTGCTGTTGGTACAATCAAGAATTCTAGGCAATAAGGAAATTTCAAATAAAACGGGCCCTTTGGAGTTTGCCAATTGATAATGAAAAAAATATAATTTACAAGGAAAAAATATTATTTTGATTAAACATATATGATTAAAATATTTATATAACTTTTGTAGTTATACAAATATTTTAATCATTGTATAAAATCTCATTTTCTTACACTAATATTTAAATTGCTCGGAATATTTGTAAGTGTCCGATTTCTTTCCAAGGGAGTTTACATCAATGCAAATACATAATTCGCACTGCTAGATCAAGACAGTGTCAACTCAAAATCATTGTTAGTTTTATAGTTTTATTTCAAGCTCATAGACGTTTCATTAAAGTTTATTTTAAAATACAATCGTATTTTGAGTTACAACACTTTTGATCTGGCAGTGCGATATGTTACTTAGAAGACATATTTTCATATATTAGAATAATAATGAATTTACACATATATAAACATTCATTCAGTCTTCTAAATATGCACACAGTTTAATTTTGAATAACTAAGGATAATGGTAAGAATTGGTAATCGGTGAAATACATAAAAAAAACAAGTTTTTTTTACTTATAACAGCTGTAATGAGAAAGCTATACTTATTTGTGTAATGAGTAACAGAAAACATATGACTTTCTTATAGCTGCTACATTTTGTATAATAACTGTAATCTTACAATAAATCCTAAAACTAAAGGCTAAATTTTGTACTTTCTTTAATGAAAAGACAACTGTTTTATAATAAAACAGTGTTATTATGAACAATCATATGAGTGAGTATGTTACATTACATAATATTATAGCAAACAACCTAACTGATAGTAGTGGCTGCGATATCTAAGCATACATCGTAGGTTCATTTCAGTTCCACAACTTTCCGATTAAAATATTCAAGGATGGAGATCAAAACTATACATAAAAGGTTTTAGTTAAATTTAAATTTTCGCCAGAAATCACAAATAAAATGGAAAACAAACGGCTTAATTATGATACTTAGTCATGATCGACACATGTTCTCTTTAGCCATGAAGAAGTCAAACGAGCACATAGACAACCTGATAGTACAGGGGCCTGCAGCCTGTATAGTCTTTACTATTTGAACTGAGCTGATCTTCTACACAAAGGCCATTGTTTGTAAACAATACCATTGTCTTTCTTTGTGTCCTTAACACCAAGCCGATTACATACGAAAAAGTTAGAACTACATTGAATGTACATTGAATTATCAACACTACCCTCTTAGTCAGTAGGTTTAAAATGTAAAGTGTCAGGATACAGATATAAGTTTTGTGTAGATGATAGTATTGTGTAATGAATAAGCACAGTTCAAATAATAAAGACTTATATCTGTATCCTGACACTTTACATTTTAAACCTACTGACTAAGAGAGTAGGGTTGATAATTCAATGTACATTCAATGTAGTTCTAACTTTTTTTTATGTAATCGGCTTGGTGTTACGTACGGACACAAAGAAAGACAATGGTATTGTTTACAAACAATGGCCTTTGTGTAGAAGATCGGCTCAGTAGAAATAATAAAGACTATACACAGTTGCAATCTCATGACTGCAACCTCTTGACCGCTAACCCAAGACAGCAAATTCATAGCCAACCGTCAACACTAAGATGGTAGTTTGATACTACGTTTTTTTTTTTTTACGTTGGGAACCCAGTTGTTTATGTAATCAAAACCACGATGCTTCCGTCAGGGAGTGACTGACTGAAAAATTTATATCAGTTCTCTTGGGGGTAATGTACAGTCGGGGTAAGAAAAGGTTCGTCACCTTAAGATCTATTTTCGTTTGCTCAGAATGAGCGATACTCTGCTTTACCGATTGAGTATGACATATTGCAGTCGGTAGTCGACTGTCAGTCGCCGCCAGTCGGGACGACAGTTGTATCTTATGAAAGAGATAACGATAACAACTGTGTCATCTTGTTTACGAGTATGCGGCTAGAGTTCATGTTCAATAGTGCCGTCTCGTGGATATATAGTTAGTAAAAGTAAATAAAATACTAAACAAAATTTTCAACTGGAGGTGGGAGGACCTTGTGTTTGGAGGTGGGAGGACCTTGTGCAGGGTCCGTCCGGGTTGGTACCACCATCTTATCCATTAACCTACCGCCAAGCAGCAGTGTTCGAATTGTTGTGTTCCGGTTTGGGGATAAGACAGCCGGTGAAATGACTAGCATAGAGGCATTCCATCTTCGGCCTCAGGGTTGGCAACGCATTTGCAGTCTTAGGATTGCGGTCTTATGAATGCGAATGTCTATGGGTCACAGTTTCCACTTACCATCAGGTGGCCTGTGTGCTCGTTTGCCTTCCTATGATATAAAAAAAAAAAAAAAAAAAAAACTATGGTAAAATTTATTCAAATAAACAAAACTTAACTAAAACTGAGTATATCCGCCATTCGCATCAATCACAGCCTGTAGTCGCTCTCGCATTGAGCCTACAAGGCGAGAGCATAATATGTCGGTTCCTCTAAAGCCCTCCCAAACACTTCGGCAATGTTCAACAACAGCTGCTTTGCTCCTCTCGTTGTTATTTACCCACCGCTGCACGATCAAACCCCACAGATTTTCGATCGGGTTTATGTCCGCTGATTTTGCAGGCCAAGGAATCACTACCACCTCAGGATGCCGATGGAACCACTCGTTCACGATACGTGCTATGTGGATACGGGCGTTGTCGTGGACATATTGAACTCGGTTAGTTCATTAGCCGGAAATACAGTACGAACGCTTGGAAGCATGCTGTCCTCCAGAACAGTTATGTAACTTGCAGCGTTTGCCCTAGGCGGAAGATCAACAAGCTCGCCTACTCCATCAGCAGACATCCAACCCCAAATGTTGGCAGATATGCGTCCAGAACTGAAATTTGGCACAATATGGTCCTCCGAATACCTCGTTCCGAATATTCTCCACAAGTGTAGTCTACCATGTTGGGATGATTGGAAGCTCTTTTCATCCGTAAAAATTGTGTGACACCAATCGAAGTTTAAATATGATCGGGCAAAACTTAAACGTTGAGCTTTATGAGCACTAGTTAAAGCCACTTTTTTGGCAGGACGGCGGTGATGTAGTCCCATTGAGTGCAATGCATTTCTAATTATTCTTGGAGACACGTCAAACATTTCAGCAAAAAAACTAGTTTTCTCAAAACCATTTTCTTCATATTTTTGCCTCATAAAGTTTAATTGTTAGTTCATGGGTGAGGGTCGGGCGGCGTCCAGAATTAGTATGGCTATGATCAGTAAGATGACCCTCTTCCGCGTGTCGGGTGATCCAGAATCTTACAGTATCTCTGGTTATGTTGAGATTTGACGAAATTTCGCTAATATTATACCCAGCTTCATGGTCCGCAATAATTGCAGCTCTTTCTTCGATGCTTAAATTCCTCGGCATTATCGAAATTACACGACGGAGCGATAAATTATTATTGCAAAAATATGTGACAGTGACAGACATTGACAATGAAACGGAAGATATCGTAACTAATTAAAAGTTTGAAATAACTAAATAGGCCATTAAAAAGGTTTGATGTTGATATGAAACTAGACGTAGGTCAAAGGTGTGCACTAATTTGAACCTTGTTATCATACTATGTTAGTATAATTTTATGTGCGGTTGTCTGCGTAATGCTTTAGTTTCAAAAGGTACTAAGAGTTTACGACTTGACAAAGGAATGAAAAAGATAAGTTTTCTTACCCCGACTGTACTTAAGCGCTCCACAGCAATCAAAAAGTCGTCTTATCATTTTAAATAATTTCTCAGACGTATGTCGCAAAATAAAGAGATACAAATACGTTATACGTCATATGATAAGATAAGCCTATGAACCAAGTAATGAAATGTCAAATGTCAGTCACCCACCAATCACTGCGATATGGTCATACGGCAATGGCTGTACAAGCCGCCTAACTTGACATTGGCTAAGTGCCTTGCAGCAAGAGCCATAAAACAAGAAAAAAAAATTATACCAAAAAGCCCTTGTTATTCCATTTTATATAAGGGTTAATACAGAGAACAAATGAAGACTTGTTATTAAGCTTGCTGGCAAGCGGTGCCGGCGACGGCTTCGACGGTACTTATGCTGAATATCCTGTAGTTGATCTCGTTGGGATCTAGTTTCTTGTAAAGGAACTTGGGAAGTTTGTCAGTAAGCAGCCAGAGGGTTCCTTCGCTGTCGACCTAAGGAATAAAAATACAATGAGGAGTTGATTCAAGAGGAAAATTGGCTTAGAAGAAACCAACTTCGTGTCGTGCTAAATGTATTTAGATCGTCAATTTTGATTCCTCGTTTTTTTATACTCAAAGGATATAGTGGGCAAAAATGTTTGGACGGCACACCCAAGTCTGCCACAGCTTAGACTACTTTTGTTTGGAAGGTACCAATGTGCATCAAATTCTGTCCATGGGTTCTCTATTTATTTTAAGACGAATGGGTTTTACTTACTGAGCATTATTGAAACAAGCATAACATACTAAACCTTTTTTTTAACAAAATGTACTCCTTAATAGCGTTATAAACTAAAAAATCTATTTAACAGTGTCTAATTATCATTACGATCTATTATTATTATTTTTGTTAGATGTTTCGAGTCATATTCAATATATGGCTGGCGGAGCTGGGTGTATTTTTACTATCCTTTAAAGACTATTTGATCAGTAGGGTAACAGTTAATAACAATTAAACTTTCAGTTCTCAAGTTCTCGACCCTCACAATGTCATGCTATTGTAGTTTGCCTTACCTTCAGATCGTTGGGGAACTCGTAGAGGGTGGGATCGCTGAAGAGTAGCGGGTTGGTCTCCGGCGTGTACGGCTTGTTCACGTTCCAGCAGCCCACGCCGTCGCGGTTCACCTGAACACCCAACAATCATCATCACACCAGGATCACATGATATAATTATAATAAATTAAATGATATATATAACAACAAGTACACAAGGCGCTCTTCCTAACAAAACTGCGTTCAGATAGGTCGAACGTGCCTGTTCTGTACTTTCTACGGCATAATTCGTTTTCATTTGCATGTAACTCAGTCTGCCCCTATAACTGCAATGCAATGTGATGCAATACAATCCAATATATCTATTACTTGCAGGCCTGCCAGTATAGTTACCATGAAGCATTAAATTCGAAATTTCGGAGACCGTATCCATTTTACTCGTTAGGTACTCGTGGGACACTAAATTTAAAGAAAGAGACGAAGTAACTTTGAAACTCGATTTTCAAAATTGTTGCTTGATAATTCTATAAACCCCGAAATCTGAGCGTGTTTTTTTCTAAAAACGAAATGAAATCTCGGCGCGCTAACAAAAAAAGAAATGCTAATACACGTCAGAAACTCGATGACCGTAACAAAAACCAGTCTTTGCATAAAATTGCAACGAGTGGGCGTTGCGTCACGTTCAACTTCAATGTCAATGGCACGACGAAGTGTTATTCTTTACCGCGGTAAAGGCGAGTTCTTCAACGACCCCTATGACACAGGTACAGTCAAGGCTATTTGTTCACTTCACGTACTATTGTAGAACAATATTGCAATGAAATTAAAAGTTTGATGAACTCTTGAAATAAGTGGTGTTGCGTTTTATGTCATCTCATTCCAATAAGGTTCGACAACGGTGTAAACGGTGGGTGATAGCATGCTAAAAAGCGCATTTAAACTAACAGCTATAGTTGGTGTAAGGATATTATTTGTAATTTCATTATTATTTTCCTATGTTATGATTGTACTCGTATTTAAAAAAATAGACTTAGAAACCTGTTTGAACAAGCCTTGCGATCACAAATGTAGAATTATTTCTATATCTTTCTTAGCACCCAGAAGGAAAACAATAGAAAAATACGAGTAGAAGGTAAAAAAGAAGACATTACGATGAATAGGATCCCTCTCAGCATCGTACCGCAATGTGTTATATATATTAATGACTTTGACTGTACTGTACCCTATGTGTCCGCCATCGGGTTTAAACTATATCTATATAGTTATACCAATTTCACGTCCGTTGAGGCATTGAGCCGTAAAAACAAACGAAGCAAATGAAAAAATGGGCTTTTGCATCTACAATATTATCATCATCATCATCATTGGTATGGAGACCCTCCTGGGTCTGGGGACACTTTATAAAATGTAAAAAAAAACCGCCTTCAAGATACACCTAGAAGGGCTTCAAGCTAAAAACGAAAGTCAAACAAAGGTCAAATATACTTTTGTCGAAATGTCCGAAATAGATAAATATTTCAAAAATGTAATAATGCAGAATGGCTATAAAACCCTATTCCTCAAAATGGCTTTCAAACCAGAGTAATTTAAAAAATATGAACAATCCCAATTGGATTGCCTATACCTATCATTTCGGTTTTTTGTTTATAATAACATTTGTTTATTTTTTTACTTTTTAGTGATATGATAACGCTATTACGTAGTTCCACTTCTTAGTTAATATGAAACTTTAAGACATATTTCAAGCTCGCCTCAAGCAACGCCAACGGAAGTCATAGTCATATTTAAACAATTAAATGTCCTTCGATACAATTGCTCAACTATATTAATCGAGATATCTTTTCGCCGCCCTTGGAAAAGGTACTGTTGAGGTGTTCCGGTAGCCATTTGTGGTCTTCATCATCAGTTCCAATTCGACAAATGATACTTTCTGAATGCAAATTCTGGACTTGTTACTAAAAATACTAAAATCGCTATAATATTTGAGGAGTTCCCTCTATTCGTCACGGAGACCCTCATCAAGTTCAGATTGAGTGACAAAGGGACCATCTCGAAAGTATACTCTATCAAACAAAAAATAAATTTTAAAATCTGACAACTCTGTAAAAAGATATGCGTGATCATACTGATCATTCCTTTAATAAACACGGGTTGACTTGAGAACCTACTCCTTTTCTTTGATGTCGGTTGAAAAAGTCAAGATGTTCTTTATTTATATTTAAGAAGGATCTTACCTGTGTGTAGAATAGAACACTCGTCCGGGGATCGTAGAAACTGGCGGAAGACTGCGTGCGCTCACCTCGGTCGCCCAACAGCTGAAAAAAAAGTAACTTGATGCTCAATTTGGTAAGTTTCTCTCGTCATATACATACATATATTTATTTATAACCAAGTGGTATTTTTATCTTGCTTTGGAGAAATAGGTTTTGGAGGAGTTAAAAAATTCTAGGTAGATTCTAGGTAGACCGACAAGCGGAGCTTAGGGTTTCGTGAACAACAATTTACTAACATGTTATCATACATACATACATAAACTCACGCCTTCATTCCCAGAGTGGGGTAGGCAGAGCTACAGAACTACCAACAACTCTAAAAACATGTTATCAGTTGAATATAATCAATGTAACTAAGTATCATTAGTACATTGAATGAAAACATTGTCTGTATTTTATAGACGTTTCGAGACATTATGACTGTTTTATCTTTAACTAGCGGCCCGCAGTTTTCTGTCTTACCCGTACACAATCCAGAATTTATTATACACAAAAATCTTTTCCTTGAATCACTCTACCTATTGCTGAAAACTGCATTAAAATCCGTTATGCAGTTTAAAGATCTAAGCGAACAGACAGCGAGAGTGACTTTGTATTATACTATGTAAAGATAAAGAAGAAAATATTCGTAATATTCGTCACTTTGACCGCTGCGAGTATAACGAATGCGTTTTTAAGAACGAGTAGGCATATCCTCACATTTGCAAAAAAGTGAAACTAATTAAAAACTTGACCGTATTGGCGAATAAAGGCCGAATGGACAAGTTTTTTTAAAGCAGGCCGGAAGTTTGGTTGCAATTTGCCTTTCAAATAATTGAACAGTTATCCTTCTTAGGTCGCGGACAAAACGAAGGTAGGTATTTAGTTGTACCCTTAACCTTCCATTAACAGTTGCCTTACTACCTTTAATATTTTATCTGTAGCTCATCTTCCTATTAATTTAATCAATATTAAGTTTTGTGTTTACGCAGTTTTTGAACTCAATCTAATTTAAACGTAAATCCTAGGTCCATGACCAACATGTTAAATAAGAGACGCTGGTAGTTTCCTGCTACTACAAAAGTCAATTTAGACAATCATTTGGTAGATCTGATTGACAAACTTTTGTGTTGCTTAGAGAACGACGCCACTGAAGGCCGAACTTCGAGTTTTATATTACGTGGCTGTTCTTGGCTTTGATTTGAATCAGTCCGAGGATCACGGAGCGGGCTTGAATAGGCAAGTACGTGTCGCAATCAGTGAGCTTACAGTACAGCCGGTGTGTTTAGTATGCAAACCTTGAAGTCATGGAACGCCTCGGTCTTGTCGATGTGTGTGTAGTTTTGCAGCAGCTCCGTGGACACACAGAACTCCTTGGTACTCGAGAAAGCGTGGAAGAACATCGTACGGTACCTGCAATAAAGAATGAATTAATCCAACGAAAGTTAATGAGAAATTGGCCAATTATAAAAAAGTTTCGTATCGTGAATAAAATAATCGTTGACCTTAAATTCTTGATCCGATATGTTTTCTCCGCACCCCTAGTGAGCGCTCATGTTTTTTCCTCTCCGATTAAAAACAAGTTACGGCGGAACAACTTTCGGGTTTTGTACCCAGAAAAAACAAGGAAAACGGCTCTAATTTTGTTTGTCATTTGTTCATTAGTTGAAAACAAGTTTTGTAGATTTGAGAACGTACTTATACATAATCAACAGTCACCAAGAAAAAAGGCTATAAATAAATATTGCAAAAACGTTAGAGATTGTAGATCACGTTACAGAGCAAAAAGCAAGGTCTTTATGCTCGAGTCTTACCCGTGATCCCTAGGTTCAGAGAGAGCAAGAGCGAATACTCCGTCAGTCCAGTGGAACTCTACGCCTCCAACTTTGTAGGAACCCGCCAGAGGCTCGAAGTGGAAGTAATGGTGAGCAATGCGCCAAGAGTCGTTTTGCTTCAAGCTGAAGACGACCACGCCGTAGGCGCCCAAGTCAGGCACGTACGCGAACGCGTTGTCGCAAGTATCTTTGTCTACATCAACGACCTGAAATTAATAATGTATTTATTTGGGATATTTACAGGTTTCTAAACATTCGAAGTTTTAATAATAAGTCAATAAGCTATATAATATTACTTTTGATTTTCCAGATCAAATTTAACTTAAAAAAATTGAAACAATTAAATGTCGCTAGTATTTGTCATGTTACCTGTTACCTGTTTACTGTTACCCGTCTTTTTGTTTAACTTATATTAGTTTTTAAGTCAGGGTCCCTCTGAAAATCAGCGCCGCAGTTTTCCTGCGGCACAATGCTTAGAGAGATCCTGTTCAACGTTCCTAATTAATGTCTTCTTTTTATTTTATATTTTTTCTACTGTATTTTTGTGTGCGTTGAATAAATATTTTCTATTCTATTCTATTCTATTCTAAAATAACTTTATAAGAGATTTGAGCATTGATCTTGTTATCACTACATAGTATAAAACAAAGTCGCTTGCGCTGTCTGTCCCTATGTATGCTTAAATCTTTAAAACTACTCAACGGATTTTGATGCGGTTTTTTTTAATAGATAGAGTGATTCTTAAGGAAGGTTTATATGTATAATACATTCCACGCGGGCGAAGCCGCGGGCGGGTCGCTAGTTAAAATATATTTTCTCAATTTAATACTTATGTAGGTAATAACAGCTTCAAAAGATTACTTACAACGTTAGCAAAGAAAGAGTCTTCCTTCATATCAGACACTTTGAAGAAATATCGGTGGAGCAGTTGATCCGTGTTCAAGTCAAAGATCGCTAGAGATGGCCCAGCTACTGAGTTTCCAGCACCTGTATTAACATTAGTTATTAGTTTTATATCATACTGACTTCGTGGTAGTAATCCAAGGAAATATGTTATGTTCGGAAAACGTCTTAATTTGAGCTGAGGCACGAGCTGCTAAGTTAGTTAATGATCGGCTAGTACCTATCTATAAAACATTTAATCATTTTAATAGATTGGAACTGTCTTTACACGTAATTGCTAAATCTAATTTGTCTCAATCGATAATTACTTGTTCGAGTCTTTTGTTGCGAATAGGTTACAAGGACTTCTCTTATTCTAATTGCAATGAACTTTAATCGAGTAACATATTAAATTGTACTTTTGTGATTCGAGAATTGATTCTACTTTTATGCCGCAAACGCACTGAGAGCTGCGGCGGCGCAGTGCGGCGCGTTCCCGTGGCGGAGGCGTTTTTTGTAATTGGAACGCACCGCGCCGCGTCTGTCCTCAGTGCGTTTGCAGCTTTATTAAGTTATACATATAACAAAGCTATACATGCTTATTAATTTACCGTATATATCAGCTAATCCGGAATCTATAACCCATAATCTGTCACAAGGGTCGACATAAACCCTGAATACTGAGATGATAGACTTATTAGAGGGGAGCTCCTTCGCATCATCCGGGACGAGGTTGTCCTTCATAGAAGGATACGGCTTCAGCAGTTGGTCTTGGGCTCCGTCCACGTCTATGTAGTTCAGCGAGGAAGCAACTCCGTTCTTCCACCTGGGAACTGTGATGAATAGCTTGTTCTTCCACCTCGCCAGCCCGAGGATTAAGTTATGGGCTTGAACGAAATTGCCACTGGCCACTGCTTTTTCACGATCAGCGGGCGAGTCCCAGGTATAATCTACTTGTTTCCACGCAAAACGAAGCTGTGGTGTCGCTGCGTCACATGCCGCCAGCACGGCAAGTACTATTATAATACTAATTGCCCGCATATTTAATCTGAAACCAACAAAGAACATTAACCACACTAGTTAAGCGTTAGATAGATCATGAGTCAGGCAATTATAATGGTTGCGGTGTGGACCAGGCTTATAATAATCCTTAGTTTTTCCTGTAATATAACTAATTAACTCGTATATGAAGCCACTTTTTTACATGGTGAAAAAAAAGTTTTTAGTTTATAGCTTAGGCAGCATCAATAGTCGAGCCCTGCCACGGTGTGGTAACATGGTAATGACAGTATTGTGTAGCGGAGCGACGAGCTCATAATAAACATGGCGTGCTCACGTTTTTGCGGATGGCTTGTGATCTTATTATTGGGAAATGACAAGTTGGGTGGTTTACAACAGCGACTCTTCCTTATCTAAGCAGATCAAGCCAGTTATGTATTCGGATAGCATGGGAACTGTGACGGGTTGCATAATCTGCACAACCCTGCATCGCGAATGTACAAAGAGAATCAAAGTGATTTATACCCGACGCATTTTGTTTTCAATGTTTCTTTTGATAAAGTCTTTAGAGTTGGTCTAACCAAGGTTGTACTTTATTATTAATTGTATTGTATTGTAAGACTGAAGTAATAATTTTGTGTTGCAGTATTATAGATTGTTGTTCACAAGTACCTACTTGTAATTATTATATCTACCTATGTGTTTTGTATAGCGCAGCTAATTTACATGCTTATATTATATCCTCTACATATAGTCTTAATAATGAAATGAAACATAATAACCCATGCAGTTATCACTAGGTAAGGATCTATACTGGTAAACTAAATGGGTTATGTTTCATTCTCGACCTCCTTGTGATTGTCCTTATTGTATATGTAACTGTGAAATTTTCGTTATTTAATTGTTAAATTTTGTTAACGCCTCATCATATCAAAGCCCTTTATCCTGAAGATCCTTTTATCCTGAACGAAATTGGGCAGTTTTTATCCAGGAACATCGGACCGTTCCCGAGGGAATATCGATAACTAACTTAATACGTGGACGTAGTCGCAGGCAAAAGTTAGTTATTGATCAACCCAAGAAATTCTTATACCAAGAAACTGGCTCAGATATCTGGAAATCTGCCGTTGAAAAAAATACTTTAACTTGTCGGGTCATTCACCCAGACTCCAAAACTAGTATCCCTCCCGTTCCAGAAACATAATTATGTCTGTTGAGTTTTGTTCCATCTGAGAGTTGTCCACGGGCCACGGGCCCACAAATAGCAGAGTTTCGGTGGTAAATTAAGTACCTATTATCTTTTTTTTTTTTATTAATAAATGAATGAGTCAACTCAACGATCAACTTCTGTTCAAATCTTGGAACACCTTTGCCCTGGGTTCGAACACTTCGAACCTTCTGATAACGGTGGAAAAAACCTGTATGGATAACCTTCCCTGGTTAATGCATAATACCTACTAGATATTTCCTGGCTAAATCAAATCCGTGTGATTAAACATTTCTTTAAAAACCTACGTCCGTACCTGCGGCTCAACTAATGATTTACTAATTAATAACTACTAAACGCTAGAAATGAGAAGAAGTTAATTAAATTTTACATTAATGGTATTCCCATAAAATCAATTAATGTGTTTTTCATTATGTTATGAGGTTTGTTCAGCCTCTAGAGAGATTGAGCCAAAATACCCAGACACTTGCATTTAAACTTAATTTGCATTTAACAAAACTCTGTGACCAAACAGGATTAAAAATAACGTTGCATTCGTTACGCACGTTTTTGCACATGAAATCGCAGCATAAATAGATTTTCTCTTAGTCAAAACAACTGATAAGTTAATTACGGCGTACTTCTGTCAATATAGAGAATAGAGTTACAAAGTACATGTAACAGAGTTACAAAGTCTATGCAGGCAATATCAATGGTTTTCATTCACAATTAACTTGTTTTTGGGGCCACTTTGGCTCCATGAAATTGTCCGGCAAACGCTATCCTAACATGTACTTTAATAAAGGTGTGCAAAATTGAAGAAACCCTTCTGTTCCATAGATAAACTAGGTATAATATAATATTTAACTTACGCGTTATTGCAGTTTGAATGTTGATCAAGCGCTGTGAGCGATGTGAGGTCAGCGCCGACCGGTTCGGCAGGGCCACGAAGACAGACTAAACAGTTCGAGGTCTCCACAACCTTTATATATTCGCTACAACTTCACTGAACGCGCTTTGAATGCTCACTCAATTTTGGTATTTAAATTAGTCCGCAGTCATTTATTGCTAAAAGTTATAGGTTTAGCTGATTTCCGATCCGTTCGTTTTCGCCCGCGTCTTGAATCGATTAAGCTACGTTTGCCACGATAGTGTTATAAAACCGTGGTGCGTTTGTCATTGCTGATCTTATACATGTGTGTATTTATGCAATGTAGCTATGCTTTTGTTTTTATTTTCTTATTTACAACGTGATAATAATTAAAAAGTATCAGATTGCATAATATTATAAAAATTACATTTCAAAGTGGATTTAAAAATGTATATATTAAAAACTTCACACAACAAAAACAATAATTGGCCGCAGGGCAGCTAGTGGCGAGCTGTTGGTGAGTGGCGACACCACGGACCTGAATGCTCCCGAGGGTAGGTCCTGTTCCTCACCTCACGCTTGCCTTCACCGGCCGGCTGGAGTGTATAATGACGAGGAACAGACCCTCACCTCTGGCTTGCCTTTATTGGCCGGTCAGAGTGGAGTCGCAAGAGCTATATGCTCGAAGGGTGGATGTGTTGCATAAGTGGTGAGTGGGCACCTTATGGTCGTTTAAAGTCCAGAAGCACCTCTCCACTCTTAGCCCCTCTGGAACTGTTACCTCCCTGCTGCTATTTATATGCGGCTATTTCGGGAGGCCCATTCCATTGAGTTGGCGAGTCACCGCCTGCCATTTCAACCAAAGTAATTAGCATAGGCCAGGCAGGCGCCGTAGTTTCATCAATAGCCTAGTTCACCAGTACATATCTGTTCATTCTTAGAGCCTATTTTAAAACTTCCATCCTTCTTAAATAGTCCTACACTAACCATTGGTTGTCCGTGGGAGCATACTTCCATAGTTTGAACTCAGGGACAATCGCCGGTTGGTGTCCCATCACTTTACTAAATTTAACTTGTCTAAAGGGCCTCTGCGTGTTGGCTTCGGCTCCATGTACGCCTTCCAAAGGTCCGGGACTCCCATAGTCCCGTGAATGGTAAAGACATACAATAAAATAATAATAATAATCGTTTAATTCAGAATTAAATTCCATAAAAACAAAATTAATTAATTAATTTTGAGACCAATGTGTAGTTATAGGAATATTATGATTAGTGAATTCCGGCTCCATCTTCGCATTCGAATGCTCTGATGTGTTTTCTTGTTCCCCTTACTCTAATGGAAACAGCTCTTATGACTGATTGCAATTGTAATAACGTAATGACGAATGCCTCAGCATCGCTTTGAATAATTATCCGAATTTCCTGACTCTAATTTGATAGGACATCTAAACAAACCCATAGTAGCTTTAAGTAATTTTGGCGAACAGGCAATTACATGATTACCACGTCAAGCAGACGAAGCTATTGGGATCATGACTGTGATGTTGTGAATTGGACTCGGATAATTCAAGGCCGGGTCCCGTGACTGACACATCCGCCACCTATTCATTCGCAAATCATTCGTACTAGTTTTTATTGTGATAATAATTTTATAATTCTACCAGTGCCGACCTGCTAGGCTGCCGTGGACTTGCATGTGGAGAATAAGGCCCTGTGCCCTAGTGGCTTAGGGGCTCGAATCGTGGTCGACCGGCGGTCACCATGCACCAGTACCCTTACCATGAGTTACAATTAACGTAGGTACTCGCTAGCAAGTCGAATGCTCTGTCCCTCGCACTCTATAACAATACTGCAAGATCTGCGAGGGATAGAACATTCGAGTCGCTAACGAGTACCTTAATTGTAACTCATGGAAAGGGTACTGAAGAAGAAGAAGAAAGACCTTTAATCACTAACCATAAGAAACACAAATATACAAATGATTGAATTAAACAGTGAAGGTAACAGCGATAGCGCGTAATGTGTGTCCTCGCGGCAGTGACACGGACACTGGCTTAGCAAAATGCTGAGGTGTCAGGCAACTACAGCGCTGATTTTCAGCCAGTACGGTTGTGAATGACGGAACGCTGTACGAACATACTATATTATAAGTGTAAACTACTCATGTAATACTATTAGCGGAAAAATAAATAGAAAAATAATTATAATAAAACGCAAACGCAAAAGGGTAATTTTAAAAGCAACAAGTTGAAATAATAATGTGTCTAAATGCTGGATGAGGGCTAGGATTTCTGGAGTGTCAACAAATAGCCTTTAAGCTTGCGCTTAAAGGTAGTAGGTACCTGCAAGACACTCCTTGGATACGAGCAGGAAATAATTCATTGGAATGGATTTCGAATGACCATAAATTATATATTTTTATATATATCTTTATTTAATCTATCCTTATTGTGCTTGAACGTGTTTTTTACAGCAAACCGAGCCCGATCATGGTGGAAGGTTAATTTGACAGATTTCTTGCCAAAAGCTGAATGGCTCTTAGGTCTACTTACCTACTGTTTTTTTTTATGGTCGAACTCGTACATTCTTTAAAATCTGAATGATAATAAATTGCAAATATGGAACATTTCAAAAAAGTAATCGAGCATACGAGGGGGGGGGAGGTTCAAAAGTTCGCGAAATGAAGCAGTTTTAAAATTATACAAACCCTTTTTGTTTATTTACTATGAGAACTCTTTAAAAAAAAACTAAATGTCAATGCAAAACCGTCATTTGTTTTAAAGATACGCCCTTCAAACAAATTATATCGGAATAAACGTGCGACTATGGAGCAAATTGAATATCGTGCTGTAATAAAGTTTATTTTCAAGAAAAAAAACCTCCGCCATTTATTATTTCTGAAATTGTAACTGTTTACGGGCATCAGTGCCCTAGTGAAACCATAGTTTATTAGTGATATAAAATAATCAATTTAAAAAATTCTAAGAATCGACGACGCGCTAGCCTAGTTGGTAGTGACCCTGCCTACGAAGCTAGCGGTCCTGGGTTCAAATCCCGGTAAGGGCAGATATTTGTGTGATGAGCGCGAATATTTGTTCCTGAGTCATGGATGTTTACTATGAATTTAAGTATATATTTCTCTATATAAGTATTTATATCGTTGTCTAGTACCCATAATACAAGCCTAGAGCTTAGTGTGGGACTAGGTCAATTGGTGTGATATTGTCCCCTGATATTTATTATTATTTATTAATTAGCGATGACCCTCTCCCAGGAAAGCCGATTGAAGGGACAACGTCAGATTAGGTAGAAAAAAGGCAAAAAAACTTGTACAAGAAGATGCTTGACTTAAATAGAAACAGGTATCTGCATTTGTTGGCGTATGAGATACTACTATTTTGAGGATCCTACACGATCATGTTGACATGACGAGCACACCAGAGCAAACACCGGAGCACTAAGCTGTCGCGATCGCTGCTATTCACAGGTGTGGTTTCTAATCGCTGGTCTACCCACCCTACAGCCCGGACCTGACTCCCAGCGTTTTCGCAGCATTTGTTCCAATAGAAAAACTAAGAGGGAGGAAACAAGAGTAATTTGATCTGAATTGGTCTCTATATGTATGAGTACACATATAAGCATTAATGTACATGTACATAGACGAAAATATCAAAAATGCATTGAGGTTTATTAAGCTTGCTTTTTGTTAGACTTGTTATTTAAAACTGAGCTCTAACCTTAGGTATGGGCACTGACAGAACCTAGTTGGCCTAGAATATGCAGTTGTAAAAGTATAAGTAAGCAATAACGTCCAAGGATTGCACCACTTATAAACGTGCGTTATTAAGGCGATTACAGATGTATTTTTGCCTCAAATACTAAGATGTTGTTGTCTCGTTATGTTGCCAAAAAAGTTAAAATGTCTCAGTCCTATGTTCAATGTAAAACGTAGGGCAAGACTAAGAAGTTATAAAACCCAGGCCGCACCAGATCGAGATTCGAAACAGAACTTATCCGCAAAGAAACGGTCACGAAAATTTTATGAAATTTTCATTACGACGACGGACGAAGAAATATATATAAAAGCCGACTTTAAACTAATTCCTGGGCAGGGGTACTATACCAGCGTAAGTCGAACTGACGCTCCTGAAGAATGTAAATTTAAAAAAAATACTTCCTTTGGTAGGCAATATCGAACAATAAACGGCGATATTTATCAAAAAGAGTGTTTACAGAAACGTTTTCTGCCTTTCATAAGGAAGCACGACTCACCACCGCTGTTTTGACCAGATTTAGCCAGTTGCCATTATGCAAAACCAGTGATGGAACGTTTTAAACGCAAACGGGATCGTTGTGGTACGAAAAGTATACAACCCGCCACATAGTCCAGATCTCCGGCCTATTGAAGAGTACTGGAGAATTATAAAGGGAATTTAAAAAAGAAAGGCGGAGAAGTAAAATCGGTCTCTGAGCTACAATAAATATGGACATGAGCGTTGAAACGGTGTCCTAATGAGAAGGTGCAAAGTCTTATGAGCCGTCTGCGTAGGAAAATTAGAAGTATGGCTTGCTGTGTAGACAACAACTAAAATAGGAAATATTATTTTAAACTTCATTAAATTTGTCATTAAATGTAGAAAATTATTAAGAATATTAACCTTTGTGTGCCCCAGTTTTGGCGTGTTCAACCTTTATGTAGATGTTTATTTTTGGATATTTTAAATAAATCGTCTTTTTATCACGAGCGTCACCAAAGTCGCATTAGGAATTTAAAAGAGTTAAAAAAACCTTACGTAAATTATGGGAAACGTTAATTTTTTTCCGCGAAAATTAAAACGAAAACATTAATTATACATTTATTTTTGACTGAATTGCACGTAGCACTGTACGAGTACTGTCTCCCAAAGAGAGGTCTTTATTGCAATAAAAAATAAAAAAGATAAAAGATGTTTTATCAGTAAGTAGGCCTCACGGGCACTTTTACACGTCAAAAATCTACCAGCGCTTCGCAAGAGACCACTGCTGAGAAGAAACGCCGCAATGTTGAAGGTAACCAAGCACCTTAACAGATTCAACGGTTAAAGCTACATCGGTTCAATCTTATATTAAGACCTGAGTCCGGCACTGAGTGTGAACGTAAGACTGACATTATCTCAGTTTTACATAGTTGACAATTGTTATGCTATTGTTCAATGTAAAATTAAAACCAGTTTACATATTCCTTGAGGCTTGCCGTACTCACGTTATTAACTTACTTATGGGCGAGTATTGTCCATTTTAAGTAGCGTGGGGATAACTCGAGTGTTTTACACAATGTATACTTTTCAGCAAAGTTAGAGCGTTAATCATCCATGAATTAAAAAGTAAAAGGCGATGGTGTTCAAAAGCCATTTTTTAGGGTTCCGTAGTCAAACTAGGAACCCTTATAGTTTAGCCATGTCCGTCCGTCTGTCCGTCCCCAGTCTAGCTCAGAGACTCTTAGTACTAGAAAGCTGTAATGTGGCATAAATATACATACTCGTATTAGTCACGCCAACAAAGTGGTAAAATAAAATCTTGAAAATGTTTTTTTTTTTATGTACCTCCCCTACACGTATAGTGGGGATGTTTTTTTTTTTCTTCTTTCCCATAGTGTGTGGTGTCGTTGGATAGGTCTTTCAAAAATATTGTGGGTTTTTCCAGCAATGTTCTGTATCTGTTTATGTTTTTTTTTAAGCTTTATAGAGCTTACAGCCAAAACTACAAATACTAAAAATCTGGAAAATTTCTTACATGAAAGCACATACTTACAAATGGTTAGAGTTGTTGGTAATTCTGTAGCTCTGCCTACCCCACTCTGGGATGAAGGCGTGATGGTATGTATGTATGAATGTACTTATAACGAACTTGAAAGAAAAACTATCTATCACGACTAAGTAGACCTGGTTGGATCTAGTGTAGTGATCTGGCTAGTAAAGTCTTTTATCTACTAAAAACCATCTAAGACAGAAACGAATAACTTTAATGAAAAAATGTGTATAATTTGTTTTATTTCGAGATTGCTTTTTGCGAGACAGCTCTTGCCCGGTTTTTTATTTAATCTCAAAATGAGTGTGTGTGTGGTATTTGTTCGCTATGAACAAATACCACTCAATCAATCAATCAAACTTAATAAACTATTAAATATTTTGTCATATCATATCATAACACGACCACTACGTACTGAAATTTATGACTCTTAATTTTCAAATCGAGATATTGCGGGTGGTAGGACCTTGTGCAGGGTCCGTCCGGATCGCTACCACCATCTTATCCAATAACCTACCGCCAAACAGCAATGTTCGCATTGTTGTGTTCCGGTTTGGGGATAAGACAGCCGGTGAAATGACTAGCATAGAGGCATTCCATCTTAGTCCTCAGGGTTGGCAACGCATTTGCAGTCTTAGGATTGCATTGCAATCTTGTGAATACGAATGTCTATGGGTCACAGTTTCCACTTACCATCATGTGGCCTGTGTGCTCGTTTGTCTTCTCTATGCCATAAAAAAAAAAAAAAAAAAAATATCAAAAAGTTAGTATGTACTTAAGCTGACTAATTGGTTCTTAAGTTTTAGGTACTTCTAAAACAGTATTAATTTCACAATATCTAAACAAATGAGACTTTTTTATACATACATACATACATTAAATCACGCATGTTAATACCACAAACATAAAGCAACTCTACTCAAAAATGTCATGACATCTAGTTATGAGGACGGGCCAAGATTCCAACTACATTGTACGAGTCGTTGTTCTAGTAATATGAGTGATTTCTGGGACAACTTATGAACTGAACACGTTCAGCGTAACGAAAATCAGATCTAATGTATAATTATCACCCGCAACTCGTAAACAAAGACGTGAAACTGAATTTATAAGCCACTTGTGAATCCAAACAATGCTTCTTGCAGTGCTAGTAACAGTTAAATGATTTGAGTAATTACTAAGTTATTACTGCTAAACACAGGCTATGAATAGTAAAAAGAAAGTTTTTGTGAAACTTTATTTTGCATAGGGGCAAAAGTCTAAAACTCTAAACAATTCTCAGCATCGCTAACTTGAACCCAACTGCACTGGATTTTAATGTATTTTGGTAAAGAGAAATGTCGGGTGTTAGATGAATTAAAAGATGGAAACAAAAATAAAACAGATTAATATGTTTTAAGTATACTCCCATTCATTCAACCTAACTGAGGTAAAGTTAAAGATAGCACTTTAAATTCCAAGGATCGCAAGTTTAGAACATGGGAATAATCTGCGATGTTAATTTAGCAAAGTTAAATATTTAATTAACTAAAAAACTAGTTTATAAGTACAAACAAAAATGACCTTGCAAGTGGTGAGAAAAGTGTCATCGCCGAAGAGAACGGCTTGAAAACTCGTAACGAAATAATTCGTGACCTGAAACCGCCGGTGGCCGTGAACTGGCGGCTAATAGCTTCAAGTTTTAAAAATAAGACACACATTTTATTAGGCATTCAATTAAGACTTTATACGCATACTGAATTTTTATGAATAACAAGATTACAAGTTTAAATACTCCTTCGCCTAATTTGAATTAACTAATCCGAAAGTTGACTTGTCCATTGCTTAATCCTACTTGTTTGCGTACGCTTAATAGCTTAGATTGGTTCACATGTGAATTGACATCCGTCTTGTTGCTTAGGTTGTAGAGAAATAAAGTTAAAAATGGATTTCATTCAGAGAAAATAAGAAAAATAAATTAATAAATATCAGATGACAATCTCACACTAATTGACCTAGTCCCACTATGAGAACTAGAACCACGCTAAACATATTTAAATAGAGCAATGACGTAAACCATTTACGAAAAATGACAAAATGTATGAAAAGGCATACGCGCTCGACGCTACCGCGCGGGGTGGCTTACGTCAATCCTACAGGGTACCTACATTTTCGATAACGATATTGTTCGTATTCGAGAAATGCCTCTTCCCTGCGGCCCAAGGACACGGGACATTTGAAACGCCAGTCCTCTATGAAACGAAGATATTTTTTTTTGATTGACAAGGTGTCCTAGTTATTTAGTTACAGCTAAGTACTTACAGTGCAATAGCTCTAACCAAATCTCACGGGGTCTACGGGTAGACTAGCACGTATGTGAGCAAGTGAAAGATTGATAAAATCTCGAGTTAGTGCAATGTACTCGTATTTTTATCATCATTCTGCGCATAAATATGTTCGTTACTTATTTTCAATCTACAATCTCAAGACAGCAATCCTAAGGCTCCAACTGCATTGCCAACCTTGAGGACTAAGATGGAATGCCGTCATGCTAGTTATTATTAGGCACAATAGCTATAAACTGAACCTATTGTTACTTACTATACCACTGGCACCTCCGACAATTTGTCCCTAGCATCGTAGATGACGTTATCATCAGCAGGAACAGTTAATCCGCGATGCACGTGCAAATGCATAGGATGCACCCTGCTTATTGGAGCGTTGGGAAAAGTGCGCAGCCATGCGCGGCCGAGCGTTGATCTCCACACTGCAGCACTGCGTCTACAGTGGGCTGCGGAAAATCACCACTTACACCAAATTAACCTTTTTAACCGCACGAAAAATATCAAAGGAAACACTTAGGGCTAGTGACTTTCACTTTAATTTCTGCAATATTCTGAAACTTTCACCTAAAATTATAAGCAATATTCTGAAAGTTACTAAAATAAAATTGTTTAATTACTGAAAATTACTAAAGTTTTGTAATGTAACGTAAGTAACGAAAACTTTTCATGAAATTTAAATGAAATTTACATGTGTCAGAATCATTTCCATCTAAATTTTTAACTTTCAGAAGCTGTAATTTTCGCAGTTAAGGAAAGTTTTGTAATGTTTCAGAAATGGCCCATCACTACTTAGGTAGGGCCCGTTCCACAATCGACGAGTAAATTTATCTGCCATTTAAAGTTGGCTCTCTCCCTGTCTATTTTGAAGTGTAAGAAAGAGAAAGGGTTAAATTTATATGTCAAATATGCTTTACTTGTCGATTGTGAAACAGGCGGCTAGAAAGGCTTTTTGGTTTAAATAAGAACAACAAGCTTCTATAAAATATTTACTTAACCGAAAAACACTTAATATAACAAAATGCTATTAATCTTTGTAAAAATAAGTAAAAAATATTTAACAAATGTTCACTAGTAGCAAAGAATATTGGCACATGAAAATGATACGGGTAATAACATACGGTAATTATAGGTAAAAACATGTTTAGGATCAGAAATAGTATTGTAAGCTGATGTTATCATTCCACTAAGATATTAAAACGAACTTGACCTTTATAAACCTCTTATCATCTTTAGTTTAACGACTTTGGGCTATTGTAAGTTATTTTTAGCGGAAACTTCTGCTACTAGGTACGTGAGTATAAAACCAATCCAATAATGGATTTAGTATGTAGGTACTAAGATCAGTAAGATTATTCAGTCAAACAAGTGGTATATTTTGCAGCCTAATCCTTAAAAATTATATAGACGACGGAGGAACACAGAAAATATCTAAAAGGGATATCACTCTCCCACCATCAAGATTTATTCGCTAGCATCTCCCAGTTCTTTTGCAATGGAGGTAATAGTCGCTGCGCTCGAACTCTTGCTCGTCGTAGTTGGACCTGAAGGGCGAGTGTTGGGGCTCTGTGGGTCCCCTGGGGTACGGAGGCCTCCGCTCCGGCCACCGTCTCCTGTTCCGGTCCTGGTGCGTTGCCCTCAGAGGTCTGCGCGCCCGGTATCGCGTACTGTAAAACGCCAAGTCTTTGAACTCCATTGCATGATTCATGAAATGTAAATTGCCGATTCACATCTGCTAGTATGTTAAGTAACTTTTAACGAACACGCACGTCATTTTATTTAGACGTTTTAATTATGTAACTATTCGTTATAATGTTTGCGCTAATGTCACTGGCTACCGTGTTTCCTGATAAATTATACCTCGTAAAAACAATGCGTAGGTAATTAAGTTTTTTAGAATTATAATGCAGTCACTTTCGATGCTTCAGTTAATTGGCTAGATGCTACGAATGCTCCACATAAAAACGAGAAATCTGGAATACTTTGTCGAACAGAAAATAATTAACATTAAAATAAGACAAAGCACAATGTTTTGAGTTAACGTGAATGGCGTTTCAAGGACGGGCTAACTCAAACAAATCTTGAGTTAAATCTAGTTTCTCTGAGGCCTGTTATAATACATTATTTTTGGCAGAGATATCCATGTGAAGTCGTGTCAGTAATCACAGTTTTCGTTGACGACACTTACTTTGACGTGTTTTCAGTGAGGGGGGGATCTCAGCCAAGATCATTTTATTAATACGGCACTTACTTCTTAACCCGTTTAGAATACGGCACTTTCTTGCTAGTCCTGTAGCTGTCAGGGCGCGGGAGGTAGTCGTCGTCTTCCTCCGAGGGCTCTGCGTCGAACTCCTCGTGCGGCCGCGTGTGGTGGAACACCGGCCTCACATGCGGCACTTGGACTGGGTACGGCTTCATCACTGGAACGGGTACCTAACAAGCATAACATTTCCATACTGGTACAAAAATGGAAGCAGTGTAATCAAATTGGGTAAGCTACTAACTCTTTCGAGGTTTAATCACCAAAACTTGTTAAACATAGAATAAATAGTAGGGATAGGTACATAAAAAAATTGGTTTCTTCGCTCCGTAACATTCTTAACTTCTGATAGTTATTCAGATAATATTTTTATGTAAAAAACATTTTTGCATTACCCACCTTTGGTGGAATAAGTAGGTAGTTTGGTAGAGGGTATGGGGGAAAGGAAGGTAGATTTGGGAATCCGACCCTTAAGATCAAGACAGTTGCCATCAAATATACTTACTAAAGCATACAAGGTGCTCAAAAATATCGAAACGCGCTTTAGTCGAGTTTTGATACTTTTTAACACCTTATATGTTCCGATATAGTTGATGGCGAGTGTGCTTCTGTTTCCTGCCTATATTTGTGAAAAACTGACCTATAAGCATGTAAAAGGAATTCCAACTATATTAATGGGTAAGAGTTGCTCTACTATTGCTAGAGTATGGTATCACGGAAAGTGTAACTACCAGTTGAATGTTACATGTGTGGCGCGGGTATGTTGACATATTAATTATCAAGTGTTTTGCTGATTAACTTCATTATTGTGCGAATATATATCATACCTGTTCATAGATTACAACACCTGTCATGATTTTTCTCAATGACGAAAATTAATGCCCGTAAAAAATATTTTAATTAATTATCTCTGGTATCCACCTCTACTTGTTAACAGAAGCATTCTCATTATGGCTGTACTCGTATCTTGATAACCGACACGCACACACTCCACGCGTTACAGATCTTTCAACAATAAATGTGAAGTCTAACGTGTCGGTTACGTAATTGACAGTTCAGAATGTATCTATTCATGTTACAATGTAAGCCACTGGTAATAATAATAAAAACTGTAAACCATTATTTTATCGAATTTTACTTCATCGATTGTATCATTTCATCGAACGTTATTTTCTGCTGGGGGGTGATTTTTGACTTTCGAGCGCTCGAAAGTTTGACTCGAAAGCGAGCAAAATAGTTGAAACCGTATACTTTAAATCACGAGCGATAGAAAATTTAAAGACGAGTGGTTTACAAATTGAGTAAATTAACTTTACGGTTGGTTTTTTCCACCCTGTATATGAAAAAGTACGGAGTAAGTACGTACTTAAAAAGTAGTAGGTAGTTAAAACTATACATAACACAGATCATATACCTAACCAACACTTAAGAATGTTATGGATTCGAAACACATATGATTTTTAAGCCGTTAAATTCTGGGATGCGCCGCAACAACTTAACGCATTGCTAAAGCTTTGCTTTAATATATAAATATAATTTTAAACAACATAAGCATATATTGGTATAAAAGATGGAAAAAGCTGCCAGCCATATCATATAATTCATAAACCGCACCCATAACTCAATAGTAAATAGGTACTTAAATATATTATAGAAGCGGTTATCATAAATACATAGGTCGTATTGTGATATCAGTATATAAACACTGACCTGTTTCACTACAGGCACGGGCACCGGTTTTTCAACCGGATAAGGGACGTTTTTATAAACCGGGTAAGGTACCGGTTTCACAATCTGCACGGTAAGTTCCTTGATAACCGGCACCGCTACGGGCTTGGGTATAGGCACCCGCACCGGATAGGGCTCCGGGACCGGGATTATCACCGGTCGGGGAACTTCGATCTGTGAAGTGCGACTCCATTGAACACTTTGTCTTGCCCTCCACAAATGGTCTTGGTCTTGATTCATTATAGCATATGATGGCCCAATATAATAGCAAACCCTAACCTTTAGAGCTTTTTTTAAAGCCTAGTTAAGGAACACCACGATTTAAATTGCTTCGTATTGAAAAAACCGCGACCGAATCGGTTCATCCGTTTGAGAGATAGGGTGACGGCACCAATAATTGACACTTTTAGCTGACAGGCACCAGTAATGGACAGTTCGCTCTTAATTCAAATTTCATACGGTCCTAAATTGATTGTTTCAAAACAAATGAATAACCCTTATCTTCTGTAAAATAACAATCAATGTCCATTATTGGTGCCTTGTCCATTACTGGCTCCATCTAGCTACCTCACGGTTATTCCACGTTTGTAAATAACGCCGTAAGTGTTTAACTAAAATTAAGTAGTTCTACACAAAATGTTAAGATAAAAAATAAAATGTTTAAGCTTTTTTTTTTGACAATGTTTCTTTAACTTATGAGTTCGTTATATACCATAACATACACTTTTTATATCTTTTTGTTATTTTATTTTAGGCTGGATTAAAATTCGAAGATGCTTGAATCCATGCCATTTTTACCAAAAAAAGGAAGTAAAGTTTGTCAGTTTAGCACAGCCTCAACTCAAAGGGAAACATTGAAGAGTTAGCATCGATTCGTGTTAGTAGGTACGATACATTTTGAAGTTACTAAAACTATTAAAAACAATTGCCGACGTGCCGGCATGATGTCGTCGACAAACTTATCGTACTAACACTGATCAAAGTTCACATTTTAATGTGCTTCTTTGAGCTGAGGTGGTGCCGATCTAGTTCCGGGGTGTTTTTAATGTGCGATGACCGCATTATTCAGTACGAGTAAGTCGAAAATGTACCAGCGGTTTCCACAAGCGGAGACCACTGCTGAGAAGACGTGCCGCAAAAAATCAACGAACGTTCGTAATGCTTTAGATCTTTTTACCTTTACTTTTTTACATTTAGCCAATACGCGGGCCATTAGTTTTCCATCCTGATTACCCGAAATTATTATACGTTTACGAATTAATTCGAGAAAGTCTAGTTAACAACACCTATTTACCAACGTCGTTACTGAAAATGCACAGTTTATGTATTTATTTAATGACAAGAGATTACCGTGAATGGAGGAAACTCCTGCGCAAACGTAAATCGATCTATTAGCATTTTCAGCCGCACGCAAACCACTTACTGCTCGCATACAGAATGAAACGATGCATCATTTGCGTTGAAAATCAATGGGTACGTCGTTAAACATTACATGCCCACGGATATCGATTGTCTAATTACGATACATTAGGGTTTTAACGATTATTAATACTAATTTAATTCGACATTTGGTCTATACATAATAACTCTTAAAACAGCCTTAGGATTTGTACGCCTGTCCACTCACTGTCATATGCTCTTATGATAATCGAACCGACTTTATACGAACCTGAAATACTTTTATTACGTCTCACACTTGTATCTTCTTAGACGCTTAATGCACACCGATTTAGCCCCAAACTATGATTATCTGAACTAGGGTCCCTGCCAGACTCTTCTTTGGCATGGGGGCAAACGTCCATGCCTAGTTGTACAAAGTTTTACCCTAGCAAGGATCGAACTCGGAACGGAAGACTGGTTGCGCTAGTTGCGCTACCACTGAACTAACCAGTCCTGAACTCAACATAGGGCTTTATAAAACCAGCCTTGTAGGTAATGAATTTAAATACGTGACAGGTTTTTATTGCGATTGTTTCTATAATTACGGCATACTTTGTAAAAACAATTTATGACAGAGATTTGTTCCAGTATTTAATCACGATTATTTTATTCCATTTACTTTATATTTATTATCTCAACCGCCAGTGAAAGCAGGCTCTGGCTCAGGGCAGCTAACGTCCCGTGACGGTCGATGGACACCATCAGACGTCTATTAGTATAACCATTGATTTACCTGCAGTTCTGGATCGATTGCTCACCTACTCAGTTTCACTTTCAACATTGAAGAGAAGTCGGAAAATATTCCTTACATAAGGCTAAAATGGGTCTGTGGTTTGCATATGTTTTTCGCGCGTAGATATAGTGTTTAAAATTTTATTGTTACGCACAATAATACGTACAATGATACCGTTTACCTATAAGGATAGCTGTGAGGTAACGTAACTTAGCATATCCTTGGTATCATTAAAGCGACACAATGTGCAATTTTTGTGAAGACAAAATTGTCAATTAAAGTAAAAAACTACATGTGAGATGTAAGTATAAACTCGTAGAAAGTAAAGGTTTAAGTTGTACTTTATGGCGTAGACAATCGTTTTATAAATATGTAGTTGTCGAGCCGTAACTATCAATATCAGATTAGGCTTTGTCTTTACAAATGCGTGCTCTGTATATAATTTAGAGACATAAAACCAACGCCGTGTAGGAGCGCACACGCATGACTTAAGAAACAGAACCGTGTGTTTAGTTTCATGATTTCTCTGGGCCGCACGCGCCTCATCTTACCGACAAGAGCGAGGAAATCAGTGCGCGACGCGTGCTGTCAGCTTTTCCGATCCGCATTCCTTTATATGCTTTTTGCTGACTAATTACATTTATAAAAACATCTACCACAATACAACTCTGTTTAAATCGAATTCTGCTATAAATAACAATTATTATAGATAAAGAAAAGACACCACTTACCGCGTAAGGCTTCGGTATGGGCACATGTACTGGTTTTGCTTCTGATGCATAAGTTTCAAAATCATTTCGGAATGCCTCTTTGTATTTTGATTTCAAGTAGGACTGTCTCCACTTCTCAACTAGTTTCTTGTAATCAAATTCATCTGACACGTCATGAAACGGCTTGTATGATGGCAAGTACGAGGGGTGAGATGTGTCATGAGTCCTGAGACCTAGTAAGTCTTCCTCAGACTTAAATCTTGTAAGAGATACATCTTTGGTCCAATCATTTGGTTTACTGCCTTTATAAGGTCGGTATTTATTCTGGTAAGACCATTCACTCGGTTTACTGTCACTGTGTTTGTATTTGTGGCTGGGCGGTTTTTTTGGAACGACATGAACGACATCATTGGTTATTTCATTGCCGTAAGGAGCACTTAGTGAATGATGCTTTTGAGATGTAAATTCTGGGCCCTTATATACATTTCCCCACAGGGAACTAGTGGATGGGGAATTATACAAATTTTTAAATTGATTTATGTAGTCATCCGATTTAAATAAATCTTTGTACTTAGATTGTAGGCTGGAATAATCATCATCATAATGAGCTTTGACTCCGGGTATTTTCTTAAAACTAGAGTAATCAGTTTCGGGGAACTTGTAGTTAGATAAATCTACGACATTGCTGCTCGCTGGGGTTAGTTCATCAGTATGAACATTAAATGGTTTTTTGGCTGAACTTGTATCATATTTAAAACTCATGTTACTATAATCTGTTGAATATTCGTAACCTTTTATAGGATTTCTCCAGCTTTTGATAGAAGTGTTCTGGCTGCTTGAAGCCCATGGGCTATGTTTTACTTTATCTTTATAGTCCAAGTACGGTTTTGTCCCCTTTAAAGTAGACTTGGGGCTTGTGTAACTTACAAAGTTATTGGAATAGTCATGATGGGTGTAAGGTGATGGTTTCGGATCTTCTTTGTCTACATCTTCCTCAGTGACTTTATAGGTATTCTTGTAAGAATGCGATGGATAGTTAAAGCTACTACTGTGTGTTTCATAATTATTATTTTGCTTGATTTCATTTTGTTTATTAGTTACCGGTTGGAAAGTAGCTGTGGGGAATTTCGTTTCTATCTCTGTTGGATAATATTGTTTATATTTAGTAAAATCGATGACTTTAGGATAATTAAATGAATATGTGTTATTTGACGAGGGTTTCACTTCATCTGCTTCGGTCGGCGGGTAGGTTGGCGCATAATTATATATATTTTGATGACTGCTAGCTGACTCACCATAAGACGTAGGCTTAGTTTCATGGGGAGCTGCTTGTTCCTTAAAATTTGGATAGTTAGACTCACTGGGACTCGAAGGGCCACTGCTGTAAACATCAAACGCTGCAGTATCATTATATTGGCTAAATAATTTATGTTTATTTTTACTACCGCCTAACTTAGTCCCATACACTGGAGAATTACTCTCTTCATCCACAATGCGCCTGTACTTTTCTTCTGGTGAGGCGTTTTCATCTTGATCGTGGTTATTTAAATTTGCAGGGTTGAAAAAACTCGCTGAATTATAGTGTAGCATGCTAGGTTGTGCAGCGTTGTCGTCAGCCGCTGATGTCTGGCCATCCTGCGATTGTGATCCAAAATTGTTACCGGGTCCAGAATCTTCCAAAGACGATGGAAATGCTGGTGCATACAGCCTTGTCGGCGAAGAGTCCTGCTGGCTAGCCTTGCTCAAATAAGTCGCGTAATCCGGTGAGCTAGGTACGAAGCCATCGTAGGATCCGACATCGTTGAAGCCGAACGTGGAGTATGAGACAACAATGGGTTGAGGGCTGCTGTCCTCTTCTTGTTTGGGGTTTTTTATTCTTCTTATTCTTTTGGCTTGAACGGCAGTGAGCATAAGGAGGCCGATGAGCACGGCGCGGTAGATTGAGTTGGTCATGTTGGAGCACTGCACATTGTCCGCGCGAGTCCGTGGTCAGCAGGTGGAGCGCCGGGCGCGACTGCGCCGCCCCGGCGCGGCGCCCCGTCCTCGGAAAACGAAAGCGTTCACGCTCGCTAAACGCAACAAATTTCCCCCGGCTAATTATGCTTTAACAGCGAGTTCGATAATCTTATAAGTCATGTCATGATTGTTATAATGCAGTAACGCATTTGCCATGTCGCATCAAACGTGGCTTCCGCCTTTGAGCGTTATAAAATGAATTAACTTTTATTATAAAAGGAAGTTTTCAACAGTTAAATGTATAATAATAATAAAAATGTATAATAAAACACGAATATGCTAAAACACTTTTTATTTGTCTATAGAAATTACTGAATTCATGATACAGTTTTCATTGTGAAAACGCCTGCCATTACGAAGAGTAAATTACTTAATACTATTTCACATTATCCAACTTAAATGGCCACGCTGCTGACAGCTCAGCTCAGGTAAACAACCCTTCATGTAATGAAGACCGCTTTGTACTAGGACACAAATAACTTAACACTTAACATAAGAAAAAGCATTCCCATTGAGAAAAAAACTTAAAAGAAGTGAAAGAACAACAAGTGGAATGGTATTTAATTTAATTTCGTAGCTTCGCGAGAATCTTCATCCTTTTCTATCCTACCTTACTCTGGTATAAATAATTAATACTCTGGAAGCAAACAACAACTACATATATATTTATAATAGGCACAATGGAGACAACTAAACTTTTTTAAATCATAAGTTTAACATTTCTAAAGGTAATTTTATTGGTCATAAATTTGAACTGTCATACCATGGTAATCAAATTATTTTGTTCACTAACGCAAAACATACACAAGACAAATACAGCAGCAAAAATATGTTTGATATCATCCAATTATCGATGATTGATTGTCAATAAAATAACTTATCCAGAGATTCATTCTACGTCCTCACCCAACTTGAATAGACGTACCTACAAGTAAGTACCTTTAAAGAATTAGCATGAATATAATACCAATGCTCATCACTAGGTGGCGTTGACAGCCAATAATCATATTTTCAATTCGGAAAATCATATTCTATGGCATCGGGTAAGGGTAACAAAACATTTTGATTGTTAAAGTTCACGACAGTATTATAATATAAGGAATAATTAAGTATACAAAATATCTTCATCTATCACTTTCATGAACACTTTTAAACGTACTGGTCATCTATAGGTATTAATTGGTGCACTAGATAAGTTCATGTAGAACCGCTGAATACTTGTGCATTTTTAGTCAAAATAATTCTAGCTATAAATATAAGTATATGGTTTATATCTGAATTACATGTCGTTGACTCTACTTCATAAGATTTCTACTCTGTCGTAAAATAATTTATTACTTTATATCCCCCTTAAAATTACGTTGTCTATATAATACACTCTATATTTTTCAACATTTATCTACTTTCTATAAGTATAGTAATAAAATAGTTAGTATTACATGATTACTTTGATACGATCTAAACACGATCTATGATAGACAAGTAAGGAGTTTAACAAGAACAGTAAATGCTTACAAATGAACTCTACAGACGACAAAATGTTTAAGTTTTGTGACATAAAACGTTTAGAAAAATATTTCATTCTCTTGGTACAAGTCGACGTTACCCTTATTATTATTAGATACCTCATGCAGTCGCTTCTCAGTCGTTTGTTCGAGACAATATCATAAGTATACTAGTACTGAATCAAATAAATGATGCACTTAAATTACGGTAACAAAAAGGGTCCTGTTCAAAGCAACTAATGCCAAAGCACATAGTACAATCATAAAATACCAGAAACATAATGTTAGTTATGTTTGCTTTTACACGTTCACCCGAAGAAGGCTACAGATAAGTAGGTAATACATTTAACCGTATAAAGATTTAAAAAAAAATCTTAACTCAAAGAATAAGTAGCTATATTTTGCGATGGCTGGGAATCTTCCTGCTATTTTTCAAATAGAAGAGAATTACTCATAATTTACTCAATCATATAGCCCCCATCGGTCTAACGAGTAGCGCCGTCTACTTTTTGTGACACTTAAAGTGTACAACAAGTTAACCAAGCCGAACAGTATTTCTATGCCATTGATAGCCCTCGGCTGTCCATAGTCCATAGCTATCATACCCTCCTTCACATCTGATTTGTCATTCGTGTTTCATAGAAACAGGAACAAAGCCGATGCCTATTAATAGCTAAGACACACTGTAACGTAATATCTAAGACTCGCACTCAAAGCACACAGCACATCAACCTCATCTGCGCATCTTTACATTATCAGAAAACCCACTTTAGCTTCGCGCATTCAACCAATAATATATTTTTATTAGCCCTCCTCATAAATAGAATAACACCCTAACTCCCTGTTTCGTTATCCCCACTCGTTAATAGAGTTCGCAACGTAAATCGAAATGAAACCCTTCATTAGATTATAGTCTGTAGGAGTACTCTTAATTTATGTCTATAAAGAACATGGCTATATTATTAACAATACGAATTACTGAATTACTAATACATAAAATGGTAAATGTATGCTATCTCAATACAAATAACGCAAAAAGATCATAGAGTGAAAGATATATCGGAATCGAATGATTTCAAGACAAGGCTAACCCGGCTAAATCATAGTGTCTACTTGTTTGAGGAAAGAATCAAGTCAAACGAGCGAGGTACGCTTCAAATGATTGAGTATTTTGTCCACGTGTAGATAACTAGGTATTAAAATAACTAGTGAGGATAAACGTCAAATTAAAGCCTAGCTAGACTAATCTTTAGCGCAAAACTTTACAAGTCAATGATAGAATACTGATGCTAGGTGCCAATATAAACATCTGCAGTAAGGTTATAGAAACTAGGTACAATGTATGGTCGCTAGTGGGAAGTAACACTTTACCACCAAAAGTAGGTTCTAATCTAATCTAGCAACTGTTGCTAAAATTGAACAAATTACATCGTCACTACGATCCTAATTTGGCATGATATTATCAAAAGTGCACGCATACTTATACACTTAATTACAAGTGATTTATACAGTTATTGAAAATATGCACTGACGTGATAGTGATTTTTTGGCATTTAAGGGTCGATTTTTTACGACATTCGAACCCTGGTTTTTCTTTCGTTTTTTCATTTTACTTTCTGTTTGTTCATTTGCTTGTTTGTCTGTGCAGTTATTTTCTCTTATAAAAACATAGGTATTTGTTCATTATCTTTTTTAGAGGTTAGGTTCAAATTGAATCCAATTTGTACTGAACAGACAGAGAGACGAGATAGTGCGTTTATCGATAGCGCCATCTAACCAATTGTTCAAAGTTTATTAGGTCTCGTCGAGCCTTACTTCCACTAGCGCCATCTAGCGGGATCTATCGCGGAGAGTTGGTTCACTGTGCGGCTGCGGCGGGGGCGGACGACGCGGCGTGCCGCAAGCGGGCGCGCACTTCTTGCAACGTCGGATTGGTTGCCGGGTCAGATTCTTCTGGCATAACTGCCTGCTCTAAACGGCGCGCTCGCTCCGCTATGGCTCGTTCTAACTCTGTAAAAGAAAATGACGATCGATATAAATCGCGCATTCATAATCTCCAAACACAGAGATAAGTTTTAGTATCATGAAAATTGATTCAGAATTTCAGACATCAAGGATTAAATAAGGGAGACTTTATTTGGGGGCTTGCGACACATACTATTAAATAAATAAAAACAAGAATTAAAATCGAGATTAATCGAGTTCTTTGTCATTTTATTTTAGTGACAGGATTTGGACTTTATGTAAAATATGGAATCATACACTTAATTTAGTGTTAATAAGCCTGTAAAACATGTAGGTACAGTCGATTGCAAAGAGGTGTATCTACTTTTTCATCTTATTGCATTGTAATAAGGTCCAAAAGTTGATACTTAAACTTACCTAACTGTTTAATAATTTGACTATTCTAAAATACTGTTGAAAAATTTATACCGGTAAATGTATATTTATGGATGTAAATTGTATGAATCGTGACCAACATAATTATTTAAATCACGTGTCAACGTGCGCACACGAAAACTAAATTGTTGACCATTTCACAAAAAAACAATCGTACATTTAAATTCTAATGTCAGTCCATTATTTCTTCGATTTAGCACTTTATCTTTTACGCAAATACACCTAGACAATATATACAGGAAGTAAGTCGAAGTCAATTAATTTATACATTTTGTAAGTAATTTCTCCCACGCTAGACTCGACCGATCGGTTCGGATAGACGGGAAACAGCATGTAACTTCACTTTCATTTAACTTTGGTCATCGACATCCGTGCAAATCTATGCAATCGTTGCAAAATAATACATCGAATCGGTTGCTGGATGGATCGTTTAGGTCAAAAAATACTGGGTCAATATTTGCGTGTGGTGGGTCTGTGGGCCGTTAGCTTTATGCCTAGATAGGATATAGGATAGGATTTGATTATTTTTAATTTTAAATGAAATTCCTGATACAATTCAAATCTTTTTTAAAGAATGGTCGGCGGAACTCGTCAGGCCTGAATTCGTTTCTACTCGACATTTTCCGCATATTTCCCTGCTTAGTGCGTAATTTCCACAAATACTTGGTACGTACAATCACGAACTTGAATTCTCGAGCCTCCGTAGAATCCTGAATCTTAATGACAGCGGCAAGTCACGAAAAATTACATCGAAATTAATCATTGGCTTTCTGTGACCGGATTCTAATAGTGGCTCAAGTCCATAACCACAGTTATTCTTCTCTGACAAAAAGCTAATCCTATATATTACGTCTATAACATTCATATGTGTGTTTTCAAAAACGTTTAGATAATTTTCAGCTGTACTTGGTGGTTTAAAACTGACACCGAGCTACAGTATCTATGTGACATTAGTGATGAGGTGAACGGCCGCCCACTGCACCTGTGTCATATCGGACGGGACCGGATAAAGAACCCGTCCGAATATGCAAGCAAAAAACAACCACGATACCAGACAACCAGTCCACAGCAACCAAACGATTTACAAAGCTTATCGCACCACAAATCGCAGATACAATTTTGGCAATATTTTTAACATATGCGTTCACGCAATTCTAATCAGTGAATATTAATTTATTGTTATTTCACAGTTAAAAGATTGGAAAGTGTATTATATTGGATAAGTTACATAAAATATAAAAGCATCATTTTGAAATTCAAATCTATTAGGAAAATGTGGCGAAGTAGTTGTTTTTGTGGGGTGTGGTTAGTTAACCAGCGTATTTAGGCAAAATATTTTATATCTATAGAGCTAGTGCCGCCCTGCACGTGCGCTCAAACAATCGAATGAATGCAATGCCTTATGCCAATTATGGAATAGTATAGAATACAAACATACCCATGTTTGTTCAGTGGCTTTTGAGTTCAGGTGAAAAATTACGCAATTGTTCTTGTTTCCAATATTATTTATAATAATAAAGTGTTCTTATTATTTACGTGCTTTATTTATATGACCAAGTTTGTAAATCGAGTATTTAGTTGTATACGTATCTTAGTTTAGCAATTTTAACTGGCGTCATTACTATATTGAATATTATGCTATGAGCGTTTCGTAAAGCGAGCCGTTCCCATACCGTAGTTAATCTTCTAAAAGTAGTTTTACGCCGATTTCATAACGCCAATGATTGCTTTAATATTCACCGAAACAATACAGCCAATTATGTCGTTAACGTAGAAATAAAGCTGTTTTGAAACCTGCACAATCAATCAGACGGTCCATGGTAAAACAACTTAAGTCATTTACTTTTCCTTTATTAGAATGAGCTATGTTATCAGCAAGAAAATCCTCGACAAGAGCGAATAATCAAGTCTTAGAGAAAGTAAAATGTGAGTAAGTTAAGTTACCTAGGTACTTTTAATTTTCTCTTGTTTGTGTGATCTTAAATTTAAAATTTACTTTTGCATGTAGTAGGTATGTCAACTTTTTATAGCACAAGCAGAACGAATTAAAAGAGGAACAGAAACACAAAAGGTGTAAGGCAAACTTATCAATTACTATTACTTATAAATCCAATTAATGTGTGATGGATTCTACAGGAATTTATTATAGGTAATTATACAGGCAATCCCAAAAAATCACGTAAATATTACAGCATAAGAAAGCCCCTTCAACACCGGTCTAGAATATAGTTTTAATTTCCAGTATGTTAATTAGTTTAGGAGTTATTAAGGTTTTAAAACTTGATATCTAAGCCCCTTCGATTTTCTTACGCCGTAATATTTACGACAAGTTCAGTCAACACATAATCTAAAAAAAAAATAAGCTGTCTGTATTTCCGATGTATGACGTCAATACGACGTGAATAACAATAAGATAAAAAGTACCTATTTGACCTTGACCTTTGTCCTTTGACTTTTTACTTACTAAAGAATCATTCACCGTTTTAAATACCTGGCGTTTCCTTGTGTTCCTTAACTTGATTTAAGATCTGCTTCTCTTTGTGTTTTGAAAGCGCCTTTTCTAGCTCGCTCTTTTGATTCAGGACGTTCTTTCCTCTGAAAAGATAACGATTAAGTATTTTAAAGAAACGAACAAAATTAAATATTAGTACAACAACACGGTTCTTAGGAAATAATACTACATTTACCTATTGCCTTTGTATAAAGTAGATTATAGTAATCGGAGTGAAATCGCATATTTGAAGGTAAACAGTTGTCACTTATCAGGAGCGTGGCATCTAATCAGCCGGTGTTTCTCATGACCAAATAAGGCAATGTGTACTTCGACGACTATAAGCCTATTAACGATAATTTATTATGTTGATAACGACACTGCGATAAACTTAGCTTTTCATAACTTTTTAACAATATCGTACTGTTTGCTGAAACAATTTACTGTCTGTCGATAAGATCAGACTTGAATATTTACTAATGTCGGCTTCCTATATTCAATCCGAGGATAGATAAGGCTTACCTCGGGTTAAAATTTGACATTTGCCAATACAAAATGTGTCAAATGTTAATCCGACGTAAGCCTATCTGTCCGCGGATTGAATATAGGAACCGGACGTAAGAAAGCTAAACAAATGTTCACCTATGTCATGTCATTGATATTGTTTCCACTGACAATTAGAAAAGAGTACGCGTCTACTACGCACACTTGTTATTGTTCTAACTAACATAGCAAGCTCCGTGAGCGCTCTTTTTATAGAGCCAAGGCCACATAAAAAATAACATGAACTCTTATTTATGAATATTAATAGTTGGTTCTTCTCAATCTTTCTTCTCGCCGCCGTCAGTCCCTATGGATGTACGCTTAGATCTTTCAATAGATAGAGTGATTCAAGAGGGGGTTTTTATGTATATAGGTATAATACATTCTGTATTATATATGCACGGGTTATGTAAGGGTGTTACAGAAAAGTCAATAAACCGAAGCGAAGCGAGGGTGGGTCGCCAATTGGCTAGAATTGAAATTTTATGTTTTTTCATTTTAGGGGATAGTCTTAATTCATTAATTCAAAAAAATAAACCTTTGTTTATTCGCAACTCAGATAATGGATCCAATAAATAATAGAAATACGTAATATCATTCTGTGGCCTGGTGCTAATAGGGCCAAAGTCGGTATTAATACTGATAAACTATTAATGCTGATGCATGGTAAAAACGCTCATTACGGAAAACAATGATAATTGATATTGGCCCTATTAGCTCCAGGCCACAGCATTAATTGAATACAGAAGGCTAGGCATTCGAGTGGTATAGATAGGGTGATAATTAGATACAGTCTTCGAATACTTCCCACGCGAAATGCGTAACGTGGATGCATATGCGCACCAGCTTTACTTTACGCATGTGACGTCATCCATTGTTTGTTTTATTTTACTGCCCCACTAAAAAGATCAACTAACTTTACCTTCAGTTTTCTTATAACGGGGAAACGAGTAAATTCACACAGTCATTTGGAACGTCATAAAAGAGAATTGCAATAAGTAAGTAATGAAGCATTGTGCTAAGATGGGGTACATCAAACAGAAACACGTTCAAAAATTCATTACAAAATTTACACAAGCCTAAAATAAGTTTGCAATCAACGAGTTCACCAGAGCAGAAATTTACGATTGGCTAGCGAGCGGCGCGGGAGAAGTGCACTGAAATCGAGTTGACGTCCCATTACCACCCGGACCAGGGCTTAATCCCGCCTTAATTACAACAGCTTCGCGCAACGTCGCCGAATGCAAAGCCTGAGAAATGCAACCGTATTTACATATTGGATTCAAGCCACCTAAAATACCTAGGTCTATATCTAAACTGCAATCAGCAAAGTCTCCGGAGCGGGTAATGCAGTAAAGCCCGTCGGCTGCACACGCTTATCGATATCAGATATATCTCACGATTGAATTTTCGCAATCAGATTGCACTACTGATATCAATTAACTTCAATGTTTGCGTGTAGTAATGTTTACCAACGCTACCGGGAAATCATTAGGTTGTTCTATAAACTCAACCGCATCTTTTGAATGACTGTCGCTTTATTTGTTTTCCTTATAGTAGAACGTGAACAGAACAGTTTTCTAGTCGGTGTTAATAGGTCATCATAGAGGCGTTGAAGCGTTACGGTTTGCGGTGAGAATGCCCTATAAAAGTGCAGTGTTTGCTGCGTTGAGAATTGCGCTCCCGTTAGCCGGCTGGGAATTGCTTCCTTCCGTCGGGCGGCGCGGAAATAACAGACCGAGAGGCGAGATGGCAACGCCGCCGCGCAAACCCAGTCACCGGGAAATTGACTGAATCAACAAGTAACGTAACACTACCAACGTATTATAAAATCGTTATTTCTGTAAGTTGTCTTGGACGTTATAACTATTTTATCCGTAAACATTGATTATATCGACATCCTGTGTAATTTTTTACGATATAAACAAATCTCGACCTTGTAAAACTTTAACTGGGTTGAAATTAGAAACGAGTAAAGTTAAACACATGTTTATAAAATCAATAGGCCCGTGTGGAGTTATTGAAATAACTCGCACGTTTTTTTTAATTTCGATTCTTTTGCCCGAGAATGTTGGTGCGATACTTGAGCAACAACGCGTACCATACATGCATACCTATATAGCTATTGCAAAACCAATTGCAATGTGAATGTGACATAACGTTCGCTAAACATTTATGAAGTAGGAACAAGAAAAGAAATTACGGAGCTAATCAACAACCGGGTCAAATAAGTGTTGGCTAATGACGGATAAACGAGAATGACAATCAAACAACATGGCTTAACTTAGTTAACGACGAATTAATATTTTTAAATTCAAAAGACTTAATACACTTTATAAGAATTCTGACTGAGGCGACAGATGTTCAATAATTACAGTGAGTTCATAGGACGAGACAGGATGCGGTGCACCTGTGCTCTAACATTCGAACACATCCAGTCTTAGCAAGAACCCAACATCTGCAGTGCAATACTCGTCGATGTTCATTTCGCCGTTTTGTGGATAGTCCATACTTATGAATAGAATCAATACCAGAGATATGTTCAAAATTATTGTCTGCCTTTCATTAGTACGCTCTCGGTTATTCGAGCCCGGAATGCTCACAAAAAAGGCACCCAACTTTGGTTCCCAGAGCATAAAAGAATTTGTACGCCGATACTTATTGTTGAAATAACTTCTTTAGGCACGTTGGAAGTTGAACGATCACATACTCGTAGTACCTACGTGAAGGTTTATCAGAGACGCAACGACGTAAAATTAAACAGCTGTTTAATCATAAGCCAATTTACCTAACGCGATAGTGCTGATAATATTTGGATAGCTGGATAGTACAATGATGTTCAAAAACTATTTGGTAATTCATATTTCGAATACGTGTTTTGTCTTACCCTCCCGCCTAATTAATAACGGCAGAAGTGTGAAGCGGTATAGATACCTACTTAATGGGGAATATTGCTGTATATAGTTGAGAGCTTGTCAGAGGAATGAGAAGCGCCTTGCCAGTTTTGCACAAAGCGTATTGAGTGGAAGGTGCAAAAGTGCTTCACAGAAGGGTACTTCGGAACAATGAAGAAGGCCTTATCAAAGAAAGTGCCTTTCTTAAAGGAGGCCAATGGACGTGTCCACTGTCTACACGAAATAGACGGATGTTAAAAATAACATTAGGAGTATGACTAATATCCACGTTTGGAAATTACAATGAAACAACTCATCCCATATCGCACATTCATATTCTCAGAAATGATTTCGATTCCCGAAATATAGGTACCTACCTACTTTTTACAGATAACGCTTTTAAATTATTTATAATGTTAGTTCAGACTTTTTGGCCAATGACTTTTTAAATAACACGTCACGGTAGCAAATTAAGTAGGTGCGAACCTATCTATTTAATCAACAACAATTGGTATTAAATGGTACCTACTTGTAGCTACACCTGATTATTGAAATTGAGTAGGCATTTGATATTGCAAGCATTCACTTTATTGTGCGGTTAATAAAGGGTGTTATGTTATGGTTTTCATATGACGTGATTTCAATAGCCTTTCGTAGAACAGCGACCACACTTACATTTTCTGGTTAAACATCAGCTCCCGATGCAAGTCCATTCGCTGCGGGCTGTCCAGGCAGGGGTTGGGCAGGCGGCGCGGCGCGATGAGGGCCGCTGCCCCCTCGCCCTCCTGCACCATCTCCTCGGCGGCCGGAGCCTCAGGCACGAGACCCACCAGACCCACGCTGCCGGACGCGATTAACGCGCTCCGAGACACAACTGGAAACAAAGATTAGATCATTTTAAAATGGATTTTCAATGGTTTCAATGCATTTAACCCCGATTAAGATTAAGGGCCAATTTTTCCTATTCCCAGATAAACTCCTCTTTTTTCCTCAGTTAAATGAAAGAAAAGCTATAACTTATCTGTCAGACACTGAAATCTCGAGTGGGAAAAATCAGCCTACAGTAATTTAGTAAGTTGAGCTGCGCATGTATAAAAGTGAACGGATGAAGTACGACGTAAGTCAAGGCAACATAATATTGATTTTATTGCATCGAAACAAAGGAGCATGCGGCACGAAAATTTGATTTTTTTTGGATTCCATTATTCAAATAAAACTCAGATTGCGCATTGTAATAACTAATAATAATAAAAACCAATGAACACCTCCAGTCATCGAAGGTACGACGTTTTTACAAAGTCATTCGGTAACTAATAATAATGAGTAACGAAATGACATCATCTTATAATATGCTGCCTACATATCTCGGACAGCTCGCCCATACATATGTGCCACTCTAAAAGGATCTTCGCGAAGATAATATGTTGGCCTTTGGCCAAAATACAAGCAGAAATCCATTAGGAAGTTTTACGCAAATGCATGGTAAGCATTTCTACAGTTCAACGGGGGCTTGTGATGATTGCGCAACGGTTATATGTAGTAGCATGTTATTGGCGCCTGGAAATAGTTTTGTTTTGGGGCTGCGACCTCGTTTGTTTCGCTGGCTGTGATTGCGGGTTCCCGTAAAGTCAGGTTAATAAGTGTGCCGAGGCCTCGCTTCCTCGCCTCGCTCCCAGGAAATATCTGAATATTACACAACGAAATCGTCTACAGGAGCACAATTGCAACTCCCCCTGCACTGCAGAGCTGCGACTGTGTTTCACCACGCTTTCCTGCTCGTTATCGCGGGCAACCACGGCCTCATTTCTGGCACTTTAGATAAACGGAAACGGGGGAGTTATGAACTTTAAAATTCATTTTGTTCACGAGCTCGCAGCAGCGGGCGAGTTTAAAGTTTTTCCTAGCTCGTTGTAGTCTTGAAGCGTTTGTAAGAGACGGGAAATTAATAAACTTAAATTATGTTTACAACATGGCAAGGACATTTAATTAATAGTGCAGTTAAAATCAATTCAGGAGTAAATTATTTCATGCATTTAAGGTTAGGTTGGGTTAGGGGGTTAGGTCTCACATTCAGGAAAAAGGTGTAGAGTAGAGCAAACCGTATTTAATTTGCACGGTAGTAACCTTAATCTTAGCTAAGCGGGTCAAACTATAAGCTCACCTTACTACCTTACCACGTGTGACATAACATAAATTTACATAATATATCTACATACCTAGTATAATAACGCACGCTGGTATTTTTGTATCAAAAATCGGTACTTTTACCTTCTTAATAATTTAAGTTATTTGATTTTTAAGAGAAAAAAGAGGAGACTGAATATTTGTTCCCATTTTATTTGACTTGTCATCTTATAATATAAGAGTATGGGTAGGTGCAAAACGAATTATTTTAATATCACAATTATGCACACCTGCAATAGTACTAAGTGTGCATAATTTATTTTTTGCTTACTTTAATGCAAGTTCGATGAAAACGCGTCCTACGAGTATTCTCTTTTGTGGAATTTTATAATAACAAATCAGCTGTACCTATTTAACTCAAATAATTCTTGTTAATTACTGTATACGTTACCAACCGTTACAACCATTTTATTTTATAGATACAACACGACCTACTTATTTCCCAGGTAGTAAGTATAAGCCAGTAAGCTACGGTCTTGCGTTACGCACATGTTTCTTTTGTCGCAGTTTAACACGATGACCCAGCACTGCCAAAAGCGTGTTTAGTAAGTTATGTCATGCGAGACAGAAAAACTGTTAAAATCGTGCGCGGCTTGCCTAATTCTTTTAAAATACCACTGAGGTGTGTACTGTATTGTATACCTTACCTCACTACTACTACTACTACCTTATCTAATGAACAGTATATCAGTGGTGAACTTTGGTTAAAATGTATTTCATGCATGTTGCTTGTATGCAGTGCATAGAAAAACGCAAATACAAGTGAAACTGACCAAGAAACTGTACACTATCAAAGCAGAACTTTGTGGCTTAGAAACATCATTGAATATTTCATTGAGATAGCGACGATGTGTTTACCTAATGATTGTAGCCGCATAGACTCGAATTCACTTAGATGAGCCTTACTTCAAGTGTGTAATTAAGTTAATTGTAAAGTTAAATGTAATGTTTTAAATTAATATAGGCATTCATACTACCCTTTTACCCGAAACTGTTATAAACAAATACAAAATAATCGTATAATTATTTTGCCCTTATTTACCTGTCTAATTTTACTTCATGTACATAAACAATGCATATAGAATAACTACTTACCTATAATTATAATGTACTTAATTTTAATTTTAATTGTAATTTGATATACAGGGTGTATTGCAAGTCGTGTGCCAAATGAATATGGTGGGTAGCTAAAGTCACTTGCAACACGTTTTGGGCCAATTAACACTCATCCTACCCACGGTGTTTTTTTAATATTTTTTTTGAAAAAATCTCGGAATCTTCCAAAAGTTAACCATTTTGTTCACCTATCTTTTTTTTTAAATGTGACAGCACAAAAGTATTTGTAGTTTTTTATCTTTAATGTTTGCGCATTCTAATGAAATGTAATTTTTATTCATATAGTAAACAAATAAAAAAATATTAGCCAACAAAGTGTGAAGGACAGAAAAATAAAATCTTCACGGTCAACTTTACGGCACAATTAAAAAAAAAGTAGAAGCTCCTCAGATCTTCCAACATCATAAAAACTTCTCCAGTTCCTGACAATTCTTACGGTATACCACATGTCTAGAATCACGTTCAGTTTTTCGTCAAAATATGGTTTCAATCTAAAATGGTGGTTTTATTCGGTCAGTAGATCCAGCCAGTTAAATGGGCTAAATGCACAATACAAAACGCAATATGGTTAAAAATCATCTTTATTTTAATAATTACTTCAAATTTTGTTCAAATTGTCTTCCTCCACAATTGATACATTCGCGACACCTTTTTCGTATTTCTACAGTAGTTGTTGTACGAAGTGTCATTTCTTGCCGCATTATTGCGAACGCGTCATTAATTTTTGCGATCAGATGCTCTCTGCTCTCTACCTGTGTTGCGTACACTAGCTCTTTGGTCCTTCCCCAGACGTAAAAGTCAAAGACACTTCGTACAACAACTGTAGAAATACGAAAAAGGTGTCGCGAATGTATCAATTGGGCCAATTAACACTCATCCTACCCACCACGGTGTTTTTTTAAAACCACCATGCCACATTTAAAAAAAAAGATAGGTGAACAAAATGGTTAACTTTTGGAAGATTCCGAGATTTTTTCAAAAAAAATATTAAAAAAACACCGTGGGTAGGATGAGTGTTAATTGGCCCAAAACGTGTTGCAAGTGACCTTAGCTACCCACCATATTCATTTGGCACACGACTTGCAATACACCCTGTATATCTATTTTGCACGTACATCTTAATCTTTAAATTAATATAATCTTCGACGTGTAATTTTATCGAAAAATATGAATAAATGAGTATGGGTATGAGTACATTTATTCTTATTTTATTTATTCATTCGATTGTTACCCTTTTAATTCTTGTTTTGAAATTTTACATGCATACTTTCTATTTCAAGTACCTAATTACTTTATATAAATAAATAAATTATGTAACGCCATTCGAGTTTTAAAGGTACGATCAAATTGTTTAACAAGACATTAGCGTGCAGTGGTTATTACATGATACGATTAGTAGCGACATTCACACGAACCGCAAATGTGGCCATAATCCAGGAAATATTACACTCGATACGGACAGTGCGCAAACCGGATGTTGCCACCTGCGAAATTACCCCTAAACGGTGTTAATGCTTACAGTCTGCTGGAAAGCTTAATATTCGCAGCAATAAAAGTCTCAAAAAATCACCACAAGGCGCTAATAACGGTCGGAAAGATCATCATCATCATGCAAGAACCTAACTTTAAACACTTTAAACAAGTTTTTACCACGGTCGGATAGAGGACATTATGCCCTCTGCGGCAATAATTTAATCACACGTCTGCTTAAGTAAAGGTTTAATGCAAGAATAATACACCAATAATCCCTTGCATTGATTTTGACCTCTAATGCGACTTAGAAGCAGATCGATAGAGCCCCTTATTTGAGTTTATTTAGTCTGACTGAAGGAGCGCCCTTGAAAGGATAAGGTACGCTTTGGGCCCGTTTATTGAACCAGCCAGCCGCCTGTGAAGGTCGTAGCCTCGCGTGCGTACCAGGGCTGTATTCCCTTTCAAGGTCCTCTCTCCCTGAAATACGTGAATACTTCGCCTGGGCGCAACTTACGTATTTGCAAGGCTGAATCTTTTCCAAAAACGTTTTTTGATCTGGCAATGATATTACAGAGCAGCTGAACACTGATAAGATAGACGGAAACTATGCATATTAAAACGCTTGTCTAGTCGTTAAATTTAATCCTTCGAAAGATAAGAGAGGCGCCCCACTAATATCGGCGGGCGTTTGTATAATTTAAACATTCCGCAGCCTATTTGGAGCCCCTAGTGGAAAAAAACGATCGAACATAAGTTATTTTCTACAAGGCTAAACTAAATATTTGCGGCGCCAGACGTCCAAGATATAAACCTAGTTTCGAGCCTGATGGGGATTGTAAAATGTTTGTAGCAATAATAAGCGCTGGTACAACCAAGGTCACCATACAAATTAAAAAAATAAGGCGTTCGCGTGCTAATTACAGATGTAGTGCATAATTGTTTTCCATCGTATTTTCACGGAAACGTACGAACGTATCTTGCTATTTCAGTCGATCACAGTACAAAAGGTACTGAGGTTGACTGAAGTAGCATGACAAATACGAACGTTTCCGAGAAAATACGATGGAAATAATTATGCACTTCATCTGTATATACCTATCTGTATATTACTATCAAGTCTTTGGCACTTACTTACTTAATTAAACCAATCTATTCAGATTACAGTCCTATTATAAATAATTCGAAGTCTTGATAAATGCAGCACCGTCACGCAAATGGACGCTGAAGAAAATCGATGCCAATCGTATGACCCCCGACCTATGAGTATTTTTAGCCGTTCATTTAGCTATATTACCTCAGCAAGGTCGGCTTGGTGCTCGTTTGCTGAAACAATTGACGTCATACTGAGTCCAAAGGCGTCGTCGTGTTTAATCTAGCGTGTTAGTCTCGTAAACGCAGCTTAGCCTCCACGGAAATAGCTATTGAGTCAATGTTACGTGTAAAGCTCCCCCGGCAACATAATTAGCCGTCTAATTATTACTTTTTGTTTCCTGCGTTCCTACGCCGAGGCATAGAAAAATGTTCAAGTTGAAACAGAAGTGTGGAGCACTCGACTCTCTTTAAGAGATGGAATGCCTTTGAATACTTTGCCTACCTACAAGTTTTCCTCGCCGCTTCCTCTGTGGAAGCTCGGCTCTTATGACGTACAAATTCCCCATTCAGAGAGACGTCGTTTCTCCGTGAGATTTCGTAGATACATACGTATCCTCTTTTCTTTGCACTACATTTCGCGTTTTTATACCTGGCAGCTAATTTGAAAGGTACTTATGAAGTAAGGAAGTACATTAACTACATACCTATATTTATATTATAGTGGTAAGTATTCTTTCCTTGTCCTTTGCATTCCTGAACAATACTGCTGACATAAGTTACCCGGTGTGTACATACCAATGGGAAACAGTATACTACGCCACACAAAAAGCAAACAATATATTCATTTGCGAAGTCTATTGTTTTATCACTAATGGTCTTTCCTGAACAGGTACACAAACTGTTTATTTAACAAAGCTGCATGACGAAGATTTATCACGTATTCACTTCCAACATAGCATGGAAGTAAAAACTCGTAAACACGACAAATGGATATGGTTCGCTGGTAAACGCGGTAAGTAATTAAAACAAATCGTTAATTATATTTTGTTAGTGTTTTGCTACTTGCCAGAATTTATATTATGCTGAAAGTGACAAGACAGCCACAGACAACGCCAACGCTGCAATAACGTTAACGACAAACATTTATCGCTAATAGAAGATGGATATGTTTGTAATTTGTAAAATTTCGCTCTAATATGTCACCTGAATGATCAACGCCCCTAACAGTTAAATCAGAGGGCCACCAGGATTAAACTAATTCATAACAAAGACCGTCACTCGACGTCCGCTGCCACACATAAAGGATGGAGTAGACGTCCATTATCCCGTCTGAACCAGATTTATTGCTAGCAACCCTTTAATTTCCATCACTCTATAAACCTTTCAAGTAAAAAGCTTTTTAAAAGTTTTGTTTTATCTCTGGCGCAATGGTGTGTGATTGACGAACCAACGATTGTTATTAACTTATTATGTCACACGCAAACGACGTTTTGCTTTTACATTCCGTTTAAAGTAAAAGTCGTAATAAAACAATCCGTGACCCCTGATACAATAGCTTATTTGTATGTGACTAATGAATATGAGGATACGTAGGTATGTCATCCATGTAGATACAAGAGTATTTGTACTGAATTGACTCGACTGAAAAAATCTACTTTCGGTGAGTACCTACTCATATTTTATTCATTCTATAAAGGACGACATTTCGTAACAGTATAAAAGGAACCTGGCAATAAAGACTCGGCATCTGTTTTATGGATGTTTTGTTTTGTCATGGAGGACCTATTCGTCCTGGGCCTCTATTCTAGGCGGTAAAAACCATATCGTCTTTGAATTGTTATGGTATTATTTTTAAATCGGCTGCCATTACTGTCAAGTAAATATGTAAACAAGAGCTATCAAAACGTTGACAATACGATAACAGGTCGAAGACGATATGGTTTTTACCGCCTAAAATATCGGCCCTGGGTAAAACCATGCCTTACTTTACATGCCTTCGGCATTCAAGTAAATCTTTACTATCCAACAGCTGTCGTAACCTGGACAATACGATAAAATGGCAAAGGAAATATGGTTTTACCCAATATTGTTATTATCGGTAAAACCAAATTGCTTTTATCACGTTATCGTATTGTTTCCTTCTCATTAGGCCGCCAATCATTCTGTCATGAAAATAAGAGCTATCATAACGTTGACAATACGGTAACATGTCAAGAGCAATATGGTTTTACCAAATATAATAGAGCTCCTGGTATTATGCGGTTCAATAACAAACCTAATTGAACCACTCTACTACAACAACCAACAATATGTCGACGATAATGAGTGGGATTTACGTTCCGATTTACGCAAGCGGGCTCTATTATTAGGTTTCATGTTGTTAGTTGCTACACGCCTAATTGATAAGTAAAGTAGAGCACGACACTGTTGAATCAAACTCTGGCCAGATTAAATCTTCTGCGGAGCTTAATTTTTAGAGTACTCACACTTAACCCGAACACTAATATCGCCATCGCAACTCCTATCGTTTATTTCGATTCTGAATAGGATTCAGTGTTTTCTTAACGTATATAATCCATAAGATAAACCTTTGATCGATTTAGACATGACAATGAACAATAGTAGACTTGGTTAAGCAAATAGGTAATATGAATACATATCAAAAGAACAATCGTTCCCAAAACGATGAACTCGAGAAACAATCGGGAGTCAAATTTGTCAACACCCGATTGATGTTCGATGATGATGTGATAATTCACGGCCGACTCCAATATTTAATCTCCCTCTTATCTACCACGTACGTACAATATGAAATATTTAACAATTTGGTAGGTTTCAGACTTCTCACATGTATTTTTCTCGGGGTCGAAAACTCTCACTTTTATTACAATATTTAAGTAAAATGAAATAGTGTTGCCCTATTGCCAACGGTTATTTCTCTTACATACGCACTCCAATCTAAATCCAGACCATTGTATAATTATTCCAAACAGGCGTGACCATTAGACAATAAAGTGAGGAGTTTATATCTCGACCAGGAAAACGTTAAGAGAAGAATTATTGCCTCAGATTATGATTCCCAGGACACGTGCGTGCCCGAGTCGGATGTTTATTGCTCATAACTTATAAATGGGTGGGGAACACTTAGAAAACACTTTAAATTTGGCATAGGGAAGAAAGAATGAAGGTTGGTATAGAATCTGAATAGATACCGCGGCTTGGCACGGGCGATGACGTGCGCAATCAGCGTTAGTCGGATCCCCCGTGGATGCTACCGCTCAATCAATAAGCTACTTCCTCATGCGGGCGTATACAAATCAGTTAGCACGATGACAGTGATGATTCAGATATGACACACGTCCCGTGGAAAGTTCCCGTGGGCTCTTCACAGGGGTCAACTAATTCGACCAAATGCATTGAGAAAGACTGCACTTGCCGGACTAATGGGACCAATGAAACTAATAGAACTTCATTGTTTTAAATTAATGATTAACCAGCTTTACTAGGTCATGTTTCTTAGCTTTAATTGTAGAAATTACATTACGACTTTTACGACCTTGTTATATGCGGGTTTGAGGACAAACCGATGTTTTGTGGTCTTGTTTAACATACGGGTAAGGTTGAAATTAACTACTGAATAGATACAAATGTCCGCATTATCAAACAGCGAAAACAGATCAGTATGCCGCATGTTCGAAAGTAACTGGGGTGTGACGAGGAAAGGGTTGCGGACGATCAAGGGGACGTCCCCATTTGATCGCTCGGGCGCTATTAGTCCGAAAGACAACCGTGTGTTTGAAATTTTGATCAAGCCCATGATTGTCATGTGCTCGGCTATAAATAAAAAATATAATGACCCCTTCGGATACCGTCATTTGCATAACACTGCGCCGGGATTAATTTGGAATAGATAATATCGGCGCGGGACTTGGACTGGACACGTAAGCCTGTACTGATGGATGAACGATAACAAATTGAATCCAATGCAATGTTCTAGTACATTTAAAATTGTATACAAAGCAAGCTGAATTAAGCAGCTAATTTATCTAACAAATCTACCGTCATTCATTATAGTGCATGCAGCTGCGCCGAATTATCGGCAACTCCGTATAAAACGTGAACGCGCTGCGTAACCCGTAAAAACTTTTCATTTTTATTTATTACGACAGGTGCACGTTATAATTCGTACGACTGTTAATCCATATAGAGTAGCATTGTGCATTCACATCGCGTGTTCTAGTGCTAGTTTTATTTGTCAATCGGTATGGTCTGACGAGGCCTACAAGTGCAGTGGACGACTCCGACCCCAATATTGTGTTCTAATATGGTGCGGCGGCGACAGCCACTGCTCTAACTAAAGCTATAGATAAGCACGTAGCCCACCTAGATGCATAAACAGACTTTACCGCATCCTAAAATAGGACCTGACCGCTAAATGCCATGAGGAATTATGTCCAACCCATTTTGGAATTCTATTTTGATAGTTTTCTTTTGAAGTGCAGTTTAGAAGTTTATGGACGGGATAACTTTTTATTAAATATCTTATCTCTAACTTATTTTATCTTTTTCAATAAAAAACGTTAGGCGATATATTAACAAACTGAGTTCTTAAAGATGATGTCTCCCACGTTTATTACTTCTATTTTTTTATCAACCAGCACAGGAATTCATATATTCTATTACACACATCAAAACTGCCCAGGAGTATGTACGAGTACAAACCATCCTTACATTATCTTGATATTTTACAATGTATGGCAACGCAGTAAGTACATTCATTGACAACCTTTTGACACCTTTTTTTGAAAAGGTGTTTTGATAAAAATCATGCTTTGAGGTTTGTCACAATTATTTTTTTCTTTAATATTTTTTCTATGATATTATTTCCTACAAAATAAATAAATAAAATCAGTGCTTGCTACGCCCCACTTTGTACTAGTGGTCTGACTGAATGACAATCATTTTGTTTAACCGTGTTTTTTTTAGTCGAGCAGTTAGCTGTGTCGTAGAAAGAACCATGTGGCGTTTAAGCTCTTTAGCCATTACAAAAAATATGTTTCTTTTATTTCTCAGTAAATAATGACAAAAAAAAGATAAAATATGCTTTGGAGACAAACAAACCTTAGAACATATTATCAAAAAAATCCTGTAGTCAATTGTAAAATATCTAAATAATGTAAGTAAGGATATTGTTTATCCATGGGCACCCTTGATGTGTGAAGCTGGTAAACATTACGAAATAAACTGCGATATTTCGATGACGATTTAAAATATATTACACCATCGAGCTGTTTACCTCTAAATCATTGTTTTTGAGGAATATATTTTAGTTCTATGCTGTAACAAACTGCTTATGTACATAATACAGTGCCGCATACTCATCTTATCTTATCTATCAACAAACATTTAATATTCTCGTATTCTCCAGATACGAGAGGTCGCCTTGACCGATCCTTTACGAAATAGTCACTATCACTAAACGTAATCCAGTTCAAAAGATTAAGAAAATTGAGCAACCAGAAACGAATTTGGGGCACGGCGTTCGCATTTTCATTAGCTAGATGGTGTTCACATATTTCGCGAGCTATCGGATTAGGACATTAGTAACGAGCCGCTATCGATATTTTTTTATATTGGACTTAGTTTCTAGTAAGTTGGCGTTATCGTATAGCGTCGCGTAGTTAACCGAGCCTCGCGGGTGTAATTCAGCAACACTGCACGTAGTTGTACCGGCGTCGACGTCGTTCCGGGGAGGCTTTCCCGTCGCGTGACGGCACCAAGGGGAGGCAAAAAGTATCGAATTAAAAAATAGTTGTCAGGTATTACGACGCATACTTAAGTATGTCAGTAGATTTTAATGACGTGAGTCACCGCGGAAAGAACAGGTGCATAGTGAAGCTTCATATCGATGTTTTTTTTAAACACTAGTATTGTGTAAACTTACACGCAGTTACCACAACGCGTGTTTAATAAACATAACAAGTTTAAAAATCAACATTTATTGTAGTTATTACCAAATTTGTTGGGGAATAATTTTTTAAAGTTGGGCAAACTGGGGATAAATGATACGAAAATAAAAATCACTATTGACTCCCCGCCCAATACCATCACCTTCAATTAAAAACAAAGTACAATTACTTAAGCATCTGTTTTATAAGCAAGTGCACACGCAAAACAAATAGAACCCGATCTCTCGCATTTCAATCTCATTATCGGAGCTGTACAAACAATATCGATAACAATAGTTGTGTGCATCCCTTCGCTCGGTGGCGCGTTCACGGGCAGGGCTCGCAGGGCGTTGACCCCGCAGACGGAGCTTTTCGCGTCTCGCCCTACTTGCCTAGCCCGCCCGCCCAACTCGCATAATAAACATACCTAATTTTACATAACGATACCAAACAAACTAATCCATCTAAATAAACCTAGTGAACTTGAGAAGCGAAGCTCTGATTGACGATAATAATATTTTAAAATTTGTATTAAAAAAAAAAATATTACCGTGTATCGGGGTTACTTTGATCAAATTCAAAGTTTAACACGAGTTTTAAAAGAAACTAAAAGACAAAATAATAACATAAAAATATTCAATAATCGGGTTTTCTTGTTTTGTTAAATTGAGTAACAAGAAAAAAAATTAGACCTTTAGTTTCCCGTAAACAAAATAAAAACACTATGATCAAAGTTAAACTACGAATGGGGTTACTTTGAAAACACTAAATATTTGAGTGACTATCTCAAGTAAACCCGCTGAAAATCACGTAAAATCTAAAAAAATATAGAATATAATTATGTTGTTCTTTTCCGATATCACTAATTAGATTTGCTTAATATATGACACCATTCAAATAACATGCGTTTTTGCATAACATAGGTACATTTGAAGTTTTTTTACCTCAAAAATCAAGACAAAAAGCACGCTAACTGTTCATATTTTTTCTATATGAAAATAGACAGTAAAATGCGCACTACTTTAACTTTCAGAAGGAGTAACTATCGACGCTACCAGTCGCGAAAAAAATATTATGGAGGCGTATTCCAACTCCTTAAAAAATACATGTTTATGTAGAATGGTAGTTGCTATCAAAGTCACCCCGTAAATTGAAGTAGCCCCGTCCACTGGTATTTCACGAATTGCTACTAGGTACCAGACTAAAACAAGGAAAAGGCTCTCAATATCCCCAGTTTCAAGAAGCCATGTCGATTACAGACATATCAATCGGCTTCTCGCTGCAACGTCAAGTGCAATCGCTTCTAAGAACATAATTATAATGTTTCTTTGTCGCCGTCAAAAGTAACTGTTCTTCGAGGAAAACCCTAATAATCCCATTAACGGTTCCCATACCTCGGCTACATTTCTGTTAACACATTTCCTTTGCCGGATGCACTAAAATACTTTTAGAGCTACCTCTTGCCGAAAAATCGTGCTCAAGGACCGCCTCGCGTCGGAAAAACGCACTTGAAATTATGAAAGTGTTTGCTGAGGGGAACCCTCTCAGACGAGTGGGTATTTAAAACTGTTGCTGCTTGGTAAGAGATTCGAGGATTAAAGCTGTAAGTATATCTACAGCTTATTTCTGAATAGGTATACACCGCAACAACAGTTACAAAATTTGCAATCATAAAGTAAACGTGCTAAGATATATAACGCTCGAAGTGCAATTAGCTATGCTTGTAAAATATGACACTTTATTAATTATTTAGAAATATGAGACCAAAGAAAAGGTGGTAGGACTGTGTGAAGAGTGATATGATCACCAAGGGAGTGAATACTAAGATGGTGGCTGACAAGGATGTTTGGAAGGAAAAAAGCATCGGACCCTAATTATTGGGGTAAGGGAAAGATGATAATTACTTATCAAACTGGGTGTGAAGTAAGCAATAGAAGTGAGCTTAAATCTTGCCTTGAGTCCAGCTTTATTGCCAGCTGAAACTTTAACTTTATTCCATAATTTCTACATACTATTTTTTCGATCAGCTTTGTCAAATTGAATCCGTCTAGAACTGCTAAAGCAGGGCATGCACATAATTTTAGTCCTAGGTTCTGTTATCTAGGCACCACATCAATGCAGCTTAACGCAACACGCAACGTGATCCTAGTTTTCTCTCCAGGCCGATCAAAGCTCGGCGCCGCACTTGATTGCACTTTCGCTTTCAACTCAGCACCCATTGGCTAGTTTAGTTTTTATAATACAGGTTTTCAGTTCAACTAAGGACAGATGTGGTAAGACAAGACGTTTCTTAGCCTTTCCTGATTAGAGGTGAATACCTTTTTTTTTCATAGAACCATTCCTAATTTCAGTCAATTTGAAATTCTACTGACTAATATGTTATAATGAAATGCCCAATAAATAATGTATGTCATTATGTCTCTAAAGGAAAGAAAATATTATTAAGGCGGAATACTTGACATAAAAGAGAAATAGCGGCCAATAAAAACTAAGCAGACATAAGAAAACCCATTTACTACAAAAAAACAACACAAAAACATTGCATGGTAAGTTTTCTAGTCGCATAGTTGGTAATGAATCATATTACATTAAATAAGTGTAAAGGGTAATAGTGTTTTTCTAGAATAACAGGTTCACTTTGCTGTTAGAAATGGCGACTATACGTAGACACGTAATGGGCATGTCGCAAGACAATCTACACTTTCATAAGAAGATGTCATTTGCGGATATTGTCTCCTCTAATGCAGTTAACTTTCCATCGTGAACATCGTCTATGGAATAAATATTTTGAGAAATTTAATAATCCACATAATTTCCAGTGGCGACCTACGATGCACATTATTGAAAACTAAATTAACGGTTTTATTTTATCACCCTAGAGCAAAGGTCGGCAACCGCGAGCTCGCGAGCCACATGCGGCTCTTTGGATGTGAGGCTGCGGCTCTTTAGTTCCATTCGCAAATATTATTTATTTTATAAAAAAATCAACAAATATCAACAAACTTTATGAAAGTATAGGCTATTTATTGTTGGCAAGAAAATTTTTTGTGGCTCTTTAAAAACCTCCGACTCAAAAGGTTGCCGACCCCTGCCCTAGAGTGATAAAACTTACTTCTCCTTTTTACCAACTTTCAGTATTTTGTAATCCTCTCTATTTCATTTTATTGAACAATAGACCGTTTTCCCTTCCCCTTCTGATACTCATATACTAATTCATATGACTAACGACACTTTTAATGAATACATGAATTTTAAATTCAAATTATGAATAATATGAATATAACTTAACCTAATCGTATTTGATATTATTTTTAGAGCAATATATACATACATAAATTCACGCCATCATTCCCTGAGTGGGGTAGGCAAAGCTAAAGAATTACCAACAAGTCTTAAAACTTCTTGATGATTCTGTAACCACATTTTGCACAAGTAGGCAAAGATGTTTCCCGGTGTATTAGTGACAGGTGGCAAGCCCATCGCCTAACAGTACTACAATCCTTTATTCCCTTGGTCGCCTCTTACGACATCCACGGGAAGACATACATGGAGAGGCACTATAGCAATATATGAATAAATATTAGCGATGCATAGCTAGGTACACATTCTGAGCAAGGACGCTTTATTCGAGATACCTAACACACGATCAAGGTATAACTTTGTATGCTTGAGCCTACCCATTGTTTCCACCGCGCTCTGAAGCAAACCACCATTGTAATATTTCAACTACAGTAATACCTATTTCAAGACATTTCCGTACCTGACTTCCCTTTCAACTAGTATGCACGTGATAAATTAAAGGTAAACAGTTTATAAGTCATGTTTCGCCGAAACTAACGCTGTTAATTACTGGTGCGGCCGTGTTTTTGAACACATTAGTACCCTTTTCTCTTTTACAAGCTTTTACTTAACCTCACGTGTTTGGGTCAAACCTTAGAAACTCGTACAAGTAAAATTTTAACCAATTCCCGTTAATGAAATTGTGGAAGACATGAAAACCCAATGACAATGCAACATTATGGTATGTAAGTGCGGATCTGTAAATTAAGTCGAAATGGGGCAACATGATCTCGGCTATACTTAACGGAGTCCCACCGACTTGGGACTGATAAGTTTGGTCTTGATGAGCAGATGACTAAATGAAAAGCAAGCTTAAAAACCCGACTGCATGTTTTATATTGTGTTATTTCAATTTTAACAGTTTAGGTATCCTATGTCACCCGGGATGGTGAAAGGATTCTAACGATACCACACACATCTAAATCGGCTCAGGCGGTTAGACGTTATGGTGGAATAAAGAATCGTACATACATACATGAACTCTGAAAACATTACACTCCTTCTTTTGGGCAGTCGACTAAAAAGGTTCAGTCGGCCACATAATCTAGTCTCAAACATGCTTTTTTTGACAGAAACTTATTTACTGTAATATTCATGTAATACTCTGCTCTGCCTACCCCACTCTGGGAAAGAAGGCGTGAAGGTATGTATGTATGTATGTACTCAATGTCAATTGGTGTGAAATCGTTCCTTGATATTATTTATTTATTCAGTATCTCTTGCGACGCTTAAACCAATCAAACAACGACTTATCTTTCTACGAAAATTTCGAAATCGGGCCAACGGATAAACTTGCGTCACATAATATAATAAATAAAAGGAGCCACAAACGCACATGCATGCTCGCTAAAAAGATTACAAGTTTCATTATGCAGTATGGTTCAAAAAAAATATGTACTTAAGCCAATAACAGTTAACAAAAAGCAGTAGACTGAACAGAGCAGTGCTATCGACCCTCCCAATTTATGATCGATTTAATTAGTGAAGAAAGTTCACGTACTAGCCATAAACAGTGGTCATCTATATTCATCGTAACATGCTGTATATGGGTAGTTCGGCTAGAAAGCTTACCACCCAGGGCGCTAGCAGCTTATCCTGCGCTCCCGATCCCCTTTGTCCGGCTCCCGTGCCAAATGCCGCGCGCTGCATACATAATGCACCTCTTGTTTCGTCCACAGCCAGTGCGACGGACAAAAAGATAACTGTTCTGTCCGCATAGCGACGCGACACGTGAACTCATCATTCTACTCTATATAGAAAACTAGTTCTACTATCTACAGTGATTGACTATTATATCTGATTTATACTTTACAATTTGTGCAAATTCCCTTGATGCAACCTCGTTAGTCTATTGCAACCGCTTAAACTGAGCCTTTTTTTTGCATTTTTGCAATGTTCTCTACATTTGCGTTGTGTCCGTGTAGCATAATTAAGTAGGGTTCCCTGACGTAAACGGCAAAACGGAAGCCGTCAAAAGTCGAGGCGTGTGAGTCTGCCACAGTTGAATGAGTTTACAACCGTTTAACCCAGAATGCTACGCTCTGCCACGAATGTTATTAATTTGATTTTGCATTTTGCACTTTTATTAAATTCTTTTTTTATTAGTCTACGGTTTGGAATGGGGAAAACTGGGTGGGCTCTATGGACACCGATGAATTTACAGGTATAAATAAATAGGAACCTAAGTCACTCGATCTCCAATTCTCCGTGACAAAAACAAGGGTTTTCTTTGGGCTAGCTACGCTACGAGTACCTTAGTTAATCGTTACAGATATGTGGTGCATATTTGAAGAGGTTAAATAGATAAAAAACGACGTTTATCAAAATACGACTAGATATCTACATAGACATAAGACAATGTAGGTACTCTCTAATCGAAACATTAAATTATAAATTTAAGAAAGTAACTGGTGGTTATCACAATTCACAACACTTCAACCCTCTTAAAACAAAAATCATTGTTTTGATTTTAGTAAAAATAAGAAGAATTATATGGTTTTCGTTGAGAATATCACTTCTGTTGAGCTAAGACATAATTATTAAACCAAGAGAATATTAATTTAATACCAAACAATATTCCTGAAACAATCAATATTCTTGACCAAAAAAACATTTTAGAAGTATTTTTTCCGTGTAGGAAAATATGTTTTGAGAAAAAAAAAACTTTTTTTTTTATTGCATAGGGACCATTACTGGGTCGTTATTATACATAGTCTTTATCCTTCATTGATATCATATTGTTAACACTATGATAGCTCTCATTAACTTCACAGTTTAGGCAGCCGAGTCATAAATAGTAAGTTTGCAACAGGAGTAGGTAATAGTAGTTTATGAAATTGTCGCATAAGGAGTGGTATTAAAACACGAGTGTGTGTTTAAGAACCCAGCCGCCAGGCGAGGTTTTTAATAGTATCACACGAGTGTTTTAATACCTAGTTATGTGCAGTTTCATACACTACTTTATCTACTCTCATACATTGCGATTCAACCTACTAAATAAAAGATCAAAGTTAATAAAGTAACTACAGCAAAACGTATTCAGTGAATGGCGCCAAAAGCTAGCACATCACCGCGCATGCGTTAAAGCGGGCGCTGTCACAGACAAGTAAAAATTGGAATGAAAACTTTTTGTAATGCTGTAAAAATGACGCGAACCGCATATGAGTTCCATTAAAAAAAATGATATGGAACCTCGTTGGTGACATTAACTTTTTGGATTAACTTGTATCGTAATGGTAAAAAAATTACTATATAACATTATTTTGTTAGAGAAATAATGTTATAAAGTGTTTTTTTTATTATTTCGGTATTGTGTTTATAAAGTATGCCAATATAAATTCGTTTTGAAGTTTATAATTCGAACTTTACGATATGAGAGTAGATAAAAGTTGTTTATTGCCACTTAAAGGCAGTTTAGGCAGTACTTAAGTGTTTTCTGAGATTCGCTTAAAACACTTGCAAATCCGAAACGAGGACAAAGACTGTAATTCACTGTAAATATTGAGGAGTTACAAAACACATCCAAAAATACATAGTTGAAACAAATGAACTCATATCATATCTCAATTGAACGCTTATAATTATGTAAGTAGCTATGTATGAATTGTCAACGTCTAAGTGCCCGCAACAGTTACAAGTACTTACAAGTATCAAGGCATGCGTATACTACGCTACTAGTGCATCTATTGCGCAAGTTATCTACTATCGTTCGCGAGACAACGCTAACCTAAGTACATACCTACTTGTTTACGGCAAGATACCGACACAATAGTTAGTTTGTAGCACTCCACCTTACAATCGCTACTCATATTTCTGGACATTCATAGGTATGCGTACGTGAGAACAAGTCAACATTGTATTGAAACTTGAAACAACAAAGCCCGACGCCCGAGACTAAACGCCGGTTGTTCAACAAAATATTTACGTCTCAAACAGTTAGTCATTCATCATAATCATCAAACAAGTCCCTAATGATGAGTGCGGCTTCGTCAACAAGAGGATGCCTCATTTTGACTCGCTTAGCGTGGTAGCGTAACAATAGCTAGTGGAATGAAAACTATGTTAATGCGATATCTACATTTTTGTTTCAAACAACTACAAGTTCGAGTAAAGTTGGAATTGGCAGGATACACCATATTTCTACAATGTACGATCTTTAAAAAACCGGCCAAGTGCAAGTCGAACTTGCCCACGATTCCGTACCATTCTTATAGGTATCTTTAATTATTAATTTAATTTTTTTTAATTCTTTTTTATTCGAGGAATACTACACGTCGTGTTTTTTCCGACTAGCCATCCGTGTTTAAGCTTATGTTTTTTTTTTAATTGTAATTAAGGTTTTTCATACAAAAGACATCAACGCGTCCGAACACAAAATATTTACTAATTAATTATTTTCTGCATTTATTTTCTTAAATGTCAGATAAAGAGATATATAATCAAAATACAGCTAAATCCAAAACACAAACTGCTGTAAATCCCGCCATTTCCACCAACCTCTTATGGGTTACAGCAGGCAAAAAAAAAGTATATAGACTGGCATAACAAAGGATATCGGATAAACGAACAAAGCTAAGGCTTTCGCCCAGCACCAAGGTACACAAGGTATGTCACAGCGATCGGATAGTACAATCACGCGGCGTGAAAGCGTTGGACAAGTGCTTTTGTTTAACCCGAGCTATTAGTACGTGTGCCAAATGACAACCAGCCGTGTTGAAACACACCGCAGTCCGATCGAAAACGCAATACCATAATTAATGAGTCAGGTTACCGTACTTTCAATCGTAAACACAGTTGAGCCTAATTAGGCAGTGACGTGGTAAGGTGACACTGTGAAAACGCTTGCTCACTGATTTGAATACCGTTTTCGTATATGGCGAGCTTCTGCTGTATAGACGGTGCGGTTCTGCGTCTCTCGTCGTGCATGGCGAGTGGCGACGACGGATGCGTGGCGGACGACGACTAAATGCCTCGCACAGAAGCCGGGCAACGTGTCACGGTCACCTAACAGGATTACCTGTCCTACTACGCAGGTAAACTAAATAATATAGGCCATGGGGCCCTTAAGTGTATTAACTGGCTTGCAGGTTGTAACGGGCAAACTTCGAGTGTCGTTAAAGGATCGTAAATCAGTTTAGGGTCGAATTACTCTAACCGCAAATCGTATTGAGGCGATGCGCGGACTAGGCTTTTCCTGAGCCACACAAGTGGGTCGACGGTTCCTACTGATATTGGTGATATAAATTCTTATTTTTAAACGACTTCGTGGTATTTATATTATATTTATTTACTTCTTCTTCTTCTTTCGTGGCGGCAATTTACTAGAAGGCCTATACACATCAATGAGTTGAGTACGAAATGATACCCAACTTCAGACTTTAAAGGTTGTCTGTTTTGGTCATACTTAGGTACTGAATAATTTTAGAGTTACAGCTCTGTTTCAATAAGTAGGTACTAATCAGTAAGAAACGGGCTAACACCACCTAACTTATGAATGTAGGTAAATTAAGCCTGTATCAATATTAGCATGATAGGTATAAATCAGCGCATGGTTACGTATAGGTACGCTCAATCAGCCGGTTTTTTCATCGAAGTAATATTCTTTTACAATGCATGATCCTCAAACAATTCAATGACGCACTGTCTTCCGTATTCCTTAGGTACTTAGAGGTCTTCGAATAACAACACCTGACGTAGTTTGATTGTTTTAAGAACGGTAGGTAGGAGGCTGTGGTTAACGAGACCAAGGTCATAATTAAAATAAAGAATTGTATATTTTTTACTAATACATCTGGCCAAGTGCATGCGAATGGGACCAAGAAAGACATTTGGCCAAAAACATGTCAATCCCACAAAAACCAGTACCTACCTACATTAGGCTTTCTCACGAACTTTCAGGATGCGGATTCTCAATACTGCATCGAAGAGCAAATGAAGTGACGGACCATGCGTAGTTTGGGCCAGTAACTATGCCCTTATAGAAGGCAATGTTCGAGGCATATGCTCGTCCTGCGGCCAGGCCAGACAACCCCTCATGTGCCTACATTGATAAGAGAACTTGAATCAATAGGTGGCCCAATTTGCGGGTTACATTGGTATTTACCGTAAAAAGTAGAGTACAGAAGTACAAGGTATGCGTTGGAATCAGGACTTGGATCCCTGGTTAATTTTTTTAACTAGCTCGTGACATCAGATACGCCGTGCATTTCAAAAAGAGCATTTTCCTTTCGATTAGGCAATCGATATTATTGCTACTGGTTTATAGTACGCGACTAGAAAAAGATCTATACAGGTGATTCTAAAATATACTAGATAGATCCTAGATAGGTGCTTAAATAACTAGAAAACCTTGTAAAAACGAACACGTACGTGTATTTAATTTGATCCTTCCAATACATAATAGTTATTTATGTAACTGGTACATAATGAAGCTTCTTAAGGTACGAGTGCTGAGGTCTGACTGAGCGCGAGCTTGCTAGCGCTCTAATAACAGGCACGAGGACCTTAAGAGGTAATTATGTACCTCTGCATACATAACTTTTATACAAGCTTAAAATGATAATGATAAAAATAATCAATCGCCAACTTTTCTTGTATACTTTCCTCGATTTTCCTGCTAACAAATTACTTGTCAGCAAAGTCATTTTCATTATTCCGATTGTCGTTATAGTGGGTGAATTTTATTGTTAAATGTTAACAAGTTTCATGCAAATGTTAATAAAATTACTAAAACTGTTCTAACAATTTATCATAGAAATTGGAATGTCAAACGAAACGCTAATTTGTTGATTTCCATATTGAACGTAACCATGGTAACCAAATAACAAATCGATGGATATAATCATTTTTTTGTGATTTAATAAAAACTAAATCTTTAACACATTATTAGCATCAAAATTTAGTTTGTTTTTAATCTATTTCATTTCAACTGTTATAAAAATATTTTTAACGAAATAATATACAAAATTAAGATGCCAAGTGTTCACTAGACGCCAAGACGATATCCGGAATGACCGTAACCATGGTAATAACAATGCTATAATGATTATTATAGAACTGTTATTACCTGGCGACACTCATTATAGTATTTTTTCACGCTTCGGTTTCGCTATAGGCGGTTTATTTATAGTACGAGAGAAGATAAAAAAATTGACAGCTGTTAACGCTCTAATCGACTGTTAAGTAGTTAACATCGATTGATTAAATTGGTACTTGACCTTGTATTTTTTGAGGAAAAGTTCTTTAGGTGAAAATACAACTGACTTAATGATGCTTGTCTTATATTTTTTTCTAATTCTAATTGTATTGAATGGCTTTTTCTCCTGTTAAGGTGTATTTCACCAATGTCGAGTTATTTATAGAAACAAGTCAGTTCTTTACGTTTTCGATAACGTTAACGTTTTCGCAATGCATCTGCGAGTATTTTGTTTCTGAGTCTTGGAGGTTTTCTATGTATTATACATTTTTGTTTTTCGAAATATATTGGACATGAAAATATAGTGATGTTTTGACAGATTTGATTGACAAGAGAGCTTTTCTTCTCTGTAGCACCAGCAAAATAATACTATGATGATGAATATATTTTCAACCTTTTTAGTAAACTAATTAGAGATAACATTATTCTCATCACTATTTCATCCTCTATCTAAAGACAATTACAGTCAGGTATACTTGTTATTGTCATTGGCAGTCTGAATAGAAACAGACTGTGAACATAATTTATGTCATTTTTTTTGCCACTATGATTTCACCAATGTCAAGTTTAAGGAAGGCACAGTTAGGCCCGCTTGCACGTAAATTTAACCCTAGTTTAACCTCAGGTTAAATTATTAAAGAAGGTCAGACTCATATAAGAACTGTAAATTTTAACAAATTAACCTGTTAACCTGGGGTTAACCTAGGGTTAAAATTTACGTGCAAGCGGGCCTAAATAAATTTTATTATCAAGCCACTATAGAACCCTGTCATAATTATAGGTTTTAGGTAAATTACTTAGATACGTCAAATTAATCGACAGGACTCGAAGTTGTTCTAAAATTAGGTATAGTTGTTGCTTGTACGTACATTTCATGCGATAATTATAGGCATCAGTATTTATTAAAAATAAATAAATACAACTGTCACTTGTATTGTATGTGACGTACCAAGCGTCAGTAAAATATTATTTGACAGGAACTCACCAAAATTGGACAGTGCGCCTTACACTTCAATTCAAATCTCGAAATCTATCACAATATTTTTAAAATGAACACGTGAGAGCGAATAGTTACTGCGTTAAATATTATTCACGACGTTAGTCGTCACGCAACGCGCACGGTAGTTTTACGACACTGCCGCTACAAATCCATTTCGCGTCTGGCTGCTGGCTGGTCTGATAAACAAAACTTCCGCCCCCATGGAGCGCGCGCAATTTTGTGTTGCTCTCTTTAAAAAACATCAATATTAAATAATTCAGTATTAATATATTTTTATTTAAGATCACCAAACATACTCCTCTTATTATTTACTTAATTTGGGATTAATTTATCCAACTGTACTCGGCTTAGTAAGACTTTGTGAAGTAAATAAGCATTTCTTCAAGGACATTTCTTTACAATGGAAACATTACTGTAGTGACATTAATATGACATTTATTTACCACAGACGAGTTCAGCGATCTGACACGACGTTCTGTCACTTGGTTATTGGTTCGGCATCGGAAAGAAATTGGTGTAAATCACCAGGGTTTCGATTAGAATTATTTTGAATATTGCGCCCACCTGAAGACAAAATGGGTTACAGATTCCTTAAACTTGCCTCTTCTGTTAGGGTAAGCTTCTATTTTGATGTTGCTTCAATTTGCCTTATAATGTGTTTAACATCTGACTCGTTATGCAATGATTCACGTAGTAAGATATAGGATGTACTTAATCCGATAAATGCAATAAAAATCAGAGTAATTTTGAGTACTATTTATGATTGCTTGTGTGGATAATGGAGATAAACTTTGTTACATTAATGTAGAAGTTCGATATGGTTACATTGACCTTCAAACATGTGACCGATAGTCTGATCCTAACCGGTGCGTTGAACAGATTGAACGAAAATTATCTTTCTTATTTATCACCTGTAATGTTATTGAATTAAGAGTTACTTTTATTTTGTTTATGTACGCATCGCTTTTATAACTATGAAATATTTGCAGCCTGGAAGTATTCAAATCGGTGTCAGAAAATACTCCTCAGCTATTGATGCTGACATAGTAGTCATTGGCGCCGGTCCTGGTGGTTATGTCGCAGCTATTAAAGCAGCCCAGCTTGGACTGAAGGTATCTACAATTACTACAAATTGTGTTAATATTTCTGTTTTGCAGGGTTTATTTTCTCATACTTTACAAAATCATGGCCTTTTTTCTAATCATAAAGTACAGTGATTGCAGCGAAACCAGTGCGACATATTAACCTGTTAAGCATTTGAAGTCAAAATTAAAATGTATGTGATTACACATAGTTCCGCAAGATTCCTGAGTATTTGTCACAACATATGTGTTGGTACTGTCCTTTGATTGTGAACCATATCTAAAAATAGATAGGGCAAATTAGACACTAACCAGATTGTTATTCTGGACATGTTTGTGCAGAAAATTACAATTTTATATGCATGTCAAGCAGATTTTTCATAAAATATTCTATATACTCAATTAAATTTAAGCTGTACCGTAGTTGTATAGTAGGTATGTAGTATTTCATCACTACCACCATCATATCCTTTGACCTACCACCAAGCAACAGTGCTCACATTCTTGTGTTCCCATGACTGAAGACAACTGGTGAAATTAACTCTTCTCTCTTAGAAACTTTTCTCTTCTCTCAATCTTTCATGCTCGCTCAAGGCTCGTTCACCTTTGTAAATCTATTTTTTGTCTTCATTGTATTGTTTTTGTTATTTCTCTAATAGTGTTTACTTAAATAATTATATCTTTTTTCTCAGGGTTGGCAATGCATTACCAGTCTTATTACTGCAATCCTGAGATTGTATTCTTTAGAATTCAGTGGCCTGTTTGCTTGTTTGCCTTCCCCTTGCCATAACAAATACAAAAACAAGACATCAATGTATACCCTTTTGATACCTAGTTTTGTCGGTAGCAAAAAGCCAATGGAAGTGTCTGTGATATCCAAACAAACTAAAATGGGAAATGGTTTTTATTGCTTTTTGATTTGAGCTTACCCTGGATAACTACTATATCTCACATTTTGATACAAAATAACTACTAGAATTCACTCCACTTATAAAATTATAAGAGACTAGCTGTACGCAAAACACCATACTAAAGTTTAATTACAATCTGATCAATAGTTTCGGAAAGCATAGAGCACAAAGATACAAACATTGATTTTAATTTATATATATTTGATTTTACCTATTGGTTAAACTTTAAAAGATGTTAAAGCAAAGCACAGAAAGGCAGAGACAGAGTTTATAGTTTTATCATTTATGACTGACCTTCCAAATTCCATAATTTTTTTTTTCTACTTTATTGATAATTTCCTGGCAATATACTAATACTGATTTTTTATTAGACAGTATGCGTCGAAAAAGATCCTACTCTTGGAGGAACTTGCCTTAATGTGGGCTGCATTCCCTCGAAGGCATTGCTCCACAACACCCACTTGTACCACATGGCAGCGCATGACTTTAAGCATCGCGGCATTGAAGTAGGCAGCATAAACATGAACTTTGAAAAACTAATGGAGTATAAAAGAAATTCAGTAAAAGCCTTAACTGGAGGTATTGCCATGCTTTTCCAAAAGAATAAGGTAAGCACATACATAATAATATTATAATTGTGAAAGTAACTCTGTTGTCTGTTTGTTACACTAAGTATTCACGGAAAAACTGCTGAACCAATTTCTATTAAATTTGATGTATAAAGATAGCTTGAGTCCTATTTTATCCCAGAACGTGATGGACGTCTTAGGGCTTTTATGATGACAATGATTTTTAAGAAGATCTCTGCTTAAAATGAACTCAAATTGTGGTTATTTTTAACAGGTGCAATTAGTTAAGGGTGTGGGCACCATAGTTGCTCCTAACAAAGTGGAAGTAACGGGAGGTACATCTATTAACGCTAAAAACATCTTGATTGCTACTGGATCAGAGGTCACGCCTTTCCCTGGAGTCCAGGTAATCATATCAATATTACAAAAAATAGTACAGTCACGAGATTAAATTTAGTACCCACCTTAGGTCCAAAGTCAATCTGACATTCTACAACAATAAGGTTGAGTTTCCTTAAAGTTACAAATGACTTGACATCTCTAATCACATTGACAACTTCAAGCATATTTTTCTTGAAATGGGTCCCAAATTAACGCTCGTGACCGTACCTATAAGCAATTATGAAACAGTATTGGAAGCCTAAACCAGAAGGCTAGAATAACTTGATATCTGTAATCCGTATACTGCTTGTGTAATGCAAAAAATAAAATAGTAATACAGAAGAAGTATCCTCTTGATGGAGGATAAATAATAACTTTTTTTTTCTGCCTAAAGACAGCGTGCATTATTTTTTAAATTTGAATAATTAAAGCTTTTGTAATCACGCAAATGCAATGAATAACTATACATATAACTGCACCCTTTTTTGCTAGCAGGAAGGATATGGATAAGCAAATGAAATAAACAACAAGAATGTAGCATACTACAAGATATATAAATGTTATAATAACATTAACTTTCTGTTTAGTTTGATGAACTAAAAATCGTGTCATCTACTGGGGCACTGTCCCTCCCTAAAATTCCTAAGAAGATGATTGTAATTGGAGCTGGAGTCATTGGTCTGGAGCTAGGCTCGGTTTACCAGAGACTCGGTGCTGAAGTAGTTTGTGTCGAGTTCTTAGGCAGTATTGGTGGTGAGTTTTTTTTTTTAGAGAATAACATTAAGTCATGATCTTCCGGTCTTGGTCTTAAATACATTCTCCTTTACGAGCTACCCTGAGCCCTATTGGGCGTAATGCAATCTGTCTGATGCGAATCATTGGAAAAACTTGAACATAGTATAAAGTTTGTCATTGTGATTTATAAGTTGTATCAATTTTATAATGAATCTTAAATTAAATAACCCTCACAGAATTTTATAAGAAAAATAATGATAGATAATGGTATTTGTAGGTGTGGGTATCGACGGTGAGGTAGCGAAAACCCTCCAGAAGATCATGGTAAAGCAGGGGATGAATTTCAAACTGAACACGAAGGTGATGAGCGTGAAGAAGGAAGGCGAGGTTGTCAAAGTCGAGGTTGAGGCTTCAAAAGGAGGCAGCAAGGAAACGGTAAGTTTATTGTTTTAGCAATGATGGACCTCAAATAAACAAGGAAAACCTTCACTGGAGTTTCCCTAGCCACAATCGTCCAGAAAGCCGAAGCGGCGCGTCCCCAAGCCAAAACTGCTTCCGCTACGCGACACCCAGTGAGACACCTACTTCTTATCGTTTGAAGCATTTTTGGGACTTTTGTTGTCGTTATTTTGTGTAAACATCTAATATTTTATTCAATCCGCCTCCGGGCGTTGTTCGGTACCCTTCTATCGGAATATCCTACCCGAACTATATTTATACTGAGTTAATTAGTGGTTACTGAATTGTCAACAACTTTTTGAAGTTGTAATTCTGTAGCTCTGCCTACCCCACTGTCTGGGATTACAGGCGTGAAGGTATGTATGTATGTATGTAATTATCACTTTTAGTTTGACTGCGACGTGGTCCTCATCTCGATCGGCCGCCGTCCGTACACCAAAGACCTCGGAGTGGACAAAGTTGGAATCGCGCTTGACAAGATGGGCCGTGTTCCCGTTAACGAAAAGTTCCAGACCACAGTTCCTGGGTATGTTAACCGTCTATTTTATTTAGAGAAACGGTAGGTCTGATTCCAAAGTGTGATGAAGATGACTAAACTTAATTTAACGCCCGATTTTTTTATAAGACAACGGTGTCTGTCAGGTATATTTTAACTCAGTCCTTTTCTTTGTCATATAAAAGTGGAAAGAATTGGGTTAAATACCCACATATGAACACGCGGTGTGCGATTCCAACGAGCCGTTGACCAGCAGTTATAGTTTACATTATTTTTTAGAATCTACGCTATTGGCGACTGCATTCATGGACCTATGCTAGCCCACAAAGCCGAAGACGAGGGTATTGTCTGCGTAGAAGGTATCAAGGTGAGTAATATAATAAACATACAGACATACCAAATGGGTGAATCAAATTTTAAGGTACTCCCCATTTTTCGACATGTTTCGCCAAATGTATGTTATTAGAAAAACTGTCTATTTGTTAATGACTTAATAAATCAGAAAAATAGGCTAACATTTGAAATTATTTGATTTAAAATACTTAGTACAGTTTTAAATAATATATATACTTGGTAACGCAGGGGACGATGATGTCCCTAGGTTTTTTATGAAAATTGTGCATTTTCCCCCGAGTTACCAGGTTTTTTCGAGGATAAATATTTGAGCTGTTTAACGTGTAAAGTGTTTAAATTTGGTGGTCTGATTTTAATATTCATAATGAACCATGTCTCCAGGAAAGTTTTAGTACCGCAAAAGAAAAGGAGTACATTAATGATTCACCCAGATATCGAAGTCTCACCATTCTTTTTTACTATTTTGGAAAGAAACCCTAATAATCCAGATGCAAGGACCGATTCTTTAGATTCTAGAAACTTTTTTTATTTTTCAGGGCATGCCTGTTCACTTTAATTACGATGCTATTCCATCCGTAATCTACACCACACCAGAAGTGGGCTGGGTAGGAAAGAGCGAGGAAGACCTTAAGAAAGAAGTGAGTACCTATCATAATCCAATCAAATCAAGCCTTATGACCAGAGGGTTTATTGTTAAAACAAAAATATGTACACGATTCATGACCTTAGTACGAAACGGAATAAAATAACATTGTTATTACATATTTATGTTATGTATGAACGTCGCTATCCGAGAAATAAAACTGTCTATGATCAATTTTACTGACAGAGTATTGGTTCGTAACAAGATAAACGACCGGTCATGGCGACGACTGAGTTATTATTATTACTGTATAGTGGCATGACCTAACGATTCATCCTTACTATTAATTTTTAATTCAATTCAATTGAATGAAGGAACAGCCAAAATATTTTTTTAGGTTGTCGTAAGCTGTTTGAGGATAATAAAATAACCATTTAATTCTTAAAATACTATTTTTAAACAAGATATTTGTTTACATAATAAGACGAGTAAAGTTAAACAGATTACGGCTATTGGGTTTATAAATATCATGCGTGTTTCAGAACCGGGCGTACAAAGTTGGCAAGTTCCCGTACCTGGCTAATTCGAGAGCGAAAACGAACGGCGAGCCCGACGGCTTCGTCAAGGTGCTGTCGGACAAGAAGACTGACGTCATCCTAGGAACCCATATCATTGGCCCCGTAAGTATTTCTCAGGGTTGAAAACATATTCGCAGTTCTGGGATAGCTGTCCTGAAAACTAAAAACGTTATGAATCAGTATTTTAGACTTGCAGGAACACAAACACCCAAAGGTTCTATTTAAATTTCGGTCTATTCCCACTATTTCCACTAACAGTTCTATTGATAGAACTAGTGGGAATTCTTATTCCCACTAGTTCTATTATTCAAAGGACTTCAGATAATAGAACTAGTGGGACTGTTTTTTTCCCAGTAGTTCTACTGGAATTTAATTAAAAAATAATTTAGTCTCATTAAAACTGTTCATGAACAATGTGTTTTCATAGCACAAAATGATTTTACTTTTAATATATACGTATATAAAAACAATAATGCAACCAATCTACGATATGTCCTTTTGCGAAAAGTAGGTAAAAATCTACCTATTCCGATCACTGATTATTATTTTATATATACGTATACCTATATTAAAAGTAAGTATAAGTAGCTGAGTGGAGACCACTTCGGCACACATCATCCTCATTGTACTTTTATAATTTAATGGTTTCGCTTGTTAGGGGATAAGAAGTGATTGTATTACGTTATTGTCTTTTCTATGAAGTACCCCTGTGTTGATGTGTTTGTTGAATAAACGTTTTTCTATTCTATTCAATTCTATAGTTGTTTAATCGCGTTCTCCTTCATTATTATTTCTACCTCACGATCGTATTGAAAGTCTTTTTGAGACCATGATGATCGATGTAATACGATAGAAATGTCGGGAGAATCAAGAAGATATTAATATTATGGTACGCGATTAAGTCCCGTATTACTGCGTATGTGAAAATGCAAATATTTAAGATAATATGATTAAAAAGATAATTTAGTTAATTTATTTTTATTTTTGTTATGATCAGTAGTCGTATTTAAATTTATGTAACTGCCCTAAAAAGAAGGTAAGTAGTCAATCCTGACAACTGTCATTCCGGTTCAAATTATAACCTGCAAATGGGTTACAAATTGTACTTCCATGGCAGGTGTCACTGCCGGGATTGATTTCTGATCTTCCTTTTAATGTTGGGCATATTGTAAAATATAAATGAGTTAACATTTGTAACGCACGCGCAGGGCGGCGGCGAGCTCATCAACGAGGCGGTGCTGGCGCAGGAGTACGGCGCGGCCGCCGAGGACGTGGCGCGCGTCTGCCACGCGCATCCGGTAAGCTAAACCCTATTTTATATTATGACTAGCTCCAAGAAAAACTCTAGCATGTTTTAAGTTAAACAGCGACATCTAACGGATGAGTCGGGGTAAAAGACAGCGCCATCTGCCGTCAAGTAGAATTTCAAAATCATAATATGATTATCGGGATTAAATGTAATTAATGCCCGTCTTCTCTTAAAAGATCTTCGGGCTTGTACTACTCTTTCACTCGCTCCCATACGCTAGTATTTCCGACTTTACCCGAACAGTCAGGGTTTCTTAGAATTTGTCTTGTAGCTGTACAGTAAACGTTAAAAGTACATTTTGATGACGTCATCTCCGGATCCAGGCACTTTAGAATAACATGTATAGCAACATACTAAAATTTGGTGCTGGTATCACAAAGTGAACTATGTAACAGAACGCATTTATTCCAAAGAATTGCGAAGAGCAAAAAAATCATGAATGTTGAAAAGTTTTATCTCAAAAACAGAGACCATTTTAGTCTCATTTGGTAGAAAATTTAGTCTGCTTTAAAAACGTACGGAGAATGTACTATCAAAAACTAGTCCTCGCCAAAATCAGAGAAAAGTTGCGTTCGAGGCAGGGATCGTTACCGGTATTCTTACTACCGGTTTTAAATAAGGTATAACCGGTTATAATTGCATTTTGGTATTTATATCACTAAAGCTCTAATAAGCGGTATAATCAAAACCGGTATTGAAATGTAATAGCGGTTTCGACAATTGACAACATTACCTCTATTTGATACTTTACCAATAAACCCATTACCGGTAATACCTGTCAGTGTCTAAACAAGCAAGTTTTCTAATTTTGAATTATGACAATCAACGAAAAGATTATACCATTCTGTCATATGATCGGTTTGTCTTTTTCTTTTCCGTAAGCGGCCCATTTTAGATATTTTTATATAAATACGAAATCTTTCTTTTTCGTGTGGCTTTTTGCTACTTTATTAAATTATTACAGAAAGGCGAATAAACAAATTGACAATTGACAATTTGAAATACGTCGCAAATCAATTTATTTGTTCAGTACTAGCAGACATTTCAACCAGTGTTAGCCAACAATGCTATTGAGTTATGTTACACCTATTTGTTGTGCTTCAGTCATAATGTCTACTTGACACCTTATCTATCAAGAGCAACGAATACCGATATTAAATAGAGGTAAAGAATACTGTAAATAGTGCATACATAGTGAAAAAGACAAAAGCGGAATGACAACATTACCTCTAACTCGAATATAGGTATTATTATTTTAGCGGTAATCGTTTGACAATTTATATACAGGTATTCAATTTCACCGGTTTTACAATCCCTGGTTCGAGGTAACAAACTAGGATTATTCAGTCTTTCAAAAAATCAGAACTACCGGATTTGACGCAAACACGTTACTAAGGTTACTGGAGTATTAACTGTTTGAATGGCATGTCACTTGTGACACATTTCGAGTTGATTAACTTGCTAAAGTACAATAATCATCTGACTTTCATCAGTTTATTTTGCTGTTGACTGCACAAGTGCATTTTTCTGGACGATTATTTATTTATTTATTGGTAGGAAATCCAACAGTTACAAATACAGCATATGAAACAAGAATAGGAAACATAAAAACCAATTAAAAGATTTCACATGTAGTATTTAATACAAACTTCAAAGGTACACGCATTTACACAAAAACACTTGCGCAAATAAAAGCTACTGCTAAATACCAGCCAGAAGTAGATCTCCAAAAGGTTTTCTTACCTATGGTAAATAAAACATGCTCAAACAACACATTTCGCTGTCAAACTTCGACTCACGGAAGGGATTTTACAATTGGATATATTATGATTATTTGGAAAAAAAAGTCTATTGAACGGATAATGGCTATCACAGCTTATTTATTGCTTCTGTTTAACTTGTACATTTTAGTAATATACATTTTTCTATATTTTCAGACATGCTCAGAGGCTCTGCGTGAAGCGAACATGGCCGCATACTGCGGAAAGGCTATCAACTTCTAGGTTTAATGGTAATCAGGTCTCTGCTGACAGAGACTGATGGGCCCCCATAACACAGGCGATTCGTTGTTTCAATCAAGATCCAGCAATATGCGACAGATGACAATATTTTGTCTCTTTGCTGATGCATCTTTCTCAACCGACGACAGATCGACGTGGTATGGTGGCTGACACGTAGAATAATGACTAAGTGATCGGATTAGGTAGTGCCAATTGGTTTTACATTGGAGGATATAATTGTATTTGTTGTAACCACAATTATATTAAGTAATGGCGGCCCCAAGCGCAACTTAGTTCAATGGTGCTACACCATTGCAAGGGTTCTTAATTTAAAATTTAATATCTTATTGGCAGATATTGTTACCGTGACTCTACCTAAGTACGTAAGTTATTTGTTTCAAACACAATGTATATATTGTTAATTGGATAACCATCTTGAAACCATCGTTATTCGGTTTCGTATCTACTGAATATGTTTGTGATTTTAACATCTACACCGTGTTTTTTTTGATTTACGATAACTTTAAGGGAACGTTCTTTAGGTCAAATAAAGTTAATTTCCCGAAGGCAGACAAATGATAACTGTAACGGTTTTAAAGATATTTAATTTTTAAATTTAATCAGTCAATCACGTTGAACTGGTCTAAAAGGCTCTTAACTGTCTGTGTATGTCACGCCAACATTGACGTATTTGACACTGACTATGAGTTAAATCTAAAGGCCATTTTAGAATGACCAAAGATACAACATTTAATTACTTTGTTCAAAACAGAAAAAAAAATTTTTTTTTGCAATGTTTCAAAATCTAATCTACCACTTAGTTTCTAACGATGTACCTAGTAATATGCCGAAGTTAACGTAAATCAAAAAAAACACGGTGTATAAATTGTATCCTCTGTAATTATTGCTAATGACGCACGCGTACGTCCTCGTAAGTGTTAGTATCACAAGTCTTGTATGAATCTGAGATGAATCAATTTATTGGGTATTAAACGTAACCTTTCTGTGACTGCTAATTCATTTTACTCAATCATCAGGAATTTGGCCAGTGCCAATCATTTATTTAGACGACCCAACGGGCTGTTCCCAGTTGTTCCCATGCCTTTGCCCTCACTTTTCCAAGTCCAAGTGTAAGGTAAACATTAGCTTGTTAGACTATTTATTTTTGAAATATTTATCACGAGTCCATTCCGTTTGCTGAGACAAACCTTTTATCATGCATTTACTGCAAGTAAATGTTTTGTACATCGGTATATTTATGTTGTTTTGTAAATAGATTTACTGCAATACAATTCTCTTTAATTCTTGTTATGTTTTGTTTTATTATTTGACTATGTAGTTTTTTTTTAACGATAAATAAAAATACGCTTGTTTGCTTGATTTGCTAATTTATTGTATTCGACATAATTTCACGGTTAAGTTATTAATTTTAAGTAAATTTTATCATGATATGCTACAGGGAAAATAAAGCCTTTGGTTTATGCTGCTATAAATAATTCTATTGCTCCTGACGCCCTGCCTCGGCATTCCAATTTATCTACACGTCAGAGTAAAAGGGTTGCCGATCGATCATGGCTCCAGGGTACCTAATAAATGTGTGATAATGATAAAACACTCGATGTCTCATGATACGAACTGCATCCACCTAAGCCTGACAGCGTTCTTAATTTTTTGAAAAACTTAAAAAGGTCATTTATTTTATTTGGTCAGGTATCATCAGGTATTCTTATTTGTTTTGGTATGTAAAGTAACGATAGAAAAAATTACATTAAATTTAATTTCCTATTCATTCGAAGTAGTTGCTTGTAATTCACATTTTTCGAAGATAACATCGGAAATGACATTTTAGCAAGGGCATATTTAAATTTCAATAACTTACTAATGAAAATAAATATAGCTTTATTTTGCAATGCAACTTGGCATTTTTGCAGCATTATTTAAATTAGGTAACTATTAAAATCGAATTATATTTGTTGTAATTATAATATAAACAACTGTTTGACACTACGTCATAAAGTCGACTGGTGGACGGTTCGGCACTAAGTATTAGCTCCACCCCCGCCGGCATTAAGTCAGTGGGGCCGATTTTTAGCGTCAGTTACGCTTCCATACTGATTATATTCGATGCCGGGCACATTTAAATCTGTTCAGTTAAATGGCAAAAATTGACATTATCCTATAGTCTATCTGTTTAGGTACTTAAATAAATGTAAACAAAAAAATCACGTGACATAGTTGGTCAGCCAATAGGAGGCGAACATTGATACGTCAACGCTCGACGGAACAGTTTTGATTGGCTAATATCCAGAACCACGTGATTTTTTTGTTTACATTTATTTAAGTACCTAAACAGATAGACTATAGTTGGATGGCATTTGTGGTGCAAACGGTGGCATAGAAGTATTATACAGCTTGGTAAAACGGTAACGTGCTGATAGGTGGAATAACATTATTGAGTGGAATACCACCCTCATTCTTTCCTGTTTGTTTGGCGTGTAGCTGTTATGGTAGAAACAGACAGATTGATATCACAAAACTCTTGGGAGCCGATTTTTACTTTCGAGCGCTCGTAAGTTTCACCCGGAAATGAGCAAAATATATGAAAACTTTTTTTCAAAAATTGGCCCTTTGTATGAGTCTAAAGAATGAGAGCGACAGAGCGAGTCGTTGCGACCCTAATAGAATTATTTCAAATACTATTTACATTCTTTATTATATTTGTGATATTTGAAAACCAAAAATTTACATGTAAACTTAACGCTATAAGCAAAATAACCGAGTATATAACAATATAGTGACTAGACGAAATACAACAAAGGTATTTAGTTGGATAACAGTCTAAATAGTATAGTATAACTTCATAATATTAACATTTAAGGCATTATTTTGATTCGTAACACGTCAACACATTAAAAATCTAATATAAATTATGAATCACCATAATTGTAAAATTATATATGCATTAAATAATACAGCACAAAAGATAAATAATATCACATTCAGTTGGACAGATTAATTTCTACACACCTAGTAATTATTCATCTAATTTCCCTCGACACTGAATCTTTTTAGAACAAGACTCTTTGAGATTTTCAAGACTTGATATGAGACGATGAATATAAGCTCCTCCTCCTCTTAAAAGCCATATCAAGATTTCATTGTACCCAAAATAAAATAGTCGTCAATGCTTCAGCCCCAGGTATCCAGTACTTCACTGCACATATTCAAATAGAATTTCGGCGTCAAAATTTGACTGTACTGAGCACAATCGTTGGAGTACATAATAGCCCCGGCCATCGTCGTGGCATTAGACTCCATATATTTGCGTAAAACTGCTTCTAATTCCGACACAGATAAATTATTTTCCAAATAAAAGTTCTTTGAAAGGCGAAAGCAAATCTCCCACAACTCTGTATCAACGGGAAATATACTGATACATTTATCAATTACCTTTGCTGCTCTCACTGACAGATTACTTTCTGTAATATTTATTGTAGTTCTAGGAGAAGATTCTTCCAGTGTACACTTCATTTCATCACAACAGCAAGGTAACGACCGGTAAACAGAAGGATCGATGACAGGGTATGGTTCATCGTTGAGTATAGTCAGTGACACGTCCTTAATTCTTTTGGACATTACGTTTGTTACTACGATTTTGAGTTCGTCCCTCTTTCGAGAATACATAATATCCTTGTTGGTATCATCGGCAGCATGTAGCTCAGTGTGAGTGAGATATAAGCAATCTTCCTTCGGGCTGAATTTTAAATTTTCTAATAAAAGTCTCAAACATTCCGAGTATTTTTCGCTGTGGAAAGCGAACTTGGCTGCCATGTTAAAGTTAGTTTCTAATACGTCCTCGGTTATGAAGTCCTTTAGAAGAAGGATGACGTCATCTGCCCAGGTTTTATTTTTGAAGCTTTGGAATGAAGCGAGTGGGTTCAGGCGAGGTTCGATTGGCTTTCTTTCGTGACTCTGTACGTCAAACGGGAACATGATGTCAACTCTGTCGATGGGCTGGAATATGAACTTGTTGTTAGAGCGGCTGGCTGGTATTTTGATAACCCGTTTCGTCGTTTTCATCATGATGACGCGGTTACCGCCTTTTTCCTTCTCGTTGTTATTCTGTGTACAGACAAAAGAGACAGCGTTATTGCCATTCCCGTAGATAATTTGGGTAAATAAATATATCCTTGCGTTTATTTTAACTTTTTTAAATATTTCGGTGGCTTCATAGTTCCCAATAGATGACCCGCTCCAATTTGGTATCTCAATGGTAAGCTAGTTTTATCGGAATGATTCTTGGTTACGTAAGTAAATATTTGGTCGCTAAGGACGAAGTGTCTCTCTACATGATAAGCGTATTACCACAGATTAAGTAAGAGTTACTACGTAACAGATATTTATCTGACCGAGGTACGTCCGATAATCACCGCCTGACGGAACATAGTTGCCGATGCTAATACATCAAGGATGCCCGCGCGCGGCGATGTCAACTCGCTCGACCGGTTTTTGAGTGTCGAGACATGGTCGAGACACGTCAAGCGAGATGCAAGTAGGCGAGTAGTACACTCTTTCTTAATCTGTGGTAGTAGGTACATTCTAGTCATTACGTCAAGTTCGGTTAGATGTGTGTGGTGTGTTGTTGTTTCTTTTAATTATTTTGGTGAATGTAATGTAATTAAAACTATTCATTAGATTTCGAATTTTTACCGTATTGAAATTTAACAACCGATTATTCCGGTCCAACAAAAACTTGCGACAGCATTTTTTAAAGTTGAATCATATGTAAAACCTGTGTAAAACAATGAAAAATAACAAATAAATATTATATTTTGATTATTCAAGTAACTGTTTTTCTCATAATGTGTACCTGTTAATTTATATTAATGTTTTCGATGTGTTGACAACCCTACCGTTCGAGCGAGCAAACGTAGGTATAACTATACGTTCGCAGTAAACTACGAAAAATGAACTTTCAATAGGAGTTAATATGGTTTATTTAGGCGCGTTCGGCCAGCATTATACATATATTTTATATGTATTCAATACTTTTACGTGTTGACCGGACCTACTTTGTCGCTTTGTATAGAAGTGAAATATTCCTGGTATTACTTTCAGAGCATGAATGCATGAATGGAAGGGGTCGCATTTCTGGGGCCGATAACGAAATTTTTAATGTTTCCTTACGTGAAAGGAAACATAACATATTACAACGCAACAAGCAGGTGTTGAGGTATTAATCTCAATGTCTCGATAAACTCAGAAAGTTTAATAAGGATTTACGCAGAACTTGTTCGGCGATGCTCGAACCGAATTGGACCTTTCAATACTGTCTTTCATTTTGAATGACTGTCCGCAAATTGAGGTGATCGGCGCCACAAGTGCGTCCACGGAGGATGAGTATGAGTGTGCGTACGGGCTCGCGCAGGTGTCCGGCGGCGTGCAGGCGGCCGGCGGCGAGCAGCACGGAGAAGTCGCCGCCCGCCGCGCCCAGCCCGCGCGCCTCCGTCGGGATGAGTGTACGTACGGGCTCGCGCAGGTGGCCGGCGGCGAGCAGGCGGCCGGCGGCGAGCAGCACGGAGAAGTCGCCGCCCGCCGCGCCCAGCCCGCGCGCCTCCGTCGGGATGAGTGTACGTACGGGCTCGCGCAGGTGGCCGGCGGCGAGCAGGCGGCCGGCGGCGAGCAGCACGGAGAAGTCGCCGCCCGCCGCGCCCAGCCCGCGCGCCTCCGTCGGGATGAGTGTACGTACGGGCTCGCGCAGGTGGCCGGCGGCGAGCAGGCGGCCGGCGGCGAGCAGCACGGAGAAGTCGCCGCCCGCCGCGCCCAGCCCGCGCGCCTCCGTCGGGATGAGTGTTCGTACGGGCTCGCGCAGGTGGCCGGCGGCGAGCAGGCGGCCGGCGGCGAGCAGCACGGAGAAGTCGCCGCCCGCCGCGCCCAGCCCGCGCGCCTCCGTCGGGATGAGTGTACGTACGGGCTCGCGCAGGTGGCCGGCGGCGAGCAGGCGGCCGGCGGCGAGCAGCACGGAGAAGTCGCCGCCCGCCGCGCCCAGCCCGCGCGCCTCCGTCGGGATGAGTGTACGTACGGGCTCGCGCAGGTGGCCGGCGGCGAGCAGGCGGCCGGCGGCGAGCAGCACGGAGAAGTCGCCGCCCGCCGCGCCCAGCCCGCGCGCCTCCGTCGGGATGAGTGTACGTACGGGCTCGCGCAGGTGGCCGGCGGCGAGCAGGCGGCCGGCGGCGAGCAGCACGGAGAAGTCGCCGCCCGCCGCGCCCAGCCCGCGCGCCTCCGTCGGGATGAGTGTACGTACGGGCTCGCGCAGGTGGCCGGCGGCGAGCAGGCGGCCGGCGGCGAGCAGCACGGAGAAGTCGCCGCCCGCCGCGCCCAGCCCGCGCGCCTCCGTCGGGATGAGTGTACGTACGGGCTCGCGCAGGTGGCCGGCGGCGAGCAGGCGGCCGGCGGCGAGCAGCACGGAGAAGTCGCCGCCCGCCGCGCCCAGCCCGCGCGCCTCCGTCGGGATGAGTGTACGTACGGGCTCGCGCAGGTGGCCGGCGGCGAGCAGGCGGCCGGCGGCGAGCAGCACGGAGAAGTCGCCGCCCGCCGCGCCCAGCCCGCGCGCCTCCGTCGGGATGAGTGTACGTACGGGCTCGCGCAGGTGGCCGGCGGCGAGCAGGCGGCCGGCGGCGAGCAGCACGGAGAAGTCGCCGCCCGCCGCGCCCAGCCCGCGCGCCTCCGTCGGGATGAGTGTACGTACGGGCTCGCGCAGGTGGCCGGCGGCGAGCAGGCGGCCGGCGGCGAGCAGCACGGAGAAGTCGCCGCCCGCCGCGCCCAGCCCGCGCGCCTCCGTCGGGATGAGTGTACGTACGGGCTCGCGCAGGTGGCCGGCGGCGAGCAGGCGGCCGGCGGCGAGCAGCACGGAGAAGTCGCCGCCCGCCGCGCCCAGCCCGCGCGCCTCCGTCGGGATGAGTGTACGTACGGGCTCGCGCAGGTGGCCGGCGGCGAGCAGGCGGCCGGCGGCGAGCAGCACGGAGAAGTCGCCGCCCGCCGCGCCCAGCCCGCGCGCCTCCGTCGGGATGAGTGTACGTACGGGCTCGCGCAGGTGGCCGGCGGCGAGCAGGCGGCCGGCGGCGAGCAGCACGGAGAAGTCGCCGCCCGCCGCGCCCAGCCCGCGCGCCTCCGTCGGGATGAGTGTACGTACGGGCTCGCGCAGGTGGCCGGCGGCGAGCAGGCGGCCGGCGGCGAGCAGCACGGAGAAGTCGCCGCCCGCCGCGCCCAGCCCGCGCGCCTCCGTCGGGATGAGTGTACGTACGGGCTCGCGCAGGTGGCCGGCGGCGAGCAGGCGGCCGGCGGCGAGCAGCACGGAGAAGTCGCCGCCCGCCGCGCCCAGCCCGCGCGCCTCCGTCGGGATGAGTGTACGTACGGGCTCGCGCAGGTGGCCGGCGGCGAGCAGGCGGCCGGCGGCGAGCAGCACGGAGAAGTCGCCGCCCGCCGCGCCCAGCCCGCGCGCCTCCGTCGGGATGAGTGTACGTACGGGCTCGCGCAGGTGGCCGGCGGCGAGCAGGCGGCCGGCGGCGAGCAGCACGGAGAAGTCGCCGCCCGCCGCGCCCAGCCCGCGCGCCTCCGTCGGGATGAGTGTACGTACGGGCTCGCGCAGGTGGCCGGCGGCGAGCAGGCGGCCGGCGGCGAGCAGCACGGAGAAGTCGCCGCCCGCCGCGCCCAGCCCGCGCGCCTCCGTCGGGATGAGTGTACGTACGGGCTCGCGCAGGTGGCCGGCGGCGAGCAGGCGGCCGGCGGCGAGCAGCACGGAGAAGTCGCCGCCCGCCGCGCCCAGCCCGCGCGCCTCCGTCGGGATGAGTGTACGTACGGGCTCGCGCAGGTGGCCGGCGGCGAGCAGGCGGCCGGCGGCGAGCAGCACGGAGAAGTCGCCGCCCGCCGCGCCCAGCCCGCGCGCCTCCGTCGGGATGAGTGTACGTACGGGCTCGCGCAGGTGGCCGGCGGCGAGCAGGCGGCCGGCGGCGAGCAGCACGGAGAAGTCGCCGCCCGCCGCGCCCAGCCCGCGCGCCTCCGTCGGGATGAGTGTACGTACGGGCTCGCGCAGGTGGCCGGCGGCGAGCAGGCGGCCGGCGGCGAGCAGCACGGAGAAGTCGCCGCCCGCCGCGCCCAGCCCGCGCGCCTCCGTCGGGATGAGTGTACGTACGGGCTCGCGCAGGTGGCCGGCGGCGAGCAGGCGGCCGGCGGCGAGCAGCACGGAGAAGTCGCCGCCCGCCGCGCCCAGCCCGCGCGCCTCCGTCGGGATGAGTGTACGTACGGGCTCGCGCAGGTGGCCGGCGGCGAGCAGGCGGCCGGCGGCGAGCAGCACGGAGAAGTCGCCGCCCGCCGCGCCCAGCCCGCGCGCCTCCGTCGGGATGAGTGTACGTACGGGCTCGCGCAGGTGGCCGGCGGCGAGCAGGCGGCCGGCGGCGAGCAGCACGGAGAAGTCGCCGCCCGCCGCGCCCAGCCCGCGCGCCTCCGTCGGGATGAGTGTACGTACGGGCTCGCGCAGGTGGCCGGCGGCGAGCAGGCGGCCGGCGGCGAGCAGCACGGAGAAGTCGCCGCCCGCCGCGCCCAGCCCGCGCGCCTCCGTCGGGATGAGTGTACGTACGGGCTCGCGCAGGTGGCCGGCGGCGAGCAGGCGGCCGGCGGCGAGCAGCACGGAGAAGTCGCCGCCCGCCGCGCCCAGCCCGCGCGCCTCCGTCGGGATGAGTGTACGTACGGGCTCGCGCAGGTGGCCGGCGGCGAGCAGGCGGCCGGCGGCGAGCAGCACGGAGAAGTCGCCGCCCGCCGCGCCCAGCCCGCGCGCCTCCGTCGGGATGAGTGTACGTACGGGCTCGCGCAGGTGGCCGGCGGCGAGCAGGCGGCCGGCGGCGAGCAGCACGGAGAAGTCGCCGCCCGCCGCGCCCAGCCCGCGCGCCTCCGTCGGGATGAGTGTACGTACGGGCTCGCGCAGGTGGCCGGCGGCGAGCAGGCGGCCGGCGGCGAGCAGCACGGAGAAGTCGCCGCCCGCCGCCGCGCGCGCGCCCGCGCCCGCCGCGCCCAGCCCGCGCGCCTCCGTCGGGATTTGGATTTGTTTTCGGTCGCCGCTCCCTACATTCAAAATGTTAAAACAAATGTGCAATTAACGACCCCTGTTCAGAAAAATAACGAAGGACCGGTCTCTAAAATTACGTATCGATGTTAAAAAATTGGCGCAAAACCGATTTTTAACCTTTTGAACGCCCCCGACGGCTCCGGCCGTCAACGTAAAGTCGGGCCCCTGACACCGCGATGGCTCCAGCCGTCCCGAGTTCAAGATCGAAAGAGACTTTATTTCGTATCAATAAGGTGTAATTTGCATGGCATAGCAAAAATGTTTACGACGTAAGGCGTTTAAAAGGTTAAAATTAAGTCTAGTCTACAAGTGACAACATCATCTAAACTTAACTTATGACGGATATAGCCGTGCAGACTCATCGCTTCCAACGGATACCCTTATCGTCGGAGATAGTGCAATGCAGCGTAACTAACAAAGCAAATAAAATGCGATAAGTTTAATCTAACTTAAAAAACAAAACGGGCAGACTGAATATCCTTTTTAAGTTAAACTACACAGTGTTAGGGTGTTTGGCACCTTATTCAATTATGCAGTATTGTCCAATCCCCAACCGATATGCGTTACTAGTGTTGTATACTAACCCAGCTGCCCGTCGAAGTTCAAACCCCAAGTATATAAGATGCCGGCGCTATCAACGATGCACGAATGATGCCAACCGGCTGCCATCTGAAAGTCATCAAAACTTGTTAAAGAGACTCAAGTGCACGATCCATAAATTCCACTGATAAGTATAGACATAAATAATAAATGCACTGAAGTTTTACTACTTATTATTATGTTGACCAGTTTTTTTTTAATGAGTTCTTTGAATAAAAATGTTATAAAGAGTGCCTATTGTACTTGTACAGTCACAGCACGGCATTGTTGAACCACTTGCCACTGTACGTATTTTAGCCGTATAATACAAATAGGGGTTTAGTCGGTTACTCCAAATTCAAACGAGGAAAGTCGTAGGAAAGTATTCCATCTTTGTCATCGTGTTTAACAGGCGAGAAGTTTCGTTCGTTAGTGTTTGTATTCCGTCGTGACGTACCTGCGCGACGTCGTTCGCGACGTGCTCGGTGTCGACGAGCGCGGGCGCCAGGTGCAGCGCGGGGGCGGGTGCGGCGCGCTCAGCGGGCGACAGCGAGCGCCGCGCGTGCGTCGCGCGCACCTGCTGCGGGCTCGCGCCCCAGCACCACACCGAGCCCTTGTTCGTTAGCGCCAGCTGGGAACAAATTATCAATAAATCATTTAGAGGACGGAGGCTTTAGACAAAAGTCATCAAATTGACGCTGTATATACAGATATTAGCAAGGCATTCGACAGAGTTGACCATGGTATACTAGTTTATAAATTAAGTGCTTTTGGTGTTTAAGGCAAACTTCTTGATTGGTTTTTAAGCTACCTTTCTGCCTGGTCTCAAAAGGTACTTATTTGCGGCAATAAGTCAAAAAGTTTTGATGCTCTTTCAGGGGTACCCCAAGGATCCCACTTGGGCCCCACATTATTTTTAGTGTTTATTAATGACATGGCTAGAGTGATCCACCACTCGAGTTTCTCGTTTTTTGCTGATGACTTGAAAATATCTAAAGTGATCAACTCTCAAGCAGACTTCCATCAACTTCAGGAAGATTTAGACGCAATCATATTATATAGCCGATTTGGCAAACATATTACGTTTACTAAGAAACGGTGGCCTATTATTATCTCATACAGCATTAATAACATGGTGCTTGAAAAAGTTGCTAGTATCCGAAATCTTGGTGTTACCACCAAAAACTAGGTGGTGGCGAAGCGGGTTGTCACCTCGGCGTGTATACTCACGTTGTGGAAGTACCCGACGGCGACGGCCTGCGCCGGGTCCGCGAGCGGCACGCGCACGGGCAGCGCGCTCTTGTCGCGGCCGCCGCCGCCGAGCTGCCCGAACACGCCGGCGCCCATCGCCCAGACCTCGCCGTTGCGCGTCAGCACCACGGTGTGGCACGCGCCGCAACCCACTTGGAGGACCTGACCAGAGAGATCACCAACAAATTAACGACCCATTCACCTTGGATTTTCTCACAAACTACCAAGAGGGCTAGCGCAAGTTGTCTGCGACTTGTTTGTTGCTCGAATCTCTATTTCTATCTAGATAGTCAGTGAAGCTAGACAAGTTGCTAGACGCTAACGTAAACGATTTTCGAAAACCGACAAAATGTATGGGAAGACGCAGGTGCTCGACGCCACCCTCTGACAGCTTACATCAATCCTTTACATTTTGGATAACGATGACGAACGCCGAAAGCATCTTGTCTAGGGCCTCTGTTACGATAGGGACTCACTGAGCGACAAGCGAGAAAATACAACTTGTGCTACTCGTGCAGAAGACGTAGTCTCTGCAATAAACGTCAATCAATTAAGAACCGACTGGACTAACACATTAACAGTACAAAAAGCACTTGATCAGGGACCAGCTGGATACAGGTATTTATTAGTTACCTCAACTGCTTGCCTGATAAAATAACTAAAAAACTTCGGTGATATGCGAATGGATATATTGCAAAGTGAACCGTATTAACAAGAGCAATCTTGCGACAACACAAATAACATCAAATTGAGGGGAAATTCACGTTACGACTGAACTCCATAGAAAAGTCCGTGCGATCGCCGCGACGTAAATGACCCAAATAAAACCTTAACATAGACAGCTTCATCATTTGTACACCCCAGTCGGCAAGATGCAGAATTTCATGCTGCGAACTAGCTAGAACCGTAGTATCTTTAGGCGTACTTTTACGTACTCGCATGCACAAAACGTCTTGGCGACCGTGGCGTTCGGAATAAAACTATGTGGAAAGTTAAATTCATGAAAACTGCACGCTCGTACCCCAATGACAGACGAAGAATTACCCAAATTAGATCATGTAGATAGATATGTCTTTATTGCTCTATCAGCTGTAACAGATTTTATCTACCACTCACCTTGGACCGATTATCTCGCATCTTACCTTTCTGCCTTGAAATTTAGTGACCAGTTGCGGAGTCCACTTGTCATCTATACCGCCCAGTCCGAGTTGACCGTGCACTCCCCATCTACATTAAGAATAATTTTCATAAATTATTACTTTTTATATTTTTTTATTTAAAAAGTTAAAAACTCAATTGAGATCATTTAACATAATAATAATAAAAATATACAAAGAGCCGCAACGTTTCCAAACTTCGGTCGAAAGGATTATGAGACTGCCTAACATAATAAAAAAAAATGTAATACAATATGATTCCTTGGTTAGTAATAAGATTTTTTGTCTTTATTATTTCTCTGCCCAAGGTTGTCGGGAAGAGATCTCTATTTAGCGGTAAGACCGCCTGTTGTATACCTATAGTTAAAATGTACTGTTCCGTGTTTTGTTTTTTTGGTGTTCAATAAAGAGTGTCTGTATTGTATTGTACTGTATTGTATTACAAAGAACCTGCATTTTTCACAGCAAACAGGGAAACTACCCGGCCGCCAAATGCATAACATAACAATAACTTGTTTCTCTAAAACACCAAATAGATACCAGTACTTAAAACAGCATCTCAGAGCATAAATCCCGTTAGACTCACCCCCAAGTATATAGCCTGCCGCCAACGTCAACCGCCGCCGAGTGGTAATGTCCCGCCGCTACCGACGCTAAAGGAGCGCTCCCACTGAGCGCCGCGTGCAGCAGAGCCCCCGACGACACCGTTGCGTCGCCCGTGGCGCCCGCCCACTGCGCACCCACGCCTAACTGGCCGTAAGAGTTGTCGCCCGCCGCATATATCTAGTAAATACATAAGGTTACCTTCTCCAATAGGTCGGATGGCTCGCTATGGGCATCTTGCTCTTATACGCTAAGTAAGAGTCAGACTAATTGCCGGCCAGTTGCCACACATTGCCGTGAAAAGTTGATCGACTCACTTTAAATAGGAGCTGTTTACAACACATTCAGCTGCCAGTGCAAGATTAAATATTTCTCTAAATAGCAGTAAGAGCTTGAGTCTTGTTTTAGGGTTCCTCAGTCAAAATGCTTTTGCCCGGTTTGTCCCCTTTTAGGTTTCTACCATTGTTTTCTCAAAACAAAAACAAAAAAAACAGTTAGTGAAGTAATTCTAATTCCTTTTCTAGGTTTAATTGTTTTCAACATTACTACTCGTACACATTGCCTGTTAAATATTACAAGTAAATATTAAGTACATTGTACAAGTAAATATTAAGCGCTGTCTTTTGAGTAAACTAAAAATATTTTTTATGCTGCTTATTTAATATTTTTACTTTTGTAATTACACAATTCATCCTATGATAACTACAAATGTAATTACATAACTTACCCCATTTTCAGTGAGCACGAGCGTATGATGCCGCCCGCAAGCCACATCAATGACTCTCCCAATCAACTCGGTATTAACCGGTGTTTCTGTCATCATAACTTTGGCATTCCCTTCGTCAGCCACCGCCCAATGAGCCAGGCCACAACTCAGAGCCATTCGGGGGGTGAACTGGTTCTTCCACGTCTCAGAGTGGGGTGAAATTTTCAGATGAATATCAGGACACGGGTTGTGTGCCTCTATCGCACAAGCTACGCGCATGAACGTCGATATTAGTTGAAGCATTCTTTCAGTCTAAAAATAACGTTTCAATTAGCAATAAGTGATAATCAACGATAGTTCGATATCGTAATCACACTGTTGGCGTTATTACACAGCTCTTTCTGTAAAGCTAATAAGGGGGGTCATAACGTGAACTATATTGTAACGATATCGAGGTAGCCCACTAATACAATGAGGAATAAAGGCCCAGAGAATTACAGTGAAGCGGAACGGAAAAACTCTTGAAGTTTTGAACACTTCAGTAGGCAAGACAAGACACGACAGTGTATTTTCACGCGTAATTCTGACTAAGTACGGTCACCAGCAATAATATATTATTCAACATTAGGCGCTAAAATCGGTTGAGGCGTTGAACCGTGAAGACGGAACCAACAGACAAAGTTTCGCATTTATAAAATTATTAAGTTATATGATTTTAAAATAAGTAAACATAAATGCAATGATGAGGTTACCTGTTCTACTTTATATCTATAGCTGCATATATCTCGAGTATTTACTTACATAGACAGAAGATATGCCTTGATACAAATCCCTCATTACAGGACGCAACTGATCTTGCATGGGATTCAGCCACAGACAGAGGCACTGAAACCAAAAAACAAATCAATCAACAATCCTAATGCTCAATCAAATCATGTATCACAAGTGGTCCAACCTTTAATATTTTCAAGTCGAACTTGCTACACTTTTCAGTGATGAAATCAAAGAGCCACTGGGAGTCTTCCTCTAGCAGTAAAGGAACAATGCATCGCTGTTGTAGGAGACAGTTGATAGCACTTCGGCAGATTTCGTTTTTGGACCTCAATGCAGTGAGGAGCAACTTGGGGTGTCCGCAGTGGACGCTGAATACAGGGACGAGCTCCCACAGACCGATCGCCGCGGCCATGGAGGTCAGTTCCGACAGCTCCACGGTAGAAAGGGTTGTGAACTTGGCGTCCCTAAAATAGAATATAAAATAATACGCAGGAGTAAAAGTATGTGCTTTACGTTTAAGTATTGTTTTCTAAATTAGGTTTATAATGCGTTTTATGTCTAAAATGCCGAAGGACTGGCGTGAGACCAAGGTCATAATTGCGCTGCTCAAGTCTGGTAAATGTCAAAGTAAATGCCTAACTAAGACTATGTGACAAGGGAGAGCAAATTTCAATTTTCTTTACAACGAAGGGATGTTGCTTCTCTCTGTGTCTTTTGGGTTCCCTTCATCTTGCATAATATCGATTGTCCGAAATACACTTTGCATAACAGTTATAGCAGAAACATGTTTAGCCGAATGATACTTAAGTATAATAGTATACTTAGCATAACTGTCATCATGACATAACGCACACCAGTCATTTGGCAGAATTTTGAATAGTAGAATACTAATATCGCCGACTTTAGTTTCGCAGAATTTTATGTCGCAGAATATAAATTCCACCGAATATATTATGGCATAATTTTACCATAGTGCCTGAGGAGTGCGTACCATACAAACGACGTTCATAAAAAGTGTACTTCTTAGTGTTAATTAGTACTTAGTTAATTTAAATACATATAATTTTGTTAAGTATTGTATCTCAGTAGATAGCAAGTAAACCAAGTAAGCTTTTCCGGCAATTTGTACGCTGCGTGTCATACAATGATTAAAAAAAAAACACTCTTTCATAATAAGGTTATTACTTTTTGTTTATTTTTATTGGAGTTTTATTAAATAACTTCAAATGTAGCATTATATATTTGTTTTTTTTTGTCATTACTCATTACATTAAATCGCTGACATTTAAGCTTTCAGAAAATACATTAAAGAGCATTCAAAAATGGCATTTTTTTTAAATTAATTTTCCTCGAGCTTCGTTCCGCAATTTTGAAAAAAAAACTTAAATCTCAAATATCTCAGAAATGAATAAGTTTCGGCCAGGATACTACATGACCTTATTGGCTCCAAATGAGCTCTACTACGCCTCCTTAAAAGGTTTGTATCGAATATCCATTCACCCTGTATTATTCTCATCAACATTATGCCAATGTTCTATTCTGCCAAAGAAAATTGTGCGAAACGACAATATTTAGCATATTTCTTAGGAAATTTATGCGAAAAGTAATTCTGCGAAATGATGATTCTGCCAAGGGTTGCTATGCGAAACCAAATTATGACAATAAATTTTATGCAACATAATAGTGAACTGGGTCTTATACCACATTTATCCTGGGGAGTGCTCCGAGGATTTTTCTGGATTAATACCAGCCGCTGGATTCCACCATTGTACAAGTAACTCGTACCAAACGATCATTTCATCAACACCATCTCGATAGTTGAAAATCCACGCCCGTGCATTTTTCAATAGAATTTTTGCCACGCGCCTTATCTTTGTGGAATCGGCGTCTGCATTTCCAAACCAATACGACTTGGGGCCTTCAAAAAACGAGCCTTCTCTTTTCTAAAAGGTAGAGCGCTAGCGATTCCTCTGGTGATGCGAGTGTTTATGGGTCGCGATGATCACTTAAAATCAGATGACTCGCTTGCTCGTCTGCCTCGTTTTTAACATAAAAAATATAACTCACATGTCAAAAGTCTCCTCCGAGTTGGTGCCCATCTTGAGCAGCAGCGCCAGCATCTTGATGGCGACGGCGCCGGCGCCGAGTGTGCCCGCGTGCTTGTACATGGACAGCTCGTGCAGCCGCCCGAACACGCCCAGGCGCGCCGCCCATCCGTCCGGGGGACTCTGCCGCGCCAACATTATTACGGGTTTATTTGGGTTTCAAAGATAAGCTATTGTACACACACGGTAGCTTTATAGTGGGACTATAGTCGCGCTGTTCTAAAGGCCCATTTTGACAGCTGTCAACTTAGCATAAAATCTGTGTTTTTACAGCCTAAATGTAAAATGTTGTACTGTTGACCGCTGTTATATCAGGCCTCTCGGTCCAGCACGACTATACAAGCTAACTTTTGTAGAAACCATCTCTACTAGGCATTTAGGGCAGCAGGAGTATACAAAGAGTTGTTTTAACTAACCAAATACTCTCTCTCTCTACTTTTAGCCAAATTGATAGTTACATACATGTATGTACTCGTATGTATATTTATACTATATTGTAGAAAAATAAAATCTTTTTTTCCAGATTTAGTTAAATGGGAAAGATTGTTGTTTTATTGCACCTACCAACCTTTTGATTTCTGTTTCACCTTAAGGTTGACTGGTAGAGATCGCTAGTAACATTAAGTCCGCCTTTTGTACATAATTTGAATTTTGCGCAATAAAGTATTAAGATAAATAAATAGTTTATGATGAAGTACAAACACCACAATCCAAGTTGTTCGTTAATCTGTGTAAATCTTTAAAGCCGGGTACTCACTAGCGAGCCGTAACTGTTACAATTGAACGTAAATTCGTGATGTGGTTTGCGAGCCTCTACTCCACTAGCAGCGCGTCACTTTAACTGCTGCGGTTACAGTTACAGCTCGTTAGTACCCGTCTTAAAACAGCAAAGCTTGGTACCTGCGAGAGCGAGTAGAGGTACTGCGCAGGCGCGATGTTGGCGCGCGACAGCAGCATGTCGGCGGCGGCGCGCAGCAGCGTGGGCACGGGCGCGCCCAGCGCCGCCGCGCGCTGCTCCGCGCCGCCGCCGCCGCGCATGATCAGCCCCACCAGCCACTCGCACGGCGAGCACCTGCGGACCACGACTCATCAACGAGTGTCAGCAGGCATCAAATGCAATACCAACTTCACACGATGACAATTTTAAGGCGCCAAAATCTCGCCGCCAGCACTAGCACGAGATAAAGCACCGTATAAACAGTTTCCGCGCCAATTTTTTGTACGCGCCAGCCCTAGCACGAGATAGAGGACGCGTCTATTGAAACTGGGTAGTGAACTAGGGTGTCTGTAGAGACAACTGCGCGAGAGACTGCACTTAACGCTAGAAACGTTAAAACTACCGTCCTGCGGCATGCTGCCATGCCAGTTATTGCCGGCGACATTTGAACGCCGCAAAAATGTCATCGTATAGGTAAACTTGCCATTAAAGGGAGTTGTGTCCCGTAGTGCGGTGTAATGATTAATAACATTCCTATTCCAAAATCTGATAGTGCTAAACCTCTACAAAGCACAATTGAAACTACCAGTATGTCTATGTCACACTGTCTATGACAAGTACCAGGTCGGAGGCCATGTCAGATGTTGATAGAATTAGTTGTTTAAATAACATATCAACACCATAATATGTCAGGCCCAAACCGCAAAAGGGATATTAATTTCCAGTTTTTTTTCTCTTCATTACTTACACTGTATTTAATATGTAAGCCCCATGAGTGGTGACCACGAGGCAGGACTCTAGTGCGAACCGAGGCAGCTGCAAATCGCACATGAACGTGGGCTCTTGCCAGCCGCCGGGCGGCGAGGCCGGCTCTTTGGCCGACATTACGTGAGCACCGCGGGCGTCACCGATCAGTTCGGCAGCCCATAGCTCGGTAAAGTCTCTCTTGGTACCTATAAGAGCATCCCCCTGGAATGTTGAAAAATGAGTACTGTTCAACTAAACATGTACTTTTGCTTAATGTGTTTAGTTTATTATATATTTAATTAATTTCATATTTTAAACATTATCTACCGTCGTACTTTCTGTCTTCTTACTACCTATCGGCTTTCTTCAAAGAAACACACAGTCACAAATATACTGTCAGATGCGAGTGCGGATATAATAGCGATAAAAATCGGATAACTATTTGTTTTAAAAACTATTAAGAAAATGGTAGCACTGTACTACTTTTGGCAGACTTTATTGAGCCTAATTAACAAAAATGTGTATTACTTACTTGTACGACAGCGAAATTTGAACTGTGCACTTCCAACTCATTTTTTCTTATCAAAAAAATTAGTCTTTGAGTCCATAGCCCTTGCATATACAAACCGTCTTTCTTAATACAGGTTCTAAGTGTTCTTGACGGGGTTTCTTCCTCGGGGCTTTCCAACTAAAAACCACACTTGAATATAATAAGTTGTTGAACATACTCGTACCTATAAGACGATTATTCAGTCTAAGGGCCTGTTTCACCATCTTCAGATCATACTATCTGACAGATAAATTGTTGCTCTATATTTTTCTACCATATGACAAAGAAAAGGAAAGCGATAACTTTAACTGGCAGAAAGTATTTATCTGGAGATTTTGAAAGAGGCCCCTGGTAAAAGTTACTTACAATTAAGGTTCCCTCATTAAGTTCAAATGCAGAAAGAAAATGTCTGCCATTCACATACTGTGCTGATAACGCCCAATTATTGGATCCCTTGCGAAAAGATGGCAGGTAGTCAATAGGTTTCAAGACATACTCCACAGTTTGAGACTTGCTATCATCTAAAATAAAATTATCAATATTATCATATTACAACAAAATTCCATAAACAAGCAGTGATGTTGTTAGTATTAGAATCACATTTATTGTTAAAAGATGTTCACTTAATGGGAAGTAAATATTTCATGTCATATCTTATCTTTTAAGTATTTTAGTTTTTTTCTGTATGCATAAGACCTTCGCATTTGGTTAAGTTTTTTCTTTACTTTTCTTACCTTTACTGCCTCCCTGTGTAAACAGAGGCATTTTATCTTTGGATAGCTGCTTTATATAAGACATGAAACCATCTCTTTTATCGGCTTGAGCCCTGTTTTGCTGAAGCCAGTTGTAGCCAAAAGATCTATGCTCCAGAACCAATTTCGATTGTTGGGATTTAGTACCAGTAATCTACAATTTAAAAGAAACTATAGGGGGGAATACTTAAAAATTAAAAATAATATTTGTATAATTATCACAGTCAGCTCTGCCTACCCCACTCTGGGATTAGAGGCGTGAAGGTATGTATGTATGTATGTATCACAGTCAGTACAGACAGACCAACTTCTCGATTAATAACGCGGAGCGGAGTGCGACGGCGGTGAGTACCATATTGACCGCAACGCAATCCTTCGACCCGTACCTCCCGCGCCGCGTGAACGCTCCGCTTTTATTTGTCGACGTAAGTGTACATTCACTCAATAAAAATGTTAAGCATACACTTACAACCTTGTCATTGTGAGTGTTATTGTCATTGTCAAGCCTCGGCTATTCCCAGTTGTCCGCACCCTTTGTTCACTCTGCGGACAACTGGGAATATGTATATTTTTTCCCAGCACCTAGTAGAGAATTTTTATTCCCAGTTGTTCACACATAAATTCGTTTTTCCCAGTTGTCCGCAGTGTGAACAAAGGGGTGCGGACAACTGGGAATAGCCCTCAAGTTTGTCATTTGATGTTCAGTTTGAAGTTTATTATGACAATGCACTGAAACATTTAATATTTTTGTTGGGGTTCTATACATGGGCCAACTCTCCCCAAATCCACCAAACACAATGCTCAAGAAATATCTGATAAACGACTAATAATTATCTAGAATAAATAATACATTACCAATAGAGCTAATAAATCCAATGAGTCATCAAAACATATCTGCAAATTTTTTATTTCACTTGACACTTTACATTCTCCAACTACACTTTCAGATTCCAAGCAGTAAAATGTCACTGTGCCAATCTGTGGATTTAGAAAATATTGTTTTTTTTATTGATTACTTAATTTACGGGTACTTATTTAAAATTGAATACCTATTTTTTTTTCCTTATACTTTAAGGTCAGGTCAATGGTCATTGTCATGTATGGATCGGATGTGTAAATAAAACATGAAAAAAAAAAAAACTTGAAAAAATATCGATATGGAAATTCACGTATGAAAATTATTTTAAGACGGCGCCTATATGATGCCTGCCATGCGCACTCAAGAATCAAAAGGAATGGGGCAAAAAATGTGAGATGGATATAGTTGGATATTTGATAGTGCCTTGATCGCAACTTTAAATTTAAATAATTACTGTTTACTATAAAACTACAACAGTTATTAAAAAATGGCTTACCAACATTGAGAAGATAATGGGATTTTAAAGATTCATCCAAAAACATATGAAAATGTTGTTATAAAGTACCAAGGTTTCTGTTTCTAATATTTTCACGTTTAAAAGTTTAACACTGTATCGAAAAAAGATAGCAGAAGACAAGACAATAATAACCAAAAAAAATGTATAAGTGTAAACTTATCCCTTCAAGAAATCTATATTAGCTAACCTACATACTTGTATGACTACAGATGGAGTTTATAATGAAACTACATCATATTTTGTAGAAATCATTTTGTAAGTATTTTTTTCTTAGTAAGCTTTATTACCTACTAGCTTCTGACTGCGGCTTCATCCGTGTAGGGAAATAGTGATTTATTTCAGGATTAAAGGTAGCCCTATGTTAATATAAGCAAACTCTATTCCTAATTGTATGTAACCAAATTTGTCCATCCTTTTTAGCAAAGAAGTAATAAACTCACTCACGCATAACCTTTCGTATTTATAAAATATGTAGTATATCACAATCGCTATGGCCGAAAAAGTGGTAGAGGAGCGATGCTGCGAAGAACTTTGTCGCTGTACTTTCAAATATAAACTAAAATCGCAAAATTTCACACTGATTGAATTTTATGATTTTGATGTAAGTGCGTAAAATAATATAGAAGGTGAAAGTCCCCAATTACTTTTTACTTCAAAAGTTGATTAGGTAATAAAAAATAGTATGTGTATTTAATTTCGGTCAAAAAACCTTAACCTAACCAACTGTACTTACTCCCAGTACATTACAGCTATTATCATAGCTCATAGCTATGAGTTTATTTAACTTCAATACACAACTTCTAACCCCCATTTTGGCCCTTAGGAATATTTATTCAGACTCACCAAAAGTAATATTTTTTAACTATGAGTAGTAGCCTAAATACCAATTTTATTATTTTTAACTATTTATTTGTAAATAGTAGCCTGTATTATTAATTTTCACGTTTCTAACTTCAAAAATGAAGAAACTCTCATACTTACAAAATTCTACACCCTCCTTTCACCCCTTAGTAGGTAGTTTTTCCAAAATTGCTGGAAGTTATTTTTTATTTGTGTATAGCTTCAGCCTGTGATTTCTTCCAAGTAGATTGTGATGATGTTTTCATTCAGGCTAAATCAGGCATAAGGTACCTGAGCTATATCCATTTCAAACATCATCCAAATCCATCCATTCGTTGCAAAGTGAAGAAGTACAAACAAAAAACTTTCGTATTTATAATATTAGTAGGATTGGTGGGATACTTGCATTAATAGGATTAGTGGATAATATCTTCTGAACACGTCTTTGTTCGTCCAATTCCGTCCAGCTGGTGCAGTGTGAAGAAGTAGAAAACACACACAATCACACACCACACAAACAAACTTTCGCATTTATAATATTAGTAGGATTCAAGATAAAAATCTGTAAATAGGCCAATCCGGCACTTTAGAATGTTAAACATCTACCAGCTCTACAGGAGAACACTGCTGAATCACCGCAAGAAATTCAACAGTCATAATTTTTTACACATAAAACTTATTGCAACAATATAAAATCTATATTTATGTAAAACTAAAAATATATTAAACATTTTGATGTTGTTTGATTACTCACATTTGAACCAAACTTTTACGTTATTTAATAATGCAGGGAGACATCTTTGCATTATTTAAGTAGAGCAAGTAGTATTTTGGCTTTTAAATCTTACCTTAGATCCAATGATAATGATGTTCTCTGACTCTTTAGTTAACCACCACACTACAGAAGTTGGTTTCGGAATGTTAGCTAGTGGAAGAACTGTGACACTAGAGAGAGACCACTTGCAATCAAATTCATTTTGAGGCGTAAATTGAGGAAGAAATGGAACAAGCAAGATTTTTTGCTCACTAACAACGAGCACCCAAGTACCACTAGGCTCAAAACACATACAATAAATTGGATTATCTAAAAAATCCCAGTCATAATTCTTTTCTAATCGCTCTGATTCACGATTTATAAAGAAAAATACGAATTCTTTATCACTTGAAAACGCTAAAAACTTTTTAAGTCCAACTTCATAAAAGCTATACGATGATATATCAAGATGAACTAGGACATCTAACTTAAATAAACCAGAAAAATCTAAATTTTCACTTTGTTGAGACATTTTGGTTTTATAATTTTATATTGTTTCTTTTTCGGTTTTGACAGTTTTTAAACATCACAATTCACATCACATCGCTATCTAATGACGCAGACCAACACAGACCATATTATGCGCTCAGGGCTCTACATTCTTCACAGATTAATAAATTCGTAGTGTTCACAATTGTGTTCACGGTATAGTTCCAGCGCTACTCTCTACATTAAAAGATTTAAAAGTAAAAAACAAATTATAATGAAATTGAGGAGACGAAGATGGTGGATGACGAGTACTTAGTCATCGTAATAGAATAATGTTATGTTTGTAATATTTTGTCCAGCATTAGTGGTATTCGGATAATATTTTATAAAAATTGCGCGTGAATGTGTTACTTTCGCGCGTTCGCAGGCCCTTTGACGCGGGCCAAAATAACGACAATATAGAGTCTGACCAGTGAGTCGTTGCACAAAAAAAAAGCGGCAAATTCAAAAAATCTTTAGCTGGTAACACAAAGTATAGAGTGATAAAAGTTATTTGATGCTTGATGTAATTATATTTTATATTATTACGTTATTAGAATAGTAGCAAATGAAAACTGATAAATATCTGTACTACTATATTAGAAACCGCAAGCAAACACTAATGACACTTCTATGAAGTCACATTGAAAGGGAAAGAGACAAATGTATGATTTGACAGTACGGTACTCTTTTCGATGATTGTCAAATTGTTAAGTCTTGTGTTTGTTTAGATACTTATGAACAGCAACGTGTTCACATAACATTGTAAAACGTCAGTACAGATATTTTTGTGCCACTACATGTTTATAAATATTTGAAAGAACTTTTGCATAGATATTTGTGCACTTTGCCTTGATTAAATAATTTTGAAAAATAGTACTTAGTACAGATATTTATCAGTTTTCAGTTGCTTACATATTATTGTGTGATATGCTCAGATAAATATGACAGATGATGTGTGTACATATTTTTGATTGGTAAATTTGATCAGTTCATATGTACTTTTCTATGCTCATTTATTTTTGAAGCCTTGGATTTGCTCATAATTATATTTATGAACTCGACTGTAGGTACTATATAAACTAAACTGGTAACATACCTGTTTAGTTTACGTAGGTAGTACTTAGTAGTCAATAATAAATTAATATACCTAATGTATTTTTATTAAAACAAATTTATAAAATGATAAAGCCATTTATTCATGAGTCATAATCAAAATCAGATTCCAAAAATTCAACACCTGATAGAGAATCATCACTTTCATCATCACTTTCACGAACTTCACTACATAGTATAAAACAAAGTCGCTTGCGCTGTCTGTCCCTATGCATGCTTAAATCTTTAAAACTACGCAACGGATTTTGATGCGGTTTTTTTTAATAGATAGAGTGATTCTTAAGGAAGGTTTATATGTATAATACATTCCACGCGGGCGAAGCCGCGGGCGGGTCGCTAGTGTATTATAAATGGAGCCAATTCAGTGTCAATAATGTTATCCTTAGACTTGTATTTTTCCTCTACATTGATTACATGGTCTGTACATTTTTTCCAATCTGCTGGTGTAATCATTGAAGAACATTCTCTGATCAAGTTTTCAGTTTCTGAACCATGTAGTCCCAAATTTCTGCTAGCTACTTTTCGCTTTGCCAGGCTCCATATGAGTTCAATTGCATTTAAGTCACAATGGTATGGGGGCAATTTAAGGACCTCATGTCCATGCTGCTTCAATATTTCCTCTGCTGCATATACAGGACCAACTCTATTTTCCTCAACAAGACACATCAATTCCTCTTTTTTATAGCACTCTTCGTATGGGATTTTATTTTCCCTTAGCCATTTTTGAATGTCTGCCTTCAAGCTGTGCATGGTTGGAGGCTTATTTATTTGTGTGACATGGTAACTTGCATTGTCCATTACAATCACACTCGGCTCCGTGAAATTTGGGATCAACATTTCACGTAACCACTTTAAAAAATTTACACTATTCATATCATCATGATAATCAGCTGCTTTGGATTTTGTGCTAAATACAAGCAGAGAATTTGGCACAAATCCTTGCTCTGATCCAGCATGCACTATAATATGCCTTTTGCCAGATGAAATTTTTTCAACAACACCGGAAGTCGAAGGCCCTTGCCATGACTTTTTTGGTCTATAGTTTTGATGGACATATGTTTCATCAAGATAAACAATCGATTTTCCTTCTTGTCGTTTCTTGTGTATACTTCTTAGAAATCTTTGTCTCCATCCAGATATTTCAAAATTTTCCATGAGAATGGAGCGTTCCTCTTTATTTCTTTTAAACTGAAATCCATTCTGGTGTAATATTTTCCTCAGTGTTTCACAACATCCTGAGAATCCTATAGATTCTTTCAATTCTGCATGTAATGTTCTTAGAGTAGGAACTTGCTTTTTGACACAATAAAATTCGTTAATTTTATTACGGATGGCTGTCACATCAAAATTGTCTAATTTTGACACAGTAGATGGACGGGGACGTTTTTTCCCTGGCGTATTCCATTCACCTTGGTTAGTAGAACCCTCTTTTTTTATTGTACGTAGCGTTCTAATGCTTACACCTGAAAAAGGAGACATTTTTAGTCCAGGAAATCAACACATTCATATATTGAGAACTCTTGACAAGCAAATATAGTTTATTACCTGTCATGATGGATATTTTTGCCAAATAACTCGATTCTGATTCTTTGTTATCAATATCCATCTTCAGTTCTTTTACTAGCTTTTCAATAGTTTGCTTAATGTTTTCATCACGCACGCCAGCTAGAATCAAAATAAATAATTACGTACGGTATTATAATACAAAAACACCAACGTTCCTATTATGTAAATGAAAGAGTGCCACTAAAAGCATCAACATTGTTTGACAATAACTTACCGGTCGTCTGAATGATTTCATCCAATATTCGTTTATTTTTCAGTAATCTCTCATTTTCGTCACTTCTAACCTGATTGTAGTTAGAGATCATAGAAAATAACATGCTTCTTGCACTGCTTCTGATCGGTTTAGCCATTATAACACGATAATACTTCCGTAACAGATACACTGATGCTATATTTTAGGTTATGTAAAAACTGTGATTGACAATTAGTTTGACAGATAAAATTGTTGCCATATATAGAATTCTGAAAAAATGCTTGTGCAGCGACTCGCTGGTCAGACTAACAAGGCGCGAACTATGCGCGAACCCGCAAACGCTCTCCACATCCACACTTTGATGCATTCGCGTATTGCATTCGCGCGTTCGCGTTTGAATGGAGAGCGCGCGATAGACGTAGGAAAACAGAGAAGGATCGTATAAAAACGGCTAATATTAATTTTATCTCTTTATTAGTGTGCGTAAAGCCGAGTCCACTGCGCCATGTTATTTGTGTTTTCCAAACATGTTTGCCCCGAATGATGGATAACATCCCCCGGGTGGATTCGCCTTTTTGATTATTTCTTAATATTTTTTCACTTTTTTGAAAATTGTTTGTTTTTGCGTGTTTAGCGACTGAAATTTAAAGATATAGTAATAAGCTTTAAAAACCTGCAGGGGCACCATTATCCAATCATTAAATTAGAAGTTATTGGTCTTCAAAGTTAACTGCTTGAAATGGTAATGACGTTAGTAGTATGGAATGACTATTTTAGCAATGGTAATGATTCCAAGTAACTGGTAATGACGCATATTAAAATGTTTTTTACACACATGTTTATGTAATGTATTTTATTGAATATAAAATAAACTGTACGACACTACGACTCGTGTATATCAACAATTTCTTCAAAAAATTTAGTTTCTATTAATATAAGCTCTTTGGTAATCAACATGATTTTGGAACAATTTTCTTTAATTAAACTAAAATACGTAGATCTTTTCCTTTTTGTGTACCTTTTTTACGACCAAACGTGATAAAATATTAATAATATTTAACGTTAGGTACTTACTTAAATGAACAATATCTTCAAAAAATATAGTTTCTATTAATATTAGCTCTTTGGTAATCAACATGATTTTGGAACAATTTTCTTAAATTAAACTAAAATGCGTACGATTGTAATAAAATTTTACTTAACTAAGGCTGTTACTTTTTATTGATTACAATTTTACATAAAAATATAATATAATGCAATGAACAAAATAAATAGCCATTACGCAATATGAAATCACAATAATATAATAAAAACAATAAAAAATCGAATAAATCAAATTATATAAATACAAGACATTATTATAATCTTTGAATCAACAGCCATTGATGGAATAATTTACTTAAGTAAACTTATTTTAGGGTAAGAGATAGTTTTGTTTTTTCTGTAAAATATCAGTTTTTTTTACTATGATAAGTTTATTCGACGGATACTACAGAATTATAATACAATATTTGCCACACAACAAGGAGGACAGTGTCGAGCGTTGTGTGAAGATAATGAACAAATGAAATTACATCTGGAGTTCATGCACAATTTTTTTTAACCTGAGTATCGACGTTGACATAATGCAAACAGAGAACAGTTAATAAATTTATACCACTTGGTTAAAAACCGCGGAGAGGTAATTTTAATTGATAATTTGGAGAAGTGGGACATTGAAGAATAATTTTAAACTTTCTATGATGATGAATCGTAAGAGTTAAGAAGAAAAAGCTATAAAAAGTTTGTTACTTTACTTAAATCGTTAATATTAAAATATATAAATATCGTTTATATATCTATATAAATATATAGATATGAAAAAAAATCGATGTTGAAGTTTTGAAATGTGACTAAGTGTGATAATTTCGTTCCTTGTTGATTATTCAGTGTTATTTAATTGTAAGAATAGTTTCGATAAGCTAAAACGATTAGATTTAATCATTAAACGATGTAAAAAACATTTTTTTAGTTTATTTCGCTTTAAAAATCCTTAAGAAGTACCAGTTCGTCATTACGTGTCACGCTAAATCATTACCATTTACACGGAAAAAATGGTAATGACGGCAATGGTGATGACGAATATGGATTATTTTCAACAGAACTCTAAAATTACTGTTTAAAGCAGCAACCTCGTCAGCTATTTTGAGAATACACACAATATACTAAAAGCACACAACATGGTATAAAACAATTCAATGTTATCTTCCCTGGTTAACTGTGTTAATGGCAATGACGCAAAACTGTGACAAACCACTTTTAAAACAATGTTTAGGGCCAAATATCGTATTTTTATTATTAACAACTTGACGTGCGCTCGACTCCGCTTTGTAGTAGGGACTGAGGCAAAGAGTAGTGTAGTGTAATATACTGGGAAAAGAGAGCCCTCTCACGGGTTATTCATGCAGACTGATTTGAAGCGCCATCTACATTTTTGAACAAGTACCATTCATATATATACGTATAGCCAGCTACAGATATTCTTGAAATTTAATGGCTTGGCTTTCCAGTAACAAACTATTTTGCTCTCGTCTTGTCGTAATTAGATTCGATTAATATTAATCTGAATTTAAGAATTACGACGAGTCGAGAACAAAATAGTTTGTTACTGGGAAATACCTAACTAATTGGGCGGGAGGGTATAATGAAATGAAATGACAACAAGTATTATTTTATAGCTTTATTTTCTATTTTTATAATGTTTACGTTTGTTGTAGGTAATATTTTTGTGCAGCTATTTTTACTTCGTCATCCCCATCATAGATTGATTTACCGGACAAAATCCGATTAACCGATTGACTTAATGATTTAATGTAACACTTAGAAATACATTTTTTAAATCATCTTTATGTTTTGGGCATTTAAAAGGATATGTAATTATTATTGTATCAACAATAATACAAAAGTACACAAACTAAAAAACAACGTCCCTGTCGCACATTAAAATAAGCGTCCATATCGCAGAAATTTAACTTCACACGCGAAGTAAGTCAATACCCAAACGGAGGAGCAAGCGAGCAAGCTCAACTCGACGCTTGAAGTATTGTGGTTTGTGGTAACGAAAACACCTAAAAACCAGGTCAGAATCGCACGTGCGGTCTGCACGTTCATTCAAATCACACTCAAATACAACCGTGGCCATGTTAAATGACTGGTAGGCAGGCAGGGTTGCCATTCCAAAAATCATGTTTCACTCGGCCAGATCTAATAAAATTAGATTATTCGTAGTATTATTTCAAAATAAAAGTATTTTTTGTGATTATTTTCAATGACAGGATATTTCTTATTGAATTATATTTAATGATAACATGCATGCAGCGACATCTATCGGAGACTCATGATAACAATCGGTGTTTTTACTGTTCAGAAATGTAGATGGCGTAACTATCTATTTAACATAGCACAATGTAGGAGACTGTCCCCCCTCTGGACTGAGGAGTGGGGTAAGCGTGGCGGTCCAGGTAAATAAGCCGCGTAAAACAATAAAAATAATACTTTGACGGTACCGCAATGGCGTTGACTAATATCCGTGACAATTAAAAAAAAAAAATTACTCTTAGATGTTATGTATTGAATTGCATGGTAATTTTCATATCGATCAGGGCAATATGTACTTACAAAATATTTAAAAAAAAACGCATTCCGTTCGGTGGGATTTCTATAACAATTATACAACTAACTATACCTCCGATATTTACTGATATGGTAATGACGTTTAAGGCATGTTAAATTAATTTTAAAATCATGTATTAGAAATAAAAGATTTTGTATTGCGGCGCATTAAAGCGAAACACGTACCCTAGCGTTCTCCCAAAGAATAAATAATGAAAAAGCAATGTGTATTTTTTTATTGGCCGGGACACCTATTTTTATCCAAAACGCGAAATGACCCCCCCGCATTCGCCTGCGGGTCGACCTAACGGACCTAAAATAATGTTAGGTGTAGGTAACACGATAACATCATGCAGCGGACCCGGCTTAAGTTTGCAATCAGTGATGTGCAGTATGTCAGTAAATTGAATAACTTAAATATTTTTTTAAGTGGAATTCCTCTAACGTCTCCAGCAACTTTTTCTGAAAACGCTTTGGGGCACGTTTTATAAAGCTATAAATAACAATTTTACAGGTCTAAACTGGCAACACTGCCCAAATGGCTGGTCGTCATTGGTTGAGGTTATGTCAAATGGAAACTTGTAACCTGTAAATTGTAATGTGTAACTTTAAAAAACAGGCCCCTGCTATGTTTGATATATGATGGGATGACGAAGTAAAAATACTGCACAAAAATATTACAACAAAAGTAAACATTATAAAAATAAAAATAAAATAAAAATAATTTTGTTTAATTGTTTGATATTCATTAATTCATAATTGTATTGTTTTAGATTTCCAAAAGTACCGTCGCCTGTCAGAGAGCTATGTTTAAAATTTGTTTGGAGCTGTCTGCAAGATGAGCATTGAAAATCTAGAAAGAGAAAAAGGGGTCTAAGTAATCAGTCAAATCGATCAAAGAAAATATTTTTAAAGTTTATTTTTATTTTTATTATTTAATTTTAAATCATTTAATTTAAATATTTCGAAAAAAAAATACTAGCATCTGTTAGTCTCATTGTATTTTCACCGAAAGTGCTTCAATATACATTACTAGGTGTACCGCAAAATAAACATGAATACAATGATTAACAACTTCACTGCTTTTTTAAACTACCCCACGTTCACCCAGTTTGTTCATTTCGGTAAAATATATAGGTACCCCAATGTAATGAAAACACCACAATAAAATAAAAAATAAATTTTTAAATATTTTTTTAGGTTTACATGTGACTCGCGGGGCTTTGAACAAAATTTCTTCATCCAAGGTGTCCAACGTAAAATGGTAACTTTTAGTTGTCTTGTCAAATGAACGAAAATCTGTCAAAACGATGTATTTTTGAATGGAGATAAGAGGAATTACGGTTTTCTTGCAAAACTAATGCATAAGACCAAAGACAAATATGTGATATAATATATTTATGTTAGCGTCATTAATATTCTCTGTCGTACTTGATCATTTCCTTGGAATTTTAAATTAGTTTTTTTAGCCGTAAGTACCTATCGCACATCTTAGACATTTCATTTGAGAAAGTTGTCGCAAAATTTAAACTTTATCAGTTTTGTTTCAATGATTATTTTGAATTTCATACCAATTTTCAGGTGTAAGCCGTCATGTTCACCATAAGCTGCGGTATAAAAATACTGCGAGCTAACAATATAGTAACAAACCAGAGGAGAACGGCATTTTCGAACGTATTTCGCCAAGGCATAGCCCGGCTATTCAGTAAAAGAAACTTGCTTATCACAAATAGTCTTACATCAGGTGGATGCATGCTTTTTGGAGATGTAATTCAACAAGAACTTGAATACCAGTATGAATTGATTTCCACAAGATATGATTGGGAAAGATGTGGTAATTGCACAACATATTTATATTTTATTTAATTAAACTTAAATTATGTTGAATTAATATTATTATCTAATACAATAAATCATGTTTAATGCTGTAATTAAAAAAAAAAGGTTTTTTTTCCATTTTGCTAAACTCTATAATATACAAAAATGGGTAGTTGGAAGAAATCCCTTATTCTGTTTGGTGTTTTTGTTTTAGTATATTATTCTATGAAGACGTAATTTTACTGTTTCAGTCAGAATGCTTGTAGTTGGAACAGCAGTAGGACCACTTCACCATTACTACTATATATATTTAGACAAATTACTGCCACAAGTTAACATCAAGACGGTTCTGAAGAAAATAGCAGGAGACCAGTTCGTTGCTGCTCCAGGAACTATAGTGTTCTTCTTCTTATCTATGGGAATGCTGGAGAATAAATCATTTGAAGAAAGCGCTCAAGAGCTAAAGAACAAATTTAAATACGTCTATATGGTAAGTTTGAATTCATATGTATGGTCAATGTCAAAATATGTTTATATAAAAAATATTTGACTTTTTACCTGACTCTGCATAGCGAAAAATAGTAAAAAACCAATACCACGGAACTAACCACTTCAATAAGGTGCAAAATTTTACCTTACTGACATGTTAAGTGTAATTTGCAGCTTTTCATTTGTTTGTTACACGGTATTGTAGAATCAGAGACAATATATTACTACTTAAAGCATAAAAACTTAAAGTGGCTTTCCTCTCCTTGAGTCTACAAAGTAATAATGTATTAACGTGTCAATTATTTATCTAATTTATTTGTGATGTTCCAGGTAACAATAAATTTTGCTGATCATTTTACTGATTTGACATTTTAATTGAGTAAAATAAATTCCAAAGGGTTCTGAACAGATCATAAGTATCTTATAGGTATATATTTGGCTAAGTTATACATATAAACATTTAAAAATCATTATTTATTCTACAATCATGCTGGAGATCCTTGTGGAAGGGTCTTTTAGTTTATAAGAGAATCTATCAGCTAAAATACTAGACTAGCTAAAGACTTACTTATTTATGTGCCTAAACATGTATACAATATGTGTTAACTATTACTGGGTTTTAGTTCTGGCACGCTGACCATGCTAAGTTTTTAATTTTAGACTTTGTTTCAGGGTGACTGCTGTTTCTGGCCGCCGATTCAGTTTATAAACTTTTATTACTTATCCACTCAATATCGAGTGCTTTACATAAATGTTGCTACAATGGTTTTCAACATATTTTTATCATTCATGAAACATTATGATCAGCATTAATCATGATAATAAGATAAGTGATGGATCTTCTCTAGATGTAAATATTATGATGTTTTCGATTTTTGTCTTATAGATATAATAATAATAATTTATTTTGTGAATTTAAATTAAGACATAAGCATGTTTCATTTCACTATTTAGTGGGAATCATAAATCTTTTATTCCTTAATGAAGTCGTAAAATATTGTTTTTTAAAAAGATGTTGGACGATTTTGAAGATTCGCAAAGTGTGGTTACTGAATTATCAACAGGTTTTTAGAGTTGTAGGTAATTCCGTAGCTCTGCCTACCCCACTCTGGGAATACAGGCGTGAAGATATGTATGTATGTATGTAAGCTTTTTGAGTGAACGCAAATCTGTAATTGCTTCGAGACAGCACAACAACCGTTTGGCTATTAAAAAATACGGTTACGCCATTCCTCTGAGACTAAATCAGGAGACCGGGATGGAGATCGTAAGAAGTAACTTTGATTTTTCAAGTATAATGCTGAAAGCGGTTGACTTTTTGTAGACTGATAGAGTCAAGTGGATTTTATATTTAAAAAAAATCTCTGCATTCCCGTTTCACTTATCTTTATTAGTTTAAAAGTGACTCTCGGTTCTCGGTTTTACAATAGATGGATGAGTTTGTAAATGACCGAAACGGAGTTGCGGCACTTACGGCCTCCGTGTCTAGCAGACGTGAGCTTTTCAAGACAGTTACGAGAAAATAAAACAATAAATAGGTACTAAGGTAAATGACCAATTTATTTTCTTTATACCTAGTCGGTCCTTAAGTTCTGTCATAAAGGTTTAAAATACGCACGAGTTTTCTGAAAATTTCACTTTTTGAAAACGTCTTAGGTTAGTCTTTGTTAACCAGGAAACTTTTTTATTTAATATTGTGGATCTCTGGGTATGTTCAGAGACCAGCATTATTTTCTTACCGACACTCAAAAACCAGCTTATGAAGCACGACAGTTGGTGTGTTTTCGTATTTCTGCAAATTGATGTGAAATCGTATGGTAAATTTAATAAGACATGAAGATTGACCGGTGTATAAGCCGATCTTTAGTTGCTTGGAATACATTAGTATCAGAATTTAAAGATAAAAGTCTGTTCAATATGGCACGCAACGACGCAATACGAGAACTCTTACAAAAGTGGTAGCCGTTATCAGTATCCTCGTCGTGCGTGTTTTAACCCATGATGTCCTGCTCCGAATGGGAATAGGTACTTAAAGCTCCTACATTAAATTATTATAATAGTAAAGAACACACATTAGGTTTTTTTTTATTTTCTATAAAATAAGGTTTTGATTGATTGGTTTATGAAAATCTTTTATTTATTTTTTAAATTATATTAAACCTCTGACAGAACTTAAGGACCGACTAGGTAGCTCGTGAAAACCTTTCATTTGATAGGCGACTCGATAGTTTTCTGAAGGAAAAATGTTTTTTTTTTAAATAATTACACAGAATTGATGAAATCGGTTACCGGTCAGCCACCAAAGGATCAACATGTGTTTGGGACGAGACCGTCCGCTATAAAGAAGTTGCCAGAGGCAAAACCTCTACTTGGTGTCGGCCCGGTTGCTCTTTACCAAATAACAAAATGCGTCGCGGGTGCTTAATTCGAATCAACAAATTTCGGTCCATTAATTTCGTGTGTGAAGTCCTTATTCTCATGTTAGTTCAGATCAAATATCGACTTTATTGAGCCTAATTATCAAAAAACCGGGCAAGAGCATGTCGGACCATGCTCAGTGTAGGATTCCGAAGCCGTTACTACAAACAAATTAGACCTCGCGACAAACTTAACTTTGCCGTTGGCAAACTGTTATCCCCATACATCGACATAGGTCGCCGTTAGTTTACGAACACCGCAAATAAGTTTTCGGTATAGTTCATTTATTTTAGCATGATACAGAAAGAAATAAAGGTATTTTATTGGGCACGTTACACGCAACATAATAGTTATACAAAAATATTGCTCCAAAACGTCTTTTTTGACTGCTGTTATTTCACAGTAAATATTAAATGAACGTTATAATCTATTGCAGTAGTACTTTAAGTCATATTCGTTAATATTTACATTGCGTTTTTTATTTGTATTGATTAAATTTACTTCAATTAGAAACGTGGTCTATAAAAGACCTAAAGAAGCAGGGGTTACAAACCTGTGTTAACAAAATAACGAAACGTCTAAGCATATAACTCGAGTAAATCAAATACTATCCTGTCACCCGTCAAATATAGCTAACCTAGTGAATTTTAAATTGATCATTAATAACGTCACAGTTTGCATTTTTTGACAGATTGAACGTCACAATGCCCTTATGTGATATGGCTCATGTTATGTTTTGTCATTTTCTCCCGAGTTCGAGAGCGTGAGAGTTGATATTGTTCCATAGTTTGTTTTTGTTGTGAGTTGTTTGTTGTTAATTTCCTTGTTAAAGTTGGCAGCTGCTCGTTTAGTCTACATCTCTAATCTCTACCCTACTCTGTAACTCTTTAGCGGAGAAACGATGACACTTCATCCGGAATAGTCAGTCTTAAATTAGGTAAATCAATTAAGTATAGCAGTTAGAAACCAATATATACATATTCAAATAGTTTTATAGTTAATTTTTTATATAATATCGAGATCCAATGTTTTGTCCAACACAAAAACATTATGACACATGCACAGATACAATATATTGAGTGCATAGATTCTTATTAATTCTGCCAGCGAGTATTAGAGTTGACGACTACTGGTTCTTTTTCTTTTTTTTTTCTCATCCTAAAATAAATGAACTATAGGTTTAAACATTTAAACCGTTTGTAACTCAAGAACCAATGAAGTCTACTTAGTCGTCATAGTTTTCCTTTAAAATTCGTTGTATGTGCTTTCATTTAAGATATTTTTCAGATTTTTAGGATTTGTACTTTGACACATTGACTTGAAAAAAGAGCGCTTAACCGAAAAATTGTTTTTAAAAACCCGCAATATTTTTGAAAGACCTAACTAACGACACCCCACACTGAAGTAGACGGCAAAAAAAAAACATCCCCACTATACGTGTAGGGGAAGGGGTATAACTATAAATAATAATCATTTAAGATTTTATTTTACTACTTAGTTGGCGTAACTAATATGTATATTTATGCCAAATTACAGCTTTCTATTACTAAGAGTATCTGAGCTAGGCTGCGGACGGACGAACTGACGGACATGACGAAACTATAAGGGTTCCTAGTTTGACTACGGAACCCTAAAAAAAACAGTACGAGAAGGTAAATTTGTCATTTTGGTCAGTGGGTCGGTCACTCTTTTTGCATGGATTAATATTTACCTCAAAGAATATACAAAATATTCTTCTCGATTGTACATTACGCATAGGTACCTACTGACTTATTGCCGAATGTGACAAAGGTGCATTCCATTGTCACGTCCCCGACATTTGTACTCAGTTTTGTTAGTTCAAACTTCATATTTGGGCTTCTATTTGTTATTGAAGAAAAAAATCACTACAGAAGCATAGCTTAAGGTTTTCGGCTTAATATGATTAGGCAGAGACACTCATCGTCTTTCAAAATTAAACGTTACAATAAACCAATTAGGCGTCACGTCCCCGACAACAAAACTACCAAGGTTCTGACACACTTATATATTTCAAATATTTTAGCTCAAATTTATGGAAACACAACATTATTCTTTATTCTTCAAATTAATGGGATACTTATCTAAATATAACGGTTATAAGAAATAACAAAACTAAAACACTACTCCAGAAATATGGCTACAAAGTGGCGTCACGTCCCCGACACGTACGATTTTAAAACATATTGTATAGGTTTTTAAGCCTATGAGGTAAATTCCTGATGTTATATGAAGTTAAAAATGTTATTCCAATTAGTTTTTTAGGGTTCTGTACCCAAAGGGTAAAAACGGGACCCTATTACTACGACTCCGCTGTCCGTCTGTCCGTCTGACTGTCACCCGGCTGTATGTCACGAACCGTGATAGCTAGATAGTTGAAATTTTCACAGATGATGTATATCTGTTGCCGCTATAACAATAAATACTAAAAACAGAATAAAATAAATATTTAAGGGGGCTCCCATACCGCAAACGTGATTTTTTATAAATTATGGTACGGACCCTTCTTGCGCAAGTCCAACTCGCATTTGGCCGGTTTTTATAGATGACGGTACGGAACCCTTCGTACGCGTTTCATTTTTTTCATACAAATTAGTTGGAATATTTTCGCTTCTCCAGGAAACAATGCCTTAGGACGAGCTGGCAACGCTTTCCTTGTAATTAGCACTTGTTTTCGGGAAATCCCCTTGAAAGTTATAAATGTGAGTAATTGGTCCCTTTCTTACTTGTAATGTTAAAGGAGTTAAGTGAAAGATATATGACATAAACAAGACAAATATCTGCGTAAAAAGCATAGATAATTACAAAGGACGTTCCTTCCTTTTCTGAACATAAAGATTTTGTTTTAACTACGATAATCTCAAAAAAATCTGTCACTATTAACTTTAGAACTTGCAGGTTATACTTAGTCAATTGTTAAGTTTTTTTTTTTCAAACGTGCTCGGAAAGAACGGTTTTCCGATTGAAACACAAGGACGGAAAGTGGCTCGTTTTACTCCTAGGAGAAAAAAACCATATGAAAACACTTTCCGTCCATGTCCATATTGTTTTTTAAAAGTGCTCTCTATTGCGTATAAAATCGAAAGGACTAACCTCACCTAACCTAACCTAACTTTTGGGTGGTGATAGTGATGGGTGTGGTGCAGCGGCGGGGCTCTGCGGTGCTGGCGGCGGCTCGTCGTGCGTGGAACTATCTTAACTAATACTGGTAGTTTTCAAACAAACATTCTCTCCGAATTTGTATTTGTAAAGGTGCGTATCCATTTGAGGCAGCCTCGGGTCGAGCGGCTGCCTCGCCCCGAGGCTGCGCAAGTGGAGACGCTGCCTCAACCTGAGGCCCGCCGCGACGCGAGGCAAATTCGTCGCCGCGAGCCGAGCCATGGTTTGTCGGTTTTTTTGCCGTGCTCAAAGGAGCCTCAGTCTGAGCCGTGCGTTAGTGCAGACGAGACGCGTCGCCTCAGGTCGCAATGGATAACGAAACTTCAATTCAATTAATAAAATTATATGTCCTTGAGCAAGTGCTCACACCCGTGTCGTGTTCTGTTCCGGTATAATTCTTTAATCCACCATTGGTGCTTCCTCTTTTGAATAGCTCTTTGTTGTTTTCTCTTCTTTTTAATAATTGCAATCAAAGCAGCAGCTACTCGACGCGCGTCTGGTGCCATCGTGTTTTGGTTGTAAACTGCACACACGTTGCGCACTCTGCGCAGGTTGCGCTGCGGATCAAGCTGAGGCGATTCGCCTCGAGCTGATCCACAACGTGCCTCGGGCTTTGCCTCACTGCGAGCAGCCTCAAACTGAGGCAGTTTGCTTCAAGTCGAGGCTGCCTCTAGTGTATCATTTCCTCGCATTGTTTGAGAAAAGCATTACGTATGCCTCGGCGGTAAAAGCATTATAGGTACGTATAGGCCTCGCTATTGCTCGGCCTGCTAACCACCTCGTCAGGAAATCCCATACTTTCCGCGCCTAGGCAATAATGTACGTGTGTATGAAAAAGCATTTCTAGGGAATGTAATCGGGTTCAATATATTACTAAAGTGGTGCCTCTAGGGCACATAGTTCCATCCAAAAAAAATATGTTTTATGCGTTTGCGATGTTTGCCTTTTTTGTATTGATATAGACTCGCCTAGTTCAAGATATGTCGCAGACGATTATAATCTGTGTTTGTATAAGTTTTCAAGTACCTATAGGTGAGTTTAGCCTGCGACAGTTTGTGGATTTGATTAACTTAAGAATCGGCCAATACGTAATTGACATAATAGCGGCAACGTCTGCAAAGGCTTAATGCCGGAGTTTTCGTAAAAAGAACACGTTCACGGACAGTGATACTACACCATTTTAATTGGACGCCCTTTCTATAGCCGGTACGATACACGACTGCTATAGCATGAGATATATCTCAAAAACTAATTCGATTGGGTATGGATGAATGCGACAAAGTGCTTGGATATGTTTTAGTTGGTAGGTAAAAAGCGTCTTAAGTACCTAAAGCAATATAACTTCAGATATTTTGGTTGCGTCATATAATTATAAAAATAAAAAACAGTTTATTGAATTTGGGATGGATTAAGATGGACACTAAAGTTAGTCCGTTACGTATTGAAAAAAAAAGTGACGTGTGCGACAGTCGACATAAACGAACATAACTTAGACCCTACTTTTTTTTCAATACCTGACGGACCATAGTTTTCTGTCGTAATCCGTCCCAAATTCAATAAACTGTTTTTATTTTTCATAATAAAATTATATGACGCAACTAAAAAATCTGATATTGTGTTCATTTAATTGGGAAGCTTATCAATGAAAACATATACAAGCATTTTGGCGAAGTTCATCCATACCAATTGAACCAACTTGATACGACGTTATCTAATTTGTAACGATACAAACTTGAGAACGACAAGCGAGAAAATGCAAGATGTTCTAGCCACCCAGGAAGAACGCAATAAAACCAATTATCACTAGTATTACCTCATTTATTAACCTCTGTGGAGTTTATTACGTGCTAACAATTGGTATAAAACCCCAGAGAATCGCAAACCTGATTATAATTATATTTGGGGGTTTCGATTGGCTTGCTTACACGTTGTGCGTAATACATGCTGATGAAATCATGAATGTATTCAAATGTAGATCCAGTAGGTACAACAAAATGGCCTATTCCAATTTTATCCTCACCAATTAGTCACCAGTGGGGAAAAAACCAATTAAATAGTCAGGTACCACTGAATAATTCCCATTTGTTACCACTGGGGACAACAGTGACTGGGATGAAACAATTCTTATTTGTCTCCTGTGGTAACAAATGGGACTTATTTCTTCTCAGTTGTCCCTAGTAAAATAGCCATAAGTTTGATTACACACCTAATATAAATATAGTTAAATTATTGGTTAGTTCCCCATTCGCCGGATTCTTGTTTCGTCGGATTCCCGTTTCCGGAATTTCTTATATACAATATGTGCCAGTCAGAACTCTTCCGTGAAGAATCCGGCGAATCGGGAAATAACCAAATTATTGATACACACATACACATACATATACTCACGCCTTCGATCCCAGAGTTGGGTAGGCAGAGCTATAGAATTACGTTACAGATAAAAACATGTACATTGCGTTGATATTTATTACATAATATTCGACGCATGTTCCAGTTCTACAAAACCGATTGAATTATACCAACCATGTTACAAGTAAGTAATCACTAGATTAAAAAACCAAAAATTTGGGATACACATTTTTGACATTTTGTATTAAAATTTAAAACCATTTCGAGGAATAGGCTTCTCAAATCGAAAACTGTAGTTACATTAAAAAAAAATGTTACATTGAATTAATTATAAAAAAATATCTTCATTTGAACCCTAAATGCGTTACATCAATATCTTGTATGGATTATATAAAACATATAAAACCACTGCAATATTTTATTTTATAAGTACAATTCAAGATATCTAGCTAACACCGACGTTACAAGACAGCTGTTGTCATGTCAAAATTATTTGTTTACAAATTGACTATAATTCTTATGATGAAATTAATATATTAGACCATTTATCTTTTGAGTTATGTGTGATGAACAGAGGTCGCACTTTTGGTGGCGATGACGTCAAAATGACAAAATTTTACACAGGATGCCCTCCTTTCATAAAGCAGATGTTTAAGTATTAACTGGTACAAATAAATAAATAATGTAAAATAAAAAGCGTTAAAATGATTACTTAAATACAGCTTAATCACAATCAAAATACGAAGCACACCAACAGCATATTTTTTTTACAATTTATTGCAAAAGTGGCAAATTGAGTCAATTCTCTTTTATGAATGTCAATGCCAGAATAGTATTTACGACTCTATTTAATAATAAAATAATTAATAAATATCAGGGAAAGACCTCACACCGATTTACCTAGTCCCCAACTAAGCTCTAGGCTTGTACTACGGGTTAAGGTGCGAACCCACCGCTGCGTAAAATACGGTGTCGTTGGCGCCGTTTTTGACGCACCGTTAAACCGAGTAAACATTTTGGTCATCACTTGGCCAATGTATTGCAAGTGATTGCTTTATTTAATTTAAAATAGCTGTTTTAGCACGTGTTTCCTCGTGGTCATACTATTTTGTCATACTAGTCAAAAAGTGAACCTAGATTTGATCACTAAATACTAATTGTGGTTGTAAAAGTAGGTAGGTTAGGTTCGTTAGGTATCTTTAGATGCCCGAAGGGCAAAACCACCTAGAAGCAGGAGCCCCGCCGTTAGGCGGGGCTCCGTCGAAAGTCAGTAGGACAAAAATAGTATGACCACGAGGAAACACCCGTTTTAGCCAAAGAAGGTTCATTTTGAGGTTAGAAAGTTGTTTACTATATTAGACAAGTAAGAATGAATACGGTTTAGAGACAACGATAGAAAACATCCAAGACGCAGACTAGTTTAACGCGTCGTCATAACTTAATCATAATCATCATTTAATAATACTGTGTTTTATTACAACAAAAAGTTTTTTAATGATAATGTTACTTGATGATTTTTGCCAACGTCCTTCTAAATATCAGTAATCGATGAACTCGAGACAGTTTAATAAGGGTTTATGCAAACTTGTTCGGCGATACTCTAGCCAAATTACAACCTCTCAATACTTGTCTTTCATTTTTAATCACCTGTATGCAAATTGACGTTATCGGCACCAAAAGTGCGACCTCTGGTGATGAAATTTTTCAAGAGGTTTAAAACGACGCCATCAACATTTATTTTAGAAACTCATGATTGGAAGCATGGAATTCCCTACCAATAATGCAGTACGTACCAGTGATTGTGTTCAGTGATTCTACTATAGAAACAAGGGTCATGCAGGAAGTGTTGAATTAATAAAGGCTTAGGTAATAAGCAATGGCCCAATGCTTAAAATAATCTGAAATGATAAATGTATTGCAATGCGATTGCTCCTTTACATTATTTTTAAATGACGTGTTCGTCTATTACCTATGACTTAACCCATTCATTGCCGACGCCTCACATTTTTACTCATCACGCAGTGCTGGCATTACGATTACACATACATGGGACGCGAATTCGCGTCTTCGGCATCCGAGATAAGAATTATGAAAATTACAAATGCACTGAATCCAAACACCAGCAACAGTATAATATTATCCTTCATAAATAAAGTAACATATTGGTATCAGCATTTTAGTACAGTTGTTTTCTAGCAAAAAAAAACAAATAACTCAAGGACGCGAAATCGCGTCCTCGGCATTACGATTACACATACATGGGACGCGAATTCGCGTCTTCGGCATCCGAGATAAGAATTATGAAAATTACAAATGCACTGAATCCGAAAACCAGCAACAGTATAACATTATCCTTCATAAATAAAGTAACATTTTGGTATCAGCATTTAAGTACAGTTGTTTTCTAGCAAAAAAAAACAAATAACTTGAGGACGCGAAGTCGCGTCCTCGGCATTACGATTACACATACATGGGACGCGAATTCGCCCATTCATTGCCGACGCCTCACATTTTTACTCATCACGCAGTGCCGGCGTAATGCCGAGGACGCGAATTCGCGTCCTCGGCATTACGATTACACATACATGGGACGCGAATTCGCGTCTTCGGCATCCGAGATAAGAATTATGAAAATTACAAATGCACTGAATCCAAAAAACAGCAACAGTATAATATTATCCTTCATAAATAAAGTAACATATTGGTATCAGCATTTTAGTACAGTTGTTTTCTAGCAAAAAAAAAACAAATAACTCGAGGACGCGAAGTCGCGTCCTCGGCATTACGATTACACATACATGGGACGCGAATTCGCGTCTTCGGCATCCGAGATAAGAATTATGAAAATTACAAATGCACTGAATCCGAAAACCAGCAACAGTATAATATTATCCTTCATAAATAAAGTAACATATTGGTATCAGCATTTTAGTACAGTTGTTTTCTAGCAAAAAAAAACATATAACTCGAGGACGCGAAATCGCGTCCTCGGCATTACGATTACACGTACATGGGACGCGAATTCGCGTCTTCGGCAATGAATGGGTTAAAAACCGATCACATAGTAAAAAAACGTCCTTCTAAATCTTAGACGAAGTAGAAGTATCCATTTTTACGCCATGTCTGTCCGTCCACAGCCTAGCTCAGAGACTGTTAGTACTTGACAGCTGAAATTTGGCATGAAAAGAGGTACATATTAGTCAAGCCAAACAAGTGGTTAAATAAAATCTTGAAAAAAAAAATCATTTGTTTTTTTCTCCCCTACACGTAACGTGGGGATGTATTTTTGTTATCGTCTACCCCATAGTGTGGGATCGTTGAATACTTAGGTCTTTAAAAAATATTGCGGGTAGGTAAAAACTATTTTTCCATTAAGGGATCCGTTTATGAAATATTAAGCTTTAAGCTTAAATTTTTTGCTAACACCCTACACTGAGCATGAGCATGGTCAGACATGCTCTTGCCCGGTTTTTCTACATAGCTCCGCCACACACACAGATTAGTTTTATTTGATAAATTATTTTAAATAATAATAGCACTTGCAATCATGAAATGCTTCAAACTAGATCCTTAGAATCAAGCAGTTATTTTCAGCAGGCTATTCTTTCGAATAAAAATGTAAAATCAAGCAGTTATTTTTTTTGGTGTATCCCAATTGGGTTAAGTTGTTTATTAAGAATTCTAAAAATACTTAGATGTTACTTATTACAGTTTTCTCGTAGTAAGCAGCTTGTGTAGCACAAGTTGTATTTTCTCGCTTGTGCGTCTCTATCGTTACTGACTAGATGGAAAGGGATATCCGAGCGATAACCAAGTCGCGGGCAACTTCTGCTACACAGCACAAGTGTGCACATGCAGTGCAAGCTTAGCAATTTGAAAGTGTAAAAAATACCTAGCTAATGTATCTACAGTCCTAGGTAAAATTAACCCCAACACATAGTCCAGTCATCCTTTCTGGTTTGTAGCTTAACTACTATGCGGTACAAAGCAAGCGCTGGACCGAGCGGCAGTCCCAGGCCCCTCACAATGTCAGCTCGCCTGGCCATGCTTAATGCATGTCCATCAAATTCCTGAGAAACAGAATTAACACTTAGAGAAAGTATCAGAACAAATTATCACAAAATGTGCCAAAGCCTGGCCATAAAACTTACCTGTTCTTTCAATAATGGAGCAGCTTCTTCAAAATTCTCTAAAAAGAACTCGTAAACATCCTCAGTACTCCAATTTGTTATATCTGGTATTCTAGGATCGACGGGGGTATCCTCAGCGTGTTTCGAATCAGCTCTATCTAACTCATGAGGCTGTAGGAAGGGCTGGATGGGGGGAGAGACTTGGATACTGTACTCCAAGCTGCTAGGATTAATTGCTGGTGAACCCACTACTGTTGGCCGTGACTCTAGGCAATTGTTGCATTCCCACTGGTCCCATGCCTTTAGGCGCTCCGGGATACGCGGCGCGTGACAAAGGGCGTGGTACGCGTCAGAACAAATACTGCATACTGTAAGGATACCCTGAAAAGTATTATTATTATTAATAATAAAAAAACAAGAAAAACAACAGTTTATAAATGATTAGGCAACTTACAGCATCATTGGTTTCACAGCATACCACACAGGTTTTGCAATGTGGACACTGCCAAGTATTGTCAGGTCGAGGCTTTAATATGCCAGACCCTGTCTGTAAACAGTTCAGATGGGCTTTATTATTGCAGTCACGGCACTCTACCAGCCTGTCACTTGATCCACGAGATTTTTGAACCAGGCATACGGAGCACACGCCTCCTGAACTTTCGTGAGGTGAAGGGTTTTCATCTTGTTCTAACTCATCACCACTTCCATCTAAAGACATTTGGCTTTCAGAAACTGGTGTACCTTCCTTGTCTTTATTGCCTTGTCCTGTAATCAGCAGCCGCTTCTTAATAGTACTTTTATTAAGCGAACCTACAGGCCTTCCTCTTTTTCGTTTGCTAGGAACATTGTTATCTGAAGGATCAAAGACTTTCTTGGCCATCTTACGTCTTTCCCCCACTCTAACCCCTGCACTTCTCGTCATGCTATTACTTGGTCCAGTGCTTGAGGACCCCCCACCTCCACGTTTTTTGGGTCGTCCTCTCATTCGTTGAGGTGACGAGCGGCATGACGAATTCGCAGAAGAAGTCATCTGTAAGTTAATAAACAATAAGTTCAACTTGTGCTGATAATTCTAGTTAGTGATCCATATCATTATAATAAATTGACACTCAAGGATCAGATGACACAATTAAATGAATCTGTCAAATTAATAAACAATTGAGAATATATTGTTGTGTATGGAACCTTTTTGGTTCCACTGCCAAGGTGGCTTGTTAAATAGGTTGATCACAGGCAATATTTGTACTAAGTCAACCAGTAGGCGAAACAGAAAAAAAAACAAGGAAGTTGGTGCAACGAAAAAAAAAAGTGTTGAATAAAAACTGTTTCAATAAAGTATATGTACATTGTACAAGATATGGGTATATAAAATACAAATATAAGTAAATACAGACGACTAATTAGCATAATATATACTCATACTTATGTAATTATAATAATACATATAAAATATATATGTATATAAACAGATAAGGCTATGTGTATTAAATCCATTTACGACTGCATTTGTTCCAGCAGATGGTTAGGAAGCATCAGGTTGAAAGCAAACTTGCTTGGGGCTTGTCTGATGCTCAGTGGGAGTTCATACCCGAGACGGACCGCCGTAAGGGCAAACGAATTAGACACAAAACCAGTATGGTGGGGAGGAATAGTTAGTTTAAGAGAACAAGAGGAATGCAATTCACAACCTGTACGGGGGATTAAAATTGAATTTATATTTAACATAACCTGGAGTAGAAGGCCCGAACAGGATAGAAAAAAGGAGTACATAATATTGTAAGAGATCTACGGTGACGTCGGTGACGTTTGGGAACCGAAAAGAATAAACATGCTCATATTTTCTAAGCTCGAAGATAAAACGTATGCCTTCATCAGAGATCGGAATATGGGTGTCATTACTCTCAATAATGTGGACCTGACTCCAAAGATTTTAATTAAACAAATTAAATTACATTCAGGGATTACTTACCCTAAAAATATTGCATAGTAAAATATTGTTAGTATTCAACATTAAAATAAACTTATGAGGTGAAAAGCTTCATTTGCACTCCACGGATGTTAATGGAGCAAACTTAAGTAGATTAATATTAATGGCCACTCCTCACGTCTTTGTATTATTTATTTTTATTGACCTGTAAAGGATCAATATTAAGGTTAAGGTACAAAATCAATTAATGTAATTTAATTACATACATACCTTCACACCTTCATTCCCAGAGTGGGGTAGGCAGAGCTAAAGAATTACCAACAACTCTAAAAACTTGTTGATAACTCTGTAACCACTATTTGCACAATTAGGCTAAGATATTTTAATTTAATTTGTTTAATTAAAATCTTTGGAGTCATGTCCATATTATTGCGAGTAATGACACCCATTTGTCCGATCTCTGGCCATTATTTAGTAAACACTCTAGCCTATTTAAGGAATCCTGGTTGATATTGGCAAAGCACACATCAGCATAGTCAATAATAGGCAAAACAAGCACCTTTACTAAAAAAGTTTTTGTACTCACTGGAAGAAAAAATTGTACTGGTATAATATAATATAATGCACGCAGAGTGCCAGCAACCTTACGACTTACTTCCGAATGATGACCATCCCTAGAGAGACTAGGTAGGGTAAGTTTTAGTAGTATTAGGTATAATTAATTATTGGTCACTAATATATATTTTTTTCTCCAAAACAATAGCTTTTCATGATTCCATTTAAGTACGTAGTTAAGTTAGGTAGTGTATGTACTCCATTGAAAGCTAATGTCTAGCGGGTTTTTGGTAACAAATGTGTTAATAGGTTTGCAAAATCAATAATGTAATGTTATTAAATACTAGTTTATTTAGAGCAGAATATGCAAATAATATTTTCTAAGTAGTTATGAATCAGGGATCGGAAATTCGGATAGATATTTACCTAAACTTTGGCAGCGGTATGTTCAGTTGTATGGAAGCAGACTTGATTTTATTTTTTATTAACAGATTTCTAAATAAACAAATTACGACAACATCAATTCATATTTAACTATTTACAGTTAAGGAGTGAGAAAAGTAGGAAGACAAAAGGCAAGATGGGCAGAAGACATCTCAAACAAAGCGGGGCCAAACAGGACTATCAGTGCCAAGAATAGGTAAAAGGGGAAAGACAGATGGAGGAGGCCTATACCAGACAGGGGTCCTTAATATAAAATTAGAATATAAACAACAAACATGTACAAACTATGTTTAAAGAATAATAAAGGCTTATTTTATTTTTTATTTAAATGTCTAACAATCACAGGACTATGGGACCTTTGGAAGGCGTACATGGAGCCGTAGCCAACACGCAGAGGTCCTTCAGATGAGTTTAATTAGTAAAGTGATGGGTACCCCAACCGGCATTTGTCACTGAGTTCAAAATATAGAAGTATGGTCCCATGGATACAACCACTGGTTAGTGTAGGACTTTTTAAGAAGGATGGAAACATTAATAATAGGCTCTATGGATGAACTGATGGATTAGTGATCTAGGCTTTTGATGAAACTATGGCGCCTGCCTGGCCAATGCTAATTTACTTAAAGAAGGAAAGATTAAAGAAGTTGTGGCTAAATAAACAGGATGAGCCTGAGTGTTGATCCTTACCTCTGTTGTAGGTTTTAACTGCTGTTTACGTATGTGTGGTAGTATTATATTGGGATATTATATTATATCTATGTTTAGGTATGTATCTTATTAAAGAAGATATTTTATTTTCTTCCTATTTCTCTGTTGTATGTACTATTTGTTATTTCCTGAAATTTTGTTAATTTGTCTATCCTTCGGCATTGTCCTTGCTACTCCAAGTCTACTCCAAGGTTAACTGTAAGAGATCCCATATGGGATAAGTTCGCCTATGTACATTATTTATATTGATGCAAACATGTCTTGTAATTGTTTATGTGCAATAGAGTTTACATAAATACATACTTTGGTTGAAATGGCAGGTATTGACTTGCCAACTCATTGGCATGGGCCTCCCAAAACATCGATTTTAACTCATCATTAAATAATATATCCATGTTTTGTAGAGTCCAGAAATCTCATAACTTATATTATTAAATAATTATGTGCGAAATCCATGCCATATTGGTAATTAGCTTTTCTGGAATTTTGACAACTATAGGGAAATATCTATCCGAATTTCCAATTCTTGGTAAAACAACGATAGGTCGTAAATAATATCTCTTCCCATGAAGTAAGAAAAAATTGTTTAGCAAGAAAAGCTAAACAACGGCACTAGTTTCATGAGGTGTTGACAATATGCATCAATGTTGATATTATGAAAAAGATATAAATTAACAAGAAAATAGGTGATTAAAAATGATAAAATCTTACTTTAGTGTGGTTGGACTCCACATTGTAATCAAACTTAAAGCTATCAGAGCTGTCTCCATCATGGTCAGCTGGGCCTAAGGCTAGGTTTCCATTAGACAGTTTTACAAGGCTGCCTGAGGACAGCTCCTTGTTCACTATGGTCTCAAGCTGTTTCTTGGAGTACTTGGACTCTTGACAGGCTGCTGCCTTGACAAGATCATCAAAAGAAATCCCGTCCTCAAGAAAGCTTTGGTCTTGATATATGAGTGTTGCTATTGCAGATGTAATTATCCTTCGCTCACTTGTAGCAATAGCTGACGCCATTTCTATAACAGGGAAAAAGTTTATAATAAGCTTCTCATTACTGAAAGAACTTTAATTGGGTTCTGAACAATTAAAAACACATTGAACACCTCCATCCATCCAAACCATCCAACCATCTTTAGTTTTTATTTGATAACAAGGATAATAAATATCTATTGGCCTCACTGTTATTTTGGCTTGATTTCCTTCGCCACTTAGCAGCGTTTCTGTAGCTTTCATTATCTTTATAATCAACTTTGAATATGCTCTTCTCCTTCAAGCAACGTTTGAGATCAGCTTTTGTATACTTAGGAGCAACTTTATAGCACTTTAGCATAAACTTGCAAATTCTATTGATATCTGGTCTTGATTTTCGCGAGCGCAAATGGTCTATCGCACATAAAATTTCTTTTTTATACTTTATCTCTGACATCTCTGTAACAATCATTTTAATAAGTAAACGTTTGTAAATCATAGTCATTAAAAATACTAAATGTGCGACATAAATTCACGTAAATACTTCGGCTAGTTATTTACCTGGGTAGAATCATGCCGGTGAGTATAAACCACACAGCGTCTTCGAAATAAAACTGTTGAGAAACTCAAATTATATATACTTAAATATGAAAAGGTCTTGCCACCACTTATTTAAGGGTATTTCATTTATACTAAAATTTTCCTCGCACACGAAATGAAATTTCTTTGCGTCGCGAAAAAGTTCAATCTTTATGAGATGTTTTTCGGGCTATTAAAAATGCACGTGCTACGTAAACTCATACTATGGCGTTCAAACTTCATACCTACTTAGTAAAAATTAAAAACGCCTTTTGTAAGGACACGCAAGTGGGACTATTCACGGTTAAAAAATCTTGTGCTCACTATACCTCGTCGGCTTAAAACTTATCGGGGTCACCTCTACGTGAATGAGCGAAGATTTTTGATGGCGTTTCTGATTTTAACATTTAATAAAGAAAGAAAGTGATACTAAAGTGGACACATATTTATAAACTGTGGCTGTACCCGCTTCTTTCAGTGCCTACCTATTGAGTATAGCATACGATATTAGATTTTATAAACCTTGTACTAAAAGAGTATTGAGATGTATTACGATCGCTATATGTCACGTATATTATACGTTCATTGGCCGTATATTCCTTCTAAAAATATTGATTTTGTTACGTTATTAACATAAAAATATTGATTTTGTACTTATATCTCGTGAGACGCACGCTCAAAAATGAGTTGTGTTCACAGAAATAGACGTTTCAAAACCAAAAGGAAAGCATCTTATTAGTAATATTGAATATTCAAGGTCCTCTACATTTACACATAGCGATTTTTTAAAGTTATATGTTTGCTTTAAGCTAATGGCCTAGTAGACAAAGTTTCAATTAAACAATTTTTTTTTGACACTACTGAACTGACACTTGACAGTGACACAGCATGCATGTCTGTCTTTTATTTTGATAACTTGAAAACAATTTATTTTCTCATGATCTACACTATTTTTAAGTTATACAGATTGGTAAATTGTGTCATACGGGCTGAATGAACATGACTACTCTCATGCTTCGTTCTCTTCGTGTAACATACAGTAAGGTATTGGTTCTGCGGTCAGTGTCTTTCTCGTCACAGCCTGAAGAAGTGACCAAAAGTATCAGTAAGGTTGTTAATGTAGCAATAATAGGGGCACCTAATTCTGGAAAGAGTACATTGATTAATAATATAGTGGAGAGAAAGGTTAGTTATTTAAATAAAATTACACACGCACATAACCTCTCCTTTCATTATTTGAATTAAATATTCGTCCTTTTAGATATGTGCAGCTTCAAATAAGGTTCATACAACAACAAGGCTTGTAAGGGCTATGTGCTTTCAAAATGACACGCAGATTGTATTTTTAGACACACCTGGAGTTGCTACAGAAAAAGAACAAAAAAGGTAATTATTTGTTCTTGTTTTGATAGACTGCTATGCTGCTTCATATATAATTATCATACATCGTTACCGCGGGAGCAAAAAGGATTTGACAGTAGTGAAAGATTATGACAAACAAGAAATAACAGAAGAGACTCGTATCGAGAAATGTTTTTACCTTTAAGTTCAAAATGTATAAATTTTATTTCAAATATCTTACCTCCGTCCGTAGGGCAGAATGAACGGCTGACCGAATCGACTGCCCGCCTGCTTCGGCTGGGCGTCCCCACTTATCATCATACCTCCGTCCGTACTTGACTTGTTTAATAGTACATATTTAAAAGAGATTAGCTTCGAAATCCTAATGTCAACCTCTTCAGTCACTTTTCATGCTACTTTAGACATTCGTCATACTTGATTGATTTGATATGTACATAAACATACAAAAATATATCTAAATTAAATTTGAGTGCAATTGGAAAATATATTTAAACGGTTAAAACTAGTTTTGGAGAAGAATACTGGATTTGACATAATATTTTTTTTAATTATTAAAGTTCACATGTAGACTTATAGAAGCATTTACTCAGTGTAAGGGTGCGGCTCCACTGAGGCGGAGACGAGAGGAGCGGAGCGGAGCTGTGCCAATATTAACCAATGGAATCTAAACTAACGTGCGCAAGGCGCGCTCGACGTGACCGCATGCGCCTTTTATTGGTTAATATTGGCACAGCTCCGCTCCGCTCCTCTCGTCTCCGCCTCAGTGGAGCCGCACCCTAAGGCAAGTTTGATTTACCGTTTTCAGAGAAAGCTTTGTGCTAGATATGAAGAACTTCTTAGAGGCTTAAAATGTAGGTATAGGCAGAATTTTCTGTTTATACTAAACAGACATTCTGTTATATGTGTTCTTTATAGATTTGTTTTTGCTCCCGCGATAATGATGTATAATAATTATTCTTCTTGTTAGCTGCCGCTCCGTAGGCTGTTAAGATGGCAGGCATTGCCAACAGTTGTATGATTTTGTTGTTACTGTTGTCCTAATTGTGCAAATTGTGGTTACAGAGTTATCAACAAGTTTTTAGAGTTGTTGGTAATTCTGTAGCTCTGCCTACCCCACTCTGGGAATGAAGGCGTGAAGGTATGTGTGTGTGTGTGTGTTGTCCCTAATAATTGAATAATAATGTGTCACGTTTCACTAAGTAACACTTAAAGATAACTCTTAGCTCAGTGAAACATTTCGTCGGTGAAACTGCAAAACCGTGTAAGTAACATTTTAAATAAGGAGGAAAATGCACCTTTTTAATAAGGTGGTAAGGTTTATTTTGCTCTATCATAAATTTGTAACTTACGCGGTTTTGCAGTATCACCGACGATTTTTTTTTCTTATTATTAAAGACAACAACCTTAACTGTATGTTAGATGTGAAATTAAATGAATGAAAATAGTACATAAATATAATATCCCCATATATATACACTCGCGAGCAAAAAAATCGACTCAAGCTGCAGGTTTGGGTTCTCCGCCCAGTATCTCTTGACCTATTCAGAATATCTTTAAAAAAAATGATACCAAACGAAAGCTGATAATGTAACGATTTAAAAAAAACAAGAACCCTGGGAATCCGCCCAGGACTTTCCAAGTTATGTCTCATTTCCCGATATGTGGATCATTTACTCGTTCCGAAACGTACAAGGTGTGCCCCTTTTGACCCCTATAAATCAGAAGTTGACCGGTACACATCTCTACTAACGACCTTACTCGGAAACCCTGAAGAAAATGGATACCACCATGACTGAAGCCGCCCAAGTCGTGGCCTTGCTGGAAGAGGGACACAACCAACGCTTCGTGGCTGACCAGCTGAATTGAAGCCAGTTAGCAGTAACCCGAGTTTACCGACGGTTTCGGGAGACTGGGGCCTTGACACGAAGACCAGGTTCTGGCCGCCGGAGGTGCACATCTGAGAGGGATGACCGCTTTATCGTCACTTCCTCTCTCAGAAATCGGCACCAGACCGCCGTTACTGTCAATCAGCATCTTCGGGATGTACGAGGGGTTACTGCCAGTGAGTGGACAGTAAGACGAAGACTCGAGGAAGCTAACCTGACCCGAAATCGGCCCGCCACGGGCCCGAGACTGCTCCCGCGTCACCGCCAAGCACGCCTGGTTTTTGCTCGTCAACACGAAAATTGGACCATTGAGCGATGGACCAGAGTTCTTTTTTTTGATGAGTCCAGGGTGTGCTTGAATGGCTGTGACAGACGAGGAAGAGTCTACAGGAGGCCAGGAAAACGGTATGCACAATGCTGTTTCAAGGAAACAGTTGCCTATGGCGGAGGTTTCGTCAGTGTGTGGGCGGGCATTTACATCGAAGGGCGTACAGAGCTCGTTTTCGTACCTGGTGGGGGCCGTGGCGGTGGTTTGACCGCTGCCAGGTACATCACTGACATCCTTGAGGAGCATGTTGTTCCTTACGCCCGTTTTTATGACGAGGGGTTCGTCCTGGTGCAGGATAATGCCACTTGTCATACCGCAAGGATCACTCGGGCCTACCTTGCCGAGGTCGGCATTCCCACCATGAACTGGCCAGCCGTCAGCCCAGACCTGAATCCCATTGAACATCTCTGGGACTACCTGAAAAGGCAGATTCGGAAGAGGGATCCAGCTCCTTTAAATGTTACGGAGCTGAGGACAGCTCTGCAGGAGGTGTGGGATGCCATCCCCCAGGAGCTTATCAAAAAGCTGATAAGATCCATGAAAAACCGCCTGAATGCTTTGATAAGGGCCAGGGGTGGAAAAACGAAGTATTAATGAATAAATAAAACCTTATTTTCCTTAAAATGCCTTTTATTTTACGATTTCCCTTTTCTTTCTTTTTGTTTTTTTCATGCATCTCTGCAAAACCTGGCTCCTGTCACTTGTGGAAAATGGCATGACTGAATTTTTTTTTTTTTTAAATCGTTACATTATCAGCTTTCATTTGATACCATTTTTTTAAAGATATTCTGAATAGGTCAAGATATACTGGGCGGAGAACCCAAACGTGCAGCTTGAGTCGATTTTTTTGCTCGTGAGTGTAGATACCACCAAAGCAAGGGCCCTTTATTACTGTAGTACCATTGATTTGTACCATCAATGGTACAAGTGATACTACTATGTGACCTTAGTACCATTGAAAAAGATACTAGTTTATACCGTGTATTTACTTGTCAAAAAAAAACAAATTAAAAATAATACTTAAAATGGTACTTTTTTGTTCTGTCTAGTCATACACCTACACGATGTGTACAAAACGAGTTGTTTAAAATGAGGTAGGTTTAGGTTATGTTAGTTTTGCAGCAGGCCCGGAGGGCCAAACCACCCAGAAATAGGAGCTCCGCGTTAGCGGAGCTCCGTCGACACTCTTATTTCAAATCAATCAGTGTCGACGGAGCTCCGCTATCGCGGAGCTCCTGTTTCTGGGTGGTTTGGCCCTCCGGGCCTGCTGCTAAACTAACATAACCTAAACCTACCTCATTTTCATATTTACATTTTATATGTATATATTTTTTGTATGTTTTCGATGCAATGGTACTAGCGACACGTGCTAGTATCGGTAGTACCATTGATGGTACTAAGGACACATAGTAGTATCACTTGTACCATTGATGGTACATATCAATGGTACTACAGTAATAAAGGGAGCAAGGGTTCTTTTCACTTCTGGTAATGATAGGACTACACAAATTTAATTATTACTTTTGGTTGAATGTTTAGCCATTAGCCGGGTTAGGTATTAAAAACAGAAAATATTAAAATAAAGTGCTTTTTTACTATTCAGATATAGACTGCCAGAGTCTATGATAAAAGCATGTTTCAAAAGCCTGAGGTGTGCTGATGTCATTGGGGTTGTTCATGACATTTCCAACAAATGGACAAAAGACAGGCTTCACTCTGATGTGCTAAATATGCTTAATAGTGCTGAAAATATACCCAGCTTTTTAATCATCAATAAGGTAAAATGGTTTATTTAATTGGTAATATAGATGTGTTCATTCATAAGGCAGCGCTGTCTGCTGTGTATTACATGACATTTCACAGTTACATTATAGATATCTTCTTCAATAGTAGTTTAATTAAATGCATTACTTGTATAGTGTTTTCTCATACCATAAAGCCCTGCTGTAATGATGTTAATTTGATTGGCGGAGCAAGTGTTAGTGAATTGAAAACATTATTATATTTTATTATCTTATGCCAACTGATTTGTGGTTGAGTGGTGTAAACAGTGTGAAGAATGCTGTGCTGGCTTAGGGGACTTAAATATGGCTAAGTAGAGGCTGGCAGAGCGACCTTGTGACAAGCCCTTATGTCTCTCGACTTTAAATTAGGATATTTATTCCCTTTTTCAGGTAGATAGATTAGAATCTAAGAGGCAACTGTTATCAGTGATAAGAAACTTAACTAATGGAATGATCGCTGGCAATCCTGTGCATGGGCCGGAGACCGAAAGCAGAAAAAAAAGGAAAGAGAGAGGTTACAGTAACTTCTCTGACATATTTCTAGTCTCTGCCTTGACTGGAGATGGAGTCAAGGACATAAAGGTAATGACAATGTAATAGAGCTTCATTCATTTTGCCTTTGCTTTAGTATAAGTTTTTGTAAGCTACAATCTCAAATAATCATTGTGATTAGTGGTTAGTGTTAGACCACTACACTCAATAACTGCTATTCTGAATTAAATTACTTGTTGTGTTTGATCCTTGCATTTGTAATTTGAAATATTGATTGATTGTCCAGTTAGGATACTATTGTTGTGGATGTAAAAGTAAACCATTTTTCAGGAATACCTAATCAACAATGCCAAACCGGCATCTTTGCATTACTCACCAGAGGAATGGACAGATCAAACTCCAGAATCCTTAATAGAGGAAGCAGTTAGAGCTACTTTCATGAATTTTCTGGCTCAAGAATTACCATATAACCTAAAAACAGAACTAGAATATTACGAGGATTTAGAAGAAAAGATTATTTGCTCTGTGTCTGTAGAATGTCCTTCGGAAAGATTAGCACGGCTGATATCTGGAGCGGGTGGGGGCAGGCTGCAACAGATCAAGTCACAAACTAGGAATGATTTAATGGAGCTGTTTAAAAAACCAGTTCTTATTAGTATTCAATTAAAAGTAAGAGTTAAATCATAGTATATACATATTGTAAATATTTAGGTTTGAAGATGAATATAATATAAAATAAATTAAAAAAATAATTATTTTAATTATCTTCCAGGATTTTACTAATACCTCATTAATGTGTCGACAAATTAAAGCTTCTTGATGATATTTTTTACTGGAAAAGATATACCTACTCGTACTTACATCGTTTTAATTGTACTAAACTGTATTCATGTTTCAGTCTGAGCACACCATTGAATTAAATGCTATAAGAAAACATGAGCCCTTGCAAATAGCAGAGATTAAGGCACTTGTCCCACTGCCACTGCCCGCTGATACCGTGGCAATAAAAGAGACGCATATTAATAGTTGATCGCTGGCTGTTCACTCCCAGCGAGAACTCTCCTCAGTAGAGGGACAAGTGCCTAATTAGGGTTATTTGTCTCAAAAAATTTTGAATTGATTGAATTCACACTCAATAAGGAAAGTACATATTTAAAGAATAATTTTTTTTCGGGACCGTCACAAGATAGGGATACGAGAGGAGAATGATATGATTTATAGATGTAATCACTGTAATTAGCGTTTATGAGCTAATTGTTAAAGGGCATTTCAGTCGACAGCTAACGCCATCTGACAGTGACTTGAAAAACCATGTTAGTTTTCCTACTCGTCGCTAGACACCTCTACCTGTCGATTAACATCTTTCTTGAATTAACAATTTCCGTAGTGTTTTTATATTTGTTTCGGTAGCTAGAGCACGAACGTTTCAATCATACGTCACGTTTTCGAATTACCTTTACTATAAACACTTACTGAATCTATCCGCAGCTCGAACCGCTAACACTCGTTTCCATGCATTATTTTACGATTACTTCGCCTTTACTACTCGATGACGATAAGAAAGCTAACTTCTCTAAGTACTAAATAAATACGAACTAAATAGGGGCGTTGTTCCAATCACCATACCATTTTTCTGGATGACGATATGTTAACATTGGTCGACATAATTCACTTGAAAGAAAGAAATTATTCGTTTTCGACGTAGGTACGGATCCGTCCATCTTAATACAAGTTTAATAATAAGCGAATAGTGCGACATGCTAATCTTATCAACAGCTACCGTCATCTGACGGCAATTAGAATAACCAAGTTAGTTTTCGTACTTGCCGATACAAGCCGCTACCAGTCGATCAAAACACGTTTTTTTAAATAACCAGCGTTTCCAGAAGTAACCAAATTAGATAGTTTAAAAAAATGATGGAGCCGTTTCTTGGTATACGAGAGATTAATAATGAGCAAATCGTGTGACCGCGGTTAATTTAATCGACAGCTAGCATCATCTAACAGCGATTTGAAAAACAATGTTAGTTTGTCTACTTGCCGCTAGATAACGCTACTCGTAGAATAAATCGTAATTACCAGACTGCCGAAGGAGGAGGGTAATGTGTTTATCAGCTTAAATATGTATGTTTGTTCCTTTGTGGGACTCTTGAAACTAAACGCATGGACCGTTTTTGATGATTATTATGGCAATCGATTTGTTTTAATCTTGTGAGTTTACTAAAGATATGACACTAATTAAAATTCAATACGGCGGCACTACACACCCCATGTTGCAAAAAAAAACAAAGTCGACGAACTATGACAAATTGGGTATCATTGAATAGGTATCATCAAATCACCCGAAGGGTTTTAAAAAAAACATTTTGAAGGATTATTTAAGATTTATAACGATTTAAAGGTGGTTAGCAACAAGAGTCGGATTTTTTAAAGCATGCTTTTTGTTGTTATTTCATAACTAGTTTTAAATAAAACAAGTCCAAATGCAAGGACAGCTGGCGCCATCTGACAGCGATTTCAAAACCAAGTTAGTTTTTCTACTTGCCAATAGATAGCGCCACTTGACCAGTAAAACGAGATTTTATACCCAGTTTTTTACATGTCCAAATGCAATAATACCTTAAAAACCAAACAAATATTTACGAATAGATTTATAAAGTACAGTAATCTGAAAGTCGAAATCCCTGAAGCACGAGTCCGTCGCTCACGTGGTAGAGTCAAAGATACTTTGATAAGTGACTACACTGATTCAATCCGCGAAGTCCAAATCAACTTTTTAATTTTTAATACATTGTCGCAACCGAGGTCGCGTGTTCACGAATGAAAAAAAGGGTTAAAAAATGTGCGTCTGACCAGGGCCTAAATGGCTGCGTTTATCGCATGACAAAGTGTGTTTAAGGCATCCGTCACCTTCTGACACGTTAATAAGTATGAAAGGGACGGACGCTTCATCCACATTTGACACGCGGTATAGACTCCGCCATACTAGACCCGCAGTGACGATACTGACGTATGACGACACAGTATCATATTTTATTTTAACCTACAAATAAAAAATAACCCTTCTTTTTCCCTTCAGTTAATTCCTTACCTACATTTTAACAGTCGTTCACTGTCGCAGAACACAACTAGGTCAGCCCCCGAGCATAGTGAGCATTCAAGTATTTATTTGTACTGAATCTGTATCACTGAAAACAAACTTTCCTTATCCCTTAGCTAGTCATGCTCAACAATAGAATCGTACGAAACTCTAAAGACACTGTCTACAACTTAACCACAACTTTGTTAAGACTTGTTTACGGACACTGACAGTTTCAGTTTATGTGATGGCGGTTCCAACTTAGGAGGTAAGTACATTACATTACACGATTAACCGATTTCGGTTTGCGACTCAACCAGTTACAGTGGGTTTACTGACCCTTCTCTATCCGGTGGATTGAGTAGTTTAGTAGCAAGTTCTTACATTCTGAAGTTTTATTGGATGCTTAAGTAAATTTCATGTTCCGGTTATACAGGGTAATTTTTAATATGTGCACAAATTTTAATATTTGCTTCGCTATAGTTAATCATTAACATTTGTGTTATTTTTACTCTAGCTTTAAAAAACATTACAGATATTGTCGATTATTCAACTTACTTAACGATATTCATAGACCCTCTTAAGCAGGGGTGCGACCAGAGGAGTGTGCTGTAAAAAGGTTTTTACTGTTGAGGTTTATAAAAAGTGATTTTCTAGTATAAGTTGGTGCATAACATAACAAGAAAACGTAAAAAATGCATAATTTGCAAATAAAAATTATTACTGATTTTATTGTTTTAATATTTTATATTAGGGTAAGGACCAAAAATTTGGACCATAGTTAAGCGAGTTAACCATACAAACAACGAAGTCGAAAAAAGTTCCGTTGTGTCCAAAGTATCCCTACAATTGTATGGCAAATTTTCGTGTTACAACGGAAAAGTTTCATATAAATTTTAATTGAGTGAGTTAGCGTGGCCAACTTTTTGGTCCTTACCCATTAATGATACAAAATCATATGTTAAAATGTGTGCACTGATGAAACAATTACCCGGTATGTACGTACGTTTAAACCGTACATTAACAATGTGTTTTACTTATATGAAGTTTCCTCTAATCTTGTTTTTTTGTACTATGTTCGCAGTGTGTACTTATCAATAAAAAATACTAGTTTGAGTGTTTTAGTGTTTAAAAACTCGTTGCCTACTTATGATCATTCCTAACTAAAACGTCTAGACAAAGCCTGAAGTTTTGAATGTGAAGTATCTACTTAAATGTAATAAATTATATGATAAACGATATACTATAAAGTTTTAAGTTATTCGGCACTAGCGACCCGCCCTGGCTTCGCCTCTCTTCAATAAACATTGTATTGATTAGAAACGTTACGGATCATCTCTCCACCATCACCACGTTGCCACCATTATGTCGGCTGGACCACCGGCCACTGCGCGACATGTTTCACTATTGGATCGCCATTTGTAATAATATTGTTATGAATATTTTCTTTTAGCCGAAAAAACGATATACCTAATCATATTGAGGCATATTTTTTACGCATAAAATTAAAAAGCATAAACATAGAAATCATAATGTTCACAAAGACTAACATCACTTACCATACATACAAAAAGACATCATAATTAATTGGCATCATCACAAAATGCATAAAAATATTGTCCTAAAAATTGAATATAAAGAACCACAACCACGAGCCTAATGCACTATAAGAAAAGGTTATTTTTATGTTTATATATACATATTTACATACATAAATAAAATCACGCCTATTTCCCAGAGGGGTAGGCAGAGACCACTTCGTTCCACTTGCTACAATTTTGACAAATTTATTTCGCTTCTTCCACATTCATACATCGAGTCATATATATATTTATTAACTAAAGAAAGCACGACGGAGGTCCACTTTGCGGACCTCCTTACGTCTTGCAGGCGATTCGCGCCATACTAACCTAACCTAACATAACCTTATCTAGTCTAGCCTAGCCTAACTTAAATTATGGTCAATGAAAGATATAACAAATAATTACTAGCCCAAACAATAATATGCATAATGTATATTAGTCGAATACAAATTAGTTCAACTTCAATTATTCTTAAAGCGTTATATACCAATCAAATCAAAGTAGAAGGCCAACTTGTTACTATGAGACTGTACTATTATGCCAATACAAATTAGCCGAAATCAATAAGGTATGCCAAATTAAAATATGCTAAAAAAACATACATACATAAACTCACGCCTTCGTTCCCAGAGAGGGGTAGGTAGAGCTACAGAATTACCTACAATCTACATGTCTAAAAACTTGTTGATAATTCTGTAACCACAATTTGCACAAATAGGCTAAGATGTTTACCAGTGTATTAGTGACAGGTTTCAAGCCCATCGCCTAACAGTACTACCTACAAGCCTTTATTCCCTTAGTCGCCTCTTACGACATCCACGGGAAGACATGGAGTGGCACTATTCTAACCCGGCAACCACACACGGCTAAAAAAAAGGCGATCGCAAGGGATCCCGCTGGACATACAACGCTATTTCAAATTCGGTAATATTACAAGCAATGCACATTATAATAATTATAAAAAAAATAACTGCTATAACGTGCCGAGTCGCTTCCTTAAATAAATGCTTCACTGTAGCAGAAGCTCTCTCTAAAACAAGAGATGATGCGACTGTCTTTAAAATTAACGCAAATTGACTCAGTAAATTTGGGAATGAATAGGATAATTTAAACTACTATTCTTTTAAGGTGTTGTTCAGCGTTGTTTCAGCAGATAAACGCGCCTATCTCGATCCATAAGGTATCTTCTAAGGTTGAAGGTAAAAGAGAATTGGACTCTATTGCTGGACGATTATGGATGATTCCTGTTCTTAAACGGTGGTTATTAGACCATTTAAAGGTGGAGATGCTGTTGGGTAGACAGATACTGGAGGCAATAAATACGGTTCTTGCTTCATCGTAGGTAGGTGGTACCTCGGAGGCCCCTTAACGTTTTCTTTGTCCTCCCCGCCTTATTCTTTTATTGTGTCACTGCACGGCATTTAGTTAAATCTTTATCATTTGCATGACTAAGTGCCTACTTAAGGTAATAAAGTTATCCGCGTTAGGGTATGCAAATAAGTTGTAAAGTAAGTACCTAGAGTACCTTTATGCACATTTTATATTCTCCGTAAGTTGTTGTTCATTGAGTTTGTTTGTTTTTTATTTGTTAATGAGTTTAGTTTAGTTTAGTATGCCGTGTGGTTGCCGGCTTAGAATTGAGCCACTCCATGTCTTCCCGTGGAAGTCGTAAGAGGCGACTAAGGGAATAAAGGCTTGTAGTTCTGTTAGGCGATGGGCTTGCTACCTGTCACTAATATACACTGTTAAACATCTTAGCCTAATTGTGCAAATTGTGGTTACAGAGTTATCAACAAGTTTTTGGAGTTGTTGGTAATTCTGTAGCTCTGCCTATCCCACTCTGGGAATGAAGGCGTGAAGGTATGTATGTATATGTATGAGTTTAGTCAAACTTGGCGATAGTAGCTCGCTGTTGATCTTACTTTATTTACTTTACTCTAGTGTGGGTGAGATTGCTGTGGTTTTGTCTGTTAGGACGTGAAAAATGTACAATCGGATTATTTGGTAGTAAGCATTAATATATATTTAGTACTGGAAAAAATAATTTTCGGGTCGCCACCTTCCCGAACACATGATTCAGGGAGACGATGGCTGAGATACGCGTCATAGTCGTGAACACAGACAGCACTGTGAGGTCCGGTCTGTTCATGCTTGCAACCTGTTTTCCAGTTAGTTATTTTAATTATCGTTCCTGACGTAAAGAGCTCGTCATGTTGTTCTCCCAGTCACTATTTTTAATTTAATGTTATTGCGCTTACATTTGTTATGTTTTTTTTGATATGACCTTTGCTGTAGGTAACGTAACTTACTTTTATCTACACACATCTCATAAGTCCTCTATTATACGTTCAAAACCCGCAGGAAATGACCAGCATTACAACAACCAATTTTACTATGAGCACTTTCGTATCGACAAGACAAGACAAGAGTCTGTCGATAGGAAAGGTCCATTTAGTATTTTTTTAAATATAAACCGCACGATATTTGATCTCAAGTGACACGAAAATAAGGACTTCATTCGTTTGCCTAAGATTAAAAAAAATACCATTCATATTCGTGACACTGACACAGCACATGACTGTACTATACTGTAAAATATGTACTGTAATATTATTACTGTATAGATTTTTGTAACGTCATGAGTTTAAATTTGGAACAGCTGTCAAAACTCAAGAGGGTCTCTATTGTAGTATTTATTAGTATTTAGGATATACATACATACATACATACCTTCACGCCTGTAATCCCAGAGAGTGGGGTAGGCAGAGCTACAGAATTACAAATGTAAGCGCAATAACATTTAATTTAGGATATTAAAACAGTTATCGATTCGAAATGTCAATTCAGTATGTTTTTTTAATATAAACAGCACGATATTTAATCTCGAGTGACTAAATAATAGGGACTTCATCCGTTTGTCTATGATTAAAAAAAAAACTTGACGGACGATCGAATTGCCGCCATTATTGCTGTCATATGTTTGTTGTTTTTTTTTGCTATTATGAAAGTAGGAAAACTATAAACTTATGACATGTGTGTAGATAAAGTAGTGTATGCAACTGTACATAATTATGCATCGTGTCATTCTATTATGGAACTTGCTGACGCTCGTTCCATAAAACCACACTCGTATTTTAAGGCCTCACATTATGAATCAGTTGCATAAACTACTATTAAGTATTATTCGGTAAATGTTTGTGTGCAGTGGACTGGACGCGTGACGGCACGCTGATGGCGACGATGACGAAATTTATAACATACTCGATACTGAGTAAACTCCAATGATGAAATTAAAAAAATAAATCAAACACTTTAACAATAGCAAATATCTGTTCTAATTTTGAACACTGATCGTTTCGTGCCTCGAGCACGAAGTTTTTCATTATATCGATTAAGTAACGTTAACGTAACATCATCGCGAAAAAATGCGTGTGGAGATTGGAGTCAGCGCCCCGCATCCGTATTTAGTACTACAATTTAATAGCATGTTGACATTGACGTGAAAAGATAAAGATAAACAAAAGTAAAGATGAAGCACTAGTATTCAGGGTTCTAGCTACGGATAGATTTATAACACTTTTTCGAAGAGTTAAGGCGTTTCGAAAACTTGAAGTATGATTGAATTGTGCGTGCTCTAGCTACCGTACCTAATACGATTAACATCCTATTAGTGTTCTATACATTAATGTTAAATCCGCTCGTATATGAACATTGAACTCTATTATACGAAGTCTCCAACAAATTGCAACGTTAGGAGCCGATATCCCTCTTTAACGTCTTTCATAAATGTCTGCACGGTCGTAATTTGAGCTCTCAGTACTCGAATAGTACTAAACCAATAGTAATAAATCTAAAGAACATGTTTCAGGGCTTTTTGGATAACTGAAAAACTTCAAAGTACTGGTAGGTTTCTTTTGGTTCACAATAGTCGTAAAAAATGGGGAATCGATCGCTTCGGGCACCCGTGCCACCTGTGGAAGCCGAAAATATTATTGCATTCGAATCCATTTCCAGGTTAGGGACTTTGATCAATCTTGATCACGGCAGCCTCGGTAGACAAAGTTATAAAAAAAAATACAAGTGAAAAAAAAAAAGGAAAGGAAGGGGAAGGACTACTTGTTCAAAAATCTATAAACTGAATGAGGTACGTATCACGGCTGGGCCCAAGCCTACTCCCATAAGGAGAAAGACTAGGCCGTAGGTTCCACCGACGCGGTCCCAACGCAGATTAGAGCGAGTACTTTTCACGTTATATTTTCATGACGATATTCTGATTTATTTAGTTAATTAATTAATTATTGCTATTTTTTTTCTAAATACAACCCACATATATATATATAACAACAACAACAACATAAATAAACGAAAACTCAACGAAACAAAAAAAACATAATATTTTGCAGTAAGTCAGTTTTCACCACAAAAAAGCAGAAATTTCACTGCGGCGCACGCGACGTACGCATAATACACAATGTGAGCCACGGGGGTCTATTCAGTTGTTTAAGACTGCACCGAGCAAACGTCGAGCGTCCAGTGGCGCCCTCAATACTATTATTGTGTTTTCTGATAAACTAAAGAATTTCCATGGAATTGGACGATGCTTTTTTGTAGCGCAAGTAAAAACACAATTTATGGGATACGTAAAAAACTTTGATAATAGTTACCCTTTGAGTAGACAGCTTAACGGGAAAAGGTGGCCACTTTTTTCCGTTAAGTTGATAACTCGAAGGTCAATTGTTAGTAAACTATGGGATTTATCGTATAAGTTGTGTTTTTATTTGTAGTACAAAAATGCATCGTCCGAATTCAAGAAAATACTTTAGTCTATTAGAAATCTCAATAATAGTAATGAGGGCGCCACTGTACATCCGGCGTACGCGCGGCGCAGTCTTAAGGCGTGTATCACTGACGTCATTTCGTAATCTTCGTTCGTAGGAGCATCTATCTACATACCTACATCGAATCGGTCGACTCTGTGATCGACTGGTAGAAAAATCCATTAGGCCATTTGTATTTGATTTGGGCAATATAAAATATATTATATATATAAATATCGGGGGACAATATGATACAAATTGACCTAATCCCAAACTAAGCTGTAGGCTTGAACTATGGATACTAGACAGCTATAAAAATACTTATATACAAAAATGCTAAATATTTATATACATAGAAAACACCCAAGACAAATACTCGCGCTCATCACACAAATATTTTCCCTAACCAAGAATCGAACGCGGCACCATACTTTTTCGAAGCTAGCTTCGTAAACGCGCCGTCTAAGGAAATAATTACAGTGTGTGAGCTTCTAACAAAAACCTTCGGATTTTAGAAGCATGCTTCGGATATTGACGATGACACGCGATCGCGATATGCGGTTCTGTTCTGTTATCAACTTGCAAAACATTTAGTTATGTTTACTTTTATATCGGTTCGGTAAGCTACGCACTATCTTCTCGTCCCAAATACCACAGTGCCTCAAGACAAAAGTCTTTGATCAGTGTGTGTTGCCAGTGATGTCGTATGGATCCGAGACATGGTCGCTTACAATGGGCATCATAAGAAGGCTCAAGGTCACTCAAAGGGCGATGGAAAGAGCTATGCTGGGTGTCTCCTTGCGAGATCGAATCAGGAATGAGGAGATTCGCAGGAGAACTAAAGTAACTGATATAGCTCACCGGATTGCAAACCTTAAGTGGCAGTGGGCGGGGCACATTGCTCGTAGAACTGATGGCCGTTGGAGCGGAAAGGTTCTAGAGTGGCGACCGCGAACCGGGAGACGAAGTGTTGGCAGACCTTCCACAAGGTGGACTGACGATCTGATAAAGGTCGCGGGAAACCGCTGGATGACAGCAGCAGAGGACCGGTCGTTGTGGAAAACCTTGGGGAAGGCCTTTGTCCAGCAGTGGACGTCTTGCGGCTGATAATGATGATGATGATGATGACATTTATATATTTATTTACTTTTATTTATGTAAGGAATAACCATCAGTACAAAATAAACCTTACTTATTTTACGCTTATTTACCTTTTTTCTAATTTTAATACAAAATGACTTTTGGTCAGGAAACAAATAAAACAAAATCAGCATTTTTGAAAACTGCCATCGTTAATATAAATAGACATCACCCCGCCTTTACACAATACTTTTGTTTGGAAGTATATAGAGCTGTTATACCCACCTGTGGATTCTTAGAAACAACATTCATATACATTTTTTAAATGTTCTTTTCGAAATCCCAGTTCCTTCTAAAACTCGGTCTTGGACCTTATTAAAATATTTTCAATCAAGGGATTTCTTTAAATATTCAGCTTCTTTAAAAAAACATTTATATACATTATAAACATTCCCGTAATTGAAATATTTACAGAAACACACTGTTAAAGTGTACTCCCCATGGAAATCAATTTCCGAAAAATACTAATCGGAATAAAAAAGTAAGTGGTGGTTTTACTACTCTATATAAATCAATGAAAACACAACGAGTGCACTCTTCGCGTGATGGATTGCTACTAAGTCAAAAAGACAATTGTCATTTTGTACTACACGAATCCTTCCAATTTCTCCCAAAACCCTGGTTTTTCCAAGAGCTCACGAACTGCAAATACAATTTAATACAAAGCGAATTTAAGTATACCCACGGGTGCGTGTGTAACTTGGATGTAATGGATAGTTTACGACGTCATGATGAACCCGGATATAAAATTTATTGATCGATAAAATAATCATAAGAGGAAAACATAATTAGGATTTGCTCTAAGTCAACCCTTCTAATCAAACATTTTACAGAGTAATTACTTATATTTTTTATGACGTATTAAAGAGGAGGCCTAGTTTTAAGGTTTAACCGTACCTACCTACAACCAAAACCGAACAAAAACCGTACAATAGACAGAATGTAATGCCTGTCGCCGCACGCGGTGACAACACAGCGTAAATTCCACAGAATTTTAATTAAACCGGGTGTTTACAGATCCTAATGAAAATGTGACGATTCGTAATTTCGAGAACATGATTTGTCCTTTCAATTTGGAGAATTTTATACCTAAATTGCTTTATTTATAAATGCTTTGTTTCTTTTCCAATTAGGTATAGACGATTTATTAAATGTGGTATTTTGTAACGATGTACGAGGGAAAATTCAATTTCATTTCATTTTTAAACGAGTTCAAAAAACCGGGCAAGACCTTGTCGGACCATGCTCAGTGTAGGGTTCCGAAGCCGTTACTACAAATAAATTAGACCTCGCGACCTCATGGTTAGCGGGATCTGAGACCCGTCGATACATATATGCATTCACTAGACTGCAATCCTAGGATTGCAAATGAAATGGCAACCCCGAGGACTAAGGTGGAATGTCTCTTTGCTTATAGTTTCCCCGATGATCTTATCTCCTTAAAACACAACAATACAAGCACTGCTGCTAGGTTAAAGAACCGGTTATAAAAAGAGTAAGATAATAAGAACGGATGGAGAAAAAGATAATGAGTTTTAGCGAACAGCTACGAGTATCTAACGAACGCACTGATAAGCACGGATTAGCAAATCCATTCGTGTCCTATTAGTACGAGTACCTACTTCCGCAAAAAGTATTTACCTACAAGCAAGTAAACATTACAGCCAGAGCTGCATTCTTTTTGCAAAATTTTAAACCAACAGTCTGCACGAAGGCCGTAAACTGCTTCCTCGAGACATCACGCGGGCAGTTTTCTATGCACTAAGCACTTAGCGCCCCGAAATTCGGCCACATGTGCACAGTCACGTGTGCAGACTTATAGCGTGCTTAGCGACGCGGTAAAACCACCCTCAACTTTATATCTCCGACGATTCAAGCCGCCCAAGTTTGGGAACTCTCTGGAGTTTATGTAAAAATGTGTCCATTGTCGTTAGAAGTGTTTAGCTTTCATGCCACACCGTACCACATGTTAGTGAGCAGGTTAGTGCAGTACGGTGAAATATGACGCGTCGTTATTTGCTGTGTTCGTAAAGTTTCATTCTTCTGCACTTTTATTTCAAATGTTTAGTAAATGTTTTCGGAATGAATACAGTTTAAAAATAGAGTGAACTATGAAGTTTGTTTTTTTATCAAAATAAATTCACTGTTACCATCCTGGAATTTATTTATGTAATATCACCGACAATGCAAAGCAGAATTTACAACAAAAACGCATAGGTTGTAATAGCTGTCTTGCTAGAGTAGAAAAGGTAACTGTAGGGAGTTTTCAGCATAAGTCAGGATTTTAAGGACATTTCATTTCCACATATGGTAACCCTAAACCTGCATAGTAAGTGGGGATTCTAGTATGTAAATCCGCTGCCCCTTCCCGTAACAGACAGTTGCCTAATCCGGGAACTCCGTACCACATATAGCTATTATGTATACACAATATAACATAGGTTTTTTCCTTAATGCATTTCCCCAATGTCGAGTTTTAGACAATAACCATGGACTTATGAGAGAAACAAGTCACACGCGAGGACAATTGTTCGGGTAAAGAGTATTTACTCTGGTGGACTAAACAGAAGGGTTCTGCCAAGTCATACTTGGACATACTTGGAGGAATTATTACCATTGCTCTTGGCAGGTAAAAAAACACATGTTTTTAGGTATTTTTCGATTACAACATACCCGAATTAGTTGCCAATATTTTCTGTGTTGACGACCACTACCCAGTGTCCATGGAGGTTAGCCAAGGGGGTACAGGACATAGTTTTTAATTGGTTCCCCTTTTAGTACACGTGGTCCAGCTACCATATTAATATTTATTGGTAATTTTAGGTAATGACACTGATGATAATTTAGGAAATGTCAATCAACACTGATATTCATATCGCGTAATCCTCATACATACCAATTTAAGTATCAAATAAATATGTCATATATAGGTTCGAAATTAACAAAGTAGGATAGCGAATAAAAGACACAGCTGTCTCTACGTAAAAGTGTCACGGTAGCTTAGTAAATGAGTAATATTTCTAAACACCACGTGCCAATGATTCGCTCTAGTATTTTACGAGCAGGCACTAGGACGGCTGCTACAAAGCACTAAATTCAAAACCTCGAATGCCCCTTGACTTTCACCTGTCATTCGTTACTTCATCGGGTAAAAGAGATGGAGCTAACGTAACAAGAAATACGATTTTTTCGCCTACCTAATACAGGCTCATTTCATAATCGATATCAAGCATATCAATAAAAAATAATAGATTCTATATCAAACAAAAAATAAATAATCGAATACATTTTATTGTAAGCGATTACCTTTTCAAAATTGGAAGTGGCAACACATACAGGTACCATTTTCCGGTATGGATAGTAAATCTTATTTTGTCCTAAATTAAATCCTCGGTTCAAAAACCATTCTCCGATAGCGATTGACGATGTCGAAAAATAAAGAAAATAATTAGGTATAGGTTTCATCTTTAGCATGAGACAAATCAAGCCCAAGAATGGACTTGATCCTTTCTGTCAGAGGCATAGGCCATTTTTAGGGAATGCAAATAACCGGTTAAAACCGGTTATTTTCATACAAAAACGGTTAATAATCGGTTAAATTGCATTCCCTAGGCATTTTAGAGTCGTCGTACTTTTGTAATAGTATAAATTAAAATCGCCATTAGGTTTATTAAATAAAATTAATTGCCACTAAAACAATCCATCTAGTAGCGTCTGCGTTCCACGAGAGCACTTTAAATTCTATAATCAAAAGTTTGGATTAAATTTCCACAAATTACAGCTCTTCTTTCTTTGCCGCTAGTAAAACCTCAACAATAGCAATCGTAAAAAATCGCAATTGAAGCGAAGCGTGCCCAAAATAATAATCGCGGACTTTAAAACTGAAAAGCTATATAAAACTGGAATGAGTGAGAGCAAATTGTACTTGAAACTTTGGCTTTGGCGGAACTACTCGTATTTCCGCACATCCGTCGCCATTTGCCGACGAATGGTAAATAAGTCATGAAATAAGAACGGGGTTCAGACTCACTTTTTTTTACGCATAACCATCAGCGACCATTAAGCACTTAACAATGTTATTTGAAAAAAAAAATAAGAACTTGTAGTCTCGTTTGATTTCACCTATATACGTACATAAAAAACAAAAACTACAAAAAACTTATTAAGCGCTCAAACGAACAGAAAATACCACATTAAATTAACACTAGGACAAACCATTCCAACAGCAAACCTTTACATGCACATGCAGATGTAGCAAATGTGTTGTGTGGCAACACTAGGACTACACAACCGTTTCCTGTTGGATCACCACAAGCGTCGGCCAATTTAATTTCCGGGGCGTTATCCGAAAGCCTTGCTTAATTTTCACAATATAGAATATTTTTTTCTGACACATTTTCGTAGTGTCGTTACGACTAAAATACTAATAATGATCACGTGCTGTTTTTTTACTTACTAGCTGTACGCCGCATGAGCATCACATGGCTTTGCTTGTACTCGTACATGTTGATATATAGGTATGTTTACCAAAGCACTAGTTATTGTATTTACAATTTAGAAGAACGTTTGTTTCGTTTTGCTAAAATGTTGGTCAGATTTTGATTTAAAAAAAAGCAGTAGTAAGTAGGTTGGCCTGAAGCAGAGTGTGTTACTTTCATTCCGTAAATATATTATAACACCAAAACTCGTAGTATTTGCTGTAGGTAATCGAATTTAACTCAAATTTAAATGCAAATACTTTATGCGAGTGACGTCTGCATTAAAATCATTAACAAACCTCGATAAAAGCCATTCCAATTACCTGCTTACTTCTGACGGAAAAAGCCGCCTTAAGTACATGGTTAAGTGGCCGTGCTGCCGGTTTAATTTCTTTTATTAGAATCATTATTGCTGCAATGCACTTTCCTGTAAATAGCATGCCGGTTGCACTTAACGTCTACTTTAAATTCTTTATTGTGTTAGCAGCAGGATAATTCCGATTAAAAATGTTCAGCGTATACACAAACAGCGATATCTCAAAGTCAGTACGAAAGATTTCGCTGGAGTTTCTCACGTTCGCCGGCGAGATAAATCTTTTAATGTAGATAGCGGTCCTCGGAAGAGCATTATGTGAAAATATCGTCGGTGATGGCGAAAATGAGCTCGAGTGTTTCAGCTGCACAATTTACTGGTGGAGATATCACCCGATCGTCATTTGTCATCCGAGGGACATTTAACGTCATCCTTCAACCCCTAATGATTCAAAAATGGAGTAGAGTGCATGGACAATAGTTTGTTGCGTGCACTGCGATCTCGTAAATTATTCGAGTCGTTAATGCCCCAAGATTGATTGACTTTGTAGAGCAACTTTTTATTTAAAATGACTTAAAAAATAGAAGTTTATAGTTTACAGCACAAACGTTTTCAGTTTCCATATTATTTTTATTTGAACACAGTCACCCAATTGGGATAAACCAAAAAATAACGGCACGGTTTTTACATTCTAATTCGAAAGAACAAGTCATTTTAAGGGACCAATTTCATTAATTTTGTATTTCACCCAATAATTTCATTTTAATATTCTCTTTATTTATTTAAAAGACATTTCATGGATCACATGATTATTTTAAATTTAGGATGATATTTTGTAATAAATTACAACAATTAAATAATATTTAATAATAAAAAGTGATTGTAATAGTAGTTGTTTTCGCTTTACCCGTAAGATACACCTAGGAGGGCTTCAAGGCAAAAACGAAAGTCAAACAAAGGTTACATACACCGTGTTTTTTTTGATTTACGATAACTTTAAGGGAACGTTCTTTAGGTCAAATAAAGTTAATTTCCCGAAGAACGACAAATGATAACAGTAACGGTTTTAAAGATATTTAATTTTTAGATTTAATCAGTTAATCACGTTGAACTGGTCTAAAAGGCTCTTAAATGTCTGTGTATGTCACGTCACGCCAACATTGACGTATTTGACACTGACTATGTATGAGTTAACTCTAAAGGCCCTTTTAGAATGACCAAAGATACAACATTTAATTACTTTGTTCTAAACAGAAAAAAAACATTTTTTTGCAATATTTCAAAATCTAATCTACCACTTAGTTTCTATGGATGTACCTAGTAATATGCCGAAGTTATCGTAAATAAAAAAAAACACGGTGTATACATTTCAGAACGGTTTTAAAACCCTATTCCTCGAACCTAATTAATTGTAAAAATATGATGAATCCCAATTTCTATGGACGATGAGTAAAGTGAAGTTGTCACCCAAAATTTAAGAGCCTTCATGATTTGTTTTGCGTTACGTTGACCTAGTCCATAGTGGCCTGGGAATCAAATTGGTTGACTGAACATTCAATGCATATTTTGCATTTAACTGATAAAGGGTGTAAGTACCGTTTACTGTAGTAGTAAATACCGTTGATATATTATTTACTCGTCGTTTTTGTCACTATGGTGCTGCTGCCCGGTCAACTGTTTTAATGACTAATATTTACGTTTCACAACGCTGAGCCCACTAAATTGAAATCATCATAAGCTATTGAGTTTACGTTTCCCGACCATATTAATCCTTGAAACGGTTGGAATATTATTTATGGGTGGCGGTCTGGTCGCATAACAACTATGGTCATAATATCGATTGTCATAACACTTTACGCATAAAGTTGATGCTCATAATTTTTTTTGTAATTGTTCTTGTTTTTGTTTTTGTTAAATAATTGTTCCTTGTCATAATTGGACGGAGTCATAATTGGTTTAATCATAATGTAGAAAGGCATACATTTATTAAGTCAAAATATTAATATAATATAAAGTTAGTGCCAAAACCGACTCGGATCGCGGATAGGTTAGGGTTATTTTTTTATAAAAGAGCGGAAAAAGTTTATTTATAAAGCCATACCATTATAAAGTATGGTCAAATAATTTTATGCGCATCAAATTTATGCGCGTTACACAATATGTTCTTAAACATTATGATTAAAAACTTTATGCGCATAAATGTATGACAATTTACAGTTATGCGCAATGATGAGTATGACGAATCCTTGTATGCCCATCAAAAATATGACTTTAAACTTTATGCAACCCGACCCCAACCCATTATTTATAAATCACTCGCTTCGCTTCGATGATTGTGAGTTGTCTGTAATACCCGTACACAAACCAGAATTTATTATAATTATTATACTTATAAACCTTCCTCTTAAATCACTGTATCTATTGCTGAAAACTGAATTAAAATCCGGTGCGTAGTTTAAGAGATCAAAGCGACCAGAGAGCGAGAGCGAGTTGGTTTATACCGTGTAAGAAGAAGATAATATGAAGGAAATGGATCAACAAAGAAAACCTAACAAAGAACCACGATGTTTCGAATTATGCTCAATACCAAGTTTCGAGAAGTTGCGCTCGGGTCGTATAAATACTCAGCCTATAAAAGCAGTTTACTACACAATTTCCTAATTGTAACAAATATTATTCCATTAGTCTGTATTTAACCCACCCTGTTATTCAATTTGCATAATAAAATTGCTCAATTTAACTCAAGTTTATGGTTCACCCTGGAGAGCCCTTTGTGAAAATAATTCCAGAGTCTAAAGAAACTTTTATGAAACAAAAAGTTGTTTATGCAACAACGTTTTCCTGCGAGGTTATGGCCTGGCGATAGTTCGTGTATGACCATAATGTTCTCGGCAGAGCTGTTATTTCCATTAAAACGCTTATCTTCAAGATTCATGGCAAGCCCCGGCAAAAATGATGGTCGTTAAAGAAATTGAATACCTACCCCTTACTCGTGTTTAAACTTACACATACATTGTGGCTTCTATCTTTTCTTTACACATACCTACTCTGAGTTTTATTGCCGGTTATGTGAAGACGTAGCCATATTTAGGCCTAAACGGAATGTTTATTTAGCCTCGAATTTGCGCGTAGTAGAAACAAATTCATCGCCTTATGGCTGCGGCGGCGATTCGTGGCATGCTTCTTATATCTCTATGCATTTGTTTCTTGCCGGTCACCAGTCGTCGAAGCCGCTGCCACCGTCCAGAAGTCGAGGCCAGTCATGTTAATCTCTTAAGTGACGTACTTTTAACTCAAATGGGTGAATCAACTTCTAAGGTACTCCCCATTTTTCGACATGTTTCACAAATTATATGTTTTTAGAAAAACTATATATTTGCCAACGACGTAACTTACACGCTTATTAAATCAGACAATTAGGCTAGCATTTGAAATGATTTGATTGAAAAATAGTACAGTTTGAAATAATAATATAGTTGGTAACGCAGCGGACGATGTTGTCCCTAGGTTTTGTATGGAAAATGTGCATTTTCCCCTGAGTTACCAGGTTTTTTCGAAGATTAAATAATATTTGAGGTGTTTAACGTGTAAGGTCGTTGGTGGTCTGATATAAATATTCATTCATTATTATTAATGATAAGTCACCAGGAAAGTTTTGATACCGCAAAAGAAAAGGAGTACCTTAAAAGTTGATTCACCCAAGTACCTATTATTAACTGGCGAGTTTAATTTGTCTCGTCAGAGCGTACATAAACCATTTTACAATATCACATATGAAACATAGTAAAACGTGCTTTAACGTAAAACGATCGCGGAAATAGTACCTACATACTCGTTTAAAAAAAGAAAAAAGATAAAAGATGTTTATTCAGTAAGTAGGCCGCACGGGCACTTTTACACGTCAAAAATCTACCAGCGCTTCACAAGAGACCACTGCTGAGAAGAAACGCCGCAAGAAACTCAACAGTCAGTCGTTTTTTTAATATTGCTTATATAATAATAGCCTTAACCTTAACCTTTTTATTTTTGTAGTCAAGTGAGTAGTTTGTTGTGAAAATTATGAGACCATTGAAGATTAATAGGTGGTGAAAATTTAATAATATAATTAAAAACGAGCCGGTTGCTCTCAAAGTCAAACAGGCCACGCTCGTGTCAATATGTATTTTATTAGTTAATCTCGGCCGGTTGTGTGTGTTACACCGCGGCCAGCGCCCGGCGCCTTCGATATTGTTAAACCGTTTATCATCCGTGTACAACGGTCACCAAACAGTCCACACACAATCAACTCGGCTGCCGATCAGTCTTGCGGAACTCCCTTAAATGCCCCAGGGAACGCCACAATATATAAAATGTGGGAAATTAAAACTTAATAATTTTAAACGTAAAACTTCCGAGAGACTCACACATATCACTTAACCTTTCGAAACCCGATACATATAGCAAAAAAACCAAAACAGTCATTAATGTCTTAAATTAGAATTCAAGTACTTTTTTTTATTGGCTCCTTTGGGAGCCGGCGGGTACCAATAGGTTAATGAGATCACAACAGGTTACTCAAGTAAAGAATGTCGACCAACACTCGGCATGTTTCGGGCTCGTCCGGAGCGCCTCACTCAACTCAACTTATAGTTTTGACTTAGGCAAGCTATAAGTTATTTCTAACTGACATTGTTAATAACTGTATTTATAACATAGTTATTTAAGTAATTAAAGTTTTATCTATTTAATTATTCATTTCCCTTGCCTCTCTGTAATAGTTACATAGGTACAACGTCTTGTTCTTACTTAAAAGTGTGGAAAGAATATTTTTATCCTCCATCGTAAAACTGGAATAACCTTTGCTCCAAGGTGGTACGCTCTCGCCACGACGTCCATACTCGTTGAATGCCCGCGCTTACTTAGCATACATTTACAATTTGCGATATAAAACTACCAGTGTGGCTAGTGATCCAGCTTTTACAAGCGATTCCAAGGACTTCATTATTCTCCCTCGCTATAAAGCTAAGCGAGTGGTTAAGTAACTTCGTTTATAATAATTCTAGAACGCACATAAAAGAATTCCGTATAAACCCGTGGAGTAAACAGTGTCGAATCAAAGCGATAAATTTATCTACAGGGAAATCTTCTAGCGCAGAGCAAACAAGTCTCGAGCGAAAGGCTGCTGAGGGACGTGTGATTCAGTGGACTAGAAAATGTTAGTTGATTTTTAAATTTCACACATCAACGCCTGCCTTAACGCGGCGTGCGTCGGCGCCTGCTCGGCTGTGTTCTAAATAAATCATCCGCTATTTTTCCTTCGGTACGGAACGCTGTTGCATATTAAAACGTGTATGCGTACTTAAGTATTTTTCAAATGTTTGAATGATTGTTTCTCATATCAAACATAACAATATCGAGTATTTTATTATGATTTGCATTCGTTTGCAGGCTAACCACAATATTTAATACGTAATATCTTTCTCATATAATAAATGTGAAAGTTTGTGAGTTCTTTTTTTGGATATTTATATAAGAAAATGGAATAAAAAATTATTTATGCAAAGCAAACAGAACAAAAAAAATTAAGATTGTTTAAAATAAAATAAGACTACGTTCAACAGGATCCCTCTCAGCATTGTGACGCAGTGAGACTGCGGCGCTAATTTTCAGAGGGACCCTTACTTAAAACTAACCAAAATTATACAACATATTTAATTAAGTAACATAACAAACACTAGCGACAATTTTATAAATATTTGTGGCTGAGTCACAGACCATACGATAATGTGGGATATAAATAATATTATTATTAATACCGTTGCTTTATATTGTAATAATATTATTAATTGTAAGGGTAAATGTAAAAAAAAAACAAAATTAAATGTTTTTACAAATTTACTTTGTTTTTGATGCACAATATAATTAAGTAACTATGTGAAATTTCAGCATTGTGACTTTGTTATATTTAGAAAAATAGCGACTTTGACATACACGAAGATAGACCGACGGAAATTGCAAAGCTAATAGGTTCCTAATTTTATTAAGGAACCCTAAAAACAGTTACACCGGGTTTAATTAAGTTATTAAACCTTTAAACCACCAAAAACCAGTAAACCAGATTTCAGTATAATTCTATAACTCCTTCATCTAAAAATAGCGATAAAATATCTAGTCAACCGTAGAAGTGGGGTAGGGGTGGCGTCAACGGCATCGAGCGACTTAACCGGCAGCCCGGTGTATAACGTTTCTCTATTAACTGCCGCCGCCTGCGATCACTGCTATCAATGCGATGTCGTATCGATGGAGTGGCGCAAAAAGCGATAAGCTTTAAAGTAGGTACACAGGATGACGTCAAATTGGTAATAAAAAAACACTGCGGCTCAGTTGATGACGAATAGAGTATTAAATTAACTCAGTTGTTAAAATTGGCCTTGTTTAACCATCGTTAATTTTCTACTATAAGTAACTAATAATGAAAATCCTTAAGTTACCCTATATTAAAACCTTGCTGTTATACCTGTTACTCAATATTATAAATCTAATTTAAAAATAGTGGTAGGGTTACCGCATTAGATTTGTTAGAATATTTTCACAAAACAATTCTTTCATAGTACAGATGTAGTGCATAATTGTTTTCCTTCGTATTTTCACGGAAACGTACGAACGTGTCTTGCTATTTCAGTCGGTCACAGTACAAAAAGTACTGAGGTTGACTGAAGTAGCATGACAAATACGAATGTTTCCGAGAAAATACGAAGGAAAACAATTATGCACTACATCTGTAGCGAATTTTCACATTGCGTTGTGTCATGATCGCAAATTTAATTACCTTTTCGTCTTTCTTCATGTATCGATTTTTCATAAAGCGTTTTATAATGTTCACGTTCATTTTCTTCGCATATTTTACCAGTAGATTATTTTATTAGTCGCATTTTTTCCCAACCTAATTTGAACGAGTCAATGGAGCTCCCCGCTACGGGCCTCGAATAAAAACAAATTTAACCTAACCTACCTACGTATTACGAGGTAATTAAGGTAATTAAGTATTATGGAAAATTTACGATTGGGAAAAATTGGGAACGGAAAAGATGAGATTAGTAAAGTCACCGACCATTAAATAACGCTATACTTACTAAAAATACGCTTCACGAAGAAAGACGAACAATTAGATTTACGATCATGAAAGAACGCGATGTGAAAATTGGCTAGTACTATGAAAAAATGCTTTTGTGAAAATGATATAACAAACCCCGCACTAAGGCAAAAAATAAGATAAATTAAAGCATAGTTTTTTTTTCTTTTAATTAGCAGTTTGAGACTTAGGTGAGGGGTTTAGTTTAGGGAAGATGTGTGTAAAATATTGATGTTGTTATTACCAATTTGAAGTCAATTCGAAGTCAGTATGGCGAAAATGAGCTCGAGTGTTTTTCGTGGAGATATCACCCGATCGTCATTTATCATCCGAGGAACATTTAAATACTTAAAAAAAAAACAAAAACCTATTCTAACTCAATCTAACTTATTCTTACTCAAATCTTTTTCTTTACTTAAATCTAATTACTTTTACCATGCTATCGAATTGTTTAATTTGGCTGTCTTTGCTGTCAAGTAAATAATAGCTATCATTACGTTGACAATACGATATGAGAAAAGCAATTGGGTTGTTTTGTTCTAGTAGAAAAGAGCCCGAGTTACAGTTACGAGGTTAGCGTTTAATAATAACTTCGAAGGAAAAAGGAAAGTTGTTTTGATGCCGATTCCTGCGGGTGACATTAAACTCTGTAAAATACATACATACATACATTAAATCACGCCTGTTTCCCAGAGGGGTAGGCAGAGACCACTTCTTTAAAATAAAAAAAAATATAAAAAATGTAAAATATTTACTATAAATTAATGTTACTACTCGTAAGTCTAAAATACAGCGTTTAAAAATGTCGGTAGCATTTTGTTTGCCTTCTACCTTTAAAATAGGTACCTACTACAGTTTACGAAAATGTGTTGTCAAATCCAAATGTAAGTAATATAAGGTTAAAGCATACTTTAAGCATACTTTAGCTTTTGGGGATTGGATTTATTAAGTAAGAGTTTTAAGATGTAATTCCAGACTGTGACATACATGTAAATTTAAGTGAGTTAAAAATAAGATTAACAAGTTTGAACTCTTTTGTTCTTTAGACTTAAGCAATTCAGTCATTTATTTGTCTTTTTGCACAAATTTGAAAGGCCGGAGAGGGCTCAAGTTAATCTGAGAAAGTTAGCTCGGAGTAGATCGCATTGATTGCACCTTGGAGGATTATTTGAAATAAGGCTGACTGCTGTTCCTTGTTTCAACGACCCAAATACGCGAAAATGGACCGAGAGGTCCATCATTACGTACATACTTTTTTTTTATAAAACTATACGGGGTGGAAAGGTACGACGGCCCGACTGAAAAATGCGAGACTGTGTGTACTTTTATTTCTCCAAATGTGCTAATATTTATATTATTACCAATTTAGAGGTAAAGTTTGTTTTAGTTTAACGCAAAAAAAAACGTTCCAAACCTACTAGAAGATAAGGTCAATGGCCGAACCTTGCCCTTACTTAAAAACCATGTTTACTTTGTATCTATTATTACATTAAATTGCATTTTTTTTGCCATGTTTTTTTATTTTTGATATACATACGTGTCGAACCATTAAAAATCAAATATTACAATTTATGATATTTATATTGAATTTTGGGAAACATCCTTCTATATCCTTTCTCTGATTTTAACCTATCTCCATACCCCATTTTATCTAAATCGGTTCAGCGGGTTAGCTGTGTAAGCGTAACAAATAGAGAAAGTTCCTTTCACATTAATAATATTAGTATAGATTACAAAGTTTACATTTTTTTCTGCTTCACAGGAGGCTACGCTAAAGTTTTGTGCTACACAAAAATTTCCTCACTGTTTATTTGTTACTTACTTTAAAAACAATCACATTTCGGGTCTCATTGCTCACCGCTTCCTCTGTACAATGTAATGCAATAAGTATATTTGAGTTTGGCACTCAAGGTTATTTTCTGTATTTTATCTAAATTAATAATAAAAAAATCACCACGGAGTCATGAAAAGTAGGTCTTTTGCTATCGTTTACACTAGAGCTAATTTGCAATAATTCTGTCTCAGTTAACTGGGTCTAATGTCACTGGTTTCGGAGTTATTTAACGTTTTAGATATTTCTAAAAGTTTCCGTCTTTTGATCTTAAACTGTCAATTGTGAAAAAATACTTCTCTGTTGGAACTAAAAATGCATTTTTCTATCTAATAGCTTGAATAAACAAATGATTCAAACAAAAACACTTCGCCAAAATTACAATAACCTCAGTAATAAAAGGTTATGTAATCACAAATCAGTTTTTTTTAAAAATGGGATTACTCCAAAAAAAATTGTCACTTGACGTATAAATCACGGAAAAAGCACATACAGGCTTTCCAAAAAAGTGCATTTTTTATGAACATAATTACAGGTTTTAAAAATTAAGCTGATGAAACGAGTAGAAGGCGCGATGTGAATTTAATTCGGAAAGCGCTTGGTTTGGTTTATTGACATTAAAAACATTAAATTCGTCGGGCTTTCGTTCAAGCTAATGTGTCTTGCGTGTTTGAGGCACGGGGTCTTAATTGCTAGGATAGGAAGCGGCCAGACGGCTTAGCCCTGATTCCGTGGGCTAGAGGCAGTAGTCTCCAGTGGGATGCAACGTGTTTCAGCACTTTTGCTTCCTCGCACCTCGCATTTTCCGCGTCTCTTGACGCTGTACTCAGAGATATTTTCAAGTCAGTTGACTCGTTCTTTTATCAAACTGATATCTGAAAAATCGTCACTTAGGAGCGACCTAAGCACCATTTTAACTTACTCTGAGTGCAGCCGTTAAATAATTGCTTTTCCGAATTTAAAGATAAATTACATGTAGGTTTTTTAATTACGCCAGGAATATAGTATTCTGGATTCCTTGTTTAAACCGTCACACTTATTTAATGTTCATATAATTTACCCTTATAAATTAGTTTCTTCTGTGATTACTGGAGTTAAATTGAATTAAGGGAGGTTAAAGTTTTCTCGCTACATAAACAATATCTTCTGTACGTTAAAGCGTACTTTTACAAGTGCATTAACTTAATTGCTTTCTATGCGGAACCTTTGATTCATCCTTTCCTTACTCAACGGTTTATTCGCATGTTTAATAAAATAAATGTAGCCCGTTCGCAACGTTCAACATTTTGGCTTTTAATATCAGTAGAGCTGTCATACGCCTGAGTAATTAAATAAATGTCACGGGTACCTTTATTCAGTCTGCTCAAATAAAATCCATCCTGTCAGTTGAATGAGCTACCTCATCAACTGCGATTAAATTTAAATAATGAATGCGGGCTACTGTAGACATTCGTCATTTAGTAACCGCAGAAAATACTAAAGCGCCGAATGGAGACGCGGCACACATGTGAGACCCTAATACAGTTGAAGTACAACCGGCGCCCATTCTAGTACTTGACCGCTGCCAAATATCCTAAAGATTGAAGCAGGAAACCCTAAATTGAAGTGAAGTTTTCTCATTAATTTGATGACGTCGATCCCGGCCCGACCCGTGTCACAAGTTACTTCATTAGTTACGCAACTTGCTGAAAGTAATCCTTGGGAATTACGTTTTGTAAGACACGAATCACCAAAATTATTCTGACGTCTGTGCTTCTTTTGTTTAACTCTGCTTAGCTAAGAAATTGGGGATCATTAACAACCGGTCCTGCCGTCCCCTCTCAGTATACACAATACTAACTTGGCTTTGCCTCGAGGCGTTCCTCCAAACTACAGCGATGAGAATAAACAACACTTTCAAAACTGGGAGGTTGCTGGGTTTCTATCGCGACGACTAAAATACAAATACGTTGTGATATGCAAAATAGACAACCGTAAAATTAGAATTTAAAATCAAAGCTGTGCTTTAGAGGTGTTTTTGTGACCAAACAGCGCGCATAGCTTCATGCAGAATATTTATGTGGGGTGACGCCACCAACAGGCTCACGGCCACATTTACCGCCAAGATGTTGTTTACTGCACTCTATTTGCATTTTACTCGAGTTAATTATTTTTTGTCCGTTTGATAGGACAAACTTTTGTTTCCGTGGCGAGTAAATCGCCGCATTAGAATAAGTTAGCCGCACTATAATTCTCTCGCAGAGCGACTTATCTCGAGAACCGCTAAAACAATTTGAATCCAGACCCCACTTTTATTAAAGAACATTTTTCAGTGCGCTTGACGCAGACAACTTTTTATAGCTAGTAATAATTTAACACTAGTTGAAATAGAATAATACGAACCTCCTCTGTACTTCATATAAATCCTATTCCATTAATTTAATTCCTGGAGCTAATATTGTAAGTTAGTTATAGCAGCGCTGCAACGCATTTGAAATCTTATTCTGCTGTTGGATGGGATCATTAGGTGGCGCGGGGAGCTCGAGTTTAATTGATCCAGGCAGGATGATGGATGCGAGTGGATGCTGCGGCGGTGGCGGGTTGTGTCGGATTAAGACGAATCTAAGTGCTGCTTCCAAGAGAAGCTTCCGAGCCGGCCTGCGATGCTCACCCGTATCAGTCTCTAATGGCGCGCGACCTTCTGCAGCTTTATGAAGGCAGCCTCATTAATACCCGCAGATTGCTCTGCTACTGCTCAAGTGTTAAATTATTTCTCCTAAAACTGTGTGTTTTGAGAATGTATAATTTGCCTTGGCTAAGTACGTCATTAGAGCTTGCTTATAAAACGTAAGTATTAAACTTGTGTTTACGAAATCACTTTGAAAACTTTGTAGTTATGCCAAACAATTAAAACATTCTTACTTTGTAAATTGACAAAGTTACTAATTTGTGTAATATTGTCCCGCTAAGCACCTTACTTAATTGCCATTAATTAAATTTGAAGCAAACCCTCTAAAAGAGCTCGTTAAGAGGATAATATAGTGAAGTGTAGTTTGCGAATTAAGAGCTTAAGCCATGAGCTGCGCTGATGACAAGCGATTTAATTAACTTAAAATATAAACAATATAGAGCGCACAGCGTTGAAAAGTTATCAGAGCGACCACCTGGTTGCAGGGAAAATTTAGGAAATAACAGTCTTATGCAATTGTTTACAGCTTAACTACACTTTTTTCTCACGATTCTGTCGGTCTTGTTTATTATTCGGAACTTCTAAACTAAAGATTTATCATGCGTCAATCTGTATAATATGTGCCACATTTATTTTATTTGATCAGCCGCTTAAATACGTTTTAGTAACAAACATCGAAACATCTCCACATAGTTTCACGTTTGAAATATTAGTCGGGTGAAAGGAATATTATGCATACCCGAACAATGCGAGCCTTAGCCCATCTTCTGGCATTGCATTTCCAATTCCCAAACGCTCTCTGACTAGAACAAGCTAGGCGAGATAATTGTGCACCTAGGTACGTTCATTTTGAATCACTTTGGCCATTTTGGCATACATCTTAAAACAAAAACTATTATAGTCTATTAGTAAAACTAAATATATTCGGGTTCCCGCGAGCATTTTTATAACAATCCTTTACAAAAGGCAGGGACTAAAGCCAAGAAATAAATTACTTATTTTGGCGGGAATGGCATCGTTTTAGCTTGGCTATAAAGACATTAGGATTGAGTTCTCCCGTGGTGTCGCCGCCGGTAGATATAATAATGCACATAAAATTCCCCACCGAGAGCAGTGAGCGAGCGAAGTTGCCGGCATTACGTCTCTGAGTTATTCTATGTCACGTACACGGTATACAAAACTAGTGATGCGACACGGGTAAGGATCGGGATTCTTGAGATCTGTATCCGGTGTTGTCATACTGTTAACTTATTGAGAATTATTAGTGCAGGTATTGCCTGATCCTGACCAATCAGATCAGATTGAGCTTATCCTCATTAAATCTCCAAAAAAACAAATGAATAAAGTTATTTTCGTAAAAAAATTGCCCTATGAGGTGCTTCAATCATTCATTCATTCAGAAAAGGAAAGCAAACACAAACTTAACAGATGTGATGATATCAAAATTACTATCAGCACACAACTGTATGAAATCTAAATCTAAATTATCTGCATTCTAAATTATCTTTGTATACTTTCTAAATCTGAATTATCTAAATTTGACTTTTCTAGATTTCTAAATTTATTCCCAAATTTGTTTTATCAAAATTGTCTTCCTAAATTTCTAAATTTCCCATCCAGCTGGAAAGAACCAAATTGCTTCGATTAGGTTATGCACATGGCAGAAAATAAGCGGAGAGCAGAGTAAAGGAGATCAAAAGATGCTTACCGGAGACCATCCAATAGAGATTATCTCAAACGCTGACTTTCCCTCCGTCCCGGCATAAATAACCCTCTCTTAGGGTTTGAAGAACTGAAAGTTAACCACGAGGTTAAGAAACTTGGTTACATGGTGCACATGTATTATTCTAACAAATTAAATACTCACGATTTTGTTACTGCCACAAAATAACTCTTGAATCTGCTGCTCCTTTGCCACATAAGCCACAGGAGACTTCTATCAAAATAAGGACCTCCGTCCTGCACAAGATGAATCAAGCTTCTTTGTCCACACATCTTGGGATGCCTGTTATATGCACGATCTAGCCAAGATGGCTCAAGGACACAACCACGGGAGCACCCTGGAGCACCCTCAAATGAAGAAATTCTCCCACAATATTTACCCCAGAATTTACCCTGAAACGACTTACTTTCTAACTTTGGTATTACTGATTTGTAAAACAATAAAACCGTTGATTGAGAAAGCAACCATTTACTGTTCTTCCTGAATCCTAAATTCTTACAAAACTTTGGTTCAGTAAATACTTTCATACATTTATCTAAAATGAAATAAAGTAATAAACTTTGATGTTTACTTTATATCCCAACAATCGAGTAGAAAATCTAAGGCTGACAACCCTAATTCAAAATTAGACACCAAACGTCAATGCAGTTACCAGCCTCTAAAATTACTCGAGAATGTTGCTAGTTCAGAGTTTGGGTTTGTTCAAGTCATGATAAAAACGCAACGTTACAACATATCATCATAATTAACTTACGCTTGACTTATATAAGAATATTAAACTCCACAAAAGCTTTTATACAGCTTTTAATGTTATATGGCTAAAAAGCAAAATATTCAACCATTATAAGGGGAAGTTTTACTGTATCCATAATGCGCAAGCTAAAATCTCTTATAAACAACTCTTACAAGGGGAATTGTTATTGTGGTCATATAAGCCTTTATTCAACCTAAATTATAAAAATAGAGGCTAACATAGCTAAAATCTCTTACAAACAACTCTTACAAGGGGAATTCTTATTGTGGTCATATTATTCGGCCATATTAGCCTCTATTCAACCTAAATTATAAGAATAAAAGCAGTATTAGCCCAAATCTCTTATAAGGACATTGGAACAACTTATGCTTTTATAAAACAATAACAAGGGTTTTGGCAATATAAGCTTGACGTTATAAGGTTATTTTGCCAGTCGGGTAGTTCTTAAAAAATCATCCAAATAGTCCGATCTCTCGCGGCCACCCCTACGCCCTCGTGGCTCGCGGGCCGCTGTTGTCGACACATCCCATGGATGTTACCCGTGACCCTGCCTCAATATGGTAATCAAGATCGGGCGCGACACACGCCTACACTACATGACGGGGGTAAATTTGAGCTACCATATTATTCTTTGCTTTTAAGAGCTTGTAAAATTTAGGAAAAATTAAGTAGTACCTAAAATAAAATACAAGAATACAAAAAATTAATAATGGTTTATGAAGTAACCAGCAGAAGTAGCAAGCTAGGAAAAGTTATAACATATGTTTCTTTACGGCGTACTACTTACATAAAAAGAAGACATGATCGTTAGAACCCATACGATATTTGAACTACTTTGACCACCCGATTAAGCATTCTTCTTTTAATTGTTTGGGGTCCGAATTAATCTCTTCATTGATGAATCAAAGGAAATCAATAAGGACAATTGCGAAATAAATGTCGGTAATCTTTTAATGTGGGTCGATTATCTAAATGGTCTCGCGGCGCGCGGGTGACCATTACGAATTTTTATGCAGATTTGGAGGCTTAGCCCAAAACAACAAAGTGTGTAACTCCCATTGGTTCAAACACATTTTATTTAAATGTAAATTGGCTTGTTTCGTTCGTCAATATAGCTGGATGCTAAGCGAGGACTGCCGGGTAATCCGCGCGGACGATAATCTCGTGAAAGTGGCTCTAGTCATATGTGGCCGTTTAAATAAAAAGGAACCTTACGGCAGACAGCAATTATGACGTTCTTACTATTCCTTTTATTCAAATAATACAATAACAATAATCGGAAAAGCTTATACACTAGTCGTCATATGGTCTTTTTCTATTCGGATAGATATTCAATCTCGGACGGAAAGTAGCGTTATATTGCGTTCCTATTCCACTGCACACTTAAAATCAAGCGCTTGATGGATGCAGCCAAGTATTTGCATATCCCGGACGAAATTGTTCCTTGTGCGGTTGCCGGAACGATAACATTAGTGGAGCTATCTGGATTATTGCAGCTAGTTCTGTGTCGGTGTACAGGGCAAATTAATAAACTTGTGCACACGTCTGCTCATTCAACTGATCGTCACTTGACGAGACTATTCCAATTACAGAGCAGAAACTATGCCGTGGAACACCGCCGCTCGCCTCTAGGGTGCACTGAAATTTACATTACTATAAGGAAATGATAATACAACCACGGAAGCACAAGGCTAAAAATAACAAATTTATAAGGCGTACAATTTTACATAACATAGTAGTTTTGTAACTGAAGCCTAATTAAAGACACACATATAACCTAATTAACGTTGCTCATTGATGATAGGCCAGCATAGCAGTAGCTATGAAATATAATTTAAACGCGTTCATTCAATTTATATGAGGACTTACTGAAAATGCTTAATTAACACCACATTTCCACCAAATAGTTTTCGAATAACGTCGCAATTGTACGGTGTACTCCGTTATCACCTGGAAGTACAGCCTCGGGAATAATCGGTATATTCAGTTGCGAGTGCTAATTATCTCAGCCAGCTGAGAGGGTCGATACAGCTGAGATCTGATCTCGGGCGATAGTGTCGCGTGACGGAACAGTTGTTAATTCATGGAAATATTAATGTAGTTCACGTAACAGCATCGGCAGTCTGCGCACGTTCCGGGCATTTCGCCTTTGAAATCACTTCCCGGCCGCTCCCCTGACAGTGACGTATTGTTGCTCTTCTTTAACATTAATGTAATGGATTGTTTCATGTTCCGGAACTCATCCCATTTTTCATGATGTGCGTAATTCGAGGATTATAATTTTCACTGACTTTGAACGACGCTTAGAAGTTTATTGCTGTGTAAGTATTTTAGGCCGCCTTTTTTTGACAAAGACTAGACAAACAATTTCTAATAATATATCCTTCCTATCAGGGGACAATTTCACACCAATTAACCTAGTCCCAAACTAAGCTCTATGCTTGTACTATGGGTAATAGACAACGATTTAAATACTTATATAGAGAAATATATACTTAAATACATACAAAACATCCATGACTCAGAAACAAATATTCCCGCTCATCACATAAATATCTGCCCTTGCCGGTATTTGAACCCAGGACCGCTAGCTTCGTAGGCAGGGTCACTACTAACTAGGCCAGCGCGTCGTCAAGATAACCAAGACAGAAGACTTAATTGATCGACTACTAAATCATGTAAACAAATCAAGTATTTAATAGTAGGTACTAAATATTTATGTAACTCTAATTTAAATACAATCGTAACACGGCATTAACTTTTTTAATACTTCACCAGAACATTTTTCCTTTGATTTACTGTGTTATGGTTTATGACACAGTCACGCTTGAAACTATATAAAATCGCACACACGCACACATAACTAATTTAATTTCCATTTCATCACTGGCAAGCTTGCCTCCAATAACAAGCTTTGCTGAAGATCCTCTCTGTTTACGCGGCAGATTGCGCGTTTATCGAAGTCATTGCATCGTCGAGATGCTACGCCGTAGAGGGTCTACGTCGTAGGCGAGCTATATGAGTTATTTGATTAGTGAACACAAGTAGAATTATGTTATTTTATTTATTGAAGTCCTATATTGCACAAAATTAAAATAGTGCATAAAAGGCGCACTTAGCTCTAGACGAAATCTAAATATAAGTAAGTGCAACAAAATTCATAAACAAAATCAATATAAAAATATATTGTATTTTATTTTATTATTCTTGTCTTGTTCTTATTCTTAAAAGTCGGGGGAAACCGCTGGATGACAGCAGCAGAGGACCGATCGTTGAGAAAACCTTGGGGAAGGCCTTTGTCCAGCAGCGGACGTCTTGCGGCTGATGATGGCGATGAAGATGATGATGATGATGACGCCTCTTATCAAATAATTATACCTACTTACATCTAAATAAAATTAATATTAAAAGGTAAATAAGGGTACACATTATATTCACTTTATTACATAACTCAAATAATTTAATTCAAAGCCGTGTATTTATTCAGACTATGATAATACTATTTTGTGTTCTTTGAAATAACATCATGGTGAGCGAGCCAAATTAGAGATACGAAACGGCCACGGAAACGAAAGTTTTTGGGCACGGCTAGCACTTTCCGACAGAACATTATAATCAGAGATCGAGAAATACCGGAATCCGAAGTACTACAACCGGTTAATCAAGTAGCGATATGGAATCGCTGAGTCAACGGTCAAAGGAAATGATGGGCGGACGTACTTTATGGGTATTCAAACCAATAGTTATTTAAAAGAAAAAACACGTAAAGAAACTATCCCTATTTTATAAAAAAACTTTTTAATGCAAAACCTTTTGGACGGTTTTTTTCCGTTTGAATTAATTAGTTCGATCCGAAGTATTATGGGTACGTTACGAAAATGTTGATGAGGAAATTACGAAACAATATTAACCAAATCTTTAAATGTAACAAATTTATAATTAATTCATTGCAATCCCATAATTAGTTTTTTGTTTTTTTGTTTTATGTTGACGACGACGCTGAGTTTACTTTATAATAGAAACCATGGCCACCCTACGTTAAAAGGAAATGCATGCGTGCTACTTTATAATTGTAGGGTGATCGTAATTCTTACAAAATTATTGTTATTCATGAATGTAGCAAAAATAATATGAAACTGTTATTATCACGGATAAAGGAATCATTAAACTATTTAACAGGTTTACATTTATGGATAACTGAAAAGTTATTTTAGGGACAAGAACCGAAATTACCTAATGTATTAGATTCTCGGTACCTCAAGTAAATTAACCTTCTTGCGATTATAATAACTGTAACAGAGCTAAACTGGAAATCATTTACTGAAAGGAAATTGCCGTAATTACGTCTCTCATTTCACTTTGTAGTAATTTGTAAACTGAACAACGCTTTTCAATTTGTGCAATCCACGTTCTTTTGTTTAATAAAATGAAGTAGCAACTGTTTTTCGGCATTCCTTCGTCAACGTCAGCGTTAAGTAGTGAGTAATGTCAGTGTTAGTCGCGAGGTGGCCGTCGGGTGCCACTCGCTTTGAAACACGTTACGGCGCCGGGAAACGTTAAAGCGGGACTCGCGAGGGCTGCTTACTTGAGAAACACGCTGTATAGTAGACGCAGGGTTAGTACAGCACGGGGAATATATAATATATTATAATTATTAATTTATTACACTCGCTTTGTTCGAAAATTGTGCTCAAAGAAATATTACGATTGTGAAATGTGCGCGTGCTCGTAAATGTAAACCACATTTCAATTCTTATTTAATATTACCTACTTTAGATACTGTTTACTAGTTCTTATTACAAAATCTCGTATACTGTATGGTTACTTTGCTGCCGACCTTCCAAATAAGTAGCCAAAGCATTTAATACTTTAGGTACTAGCGGACCCGACGGACGTTATCCTGCATGATATCTGCCATGCAGGACAACGCCATCTGCCGGATTTATTTGTGAATCTAAACCATCCTCGAATCCACTTGAACACACACACAAAAAAAAAACATTCAAATTGGGTCAGCCGTTTAGGAGGAGTTCACTGTCAACACACGGACAGAAGAATATAAAGAAGAAAGATAGGTAACGACATTAAATTTAAAATACTTATACTATTACTATGTTTGCCTATTCTTTGGTAGGACTGCAGTATGTTTATTGAATAAAATTAAAAGATACAATCATGCGTAAGTATCTATTCTACTCGGTGAAACCTGATTGCTTTTTATATGTTATGGTAAATAAGGCTATCATATCGTTTAGTACCTGAATAGGCGTATATTCGAGCCGTTCAAGATATTCCGAAGCAATATAAATAAAAAACAATAAAAAGAAGTACAATGCCAAAAAAAACCAGGGCGGATTACTGCCAGTCATGTCTAATGAAATCGAGCAGTTCATTTTAGGTTGAAAGAAAGGGACGGAGCTATAGCAGTTATAAAAATCTGTCCCTTTCTTCCAACTTAAACTGAATTGCTTTACTAAATCATGGTAGCCCCCAGGTTTCAAAATATGTAGCTGCTGTATCGATTCTGTTTTTTTTGGTATTGTCTTTTGCACTTGCATACTAGACCCACTGGAAGTTTTCTCTCCGGCGCGCCTCCTCCTTGACGTTTAATTGCCTTTAACTGTGTTTACCTATTTACGTTACTGTAGTTTGCATTACAACGCGTTCGTTATGCAAGACCACTTCCGTCTAGATAGACTACAGCAGAAATGGATGTCATTAGCGGTTAAAAAGTTGCAGCCGTATTCCAGATAATTTGTTACCAACAAGTGGAAAATGGTGAAATGACTAGCATAGAGGCATTCTATCTTAGTCCTCAGGGATGGCAACGCATTTGCAGTCTTGGGATTGCGGTCTTGTGAATGCGAATGTCTATGGGTCACAGTTTCCACTTACCATCAGGTGGCCTCTGTGCTCGGTTGCCTTCCTAAGCCATAAAAAAAAAAACTATTTTAGGCTAGTATATTAACTAATTGTTTTGCTTAATTGGTAATATTACTGCGTTTTGCTACCTAGATTAGTAGGAAAACAAAACGCAGTAGCATAACAAATGAAACATAACATACCTAAATATGTATCAAAATAGCCTATTTAGTTCCCACTGCTGGGCCAAGGCCTCCCCCTCATTACATTTTTTTTAGTCATCCCTTTGTTTGGCTAATATTTTCTAGTCTGGATTAAATTGATCGAAATCGTCCCGCCATCTGCTTTTTGGTTTGCTTCTACTCCGAACTCCGGCTGTCGCAATATGGCCGTTGTTGTTGTCCTGTGTGACGTCTGTGAACAGAGTTTTTGTTTAGTTAAAATATTACTTTGTTACTTTCGAAATACTTGTGATGTAACGTAACATCACTTATGCCCGGTTTCTGAAGTCACTAGTTAAACCTTTAATAGCTATTGATCCGTTAAAGTTATGTTTAAGTTAAACGACGTTTATCTCTTCGTGCGTTTCTGAGTGCTCTACGAACAGTTCGGTAACTATTGACAGATAAATAGTTCCTTCCGCTGCCGCTAGATGGATCTTAATAGTTTGTCATACGTAGACTGCTGTTAATGCCTTAATTCAACATCAATTCCGGTTGATTTTTGTAAAAATAATAATTTGAGAAAACTTAGCCACTTTATAGTAATTAATAAATAAATGATAACGAAAATTAAAATACCTAGTTTATTTGCCAGTGGCTGTATGAACAAAAATTGACAGTTGATACTTCAAAAACACAAACTTCAATCGTAAAAAACGTCAAATAGTTATGGAGCCGATAAACGGCAAACTTTGGTCAGTTAAGTTAAACCTAGTTAAAACGGAGTTTATCTTTGAGTCGTTGTTCGGAAACGCAGTTGTCAAAGTTAACGGACCAATAGCGTTTACGGACAGATAAACCACCGATAAAAGTACTTCAGAAACCGGGCATTAGATATTTAGGTTATCTATCGGCCAAACCCCATACTCAAACAGCGGATGGATAAGTTTTACTTCGGGTTAAAATATGACATTTGGCCAGTAAGCCTGTCTGTCCGGCTATTGGTTTGTCAGTTTTCTTAAGACGTTTTTCCTCGCCGTAGAGCTTTGGTTAAATTAAGTAAGTAGGTGGCCATCGCTGGGAACTAAAATCCGGCTTTTGCTATTTTAATTCGAAATCTGATTAAGAGAGAAGTAACTTTGCCACTAGAGCGGTATATTACGTGACACATGTTTTATTTATTGAATCCTCACGCACGATAAGCCTAAGTACCTAGATACAAATGGCGCATTTAAAGCCTTCAGAATTGTTCTACTAGCCCACCAAAACGGCCCAAACAGAAACAATTTAAATAAAGTTGCATAAAAAAATTACACATTGTTGGGTAACCAATGGCGGCAAATAAAAAGGGGAAAAGAATTTGTATTAAACGTGTATTAGGTTCGATCGCTAATAATGAGTGAGACCTGATGCCTGGCTGACAGCGCCTTTTATGCACAGCATCAGCGCCCTCTTAAGGCTAGATTACGAACTAGTTAGGTACTACGCTTCGATAGATCGATTTAAATCTTAACTAAGTTAGGTAAGTAGTTCATCACAATAATCATAGGTGGCGCTGCTGTTAAAGCCTTAACATATTGCCCCCCTTTGAAATAGCTATTACGCATCAGTAGTAGTATTTCAAATTGGGTAAGAAAAAAGGTAAGAAATTTATGACATGACTTTTACTACTATGTTTGGATAGGAATAAAATATAATAAACTAGGGTACAGTGCTGCCATCCTCTCAGTAGCTATTTGCTATCTCCGTTTTTCTATGACTCAGTGACACAAAATTCTCAGTTGCGAGTGCAAGCGTGATAGCAATAGCCAGCCGAAAACTATTAAGAAGCTGGGACACTGCACCTAGGTATTTAGGTGTGAACTGAACAAAAAACGATCCTACCTATTCATTCGGCTAAAGCATACTGAATTTGACGTGTTATGGCATTGATCTTAACTTGGTTACCATTACAATCAAGTAAATAAGAATTATATTACGTTGATAATATTGAAACCCATCAAAACAATATGGCTTCACCGTGTAGAATCTATCGTAGTTAATAAAACAAAAACATAGGTAAATTTTATTTGTAACACATTCGATAGCTAAGTACTACTACTAGGTACCTCCTACCTAAAGATAGAGATATACGATTAATATTAATTTATGATTCTGACAATGGCAAGGGACATATATTGTTAAACGCTCGCTTGATTTCTCCTCTGACGGTCTTGATGGTGGCTACTCTGGCGATGCCGTCGCGTCCCGGGTGCGTCGCGACGATCCTGCCCAGCAGCCACTGGCACGGCGGCAGGCGTTGCTCCCGCACCACGACGACGGTGCCGGCGTCCAGGCGAATCCCCCGCGCGCTTCTCCACTTGGTCCGCTCCTGCAGCGTGGCGATGTAGTCGCGGGACCATCTTCTCCAGAAATCCTGCGTAATTTGTTGGAGATGTTGGTAGTGTGTTAATCTATTTTTTGGAATATCGATGTAATCTTGGTCTGGAATAGAAGTCGGGGTTCTCCCGATCAAAAAGTGAGCTGGCGTAAGGATAGGGAATTCGGAGGTTGAACTAGGCAAGGGGCACAATGGGCGTGAATTTAAAATACCCTCTACTTGAATTAATATCGTTACAAATTCTTCATACGTCAATAAAGCCTGCCCTAGAACCCTTTTTAAATGGTATTTGCAGCTGCGGACAGCTGCCTCCCATATCCCGCCCATATGGGGTGTGTAAACGGGGATGAAGTTCCATTTTATTCCTTCATCTGTACAATGAGATACTAGTTCGCTCGAACTATCGGATAGGAACTGATAAAGCTCTTTTATCTCATTGTGGGCCCCATGAAAGGTAGTTGAATTGTCACTCACCAACTCCTTTGGTTTACCTCTCCTTGCTATGAACCTGCGTAGCGCAGCAATGAAGTTGGCTGACTCGAGCCCTGAAATTAATTCGAGGTGAATGGCCTTCGTTACTAGACAGATAAATACCGCGATATAACACTTAAAGACCTTGTAACCACGTCCTTTTCGATCTCTGATATTTATTGGTCCGGCATAATCCAAACCAGTGATATGGAACGGTGGTGAGGGATTTATCCTTGATTCGGGTAAATTCCCCATTACCGGTATAGTAGTTTTCGGTTTTGCTCTAAAACATTGAACACATTTGTTTACAATTTTTCTAGCTAATACTTTTCCTCTAGTGGGCCATACGCGTTCCCGAATGGATGATAGTAGTAACTGCGGCCCAGCGTGCAACATTCGTACATGTTCGTATTGCATAAGTAGCTTCGTGTATGTGTGTTCGTGACTAAGTATGCATGGGTGTTTTTTATTGTATGGGTATTGAGAAAGGCCTATCCGTCCTCCAACACGGATAAGTCCTTCTTTCATAAAAGGTTGTAACGACAGTATTTGCGATTTGTTAGGTATTTGTTTATTGTTTTGCAATAAAAAATATTCCTTTGGGAATGATTCTAATTGAGCATATCTAATTAATGTGCTCTCTGCAGTTAATATTTCATCGACTGTTAAGGGTCCATGCAACCTTCCATGTGCGTTTTGTGTATTTTTTTTGTTTTTTTTTTGTTTGAGATTATGTATGTAACGGAGAATGTAAGACAGTACATGAGTAAGTTTCGAGGCACTTGACCACCTTTGAAAAAGGTGCTGCATCGTATCATTGGTATGATTGTTACTAGATACGTTGCATGTTATGCTGGTGTCAATCTCAGGTACATGTCCCAGTGTCCCTTCACTACGTGCTGGCCATTTTTCTTCGGACTGACAGAGCCACTCTGGCCCATGCCACCACGATTTGGTGTCTGCTAGTTTGTCTGGCTGCACCCCCCGCGATAGAAGATCGGCCGGATTGTCTTCTGAACATACCCATCGCCAGTCGTTTTTATCTGTCAATAACAGTATTTTATTTACCCTGTTATTAACAAAACAGGTAAGTTTGAGGTTAGGATTTTTTATCCAGGCTATTGTTATTGTTGAATCGGACCAAAGATAAATCCTACTTATTTCGCTTTTCATTGCTAGTTTAATTTTATTAATATGGGTCGCGAGAAGTAGGGCTGCCGACAACTCTAATTTTGGTGTAGTTTGCGGTTTAATTGGTGCCACTTTTGATTTTGAGTAGAGTAAGTGGACTTCTATATGACCTAGTTGGTCAATTGATCGAATATAAATCACACTGGCCCCGGCCCTATTACTACTATCGGAAAATCCATGTATTTCGATTTTTACATGGTTACTAATGACTGAGCATCTTGGTATTCTCAATTGGTTTAAAGAGATTCATTTTTGGTAAAATTGGTTCCATTCCTGTATCATGTCTGGTGGCAACTCTGCATCCCAGTCTGATTTGAGTTTAAATAAATGTTGGATAAATAATTTAGCTATAATTATTACCGCCCCTATCAATCCTAACGGATCAAAAATAGATGATATTATAGATAAAACTTTACGTTTTGTGATTGGTTCTGAAATTCGGACTATTTTTATTTTATACATCAGTTTATCAGAGACACTGGACCATGCTAGGCCGAGGACTTTCTGAGTACCGTCTCCAAACTCGGTTGGGGATGTATGTTGGTGTATGTGCTGTGTTTTGGTTACCTGTTTTAAGATACTTTGCGAGTTCGACTTCCACTTTCGAAGTTGGAAATTGGCTCCCCGCAGGATCTCGTCCACCTGTAAGGCTGTTTGGGCTACCTGGTCTTCATCATCCCCACCCGAAATGAGGTCATCGATGTAGAATTGGTGTGCGATAGTCTCCGCTGCCGCTGGAAATGTATGTTCGTTTTCATGAGCTAACTAACTAATATTTCTTCGCATTTTTGTTCATCATAAGGTAAATCATTTTGTACGGAACCCTCCTCTATTTCCCAAAACTTTTGCAACTGATTTTCAATAGAAATGTTACATTGCACCGATTTCGTTAATTTTGAATAATGTACGGGACCCGAAATCACCCATCCCAGTCGCGTGCGCTGTAAGATTGGCAAACCGTCGCCGAGCCTGTGCTGTCCAATACAAAGCAAGTTATAGAATTGCTCCGCGCCAATGATTATATCTACCCCGCCCGGCTCGCGAAAATCGCTATCTGCTAACTTGAAGCGCGCCGGGATATGTAAACACTCTTCGCTCGGAATGCGAGTATTTAAATCACAAATCGTAGGCACAATAAAACAGGTTAATGTTGTTGAATAGGTATTGTCCGCTGAATGTAGTGTTAGATCGCAATAATTTTGTATGTGCGATACACTATTATTGAACCCTATTACTTGTAGGTTATGTTGGTTTCTTGTAACTTGTAACTTGTTACATGCACTTTCGGTAATAAAATTCGATTGAGAGCCTGAGTCTAACAGCACTCTCATTTGGTGAGGCCTTCCTTGTCTGTCCATAACCCGCACCTGAGCCGTGGAAAGGATGACCGTTTGGTTGGGAACACTTGGTTGTGTTCGATTTGTTAAGTGGCTATTGTTAATAAGTGTCGTGGTTGCGACTTGGCTAAAATTAAACGGTTCTTTGGAAAACGTTGTGATTGGTGGGTTCGTTTGTTGATCGTGATCATTGCTAATAGGTTTATGTAGCAATGTGTGATGTTTGCCCTTACACAACCGACACGTACTGGCCCTACAATTAGCTAGAATGTGCGTTGCGGACAAACAGTTAAAGCATAAACGTAACTTGTTTACTGCTCGAATCTTTGCACTCACATCTAATGATTGGAATCTTTGACATTGGTTAATGTAATGCGTACTTGAACAATATGGACACTGGTTTGGTTTATAAGTTTGTTTGGATGTTACCTTCGTGGTTTCGGACGTGGTTACCATGGCCTTCTTGGAAGCGGTGCTACCGGCGTCCGACTGCCTCGCTGACTCTGCGGTCTCGAGCAAGTCAGCGCGGTTTCTTAAAAATTGGCGGAATTCCTGTAAAGAAGGCAATTTTCTCGAATCAATTTTTTCTTCCCATTTGGATTTTAATTGGTTTTCTAGCTTGTTTACTAGGAAAAAGATTATAACGAGATCCCAATTCTCGACTGGTATATTTAATGAACGGAGGGTTCTTACATGTTTGGAAATATTATCGCTGAGACCTCTGAGACCTAAAGGAGTTGACGGGACCATTCCAATATCAAACAGGGCCCGCATGTGGTTAAGAACAAGAAGTCTAGGGTTGTTGTAACGCTCACATAGCAGCTGCCAGGCGAGCGCGTAGCTTCCATCGGAGTAATCGAGCGAACTAATTACCTCTAGCGCGCTGCCTTGTAAACAGCTGCGTAGGTATTTGTATTTTATGATAGGCTGCAAATTGCCTTTGTTTATTAATGCGTCAAAAGTGTCTCGGAACTCCAACCACTGTTTCACGTCCCCATTGAACCTAGGTAGGTTAATTTCTGGATATTTTATCGACTCACATGTGCTTGTAGCGGCAGGCTGTTGGTTGGATGCAGCTGTGCTGGGGTGCGGCAGGTTAGCGTCGGTTTGGACCATTACCTTACCCTTTGCTGTTAATCGATAATAACTTTCATCGAACGCTTCTCGCTCGATTACTTGCGCGTCGATCTCGTCGTCGCTGCACAAAGTCTCAATCCTATCCTGTACTTTTGTAAAATTATTGTATAAAGACGGTAAATTATCTAATCGCAATTTTATATCAATGAACATCTCCGCTGTTAATTTTGTGGTGTCTACAGCTTCGATAATTTTTTTGAAAAGGGTTAGTTTTCGCTTGCAAATGCCTCGTTTTTTCTTTAGGTCTTTTCATTCAAGTGGTGTTGTTTCTACGTTAACCGTATCGTCGTAGCTATCCTCTGAATCGCTCATTTTGGACAACTATTAAATTCAAATGAACAACACGCACGTGGCTTTGAAATTATGGATAGGAATTTCACGGAATTTGTGAAGGGATACGCCAGCTCACTTGCCTGCTCGAATGCTGCTCGTGCGCCGGTGGTTTCGTTCTTCCTTCTTCCCCGATGGTTGCCTGCCACACACGTGGCTCGGTTTTGGTGGTATTTGACTTGTCCCTCCGGGGTGCTCCAACCTCGTGCTCTGCCCCAAAGCTCGCCCCCTCTTCGTGCTCTGCCCCAAAGCTCGCCCCCTCTTCAGAGTAACACCCAGTCAGCGTGAACCGAGTGTCGTTGATAAAATACCTAATTCCGGACTGGAACGCTTACGTGCAGCGGTATCTCGCTACGATTTGTAACTGATTCCCGTAGGATATAATGACGGATTTATCAACACAAAAGAGATAATTATCGATTTAAAGTCGGGGTCACCATATGTTGGGTAACCAATGGCGGCAAATAAAAAGGGGAAAAGAATTTGTATTAAACGTGTATTAGGTTCGATCGCTAATAATGAGTGAGACCTGATGCCTGGCTGACAGCGCCTTTTATGCACAGCATCAGCGCCCTCTTAAGGCTAGATTACGAACTAGTTAGGTACTACGCTTCGATAGATCGATTTAAATCTTAACTAAGTTAGGTAAGTAGTTCATCACAATAATCATAGGTGGCGCTGCTGTTAAAGCCTTAACACACATACATACATAAACTCACGCCTTCAATCCCAAAGTAGGGTAGGCAGAGCTAAAGAATTACCAACAACTTTTAAAACTTGTTAATAATTCTGTAACCACACTTTGCACAATTAGGCTAAGATGTTTACCAGCGTATTAGTGACAGGTTGCAAGCCCATCGCCTAACAGTACTACAAGCCTTTATTCCCTTAGTCGCCTCTTAGGACATCCACGGGAAGAAATGGAGTGGTACTATTCTAACCCGGCAACCACACGGCATTACTATTAAACAAATTTGCAAGTGAGACCAAAAACCTTTTACGTCTTTCTTACAAACAAAGAATAAGTTGTAAAGTTGATAAATGCAAGTAGCGGGCACACAAAACGTCCGCGTGCCAGCTCCGCATTAAAAACAACATCAATTTGCGAAGAACTCCGCCGCGCCGGGACCAAATTACGCTTCTTAAACGTGTGTACAAATTGTGCGGGCGCCGAACGAGAGGCAAATCCGTTTAAAACCGCAGTAGACGCCCAGGGCCCGCCGAGCTCCCGATCCGTCACGCCTCGCATACACTTAATCCCTCATCAAATCCAGATTAATTAAACTAGAGCCAGCCATGATCGCAGCCAAGCCCCATATAATATGCATCCATATGTGAGGAACTGAATCTTAGTACATAACTACATTACGCACAGGTCAAGACGGTAACGAAGGGATTTCGAATGGTTACGCGAACTTATTAGGGAAGTAGGTTACTTGGTAGTCTTGGTACACGGAAATGATTTTAACGTGTTAAGGAGTGGTTCAGTAAAAAAGTAGCAATGAATTATCTGGTATTTATTTTTTATTTGTTGCTAATTATGAAGCAGTTTTTTTTTGTAATCTGTAGGTATCATACTATTAAAAAAAAATACAATAATATTAAAATGTGAAAGATTCCTTGAGTTTTCTCAATATTTATTGCAATGTACTTTATAAATCTTTGTACAACACAATTTGACAATCTTCGCTTGCCGTTTTCTACAATACCACAATTGAATTTCCATTTTCAGAACTGGTTTTATGCTTTTAAGAATATTATTGTACGAATAAGTTATACCAATAAACTGGATTTCACGTTGGGTAGTAAGGAAGTTTCTCCAATCTAACCTCTGACAGGGGTTTTTCTATGGGAGACAAATTTCCGGAAAAATGGCAAATACACAATTTTTGAAAATCCATGTAACTAAACTAAACCCGAAACTAAAGTCAATTCAAAAATATTAACTAATGATCAAAAGACAATTTTATAAGGTATTAACTAGCCCATCAAACTTAAAGAAAAAAATTACGTTTATGACAAACACCTCATAAATTGACAACATTTCATTTTGGTGACACCTGCAAATTACTAAACGAATCGAAAGTGTTTTGCCTCCTGAACACGGCAAAATATTTATTTAGATTTATTTTTCTTTATTGACAAAATTACAAGTAAGTTAAAAAAAAAACGAGTTTTACCAATACTATGCCTGAATAGATATAATACCATTGCCTTTTTCACGAGAAAAAAAGCTGTCATACTTCAAGTTTGACATGACACTATTGACAGATCGATAGATACTTGAGATCGGTTGACCGCCATTATTAAAAAGAAAAACTTTTTTTTTTATACAGATTGGACTAACGTAATATGTCCATTGTGTCGTAGAAATGAAGTTACGCCCTTTTAGAATAAGAACATCTTAATAAATTAATAATAAAATAATTATACATCCTAGGGAAAAAATAAAACTATTAGTGTCTTCCTCCTCCTTCCAAACAGTATCTATAAAACGAATAAAATTAAAGTCTTGAAAATATGAAATCTTGTCAATTCTCTCAAAACACTGTTCAAAAAGTTTTAGGTGTGATTTAATGTAAAAGGCGAAAACTTGAAATCCCTCAACCATAACTAAATAAGACTAAAATTAAATAAGACTAACTCTAAATATATAAATTAACTAAAACATTAAATCTAAGAATGGCCCCTGCGGCATTGTACCAAAGATGCTGGCAGCATTTCCTCGCTGGATGGTTAAACTTATACGTTGAGCGAGGAAACTGCCAGCTCTTCGGTCTCCCGTGACGTCAATGAGCCTCTTCGAAATTTCTTTGAAGAGGCTTCGAGCGCTAGGACCCCACGGACCAAGGGTCTCGACGCCGAATGGAATAAACATATATTCTGGGCCGAGACCATTATATTTTCCTACCTTCATGCTTTCGGCCGCTTCAGCTGCCGCACCAGCCCTATTAGAGGTCCGATGGAGATGTGATGGGGCTAGCGTGTCTACACAGGTTGCATCCCACACTAGCACCCGTCCCATATTCCACGGGACCAAGGTCATTCCGTCAGGTCTCTTGCCATCATTTCTAGAAATGCCGGTCGGCTCTAAAAGAGCCGGGACCTTTATTGAGGCAAGAGACCGACGAATGATGTCGTTTAGTGCGGCGTGTCTGGAAAAGCGGCCAGCACTTCTCTGGCAAGAAAGTCCGTGATGTCCTAGCCGATCTACGTCACTTCCGCAGGGGCACCGATGTGGAGCGCAGACCGGGACCCCGAGGCGAAGGCAAACTGAAAGTCGGAGTGTGTTAGGGTCAAGGAAAGTACCAGTGCTTGGCGAGGGATGAGCTTGAAGCCAGTATCCAGCCTCCTTTGTACCGACTGCTAAAATTCTAGCACGATCCGCTGCGCAGCACTGGCTAAGAAGGGAATCAACAGTCAATTTACATACTATGTCATCCCAACACCTCTGCGATTTTAGGTTAACAGGAAAATTTTGACCGGGGCAAGCAGTTAACCACCCATTCTTTGCGTCCTCCAAGCCTGAAGTCTCATAGTTTAAAGGGAATTCCCTAAGGATTTGTCCTATGAGGCTAGAAGAGCTATGGATCGACGAAAGAAAAGCTGGTAAAGCAATACTAGAAATTTTGCGGATCCCTATCCCACCGTACTTTTTTTCCGGACGACTCCTTAGTTTAATGTTATAGGATGAGTTCATTCTGTTCAGCTCCAAAAGAACTCTAAGTAATTAAATCTAATTTGCTCCGGCTTCAAAGAAACATTCCGTACGAACGTACACTTTTCTTCAAATCGTATTAACCCTGCAGGAATTAGTGGAGTCGGGAATAGCTCAAACAGCTACATTAAATATTAATTTAACTAGATTATGTTATACAAACAGAGCCTTGAATTAGTAGCCCCGGGGGCTATAGTAGTTGCTTGGAGTGCTGTTAGCCAGTTGATATTGTATTAAGAGTTGCTCTAGTGACCCGTATAAATGTAGTTCTATTTAAGTTACAGCTTGGCATTACTTCTATAGGATAAAGTCTCTAAACGAAAGCACTGCGTTTTACTGTGGTAGGTCCTTTAATTGTATAATTATGCTTTCAGTCTGTGGCTGGTCTTCTTTAATTATTCGTGAATTTTTTAACGCAATGTTAAGGTGATCTTTAATTAAAATATTATTTTAATCAGTAGCTGTACAGGTGACTATTTAAAAACCCCAACTAATAATTTACCATAATACTTATTATTATACTATTATATTGCGTTTTAAATTTAAAAAATGGAATTAATGTCGCTGGTAGCGGTTAAGTCGCCCCTATTGTTACGTAATCAAATCCCTTGTTCTTCGTACATAACTGAGTTACATTACTAGCTATGTATAAAGAAAAAAAATTCATCGTACAAAACCTGGTAATGTGCCAAGAAATCCTTGATCTTCGTACATAACTGAGTTACATTACTAGCTATGTACAAAGAAATCGTATTCTTTGTACAAAACCGGGTTATGTACCAAGAAGCTTCGGTTCCTTGCACATTGTCAGTTATGTATAAAAGGTAAGTATTCTTCCTACATGACCTGGTTTTGTCCACTTACTTTGTACTTCTCCAACAACAAAAACTAATAAACTTTTTGTTACTTACATTGTCTCAATTATTTAAAAAATACAATGACTTTCAAAGTGTCATAATGACAATAAGTCAAATTAATTTGGAAGTTTTCGATTAATTAATACAGACCAAGATAATTAAAAACACCAGCAAAATGTCTGATGTCTGCATTGGAAACAACTATTTCGGGATAATGAGGACGCCTGAAGTCGAAGGCATGAGCATATTTCCCGGGTGTCTCCGAAACAAATAAATATAATAAAATAAAATATCCGAAGTCGTTTCGGAGACACCCGGGAAATATGCACATGCCTTCGACTTCAGGCGTCCTCATTATCCCGAAATAGTTGTTTCCAATGCAGACATCAGACATTTTGCTGGTGTTTTTAATTATCTTGGTCTGTATTAATTAATCGAGAACTTCCAAATTAATTTGACTTATTGTCATTATGACACTTTGAAAGTCATTGTATTTTTTAAATAATTGATACAATGTAAGTAACAAAAAGTTTATTAGTTTTTGTTGTTGGAGAAGTACAAAGTAAGTGGACAAAACCAGGTCATGTAGGAAGAATACTTACCTTTTATACATAACTGACAATGTGCAAGGAACCGAAGCTTCTTGGTACATAACCCGGTTTTGTACAAAGAATACGATTTCTTTGTACATAGCTAGTAATGTAACTCAGTTATGTACGAAGATCAAGGATTTCTTGGCACATTACCAGGTTTTGTACGATGAATTTTTTTTCTTTATACATAGCTAGTAATGTAACTCAGTTATGTACGAAGAACAAGGGAATCAAATGGCAATTGCTTCAAACTAGTCATGATAATTAAGACTAGTTCGAGACTCTTATGTATTATATAAGGAACAGTTTTTTTTTTTTTTTAATCGGATCCTCTTAAAAGTATAGTTACTGTGACTTTTTCTGGCTTCGTTCCGAGCTCTGGCCATTAAAATTTGTATAACATCTTCGCACCGTTATAACCATACTTTTGTAACAAGATATTTTAATCTGTTGATATTAATATGCAAGAGCTAAATGTTTTTGTTTTATCGAGGACAATAAAGAAAAAAAAGTTTAAATAAAAAAGAGATTCAAACGTTAACAAGCAGCCAGGCAAAGTGTGCGGTACAATCAAAACTTTTGATGAATTTCTCCAAAACTGTCTTTGTTTCCCCTTTCTGTCCAAGTTAAATAATAAAATCTACAGCGGACTTCTTTAACTGAGAACCGTAAAAGGTTTGTAACGAAAGGAGGTGAAATAAAAACATTTTTTTTAACTGCTCGTCGTAAAGGGGACAATGTAATGCGGAGCATAACGGCGGAGGTTACCGAAATGGCTTGCAACAAAAATACTAAGCAATGGATAGTAATAAAGTGTGGCAAAAGTTAAGCTACTTCATCAATGTATACAACAGTATAAAATAACTTTTCGCAAACATGCTCAGAAAGGACGGCTTTTCTTATGAAATAAACAAAATTATTTAAATAAAAACAAAAAACCCGACTGCAGTAAAAAAAACAACTGTAAAGCGAGAAACAAGCTATATAATCGATAGGTAAATACTTATATTATAATGTACCATGCAATGATTTTTTGTTTGATACCTCGTTAACAAGTAATGCAATTTATACCAATATACATACAACTTGAATAGTGGAAAAGGTTTTCCAGGCGGGGACAAGCTATTAATCCAAATGTTTTTTGTTTCAAGAAAATACTAAGTACATTTTATAATTCATTGCTTGTCCCCGCCTGCAATACCTTTTCCACTATTCAAGTTGTATGTATATTGGTATAAATTGCATTACTTGTTAACGAGGTATCAAACAAAAAATCATTGCATGGTACATTATAATATAAGTATTTACCTATCGATTATATAGCTTGTTTCTCGCTTTACAGTTGTTTTTTTACTGCAGTCGGGTTTTTTGTTTTTATTTAAATAATTTTGTTTATTTCACATTTTTTAGTTTTTATTAATAAAATAGTGGTTTTATTAATATAACCAAACGTTAAATGAGCTCTGGAGCTCGATTTTTAATGTCACGAAGCTATAAGTAACAAATTACAAGCGGAACTCTCCTTTTAGCAAAAGAAGCATCGTGCATTCAAAAATCGATCCCCAGTAGTAACGTAAGATTAGTTCATTTGGTTAGATGGAGGCCGATCGAACATATTGTAGATACCTACTTAGGCCGAGAAATTGAAGTATGTATAAATCAACTAAACTTCTCTTAATCTCTAACAATTTAGTTCCTCAACGGTCAGTACGTCATACGTGTACCTGGGTACTAGACTAAGCACCTACATTGAGGTTACCTATTCCGTGTATCTTTACTTAAATAAACTGTCCATGCGTAGGCAGGATGGCGCATTAGATTAGGTAGGTATTAGCCAGCAATTTATACTATAACATCAATGTGCATTAATCAAGTATGTAGTAGGTATTCGTGAATTATTAATTATTACACTACTTTCTTAATGGTTTATATTGTAGGCGTTTACAGCTCAACAAGAAATATTTATTACTTAACAATTAACGTCCTTTTTGATTTCCCTGTCTAAATGGTAGCATCAAAGTATTATAATGTATATATATTTGGAATGGGCTATTTACTAGCTTTCATTTGAGACCCATATTGCTATAATAAACAATTTTTTTTTTTTTAAAACCCCCTCTTTGTTTTTGCAGACGCCATTTTGAAATATTATATATCCTATGTCACTTCGGCAATTAAGACGAATCGAATGACACCTAGTATGTTAAAATCGGTCAAGCCGTTTAGGCTGCAGAGCGTGCCCAGAAATAGACATACATACATACATACATACATACATACATACATACATACATACATACATACATACATACATACATACATACGCTCGAAAAACATAACCCTCCTTCTGACGCAGTCGGGTAAAAAGAAGACGAAAAGAGCCTCATTTTGTTTCTAGAAATAAAATAAATGCATGAAGACCCATTCCAGTCCGCTGTGATATATTATTCAAAAATGCTCTATATTGCATATAAAATCAAAGGTCTACGAAAAAAATCGATATACTCAATGTGCGGTGCAATGTGCGTGAAACTATCTTAACATTAGTAGTTTAAAAAAAAACTCTGAATATGTCGAAAGCTCTTTACCAATACTTATAATTATGTATTTGTATCATTTCTTGCATTGTTTGAGAAAAGCATTATATATGCCTAGACGGAAACGGGTATAGCCTGACTTGGATTTTACCAGGCTTCGCCAAGGCTCGGCCCGCCAACCACCTCGTCAGGCAATTCCCTAATTTCCGGGCCGAGGCAATAATGTACTATGAGAAAGAGCTATTTTTAAAAACTAGTCTCTTACTTACGGCTTTTTTTGATATCCATAATATTATTTTTATATTATACATTAAAATATACCCAGTGTCACTAACATCACCGAGACCTAACTAACGACACCTCGTTCGCCGAAATCGGGCCACGCGTTAAGGCTCCGAGGGGGAACAAGGAAACGAGAAATGTTTGTCAAGTTCATGAACCCTGAAAACATTACACCTTTTTCGTTGGGCAGTCGTGTAAAAATATTCGCATTCTACTCATATCCCATTCCCAAATCTTAATAATCTCTCAAATTCGTCTTCCTTAATATAGACCCCGGCGAATTTGACTTAGAATTGGATCCGGCTCGCTCCTCTGACTTTATCGGAACTTGTGGGATTGAATTTGTAATTTGCCACGAGGATTTTTTTCTTACGAAAAATATCATCAGGAAATTGCACTCACCTCTGAGCTAGGGTCACGTGCGCAGCATAGGGTTGATAGGTTCATTAAAAACGAGTCAGACTCGCGCCCCGACGGTTCCGTCCCGCCGCACAGTAGGTATTATTGCAATATGATTTTATAATAATATGTACGTACCAAATTAAAAATATTATGTTTAAATTTTAATGGTATTTCTTTAACAAATAAAAAAAATGCGCAAGCCCTACTCACATTTGCCTGGTTTTTGGTTTTTGGTATTTTTTATTGGGTTTGTACCTACTACATCCGATCCTTAATTGATGCGTATGTTTTACCGTTTTAAAGATACAACAAAAATAAAGATACGATGAAAAGAAACGTTTTTGTATCGGGCCCCGTTTATTTTTACTTTCCTTATATTTTATTTGTTAGAACCTAAAAAAGCGCAATAATCTAAATATATAAAAGAAAAAACTGACTGGCGTCTCTACGCACAGCCCAAACCGCTGGATCTAAAGATTCCAAATTTGGCCCGTGGGTTCCTTATGAGGTCTAGGGGTGTACTAAGAAAGTATTTTCCAAAAACGACCCGCAACGGGAAAAAATAGGGGTAATAGCGAGAAACTAATTCTACACGTACGAACGGGCGTCCTCTAGAAACACATATTCTAAACAAAAAACCGCTATCTCGTACAGTTCTAAAAATATAGCTCTTTAAAGTTAGGACAGATCGACGGACACCGTAGGGCTAGTAATAGGGTCCCGTTTGACACCCTACCGGTCCGGAACCCTAAGAGTCAGGCAGATGGTCCAGAGTTAATTTGGTTTTACTTTGCCAAGTGAAGTTATTACAGTATTTCAAGTGACTATTAAAGCTATAAACAGAGAGTAGTGCCTGCTTCTTACCCTGTGACGGTGATAAATTACCCGGTTTGCCTAGGCATGAGGGAAATCTGGAATAAACCCTAAACTAATTGTAAGTCCTGTCGCAATGCCAACATACCGGGTTTACTAGCTTTATGTTTTTATATTCTTTTGGATGTGAAACCTTCTGTATAAACGTCTAACTCAATTCAGGTCTAACAAAAAAATATTTTGGCGTATTGTTTAGGTTAGAGGATATTTAAAATTAGAGAACACTGATCCAAATTGACCCCACTGCTTCGTTAAACTTTGTTACTACTTTCTTCGTTTTTTTTAAATTTATATATTTAATCTTTATTGCACAAATAAATACAATTGGTATACTTAATGCCTAACGACATTACCTAATAGGAAACTAATAATCACCTAGAAACTAATAAAAGTGGTGCACAGTTAAAGAAAGTCATATCTGTCTTTCTTTAACAAAGCAGAGAAAATATAAAAAATATGAAATTTCGCACTATGAGTATAGTAAATATGTAATTACGCACTAATGATACGAGTAGTATTCTAAATTCTGCAGGGCATTGGTTTAGCAAATGTATGTATACCTATTGCTTAACTTGCGTTGTAGAATAAAGGAAATCACGAAACCTTTAATTGGCTTGGCTTTCTTTTATGCTGTTATGTTTTCTATTTTTTTTCCTAGAAAATCTGGAAAAAATGGAGCCTTGTCGAGAATGTTGTTTTGGGCAACCTTTTTGGAAAATGTCTAAATCTAATAAAGTAACACTTAGTATGAAATTAATTGTATATCTCACTAAATTCCTCGCCCACCCAAGGCTCAAATGTCGTACACGGCTGTTTTCGCCGGAGGCTCCCATTAATTGGTGGAAGGGGATGATTTATGACGTGGAATTGAGCAGTGCACCGCCAACACAATTCCAATGAATCACATAGAATCCCAACCCAAAAAGAAACACCTCCCTTTCTATCTACTTACTTAGCCAATATAAATGAAAGAGATGAACATCGGTTCAGTTTGGGTCGGATTTGAATCGATACGAAGTAGGAGCACGTTCTTTAGAACTTCTATTTTCATACGTCGCAAGGGTTAGTCGCGGATCAATGTGGAAAATTTATTGAGACTGTTTACAAAGGGAAGTGGAGCGGACGATGTTTTTACTGTCATTAGGAAACCATTTCGACGAGTCACGTATGATTTGTACTTTTGATTTATGGTTACAAATTTGAAATGCGGTATGGAATTTAATATGTGTTTTTTTGCAATAAAACTGCGTTAAAATTGAAAGTTTCTTACTACGTAAACAAAGGGTTTGTGTCAGTACTAGCACTAAAACTTCTGTTCCTAAGGGAACCACATATTTTTAAGACATTCGTAGTAGATATTCCGTTTTCTTTTGTTAATCTGCCAGAGTTATAGTTACATACTTGTGCAATAAGTTTAAAGTAAATATGTGTTTTTATGACACACTGTAATATATTCCTCATATTTAAATGCCCTTCTCAAATAGTGCCCAAAGAACTTGAGACTGAATCAGCGAATTCACGGCGAGCGGAAGATGTTCGGAACAAATTAAACGCTATTCAGATGGACGTACGAAGGCAGCGAAGGATTAAGACCCGCGGTTTCTTGCTCGTGCGCCGGGAGACCTTATACAGCTTATTTGCAGTCAACAGTGACGTTTTGGGGACCAGGGTCTCTATTCCACTGGGTAGAACCATATTGCATACGTTATGATAGCTCGTATGATTTGACAGTAATGGCGGATACGTTATAAACAAATTCGATTTTTACTTCTGCCCAAATAGTAAAAATATCTCTGTATGATGTTTTTTTAAGAGATCGTCAACATATTATAGTAATGCCAATGCCGGTTAACACACGTCGTTTATCATTGATATGTTTGCTTTTGCTCTTGATGGACTATTTACGGGGTGCATCTCATAACATATGACAACGTTTGATATAATTTCATATTAAAAGCTTTCATAGGATATAACAAACGTTAGATATAACAACAAAAACTATAATTTCATTTAGTATAACGTTTTATCAGGTTAACGCTTATTTCATATAATGCTGTATGGTATACAGTTAATTTGGACAAATTTTATTTCTTATAACACTCATAAGATATATTTTTTAATACATATTACAACATAAGAAGTAATGATCATATGCTAATATATTCCGGATTTCTTTTAAACGTTGAAGAAGAAATGCCTTATTTATGTTATTCGCACCCCATTCGATAAGGTTAGGTTAAAATTGCGAACAAAACACCCGACAGAACCAAATTATATTTTTCCAGTATTATGTTTTTACTTGTAATATTAAATGTATGTTATGTATTTTGATTATTACATAATGTGAATATTAAATCATTTAATTGTTAAACAATAAGTTATGTTATGATGTCCTTAGTTCATCATACTTGTATGTACAAATGTTATATTATTTTATATTTTTCGTTCACTATACCAACAGAATGTTATACCAAGCAGAATTATACAAAGTGGGTTTATATCTTATAAGTAATCGGTATTTTTTATAATTTGTTCTATTTCCTGCCTCTTTTAATGGGCTTTTTTTACCTATACATACTTTCCCCTATATAAATTTAAATAGTAAAATCTTGCAAGTTTAATTTGTAGAATATTCAATTTGCTAAAAAGCTGAAATGTGCATCTGTACGAGTATGCGAGTCGAATGACAATAAAAGAAAATAAATGAGTGGTATTTTTTTGTTTAAACATTAGAAGTGTAGCCCTGGGACCTCCAGTGTACTTTATTTATTGAGTTGGGGCTCGTTAAGTTGGTGTCGATGATGAGAAGTTGATGACTGCGCAAGAAAAGTAAAGTCAGCAAAAAAACTTTTGACTAAGTATTCAAGTTGTATTTTCCTCTTAGCTTATTGTTCTTGTGAGTTAAATTGCGTACATTTGTTAAAAAACGTTAGACCGCAACGTTTCTTAACAAATGTACGCAATTTAACTCATATGGTACACGTATAGTACAAAAGTGATTACTTTAAGAATATTAAAGTAGGTTGCTGATATATATTGTATATAAACCTTGTTATTCATAAGCGCACAATAGCCAAATTATATGTAAAAATATGCTTGGCCCTTATGTGTCATCGTGATATTTGCATCTGACAGAAAATGATAAAGCATACTTTAACTAAAATAGGATAATAGTACGTTTATGATTATGGGGGTTGGTATTTAATATTTAAAAACAAAAAACCGCCTACAAAAACGCATAAAATAACTTCTTTTAAAATGTTAGTTACCTATAGGTCAGTCAAACTGATGTTGGCGACTCACAATATTTTTAACCAAAAGCTGACTTCACTTGGACTCACCTTAAGAAGTTATTTTTTTTATACTTTTTAGTGATCATAATAAGCTGTTATGTAGTCCCAATTCTAAGTTGATATGAAACTTTAAGAAATTTCAAGTTCACTGCAAGTAACGCCGCAGGAAAGTCATAGTCATATTTAAACAATTAAATGTTGTACCTTATCGTCGCTCAACTATCTTTGAAATTGGTACCGTTGAGGTGTTTCGTTGGGCATCTGTGGTCTTCATCATCAGTTTCACTTCACCAAATGATACTTTTTAAATGCAAATGCTAGACTAAAAATACTGAAATTGCTATATGTATGCCTATAATATTTGTGGAGTTCCCTCAATTCCTCATGGATGCCCTCATTAGATTACAATTTGGTGACAATGGGACCACCGAGAAAGTATACTCTATCAAAACATTTTTTTTTTAAATCGGACCATAAATTGACGGAGAAATCGGTGAACATACATTTAAAAAAAATACATACAGTGGAACGTATAACCTGCTCCTTTTTTGAAGTCGGTTAAAGCACTGTCAATCTTTATTTACAATCATAATGCCAATACTCATAATAATCTTATTTAATTATGCCATTGTTAAATTATTCTAAGACAGGGCCAACACTAAGACGTGCACTTGTGACTCAGGTAGTTGCCACAGTTCGCACGAGCGGAACTCGAATTGAGGTAAATGCTGCGATTACGTCAAAGTTTCAATGGGACGGCGGGGCCCAACAGAACATAAAATAAAATTAATTAAAGTACCTAATACAAGTTGGCCACAAAGACCCGCACCATATATTAGAAGAACGGTGAATTGAGTTAGCTTGTAGATTCTCGCCACGTTCGTTCGCCTTCATTCACGCGACTCTAACGGCGTAGATAATAGAGACTTACTGCGCACTTTACTCCGCCATACCTAAAGCAATAACTCTCTCAGAGTAGTTTTCACGCGAAAAGTAAATGGCCGGATCGAGGGATCGAGTTGTGGACGATACAAAAAAGTTATGACGCGGTCCCCAAGTTGTAACGTTACGGTAACGAGCCGGACATGTGACGGTTTCTTATTAGAAACCTCCAATTTCGACGGAGCTATCTCAAGCAATTATTATTGTTGCGACGACATTAAAGGGACTCCCATCCCATATCCTATAGCATTGTATAAATCTCGCTTAAGAAGATAGAGAAACGATGCGGTTTACACAAGAAGCGCCTCAAAATCCATCACCGAAACCACGGCTTAGATTGGGCTGTCAATTACGTCAGTACTAACCCGGGTTTAATCTGTCATCTAGACATCAATTAAGGAAGAAACTGCCACTGTGAGGAGTTGCAACAATCTGTCTTGTAAAAAATCGCTAAAGTAAATCTTAAAAGGAAATCTCTTACGTACCTTCGACTCGGTGGGAAAAACACGAAATTATTTTCTTAAATATATCTTTCGTTCCTTTTGTAGATTTCGTTGATGGGTAAATTTGTTTTATCAAAGGAGTACCTACCGATATTTTTGTTATTCTTTTGCCAATAGCGAGTCACGTGGCGCGACGTCGTTGTTTGGGACATTTGTTACTGTCACTGTAAATATAACGAAAATATATGAGTACGTTACCTTTGCTCAGTCGTTTGGGATTAAGCCAAGTCGAGTTGGTTGACAAAGACGCGACTGTTGTCAGGCAAGGAAATTCGGATTCACAATGAGGGGTACCTATTGGTCGCTGCGGAAGCGTGAAATCGTGGAAGTGGATGGAGGTGGAAGTATGGTGTAGGTCGCATCGCGTCGCGGCGCCGGCGGCTCCGCGTGGCGCGCTGCCAACACTTCGCACCTACACGCACGGCATACTCTCTAACCTATTTACATCCTCAAATGAACTCACCCACGAAAACTCCCTAAAAGAGCTTATCGTTTCATTTAGGGCAAAGTCAGGTTTCTATTTGACCACCCCCTGATTGACATGTTTAAGTATAGGTACCTACTTACTATTTACTCCAACACAATAAGTCAAAGACTATAAATATTACTTAGAAAATATTTATGTCAAAGCATTGCTATAATTTGAAGTTGTATATAAAGAAGTTGATGGATATAATGGGCAGTCTATCCCTGACTGGGCTCTGGGGAAATTTTGTGCCCAACGAGTAAGGTTCACGTTATTGTTTAAATATAAAAGTTTTATGGGAGAACGATCTTTCGTCACGGCACCAAAAAAAGATGTTGTTTCCGCCGAAAACGGTAGAACTTAAATGGAAACATAAATAATATTAAAACAAAAATGTTTAGTTACTGTAATGTCCCGTGTGGTTGCCGGGTTAGAATAGTGCCACTCCATGTCTTCCTGTGGATGTCGGAAGAGGCGACTAAGGGAATATAGGCATGTAGTACTGTTAGGCGATAGGCTTGCAACCTATCACTAATATGCTGGTAAACATCTTAGCCTATTTGTGCAAATTGTGGTTACTGAATTATCAACAACTTTTTAAGTTGTAATTCTGTAGCTCTACCTAGCCCACTCTGGGATTACAGGCGTGAAGGTATGTATGTATGTCTAAAAAAATTGTTAATACTCAGAAGTTAATTTTGTTTCTCATTTTGAGATTTCCATATTCTTAAAAAAACACAAGAAAATTAGTTCATAATTATTAGAATGTTAATGATTATCTAGACCTCGCAGTACTCTTATAGAGTGCGAGGTACAGAGCATTCGACTTGCTAGAAAACACGGTAATTGTAACTCATGGTAAGAGTACAGGTCCCTCAAAGTATGAACGAATACTAATATAACTGTTATCTGGTTTTTTTATGACGTTTAGCGGACTGTGACGTGAACATTTGTTGTGTTGTTAAAGGAATAAAAAATAACTTTAAGAGGTTTAAAACATCTTTTAAAAGAAAAGACTCTCATTGACTTAGGTTGGGTTTTCTCTGGCTAGTCATTTATAGTTTAGAGGTATTGTCCTATTAAAAATTCTATTGCTCTGGATGATCGACAATTAAGTAACGTTATTGTGTCAAAAGCCAGCAAACTAATAAAGCAACAAAGCAACCTATGCTTTCATTTTCCACAAAAAAAAAGAAAACAGAAATTCCAGAAAATGAACAAATACTGAATTGAAAGTTGCATTGTAATTAAATGTAACGCAAACTATTACCACACCACGTTAAACTGCTGACTGGAACGAAACTTTGGTTGGTTTTTATTTCGCCGTTAATTAATTCGCTTGTCAGAAGCAAGCCAGTGGCGCAATATTATTTTATTATAATAACTTTAAAACATCAAAGTGCATTTGCATAATTTAATCAAGCCGTTGTTGTTGCCATACATTATTAAATTCATCCTCCATTTTATTCATCGACGATAGGCCTTAAAAACACCACGCTTTACCGGCTACTGATTTACCGTGTGTCGGTTTGATGCGCGATTATGGACTTTGAATGTTGGAGCACCGTAGAAGTCCATGATTTGTAGTACGAGTATATATCGTTGCTTAAATACAAAAGCGACACAAATCAAAATGTGTTTGTGTTGCATTTAAATTCGGAATGCTATTTACTTTAAGTTTCAAATCAAACTATATTTATTTTTGATTTGTGGCGCTTTTGTATTTAAGCAGCGATATCGCACCTTCAGAACGATAGCGACCTAATTCAGAAATTTTAAATGCCGAGTCAGGTCTCTATAATAATACATTTATGACTTGAAGTTTGAAAGCTGGAATTTTGTATTAGGACGCTTTGTTTCTGAAGATGCGATATGTTTATAAACACTTTACTGTACAAACGAAGGAGTTGACAGTAATAAAATAGACATAAAACTAGAAGAATTGCCCAAAAGTGGAACTTATTCCTTAATTTTTGAGCGATTGAGATATAACAAATAATTAAATAATAATTTATTGATCATTTAGTTCTCCTTTTCAAAGTTTGCTTCTTATTTTCCTAATCATTTATTTATTTACTCAGTACAACCATATTGCTTTCGGCATGTTATCGTTTCGTTTTTAACTCAGCCGCCATTACTGGACCTTTATTCAACTCGGTAAAACCACCTTCTACCTTTGACGTCTTATGTAGGGAATGCAAATAACCGGTTATAACCGGTTTTAACCGGTTATTTTCATACAAAAACGGTTAATAACCGGTTAAATTGCATTCCCTAGTCTTACGGTCTTGTTTTTGACTCGGCCGCCATTACTGTCAAGTAAATAAGAAAAGCTATTAAATTGTTGACAATAAGGAAATACGTGAAAATAATAAGATTGTATCGTGTAGAAGTTCAGCCCGTAGTCAAGTAAATAAGAGCTATCGTAACGTTAACGTCGACAATACGATAGCAAGACAAAAGCAACATGGTTTCACCGTTTAGAATAGAGATACAGCACTGCATTTTTACGAAAATCCCTGGACATGGTATTTTAGGTGTGAACAGGAGAGGCGTACACGTGTATAAACCTGTATCCCTTCAAAGCGAGTGTACGTACAAAGCAACGGAAGCCCGTTTCATTGTTGGTCTATTCCGCCTCTATTCGCTCGCTCCCAAACTGCCAAACAGTGCGGATTGTTGAGAACTCTCATTTAGAACACACAGGAGTTTAATTTGTGTTTACACCTTTGTATTTAACAATTTGTGTAATTGTAGTACCTATATAAGTAAACATACATTTAATTACGGTGACGCCTTCTCGGTGTAGTTAAAGAGCGTATTTACTACGCGTCCAGTTCAAATACAGGATTATTGATTATGTTATCCTTTTTAGTGATCATAACCATTTAAATTATCATAGTTGCTCAACTATCTTAATCGAGATATCTTTTCCCTACCTTTGGAATAGATTGGTATCTCGAGGAGTTCCGGTGGCCATCTGTGGTCTTCATCATCAGTTCCACTTCACTAAATGACATTTTCTGAATGCGAATGCTGGTTTTGTTACTGAAAACACCAAAATCGCTATGCCTTTTATACTCCTTACTTACTCCTTTTTGAAGTTTGAAAAAGACAAATATTAAACTCGTTTAATATAACATAACAGAGGAGTCTGCTTGCAATTATATGTAGTGCAAAGTTTCGATTCAAAAATACAAATTAATTATTTTTCTTTGGTCTCCATATAGCTGTATCTGGTTAAATATAAAAATACTTTCGATACCTATAAAATAAACAAAAACAACTGTTTGCTCGTCCCGTAAGGTGCTTAAACTAGATTATTATTTTTTCTAACATCAAATGATAATAACAATGAAAATATTATTTTATTAATACGTTTGTAAGACCCTGTTTACGTAAAATACAGTTAATTCGCTATGGAATATCATACCACAGGTTGAGTTTAACAAGCACTTAGCCACAGGCCCTTGCCAAGATGCACTACGCTAACTAGCGTTTCTATACGTTTCGGTTTTAAACCAATCGCGTCACTGGTAGATCACGTGACTTTTTGTATCACGTCATCTACTAGTGACGCGATTGGTTTAAAAACGAAACGAATAGAAACGCTAGTTAGCGTAGTGCATCTTGGCAAGGGCCTCTGATCTTTAAAGACGATAAAATCGTAGACCAAATATATCAAGCCGTACTAAGTCACCTGTTCCCTGACATAAGATTTCTTTATAGCCCTGAAATCCCAACATTTTCCGTGATGGCAGCTTTACATAATCATAATACGGCTTTGCTTGTTTTTTTAGTGGCCAATAAAACTCGGACAGCATTTACGAAGACAATGCTATAAAAATTGGCATAAAATCTCGGCGCCGAAAATTTTATATCCAGATACGATGAGTTTCATAAACCGGGGGAAAGAAATGATTGGACAAAATGTTCTCTTCCCGATCATAATTATTCTATCGACCCGCTTTGGTGAGCTAAGGCGTCGGCATGCCTCGGCATTAGGCCGCGAAATTATACTGGAGAACAGGAACTCTAGTAGAATTGTAAAAGTTTGTGACTATATTTTTGGTGAATGAAATTTGAAAGTTATCGAGAAGATAAAAAGATCAATGAGTTGTACGAGGAGGAACAAGAATATCATGAAGGCAAGCATACTTTTGTGTGTACCTTGTACAATGTAACAAGAAATGTACATATTTGATGGCGTGTACGACTTACACTTAAAAATAGTATTATTTTAGTAAATATTTTTGCCAAATTATACATATTTTAGTCCTACCCAAATATGTTGTCAGTGAATATTATTTGGTGATCTTACTAGTGATGAAATATTTCTTTATTTGTGTCACTTTACTGTAGTGCAGTGTAAAACAAACAACATCCGAAATAATTGTTTTTTTTCAAATAATTTACTGCGTTAAATAAATCCAAAATATTTAAAGCAACTTGCGTCACTGGAAATGAATTTATCGTAAATTGCGTTTTTCAATCCGGTATAGCGTATACACTCGAATGTGCGTATTTTTACCTCCGGCCCCTTTCACAAGTCAGCCCGTTTTACTGACACAAAAACCTTAATTTATTCTTGAACCCGATTTATTCTTCTCATGTGTTGGAGTTGGTGACGGAGGGCCCTTAAGGTTAATGTAGGTCTTGTCATCGGAAATTGGAGCGGTCGAAACCGTGCGATTTGTCAGCTGTCACGCGGAATTGAATGCTAAAGGTGTGGATAGGCACCAAATTCATCCCCGGGCGCGCGCTGAAGCGCGAATATTTTCATTTTTCACAAGTTAATCCCATGGAAAAATGTTTTACGAATTCTCCGATTTACGAAATATCATTTTTTTTAGAGATAAGTCAATTTATGGCAACAAAGAGCACGATCTGAATAACAACGACTACAGGTCCAACGCTAGTACAATGTTGATTCTACCAACCATTAACTTATAAAATCAAACGTTTATAATTTTGTACTTTTCCTAAATCTATGGAAATGAATTTTTGGTCTTATCAAAGGAAACAATGTCACAGTCAGAGTTGTGCGACTCCTTTGATGCTGTTACTTCCGCAACAATTTTCATTTCCTCGGCTGAAATCCTTTCCTGAAGCAAACTGCCTCAGGATCAAACTCAAGCCCTAATCGTTCTCAAAGACGATTGCAATTAGGTAGTTTCCTCTGTGAGATCATAAAGTTCTTTTTCATTTAGAAGTCGCCGAGAATACATTGACGTGGGCCCGTGGCAACGCCAGTAAGCAGTCCGAGCGAGCACGGGTTGCGACTTTCGGAAAACACTCGGGCCGAGCGAGTTCACTAGCAAAATAACAACGTCCATTTGTTACAAAAAGTCCATTCATCAAACGAGATAACAATGTCACGGCCTTATCAAAACATGACCCGCGAAGCGATCACAATGTTTTGCTGCGCGGCTGCCGCCGGCGCCGGGAAGTTAACACAATGGAAAAATTAGCGTTTTGAAATAAATGGCGTCGTTTATTATTAAATTCCGGGTAAATATTCGAATGAGCAGCAAGTCACTGTTTGTAAGCGCTGTTTGAGTGCCTGGATTGACCGTTGATTAATTTACTTTTGATGCATCAACACGTAGTAATTAACATGAAATAAAGAAGTATTGCATTGACATACATACATACATAAAAACCGTTACATCTTTATTGCCAGAGTGGGGTAGGCAGAGCAACAGAATTGCCATTTACAACTCTAATTTTTTTTTGATAATTCTGTTACCTACCACATTTTGCACAATTAGGCTAAAATGTTTACCATTGTATTAGTGACAGGTTGGTTGCTACATCGCCTACACTTCAAGCCTTATTCCCTTAGTCGCCTCTTACGACACAACGAGAAGAAATGGAGTGGCACTGTTCTAACCTGGCAACTACACGGTATGCATTGAATCAGTTCGCAATTTAAATCCCAGTCGAAAGTATTGCGTATTGGTGGTTGCAAGAGAAATTTACTTTTTTGTGTTTAAGAAATAATTTAAAATGAGATGCGGTTCCGTTTTATACTATATTTCAAAAAAAAACAATATGGAAAATGATTTTAAGTGTTCATACCAGACAGGTTCAGTTCGTACTTTTTATTTCGCCTTAACTTCTACAAACCTTCAATTAATATTTTATAACGTAAATCATAAAAACTTGCGCTCATACCGTGTAGATGTAAGATACCCAAATTACGAGTAGATACACTTTGGCAACTTGAACAATGGCGGCTGTCTAGTTTAGTTATCAACGCAGCACAAACACAATAACGTACTCTGAACCTATCTTGCATAGATAATACAAACACTTTTTATGCATACTAGTACATACGTATATATAGACACGATATATTTTACTATTACTCTCACACTACTATCAACCAAACTAACTTGTACGTCATATCCGTTGTCGTGGGCGCCAGCCAATAGCTCTGAACCAATACCAATAAAGCGCGACAGTTCGCGCTTCATCCTGATATTACAAAGTAGTGAACTTTATTTGTTCAGTGGCGACATATTTTTCATGTTCATTGTTCCCGCGCCACCCCGTGCCGTGCAATTGGCTCGAAGACGTGATCTCGGGCCGAAAGGTATACTTATAAGTATCGAACATACTTTGGTCACGGTCAACAGATATTTTACTAATACGTACGGACTGTTTAATGGAATTTATGACCGGTCAATCACATCGATAACAGAGGATTACAAGTTTATAAATAGAGAAAGCGACATAATAATGAAGATGCACACATGTGCATATTATTAAAAAAACTTTCATAAAAAGGTGAAAATGTGTGCACTCGTATTAAGTAATGTGTGTTCAATGTTGCTTGGTCAATTTTAATTATGTAAGTGCACAATTTCAAACCCTCCCATTTGATCGCGAGCAATACCATAGACTCGCAGAAACGAGATTGATCTAACAGGATTATTAATCAGCCATGTTAAATTAACGTAATTCGAATTGTCATTTGATGTCGATGACGATGACAAAATGATTATGGCTCACCTGCAGTTGACTAAATGATATTCTCTGGAACTAATCAATGTGAATATTCCTTTGTGTGGTACGTTTGATTTGTGGAACACTATTAATTTGATATAATCAATCAAATTTTAAGAGTTTTCATACACTTTTTGCGTTACTTTGACAGTTCCACAGTGGCACGAAAACCCATTCGCCAATCCGTTGACTACCCAACTACAAGGTTTTTATATTATTCCCGGGGAAACTTTTTCATATCTCCTATTATCATGTATATGATTTAACAATTTTATTATTATGTCATATAAATCAGTCAATATAATTCAAGCTTTCAATATTTTAATAAGAGATTTATTTGAAAAAAGTACGGACTTGTTGAGTTGCTTCTTCTCAACAGAGCACAGCGGTCTCTTTTTATTTTAGAAAGTGCTTGCCAACTCAGACTCCTGGTAGTGAGTAAAAGGCCTACTTAATGTAATAAATACAGATTTTTATTATTTCTTACAGTTATCTTTATCTAAATAAATACTCTCTGGAAAGTTGAGCAGAGACCACACACAGCTATAATCTTATTACTTGAAGCGAGCTATTCTTGTGTACCGGTTCTGACGATTTTAATGAAAATAGCGGAAAAGGGGTTTTATCCGATACAGAAATTGATCTCTCAATTTTTCATCGTCGGCAAAAATCGTCTTCAACCTGAAGGACGGTTGGTCGACTAAATATTATAATATTAATATAAATATAAATCATACGAATTTCGACGTCTATCACGCTATTATAATACAAATCATAGGTTTCTGGGAGAAGTATTTTAGTTAGACAAAACTGGAAAATATTTGACTACAGAATTTTTACTACACTTACATAACAAGTCTTTAAAAGATCAACTCGATCAATAAGACGATCAACAAGAAATAAGAGTACATGCCACTTGCAAAATCAGAACTTTTAATAATAATTATATTTCATATTATTGCAATTAAAATATGCACAGGAATTCCCGCGGAATCAATTTATTAGGTAAATTACGGGTTGGCTCCTTGATAAATGTTTTTACTTCACATATTAATTATTACCTTGACTGATGGATGTATGGGGCTGTAAATATGGTAATTCTACATATGTATGACATTGTTGTTAGTCAGGAGCATTCCTTTTTAATTAGTAGTAGTAGAAGAACACAAGCACATCATGTACCAATAAGAACTGTCGGAATGCTGTGTTCTTAGAATACACGTCTTTGTAGACTTTGTAGAATTCGAAATGAAATGTTTGAATCGAAACGAAGTTTTTATTCAATTAAACACGTTAATTAAGCTCGGTTGTGACTATGGTCGTTACTAGAACCCTTTTTTGCATATTTCTATAAGGTAATTTATATGACTAAATTATATAATTCGTTAGAGCATTAGACACGGCACCGACTGTCCCGTATTATTTTACTTTTAGACCTTTTTATTGTTTGTTGGAAAGTCCGCCGCTAAATATTATTCTATAGGTACTAGCGTTCAACATGACTTTTAAAATACATGTATCTCTTTCAAAAGCCCTGTATTTTTTAATAAAATGCAGGGCAGTATCCGTATATTTTCGGTTGAATCTTTCGCAAGTTTAAGTTTTTTACGAATATTTTTCGCATTATTATATTATACAGAGACAATGATTTGATTACATAGAGTACATTACTGTTCAATTAATATTTATAAACAGGATTATTTCCCTTTGATTTATAATATGAAAATTCACAGTACATACAACGACAAGTATTATACGTGTATGATTGTATTTTTCAGACGAACCTCTAATTTGTTTTTTTCGAAAATTACATGTATTTTATAGGAAAGATACAAAGTTTCGAAAAAATAAAATGTATCTTTCGCAATTTTCATCACTAATAGGTACACAATGTAAACATACCAGTGTATATTTATTACAGTTCAAAATATACCTACCGTTTTTTAAAGTTTAATAAGGTCCCATGTGGCACCCTTTGGGTACGGAACCCTAAAACAGAAGTTTATTTAATTCATCTTTTATATGAATTCAAACAACCGAATTCAGAACATTCTCCTTTTGAAGTCGGTTAAAATGTAATAATGTAGGTATTACAAATTCTTTCTAAATCGTAAAAAGACTAAGCATTTCCGTTTTAATTACATTTTTGTTTATTTTCCGCATTACGGTAGGTTTGAGTGGAACAATGGATAAAGCGGGCATGTCGGTCCGTCAGCTGAAGAGTAATTTTAATTAAGTTCAAAAGGCTCTTGGATTTTTTTCAATCCGCGGGGTTGGCCAATTAAAAAGTTGCGGAGACTTGTAGCGGATAGCGACAACCGGCGAGAGTGCTTAAACTTGCTCGCTGCAACTCCGGTCCAACATCAACGATACTACAAGCTCTAAATAACTAAAGAGATACCTACCTCCGCTGTTTGCGAGCCATCCGCGCTTAAATTATATTAGCCCTCCACCATTCGCAGGTTTATCTCTTACTTTGGATAGTTAATTAAATTTGTTTTAAACGCAACGTGATACGGGATGTTTCTGAGTACGCTCATTAGTAGTTTGGTTAGGTGGAGTCACGAAACGTCGCTCTGCACGAAAGTTAATTTGCAAAGTTCTGAGCAGTGCAATAAAATGATTTGCTTAGTTAGAAGAGCACTGGCCGGCCGCTGCGTGGCATGTTGCTGTGAACGTAGTCCTTATTTTTTACTTTAAGTTTGTGTTTACTTTGAGAATTGTCCGATTTCCTAAAACTTTTGCTAGTGTGGAGCTGTTAGTTTGCAGTTTATAGTTAAAGTTCCGAAGTTATTTATGTTTCCTTATCGGAAGATAACTTGAACACGGAGAATGCAACCAAAAAAGGTTGACGTCGGGAATAAATAGCTACCCACCCACGTGCTACCTTCGTATTACCTACGGTGTACATTTTTGGCACAAGCTGTTAGATGGGCGATAGAGGCGCGCCGTAGTGCGCAGGCCAAGTTCTAAATCACTGGCCGCGTGCACGCTGTGCTCTATTAAACAAACCACTTTAGACACTTTAGACATGTACATAAGTGTGGTGTAAGTAAATTTGCCCTAAAATCTGTTAAAGATTAAGATAGTATATAATATAACTAAGTACTCATAATAAAAAAATACAAACGTGAGTCGGCGCACGTACTACGAATATTGTCGAACTGTGGAACACTGTCTTTAGACAATAAAAAGGGAATCATATTTAAGTCGTCTAAGAGGCTATTTCCATCGTTGCCGACATATCGTTTTTAACGTAAGCAGCAGCAGTAGTTCCGTAAACTACATTATCGAAGATTTTTACCCGAAGAGTAAAATGGTAGCATAATAACAAATAGCGTCGATAGCGGGGCGGCAAATCGTCTTATGCGGGGATTTTTAAATATTTATAGAAGTGTTCCCGCAAACGTTAAGCTTCTGTCTGGAAAAATCTTGGATCCGCAAGTGCGAGTGCAGTACACATAAATAGTGTTCAGCGTCTTCATAAATAAGCATCGCTTTAGAGCGTCTTAACTTTGTTGCATCATTTATTCTAAGCAGATGCATGCGCTTTTATTTGAAATGCAATTTATCTTTTTCTTTTACTTTTAGTTTTATACAAATAAAAATTGTCTTTGAATCGAAAACGAATGGATCCCGTGGCTATACCACTTATGTGCAGTGGAAAGTTTTAAATTAATGTACTTATACATAAATAATGTATGGTATGAGTTGCCGGGGTTTTTGCCCACGTTCTATATTAAAAACCGTTATATTTTCTTAAATGTCCACTTGTTTACGTTCTAATGTCGGATGGGAAACCTTTACAAACACATATCACCTTATCTCATTTCAGATATGTTACGATGTCGCTCATCGAAACAATACCTTCACTTAAGTTCAGTGGTTGTTAGCTAAATACACCGTCTCTAAACAATTTATAAATTAATTATTTGCGCAAAAAACCTAGTTTTTTATTGCAGTCAGTATTCAGCCTATAATGAAATTACAAGATTTTGATACAAAAGATCTGCCAATCAATCGATCAATCAAGTCATTTATTTGCGTAAAACATAAAATGCATGCAAATACAGTTTTAGGATTAAAAATAGCAT